>CP085831.1:2839678-5679356 GCA_020809705.1 Calonectria ilicicola | reverse complement strand
TAGCCCTACTAAAAACCCGATTCTTATTCCTAAAGGGCTAAGGGCTAGCCTTTTCAACCAAAACTAACCCCTATTTCACTCTCTATTTTACTCTCTATTTTACTCTTTCCTTTACCCTCTCTTTATTCTCTCTCTTACTCTATATTTTACTCTCTATTTTACTCTCTTTTTATTCTCTCTTTTACTCTTTACTCTACCCTCTAATTCTTATTTTCCTATTTTCCTATTTTCCTATTTTCCTATTTTCCTATTTTCCTATTTTCCTATTTTCCTATTTTCCTATTTTCCTATTTTCCTATTTTCCTATTTTCCTATTTTCCTATTTTCCTATTTTCCTATTTTCCTATTTTCCTATTTTCCTATCTAAGAACTCTTACCTTAATACTCCCCTATAAGACCTAGAAACCTAGAAATATCTTTCCTATTAAAAAGCAACCAAGCACTATTAGCTATAAATAGTTAAATATACCTAACCCAACCCTATCCATGTGCGTGTCTGTTTTCACACTGTTCCTCGCACTATCCTCCCCATTTACCCTCTTTCTTCACCCTATCCCTCCCCTCCTCCTCTTTTTCCTTTTCCCCCCTACCTTTTCAAGCGCAATGAGGCCAGTCTATATAGTAATGCCCCCGGAGGGTAATATATAAAGATAAAAATAATATACTATTTAACTCCCTGTCATTTTACTTACCTTACTTACCCTATGAAACTTGCTCTATTATATATTTAATCTTTCCCCCTTTTCTTTGTTTTTTGTATTTCCTTTGTATTTCCTTTGTATTCTTTACTTTCCCTTTTTTTCTCTCTTTTTTCCCCCTTTTTTCTTAATCTTTTTTCTCTCCCTTCTTTTCTCCTTTCTTTTCTCCCTTCTTTTCTCTCCCTTTTTTTCCCCTTTTTTTACATTCCTATTTAATTTCCTTTCCATTCCATTCCTTTTTCCATTCCTTTTTCCATTTCACTTTCTAAGACCTTCTTTTCTTATTTTTAAGACCTTTTCTGAGACCCTTTTTAACCTTATTTTTAACCTTATTTCTAACATCTTCTTTTCCTATTTTTAGGACCTTTTCTAAGACCCTTTTTAACCTTATTTTTAAGGACCTTCTTTCCTTACGTTTTTTCCTAGGGAATTCTTACCTACCTTAGAGCATACTAAAATGGACTGCCCCTCTTGTGGGGGTAGGTATACTGATATTTTGGAACATATTAGGAAAAAATACCCCTAACACCGCTTCTTAGACTAACAGCTAGGCCCCTTAGGCCTAGTTCCCTGCCCTACCTGTTTTACAGCTTGCAAAGGGGCCCATGGAATCAAAACACATCAATCCAAGGTCCATGCAATACCTGGGTTATCCTCAGTCTCAACCCCAGCTAGGCTAGCTACCCAACCTACCCAACCTACCCTAGACCAACAGCCGCCGCCTTCCTTAGCACCCCTGGCTATAGCCCGGTCTAGTAGGCCTAGGGCCCAGCCTTTCCAACCAGAAATTCCTCCCCCTTCCACCTACCTAACCTACCCTACACTCCCTAGGAAACATACTGCTAGGAGCCCCTTAGCTGAGCCCCCTAGAGGTAGGATTAGATTCTACTCACCTGTGCCCTCTAATGCCTCTAGCCCGGCTAGGCCAGCCTCCCAGCCCCCTCCCTCACCTACCCTAGACCTAGCTAGGAAAAGGGCTATTTCCATCTCTTCAACCTTAAGCCTAGCCTCTATCCAGGACCTAGGCAGAGCGGTTAACCCTAACCTTAATTATAACCTTAGTTATAACATAAGGCACTAATTACCTTCCCTACCTCTAGTAACAGCTATTACTGCCTAATTCTACCCACCTACTTTGGAGGAATAATATAATGAAGCTCTTACCCCCCTGCTAGTAGATAAGGCCATCTAGCAGCTACTAGCCTATTCTAATATTAAAATACCAGAAAAAAGGCTCCATGCAAGGCATACTATACAATTCACATAAGCAGCTAAAAGAATAGCTAAGGATTTTCTAAGGAAGCCTACTGAAAAGGCCCTATTAGATTTCCTATGCCTTCCTAGGGTCCTAGGCCTAGCCTACAAGGAAGGATCTCTTATACCTACCCTAAAGGCTTTCCCTGCTACCTACCTAGAACCTCCTATCCCACCCAGCCAAGACCACCAACCCCAAGGCTCCAACCAACCTAGCCTAATCCAGCAAGCGACCAAGTGACTAGAAAGAGGCTTTATTAAAAGGGCTGCTAGAGCTATATACGACTCAGCACCTCTAGCCCCTAAAAATAAGGAAACAAAGGACCTCCTTAAGAATAAACACCCTATAGGCCCTAAGGACCCCTTTAAAGGAGCAAATCCAGTAACCAACCAACCAATCAACCAGGAAACCCTTATCAAAGCCCTTAAGACTATTTACAAGGAAAAGGCCCCCGGCCTCTCTGGATAGACTAGGCCCCTCCTTAGCCTAGCTACTAGAAGCCAGGAGGTCATAGTCTTTCTAACCCTCCTAACCAATATGATCAGACTAGGAATAGCCTTTGGACCTAACCTTCTATGTGCCTCTAGACTAATAGGCCTAGAAAAGGAAGGTGGAGGGGTTAGATCTATAGCTGTGGGAGATATAGTCTATAGGCTAGCTATAAAGGCTATTCTTATGACTCACTTTTCAAATAAAATGCTGCTTCCTAATCAGCTAGGAGTCCAATCTCCTGGAGAGGTAGAACCAGCTATTTTTATTATGGAAGAGGCTATAAGCGGCCTAAATAAAGGGAAATATACCTCCATCATATCTCTAGATACCTCTAATGCATTTAATAATATGGATAGAAAGTGTATAGCAGCCTTTACCTCAAAATTCACCCCCACCCTATATAGGGCTGTAAAATGGGCTTATAATAACCCCTCCTTACTAGTCCTAGGCCAAGGCCATTACCTAGTCTTAGCCTAAGGGGTTAGACAAGGTGACCCCCTTGGCCCCTTGCTATTTTCCCTAGCTATAAGACCTACCTTAAAGCTCCTTCTAGAAAAGCTTTCTATAGCTACTCTAGTTGCCTATTTGGACGATATATTTATCCTTAGTAAGGAAAAGCTAGGAAAAGCCTTAGAAACAGCTAAAAAGGTCTTTAAAAACTCTCCCCTTAAGCTAAACCACCAGAAAAGTAAGGAAACAACTATAATAACCTTAAGAAAGGAAGGCCTAGCTACTCTAGGAACCTTTATAGGACCCCTAGAAGCTAGGAAAAACTTCCTAAATAGGAAATCCCTTCTTCTTCAAAAAACAATCTAGGAGCTAGATGGCCTATCTAAGCAAAACGCCCTTCTCCTACTAAAAGGCAGTATTCATCTCCTTTTAAGGCACCTTCTAAAATAGCTAGCCCCAGAGGGCCTAGAAAAACAATAGCAGGAAATCGACCTAGCCATAGAGAAATCTATCCAAAAACTAGCCTAAAGGAAAAAACAAGACCCTTTGCCTACCTTAAACCTCTATCTAATAGCTATCCCTACTAGAAGAGGAGGCCTAGGTATTCCTATTCACCAGGATATAGCAAAGGGCTTATACCAAGCAGCTAAGGAAGCCAGTTACCCAACAATTGAAAAGATCATCCCTTTCTTCTCTAAAGGCTCCTTAGAGGACCCCTTTTTAACCTAACCTTATACAGCCCCGCCTCCTACAGCCCAAGAAGTCCTAGAATTGGATACTTCCTATAGAGTGGAACAGCTAGGGAAAACCCTAGCCCCTAGCTATAAAAAAACTTGCCTAGAAAATGCTAGCTATCTAAGTAAAAAGTAGCTTCAAGTCTTACCTACTCAAAAAACCTATATTTTAGTAAACTAAGAAGTTACTAAATACCTTAGAAATAGGCTACTATTGCCCTCTAAGACCCCTGGAAGCCCTTGCAACCACTGTGGGGAAATAGCAGATATAAATCATGAAGATATTTGCAAGGCAGCTACTAAAAGGTAGATCCAACGCTATAACTAGATCAATCAAGCCCTCAAGAAAGCCCTAAAAAGCAACCCTACCTTAGAGGTTGAAATAGAGCCCCTTATTAACCCTAGCCTTAACCTAAAGGCAGACTTCTCTATTCTCAAGGGCTCTAATCGCTATTACTATAACCTACAAGTTGTAGCTATTAACAGCCAAGAAAGGGATATCCAAGAGATCCTAGCTACTGCAGCTAAGGATAAACTAAGGAAATATAAAGCCTTAGACCCCTTCTTCTAACCCCTAATCTTCTTTACTAGGGGCTTAATGGAGCTAGAAATAGCTAAAAGCTATAGAAAGCTCTAGGAAGTAATAAGGAAAATAGCAGCTAACTAGTTTAATACCTTTATTGGCCTTACACTTAGTAAGTTTAAAGCCTAAGTAACTAGCTCTATAGCTATTAGCCCTATTAAGAACCTGATTCTTATTTCTAAAGGGCTAAGAGCTAGCCTTTTTAACCAAAACTAATCTTTATTTTACTCTCTATTTCACTCTTTATTTTACTCTCTATTTTATTCTCTCCTATACTCTTTCTTTATTCTCTCTTTTACTCTCTACTTTATTCTCTAATATCTATTTTACTCTCTCCTTTACCCTCTTTTTATTCTCTTTTTTACTCTTTCCTTTACTCTCTTTTTATTCTCTCTTTTACTTTTTATTTTACCCTCTAATTCCTATTTTCCTATTTTCCTATCTTTCTATTTTTTTATTTTCTTATCTAAAAACTCTTACCTTAATACTCCCCTATAAGACCTAGAAACCTAGAAATATCTTTCCTATTAAAAAGCAACCAAGCACTATTAGCTATAGATAGTTAAATATACCTGTAAGGATCCGTACTTCCCATTACGTCAATTAGCCCGTCAGGCCAAAAGATAAGTCAATAATCGCAATGCTTGCAATTACAGGTACGGATAACAGCTATTAAATAGGGTCTCGTGCGCCCGGTTGCACAGGTCGTAACACGATGTCTCCCCTCCAATGGGCATGCCCTCAGGCCCTATTGCCTCTCATTGGTTCACTGCGCTGATAAGGATAACCAAGCCTTATCATCTTGCGCCACACATAGCTGCCTTACCCCAACTAGCCACAGCGGGGCCTAGTTTGAGCCGGCGTTGAATTCCTTGTCAAAGCGTGTGACCCTGGAATCGAACTCATGACCCACAGTATGCGATTATCGTGTAAGGATCCGTACTTCCCATTACGTCAATTAGCCCGTCAGGCCAAAAGATAAGTCAATAATCGCAATGCTTGCAATTACAGGTACGGATAACAGCTATTAAATAGGGTCTCGTGCGCCCGGTTGCACAGGTCGTAACAATACCTAACCCTTAAACCCTTATCCATTCCTTATCCTTTTTCCATTCCACTTTCTAAGACCTTCTTTTCCTATTTTTAGGACCTTTTCTAAGACCCTTTTTAACCTTATTTTTAAGCTTATTTCTAACATCTTCTTTTCCTATTTTAGAACCTTTTCTAAGACCCTTTTTAACCTTATTTTTAAGGATTTTCTTTCCTTATGTTTTTTCCTAGGTTTTCCTCTAGTTTTCCAGGGAATCCCTACCTACCTTAGAGCACCTTAAAATAGACTGCCCCTCTTGTGGGGGCAGGTATACTGATATTCTAGAACATATTAGGAAAAAACACCCCCAAGACCGCTTCTCAGACCAACAGCTAGGCCCCTTAGACCTAGTTCCCTGCCCTACTTGTTTTACAGCTTGCAAAGGGGCCCATGGAATTAAAATACATTAATCCAAGGTCTATAGAATACCTAGGTTATCCTCAATCTTAACCCCAGCTAGGCTAGCTACCCAACCTACCCTAGACCAACAGCCGCCACCTTCCTTAGTACCCCTGGCTATAGCCCGGTCTAGTAGGCCTAGGGCCTAGCTTTTCCAACTAGAAATTCCTCCCTCTTCTACCTACCTAATCTACCCTACACTCGCTAGGAAACGCACTGCTAGGAGCCCCTCAGCCGAGCCCCCTAGAGGCAGGATTAGATTCTACTCACCTGTGCCCTCTAATGCCTCTAGCCCGGCTAGGCCAGCCTCCCAGCCCCCTCCCTCACCTACCCTAGACCTAGTTAGGAAAAGGGCTATTTCTATCTCTTCAACCTCAAGCCTAGCCTCCATCCAGGATCTAGGCAGAGTGGATAACCCTAACCCTAATTACAACCCTAGTTATAATATAAGGTACCGGTCACCTTCCCTACCCCTAGCAGCAGCTATTACTACCTAATTCCACCCACCTACCCTAGAGGAACAACACAATAAAGCTCTCACCCCCCTGCTAGCAGATAAGGCCATCTAGTAACTATTAGCTTATTCTAGTATTAAAATACCAGAAAAAAGGCTCCATACAAGGCATACTATATAATTCACATAAGCAGCTGAAAGAATAGCTAAGGACTTTCTAAGGAAGCCTAGCGAAAAGGCCCTATTAGATTTCCTATGCCTTCCTAGGGTCCTAGGCCTAGCCTATAAGGAAGGATCTCTTATACCTACCCTAAAGGCTTTCCTTGCTACCTACCCAGAACCTCCTATTCCAGCTAGCCTAGACTAATAACCCCAAGGCTCCAACCAACCTAGCCCAATCCAGCAAGCTACCAAGTGACTAGAAAGAGACTTTATTGGAAGGGCTGCTAGAGCTATATATAACTCAGCACCTCTAGCCCCTAAAAATAAGGAAACAAGGGACCTTCTTAGGGATAAACATCCTATAGGCCCTAAGGACCCCTTTAAAGGAGCAAATCCAATAACCAACCAATCAATCAACTAAGAAACCCTAATCAAAGCCCTCAAGACTATCCACAAGGAAAAGGCCCCTGGCCTCTTGGGCTGGACTAGGCCCCTCCTAAGCCTAGCTACTAGAAGCCAGGAGGTCACAGCCTTCTTAACCCTCCTAACCAATATGATCAGACTAGGCATAGCCCCTGGACCTAACCTTCTATACGCCTTTAGACTAATAGGCTTAGAAAAGGAAGGTGGAGGGATTAGATCTATAGCTATAGGAGATATAGTTTATAGGCTAGCTATAAAGGCTATTTTTATAATTTATTTCTTAAATAAAATGCTACTTTTTAATTAGCTAAGAGTCTAATCTCCTGGAGGGGTAGAATTAGTTATTTTTATTATAAAAGAGGCTATAAGTGGCCTAAATAGAGGGAAATATATCTCTATTATATCTCTAGATGCTATTAATATATTTAATGATATAGATAGAAAGTGTATAGTAGTCTCTATCTCAAAATTCACCCCCACTCTATATAGGGCTATAAAATAGGCTTATAATAACCTCTCTTTACTAGTTCTAGGCCAAGGCCACTATCTAATCTTAGCCTAAGGGATTAGATAAGGTGACCCTCTTGGCCTCTTGCTGTTTTCCCTAGCTATAAGACCTACCTTAAAGCTCCTTCTAGAAAAGCTTCCTTTAGCTACTCTAGTTGCCTATTTGGATGATATATTTATCCTTAGTAAGGAAGAGGTAGGGAAAGCCCTAGAAACAGCTAAAAAGATCTTTAAAAATTCTCCTTTAAAGCTAAATCATTAGAAAAGCAAGAAAATAATTATAACAATCTTAAAAAAGGAAGGCCTAGCTATTCTAGGAACTTTTATAGGACCTCTAGAAGCCAGGAAAAACTTCCTAAATAGGAAATCCCTCCTTCTTCAAAAAACAATCTAGGAGCTAGATAGCCTATCTAAGCAAAACGCCCTTCTCCTACTAAAAGGCAGTATTTATCTCCTTTTAAGGCACCTTCTAAGGCAGCTAGCCCCAGAGGGCCTAGAAAAGCAATGGCAGGAAATTGACTTAGTTATAGAGAAATCTATCTAAAAACTAGCCTAAAGGAAAAAATAAGACCCTTTGCCTACCCTAAACCCTCATTTAATAGCTATTCCTGCTAGAAGAGGGGGCCTAGGTATTCCTATTCACCAGGATATAGCAAAGGGCTTATACTAAGTAGCTAAGGAAGCCAGTTACCTAATAATTGAAAAGATCATCCCTTTCTTTTCTAAAAGCTCCTTAGAGGACCCCTTTTCAACCTAGCCTTATATAGCCCCACCTCCTATAGCCCAAGAAGTCCTAGAATTAGATACTTTCTATAAAGTGGAATAGCTAGAGAAAACCCTAGCCCCCAACTATAAGAAAACCTGCCTAAAGAACGCTAGCTATCTAAGCAGAAAGTGGCTTTAGATCTTGCTTACTTAAAAAACCTATATTTTAGTAGACTAAGAAGTTACTAAATGCCTTAGAAATAGGCTACTATTGCCCTCTAAGACCCCTAGAAGCCCCTATAATCACTACAGGGAAATAGCAGATATAAATCATAAAGATATCTATAAAATAATTATAAAGAAGTAGATCCAACGCCATAACCAGATTAATCAGGCCTTTAAGAAAGCTCTAGAAAGCAACCTTACTCTAGAGGTTAAAATAGAGCTTTTTATTAACCTTAGCCTTAACCTAAAGGCAGATTTCTCTATTCTTAAGGGCTCTAACTATTATTACTATAATCTACAAGTTGTAGCTATTAATAGCCAAAAAAGAGATACCTAAGAGATTCTAACTACTATAGCTAAGAATAAACTAAGGAAATATAAAGCCCTAGACCCCTTCTTCTAACCTCTAATCTTCTCTACTGGGGGCCTAATGGAGCTAGAAATAGCTAAAAGCTATAAAAAGCTTCAGGAAGTAATAGGGAAAATAGCAGCTAGCCAGCTTGATACCTCTATTGGCCTTACGCTTAGTAAGTTTAGAGCCTAGGCAGCTAGCTCTATAGCTATTAGCCCTACAAAAAACCCGATTCTTATTCCTAAAGGGCTAAGGGCTAGCCTTTTCAACCAAAACTAACCTCTATTTCACTCTCTATTTTACTCTCTATTTTGCTCTCTATTTTACTCTTTATTTTACTCTTTATTTTACTCTCCTATTTACCCTCTTTTTATTCTTTTTTATTCTTTATTTTACTCTCTATTTTACTTTTTATTTTACTCTTTATTTTACTCTCTCTTTATTCTCTCTTTTACTCTTTACTCTACCTTCTAACTCCTATTTTCCTATTTTCCTATTTTCCTATTTTCCTATCTAAGAACTCTTACCTTAATACTCCCCTATAAGATCTAGAAACCTAGAAATATCTTTCCTATTAAAAAGCAACCAAGCACTATTAGCTATAGATAGTTAAATATACCTAACCCTTAAACCCTAACCATTAAAGCTTAATTTAACTCTTAATATAACTTAATTACCTTTAATTAATTACTTTAACTAATTAACTTATTATTAAATATAATATTTTTCTTTTATTACTTTTACTAATATACCTAATCCTATTTACTAATATCCCCTAATAGCCACTATAATAAAATCCTATCTTCTAATAAATAACAATAACTCTTACTTCTTTATCCTCTAAACCATAAAGAAATGTTATTCCCTGCTATACCCACAGACATAAACTGTTATAGTTTAGTTCTCTCTTTTTAGCAGGTTACTCTCTTCTTTCCATTCATATACAAATAAAGGCCTACCAGTTAAGAAAACTAACCTCATTTAGAATTATAGGTTAAAATTACTATCCTAACTGTTAACTTCTCTCTATAATATATTGATGCCTTGCTTTAAATTATTGTTTTTTACCTGAGTAGTACTTAAGCCTGTCTATTAATATAACTACATGATAATGCATTTTCTTTTTTATGAATGCTAAACGTGAAGCATAGTCAAGAGTCGATTTATGAGGCTGCCTGACATTGCTGCCACACACTTTAGGGTATGGTAAATTATGACTAGAAATATATTTTTTTAAAAGATAATTTAATATTCAAACTACACAACTAGAATATTTAAAATAAATAGCTACAAGCCTAGGCCAGGCAACTAAAAGAAAGTTGTTTTGGCCAATCTTAAGCCAGTGCGACGGAAGGCAGGTTTAGCGTCTGGACCTGATGAAGCAAAGAACCCAATCTTGTTGAGGTACTCGAGACTGCGCCTGAGACGCTGCAAAGTTTCATCCTGGGGGAATATAGGGGTCCCATCCATGGTCTTGGGCGTGCCGATACTTCCTTGTTTCAACTGAAGAAACTCAAAGACGGGGAAGAGCGGATGACTGGGACCCTGGCTATCCATATTGTCCTCAACAGCCTGGAGCCATTCTGGGCCAGACATGGGGCGGAGGGGAAAGTGGAATTCATCAATAAGTAGCCTCCAGAGCTCCTTCACAGGGACGCCATCAACGAAACGGACAGATGGCGGGATTGTTGCCGAGGCAGAGACTGGTAGCATACAAGCATCCACGGCCGACATGGCAATCTGATCACTGCCAGCGACGAGCAGCCAGGCATTGGGGTCATTGCACTCGTCGACATTATAGCCACCAACACGAACAGCAGAAGCTACAACTCGCCACAGGAAATCATCAAGGTTGGACACGCCATGGTCTGCGTCACCTATGATGAGGCCTGGTTGGATGACGACGGGCGTAGGGAATTTTGCCGAACGGCGACGTAGTCGCTGCCCGTGGGAGCGTACGAGAATTTCGGAGAGGGCCTTGGTCTGCGAGTACCCATCGCTATTTTGCAACAGGTCCAAGATCTCATCATCTGTTTTCTGACCATCGGAGAAATACCCGCCAGTCACATAGACGAAGCGCGGAGGCGATGGGGCCTTTGACAAAGCTGAGAGGAGGTCAAACGTGCTGCCTACATTGGCATCCTTGAGGTCACGATAGCTGAGATGCCAGTGGACCACAGCGCCGTTGTGTATGATGGCGTCAATGGCACCGCCGACTATAGAGGCCCAGCGTGTGTCATCGAGTCCTAGGTGCGGTTTGCCAAGGTCGCCGCTCCATGCTTCGATACGGTCGGATAGGTCGCGTTGCCACCATTTTCCCTTGCGGGCGACTTCCATCATTCGCTCTTGGGCCTGGGTGTCGTCTTCTGCGCGAACGAGACAGAATACTCTCTTGACTTCAGGCCGGAGGAGCAGTTGTCTGACGATTTGGCTGCCGAGGAATCCAGTGGCACCTGTGACAAGGAAGTTGGATGGGTTTTGAGCCAAGTCGTGATCTGAGATTTGTGATACAGGTAGCTGGGATAAGGCCTGGTCAAAGTGTTTGAATTCCGCGTGCGGGTCGATGGCCGCTTTTGTTGTGGGTTCTGATGCTGTGGCAGACTTGACCTTGGACAGGCTCGAGGGATCAGATTTGGCCTTCTCTTCCCTGATGAGCGTGGCAAGTGTCCGAATGCTTGTCTCAAGAGACAACAAGGTAGCGAGCGAAATAGTCACACCAAAAGTCTTGCGCAACCATGTCGAGAGTGCAATAGCTGTGATAGAGTCCAGGCCGCACTGCATCGGCACAATATCCTTGCCCACAAAGTCTTCTGGATTGCCCGTGCCACCAGGGGCATTGGCAAGAAGTGAGCTCAGTTTACGACTGACTTGTATGGCGACCTTGTCGCTCGAGTCTAGCTCACTGACTGCCTCTGCTGCATGAATTTCCTGATACGTCTCGTCGTTGATATTCTGGACCCAGGATTGCACGCCAGGAAGGTTGAGCTTTCCAGATATCATGGTTGGCATGCTCTGCACGACGATCCAAGTGGATGGAATCATGTAGGAAGGGAGCTGCTGGGTAAGACGGTCGCGGATGCGTTGGATACTCTCAGTGGCCTTGGGGCGGAGGGATGGCGCGATGAGACGGATATCTTGGGAGGAGGCAGTTGTAGACGAAACGTCTCTGAGCTCAAGAACAGCCACAAGTCGCTTACGTAGGGGACCCTCGGATGGGCTCAAGACGATGGAGTGTCGGATCTCATCAATGGTTGTTAGGTGATGCTGGATCTCTCCCAACTCCATGCGTTGGCCGTGAATCTTGATCTGTGTATCCTTGCGGCCGACAAAAGTAACTGAACCATCAGAGTTGAGACGCACCAAGTCGCCAGTAGCATAGAAGCGCGTATCGAGGGTACGGCCCATTTGCGGTGCCCAGTCAAGGCCGCTGACAAACGACTCGGCGGTTTTGGCAGGATTGTTGATGTAGCCTCGTGAGAGCGTTGGACCTTCCAGGAGGAGCTCGCCGATGGCACCGATAGGAACAAGACGGTGCATGTTGGCTGGCTCTGTCACCCAGTGGGCACACGAAGTTGGGTAGCCGATATTAGACGGTTCGCAAGTTCTCGCCACATCCGAGAGGCACGATGCCATGACGGAGCATTCACTGGGACCGTAAGCGTTGCCCAGTTGGACCTTGTCGGCCCAAATGTCGATGTCCTTCTGGGATAAAGGCTCGCCGCCTTGCAGCAATCTCTTGAGAGTAGGTACCTCCTCTGGGCTCATGGTCCGGATAAAGGAAGAAGTGAGAATGGCCATGTTGATGTCCATTTCTCTTACTACACGAGGCAAGTCGCTGATGACATCTTGTCGTCGTGGTATGCAGACGCACCCGCCTGCAAGAAGGGGCGTGACCATTTCAATCATGGTGGCATCGAACATGAAGGAAGCGAACTGCAAAAAGCGAGATCCGGGCTTGATATACAAGGCCGTCATCTGCGCAACGGCACTGCTGCAGTATGCACCGTGTTCGATAATGGCGCCTTTGGGTTTGCCAGTCGTGCCAGAGGTGAAGATGATGTATGCGGCGCTGGAACTTGGAATATCGGGGAATTGACCAGCGAAATCAGGTAACGTGTTGATGACCTCTTCGCTGACGACTATGGCAGTGGCGTCCCAATCATCAACCATGTCCTTGTAAATGGGTGAGCAAAGAACCACCGATACCTTGGTTTGTTCCATCATGTACTGTATACGCTCCATGGGCGCTTCTGGGTCCAGGAGCATAAATGCGGCGCCTGCCTTGAGGATCGCGAGATATGCGACGGCGACCCAGGCTGACTTCTCAAAGCAGATGGCAACAAAAGTATCGGGCTTGACACCTTGCTGAAGAAGAAGACCAGCCAGACGTGATGAAGCCCTGTCAAGCTCGGCGTACGTAAGTTGTCCGTCCCAGGCGTGGATAGCAGGTGCTGTTGGTGTGCTGCGGACCATGTCGTCAAAGAGGTCGTGAACACGTCTACTGACAATGGGCGGGAGACGATGGCCCCAGGACTTGAGCTGGTCCATGTGCTCTGTAGGCACGAGATGGAGAGCGTCGACGGCATCCGCTGGAGTGGCTTCGATGGCACTTAGAGCCTGAAGAAGACTCTGAGAAAGATTGTTGGCTTGGGATTCGGAAAGAAATGAGGTCCAATATTGAACCGAGAACTCAACGCTCGAGTCGGACTCAATGACGGTGAGTGTAACATCAAACTGTCATGTGTCAGCTTTCTGCTGCCTCTCAAGGTTTACGTGTTGTCAGGAAGGGTCTACATACCTCTGTGGGATCAGCTCCCCGAATAGTTTGAAACGAGAGTGGAAGCTCCCGAGCCTTGGCAGCACCGTTGGATTGGGAAATTTTCTGGAACGACAAGACTGTGTTGAATAGCTGCCCGCTAGGCATCTTAAGTGCGTGCTTGATATCAGCCAGCGATGCATGCTGGTGTGGTAGACTGTCCAGGTAAGTGCCAAAGAGCCGTTCAAGCACTGCGGCAGCTGTGTCTCCCTGGCCAAAGACGACACGGGAGACGAGTATGTTGATGAATGGTCCTACAGCGTCCAAGATGCCGTCGAGCCCAACATCTCTGCCTGAGGATATGTAGCCAAAACATATGTCCTGGAGGTTAGTGTAGGAGCGGAGCACCAAAGCCCATGCAAGCTGGAAGATGCTGGCCATGGAGATGTTGAGCTGCTTCGCTAGGGCCTTGAGGCGGGTTCCCAAGGGGACATCGGTGTGGAGGTGACGGAGTTCGCGTTGATCTGTGGGTACACGGCCATCAGTCAGCCGGGGAAGACGACACGCCGCCGCACCCTGGAGCTGGTCTGACCAGAAGAGTAGGGATGCATCGAGGGACGTCTTTTGGATATGGGCAATATAGGATGAGTAGGACGTGCCAGGGACCATGGGGAGGTTGGGGTTGGCATAAGCAAGACCCCAGTCCCGGATGATGGTCTGCAACGAAGCCGCATCGATCAAGGCGTGGCTGACCTGGAAGTGGGCGTAGACCTTTCCTTGGGGACCGGCACAGATGGCAAGGCGGTGTGCGGGAGTATTGAGTTCGAAGCTTCCACGCGCTGACTCCCAGAGCTCTTCCATTGCAGAGTCATGATCCTCATCATCATCGTAGGCCAGGCTCTTAATGGAGGGACGGAACTTGTTGAGCACGACCTGGTCGAATGCCGTGTTATCGAGCAGACTGCCGATGAATACGGTTCGCAGCATAGGATGTCGCTGGATGACGCGGTGCCAGGCACGCTGGAGGCGAGACACGTCAACCTCTGAGCCATTGCCCTTGCAAGGGGTGATCTCCCAGACGGCATGGACCTCGTATTGCGAGGCATCCTTGGACTGACTAAGAAGGATGCCGCGCTGCATGGGTGAGGTGGGATACACGTCCTCTACTCCCTCGACACCATTCCGCGAGACAGCTGCTAGTGCCTCATTGAGTGGCTTGAGCTGTTGGTGAGAGATGGGAAGGAGCGGCACGTCACTCTTTGTGAGCTGCAAGGGAGCCTGCTGTAGTGTAGTGGCGACCTCACTCAGAGCCTGCTCGTACAGGGTGAACCACTTGGCCAGCCTCTCTTGGTGCTGGATCTCTGCACTGTAGTTCCAAGACACCGTCAAGGCATCCTTCTCTACCACGGCAGAGATATCGACCACAGATAGGCGAGCTGCGGAAATGTTCACGTCTGCGGGGCCCAGAGACTTGGGAAGTGACTCGAAAAGCCCGTCATCGCGCTCAAGCTGCTGGAAGCGACCGAGATAGTTGAAGAGAATCTCCAGCGGTAACCTCTGTGACCCCTGAAGCGTCTTGGCTGTAAAGTATGGCACTCCTAGACCTGGAATAGCCCGACGAATATCTTTGACCCGGATGACAGAGTCAACATAGTCGTCGCCTTCGTGGACGGCGAGAACGAATGGCACGATTGCAGTGAACCAACCGACCGTTTCATGAACTGAGGCCGTCACGTCTTCCGGATGGTCTCGACCGTGCGTTTCGGTGTGGAAAGTAGGCGTTTCCCGGTCAGAGAAGACGATGGAAAAGGTGTGAGCGGCCATGGCTAGTAGAACATCGAGGACTTCAGCCCTTAGGCTCTTGTCGGCAGCATGGAGAAGCGCTCCGGTTAGAAAAGGGTTTAGGGTAAATTCACCCTGTACCAAGTTGGTAAAGTCGTTTGACGACGACGCCTCTATTCCCCAGAATCCAAGGTCTGGCTCTGGCGTTGTAAACGGAAGCGCGAGAGCAGACGATGCTTGTGTCTCGGCGTAGCTCTCGAGGCTGCGGACCCATTGCCGGTACGACAAGGATATCTGTGTTCCGGGTAATGACTTGCCGGCCATAAGCTGCTCTAGGTCTCGCAAAAGTATCCGCCAGGACACGAGATCTATGATAAGATGATGGGCAACAAGGAAGAGAGCCGTGGCGTCATTGACATGAATAAACCTGGCTGCCACCATCGGGCCGGCGGTAATGTTGAGGCAATGTTCTGCTTCAAGCATCATACCCTGAGCCTCCTCCCAGCTAGAGGCACTGGAACATGTAAAGGAGAGAGCCTCGTCAGCGTTGCGGTTCACCCTCTGCCTCCAAGAGCCGTCTGTCCAGTTCTTCTCAAAGCGAGCGCGAAGCATTGGGTGACGACGCACCAGCTCCAATAGAGCTGAGCGAACTACAGCCGCACTCTCTGGGGTAGGGCGCCGCAGCTTGAGGAGCATACTCTGGTTGTAGTGGTTCTCGCCATCGGGGAATTGCGTGAGATGGAGTTTCTGGATGGGCGAAAGGGGGAAGGGGGCAAGTTCGTCTTCATTGCCCCCATCTTTTACCATTGCTGCAGCTGGGTTGACGGTAGAACCGCTGAGCTGGTGAGCTTTGGCTGCCATCGCCATGATATTGGCGCTCTTGAGGATGTCCTTCACAAGCAGGGAGACGCCTCTCCTGCGGCAGAGGGCCATGACCTGCATAGCTGTGATGGAATCGCCTCCCATGCTGATAAAGGAGCGGCGCAGGGGGACCTGTCCTGGCAGGTTGATGACCTCGGCCACTGCCTTGCTGATGATCTGCTCAACCTCCGTTGCGGGGGTGCTGGCATTCTCAGACCCGGTCTCTGGCTCGGCGTCAGCTAGGCTCGTGATGATGCGGTCATACGTCTCTTCCGTCACTCTGTCAATCCACTGAGCCACACGCCGGGTTTCGAGTTTGCCGGATGAGTTGATAGGCATCCGGTTAACAACAACGATGACCGAAGGCTGCATGTAGGCGGGTAGCTTATCAGCAATGTAGTTCTGGACCTCTGACACAATGGCCTTGGCGACTAATAGGTCTTCGGGCTTCTCCAGTAGCTGCATTGGCTCGCTATCCATACCCTCCCCCGTCGTGGGTAAGCCACGGAGGGCCAAGATGGCGATAATCTTTCCGGTCAAGGTTCCGCTGGATCCTAGCATTACTAGTTGGGTCGCAACCCTATCATGGGAGGCACTGATCTGGTAGCTGATCTCGCCTAATTCGATGCGTTGGCCTCGCACCTTGACCTGGGTATCCTTGCGACGTACGAAGCCAAGTTTGTTACCCTTTCCTTCTGAGGTGTAGGAGACGAGGTCTCCGGTTCTGTATGCACGGTGGAGCTGAGGCAGCCAGTGGAGACCGGTGTTGAGGAAAGCCTCTTGTGTCTTGTCAGGGTTGTTGAGATAGCCACGGGCCAGAATCGGGCCCTGGACAAGGAGCTCGCCCACGGCACCGATAGGCATCAGCACACTTGGGTCGCGAGGATCCACCACCCACGTATTGCAACCTACAGCGCCGCCGATGACCTCAGGACGCGTAGGGAGTCCCGTCCTATCATCACAAGTGCACATAACGGTGCATTCCGTTGGCCCGTAGGCATGGAGGACCTTGCAGCCGCCCTCGCTCCATTTCTTGTTGGTAGCATGGCTTGAGGACTCTCCACCTAGAGCTATGTAACGCATGCAGGGCACCTCAGACGGGCTGAGTGTACTAGCTACCGCAGGCGTTAGCAGCATCCAGTTAGAATCCAGGCGATTGATAGCCGCTGCAAGGTCGTTTATTCGTTCGTGCTCGGATAGAACGCAAACGCAGCCTCCGTGCACAAGGGTTGTAACAATCTCAGTAATGCAGGCGTCGAAGGCATAGGAGGAAAACTGCAGGGTCCTGGTGTCCCTATCGAAGTAGAGAGCGCGCCCATGGGCTGTGGTGCCTGTTGCGGCCGCGCGGTGCTCAAGCACCACGCCCTTCGGCTGGCCGGTCGAGCCCGATGTGAAGATGATATAGACAGCGTTGTCTGGCGTAGCAGGATCCGATAGCAGTCCATCATCTTCATCGCTATCCTCGGCGAGACGGGCTGCTGCGTCTGCGTCCAAGGCTACTGTGTTATCAACGAGAGCGGAGATGAGTCCGATACGGTCAGGTGACGCCAGAGCTACAGTCCGGTGCGGAAGTTGCTCGACGATCATGGCAATGCGCTCGGGAGGGTGTGCTGGGTCTAGAGGCACGAACACGCCCCCTGCTTTCATAACGGCAAGCATACCAACAACCATCCAGATACTCTTTGTGAAAATGAGCGGCACGGTCACCTCAGGTCCAACACCGAGGCTACGCAGGTAGACGGCTACTCGGGCGGCGTGGCTGTCAAGCTCGGCATAGGAGAGCTCGCCCTCCCACGACGAGGTGACGGCACAGCGGTGTGGCGATTCCTTCACGTGGGCTTCAATGATGGCATGAACCGTGGAGTCGATCGCGGGTTGTGGTTGTGCTCCGCCGTTCCATTCCATAATCTGTCGGCGACCGCCGTCGCCTAGCATATCGACCACCGGTAGGGTGCGGTGAGGGTCCTGGATAATTGCATCTAGGGCGCGCAGTGTGGCCTCGACGACATCCGATGCATGGCTATCGGATAACACATCGGACCAATATGTAAAATGCAGCTCAATAATCTCACCAGCATCGACAATGTTCAATGCCATGTTGTACTATTCCGCGTGTAAGTCAAGTGTGCTTTTCCTTGTTGGCCGCACCAATCGGTAAATTCATATTTACTTACCTCACTAGGGTCATGTCCATCAACAACATCGACCTCGAGTTGTCCTGGTATCTCGTCTCCCATAGACAGCTTTTGTAGCGACATGACAGTGTTGAAAAGACCCTTGTTGCCGATCCGCAACGCTCGCTGTATGTCGGCCAGCGCGCAGTGTTGATGGGGCAGGCTGTCAATGTATGTACGGTTCATCGTCTGCAGCAGCTCGAGGGCAGAGGGCGCATCATCCCCCATGCTGAAGTTGGTACTTGAGACAAGCATGCTGATAAGAGGACCGACAATCTCATCGATGCGGTCTACAGGCACATCGCGACCTGAAGTAAGGTAACCGAAGCAGACATCGTCAGAGCCGGTGAAGGCACGCAAGACTAATGCCCAGGCGACCTGGAAGAAGTTGGCAACGGACACGCCGTGGGTACGGCCGAGCAGGCGCATGGCCTCAACGCCCGGGACGAGCCGCGTGATCTTGTTCAGCGACCTGACATCTGCCGCTGCATCCACATCCACAAGAACCGGAAAGTGGCAGGGGCGTGCGGCGGCCAGTGTATCCGACCAGTAAGAAAGGGACTGGGACACGGGCTTGTTGTACACGTGAGCAATATAGGGCTCGTAGGACGGCCCGACTCCTTCCAACATTCCGTGATACGCGCGAAGTAGATCGTCCATCACGAGGCCCATCGAGGTCCCGTCGATCAATGCGTGGCTGATCCTGAATGAGAGATATACATCGATGCCTGTCTCACAGACTAGTAGCGCATATGGGGGCTTGTCCGAGGGCAGCGCTGGGGTCGACGACTGGATGAAGGCAAGGGGATCAGGACCATCATACTTCTGAACGTCAATCGTAGGCTGGGCTGCTGTTGCCATCTCTCTCAGGACAACTTGGGCATAGATACCGTCATCTCTGCCGCTCTCGCAGAAGACTGTACGCAGCACCGGGTGGTATTGGACGAGCCGGCGCCAGGCGTCCTGTAGCAGTCCCCGGTCTATAGATGCTTGTCCTTTTGCAGGAGAGACCTTCCAGATGCCTGATACTATATACGCCGTGGCGTCCTTGGCTTGGCTGAGGAGGATGCCTTGTTGCAGAGGGGAGCAGGGGTAGGCAGCCTCGATGACATCGGGACCCCAACTACCTACTTTAGCCTTACAAGCGGCCGCGAACGTAAAGAGACCGTCTTCTCCTAGAGCTAGCAACGGGAAGTCGCCAGGGGTGAATGTAGCAGGAATGGTGGGGAGCTGGGATGCGAGGGTTTCCAGAGCATTGTGAAATCCGTCCAGCCAGGCTTGGAAGCGATGCTGGAGCCGCATTTTCGTATTGTAACCAAGCGAAAGAACCAGTTCAGAGTCTTCGACTGCTGCCACTACATCGATGAGAGCCATCCGGGTTGTGGAATTTGCAGAGTCCTGCGTGCTTAATGTCGTTTCCCCGATTTGCTGGATGACAGTGTCGGATTTCTGGAGTTGTTGGTACTGCCCCAAATAGTTGAATAGGATCTCCATCTCCTCATGGTGCTCGGATGCAGCTCTTCCCTCTTCAGTTAGGTATCGATAAGTAAAGTAGGGCAGCCCCTTGCCGGGAATACTGCGCCGGATATCCTTAACCTGGCGGACTATCCATACAAGGTCGCGCTCTACAGTATTCCATTCAGGCACAGCAATAGGGTAGATAGTAGTAAACCAGCCAACAGTACGGGACAGGTCGATACCATCATCCCATGCAGTGCGGCCGTGGGACTCTGTATATACAGTTGGGATTGATGTGCGCTCAGGGAAGATACTTTGAAAAGAGAAGATGAGGGCAGAAATCATCAAATCGTCTGGGTCTGTGCCAAAGGCTGCGTTGGCGGGACCAAGAAGCGCTGCAGTACTGGTTGCACCAATGCGCGTGTGGAGAGATGTGGTATCCGCCATGATGTTTATATCCTTTCCAGAATGCATATCCCAGAATGAGAAGTCGGCAGCAGGAACGGTAAACGGCAGAACGGAGTCGATATGATACTCGGTGGCCTTTTGGATGAGCGCCTCTGCCCACGCCGGCATTAGCACAGCCTCTGGCTCGAGTGATGGAGGAGATGATGCTCCGATAGAGGCCGCCAGAAGCTGCTCGAGATCGGCCAGGATGATACGCCAGGAAACAAGGTCGACAACCAGGTGGTGGGCGGCAAGGAAGAGCGCCTGGCTATCTGAGAGGTCGAGGAGACAGGATGTAAGTACTGGCCCTTGATTGATATTCAGACTGCTCTGAAGCTCATCCAGAGTGTCAATAGAGTCTACCACTTTGGAAAACCGGCAATGTTGAAAGTTGAAACTTCCGGTGACATCCGAAGAGATCTTCTGTTTCCATTCACCATCGGCATGAAGGAAACGTGCACGGAGCATTGGATGATGCTTCACGATGGCCGTAATGGCCATTCTAACCTGGTCTGCCGTGAAAGATCTAGTAAGACGGACGATGAACGACTGATTGAAGTGATGGTTGTCCGAGGGCTGCATTTTCAAGAACATGCGTTGGATGGGTAACAAGGAAAACGGCTCGTTGGTTATTGTCGTCAAAGCCTTCGAATCACCTGCACCGTTTACCGCCATGGTTTTGAAACGGGAACGGCTGGCTAGATCAGGGATAGATCGACTCCGAAGGATGTCGTGGACAGTGGTAGTGATGCCGCGTTCTCTCGCCCTCGAGAGGACATGCATGGCAGTAATGGAGTCTCCGCCAAGGCTAGTGAAGGACTGGCCTAGGGGAACTGAATTGACGGGCAAGTTGAGAGCGCTTGCAAAGATGTCGACCAGATACTCCTCCATCAGCGTCTTGGGCCTTGCCGGTGATTCCGCAGCACCAGCTGTGTTGGACTCGCGTTCAACAATGCTGGCCAGGTCGGCCTCGGTCAGTGACTCCAACCAGGACAACATCTGCCGGCGATCCATCTTGCCGTTACTTGTACATGGTAGCTGTTCGACCGTAATCCAAATTTTAGGGACCATGTATGGCGGTAGCGTGGACGAAAGTTTGTTTCGAATCATGTCGTTTGTTGTCAAGGCCTCCTCGCTCCGAACCGCAGTTATGCTACCTGAGCAGGCCGATATCTGCTTTCGACCCTGTCCTTCTCCTCCTGAAGAATGATGTGAGAGAACTGTAGTAAGCCGACCCTGGCAGGCGCCTGTCTTTGGGTAGAGCACGATGGCGTGACGAATGCCAGCTTCCACCTGGGATATATGCACCTCAACCTCATTGAGCTCGACACGCTGACCGCGCACCTTGACCTGGTTGTCCCGTCGGCGTACAAACGAGTAGGTACCATCAGGGCGACTGCGGGCTATATCTCCACTTCTGTAGATGGATTTTCCTGGGTATGGCGCCGCCATCCATTCGGGTGGGCTAATAAAAGCCGCCGCGGTCTTGCCAGGGTCAGTATAGCCGCGACCAACGAGCGGCCCCTCAACAAGGACCTCTCCTACGGCTCCAACAGGGAGCAGCATAGACGGATCATCGGCATCAGTTACCCAGACTCTGGCACCCACCGGTGGGCCAAAGTTGGCTGGATCACTGTCCCCCTTCAGACGACCCGTGATGTTACACCAGATGGTTGTCTCGGCTGGACCATAGCCAATAATAAGGAACACCTTTTCGCACCAGCGACGAATGTTATCAGCGGTAGGCGCCTCGCCGCCCAAGACAAGCGTCTTGAGGCCAGGGACGCTTATGGGGTCTAGAAGATCAGCGACAGTCGGGGTCAAAAAGGCCCAATTCGCATTTAGGTTATTAATGGTACCGGGTAGGTCCTCAAGTCGGCCGCCCTCTGAAGGGACGCAAACACAGCCTCCCTGGGCCAGGGTGTAGAAGGTCTCACCGATGGATACGTCGAATGTGTAGGCGGCGAACTGTAAAGCCCGCGTATCGTGAGTGATCTGATAGGGGCCGGCGTGTAACAGTGCGGCCGTGGAAAGAGATCCATGCTCAATAACAATGCCCTTCGGTCGACCTGTACTGCCAGAAGTAAAAATGGCATAGGCCGCATTATTGCAGCGTATACGAGTCGAAGGAGGATTCTGGGCAAGACTCAGAGAGCTGAGGGCATCCTCATTGACAGTGGCGATGTGTGGGAACAAGCCCTTGAAGCGACCCTCATGTTTGGATTCGGTGAGTAAGATCGGCGGCGATCCCAAATCGGAAAGAATGGCCTCGACGCGGTCAGCGGGATGCGTGCTGTCAATAGCGACAAAGGCACCGCCGGCCTTGAGAATTGCTAGCTGCGAGACGACAGCCCAGGCGGATTTCTCGAAGCAGGTCGCAACAAAGGTATCTGGCTTAAAGTCAAGCAGGGAGTGCATGTAGTGGGCGAAAGCGTTGGCAGCGTCATCGAGCTCGCGGTACGTAAATGTCCGGTCCCAGCCACAGATGGCCTGACGCTCCGGCATTGCGTGAGCTAGTCGCTCAACAATATCATGTATACACTCATCGGATGTGAACGGGATTCCAGCGTTATTCCAGGCATCCATATCGCGCCGTGTTTCGGCACCAACCAAGTCGACCTTGACCAAAGGTTGATCGGGTTTGTCAGCGATGGCAGCCACGGCGGCCACAAGCGCGCGCATCATATGCTTCGCGTGGGAAGGGGAGACCTTGGACGTCCAGTAGGTGAAGTGAATACCGATATCTTGGCCAGCCTCATCGAGCACGTTGACAGATAGATCGTACTCGGTGGGGTCGCGGCCATCGATCGGCGTCATCTTCAGAAGGCCACCGTCATCGTTGGCGGCACCTGCAGCAGCGTCATGCCTCTGGAATGAAACAATGGATGTGAAGAGACCCTCTGAGCCGATTCCAAGACTGTGTTGGATCTCGGCCAAGGATACGTGTTGGTTCGAGATACCCTCGATGAAGTCGCCCTGTAACTGTGAAAGTAGCTGTAGGACAGTCTTGCTGCGGTCGTTGAAGGTAACGCGGCACGTTAGCATATTAATAAGGGGCCCGACGAGTGTGGCTACACCGTCGATGGGAGCGTCACGACCCGATGTCAAGTAGCCAAACATGACATCGTCTTCACCAGTATAGGCACGTAGGACCAGTGCCCAGGCCGTGTGAAATATGCTCGACATTGTGACGCCATGTGCGGCACAGAGAGTTCTCAGGGATTCAGAACAAGGCACTACTACCTCTATTGCTCTCAGTTCTGGTGAAGGGGTGTTAGCGTCGTCGAGGAGGGGCGGGAGCCGACACGGAGTGGCATCTTTGAGGAAATCGGCCCAGTATCCAACAGCCTGATCAGCAGGCTGCTGGTTGATAAACGAGACCAGCTCTCTGTAGCCGAGACCCGGTTTGGTGCTTAGGCGGTGGGAATAGGCCTCCTGGAGATTGCGTAGCACTATGGGTAGCGAGGAGCCGTCTACCAAGGCGTGGCTAAGGCGGATGAGTACGAAGACGTGGCTTCCAATTGTATAAGTGGAAAATTCGTGTGGAAGCTTTCCGTAGCGAAATATGTCGCCATTCGCCTCTGCCATTGCCAGTTTGACACTCGCTAATGCTGCTTCGTCGTCGGTGGCGTCGTCCAGGTCTATATGCCGAATTGCTGGTGTAGGATCCCGTAGGACGGCCTGGTCGAACGAGCCGCTACCGCGGAGGTTGGGAAGGAAGATGGTTCGTAGCATGGGTTGGTGTTGGACGACCCGCCTCCAGGCCTCTCCAAGGTTATGTGCCTGTAACGAACCATTGCGCGAGCTCACCTTGAGAGCGACACGCACATCATAGAGATCGGGCTTGTGAGCCTGGCTCAACAAGATTCCCTGCTGTATGGGCGAGCAGGGAAATATCTCCTCGATGGCAGCTGGCCCCCACATTCCGCTATGTTCGAGGCACACATCCCGCATGTCGGAGAGGTCGGCATAAGACATGTTTTTGATCAAAGGCATATCATTCAGGGTGAAACCTGGTGTCATGTCGCTCGTCACTTGAACGAGGCTTGTAATATGGTGCTGAAGGCGATCGATCCAGACGGAAACACCGTCGGCGCGGGCTTTGGCTAGGGCGCCAGGCATGGTGATGGTCACTGTCGCCTGCCCTGCGGCCACGGCGACAGCCACGTCGAAGATGGCGAGGCGGCGAACGTCAGCATCGACATCGCACCGAGGGAACTCGTCATCGGCTACAGGTCGTAAGAGCGCACCATCGCGCTCGAGTTGCTGGTACTGGCCAAAGTAGTTGAATAAGACCTCCATCTTGTCATGGTTTCTGAATTTTCGCACGCCGGCGGCGGATAAGTAGCGATAGGAGAAATATGGCACACCTTGGCCGGGAACGGACCTACGGGCATCCTTGATCCTCATGAGGGTGTCGATGACATCAGGAACAACGACGCCGTCGGCCAGGGCAACGGGAACGATAGAAGTGAACCATCCGATAGTGCGAGAGAGGTCTAGGCCATCGGCAGCGCCATCACCACGTCCGTGGCCTTCGACGAAGATGGCTGGGAGACCACGGTCTGGAAATGCTTCGGCAAAGGACTGGAAGGCAGCTGCGAGGAACAAGTCCTGGGGGTCTGTCTGGAGAGCTTCGTTGCAAGGACCCAGGAGCGCCTTTGTCGTGTCGGCGCCCAAAGTAAAGCTGACCTCGCGAGTAGAACCACATGGGTTGGCCTCGACACTCGAACCCCAGTAGTCCATTCGGGGCTTCGGAATATCATAGGGGAGCACACGAGATGGGCTCCATCTCTGCACTCGACGGGGCTGTGTACGAACCCAGGCCTGGAAAGGAACAGGCGCGATTATATCCTTCTGCAGCATGTGCGCCTTGCCAGACAGGATAATCTCGAGCTCCTCCAGCAGGACCCGCCATGAGACCATGTCGACGACGAGATGGTGGGCGACCAAGGTCAAGATCCGTCGCTTGTCAGTCAGGTGCATGAGAGACGCCGCGACGACGGGACCGCTGCGGATATTCAGCGACCTTTGTACAATGTCGACAAGGTTGGCCACCTCGTCAACCGCGACATGTTTGTGATCTTGGAAGTAGAGTAAGTTCGCATCTCCAGCAGCGGTCACCCGTTGCACCCAATCGCCTTCTTCGTCGCTGAACCTAGCACGCAGCATCGAGTGTCGATCTACGAGCTGCCGGAGCGTATCATGCACGAGCGTCGAGGTCAGGTTCTCGGTGGCCCGGATCTCAACCACGAAGCTCTGATTGAAATAGTCGATGCCATCTGGATACATATCAAAGAACATTTGCTGAACAGGAGATAGGGGGAAATCGACGTCCATCTCTTCGGATCTGTCGACGCCATCCTTGGCGGTCGGTTCAGTGGCCCGGCTAGCAAATTCCGCGAGGGCGGTAATGGTCTTACGGTTGAAGATATCCTGGACGGTGAACTCGATGCCCCGACTGCGGCAGCGGGAGACGACGGCCATGGCAGAGATCGAGTCGCCACCCAGGCTGAAGAAGGATCGGCGTAGGGGGACCCGTTCAAGTGGCAAGTTCACCACCTCGGCGACCACGGCCCGTATCATCTCTTCAGCCTCGCTCTTTTGAAGGCCGCTGGCCTCTGTCTCGAGATCAGGCTCGTCGACGACATTCATAATGCGGTCGTACGTCTCGTCCGTAAGGCCGTCTACCCAGGCGGCCACGCGACGTGTTTCAAGCTTTCCCGACGTGTTGAGTGGTAGGCGGTTGACAGCAATCATAGCAGAAGGTTGCATATAAGAGGGCAACCTCTCCCCAATGGAGTCATTGATTTCCGATATGATGGCCCTAGCCTTGAGCAGGTCTCGAGGATTATCCAGCAGCTGCAAGGGCTCATCGTTGTCACCTTGCTTTGTGGGCAAGCCGTGGAAGGCCAAGATGGCAACTATCTTTCCAGCAAACTTGCCACGGGCCCCAAGCACAACATGCCGTGTGGCGATCCTGGCGTCTGCGGCGCCAATCTGGTGACTAATCTCTCCCAGCTCAATGCGTTGACCGCGGACCTTTACCTGTGTGTCCTTGCGGCGAACAAAGGCAATCTTGTTTCCTTTGCCCTCGGAACAGTAGGAGACCATATCACCGGTTCGGTAGAGACGACCGTCAGGGAGCCACGAGAGACCACTCAAGAAGGCGTCTCGAGTTTTGTCAGGGTCATTCAGGTAGCCACGTGCTAGGATGGGCCCTTCAATAAGAAGCTCACCCACAGCGCCAATAGGCATGAGGATGTTGGGATCTCGGGCATCAACGACCCAGGTCCTACAGCCCATGGCCGTGCCAATAATTTTGGGTCCCAGGTCTAATCCCCTCCTATAGTCAGCGACGCAGATGGCGCAACATTCTGTAGGTCCGTAAGCCTGTATAACCTGGCACGTGTCTGTGTCCCATTTCTGTACGACAGCATCCGTGAGAACATCGCCTCCGAGGGCGATATGACGTATGGTGGGGACCGCAGATGGATCAATCATGTTAGCAACAAGCGGGGTAAGGAATGTCCAGTTGATGCGAAGTCGATTAATAGCCCCAACTAGGTCATTCATCCGCTCTTCCTCTGATACAACACAGATACAACCGCCGTGTACAAGTGTCGTGAGAATCTCCAGAATACTGGCGTCAAAAGCATATGAGGAGAATTGAAGGACTCTTGAGCCTCTGCTGTAAGACGTATAGTGACCGTGGGTTGTTGTGCCCGTAGCGACGGCACTATGTTCAAGAAGCGCTCCCTTAGGCTGACCGGTCGAACCAGAAGTAAAGATGATGTACACGCCATTAGATGGTGTCGCACCAGGGAACAGAAGATTGGCAGTCTCGTGGTTCTCTAGTTGCGAAAGAGAGGCTGCATCGATGGACACGGTCTTATCGACGAGATGACAGACAGTCTGGACGCATTCGGGCGATGTGAGCGCAACAATGCGAGAAGGAAGCTGCTCAACAATCATCTGTATACGGTCTGCAGGATGACCATGGTCCAGCGGGACGAAGATTCCTCCGGCCTTCATGACGGCCAGCATGGCTACTACTGTCCAGATGCTCTTCTTGAAGCACAGTGGAACTGTAACTTCAGGCCCGACGCCGAGACTGCGCAAGTACAGGGCAAGGCGGGTGGCGTGACGGTCGAGCTCCATGTATGATAGCTCACCCTCACTCGAGACCACGGCACAGTTGTCTGGGATGTCCTTGACCTGAGCTTCGATGAGAGCATGTACGGTGGACTGGATCGGTGAGTGTTGTTTGCTGTTCCAGTCCATGATACGTCGGCGGCTGGAATCACTCAGGAGGTCAATAACTGGCATCTTACGGCTTGGGTCCTTGGCGATAGTCTCTACTGCGCGAATTGTAGCCTCAACAACCTCGGAAGCATAACTATCCGAGAGCTTGTCTGTCCAATAGGTGAAATGTAGCTCTATGGTCTTGTTGAAGTCGAGGATGTTCAGAGTCATGTTATACTGCTTCTCGTCAGTGATCTATTCCACAGGGAGACGATCAAGATAACATACCTCGCTGGGATCGTGGGAATCCACAATGTCGAAACCAAACTGTTCTGGTGTCTCACCCTCTTCGCTTATCTTCTGTAAAGACATTACTGTGTTAAAGAGGCCGGTGTTGCTAACACCCAGGGCGTGTTGAATACTTCCGAGTGAGCAATGTTGATGTGGTAAGCTGTCAATATAGCCACGATGCATCGACTTGAGCAGCTCTAGGGCGGACTGGGCATCATCATCGCCACCAACCCTAAAGTTGGTGCTGGCGATGAGCATGCTGATCAGTGGGCCGACCATGGCCTCGATTCTGGCGACTGGTACATCGCGGCCGGATGTAAGATAGCCAAAGCAAACGCTATCCGAGCCGGTGAAAGCCCTCAGCACCAGGGACCAGGCCAGCTGAAAAATGTTAGAGATGGAGATGGCATATGTACGGCCGAGCTGGCGCATAGCATCAACTGTAGTACTGGGGATGGGAAGCGTGATCTTGTTCAACACTCTGCTACTGCTTCCATCGGATAGGACAGGAAACAGGCAAGGCTGGGTATCGGCAAGGTTTTCGACCCAATAGGAGAGTGATCGAGAAATAGGTTCGCTGAAAATATTGGAGATGTAGTCGTTGTAGGATGGCCCCGATCCTTGCAGAATGCCGTTGTAGGAACGCACCAGATCGTCCATCACCAGATTCATAGAAGTACCATCAATTAGCGCATGGCTGACTTGCAGAGAGACATAGGTCTCGCCACCACTGGTGCAGATAGACATAACGTGAGGGGGCTTGTCTGAAGGCAATGACGGGGATGAGGACCGTATGAACTCGATAGGATCTGTCCCTTGATAATCCATCACATTGATGATGGGTTCGGCAGCAGGAGTCTCGGCCCTAAGCAATACTTGGGCGAAAGCCCCATCAGTTCTACCGCTATCGCAAAAGACAGTCCGGAGCACGGGGTGGTAGCGCACAAGTCGCCGCCACGCGTTCTTGAGCTGTTGGAGTTGCATTCCCCGTGCAGGGCGGATCTTCCATGCTGCGTACACCACGTAGGCTTTAGGATCCCTGGATTGACTGACAAGGATACCCTGCTGTAACGGCGAGCACGGGTAGACTGATTCGACGACTGCTGGGCCCCAAGATCCCACCTTGGCTTCGCACGCCGCCGCGAGGGAGATGAGGCCAGTGTCATCTATACCAAGGAGGGGGAAGTCTCCTGGAGTGAAGGAGGGAGGAATAGCGGGGAGCTGGGTTGATAGGGATTTCAGAGCGGTGCTGTACTCATCCAGCCAGAGTTGTAAACCATCGCGATGGCCCATCTTTGCGTTATAGCCGAGTGATAGGACCAGCTCGGAGCCTTCGACAGCGGCGAGAATGTCTATAAGAGCCATGCGAGGTGTGCTTGGCGCAGCGTCGTTAATTTGAAGTGGCTCTCGAAGCTCCTGAAGAATAGTATCAGACTGCTGTAGCTGCTGGTACTGGCCTATGTAATTAAAGAGAACCTCCATCGCGGTGTGCTCCTTAAACGCAGTGCGGCCTTGCTCGGTAAGATATCGAGAGGCAAAGTATGGAAGACCTTTGTTGCGGATGCTGTGTCTCATGTCCTTGACTTGACGGACTGTCTGGATCAGATCGAGAGTAGTGGTTTGGTTGGAGGCAACGAGGGGATAAATGGTTGTGAACCAGCCTACGGTGCGGGATAAGTCGATACTATCATCCCATGCGTTTCGACCATGGCCCTCGGTGTAAATGGTCGGGACCGAGCGCTCAGGGAAGACACGGAGGAAAGAAAAGGCCAGGGCTGCCAGCATCAAGTCATCTGGGTCCGTTCTAAAGGCAGAATTGGCGCGGCCTAGGAGGGCTGCAGTGCTGGGAGCATCCAGACGCGCCTGAATGACAACCGTATCTGCTATTACATTGTTCCGGCCATGATCCATATCCCAGAAGCCAAAGTCAGCAGGTGGCACAGTGAATGGGAGGACTGAGTCGACAGAATAGTCGTTAGCGCTCTGGGTGAGTGCCTCGGTCCAAGTGGGCATGGACACAGCTTCGGGGACTGGTGAAGGAAGAGATCCAGACTGAGACGATAACAGAAGCTCGAGCTCTGAGAGTATGACGCGCCAGGAGACAAGGTCGACGACCAAATGATGAGCTGCGAGAGATAGGGCCTGGCCATTGGGTAGGCTGATGAGGTAGGAGGTGACGAGGGGCCCCTTTTGGATGTCAAGGCCAGTCTGCAACTCGTCGAGAGCAGGTAGCGCATCGGGCAGAGATTGGAAGCTTCCCTGTTGGAAGGCAAAGGTACCGTCAACATCAGGGAGAATTTGTTGGGTCCAGTTATCATTGTCATCCTTGAGGAAGCGAGCGCGGAGCATAGGATGGTGCTTCACCACGGTGGCGATAGCGGTCTTGATTTGTTCAGCAGCTAGATTCTTCGAAAGACGGACGGTGAATGTCTGATTGAAATGATTATTACCAGACGGATTCATCTCGAAGAACATGCGCTGTATGGGCAGTAGAGGGAACGGCTCTCTCGTCACTACGGCCATGGATTGTGTCTCGTTGCTGTTGGGAACGAGGGCTTTGAATCGCGCACGAGTGGCCAGCTCAGAAAGAGATTGGCTACGAAGAACATTATCCACAGAAACAGTAACGCCGCATTCTCTGGCCCTAGAGGTAACCTGCATTGCCGAAATGGAGTCGCCACCGAGGCTGGTGAAGGATTGGTTTAGTGGGAGTGAATCGACGGGCAAGTTGAGGACTTGGCTCCAGACCTTGACAAGCTGCTTCTCCATAGGAGTCTGTGCCTTTTGTTCTTCCGAGCTTGTCGTGGTGTCTCCTGTCGAAACAATGCTTGCTAGGTCTTGTTCCGTCAGCGCCTGCACCCAATTCAAGATCTGTCGACGATCCATCTTTCCATTTGTTGTAAGAGGCAGGTCTTCAACTGCGATCCAAATCTTGGGTATCATGTAGCCAGGCAACGTCAATGACAGCTTGCTTCGAATAGATGCGTTGCGAGCCATGACCTCTTTGCTGTTGATGGCGGTCAACACGCGCGCCTGCTGCCCATCATCATTTTGGCGACGTGAGACCACTGTTGTTAGACGTCCTTGACAAGCACCTGTCTTGGGTAACAGGACGACAGCGTGACGCAGGTCTGGATCGGCTTGGGATACATGGACCTCGACCTCATTGAGCTCGATACGCTGACCCCGTACCTTGACCTGATTATCTCGCCGACGAACAAACGAACAAGTGCCGTCAGGGTTATACCGCCCGATATCCCCAGACCTATAGAGTCTCGGATACTGTGTCTTGAGCCACGCAGGAGGGCCAATAAATACCTCTGCCGTCTTGACGGGGTCAACATAGCCACGACCGACAATGGGGCCCTCGACGAGAAGTTCCCCTATTGCACCAACTGGCAAAAGTATCGAGGGATCGTTCATATCTGCCACCCAAATGCCGGCGCCCCTAGCAAGCCCAAAGTTTGCAGGGTCGCTGATTGCTGTGACGGGGGCTGTGGCGTTGCAACAAATGGTTGTTTCAGCAGGACCGTATGCAATGATAAAAGAGACCTTGTCATGCCAGCGACGGATACCTTCGGACGTGGCCGCCTCTCCAGCCAAAGCGAGCGTTTTCATACCGGGAACAAGGGCTGGGTCCAAGATGTCCGCCATAGTTGGTGTCAAGAAGGCCCAGTTGACATGCATATCATTGATGGCTCCAGTCAGATCCTCTAGTCGACGACGCTCTGAGGGTATACAGAGACAGCCTCCATTGAGAAGTGTCATAAAGGTTTCGCCGACAGATAAGTCGAATGTATATGCAGCAAACTGCAGCGATCGGGTGTTACGGTCGACCTGAAAGGGTCTGGCAAAGTGTTTCGCTACAGTAGATAAAGACTGGTGCTCGATTAATATGCCTTTGGGTTGGCCTGTGCTTCCAGAGGTGAAGATGGAGTATGACAGATGGTTTCCGTTCACCTCGGTTGAAGGGGCATCAGGTCGAGGGCCGAGAGAATCCAAGGTCTCCTGGTTCACAAGCACAATATTTGAGAACATGCCCTCAAATCGGTCTTTGTACTTTATCTCTGTGAGCAGAATAGAAGCTCCTAGGTCGTGCAAAATGGTCTTGATGCGATCCATGGGATGAGTTGGATCAACGGCAGCAAAGGCACCACCTGCCTTGAGGATACCCATCTGAGAAACGGTGACCCAAGCCGACTTGTCGAAGCAAGTGATGACAAATGTGTCAGGCTTGAGATTGAGAGAATGTATATGATGGGCAAAGGCATTGGAAGCTTCGTTAAGCTCACGGTAGGTAAAATCGCGATCCCAGGCGCAAATGGCTTGATGGTCAGGAATCTCCTGGACCTGTTGCTCGAATAGGGTATGTACACATTCTGTATGAAGTTCCTGCATACCAGTGGCGTTCCAGGCGTCCAACTCGCAGCGGGTCTCGGGGCTGACGAGGTTGACGTTGACTATCGGCTGGTTGACATTTCCAGCTATGCTGGCCAGAGCGGATAGTAGGGCTCGAATCATGTGGGTTGCGTGAGCAGGGGAGATCTTGGAAGTCCAGTAGGTGAAGGTGAAAGAAAGCTCTTGATCTGAATCTACAACGTTGAGAGATATGTCGTACTCGGTAGGATCTCGAGAATCAATTGCCGTTAGCTTGATACTGTCGCTACTATCGTCTGTACCGGCACTGGTGGGGTCATGTCGCTGGAATGATACAACGGTAGTGAAGAGCTGTTCAGATCCTAGATCAAGACCGTGCTGCACTTCAGCGAGGGATGTGTACTGATTAGACATGCCGGAGGCGAAATCGGCACATATATCCTGAAGAAGCTGAGCAACGGACATGGAACGATCAAAGTTGACGCGGCAGATGAGCATATTGATCAGAGGCCCAACGAGGCTAGCAACCCCTTTGATGGGGGCGTCGCGGCCAGAGGCGAGGTAGCCAAAGTGCACCTCATCATCGCCTGTGTATGCACGTAGGATAAGAGCCCAGGCTGCGTGGAAGATACTGGCCATTGTAACACCGTACTTAACGCAGAGACGTCTCAGAAGTTCTGAATCTGAACCAGGGATGGTTATGTCTCGTGCTTCCAACGTGCCAGGACATGGAATCACGGCATCATCTAGAAGTAGCGGTAGGCGGCATGGACTGGCATCGCTGAGGTACCCGCTCCAGTATTCAAGGGCCTGCTCCATGGGCTGTTGCTGGATAAAAGAAACTAGCTCCCTGTACGCAAGGCCAGGGACGGCTGGGAGGCTCTGAACGTATGCCTGTTGAAGGTCCTGGATTATATATGGCAGAGATGCTCCATCTACCAAGGCATGGCTTAATCGAAGAAGGATAAACATCCGATCGCCAGCAGTGTAAATGGTAAACTGGTGAGGAACCTTGCCATATTCGAAGCTACTAGCTGGTGCCTTCGCCATAGTCTCGCGGACTTTTTCGACGAGATCGTCAGACGACGCTGGGACTTCCTCTAGTTGCACATGATGAACCGTGGCACGAGGGTTTCGCAGAACAGCCTGGTCAAATGACCCACTGCCACGGAGATTTGGCAGAAATACAGTGCGAAGCATTGGTTGACGCTTAACGACTTGTTCCCAGGCTTCTTGAAGGCGGTGCACTTGAGGTATGCCGACGCGGGATGTGACTTCGAAAGCAAAACGGACGTCGTAGAGGCGAGGAGTTCGCGACTGGCTGAGTAAAATTCCTTGTTGCATGGGCGAGCAGGGGAAAATCTCCTCGATACTCCCGGGTCCCCATTTATCCGTGTGCTCAAGACAAATAGTTTCCATCTCGGCTAGGTTGGCGTAGGATATATCTTTAATTAGCGGCATGTCGTTCAAGGTAAATTTCGACTGCATAGTACTCGTCATGTCAATTAGGCTTGCAAGCTCCTTTTGGAAGGACTCGTTCCAGACTGAAACTTGATGTGAGAGAGTGGGTGTCAGGCTTTGAGGCACTAGTAAAGATACCGTGGCTCGTCCCGCAGCGACGGCAACTGCAATGTCAAAGACAGCCAAACGGCGTGATGAAGGATCAACATCGCGTTGGGCAAATTCTCCCTCGGGGATTGGCTGGAGGAGAGCACCGTCTCGCTCTAGCTGCTGATACTGACCATGGTAGTTGAACAAGATCTCCATTTGGTCGTGTTGTCGGAACTCAGTCTCAGTCACCCCATCTTGGGACAGGTAGCGGTAAGAGAAATAGGGCACGCCGCGGCCGGGGACAGATCTGCGAGAGTCCTTGATCCTCATGAGAGTCTCTATCAAGTCTCCTGGCATACCTCCGGTGAGTGCTATTGGGACGATGGAAGTGAACCATCCGACTGTGCGGGAGAGATCGACTTCAACATCACCTTCACGGCCGTGACCTTCTGTAAAGATGGCCGGGAGGGGCCGGGAGGGAAAGGCTTGGGCGAAAGATCGGAACACTGCAGTGAGGAATAGATCCTGAGGGTCTGTCTGCAGAGGTTCATTGCAGGGTCCTAGAAGGGACTTGGTCATAGCCTCGTCAAGCTCGAAGCTTAGCTCCCGTACCGAGCCCCAAGTATTGGACTGGACTGTGTCTAGCCCCCAGTAGTCTAGATGAGGTTCAGGAATGGTGTATGGAAGGACTTTGGGTGCAGATAATTCCTTAGCGCGGTTTGATTGGATTCGAACCCACGCCTGGAATGGCACGGGCGTCAAGCCTGCTGTAGGAAGAGGTCTGCCAGTTAAAATAGCTTCAAGTTCCTCAAGCAAGACCCGCCAGGAAACCATATCCACAACCAAATGGTGGGCCACGATGGCTATAATCTGACGATCAGGCAGGTGAATGAGCTTGGCTGACACAACGGGACCCCGTTGGATGTCCAACGATCGCTGGGCAGAGTCAATAAGGTCGTTGACTTGATTGGGCGCAACGTCTGTGTGCTCCTGGTACTGCAAAGAGCCAGCCACTCCATCTGTGATGACATGTGTGATGTGCTGGACCCAACGGCCTTGAGGATTGCTGTACCTAGCACGCAGCATTGAGTGACGGCTGACAAGTTGTTCGAGTGCGGCGTGTAGGGTAGGTGAAGCCACCTTTTTCGCCGACGGGATCTGCACCAAGAAACTCTGGTTGAAGTGGTTGAGCCCTTCGGGATGCAGGTCAAAGTACATCTTCTGGATCGGTGACAGGGCAAAATCCTTGTCAACTTCATCAGAGAGGTCTAACTTGTGGCTCGCGGAGGGTGAAGAGATGAGTCCTACTGGACTATGGCCGACCATTGCCGCGAGGGCTGCGATGGTCTGGTGTTTGAAAATATCCTTGACGGTGACCTCAACGCCCTGAATCCTGCAATGAGACACGGCCTGCATGGCGGTAATCGAGTCGCCGCCTAGGCTGAAGAAGCGATGCTCCCTGCTGATCTTGTGGGGATCGAGGTTGAGAACGAGAGCCCAGACAGAGCGTAGAGCAGCCTCTATGGGAGTCAGAAAATCATCCGAGACGGGTTCCTCTTGACCAAGCGCCAAAATATCCCGAATAAGGTCCTCGTCGGCTTGCTCCAGCCAGGCTGTCATCTGACGGCGATCTATCTTGCCAGAAGTCGTTAGGGGAACTGAGGATCCTTGAACGACTGCCCAGACAGCGGGGACCATGTGTCTGGGTAACTTGGAGGAAAGGTACTCTGTGACGGTACGTAATAGTTCTTTGGCTCTTTCGTAGTCGGAGCCTTGCAAGAGACGGAGCGAGCCTGGGCTTGAGGTTTCCGTTGAGCCAAATCCTCGCAAAGAGACGACGGCAATGAGACGAGAACTCAGTCTGCCCTTCTTTGTAAAGGTCACGTAGACATGCTGCACGTCCTTGTGGGCACTGGTAATGTGGCTTTCAATCTCTCCAGCCTCGACTCGCTGCCCTCGGATCTTGATCTGCGTATCCTTGCGCTGCACAAAGTCCATTGAACCATCGAGGTTATACCTCACTAGATCTCCTGTCTTGTAGAGACGGCGCCCATTGGCATGACGTGGATAATGCACCGACCACTTAGGATCCCATACAAAGCTCGCGTTTGTCTTGTCCGGGTCGTTGCGGTATCCACGGCCTAGGATGGGACCCTCGATCAGCATTTCACCGACTGCGCCTACAGGAACAAGGATTTCGGCGTTGCTGGGGCTGACGATCCATGCGGCACTACCCATCATATGGCCGATGATAGCTGGTCGAACCTCGCGCTGTTGACGATCACTTATAGATGCAAAGACGCATGTCTCCGTCGGACCGTAGGCTTGGATAAACTGAACCTTTTCACTCCAGATCCTCGGAGTGAGGTCACCGAGTGGTTCACCACCGCAAATCAGCGTCTCCAACGTTGGGACGTCACTGGGTGTCATCATTCTTGCAACCGCGGGTGTCAAGAAGGCCCAGGTAACGCCAGCCCGGTTCATGAAACCGGTTAGATCTTCGATGCGCTCTGTTTCAGAAGCGATGCAGACGGTTCCATGATGGACGAGCGTTGTGAAAACTTCTCCAATTGTGGCGTCAAAGGCATATGAAGCAAATTGCAGTACTCGTGAGGTACTGGTGTAGCTCATATGAGATCCATGCTCTTTGGTGCCAGTGCTTACAGCACGGTGCTCGATCATAACACCCTTTGGCTTGCCAGTGCTGCCTGAAGTGAAGATAACATAGGCAGCATTGTCAGGGGTGACGGAGCTGCATGGCTTGCCGTCTCGCATCGGCAATTCTGTAATAGACGCCTCCGTTACAGTCCACAGCGCCACGTTCAAGTCGAAGCTAGCCAGTTCCTCGGTGAAGATTGGTTTAGCGGCCTGCATCTCAGACACGAGGAGTACTGGACTGCCAGTATCCAAGATGATTAGACTAAGGCGGTCAGCTGGGTGAGCCGGGTCCAAGGCCACAAAGGCGCCACCGGCTTTCAGAACGCCGAGCATGGCTACCACGGCCCAGATGGACTTTTCGAAGAGCAGTGGCACAATGCATTCTGGGCCTACACCCAAGGAAACCAGGTGATGTCCGAGCCGGGTGGAATAGTTATCGAGCTCCCCATACGTGAGACTTCCTACGGTGGAATAAAGGGCCTCTTTTTCAGGCTGCATAGCAGCAACATGGGTAACAACATCGTGTAAACAAGCGTTGACAGGGTCAGGTACGTCTTTGTTCCAGGTGGTGACCAGATGACTGCTTTGAGGGTCCATCAAGTTGATGTTGGATATCTTGTCGTCAAAAAGAGACGGTAGGGACTGCAGAGTCCGGAGCCAGACGTCGCCCACCACATCCGCTGCTTCAGAGCAGATGAGCTCGGTTCTGTATGTCAGACTGAGTTCCATGTCCGAACGAGTATAAGCAATCTTTGCTGCGATGGCAAACTCGCTCGTGTCATCCAAATGAACCAAGTCAACAGCGACGCCTGTCTCCGATGAAGTGGCCTCGTCCTCACGGTAACATGATAGGACAGTGTTGAAGAAGGGTTCACTACCCATATGTAAGGCTCTCTGGATCTTGCTAAGAGGGCAGTATTGGTGATCAATGCTATCAGCGAGGCCTGCGCGAGACAACTCCAAGGCCTCCCGGATTGTCATAGCATCGTCCAGCGCAAGGTCACTAATGACAAGGTTGATAAAGACGCCAGCGGCGCTCTCGATGCCACTGACAGGTGCGTCACGTCCAGAGGTCATGTAGCCAAAGCACACGTGGTGGTTGTTCGTGTAGGCGCGCAACACCAATGCCCAAGCGAGCTGAGCCAGATTCGAGATGGAGACGCCGTTGGTCTGGCATAACTTCAGAAGAGGTGAGATGTCATCTATCTTGGTCTTGAAGACGCGCTTCTCGTTTGTGATGGGAACATCGGGGACTTGTAGTTGTGGGAAGCGACAGGCCGAAACGGTGCTGAGACGGTTCTTCCAAAAGTCAAGGGACTTATCTGTGTCTTGTGCCTGGACATGGGCGACATAGTCACGGAATGCGTGATCTGAGGTCGCCCATTCAGAGCCGGATGCGGCCATGTAAGCTCGTTGTAGATCACGTTGCAGCAGGTCAAGTGAGACACCGTCTACTATGGCATGGTTGATGCGGAGATGGACCAACACCTCATCCTGTGACTCTGCTATGGTCAAAACGTGAGATGGCTCATTCGAAGTGACGGGGAGTTGTGGCTCAAATGCCAGAATAGCCTCGACACCATCTCCATCCTGGAGCGTCTGGTGCACCACACGAACCGGCGGGCTCCGTAGGACGGTAGCGAGAAACGCCTCGTTAGCGGCACTTCCATCAATAAAGATTGTTCTTAGGGCAGCGTGTCGCTGCACGATCTTTGCCCAGGCCTTCTCCAAAATTGGCACAGAGACTTTGGAGGATCCAGACAGAGTATGCATCTTCCATACAACGTCTACTGTGTACGAAGAAGTGGATTTGGCTTGGCTGAGGAGCATTCCCTGTTGTACAGGAGAGCAAGGGTATACATCCTCGACAGACTGACCAGATCGGCCCACCGCTTCGTTAATGGTACTGCGCAGTTGCTCCCATGCCTTGTCATCGGGGACATTGACGAGAGGAAAATCAGCAGGGGACATAAAGTTCGCTTTGGCAACTTCTCGAATGGTCTCCAATAGAGCTGTCTGGAGCAGGCGTACCCACTTTCGGACTTTCTTCTGTTGACCTAGCTCCCAGCTGTGAGCCACTACGACACCGAGGGAATTGTCGGCACGGACGCTCGCCATGATACTGATGCAGGAGGGAATCAGGGTGGCAGTGTCGGGAGTGTCTTCTAACTGCTGCAGCATTTTGCCCTGAAATGTTGAAGTGTTGGAGTATCTGACGAGAATCTCGGGTAGTCGAGCCGCGAGAACCTTGGGCATGTAGGACTCTGCCATGTAAGATGAGACGCCCTTGGTGGCAGCGAGACGAGTGTCTTTTACCATGGCTGCTACTCCCGCAGTGCCGGCGGATATCAGATCACTGGGGAGTTGGACTGGATAGACCGAGTCGCCATATCCGACATGGTTCTGTCTATTGTCTGCGACGTGAATCACGGGCATGGTACGATCAATAAAGCCTTGTGAGAATGATTCTGCAGCTGCCGCAACCAGAACGTCCACTGGGCTCAATGAGGTCTGTGAGCATGTCTTGCGGAGTACCTCGGAAGCGTCCGAGTCGATTTGTATCTCGTATTCCATCTCATGAGGTAAGTAGGTTTCCTCGGGGTCGAGTTCCCAGTAGCCCAGGTCGGCTTCAGCCGCTCCCTCCGAGAACTCAGTGGTCGGAGGGGAGTAGCTTTGACCTTCGGTCGGTGGATGGGCCTGGAGAGCAACAGGAGAGCCCGACAGGAGAGAGTCAAGATCTCGGAGCAAGATCTCCCACGATGGCAAATCAAGCGTGATATAAGGGGCAGATACAGCAAGCCTATTCTCGCTTGGGAAGTAATCAACGGCGAAGGGAGGACCAGCAATGGCATTGAGCAAGGCTCGCGACCTTTCTAGAACAGAGTCTGTCTGCGCCCTACCATCGTGGGTCGTGAATAAGGGGTTCTTGCTCGAATTGGAACTAACATGTCCGATCCACGCATTGTCCTCATTGACATGTGTCGTCCGAAGGGCCGAGTGAAGATCAGCCAACTTTCGGACAGCATCTTCAAGGTTTTGTTTGTCAATGGGACTGACCAGTTGCAGCTGAGCAGTACGGAATTGGCGAGTTGTGCAAGATGGCAGGTTAAAGCCCGTCCCAAGTGCAAGGCTCTGGGCGGGATTGAGATGGACCAGCGAGTTGGGGCCGGAATTGGAATCGGAATGGGGATTCTGATCTGGGATGGATATGCTGCTGGCCATCTCGTTGATGGTAAGACCGCGAAGAATGTCGCTAACAGAGAGCTCGATGCCTTGAGCTCGGCACCGATTTACTACCAGTATGGCAAGGATCGAGTCACCACCAAGACTAAAGAAAGATCGATCACCAGGCACATTATCGACAGCAGTACCAAGAGTCTCGCCCCACGCCGTTGCGAGGATCATATGCACTGGACTCCTGTCTGCAAGAGACGATGCAGAATGTGTGGTTGGAAGGTTGAGGACATTGTCCAAGGTAGCTAAGCTGAGCTGGTCAACCCATCGAGAAACACGGCGCCTGTCAGTCTTGCAGGCTGTTGTTGAAGGGAGAGATACTACTGGAAGCCAGATCTGAGGGACCATGTAGTTGGGGACTTGTTGGGCAAGGTTCTCTTGAAGTCTGGTCATGATGCCGGAGATTTTCTGGGGGTCTAGGAGCTGAAGGCCACCCGTGCGCGTGCTCAAAACAGGGTGAGTCGTCTTGAATGATAGCACAGCTACCAGGCGAGCAGCACAAGAGCCTTCTTTTGGCACAAGGACAGCGCAGTGGGCAATATCGGGCTCAACGGCCGTAAGGTGGTTCTCAATATCGCCTGCTTCGCACCGCTGGCCACGTACCTTCAGCTGTCCATCACGACGGCCGAAGAAGGTGAGACTGCCGTCCATGTTGTACCGTACAAGGTCACCGGTGCGGTATACGCGATTAGTAGAGGGAGAGGCGGTGCTCCAGGAAGAGGGGACTTGATCTAGGAAGGACTGGTTAGTACGGGCGGGGTCGTTGAAGTACTCACGCGCAACGATAGGTCCCTCGATAAGGAGTTCGCCCAATGCTCCTATAGGAGTTAGGACTTGTGGGTTATCTGGACGAGAGACCCAGACTCGATTGCCGTCCATTGCATGGCCAATGACGGACGGTGGAAGAGATGGGTCGTTTGAGTTGCAGGACACAGAGTAGATGCATGCTTCTGTTGGTCCATACCCGTGGATGAGATTGACGTGAGGAGCCCAGGCATCCTTGATAGCCTGCGACAACAATTCTCCTCCACAAACCACCGTCTTCACGCTGGGACAGGCTTGCGGACCAAAGGTGCCCAGTGTTGTGGTAGTCATGAAGAGTTGGTTTGCACGTAGCTTTGAGATGGCGCCGCTGATGTTGCTGAGTCGGTCACTTGGTGACGGAATGCAGACGCATCCGCCGTAGACCAAGGTTGTGATAATCTCGCCCAGAGACACGTCAAAGGTGTATGAGGAGAATTGGAATGCGCGGGTTTGTCGGTCCATGAGCATCGCTTTACCGTGAGCCTTTGAGCTAGAGCTGAGTGTTTGGTGATCTACCACTACACCCTTAGGTTGGCCTGTACTTCCTGAAGTGTACAGAATATAAGCAGCGTTTTTGGGAGTTACTTGGGATGATGAAGACTCCTCTGCCGGCATCTTACTGAGAAGCTCAGGAGATAGCACAAGCGTCTGCCTAATGCGCTGTAGTGGCAGCGACGGAGTAGCCTCCGTAGTAAGCAAGATTCTGGATCCGACATCGTCGATAATAAATTGCGCACGGTCGACAGGCCAAGCAGGATCAAGAGGTACGAAATGACCCCCAGCTCTCATCACGCTGATCATGGCAACGATAGCCCAGAGCGACTTTTCCATGCGGAACACGACTGGCACTTCTGGACCGACGCCAAGACTCATGAGGTGTGCGGCAAGGTTTCTCGTCACAAGATCAAACTCGCCATAGGATAAGCCGCCATCATGGCTTTCTATGGCAGGTGCATCGGGATACTCCTTTGCAGCGTTGAGAATGAGATGGTGGGTGCAAGCATCAACGTGGACGGTCGGGTGCTCGTTCCACTGGATAATCTGCCGCTTCATACTCTGATCCATGAGATTGACATCGTCTACCGTGGTTGATTGAGGAATTGAGCTGATAGCGGCTAGAAATGCACCAAATACATTTTCTGCCTGGGCGCTGGAAAGTGCGGTGTTCCAGTATGAGAATTCAACAGCAACGTCGTCTTCATGACTGTCAAATACTCTGATGACGACATCATACTAGAACAAGGTAAGTATTAATAAGACAACAGTGAAAGGGGGAATACCTCGGCAACGTCCTGGTCAGCAACTCGATGAAGCTGAACTCCATCGCAGTGAGATTTGGGGTCCTGATCATCGGACATAAACGTCATTGTCGTGTTGAAAAGTTGACTGGCGGGAATACCCTGCTCATGAGTAATGTCCGCCAACCGGTGGTGCTGATACGGAAAGCTAGAAACAAAGTCTCGCCGCAGACCTACGAGAACATCTGCGATAGGGGTTGAGCCATCTAGACCGACACGACAGAGCATCAGGTTGATAAAGAAGCCAACTGCGTCGTCGGCACCATCGCCAAGGAGGTGTCTATCGGTGGCCATGAAGGCGAAGCAGACGTCGTCGGACAGGGTATAAGCCCGAAGGACCATTGCCCACGCCGCTTGAGTCAATGAGAATAGAGTGGTTCCTTGTTCCTGGCAGAAACGCCTCAGTCGCTGAACGTCTGGAAGTGTGCGCCGTTTAGTTGACACACGGGCAGGGCTCTGATCGTTCCAGTCGGTCAGCTTGGGGAGCAGGGATCCGGAGAGCCCATCTAGATAGGTTCTCCAGAACTCACGAGCGTCCTCTTCAGGGGCTTGCTGCAGCTGCTGGATATACCGGCGTTGAAGATCTGGGTGCAGATTGTCAGGCAAAGCACCATTGAGGGATCGCTCAAGATTATGCTGAAGAGTCTGGACAGACAGGCCGTCAATGACAGCGTGGCTGATTAGGAGCTGGCAGCGTAATCTACCATCCGTCGCTTTGGAGAGCCCAAGGCGATGATGTGGTTTTCCCTTGTGCCACGTGGCGGCTGTCAGTTGAAGTATATCATCTGATTCTGTCAGGTCTTCCAGCCATGGTACTTCCACCACGTCGACTGATGGTGAGGTCAGGACGACTTGGTCAAAGACGCTACCATCGCGCAGACTCTCCACAAACGTCGAGCGTAGTGGAGCATGGCGCTGTACGACTCGCTCCCACGCAGTTCGGAGACTCGCCAAGGAAACATTGGCACCGTTGACAAATTCCCAGACGACCAAAATGTTGTAGGTCCCTGGGGCTTTAACCTGGCTAACAAGGATGCCCTCTTGGACCGGGCAGCATGGGTAGCAGTCTTGCACCGAACCCAAGGGTTTCAGTAGAGCTTCCAGACGAGACAGCTTCTGAGGGGACAGACTGAGCAGCGCAAAACGCGTGTCAGCTGCTCGTAAGCTGACGTCGATGGCATTGGTATCCAAGCTGGTTTGCGAAGCACTGATAGCCACGGGGGTCACTGGCCCTGTGACAGTCGGGGTTTCGCCCAGTGTCGAGGTCGAGGCTGGTGATTCGCCACCATGTGAGTCAAAATGCAATATCTGGCCTTGCGAGCTCTTAAGGCCAAGGAGCTGCAATGTACCATCACGAATATCAAAGCGGACAATATGCTCAGTCAAGAAGTAGCGCACGTTGCCTGTGGGCTTTGAAATCAGACATTCTGGGCGGGGAACCAACGCAGAAACTGAAGCTGAGGCTCCATCGCCAGCACTCTCGTACTTTTGCCCAAGAAATGGACTTTCAACAAGTAGTTGGCCAACGGCACCTGGTGGAGCGAGGCGCGTAGGGTCTTGAGGATCCATGACCCAGACAGCACAGCCGCGGGGCCATCCGATGTTGCGCGGAGATGAGATGGTGATAAGAGGTGCTGTAGAGCATGCGTAGCCAAGAGCGGCAGCCGAACCGTATGCGTTGATGAGGTCTGTTGCCGGCGCCCATTTCTTGACGGTATTAGTGTCCAAATGCTCTCCAGCCAGAATAATAGTATATACACCAGGGAGGTCATCGTGGTTGAGGACAGCTGCTGAAGAGGGTGTGAGGCAGGCTAGTGAGGGTTTCATCCTGCTGCATGCGTTGGCGATACCAGTGAGTCGCTCTTGTTCCGACGGAGTGCAGACACAGCCACCCGCTGCCAAGGTGAAGAGAATGTCTGCGACACTAGTGCAGGAACCATAAGGGGCAAACTGGAGTGTTCTAGTGGCGGGCGAAAAGTCATGGGTGTTGCTGTTGGTGGCGATCGAAGTACAGACAGCCACATGGTCCAGTACAAGTAGAGTCTCAGCCTCCACGCCGTCAGATGTGTAAATGATGCAAGCAGGATCGTGTGGTGTGACTGGTATCTTGGACCGGAGTTGGGTTTTGGTGTCATGATGGTTTTTAACAATGTCAGAGATGTCGAGCACGTGCTCTGCCAGTCCGACAAACTTGGTGAGGTTTGGAGAGGATGAGATAATGATGCTCGGAGACAGTCTCTCCACAGCAGAGGGGAGCTGATCCGCAGATAGACCAGGATTCAGGGGAGCAAAGGCACCACCTGCCTTCAAAACGGCAAGATAGATAGCCGGCACCCAGCCGGACTTTTCAAGCCAAGTTGCCACTGTCGAGCCGACCTGTAGGCCAAGCGAAACCAAGTGTGATGCCAGAATGTCTGAAACCCCGTCCAACTCAGCATACGTTAGGTTGACATCCCACGAAACACTGGCCTCAGCATCAGGCTGGCTGCGAGCACGATGGCCAATTAGGTCATGCACAAGCGAGATTACTGGCAGCGCAGGACGGCCGGCGAGCATTTGTAGCATTCCCACGTCTTGGGAGTCACTAAGCGAAATGTCACGCTGGGTCAGTTGGGATGATACAGAGTGCAACTGATTGAAAGCTCTTTGAAAGGTGCGGGATATTAGTGGCAAAAGGCTTTGGTCGACGACTGTCGAGTCGGCGCTCAACTCGGCCGACCAGCGGCCTAGGCGTCGGGAGAATACAATGGAAAGAGGGGCATTGATGGGAACTGGAGCGTTCCCATCACCCTCGCTGTATGTATAGCGCAGGGCGAGTGAGTGAAGATGGGGCTGAGCCACGACGGGAGTTGTCGCCGAGTTGGGCGCAGCAGAACCATCCAGATGGGAACCTATGGCCTTGATTTGATCGACAACCAACGTTTCCCCATCCAGGACAATCGAGGCCTGAGCTTCCAGTTGGACTTTGGGGCCAAGAATGACCACACTGTCGGTACCAGCGAACGACTTGGCTACAATTGCCCAAGCGAGAAGGAGCTTGGCTGGGACCAAGGAGGCATTAGGGTTGGTCAGCTCGTCGCCCAGCTCAAGCTGCCTGTGCGTATCAAGATGCTGGCTAGGCATGTTTGCTGAGCCGTAGCATTGGAACGCGCCGTGAGAGAGACCGCGGTCGACGCTGATGGTGAGCGTCTGGGTCATGCTGCCACTGGGATTGTCTTGTGACGGCGTCATGAAGATGAAGATAACGGTGTGCAATTCGATAATAACGAGAGTATGGTAATGATGTGTAGTTGTCAGGGTCTTTCTTACAGCTGTACTACACTAAGTGTATGTCTCTGAATTGGAATGGGCGTCAGGTAGACTATAGGGAAAATACTGCCAATGACAAACTCTCCAAGTATGGATCATTCGGCAAATCTCCTAACTAACACCAAGCTCTACAATAGCTAGCTAGGATTCTTGTCAAAGTCAAATAGTCTCTCACGGAGAGATTGTGTAAGTTTACCAGGGTAGATACGATACTTACCCCTGTATGAGTATGATAGCCACACCCCTCACCCCCCACCCCCGCACGTCAGTCAACTAGCACGATATGTGCAACTGCCGCTAGTCTGATTCCCCAGTCCCTGCATGCATAAGTTCTCTGCTGACCGTGCAGCCGAGAATGCTACCGTAATATATCCCAATCCGCTTCATCATATGGATTGACATTTTATTTTCCGCTTTAAGCCATGGATCTCGGGGCAGACGATGCAGGATCCGTGGTTCCCGATTTGGGCTGTTTATTAGCCCGCATCTATCAAGGTCATCCGAGAGTTTGGCTCTCTTGAAACTCTAACTACACGAAAGGTCTAGCTGTCAATTAGCAAGTAGGCTATATGAAAGTAAATGATTAAGTAATCTTATGAACTGGTTAAATGTATATGTATGAATTGAGAGATAGAACTTAACCTATAGTACCTTACGGATAAAATACAGTATTTCCACTCACGACAGCCCAGAATCTTAAGCGCCAAATCTCAACAAATAAGGAGCACATTATCTATTGTATGTAACGCGCAAATATGAGTGGAATCTCGTTCAAGTCATTTGTCCGGTCTCAGTACACTTCAATCCCTCTCCCAAACCATGATTTCACCGGGCAGACCATCATTATCACCGGAGCAAGCCGTGGACTCGGCTTGGAAGCAGCCCGTCACTTTCATCGCCTCAACGCTTCCAAGATCATCTTGGCTGTGCGAGATGTCAGCAAAGGTCCTGAATGTGTAGCATCCCTGACAAAGTCCAATCCGTCGTCAAAGAGCGTCGTGGCGTTTTGGGAACTGGACCTTACCGATGTCGAAACCATCAGGCAATTCGTGGCTAGGGCCAAGGAACTTGCACGACTGGACGCAATTATCCTGAATGCCGGTATGGCCACTCTGTCATTTCAAGCCGTTGATGGAATGGAAAAGACACTTGGGACAAATGTCACTGGTACATTTCTACTCGCCATCGGTTTGCTGCCAGTACTGCGTCTATCAGGTCTCCGAAATAATATCCGCCCCAGAATGATATTGGTCTCGAGTCAAGGCCACGAAGCCGCCACTTTCGCTGAGCGGAAGGCTGATGATATTTTCGGCGCCCTCAACGACGCCAGCAAGACTGACATGGGTGATCGGTATGACACCAGCAAATTGATTCAACTGTTGGCTTTCTACGCTCTAAAAGACACAGTCGACAAGTCCTGGCCAGGTAGCATCACTTTTACGGCTGTCGACCCAGGGCTATGCGATACAGACCTCGCTAGAGACATGCCGCTGCTCTTGCGCATCATCCATCGGATCATGAAGATGCTGCTGGCGCGGACAGCAGAGGTTGGTGGTCGCTGCATCGTGTACGGTGCCGTTGGCATGAGCAATGATCACGGCGGTTACGTCAAGGATGGAATCATTGAAAGGTGAGCAGCCAAGATACCCTAAACTGCATGTGCATGAAATGAATTAATGTGTTTTATGGAAGTCCTCCGGTTGCAGTTACAGATCCTGAGGGGGTTACGCTGAAAGCGCGTGTCTTTTCTCAACTCAGGTCGCTGCTGTACTCAGTGGATCCCCAGATCATGGATTCGGGCCTATCAATGGAATCAGACCAAGAGGCAAGCCGCCTTAAGTGATAGTTATCTGCCTGGAAGGGCACCTAGAGGATTATGGGTACCAAATTTCACTTCTGTATGTTCAACGTATGGGAGGAAATCTCCCTTGTCTACGGCCTTGGGAGGTTTGTGTGGCAACAAGGCGATATTCGGAGACTTGTGGCAAGGGTTCAAGAAGAAATTTTATTTCGTAACATACTCAATGGAGGGAGTGAGAATCCTCTTGTGAAATTGTCGTCCTCCAGACGGGCCGTGACGAACCGCGGCCCATTCCAATACAGGCAGGGATGTATGTATCGCAGTAAATACGGAGATAGTGTGGGTCATTATTGGGATTTATCCCACCAATCTAAGCTAGGGGTGGAAAATATGGGCCCAAAGGGGTTAAGGTGAAAGCCAGTCGGAAGAGTACCGTAAAAACTCGCGAAATCCGACCGAACAGTGGAGACCAAAAAGTCCCCATAATATCGCCGGAAACTTGCATCGAGCCAACCAATCGGAGATTTAAATAAAAGATGTGAGCTAACCAATCGGAGATATGAATAAAAGATGTGGAGGAAAAAGCAAAAAACCAGTATCCCCCGTTCGGTCGGATTTCGCCTGTTTTTACGGTAGTATCATGACCAAGCATTGTGAAGGAAAATGAGTTGATTTTTGCCAATTGCGTCTTTCTCTCAGGTGTTTCCAGCATCTATGTGCTCGATACCTTCTTCCAATCACAAGGCAGGCTGAGGACGATGTGAATTGATTGGTCAAGAGCAAAGCAAGAGCCACATAGACTGTCATCATGTACGGATCGGAGCGAACGGGTGCAGTAAATCGGCGTCTCGGAGTCTTGGAGTAACCGATCGCCTAGTACCCCATGTTTGTCTCACGCCATCCCAAGGTTCCGAGATGCTATCCATTGCTTCCACATATATGTCATGTTTTAGTCATTCTAAGCGAGAAGAATCATACCACTAGGAAACCATACCCAGAAGGCGTACACTTTACAGCATCTTATAGTCTAACTCAGCAGTTGCAATACTAAATACGCACGAGCCAGTCTCTTGCATAACCAGGGGATAGCCATTGTCGGACCGACCCCGCGTAAGGGGGTGAGCCGCCAAGGCCCCCTCCCCCGCTCGGATAGATAGATATTACTAAAGGCGTCACGAAGCGGGGAAAAACACCTTATTAAAGCAGGTGGGTTAATTCCGACCTCAATTGAGAGAATCATCAGCTTCCTAATCCACCTTCAATTGAACCGAAGGCCCGTGATCGGTTCGTCCGGGCCGTATCTGACGAGGAGGTAGAAAACTGACCCCCCAACGGTGGCTTAGCTGACCTGACCCCCCCAAATCTGACCCTTTTGCTCGCAAGGTCAAATTTGCACAAAGGGGGTCCGAATTACATACGGTAGAATTCGCATCACATGACCTTTGCTGGTAGAAAAATTATGCAGCCGGTCGTAGCCCCTCCGCTATAGCTAGTAGCGGCCTTCCAGTGCAGTCGGCAGCGGCCGCCTAGTGCCGTCAGTAGCAGCCTTCTGCTACAGCTAGCAGTGACCTTCCACTGCCGTCAGTAGTAGCCCTATAACCCTAACCCTAGACATAACCCTAGGGATTCCTCTTTCAATTTTCCTTAGCCTTGACCGCTTACTATAATAGGAATCCCCTTGACCGCCTACCAAAATAGGCAAGGGTCAGGATAGCAAACCTGACCCGGGTCAGATTTGCACCAAAGGGGTCAGGTCAGGGGGGGGGTCAGGTCACCTTTGGTCAAGGGGGGGGTCAGGTTATATGTGTACTCGTATCTGACGACCATTTCTACTGGGATGAAACATATATGCTTGTATCACGGAACGGCACTATCGGAAGCGCTAAGCAAACCTCAATATATGGTTCGTGTTAGATTGACCCTGTGTAAGAGGGTGAGCCACTAAGGTGTAATGGTTCGTGCTAGCAGGCAGGATCAAGCGTGCCGGTTGGAACTGTAACGGTTGTGCTGTTGACCGCTGTACCAGTGGGGCAAAAGATTGGTCAATAACTGCTATTGCGGCATTTACTGCAGCACGTAACAGCGTCTAAGAGCCTCTGTACCAAGTGATCAGCTTGGACAGAGCCGGATACGGTGGATCAGGTCGTAACAGGAACAATGTCACAGCTGTCAAAACGACCGCTACGGCATTTCTCAAAAAACAGCGCGCCTTCAGTGCTTTCCTGACAACACTAAAGACCTTATAGCCGGTTTAACATACCCCCCTAGCTATAGCAGATTTTTCTTTGCTTTAGTTGCCTTTCTTCCCTTATATTTAAGCTACTTAGGCTTTTTTATATAGTGGTATAGTAATAGAGATATACTAGGAATTAAACTTAGAAGCTTTATAAGTGTTAAAGCTGTTAATAGTTATGTGTATATAGGTGACTGTTCTCTTTTTTAAGAGGTAGCTTAGACTTAGTTACTTAAGAAGCACTTTAATTAAAGTTAAAATAGTAGTTTAATAGTTTATATTCTTTATATTATATAATATTATAATAAATAGAATTTTAAAATAAAGATTTTTAATAATTTTTATAAATATTTTTTATTAATTTTATTAAAATTTAAATATGGGATTTTTTTTTATAAATAAAATATAATTTAAATTATTATTAAAATAAAATTTTATATAATAAATAAAATAATATTTTTTATTTAATTTTAATATAAATTATTACTTAAAAAATTATTTATAAAATAAATAAATTAAATTTTTAAATATAATTAAAAAGAAATAGTATATAATATCGCTCTAGGAACTACTATATATAATAAAGCTTATATAAATAACTTAGGTGATTGTGTGTAAGTGCTTCCTTATTAATTACTGTGGGGCTATAGGGTAGGTGAGTGTTTGTTCTACCGTGGTAGACTGCCTAGGCGTGTCATGGGTCATAACATAAATAAATAGATATTACTAAAAGTATCATAAAGTAGGGAAAACACCTCATCTAAGCAAGAGAATCAATTTCAACCTTAATCAATAGAATCATCAGCTTCCTAATCCACCTTCAACTGAACCGAAGCCCTGTGATCGAATCACCCCGGCCGTATCTCACAGTTCGCCGTCCCTGAAAAGTTCTCGCCTCTCATGTTACTTTGCAGGGTTGCGGACAGGGTGCTGACTGCTGGCCATGCATATAATCCCTGGCGTTTGGCTCAAACGGCTTTATTTCCGAATTTGACAGGTCGCGAAACTTGTCGTTGGAATGGAATCGTCCATCAATCATGGGATCAATGTTTGAAACTCATGTCATGCCGTTTTGTCCGTCCATTACGAGAAAATAATCAATAAACTTATATAACCGCTGCACCTCGTTGTTCTAGCCTCTTACAGTTTATCTTTGTCATAAAGTAAATACCTTCTCTTCTATTTCTTATGATTACGATCCATCATGGCTCCTCTGATCAATTACATGTCCACTGAGGTCTTGGTCCTTGATGTTGCAGGCAACAATACTCATGAACTCGGCCGTGTGCTATGGTCTATCACTGTCGATCTCTATCATCACTGTGATGAATGGACATTGACTTGCTTGGCGGAAAAGCACGGTTGGTGGGAGAAGACCTATCGACTTTTGAGCATCCAAAACTCTACTGTCATCGGTCAGCTTCTCAACGCCCAGAAACTCATGGAGCCACCAAAAGAAGCTCATGATGGAGAGCACGTTTTTGCTTTTGCAGTCACAGGCTCAGGTACTCCAGTTCCCAGATTCGAAGGCTGTGTAAGTTAAATCCATGTTCCGAATACTTCTATGAGAAGCGTCTAACAAGTCTCAGTCACCATTTATCTTGCAGCTCTCGGAATTTGATGGCAGGCCTACGGCTCAAGTTTTGTTCTCGGGAAAGAAGAACACTGGACACGCACGGGTACTTCTCCGGTCATTCTACAGTCTGTGGGAAAACCACGGCTCGTCTCTCTTGAATACTGAACGCCCCGTATGTGAGGTCGGTGGCCTCAGCTATGAGGATGTCCGCATTCTGGAACTGGTCAACAGCGGCAGACTTGCCTTGCAGAAGGAGTGCATTCATGATGTAGTTCTGCATCATGCACACCGAACCCCTACTGAAGATGCTGTGCGTGCCTGGGACGGCAAGTTGACCTATAGTCAGCTGAATGACCATGCTGATCGGATCGCCACCATGCTCCTGGCTGCTGGCATCGACCAAGGTGACTTTATTCCTCACATAATGGAAAAGTCATACTGGACCATCGTTGTGTTTCTTGCAACGCTCAAGGCCGGCGCAGTCTTTGTGCCCATCGACCCCAAGTGTCCCGCTTCGAGGATCAACGCCATCTTCCTCCAGGTCTGGCCCAAGGTATACTTCACAAACCTCGGGCCTCAGATGCGGCGCCAGCTCAACCCCTCTGTCCTCTGCATCGACAACTTTGACGAGATTGTCCAGCAGCAGCAGCCGGGTCCACTGCCGCCATCTCGTCCTGACGCAATTGTAACTTGCTTCTTCACCTCTGGCAGCACAGGAAAGCCAAAAGGCGCCATCCACGACCATGTTGCCATCTGCACTGGCGTTGTTGACCTTCTGGGCCCTTTTCACATGAATAATCGGACGAGCTGCATGCACTTTGTGTCCCCCAGCTTCGATGTCAGTGTTACTGAGATCGTTGCGACTCTCTATGCCGGCGGCTGTGTCTGTGTTCCTTCTGAACAGGGCAAGCTCAACGACTTGAACGGGCAGATGAGGGCTCTTGGAGTCACACATGCGTTCCTCACCCCTTCGGTTGCGGGCCAGGTGAAGCCAAGCCAAGTACCCACGTTACAATATATCATGCTCGGCGGCGAGCCCCTGGGTAGAGCTACTCTTGAGAGCCTCTGTAACGACGTCCATCTCGTCAACACGTATGGCTGTACTGAGTCGGGACTTTGGGATACTGCCTCAGAGCGATTGACCCTCCAGAGTAGCCCAAGTAACATTGGACAGTCTACGGGGCCACGCATGTGGATCGTGCACCCTAGCAACCCCGGCAACCTTCTCCCCTTCGGCACCGTCGGCGAAGTTATGGTTGAGAGTCACTGTTTGGCGCGCGGGTACATCGGTGATAAGCCAGCCAGGTCTGGCTTTGTCCCGGCTCCAAAATGGAGGCATCAGCTTTTCCCAGAGCTGGAGCACGGTCGTTTCTATCTGACGGGGGACTTGGGTTCGTACAACCCCGACGGCAGCATCATGCTCCACGGTCGTAAGGACACTCAAGCCAAGATACGGGGCCAGAGGATCGAGCTCGGTGAGATCGAACACCAGTATAAAGCGGTTCTGCCCTCTTCCCGCATCGTTGCCGAGGTTGTGACGATTGGTAGTCGCACCATGCTGGCTGCTTTTGTTGAGTCCTCAACCGCCGACAACACTAGAGAAATGGAAACGTCTTTCTGCATTGACTCCATGTCCATCAAGTCAGCTCAGGCCGCACGCGCAGCTGCCACTCCAGCACTATCAGCAATGTTACCCGCTTATATGGTTCCCGAGATGTACATTCCTATCAGCAGTATCCCTCTTACCATGTCTGGTAAAACTGACCGGCGGACGCTTAGAGAGCTGGCTCAAACCATCACAACGGCCCACCTGGAGATGATCAACGGCGTGGATGAGGAAAAGGAGCAGCCGCGCAACGAAAGCGAGCGATTGCTGCAGGCGGCTTGGGCAATCATCTTGCAGAGGAAGGCTTCTACAATCGGTATCTACGACGATTTCTTCAAGATCGGCGGTGACTCTTTATCCGCCATCAAGGTTGTGGCTGCCGCGCGAAGCCGCCAGTTGAGCATCACCGTCGGAGATATCATGGGAAGCCCAACCATTGCCTCACTCGCAAAGTGTCTCAGTTCGTCTTCAACCATTAGTTATGCGACAAAGGGAACAAAGGGAATGATCAATAGAGACGTTCAGGTAACAGTTGTGTCCTTGTAAGGCAAGGTTATATTTCATAGAGTATATAGTAAAAATAAATTAATAAGTTTTTGAATTCCAATTAGATAAGAGCAACCATCAGGTCAAGGGCTTAAAGAGAATCTTCAGCCCAAGTACAAACACAAAGTACAAGTGCTATCAGTGCAAAACAATAACCAAACTCAAATCATCTTTGTTTATACATACTACTTAGTACCTAAAGAATTGACCTTAAATCCTGTCTTCAAAACAAAGCCTACACTTGAGTTCCTTAGGTAGGGCATCCTGCGTCCCCAACTGGGTTATGACGCTACCCGGTACCTCCAACCGCGTGTTGTACATAGAGTAAATACCGGCCACAAACATCTTGATCTGGAGGTTCGCAAAGGCCTTACCTAGACACAGTCTTGCGCCGTAACCGAAAGGGACAAATGACCGGTCCAGTCTCAGAGTCTCGTCAGGCGTGGCATCTAGCCAGCGTTGTGGGTTGAATTCAAGTGGGTTGAGCCAGACTTGGGGATCAAGATGTAAGGCAATGGTGGATGCGGATACAATGGTCTATGATGCAAGTGGATTAAAGTCAGAGATGGGTATATAGAGATAGCGTATTGTTTTCTGGGGTAAAAAGAGACCAGTGAAAACCATCAACTCACGTTCTGCGGGATAAGGATTTCGCCGTAGCTAGAATCCTTGGCGAGGACTCGCTCGGCTCGTCCGCTGGCCACTGGGTTGAGACGATAAGACTCGCGGATGCAAGCTTCGAGGACTGGAGTCTTGTTCAGAAGATTCCAGCTAGGAAGACCATCAGAGTCTCGTGGGAGACCATCAAGCTCCTTCTGAACCACCGACTGCCAGTGCGGGTTTCGGCTTAGATGGTAGACGGCATAGGTCAGAGCCACGGTGACTGTGGCTTGGCCGGCGTATAGGTTATCAATAACCTCACTTTCCAGGTAATTGTCAGACAGGGAGCGGCCATTGCTACGGAGATGCTGGATAAGTTGCACAATAGAGCGTTCGTCTTGTGAGACTTTGGAATCCGATGTTGTTTGGTAAAGACGTCGCATGGCCCATTCATCGAGGTCATGTTCAGCTGAGAAGTACTTGGTCGACTTGGTGTAGACCGCCATGGCCATCTTGATGGCGCTGAAGACAAGAGGGAGGTTGTTCTTGACTGCTCCCCACATCTCACTGTTCTTGAGCCTTGCCAGAAGGTCACGGTCATATTCGTCGCCCTGAAGTGCATGAGAGCAGTGCCGTGGCCCAAAGACCAACGCTGTTGTGTTGTCCCAAGCGTAGTGGTTGATGATGGGAAAGACGTCAACAATCCTGTCGCCGCCGACGTTCATCTCATCCTGGATGCGCATCCTTGCGGCCAACACCCTATCACGAAGAGGCTTCTGAATGTCGGGCTTATACACAGAAGTAGCCTGGAAGAAGGACGAGACCAGGCCCCTCTTCTGCCGATGTCCGTGATATTCCTTCTCGGCAAAGATTGCTCGTGCGTTGTGATAGAGAAAGTTATCAAAGTAATCACTCTTTGGGTTCCGTGTAGATGTGCCATACAAGTCTCGCATGGCGGTGACATCAGAAACGGAGACCTGGCCTGGTGCTATCTGAACAAAGGGTCCATATTGTCGGTGCCATTTAGCCACGGTCTGAGGACGCTGCCGACACAGGTCAAACAGCGTAACATAGTGACCAGATATCCGGCATGGCCAAGGACCGGGAATATGTCGGTTCTTGATCACACGGTAGAGGGAAAATACGACTCCAGCTGCAAGAGCGAATAGGGTAAGAACCATGGGGCCACTGGTAGAAGACCTAATTGATAGAATGAAGGGCATGTCGGCGATTGGACGTTATTGGAGGGAGGTTCAAACTTGTTCTTAGAGCAGAGTTGAAGTTGACGATGGCAAAAGATCACGACATGTAGTTCTCATTAAATAGTATTTTCTTCACCGTATTAGCCCTGCTAAGAATGACATTTCCCGCGTGATACCGCCCCATTAGGATGGCTCTCATCTTAAGGTCTAGGCCGGTAGGGTTACAATGTATTGCTTTTGACGGCTGACATTGCACCTTTCTGGGCAGATAACGATGCATTATAGCCTACGCTTGTCATCATTTCCTTCTAGAATAAGCTTAATGCCACCAAGACAAGTGTGGATGGGTGTACATATCAAGACCATTGCGAAACAAGCTAACGGCTACCTTGTAGCTTGTCTTGGCAGAAAAGCGTGCATCTCGTGAGGATTAACTATTGGCCTAGTATGTAACATGGTTCTAGACATTGTCATCTCTCCGGTTTATACACCTAGCAAATGTATTACATCTCTAGGCTGCAACTATATTATCCTCACACAAAGTCCCCGGGCCCGCTGCCATCAGGCCCCTAATTCCAGAGCCAATTAAAGCGGTCTTTCCACATCTTCTCTATGGCTTCGGAGGTGACGAATCCATGAGAGTTTGTGACATTGGAGACAAACTGCATGGGTGTCACGTCTTCCATGTACCAGTTGGCTGGTACCTCAACTACGGAAGTCTGACCCGTTTGGGTGAAGGTTTCATCCACGCGGAGGCCGGTTCAGAGTAGTCAATTGCAGCTAGTGGAAACCCAGAGTCGAGGTAGTAGAGCTGAGCATCATGTCCGCTAAAGGAAGTATCATACAGAAACCTCTTGCGCTCCAGCAGACTGATGGTTTCATGGCTGATCCGGTAAAGCGGAGCTCGAAACCCCACCGGCTTCTTCCCGGTCAGGGATTCGGCGAGAGTAATACACTCATCCAGGATGTCTTCCTCTTGCTGCGGGTTCAGTTGTGTGCAGTCTTCGTGACAATATCCATGAAGTGCGATCTCGGCCCCGGAGTTGACGATATCCTTGGTTTCAAGCGGAAATGTCTCCATGGAATGTCATGGGATGAACCACGTCACCTTGTCGGCTATTCCCACGCGGTCTAGAACTCTAAGAAGGCGGCCGACTCCGACACCGCTGACAAAGATGCCTGCCGAGTAGTCGGAGAGGCAATTTCGAGAATGTTGTCCGGTGTCCATCCAACCTGACACAGCGTCGAAATCGACAGACACGAGAACTTTAACACGCCGCGGAACTTCCGGTAGTCCGCGCAGGATCTTTGCGAGAACCTGAGAATGCTGTAGTTTGATAATGAGGGCCTGAAACATGGCCGAGGCTTCGGGACTGTCGTCAACTGGGGCTATCTGCACTCGGGTACCTCCGAGTTCGGTTTCTTAGCGAGTCAGTTGACTAAAATCTTGGCATTGTGAATATTCTTACCTTTGTTCATGGTGATATGATGATTTCGGGCAATTGAGCCCAAATCAGACTGGTAAGAGACTAATAGAGTGATGCTGATACTGATGTTTGTTCTATATTACGCATCTGAAAAATATCTTCCTTTACATATTTATCAAGTGAACGCATTTCGCAACAGCATGCTTACCGTCATGGTGGTCCGAGCAGTTTGCTTACCCAATATAATGGGTGACCGTTACCCTGTATTCTAGTGTCTGCAAAGTGCGGATACGAAGGGCGCGGGAAGGGCGCACGGAATAGCATGCATTGTTGCAATTGCCTCGTCTACGATTTGTGTTGGATTGACCCCGGGTAAGGGGAGTGTACAGTTCAACTGACCTACCCCCCCCCCTCCCCTGGTCTGAGCCAACCTATGCCCCACTCTTCTACCTGCGCTGGCCTGTGGGGCATAGGTCGGCTCGGCTAGTTAATAAGGCTTGGGAAGCTGTTATGACCTAGTAGCTAATAGAGCTATTAGGTATAATAAAGGATAGATGCTAGGCTGTAACTAGTATAAATAGTATATATATGAAATACTAGGTAACTGGTTTTTTTTAGTTATAAAGGTATAGTGTAAAGCCTGAGTCTGATCGCCCTGATCGCCCTGCCCGGGTGGGTCGGTGCTAATATTTAATTATCCCGCATACCATGGTACACGGTGCACACTAAGTCCTTGTCAACGGGACTTTATTATCGTCCGAGATGTCGTATAGCGGGCCGAGCTTGCCGAGGGAGGGGTACCTGGAAGTATAAATAAACTTTTTTATCTCCGCGCCCTTCTGTAGCTAATGGTTGAAGTGGGGGCTCAACGCGCGTCTGATGCCAGTTTCTCTTACTAACTATATCCGAATGAGGATGCTCGGCCTTATGGATAGGGGCCAAGTACTTGCTTTCCCCGTCCCTTCCTCCCAAAGAGATTTTCATTCCTCTCTAAACTGTTGCAACTGCATCTACTCCATGTTTAACTCATCCTATCACCTATAACTAGAACTAAGGTCAACCTATTCTTGGAACAATGGCTATGTCGGGCTGCGCCAACGACAACTCCTTTGGCCCTGTTGTCAAGGGTTGTCGTGGTGACTTTGACTTCACCTTGCGCTTCCAGAGAATCATCCTCAATATCGTTCCCGCAGCCATCTTTATCGCCATAGCACTCATTCGCGTGGTATATCTAGCCTTCAAACCTCGAATTGTGAACGGCAAAATCCAGCAGTTTACTAAACTGGTAGGAGGCTCACTCCCAGCCTCATGTTTATCTCCTTGCTGATTGGCGGAATAATTAGTTCTTCATCTCGGTAACTGCGGCTCTCCAGCTTGCCCTTCTCATCTTGTCCACAACACCCAATAATGAAAGCGCGGATGTATATGCCAAAGTGGCTTCCACGTTGGGATTCGTCGAATGGCTGCTTATACTGGCTCTCTCCTTCGCCGAGCACTCGAGAGCAGCAAGGCCGTCCTCGATTCTGACCTCGTACGTGCTGCTGCGCATCTTGTTTAATGTAGCTGAGACCCGTTCCTACTGGCTCATGGGAAGTTCTTTTCGGCTCAAGGGATACGCTGGAACCTTCACAGCCACGCTCCCTCTCAAGCTCATCGTCCTACTACTTGAGCTGCAGAGCAAAGCACGGTGGATGAGATGGACAAAGGAGGATCATAGCCCTGAAGAAACGAGCAGTCTGTTCAACCTCGGCGTTTACTTGTGGCTCGTCAACATCTTCCTCAATGGATTCAAGAAAACGTTGTCAGTTAAAGAAGATTTGTACCTTCTGGACCAGGAGATGCAGTCAAAGGTCCTTCTAGACAAGCTGATGACCTCACTTTCCAACTCGCCCGAGGTCGGAAAGCGATTCCGGCTCGCAAAAGCGCTGGCTAAAGCTCTTGCTGTGCCTTTGCTCTTGCCTGTGGTGCCTCGACTCGCTATGATTGGTTTCCAATATAGCCAGCCTTTCTTTATCCATTCGCTCCTCGAATATCTCATACACGATGATGGGCCCAAGAACCACGGATATGGCTTAATTGGTGCTAGCGCAATCATCTTCGGAGGGATTGCCGTTTCAGATGCCCTCTTCTGGTACTTTCACCAGCGATCTCTATACATGGCTCGCGGCTGTCTGGCCGCCTACGTCTACAAATCTACTACGGAGGGCAAGATGACAGATATCGGCGACGCAGCCGCCCTCACGATCATGAGCACTGACGTTGAACGCATCCTCTTTGGCTTCCATGGTCTTCATGACTTCTGGGCCAATATCGTCGAGATCGCACTTGGGTGTTTCCTTCTCGAAAGAGAACTAGGCATAGCCTTCATCTCCCCTATTGTAGTCATCCTCCTCTGCGTTTTGGCCACCGCCGTCATTGCCTGGGTGATCGGAGAGAGGCAGTCTCGTTGGATGGCCCGGATTGAGAGCCGTGTAGGACTTACTTCCAGCATCATCTCCAACATCAAAAGCCTGCGCATCTCAGGGATCACGGCCCCTGTTCGTGACCTTGTCCAAAAGATGCGAGAGCAAGAGCTGCATGTCGGCAACCAGTTCCGGTGGCTCCTGATTGCCACTGCTACAATTGCTTACGTCCCGAGTGCCTTGTCTCCTGTTGTCGCGTTTGCCTTCACCAATGAGCAGCTGAATACTCTCAAGATCTTTGTATCCTTCTCATTCATGCTACTACTCACAAACCCACTGGGCTCGATGTTTCAATCTGTACCAGCAGTGATTTCTGCTTTTGTGTGCTTGGAACGCATCCAGCACTTCCTGGAAATGGAGCCTCGTGTCGACTTCCGAAAGTCTTGTTCTACAGCTTCTCTGCCTCTTGGAGATGGTGGTCTACTTGGTGATGCTGAAAAGAAAGAAATGGGTTTCAGTTCGGGCCGGGACCGGGACCAAACCTCTTCAACTTCAAAGCCTTGGATTTCAGTCGTCGACGGTAGCTTTGGATGGTCATCAGATAAGATGATACTCAAAAACATTTCGGTTGACATCGCACGTGGAAAGTTGACACTCATCATCGGCCCAGTGGCATCTGGTAAGTCCACCTTCTGCAAGGCTCTTCTGAGCGAGGTGCCATTCAGTAGCGGAGATGTCATCTTGTCTTCGCCTTCGACCCAAGCCGCTATCGGCTACTGCGAGCAGATCCCGTTCCTGCAAAATGGTTCTATACGAGAAAATATCATCTGGCACTCTATATATAGCCAGGAGAGATACGAAGAGGTACTGGACGCATGTTTGCTCCAGACCGATCTTGACATGCTACCCGAGGGAGACGCAACTACCATTGGCAGCGGCGGCATCATGCTCAGTGGTGGCCAGAAGCAACGCGTATCGCTAGCCAGGGCCCTGTACCTTGAAACTGAATTCCTCCTCATTGATGATATCTTGAGCGGATTGGACAACTCTACGGGAACAGAAGTCTTTCGACGTGTCTTTGGTCCCGAAGGGCTCATACGCCGCCGCGGAGCAACAGCCATTTTGTGCACACACGCCGTACGTTATCTACCGCTGGCGGACTATATTATTGCCCTTGAGGCCGATGGTACAGTCAACGAACAAGGCACCTTCGAAAAGCTCTTGCAGACTGGAAAGTACGTTCAGAGCCTCGGTCTATCTATCAACGTCGGCGACTTCGGAACTGGAGACTCTACTCCTGTCGAGGAGGAGCTTGTCGCAGCTATGATACCTATGGCTCCTCGCCCCAACGCCCCTATCGTTGATCTTGAGACCGAGGCGCGGGCAACAGGTGACGCCAAGGTCTATCGCCACTACTTCCGCAGCATCAATGGCTGGGCTTCTCTAACTTGTTTGCTTAGCGGTATTTTCTACGCCTTCGGTCGAAACTTTCCCTCTATTTGGATGGGTATTTGGGCATCTGACTCACTCAACACGACCCAGTCATTCTACATCGGCATCATGGGCTTGTTCAGGGGTCTTCAGATCGTCGCTCTTTTTCTATGCGCCACTGCCGTAGTCATATTCATGACCACGCAGTCTGGTGGCCATCTTCACCGTGCAATTCTTGATACGCTTGTTAACGCCCCTCTCAGTTTCTTCACCACCACCGATTTTGGTGCCGTGACAAACCTCTTTTCCCAGGACATGACACTTATAGATGGAGAGCTCCCTATATCTCTGCTCAACACAGTGATACAAGGCTTTGACGTCTTGACCATGGCAATTGTTGTCGCTGTCGGCACGCCGTGGTTGGCGATTGCCTACCCGTTCGTGTTCGCCCTCATCTATATGCTGCAGATGTTTTACCTCAGAACCTCTAGGCAACTACGTCTATTGGATCTTGAGGCTAAGAGTCCCCTATAGTAAGTTTTCTGTCATCTTTCATAACTGCGACAAACGCCTTTAGTTCTAACACCGTAATACAGTGCCCACTATCTTGATACTATCAGGGGTATTGCCACCATCCGCGCCTTCAGATTGAGAGACAAGGAAGTCTTTCATAACCAAGATCTGTTGAATACCTCACAGCGGCCCGCTTATCTTCTGGCCATGGCTCAGAGATTTCTAGCCTTATCCTTGAATCTGATGGTCATGATTCTAGCCGTAGGAGTTGTTACCCTGGCGACACAGCTTAGAACCAACTCAGGCTTTGCTGGCTCGTCACTGGTGACGTTGATGACCTGGGGAGAGGCCATTTCCAGCCTTATCCAGTATTACACGCAGGTAGAAATCTGCATCGGCGCAGTATCGCGTCTGAAGACGTTTGCCGAGAATGTAGCGTCGGAGAATTTGGATGGTGAGGACCTCGAGCCGCCCGAGGAGTGGCCGACTCAGGGAAAAATCGAGATCAGGGCCATCTCGGCTTCATACAAGTGAGCTCTGATCAGTCAGTACCCTTTGGCAGCAAATACTGACAGACTACATGAAGGAACGAGGATGACAATGCTTCCTTGGAAGACCAGAGCACATCACGGAACCTCGCATTGGAAGATGTCACCATCTCAGTTAAACCCAGGCAGAAACTCGCCTTATGCGGCCGAACCGGCAGGTATGTCTCTGAGCCATCTTTTGATGTGAAGAGCCAGATCAAATGCTAAAACATTCCAGCGGCAAATCCTCCATCATCATGCTTCTCCTCCGTCTTCTGGATCCACTGTCCAACCAGTCTGAGAGGATTGAGATAGATGGGGTGCCCTACAACCGCGTAGACCGCTCAGCTCTTCGCCGTCGCATCATCGCAGTACCTCAAGACCCTGTTTTTCTACCTGATGGCAGTAGTATCAAGGAGAACCTGGATCCATTCAATTTGGCTTCGGATGTTGAATGCATGGAAGTACTCCAACACGTTCGGCTGGTCAAATTCGTCCACGATCATGGCACAATTCACGCAGGTATGACATCTGATGACCTGAGCGCTGGTCAGAAACAGCTCTTTAGTCTCGGTCGCGCCCTTGTGCGCCTTAGAGTCAAACAGCGTCTCAGTTCGAACACTGGAGGTGTCCTCCTGCTTGATGAAGTCAGCTCTAGCGTGGACGGTGCAACGGACAGTCTTATACAAGGAATCATTAAGGAAGAATTCTCTGACTATACCATTGTAATGGTATCTCACAGGCTGAATATGGTGGTGGAATATTTCGACTCTGTGGTAGTCCTAGATCGAGGCCGAGTTGTCGAGACTGGCTGCCCCCAGGAGCTAGTCAAGACTGATGGAAGCTGGTTTAGCGAGCTTTGGGAACTTGAGAAACAAAGAGAGGAATAGTATAGTATAGGTTTCCCTCCTGGGCACGGAGGCTAAACTGCCTCCGCACTGTTTACCACCGTATGCGCCCTACAGACGGTTAAGGCCCAGGATTTCGATCCTCTCCCACCACACCTTGATCACGTTAAGAGTGCCCTTTAATAGTGCGGGATTTTTCTTCCCTGCGCGCCAGGATAGCTCCATCAGGGCCTGGTCTATCACGCCGGCCTCTTAGATGCCTTCCGGGCTCTTCTTATAAGCCCAGAGGATCTCCTTGGTGACGTTCGGGCTCTGCCCCTTCGCCATGGTTTATTGTCTAGCTGGCTGGTTGGCTGCTGTCGTTCTGAGACACCCGTGAGATATATGCTTACTGTTGGTGCGTGGAGTTAAGAGCCGTTTTTTTTTCATTGCGCGTGTTTGCTTCGGGTGGCAGGCTTGAGCTTCTTACCAGTTAGCTGTCGTTCACGAAGTTGTTGAGGGGCTCTTACAGCGAGGCTTATAGAGTGGGTTGAGGACCAAAAAGATCTTTCATCCTCGCGCAGGTCGGTTAGGGCTTTTATCCTTTGGTTACACCCCGTAACGGTTCGTGTTCACAGATAAGATCAGGCACGTTGGTTTGAGCAACAAAGGAAGATTGTTACGTCTGGTAATGGGTCAATCGGTCAAATAGATCAATTGAAGGTAACCAAGTTGTATTGAGAGCTGAGTTGTGCCCCGGATGGCAGCAACTCTTAGAAGTCTAATGTACAGTTTGATCTAGGGCTCTGTGGGGCTGTTTAGATGGATCTACCCTAAAGAGTGATGTTTTTCTAGGAGCGCGGCGCTCCTTGTGGAGCAGCGCTCCTTAAGTCTATTGGAGTACGCGGGCACAGCTTGTCAGAGGTAAAAGCGGGTCTTCCGGCCTTCTGCCGGCGGCTTCACTGGTCGGGTTGATCTGGGCCGTAACATACCCATTAGGCAAGGTGTAGAGTTATCTCCGATTCTAGATGTTATGATCTGTACACATGGTAAGCGGTTAGAACTGGTAGAGCTAAAATGGGTAGCTAGGACTTATATACCCTATACCTAATCTTTAACTAATAATAATAAGTTAAATAGGTAACGTACATGATAAGCGAGCGGGCCAAAAATCCCTCATACACATTACAAACTATTTAATCAAATACTTCATAATAATTAAAGATATCCTAATTAAATAATGAGGCTAAAGCTCTTCTTACTTTTTCAGCCTTTTAAAAGAACCTAAAATTAAATACTTAAAAGGTTATAGTAATTTATAGTATAAATTAGTAGCTACTGTGATGGATTTGAGAAGACGGCACCTCTGCAAGCCACACACACACAAGCAACCCACCCAGACTTGACCTCTGAGTTTGCTTATAATAATATAACAATAATCTAGTGTTAGCTTAAAAATCACTTACAATATTATTAGCTAGTCCTGTTTAGAAGGTTTATATAGAGAAATTTAATAAGGCTGGCCAGTCTGGCTTAAAAGATAATTAATTTGATATAGTAAGAATTATTGGAAGGGAGAAGGATAATGATTTATTTTAGTACTAATGAGCATCCCTTTTTATCAGATAAAGCTAATTTACTATAGGGTAGGTTATTCCTTTAAAATCCACTACAGCTAAATCTATAATGATCTGGTCAATTTCCTAACTAGGTGAACTAATTAGAACGAAGGATTAATATTAGCAAGGTAGTTAGGTGTATTATAGTAATAGAATAATTATAATATTATGTTAGGTAATGGTTAATTGTAATTAAGGTAATTAAGTTATATTAAAAGCTAGTTAATATTAGTTATAAGGGTAGATTTTAATCTATTTATATATTATTATTTAATAGGTATTTATTATATTAGCTTTATTTAATATATTAATAATTAAGATAGTAATTATAAGATGATTATTAATATTATAAATAATTATTTATAAATACTTTTTAATTAATTAATATAAAATTATAAAGTAAGTAAGTATTAATTCTATTATTATTGATTGTTTAGGTATATTATAGGTTATAATATAATATTCTTTTTTTATTAATTTTATTTTTAAAGTTTATTAAGTTAATTTTATATGTAAATTTTTTATTTTTAATTTTTAAAATATTTTTTAATTATATTTTAAAGTTTAAATAATTTTAAATTATATTTTTATATTAATATTTAAGTTTAATTTATTAATTTAATAAATTTTAAAATTATATTATATTCTTTTTATTTTTTAAAAGTTTATAATATAAAATATTATTAGATTTTAGTAATTATTAAAATAAATATATTTATTATAATAAAATATATAATATTTTAAAAATATTTTTAATTATATATATATTATTTTTATAAATAATAAATATAAATAGATATTAATATTTATAATAATCTAGATAAATTAGGAGTTTGATTACTTAAATATTAAAGAGAAAGTAATTAAGGAGAAGTTTCTTTATATATAAGTAGAGGTACTTATTACTTAAATTAAAATTTAAAAATCTTTAAATTATTTATTTTATTTTTATTATTAAAAATTTTAATTTAAAATAAAAGATATAAAAATAATATATTAAGATCTTTCTTTTTTAAATAGGTTAAAGAAGGTAGATAAAGTGGAATTAAAGGTTATTATCTAAGTATAATCTTTAAAGGTTATAGATGTTATTAATTAGAATATTATTAATCTTAATGGTCTATTTAGTATTATATTTTTAAATAATATATAAGATATTTTATTACTTTTAAATTATTTTTTTATAATCTTTTTATTTAATTTTAAATTTTTTTTCTTATAATATCTTTTTAATTTTTTATTAGTTTTTTAGATTATTTATTTATAATTTATATTTAAATCTTATATTAATCTTAATATTATTATTAGGTTCTAGTAGTAAGATATAAAAGATAGAGTAGACCTTAATATTATCTAAAAAGTTAAATTTATAATTATTTTTTAATATTTTTCTTTTTATTAGGTAAGATCTAATTTATATAAAATTAACTTTCTTATTTTATCTTTTTATTATAAGGTTTTTTATAGCTAGATAAACTATATCTCCCTTTAAGAAGGTTAATTCTTTTAGCCTTTTTAGATTATAGTATCTTTTTATTATATTATAAATAAATTCTAATTTAATTATTAATTCTTTATATAATTTCTTTAAATTATCTAATTTAATTATTACTTTTATTTAGATTATATCTTCTAAAAGTATTTAATATATATTAAAAATAAACCTAAAATTAGCTTTTACTAGTATTATCTTAATACTATTATTATATAAGGTATTATATACTAATTATATAATAAATAATTTCTTAACCTAATTTATTTATTTATAATTAATATAATATTATAAATATTACTTAATTTTCTAATTCTATTATTCCATCTATCCATCTATTTAGGAATAGAAGGCTATATTTAATTTATAATTTAATCCTATTAATAATATTAAGCTTTATTAGAATTTAAATATAAAAGATTATTTTTTATTTAATATTATTTTAATTAATAATTTATATACTATAATTATATATTTAAAAAATAAATAAGTAAATTATTCTTCTTTTATTACTTTATTATAAAGAATATAATATATTATTTTAATAAATCAATTTACTATAATAAGGATATTATTATAATATACTCTTATAGTAAGATCTACTAAAAAAGGTAAGTTAATAATAAAGTCTATTATAATTAATTCCTAAAATCTATATACTACTAGGGCAGGTTATAATAATCTATATAGTTTATATCTTGGTTTTTAAAATATTAAGATAAACTATATTCCTTATATATCTATTTAATTTTCTTTTTTATTTTATTAAAGGAAAATATCTTTTTAATATATTTAATATACATAACAAGCATGTGGCACAAACAAGCATACAATACACTTTTTACTACACCCTATTTTTAATCCAATAAAAAAATACTACAAAACATTTAATTAAATAATTCTAATCACTATCCTTTTCCTTAAAGATCTCAATAATTATCTAACATATCCTTATATTATAACCAATCTTACTATAAGTCCTATAGTGCCTTTTCCTCCTTTACAATAACTCCCCTTAACCACTACTTCTTAATATTTCAATATATATCTATACATTAATATTTATTTAATCAATTACTTCCCTTCCTACCTCTACTATTATTATCCCTCCATCTTATAGTCTAGTCCTTTTTAATCTATGCTATTTGCTAAGCGCCTTATTTACTTATTAAAGATCTTAGATCTAAGCTTTTATTAATACTATCTTATACATAATTATCTTTATTTCTTTAAAAAGTAATTTAAGTACCTTAATAATAGACTCCGGAGAGCTACTTTAAAGCCTTCTAATATATCTTTTAAGATATTTAAACTGTGAGTTAGTCTTAGTAATAGTCCTTAGAGTCTTTAAAGTCTAAGGGCTAAATAACTTAATCTTTTAATTAAATAGTATTAGAGTCTATAGTTATATATTAAGCTTTAATATAATATTTTCTAAATCTAGAGGATTAAGCCTAATTCCTCTAAAACCTACCTTAATATTACTTTCTATTATAATAGTATTATATATATTATAAAAGGCTAGAAAGAAGTCTAACTTTAAAATATAGATTATAGAGCATTTGATTAAATGCTTTATTTCTTTCCTATATGCTATTTTAAGTGGCCTAAAGTAGGTAATATTAAGAGGCTAAAGTAGATAAGATAAATTAGGTAGTATATAAAGTATGATAATTTTATTATCCTTATAATATTTTTTAAATTTAATTAAATAGTAATTTTTATATTTATTAAGGATTAAAAGATAATAAAAACCAATTAATTAAATACTTATATAGTAATTAAAGTGCTTTAGCTACTTAAGATCTATCTTATTATTTATTTAGTTATTTTAGGTAGTAGTAATAGCCTAATTACTTAGGAGGTTGCTTTCTTAATACCAATTGGTAAGATGATATTAGACTGCAGTAATAAGAAATAGCGGGATTGACTAGCCTCTTATATTAATAGCTTGAATGGATGTAATTATAACGGTCTGGTCAATTCCCAACTTAATAAACTAATCAGAATAAAGGATTTATTATTAGTAGGATAGTTAGGTGTATTATAGTAAATAAAGCAATGAAAGTATTATATTAGGTAATAGTTAATTATAATTAAGGTAATTAAATTATATTAAAAGTTGGTTAATATTAGTTATAAGGGTGGATTCTAATTTATTTATATATTATTACCTAATAGGCACTTATTATATTAGTTCTATTTAATATATTAGTAATTAAGGTATTAATTATAGAATAATTATTAATATTATAAATAATTGCTTATAAGTACTTCCTTATTGATTAATGTAGGGCTATAAGGTAAGTGAATATTGGTTCTATTATCTTTAATTGCTTAAGCATATTATAGATTATAATATAATATTTTCTCTTTATTAATCTTATTCTTAAGGCTTATTAAGTTAATCTTATATATAAGTTTTTTATTCTTAATTTTTAAAATATTTTCTAATTATATTTTATAGTTTAAGTAATTCTAAATTATATCTTTATACTAATACTTAAGCCTAGCTTATTAATTTAATTAACTTTAAAATTATATTATATTCTTTTTATTCTTTTAAAGGTTTATAGTATAAAATATTACTAGATTCTAATAATTATTATAATAAATATATTTATTATAGTAAAATATATAATACTTTAGAGATATCTTTAGCTATATATATATTATTTTTATAAATAGTAAGTGTAGGTAGGTATTAATATTTTATAATAATCTAAATAAATTAAAAGTCTAATTATTTAAATATAAAAGAAAAAGTAATTAAGAAGGAGTTCCTTTATATATAAGTAAAGGTACTTATTATTTAAATTAAAGTTTAGGAGTCTTTAAATTATTTATTCTATCTTTATTATTAAAAATATTAATTTAAAATAAAAAATATAAAAATAATATATTAAGGTTTTTTTTTAAATAAGTTAGAGGAGGTAGATTGGATAGAATTAAAGGTTATTATTTAAATATAATCTTTAGGGGCTATAGATATTATTAATTAGAATACTATTAACCTTAATAGTTTACTTAGTATTATATTTTTAGAAATACTTCTAGTATCTTTAAGTAGTATATAAGGTATTTAATAGATTCTTAGATTGTTTCTTTATAGTTTTTTTATTTAATTTTAAATTTCTTATCTTCTTTTTTTCTTTGTAGGATTTTTTTAATTTTTTATTAATCTTTTAGGTTTTTTATTTGTAGTTTATAGCTAGGTCTTATATTAACTTAGATATTATTACTAGATTCTAGTAGTGAAATATAGAAGATAGGGTGAACTTTAATATTATCTAGAAGATTAAGTTTATAATTATTTTTTAATATTTTTCTTTTTATTAAATAAGGTTTAATTTATATAAAGTTGATTTTTTTGTTTTATTATTTTATTATAAGATTTTTTATTATTAAGTAGACTATATCTCTCTCTAAAAAAATTAATCCTTTTAACCTTTTAAAGTTATAATATCTTTTTATAATATTATAAATAAACTTAAGTTCAGTTTTTATTTCTTTATATAATTTTCTTAAATTATCTAACTTAATTATTACTTTTATTTAAATTATGCCTTCTAAAGAGGCTCAATAAGTATCCAATATAAAGCTAAAATTAGCTTTTACTAATATTATTTTAATACTATAATTATAGAATATATTATATACTAATTATATAATAAATAACTTTTCTACTTAATTAATTTATTTATAATTAATATAGCATTATAAATATTATTTAATTTCCTAGTTTTAATATTTGGTTTATCTATCTATTTAGGGATAGAAGGCTATGCTTAGCTTGTAGTTTAATCCTATTAAGGATATTAGGCTTTGCTAAAATTTAGATGTAAATGGCTATCATTTATTAGAGATGATTTTATTTAGTAATCTATATATAGTAATTATATATTAAAAGAAAAGATAGATAAATTATTCTTCTTTTATTATTTTATTATAAGGAAGATAATATATTACTTTTATAAAATAATTAATAATAATAAAAATATTATTATAATATACTCTTATAATAAGATCTACTAATAAAAGAAGGTTAATAATAAAGTCTATTATAATTAAATCCTATAATTATTATATAATAGGGGATAGTTATAATAGTCTATATAGTTTATGTCTTAATTTTTTAAAGTGTTAATATAGGCTATATTCTTTATATACTTATTTAACTTTCTTTTTTATCTTATTAAAGAAAAATATCTATTTAACTCATTTAAGGGTTTTATTAATATCTTTATGGTTATATAAAGGATATTTATAAATATTCTTTATTAATTTTATTTAATATTCTTTTAATATTTATAAATAATCTATTTTTTTATTTTTTAAAAGTATTAGATTATATTTTTCGATTTTTCTTAATAGTGGATTATCTTATTCTACTTATTATACTAGTGTTTCTATAATAGTAGTTTTATTTATATATGGTAGTCCTCTTATTCTTATAGTGGTGATTATTTTCTTTGTTTTTATTATTATTTTGCTAATTGGGGCTTATTTTAGGCTTTTATTAGTATTATAGGTTAATAATTATTCTTATGTTTTTAGTTTTTTTATATTATAGTTAGGTTAGTAGTTGATTGTATTGGTATAATTGTTTTTAGTTCCTTTAATGTAAATAATTTAGTAGTTAAACTTAGAGAGATATTTAGTATATTATAATTGTCTTCTATTAAGTTTCTAGATTATTATAAAGTAAGAGATGTTTTTATAATCTATATATATTATAATTTTATAATTACTTTCTAATAAATATTATTAGAATTTTTTAAAAGTATTTATAATAGTAAGGAATTCTTTATTATAGATAAAATAATTTAACTTAAGACTATATAGCTTATATAAGTAAAATACTATAAGATGTAGATTTCCTTATTTATCTTATTATTTAATCTAGGCCCCTAAGGTAAAGTCTAATGTATCAGTTTCTAGCTCTATGGGTTTATTAGGGTTAAATATTGTAAGAATAGGTTCTTCTAAAATAGTATTTCTTATAGCTTTAAATAATTATTATACTTTATTTCTTTATTAAAAGATAATTCCTTTTTTAATTAGTTCTATTATATTTAAAGTAATTTTACTAAATTCTTTAATAAATCTTTAATAATAATTAATAAATCTAAGAAAGGCTTATACTTTCTTTATATTAATAAATTCCTTCTAATCTTTTATTATAATAACTTTCTTTAGGTTTATATAAATTTTATTAAAGTTAATAATATATCCTAGAAATTCTATTTCTTAGGTATAGAACTTGCTTTTTTTAATTTAATTAGAAATTTGGTATCTTAAAAGGCTCTTAAGACTTTATAAATATATTCTTTATATTCTTCTTTATTTTTAGAGAAAATAAAGATATTATCTAGGTAATAAATAATAAAGATATTTAAATATTTTTATAATATATTAATTATTATTTATTAAAATAATATTAATATATTTATAAGTTTAAAAGGTATAATTAAATATTTAAATAATTTAAACTTTATTTAGAAAGTAATTTTCTATTTATATTCTTTTTTAATATAAATAAGATTATATACTCCTTTAAGATCTAATATAATAAAAATATTAATTTTATAAAAGTAATCCTTTATTTTATTAATTAATAATAATAAAGTATAATCTTTAATAATAATATTATTAAATTATTAATAATCTATAATAAGGTATAGTTTTTTATTTTTCTTAGATATAAATATAATAAAGTAACCAGCTTTAAAATTCAAAATATAGATATATTTCTTTTTAAATATATCTTAAATATATTCCTTTAAAGTATTAAATTTAATTTAATTAAAATTATAAATAAAGTAAAATTAGATATTAGATCTATTTTTAAGGATGATTTTATAATTCTATTAATTAAACTTAAGTAGTTCAGTGTCTAGTTCTTCTATAAAGAGCTTTTTATAGATTTAGTACTATAGGGGTACATTATATAGTCTATTTATTTCTATTTTAGCCTTTATTTTTTAAGGCTTTTATTAATTTATTAGAATTATATTTTAAAGTAAATAATAATTTATTACCTTTACCTTTTTTAATTATTTTTATATTTATATTTTATTTCTTTAAATAATAAAGATTCTCCTTTATTTATATCTTTTACTTAATTAAAATTAGAAGTTTAAGATTTTTTATTATATTTTATAAAAATATTATTAATTATATTATATTCCTTAGATATTTACATTTAACTAATATACTAGTAGATATTAGGATTATATTGGTATAATTATAGGTACTTTAAAACTAGATTATATTATTTAATATTAATAATATTAAAGATTATTCCTTAATTCTTTTCTTTAATAAAAACTTTTAAATAATTAATTTTTTTATTTATAATATTATTATTATAATTAAAAAAGATTCCTTTTATATTAATAATTTTATATAAGTTAACTTTTATTATTTATAATAATTAAAGTTAATTAATTACTTAAGAATTAATATAATTTTATTTAACTCTACTATCTACTATAATATTATATTACTTCCCTTTAATTCTTATTTTTACTTTTAATTATTATTAAAATTACTCTTTAATTATAAAATATAAAGCTTTTTTAAGAAGTTCTTTTAATAACTCTAAGGATTATTGCTCTAGCTGCTTCTACTACTCTTCTATAGGGGGCTTTGCTTGTTTTTTAGTTTTACTTAATACTAGGCTATTACTTTATCTATTATATAAATATTATATTTAAAATCTTAGTATTTATTTTAAAGTAGATTATTATAATTAAGGAACTTAGGTTCTTCTAATTTTAATATAATAAATTAATAATAAAGATTTCTTTTTATTACTTTATATTAATTATAGTATCTTTTATAAGTATAATAAATTATTATATTTTTTACTTTAATAAAAAAATATAATATATATTACTTTTATTTTATATATATAAAGTAATTATAATTATAATAATTTACCTATAAAATGTTCTTATATTTTTTATATATTATATTTAATTTAGGATTATTATTTTTATATTAGATAGATTAGGGATTAAGGTTTTCTAATTGCCATTTACTTCGGGCTAGTAGAAAGACCTTATCTTCATCCTACAAAGGTTCCCTAATCTATTAGGCTATCCTTTTTATATTAGTTATCTATTTTCTTTTTTTATTTTTATTATAGGTATAAGTATCCTACTATATTGGAGCATTATTAGTATAGACATCTAATATAGATGCTAGGATTTCTATTTCCTTAGCTTATTTAAACTATTTATATAGTAAATAGGCTACTCCTTCTTTTAAATTAATTATATTTTATAAATAATTTTATTAATTTCTTATTATAAAATAAGCTTAATTTTTTATAATTTATAACTTTTTTTATTATTTAATAATAATAATTAGTTTATACTTAAAAATAATAGTAAGAATAAGTTTTCCTATAATATCCCCTTTTCCTTCTAATATTAAAGTCTATTAGGTTTTTATAATATTAAGTTATTTCTATCCTTCTAATATAGGTTTGAATTGATTTCTTATTTTCAAGGAGTAATATTTAAAGGATTTATATTCTTTCTTTCTATAATTAAAATAAATAATCTTATTTTTATTATAATCTTAAGTAATATTAAGTTCTATTAGTCTTAAATAGGTTTTATATATAGTATTTTATTATTTATTTTAGATTTTTTCTTTATTTAAAATATATAAGGTTTTATTATTTTAGGTATATTTTTTATATTGATTGAATTATTTGTTGTTAATTTTAATAGTATTTTTAATATACTTTAAAAGTTTTTCTAGCTAATCTTTTTTATAGATTTTATTCTTAATTTTGCCTTTTAGGCTTTTATAATAGAGTTCTATTAGTATATTATTATCTTAGGTTATTTATATTATAATTCTTTTAAACTTAATTAAATATTAATTATAAGATTTTATTTATTTAAATTTATATAATTAATTTATAACTTATTATTTTATATTAATTATATTAAAATTATCTTTAATAATAATTTTAAAGTTTCCTAATCTTTAAAGATTTTCTAAATTTCCTTAATTTAATTAATATTATTTTTATTTTCTAAATAATCTCTTATAATAAGTTCAAATTATACTCCTATATCTTTCTAAAAAGGGTTTTAATATATAATACTTAAGCTTTAAAAGTTATAAATTAAATTAAAAAAAGCAAAAATATCTTTTTATTTAAGTAAAGAAGAGGACTATATTAACAGCTTTTCCTAGAAAGGATTCCAGAACTAGAGGTCTTAGAATTTTATTAATATCTTTACTCTTACTTTCTTTAACTATAATGATTCTAGCTTCTTTTACTTTAAGCTAGGCTTATATATTTACAAATTTCTTCTTAATCTACTATAATTTTATAATTAATTTAATATTATTAAAAAGAATAATAATAATAAAGTTCTTTCTAAATATTATTATTATTTAATTATTAATATAAATAATTAATTAAATAAGAGCTTTTAATATATAATAATCTAATTAATTCTTAACTTAATAAATTAATTAGAATAAAGAGTTTATTATTAATAAGATAATTAGGTATATTATAGTAAATAAAGTAATAAAAGTATTATATTAAGTAATAATTAATTATAATTAAGGTAACTAAGTTATATTAAAAGCTAGTTAGTATTAGCTATAAGAGCAGATTTTAATCTATTTATATACTATTACCTAATAAATACTTATTATATTAATTCTATCTAATATATTAGTAATTAAGGTATTAATTACAGGATGATCACCAACATCGTGGGTGATTGCTTATAAGTGCTTCCTTATTGGTTGGTGTGGGGCTATAGGGTAAGCGAATATCGGTTCTGCTATCTTTGACCGCCTAGGCGTGTCATGGGTCATAACAGTAATCTATTTATAATTTTTAAGCTAGATTAATTTTGGGTTTAAATGCCTTTTTGCACCTATTATAACCATTTTACTTATAATAAAGCCCATTATAAAGCCAGTCTTATTAAAGTTATATATATCATTTAATCAAATACTATACTTCTTAATTATATTTATTATAAATCCAAACTAATTACTAATAATCTTTAGATCTTTATATTTAGCTCTCTTATAATTATATTTATAAAAGAAACATATTTTAAGCTCTAAATAGCACTTAACAAAGTTTAAAGCCTAATACTTACTAACAGAAGATATATTTCAATTAATAAGCAATTAATTAGCTATTTCTTCAATATTATATAATCATAGGGGGAATCCTTATAAATCTAGATCTAGAATAAATTGAACAATAATCTTTTCTTCTATATCAGATAGTTTATATAATAGAGGGATCCAATTACTTCAAAATTGAATTCCCTTTTGCTGACAATGTAGCCTTTGCTCCTTAATATTATAGATCTGTGTAGCTTTTCAAATATTTATTTTTTGGGTATTTTAAAGGGCCTGAAGAGTAAGGAGGGTTTTAGACTCAATATTTGATTGGGATATCTTTAGTTGTTGAGAAGCATTTGATTAAATAGTTTGTGATGTGTATGAGGGATTTTTGCGCCGCATGCTTGTTTGCGCCGCATGCTTATCATGTACGTTAAAGGTTTTATTTATTCCTTTATACCTATATAAAAGATATTTATAAATATCCCTTATTAACTCTATTTAATATTCTTTAAATACTTATAAATACTTTATTTTATCTTTTTTTAAAAATAAAAAATTATATTCTTTAATTTTTTTAAAAGTAAATTACCTTATTCTATATATTATATTAGAATATTTATAAAAATAATTCTAATTACTTATAGTAGTCCCCTTATCCTAATAGTAGCAATAACCTTCTTAGTTTCTATTATTATCTTACTAATTAATACTTATTCTAATCCTCCTTTTAAAGTATAAATAAAAAGTTATTCCTATATCTTAGATTTTTTTATATTATAATCTAATTTTTAATTAATAATATTAGCTTAATTATTTTCTATTTTTTTAATATAAATTATTTAATAGTTAAATTTAAAGAGATACTTAATATATTATATTTATCTTTTATTAAGTTTTTAAATAATTATAAAATATATAATATTTTTATAATCTATATAAATAATTACTTTATAATAACTTTCTAATAAATATTATCTAAATTTTTTAAAAATATTAATAATAATAAGAAATTCTTTATTATAAATAAGGCAATTTAATTTAGAGCTATATAGCTTATATAAGTAGAATATTATAAAGTATAAGTTTTCTTATTTATTATATTATTCAATTTAGACTTTAAGTATAAAATCTAAAGTATTAATTTTTAGTTTTATAGATTTATTTAGATTAAATATACTAAGGATTAGTTCTTTTAGAATAATATCCTTTATAATTTTAAATAATTATTATATTTTATTTTTTTATTAAAAGAATATTCCTTTCTTTATTAACTTTATTATTATAAAGGTAATTTTACTAAATCCTTTAATAAATCTTTAATAATAATTTATAAAATCTAAGAAAGCTTATATTTCTTTTATATTTATTAATTCCTTCTATTCTTATACTATTATTATTTTCTTTAGATCTATATAAATTTTATTAAAGAAGATAATATATCCTAGAAATTCCACTTCTTATATATAGAATTTACTTTTTTAAATTTAACTAAAAGTTTAATATCTTATAAAGCTTCTAAGACCTTATAAATATATTCTTTATATTCTTTTTTATTTTTTAAGAAAATAAGGATATTATCTAGATAGTAAATAATAAAGATATTTAAATATTTATATAATATATTATTTATTATTTATTAAAATAAGATAGGTATATTTATAAGTTTAAAAGGTATTACTAGATATTTAAATAATTTAAACTTAATTTAAAAAGTGGTTTTTTATTTATATCCTTCTTTAATATAAATAAAATTATAAGCTCCTTTAAGATCTAGAGTAATAAAGATATTAGCTTTATAAAAGTAATTTTTTATTTTATTAATAAGTAATAATAAAGTATAATCTTTAATAATATTATTATTAAATTATTAATAATTTATAATAAGCTATAGCTTTTTATTTTTCTTAATTATAAATATAATAAAGTATTTAGCTTTAAAGTTTAATATATAAATATATTCTTTCTTAAGTATATCTTTAATATATTCTTTTAAAATATTAAGTTTTATTTAATTAAAATTATAAATAAAGTAAAATTAGATATTAAATTTATTTTTAAAAATAATTTTATAATCCTATTAGCTAAATTCAAGCAAGCCTATTTCTAATTCTTCTATAAAGAGTTTTTAATATATTTAGTATTATAAAAATATATTATATAATCTATTTATTTTTACTTTTTCTTATATTTCTTTAAAATTTTTATTAATTTATTAAAATTATATTCTAAAGCAAATAATTATTTATTACTATTATCTTTTTTAATTATTCTTATATTTATATTTTATTCCTTTAAATAATAAAGATTCTTCTTTACTTATATTTTCTACTTAAGTAAGATTAAAAGATCTTAATCTTTTAGCTAGATTTATAAAAATATCATTAGCTATATTATATTTCTTAGATATTTATACCTAGCCAATATACTAGTAGATATTAAGATTATATCTATATAACCATAAGTACCTTAGAACTAGATTATATTATTTAATATTAATAATATTAAAGGTTATTTTTTAATTTTTTCTTTTAATAAAGATTTTTAAGTAATTAATTTTTTTATTTATAATATTATTATTATATTTAAAAAATATTCCTTCTATATTAATAATCTTATATAGATTCACTTTTATTATTTATAATAATTAAAATATATTAATTACTTAAGAGTTAATATAATCTTATTTAGCTTTACTATCTACTATAATATTATACTATTTCTTTCTAATCCTTATGTTTATTTTTAATTATTATTAGGGCTACTTTTTAATTATTAAATATAAAGCCTTTTTAAGAAGTTCTTTTAATAATTTTATAAATTATCTCTTCTATTATTCTTTTATAAAGAATATTAATTATTTTTATTTTTATTTAATATTAAGTTATTACTTTATCTATTATATATATATTATATTTAAGATTTTAATATTTATTTTATAATAACTTATTATAATTAAAGAACTTAGATTTATTTAATTCTAATATAATAAACTAATAATAGGGATTTCTTTCTATTACTTTATATTAATTATAATCCTTCCTATAAATATAATAAATAACTATATCTTCTACTTTAATAAAAAAGTATATTATATATTATTTTTATTTTATATATATAAAGTAATTATAATTATAATAACTTACCTATAAAATATTCTTATACTTTTTATATATTATATTTAATTTAGGATTATCTTCTTTATATTAAATAAATTAAAGATTAAGGTTTTCTAATTACTATTCACTTTAAACTAATAAAAAGGCCTTATTTCCATTTTATAATAGTTCTTCAATCTATTAGGTCATTTTCTTTATATTGATTATCTATTTTCTTTTTTTATTTTTATTATAGGTATAGATATTTTACTAGATTAAAGATTTATTAATATAAATATCTAATATAAATATTAGAATTCTAATTTCCTTAGCTCTTTTTAATTATTTATATAGTAAATAAGCTTCTTCTTCTTCCTTAATTAATTATATTTTTCTAATAATTTTATTAATTTCTTATTATAAAATAAATTTTACTTTTTAAAATTTATAATTTTCTTTCTATTATTTAATAATAAAAGTAGATTTATATTTAATAATTATAATAAAAGTAGTTTTTTTTATAATATTATTTTTTTCTTCTAATATAAAGATCCATTCCTTCTAGATTTTACTAGTAGATTTTTCAATAATATTAAATTACTTTCCTTTTTAAATAGATTTAAATTAGGTTTTTATTTTTAAAGAATAGTATTTAAAGGATTTATATTCTTTTTTTATAATTAAAATATATAATTTTTAATTTATCCTTTTATTAGGTTATGCCTAGTTCTATAGATCCTAAGTGGGTTCTATATACTATACTTTTAGTTTATTTAGCACTAATATTAATAAATTAGGTCTTATATTTCTAGTTCTTTTATTACCTTTATTTAAATTACTAATTATTAATTTATATTATATAAATTATATATTTAAAGAATTTTATAAAAGGATCTAGAGATTAATATATTTTATTTTAAATAATCTCCTCAAGTTATTTATAAAATTTATTAATTATAATTTCTTTTATCTAATTGAGTTTTACTATATAATATTAGAAGTTAAAAAGGAAGTTATTATAAAATCCTTTTTAAAATAGCTTACTTAATTCTCTTAAAATAATCTATTTTTTATTAATTATTTTAAATTAAATTTAAAGTTCTTTTTTAAAATTATTAAAAAAATTAAAGAATTTTTAAATTATACTATTAACTTTATTCTATAATATAATAATAAAGATTTTAAAATATTTAAATATAATTCTTAATACCTTTCCTTCTAATTATCCTATAATATATTAAACTCTTAATTTTTTATTTTATTTAAATATTAAAAGATAAAGAGATTAATAACTCTTAACTTATATAAGCCATTTATATAAAATAATAATATCTTCTCCCTATATAAGTAGCTTTTTAGACTTAATTACTTTTTTAAGATTTTTACTATAAATAATAAAATTATTAAATTCTTATAAATATTATTAATAATTTTAAGTTATATTTATTTATTATTACTCTAAAATATTTATAATATCTTTAAAATTTTAAATATTATTTATTTTATTAAATCTTTATTATAGAAATTTATATTAAATAATAAATTAATTAAATAATTTACTTAATTTTCAATTTTCTTATTTAAGCTTTTAATAATATCTCTTATTTAAATTATTTTTTTTACTATTAATTTCTTTAAGAACTTCTATCCTAAAATCTCTATTATAGTCTATAGATATATTTTCCTAGGGCTAATCTTAAGGTAGATTGGTGAAGGTACTTAGGGTTGGAATAAATATATTAATAATATTATTTAATTAAAGATATAAATAGTTAATTAAATAAAAACTTTTAATATATAATAATTTAATTAATTTTTTAATTAAATAAATTAATTAAAATAAAAGATTAATATTAATAGAATAATTAAGTATATTATAATAATAAAATAATTATAATATTATATTAAATAATAATTAATTATAATTAAAATAATTAAATTATATTAAAAGTTAGTTAATATTAGCTATAAGGGCAGATTCTAACCTACCTATATATGATTATTTAATAAGCACTTACTATATTAGCTTTATTTAATATATTAATAATTAGAATAATGATTATAAAGTAATCACTAATATTATAAGTAATTACTTATAAACACTTCCTAATTAGTTGGTGTAGGGTTGTAGGGTAAGTGAGTATTGGTTCTGCTATTGTTGACTGCCTGGGTGTGTTATGGGTTATAATAAAATCCTCTAACATACTACTAAGCTACTAGTAGTAAAGAATTTAATCTTAAAGTAATATTATCCTTAATTTATATAAGCTATTTAATTTAAAAGAAGATATAATTATTAAGTTTATTTTAAACTTAAATTCTTAAAAATTTTCTTTTAAATTTTATAATATTAAAAAAAATAACTAATTAATTATTTATTAATTAAAATATATAATTTATTAATAAATATTAAATATTAAATTTATAATTTTATGTAAAGATGTAGGACCAAGAGGACCAATCAAGCACACATACCGAATATATACTAGCGCAAGACACTATAAGATAAGAACACCTACAATAATATTATATAATAAGTATAAGCAAATAGTTCTACAATTTATTAAATTAAAATCTTAATAATAAAAATAAAAATCTATTATAATCCTATTTATACTTTACCCTAATTATAAATCTAATTTATTATAATTCTTTAACTTCTCTTTCTTTAAAAAACTAATATATTATATAATAAGTAAAACTATTAAAAGCTTAAAAAAGATTAATATTATACTATTACTTCCTAAACTAATAAGAACTTATTATAATAAGTAAGAGCTATAAATATAGGCTATATATAATTAAGAGTATAAATAAGAACTCTAAGAAGAGCTTATTTAAAAGGGTAGAGTTTTAAAGAATCTAAATATACTTTTTATTTTAATTTTTAAAAGTATTTTAATTATAAAGTTAGAGAAGTAAGAATCTTAAGATTTAGAGAATATTAAGGAGTAGATATTATTATTATTTATAATATAAATTTTATATAATATAAAGGAAATTATAATATTTATAAGAGATTTTATAGTTATAATAGTTTAGTAGTAGAAATAGTTCTAAATATAATAGTAGTAATTTTAGGCTTAGTAGTAGTAATTCTAAATAGATATATTATATTAGTTAATTATATAGCTTAATATAAGTTTAAGAAAGGATTATAAGAAATCTTTATTATATAATTATAAGAAGCTTAATAAAGATATATTAAGTATTTAAGTTAATAACTAGATCTATACTATTAAAGCTAATAATAGCTTATAGCCAGGTAGTTCTACTATATAGCATATAAAGTGGGCTATAACCAAGTTCTTATACTCTCTACAGATGCAATAACATAACTACATTAAAGGGCTTACTAGCTAAGACCCTTTATAAGAAGACTTTCTTACCTTTATATATAAGATACATATTAACCTAGATCTATATAAGTGCTAGCTCTATAATAAATTACTATCTTTAAAGTAGAAGAAAGATTATATATTATAATAGCACTTTACTATATAAATAATCTTATATATTATATTAGGCACTAAAGGTTTAAAGAATAATATTATCTTAGCTTATTAGTATTATTTTAAATTATAGCTTAAGTTAAAAGTAGAAATATTAAAATAGAAAATAAAGTTTAAAAAGTTTTATAAAGTAATTAATAAAATTAAGTAACTTTAGATCTATCTTTATTAAGATAATTAAGAAGTATAAGAAAATAATAATATTAAAAGATTACTTCTTAATTAATAAGAAGACTTTTAGAAGTAATATTCTAATAATTATAAAGGCTAAGGTAAAGGTTAAGGTAAAGATAAAAGTTAAAGAGGTATATTTAAATTAATCTTTTTAAAAGATAATATTAAATCTATTTTTTTTATTATTTTTAATAATATAAAGAAGATTATTAATTTTAATTATATTTAACTTTTAATTTATTATATTTATAATAAAGAAAATTATATTTCTTTTTATTATTTATTATAATAAAAAGATAATATATCTTTTAAAGCTATTAAAATTTAAATTATTAATAATAATTTTATTAAAATAGATTTATTAAAAAATAAGTAAGTATAAGTTTAATATATAAAGCTATTATATATAAGAAACTTTTACCTTTAGAATAGATTATCTAAGAAAGAGTATTAATATTTAATACTTATAAGAAAGAAAAAGTCCAGGTAGATATAAATACTTACGCATAAGTAGACCTTATCAGCTAATAACTAGTGTAAAGATTAGATTTAAAGCTAGCCTTAGATATAGCTATACCTATATTAAAAAGCTATAATAGAACTATATTAGCTTTATATAAGGTATATTAATTAACTTTATTTTTAATTAATTATTAAAGAATACCCTAGAAGATCTAAAGAATATTTATTAAAATATAATATTTAAAAGATATTAATAATCTACTTCTTTTAAATAATTCTATAAGTAGAGAAAATATTATAATTAATATATATAATTATTATTAAATATATAAACCTATTTTTTTTATAAAATCTAAAAATATTATAAAAAAACTAATAAAAAATAATAAAAAAGCCTATATACTTTATACTACTAGTATACAATTACTAAAAAAAGCTAATTAAGATCTTAGAAGATAAAGCTATTAATAATAATATTAGTATACTACCTTCAAAATTATAATTAAAGTAGTATATATTTAATAAAGTAAAGGTAATAAAGCTACCACTTCTTAAAAGCATAAAGCATTCTATTAATACTATAGAAGATAAAGAGTCTCTATATAGTCTATTATATTTACTAAATATTAAATAATATTATATATTATAAGTATATATAGTAAATAATATTATTAATAATAGAATATAATTATTAATTAATATTACTAGTATATTAATATTATTTATATTAAAAAAAGATAGTATTATATATTTATATATAAATTATAAAGATTTTAATATAATTATTATTAAAAATTAATATCTACTTTTACTTATTAATAATCTTTTAAATAAATTAATAAAAATAAGATAGATTATTAAGATTAATATTTATAATATATATTATTATATTAAAATTAAAAAGAGTAATAAATAGAAAACTACTTTTAAAACTTAATATAATTACTTTAAGTATATAATTATATTATTTAGATTAATTAATACTTTAGTTATTTTTTAAATATATATTTATTATATACTTATAGAACTTTTAAATATTTATTATATTATATATCTAAATAATATTATTATTTATTTTAAAATAAAAGAATAATATATTAAAAATATTAAAAAGATTTTTAAATAGTTATATAACTTTTAATTATATATTAAACTTTTTAAATATACCTTTTATTAATAAAAGATAGAATTCTTAAAGTATATAATTATTTAAAAAGATATTAAAATAGATCTTATATAAATTTAATCTATTATTAAATAAAAGAAATCAATCTTATATAAAAATATATAAATATTTCTTAATTTTTATAACTTCTATTAGAAGTTTATTTTTAAATACTTTAAAATAATAGAACTTTTAATAGAGCTACTTAAAGAAAGTAAGAATAATTATAAAACTAAAGACTTTATTTAAACTAAAATTAAAGAAAATATATTCTAAAAATTAAAGATAATCTTCTATTTAACAACTATCTTATAGCATTAAGATCTAACCCTAAAAGCCCATATCAAGACAAATATATTTACTAAGGCTATCTTAAAGATCTTATTATAGCTTATAGAAGATCAATAACACCTAATAATCTACTAATTAAGGAAGCTCTTTAATGCTAAACAACATTAGGGAACTAGATAGCAAGAGCTACTTGCAATTATTAAAAGCTTAGAGTATTAAAGTTATTATTTATTAAGACTATTAAAAAAGTTTATAGTATTAATAGATTACTTTATCTTTAAAGATATTATTAAAGCTTTAATAAAAGATTTTAAAAAAAGACTTATAAGATAGGTTTATAGGCTATTCCTATTTAATTTTAATCTTAAATATAGACCAAGGAAGCTTAATCTAGCAGATAGTCTATTAAGATAATTAAATTATATAAAAAAGGAAATTATATATAAAGATATACTTCTTATACTTATAAAGAAGCTTTAATTAATAAAGAAATTACTACCAAATATATAATATATAATTACTAATATAAAAGGTAAAATTAAGATTATTAATACTTATATATAAGCTATTTATACTAATTTTAAAAATAATATATTTATATATTAGGTAGTAAGTAAGGATTCTCTATCCTTAGATTAAGAGTAGGCTATTAGATTACTAAACTAATAAAATATAATTATAATCTCTTTAGTTATATAATAGTAAAAGGTTAATAATATTATTATAAAGGAGAGCATTTAATAGAAAGAGGTTATATATTTTAATTATAAAGATTTATTAGGAGCTAGGGTAGTTGATCTAGAATAATTTATCCTATATCCTATTATAAAAGAGCTTATAAAAGGTAAAATAATATTTCTTATTTAATTATTTATATAATTAAAAAAATTAATTTAAAAATTATAAATTAAAAATCTTTTTTATTAATAATAAGTATAAAAGATTAAATAAAGTACTAGAGATATAAAGATATACTACTTAAATAAAAATAGTATACTTTTTTATAAGGGAAGGCTAGTTATTCTAGTATAATATACATTAAGGACTAAAATACTCTATAAATATTATAATAATCTAAGGGTAAAGTATATAGAAGTTATTAAGATAATTAAATTTATTAAGAGAAAATTCCACTAGAAAGAAATTATAAAGGATATATATAATTATATCTTAAGATGCTAGGTATATTAAAGTATATAAATCCTATATTATAGACCATATAGGAAGCTATAGTCTTTACTACTACTAGTATACCCCTTTTAAGAAATTAGTATAGATTTTATTATAAGGTTACCTTAAAGTATCTATAGTAATAAAGAAGAATATAATATTATTTTTATAATTATTTATTATATAATAAAGTTTATTATATTTATATTTATAAAGAAAATACTTATTATTACTTAAATAATATAAATATTATATAAATATATAAAATATTAATATAAAATACTAAAAGGTATTATAAATAATTAAAATAAGCTATTTATAAGTTAATTTTAAAAAAAATTAATAAAAGAATAAGTAATAATTAAATAGTTATTTACTATCTACTATCCTTAGATTAATAGGTAAATTAAGTAAATATATTAGATCTTAAAGAGATATTTAAGGTTATTTGTAGGAGAAATTTTAGAGAGATAGATAGCATAATTTCCTAAAAGTAAGTTTATTTATAATAATAGCTAGCATAATATTATTAAAGTATTACCAATATAAGCATTATATACTTACTATTCTAGAATAATTAAGTATATTTTAGAGCACTTAAAAACTTATATATAGAATATATAAAAATATATTAAAATTTTAAATTATATATATATTTAAATTTAATAATATTAATAGAAAGTTATAGAAATATAAGTTAAGTATTATAATAAAAGATATATTATTATAAAATATAAAAAAGAATAGATTATTAGTTTATTTATAAGGAACTTTAGATTTAAATATAAGAAACTTATATTTAAATTTATTAAAGTTATTATTATTAAAAGAATAAAATAATAAGTTTATAAAATACATTTACCTAAATAATATTAATAAATATATAATATTTTCTTAATTTTCTTACTTAAATCTTAGGAAAGTATTAAAGGTAATATTACTATTTACTTACTAAAGCTAGCTAAAAAAAGAATAAGTAAAAGATTAAAAAGATTATTATATATAAAGATAATAATAATAAAATATTATATTAAATTAAATAAGTTAAATAGCTTATAAAGTATAATATATAAAAATCTAAAACTTATTTTAAAAATATAATAATTTTAATATATAAATATTATAAGTAAATTAAAAGAATATATAAGAAATAAAATAATAAAATATAAAAGTAATATTATTTCTACTAGATCCTCTTAAAACTTAAGGACAAGTCTCTAGAAAAAGGAAATAATTATAAAAATATAAAACTAAAAGAACTAATTAAACATATATACTAAATATATATTAGTATAAGATATTATAAGGCAAGAATATTTATAATAATATTATATAGTAAGTATAGGCAAATAGTTCTATAGTTTATTAAGTTGAAGTCTTGGTAATAAGAATAGAGGTCTATTGTAGTCCCATTTGTGCTTTACCTTAGTTATGAATCTAGTTTGTTATATTTTAATAAAAATTTTTTTTTAAATATAATTATTTAAATTTTTTAATGAATTTTTAATAATAATATATAAAATTAAAAAAAAAAATTTTAATTTTTTTTTATAGTTTTTATTTTTATATTATAATAAATCTTTTTAAATATATATAAATTTCTTTAAAATTAGATATAAAGGAGGTATTAAAGTAGTTAGAGTTATATATATTAAAAAATATATAAACAGAAAATAATTTTAAAATTAAAAAAAAAATTAAATAATAATTTAAGTTTTAAAAAGTAAGTATAAGTTAAAAGAGAGAGTAAGATATAATTAGCGTTTTAATATTATATATTTACCTAAGTCTAAAACTCTATAAACATTTAAAGATCTAGCTAAAGTAGAGACATTTGTCAGATAGTCTATGGCTAGTATAGTGTGGTTCTATGAAGGATTTTGTCTAAGAATAGCGGCAAGAGGGATTTTGTGGAACACAGCAGAAGAACATCAATTCGACCCAATTAGGCCTCGTGACAACATTATACATGGCGGCTTTCTAACCCTTACTTACCCCATCGCCTTCAGTAGAAACTTCTTCTCGTCGCTTAAGGGAAGCCAGTATATGGCCACAGTGTGTCCTTGTGCTTGTAACGTCTCCAGAGAGTCATAGATGTAGTGGGTGTATTCTTGGTTGGATTACTGGGCGAGGTTGTCGCATCACTAGCATAGCTGCCTTGTTGCGGGTGATTATGCTAATATTGTAATGGCAGGTCCCTAGTAGCATCCTTCGCGCCGCATACGCCATTGCAGCTAGCTCTCCAGAATCAGGATTCTGCTCCATCGTTATACCAGGAGTGAAGGAGAATATCTCAACTCGATGACTCTCGCCACAGGACCTTGGAAATTGGACCGCTTCTCCGACTCCTACCACGCTATTCCGAACGGAGCTGCTAACCGAAATATGCACACTGCGGCCCGGGGCTGTTTGCCGAGTTGTTTATAATGCACCTCCATGTTATGAATTTTGGCATTATATGCTCCGATGCAACCCATACTAGTCTAACAAATCTAGAGTGTGGCAAATCCAGAACGTGAACCCCGCACTGACAGGAAGATAAATGTATTCTTTGTCCGTAACGATTAAGCACGGGCTACTGTAGTGTACAGAATTTGAAATTGATCTGCATCCCAGAATACGGCATCATCAGTCACCAACCACACAGTCGTCATTATATCCAAGAATATCAATACTATTCCTCTATCCGAGTATGGGGCGGTTGTCCACGTCATTAAGAAGTTTTATGTTGAAGCTAGGCGCATGGGAGATAACTGCTTGCTGGAAAAGGCTTCCACAAGGACGCCACCATGTACGGTTACTCGGTGGGTGGTGAGCTTTCCGCTGGGTCATGGACCTACTTGAAGGATTATATCAATCAATATGGCACCGCACCCAATATAAGGACCCGGTCCGATATCGTCACCATTAACCCCAACTATAGCTGTCGTTAAACTTGATATGAAAAGTGCTGTCGACAGCTCCAGTTCACCGACATTCACACTTTGGTGAAGTTCCACGGAGAGTGGAAGATCATCTCGAAGTTGTTTCACACGTACTAGATGTGAGTTTAAAGGATGTACGATCGGTACGTGAACCGTCTTACATTACATGTCGGCAGAGTTGCGTGAAGGAGGAGGAGAGCTTTGAGTCCCGGCCGTAGCACGCGGTCGCTGCCCTGTGTGGAGTAGCCACTCTTCAAGGCCGTTCAAGTATGATAGTGCCTCTTGGATCGCTAATGAAGATCTGGATGTAGTCGCAAAACATATATGGGCCTTCCTTGAGCCATGATCATCGGTATCTTGACCCTGCCCTAATGGTTATCCCTATGCTCCTTACATTATTGCCCTCTCTAGATCTTCGTGCTAGTTTATTCTATTTAAAGGCTTAACCCAGACATCACGTGATATGCTAATGTAAATGTGTCCGAGTGTTTCTTAGGCCCCGACAGATTCCTTTGAGGTTTTGGAGGACTTTTTGGCGTTCACATTCGATTGGCGGCGGCGTCACAAGGCAACCTATCACTGCTCAAACGCCTCGTGATCAAAACAAAGAGGCAACTCAAGATTAAAAAGACATTGTAACGCAAGCAACGACATTCATATACATGTTTCGGTACAGCGGAACTTCTATACACTCACACTAACGAAAACACCTTCTAATGGCTGTTCTTGCGAAGAGCGGAATCTACCGCCCCTACCGTTACCGCTAATGCCTTACTTAAATCTCTCTAGGAATCCTGGATCCATTGGCGCTATATAATCAGCTACATAGGCACTCCGCCTAGATACCGGGTAAGGAGTCTGGAACCCTCAATCTCCTCTCTTCGCGCAACCAGCTCTTCCACATCCCAGTTCGCCCAGACAAGACGCCCGCTGAGAAACTTAGCTTCATCCGAGGCCAGCCAGACACAAAAGTGCACGGGAGCTCAACTATTCACGTATAAGCTACCATCCCGTATCGTGAAAATGACATCCACTCACCAACATCTTGTGCAATGCTCTTGTTGGCGCCTCCCCCGATGTCCGTGTCGACGATTCCCGGATGGAGGTCCACAACACGGATCTTAGGGTTCTCAGCAGCGAAGTAGTTCATTAACTTCAGGTTCGCGGCCTTACTAACAGCATAGCTATCCAACCAGTTGCTTTAGCCTCTATATCTCTCGTTCATAGGCTGTAATTAGGCCAGCGTCAGGATAAGCAACTTACGAACTCACACCGACTGCGGGCGACGCATGCGCGATCGCGCTAGTCATATTAATCACCACTGGATGCTCCGAAGTGCGTGGTACAAATGCCTGTAGGGCATGCAGCGCTGTCACGACGTTAAGGCCCCAGTAGCGCGTAAATTGCTCCTCGTCGCCGGTTGCAAGAGGAGAAGGGCCCCCGGCAGCGCCAACATTACTAACAAGGACGTCGATAGGGCCAAATTTTGCGGTAATGCGGGCAAAGGAGGCATCGACCGCCTGCTTGTCGAGGAGGTCTGTAACCTCATAGTGAACCTCTGTCTTCGCTCCTGGACCGGCAAGGGCAAGGAGTTGGTCAGTGGTAGATGAAAGGAGAGATTCACGCCGGCCAAGGATAGAGACGGAGGCTGCGCCGGCTTGAACGAAGGCAATGGCAGTGGCTTTGCCTATGCCTGTGCCGCCGCCGGTGATGAGGACATTCTTGGACGTTGCAGCGTTTGAAGGACGCGTAGGGGAGATATAGGGCACTGGGCGATGGTGATACAGCTTGGTGAAGGAAACAAGGTCGGGGATAGTGAATGGCTTAGGATTGGATGTCATTGTAATGAGGTATAGCCGCAAAACGAGGGTTGTTTATTATATTAAAGCATAATAACAGGCAAGAGGATATCATGATTGCCTCTCCTTATATAGCCCATTCAAAGTAAACTCCCCTTGACTTCGGACTGTGGGCAGCCCGAAGCACACTCCGTACCGACACTAATCATTCTCTCGGATGAATTCTTCACCGATCTTTGGTCCCGTTTATCAGCAGAGCGGGGACATGTATGGCCTTGGCAACCCCGTGGAACACCATGGTGTTTAGAACAAACCGAAAATCCTACTGCTATACTCGGCCAGCATGCCCATGCTAAGCAGCAAGCTTGGATCATGATCAGGAGAGATTACAAATCCACCACCAGATCACCCCGGAATACAAGGGGAGCCCTTAAATCTACACAGTGGCCTTAACTCGGAGTCTAAAGTTTATCTCCTTCCTGTTCTATTATGCTTGGCTGAAGGCCAGCAGGTTTCTGTAACATGCCGCGCATTTGAGAAATAGTGCGCTAACCTAGGCGTATGCTTAGGAGGAGGCCTCATGACGGGAACACCAAAATGGCAGGTTAATGGTCCCATTAGGTAAGCAACATATTTTAAAACACGCCTGCATCGAGCGGCTCTACCTTACGTTCATTCTATAGTCGCAGTTTCGAGGATCCTCATGTCATCACTGCCGTCACTAGTAAGTAACCGGAAAGAGAGCTAGCTATATCCGGCCCTTTCGCATACTAATAGCTCGCTCTCTCATTCTCGGATTCGGTCTCGGTCCTTCAGGTGGATTCAAAACCATCCCCCCTCCCTTACGCCACCTTCCCTCCGGTGGGTGGGGGGGGTGATTTTGAATCTACTTCAAGTATGGAGTACAGAGGTACAGATTAACAACCCCCGTAAATTAGACCCAAATTTCTAAATAAGGAAATTGCCTCCAATACATATGGCTCCTAAGCGAAGGAGTCACCAGCGTAGCCTTGAGACTAATATATGAAGGTGACTTCTGGAGTCTCCGTCCGGAGTTCTAACTCCGAGGCCCCACTACGCACAGCTCTACCAGCACATGTTGATAATCTAAGCCTTATCGGGCTTTGAATTGGGGCCTGACGGACTGTGTACCGCTTTTCTCAAGTTTCAGTGACTAGCAAGCGACCCGAGAGATCCGATTGCTATAGAAGCTATCTTAGAAGAGCCCTAATTTCTAAGCTCACATATATTATTATAAAGACTGAGTGGATTTGCTATAGAGACTAGCTATATGTTATACTATAATAGATTTTAAATATAAGTAATTTAATAAAACACATGTTAGTTATAGTATTATAATAAATATCTTTTATAAAGATATGGGACCAAGAGAACCAATCAAGTACATATACTAAATGTATACTAGCGCAAGATATTATAAGGTAAGAACATCTATAATAATATTATATAATAAGTATAAGTAAATGGTTTTATAATTTATTAAATTAAAGTTTTAGTAATAAGAATAAAGGTTTATTATAATTTTATTTATATTTTATTTTAATTATAAATTTAATTTATTATAATTCTTTAATTTCTTTTTTTTAAAAGATTAATATATTATATAATAAATAAAATTATTAAAAATTTAAAAAGAATTAATATTATATTATTATTTTTTAAATTAATAAAGATTTATTATAATAAGTAAAAATTATAAATATAAATTATATATAATTAAAAGTATAAATAAGAATTTTAAAAAAATTTATTTAAAAAGATAAAGTTTTAAAGAATTTAAATATATTTTTTATTTTAATTTTTAAAAGTATTTTAATTATAAAATTAAAAAGTAAGAATTTTAAAATTTAAAGAATATTAAAAAATAAATATTATTATTATTTATAATATAAATTTTATATAATATAAAGAAAATTATAATATTTATAAAAGATTTTATAATTATAATAATTTAATAATAAAAATAATTTTAAATATAATAATAATAATTTTAAATTTAATAGTAATAATTTTAAATAAATATATTATATTAATTAGCTATATAGCTTAGTATAGGTTTAAGGAAGGATTATAAGAAACCTCTATTATATAATTATAAAAGGCTTAATAAAGATATATCATATATTTAAATTAATAACTAGATCCATATTATTAAAGCTAGCAATAACTTATAATTAGGCAGTTTTACTATATAGTATATAAAGTAGGCTATAATCAAGTTCTTATACCCTCTATAAACACACTAGCATAACTATATTAAGAGGCTTATTAGTTAAGATTTTTTATAAGAAGATTTTCTTATTTTTATATATAAGATATATATTAATCTAGATTTATATAAATACTAGCTTTATAATAAATTATTACTTTTAAAGTAAAAGAAGGATTATATATTATAATAGTATTTTATTATATAAATAATTTTATATATTATATTAAATATTAAAGGTTTAGAGAATAATATTATTTTAATTTATTAATATTATTTTAAATTATAATTTAAATTAAAAATAAAAATATTAAAATAAATAACAAAGTTTAAAAAGTTTTATAAAATAATTAATAAAATTAAAGATTTTAGATTTATTTTTATTAAAATAATTAAAATATATAAAAAAGTAATAATATTAAAAGATTATTTCTTAATTAATAAAAAAGCTTTTAAAAGTAATATTCTAGTAGTTATAAAGGCTAAGATAAAGGCTAAGGTAAAGATAAAAGCTAAGGAAATATACCTAAACTAATCTCTTTAAAAGATAATATTAAATTTATTTCTTTTATTACTTTTAATAATATAAAGAAAATTATTAATTTTAATTATATTTAATTTTTAATTTATTATATTTATAGTAAAGAAGATTATATTTCTTTTTATTATTTATTATAATAAAAAAATAATATACTTTTTAAAATTATTAAAATTTAAATTATTAATAATAATTTTATTAAAATAAATTTATTAGAAAATAAGTAAATATAAACTTAATATATAAAATTATTATATATAAGAAACTTCTATCTTTAGAATAGATTATCTAAGAAAGAGTATTAGTATTTAATATTTATAAGGAAGAAGAAGTTTAGATAGATATAAATATCTATGTATAGATAGACCTTATTAATTAATAATTAATATAAAAACTAGATTTAAAGCTAGCCTTAGATATAACTATATTTATATTAGAAAGCTATAATAAAATCATATTAGTTTTATATAAGGTATATTAATTAACTTTATTCTTAATTAATTACTAAGGAATGCTCTAAAAGATCTAAAAAAGTATTTATTAAAATATAATATTTAAAAGATATTAATAATTTACTTCTTTTAAATAATTCTATAAGTAAAGAAAGTATTATAATTAATATATATAATTATTATTAAATATATAAATTTATTTCTTTTATAAAATCTAAAAATATTATAAAAGAATTAATAAAAAATAGTAAAAAAGCCTATATACTTTATATTACTAATCTACAATTATTAAAAAAAGAGCTAATTAAAGCTTTAAAAGATAAAACTATTAATAATAATATTAATATATTATTTTTAGAATTATAATTAAAGTAGTATACATTTAATAAAATAAAGATAATAAGATTATTACTTTTTAAAAGTATAAAGTATTCTATTAATACTATAAAAAGCAAAAAGCCTTTATATAATCTATTATACTTACTAAATATTAAATAATATTATATATTATAAGTATATATAATAAATAATATTATTAATAATAGAATTTAATTATTAATTAATATTATTAATATATTAATATTATTTATATTAAAGAAAGATAATATTATATATTTATATATAAATTATAAAGATTTTAATATAATTACTATTAAAAATTAATATTTATTTTTACTTATTAATAATCTTTTAAATAAATTAATAAAAGTAAAATAGATTATTAAGATTAATATTTATAATATATACTATTATATTAAAATTAAAAAAAGTAATAGATAGAAGATTGCTTTTAGAACTTAATATAGTTATTTTAAGTATATAATTATATTATTTAAATTAACTAATACTTTAACTACTTTTTAAGTATATATTTATTATATATTTATAGAACTTTTAAATATTTATTATATTATATATCTAGATAATATTATTATTTATTCTAAAATAAAAGAATAATATATTAAGAATATTAAAAAGGTTTTTAAATAATTATATAACTTTTAATTATATATTAAATTCTTTAAATATATTTTTTATTAATAAAAAATAGAATTTTTAAAGTATATAATTATTTAAAAAGATATTAAAATAAATCCTATATAAATTTAATTTATTATTAAATAAAAGAAATTATTCTTATATAAAGATATATAAATATTCCTTAATTCTTATAATTTTTATTAAAAGTTTATTTTTAAATATTTTAAAATAATAAAACCTTTAATAAAATTACTTAAAGAAAGTAAAAATAATTATAAAACTAAAGATTTTACTTAAATTAAAATTAAAAAAAATATATTCTAGGAATTAAAAATAGTCTTCTATTTAACAACTATCTTATAGTATTAAGATCTAATTTTAAAAGTTTATATTAAGATGGATATATTTGCTAAGGCTATCTTAGGGATCTTATTATAACTTGTGGAAGATTAATAATATCTAATAGCTTATTAATTAAGGAAATTTTTTAATATTGAATAATATTAAGGAACTAGATAGTAAGAGTTGCTTATAATTATTAAAAGCTTAAAGTATTAAAGTTATTATTTATTAGGGTTATTAGAGAAGTTTGTGATATTAATAGATTATTTTATTTTTAAAGGTATTATTAAGATTTTAATAAAGAATCTTAAAGAAAGATTTATAAAATAGGTTTATAAGCTATTTTTATTTAATTTTAATCTTAAATATAAATTAAAGAAGCTTAATTTAGTAAATAATTTATTAAGATAATTAAATTATATAGAAAAAGAAATTATATATAAAAATATATTTCTTATACTTATAAAAAAGCTTTAATTAATAAAGGAATTATTATTAGATATATAATATATAATTACTAATATAAAAAGTAAAACTAAGACTACTAATACTTATATATAAGCTATTTATACTAGTCTTAGAGATAATATACTTATATATTAGATAATAAATAAAGGTTCTTTACTTTCAAATTAGGAGTAGGCTATTAAATTACTAGATTAATAAAATATAATTATAATCTTTTTAATTATATAATAGTAAAAGGCTAATAATATTATTATAAAAAAGAATATTTAATAAAAAAAGATTATATACTTTAACTATAAGGATCTATTAAAAGCTAAAGTAGTTAATCTAGAATAATTTATCTTATATCCTATTATAAAAGAGCTTATAAAAAATAAAATAATATTTCTTATTTAATTATTTATATAATTAAAAGAATTAATTTAAGGATTATAGGTTAAAGATCCTTTCTATTAATAGTAAATATAGAAGATTAAATAAGATACTAGAGATATAAAGGTATATTATTTAGATAGAAATAATATACTTTTTTATAAAAGAAGGCTAGTTATTTTAATATAATATATATTAAGGATTAAGATATTTTATAAATATTATAATAATTTAAAGATAAGGTATATAGAAATTATTAAAATAATTAAACTTATTAAAAGAAAATTCTATTAAAAAGGAATTATAAAGAATATATATAATTATATTTTAAAATATTAGGTATATTAGAGTATATAAACCTTATATTATAGACTATATAAGAAGCTATAGTCTCTATTACTATTAGTATATCTTTTTTAAGAAATTAATATAGATTTTATTATAGGATTACTTTAAAGTACTTATAATAATAAAGAAAAATATAATATTATTTTTATAATTATTTATTATATAATAAAGTTTATTATATTTATATTTATAAAGAAAATATTTATTATTATTTAAATAATATAAATATTATATAAATATATAAAATATTAATATAAAATATTAAAAAATATTATAAATAATTAAAATAAACTATTTATAAATTAATTTTAAAAAGAATTAATAAAAGAATAAATAATAACCAAATAATTATCTACTATCTACTATCCTTAAACTAATAAGCAAATTAAGTAAATATACTAGATTTTAAAAAGATATTTAAGATTATTTATAAAAAATTTTTAAAAAGATAGATAATATAATTTCTTAAAAATAAGTTTATTTATAATAATAATTAATATAATATTATTAAAGTATTATTAATATAAGTATTATATAATTACTATTTTAGAATAATTAAGTATATTTTAAAGTATTTAAAGATTTATATATAAGATATATAAAAGTATATTAAAGCTTTAAATTATATATATATTTAAATTTAATAATATTAATAGAAAGTTATAAAAATATAAATTAAATATTATAATAAAAAATATATTATTATAAAATATAAAAAAGAATAAATTATTAATTTATTTATAAGAAACTTTAGATTTAAATATAAGAAGTTTATATTTAAGTTTATTAAAATTATTATTATTAAAAAAATAAAATAATAGGCTTATAAAGTATATCTATCTAAATAATACTAATAGATATATAATATTTTCTTAGTTTTCTTACTTAAACTTTAGAAAGGTATTAAAGGTAATACTATTATCTATTTACTAAAGCTAATTAAGGAAAAGAATAAATAAAAGATTAAAAAGATTATTATATATAAAGATAATAATAATAAAATATTATATTAAATTAAGTAGATTAAGTAATTTATAAAATATAATATATAAGAATTTAAAATATATTTTAAAAATATAATAATTTTAATATATAAGTATTATAAGTAGATTAAGAGAATATATAAGAAATAAAATAATAAAGTATAAGGATAATATTACTTTTACTAAATCCTCTTAAAATTTAAAAATAAGCCTTTAAAAGAAAAAAATAATTATAAAAATATAAGACCAAGAGGATCAATTAAGTATATATACTGAATATATATTAATATAAAATACTATAAAGTAAGAATATCTATAATAATATTATATAGTAAATATAGGTAAATAATTCTATAATTTATTAAATTAAAGTCTTAGTAATAAGAATAGAGGTCTATTATAATCCTATTTATACTTCACCTTAGTTGTGAATCTAGTTCATTATATCTTTATATTTTCTTTTTTCTTTATAATTTATAAATTAAATTATATTATTTTTATTTATTATTTAACTCTTTTAATAATTAAATACTTTTTTTATTTTTTTTTTAAAAAAAAAAACCCTATCTAGTAGCTCAACTAGAACCTACAAGCCTATAAGATCAATTATAGCCTAAACTACTACTTTTACCTAGGAGCACACTAAGCGCTGTATATTTAGCTTGGTTTTTCGGCCTTTACATTAGGTAGGAAAAACCCTCTAGGAATGAAAAAACCCCTAAATAGCCTTTTTTACAATTAATATACAATTAATATATAATTATTAATAATAAAGAAAAATCCGTTAACCTAGGTTGGGGGCGGCACAGGGAATCGAACCCTGGTCTTTGTGTGGAGGCACCACACAGCGTGCTAGCCATTGCACCATAATGTTACTTTTTTTATCATTTTTTTAATTTTTAATATTATTTTTTTATTATAATTTAAAGTTTTTTATTTTTTTTTAAATAATATTAAAATAATATTTTTTAATATAAAATTATTTTAATTTATTAAAATAATATATTAAATTTTATAATTATTTCTATAATTTTTTATTATATTTAATTTATTCTATATAAGAATAAATTTTAATTATTATATTATTATTAAATATTAAATATAAAAAAAAGTTTTTTTTAATTATTTAAATAAATATTATTTAAATTTTTTTTTTAATTTTAAAATTTATTTTTTTTATTTTTTTTATTTTTTAAATTATATTATTATAAATAATTTTTTTTTAATTTTATTTAATTAATTTTTATATGTATTATTATAAATATTTATAATAAAATTTATTTTTATTAAATTTAATTTTTTAAATATAAATTTATTATTTTAATAAATTATAAATTTTATTAAAAAAAGTTTTTAAATTATAAATTTTAATATATATTTTTTATTATTTTTAATATAATATTATTTAAATATTATATTTTTTATTATTATTAATATAATATTATTTAAATTTTATATTTTTTAAAATTAAAATTTAAATTATTTAAATATTAAAAAATATATTAATAATTTTAATAAATTATTTTAATAAATTATAAATTTTAATTTAAAAAAAGCTTTAAAATTATAATAATAATAAATATAATTAATAATAATTATATTTTTATTAAATATTAAATAAAAAAAAGCACTTTTAATTATTTAAATAAATACTATCTAGCCCTCTTTTTTTTAATCTTAGAATTTATATAAGATCTATTGATTATCTCCTTTAATCTTTATAAATAAATCTTATTTCTTTTTAAATCTTATTTATTTAATTTTTATATTTATTATTATAAATATTTATAAAATTTTTTTATTAAATTTAATTTTTTATATATAAATTTATTATATTTTTATATAATATTTTTTATAATTTTATATTTTTTTTAATAAATTTTTAATTATTTATATTAAAATTAATAATATAAAATTAAAATATTTAAAATTTATATATAATAAATTTTATTTTTTAATAAATTATAAAATTAATATTATTATTTATATTTAATTTATTTTTAATAAATTTTAATTAATATTTAATATATAATAAAAAAAATAATTATATAAAAAATATTTATATAAAATTAATTTTTTTATATTTTTTAATAAATATATTTAATATATTTTAATAAGTTATAAATTTTAATTTAAAAAAAACTTTAAAATTATAATAATAATTAATATAATTAATTATTTAATACATTAAAAATATAAATTTAATTAATTTTTTTATTATTTTTAATAATATATATATATATTATAATAAAAATATATTTTAATTTATTAATTTTTAATTATTAATTATTTCTAAATAATAATTTAATATATTTTATATAATTATTTATTTAAAAATAATAATATTTATTATTAAAATTATTATATTATTAAAATAAATTATTTATAAAATAAATAAATTAAATTCTTAAATATAATTAAAAAAAATTAATATATAATAAAATTTTAAAAATTACTATATATAATAAAGCTTATATAAATAACTTATAATTAAAAAAAAGATTTACTAAATAAATTACATTAATAAGTCTATTTAAAGGCTAGAGAAAAATTAATCAAATTAATTAAAACCTTTAACTTAACTCTCAATGTAATACCTGTGAGACACGAATGTCCCCCCCCAAGCGGGGAATGCAAAAGCCATGTGCCAGCCAGACGATGGGCTCGAGAAGCTCTTCATGATGGTGGATAATAACCTGATTAACAATCACAACTACGGCAAAAAGGTGACGGGCAATACCAACGCACCCAGCTTTCACGAGCTTACAACATCCTATTCTATTTACAACTAGGAGCTCGGCCTCTACGCTTTCCTGCTGGCCATAGACCGCTTCCATGCCACCTAGCAGTTTGAGCTTGCTCTCAAGGAGGCGCGGTTGGTATTTGATCCCACCGCTACACCGGATCCTAGTAGCACGCCAGCCCAAGTAGCCGCGACCTTCTGGAGGTTCCGCCCGTTCATGGAGCTAGCTGAGCATCGAGCCAGCATAAAGGAAGAGTTCAAGACGTGGCCTGACAATAGCACGCTCCGGAACGCCCAAGTAATCCTTCGACAACGCACTTAACAGCTCGAGGTCGGCCGTAGGTATATATGAAGTAAATTGCTCTGAAGTATGTTGAGATTTTAATTGTGTCCGGCGATGAGTACTTTAGTAAGAGTAGCATGGAGACATTGCCGCTAGCCATTTAACGCTACGTCGAGGCTGCTCACGTTCTGGGCCCAGAGTCTCCAAAAGTGCCGCGGTTGGGCAATGCCGTTGTCAAAACGGCGCGCCAGATCCGCTCCCCCGGAACTATTCATGATCTTGAGCTCGCATTCCCCTTCATATGTGAGGTTGAACGACGTGGCAGTGTAAAGGCGGCCACCGATGACCGCAGCCGTTATAGCCTCCTCTGCGTTCTGACAACGACCTACTTCTGTCTGCCGCCAAACCCACAGTACGCCAGCCTAAGGAATCTCGTCCAAGACAGGCTTTTCAAGGCGTGCAACAACCTCGACCTCAACGGGCGGCCGATTGTGTACTCGATGACTGAGCCCAGCCTCGACTCCGGCAACATCATGAATGCGCTTACCATGGGCGGGCTGAAGAACCTCGAGTCGCTCATGAACGACGCCGACAGCCCGATGCCCTACACACGCTTTGCTTTCCTTATTAGCAAGGCACTCGAGCTCCGCAACGGCTTTCGCATCCTAGGCGATCAGTTTCTGGCCGCTCGCGAAAAGCGCGACGCTGAGGCGTTGGAGCTAATCAAGGCCCGCCAGGATATTGTCCTCTTGAAGATGGTCATGGGTGTTAAGGGGCTGGAAAGGAAGGGAGCAGAAAAGTCGATTGAGTCTCTGCAGCAAAGCCGCAAGTCGGTCATCTCTCAGCTTCAATTCTTCCTTAGCCTCACGGGCGATTCGCTTAACCTTGTCCCGGTCCAGGAGACAGACGACTGGGAAGACATTGAACAGAACATCCCCGTGCCCACTAGCGATGACCTCCGTATGATCCCTCACGAGTAACACGAGCTGGAGTTGGCTAGGGACGCGTCCAAACTCAATATTCTAGCATCGGGGATGGAAGAGCTCGTGGGCTTGGTTGAATCGCTCCCAGAGGTCGGGTCCAATGCGGAGCCCATGGGCTACAGTGTGACGGTCAAGTCCGATGCCAGCAACGTCGTGAACCTCATAAAAGGCGTCACAGGAGCCACCAAGATGATGGCCATGGTTAAGTCGCAAGGCAGCGGCACGGCCGGGCGCGTCGGCGGGCTCATCCGCCAACTCCAGGAGCGCCGCTTGCAGGCCAACGTGCTAGGCCACGAGATAAAAAAACATTAATAAGCAGATCGAGATGCAGCGAAAGTGCCTAGAAATCATGGACAAAGAGACGGAGATGCAACGCTGTGAGATCGAGTTCGCCATCAAGACAGAGACATGGTATCGCTCCAAGTACACCAATAAGCAGCTCTACGCCTGGCTCGAGGCCTTAGTCCACTCTATGCACTATAATATGTATATAATAACGGCTGATACTTGTCGGCGGGCCGAAAGGGCCTTTAAATATGAGCGCGGACCTATGTGCCTAGGCTCATTCCTCCGCTCTGGCGGCTACTGGCACAACAGCTAAGATAGCCTCTTTGCGTCGACCAACTCACACTCGACCTCCGCCGCATAGAAGCAGCCTATATCTATAACAGGATCCACAATTAGGAGCTATCTAAGAATATCTCAATCCAAAAGCTCGACCCCCAGGCCCTATTAAGGCTCCGCAAGACAGGCAGTACCACCTTTTCACTACCGGAACTGCTCTTGGATTTGGACTTCCCTAGTCACTATATGCGCCACATCAAGATAGTCTCTCTATTCATACCCTGTGTTATTGGGCCCTACGCAACACTTCCAGCAACTCTCTCACTACTACAGCACATGTACCGTATGTCGGCCGCCGCAACTGATGCCCAGAGCTACCTGGCTGCTAGCTCATCTAACGGCTCTTTCCGCACCGATCTTGTTCCTGTCTACGCCACTGCTACCTCGTCTTCCATTCAGGATGACGGAACCTTTGATCTCGGCTTTATTTCAACTGATGAGAGCACCGAGGCTCGTTACGGGTCTTTTGAAGGCGCCGCGCCATCAGCAGCTGGAAGCTCGACCTACCACCTGCCGAGTTCCAGCCCTTCGATTACTCGACCATCTCTGACGTGGTGCTTCACATCAAGTACACAGCCCTACAGCAAGGGATGCCCTGCGTGAACAGTGCTCGCGGACCGAAAATCTCGGGGCTAGGGATGGTCTGTGGGGCTTTATTGAACCGCGCAACGAGATTGCAAGCCAGTGGACTACATTCAAGTCATTGATCTCCAAGAGCAGCAGCGCAGCCACCACTGTGACGCTGGATCTTAGTGCTGCAATGGCGGCGCGCTTGCCTTTCTGGATCAGAGTCAAAACTGTCATGGTTGAGAGCTTCGCCATTGTCGTCACTGGAGACGCGAGGATTGCCGACCAATTGACTGTTCCTGCGCTAGGTGGAAATTGGCATAAGACGAGGCTCGGCAAGCAAACCCTGCTGACACAAGCCAGACTTAACCAAGTCGATTTGCAACAAGACGCAAGCAAATTGCACCACTGCTCATATCCTGTCACACTGATCGTATCCTGTTAGTTATTTGATTGAACCGTTGTTTGCATTTCCTATTCTACCTTTCCTGCTCTTTTCCTTCCTTTTCCTTCTATTATTATATGCTCGAGGAACGAGAGTTACTTCTTACCTCGGTTGTGTTCTAGGGGGTAACGACTAGGGTGAAGTAGAAATGACTTGATGTCTGTTGATTTAATTGGTCCTAAGTTATTTGATATTAATTCTAGGTCTTTTATTATCTTTTATAGCTTTTAATAAGCTGTTTAGAGCTTTTGTGGATTTTTTAGGGTTTATTTGGGTGTTATTTATAATACTTAAATTTATAATAAATATAATTTTAAATTATAAAAAAAATAATATAAATTAAAAAGATTTATTTTTTTATTTTTATTTTTATTAATTATTATAAAATTATTTTATTTTTTTTATATTAATTATTATTTTAATTATATTTATAATAAGATTTATACTTTTTATATTATTATTTTATAAAATAAAATTAATTATTTTTTAATAAAATTTATTTTATTATTTTATTTATTTTTAATAATATTATTTATTTAAATTTTTAATATTAATATAATATTATTTAATAATTTATATTATAATAGCTAGATATAAAGACTATATTAGTTATATTTTAGAAGCTCTTTATCACTACTTATTTTAACCTTTTTAAATTTTATTATAATTTATTCTAATATATAGCCTTAAATCACTGCTCGTATCCTGTCACACTGCTCGTATCCTGTTAGTTGTTTGATTGAACTGTTGTTTATATTTCCTATTCTAGTATCCATTTAAAAGCAGCCTTTCCTGCCTTTTTCCTTCCACTATACTATATTTATAATTATTTAATTTAATATATTAATCTATATAAAACCCTTATTCTTTATTTCCTTTAAAAATCTCTTTTAATTCTTCTTAAAGGAAGATCTTTTATATTTAAATATATTAAAATACCTTAATATTAGTTTTATTATTTATTATTATTTTTAAATAAAAATTTTATTTTTATTTAAAAGATTCTTTTTTTAAAAAGGAGTTTATATTTTTAAAAGATTAATTTAATTTTAATTTAATTTTTTATATTATTTTACTTTTATATTTTTATTACTTTTTTTTAAAGTTTTTTTAATTTTTAATTTTTTATATTTAATTTAATATTATTAATTTAGATTTTTTAATAAATATATTAAATTATAGATTTTATTTTTAAAGGATTATTACTTTTATAAATAATATATTATTTAAATATCTTAATTATATATATATATATTTTTAAAAGGATCTATTTAATATATATTTAAAAGAGGGTTATTTAAGAGAGGTTTATTTAAGTAAAATTCTTCCTTTTATTATACAAGGGTTCTATCTATCAAGGTTTTCATCTTATGTTGCCTTTAGGCTTCAGAGTTGGCACAAGGGCGATTGTACTAATCGATGTGAAAGTCTATTATGAGGCGTGCCTTTAGGTCCTGTGACCTTGTCGGCATCTTCCTTTCCTAAAAGGAAGAAAATAACTATATGAAAGACATATAGCCTTAAATCTTATAATTAATATATATAAAAGTTACTATATATATAAAGCTTTTTTTAAAATAGAATATTATTATTAAAATTATAATATTTTATTAGAATAGATTATAAAGCTTTTTAGAATTAAGAGTAATATTCTAGATAATATATAGTAAAAGTAGTAGTATTTAATATTATTTAATTTAATAAAAAGCTTAATTAAAGATTTAAAATAGATAATAAATAATAAAAATATTTAATATTTAGAATATATTTTATTAATAATAATTTTTTATACTTTATATATTATATTATTAATAATCTTAAAGCTAAGGTTCTTATTTTTATTAATAATTACTTTTATACTAGATATAAATATAAATATAGCTAGGATTAGATAGCTGTTATTATCTTCAAGATCTACTATAAGCTATACTTCTCTCTTACTTACTACTACCTTCTTTCTATTTATTTATATATATTAAGGTAAAAATAAGTAAGCTACCTTCCTTTCTCTCTTTTACTAGTTTAAGGTTATTTTTATATTTAGATTTTAATAATTAGAATTTAAGAATATAATTATAATAATATTAATACTTTAAGAGATTACCTAACTTTTATAGAAGTATTTATTATTAAGAAGCTTTATATTAGTTTTATTTTATTTTCCTTATTAAATTTATTATAATAATCTTTATAATTATAAGTTTTTAATTACTTATATTTACTTATTAAATAAGATAATATTTATAAATTTTTATTAAAGGTATTAAGTTAATTATAATTCTTTATTAATAATATTATTATCTAAAGTAAAAATAAATCTATCCTTTATTAATTAAAATTAACTAAAATCTTTAAAAAATAAGATTATTAAGATCTTTCTAAAGTCCTAATCTATTTTATAAAATCAGTATATCTACTTATTTATTATATAAAATATATATATATTAAGTATATTAATCTTATTAATAATAAGAAGCTACTTTTCCTTTTAATTTATTTACTTTATTATATTAATATAAGTTTTAATAGATTTTATTATAAATAAATCTTTAATTTTAATCTAATAGATTATATTTACTTCTTACTTATACTTTAATTTTAATTAAATTTAATTTTTATAAACTTTTTTAAATAAATATATATTTTTTTTTATATTTAAATAAAAGAGAGATAATTATAAAAGTATAATAACTTTAAGATCTTCTTTTAATAATAATAGATTTTAAATATTAAAAGTTTCTTTCCCCCTTTATTAATTAAGATTTAATTTTTAATAGATTTATCTTTTTCTTACTAAATACTTTCTAACTAATTATTATTAGCCTAATTCCTCTCTACCTTATAACTACCTTCTTTATATATTTCCTCAATCTTAACTATCTTTTCTTTAAATATATTATCTTTTATAATATTATTATTAATATTATTAATTATATAATTATTTATATTAAAATTATTATTAATATAAAATATATTAATATTATTAATATTATTAATTATATAATTATTTATATTAAAATTATTATTAATATAAAATATATTAATATTATTAATATTATTAATTATATAATTATTTATATTAAAATTATTATTATTTAAATCTATTTTTTTATTTAAGTATTTAAAATATAGCTATCTTTAAAATATACTTTAGTAAGATAATATTATATTAATATAAGCTTATTATAAAGTGCTTAAGAATTTATTAAAATAATAAAGTAAATATATAAGAATCTTTATATAAGATAAAAATTATTAAATAAATAATTAATTAATAATACTTAATATATATTATTAAAAGTAATTAATAAAAGTAATATTTAATATATTAAATTATTTTCTTTTATTATTCTTAAATATCTTTATATTAATATTCTTTAAATATAGTTCTATTACTATAGCTATATACTTCTAACTTAGATCCTTAATCTTTATAATATAATTAGTAAAGTAATAGATAAGTACTAAGAACTTAAAAGAGGTTTTTATAAAGAAAATATTATAGTTATATCTTAGACTAATAATTAAAGCTATATTATATCTATTAATTATAGAATATATATAACATAATTATAGCATTCTATTAAAGGTAAAGCCTAACTTTATAACAAGCTTCTATAAAGCTCTGAACTAATAGTGGTTTCTAGCTTCTTTTTTAATAATATATTTTATATATAAATTATTATAAATATAATTTTATATAATCATTATTATAAAGCTTACCTCTATATTAAACTCTTTAGTAAATTATTCCTAATCTTATATCTTATAAAAAATATTACTATAGATTAACTACCTAATATTTTTATCTTTTTCAAGTACTATTTTATCTAGGTCCTTTATAAATATAATATTAATATACTTAAGGATCTACTTTTAGATTTTTAGAATACCTTTATTAATATTATCTCTAATTATACTAATAATATTATTAAGATCTAGATTTTTTTTAATTATATTAGATTATAGAGATAAAGTATGTCTTATTTATTAGTTTCTATTATACTAAAATATTAATTAATTTTATTAAATATAGATTTTTTATTAATTTTAATATATTTTTTAAAAAAAGATTAATTTTATAATAAAAAAATATAGCTAACTTAAGTACATTTAGTATACCTAATTTTATACTCTTATATAAGTTTTTTATTCTCTTATTAAACATTCTCTTAAAATCATTATTAGTATAATTGGTTATACTATTATCAATTTTATTACTATCCTTATTTCTCTAATATATTATTAATTATAACTTAATTAGATTAATTAAGTTATTAGAGCTAATAATAAACCATATTATTAATATTCTATAATAAATAATAAAAAATTTAATCTTCTATTATATAATAAGCTTTACTTTCTTTAATATTAACTACTTATATCTATAATAGGAGATATATTTTAAAAGCTTTTTAATTTCCTTATCTTCTATTTTCCTATCTTCCTCTAATTTTTTTTAATTTTTTTTAATTTTATTAATAATAAAGATTATATAATATATTTAATTTTTAAAAAATCACTTTATTTAATATTAATTATACTTACTTTTTAATTTTTAAATTAAATTTTTATATTAAAAATTAAAAATAAGAAAACTTAGTAATTTATAAATTAAGTATTATATTTTTATAATATTACTTTTATTTATATTTAAAGATTTATATTATATTTAAATATATATAAGAAGTTTAGTGGATCTTCTCTATATAGATTATTTAAATAATGCTTTTAAAGATTAGATTCTATTTTCTCTTTATATTATAAAACCCTAAATCTAAATAATAAAAGTATTAAGAATGTTTTTATCTAATATCAAATATTATTATTATTTATATATTTTTCTAATTTTAAAATATATATAAATAGATATCTATTTTTATCTTATTATATATTCTCTATTAAATAGTTTTTATAGGTACTTAGTATATTGGTGCTAGCTAATAAGTCAATTATATATTATAACTTAATTATCTTATTATCCCCTAGTAGTATATCTAAGGAAAATATACTAAAGCAATAGATTTGATTAAAAAAGCTCCCTTTAGTACTATCTTCAAAATCATCCCTTCTAATATTATTATATTCAAGATTATTCTAATTACTAAATATTTTATTTTTATTAACTAACTTTTACTAAATTTATATTATTATTCTTATATATTTCTTTTTAATATTATATTTAATTATTAATATAATATATATAATTCTTATCTTCTTATAAATTATTAGCTAGTTCTCTTTAATTTTTTTAAAGACTTACTTTAATATTCTATATAAAAGCTAACCCTAAATATCTATTTCTATTATATTAATTTGGATATCTTTATAATATAGATTGTTTTGCTTTAACCATAGCAAGGCCTGCTCCACCTTCTACCTATGTACTGATAATAGCTTACTTAGATCTTATGGTCTAGGCTGGTTTTTTCTATATTATATTATATATATATTATTTAGTATATATAAAAGGGAATATAATAAGATTTTTATAATAATTTATTTAATATTATTTAAAAAAATAATAATATATTCTTTAATATATTTAATATATTTAATATTTTAGATATTACTTCTCCTTTTATTAATCTTTATAATATATCTAAAGTATATATTTAATATAATAAGGGCTTCTTTAATAAGTATTAAGCCCTTAAACTTTTTAGAATATATATACTTACAGTCTAGCTTTTAGTAAAATAAGATTCTTATATTTATTTCTAATAATTATACTTATTATTTATAGTCTTTATAGATTTTAATATTATGTCTAAGGTAAAAATATTTTTGATATAAGAATAGACTTTAATAAGTCTTTTTTATACTATATATTTCCTATTCTTTTTAATTTATATTAATTATATTATTTTTATTAAACTTTTAATAATATAATATATAAATCTAGGTAAATAATATATTCTTATTATATAAAGCCTAATAAAAGTTTATTATAGTAAATACCTTTCAATCTAGTAATATTAGCTTTATTTATTTATCTTTATATAAAAGTTTTTCCTTTACTATATACTTATCTTCTAGTAATTTAAAAGCTCTTTATAAGGATTCTAATTATTTAGTAATACTTTATTATAACTAGAATTAATCTTTTTTAAAGCCTTATTCTCTTATAGCCCTAATACTCTTTCTTTTTAATTCTATTACCTTTTATTAATAAGTAATATAATATATATTTAAATTAAATACTTTAAAATCCTAGATCTTATAATATTAAATATAAATATATTAATTAATAATATTAATTTAATATTTAATTTATATTATTATAGCCTTCTACTTCTTTCTCCTTTATTTAATATACTTTTCCTAATAAAAGGGGCAAGTCTTACCTAGATTAGATATATCTAGGTCCTAGATCTTCTAATATATATTATAAAGATATTAATTTTAGTATTTTATTCTTTCTCTTTTAACCTTTATAACCCTTTTTTTAAATTTATAGTCTTCTACTAATAGATAATATAACTCTTACTTAAATCAGATACTTCTAGATTTTAAATCTTATAATATTTATTATAGAGGTATTATTTAATATTAATTTTACCCTTTAATTATTCTTTTATTCTTTATTTTATTCTTTTCTTTATTTTAATTTACTTTAACTAATAGAAAATATAAGCCTTTCTTAAATTAGATTCCTTTAAGTTCTAGACTTTATAATATAAATAATAAAGGCACTAGCTAGTGCTAATTTAGCTTTTTATTTATTCTCTTATAGTCTAGATACTTCTTTCTCTTATTATTACTCCTTTCTTCTAATAAGAGAGGTAGATTTTACTTAAATTAGATACTTCTAGGTCTTAGATTTTTTTATAATTATTATAAAAGTATTAATTAATCTTAATTTGGTTTTATACTTATTTTTACTTTAACTCTAGTCTTTTTATTCTTATCTTTTTTTTTTTATTAATAAAAAAGATAAGTCTTATTTAAATTAAATATTTCTAGATTTTAGGATTTTTTATATTTAATATAAAGATATTAATTTCTACTTTTATAATAAGTAAAATATATATAATAAATCTTAGTTGCTTATAGAGTCTAATAGTTTTTATATTTAGTATACTTTCTATTATTTATATATTCTAAATTTAAAGGTATTATAGGTATTATAGGTATTATATTATTTATATTAGATTAAGTATTTAATCTTAATTATATTAATATATTATTAATTTTCTATATATTTTCTTTTAATATTATAATATCTAAACTTTAATTTAATTTATTAATTATATTATTATATATTTAAAAGTCTATTATAGAATTTAAAGATTAAAAGAGCTATTCTTTAATATACTTTAATAATATTAAAAAAATAAGTTAATTATTCTTTTATTAATTATATATACTATAATAATTATCAATCTAATATTAGAATTAATTCTAAAAATATATAATTATTTAAAGTAAAATAAATACTTCTTTTTCTCTATATAATTCTAATTAAATTCTTACCTTAATTATATTCCTTTCTCTCCTTCTTTATTTTATTACCTTTTCCTAGTTTTTATTTTATTATCTTTCTAATTCTCCTCTAATACCCTTTTTATATTACTTCTATTCTCTCCTAAACTAAATCTAATCTTATTCTTATAATATTACAATTTTTATCTATTCCTTCTTTCTTTATATATTCCTTCCCCTTTTTAATTAATTATAAAATAATAATAATCTATTTTTTTATTAAAATTTATTTCTTTATCTCTATAAATATCCTTCTTATAAATTAAATCTTTTAATTTTATTATATTTATTAAGTAATATTTATTTTTACCTTTAATTATCTTTAAACTTCTTTAATTAATATAATTTTAATTAAAAAAAATAATATTATTAATTTTCTTATTTAATTAAAAATTATATAAGATAATATTATTATATTTAAATAAAATTATTAATAAATAATTAGATTACTTAAAAACCTAGGCTTAGTTTTTATTATAGTTTTTTATTTTTACTTCTTAATCTTAATAAATATAAAAGTTAAAAAGCCTATATATTACTTATTTACTTATATTTATTTAATTAGTTCTTTAAAAAAAGAATAAAATATTAATAGATTTAAAATATAAATAATGCTTTAATTTAGATAATAGATAGTTCTATTATATAATCGATAAGGATTAAGTAATATTATTATAAGGAACTATTTTATAAGTAAAATATTACTTTAGATTTTATAATTACTAATTATAAATTATTTTTAATTATTTTATTTTTTATTTAAAAATTTAATATATTTATTAAATATTAATATTTAAATAAAAGATTTTAAGTAAATTAGGTTTTTTACTTTTATTAAAAATATCTATATTTTATTTATTTTATCTTACTAATACTATATATATTATATCTAAATCTAATTTATTTTATATTAATAGAAACTACCTTTAAAAATCTTTAAATAATTAAAAAAAGCTTAATAATAACTTAATTTTATCTTTTATTACTTAGCTTAATACTCCTACCTAGCTCTTTAATCCTAACTTATAATATATAAAAGATCTTAATATTAAAGCTTTTACTAGATTTCTTTTAATACCTTCTTCTTATATATAAAATCCTAAATATACCTTTTTATTACTTAAAGCTTATTAAAACACCAATCTACAAAAAATCTATCTTAGCTTTAATTTTATAATCTTTAGCTATCTAATAAATAAACTATAATAAAAGAATTAATAGTTTTGGATAACTAGAAAGATTTACTTTTTTATCTTAATATAAGTACTTAAGAAGCTAGATTTATATTTCTCTAATAATAATAATAAAGAGAAGATCTATAAAATATTTATTAAAGTAATTTATAATATAAGTCTCCAAATATATATATTATTTACTTAACCTTAATTATAAAATTACCCTTATTAACTTCTATTTAAACTTAATCTATATACCCTTTTAAATAGTAAAGGATTTCTAATTACTACTTTTTAAAATATTATTATTAATTAGGTAATTAATTTAAATAAGATTATTTTAAAATAAAATTCTTTATTATTATTTAATAATAATTAACTAAAATACTATTACTTAATATATAGATCTACCTACTTTACCTTAGATTAGGTAGATAAATCCTTTTACTATAATTTCTATACTTTTTAGATTTTTATTCTTTTATTAATTAATATACTTTCTTTTATACTTTTATATAAAAAAATAATAAAGAAAGTAAAAATTTAATTTATTTTTAAATTATCTTTCTTATATATTAATAAAATAATTAATCTTTTTAATTATTAATACTTAATAAATCTACTAATTAATAAGAATAATTATATCTTTATTATAATTTTTAAATTTTAAAACTTTTTAAAGAAAGTAATACTTTTATTAGTTATAATTTTTATAATATCTTTTATTATTAATATTTTTATAGGAACTTCTAATAAATTTGAAGATATTAAATTAAAATTTAAATTATTTTTTAAAAAAAGTAAAATATAATAAATATTAAATATACTTTTAAGTATACCTTATATAAAAAAAGATTTATTATCTTTATATCTAATATTAAAAGGATCTTAATTAAAAAGATTTATATTTTTTTTAATAATATATTATTATTAATATTAAAATATCTATTATTTCCTCCTTTATATTTAAAAAAATTTTAAAAAGTTCTTTATAAAGCTTTAAGAATACTTTATAAAATATTAATAAAATTTATATTATATTAATCTTTAATCTAAATAATCCTAATTTAATTAATATTAATTAATATAATAATAATAAAATTAAATATAAAGTTATATTTTAAATTATTAAATCTATTAATATTCTTAAAGTATTTAACTACTAAACATAATCTTTTATAATAAAGCCTTTAAAAATAAAAAAAATAAAAAATATTTAATAAAAAAGCTATAAAGAATTTTATAAATTTAATTTATATAAAAAATTTAAATAATTTAATATATATAATTAAATAATAATTTATCTCTCTTTAATATAATATTATAATATAATAATTATTAAATTTAACTTTAATCTTAACTTTTATAATTAATCTATTATAACTTTCACCCTATTACAAAATTAAATAAAGATTTATATTTCTCAAATATATTATATATAAATATCCTTTTATATTTCCAGCTCGCTCACTTCTCACTTCATAGGCATAAGCTCATTCCGTAATTCTGTAACGAACTGGATTCACAACTGGGGTGAAGCACAAATAGGACTGCAATAGACCTCTGTTCTTATTACTAAGACTTTAACTTGATGAACTGTAGAACTGTTTGCCTGTGTTTATTATATAATATTATTATAGGTGTTCTTGCCTTATAGTGTTTTATGCTAGTATATATTTGGTATATGTGCAATTAATATAATATATCTATCTAGAATTACTACTATTAAACCTAAAGTTACTATTATTATATTTAAAACTATTTTTATTACTAAATTATTATAATTATAAAATCTTTTATAAATATTATAATTTTCTTTATATTATATAAAATTTATATTATAAATAATAATAATATTTACTTTTTAATATTCTTTAAATCTTAAAATTCTTATTTTTTTAATTTTATAATTAAAATACTTTTAAAAATTAAAATAAAAAATATATTTAAATTCTTTAAAACTTTATCTTTTTAAATAAGCTTTTTTTAAAGTTCTTATTTATACTTTTAATTATATATAATTTATATTTATAACTCTTATTTATTATAATAAATCTTTATTAATTTAAAAAATAATAATATAATATTAATTCTTTTTAAATTTTTAATAATTTTATTTATTATATAATATATTAATCTTTTAAAAAAGAAAAATTAAAGAATTATAATAAATTAAATTTATAATTAAAATAAAATATAAATAGAACTATAATAAATCTTTATTCTTATTACTAAAACTTTAATTTAATAAATTATAAAATTATTTATTTATACTTATTATATAATACTATTATAGGTATTCTTGCCTTATAGTATCTTGTGCTAGTATATATTCAGTATATGTGCTTGATTGGTCCTCTTGGTCCTATATCTTTATATATTCTTATAATCTTTTTACCTAATATATTAATCTATTTATAATTTTTTTTATTTAATTTCTTTAAAAATTATTTTTATTTATTATTTAAAAAAAATCTTTTATATTTAAATATTTTAAAATATTTTTATATTAATTTTATTATTTATTATTATTTTTAAATAAAAAATTTATTATTTTTAAATATATTTTTAAAAAAAATTATATTTTTAAAATATTAAATTAATTTTAATTTTATTTTTTATATTATTTTATTATTAAATTTTTTTAATTTTTTTTAAATTTTAATAAATATTTTTATTTATTTATATTTAAATTAATATTATTAATTTAAACTTTTTAATAAATATATTAAATTATAAATTTAATTTTTAAAAAATTATTATTAATATAAATAATATATTATTTATAAAATATTTTAATAATATATATATATATTTAAAAATATATATATAAAGACTTTTTTTAATATATATTTAAAAAAGATTTACTTAAATAAAATTCTTTTTTTTATTATATAAAATTTCTAATTATTAAAATTTTTTTATTTTATATTACCTTTAAACTTTAGAATTAATATAAGGGCAATTATACTAACAGATCTAAAAGTCTATCATAAGGCGTGCCTTTAGGTCCTGTGCCCTTGTCGGCGTCTTCCTTTCCTAAAAGGAAGAAAATAACTATATGAAAGACGCAAGCAAATTGCACATCAAAGTGGAAAAGGCCCAGAACACCACCTACAGGATTGAGGACCTGGCTGTGTTTTTCCGCTATGTGGGAGGGACATAGGGTGGTGGCGTTGAATAATGAAATATTGCAGAGATGCAAACCGTTGGCGGTTGAAAAATGATCTCAGTCCATATTTCGCGGCATGTCACTATGGTGCTCTGTTTGCCCCGTTCACTGTTGCGAAGCCATGGAGGAGTGGAGATTTTTATGATGTATTGAGAATAGCGTAGTCTTTTTTTAAAACCATCCAAGTCTTTATCGTTATTTGACCATCGGCTTAAGAGCAAAAGGACAAAAACAAGACCCAGAGAAAGAGAAAGTCAAAGGTATTTGAAGGGTTATGGGCTATAGGGTAATGAGGGAAGAGAATTACCCACATGAATGGATCCGCAATTTCCATTACGTTTCTTTACCCTTCAAACTAAATCATCGTCTAGGTTAAAAGATGCAAAAGAAGTGTCAGCTATCGCATCATAGCACATTCTATAGGAAATAACTTCTTTTCCAATCACGACATTAGATTTCGTAGGCACTGAATGTCCGCGCTCAACCCAATCAGATTTTTCGTCCGCCTTTGATCGTAATTTCAGATAGGTCAATGTTTGCAATCTCGTATCGGGTCTAAACCAATTTCAGTTTTGGCCCACCCACTAGTACCAAGATGGAATGGTTTATATAGAAACCTCGGCACAATGATTGGTGTGGATCAAGTAGAATTAATTAAGTGTGTCTGTCAACTCCTTTCCAAGTACCGGCCGTTTCCCACATCCTGTTCTCGTGCAAGGACTCACTCTTGTGTACAATCACAATGGATTGGCTCGGACAGGCAAAGATTGATTACGCGCACGCGCCTCAGCCTCGCCTCGTGAGAGACAGAAATGGGGCCAAGACAGATCTTCTCAAGATTGTCGAAGGGGCCACACCGCCGTGCAATCTCAACCCACTCCTCTTTAATGGCCACGTGCAAACGCTGTGGTCAGCAACAAAGCCCACTGGTCCCAAGGTTTACTATAAACGCAAAGTTTTTGACTCTGATCATGAAACATTCATTGGCACATTCGCCGTAGATTTCGTTGTTGATAGCTACGACGGTGAGGATGCCACACTATACCGTCGGACCACTTACTTCTCCGAGACGGAACTTGCCGACATGGGTTCTTTAGATGAGAAACCAATGGTTATTGTACTTCATGGTCTGGCAGGTGGTTCTCATGAAGTCTACCTACGACATGCAATTGCTCCTTTAGTTGGCAAAGGCGGATGGGAGGCTTGTGTTATTAATGCAAGGGGCTGTGCCAAAAGCAGTTTAACTAACCAGTTCATGTATAACGGCCGGGCAACATGGGATCTTCGCCAGGTAATTCGACCTCCATTTGTGAGCATTTCAAGATACGAGCTGACCCCTTTAGCTGGTGAAATGGCTGAGACTCAAGTTTCCTAACAGAGCTCTCTATGGACTAGGATTCTCCTTGGGTGGAAATATGCTAACAAACGTGCGTTTTAATGTTTGTAGTATGCCACACATAAATCTAACTGATCCGTGTAGTACTGTGGCGAAGAAGGTGACAATTGCCTTCTCAGTGGTGCTGTCGTCTGCTCAAACCCTTTCAACCTCGAACTGTCAAACGCTCTTCTTCAGAGAACATATATTGGAAACGAAGTGTATATCCGTATTGTGACCGGTTTGTTTGACCAAGAACAACTTAAATGCACAAGTATGGATAGCTGATACTTTAGTAGAAGCATTGAAGGGCACGATCAAAACCCACGAAGCAGTCCTCAAAGAGCATTCAACGGTTGATATTGACGCCGTTATGAAAGTTAGATATGTCTCCGAATTTGATCGATTAGTCGAGTAGGTTGATGAACAAGTTTGGACCCGATGACACGGGCTGACTTTGTAGATGCCCAATCTGGGGTTATCCCACAGAGTCGGCGTATTATCGCGACGCATCATCGTCTGATTCAGTTTTAAACATATGCATTCCCTTTTTGGCAATCCATGCTACAGATGACCCGGTAAGTGCGAGAGTACTTCATCACGAACCTGGCAGGGGATGGTACTAAGACGTAGCCAGGTTGCCCCCAAAGAAGCTCTACCATGGGAAGAGATCCGACAAAATCCCAATACTATTCTTCTCACCACCTCACTTGGTGGCCATTTATCTTGGTACCAGAGCGGCGGTGGACGTTGGTTTCCCCAGCCCGTAGGTCGAACCCAGGGACGTAACAGTACATTAGGACTAACATGCTAGATTGCCAATTTTCTCAACTTTCTCGCGTTCCAGGCCGACCCTGCCTGTTTATCGGCCGTCTCCCTATCTTCGGAACCAGAACTCAAAAACATGGATTTTAAATCCATGCAACGCAAAATGCGCATTGAGCAGTACTGATGAGTTGGGAAAATTGCGAATTCTCCCGATCCTGAAATCATCGAGAGGCATTGAGAAACTTTATGGGATAGGATCTATGTTTCATCTTGATTCATCATCTTTCATTTAGAGGTCCTTTGATAAACTGGAGAATCTCCCAATTTGAGCCATTTTCATTCATTTTCATAGACGAATTGCTTGTTCCAACATTCTCATTGAGTTGATATCTGAAATCTCAGATTGTGAAGACGCCTGGGAGTGGTACATTATTACATTGTGATATTTCTAACGGTTATCTTCTGTAAACTAACGGGTGGCTGATAGCTGAGAATAAAATCGAGCTTATATTGTGAGAGAATGCTGGTAAGGGTTAGTGTGAGGATGTACGTCTGGGAGAGGCAAGACGCCGATTTAGTGACGGAGGGGGTGATAGAAAGGAAGAGAGAACAGGAACACCGTAGCTTCCTGAGCACTTAAAGCAGGTTAAACAGACTAAGAGTGCTCTCCCCAGACCCCCGATTCCTCACCCAGGGCTATTTTTGGTGCCATGATGGTGAGAGAATGAAATTGATCGAATGGAGTGCTGGGAACTAGTTTCAGTCCTTACGCGGGGCTTTGCGTGTGGCTAGCTGGCTTGGGAACTCCATCAAGTAGCAAAAGAATTCCTTCGGCTTTGTTCTTTGCACACCTCACGAAGAGCCTCTAAATCAAACAACTCCCCTTGTTGTGCCGTTAAATAGAGAGGGTAAACGTCTTACTTTGCTTAAGCGGTGGCTTTTAATCTAACTTATCAGCATATCTCATCCACCTAAAATGGTCTGATGGAGGCTCAACCGTTGCAGACCAGTTCCATTTAGACGTTTATTAGTCCTCTCTCACTCTAGGACAGTACCTACATACTCGAAAAGGCTGGACTATTCAAAGGTTAAACACCAACCTTTTTTTAGTATAAACACTACTTTTAACATTAACAGTATTTAGTATCATAGCATTTACACTAAATAATTTCTTGAATATTAAAAAAATTAAATTTTATAAATAAATGAAACTGCAAATTGAGGACAAGGTTACTCTGTATATATAGATTATGTCCGTCCCTAATTAGACGATCTCTTTCAGATCGAATTGTATCTCTGAGTTGACGTTTTTAGAAGCCATCCATGAAGGTTCCCTCCCGCCGTTGAACACACATCACCCTCGAGTGGAGAATCGTCATCCTCCTCTAAGTTATCAATCCATTCATGCTGCCGAATTTCTCTCTCCGCAACGGGAAACCCATCTTGACCACGAAGCCAGGTAAAGACATTTCTGGTGACGGATTCAGAATTCTCATCTTCCGAGTCCATCTCGTCAAAATCTACAACAATGCTGTTATCATAGTTCGCTGGTGCCCAATTTAGAGAGCGAGTATCAAAAATTGGACAATGATCTTTGCCTTGCTTTATCTGCTTCCCGTCTTTGCAAGACCAAGAAAAGGTTGTGCATCTGAGCCAGTGATCGCTCCCGCACGTCGCATGTTCACGAACCTCGAGGCTAGTATCTTCCAAGGCTGTGGAGCCAAAGGGGGGAATGGGAGAAGAGGCGGAGTCGTGTAATCTATTCCATGGGACAGGAATAATAGTTTGCATTCATCAGCTCGGGAAATCTCTCTTGCTCCTCAAACCAACTTTGGCGCTGGTGCTTGGATAAACGAGGTAAACACACTGGTCCAGGCGGCTAAACTCAACTCAGTCTTCCACCAAGCCCCTCGAGCTTCTTGCAGACATCGGCGGTGAGTCCCAGTTATGAATGCGCCGATCCAAAGAAGCCAATCTCCGGATTCCGTTTCATAAAAGTCCCTAGGAGCACGTGCGGATCTTTCAGACCGTCCAAAAAGGCAAATGAGCCCTGTAACCATATCCCACAGACATTAGTTGTTATGTCGGGTTCAAAGAAGATACTGCCCAACAGCCCCTTCATGCCCCTTGGGTTGCAGCTGAGCGTCAAAAGCCTGTTGAGCTGATTATGGCTGACTTCAAATGTGGATTTTGTTAGGTTCTTTTTACCCATGGTTTGCGGAGGAAGGCTAGGTGTTGCCAACTCGATTCGTGTACCGTCGTAGTTCGCAACCGGAATCAATAGTGCTCCCGAGAGGGCTGCATGATTCTGATCATCAATCTGATTGAGGTTGCAATACTCTCGTAAATAACCGTACGCAACATCTGAAGAAGGTGGTTTATATTTGGAGAAAGCACAATTGGTCGTAATCTTGTATAATAGAGCGAAGGGTGCTTCCGACATCAGTTTTACAGACCAAGGGCAATAAAGAAGACTCCCTTTGGAACTTCGAATGGTCGCATCCCAGTAGCTTCCTACGGAGAGGACAGAATGCCACCAAACAGAAGCGTCTTCTTCAATTTAACCAACGTTAACAAGTATGTGATTTTTGGTATTTTGGTCACATCCCAACCGACTCGCATCATCCGCATTTTTGTGCTGCATCTCGTGCAAGGAAAGACAAGCGCCAGGGATGATCTCGGCCCATCTTGCGGAGAGAATGTACGTCCATGCAAGCATGAGAATAGGGATATGATTGTTTTGTGGGCCAAACATGTTTGGCAGAATTGTCGCAGACCGCCTTTCATTCGAGGTCAAAACGATCTGAATTTGTCGATCCCAAGCTGCATCGAAGAAAGTCTCATCCTGGAATGACGGTAGGTGGTCAATCGCCTTACTGGTGATCCAAGTAGTTTTCCCTTTTACCAGGGCAAAACTCGAGAAAGAGTCATAGACTTGAAGTCCCTCTGGGAAATATGGGTGATTGGGAAATGCATTTTTGGAGATGCGTGAGACAATCAGTTACAAGTCGCTCGTCCTTTGACGCCATTGCGCAAAGTGAAGACCACGACCGGTATCCCCGGCTGTAGACTGCGCGAGCATGTTGCTCATCGGGGCGAATTACATTTCGCATATTTGACGCCGTCACAGATCGCTGGGGAAACACCTTTAGCCAAAGGGATGGGGACTCAGCAAACTATGTGTTTGGGGAATTTGTGGGGATTCGCTAAGCAAATGCGTGATGGCAATAGGTGCACACAACGGAGTTAATACGTCGCCACCACAATTAGCTAACGCAATAGCTAAGAGGCGTTAGATAAACAGGTCCTTAAGACACGCAGTTAACAGTAGCGTGTCTTTCCTGCTATCACACTAGGCAAATTCAGCTAAGATAACTAGGTTACATATAACCTATTGAATAGCCTTCAATCGGGATTCACTCAATCTTTGTTAAGATTTCTCGCGATTTTATATTCAATCTAAATGGAGCTAAGGTACAAAAAGGTACACAGAAGAAATTGATTTCATATTCTCAGAATAATCCTGTAATTTGAAAACTCCCTCCTACTCCGGTCTTGATATGAAGGTTTGATCCTCATTCAAAATTTTGCCTATTTGCTTTAGTGAATATTGCAGCTCATTGCCTGTAGTACAGGCAGCAAAGACAAATCGATCCGGTCTAACGACGATGAACCTGCGGTTGGGGAGCTCATTTTGCATTCGGTATTCGTCATAATACTTTGGAGCAGGTCTGTTCTGACAGAGGGGCGAGAGAGAAAACTCCTGGGCTGTTGCTATACGGACTGTAGCATAGACTGGTTCCATTAGGCCAGATAGATCGGCCTTTGGATCCATAACTATGACAGTAACCTCCGATAAGTGTAGATAAGGATTGGGGGAAGTCTGCTTCTCAACCCACCAGATTTCTTTGTACACGCTGGGTAGCTCGGTTGCATCACGAGCGAAAGCAACCAACTGTAAAAGTCCCTGTTTCTTTGGGCAGAAAATTTCGTCATCCGTAAAGCGGATGGGTGCCGTGTCGGAAGACTTCTCCAAGCCCAGTTTAGCGCAATAAACTTGGGGTAATTGCACCCCGCCATCAAGGTGCGAGATAAAGTGCAGTCCAGGTTCGTATTTGTAGCGACACATACCGGCCGCCCGAGGGCCCATGTCGAGCTGACGTCTCCATCCTGGAATCAACTGAACTGCCCAGAAGTAGGTATCTCTAAGAAAAGTCTTCATGGGATTGGTTTCTGTTACACGTTTTCCATTTTCGACGGTCAATGCCAATGACATTTCCAGTTGTTGCTTGCGTTCTTTGTACCATGCCTCGAATAGGGCTTCATATGGCTTATACCCTTCTTGGCATGCAAGCTTGAGTCTCCAGGCAAGGGAACATGCATCCCTGAAACCAGATGCTAGTCCTTGCCCCCAAACTAGGAAGTAATGGTCAATAAAAATACACGGTTAGTTTTACGTGAGTAATTACGTACAAGGAGGAAATACATGGGCCGAGTCTCCAGATAGAATCACTCGCCCGAGAGACCACTTGTTACAACTCTTTGCCGCAAACAAGAAGGGTTTGGCTCGCATTGTTTTTATGCAATCAACAGGGTATGTAACACTTCCCGGAATCCTCAACTAGCTGTCAGTTTCAAGTTGTATTTGGAATTTTCAGACAAAAGAGTACTGACCCATATAATGACCCGGGGTGTGTAATGTATGGCAGGAGAATATTGTCCAGATTATCTGGCTCTACCAGTTGGTCGCCATCTTCATCTGGCCGTACGACAAACTCGAAACGCCATAGCCTTTCTTTTGAAGTTCCGAATCGGCCGCAAACCGCAGGCCGATACGGGTTGCAAAGAAATCTAAAATTTCTTGGGAAAAATGTATCAAATACTTCTTCTGGGGTGTAGCCAGCTTTCCACATTGGGAAATCAGGATGTGATTCTGGTGTGGGAAGCGAGATGTGCCAATTGACCGCAACCCAAGTTTCTTCATAAGATGTGCTTCATGAATATCAGCTCTTTGTGAATAGACTAAGTGAATAAAGACAGAATGAGGAAATATCCGTCATGTGGATATGATGCGGCCAAAGTAGTCTCTACTAACCTTGATGATTGTAAAAGAAGAATTCCCTTGTCTTCAAGGTACCTCTTCCTTGTAAAGCCAGTTCTACCGTCCGCGGCAACCAAAAACCGCCCTTTGAGAACCCTTTCGCTGCCATCTTTCAAGATGTAGGTGGCATATACCCATTGGTCGTCCTCAGAGATGGCCGTCAGGGTACATTCTTGTCGGAGCTGGCAATGCGGGGATGATAGTAAGGATCTTCGCAAATATTTTTCCATGTGCGGTTGCTTATGGCAAATGAAGCCTACATGGCCGGTGCCACCTTCGGACGTGGTAAAATCCATGGACAGGAATGGCCGGCGGCTGAGGTCGCTGTGCACACCGCTTATAAACTGGAATATGCCGGTGCATTCGCCAATGTCACTATATATCTCATCGTATAGCCCTATGCTCTGCAACGCACGCAGGCCATCCTCGTCCATAGCGATGCCTCGGGGATCGGTGACTATGTCAGCTTCTTTTTCGATGCATATGTTTTTGACACCTAGTTGGCCAAGCTGGGCAGACAGCATAGCGCCAGTTGGGCCACAGCCCACAATAATGACTTCGGTAGTCTCGATCTCAGGAGCAGGAGCGGTCATTGTTGGTTATTTCAAGTTGGATTTTGTTCAGGTGCGGCTACTTTGCGTTTTCATGATCTCATAAGAAAATTTGGTTGGTACTTTGCCATATTTATCAGTTTGTCGGGAATGCATTTTACCATGGGAGTGGAGGTTTTTACAGTCACCCGCTTCTCTGGGCCGCACATGCATATTTCCGTATCCCCGTAAGCCCGTAAGCCCGTACCAAATAAGCACAGACTAGAGAAAATGGATGTTAAGAGGGATGCTTACGGGGCTCCACATGGCCAAAAAGAAAACAGCAAAAAAGGGGGAATGGGAAAGGGGAAAGTAAAGCGAGAGCTTCGGGCCTACATACTTCCCCATCATCGGCGGAAGACAAGATGATATAGCACAAAAGTTTGTAGCATAGAGTTATGAGGGTGTAAGTACTACAGATTCACAGAGTTTGTGGGTACAGCACCTACCCTACAGAGAACACTAGGGAAATTTGGAATGGGCCACCCAAGACCCAGGCTAAAACAACAGAATTCTACACAGAAATATGCACTAGAAGATGAGGTATCACCTAAGGAAACCCTCGGCAAGAGGATGTATGATGTCCCCACACCGCCCTACATAGAAACCAAGTAATTCCCTTTGTCCCTGCCCGGTAGCCGCTATGGCTACAAGGCAGGCGCCCTTTGTCCTCTTATAGGAACGTCCCGGCGTTAAATGTCATCAATCAATCAATCAATCAAGCCACTCAAGACCCGAGACGCGGAGTGCTTTGCCAACAATAATGGCTTTTGGTGGCTGAACGTCCCCATGAATCTTAGCGGAAGAGGCGCGCGTCAGCAACACCTGAATCCTTACCGTTGCTGACGATATCTTGGCCCGATACTCCTTTTCAGAAAAGGTGCGACAATAAAAAGCCTTGAAGGAACCAATGTTGTTTTCATCAACAATCCATGGTGCTTCCAACCATCAAGCTAAAGTTGCATCCCACCCACAACCACAGATTCCCAAGCTTCAGTCTACTTGAGATGGCTGTGGGAATTCTAAGGCGGGCGGTTGATCCAACCACTCAAGAATCATTTCCTGACGTTGAACCCCCAAAATAAAATATTGTTGGGCGTGTGAGTCGGCTGCTCAACTGCCCATGTGGACACTCGCCACCCATGGCCTTGCTGTACTCTTCCATAGCGTCACGTGTTCGTCTTTGGTACCATCAAGCTGTCGATCGCTCATTTACGGCGAGGAAATCATCGCTACCGCCATCGTTACTTCCCACATTGGCAGGCTATGGGACACTATCTTCATTTTCGAGCAGTGGCACTACATCAGCACAATTGATACAGGATGTACTGATGGTAACAGCCGCACTTCCGTGCTGTCGACGCCTGCAACGATTGGAACTTTCCAGAGCCAGGATAGAAACGCACATATGGCCTTGGCGAGCGGTGTTATTCTGAGTGAGTCGAAGGCAGTGGGCTGTGGGCCGCCTGATCGATTCATGCATATGTCTTGGCTAAGACAGATCTGAACTCCAAAGGGGAGGGGTGATGTCTGTCCTGCTGCACAGGATCTGAGTCGCGGTGGAGTAGTCAATAGCTTATTCGCTGGTCTCAGACCTTGGCTCCAAACGGAGCATGGACGTGTCGTGACCAAGCCAGAATGGGCTTTTCATTACTGAATGAAGATTTTGACTGCTAACAAACCTGGGAGAAATTTTACTAATGTATGTTGACATATACGCGCCAAAAGGGAGGTGTGAATGCAACACACTAGGTCGTTCTTGACAGTCATACTAGTGATGAAAAAGTGCCTAAATTTTCGTAAATCGTGGGCTCAGCCAGAGGGAGCTCCAAAGCCACAACGGCGGCAGATACAACTAAGTTTGGCCATATGATTCAGTGCCTAAATATAAACCCTATTTATCTAAATGAATAAAATTAAACGCAATAAAACTTCTAATATACTAAAGCGCATACCTCCTTTCGTCATGGCATTCTAATGACTTATAGTTGAGTTGTTTTTGCGGCGAGACCTTTTCCCCGCCACTTTCAAGAAGGGAGTCCTCAACTATCTTAGGGTGCCAGCCCATGTCTTTGAGGGCGTGGAACTGGACAGTGATTCCCGGAATCGTGAGAGAGTGCATTGTGATATCAGCGACATCACGCACGGGGGGGGATCGCATCTGATATGACCGGGAGCGCTAAAACATGGGAACGGGTTTTATATGGTTTGATTCCCTAGCAGTGTGGTCATAAGTCATCGATTTACAATTATCCGCACCTTACAGCGCTGGGGGCACTTCTCAGCAATATTCTCTTACAGCATAATCATCAGACTACAGATATTTCTATTTAAATGTAATTGAGCATGTAATCATTAATAGTAAGCTTCGTTGTAAGCGATCGCCAAACAAGAAAATCTGAGACAACCCGTCGTTTGTTTTTAGCGTTTTCAGCCCTCGTAATCCCAAAATCTAACAAAACAACACATGTAGTATTGCCGTTCAACCAGCTTCATTCCTTCGGATGGCAGCATCAACTGCATGATCCCAATTAGAGCGATAGAGCCACCAGAATTCAATAGTGCTTAGGCTATGGGTCTGTTAGCAAAGCGGTCGAATTGTGGACTATTTGCATTGTGACTTACAGAAACAGGCTGGATGCAATGCCAGTCCACAGTCCCGTAAGGTGCCAGCCAAGGCCAAAACCCGTGCCAAACGAGATTGGGAGTCCAGCAAAATAGTAGACGATAATACTGGCATATCCACCGAACTCTTGCCATCCAATCCCCCTTAAGAGACCTTGAGATAGAGCAGCCATGGCATCAAATACGTGCTGAGCTGCCAGGATTGGCATCACCTCTGCGACAAGCCTCACTACTTCCTCATCCTGCGTAAACAGATAAGGGATTTTATTCATTGTCAAAGAGACGACAATTACAACAGGCGTTGCTAAAATGAGGGCAATTATTATAGCCTATCAAAAAAGAAAAAGAACGTTAGTACCGATATGAATAGAGTGATAACGGTGGTAAGGGACTAACAGTCTTTGCGGATGTTTTGGCTGCTTTAGCACTTCCAGCACCTATTAGATTTGCAACACGTGTTGAAGAAGCAACAGAGACTGGAAACGTAATAAAGTATAGAGAGCACGCGATTGTTACCAAACAACTTTCAGCTGCTAGCTCCGGTGTGCCAAATCGACTAGAAGCCAAGGTTAGAATTTCACTAGCAAAAAACTCGGCAACGAGCATGATCATGCTTGGCAGAGAGAGTCGTATCATTGGGCCTGGGAAATCGAGTCAGTTATTTTGCCACCTTTTCTGCGAGATTGATTACCTACCCCAATTCTTGAAGGCATTCATGGTGAATCCTCCCCAGCAATCAGACCCGTCAACAAGCCAGACATACAGGAAAAGTAGCAAGGCCATCAAGTTTTGGGTCAAGGCCACAGCGGCGGGGGCACCAATATAGCCCCAGCCAAGTTGCCAAACAAATAGCCACATGAATAAAACGTTCGCTGGAGCAGCAATGAGCAAAACATAAGTTGTAGCATGGAAAAGTCCCTGTGCTTGTACAAATCGCTTGCCGCATTCGAAAAGAACAAATCCGGGGCTTCCTAATATCATGACCTTTAGGTATAGTCCTGCTAACTCGGCTGACTCGGCGTTTGGGACAATCAGGGCTAGTATTCGATTGCTATTCCACCAAACGACCATCAAAGGTACAAGACATGGAAAAATAAAAAAGACCATCCGCTGAAGGTGTAAGCCGACGAGATGCCTTTGCCCTGACCCATACGCTTGTGCACAGAGGGTGTCAAGGCCGGTGGCGAGTCCTTGTATTAAGAGATTGCATGTCACATTTCCCGTCATTACTGCCACTGAAAACTCGTTAGCAGAGGTCTCCAGAGTATTAATGTCTGCACTTACAGCTCGCAGCACCCAACTCCAACGCTCCTATCCTACCGACTGCAAAAATGCCAGAGATATTTATGAGATACTGTAGTACAAATGTGACAATAAGCGGTGCAGCGGAGCTAATAATTGTTCTTGTCTCCTGCTGCCAGGTTGTTTTGATTTTATTCAGCTCATTGATTTCTTTGTCAATTGTTGTCGCTGGGGCTTCAACATATGGCTCGATTGCGACAGTTAATGCAGTTTCTGGCAAAAGTGGCGTTCTCTCTGTGACATTGCTCTCAAACGAGGGGCGAGACACATCCTGATCGGAGATATTCCAATATGATGTATATTGAGACGTCATCGTAGGCGTGTCACGGGTCGGTCGCCCAGGCCACGTGCGAAATGGATAAAATAATGGAAGAAAGGGAGCTGACCGGACTCTGAGCGGTGTTAGCAGTATATATAGCTCGATACCGGTAGGGGTCTGGCCGAGACATGTCTTACGCGCAATCTACTCTCGGTATTGGTTCGGAGGGTGTCGTGATTTGGGGTATCGTCGAATTCCGATCTCCGGCTTGCATGCAGGGATGTGGCAAAAGATAGCGGTTGGACATACATGAACTGGGTGGTGTATGCAGTTTGATGAACGCAACGGTCATTAATTGGTTAGCCTTTAATTTCACATGGACTTGGGTCACTTCACAACAAATCAATAACAGCACCGATCAATAAAGGACGAAAATATTTCCCATACTAAAGCAATTGATGACATGGTAGGAGTTGTAGGAGTCCGTGGGATAACACCACAGGGTAGAAAATGGAGCTGAGTCCGTCACGCGCATCCGCAAGGCCTCGGGTTAAACGCGCCTCCATCTTCAGCGCACTGCAGCAGAGGAGTGGAGATGGAACCACTCAAGTGGACCCATATCCTTGACCACAAACTCCGGGGCTCATGCGGCAGCTTGGCAAGGATCATAATGCGGAACAGCGAACCAAGACGAGAATATACGAATTGATTCATTTGTTCCTGTCCCTTAATTTCCATATAAACCCGCAGGCTTCTTCTACATCTTGAATCCAATGTGGTCATATTCTACGTAGAAGGTTGGGGGACCAATCACCCTTCTCGGGCTGGCTGAGCGAGATGGGAGGAGTCGGAACCCCCTCACTTTCCTTACACTTGGACGCCACCGTGGGCGCATGTGGAGCCCAAAATGAAACTAGCACCACCTCCGCAGTGTGGTTTGCCACGGGGATATTTGCAGAATGACCGGTGATTGTTGGTGGCTTATCAGTAACCGTGCGAATCCTCCAGATTTTGATGAAGCTAGAGCAACAGGGTTCACGGCGATCCCAAACCATGCTGATTTAAGCACAGTTCCCGATCCGCCTTCAATATACCGACATTCCAGACCCAAAAGTAGGTCATGTCTCAATCCGGCAGTCAACAGCGTTCATGGTGAGCGCTACGAGCTAATGTATCTCCATCCTGACCATCTGGGATCTAGATTGTGCAAATGCATGCATATAATCCGTCAAGATCTCTTGTTCAGAGGGCAATAAAAAGGTTCAAGCTCAGCTAAAGATTCTAAATGATAGTGGTGGAGAGCCCTAATGGGGGTGAGTGCTCAAGTGGCAAGCGGCGCCAGCATGCGGACAGATTCCAATTATGAGGCCCATCGTCGCCCATTCATATCATACTGCAATTGAACAAATCCAGATCTAAAGCAATGCACATGCACATGCTCTTAGCAAGCACGCCATCAGTACAGGGCCACTAAATAGAGGTCAGAGTTTCTGTACCCACCCACTCATCACCGTTGCACAAGAGCCATTAGGTCTCTAAATTTTGGGCAAAGATGATAAGGAGACATTGGGAACATAAGATTTTCCCCTGGATCCTGCTAGTATGTTGACTAACAAGTTAAAACTAGATCGCTTGGTCATAATTCTTTTTCTTTTTTTCAGGCTTATCGGCCCTAGAACGGTTAGGTAGCCCTCAATCTTTGAATGCATTGCTTAATGCAGTCTGAAAACTTGAACTATCACACCAAGTGCTAGTGTTGGGAATACTATCCCCAGCATGATAGAAGTTGCTTAAGCGCAATCTGTTTTTGTCATAGCACCATTGCTGTGAGAAGGGGAGGTGAATGTCAGCAGGTGAACTTGCATCCAATACAGCATTGATCCCAGCTAAACGATCGAAATTATGGAGATCTCGCACCATAGCCCAGCCCCGCTGATGCCGTTGGCCGTTCGCAATAGCTGGACCGGGCCGAAGAGCCCCACGACCAAAGATAAGGTTGGAATTGGCAACGCGTTTGGCAGGAACCGCAATTCAGAGTTCGATATTCGGAGAAAAGATGACTGCAATTATCCTTGGGCATGCCCTCAAAAATTTTCTTAGCCTCTCCAAAACACTTAAAGGCCTCAAAATTGCCACTTGATAAACGAGAATCGCCAGCCTCGGGCGGGAAATTTAGGCCGGATTGCAGTGCAGGCGCCCGAGGCAGTCCCCACTAGTTCAATTGGAGCATGTTATACCGACAGGCTATAGGGCCAATCTTGGCAAGTTACACCGACTAGGTGGACAAGTGGGTAGATCCCTGTATGCCCCCAAAACAGCGCTTGGCCCGATCTGGACCAAATTCAACAACACTTGCATGAGGCGAGGCCTGGGTACGGTGGAGGAACTGGGTCGAGTAATGAGAACGGCAACAGGCTTTGGCTCTGTTTCAGCCAGATTTATGCCGTGTCTCTGTGTAGTGGATAGATGTCTTAGCAAAAGGCTTGGCTTGCTTAGGATGTTCTGAACCGATTTCATTGGATAACATTCCGAGTTTGAGAGATAAGTGATTGTCGAGACCCAGCACCATTTGACGCATGGCATGGTGCACAAACTATCTCCGCGCGACGACTTCTGCTTGTTCTATCAACGGAAAGCTTTGAAGTCTTTTTTTTTTTTTTTTTTTTTTTAATCTCGATGTATGATATACAACCGCGAAATATTTCTTCCATTCACTAGCAAGTCGTTGCACTCGCCATCACCCCCGCCTTTAGTCTTGAGCATGCTGGGGCCAGCATCATTACCAAGCATGGCGTGGGTGACCGATAATACTTTTCAAACCAAAGCTCGCCTGCAGGCCTATGGAACGTCGCCTGACCGTTGTTCTTAGCATAGCAAATTATATCTACAGAAAGATTTTCAATATTACTGGCTTTAGAACTGTGATATTTCCGCTATGAATGTATTTATTCATGGTCGCCTGTGGGTTTCGTTGCTGAGGGCCTTATTAATAAGTTCCTCGTTCAAGCCCGCATACTACCCATTCTCTTGAAAATGACTTTTCAACAGATTCCCCCAAGTAGCACCACGATCTCATTGCCCCTTTTGTATCTTATCCTGTCTCAACAGTATTACGGCTCGAATCTTTCTTTCTATAATTAATGCCTTGTGTAGTCTGTTGCGAAAATGTGCGTTATCAATTAAGCAATCGCGCCATAACCGCAGATTCTCAAAGCCTGTTTACGGAATTATGTCTATCAAAAGCAGAGATATCCGTTAGAAAATATCCCTGACCAGCCTGATACAACCTTTCAGATTTGGCACGGACATGTACGACATCAATTAAGCAGATCTACAACTTGTTTAGCAACTGGCTACATCTCAACGGGACCGTAATCCCAAAAAGGGAACCAAGTGTAACCTACGCCACATTACTACACTGGTTGATTTTGCCTATTCCCCGGCTCGTGTTCTACTAACTAGGGTCATTGTCTGAGTCACGTCGCACTGAGCCATTCTACACATGGCATTTCTATTTGTCCATGCAAAGTGTGTAGTATTTTTTGGCGCTCATCTTTGGTCTAAACTGCCTAATTGCTGATTTTCTTTTCCCTTCCGGTCGGCTTGACCCGTTTCTCAACAAAAAGCCTCATTCTGCAAAATTACCCCAACGTCAGCAAAAGACACGAGCTGGATCTGTGCAAATATTATCTGCGGCTCTGTTTTTTCAAATCTTACAGCAATTTATTCTTAAGTATATCTCAGTTCAAGTACTAAGATTGCTTTTTTTTTTTTTGAAACATCATTTGGTGAATCATTTTCTTCACCCCGATTGTGTTTATTTCGTCTCCAACTTTGCTACCTCGGACGAGGGAGAGATATGCAAAGAATGCTACCTCTGCCCCCAAGTTAACCCCAGCTAGATCTGCACCTCGAAAATCATTCGTCGACGTCGTATTTTGGAAATGGCAAGCAATCAGGGTTACGTGAGCACACAGCTTTTGCACCACCGTACGAGGTCAATGGCCCCAGCAACTACCCCTCGGTTTTGGTCTGCTGGGTGAATTAAACCTTTTTTTCTAATAGTAAATCCTGCTAATTTCATCATGAACCTCATCGTAAAACTTTCTCTAAAAGTGCATCAACTCTGGAATGAACAAGGCAATACTTCAGAGCCATGAAGTATATGTTGAGTAAAAGTAACATCATTACATCCGATGTTTCTCCATTCACCATGTGAAGGTAGGCTAACTCAACGTTGTGGGTAGGATTTGCTGGCGCGAAAGAGGGTAGAGTGACATTGCAGCGGATGGGTCGGATATCAGTCCAGTGACCCTCGTTGCCTTCTGGCGAACTAGACTTGAGAGCCATCAAACTGATAAATCTTTGCGTCGTACCCTTCCGTTTAGGTTTCACCATTTCAAGCAAACTCCCTATACAACTCTGAGCTCCAACGATTCATTTGCGATTTCAAATTTTCATGTCTTGAAATACAATTGATATAGAATGGAGACAGAATCAGAATCCAACGACTTTATTCGGGCCAGCAAAAGGTTTTTGTCATATTTGACGGATGAGGAACGACGTCAATTCGGTCAGTGTGACTCCGCAAAGCATTTACTCTCGGATATGAAGACATGGACGATTTTTACCAAACAAAATCGGCGCCTCTCAAAATGCCTGGCAAATATCAAGCGTTTTGCCGAAAATCTTGATCCATATTTAAAGGTCATCGAAATCGTCTGTGGCGCTCGTCCTGAATGGGCCAATGTAACCTTGGGAATCACCAGGCTGGTTCTTCAGGTATGTCTCACGTTCTTTTGCGATGACTCTATCAGTATTATGACTCATGCATTGATAGTTGTCAAGTAACTATCTCACTTTTTTTTTGAGAAACTTTGCTATACCATTGAAAAAATGGACGCTACCTTCCCCAGGTACCAAGAGCTTTATGCCCAACTACCTCTAAGAAAGAGAAGTCGGCGACCTGCACTTCAAAACTCACTGAAGCAGACATACGAGTTGCTTTTTGAGTTTTTCTCAGATGTTGCGGCATTTTTCTCGCGCAGAAGCAGGCGTAAGCTCATTCTTATCAGTAAAACAAATTCGCTTTGTGCTAACTAGTCCAAGGAGCCAGAGCTCCTTTCGACGTATTTAGTCTCACCTGGAAGCCTTTCGATATAAGATACCGTGATATTCTTGAAAAGATTTCATTTTATCACGCAATTGTAAAGGAGGAGCTGGAATTAGCTGCATCCGAGGAGATAAGAGACGAATTAGGCAAGATCTGGTAGATATAAGAAGATCAAGCTAGCTCAAAATTACAAAAGTCAATCCTCGAGAGATTGAAGGAGATGCATGGAGGGCAAGCGCCCAATAAAGCTCAGTTAGATTTTTTAGAATCCTTGCTGATCCAAGGACATACACATCAAGCAGCCATCGAATCTCAAAATCGAATAATCGACATGCTATCTCATTTTACGGATACGCAAGATGGGCAAATCAAAGGTTTGTTGTGTTAGTCATACGAAGAAAGGTCTAATCCATAGCCAGAGCACTTCAAAGCCTCTTTTATTCGTTGGATAAACCCATCAGACTATAAAGAAAACTTTTGCAACGCACGAAATGAACGGGCGGATGGAACAACCGAATGGATTTTTGATAACCCCACATTTTCCGAGTGGCGACAAGGAACCAGCGAAAGCGACGATCCAACGAATTGTCACTCAAGAACCCTACTTTGGATCAATGGTTAGTAGAATTCTATATTCATATAATCAAAGTGTCTGATCCTTATGAAATGGTAGGAAAACCAGGTTCAGGAAAAACCGTCTTGGCGAGTTCCATTGTGGAGGAGCTTCAACAAACTCAACGGTCCAGCCTTCTCGATACTGTTGTCTGCTATTACTTTTTTAATCCAAACTATGAGAAGGGCAACTCTGACACTGATACATATAGATCTATTCTGGCGCAGCTTTTTCACCACTACATTCAATATCAGGAAGCCTATGATATATTCTCTCTAGCGACAGTTGACCTCGCTAGTGATACTCGGGCCTCAGAGCATGAGATTTTGGATATTATCCAACTATGTTTTGATTTCATCAATCAATCATACCTCATATTTGATGGAATTGATGAGTGCCCCAAAAACATCAAACTCCTGAAGCATATCCAACCTTGGTGTAAAATATCCGGAGTTAAGGTCATTATACTCAGTAGACCAGATGTCTTAACTTTGAGAAAATCATTATTGCCTAGCTGTATAATCACTATCACAGACGTGTCATTATTGAGAGATATCTACCATTATCTCATACCAGAGCTTAATGGATTTATAGTGGATGGACTTTTGCCTGAGAGTGTGGACATAGCTACTCTCGAACAGCACCTCTCAATAAGAGCAGAGGGAATGTTCCTCTGGGCTCGTGTTATGATGGAATATTTGAACTCTCTTGTATTGACCAGCAGGCAACGCCTTGATATTATCATGGACGAAATGCCCGGGGGGCTAGATCGGCTAGAGGACCTCTATTGTCGAATTCAAAATCGAATAGATTCCCTCAATAAACCGAGCAAAGAACTCGCCCACAAAGCACTCCTCTGGATTGCCCATACTCAATTGAACCTCTCTGAGCTTAGAGAAGCTATCACGATTGCGGATCAGGTCATCGATGGAAATCAAGAATCTCAGCAATTTGAGCATGCAGTTATTGTGTCATGTCGTGGGATAATTGAGAAAAAAAGTGTGGAGACTAGTTGTGGCTGGCCTCGATGGCCTCACGGCCTCAATGCGTTGTCGCAGCCCCACAGCCAATTGGGGCTGGACCTAGCTATAAAACATATAGTTGATTGCTCTTTATTTTATAGGAATTAAGGCTCTTTCAATCTCTTGTTATGACCTAATAATTAAAGTATGATAGTTATAAGCCTAAGTGGTTATATAAGTTAGTAATTTTTATTATTATATTTTATATTTAATTAAATAAATTAAATAATACTTTTTTTATTATTTTTTAATATTAAATATAATAATTATTATTATTATATATTTAAAATAATTATTAATATTAATATTATAAATATTTAAAGACTTTTAATTATTATTAAATTTTATTTATTAAAATAATAAATTAAATAGATTTTTATATTAAAAGATTATATATAAAGTTTAAGGCTTTAAAAATATATTAATTTTAATAAAGAAAATATAATAAATAATTTAAATATTATTTTTAATTTAATATTTTTTAATAAAATAAAAAAAAGATAAAAGATAAATAAAAGGAAAAAAGATAAATAGATATATTATAAGATATAGATATTATTATAAGGCTAGGAATAGAGCTTAAAATAGCTAATTTTAAGCTTATTACCTTTAAAGAGTAAGCTTAAGGGAAGTTAGCTCTATATATTTAAATTATTAAGATTATTAAAGAAGCTTATTATTAAGAAATTATTAATAAAATTATTAAATAATATAAAGATTATATTATTTATAAGCTTATTAAAGCTTTTAAAGTGAAGTTTATATTAAAAGAAAATAATATAATTAATAAGATAAGGTTATATTATATAAACTACCTAAAGAATACTAATTATATAAATTAAGAATCTAAAGCTTAATATATAATTTAAAATTTAATTTAAGCTTAGAGTAATATTTATAATATCTTTAAGATTAAAGGAATACTTATTATTTATAATTTCCTTTAAGTAATTAATACTTAATTTACTTCTTCTTAAATATAAAACTAATTAAACTAATTTATAAAAAAAGAAATTAAAAAATAAATAATTAATTTACTTAAAAGCTATAAAAATATCTTTCTAAGAGTTATCTTAAGCTAATTATATTCTAAATATATAAATATTTATACTATACTAGGAGATCTCTTAAAGATATAACAAATGGCCCCTTTTAAGAGCCCTAAATGCCTATATAATAGAAAATTCTATAAATTTATAATAGCTAAGTATATATACCTTTAATATATACTTATAGAAGACTCTAATTTTAAGCTTAATAAGAAGCTAATAAATAAAGATTATACTTATATATATATATAATTTTAGAAATTTAAATAGAATAAGCTTTATAAAGAGGTAGTATAAAAAGATTGGATATTTACTATAATAATTATAAAAAATAATAAATAAAATATTATTCTATTAATTATTATTATTATAGTTCTTAATCTAATATTATTATATATAGTGCAGAAAGCTATATTAATATTTATAATATTGGAAATAGCTTTTTATTTACTTTATTAAAGTATATTGGTTAATAATTATAGTGTTATTTACTTAATTAATTTAAAGGAATAGCTTATAAAAGGATTCTTTATATTAGAAAAAGGAGGCTATATAAAGGTAAGTTTAAGCTAGTTTCTAATTATAGGAAAAAGCAAATATATATTAAAGAATCTATTTAAAGATTTAATTAGTGCTTATATAATTAAGTTAAAGTTTAATAATATTATTATAGTAGAAGGATTTTATACTAATATTATATTAAAAGCTTATTTAAAGGAAATTGGAGTCTAGTATTATAATTTTAATTACTCTTTATATTTTAGAAGCTTAAAGTAAAGTGTCTTTTTAATTAAGTATAAATATATATATAATATAATAGTTCTTTAATATAAGTTAATTTCTATCTATCTATTAAACTAATTAATATTTAATAATATAATTCTAATTAATAATATAAATATTTAATTAATTATTATTATATTAGAAAATAAAAAGTAAAGCTTTATTTATTAGTTTAGACCTTTAAAGGACCTTCTAAAGCTAAGGGAGAATACTAAGGAGCTATAATATAAATAAGTAAGGTATCTTAGAGCCATAGTATTAAAAGAGCTAGTAAGAAAGGATTATAATATACAAATTAAAGGAATTATAAGAATAGACTGTAAGACTTATGCTTGAATATATATAAAATAGGTTATATTATATAGGTAGTTAGACTACTGTTTACTAAGGTTATTTTAGTGTATTTATTAGGACTTATAAGATTACCTTAGAGGATATAATAGCTCTAACTAGCTTTTAATTATAAAAGATAAATATAGTAGTATATTCTATATATAATCTATTATTAATAAGTAAGGAACTATTGTATTTAATAAGTTATTTTGGTTTAAGAGCTAGATTAAAAGATAATTTAGTTTTTTAATATATATTATTAGATATAATAATGAGGTTATTACTATTACAATTAAAGGTCTAATTGAATATTAAAAATAGATATGTGAATAAGGTATAGATTTAGAGCTCTCTCTACTAGAGACCTACAAGCCAAATGGTATTATTAAATATATAGATTAAGAAATAATAAATAAATCTAATATAATGCTTAATAAAGTAAAGCTTCTAATAAAGCTATAGCTAGAGAGTACTAGAATAACTATATATTTACTTAATATATTACCTTCAAAAATAAGAAATTAAATATCCTTATTTAAGAAGTTAGATATATAATTTAGGCATTATACTTCTTTATTAATAAAAGAGCTTATAGTTAACTTAAGGCCTAATTAAAATAGTATATATATATATAGTTATTATATCTATCCTTTAATTAAAGGTAAGATATTAAGTTAATAAAAAAGAGATATAAAAGTTAATTTTAAAGGCTATATAGGGTATTTAATAGGATATATAGCTTATAATATATATTATATATAGATACCTTAACTTACAAAGATTATTACAACTCGAAATATATAATTTAATAAGTATATCAATTACAAACCAGATAAGCCAAGCTTAGCTAAGTATATAATCATTTAACTTAAAGATTAGGCTCTCTAAATTAAAGAGGAAATTAATAATAAGATAATATATAAGGGATCTTTATAAGGACCAATATCTATAAGTTTAAACTTAGGGGTAGAGGCGCTTATAAGTATAGAAATAATTATTTAAAGTGTAGTAAAAGATATTAAATATATATTTAATTAAATACTTATAAAACTTTAAATATTAGAATAAATTTTAGAATTAAAAAATATATATTTAAAAAGTATAATAAAAGCTTAATAAAGTATAGGTTAGGTATAATAAATAAAGATAAATATAATAGATTAATTATTAATAAAATAATCTATAAGCTTAGAGGTATATATACCTAAGATAATAAATAAGTAATTAAAATAATTAAAGTAAATAATAAATTAATTAGTAAATAAGATAGTAGAGAAAGTAATAGCTATACTACTATTTAAATTATTAAAACTTATAATTATTATTAATACTAGCATACTATAAAGCTAGGAATAGGAGTTAGAATCTATATATAGAAGAGGTAGAGGTTAAAGGCAAGATCAACTAATTATTCAAATGCTTATAAGTATATAAATATATTATTATTAAGCTTAAAGAAGTAATATAAGGTAGAATTAAAGGACTTTAATATAATAAAATTATAATAAAAACTTAATATTAAATTTCTTTATAATTGATTATTATAAAATAAATTATATAGATTTTAAAAGTATTTAAATTATATTTATAATACTTATAGAAGTAGTAAAGTAAAAGGAAGCTACTTGGATTAGTATGATATTAAACTGCTCTAAGCTATACTAAGATAATCTTCTTAAGCTTTTATAAAATTAGAGAGAGATGATAAAATACTTATTAAATAAGTTATTTATTTAAGTAATATATTAGGAGGTTAGAATCTTGATTGAAAAGGGAATATGGAGAGAAATAGAGTATATAAAGATATAAATTAAACTATTATTGTTTAAATGGGTCTTTATTTATAAATTTAATTAAAATAAATATTTTAAATAATATAAAATGAGGTTATATATTTAAAATAATTTATAAAAAAGCTTTATAATTAAGAGTATATATATTATAATACTTATAATATAATTATTTTATATAATTATTATTTTAGCTACTTAATTTAATCTAGAAATTAAGTAATTTAATATTATTAATACTTTTATTAATATAATAAAAAGTAAAGATAATATATTAATTATATATAAATTATTAGATAGATTTAAGTAACTAAATAAGTATATAGAGCTAGATTAAGCTTTATATAGTTTTAAGGACTTACCTTAGCTATAGTTTAATAAGTTTACTTTAACTCTTAAGAAGCTAAAAATGGAAGCTAGTTTAAAAAAGCTTTATTTATTTTATATTAAAGCTTATAATATATTTATTATATTCTTTATAAATAATATTCTAATATTATATTATAGGAATAATATATTTATAGTATTAGAAATAATAAAAGATATTAAGAAAATATATAAGATCTTAAATAAAAGTAATATATAATAGTTCTTAAATATAAAGATAATTTAAAATTATATAAAGTATAAGATATATTTATTTTATAATTTATATATTAAGAAAATAATTATAAAGTTTAAATTAGATATTATAAATACTCACTCTAATATATTAATTTTAATAATAAAGCTAGCTAAAAGATAAGATTAAGTAATTATATAGGAAATAAAGATATATTAGGAAAAAGTTGGTTCTTTATTATATATAATAATAATGATTAGACTAGACCTTATATTTACAATATTATCATTATCCTATTTTCTTACTAACCTAAGTTAAAAGCACTAAAACACTACTAACTAAGCTATTTAATATCTTTTTATAATATAAAACCTTATAATTTAATATAGTTAAAGTAATAAATTGTAGGCTATAGTGATTGCTAGTAATACCTCTTTTACTAATAACCCTAAAATATAAAGATCTTTATAAAACTATATAATAAGCCTATTTAGTAGACTAGTTATATAGAAGGCCACCTACTAAGCTACTATAATAATATTAATAATAAAGGTAGAAATACTTGCTTTAGAATATATTATAAAGGAAATAATTGGCCTAAAGTATTTTTTTAATAAAATGCACTTTAATCTAGAGGTAGACTAGAACTTATAGTATAATAATCTTTAAACTATATAACTTATTATTAAAAAAGGCAATTAAATAATAATTTAATTATAATATATTAATATTATAAATATATAATTATATTAAGAGTATAAAAAAAGCTTTTTAAAATAACTTATCTAGAAATAGGGCAAATGCTTATTAATAGGCTTATTAAAGTATTATTATAGTAGTACTTTAAGTAATTTTAAGTATTATTAAATATAATAGATCTTAGCTAAGTAAAGTAAAAATAATATATAAAGAAAAATAATTTATTAAATTAAGCTTATTTTAATTTTTTTTAAATAATATTTAAAATTATTATCACAGGCTGAAGCCTGGCAGAGGATTACAGCTATACCATATCCACCTAGATTAAGCTTCATAACTATATTAATAGCAAGAGCACACCAAGGCATATATAATCAGAAGAATATATTCTTCTAATTATCTTCTTCTCCTTCCTTCTTAGCTTTAAATAAACTAATATAGAGTACCCTTCAAATTAAATAAATCTAAAATCAGCCCTTTATATATCTAAAGCTTAACTAACTTTAATACAAACTATTAGTTAAGATATTTATAGATATAATAGTAGATCAAGGATCTAGTAGCTTGGCGCTGGATAAGGCGATCTAATAGTAATTAATATAGTTTATATAGTAAGGATTAAGTGTAGTTTTAGCCTTAATCTAGAAGTAGATTGTATAGTTAAGAGTTTAATAGGGTAGTATAATAGAGAGATTAATATTATTATAGAAATACCCTAAGGAGAGCCTAAGGGCCTTAGTTAAGGTGAAGTTATTAGGTTTAATTAGGCTAGATATTAATATCCTTTGATAGTCTCTTTTAAAGTAGAAGTTACTTTTAAATCTATTAAAGTTTTTAAGTAATTGTTATAAGTACTTAATATAATTATAGTAAATAAGAGATAAATTAAAGTTAGATATTTATTTTTATATATTAAATTAAAAGCTTTAATACTTAATTAATTTATATTTAATAGTAAGATTCTAGAAGATAATAATTATCTTCTATATTACTAAAGAATCTAAAGATTATTATAATCCTATAGATTTTATATATTACTTAGATTATATATATAAAAATACTAATTTATAGATATATATAGTAGTATCTTTATAAACCTTTTAATAAAATAAGAATATCTCTTTTATAAGCTTTTTACTTAAGTTTAAGTAGATTATAGTAAATATAAGAGGCTTCTAGTAGGCTAATTAAGCTAAGATTATCTTTTTAAAAGGTGTACTAAACTTATAATTGTAGTATAGCTTGATCATAGTAGACCTACTATATAATTATATAGGCTAGCTAGCTTAAGTATAGGATATAGCTTGGAAGCTAGAGAAACTCAGGAAGCCTAGAAAAAGGAACCTACTACTAACTAAAGGTAAGATTATATTTCTTAGGTCCCTAAAATGACCAAGGATTATAAAAATAATATACTAATAATAAATAAGGTAATTACTAAAAAATCAATCTTTTATAAGTAGCCTACTAATAATTAAGACTAGAATATATAATATTGCTTTGGCTATAAAAGTCTTAATCACTTAAAGGCCTTTTATCTAATTTATTAATTAATAGTTTAATAATCTTATATAAAGAAAGCCAAGTAGGCTAATAGTGCTAACTCTATGAAGTTAGACTTATCTACTAGTAAGAATGAAGATTTAGAAAATAAGAAGCTTTAATATAAAATTAAATATTAAAGCTATCTAAGGAAGATCTCTAAGGATAAGTAAAGTAAAAGCCTATAATAATTAATAGATTAGCTTTAATTAAAGCAAGAATTAATAATTAACTTATTTAAGCCCTTATTAATATAAGCTATAATGTTTTTACCCTTATAAGTAAAGATCTAGCCAATCGGCTAGCCTTTCTATATGTTAAGAAGAAGCTATAATAGCTCAATGGCTTTACCAAGTCTAAGGAAAGGATTTATACCTCTAGGGTTATGGTATTAACCTTTGAGGTAGGAGATTATAAGTAGAGGCTATATACCTATACTATAAAAGGCCTAGAAGAGGATTTATTCCTAGGCAAGCCTTAGTTAAAGATAAATAAGGTTATTTATAATATAGCAAAGGAGTATATTACCTATAGGGTAGCTAGAATCAAGCTGTAGCTTGCTGGTGAAGAAGAAACCCTAGAGGTCCATTAGATATAGGTAGCTTGTTATATTATAGCTGTGACCTTTGCAGCTGAATATTGCTGCTTATATAGAATATATGGTCTAGTAGTATTATTAATATAATCTATTAATTTAAAAGATATTAAAGAAGCCCTTTAATAAAAGATTAAAGAAAACCTAAAGGAACAGGTTCTAGCTACATTACTTAATAAATTTAAAGAACTATTCTTAATAATAAAGACAGCTAAACTATTACTATACTAATTAGATATTGATTATAAGATTAACTTATAATAAGACAAATTTAGGAATAAACTACCGCTCCCTTAAGGACCTTTATATAATATATTTAAGGAGGAATTGCTAGTCCTCAAAAAGACTCTTAGAGATCTATTAAATAAGGGATTTATCCAAGCTAGTAGCTTAACTACTAGCGCCCCAGTATTATTTATTAGGAAGCCTAGAGGAGGACTACACTTTTATTATAACTACCATATACTTAATACTATTATACAGCAGGACCAATATTCTCTTCCCCTAATTACAGAGACATTACAGAACCTATCCAAGGCTAAGTGATTTACTAAACTAAATATAATTACTACCTTCCATAAGGTCCAAATAACTAAAGGGTATGAGGCTAAGACTGCCTTCCAGACCCGGTTTAGGCTATATAAGTGGCTGGTATACCTATTTGGCCTGAGCGGCACACCTACTACATTCTAGAGGTATATGAATAAGGTGTTGTAAGACTTTCTAGATGACTTTACTACAGCCTATTTAGATAATATATTAATCTATTCTAGTAGCTCAAAGAAGGATCATCTAGCAAAAATATAGAAGGTACTCTATACCTTAGCTATTACTAAACTATATCTAGATTTAAAGAAATATAAGTTTATAGTTTAAGAGGTAAAATACCTAGAATTTATTATATAAGCTAGGAAAGGAGTATTCTATAACCTAGAGAAGTAGTAAGTAATTTATAAATAAAAAGTATCTTAAATAATAAAAGGTATATAAAGTTTTTTAAGCTTTATAAATTATTATTAGATCTTTATACTAAACTTTATAAAGATATTAGTTCTTTTAATAATATTAACTTGGAAAGAGGTTATTTTTAAATAAAGATTTAGTAAGAAAGTAGCTTTCTAGGAACTTAAGTATAGATTTTATAAAGCTTCTATATTATAATAGTAGAATTTAGATAGATTAATATTTCTTAAGGCTAATTATTTAAGTAATATATTAGAAGGAGTGCTAGCTTAAGAAGATAAGTAGGGCTATTATTGGCCAATTACCTTTCACTTATAATAACTAAGCCTAGTAAAATATAACTACCTAATCTATAATAAGGAAATACTAATAATTATATATTATTTAAATACTTAAAGAGTAGAATTATATAATTATAGCTTATTTATTATTATTATAGATTATAAGAACCTAATATACTTTATAAAATATTAATATCTTATAAAATGATAGAGTTATTAGGTAGGATAGCTATTAGAATATAATTTCTAGCTTAAGTATTAACCTAGTAGTAAGGCAGTAGTGCCAGATATATTAAGCTATAGAGAGTAGGATATACTTAAAGAGGTTAAAAACCCTAAGAAGTAGGGCTATTACCTACAATTAATCCTTTAATTAGTTATTTTATAAGATAAAGTAATTATACTAAAGTAAGTTATTCTTTAAATAATTTAAGTAAAGATATTATAGATAGTAGTTTTCTTTAATTATCTAGAGCTATAGGATTTATAGGATTAAGCTATTATTATAAATAAGATTTATATAAGTATATATACTATAATATAATAGTAGAAGTAAAATCTATTACTTAAGTTAGATTTAAAGGTTTAGATCTTAAAATATACTTTAGATATTAAAGGTTAGTTAATCTTCTAAGATCGATTATAAGTATTTAGTAGTAAGATTAATGTAAAGGTATTATATACTTATATTATATAGATAGAATATAATACTATTACTAGAGATCATCTAGGCTATAATAGTATAATAATTTTAATATTAAGGTAATTCTTTTAGCTAGAACTATTACAGCTAATTCACTAGTTTATTACTAATTATCAAGTTTATAGAAGAAGTTATATCTAGTAGTAATTAAAGAGAGGGCTATTAAAGCCTTTACTAGTTCTAGAATAATTATAGAGTGATCTAGCTATAGATTTTATAATAGATCTTCCTTTAATAGATAAAAATAAGTCTTAATATTTATAAATAATAATTAATTAACTTATATAAGCTATTATATTTAAGATTATACCTATAATAGAAGTAAAAGTCTATATAGAATAGTTCCTTAGCTACCATTATAGATTATATAAAATACCCTAGTCTATTATTAATAATTAAGGAAGCAATTAGATCAATAGATTCTAGTAAGCCTTCTATAAGCTAGCTAGTATTATATAATAGTTTAATATAGTATACCACTTATAGATTAATAGGAGGCTAAAATAGATAAACTAGGAAATCTAAGTATACTTATAAGTATATATTTACTATTTATAAAAGGATTAGGGTTATTATCTTTTAGTAATGTAGTTAGTACTGAATAACTATAAGAACTTGGCTATAAAGATAAGTCCCTTCTTCTTAGAGTATAAGTACTATATAGAGCCTTTTAAGGTCTAGGAGATTGCTATAGAGTTATTATTAAGTAACAATAAGGCCTAGGCTAGAAACCTATTATAGAAGATTTAAGATACTATAGAATTTACATAGGCTATAGTAACTGTAATACAACAGCACTATAAACAAATAATAAATAAAAAGCAGATGCTAGTAGAGAGATTTAAGGTTAGAGATAAGGTCTAGATTAATCTGACCAACTATAAGTCCTCTAGGCCTTATAAGAAGCTAGATTGACTATATTAGTAATATATTATAATAAAAGTAATAGATATATATATAATAAAGATTAATATACCTAGGGTAATATATTTATAATTTTATATTAACCTTTTAAGAAGAGTATAACAAGATCCCTTACTAGAATAATAATAAGATAACTTTTAGCCTTTATTAATTTAAGTAGATAATGAAAATAAGTAAATAATTAAAGAAATCCTATATACTAAATAAAAGTAATAAAAATAAGGCAAGATCTAAGAAGCTTTTGTTCAATAATATAGCTATAAAGAATCTATTTGGTAATTAGTAGAGTTCTTAATAGAGCTAGAAGCCCTAAATATATATAAAGCTATTTATAAGCTAATTATAAAATTAGATAGCCTAGTAAGTAAGTATATAGTACTAAAGTAATAAAATTATTACTTAGAAGAAAGGGGGGGTAATATTATAGGCTGAAGCCTAGTAAAGGATTATAGCTATATTATATCCACCTAGATTAAGTTTCATAATTATATTGGTAGTAAGGGTATACTAAGGTATATATAATTAGAAGAATATGTTCTTCTAATTGTCTTCTTCTTTTTCCTTCTTAGCTTTAGATAGACCAATATAGAGCACCCTTTAGGTTAAATAAACCCAGGACTAGCCCTTCATAATTATTAAATTATATATTATATTACTCTTTAAATATACTTTAAATAATAATAATATTTATAAATTTATTAAATAAAATATAAATATATAAATATTATTTCTTTAAATTATTAATAATACTTTAAAACTTTCTTTTACTTATTTCTTAAATAATTATTTTACTAATATTTTATTTAAAAAGCTTAAAACTCTTATTTAATATTTTTATAAATAAATAAAGAATATATTTTATATAAATTATTATTTATATAATTAATTAATATAAAATTTTAAATAAATTAAATAATACTTATTTATTTAATACTTTTTATTATTTAAAATAATAATAAAATAATATATTAAAAGTATAAGTATTTAATAATTATTTATAAATTAATAATAAAGTATAAAATTAATTAATATAAGTATATTAAAGGTAATATTAATAATTATTTACTTTATAAGTAATATAATACTTAGAATATCTCTCTACTATATAGCAATTCTTAAGCTAGCCCTTTCCAATAATAGTAGAATACAGATAATTCTTACAGGGCAGGTCGAATAGTACTCCCAAAGTATTAGGAGCTAAAGATCAAGTATAAGAAAAAGAGTCTAGAGTATAAGAATTAGAAGTTCTGGGCTTGGTGATCTAAGTATATTATAGAATATAGATTAATTATATAAAATATAAAAAGTAAGTATAAAAATATTTATAAATATATATTTAAAAGTAAATAATAAAGAAATTTATATTAATTTAAGATTAAATCTTTTAATAATAGTATATTAAAAATAAGTAATAATAGATTAGAATATAATATTAATAAATATAAATAAAATTATTATATATATTTATAAATAAAAGAAAAAAATCTTAAATTATTATATTAAAATTAAAAATAAATAAAAAAAAAGAAATAAGATTATAAATATAAAAAATTATAATATTTATAAATTTTAATTATATTAAATTATAAATATTATTTAAAATTAAATTTCTTATACTTTAAAAAATATAATCTTATAATTACTTTTAAAATATTATTTTAAAAAATAATTTTAATTATTATATTTATTTATATAAAATTATAATAATAAAAATAAAACTATTTATAATATTTAACAATTTATAATAATAAACTATAAAATAAAGAGTATATAAAGACTAGTTATAGCTAGCCTCAATAGCCTCACAGCCTCAATGCGTTATCGCAGCCCCACAGCCAATTAGGGCTAGACCTAGCTATAAAACACATAGTTGACTACTCTTTATTTCATAGGAATTAAGGCTCTTTCAATCTCTCGTTATGACCCAATGACCAAAGTGTGATAAAAAGCAAATGGCCACTTCAGATACATTCATCTGACAGCTCGAGAGTTTGCCCAAAACGGCCCCGAAAATCACAATCTTAAACCAATAATTCCACAGCCACATATTGCCAAAGCACAAATAGCAACCGAATGCCTTATCTACTTTACAACTAGACTTCCCTCAAAGCCAATCTCTGGTCAAATTGGCGTATCTACCAATGACACCGCCATGAGTTGTTGGCCATTTCTCAAATTTGCCTCTACAAACTGGATAGTTTTGCTTATAAATGTTTTCCGGTATCATGGGCAGAGCCTTTTACATGATGCTATCAAAAGCCTCCGCAATGAAGTTTACACTTTTCTTGACAATCGTCTTTCCATAATGATCTGGCTTGAGGCACTCTATACTTTATTCGCCAGCAGCATCACCATTTTCTTACAGAAAACGCAAAAAGATATAAGCATTCTCCTAAAGACAGTCGATTTAGGAGAGCTCCGAGGACTTTTATATAATCTAAAAGACTTGTTTGATGACATTTACTTGATAAACCTCGAGTGGGGTCAAACTCTTTCAAAAGTGCTATTGGAAATTTGGGGCGACATCACAATGTTTGAGCAAAGCAGATTCCTACTTCCAACGAAAGCAGGAAATATCGAGTCCCCTGCACAGAACCATTACGATAGAAATATTACAACTGCTCCCAGACCTTTGTTTAGTGAATCCAGGGGTTCAACAGACTCCAAAAGACTCGCCATACTTGGTGTCTACCCTAGCAAGTAAGTCAGTCCTAGATTTCGCTGGATGGATCAAACTAAACCTGTCAGGGTGCTTTCGTGACGGTTGGGAGAAGCACTCCAATATTCCTTACTATGATGGCACTCCAGAAAGGTTAAGACGACCCAAAAGCCCTGAAACACGACAGCACTTCAAAGACGCATGTTCCGGCTGGACTGTCAGTTTTGAAATACTTTCTATTGAGCCTAACAAGACCAAACAAGTTCTTTGCGTGAGTGGACCTATTTATCCTCCCGATGTGGAAAAATGCCTAAGACAAAATTTGACCTCGGACTCGAAGGATTGGATTCTTTCATTCCCTATGTCAATTGGGCCGTCACTAAAAGCATTCACCTTATTAAATATGCTCATATCCGTCGATTTAGAGGAACCTTATGTTACACCTTTGAACTGGCCGTTAGAAAATCGCAAACACGGCTGGATTGAATGCAGGTCAATTAAAACCAGCTCCAGCACGGCTCTTCGGCTCGATAGATATACTTACCAATTCTTGTGGAGCCTGGATGAACGGTATCTCTTGTTTCGAGACCGCGAGCTTGCGCCAATACAGTGGTTTGAAAACGGGACATATGTGGTCATTTTCTCCGTCGATAAATCCTCAAATGGGCGGAGAAAAGCTCATCTGCTCAACTACTTTTCCACAGACTCTCTAAGCATAGGGATTCATGGATGTCATTTTCATCCCACCGAGGCTCTACTCTTATTTCAAGATGATTCAAAGTTTTATGTCTGGCGGTTCCGGCAAGGCAGGTTATTTACGATTCTTTCTGCGAGAGACGACGTGCTAATCATTCCTATAGAGCCAAAGCCAAGAGTTTTAGAATTCGTTGACACTGACAATCAATCACCTACCAGGGTTGATGGTCTATCATTCTCAAACTGTGGTAAATCTCTGGCTATTTCTTATCGTTATCAACCTTGGCCAGAGCTATATAAGTTGGAGCACCTTTTCCATGATGACCCTCACACCTTTGATACTCATCAAAGTATGGATAAAGAGACAGAATCAACTACTTGGCAGACCGTGAATGGTTCGCAGCCGACTTGCACACAATTCGGGATCTCGCTACCCCCAGCTACGCTAACAAAAGCGTTTATTCCAAATGATAGTACGGCTCTGAACGCAGATAAGCCGAGCATCGCCAATTCATCCACTATTACAATCACCATGGGAGCAGATCAACATTGTAACATGACCCAGTGCAGCGTAGGCTCGCACGAGGTTCAACTTCATCACCGAGTCGGGCATCAATACTCAACTACGTCACTTATTAAATTGCCTCGGTCAATCCCTACTCAATCTATCGAGGCACAGGTGGTTCTACCCAGTCAAGATAACGGCTTTCAAAATTGTCAGGTGATTCTAAATGCGGGGCCAGCAAAGGTTTCTCTGAGCAGTGAAGCCGTCGCTGCAAACTATTTGCCTATTATCATCCGGAAAGACCGTCGAGCTCTAAAGCCTGCTAGCACTTCATCCGAAGGAAAAACGAGAGGTACAACAAAGGAAGTGAGCGATAACCCATTATTGGCTGTAATAGGCAGTAGGGAAGTGGAATTAACGTTGAAACCCCATCACCGCATCGTTTGATGAAGTAAATGAATGTTTATGAACAAGTGGATTAAACCTCTGCTCAGAGGGACAAATTTACCAAATTTTTAAACGACTTTGAGGTGCATAGCATACTATTATCATTATTACGGAGTCAAGGTAAACATAATAAGTAAGGGAGCTTTCCAACTATTACAGGAATACGTAGACTATGGACTACTTTTACGAGCACTTTACAAAGCAATCTCGATCATAAAAGTATAGGTCAGGCTTAGCAGACTTGGTTAGAATACCCAGGCTCTTGTAAACGTCGCTGAACATGTAACACTTGTTCCACCTTGTGTCCCAGCCAAAGCTCTTGCACTTCGTGCTCAGAAGGCAATAGTTGCCACATTCATACTGATTCTTAACATCCTTAGGATCTTTACCGACCCTATATTGATCAAAAACACCAGCCTGTGGAACACGCTGATTGCAAGTCGCGCTTCCGGGGACTTTTGGGTTGGTAATAGCCGGCGTTGTTTTACATTTCGGGTTTGTCGTCTTGGTACCACCACTGTTGCCGCCAGACAGACCGGTCCCACCACTAGCCAAACCGTTACCGGTCATGCCGCCGGCTTTTCCTTTAGAGTCAGGAATACCATCGTCGTCGTCTCCCTTCATGCCATCATCTGTATATCCAATACAGAATTCTGCGATTGGGTCGCTCTCCCAGGGTTTAACAAGATTCCAGGCCAACTCGCCAACATCATCGACATGAATCACACCTTGGAGCGTATTTGTGAAGTGGATATTCCAAGCGATTCCATAACAGCCTCCATTAATATCGTGCTTGATTGTACCATCAGGAGCAACCACAGCCGACACCTGGAAGATACCTTCTGTTACAATAGCAGGTGTCTCCACAATGGAGACATCCGCCTCCCAGACGTCGACCAGGACAAATACACCGACTCCGAATTTGAATGGGAAGCCTAACGAAGCTTCTATCTTCAGCTCACCCGAAACTTCGGCTCTAGGTACGAAAGCGGGAGTAAACCCAGTGGCATGGCTGTTGCTGAAGTCCTTCAGATCAAACATGATGTCAATCTTGTTCCACTCGACCCCAGTCCCGATAAGAAGTGTGCCAGTGGCTGAGATGCCCGCCTTGAACTCCACTGAGGAACTGATATATGGTCCGATATCAATAAGTTTAGGAATCCCAAGCTGATAGAGAATGATTCTCGCAATCAGGTATTCCCAAGTCTTCTCATAGAGAACATAGGCTTCTATCCCTATGTAAAGACCCAGTTTGATTTGGGCTTTCAGACCAACCTGGGCTGTGTTGACTGAAAAAGTGAGAATATTGACGTCGAATTCGCTGTATACAGAAAATGTCCCTGTAATACCACACTCCACGCAGAAAAAGGCAACACCAAACTCCTTTTCTGTTTTGGCTTTTCGCACTGCAAGCGCAGTATTAGTTGACCTCACTGCAATAGCAGTTATATCGGAGCCCTCCGCAGGAGCATATCTAGCCAATCGCTTGTGGTGGCCGTCTTTCGATGCAATCTCACCCTTCTTCCAAGATTCGTTTTTGTCTTTCTTTCCCAATTCTTTGCTGATCTTCAGCAGGAGCGCAGCGTTTTCCCAGGGAGCATCCGGGGTGGAACCAATGAAATCACTCAGGTAGAGGCCCAACGACAAAGGCTTCGACTCATCACGACGCTGGAGAGGGCGTGTTTCGAACATCTGTTGAATAAGTAAAAGTATTAGCCAAAGCCTCTCTATAAATACAAGGACATGCCAAAAATGGCAATAGTACAAAACACACTCACGTCTCTCTTATTATTAGCTCGTTTTAATTTTGTGGTTGTTGGAACATCGCCAAGTTTTAGGTTAAAATGAGCCCCAGAATCCTTGTACGTGGTCGGGGAACCTTTAGCTGTGAAAGTCTTCTTGCTATCAGAGAAGGTGATGGACGTGGCGAGGAATAGTTCGTTCTCATTGTCGGTTCCACATCCATCCACAGCCGTTACGAAAACAACTTTGCTGTTTGTCTTCCAATTTTTCTTTGCAAAGGTGTATGCGGCAGCGGTCAGAGTGGCAGTGAGGCTACCAGATGAGCAGGAGATGCCGGAGACGTAATCAGAATGATCCAGTGGAACTGTGGGATATCTGAAGGTAAAGTTGGCTTGAGAGAACACGCCAGCATCACGCTTCAGTAGTTTGTGTTTGGAATTGGAACCGGAATTTGGGTCTTCAGGCGAGCCGGCCCATGCTAGCAAGATGTTCTTGTTGAGAGAAAGAGTAGATAGCTTGCTTCCGTCAACGGCGGGAGGAACCACTGGCTCCATGACCTGTGATGTGGCATTGGTGGTTGTGCCATTCGTGCTGGAACTTGAGTCATCACGACGATTGAATTGGAACAATGGTATGTCGGGGCCGCCTCCGGGGCTAGGTGCAGCGGATGAAGAGTTGCAAAGGAGAAGGGCACTGAAGGCAAGAGATGCCAGAGCCTTGGGGAAGATCATGTTGGGTGACGAGTTTTTAGGCTTGTGCAGAAGCCGGCAAACTCAGTAAAGATAGATAAATTGTGTGGACAGAGTGTAAAAGAGCAAGTTGTGTGCCATGAAACAGGAGTGACGGTCAAAACCAGTGGAAGTCATGCAACAAAAGAAGGTTGACACCTTCTGTCTCGCATGTCCTTCTTTAGCTCGTAACGATAGAACACGAGAAATTTGCGAGGCCTCCTCAGGATATATCGCAATGTCCCAGGAGCAAGACAGCCGTCAAACATTTCTCAAGCGGCAGGTTCCATGACTCTTAATTATGCCATTATAGTTAGCACAAAGCCACAGGGGCTAGCTCTTGGGTTGGATTAATCGCTCGCGCGATACAAGCTAAAAACGTTTGGTCGAGTGTCCGGCCAGGGCTAGGTCTCGTTGGCTCTGCACAAGCGCGGCACTTGATTTTAGCTGTTGCTTGATCACCCAATTCCAGGGATCTGGGATCCCACTAATCCAAATCAGATGTAATTTCCGTTGTATTGGTTCCAGGGCGCTCGGGTAGCCCTACAACACATGCAGAAAAGCTGAAAACAAGACTTCACCAGTGGTTGAGTATCCCGAGCTAGCGTGAGCCAGTCAACCGGCATTTGCCCACTGTCTCCCCGCGCTCTCCGATGGTGGCGTTTGCACCAGAAGAGGCAACACCGCCACCAAAATTGCCAAGGCTAGTTAGTGAAGCCTTGGGATAGGGACTAGCTTGCAACCTAACCCCTGAGGAATTCTACGCATCCATAGAAAAACAACTTCCCATTAATTTATATACTCTTTCTCCTTTTCATGCATTACTGTGCCAAGCCAAATAGATGACGCTATTGCGGTCCATTCCGCTTCCGCTCCCGTCCAGAATCAAAATTCACTCGTGATTCTTGAGGCACAATGCTATTTCGACAGAACATTTTCGTAGATTCGCGTCTCTCATTCGCACTAGTGGACTATGAATTACGCCCTCCACCCGCTTTGAGATGATGGTCACATCTAAGTTGCATAAACCTCTGCTCGACTAAAAGACGGCCATCCAATAGTTTCATTTGCCGGTACGGCATTCATATCCTATTCGAATACAGGAGCAAGGATTCAAAAGATTGCGCCCGACAGACTCCCTGATATCCCGCTACCCAAACTTGGAATGCCATCCAAACTCTATCACAAAATGATTTGCGGTGCCTTCCGGTCGGTCTAGTGTTGAGCTCTCACATCTGACGCTCGGACACCCCAGTGGTGGGGCATTGGACGGCTCAACCATTTTTGGAGTTATTTTTAAGCTTGACTCGCCAAATGTCACCTTTGCTCTGTCCAACGCAAGGCGAAATACGGATGCGTGTGATATATATCAAACATTGGTAGAAAATATAGGGCGGGAGTGATACCCCTCATCTCGTTTCTTACATCTCGGGAGGTGCATCCTATGCCTCGATAGAGGCAACGTATCATGTTTCATTGCATTGGCTCAATGACTCTCTAAGGTCTAGAACCACCATAAACAAAGTTAATATTAACCAAATAATTAAGGGGGCATACTAATACCCCTAATGCCCATTTCTTAAGTCAAAAAGGAAAATCCAACCCTCCGTGCGATATTCGGCGGACCAAAAAGCGGTGCTTGGTCTAGTGAAATCCATTGCACTACTAAAGGTCGCCCTCTGTCGGCCGCCTTTAGAGTTTCAGAAGCTTCATAGACCAGGTGAGTAGGCAGCATGGCTAGCTACAACAGGAAACCATGGCCACGGTCATGCCCCTGATCCGCTCTTTAGGTCTCATGAGGTCTGGCCAAGCCACATCAATTGTTTAAACCTAATTCGGTGATCCATCGAGTATTTTTCTTGGCGCTATCGAAATCGGCTGTCTGTAACGGGCGCTTAGTGGCACCTAGGCTGACTCGCTTGTGCTCCCAGGCACAAAACAGTGTACTCTTCCGTAACGGGCCTAAAATGCGCTAATCAACGGCTAGCCTGCTTCACTCAGTTGACCTTGATGAACCTGCGCGACGCCTGAAATCCTAGACTTTGTGTAGAATAGCTCCAGGGGGAACGCGGAAAGTTCCAGATGCTAAAATGATGTACTGGAATCCTATATTGGTCTTTAAAATGATAGACATGGTTTTATAAATTGACATCTACCTAGCAATCCAGTTCCTCGGGTTCAATTTGCACTCACTTCCTGTCCATCCCCTATCACATTCATTCCTAGTGCGTTCATTTATCATTCATTATGAAGGTGACACTTCAGACGGTGGCTCTTCTGCCACTTTTGGTGTCTTCTGCGATTGCTGGCACTGCCGACGTTACGTGCCGAACTGAATTGGGCACCAAGTCCGTCAAAAAGGTACCAACAACCACAATCGTGAAGACCAGCACTCGTCAGCCCACTGTAACCAGCAAGGTTACTCCGGTTGTGACCAAATCCGTCGCTCATTGGTACACGGTCACGGCCTGGACCACCGAAACGGAGACTTTTACCGACACTACTGTGACGGATACGTTCAGCACTACAACTACTCTGTATACTGTACGGACCCTTACCGACACCTCAACTGTCACAACAACCAAGACGAGCACTTCAACCACCTCGTCTGTCTCCACCACTACCATTGCAACTACTCCGGGCTACCGTTTCATCCAAGATACCGTCAGTACCACCAGACTATCAGTCCGAGACGTCACGAACCCTCACGCTCCTCGTGCTCCTGCAAAGAGAAAGGGTGTTCTGGCATCCACTTATCCCGCCAAGGTGGATTGTAGGTGTTGCCTTTTCTATGATAATATAAAATACTAACCCCGCCACCTAGGTACCAAGAGTGTTCCAAACACCAATACCCAGACGGTGAGCACCACCGTGGCGGCATCCACCAAGACTGTTCCCTACTGGAAGAAAACCACTGAGACAGACACCATCTCCACCACCAGCACGCTTGTACCACCTGATGTTTCCGTCACCGAAACCTATACCTCAATCTCAAGTGTGACCACCACTACAACTGTCTTCGCGACCAACACTTGGTGGACCAGCACCACTACCACTTCTGTCCTGCCCGGACCCACCGTGTACTCTGCTTGTGACCCAAGGAACAAGTTTGGTGTCAGTTTTAACAACGGGGGCACCAAGTACTACGTCACCAACGTCATCAACAACGGCCCAGCTGTTGGTTCTGACTTCAAGACGGTTGCTGATGGTGCCGAATCTCCTGAGGCTTGCTGCTATTCCTGTATGCAGTTTGGTACTTGCGAAACCTGGATGTTTAGGCCCGGTAATCTCAACTGCTTCCTCGTGTATCACGAGGGTGAAACTTGCACGTCTCAGAGAAACCATCCCAACTTCTTCATGTCCAAGGAGGACGAAGGCCAGGATCCCGATTCTGCGTTCATAGTTGGCAACGGCCTCTGTGGGTTCACTTACAGCGGCAATAGTGATGGCTCAATATTTCCCCCCCAGTAATTAAAGGAGTTCGGCTCGTAAGTAGGGGAGGGAGAGGCGCTCTCGATGCGTCCGAATCAGACAGCTCTTAGTTCTGCACACATATTCGACTAGTAAAGACCAGCTTCCATGTATTTGATAATTCTATTTCAATGTAGTCAAATACCTACAATTTAATACATACTGTTTCCGCTGCTTTAGTTGTCTCGCAATATTATTACCTTTTCTCTTTTCAATTCCCATGATGTGTTAGCCATTTCGGGAATAGTTCCCCTGACTCCACTTTTTGTCGTCAAGCGATCAATACATGCTCCGCTCCGAATCATTAAGGAGCTCCAGTAAGATAAGACATGAATTATCCAAGGAAATCTTGCAGTAGTCGCAAAATAAGAAAAGAAATACATTATATATTTATAGTCTGATTAATTACTAGCTTAAAATGAATATTATTTGCATCCAATGTTTGGTATAGCGAGGAATGGTTAATTGATGTCATAAACCAAACATTGTCAACTTTTTCTTTCCTTTATCAAATTAAACAAGTGAATTAAAAAGAAAATCCACAAGTAAACTGCCATTTCATCATTCATCATAAAATGAGCGTGTATCTTCGTATGTAAAAAAAATATAATAATAGCTGGAGCAATTTGCAACCTATGAAAAAATGTATAGGGTAAGCTTCATTTCAAAGCCAAACATGTATTTAAATCTGGGCTCATATACCTTCATCATCCCAACATAGAAACCGAAGTCTACATGAAGGAGGCACAACTAAAACTGGTCAGAATCTCCCATACATTGCCATTCTATTCCTGCCCAAATTCCATTGCTATCAAAATGTGGCTTATCAAGTGGAAGAATTGGAGATAAGGAACCGCGCCTGAACTGTTCAGCTTTCAAAGATGTTGACGCGAGGGTATTGATGGGACCCTGACACGTTCTTGCGCTCAGATGTTAAGGTGAGATAATGTTTCTAGTTAGGCAAATTTTGATCTCAACGCGTCTAACAGACCTAGGTACTGTGGTTATTAGAAACTGTAATCTTTCTTGTTTTTCTAGCTCTACCGCGCACGTACCACGCGACGCGATCGCGTCGCTCATCTCCCACCCCTCCGAGCAAGGGAACCATGACAAGTAACTACTGGGTCTGCCTAATTGAAATCTTCGAATCCTATTTTGTCGCAACAGAGCTAACTGGCGTGCTGCTTGAACTAGTCTTCTTGTATGGAGATGAACTGCCATATGATTGCCAGTCTACCGTGAGAGACGCTTTGTGTAGGCGTGTATACACATTTCCCTCTCGATGAGACTGGTGTGCCATTAGGATGCAGCACCATCTACCCTCCTGGCTGGATATTCTTGGATGGAAGTATAGCCTCTTTGTTGCGGGCTGAGCAGAGCACTGCAGCCGTTTCAGATGCCTTGAGCTGCCCAAAGAAATGGATCATGGCATGAGTGCATTTCCACGTGGCCCAGAGTTATTGAATAGCAACACTGCATTTTGCAGGTGCTGGGGGGAAGTCGAAGCACCTAAAACTCTCAAGTCAGAGACTGCAAGGGCGTACACTAATGCGCGTGGTTCTGGCAAAAGTGCAACTAGTCCCACTGTAACTGTAACAATGGATAATTCCAACGGTGTTTCTAGCCTAGTTGAAAATACTGAGTTGTGGGTGGTCACAGGTGTGGGACATGTCGATGTTGTGACGAACTCATGGCGAGAACAAATAATAGGATTTCTAATACAGTTTCACCTTGAAAATATTAGTAACTTAGGTTTGGTGCGGGTTGTGCTTTTAAGAATTTCTGGGTGATGTAGATAGAAATTGTTGATAGTCGCTGAAAATCATGCTCCCTCTAAGTCTATTGAATGCATCATTGAAACCGAACATCTTACGAGGGCTACAAGACATCTTATCAGTGGCCATAGAATTTTTGATGGGCCAAAATATATATTTTGAGAATATTATCGCAGCAGTCTAAAAAAAAAATACAAATGAAATAATTCTTGACAAGTCTTGAGAAAGAAAAATACCCGCTTTCGGGTGATGTGTGCCGACCTCTCCTGTTATAACAGAAGATAAACCAAATACTGGTTGATAACTATGTCATAGTTTCATAAGTAATGACGTGTCCTTTAGTTAAGCAAGCTGAAAAGCAGCACGGCGGCCTTCCTCAATTGCACCGTCAATATAGCCGACCCAGCCGTTGGCAAAATCAGCACTGGCCAGAATGACACGGTCACTCAGCTTTTTCCCCTCCATAAGTTCGCCTAGGTTCTTGGAGAGCATTTGAGGACCATATACTGCCCAAGTGCCCTTGGAAAACTTATCACTTCGCCAATCGTGCCAGTAGAAGCCATTGACTTCTCCAATGTTCACAGAAGGTGGGATCACGTTATGGAGTGTCTCGTTCAAAACCTTTTGCCGGTTGGCCTCAATTCCATCGGAAAGAGGAGCATTGCTTGACAAGAACATCACCATGTTGGTTCCTGCGTCACTGCGTGACTCGGCGAGGCCAAAGATGGTCATGGAATCGGCAGGGGACACGCCGAAGGACTTGAATGTAGAGTTGGTGACGTGTAGATGAATCTTTCCACCCTGGTTGATGTGCGTGATATTGCCATAAGGAACGCTAGTTTCGACGTTGATGGTGATGTCGGAAAGAACATTGGTGGGGATAGTGCAAATCACATGTTTGGCGGTGAAGCTGTCGCCATTTTCTGTGACGACAGTGACACCATTGGCTTCGGATGAAATTGATGTGACATTGCGGTTAAATACCGAAGTGCCCTTGAACTCGTCATACATAGCATTGGCCAAGGCAGTGGTGCCACCTGGGATTTTAAATTTGCCATTCAACTCCAGGAGCTGTTCAAAGTCGAAGCCGTTCAGAGCATACAATCGGAGGATACTTAGGAATCCCGTCTTGGATGCATTTGTCAGTCCAAAAGTAGATAGCCAGTAACCGAGAGTCTCCGAATCCTCTGCTGTGAGGTTCATGCCGTTGATGCGCTCCTGGCAACTAATGTCCCATTGGGCCACCAACTCACGGTTCTTCAGTGGTTGATAGGGGTTGGTGAAAATAGTACGACCGGACTGACCATCTACGTTGAAAAAGTCTGCAGTCAAACGCAAAGCAGTATTGTCCGCCCCCGCAAGACTCATTTCTTGTCTGTTGATGCTGAGGACAGTTTCAGAATCAAGGGGCAAGGAAGCACCAATATCATATAAGCCATATCGAGTCATTTCGGCCCAGACATGGGGTTGCAAATAGTGAACCCAACCACCACCCATTTCGTATTCGTGATGTTTTCCCTGGGCGGTCCAAGTGCGTCCACCGATGCGGTCACGGGCCTCGACAAGAAGCACGTTAGAGCCCTTTTGTGAAAGATCCCGGGCAGCAGAGAGGCCTGTGAAACCAGCACCGATGACAATGACATCGTAGCTCGCTCCAACCGTGGTAGAGTCGGATTTGACCGAGCTTGTGGAAAGCCCAGAAATGGGGCTGTTGGTCTCAAAATCCCAGCCTCGTCCTTCCTTGGACTTGGTCGTGTTGTTTCCGGTGTTGTTTGCCATTGCCATTGCCAGACAAGAAAGAGAGATAAGAGTGCTTGAGGAATGTATTCAGTGATAAGAACAAGTCCAATTATTGAATGGTGTTGTATCTAATATTTGTTGGGTGCATAAGGTGTGTGAAGTGAGTGTGAGGTGGGTGGTCAGAAAATATTGCCATGAGCGGCACTTGGGAATATTTATGTATGTAGGATATGTTACCAAGCCGGTCTGTCCGTAACCATTGCTGTCAGATGTAGTATCAGTATCAACCTCGAATGCCGTTGTCATACACCCAAACAATCAAGTGGTCTGCCCAAGACGACCCACTTGGTCTAGTACTGTCTGTCCGAGCTGCATCGCCTCCGCATTAACTTCGTTAGTGCCTCGCGCACGGTGGGTGGCGGGTCTCGTATCATCCACTTGACAAAGGCAAAGATCCGGACTTTTATTTCTTTACCCTTCCCCAACGCGTCTGGCTCGTCCGACCCAGAATTGCTGCATCAGCGCCACAGCTTGCAAATCGACAAGACATAACTTAATCATGGTAGGCGGTTCCGCGACCTTCCCGGACCCCGGACACGGAACGTCTCGGTTCAAGCTTCCACCAAGGATTGTCCGGGATAGCAGTGAGTTGAGACCCACAACTACCTTTGTTGCTGTATTGCGTTCTTATTGGCGGCGACGTAATCATAGGGTCACGCTGTCACTTCTGCCAGAAGCGACACCTTCGTTGCGACAAGTTAGTAGACGGCTGCACGCAATGCAAGAAACGAGGGATATCTTGCAATGCAAGTACATCCTTGCAATGGGTTCATACTTCATTTGCTCAACAGAATACTGGCAAAGGCGCTACGCCAGAGCCAAAGATGCCTTCGCCCTTGGTCCAGATGTCCATTTCTCAGACTGAAACGAGGATTGACTATTGTATTTCTCGTTACTTTGATTCTGTCGCTGCAACCATGACAATTTTTCGGGGCGATAAAAATCCGTTTGGAAATGTTTTGATACCGCAAATGGCTCGCGACCAAGCTCTGCTCTACACAATTGCCTCGGTTGGCGCTATACAAGCCTCATTTTGCAACCAGTTGCCTGAAACCATCGCTTGGGAGTTTAGAGCTAAAGCCTGCAGATTTCTGAGGGAACACCTAAATTCGAATCAAGTCAGTCCTGGCTTGTTATACCCTGTTATCATTTTAGCAATGACCGAGGTAAATCCATGCTCAGAGGTCACCCGCCGCACCATCCCACGGACTCTGCTAACTTGTACTACAGTCTTCGTTCAGTCACTCCAGCTCACGGCCTGCTCATTCAGACGCTGCAAAGCTTATAGCTACCCTATTGAGGAAAAGGGGCATTCAGGTTGTGGGTGTCTTGGCAAATGCTATCCTCTGGATTGAAGTGCAATCCAATTTTGTCTTTGACCAGGAAGAGTTGATTGAGCAGGACAGAGATCTTGCTCCACAACTGCCATCTATCCCATCCTATACCACCTTGGATCCTCTGCTAGGGGCGTGGGAGCCATTGTTTCAATGCATGCGGCATGTTGGTCTCTTAGTCCGGCAAACGATACGAAACGATACGCAGAGTCAAAATTTAGCTCTGGCCCAGGCACAGTGGAGCTTTCTAACAAACTGGGGTTCATCTAATGTGCAGTTCGGATCCCATGAAGCGGAAGATCTCCAGAATGGAATTTCACAGATGGCTGAGGCTCACCGACTTTCTGCAATGGTTTTATTACACCATTGTTTTCCAAGCTTGGGTGACGCACCAACTGACAAGGCGGATCAAATCTTCAACTCCGCGGAGTCCGGACAACACCATGGAGCATCTGATTCCAAATGGACTGATCTGACGAAAACTTTGACGGCGCAGATAATGCAAAATCTCAGGTCTGTGCCAAAGACTAGTGGGCTGTGGCACGTCGCAGGCATCCCAATCTTAACTGCAGGACAACATGCGCTAGACCCGGCAGAGAGGCAATTTCTCCGTGAAACAATGCACTACCTCATAGAAAAGATATGCTTGCCTTCCCTGCCGCATGTGTTGAGACTACTAGAGGCATGCTGGGAGCGCATGGATCAGGGACAGCCAACAGCATGGATTAAACTTTTGGACAAGTTAGGCGTTAAAATAATGATGAATTGATCTCAATTGAGTTGGAATCTGCTCATTTGGTTGACACGACCCAGCCTCAGCCAATCATCGTCGCCGCCAAACTGTCCCGAGAGGGAATAGCGTTATCCGCACGGTCCTTCTGGGATCGCCAGCCTGTCTGACCTCAGGACAGCCAATCAGAAGGCGCGCCATCATTGCCCAGAGAGGCAAGATCTACCTTATCATGAGTGTCGTGTCCGAAGGTTGAGATGCTGGTTTTGATGTATATAAATGCGTCTTCGTGGCAGTGCTCAAGTATGACTGCATGACAAGCTAGTTCCCTTATAGATTTTACTATCCGGCAATATTACCCCATTCAGCAATCCAACCAGCAAAATGGCCTCATTCAAGACGCAGCTATTTATCAACAATGAGGTAGGTGGTCTGAACTGTTGCTGTTTTCCGGATCTAAACTAAGAAACGCAAAACAGTTTGTTGACTCCAAGTTATCTGATCGGATTGCCGTCACAAACCCAAGAACTGAGGAGGTCTTGACTGACGATGTTCATGTTGCTGGCCCTGAAGATGTTGATAGGGCTGTCGACGTTGCTTTGCAAGCCTTCAAGTCAGAAGTGTGGTCAGGCATGAAGTCATCTGAACGAAGTAGATTGCTATTAAAGCTAGCGGACCTGATCGAGGAGAATTCTGCAACTCTGGCTCACCTAGAGTCACTTGCCATGGGGAACGCTGTTCCTATGGTTCAAGCCATGGATATTTCCAACGCCGTCCAAGTTTTTCGATGTGAGTGCTACTCACCCTTCTTTCCTGTAGGGGGTATTATGAAGTACTGATATTTTATTACATAGACTACGCTGGATGGGTTGGTAAGGTGTCTGGAGAAAGTTTTCCTGTGGAAGATGGCTTCATGCGCATTGTGAAGCATGAGCCCCTTGGCGTTTGTGCCTCTATTTGTGCATGGAATGCTTCACTAATGTTCTTTGCTTGGAAGGCCGCTCCGGCTCTAGCCATGGGTAATGTGGTGATCATGAAGTCGTCCGAGCGATCGCCTCTCTCATATCTAGAGCTAGGTAATCTGATTGTCCAAGCAGGGTTCCCTCCCGGTGTCGTGCAATTCCTCAGTGGCGCTGGCGAGACTGGAAACCTCCTGGCGCTCCACAAAGATATCAGAAAGATTAGTTTTACGGGCTCTCTCGGGGTGGGTCGTAAGATTATCGAGGCAGCTGCTAAGAGCAATCTCAAGCGGGTTACACTTGAACTCGGTGGAAAGTCTCCCGCCATTGTCTTTCCTGATGCAGACATTAATCAAGCGATTCATTGGTTAGTATAGTGGATTTTCTTTCAGCGCTATTGCTAATTATCATTGCAGGTGCTCTGCCCCAGGACTAATGAATGCGGGACAGATTTGTGCGTCCACTAGTCGACTGTACGTCCACAAGGATATCGCCAAGGAGTTCCTCGCAAAACTCCAAGGAATTTACTCTGAGTCAGCAAAACTGCTGGGATCAGACCAATCGCCCCCTAATTTGTCTCCAATCGCAAATGATCTTCAGTATAAGCGAGTATTGGAGTTTATCGAAGCAGGAAAGAAAGATGCAAAACTTCTCGTTGGAGGCAATTCCAAAAACCAAAAAGGGTATTGGATTGAGCCCACCGTTTTCTGCAACCCAGCAGAAGATGCTCCCATCTATAAACAGGAGATCTTTGGTCCTGTCATTGTAGTGAAGACGTTTGAGGACGAAGATCAAGTCGTTCAATGGGCAAACGATTCCGAATATGGCTTGGCAGGTAAGTTTATGATGAAGTATTATTTTAAAGAATTTAGGTTTTTAACAGGACTTTTCAAACAGCTGCTGTATTTACCCAAGATATCACCCGAGCAATGCGTGTTTCCAACCTGATCGAATCGGGTTCCGTAAGCATTAATAGTGGTCCTATGCCCGCCACTGGAGTTCCATTCGGTGGTGTCAAGCAAAGTGGTTGGGGCCGAGAGCTGGGTAAATATGCCCTGGAAGAATATTCCGAGACCAAATCTATCTCTATCTGGTAAGTGAAGCCCGAATCAATGGGAATGTGGGGAGTGTAAACTAATAGTGGTGCAGGATTGGCGCTTCGGCGCCTGGCTTTTAATATTTAGACGTGTATTAGTGACTCATAGTATAGTAAATAAAATATAGATCGTTTTTGCCATAATTATTGCCATTCTATTATGATCTTTATGTATATGAGCAAGCGAGAAAATACCCCATAAGAGCTGAATGGTTATGAAGAAATTCACTCGTTTCTTCCCGCGCGCCCAGGCACCCACGTCAACCACAATTGAAACTGGCAAAAAGAATTATGAACCGAGACAAAACCGAAATAGTATCCATCTTCCTTCCGGTTAGAAAATACTTTCTATTCTTTGTCCTTAATTCCCTTTTAATTAGGTATGCTGATGTTCGGTTCTGGACAATGGTCATTCCAGACAAATGTTGGGTGCGTAGAGATGATAAAGTCAATCATTGATCACTTGCAAAGATAGGTCATAATGAATGAGTTATGGTCGGCTAAAAAAAATAATAATCAAGCCTCAACTGAAGGGTTGCCAATCATCTCTTCGATTAAGCGAGAGACTCAATATAGCCTGCACGCCTCCTAATAGTCTTCAATTGTTGGGCGTGAAGAGGCTGAGCTGAAAGCAAGTCAGCAGATAAAGTGGCTGGCTGATTATCGCTAGTAACGATCAAACGGTCAGATGATTGGGTTGCTAGCTCTCATCGCAGGTTAGCGTGGTCGCTCACCGGACGTAGCACCAAACTAAGAAGAACCACAACTTTGTACCCACAATTTACAAAAACATTCCTAGCATGTATGAGGTTTCGTGATCTGCTTCAGAACATATTATATACTCCTATCATATTCTTCAGCTCATTTTAATATGGCAAATCCCTGAGCATTTTTGGTTAATTAACTTTTCGTTCTTCAGCCGAGAGATATCCAATTCCCTACTAGAAAATGATTCGGCTTAAAGAGTGTTATTCAGCAGCCAACTCAACGGTTCAGAAATAATTAATTTGTATTGTCATTATCCCATGAAACCTGATTTTTCCACACAAATAATAGAATTAAATTCGTGCACAAGTATCTCTCTTCAATAACGAAATGTAGAAATGAAGCCTTATCAGCCACGATTGGGATGCCCTTGACATCCCAATACAAAGGAAGGTACTCAATATCTGATATTATCGGAGTTCAGGTGATCAACACTCTCGGGCCGCCGGACCGCTGGCGTAAGTCTCGGCCCTTACTTGGCGTCAATCCACATTTCGCCTTTGCGAATTAGCAGACGTGGCGTTATTCTAAACCACTCATTCCAAGCCCTGTCAACCAATCTAGTGGAGAAGCCAAGGCTGGCCAGCCGCGCCACCAATTTGCTACTATATAACCGAGATGAATCTGCTGGCCATGTGCATCCTTCTCGTCCTTCTTTGACCACAGAAGAAGAGCCAATTAAGCCATCGTCACGTTTGATTCATCACTCTGACCAACAATCAGTTCTGTTTCGCTCGCACCTTAGAGCAGGTCAACTTGACAAGGCTTGCTAACAGATGAAAGCTACCTGAACAGCTCCAAGTCGCCTGTTCTAGCCATGTATCGTCTCGTGGCATTAGCAATCACACTTTTGCTGGGGCCCTCCGCTGGGATCCCTGTTCAGGACAGTCCTCGTCAGCGACTGCTCAATGGGCTTAGCATACCTTCGGACTACCGCGGTGTTACCAGAGGCGGGCCTCCCCCGTTTAAACATTGTGGCCCAGACATATATTCACCTGATTATTGTGATCCATATGACAACGCTGTTGATTCTGTTGGGGAACATCTTAACCCTCTCCCATGGCGAGATGGTCTGGGCGCTTCTGTTTTAGGCCCCTGGAATCGGGACCGTTCACGCCAAAACCCCGATATCATACGGCCGCCCTCTACGGACCAGGGAGATGTGGCCAACATGCGATGGAGTTTCGCTGATTCTCATATCCGCATTCAGGTAAGACGAAATCGAAGTCTCCTTCAGAATTCAATGAGCTTAGCTAATTCAACACGATAGAACGGCGGATGGACACGCCAAACCACCATTCGAGAGCTGCCTACTAGTGTGGAGATCGCAGGTGTCAACATGCGCCTTGGACCAGGCGTCATCCGTGAGCTCCATTGGCATAAGGAAGCTGAATGGGCTTATGTACTTGACGGCGAAGCCCGAGTCACCGCGCTTGATTATGAAGGTAATAACTTTATTGGCGATGTCAAGAAGGGAGATCTGTGGGTAGGTTCGACCTAGTCTCTGGTAATAACTAAAAGTATATGGAACTAATGATGTGGCAGTACTTTCCGAGTGGAGTACCACACTCCATTCAAGGTCTTGGGGAGAACGGAACTGAATTTCTTCTCATCTTTGACGATGGTAATTTTTCTGAAGATTCAACTTTCCTGCTTACGGATTGGTTAGGTAGGTTTAAGTACGCAAATCCCTAAAGCCATTCCCAGCTCACCAAAATAGCGCACACTCCGAAATCAGTTCTTGCAAAGAACTTCAATCTAGCGCCCGAAGTCTTCATGCACATCCCTAAGAAAGAAAAATACATCTTCCCAGGACATATGCCAGGCTCCATTGAGGAAGAGGCTCCAAGAGGGAAAGATGTGAAGTGGTCGAAGCATAATTTCACATATAAACTTCTCGATCAAACGCCCACCAAGTTCGAAGGTGGAGAAGTAAGAATTGTGGACTCTCAAAATTTTAAAATCTCAAAAACAATAGCTGCAGCTCACGTAACCATAAAACCAGGAGCTATTCGGGAAATGCATTGGCATCCTAATGCTGATGAGTGGTCTTTCTTTATCCGAGGACGGGCTCGAGTCACGATTTTCGCGGCGCAAGGCACAGCTCGAACTTTTGATTATCTTCCAGGAGATGTTGGCATTGTTCCTCGAAACATGGGTCACTTTGTTGAGAACATTGGCGATGAGGACCTCGAGATGCTCGAGATTTTCCGCGCCGATGAGTTCCGCGACTTTTCGTTGTTTCGTTGGATGGGAGACACACCAAAGCAACAAGTAATCGAGACTCTCTTTCGCAATCACCATCACAAAAAGATTAACCACGAAAATGGAGATATTTTCTGGGAAAGTGTCAAGAATGCTGACAACAAGGCTATTACAAATCCTCATCGATCTGATAATCCCGAGAGCAATGAAAGGGAGGAGATGTAAATCAAATCGAGATGACTCCAAATCTCATTCTTTTTTTTTTCTTTTTTGATACCGTCTTATGAAAAGAAATAAGAGAGATTTTCTTAGACAGAGTTTGGTACTCATTAAGAACAGGGGAGTCTGGTAGAGCTTTATTTATGTGAATATATTGTGCAAACCCCTTTCGCCTATTTCTTCTATGAGAAAAGCAGCATACTTTTCGATGAGTTGACTTATATCTGCATTCCGAAACCTCCAAGACGACCTTTATTCAAAGCCTCCCAAAGTAAATAGCCGGCATGCAACGTTCCCAGCATTGTAATCGCGAGCCCCGCCTTGAAAATAGCAGGCATGCGGATTGTCAGCATGCCTATTATGCCATTCCTTCTATAATCAAGGCTCATTTCGTATAGTCAAGTGTCTTTGAGAACCATTGCTGATGTAATAGAAATATTCTCGATACGATACTATACTTGGGTGTCAAGATATTTCTCCTTCAGAAGGTCATCATAGCAGGCTCGTACCCAAATAGAATTGTTAAGAGGAACTCTAGCGCCAATATTACCCTCTTTCACTGTTTGATGACGCTCAAGAACACTCAGAATATCAGGTGTTGTTAGTAGCTGCTGCAGCTTAGATGGATATTCATGCAGAAGAGCTTTCCATTGATCGCAATCGCTTTCAGCTGACTGAAAATAGACCCAACTTTTCCAGAACTTGAAATTGGACACAGCTAACAGGTTTACCAGAGGTCTCGAAACTTGCTAGTGCAAATATGTTAAACGCAAAGTGACCATCCTATGCCCTATTTGGGAACTGTTTTATTGTACTCATTTCTGGCGATGAGTATGATAAAAAAGATTGAAGGTTCAAGCTTATTATATTAAATAAAAAACATGAAGAGAAAGATAAAAATCCGTTTGCAGGGTGTTCAGCAATCCCGGATGCATGCTGGGAGTTATTGATTGTTGGTTCTTGTATTTGTTCGTTTATGCAGTAGTGACCCTAAGCAGGTCGAAACCTACACGCAGAAAACCAATGGCCGTTCAGGTATAAAACTATTGGCTTTTTGATGGGTCAGGTCACTGCCAGATTGGGTTACATTATACCGCATACCCTCAATTTGTGTTGAAAGTCATCATTCGTCCACTTAAATTGAGCTCACTTAAATATCGATGCCATAAACGTTGAAAATTGAAAGTGTTCCTTAGAGTCAGGACCTGAAGGTGTATGAGTCTGTAATAGTAATTTATTCTCAAGTACACTGATCGTGTTAAGTAATAAAATACGCAGTTCCCGGAAAGAAAATAGTTGAAAAAAACTGCATAGTGGTGCGCCTAGTTTTCAGGTGGGTGCCAGAGTCTCGTCTTTGTGTTCTCCTCTGTCCCAAAACCCCCAACCACCTCAAGTCCAAGTCCTCTCTGCCTTGCCGTTCACATATTGCCGTCGGGTCAAGTAGTCTCGCTGCATGGAAATGTCTCATGGTCCATGAGAATCAGTAATTGGTGCCGCCGAGAGGACATAGCAACGCGCGCTCTTCCATTGCCATCCATCAGGACTTCTACTGGCCAAACAGTTGCCACCAGACCACGTAGTCTCCCCCTTGCAGCCCCAGTCGTCCCAGAAATCACACTCACACCACTCGTTGGGCCATTCGGTGCCATCTGAAGTCCAGCAGTCAGCGACGTTCAGACTCTTGGCTCCGTTAGGTTGTTTGAAGTTCCAACAATCACCACCTGTGCCACCAGAGTATTGCCCCTTGGTGCCTGCAAGTGGGCTTTGAGATTCATGCCAAAATGCCATTTCGCCTGCGTAGTTTGTGCACACATCGTTGTTGTAAAAGTTGATTTGGACGGCCTTGTGTGGTGTATACCCTGCTTGCGCTCCAGTGCCAAGATAAGCGCCAATATATATGAGGGATGAGGTTTTAGTTAAATGCATTTTGATAAGAAGTTGGATTGAATGAATCGCAAGATTGATTGCAAAATGGGTTGTTGTTTTTGTTTTGGCAGCGCCCAGTTGCGTGAGCTATTTGCTAGATGAAGGATGGTAGTTCCAAAGGCTTGGCATATGCGATATATATGTATCGTATCCAGTTGGCTTTTTTATTTTTAGTTGTGGCTATGGGCTAGTATGATAAATTTACAGTATCTAGCCATGATGATGATCTCGCAACGTTGCATGGTGGAGGCGAGCTGAACTAACCACAGGCCCACTGCGGTGGCGCAGCCATAAAATGAAGAACAATTGGGCGTTGCAACTTGTGCCCGCTTACGTAGGATCAGCAATTAATTAGACTGCTTATTGACAGTTCTAGTGAGGACCAAGGCATGATTTTATTGAGCAGGAAATATGAGGCTCCTAGTCTCGCATGGATATTTAGGTGTCTAGGTAGTTGGTCACGAGAGCCCTGTCCCCGGGACCCAACGTTACACGCGAGCCACTCGAGCAGACACACAAGAAAAGATTATCCCAGCGGCTTTAGAAGTAAATCATCCTGCCGCATGCAGGATTGTTGGGATCAATTTAAGGGCGGTTAACAAAAGTGCTTTTTTTATGCAATCGCAGAGTTAAGCGTGGCGACCTTGGTGAGTACTTCACAATAAATCAATCTATTGACATCAAATAATATTTTCAAGCGAACAAACAGGGCTATCTCAAACGATGATAGGTAGAGCTTATTTTCTTGCACTTTTATATGATTGAGTTCTTATATTTGAATGAAGAGAACAGCTAACTGTCGCGATACACACTGAGCGAATCACGATGTTTCTAGGATATCGTGAGAATTCCGGTGCATTCATAACACAATAGTTAGATTAAACTGTGAAATCAATGCCTTCATTAAAGATTAAACGCAGCAGAGTCTTTGTAGCCCTCTTGCGTTGGATGAACCCTGCTGTGGTGAACTGGAATCAAATAGTCTTTTACGAGACGTTTGCCCGTGCTTTTGTGAAATAATCCAGCCGATGAATGTAATTATTACCGTTGGAATCACGAATAGATATATTTGGTTCGAAGTTGTTATTCTCTCAGTACCGAAGTCAAAAAAAGTCATCCCAAAGAAGCTCTGCAATGACTACTTAGCTGTAGAAACCCAATAATATAATGACGACTGGACTCACAGAAACAAACGAAGCTGGTAGAAATAGCCAAGTTACAGTCCACACTAGCTGGTTGACTTCCCTGGCTATGGCATTATCATCTGCAGCAGCAAGATTGAAAGACTAAAAAGGGACTTAGTAAGGGGCTTGATATTTCCAAGGTTGGACAACTTGCGAGTGTGATTTCATTCTGTATCCTCTTCTCAAATGACTGTGCCCGAGATATTAAATTCTCCAAATGCCGTCGATAGTAGTCGAGTCCCATGAAGCTTTTATTATTGCCTTCAACGGGGCAGTGCTTCCCTATGCACTCTTCACGCCGCTCATGTTGGTGAACAATCAATTCAATTGTCCTTTTTGATACTTCAAGAGTCTCCACTTGATGAATTATATGTCTTGAAAGCTCGTGCATATTGATATAATGATTCTTCATGTTCTCATCATATTGAGTACGGGACTGTGAGGATATGCTTGATCAGCCATGATCAATTTATTTCATGTCTCTAACACTGGACTTTCGATTAGATACGTACGTTTTCTATATCTCTGATCGGTTCTCTAAATTTCCACAACGCTTCGTCAAATCGACGAGTGATTACTGGTAAAATAATGGAATAAAGACCTAGAGGACAATCGCGCCAGATGTTAGGATGTAAAGGATCAGGTTTTGGAGAAATCAAAGCCTTGTGAAGATCCTCCTTCATATCTTGGGAAAGATCAAAACAAAGTAAAATCTGAGTCGCCTTAGCTTGAGCCTGTGGATTGTCATTTTCAATGTACCAAAGAGATATAAAACTGATATATTGCCAGTTGTAAGTGTAACCGTTGCCTTCCGGGTTGCCTCTGGGCCTGACTTCTTTCATAAGGAAACGGGACATTGTGCCTGGACGCCCCATGATAAATTCGTTAGTATTGACAGTATGGCCCTTTGCGCTCAAAGATGACTCAGCCAGGAGGGTTAAAGAGCGATTAAAATACCGTAACTTGATACGTCGGCTCTAGAGAGCGGCGACGAAGTATGATTAAAGAAGCCGTTAGATTCGGCTGCGGTCCAAAAGAATTTAGGAACGCCAAATGCGGTAGATATGCAATCCTTGATGCCACTGATTGGACTCATTTTTTGGTCGCCTTCCGACTTAATATTGGGAAGAAACCTGATTAACGTTAGCCATAAGTTCCGTTAAGAATCATATTTCATTCGTAACAACATGATTTCTAGTTTAGGCTGAATATTATTCTATTTAAACAATATCAGTAAGTATTCTGCACGTGCTAGGTGGCCGAACGACCACATACCACGATTTCTGGAATGCTTTCTTTGTTCAGAGGCAATTTCGATGATTCCCATCCTTTTTTCGCCTCATTGTAAGAATAGCGATGTGCGATGTTGCCAGTCGAACCAGTTGCCATCGTGGGATTAGACGAATGCGCAAGCATTCTGGGTATCTGCGCGATTCCGAGATGTAATCTGGGCAACGTAATATGTTCAGACTAGCAATTTTGAGAGAAGCTAGGAAGCAGACGCGTCCAATTTTATATTCGGCCATCAACTTGGGTATAATCGCCGTTTGCGATGCAGGCCACACAGCGCCCCGCATTATTAACTTCTCCTGCCCTAATCTTCACAAAGGCGTATTTTGGCCGAAAGACCGTCTTGAGATTGGTCTCCCGTTCCATCTAAGCGGGAGCGATTTGATGCTTTCGGAAGGAGCTAGACGGAACTAATTCTAGACCTCCTATGTACACCCATTAGTGACAAGTAGTTGTTTAGTAAGATACGACATGTCCGACGCCAGCGCCAGTATCATTCACTGTCACATGAACTAAAAACGCCACAGCTCACTACGTCCTAAGCCAAGTATAAGAGAAGACCTTCTGAATGATTACTATGCTTGGTTTTGTTACAGTTCCCAGAACCCCTGTGATTGTCCTCTACTTGGTTAGAAATAACCCACCACACGGCTGAAATTTTTAACACAACCCCATCATTACAGCCAAATATTTAATGGCCTGAGAGTTGGTAATCTTTTATCCTTCTCTGAGCAAAACCTCTTCCAGGATTCCATTTTATCATTGAATACATCATGCCCTTATCTATCATAGAGAGCGGCTCAAAAGCAATGCTGTCCCTCATACATTACCTCACATTGCATGCTCTTCGCAAGCGACAGACACACGAGCCCTACCATTGCGGCTGAGCAAAGGGGCGTAACACGATCAATTTTTGGAGCAAATCCCGTATCTTTTTAAGAAAGGTGTGGCTTGTGGACTGACCGATTTACCAAAAGCAATAGAATGTTTCCTCTTTGAGGGATTTCTGCTAGCTTCCAGAATCCTTTCAGACTTTTATCATGATCGTTCGCGCCCCTGAAGTCAGACGTCTGTGTTGAAGACTGCAGACCCAGCCTTGGAAGTGGAGTCTGCTTGTCTGTGCGCTCGCCATTTGTGCTGATTGGATCACGAATGTCCCATCCCCACATGCTCCGCCTCGGGCTGTCCCTCAGCTGGGTATCCAGCATTTCTGCCTCACCAAATCCAACTAGTTGCGCGCAATTTGTGGTTGCCAATTGTCCGAAGCAATGAAAATTTTAGTTAAGATGGAAAATAAGTATGATTACGAGTTGATCTTTGTCAGGAATATCGATAGTCATTAATCGGAAATTAAATCATCAATCCAATGCTTCGGTCCACCACATCACCACTGGCTCCTACAATGAAAACTAGAACTAGTTTTCAGCTCCCATCGTCAAGCTTTGTTTTCTTTTGGCCCCCAAATCTCAGCTGCCTATTCAGTACTATTTCGAGGGTCATTCGACCTAAGCACTGTCCAATGATTGATGTCAACGCCTGTAGATGCAAGATAGCGTCGATCCATCCGATCCTTCATGCGGTGGGGACTGCACCAGCCACGTTTCAACTGCCTAGAACAGCACCAAATTTGCCTGCCCTACAGCTCCGCATCCCCGGTGATGTACGGAGATGACCGCCAGTTGTCATTTATCAAAGAACTAAACCGGAACTCGGCAACAGTGAATTAGGGTTGCTATTATTTTGGTGTACAGCTTTGTTCACATTAGGTTTACCAGTGGGAAATCCCATTTTAATTCAAACCTTGCTGGATGGTGGTTGTGGAAAAAGTCCAATGCGATTGAAACCTTCTGCCAACCTGAAACTTTTCTTAGAAGGCATTATATGCTCCACCGAACTGAAAAAAGAAAAGAAAAAGACATAGTATATTGCCTTGGCTTTGTCTCCTTTTGTTTTTTGTTTTCTTTTTTGGCTTGAGGGGTCTAATTTCGGCGCCTGTGTGACGGATCAGACTTCGCCCGGTGTCTTTGGAATGAGGTACTTGTATCAAAAGATCAGAACTCGGCTGAAAAGTGGGTTCTGGGAATAGTCGATGATAGCTGAGCCATTTTGGCCCCGTTCAACCAAGTGTGGTTCCGCGCGAATTATGCCACAGTCATGATCCTTCCGTAGATCAGCGAGTGGATGTATCACCACCTACCATCGATGAAAGATGTCGTTTCAAGTCCCAATTAAGGCCTAGATCGCATCATAATCCTGTTTTGAGTTGGCTATATAATGTCTCTGTCCTCGAGCATGATCTACCAGTTCTACCACTCTCCACCAAAGATTCATCTAAACACTGCCTCCTCGAACCAAGAGTTGTTCCGTAAGTTTTACATATAAAATTTCCATTCCAACCCTCCCTAAATATCATTCAAAATGCGTTTTCAACTTAGCTCTGTCATTGCCGCTCTCTTCGCTGCTACTGAGGTAGCTGCTCTTCCCCAATCAAGCAAGGGAGTTAAATTTTCTCTCAAGGCCCGAGATTCAATCAACGACTGCGGCGACTCCACATTCATCAACCAAAGTTCCGGCGGTTCTCCAACAGTTGCCGATTGCCAGCAGATTGCTACAAACATTGCTGGCGGTGGCACCTGGACCGTCAGCGCCACCGGTGAGCAGCACCAGTTGCTCCAGTACGGAACCTGCGCTTTCGGTGTCCAAGGTCAGGGAGATTTGAACGCAGCCTACATTGGAAACCAAGACATCATCGATGTCATCAACCAATCAATTGCCGACTTCCAGTGGGAGGGCTTGGTGGGCGCAAAGGGCACTATGGGTTGCCAGAGCCTCGAGGGCCTGGTGAGTGGAGCTGAGATGACCTGGGGAATATATCACACTTAGGCCGTTATGATTGTGTCAAGGCTATATATTAGTTACAGGTGTTTACAGTTTATGTCATGTCATTTCCTTTTCATGTTCGCGTGCTAAAGAAAAAAAAAACGATTTGGATTGTTGGGGAATGCCAATGTAAACCAGCTAGGTATTCAACAAAATCTCAGTGTTTCTCGACCACCATCATTTTCATCTGTGACTGAGGAATATAACTTAAAACATGAGCACCCAAAAATGGTTGCGACCCTCGTTCTTACCATGTTCCCCAGGATAAGTTCCATGTCCATACCCAAAGCTTGCCCGATAACCACACACCTGACAATCAGTAACCAACAATACGTCAGATACTTTTCCAATTCAGCACGGTTTTCCGGGTGGAATGGACGGTTTGCTACAGGTAGACGCCGTGTCGGAGTATACGATGCCTGTTTGAGAATGGAATTGCACAGTTCCACAGGAAGACCCTTTTGACACAAGATCCATCTAACGTGTGATACATCCATAGAGTGAGGCATATAGTCGGTGACTGGCTTTTCAAACGACATAAAGTCTTTATATGTCATCAATCCATATGAATAGTACATCATGCGAGGATATTTTGTGTTGGACATGATGTGATTCCAATATACCTCGTCTGCAGGCTGGGGCAATGTATGGAACTGGTTGTCTGGAATACCAAAAAATTGTCTGTGAGGGTACGAGGGGATCTCAGATGTCCAGCCAGACTTAGTGCAGCGACGAACGAGGTATTGGTAAGCCTTGAGAGAAGTATAATGGTCCAGAGAACGTCCACTATCATGCCATGTGCCAGGAAAGCAGTGCAGCACGTTGAGGAGGATGTATGCATCCATCGCAAGTTGGCATATGATATCCCATCCGAGGTCTGGATTCGAGCTTGGGCCAAATCTCTGATCCCACCAGCATCTCAACCCGATTTCTGGATGGCTGCAGATGTGGAGCAGTGTTTCCATTTCTCCATAGAGAATGAGGGTCTTGATAACTTCAAGATTGAAGAAGCTTTCGTCGTTGATATGGAAAAAGTCGAATTCGGTAGAGTTGGGTATATAATTTTTTAAAAATGCCAGCATTTTCCTTTGTTTGAATGGCAAAGGACATGTGCACTCTGCCGTGTCTTGCATATGCTGACAGAGCTCCCCCACATGATCTGGTCCCTCCACTAGTCCGAGTTCTCCAGGTTGCTTGTACTTGAGCCGCCAGCGGTAGACTGTCATATTGATTTTCCTTGCAACTTGATCGCTTAAGACGACCTCATCTTTGCTTGGTGGAGCGGGCTGCTTTGGATACTTTTCACGCTCAATGCCCGCATGGTCCAAGATATTGCGAACAAGAGCGTTAGCAAAGTAGTTCAGTTTCTTACCGCGCTCTGGGCCCTTGCGAAGATGAAAATTTTCGGCTTGATGTTGACATGGATTAGTGCTATTCAGTTCAAGAGTTGATGCAAGAACAGCCCAAGGAATATTGTGTGCCTGATGCGCCATTGTTGGAGTTTATAAAGGATCGCGCTCGTCTTAAAACCAACACAAAAGTAGGCGCTTTAAATCGCGGAGCAGACAGCCAAATAATCTCGTTCATCTATGACGCGTCGATATTTGCTAAACAAAGAGGAAGATAGCAGTTGAGTTCATTTCCTAATGGCCGGAATCGGATATGTTTCATGCCTTGCGTTTTATATCAGCATCAGGTCCTCATTAAAAATATGGTCATAATTTCTCCTCTTTTCATCGCCATCCTAACTGGTTGAATGGTCGGCCAATTACATAATCCTAGCCCCGATGACTTAGCATGTATCATGCGACATGTCTCCTTGCAAGCACCAGATCAAGGAAGACCGATATCGTTAAAATACATCTAACTAAAACGTGGTCGTATTTTCTCAGCATCGAATCCCCATTTCTGTTTTTGAGTTAATTGTACTGAGAGCTCTGTTGTGGCGCGTAGTTAGAGAAGGGAGCATCGTGGTGGAGCTCTACACACGCACGTACCACCACCGTGGCGGTGCCCTGCGATTTTTCTCAACACAACGACGAAGCTGATAACTCACATGCATCAATGGATCTACAATCTCTAATTCTCTAAGTGTCGCATAAATGATATCAGTGTGTCCCTCGTTTATTGAAAATGGACAATTGTTAGCCTCAAATCAAAGTAGGAATTACGTCACCTCTCGCATATTCAAATCTTCTAATATTTGACTGAAGCTTTCCTCACATACTAGATCTAAAGAGTCAGAGCATTATACCACTCCTCAAAAAAACATTTATGGCCTATGTCTAAGCGGTAATTGGTGATTAAAAAAAAAAAACAGCCTTGTCAGTTTAGTTAAATTTTGAGTCAACTCCTACTCACAAACAAAAGCCGAGCTTTAGGGTAGCTGGCCATGGATCAGCATCTATTAATAAATAGGATCCACTCATAATAGCGCGTTGGCAAGGGTACCCCTTACATAAGCGGGCAGCGGAGTGAGGCGAGGGCGAGACGGCATCTCAGTGACCCACATCGCGGCTTCTTCCCCAACGTATCAAAATCGCGTTGACCAGAACCTTGATTCATGATGCGAGGTCGGGCCGGCCAACAGCGGCGGTCAGCCCGACTGCCGCTGAGGAAAAAAGAATCAGACATTTGAGAGGGCGTTGAAAATGATAATTTTCTTTTGGTTGGAACATGTAGTATCACGTAAAGGTTGAGGACAATTACAAAGATCGCCCAATGGATTCCTGTCTCTCCTTGACTCTACGGATATTATTGGAGGATGTGTGAGCATTTCAACACACAAATTATCCAAATTGGCTTCGCCTTACCCCTACACCCCAAAAACATACTAAATCTGCAGATCTGACTAGATTCTAAAACCCTCAGTTGGGAAGTTGCCTCGCACGGTCCCGGCGTTGTTGTTTTGATTGACCCTCGGAGTCGCTTTTGCAACGGTAGCCGGAGTGCCGACCACCGATTGTGGGGCAAGCATCCACCCTAATTACATTCATTGTCAAAACTAGATACAACATACTCTTCAAGTATATACAAGCTGAGGATTTGGTTAGAAATTAAGATATAAATAATTATAGTACTGCGACTTTTTCTGGTTCTCGTTAGATCCGGCCTACTTGTCCTGTTAAAATCATCCAATTTACTCTCTTAACTATTCTCCAAGGCTTGATATCGACAAACATGGCATCAGGTGAGGAAACGAATCTCAGCCAACAATCACTCTTGGTGCCTGTGTCAAATTTCAATCAAGGGATTGTCGGATGGGAGAGCCAAGATGATTCGGAAATGCCATTAAACTTTCCACAAGCTAAGAAGTGGTTGATTGCAATTGTTCTCTCTACAATTACACTGGTCACTCCGTTTGCATCAGCCATTTCGTCACCAGCATTGGAGTCGATCAATCGCGAATTTAACAACGAGAATGAGATGAAGGCAACATTGAGTGTCACTATTTACTTGCTAGGCTATGCCATAGGACCACTGTTCTTGGCACCGCTTTGTGAAATTTACGGAAGAAAGCCAGTGTTAAGTTCAGCAAACTTTTTCTTCTGTTTCTGGCAGATAGGATGTGCCCTAGCTCCCAGTATGAATGCTTTGATTATTTTCAGGTTTCTTGCCGGGGTTGGAGGATCTGGCTGTTTGGTTAGTTCAACAAATCTATAACAACAGTGTACAAGTAGGAATTATTGCTGATAATATCTCAAGACTCTGGGAGCAGGAGTCATCAGTGATCTTTTTACAGTTCATGAAAGAGGTATGGCTATGGGGGTTTATGTTGCTGGCCCACTACTAGGTATGTGGTAAAAGTTTGTGTCTAGAAACCCCCATCTAATGTTATTTCTAGGGCCCGCTCTAGGCCCTCTTGTTGGAGGATTTGTCGTTACTAATCTCGGGTGGCGATGGGAATTCTGGCTTGTGTTAATTGTAGGCGCTGCCCTCTCAGTCATTTATGCAGTCTTCACTCCTGAGACAAACCATCGGGTCCTTATCAAGCGAAAAGTTCAACAGCTAAAAACGTCACTTGGTCGAGATGACTTACGGAGTTATTATGATGACTTGGAGAAATCAAAATCAAGCAATTGGCAACAACTGGGACATGGACTAACCAGGCCTCTCAAGCTGCTTACCTGCTCCCCGCTGATCTTTTTCTTGTCTCTTTATATTGCTTTCACATATGGTGTCATGTATCTTCTGTTCACCACTATCACCAGTGTCTTCAAGAACACATATGGATTCAGCATAGAATCAACAGGGCTTGTATTCATTGCACTTGGTGTAGGAAACATGATCGGATGGGTCATTGTCACGTTCTTCTCTGATCGGAGTGTAGCGCACAAGATTAGAGAGAAAAATGGTGTTTTTGAGCCTGAAATGCGGCTGTATCTATCCATTGGCTTCAGCTTGCTGCTACCTATTACCTTCTTTTGGTATGGGTTGTCTACTTATTACAGAGTCAACTATTTCTCAGCAATTTTCAGTTTGATTCCGTTTTCAGCAGGAATTGTGGGGGTATCCATACCTATCATGACCTATCTGGTGGATGCTTATACAGCCTATGCTGCAAGTGCTGTGGCAGCAAGTACGGTATTGAGGAGCCTTGGGGGTATGCTGTTGCCACTATCTGGACGGAGGATGTACAAGTCATTGGGACTCGCCTGGGGAAATTGTCTGCTTGGGTTTATTTGCATTGGCCTTATTCCGGTCCCATGGCTAATTTACAAGTTCGGTGCGAGGCTAAGGGCGAGGAAATAATTTTGGACTAGAATTAGACAGCAAACATGAAGTGAATTCTGATCTACATAACCTTGCATCATCTAACACAACTCGGCGTAGAATGAATTGTCTAATGTAACGTTTTTTATCAGCGAAGCATAAGAAGATGATATTTTGATAACTCATTATATTATAACGAATTGAGAAAACAACACTACAATATTTCTTTAATCCCCCCTTCCCCCCTCTCTGCGTCAATAAAGAATGCATTTCGGTTAATCCATACTCTGTGGAACCAATTCAACAATGTAACCGTTCTATGCCAAATTAGAACCTGAATTCCATCATTTGCAAATTGTGCTCACCGGGTCTTGGACGCAAGCAACTTTCTCAAGTGTTTTCTTGTAACTGTCGACCATTTCCTCTACACCCACGCCCCGCTCCCTTTCCCAATCTGTAAGTGGGACACTCTGCCGTCCGCTGGAGCCGAGCTCTTTGATTACAGGAACACCGGCAGCCCTAAGTCGCTCCACTGTAGCCTTGACATCCGGCACCGTAAAGCCGAGATGACCGAAACCGAGAGCAGGGGGGGAATTGCCGTTAGACATCTCATACCCGCCGTTCTCTAACGGCCGCTCCGAGCCGTGGATGTGCTTTAGCTCAAGAAGACCGAGAGTTTTTACGATATTTTGAAAATCTGCAGTTGTAGAGGACCAGGATTTTAGGTCAGATCTATCAGCCTCAGTCGACGGATACCCTAAGTAATATATAGTGAAAGGGCCGGTGTTCATGGTGAAGACAGTTCGCATCCCCATCAGATCAATATAGAAGTGCAATGTCTTCTCAGGGTCCCTGATACGAAGCATGAAGTGATTGAGTCTGCAGCCAATGGTAGGGTCGGATTCGGGGAGAATGGGATCCTCATAATGTCCCCCAGGGTAAAATTCACCAGGGGTTGGTTGGGAACTCAACCTTTTACTAAATTTATCCTGAGGATTACTCAATGTCATAATGATAAATTAATGAAAAAAAAGAAATCAACCTTTGAAAGTAAAGAAACGTTGGTATTGAAGGGGGAATGGATTTCTCAGTCGTAATCACCTCATTCACTTGTGGGGATTCCAGAGCACAGACAGGCCGTTAATATACACTAATTCGTGGATTGTCGGCACCTCGCGTTTAGAAAAGCCGAAAACGTCGGGTGGTCGGTAGCCGAGTTTGCGTATCCGAGTTTGTAAGAGCGAAACACCGAGCCGCTTCAATGGGCTAACGATATGCATGGAGGCCCAAAAGCGCAATTGACGAGGGCCTTTCCACACATTGGCCGTCAATCAACGTTATGGTGAGATGATGTAGACAACGGTGGATTGCGTATTGGATGTATTTAAGATCTAAACAGCCGACATTAATTGTAAGCCTCAAGTACTTGGTTACGATTTATTTAGATTCGAAATCTTACCCTCAACATTTTTGTTCACCAAATAAACACCTTCAAGTGTTCAATATGGATACATCAGAGCAACCTCACGTTCTCATTGTTGGAGCAGGTTGGTTTTATCTCAATGTTTAGGGCAACATTTTCTCTGGTACACTTACTAAGAAGTCAAGGTGCTACTGGACTACTTATCGCCCAGGGACTCAAGCGCGTAAGTCAAAACTGGCTGGTAACTGATGTTCTGATGCCAATCAATATTGCTAACACACGATTGTAGGCTGGAATCCGTGCTACCGTGTTTGAGCGCCAGACTGAAGAGAAATACCATGAAAGAGCTGGTACATGGAACATGGCTTTGCATTGGGCTCTTCCTAATGTTGAGGCTTGCTTACCTGCCGAGCTATACGCAAATCTAAAATCGACAGAGAATGACCCTTGGGCAGATTTTGCGCCAGACTTTGCACGATCAATCCCAATGCTAGATGGAAAAACTGGCGAGATTCTCACCCACGTCAAGGCCGAAGGTCCAAGACGTGTCGTTCGTGGACGATTGCGCAACTTGTTCCAAACCGGCATTGATATTCAATTCGGGATGGAGCTATTTAGTTTTGACGTTCGTAATGACCACGTCCTAGCATCATTTAACGAAGGGACGAAGATATACCAAGGGACTTATCTTATCGGCTGTGATGGGGGTTAGTCTATACATTGCAGATTCAAACCAACTTTGCGTTCTAACCTCTCGCTAGCACGGAGCAAAGTAAGAAGTTATTTGGTAGACCCCGAGGCAAATATTCTTTCACCTTGTGAAATTACGTTACTGGTAAGGAAATGCTCTAACAGTTTGACCACTTCTTGTCTGATCTATGCAAGTTCTTTGATGCTACATTTACGGCATCGCAATCCCGTTGGATTCGTGATGCAGCTCCTCATCCGATCGCGACGGTTAGTGACATGGGCCATTGACGGATTTGAAATAATAAAATGCTAATATGAGAAAAGCTTGCACCTCACCCTGAGCAACCTACTTATTTCTTTCTTTCTCGTATGGTGGGGTGACTCCTTCAGGTAACCACAAGCTAATAATGATGTCGTAGTTGGAGACGTCCCAGACCCCACGAAACCTGAAACCTGGAAGTGGCAGATATGCCTATCAATCTGGAAGCATAATGACCTGGAAAGCAATGAGGAACGAATGCGAGCCTTCAAACACTACGGTTCAAAGTATTGTGAGCCCTTTAAGTCAATTGTGGAGTGGGTAAAGGAGGACACCAAGATCCCACACAATAATGTAAGTTGCTCTCTTGGTGGAAATTTAGGAACAAAAATTGACCTCATCCAGTTTTATCAATGGAAAAAGATTGAACCATGGTCTAATTATGGTGGCCGGGTTACCATTGCTGGCGATGCTGCGCACCCAATGGTTCCATGTGAGTACAGCTCCGCTTGATCTTTGTCAGAATATCGTAGAACTAAACCGGAATCCAGTCCGGGCACAAGGCCTCAACAATGCACTCGAGGACGCTGGACATTACGTTAGAGTAATGAAGGCAGTAACTTCAGGTCGAACGGCTGGACAAGGTACCTTGTTGGAATATGACGAGGATGTGTATAAACGAGGCAAGAAGGAGATTGAGACTTCCGGACGTCAAATGTATGCCTGCCATCACTGGGATGTGCTGATGGAATCACCTTTGTTGATCCAGGGCTTTTCTCAGGGCAAAGATACTAGTACGGAAGTTCTTTTTAGCAATATGTGACCGGGGCAATATCGATACTATTCCGGCTGCTCATGATTGCTGCAAATTTTACATTTATTATTTCTAGTTAAACCTCAGATCAAATCAAACTTGGGATTTACTGTGGGAGGTCGTCACGGGATAAATGAATTCTCCACCTTTTCATAGAAGTGATTCCCCGTGATTTTCAAAGTTTTCTTAGATTCAAATTACATTCGTGGCGTGGTTAAATGACTCGTGATAACATAAGGCAATGAAAGAAATCACATTGCTTTCTAATTAAAAAGGTGCTTGGTACTATTTACAACAATATATTAGTTTTGTTTGAGCAATTTATGATGTTACGATGTAATTCTACACTCAATGCCAAATGTTTATTACTTGATAACCTGACCCCAAAGAAACTAAATTTCATGCATGAAAAAAAGTGCGCCCATGGAATGGGCCCGTAATAAATACCAATACGACTACTGTTATAAGATTTAATGGCGGGAAGTGTCAGTTTCGGCAATCGCCAGCCACGTATAAAGTGGTTGGCTGAATGTGAATAAGAAGGTTTTTATGTAAGCCACATGGGGTTATATTTTGGGCCTCCTTTCATTCTGGACACAAACTTTTGTCACTTATTATAATAAACTAAATCAAAGTGTTTTAGTACAAACTATGGTAGGGTAGTATGGTTTTCCAAGCCATGGGAGTCAATCCGAGATAGACCTAGGAACTTTGCAGTGAGCTAATATGTGGTAAATTTGAATCTACTCAGGCTTTTTTTAGTTGGACTAGATTTAATCGAGCAATGAATATCCTGAAATGGCAAGGAATGGGGATGTCGAGGAAAGCATATCATTTATAGTTACCCCCAAATATAAATATGCTAGAACTCCTTATCAAATGCACATCCAAACTCCATCTCCTTTCACTTCAAGCCAGTTTTGAACTTCGTCTACGAGACATATTGAAATCAACGCCGCCGCATCCCGTCACCATGGCAAATGTTAATGATAAAGCGCCTATTAACCTTGTTCTCTGTTTTGATGGTACCGGTAACGCATTCCATGGATCCGATGAAGATACTAATGTGGTAAAACTACTCTCTAAGTTGCACCGCAGTCACCCTCAACAGTATCACTACTACCAATGTCGGAATCCCGTAATTCAATTTGAAGCCTCTTTCCTGACATATATTAGCTGGTATCGGTACGTATGAGGTCAATGAGACTTCGGTCAATAAGTCAGTCCTTGGTAGCATAAAAGGATACCTCTCCATGGCATTAGACCAAGGCGTTGGGACCACGTTTTATGCTCATGTCATCGCCGGTTACAAGTTTCTGATGAGATATTATGAAGATGTATAATTCCCAAAGACGTGTTATCTGAAGGACTTGCGACTGACATTTGAAACGACCAGGGTGCTAGAATTTACATGTTTGGGTTTAGCCGCGGCGCCTTTACCGCTATATATCTGGCACAAATGATCAATACTGTCGGTCTTTTATGTAAAGGTAACGAGGAAATGGTTTCCTTTGCGTATCGCCTTTACCAAGATTACTACCAAGAAAAGGCTAAGTTGCGTGATGACGGCCTCCATAATCAAAACGAGGAAAAGGAAGAAATTTTAAAACATGACGTCAAGCATATGGTCATAATTCGAGACCACCTAACGGAAGCTAACAAATATTCTGGTTGTGGCAATGATCCTAAAGCATATGATAGTGGCAAGGAATTGGATGATGATGCCAGCTCGGTAGACGAAACTACCCCACTACGTAAAAATGCAAATCGCAGATATGACGGCCAGGGCCAGTTTTATGCGAATGGAGGCCTAAAAAATACGACAAAAAACGCTACAGATCTGCCGAGTAACAAAATCGAACGCGAGAAACGCATAAGTGCTGCCGCTGAGAAAGTCAAGACCTTTAGTCGAACATTTTGCCGAAAGGAATTGACTGCAATGGGACCGGAGTCCGATGATACGGATGTTAAAAATATTAAAGTGCACTTTTTGGGCCTCTGGGACTGCGTGGCATCGGTTGCACTACTGGAGACACGGGCATATGCTCCTCTTCCATGCTTTGGGACTGCCAAATACGTCCGACACGCCGTTGCAATTGACGAAAATCGTGTCAAATTTAGGCCTTGGCTTCTATCTCGGGAGATCTCGTCAGTTAGAACCTTAAACGAAAACACGAACGGAAAGAAGAAAGCCGGGGATGAGGATCCATTGCTGGAAGCACTCAAAGGAGAAGATATCAGAGAGGTTTGGTTCCCAGGCAGTCATTGTGATGTTGGTGGTGGCTGGCCTGCCAATAATGGTGTAGAGATGGGCAACGAGAAATCAGCAAGCTGGTGGGACAAGGTGAAGTATTTCTGGTCTGGGAGCAGATCTACAGAGCCCAGTAATGATATTCAAATGAGCGATGTCTCACTTGCGTGGATGATGGATGAAATTAGACGTGTGGATGAGAGAGAGGCGGAATCCAGTTCCTTGCAAGGCATGTACTGGAACCAGAGTCGCGACGTGTTTGAGAAAAGATTTTCTTTGTGGAAACAAACAGCATGTTCCAGGTCCGAGGAAGCCGATCGCAAACGTGGCTTGATCCATCATCCGCTGCAGTTCAATCGTGGGACAGGTTTCCCTAAGGTTCTTTTATGGAAGCTCTTGGGTAAACCATTTCTCACACTCTCATAATCACAAACTAATCTTTATAGAATACCTGCCCTTCATTCCTCGCTGCGAACTGAGGGACAATCATTGGCAGTACACTCGAATTCCACCGAACCTGTACCGCCCTCGTTATATCCCTTGGGGGGCCGTTTTACACGAGTCGGTGTTCTGGAGAGGCGAAACATATCAACCAAAAAATGCTCACGACAGAGTATGGCCACCGTGTATGGGGCCAGATGATAGGTTTATGAAGCATGAAGAATGGTCAGACAGCAAAAAGCATAAGCTGTGGACATTCCAGTATCACGGTGACGTCTCTATCTTGGGGGAGAGACTTTCGAAAGCTGAGGTTGAGGACCAGTGCAGAATTAATGCATGATAGTGTATCACTATGATTTTTATATAAATCAGAGGGAATTGAAATTTGTGATATAAATTAGGGAAACAAAGAATTTCAATTTTCATACACCAGACGGACCGTTTTTATTTCATAGAGATCATTTGGATGAGATCTTTTCAAGAAATAGCCACACAGCTCAGGGCCATGTAATGGGAAGACAGAAACATTCAACACTTTTGAAATACAGTGTCATCATTGAGAGCTCTATAGCATCGAGTCTTGAATATTTCATCATTTTAATTCTTTGAGAGCTATCCCAAATTTATGAATGGGTTCGTGCGCTAACGTCTTTTGCATTATGAGAGCCAAGACAAGACACACAACTTAGAGACGCTATTGAGGAATACCAAGAGCCTTCACAATATCAGTAACCCCGAGAGTGGAGGACAGATCGGTCACAGCACCACCTGTGGCGTTGGTGAGACCGGACTGAACCCTGTTAAGAGAGAGACCAGAAACAAGCTGAGCAACAGCCTGTCCAATAGCCTGAAGGCTGTTGTTGGAAGTACCAGATTGGCCAAGATCAACAAGCCTAGTCGCAAAAGATTCACCGAGGCTATTCCGCAGCTGTAAGGAAGAAAAATGTCAGCATTGCATTTCTAAAAGGACTGCGGGTCATTACGTTGGTAGCAGCGCCGCCAAGGAGGTTACCAAGTTTGGCATCGGTCTCATTGATCCCAAGACCGTTTGTTAGCTGGTTAACAACAGAACCAACCTCTACGACGAGAGAAATATTCTGGGCCCGAATGCCTTCAAAATATTAGTCGGCAAGCTTATCGCGGTCTCTTGTAAACGGACTGACCAATAAAACGAGCACTGGCAGAGGTTGCGCAAAGTGCAAGAAGAGTAGGAGCAACGTTAACACGCATTTTGATGTTATTTGGTCGTTTATTTTAGTCTCTGATGTTTTAAGACAGTTCAAAAGACGATGTTGTTGGACTGGGTAATGTTTCAAGATGAAGATGATGCTTCTTATAGCTTTTCAAGAGTATGGCATCTTCTCACAAACGGCAATTCCTCTTGCCGATCTAAAGTTAAGCATTCTGTGATACGAAGCACAAGACTGAACTCTCTTCCCAAGTGCCGCTTACTTACCACACCTTCAAGTAACCAATAAAAAATTACCATCGACAGAGATGATCACTTGGCGGTGGCTCGGTGGGGAGAAAGGACCTAAGGAATACGAATGCAAATGGCTAGCCTCGTGCTTGATATCTTTGCTGACTTGTTTTAGTAGTTTCAAAATAATGGCGTAATGGAAATTGGTCCAGCGTTCGGTTCCGTATTCATCAATGGTTCACCCAATTCAAAGGGAGTAAAGAGTATAGGTAGTCATCAACAAGACGCGATCTCTGTTAGTTCCTGATATCGAGAAATGCATATGCCAAATTCGAGCTTTTTAAATTGTACTGTTGATAGTGAACACACTTGAATTTACTCTAGTCTTGATTTGGATTCAAGAAGGTGAGATTTACTTGCGATTAGTTTCATCGATCCGCGTGCTACCCCCCGTTTTGATGATAGCCGATACGAGCCAGCTCTTCCAAAATGGCCCTCGGCATCAAGTATTGACAAATATTGTTGGTGCTTACTATTACTATTAAATTGGGGTTTCAGAATCGAGAATACCAAGTCTATGGTAGTTGAATCATCAAATGTACGCATGGGCGGTGGAAATTTAGAGAAATCTGCAAATGATTTGTTGATGATGCCAGGTCAATCTTCGTCGAAGAGATTTAACTTTACGTCGTATCAGGGATCCCCTTGCTCCCGGAACAAAATATCCCATCTCAGCTCGTTCTTTGATTGGCTACTTTTTCCCTCAGATTCTCATTTGTATTTTATTTCTTGGTCTAAGGCATGATCGGCCGCAGTTAACGCCTACATTTGACGAGTACGTAAGACAGCTGCTGAAGGGTAGAGGAGCTAAGTGGTGTTTCCCTCAATGCGAGATTGCCTGTGAGCAAAACCTATTAATCTGCTCAAGGGTGGAGTAAAAAAGTACCACAGCTTCTTGCAGGGAAGGTTTATTTAGATTAAGACAACTTGTCAAAAATCTTAGAACTAACTGTACCCGAGGAAAGAGGAACAACTCCAAATCTGAAAAATCTGTAGGGTAGCTGAGTCCTGAATGACTAGACACGTGATTGACCAGCTACCTTAGGGGCGAGCAGGTCGCGCATTCAAAGAATGTACGCTAAAACCCGCCACGGGGGTCCTTCAGATCTCTTTTAATGAATTAAATAAACACGAATTCATTAAGGATTTGTCTTTCTTAGTCGTGTCTCCTCACATGTGCGAGCAGAACTCTGCTTCCTCCACTGGAATGTGTGGGAGGGCAACATGTGGCTGACCACTGCGCCACAACGTGCACGTGGCGCTAGCATGAGTCACGAAGATAGTGCTGGACCCAGTTTGAGAATGTGGTGGAAAATCTTGACGGAGTTTGTATATAGGCTTTTATGGTGCTTTCTTTGTCATGAGAGTTAGCCAGAGATACCGAGAAAGAATTAGTTGAAGTTGAACTACTCCAACAATGGCGAAACTCGCTTTTGCAACCCCGCTCCCCCAATCGACGCGATCGGAGGTCCTGGAATGGCGATTCCCAAAGCCCTATAGTCATTTTATACTGACGGGCAAATCTCGCGCAGCATGGCATACTTCTTTTATTATTCCCCAGCTAAATCTTCTACTTGATGCTGGTCTCTGTGTCAACAACTCACGCCCGAAGCACATCTTTCTCACCCACGGCCATAGCGACCACACCCTTCTGACGCCTGCGTTTGTAAAACGCGATGACCCGCCGGACATTGTTTGTCCAACTGAAGTGACCAAGGTCCTTGAGGATTTCATCAAGGCAAAAGTAATGCTGAATCTTGGCGGGCTCATACCGCCCGACCATCCATCCCAATTGGACTCGAATGGCGAATGGCGCAAAACGCACTTCATGCACCCCGTCCGGCACGGTGATGTTGTTCCCCTAAAAAGGATAAAAGACATGACTGCAACTGTTTTTAACTGCGACCACACCGTGCCATGTGTCGGGTATGTCTTCAGCGTCATTTCCAATCGCCTGAAGCCCGAGTACACTTCTCTCACTGGGCCTGAACTCAAAGCACTCCGCGAATCTGGCGCGCAAATCACCAACCAGCATTCCACACCTGCGTTTGCCTTTTTGGGAGACACTACAGCTCAGACATTGGCTGCAGAGCCAGACTGGTTGAAAAACGGCATTTCAGTTGTCATTACGGAATGCAGTTTTCTCTACGAAGAGCATAGAGCGCAAGCAGATAAAACAAAGCACACAATGTGGGCAGATTTAGAAAAGGTGGTTCGAAAGTGGCCAAAAACAACATTTGTCCTCACGCATTTCAGTCTTCGCTATACTGACGAAGAGGTGAGGCGCTTCTTTAAGGAAATAGAGGACCCGCCACAAAACATTGTCGTTTGGGTGGATGGAGAAGACGCATGAAGTAGACAGAGCGGGGCAATAGAAGGGATCAAATAGAATTAAAGGCGCGATTTGGGAATAAGATCTCAAACTTTTTAGAGCCATAAATACACATGTGGACATAGTTTTTCGTCTTGCTTGAAAACATTATTCGATGGTTCCTCGGCAGACATGAATGCAGGTGATGTCGGGGTTGGTCATGTCCATCTCGCAAAATTAGGGATCATGGATACTCGGAAGTCAATCAAAATCAAGTACAAATATGATCTCAAAGCCATTTTACAGCCATGTTAGGACGCTGGCGATGAGTTTGAAGATTTAGGGCACCAAGTCTAATATGATACCATGCTGGAAAAGAGGTTAGGCAATATCCGAAGTTCAAAACGGGGAGATAAGACCCGATATCATATGCTAAAATAATTGGGGCCCAATCAATTAACTGCCTTGATTACAAAACACTGTAGTCCGGATTCCTCAACCAGGACCGGAAGTGGGTCCAAATTCGGAAGAGTCGGCAAATCCGATGGAGATTGAGTCAGGAAGCCGCTTGCGGGGCGTCCGACACGTAAACATGCTTGCCTAGGGGTCATCTAATAGTGATATCTAACATGCAAGTCAAGTGTGGCCCTGATCTTAGAGTGTGCTTATCGCAAAGACACAAGCAGAATAGCATCATCGACAAAGCTGGAACTGCAAACAGGTGCCGAGCAAAGGATCATAATTGTCGAATAAAAAGTTTAAAGAAAACTAGATAAGATAAGGGACCAAGGCAATACTTCCATCCATACAGGTTTGTTTGTTATTCCAAGGTCAATATAGACGATTAAATCACTGGTCTTACAATCTTGACTAACAATGTATCTTGCATGGCCGTACTCCAAGTATTTGGGCGGATATTTCAAGTAATCAGGTCAAAGCCCATTGCCCTCCTTCCAGCTTCCCCAATGATGCCACTCTCTCCGGTAAACAAACTAAAATCTCGCTCCTTTGATCCATTCCTAAAGTCCTCTGGAGGCATACCACTGAGGAAATCTTTGAGCTGACCTTTAATATAGTCCATATTTTCCGCTGTGCGGGGCGTTGCAGCGATATATGCAACACTTGCCTCGTGATCACCTGTATGATCCACCTCAACCGCATGGCACATATCAGCATGCCACCAAATAGTATCTCCAGGATCCATTCGCGGGATACTAACCAAGCAATCTGTTAGGCGAAGGTGGGGATGTGAGGAGGGACTTAGAAGTTGGCTGTTGTCTCGGAATGTTCCTGGAAACCAAGGATTAACAGCATCAAATGTCCACTTTGACGCATCCATAACATCATCCTCAGACTCTGGTGGGCTGAAGAAAGGTCGCAAGAGAATATATGCAATGGCCCATTTTACGTTCGGATATAGCATCAAGCTGCCCTCTTGTGGACCAGCCGCCGTCAATGCCGTCCAGCCCTGGAAACTTCGGAAAACTCGGGAATGAGCCGAACCTGTGAAAAGTGCTTGGTTCGCACTCTTACGGCGAGTCAGGTCATATATATCTAAAAGCTCAGGGTTTCCAGAAAATACGGCCGCATAAGTCGACCGATATGTTGGGTCTGCCCAGCGAGACAAGGATCCAGCGTCAATGTGTGGGCCGAGACCACGGAAAGGTACGCCAGGAGGGCGAATACGCACGCCGTCAGCGTAGGATAACGGCTCCGAGGAAGTTGTTCCCGTATCATCATGCCACCACTTATTGAGTTCTTCACTCAACTTTAACTGATGCGGATGTGAGCGAGCCGCAATTTGCGTGGGCGAAAAGTATAGGTTGAGTATGAAAGGCGTTTCCGTTGGCCAACCTATGACATGAATCCATAATTAGCGGTCTGATTCATGTACAGACTTTTGGGTTTCTTACCCGAGATGGAACTCCTATTTGCTGCAACGTATTCTTTCAAGTCTTTGAACCACTCATTGGTTTGATCGGCACTGAACACGTTTCGAACGACAAAGCAGCCGATTTCTTTCAGCGAATTTTTGCGTGGTGGATCCAAGGAGAAAATGTCCTTGTATTCAACATCCGGGATAATGGAATTTCCGCTGGCGGAAATGTTTGTGGTCACAGACTCAAGTTCCTTGCATACCTTGAGCCAACTTTTGACCAAGGCGTCTTGGCCGTATTCGTCGATAATCGCCTGCTTGTATCCAACAAGGTCGTCACCACTCTCTGCGTTGGAGGTAAAGAATTCGGGCCAATCAGGCCAAGTCATTGATTTACTAGCCATCCCGGAAAATGATAGCCTGATATGAGTGTTATCTCGTCCTTATCTCAGCAAATTGCTTGTTGAAGATGGCGCAACCAAATAAATAGGAAAATCCATATGACAAAGTGCGGGGTCAAAACCATGACAAGGGCGATTATGATGGAGGGTGTCAGCTGCCATCAGCGGATAAATTAATGTCGGAGATATGGGTATTGCAAGGTGACATGGGAACCTCCGTTGTTTTGATGCGACGTTTAGTGGTCAGCTTTGCAAGGACCTCGCGTTAGATCGAGTAATTTTCGCGTCGGAGTGACCGACATTGATTATCGGGCATCTATCTCTACCAATATTGCAACACTTGACCGCGATAAATGTACAGCACGAGCGTGGACAGATTGCACCTTCTTCTAGCTTTCCCCATTGCCACCCAACCAGATAATAAATAAATATGATATAAATAAAATAAATAAACAATGTGAGCATAAAATTATTATTATTTAGTTATTTATTTCGGTTATGATCAAATCGATATCTCAGGGTTGCTGGGCTTGGACTGTCAACGATGAAGAAGCTGCATGGGCACAATTTTTTGGGTAGTGTATTGTATGCAAGAATACGCTAATTGAACATGGTTCTAAAGTGAGTGGCTTATCTCCCAATCGGCCTATCTGATGTGATAGGCCAACGGTGCGCTAACCCGATGTTCAGGTCAAGTTTTGTGATAAGATACAACCCAGTGTAACAAAGCCAGAGGTTGAGATATGACGGTTAGAACATGTGCTATCTGCTGAAGATTTGGTATAAACTATGGTTTTCTTGGCGAATTCGCCCACTTGTTGTGTTAATCCACAGCACGGAACCCACTACCCCATTTGCAACCGCTTGGGAAAGGACACTAGTTTTGATCGTTTCCCTTAATAATATTGGGATTTAATTTTGGAAATGTCTACCATTCCCTGGGATTTGCCCTCTTGGGTACCAAATCGCTCTTGGTTTGCTTGTACGCTCCTAGTGCTGTCGTCATGCGTCACCTCTACTGCAAGTTTTCAACCATCCATTGATTCAATAGAAGGGCACTCCTAACGAATATAGACTCTCGGGTTTGACGGATCGATGATGAATTCGCTAAATATACTGCCATCTTATACCGATTATTTTGATCTGACAACTGCTACGTTGGCCCTCAATACGGCATCTGTCTGGGTAGGATGCATGTTGGCTGGTCTGGCTTTTGGCAAGATTCCTGACTTGGTCGGACGTAAATGGGTTTTGCTATTTGGATCTCTGATTACAATTATCGGAGTTATTATTCAAACGGCAGCTCAAAATATTGCGATGTTCGTTGTCTCTCGAATCATTGTGGGATTTGGAACCGGCGCATCCTCTATTGCGGGGCCCTCATATCTTGCAGAAACTCTTCCAGTTAAATATCGTGCCTGGGGCCTTGGCATATTTGTAAGTACATGACTGGAATCTGTTTGCTCTACACTTATTGGAATTAAGGCGCCCGTGGGATCGGTACCGGCTGACTATTTTTCTAGTACGACTTTTGGTATGTTGGGGGTCTGATTGCTTCTGGCGTCACGTATGGAACAGCGATGATAGATTCCACCTGGGCTTGGCGCCTACCATCTGCACTGCAAGGGCTTTTTAGCATTATGTGCATCGCCTTGCTGCCTTATACACCTGAGAGCCCTCGTTGGTTACAAGACCAAGGACGAGAGGCAGATTGCCTTCGCTCACTCGCAGCTACGTATTCAAACGGAAATATCGATGACCCCATCGTGCAAGTTCAGTACCGCCAGATTGTTGATGCATTAACATTTGAAGAAAACTTTGAATCGACTTCCTTTACAAAGAAGTTTTTCAGCAGTGCCTCGACTCGAAAACGGGTTTATCTTGCTAGCTCCGTCGCAGTCTTCTGCATGTTGTCTGGAAACAACGTATGTAACGCATATTTTTCCTGGTGTGTTTATGGATAATAATGTCTTCCAGATCGTATCATACTACTTCGGATCGATGCTGACCCAAGCTGGCGTAACTGACTCCACTACTCAACTCGAGGTAAACATAATATTGAATGCGTGGTGCCTAGTTATTTCCATCATTGGCACCTCGATGGCGGAAAAACTTGGTCGCAAAAAGTTGGCAATCTTCTCCACCGTTCTTATGACAATATTTATCTTCCTTCTGGGAGCACTGAACAAACTTTACGGAGATTCAGAGAATAAATCAGGAATCTATGCCACAGTGGGCATGATATTTCTGTTCCAAGGTTCATATAGCTTTGGGTGGACACCGCTGACAGTATTGTATCCTCCCGAAGTGCTTAACTATTCAATTCGAAGTGCGGGTATGGGCATTTACACGTTTCTCACAAATGGTGTGGGACTGATGGTGACGTTTGCATTCCCTTTTGCGCTTGATGCAATTGGATGGAAAACCTATATGATTAACGGTGCTTGGGACGTCTTCGAATTAATTTTTGTTATGGTCTATTGGGTCGAGACCAATGGACGAACACTTGAAGAAATTGATGAAAATCTGGATGGTGAGCTCCATACCGATACACCAAAGCTGACAACAATTCTTGGAGTGGCACCTAGTGATCGGGAGGGGATTGTGGAAGCCTTGGATTTGCCCGCAAAACAGAACAAGATTGACGATTAGTTTACGATTTGATGAAAAATGAGTTTCATATGCAAATGATGGTTAATCTAGTCATTTCAACCGCAGTTGTCGTGTCCCTCTTCTGCCTATTATTTGTTTTTCTTAGTGGATGAGAATGCGATACTGGATCATGAATCATGGACCATGGCTTGAGCCAAGTAAAATTTGCAATTGTATAAGGACAAGATACCCAAGACGCGATCCATTAATACGCTGAATTGTATAAAGTGCCTCATTCATTAAATACTGGGAGCGAGACCGCGGGCTACAATAGCGTCTTTTTGGCGCCCTACTAGTCTACCTAATTTTTGATCCGAAATCAGCGATGTCTGCAAATGGTAACGGTACATGCAGGGGTCTGAGATTTCTAGCATGGAGAATTATTGATGTCTATCGCGCAACTCCTTCTCAATGTCTCAGATTGATGAGCAGGATATAATGAGCGACCGAAAAAAGCATATGAAAATAAAGGACAAGTTTGATTGTACGCAATACGCCTCAGTACGTCAGTTACTGTTTAATAGCGAGCTTAGGTCCTATTCTGGATGGAGCACCCCTTTTCTGGTGGCTTGGCGGATTTTGCTAGAGCCAACAAACTGTGGAGCCTTTTCACGACAGTTGTCGATTCTCCAGGCTACGATTGGTCATAGAAGATTAAGCATACACGGGAGTCTCGACTTCCCGCCTCTCCTGAAATTGTTGCTTGATACATGCGAGCTTCTTTTATTTCTACGAGGCGTCCTCTTTCAGCAATGTTTACCAACTTGATTCTTTCTCCCTATTTCAAGTTCTGCACCAAAATGTTCCTCATTTCTTACGTCCAGCATGCCATCATCGCGCTCACCTGTTTATGCTGTTCACTTGTCCACGCACATGACCATTTCTTTAACCTGGGTGAAGTAGAGGATGATGACATATTCGGTTGGAAAGATAAGGATTGTTTAGATGCTATGAATGCTGACGTGGCTTGCTCGCCAATGCTCGAAGAGTTCATAGATTATCGATATCGTGAGCTCCCGAAAGCGGACATGGATGAGATTTGCACAGCCTCGTGTTTGGAGAGCCTTCAAAAGAATCGCGACGCAATCCAATCCCAATGCCGACGCTCGCTCTACATAACTCCTTGGGATAGTACCACATTCCGACCCACAATGTTGATAGAACACGCCATCCTATCTTACAATATCGGATGCCTCACCAAGAGGTTCGTATTTGTACCATGTATGCATCTTTCTCCCTAACGCCAATCTATAGCGATGGACAGTATTGCAACATCTGGTACGAGGAGATGATAGCCAAAGCACAGGACTTCGATGACTGCAATGAATGTAACATAAAGACAAATTACATCCAAGCGCTGTCCCCCTCAGTGAATGGCCAGAAACACTACAGGTCAACCTACGAATCCTTGACTTCGAGCTGCGGATACGAGGGATCTGCCATCACTGAAACTGCGAAAGATCTATATGTTTATGTGTGAGTAACGCTACAAATAGCATGGATTTCACTAATCTATTCCAGGCCAACGGAAATGCCAGCATATTAACCATACGAGCTCCAAGAATGGGAGTACTCCGAGTTTTCATTGGCAGGAAAGGTTGGACCAGTTGATTATATTCTGGCATACGATAGACTCTACCCTTTCAAAGGCTGTTATAAACCGGGAACGATGTGTGTGTCTCAGGAACGAAAATATGCCTACTTTGTTGCTGAGGGCGAGACTTGTGAATCTGGTGAGAATGTGGAGCCATGTTCTGCGAATTCCTTGAGACTCCAAAACGATGTTTACTCATCTAAAGACGGCTACAATGACGCCAATTGAGAACGCTGCAATGGCAAGTGTATGGCTGTTAGAAATTGAATAAGCAGCTTTTGAAGTTGAGAATCAGGTGCTGGTGTGTGCTGAAAAGCAGATTTTTGCTATGGAGAAGCATGGTTTGGATACAATTGAATTATTATAAAGAAGGAGGTCATATGTACTTAGGTATTTCAATGATGCAATCTTTTAGGCCTTCTGCAGCCAGCAGAGGCCATGGTCTAATCGAGTCGATCTGAGGGTGTCATTGTATTGCCTCCTCTTACCAAATTGGAACATAGGGATCTTTCTAGTCTGACGTGTAATGTGATGAAATTCACAGCACCTTTTATATAACCTCACTCCCACGCCAGTTGCATGTCCAAGAATGTGTCTGAAACCCGTATCGTCTGGATGTAGTCCGCATGATGATAATAATAATAGCAGTACGAGCTGGACTGGAAGCGCTACGAAGAGTTCTAGACTCACCAGAGGAGAGGCATGAAGCACTAGCCACATCATATTATACTTGAAGTGGTGATGAGATTTCAATTACCAAAAGTCATCAAAAGAAACTCTAAAAGTAAAAAGTGCCAGCCTAAACAAGTTTCCTTCTATTGTGGTGACGGAACCGGGAGACCATTCATACTGAACATGCACCAATGAATAGGCCAACTTAATCTAACGCAAATCGAAGTGATCCTATCTCCTTGACCAATCACACCAAAGATGTGTAGTAAATCTAGATCCACAATCTGTTTAAATTGCTAATTCAATGGACTGCATGATTCTTTCACAATCCCAGTCCAAATAAAAGTTTTGCGACTTATATTGACAGCATTATTATTCCTCTCTTTTCGTGCTAGATTCCACTGCAAGTAATTAATAACGTGTATGCTGTTTCGGGGACCGAAGATAGTGGCGGTTAGTATTGTTACATCAAATCATGACAGACTGATAGCTCGGCGTAGTTATGCCGAGCATCAAAATCTCGTGACTTATTTCAATAAATCACAAGAGAAGTCGGAACTCTGAGGATCCGAAACTTCGACCCCCCGCATTGTTATTATTACTATTATTACTATGATTATAGCCTTACCCACTATTTAAGGAGGGGTTTATGTTAGGGTTTACTCCTTGCGGCAAACCGGTAAACCGCTAAGCCTCTGAAGGTAATCGCCGATCCTCCCGTGCAGTAAGGGCCAACCGCCAAGGGACGATGGAGCAATGTTCAAATTACGGTGAGGGACTCAAGTGCTGCGCCACAAGTTGAGCCAAATATAAAATCATTGTAATCTCTATTACTTTTCTCCAATTTTCTCTGATCGCGATCAACCAAAAGTTCTCGCTTTTGAAATCCATTATAATCTCGGTATGCATATCTGTTGAATTACAAATATCGAGTTTCTGTATCCTTGAGGGTGTATGCTAATCGTAAAGTTATAAGATACGATGCGTGTCATTTCACTCACCACATGGGCCATAGTGGCCTTGCCAACTGTGTTGGGCCAAGCTCCTATCTCATACAACGGCACTTGCTCACAAAACCCTTACACTCCCAACGACCCTAGTTTGAAGTGCATTTGGGGCCAACTAGTCGCCATCAGAGATTGCAACTCAGGGACCCAATGCTCTGAGGATGGAAGTCCCTGCTTTTGGGATCAGTCTTGTGAGGATTGTGCTTGGTGGGTGCATTGTACATAAAATAAATTTCTAGTGCATTTGGAAGTGAAACTATAAGATTTAACTTCATGGGGAGAAATTGATGTTCAGAAGATTATATTAGTACATTTCAAGCCTGAATCGTTCTTTACTCTTCAAGTTTCAGACGTTCAAGCATGATGTTTTCTGATGCAGCCAAACTTGGCACAAGGGCCACAGGAGATTGTCAAACATGTTGCGAATACCTGAATTCCTAGAGTGACCTGTAATCAACATCTTCAATTTCACTGAAGGCGAACAGTCCCGTGCAAATAGATTTATCAGATTATACCTCTCGTTAGTAGTTGACTTTCGTACATTATTAGATGAAAATAGACAACATTTGCTTTTGCGTACTTGCGTATTATTAGAACTAAAATTCTGCGTTAGGCGCTCCCTTCTTGGTTGAGTTCGCTATTGCCTTTGGAACCGGGATTCAATTCTGTGTGAGGCATTTTAAATCAAGATTTTACGGATCGTAGCATTTGGGAACTTCTTCTATTTTGCTATCCATTGATAGCTCTTCAATCACAAGACTAGCCTTTTCCTTTCAGGATGGCATAAGCATCTTTGCATTTTACAACGGTGAATTCCGTCAAAATTTCTCGGATTTGCATGAGATTCATGGATACTTTTCTAATCGGTGGTGTAGCCACTGGCAAGATATTCCTAATCCTGCTTGAACCAATGGCCTCCGTTCTCTTCCAGTCGCTTATAGGACTTGCGAACATACTCGGCATCCCACTTCCGATCTCTAATCTCCAATTCCATCAACATATCCTTGTGCTCCTCCTCGGTTACAATGATTCTCCCTACCTCCTGGAACTGCGTCAATAGAGCTGGGTGAACAGCCCGGTCTCTTTCTAGGATATGAGAGAGCTCCTCGCTGGTTTCAAACCGTTGCGCCTTGACCGACTCTTGGTGCAGAACCTCCTCAACTCTTGCTACTTTCTGTTGGAACACACTTTCTCGTTTATTTTCATAGGACATATGAAAATGTTGGATCTGCGCATATTTCACAGGCCCGTCCTCCCGAATTAAAAAGGTAGACCTATGAAGATTTCCATGTGCGATCCCTGCCCTGTGAAGCCTGGCCAAAGCCTCAATGCACAGTTCCGCATCCTCAATGTTAGCCTCGCGCGCGGGCACCAACTCCAGTATATACCCAATCACTCGCTGCCCATTATCGGTGATATGTCCCATAAATTGCGGAGTTATCGTTTGATCCGGAGGGAGCAATGAATAGATGTAACTTTCCTGTGCAAGCGCTCCTGTGTTCGGATCCGTGGGGTGGAAGTCCCAAACCGCGATGGCTCTCGACGCCGCAACCTGCGTGGGGCATTCGAATACAGCCGAGAGGTAGCGACCAACACACTGCATGTTAAATTCACCCTCTTCATCGTAGCCGCCCGTGTTGTAAATGTCATCTGCAAGATCAACCATATTGATGGCTGTGGTGTGCCATATGTCTGTAGCATCAGGAAAGCGTTGCTTCCTGGTAGAGACTACCTGGAGCTTTCCATCCTCACCTTCTTCCAGGCTGGCCACATCCCAATCGCCGTCTGGTACAGTGCTAAAACCTAGAAAGCGACCCGCATTGTCTGGGAACCTAGAAAGAGGCTTGGGTGCGCGGATGTACTGCACACGTGACCCGACCAGAATACGGCAGTAAATAGGTCTGTTTGGCGCGGCATGGATGGCTTCAAGAAGCTTAAAGCTAACCTGGCCGGAGTTGATGGAGGAAATCATTCTCAACAACGTCTATACCAGATGGCAGTAACGCTTTGACGTTTAAAAGGTTGGTGTTTGGGTTTGAAGAGGGGTTTCTTTTTGTTTTAAAAAAAATGACCAAGTAGATGTTTGTAGTCGTTTAGAGAATCCAAAAAAATGAGAATTTGGGTGCTGCGTGGTGGAGTGGTGAGTGAGGAAAGGAGAGTGAAGGAGAGAGGAGATCAAGCAGGACGAGGGGTTTATATACAGGTAGATTGCGGATGATGGCTTGAGAAAAACGAATTATCAGCCCTCTTTTCTTGTAAATTTGCGTTTTCTGGACAAGTGATGCTTTATTCTAGGCTGTCACATCTGCATCAAGGTCGAGTCTGCAGACACAGCCCCTCTTCATATCCAAGACCACCAATTAGGGTGCAGCACTTACCCCACGCTTCTTACGTGCACCAGTCAATTTGCTGCATCGACATGCACATGCACCATTCTGCATCAGCTAGATGCACGCTCCAGAATATACATACACAGCTGATGCGAGAAGATATAACTGCATCCAGGACCAAGCCAGCTAGCTGTCGATTGACACCAAATTGCAAACCGTTAACCCCCACCGGTGAGATCATTGAGACCTAGCTCGCAGAGGGCGTTTTTCTCCCATCTAATCATTCAAGCAGAGATGAATCCAGACGACAAGAATACTCTGCTACACTACGTTGCATCATGGGTCGAAGACCCAAAATCACACCAATTGCGGGAGACATACATGAGCTCTCTCTATCCTGTGGGGCTTGAAAGAATTGATCATCGACCCGAAACAAGAAGATTGGAAAACCTAACCAAAGAATACTGGCCATGGGCTCAATAGGAACCGTACCATCGTTTACCTCGCCATTTGAAGGAACGAGGCGATGTATTATTTCGCTAGGAATTATGAAGTTTGTCTTTTTCATCAATCTTTAAAAAAGATCAAATAACAACCTCAAACCTCATTCTTCTACTTCATAGTCGATATGATACCCATCTAAAGTTGTTTAATACTTATTTTCTTCTTCTTTTTACTACTTTCTAGGGATGGATCATATCGAGAAAAAATTGTAAATTAAGTGATATTAATCAATTCTTGTTCAAACTATAAAAAATCCCGTGTTAGATATTCCCATGCGTTTAATTTCACTACTCCGGATCATAGCCGCTCATAAGATGCGCCAACACCTGATCCTTGGTCAACTCCACATATCTCGGTGGCTGGCCAGGCGCAGCGAGGTTGAATACCCCCGTGTGCGTAATAGACATTCTAGCGAAGTCGGATTCATAATCATCCTTGTCACTGTCGTCGTCTGTGGACACCCATTCGTCTTCCTCAGATGTTTCTCCTCCAGGTGTCATTTGAGTTGAATGATGTGTAGCTTCAACTTGGCAGACATCGCAATCATGCTTTTCGACACATGTCCTTTTGTGAGTTTTCCAATCCATCTTCTGGTGTTCTTTTCCACAATACGCCACATCTTTACATCTCGTACATCGTTTCACATCCGTAGTCGTGCCGCACACCTTACACGTCAAGGGCTGAGAGGAGCCCCCACCTGGCTGGGACACGCCCTCAGGAAACGCATTTATGACGTCCTTTTTCGCTTCGTACAAACACTTCCAGTCAAAACAAACCGGATTCACGGCGATGCGAATCCAGCTATTCTCAATATCGTGGCCGACCGGTGTTGGGATACACGCGCTACTGGTCTTTCCACAAGTGATGCATTTAGTCCCACAACGCGCAAGAAAGACCGATTCGTGCTCATCAGAAACATCCTTGATAGTGGATGCAAAAAGCTGCCCGACTCTGAGAACTTCGACAGGGTCCGAAGGTGCTTCTTGGATAATGGCTCGTGGAACAATGTGATCGAAATGAATTTCCTGGTTCGATGGGTTCGCCGGGAAGCAGAATTTGAATCTAACCGACTGTGTAGCCATGATATTGAGAGAGCTGCCGAAGCAAAACTGATCAGGGAAAAGAGACTGGAAGGTTTGTCAACGTGCGACAGATTGAACTGCCCTTATCTTCCCCGCTTTGTTCCACGTGACTAGTTGTGTCATATGGTATTTGTTGAAGCAATTTGACGTCATGATTTTAAATTTGCTTTTGTTGCTACATTTTGTATTTTACGTACCTCGAATAGCGGTATGATAGCCTCCTATTTTTGTGGCATAAACAACAATAACAAATTTCCCTCTTCATTTGTATCACAATCATTTATTTATTCCAGAAAACCATTCCATCCTAAATTTGTAGACCCAGCAAAAAGGCAGTGTAGACCCATGAATCTTTGACTAATGCAGGTTTTGCTTTTTACGGTGTCAGGATAAATTTAAGTCCTTATTGGTGGTTGGCCATTCAGGCGATTGATTGACGGGTCATCCTTCCCGGCAGAAATGTCCGGCTCCGAGACAAAGACAAATACTAACACAGCGGCTACCCCCACGATTAAATTGCCTGCATTAAACCCCTCGGGCCACTAAAGAATATTCCGCTGAGAGAATGTCGCTATTCCTTTGAAGCGGAAGACCAATAATCATTCGTGTCTACCTAGGATGCAACTCCACATGCTCATCTTTTGTAGCTACTCTCTGGACTTTTTGTCAAGTGTCGACGAGTTTCATACGAGGAAGACAGAAGATTCTTGTTTATGCTTCTGCGTCCCAACACTTCAAAACCGTCCCAGTAGATCTCCAAGCGGTCTCCAATCCCAGTCTTGAAAATATACCGTGATCATTTCGATTTCGAGATTTTCCCTATAGTCTCGGCCCCTAAGTCATCATAATTAAGTATACGGCCCGATAATATTTCGCTAGTTTTGCATGAGATATACCATCTACCGCCCCTATTGGGAGGCTTTGCGGTCGGATGCACAGTTCTCAGTAATAGCAGATGTACTATGCATCTTACATGGCCCTCCGCATCGGAGCCATGGTCTCGTCGTTAGGTATCCTATACAGCAGCGACTGTCATTACCTGTTCCGGCGTAAGGGAACTCATCCTTCTTGTCCCAAGCGTTCTCGGGTAGCGAGAGGTAAAGGGCCAGTGCTCCTCCTTCTTTTTTGTTGCCATACCTAGGAGCCGTGAAGCCTTCAACACCCGCGGGTAGCGAACCTTGACTACTAACATCGCCAACATCGGTAGTTGTGGGGCTTTTGTAGCATGGTTAGTTGACTGGGTTGACTAGAGATAAGCAAATTGGCATTCGTTTTACTGAGGGCTAGGTTGAATCAGTACTCGACACCTCAGACCAAAAGAACGATCGGTCGATATCGACGTGAATTATAAGCTCCGTGAGGTCGCTGTGACTAGCGACCCCCGATAGCGACGCAAATACAGGATATTGTCGTGACCATGAGTCAACAGACACTGAAGGCTTTTGGCCGAAATGATTTTCGGTTGTTTTCATAATCATGTGCAATTCTTTGGTTTTCGGAGAGAGTCGATGACTTCTAGGACGGAGCGCGAATTCCCCCTAAGGGATTCGTTGAGGGCGAAGAAAACACCTAGTTCCTGGTTTCACCATCACCCGTCAGGGAGGCTAGGAATTCCGTTAGTGCAGTTCGTGGATCAATTCAGTGTAGTGTTACCAGGCAAACTTACACTTTCGCATTCCTGAGGGGATCATTGCAGTTGATGGTCAACATCATAGAATGTCCTGCAGAGTATTGGATTCTGACCATCTTACTGAAATTTGAGAAGTGCATCATGTTGAGCCGCTAGACGACTATGGCCTTTGCAACGAAGACCTGCAGTGTCGTAGTGGGTCATGCTAGTACTAGATTAAATTTATTGCGCTTTGGAGGGACGCACTAACGTTAGCGCATAAGTAAAATCGGCATTGTGTGTTAGTACGATGTCACTTCCTCTCAAGTATCGGGTGTTTCCGATTGAGTAAATGAACAAGAACAGAAATCTAGGACGGTTTGCAAAAATTGGAAAGATTGTTCACGCTAGTAACACTAATTCCCATTGTCGAGTAATGCCCACTTAAAGAGTCCTATTGTCGCGCGTTCACAGTCAATTGGGGCCAACCTGCATTGGCGCCTTTAAACCATTGGCTCCAGTAGACCATTAAATGGGACTTTATTGTTCCAACACGTGTTCTGAGAGTGCGTTATAGTAGAGATATTGATCCATTGGGTACAAATAATAATGCCTAACGTTGTCACAAAGCCAGGCTATTTTTGAAGGGGAAAGACTGACTTGATCTTCATAGGAAGCAAGCGCATCTCCCAATCTTATCCGTATCGAACAATCATTGATAATTTTTCGCCTATTTGCTTCACACCAACCGGACCCCTTTCCCTAGCTGAAAGATTTATTCCCACACTACCTACCACGTACAATAGCTGTTAGATTATGTCTCCAGCATCATGGAGCAGCATCTTGCGCCGCCATGGAAAAAGTCGTAGCTCTGGTGTTCCAGCCAATACCATAGCAAACAAAATCCCCAGTGTAGGACTTTCGGCCAAGCTAAAGTATCGCCAATTGGACTGGCGATTACGCCGCCAACAATTCGCGCAAACAGGAAACGATGAAGGCTTCATTGAGGCAACATCATCAGCTGAGACACATCCAACACCTCCTAGCCAAGGCGACACTAACAGAGTTTGCTCTACCCAAGCCTCATTGGAGCATCCAAGCAAAGCTATCAATGGCGAACCGAAATCATCAACTCCGCAGATGCCATTTGCCAGCACGAATAAACTCTGGGCTGAAGCACTAGACTGTCTTGAAGAGTCTGACAGATGCCATTTAGAGACCTTGGAGCGCAAATTCAACGGCGGCCTTGTTGACAGAAAGGTTCTGGCCGCACGCATTGAGCAGAAAATTGAGATTACATCAAAAGACTCGAAGGTTGACAGTACGGCCAAGATCATTATTGACAACTCAATCTTTATTTTGAGGAAATTTACTTCTTCTGTGGATAGCACTGATGGTTTTGATTCATCCCATGCTACTCTGCCATGGGCTACTGTCGAATCTATTCTTGTTGTAAGTGGTCCAAAGACTTCGAACATGCTCTATATCTGAAGGATATGGGTATAAGAACTGCGATGTGTTCAAAGGAGATGCTCATATAAATAGGATTTAAATGTAAAAAATGACTTGAAGAGTCAATTCACTGCCGGATTTGCCTTGGTCGCCTGGTTTCTTACACAATGTGACACCTACCAGCACTTGTATATGGCCCCAGACCCTACCCTTCGCCCACCTACAGCCGACTTGGAAACATTAAGGTTGCGTATTGTTCAATCTTATTCGAAATCGCAGATGTTTCTCAGTCTTGTTATACAAGGCCATCACAGCAAAACAATTCGTAGACATGTGAGACGTCGCATAAACGAGCTTCAGAGGAGCAGAGAGCAGCTTATTCAAGCTGCAGACAACTGCCAAAAGCATTGTGATCGTTCTAATCGAGCCAATGTCTGTGGACTTCTCGATCTCACAAAGAATTTGACAATGGGCTTCAAGGACGCCCAATCAGAACAGAGGCATCGCGAGATTCTTGATTGGTTGTGTACGATCGATCCATCCGTTTTGTACAACTCGGCCCGGTACAAGCATGAAAACGGTACTGGCGATTGGCTGGTAAAAGATAGCAAGGAATTTAAGGCTTGGCAAGAGAGCCCAGGCTCACTTCTGTGGCTTCATGGAAAGGGTATGCTACCAGAAATTATCACGCTATTGTTGCTATTTTCTTACTGATAGGTTGTAGCGGGATCCGGTAAATCAATGCTCAGCTCATCCGTGATCAAGCACCTTAAGGACCGATGCGATCTCAAGCCAGACGAAGGGCTTGCATACTACTTTTTTAGCTTCACCGACCCAAGCAAGCAGAATGTGACTGGGATGCTCGAATCACTGGTAAAGCAGCTCTATGCTAAACGTCCTGATACGCCAGAACTTGGCGATTGTCTTGACGATTGCAAGAAAAGAGGGGAGCGCCCAGATATTAAGCTGCTCGAGAGGATGCTAGAGTTTGTTGCAAGCGAGTACTCCAACGTATTTATTGTTGTCGATGGCATGGACGAATGCCCTCAATTGACAGGAGAGAGGAAGAAGCTGTTAGACAGCCTTCGCCGTATCATTTCCATAATGGACGACAATTTCCACATCTTCTTAACAAGCCGCAAAGAGCCAGACATCGACGCAGCATTGAAACACAACCTATCACAGCCAGCACGATTCTCCTTTGATCTTACAGAGCATTGGGAGTGTCTTGATGATGATATGAATATATACATGGATTCGGTGTTTGAATCTTCCACTTATGACTCGTGGCCCGAGGAACTAAAAACCGAAGCAAAGGTTTTGTTAGCTGCAAAGGCTGATGGCATGTGGGTCAGCTAAGCATCAGCGTAGCATGATAGCGCCGCTAATGAGTGCTTCAGGTTCCAGTATATCTACTGTCAGTTTGACATGTTGCAAGATCTGTCGTCTATCTCGGATATCCGTGCGACTCTCAAAAGTCTCCCAGTTGGGCTTGACGACACATATGACAGGGCACTCTTGAGTGTAAGCCCAAAATTTCGGTCTCAAGTTTTGGGAGCACTCAAGTGGCTAGCATTCTCAAAAGTAACTCTTCGACTTGACCAACTGGCGGAAATTTTCATCCTCCACCCCGAGCGTGAGGTACCATATGATGAAGCCGAGCGGATGTTCAAGCCCGAGGACTTGCTTAAATATGTACCAAGTCTAGTTGTAGCCGAAAAGAGGCTGGGAATTTTTCATACTATTGAAAAATATGTTCGTTTCACCCACTTCTCGGTCAAGGAGTATCTGATATCAGATCGCATTATCAGGGGTCCAGCGGCGGAATTCTCATTCACAGAAAGCAAGGGACACTTGCACATTGCACAATCAAGTCTATGCTATCATTTGTATTGTAGCAGTGCAAAGGACCCATTCGCTCTCCCATTGATGTCATACACAACTAAGTACTGGATGGCGCACCTTGAGATGATTCGGCGCGAGGAATGGCCACCCAACGTCACACGCATGGCAGCGGAGGCATTGGCGAGTTGGAGTGAAAGCCTTGGTCTCCTCCTTGATACATTGCCAAATTACCCCAAAGACCGAGTGTTTGATATGTTCCGAGAGAACTATGCACCACTGCGCGACTTGGTCTAGTTCAGCTCACTGAAATGTTGCTAAGTACAAACAAGTACTTAACCCAAAACGATATTGACTTAGCCATGTTCGCGGCAGCATATTCAGGGGGCAAGGACGTTGTCCGGGTGCTACTAGATAGAGGCGTTGATATCAACACGGAAGTTGGAATCCCGCTTTATGCAGCAGCAACAGCAGGGGACAGGGTTGTGGTGGAGTTTCTTCTCGACCGCGGAGCCACTATTAATACACAGCACGGCGGGCGGGGATCAGCTCTACAGGTAGCTGCGAAGTGCGGCCACCTCTCTGTAGTGCAGTTGCTTGTTGCGCGGGAAGCTGACGTGAATTTGACTACGCCTGACGGAGAGTGCGCCATGACGTCAACCGTGACTTCCAGGGGCACAGCCGAATGCCTTCAATTTTTGGTCGACAATGGCGCCAGCGTGGAAAGACAAGGGGCAGCGTTGTGCAAGGTAGCCGAGAATACTTTCGGAGACGAATTCGATCTACTTTTGCAGGGAGGGGCTGATGTCAACGCCCGCAGTGGGGAGTATGGCTTCCCGCTCCAGGCGGTGTGCGCAAATAGTAGCGTGGGAAATTACCCTACATCAGTGGCGGCGGCGAGGCTGTTGCTTGATCGCGGCGCTGACGTGAACGCACAGGGTGGCATGTTCGGCGGTGCATTGCAAGCAGCATGCGGAGTACAGGAGCACCCCGCTGCGCTCATGCGGCTCCTGGTGGAACGCGGTGCTAATGTTAATGCCCACAAGGGGCGATACGGGACTGCACTACAACTTCTATGTTTAAATACAGGATCCAGGATATGTGACGTGCAGTTCCTGTTGGACAAGGGCGCTGACGTGAACATTCAAGCCGGAGAAATCAACAACGCTCTACAGGCCACATGTTATCAAAAGAGAGTGGACATAGCAAAGCTGCTACTAGACCATGGTGCCGACGTGAACGCACAAGGGGGACAGTACGGCAACGCTCTGCAGGTCGCATGTACCTGTGACAGCGTTGACAGCGTAGACATAATCAGGCTGCTACTGGATCATGGTGCTGATGTCAATGCTGAAGGCGGCGAGTATGGAACTGCGCTTCAAGCTGCTTGTGACAGGGGAAACGAGGAGATGATCATGCTTCTATTAGACAGTGGTGCTGATGTCAACGCTGGGGGCGGGAAGTTTGGGAGCCCATTGCTATGTGCCGCCTCGAATTCCCGCACTACTACAGTATTACAATTGCTGCTCAGCCGCGGTGCAAAAGTCAGCAACCAACTCGGGCCCTATGGCAACGCCTTGCAGGCCGCCTGCAATGAGTCCGGTGTCAAAAAGGCTCAGCTACTTTTAGATCATGGCGCCGACATCAACGCTAACGTTGGCGGGGGGACTGCTCTTCATGTCGCATGCGCCAAAGGCAATGCGCCCTTGGTGCGTCTCTTAATAGAGAATGGCGCCGACATCAACGCTGAGGGTGATTGTTATGGGACTGCTCTGCAGGCTGCATGCATTAGGAACAATGTAGACGTGGCGCGTCTCTTGATAGACAACGGTGCCAACATCAACACTCGAGGCGGCAAGTTTGGCAGTGCCTGTCATGCCGCTGCATCTCAGGGGACCACAAAGATCCTACAACTATTACTCAAGCACGGCGCCGACATCAACATCGCCTCCGAGATTCACGGTTCCCCATTGCAGTCAGGATGCGCCAGCCCGTGCGGCTCCGTGAACGTCAAGTTTCTACTCGAAAACTGCCCAGACATCGACATCCATGCGCAAGGAGGTGTCTTCGGCTCAGCCCTACAGGCAGCCGTCTCTTCATGCCAAGCAGAGTCGATCTGCCGGCTGCTTGACCTGGGCGCTGACCCTAATGTTCAAGGTGGCAAGTTTGGCTCGGTCCTACAGGCAGCTGTGAAGACGCGTTTTCCATCACTTACCCGCCTGCTGCTGGAACGAGGCGCTGATCCAAACATTCCCGGGGGGCTATATGGAAGTGCTCTCAATGCCGCTGCCGTCCTTGGCTCCTGGAATATTGTTGAAATGCTCCTCGATGCCGGCGCAGACCCAGCCAAACAGCTGCTGCCTGCACCCGAGGAAGATTGGCTCGTCGGGATCAAGAATGAACATGGCCGCGCGGGTGTAGAACAATACATTAAATTCCACCAAGTTCACGACCGTCGTAAGTAATTCTATGCCAAGAACCTATGCGGTCCATGTACTTAATAAGGCCAAGGATGACCAGATAGTAGAATGGATTCAATCTTCAATCTAGCCCATATTACAAGATACAATTACACCACTACTATCCACATACCACACAAACCCATAAAATTATTGCCTATCAAACACAGTTGCAAACCGCTTAAAAGCGTTCAGTAAAAAAGAGATCCCGGGTCCTGTAAATACAGCATCTCATCGCGACTGTGCTGGTCAGTCAACGAGCGATACAATGCGTAAACCATCCACAAGCCGCTCCAAGAGCTCCACAAATACAAATTTTCAACCATGAGCGCGGTGCACCCCAGTTGAGAAATGAGGGATTTTTGCTGGGCACACAGTTACTCGGGGAGGGGCTGCTGGCACGCACCAATGCGTTTGTCTCAGAACAGCTAGTCTCCCTGACCACATCAGTTCGCGTCACAGTTGTACTCCTGCATGGTAGTCTAGTCGTAACATTGATGGTTTTCGCCGGATACACAGTCGTGGTTAGCAATAATCCGGACTTTTGGATCGTGACCGTCGCAGGATCGGCAGCCATCTTCATGGTCGAACTCTGGAAGATAGTTTGGGTCGACTTATATATGACTGTCACCACTACAGTGGGTCTTTTGGCTGTCGATGTTTTTGTTTTTGTCGAGGTTGATGTAACGGTAAGTGTCATGTCCACCTTGGAGCAGATGGTGATAGTGAGAGGATCAGGGGTCCAAGTTGACGTTTCTGTGTTCGTAACAGTCTTCACATCGGTTATTTCTGTCTTGATAGTGCTGATAGGTGTGGAAGCTATTTCCATAAAAGTAGACGTTGACGTCGTAGTCTTAGTTGTTACTGTTGTGTAATAATTACCGCAGACAAAGGTTGTAGCAGGAGTCGTATAAACCGTTTTTAGTTCGATAACGTTCATGTCAATTGTAGCGGTAGTGGTGGTTGACTTTGGAATATATTTCGTAGTTGTGAATGTAATGAACGTACTACCTGCCAGATCGAAACGGTTTGGTACCTCGTACATCTCTCCTTGTCGCCTGCGGTTGCTCCTTACAGCATCGTCACTGAGACATGGCAAACTAATAGTTGATGTAGAAAGCACCGTCTTTGTAGTCGTGGATGGACGTAGAGTAATAGTGTGTGACTCTGTTATCGTCTTTGTCGATCCATATTTTGTCAATGTCGTCTTGTCAAAGAGCGTTATCGTAGACAGCTTGTCCCTGACTGTGTAAATAATGTATTTGGTCGTGTTCCGAAGTATTTTGATCGTTGTAGTTGATGTTGACGGCCCTGGCGTAATGGTTGTCGTACTTGACACCGTGACTGCTTCTGTTGTGACCGCTTGAGTTCCAGTGATGCACTGACTTTTCTACGTCTTCTGTGAAAGGCTGCTTGTAACTGCAATTGTTGCCGTATCCATCGCTGTATTTTCAACTGCCTCTGTAAGAAATAACGCGTCAGGAGTTGACGTAATAGTTATAGATACCGTTTTAGTTACATCAACGGTGATGGTTGTCGCATCACACCAACTCGTCTTAGTGAACTGGGGCACGTTCGCAATCTCTGTGCTCCTAGTCGATACGGTGGAAATTAACGCATTCAGCCTCAAGTTTCTTTGGGGATTAAACCCGATGTTAATTAGATCTCACCGTCGTTCTGGGACGTATTATTCCATGCAGTTGGGTCAAGGCAGAGCCAAATGAGGGCTATGCCTTGTGTTCTAGATCTGATTGATAGGCCACGATTATGCCTAGCGGTCCGGCTATTTAACGCCCGCACCCACAAAAAGTAACCAACAACCAACAACAGTCAAGTCGGTTGGTTCAGAGAATAAACCTGTGAATGGTTACCTGTTCTGGTTAGTTCATGTCCAGGGCTTCGGAAACACGCGAATCTAGGTAAAAGGGAATGGCCAAACCATGTGGACCAAAGAGACAAACGAGATTTAGATACCCGGCCATTCTGCCTTAACTATGTCCAAGAAAGAGTTCTGAAGCCAAGATAGCCATCTGTTTCACTTGTCATACTGTATTATTGATGTCGTATCTCCCCTTCGTCGCGTAAATTTCCTCGGCATATCCATTGATTACGCTATGTGGTATTTGAAACAGTAGGCTCCACACACCTCGAAAGCTAATTGCGATCAAGCCGTACCCGCATAAACAGCATGAAGCATTTGTTCAACATTCCTTCACTACAAACCTAATCGCCTAGAGGTTTGTTCTTCATCAGTATTCACTAACATAGTCAGTGAATCGTATGCGGGGCCACTGCCCTTGTGAAAAAGAAATTTGAGGGTCATTCTACTTTCAGAACAAGTCCACCGCACCACTGCTACTTCATCTACTGTACTCTAATTCCGTCAGTTGTTCTCCTGTAGTATATATGACAGCTAGAAATAAATTTTGGCATGAGTGAGCGGTCCTATTGATGTCAGTGTTCTAACTGACTTAAAAGTCAAACCGTCCAGCCTTCATCACCCCATTCGGGCCAAGAGAATATAACACGAGTCAGATCTACGATGGAGGCTCCATAAGCATCCATATATATTGAGGTTATTTCTAGAACTGTAGGAGGCGCTAGTCTCAATTTTGGAATTCATGATGGCAGTAATGGCTACTCGAAAGGGATGAAATCGCGGGATCATAACCGTGTGATGAATTGACGGTGGAATGGCACATTCCATTTCTTTTCTTCCACAATCGACTGAAATCAATAATCTTTTTTTCCTTTCTATGACGATAGATTGTTTTTAATCCCTACCTAAAACGCTTTATGTCCTGAAGCTTTGTTTTAATTCCCAATCTAACACTGCGAAACACATACCTTTGCCAGTCTCACGCCCATTCAGCTAGTTAGCCAATACAGTAAAGCCAGAAATGCAAACAACCAAATTGTATTTTCCCAAAATTAAATAACCAGAAATAAATTAATCCCTCCCCTTGGAGGTAGCCATTTCAGGCCATGAGCATACCTCGGTTCAATTTTATGGCACCATACTGATTAAGCACTGCCAACTACGTATTAATTTTCCCCCAGCATCCACGGATGCCTTGAGGGATTTTCCACCAATACTGTCTCAGACACCTATCATCATCTCCATCACACCAATGTCGCAAACAATAGCCTTGCCGGCTTCCGAGACCTCTGTCATTGTAAACTCCAGAAGGCAATGATTCACAAGAGTGACAGAAATATTTCCTTGGAGATTTTAGTCGATATGCACCGCTCGGACACTAATAAGCTTACAAGTTTTCTTTTTTCTGGGACTTTGCGAAATGCTAAAAATCTGGATGGAAAAAGAAACTCACACACCATAGCATGCGCCACTAGGCTGTGTAGGATGCCATCCACCAATCCCGATAGGCTGCCAAGTCGAACATCCACAAAGTGACATGAATGCCTCCTCATTTGATAGGTAGTCTCCTTCATAGGTCACCCGTTCATGCTAACTACAAGGGGAAGTGATGGTATCGCGAACAAGCCAACACTAGTTTTTCCACTTCCGACCGGAGTGATTATTACGGCTTCGTGATACGTCATTTGTCGAGCGGAATGTGTCCGCCAGTTCAGAAATTGGCACTGGGGTCTTTGCAGGAAGATTTTTCAGCTGAGCGCAGCATGCTAACCGATTCAGAAGCTTTTGCTAGGGTTCCTGGTGGTTTTTATCACGTGTGAGGGGAAGCGAAATCACAGTTCAACAACCAACAACTTTCATGAAGGATCCTGGTATGACTGTTGGTTGACAGCAGATACAGGGGCTTACACAAGTACTTAAGAGCCAACAACATCACCCGCTCAAAACTCTGATTTTAATCCCTCGCCATCTTCCCTCGCAAAAGAACAAATCGTACCACTCAAGAAACAAGCTCTTGTTCAACAAGATCCGAATCATAACTCCATCATCACACACCATTTGTTTACTTTGACAACCTCCAACATGCGTTACGCATACGCTCTCGTCACCTTTGCCATCACGGCCTTCGCGCTTCCCGCTGCCATGCCAGAGGTTGATACCTCTCAAAGGCTCGAAAGCTACAAGAGAGACGGTACCTATGAGACCGACGGACGTTCTGGATACAACAGCGTCAAACCAGATCAGGTGAAGAGGAGCGATGGTACCTACACCACCGATGGGAGATCCGGCTACAACGAGATGGATCCAGATCAGGTCAAGCGCGATGATGGTACATATGAGGTAGAGGGAGGGAGGTCTGGCTACAATGAAGGTCAAACTAAGCGAGATGACGGTACCTACGAGGTTGAAGGGGGAAGATCTGGCTACAATGAAGGCCAGACCAAGCGGGATGATGGTGTATATGAGATAGAGGGAGGCAGGTCTGGTTATAACGAAGGTCAGACCAAGAGGGATGATACCTATACGACAGATGGTAGGTCTGGCTACAACGAGGTCAACAATTGAGCTATTTAGACATCCTTTATATAGAACTCTCCAGACCCCAAGGCTATCAGTTGTATTTCAACCTAATATCGACTGAAACACAAATGTGATTCACAAAACAAAACTCATCCTCACTAAAATTAAAAAACAATCCAATGGGCAGTATTGCCCTCTAGTCCTTCCTAAAATCTCTTCTGCTCATCTTCCAGCTTATTTCTTCTCACTAAAATAAATGCCAGCAATGATGCGTCCAAGTTTCCAATCTATGAGCTGTGTGGCTAGACCCATGAGTCAGGGTGATAGAATGGAAATTAATATTGAGAGCCTCAATATACCTGTGATAGTAGGTGCTATAATGAAATTGGTATGAGATTCAGATAATAACCATGCATCTTTGTAAAATACTACCTTGGAATAACGTTCGCCGATGCGAACATCTTCAATGCACGACGAGGACAGGATATTTCAATCGGATCCGCAAATTCAATCAATAATGCATGCGATCTTGATTTTCGTTTCATCCGCTCCGATCCTTCGCCCTTCTAACTATCTGTGCTCGTCCCGAAATGTCTGCTGCTGCCGCGGCACCCCGAAAAAGACAGCTGCCAGTTGCAAACTGATTGAGGCCGAATCCGCCAAGCTCGCTAAGCGCCGTGCAGCTAACCTATTACCTTTGGTAGCGGAGTGGGTCATCGATACACGGGAGACATTCCGTTGACTGATGCAAGCAAGATGTGTGGTGCTTGCTGTAAAGTTTGCCCCGGGACAGTTGATAAGGAGAAAGCACGATACGACTTACATTTATTTTTTTTTAATTCATTGTTATCCCACTAATTTGATCTATTCCCATTATCGGAGCAACAAACGTTCATCGGATGCAGAGCCGATGGGACTCGTCGCCAGCTACCAACCAAAGAGGGTTTGATCCATCAGACACGGTACACTAAACCTAACAAGGCTACACTAGCCGCAATGACAAGTTGTTGACAAGCCATGGGCGCACTGATTGACAAGATTCGGGTTCGGACAGAAAAAAACACATTGACAAGCCAAGGGCGCAATGAGAAATGCTGACTCCTGTATAAATTCCAGGATTGAAGTCGGGTTTTTGCTTGCAGTGTCACTATCAAGATTCTTCAAAGCCTTTCTTCCCTCTGTTCAAAATGAGCTCAACCAAGCCTTCATATATCATCGTTGGAGCTGGTGTGTTTGGAGTATCCACCGCTTATCATCTTATCCAAAAATACCCCAATGCGTCCATCACCTTAGTTGACCGGGATGCTTTCGACGCAGACAGTCGCGTGGCTGCATCTTGGGATTGGAACAAGGTAGTGCGCGCCGATTATGATGATATTGTCTACTGTCAATTGGCGATAGAAGCACAAGATGTCTTCAAATCAGACCCTCTTTGGAAGCCATATTTCCATGAGACTGGTGTTTATTGGATATGCCGCAGCGACTATGCCCAAGATGTCATCAACAACTATAAAAAGCTAGGACGAAAGGCTGACATCTCAGCTGTTCCGATCGAAGAAGCGCGCAAGTTGTATGGGGGACTTTTTGACAAGGCCGATTATACCAACGTCAAAGAAGTGCTTGTAAACAAGACGAGCGGGTGGGCTGCCGCCGGAGACTGCTTAGTGGCTGTGACGCGTAAAGCGATAGAGCTTGGTGTCAAGTATGTGACAGCCGATGTCGCAACGTTGCTCTTCAATAAAGACGGCGACTGCTACGGGCTCAAAACCGTCTCGGGAACCGTCCTAGAGGCTTCAAATGTTGTGCTTTGCACCGGAGCATTCACATCCAAGTTGCTGGAATTCAGCGCAGCGAGCAGTGGCAAGACAGATCTTCGAGCCGGGTCCAGGATCGTGGCGGGTGGCATCACGACTGGAATGACACAGTTGGACAAAGAATCATACAAAACATTTGAGAAGATGCCCGTTGGATTCCAAGGATACACTGCAGAAACAGGTATACTTCAGCCCCTTGAATGCATTGCGCTATGATAGAATGTTAACCATCGAGACAGGTCCTTTTATTGGCAGTCTCCCTCCGACACCAGACAGAGAGCTCAAGTGGTGGGGCCAAACCATCTTTAAAAACACGCGCGAAGTGCTGCCCGGTCGCTTCATCTCAACGCCGCCTCCAGAACCACACTACGCGCAGTGGAAGGTGTCCAAGAAACTCAAAGATGACATCACATACGCGAAGCAGGTCTTTTACGGCCCCGAGAGTGCGAGCTGGGAGATGACCAAGTACCGCGTCTGCTGGTAAGCCAACACACGCTACCCCCCTGCCCTTTAACAAGCGCTAAACATGAGGAATTTAGGGACGCCTTCACGACCAGTGGAGACTTTATCATTTCCCCGCACGCAGCATCCAAGGGTCTTTATGTCGCGACCTGCGGCTCTTTCCATGGCTATAAGTTCTTCCCTGTGCTTGGAAAATACGTCTTGCAGATGCTCGAGGGCACTCTGTCACCCGAACTGTCAAATAAATGGGCTTGGGACCGAGAGCGTCCGGACCCTGCCTTAAACCCCGAGTGGCCCCGAGCTGAAATGCAAGACTTGCTAGATCCTGCATCGAAACTGTAGATGCGCAATTTCTTTTTAAGCAGTGGTTGGAGCCATGAGACGGGATTTATTAGAGAAGAAATAGGATAAAACGCTCCCGGCACCCTCGGTGTCTGATTGCGGAGCAAGCATATATAGGGTGATCAACCAAGGATGGTGTGGGCAAGAAACTGCACTCGATTACCGGGTCAAATTATGACGTAGCCTACATGTAAACAAGAAGAATTCATTGTAATAGTTGTATATATTTCTGGATCTTGGAGCTAACAGGGTCCCAAACCCATGTGATGACCTTTTATCTCTTCAGATTTACATCAAATTTTGGTAACGATCACACATCGTGCATGAGACCTACCAAGACATAGGCATGACCAAATAATAGTGAGTGGCCAAGCAGAGCCACCAAGTTTTGAAGAGAAGATTTCTAGAGTATTAGTATCTCGAACATACAGTGCCACAGAACTTGATGTTACTTCCAAGAGGTCTCTACTCACGAATTTACCAGCCTCGGAGTTAGCTCTACGGACGGGCCGGCCCGTGGATACCTCAAGAATGCGAAATAGGGTCTAGGGCGAACCATGCCAGACTATTGAGAGAATAAAGGGACCATTGGAACCGGGTCCAGCAAGCTGAATCTATGGAATAGTCAGCTAGCAAGAGTTTTTGTCCCGTTTGGGATATCCGAGCTAGAGTCCGACTCAGCCCCAGCCAGCCGTAGAAGTGTTAGCTAGCCATAAAAGTGCAGCCAGCCACACCGTGCCCCTCTCAAGTCAGTCTTCATGTCATGAGCTAAATTTACCAATCTAGGAGCGGTCCGCCGACCTGTTTGCTGCTATTCGTTCTTGCTAGTCTCATAATTAGGCGAATTTGCCAAGGGACATCTCACTGCCATTGGTCTTTCGCTTCCGCCCTCGCATGGTGTCCACGGCGGATATGTACGCATAGAGTTGGGCTATTTTCTAGACTTGGGTGGTCGGTCATCAGTCACGACAAATGTCTCAAGATAGCTCGCCACAACGTGACTGATTTTCCACAAGCACCACCCCACCCACGCCGCACTAGAACCAATAGTCTCCAATAGTAAGTATGATTAGTGCGTTCTCCAGGGCTACCCTGCGACAGCTCGAAAGTGTCCCCGGACATTTGAGGATAGTCCCACGCATCCACAGCCACAACGGATTCGCAGAGATAGTATGTGTGGGCAAATCAGACTAATGCATAACCGATTTCACTGTTGCCGCGAATGATGAGGGTGCGCTCAGCACTCATGCACTTGATGTCACCCCAATGATAGGGCTGGAAATGGGTGCCCGTCCAGTCAGCCACCAGCAACGCTAGTTCCGGCCTGGACCTTAGCTTTTGCCTTCAACTCTTGATGCGGGGTATTCTATTCGTTGCGAATCCTACACAGATGAGAGTAAGAGCTGACACCATGGCTGACGGTGACAGCTTTAGGCAATGTGATCAAATGCGCAGCTGAGGGGGAGGCCTAGGGCGCTTTAAAGTAGATAAAAAGGTGCTCCCTCGACACCAAGATTCTTCCCTATTATCATATCCTATTCAACAAGTCTACTTGACAATATTTCATCATGGGCTTCACTGATCTTTCTCCTGACCATTTGATCAAGGAATTATTCCACCACCCCGGTACAGACGTGCTCCAGGAGGTTGGTAAGCGTCTGGGTAACCCCGACACCCATTTTGAGACGCATAATGCTTTAGCCAAGGTATTCGGACAATCTACCCGACCGATACCACCCACATGGTCCAACTGCATTGGCGAGCAAAAATGCCACCCCAATGAAATCTTGAAGCCTACTTGCCTTGACGACCTGTTGGGCGCCGTTAAGACGGCCCAGAAGAACAACCTCACTCTGCGTGCAGTTGGCTCTGGGCATTCCTTTTCTAACGTGGCTCCTACAGACGGCATTCTTCTGGATCCACATGGAATGGACAAAGTGCTCTCGGTCGACACAACGGTGCTTAAAGACCCATCCACTGCTAAGAATCTTTTTTCGGTCCAATCTGGAATAACAATTCACGACCTCAATAATGAGCTCGATAAAAAGGGCGTTGCACTGGCCAACATGGGCGCTTATGACGGCCAAACGCTCGCCGGCGCCATCTCCACTGGCACCCATGGCACAGGCATCGAATTTGGGCCTATCGCGAGCAGTGTTCGTGCTCTAGTCCTCGTGACCTCGAAAGGCGATGTCTACCAAATCGAGCCTTCAAACGGCATTACGGACCCAGCCAAATTCGCTGCCAGCGAGACTGCCAAGAGCATCAAGCTAAAGCAGGACGACGACTGGTTCAACACAACCGTGGTGTCCATGGGCTGTACGGGAATTATCTACTCGTACATTATTGAAGTCGTCTCTGCCTTCAGAATCCAAGAACGCCGCGAAAAGAAGACATGGGAGCAACTCTCGGGAGGTCTGAAATTGGGTGCTTCGTCGCCCATCTTGGCCCAATATCGCGGCTACGAGATCGACATGTGTCCCTATGTTAACAAGGATAACGAACACGTGTGTATAGAAATTAAGCATCAAGACACCTCTCTCGCAGCTAATGGAAACCGTGGGTTTCAGAACTGGCTCGGAGGTGTGGTAGGGGCGATCCCCGGCGCGGAATGGTTCTTGACAACGGTGATGAACCATATCAACAGTGTTAAACTGCCACACGCTATTGCTGATATCATCATCCTAGCCATTTCAGCGCTAGAGACTCCGGCTAAATTTCCCAACGGATACATCGACAAGAGCTTCAAAGTGTTAGATGTAGGCAGTGCGGTGAACAACCTAAAGGCCTACGCGATGGAGTTGTCGATTCCGTGCGACGACAAACTCGTAGACAACATCACGAAGCTTCTGAACCTTTTGCAAGAGCAGATGGACAAGCAAAATTTCATCCTGGCAGGCCCACTCAACCTGCGCTTTGTCGCCGAGTCGAGTGCGTACCTTGCCCCTCAAGCAAATCGCATCACGTGCATGGTCGAGATGGATACGCTTGTTGGTATCAACACTTCAAAAGAGCTCCTGAGCCAGTATGTCAAGAAGCAGATGTGCACACCCGGCAGCGGTATTCGAGTTCATTGGGGTCTGGATCTCGACACCGTCACCAAGGATGATGTGCCGAATATGTATCCTGACTTCCCCAAGTGGCATGCCGTCTACCAGGAGCTCAATGCGGATGGCATGTGGAACAACAAATTTACCGACAGGATAGGAATTTCTATCAAGAAGTAGGTACATGTTGGGGATTGGTGCTTCTCCCTGTAGTCACGACAGGGGAAGTGATTCTCAAAATTACAGAACACTCTTTTGGTTATTGGTCTTTGGAGTAGACCATGTCTTGTAGCAAAGCATTCCATATCTAAATAATAATTAGCGAGTTTATTTTCCCAAGTCAAATTCACAAATTTTCTCAGCCTGCAATAACAGCTCAGGAAAACCCCAGAAGCAGATGATGACCTTTTCCCCAGACTCCCAAGAAATAATGTGGCTACCGCCAAGGAACAAAAAACATTCTCATTGATCACGGCTAGTTCCTCCGTCAGAGCATGAGACGATCAACATTTTTAACTCATGAGAAAAAAAAATGCATTATGTTTCTAGGTTAGACCATCTGACGATTACTGAGTTTGGCTCTCGCGTAAATGATTTTTCAGTGCCAAACTTGCCAGTTTATCTGCCTCTTGGTTGCGAGTGCGGGGTACTTGTCAGAATAAAACTTCAACGCCAGCCTCCTTTAATAGACCGACCCATTCTTCAAGCAATTTAAAGTGCTGCTCGTTGACAATCTTTTTCCCTTTACTGTTTTTGTAGCCATTCTTCTCCCATTTGAAGACCCAATCCGTCATGCCGTTCACTAAATATGCTGAATCCGACTTGATAATGACTTAGCGTAGTGTAGCGCCTCTGACACCCTCGTATCGTATGTTGGAGGCTTGCTCGAGTGCCTGGAGGGCTGCCCAGAGCTCGGCTACTTGATTCGTAGCGTTGTCGAAGGGCACAATTACGGACCTGTTATACCGGGACTTTGCGGCGAGAAAAATGCCGGCCGCAGCAGTAGCCCCTGTGCCGCCATTGCCAGGACAAGCACCACTGACAGAGATAATGATGCTGTCATGGTGAGTAGCAAGAACGCCACAATGCTCGCACGGTTGGGAGTCACCACATGCCACGTAGGTCCAGGTCTCGTCAAAGCATTGTTCCACCATCTGCGGGTCCATTTCTGGGTCAAATTTCCGATCCACTATCCATTCTCGAACGACGTGTGCACCGCAAACATGAGGTATGCGAGACGTCAAACACGATGGTTTTTTTGCTGTTGCCTTCTTCATATTGGGCGAGTTACAATTGAAGCTGTGGGAGTCGGATCTATGATTAAGTTGTATCTGAACCGCTTTTTTTAAGTGCACACGCGATCGAATGAGTGGGATGGGCTTGGTATGTCTTAATAAACAGACTGGTGGGGAAAACGCGATAAAACACGTCCTTCGACGCGTAAATTACTCAAACATGGAGAGCACCATGATTTAGGTTTACCTAAGTCACGTGATATAGTTGAAGAGACAGATGAAGCACAAACGATGGAACAGCGTACGTACAGGGCGAAACCACGACAATTGATACCTCAACAACGATGGGTTTCTGAGACACGATAGGATCGATCTATTGCAACATAAATGTATTGCTGCCTAATCCCAGTCATCTTATCGCGTAGCGACGGAGGATGTGGTGTTTTTTTGGCCGTCCTAACCTCCAGCAGCGAAAATGGTTTAGGGTAAGTCACAATATTAATATTGCAAGTACTCGCAACGTCAATTGTTCACTAGATTCTTTCTTAAATGACATCAAGCTAGTTTTCTTTCATCTAGCATTTTTCTTAAGATATGCACAATTACTTGCAAAATTTAATCTTGTTGGATAAAGCCAAGTAATTGTTGCTTTTAGGACCTTCGCGCTCACCGACATACTCTCATCCCCACTGTTCCAAGATGTTGGAACAGAGTATCCACTCCCGACGTCCAGGCCTTGTTTCTTAGGAGAAAAGCTCCATGGCTATTAAACGACTCTCTGAGCAAGACTTTCTTTTTAAGTGTGCTATCATCAATAATTCAGCTGTATCTCTTTAATCTAGCTAGACCCCTTAGACTATACTCGGCCGTCATAGTCACGGTTGCCTGATCCGGACGGCGAACGGCATAATATTAGCCCGGGTCTTAGACACAGTTTATCTCTCTCGTTTCCCCATGAAGAATGTGGATATGAAACAGTACCCTTTTTATTTGAATTTAGGCAATCGCGGCTTCACTGCGACTTCAGTAAACATGGCATCTGTGGCTCTGACGCCCGAAATTATTCAGCACATCATATTCTACCTTATTCATGATGTGATCAGCCACTTAAATTGGATTCTTCGCCCCGACACCCCGCAATATGCCACCGTCAATTTTATTTGGCAGGATCTCGTCGAGCGTTACACATTTGCAAAACTCTACCTAAACGCCGACAGACTGGCAAATGTCAACTCCATCGTAACCTCACGGCGCCGCAGTTATGTGCATGCTATTGTACTTGACATCGTTCTGCCTGGAGTCTGGCTCTCCCCGAACCCCGAGACCGAGGAAGAAAAGCTACGAAACAACTGCGCACTCCAAGCTACGTTCGAAGTCTTTATGCAGTCGGTCAGCCAGTGGAAACCAATAGAGATACATCCAAAGGGGGTGAGGCTCACCTTTGAACCGCGCGAATCGGGCTTTGAGGCCTTTGACGAAAAAAGACATGACTTTCATCAATACTGGATAAGACGAGTATTATCGGAGCGGGAGTATAAAAGATCCGTGTTGGACCTTACAAACCCCGAGCGCATTGCACAATATCCTCCTATAGTGGCTATTGTGGAGGTTGATATGAAATACACAAAGCAGGATAGATATATATCCCCAATGGCTATTTGTGCTTTGCTAGAAAGGTTTCCGTCAGCTAAACATGCGTCTATTAATTGGCAGAACTCGATGAAATCTGCAGCCTTCCGGGAAAGTTAGTTCAAATCGTATTTCCAGACATGGTCAGAAAGAAGTACTGATACGCAGGAAACAGATATTGCTAATGCTTTATCTCAAATCGACCATACGATGGATACCTTCGAAATTCTTGATTCCAGATTTGTCCTCAAACATCGGGCGCAGTCATCTTCGAGGGAAGAAGATGAGCTTTCAAAATCCTTTCGTATTTTATCCCAAGGCCTAATATCAATTGTCATCGAAGACATCATAATAAGCGATGAAATATTCTGGCCCCGAAGTTACTCCATGGGTAATGGAATAAACCTGCCTAAATGGGATCGTTTGGTGGACTTTATTGTTACTTATCCACCGCTCACTCCCTCAGGCGAATGGTTATTCCTTCCCGACCCAAGCAAGGATATCATAGAGTCTTCGGGGAGCGAGGCATCATCATCTGACGAAGAAGCGAGCGATATCCGGAGTTTAGGTGTTGCATCCCCAGCCATGCGCCAGTTTTACATTTTTGCAGCGAGTGTAGCTCTACAGATGCCAAGACTACAGCATATGATGCTTGTGGCACAATTAGATGAAGTCGATCAAGGTAATTGGCATAAATTCCGATATTACACAAAAGATCCAACGCCATTTGCTCTATGGACGAGTAGCTCGGGATATATCCCAGAAGAAGATGTACTGGAATCCTGGCGAAAAGTGCCAAGGTTAAACTTGGTGAAAGAACTTGAGGTGCAGCTCTCAGACGACAGGCATGCCGTGCAGGAAAATATTTGACGAGGAGCACATAGGGTAAAAACAGACTAGAAGCGATCTGAAGATGTGCCGAAGAGATTATTTAGGGCACGAGTGCTCACCCGATCGTGTGCCGGGCTCGGCGGCGACCAGCCTTGGGGGAGAAGCTTGGCTCTGGAAATGAAAAGGATTTTTCGTACAGTCGGGCGATTTCTTTTAATTACTAGGGGGGTCTTTAATCCGACCCCTCCCCCGTGACCGTTCCACAGTCACGGGGGGGTCATTGATTTGCAAAAGGAACAGCGATTTGCAAAATTTTTACTACCTCGGTCCCCACCTAATTTATATAATAACCTAGATAGTTTTAATTTATTGAATAAATCTGATATTAGTAATAGGGTTTAATATAATTATTAATATAGGGTTAGGAGATATATATATTAATATTATTAATAATTATAAATAATTAGTTATTAATATTATTATTTTTTTTATTTTTAGAAATTAAAAAAATATTTTAATTAATTATAATATAATTATTTTTTATTATTTTAATTTTATTTATTTTTAATAATATTATATTATATTTAATAATTTAATTTATTAATTTTAATTTAATAAAATTTAATATTTTTTTAATAACTTTCTTATTATATAATAATAATTATAATATAAATAAAATCTAATCTTTATAAAGTAATTTATACTTATAAAACTAATAATATAATATATATTAATATAATATTTATTTATTAAATAATAAATATATCTAGCAGTCTATTTTAGATCATTAGTTTTGATATTTTTAATTAAATAGTGGCTTCTAAGCTATATAATAATTTAAATAGATATCTTAAAGCTTTATAGCGGTAATGCTATTCCTAACATATGATCTAATATCTTTTAATTATTATTGAAGGAAAAGGCATTTATTATATGTAAGGATCCGTACTTCCCATTACGTCAATTAGCCCATCAGGCCAAAAGATAAGTCAATAATCATAATGCTTACAATTACAGGTACAGATAACAGCTATTAAATAGGGTCTTGTGCACCTAGTTGCATAGGTTGTAACACGATGTCTCCCCTCCAATGGGCATGCCCTTAGGCCCTATTATCTCTTATTGGTTTATTGCGTTAATAAGGATAACTAAGCCTTATTATCTTGCGCTACATATAGCTGCCTTACCCCAACTAGCTATAGCGGGGCCTAGTTTGAGCTAGTATTGAATTCCTTATTAAAGTGTGTAACCCTGGAATTGAACTTATAATCTATAGTATGCGATTATTATATAAGGATTTATACTTTTTATTATATTAATTAGCCTGTTAGGTTAAAAGATAAGTTAATAATTGTAATGCTTGTAATTATAGGTATGGATAATAGCTATTAAATAGGGTCTTGTGCGCCTAGTTGTATAGGTTGTAATATTATAAGTCTTTTTTTCTTAAAATAGTAATTTTTATTTTTTAAGTAGCTTATCTATTATATTTATTATTTGTAACTCTAAGTCTTCTATCTATAATAGTAATTAAACCATAATTATATATAATTAATATCCTTTATTATAATTATAAGCAATAAATGCTTTTCTCTTTAAAATAGTATATTTCTTCTATTATAATAATACCATTAAGGGCCAAAGTAGCTGTAGCCTTATTTACCTAATTAAATATATATATAACTGAGGGTATTAGTGGTATACCTAATTAAATAAATAAATATAATTATATTCTTATATAGTCTTGAAATTATTTAATAATCCTTATATTTAAAGGGGATATTATAATATTTTTCTAATTAAATTTCCTTTTTATTAGCAATATTTTTAATATTATAAATAGATTAGATTATAAGGGTATTAATGGTTATATAGCTGGGGTTAATCTAGCTTTAATATAATTAAATAGTATTTTTTTTATAATAGTAGTTATTAATAAGGATAATAGGTTTTTAAGATTATCTAAAATAATAGAAGGATTAAAAGGAAAGAGGCTATATTTTCTTTAAGTAGATATTATAATATACTTTTTAAATAATTTATTTTATATTTTTTAAAAGTAAAATAAGAAATCTATTTTATTAAAGTTATTTACTTTATTAATAATTTTATAATATAATACTTATTAATATTAATATTTTAATATATTAAAAATATTAATATTAAATAATTAAAGATAATATATTAATTATAATAAAAGAGAAAATAATTTAATATTATATTAATTATAGAAATAGAAGATTTTTTATATAAAATAATTCTTATACCTATCTATAAGAAGGAGGTATTTTTATTAAAATAATTTAATTAAGTATACTTCTTAAAATATTTAATCTATTTAATAATAAGTATATTATTAATATATCCCTTAAAACTAATTATAATAATTACATTATTATTAAGGCTATTATTAAACTACTAGGCAGGAAGTTAAATATTAGGAATAATAAGAAATAATAATATTATCTTTCCAATTACTAATATTACCTTTATATTTATAATAAATAATATATTATAGGAGTTAATAAAAATTAATTAATTAATTTTATTAAAAGTCTATATTATTATTCCTTTTTTAAGATATTTAATTTAAAATCTAATCTTATTAAAATTCTAAGTATTCTTCTATTTAATATTATATTTATAAATTATTTAATTTTAGCTCTAATAAAATCCTTTAATATAAATATAATTATATATTAATTTTTTAAATATTTTTAAAATTATTAATTTTTTAAAATAAAGAAAGTATTTATAATATTTTAAAAATCTTTTAATTTATTATATTAATATTATTAATTTTTTATTTATTACCTTTAATATTATATTTATATAATATTAAAGTATATAATATTAAATATAATAATTTTAAATTATATAATAATATATTTAATATAATATAATCTACTTTTATATATTATTTAAAAGAGTATTTTTACTATTATTTTAAATATATAGATTTCTTCCCTTTATATAACTATAAAGTCTTATATATAAAACCTTCAATTTAACTATCACTATTAAGATCTTTATATAAAAACCAGCCTTATATAACTCTATTACTATAATAATATACTTTTTAATTATCTTTATATTAAAGTACAAAAAAATAAATAAATTAATATTTAAATTAATCTATCTTTTAATTATAAATAATTTAATAATAGAATTATTAAAATCTAAATCTATAATCTAATTAAACTAATAATATAATTATTATAATAAAGTATTATTACTATATATTATACATATTCTTACTATAAAAATAAATACAACCAATAATATAAGATATTCAAGATTAATAATAGCATTAACATTACATCAAAAAAAGATATTCAATAAAACATATCTACTTTAATTAACTAGTAATCCACATACAAATTGAGGTAGTTCCATTTTTTTTACAAATCGCTATTCCTTTTGTAAATCAATGACCCCACCGTGACTGTGGAACGGTCACGGGGGAGGGGTCGGATTAAAGACCCCCCTAGTACGCGATATTGGATTGGTAATACGTAAATACGATACGGCACAGGAAAGAAAAATACGTTGCATGCCACCAAAGGTGAAACCAGCTTCCTCATCCATCAAACGCAGGCTTTACTGTGATTGGAAAGGCGTAAATGGCCAAAGCTTCAGCATAGCCGCACATGTGCGCCGCAGTGGGTCAATTGATCGACAGACTTCATTCTAATCCTGCCGACGTGGTTCTATTCGCTGGTCCGTAATGTTAAGTTTCTTGGCCATCAAGGTCGGTGCCAACACATCGGGGAACGTATATAACCGAGTCGCCTATATACGTTCCCGATTCAGCGACAATCGTCACCCCAGCTTCTCCACTGGCCTAGCCGCTTCCCAAAGATGGCCCGATTCTTGGCATTTGGTTGGAGTTGGGTACGATCCGGTTGACATCAAAGTGTGGGTATTTGCCGATAGTTCACGGCATATACCCTCATAGGAGAAGCCCAACGATGACTTCATTCACCCTGTTCCTTCTTGTTATCTTATCTTGCCCCCTCAAATTTGAATAGAACAGCCACTTATGGCATCTAGTGCTAGTCTCCCATATAAACCTTTGACATTGTAAGGTATTTTTTATGCGGTCAATATCCAAATCGCGACACACATTCTACTGTCGCAAATTCGGGGAGCACAGAGGTTACGCTCTGATGAGGACGGTCATAGCGAGTAGACAGCATGCAGCAATATCACCTGAGCATCTTTATTAAAATTTAGACGTAATTCAGCATTGAATGTTATTCAACCTTAAATTTTAGAACGATTTTTAAAACTTTTACACTACTGAGACCACCATTAAGATAAGAGGCGCAGATCGATTTGAGTAGACAAACAAAGCGATATCACAAGCGAAATTATAGACATGTTTGATAAGATAATTTAAAGGCAAAAGATTACCTGATGAAAACTTTGCATCATTGATCAAGGAACTGGATATAGGTTCAAAACTGTCTTGCATATCGGGACGCCAGGACTTGAAGCCCCTTGGCGTGTTCGAGAAGGAGTGGGGAATAGAGCGGGTCGAAGGAGCCCGAAGCTGGCCTGGTCGTAGTCTTATTATTGAGCTAAACAGTAATATTAAATTGTTTTAGGCCCATCCATTCGTCCGACCTGTAACGTGGTTTTTAAGTTGGTCGGCATCATCCGGGAATTTGCAAGGATTCCTCTAAAATGTACCTTGCTCCAGATATCCGATACGGAAAAGATTCCGCAAGGCTTTCCAAGTTATCAGCCAAGTGGGCCCTAATTATGACTTGTCTTGTTGAAAAGCAGGTACAGTAGATGCAAGCCATGGGTTCATCTCGCCCGCATGTGTGAATTAACTCTAAATAGATACGAACATGGCCAACCTCTTAAAGTTGGAGGCTGGACCTGCCCTTAGAGGAAACTGGGCTGAACAATATCCACTTTGTGTGACTATCACCTGAGCAGACTGGCTTGAATGTCGTCCATCTTACGTGTGCTAGAGACAAGTGTGAGGGTTTGGGATGGACATGCACGTTTCGTGCATGGGGCGTTTAATTGGATAGATTGGAGAGCATTTCTCACGGAGAAGGGCTGTAAGGTTGCAAACATGATACAAACAAACAAGATCAGACATCTAGACATATCCATCTATAGACCTGCGACAAGCCATGAACCGAGTCATGAAAGTAATCTTCTCTCCAGTCCCCGAAGTCCTACTCATACGTATACCGATGCAGATGGACACATAGCATCTGATCATCACGAGCGATTCCTGACAAAGAGAGCAGATCATTGACTATTTGAGATAGGCATCTGAAACTGTGGGTGAACAGGTGATTTGTTCGGCACACCTACCGACCACAAAGTTTAATCTGTTTGACCCGCAATGGAACCCATGTATGATGTATGGCTGGCAAACAGATAATCTGAATTTGATCGTATTACCTCATGAATGGATGGACTTGTGACGTTGATAGTAAGAAATATCTCTTCAGCAGTATATATGTCCAGTGCGTCTCGTTGAACATGATCCGAAATTCTCAGCATCACATTCATTTCACCTACATATCCTAGTCAATCTTGATTTAGAACCTTATTCTTTTTCTCTCTCACTCCTTTTACATCTTGAAGATGAAGACTTCTGCTATTTTTTCTCTCGCCTTGGTGGCCTTTGCCTCTGCTGCACCTGTTGCTCAGATGGACAAATATGCCGCTGAGCCCGCCAATGGATCTGCTCTGGTTGCCAGGGACCCAGATCCCCTCCCCCAACGGAGCGCCAACAGACCAGTCATCGGACCAATTCTTGTCCCTGAAGACAAACCAACAAACTGGCTGGACGAATGGGCCAAGCTTGAAAGACAGCGCAAAGGCAACGGGAAACGCGATCTGGCTGCAAGGGATCCCCAGGGACGCAACGTACTTCAACTTGGACCAGTTGTAACCCTTCCAGACAAACCTGTTAATATGGTGGATGAGTGGGCCAAGCTTCAAAAACAGCGTAAGGGTAATGGCAAACGCGATCTGGCTGATAGAGATGCCAACGATGATTTTGCCAAGCTCCCCGAATGGGTACGCAACAGGGCCCAATTTGGTCCAATCGCGGTCCCCAGAGACGAGAGCTCTGGCGGGCCTGCCGGTGAACCTGCCGTGGTTGCCAGGGATGATCCTTGGTCCAAGGTTCCCCAATGGGTCAAGGATAGGGCTGCCCTCTTTGGACCTGTCTTGATTCCTCGAGATGAGACCTCTGACAAGCCTACCGCTGAGCCCGGCATGGTTGCTAGGGATGGTCTATCCAAGATTCCCGAGTCGGCTCGTAACCGGGCTCATTTTGGACCAATCATCGTCCCTCGAGATAGTCCCTCTGACAAGCCGACTGATGAGTCTGCCGTGGTTGCGAGGGATAGTTGGTCTAAGGTTCCCCAATGGGTCAAGGATAGGGCTGCCCTCCTTGGACCTATTATAATCCCTCGAGATGAGACCTCCGACAAGCCTGCCAACTAACCTGCTCTTATCCCCAACTAGAGCGAGGTTCGGCCTAGCCACGGACCTATTCTTCCTTGGTCTTGAGGTTAACTGGAGTCACACAGTCACAAACAAAGACAAGTTGGCTGAACGCATGTCTATTGTCGCAACCTTAACTCATTGTTGTTTCGACTGTCAAAATCCCAGTTTTGCGACCGAATCTTTTAAATTTTTTTTTGTCGACTTTCAGTTGTTCACTTTTCCTTCTTTACGGACCTAATGACTCCTCGACCCGACAGATTCAAGTAGCCGTCTTGATGGGTTTTTGCACACACTTATTCTTCTCCCACCGAGGTTCCTTCTCAGACCTTTCACCCGCTGAGCGGCATATATACACGACTAGAGATATTACACCGTATGGAGGTAGTTAGTTGAAAGGGTGATCGATGATGGCAGATCAGGCACAGGTTTAACCTCAGATCTGTAAACTCTTCTTGGAGGGTTTTTGTGTATAATAGTTCACTTAGCTTCACCAATAGGGCTCAAGAGACAATCTGAGTTTATAGCCTACCCGCGTACGGGATTAATACCGTGACTGTTGTCGACTGTTTTTTTATCGTAAATGGGCTTGAAGGATAGGTGGATTAGTGAATCAGTTTCTGAAACATTTTAGAAATTGATACCTACTAAGAAAAATGAAACTTGACCTCTGATCAAGGTTTATGCCAAAGTGATTTTGAAGACCTTTGAATCGTGGGGAAGAAATCTTTGGAAATTTTATTCTAAGCCTCGGTGGCGCAGATTCTTCCCAAACAGCCGAACCTCCAAATTGTGTTGGGCGAGGAATGAGTCCGTGCTAAAGCTAGGGTATAGCCCATAATCTATCATCTCAGCTCTGACACTGCCAACGTTAGAAAATGATCTTATTCAAAGCATCTTGGTCTGAAACTTCGCCCTTGCTTGGCTGGCTCGTATTTTTCCATGATGTGGCTGAGAGACCGGACGCGCCGTCCCCACTTAAGAACTTCGTATAGCACTAAGCCGCCACAAATTACGCTGAGACGTCTAAGCGCTTCGAATACGCGTATGGGTGTGAACTTCAGGGAGGAAATCGTTTGACCGAATTGGGAATACGATCTAAAAGGATGTGTTAAAACGCGATCCGTTGCCTCTCAAACATCGAGTGCAGAACCCCCAGCTCTATATCCGCATCTTTACTGAGCATCTAATCTTCTCACGACCCTTTATCTTCTTTGCAATCTTTTCTCGCTTCCAAACTTCGACTTTGGACCACAATATCCCCTAAAACGATATCGCATCCCACCCAAACGAACCCAAAAACTACTGGACAGCACGACGCTGCACTATACACCCTTTCTCAGTAAAGACGACCCAAAACTCCATTTCGATACGATGGATCGAATCAAGCAATTCTTTAGCAGCCGTTGGTTTGATTCCCGACACAAGACGAAGCTACATATTGCCCAAGCCGTTCTCGTCGTGCTTATTATTGGACTCACCGGAGCTCGAGTGGCATCGAAGCTGAAGAATATCCCCGTCGCGAGATCAGATACTTTGCCGATCGTTATGGTATGCAATGAAATACCGAGCTTCCTAATATCAACCTCTTGGCTGACTGTTGTGTGAACTGCAATAGGGTATCAAAAGCATCGTCTTTCTCCTTTACATGTTTTTAACCGAGCATGTCGCTCGGTTCCAGAGATGGTCGAGTCTGAAGGCATATGCCATCATAAACACTCTTGAAATCCTCTTTTGGTTTGTGGTGATCATCATTACATTCATGGGGATTTCCCAATTCTGCACAGGTACCAGTTGTTTACTGGCCTGGATCGTGGCTCTCGTTGCATTCATTATTACGTATGTTGATTTCCCATTTCACTTCGATATCATTATTTCTTAGAAGGCTAATTGTCATGATTGCCGCAGCTCCTTGGCAGTTTGGGTGGCTGTAATCTCTTGGAAAGATCAGCGTTACTGGAAGAAGTATGGTACTGCAAGGGGTGTCACGTATCCACAGCAGACCAACAATGTGGGGTCCGATGACAACTACTCATTTTCCTCTCGATCTGCGATGAAATAAGGGCGACAGTGGGAAAAATAATGGCGCGCTGCATCATGTATCGCATGTATTATTAACGTTTCTTATGGTTTTTTTTGTGTGTAAAATAGAATGTTATAGAGGGTTCGGTTTGGAATTCAGCATCTCTTCATGCATCAAAAACCACGCGTTGTGGGGTTTGCTAGTGAACATCGCGTGGATGATTGGCTAATTTCCTCGACTACCCCCTCCTCGCAGCAGCCACTCGGGCAGATAACTGGTTGGTCATTCCTACTCTCGTGGAAACCGAAGACTGCATACCATGAGTAATACTACCGAATTAGGCGACTTTATAAAGCTGCCTGAGCTATCAAAGAAGCTCCTTCAGGACTTTGTCGACCCCCCAGATCATTTTCGCGACATTGTGGCTGTGTGAGTACCGTTGACTTAAATTGCGCATTGGTTCGCATGTTCATGGCTCACATTCTCTAGAGCAAGAAGTTTATGTATCGGGCTTGGGGATGTGGAAGTCTCTGTTAAAGCCAAAAAGCTTGATGATACACAGCTTGCCAGCCTAGAGGCCATCGCTCGTAGCGGCCATGGCGTCCTTGATGATCTTTCTCAGCTGCTACATGAGCATGGCAAGATGGATCTCAGCCGACCAACCAGTACCAATGCGATAAGGACAACGGCGACGTGCCAAGAATTAGCCTGGAGCCCCGAGGACGTCAATAATCTGCATATCCGTATTGTCACCGTCGTCTTGTGGCTGAATACGTTCCAACATTCGCTGGAGGAGAAAAAAGCTATCACGACGCGAGCAAACGCAGCTGACCTTTTGCAACAAAACGAAGACCAGAGCTTGCAGGTTGCATTTAGGTTGCCATCCTTTATAGGGCGAAATAAAGGGCCATCTGAAGGATATATGCTTAAAATCTTATTTGACGCTTATGCGCAGACGATGGCGATGGTTCGCAGCCAACAACCCAGTCTCCGAGATCCTGCTGAGAAGGCCTTGACGTGGATAATTTGCTCTGCGAGACCCCTGCAGACCCATGAGCTTCAAGCCGCGTTGGATTTGGGTGTAAGATATGGAGATTCGAAAAAGAAACAGACGGTACAGACCGAGGACGCCATTTCAGCCTGCGCAGGCCTCGTGGCGGTAGACGAAAGGAGTGCTGTCGTTCGCTTAGTGCACTCCACAGCGCAAGAATATTTTGAGCGGACTTTGGGCCAGTGGTTTACAGAACCAAATCTCAAAATTGCTAAAGAATGCGTTGCGACCCTGTCATCTGATCAGCCAAGTAAATTGGTCCACTATGCATCAAAGTTTTGGAGCCACCACCTCCGTCAAGAGCCGAAAGCACAGCGAGAGGAATGGGTGATGGATTTCTTGCAGCTTGCACCTACCACTGCGGCGCTGTCCAGCGTCGACATGCTATACACTAGCAACCAGGCAACAAAACTTCATATAGCAGCATACTTTGGGCTTGATGCAGCTGTCGATGCTCTGATTCAGTCTTCTCATGACCCAAACGTACGCGAGGGACGTGGCCGGACACCAATATTCTATGCTGCCAAAAAAGGACATTGTTCCACCATAAAAACTCTTGTTGAACACGGAGCAAAGATTGACATTAAGATCGATGATTTTAATCACTGGGCTATAGAAGAGGCCGCGCATGAGGGTTTATACGATGTAGTGGAGCTGCTCCTAGAAATCGAAGCTCAGCACGACCCAAGAATCAAGTCTTGGGAGTACACAGACGCCAAAAACGTGGCGCTTGGAAAAGCGGTCATTATGGGTGATGCCAAAATGGTGACGCTTTTGCTTGGCAAGGGTGCTTCCACTGAATATCGAGATCAGTTAGGCAACACCGCGCTAATGGGCGATGCGCTTCGCAGCGATGAGAATATGGATATGATACGATTACTGATCGAACGCGGGGCCGATGTCAACTGCAAGGATCGATCGGGTCAAACAGTACTCATGAAATATCTCGCTAGTCGGCGCGTCAACCGTGAAAAAATAGAGTTCCTTCTGGAAAACAGGGTTGACATCGAGGGGTGCGATAACCAGGGCCGGACAGCGCTTGCGTATGTAGCAGAAGTGGGCAATGGTGAAATGGTAAGACTATTGATTAAGCACGGGGCTGAGATCGAAGGCTATCCTTCAGGACCGACACCGCTTTACCTTGCTATCCACGAAGGTCACGCTGCTGTGGTAAATAGTCTCCTTGAGGGTGGAGCAGATCCTGACAAGAAAACCGATTGGCAGCAGATATCGTCTTTCAAGCTGGCAGAGAGGCTTGGGAAGTTAGATTTAGTGACTCTTCTTCAAGATCACAGAGCTAAGCAACCAGGATGGCAAGATTGGATTAAGTCATATTTTTAAGATTAGTGTCCAATTATAGACGAGAGCAACGCAGAGCAATCGATTTTCACCGCAAGTTAGTAATAGAAATAATTTATAACAATTTTATATGACATGATTTGTTTAATGTCAGGGATGACTTGAAAAAATAATCAATCTAAGTCTCATTAAAAACCACATTCCCTTCATCTCTCACCATCTTAGGCGATGAAGATTTGTGAGTCTTAAGCCAACGCGCCCGTTCAAATCTCTTATTTACAGCAGGATTCATGTTAATAAATTCAAGATCAGTGTCTCCGACGAAAATACTTAGCTCATCATGAAGATCAACCAGCGCCTGTACACCAGTTGTGTCAACTGAATTGACAGCGGTAAAGTCGACAACAACACGCTTGAGCTTTGGAAGCAGTAGAGCCGAATGAGGATCAGATTGTCCATTGACCCGACGACGGGGCTCATTCCAAAGCCTGGTTTCCCCGTCGCGATTCAAATGCTCTCCCGGTGCATTGAGTTGCCTGACCTGCTCAATGATGGAAGACTTGATCCTATTAGCGTTGGGGAAGGTTATCGACTCTTTGATGCAAAAGATTCTGGTATGATCTGGAATAGTCTTGTTCCATTCAACACCCTCTGGAAGGTCGCTCGGATTTGGTGAGTGAATAATGGAAAGACGATTCGCTGTCGTGAAAGCCATGCGTAGGAGGAGATAGACGATACTGTAACCAACAGCGACAGCAATTCCAATCTCGACAGAGACAAATAATGTCACCCAGAAAGCTACCATGCTTCCAATAAAGTCAGCTAGAGATGTCCTCCAGTAACTAAGAAAAAGCCTAGGCGGAAGAACAATATTGTAAACTGCGGCGACGATAACTGCTGCCAGAGTTGCTTTAGGAATCCAGTAGAATGCCCCGGCAAGCTTGTAAATGCTGACCAAGACACAAGCACTCGTGATAATTCCTCTCAACGGGCTCTTCACACCCGATTCACTGTTAACGGCAGTCCTGACATTATTAGCAAGCATTTAGTAGATTGCGGCCAAGACATTTACCGAGAGAAGCCACCGGTGACGGGCATGGCGAGAAAGAAGGAACCAATCAAGTTGGCTACTCCAACAAATAACAATTCTTGGCTCTGGTTGATTTCATATCGATGGCGGCGGCCGAAAGCTTTTCCGATAGCCAAGTGTTCCAAAGCAGCGGCGAGAAACACGGAAATTGATCGGCTAGAGACTTCGCCAAATAAAGAGGTATCAGGAACTGCCGGTGCCTGAATCCCCGATCTAGTTGTTTTCGCGATTGCAAATAGAGGAGAAGATCCACGGTCCTTGTTCACAGCATAGCTAATTCCAGTGAAGAGGATGAGGACGATTGCATTGCGACCAACAGAAAAGAACCAAATGGCGCGATATCTTTTCCCAAGTCTCTGTCCAACGTACTGAAGCCCAATGAGCATCACCAGACTCGAAAACCCAATGAGAAAGTCTCTCCATCGTGTTTGGGGCAATTTTGCAAATATGTCGTGGATAACTTCTGCAGTCTCTGAACCGACATTCTTTTCGCCTAGAAGCTGTGGAACTTGTTGGAGAAGGAGGGTGATGGCTGCCGCGGACACGTAACCACTCAAAACCGGGGCTGGAATAAAGTCCAGTAAAAATCCCAGCTTAAATAGGCCTACAGCAAGACCGTATATCCCACACATAAATGCAACTGCAGTAGCTATTGTGTGAGCTTCAAATCCTTTTTTGGTCAGGTCGCTCACAATCTCCCCAGTCAAAAGCGCCATGATTGCTGTCGGTCCGGTCGTAGTGTCTACAGGTTATGCATTAGCCAATCAACCTAAGAATGAACATGTTGCTCCGAGAACCTTTTGATGTTCCCATAATTGCATAAATGAGCATTGGCAACCAGCTGGAAATCAGTCCATAGTGCCCAGGAATATTCGCAACACTAGCGCATGCCAAGCTTTGAGGGACCAGCAAAACTCCAATAGTAATGCCGGCAAGTATATCATTCGCGATCCATCTCGAAGAGTATCCTGGCAGCCATTGAACAATGGGAACCATCTCAGAAAAGTATTTTCTTATATCTGATCGTAGAGATTTTCTGCGGCCAAGCAGCACACTCTGTACGTGCCGGACATTGTCATCTTCGGCAATGGCCTTTCTGACCTCTTTCAATGGGACCCAGTGCATCGCAAAAAAGCTGCACTCAATTTTGGAACAAGACAAAGAATAAGGGGAAAATGGAAAGAAAGAGAGCTGGGGGCTCTGCAGGATCCCCTTGATGGAATGATTATGCTTATCAAGAACCCATTATCCCCATACCATTTGCAAGGTCTGGAATAGCCATACCAGAAAATCGGATCCTCGGCGAACCATACCGGGAATGACGCAAACATGATGATCTGTACCAAGTAATTTCCTTTAGTTGATGCCCTCTTAGTCCATTGCAAAGTCCATATCGTCACATTGAATCCCTCACTCGGGGAGTTTCACCAAGGATCCACATGACGTGCTCAATTTTAATGATCACGCAATGCGGTTCAGGATGATCCATAGCGCCAATTTCAACACAAGTACATAATTCAATAGCCCATATTGCGTGCTTAATTCTCATGGTGACGCAATCCAGTTCACAATGACACGCGCCGGATTCGACACCAATACGCAATTCGATGGAGTGGCAAGGCGAGGAATATGCGTTATATTCCCAGCCTAGTGTTGCGCGCTGTATGGACACGCGTGCATTAGTCTGTCGTTTTAGTCTTTCCACGACAGGGACCTGACTGGTAAATTCACTGTGGTTGCTGTCACGAATGGGTGACAAATATTGTGTGAATGCGGGGCAAATCCCACTCATCGTGGTCTCACCAGTCAACAGTGAGATTCCACCTTATAACTTCGGTGATCGCAACCGACGAACCGAACCCGTCTTGACTCTTCCTTGAAGCACCCAGGCCCACCACCAAGAAGTAGCTCACTAGTCTATCAATCAAGATGAAGACACTTTCAAACGATGAGCTGAAGAGCCTGGCCGGGGAATACTTCGCCCCAATTGGGCTTTACCAACACACCAAAAGTCTACCATTCTTGGGAACACTTCGCTGCAACACAAAGATATTGACCGCGGGACAGTGGACCGAAGTCATTGTGGAATATACCGTCGGGTCAAGTGGCTTAGCGGACGGAGCCTGGATCAAAGGCACATTCAAATTCTATTCAGACTGGGCTCTCTTCCAGACATCTGACCCACGACAGGCCAACTATGTTTCAGCCGAATACGTTGCAGGGGACCTTTTCCCGGGCCAGACACCCGCAACGGTACAGTCCCTGGCAGTGCGCTTCGACCAAAAGGGCCACGAACGACCATTTCAAAAGGCAATCATTGTTGACATTGTTGATGGCTATTTGAACCCTGGTGACAAAATTATCGTACGATTAGGAGACAGGCGCTGGGGAGCACCCGGTACAAGGGTGCAGACGTTTGTTGAGGATGACTTTCGCATGAGATGGTACATTGACCCTGTGGGAACCTCAAGATTCGCTCCAATTAAGCCGGATATTTCTTTCAAAATCAACCCCGGCTCTATCAAAAAACTGAAGATAACAACTCCACGCTTGGTAAGACCTGGCCTCTCGGTCCCTATACATGTCCATACCGAGGATGCTTGGGGAAACGCCACTGCCGACGTCAAAAACCTAGAGGCTAACGTCACCCTCACAAAGGATGGCTCGGAAAATGTCGAATGGAAATGGGAACGGCGGCTTCCATTCCCGTCGATTGGATGGACCGTGTTAGATACAGACGTTACCCTACCAGAAGACGGAAACTACACCTTGGTCACATTGGTCATTGGCGAGGACGGATTGGTAATACGCACAGTCGCAGAACCCATCACTGCGGATGCATCTCTGCCAGTTCCTCGGGCTCTATTCGCAGATCTACATGTTCATTCTGATGACACTGTTGGGACCAATTCAACCACCTACAACTTTTCATACGCTCAGAAAATAGCTGGTCTGGATATTGTCGGCTATACTGCCAACGATTTCAATATTACTCAAAAGAATTGGAACGCAACCCTAGAGATTATCAAGAAGATCAATTCGGAAGGAGAGTTTGTTGTATTTCCCGGTACAGAATGGTGCGGCAACTCTGCTGCTGGTGGAGATCACAATGTGGTGTTCCTGGAAGACCCCAACGTGGAGGAACCAGAATTCCCATTTGACAAAAATGGAAACGTTGCGCGCAGTTTTGAATGGAATGAACATGGACCAGCAGAGCTAACCCCTGGTGCCTGGCCGCTGGATGAAGTGTACGCTACATATGCACACTCGCCCGAGAAGCACCTGCTCATTCCTCATGTTGGTGGCCGCCGATGCAACCTTGCCTGGCATCACCCCAAGCTTGAAAGACTGCTCGAGATTGGAAGCGCTTGGGGTTTATTCGAATGGCTTTTGCGCGACGCAGTTCAGAGAGGTTGGAAATTGGGTGTGTCAGCAAATTCAGACGAACATCGGGGCCGATGTGGAGGCGGTGTCCCAGGAACAGCTGTGTTCGGAACTAAGGGTGGGCTTACTGGTGTTTTTGCTGACAAGCTGGAGCGTGGAAATGTTGCAAAAGCATTGCGTGCACGCCGAACATTTGCAACCACAGGAGAGCGACTTGTTGGTTTGGTCCGCACCAGCAATGGCGACTTGCAGGGCGATGATCTACAGGTAAAACTTGGCCAGACAGTTGCCTTGAAGTATTCATTCTACGGGTCCCAAGGGTTTTCCTCTGTTGAAGCTTGGGACGCCAGTGGTCAAATTCTAAACAGAAACCTTCAACAAGAAGCAACACAAGCACTAGAAACGCCCGCTCAGAAGAAGCTTCGCGTCAGGTGGGGAGGAGCTCGACTCTATGATCGTTACCGTGAAGCAGTCTGGCGCGGTTCTATTTTGGTCTCTGGTGCATCTATCTCGAGTATACAACCAATTGGGGGTGTACTAGATAATGCGGAAGATGTCGTGGAGCTCAAATCGGATTCGCAAGTCGTGTTTGATACACGAACGAGTGGAGACTTTGATGGAGTTGACATAACCTTCAGCTCACAACCTGAGGAGGTCTATACAATCACCGTATCCGGGCTTTTGGGAGGCTACGTCAAGGTTGGTGATGCCTTGAAGGGCAATCCCCACAAGGCCCAGCCTGAATTCAGCTTGGTTGCAACTCGAGATGAAATCAGCCAAGTTGGTGGCAAACAAATCTCCGTTGCCAATGGCGCCGATCTTTTCGTGTCGGCAGAAGAATTGGCAGACGTTCGACTACCGAAGAACGTTCATGGCGACTTTGCGATCTCTCCAAATGGTCGGAATGCTGGCGACAGCCAGGCAATTTATTTTGTTGGCCGAGAGTATAATGGTGGAAAGGTCATTACTAGTCCTGTATTTATAGAGTACGTAATCTAAGTACAGAAAGTCATACTCAAATGCAAGCATAGCTTCGCCCTATCATTAGGCCCAATTCATACATTATTCAGCTAAAACAGTAAAAGAAAAAAGAGGCTGCCCGTGATCCTGTACTAATCTAAACATATAAAAGCACATCGACGCTGGTACAATGCAATAGCCACACCTACAAATTTTAATGAGACATAAAGGGAGGGAAAGAATAATGAACCCTCGTAGGGAATTTCAAACCAATAATGCTGCGAGCCCTAGTGGCGTATCTATGTGAACCGCCCAAATATGCGCCTCCAATATGACATAATCGCAGGCGCATTGCCAGTACCCGACTATACCCAGAGACTTTAACGGTAATGTAAAAAGTTTTTTCCACGGACTTGAATTGGTCATCAGTGATTATATCATGAAGGAGGGCCCGCATTAGCTGACCGACGTTACGTTCAGCCCATTCTCACTTTATCTTTTAGAGAAATTTGCGGCTGAAAATTCTGGGACCCCGCCATTCTGTAAATTCCCTCCTCAGGAATCCTTTTCTTTGCTTATTCAAAATGTGAGTATTAGGCTGCAGAGGAAATTCAACCCAAAACTGTGCATCTACATCACAACTTCAAATATGTCAACAGCTTCTGGGTCATGGATTGCGTGGGACGGCCCCTATCAAAACCACACAGATAAACTCAGTGCATGCGATCATCGCCCAAGCCAACCTGATGACACACTTCGGAAACTCGGCATCACTTGGGAAAGCCGCCAAGTCAAAATCCGGGCAATCGAGTTTGAAAACGCCGAGGACGGTCAGATTTTGTTGTCGCACATCAACGGACCAGACTCTCCAACAATACATTTAACGCGAGAGATACCAGATGGCAAGTCTCCAAGAATCGTATATATTTTTGAGGGCATGAATAAAGATGTTGCGACTGTACTTGGAAATCATTTTCACATGCATCCATCCATCTTCAAACGCTACGAGCGTGCTTCCGATGGCACATCCAGCAACGACAACTCTTACAGCTTACTAGCTACTAGCCTTGCGACACAGGACCACCTCTGCATTCCATATCGTGAGTTGGTAGCCCTTTCACCTGAACTGGTGGGCCACTTTAGTATGCGATGTTCAGCTAAGGGAAGAAGTTTGAACATGACCAGAGTGAATGGGAAATTTGATACTGTCGGCATGGTACGCCATAAGTGCATTGTTTGGAATAATACCACACAGAATGGGTGGAAATGTAAGCCATAATACTTTTATTTTCCTTGCGGCATGAAAGGTGGCATATCATTTGGTAAATCTATGCTGATCTCGATCTTAGCCATAGTCATCTGCGACCCGCCATTGCGCAGCGTCATAGTCACAGATGATAGCCCTAACAAAAATTCCATCCACCCCATCTGCACAAAACGTTCGGAGGGGGATATATCGACTTTCTTCCGGCTGATGTCCAGGCCAAGGCGTTGCAGGGCCCGCCGAGGACTAGCCTAGCGGACGACCTTTGCTTTTATTTGACAACTCATTCTACTTTGCCTAGTCTTACCTGGGACACTCCAGATATTGTGTCACTTTTCGTCAAGAAAATCACTGCAAGCCTGTATTCCAGACATCTGGATCAGTTTCGCAAAACTGTCTTGCGGTCACAACTTCTCATGCGAAGGAAGTCTGACTTTGCTGGTATGGAATTGGCAACTGTAGAATCAAGCTGGAGCGATTGCCAAACTTTGGAGAAGCGACTAAACAAATGCTGCCTTGATCTTGAATAAATACTTGTCCAACTCAGGATCCCGTTTGAACGACCTAATGCGCAGCTAATAACCTCGTGGAAAGACGTTGGTGTCGACTTCCAAATGCTCTTCTACCAGTTCAACTACATCCGAAGCTGGGCGGGGAATATCAAATCGTCTATTACAGGTCTTGCCAGTATAGCAGGCAATCGGCAAGCATTTAAAGAACAACAGATTTCTGTGCAAGCAGCTGACAGGGCGAAGAACATTACCGCGTTAGGTTTAGTATTCGTACCACTGGCATACGTTGCTGTACTCTTTAGCATGTCAGAAGAGTATGCACCTGGGGGAGAAAAGTTCCGAATGTATTTTGCGATTTCGATTCCTGTGACGTTGTTAGTTTTAGCAGTATATCAATGTGCAAATTGGATTGGAAATATAAAATACAAAGGCAAGGTTCCATTCTGGAGCATAGTATCCATGATTTGAAAAAAGAAAAATAGCTGATTTCATAAATAAGGTTGAAATTCACATTCATAAACCAGAAAATGAGATAGTGAATCAAGTACGAATGTGTTCATGGTTCTTACAAACCACTAGGAAAAGTTTCCCCACAATACTATCCGACACAATAAATTGTCATTTCAATGCATAATGCGTCACAACGCCTAATACCAGATATTCACATATTCACGAAGAGATGGACTACGAGATAGGTTACGCCATCTAGACAGTTCTTTAAAAGCTACTTGATATGAACCAGATAGCTTAATTTGCTGAACCATTCATGTTATATTTCCCGAGCATTTCTATACTTTTAGCGATCTAATTTGTGGTCACATCCAAAATATGTCCCAGGTCATCGCTTTCACCACTGTGGCGTACCATGTTGTAGAACTGGCCCTTGGCGCGATATAGCTCTGTCGGTGACCCAGCCTCAACTACTCTTCCAGCACCAATGACCACCACCTTGTCATAGTCTATGATGGTGCGTAGACGGTGTGCAATTGTCACCAGCGTGCGCCCTTGAGTCTCAGCGTTGTCTACCTCAAGCTCCTTGCGTAGAATTTTCTGGATACCCCAGTCCGTCTCATAATCCATACTGGCCGTTGCTTCGTCAAGCAACATCAGCTTACTCCTGCGCACGAGCGCACGGCTCAGAGACAAAACTTGCCGCTGGCCGTGGCTGAAATTTTCACCGCGAGCCTGTACTGTTGTGTCAAGGGACAGCCCGCTTGCCGTCGTAGCTGTGGCCGTGATAGTTCCATTGTTATCAGTCCCGTTTCCATTGTGCTGCAGCAGAGGTGTGTTCTCTGTTGCATCAGTCTCGTTTTCTGTCTTAACGGCCTTCTTATCCTCTGTGTGGCCATGAGATCGGAACGAAGCTATGCTGGCGCACGACTCAATGGCCTCCTTGAGTCGCGAGGCGGATATGTCGCCAGATGGGTCAAGATTGGAGCCCACGGTGCCGTTGAATAGTGTGGCTTCCTGGGGGATAATAGTGAGGGCCTGTCTCAGCCTCTCGCGCGAAATTCTGGTGATGTCGACGCCGTCGTATAGGATCTTTCCTTTGACAATAGTTGTGAAGCGAAGGAGGGAGAGAACGAGCTGCAGAATAGATCATTGGGTTAGGCCCAGTTCATTGGAGCGAATCAAGAAGTAGGGGGTGCCGACTTACGGTGCTTTTTCCTGAACCCGTCCGGCCAACGACCGCGACACGCTCTCCAGCATCAAACTTAAGATTGATATCCTTGAGAATATCCGGGCCGTCAACGTCATAGCGAATAGTTGCGTTGACAAACTCAATGGATCCTGAACGAGGCCAGTCCTTGGGGATCAAGTACTCTTCGTGATTTTCTATAGCCTTGTTGTCCTCTTTCGCCTCGTCCTCGGGCTCAATAACGGTGTACTCCTTGGTACGGTTATACTGTGGACGAATTAGTCGCTTTTTTTCGAAGAAGCTGTTCAGTGAAGTTGAACACTTACACTCTGCATTTCCACCTCCAGCTCATTCATTGTTCGTACCATGTACAGGATCGTCTCACTTAGTCCGGTCGCATTCGTCAGCGAGAATCCAACCATACCAGCAGCCACCATATTAGCCTTGCTCACGGCTATAATACCTGCGCAAACAGAAACGAGCGCCGTGCAAAAGTCGATACGCATCGCCACCCAACGATTCAAGTTATAGTTGGCCTCACTTGCTCGGGAAAACTCTCGCAGTCTCTCCGCCAGCTTGTCGCCAAATACACGAGCCATGTCGTTGCGCGCTCGGATGACTGCCAGACCTGCCAGACTGTCGCTGAACTGGGAGAATACGGGACTTTGGCTTGATGATACGAGGCGGCGGATCGTGACGACAGTTCGCGTGTACATCTCGCCCGCAATCACACCGAAGAAGCATGTAATGAGGCCTGGTATCATAAAAATTGGCATGATGGCTGAGACAGCGCCTAAGCGGAAGAAAAGCATCACAAGTAGCTCCAAGAATGATTGCACAATGCGAGGCAAATAGGTATCAAGAGAGTTCATGTCGCGACTGAACCGATTGACGACGCGACCAACGGGCACATTCTTCCACCACGAGAGCGGTGCATACATGACCCTCCGAATACAGGCTTCATGAATGCGTTTCGCTGCAACCCAGCCACCATTAGCGTATATAAGGAAGCTGAAGGCCTCGCAGACCAGGTCACCGATAACAATGGCGACATAGACGCTCAGGTAGAATGTAATGTTGACAGCTTCTTCGCGTGTGTAGCTGTTGACCCAGATGGATAACCAAAAGGTCATGGCAATCATGAAGACGTTCGCCAGGACGGTTGTGGAGAGCGCAAAGATGGCATAGAGGGGACCACCAAAATCCATCATGTATTTGAAAAACCCGAGTCGTGCTGTACCTCCACTAGCCGCCATCTCATTTGCAATATCATCCCCTTTGGTCGATGGGGGCTTTGCCTTGCTAGTCTGTTTCGTGTGTTTTCCATTGGCATTCGTGGAGGGAGCCGATGTATCAGATTCAACCTCTTCAACCATTTCCTCGTGTTCTAAGGCCACTGGTTTGCGAACTGCACCAAGGTTGCGCTCGGCGCTCTCAATCATACCCTTATCAAGTGACACTGCGAAGTCGGCCTGAGCCGAAGCCCATGGCATCTGCGTAACTAGGATTGTGGTACGCCCCTTGAGCATATCACTGCAGAAGCAAAGTTTCCAAATATCAGAAGCCGTCTTAGCATCTAATGCGGAAAATGTGTCGTCCAGCATAAGCAAAGGCGCCTTGCTATATAGAGCTCTGGCCAACGCGACACGTGCCCTCTGGCCACCTGAGAGTGCAGTGCCATTCTCTCCTACTTCGGTCTGGTCACCTTTTGGCAGCTCATTGAGGTCGATATCCAAGCAACATGCCTCTATGACTTTGTCGTAGCGAGCCTGTTCGAAATCCGAATGGAAAAGAATGTTGTCGCGGATCGTCTCACTCTGAAGCCAAGCCGTTTGGGACACGTATGCAACATCGTCAGGTCTAGTGACTGTTCCACTCTCGAGAATAGTTTCTCCCAAGAACGAAAGGAGAAGAGTAGTTTTGCCACTGCCACTAGGTCCGGTGATTATGTTAAGGCCACCTTCGACAAAATCGAGCGAGATATCCTTCAATGTGAATGAAGCCAGCTTGTGGCGACGGAATGTTGCATTTTTGACGCTTGCGGGGCCAACGGGATATCGTACCAATGGGGTTGTGCTGCTGAAATACCTATCAAGGCGTTCAATAGAGATCCATCCGTTGAAAATGTTTCGAGAAAAGTATCCTATCATGCCAATGCTCTGCCTCATCTTCATGATCAATGAGAGCGTGGTAAAGGCAATAGGAGCGGTAAGCGGTTGCTTCATCACACCAACATAAATACTGAACATAATGACCAGAGTAATTATAGGAATAAATTCAGTGACCGAGTTGAGCATGGTAACAAGTATCATAGTGCGCCACTGGTACTTTTGCTCCACGGCTCGGGCTTCTTGCACATGCTTGATCATGGATTCCTCCCACGCGAAATACTTTACGGCTTTGATCGAGGTCAAATACTCGTTTATCAGGGAGATTCGCGAGTCTTGGGCCATTTTTATATGGCGCTGGAGCATTCCCATTCGCTTGGCGATAACGGTTGTGACGGGAGTCATGAGAACCATGAAGGCAGTACCAACAAGAGAAGCCCACCCAAGAAGCCTGTAAAGACCAATCAAGCACATTATGGTGCCAATTGGAACACCAGCAGTCAATATAGCAATGTCTCTTGCGTTGGTGATGGCGTCAACGTCGCTGGCCATGAGATTCGAAAGTCGGCCAGCGGATGTGCTTTTCATGTCGGGCTTTTTACCATCTTTAGTCTCAATGGAGTTGAGGACATCCTCTTCCAGTTCTAGTGAACTCATGGCTCGGTGGTACAACTCCTGGGTCAAGCCTGATTTGACGCGAACAATCAAACGAGTTGATGTGAATATGTACTGCTGCCAAGTGACAGTTCTGGACATGGGGCCAGCGAACATGAGGAACAGCCAGGCAGCTGGGTTAATCAAGGCCTCACTTGGGTTTTCGATATAAGCGAGAAGCTGGTACAAGGCAAAAGGAGCAATTAAATCAACAATGAAAGACAAAAAGACCCAGGAGCACATTGTGAGGATTTCAGTTCTTTGAAACTTTGCCACTGTCCACAGGGTCCTTTGCTTCTTCTCCATCCGTGCCTTCATGATTTTGCTCAACAACCGCAGCGGCTCATCGTACCAGGGTAAACCTGGCAGATCAGCCATCTCCACAGGCTTTTGAGAGCCTTTCCAGATGAGTGGAGTGAGCCATTCGAACGTGAAATAGTAGTTGAACAAACTGCAGGTTTCTTCCAATGTTGGCTTGGCGTCGGGGGCACGTGGGTGAACATCCAATTCCATACGAGGTGAAATCCAAGCACGCGGTGTTATTAAGGAGATGAAAATGGCTGCTCCCAAACTCAGAATCGCGCCCATCACCATCTTGTTTGCTTTGTATGGGGACTTGACCTGGAGCTGCGGCAGTATCTCAGCCGCTACAAAGATCAAAAAGGATCCAAACATTAACAAGTTGACTTGGCGCAGGACAAAATGACACCATCGTGCATTAATTACAAGGCGAATGAGGCCGAGAAGGAAAACATAGCCAACAAGGGCTACATTGACCCATTGGCCCTCGGTTTGAGTTGCCCCCACGACAATCAGCGCCAGAGAAGCGCCTCGTGCAAATTGAGAAGTGATTTCATACACAAGTGGGATCCTGGACGATTTTTCACTGACGCTTTTACCATGTAGCTTGAGTTGCCTCGCCAGTGCGACCAATGTGCAGAGTAAGCTGAGGAGAATGAATGCTGCCTGGGCGCGCCCGGACTTGGCGCCCTGCTGCAGCTTCTCAATCCACCAAATTTGTGTATTGCTACAAATTTTCTCAGCAAGGAAGTTTCACGAGTATTTTAATCTTCCATTTCACATAGAAATTTACCTTGAGATCATCATGGTGAGGATCTGAGGCGGGAGCCCGTGCAACGCCCGCTCAGGGGACGTTGCCTCCCAACTGGTGACTGTGGGCTGCATCGTGAGTGGTGGGACTTCCACGCGTGACATGGAAGCCAAAGAAAGGAATGAAGGAAAGAAGAGAAAATAGAAGTCTTGGCGGCTGGGACGCGCCGGGAGAAGTAATGTAGAACTCAATTCATGGCTGTATCAAATCTGATTGCAATAATCCTGGCACCAACGCAATGACTCCCGCGTCTTAACCGGATCATGCACGATTACAATCAGGATGTACGGCATCTGCACTGTTGCCTCGAATTGCGAGCTTCCTATCGCGGCTAGAGGAGCTAAGTGGGGATTTGAATCCCTGCTGAGACTCTGGTTCGTCAGATGGGGTACTTTTGCACGTTAATCAGCACGGCGACGCGCGCAAAAATGGCTAAGCCTCATGGCCAATTTCGGCAAACGCTCTGTGTTTAGCGTGCTTACCCCCAGAAGCAGAACACCGCAAGGCGTTATGGTTATGACTCAGTTGCTTGTTGGTTGACCAACTTGATCCCTAGGATCAAGACTTGGTCAACTCGGACTGTCATGAGAAGTTTAACCTACTATTGGGCGTATTTTAAAGAGACAGTGTTCCCTTGATTTGAGGAAAATGTGAACATTGCGCCGCCTTCATCAGAACATTGGACTGTGACACCAATTCAATGGAATGGAATTCGGTTTTTTTCAACCTGTCATCCAAATGTCATGTCTGGTATTTTGAGGCTTCATCATTGTTCGTTCTGCATAATTGCGAACTGTCTTTCCAGTGTGCAGGGCGGTTGAAGAGGTTTTACGAGTGAGTCACCTCCCAGGTGAGTCATATGATTCAACCCTTGTAGTCTCACGCCAGATTACAAATGTGCATGTTGAGTTAGGTAAAATGGCTAATTACACCAAAATGTATGTTTGGTAAGCATCCCACTCGCAATACAAGTGCTAGTTGTGAATATGGAATGCGACGGCAACCACCTATAGGGTAGGCCAGCGATCGCGAATGTGCTCGGTTAGCTCAGAACGGATCCACCACACCACGACGTGTTTAGTTAGTGCTCTGTTTTGATCAGATGATGACGGGAATAATACGGACCGAGGCAATGATTATCTTGGGTCGAAGGACTTGCAGTCATGATCGCGACACGATTTTTTTTACGCGTCTCCATGCCACATTGACATCAGCCAATGCTAACACATTTCAACTTCTAAAAAGATCAGTCACCCTGATCTGTACTTGGTCTCAATGCAAAATCCTGACTTCCAGTACTTGATAGCTATAACAAAACCAGCATATCTTGAACCCTCCACTGCAATCACGCAAAGACGACCCCAATGTCTCCTCCAACTATCATGGCTACCGATTTATAACTATCATTGGCTGGATTGGAAAAAAAAAAACCCCCTCCTCAGAAAATATATATGCTTCATTTTAGTCTGGCGATACTCACGTTTTCGCACGACTTTATTTAGAATAAAAATGCTGGACTTCTTTGATGCTGCGCGCACTATCTGATCTGTGCACAGTCCCTTTTTATTTCTCATTAATTGCGGACTCGCTTAATATGAAGCAGGCTAGAAATGGTTTAGACAGTGTATGGGTCCTAGATCCACGTAAGCAAATATCTGCACATTGCCCACAGTTGGATCAACCTCATTCACTCCTGCCCCTGCAGTTGATCTACTGCATCTGCCCTGAACGATGCCAACAGAAGCTCACTCTAGAAGGGCCTCAGTTGCACCAAGTACGATGGAATCCACTGAGCGGACCAGAAAACCGCATACCAGGAGCCGGTTTGGCTGTCTTCCATGCAGAAAATCTCACGTCCGGTGCGACGGTGGCCAACCGTTTTGGTACGTCATCATTTCTGCTTTTTGAGTTTCATAAGCTCAGTGCTATGATCTATCTATCCAACGTCGGGTGATGTCATCGACCGGTTGATTAATTTGTGAGCAGTGCAAGATGTCAGAAGTTAGGCAAGCCCTGTGAATATATGCAAAATATCCCTCTCCGAGAGCGCAACGTAGCATGGCTTCCCGGCGAGGCCGTGATGAGCACTACAGAAATCAAGGCAGTCAAAGTGACCAAGATTTTGGATCAAAGTCCTGCGGACCCCTTTGCATCCTTACCGATTCAGATGCCATTGCAATCTAAGCAACTTCTTCATTATTGTATGGCACCGATATTTTAGTTGAGAACTGACTATTGACACTCTTGTTAGTTACTCATGTTGGCCAATCTTTTGATATGTCCTGTCGGGGTATCTTTACAAACATGTGAGATCCACCGTGACTATATCACACACCCGTCAACTAACAAAGGCTAACTTTCCTTGCAGACTACCATCAATAACGCGAAACAAGACCACGTTGCAAAATACCATGCTTGTGGCTGGATTACACTACATGTGGCAAACAGGAAACACCCATGCCTTTAAATCTACATGGTTGTGGCACAAAGGTAATACTATTCGGTCCCTAAATAAAGGGCTTGATAACCCACTACAGGTGGACGTTACACCCGCTGTATCACACATTACTACACTCAGTTTAATAGAGGTATACCGCAGATTTTGAACCGGGTTTACGTTCAGAAAAGAAGTATTAATTGTGATTTTTAGTGTGCTTTGGGTAGTGTGGGTGTCGCCCAAACCCACCTTGATGGCCTTGCAAGCCTGCTGGATATTTGCCGGCCTCTGCATCAATCCATTTATATGCCCATGGATTTTGATGAGGAGCTTTCGTATCGTTATTTTATTTTGTAAGTAAACTCTTTTCTGTCCCAGACCAATAACTTGCTAACATGCAATCTAGAGCTACCACACGGATCCAATCTATGCGGAGTCGCATCCAGGCACTCAAAGTCCTTCGCGACATGGTCGGAGAATCTGGTAATATGGATTATGAAAAGTACCTAAATTTGGTTTATAAGCGGTTTTCTCGTGACCCTAACGCACTTCAAAAACAACTCAGCTCCTTAGGAATGATGTCATTTTACTTTGCGGTGCCCCAGTCAACGAAAGGGTTTCAGGAGATTGATGCTTCGTCACAAATCAGCTGTGTTAACGCTTTGACGCAGGCAGTCGAGCCGGACAGCGCCAACCCTGGCCAAGTATGGAACCAACACTCTACCGAATTATTCATGGCAAAAATGCATCTTGACATCTCAACATCTCATGTTGCCTCACTGGCTGGGAATCTACCCGCCCGTACTCGAAACCAAGTCCTAGCAACTTGGTGCGGCGTGACGATTACTTGCTGTGCTTATTTAAATGAAGTACTGGGGCTCTGGAATGGAGGCCGACCTCTTAGTGATCCGATATTTCGGCGCATGGTGATAATATTAATGCGAGATCTTGCTCAGACCGGACACAAGTTGAAAGAATTTGAGGCATCTCGCTTCTGGTTCTGGGAGCACTTTGTCGGGGCATTCTGCTTGGCAAGATATCAACTACGAAGTTACGATCGGACTTTAAAACCCATTGAAAGCTATTTTATCCGACAGATTCGAGGATGGGGTCAAGACATGGGTGTTACTCAATGGGAGGATGCTCGAAAATATTTGGCAGACGTTGCTTGGCCCACTAGCAAGGGCAATGCTGTTGGGCAGTGGATATGGGCTAGAGTAATCGGAGAGTACGAATTCATTTATGATGATGACCCATCCAAACTTGGGATTTTGGTTAATGCATTAATTTAGTTAAAACATAAGATAAGGGCAAATACGATGAAAAGAAATGAGCTTTTAATACTTCTTCTAGTCTATTTAGTGGTATACTTTTCGCACACGCTGAGCTCGTTTGCCTGGCTGGCATTCTTCGGAATCACACCAGCCGCAACAGCCGACTTGTAGCACCACCTCCACTCATCAATGTCATTGATCCAGCTACACTTCCATGTCCAGAAAATCCAGCCTGCAGACTTCTCAAAAGACTGGGCTTGTGCAGCCCAGTATTTAGTGTACCACTCGATTTGGTCGGGGCGGTTGTAGATCTGAAACTCGCTGTTGCTCCGGATGCTACTATTGACCGACAGTGACCATTCGCCAACCAAGAGGTTGTCCCCTCCTAGGTTATCGCTACAGGCTGCTGTCATGTATCCCCACTTGTGGTTGGTAACCCTCTTATCAAAACTGAGATATCGATGTGCGTCGAAAAAGGTAAAGGTGGTATCAGTTAGGTTGGTTCTTGCGTCTCCTGATCCCCAAGATTTTCCCTACAAATCGCGGCGTTAGAACTAAATCGGTACACATGCCAGTTGGCTTGGCAACAAACCATGTATTGGATATGAAGGAGGTCGTCATCCGCGATTCCCAGCTTGGCTTCAGCTTTGCGGACTCTGTTGTATGCCTCGGGATAGAATGTTTCAATCATATCGGCAGCTTCGGCTTTCCAAGTACCGGTATGAACAGGCTCATTGAAAACCTGTAGCATACCCACAGTAGTGTAGTTTCCGTTGGTGTGGATTCTATTTGCCATCCATTCCAAGAACTTGTAGGCTCGTTCGTAGTTTTCCGATGTGTAAAAGCCCGGTGCTGAAACACCCTGTCTCATGTCAGCAAATATCGTACAGTAGAAATGAGATTCATACATGGCCAGTAAACTGCTCATTCGTAGTTTGAGACCCAGGTGCGGCATGTAGATCAATAATTGCGTAGATACCACTATCCTTGCACCATCCTACTAATCTGTCCAGGTACGGCAGACCACCTCGAGGAAAGTACTCGTCATCCTTGACCAAGTCTTCTCGCATCCAATATCCGACAGGAATTCGCACCGTGTTTAGGCCTAATTCTGCAATTTCTTCAATGTCTTCTTTAGTAATCCAAGAGTTCCAGTGCTTCTTGAAGGCTGCATCTGCTTTTGTCTGGCCGATCCCTTTGACGCAAGACCATTCATCCTGGTAAGCGGAGCATCCCATGCTTTTCCATTCATCCTCAGCCAGCCAACGCTCGAGGACGAATTGGGATCCAAGATTAACGCCTCGAAATTTGGACGAGTCGGGGAGCCATCGGGCCGCCAGCTTTTCGTTTCTAACAGACGCTATTTCCCGTTAGTGGAATTCACTGGTCTGCCATGATAAAAACATACATCGTGATTGAGGCGTCCATGCTACAGCCAAAGCTGCGAAAAGAGTGATGGAAAAAATAAAACGCATCCTGAATCCAAAAATTGAAAGCAGATAATCAAACAGAAAGTTGAGCGCGGCTCTGTTCTGTTTGGATGAAAAAAACTATTTAAAGAGATTAGAGACATTTTTAAGGATCAGATGACAGGACCGTTTTACATTGAAACCCCTGCATTCCCATCAATATTCCGCCATCATCAAATCACATTGATAGGTTTCAGGGCAATGACACAAAATGCGGAACCCGCGCGGGAGGCTTCCGCTCTGATCGCATTGTTTATCCTTGGCAGCTGAAGAGTTGAAACATGCTGGGGCGGGGATATATGGGGCCTAAGGATCCGCATGCTGATTGCAACGCAAGCGAGCTGAGAAAATCTACGCAACTTTGAAGGTCTTGAGGATTAAATTATGACTACGCGTCCATTTTGACCTGGAATAATCAGGTACATCTAGCTATCTGTAACGTAACATAGAATATTTTGAATCTACCTTGGAGCAGAGTTGGCTCCCCTAACCCTTGCGTAGCCCAGAGCATAGATCTCTCAAGTTGGGTGTACCTCGACAGAGTCTCTTTTGGAACTGGCTAAAAACATCATTGTTAATAGAAGTACGTCTCATTTGATCGCCCCTGGCTTGGAAGGTGGTTAGATGACTTTGATGAGGTGCAGTAACGACGAATGAGCCAACCATTTTGATTTGTGATTGCTGTGTAAATTGACAAAGTACTTCAACGATTCATCACGAGTGTTCCCACGAGATTCAGTTGCGATGTAATAAAAGTTATATATTTCAATTAATCTATGGGGAAATTTAATCATCATTTGCTTCGAACAGATATTATCCATGAGCTTGCGCCTTTCTGTTGGAACGTCTACCAGAGTCATTACCAGTAAAGGCGACCCGCACTTGATGCACATGTTGTGCTTTAAGAGATTCAAGGGCTGCATTTACCAACCACCACCGGCCTTCTTGTAGCCGGGGTAGGTAGCAGTGTTGTAGTCAATGAAGCTGGTGCCGTTCACGGAAAGGTCGTCGTAGACGGGGCAGCTCAAGGCGCCAATGACGGGGTCAAGGGCAGCAAAGAGAACATCTGTGACGGGCTTGAGGGTGGCGAAGAGAGGGGACAAGAAGTTGGGGGAGATAGTCCTGACAACGTTGAGGGAGAAGCAAATCAAGTTGTTGCCCTGAAGCAGGTTCTCAGCATTGAGAAGACCGCCAGTCAAGTTGGACAGATTAATACCAGTGAAGGTGTTGACACCGTTGGTGTTTCCACCAATGCTGCGAGAAAAGTTAGCATTTATCTTCATCAACTTGATTAATGTTGGCTTACCTAAGAACCTCGGGGTGGCTGTGGGTGATGATGTCAAGAGCAAGGGCAACAACACCGTAGTCAGTGTCACGGCGGCGGTAGAAGTTCTCGGGGATACGCTCGTGACCGACGACGTAGGTCATGTTGTCCTCGGGACCGTAAACAGAGAAGAAGTTCTTGAGACCGTCCTTGTCAAGTCGGCCCTCATCAGGGTACTCAGCAGAGCGGTTGGCAACAAGACGAGCAGTGAAGGCGTAGGGGCTGGCGCGGACCATCCATCCGGAGACAGGACCAAACCAAGCATATGGGTTGGTCGCAATGGTCTGGTACCAGCGGTTCTTGTTGTGCTCGTACAGAACCTCAATGCTGTAGTTGGGGTCCTCGGCATCCTTCTGGAGGTTGTACAGGTCCATGAAGTAGGACATGTTCATGTTGTTGTTGTCTCCAACGGCATCGTACAGATCACCACGGGTGGGGCTGCCGTCCACCTCGAAGAGAGGGTGAGTACCGTCAAGACCACGAGGCTCGTAGGTCAAGCCAAGGTCAGCCAGGAGACCACCGTCAATGTTCTCCGACCAACCGCCCTGGGAGACAGCAACCAAGTTGCCTCCAAAGACAACACCAAGAGTGGTGAGGACGGAGGACAGGTCGGAAGCCATACCCCAAACCTCGGCAACTGCCTCGACGTATTCGGAGAACTGCAATCTTTGTCAATAGCTAGTTAACAGAGGATATTTTAAAGTAAACTCACAGTGGCAACACCGTTGCGAGGCAGGTAGTTGTGGTTGGCCAGAGTGTTCAAGCCAGGGCAAAGGCCACGAACATCACCACCCTCCCAGTCGGGAGCAATGAACTCGTGGTCTCCGTGAACTGCAAATTATTAGAAATGTTGCCGCCATATTTCGAATCAAGTTACTCACCATCCACGAGCTGCTCCTTGGGGTCAAAGTCCACCTCGCGCTTCTCCTTCTTTAGGGGAGGCGCAGCGGAGGCGTACCTGCGAATGACCTCTGGGTCCAGGCCCAGGTGAGAAAGACCCATGTGAGCATCTGCAACATCCCTAGAGGGGAACTTGATTGAGTCGAGTCGGATAGGAGCGTTGGGGTCGATCTTGGGGACAGCTGCTGCTGCCTGATTGGCAACGAGGCCCAGCGACCAGAGCGCGAATCCCTTCATTATTAAGTATGTGTAGCGAATTGACTCAAAACAAGTGAAAGTTGAAAGAAGATGTATACCAGAATGCAAGAAGAAGCGACTGCAATGAGATGGAGTGTATTTCCAATCGTTACGAAGGAATGTCTGCTGCTTTATACAATGAAAGTATCGCCGCGGAGGAGGCTGGAATTCAATGATCGGCACCGTTTAGAATGAGTGGTTCAATCCTTCGGCAGCAAATGCCTTTGCGCGGGGATGGTCCACATTTCCCCCTTATCACGGTCCTACCAGGAGCAAATTGTTTCTAAGCCTACAGACATGGGTGCTTCACACCTTGCAAACAAACTCCGGGTGCCGTGCCTCACGGGCGCATCTACATCATGCATCTTTTTCCCATGGCACCGGTTCTCAGACGAACTGAAGAATGAAGGAAATGCCGGACGAGGGACATGTCAATTGAAATCTCCAACGGTTTGAATAAGCAGAGACGATGGACCTCTCTCTGGTCTTATTAGCAGATGAGCTCAATTTCACGCTGTTTCTGTCTCTACACCTCCACAACTCCAAAATTCTTTCGCAAGCCAACTGTCGGATACCATTCGTCGTAGATCCCGTCAAAAGTACACGACATATTAACTTCATCAATCCCTTGGAGATTTTTCTGGGTACAGACAAAAGGTTCGGACTGACCGCTGAGCCCATTGCGATGTACACGGGGCCTTGTCAGGTATGTGTCGTGAGCTCCGGCGATAGCGGGCAGAATTAGCCTCCCCTGTTGTTTACTCTTTTCTCTGGAGCTTCAAATTTCAGAAGAATCCTCGGACCCTAATTCCGTAATGGCCACGCCCGTGCTGCGGACCTTTGCCCGTGCCCTACCATCAGCGGGTGGGGATATTGGATGTGCGGTCTAGTGCCGGGTGATTTTCACACTCCTCACGGATGCTCAGGGAGACTGGTCTAGAAGCTTTTGTGCTGAGAGACTCTGAGCATTAGCCCGCATAAATAATACCCGCCTTGACCCACATAGACGGACATGGGTGGTTTGGTACACGAGTCAATTTTTTAGTGACGTACGCCCAGAGTACCACATACCCGGTAGTTGGAAATAATTGATCGATTGGAGATATGACATTAACAATGAAACTTGATGTGTATGTTGTTTGCTATAAAATAAACTGAATTTTAAACCATATGGTTATTATCGTTGTCCTTTTCTTGAACCTTGATTGGTATCAGTGTTTACTTAGAACATCGCATATATCTCTTTCTCTTAGATAACTAAGGCCTTTTACTTCACCGCTGATCCCTGGAGTTACACAAAAAAAAAAAAACCACCCTTGCACTGTTGGTTGACCCTTGCATTATTTATGCTAATTTATGTACAAGGATTCCAACCTCGCTCATTTCATTATCGTAGTGATCGGCATATAAGCGATAGTCAAAATGCACCAGAGGATTGGATTTTTCCCCTACTTGGTAGTATGTCACCGGAAGTGTTCCGGTAGGTGCAGACAATCATGGGATAATTCCAAGTGCGACTTTGCCCAACTAGACGGACATGGTCATAATACGAGTTACTACGAACTATGAGCTACTACGACTATTGGCTACCACGATTATCAACTACGGCAGTTGTTGGTTGGTATCGCAATGGCGTAGTCAAGTTTGCTGGGGAATCCTTGCCATCTTGGGGCGGCACTTGGTAACCGGCCGTTTGTGGAGTTCGCTCGGAGTTGTTGGCTTTGCACAGAAGTGATCTGAAATTTTTTTTCTTTTCCCTGTTGATTCGTATGAAGCTTAGCGTAGTTCTCCCACCTTTATCCGCCGAGGTCAAGAGCCGGTTGGTTCAACAAGTGCCTGTCTGGTTTGGTGACATCGCCTGTGGCCCCCTGGCTGACTTCCATCAGCAGCGGATCATGTGGAGTCGCCCTGTCGATTACATGAACACGAGCAAAATACGTGTGCGTAATTGTGATTGTTTCAAATGCCAATTAGTGGAGGTTCCCTAGGAATCTAGATCCCAACCTTGAAATTCCACCCCGCTGTTTATTGGGCTGCTGGAGACTTAAAAATCATTCTGCGTATCTTTGCCTTATTCAGCCCGCGATAGATAATTACCCCTTACGGTCGAGTGTTGCAATGGCAATAATCGCTTTCGCTATTGATATTTGCTAGCAAAGTGCTCTTGGAGATGCCGTTGCAGTGGCAACAACGTCGAGGAGGCGGCGTAGAGGATGTTCCAAAGCGTCGTAAACCGCTCCACAAGTGTCGGGGAACTAAGCTTTTTGACCCGACTAGATGGCTCTCAGGGGCAAGGTGTTGTCTAGGTATCATATAAATCTTGACATAAAGCTAATTCATGCGAAACCCATCGTCGTTGTTGAACCATTTCCTTTCGTTTATCGTGTGAGACTTGTTGCTGCTTTGGAAGCGAGTCTATCATTAGCAGCGTTTGTTACTTGTTTTTGCCATGCGTCTTCTCTCTTTCTCTTTGCTGGTCGGGGGCCTGACGACCCTCGCCCACGCAGCCAGTTTTGCCGATCTCGCTGCACAGCTACCGGACTGCGGTGTAAGGACATGCGCAGAATGTTGGTGATTTTTAGGGCTAACCAATATCACAGCTGAAATGTATAGAAGAAGTACTCCCTCAGACTTCATGCACAACGACAAATACGACATGTCTCTGTACGGATACAACTTTTTCAGGCCTAACACAACTATGCGTGGCCGAGGCCTGTACAGTCAAGGAGTCACTGAGTACGCTACTCGCCACCCGAAGCCTCCGAGACAGCGAATGCTAACCAAACTACCCACCACAGCGCTGATGAGGGTCCAGAACCTCGCTTGCGGTGTTCCCGTCAAAAGCCAACAGCTCAGATTCAAGGTGCACGCAATTGTGGCTTGTGTCTTGGCTGAGATTTGCGTCATTTTGCGATTATACTCAAGAATACAAATTATGGGCAAGCTTGGTTTGGATGACTACTTCATCATGATTGCAGGAGTAAGTCTGCAGATTATGGCAAACTAGATACTCTGCTGACTTGAACTTTAGCTCGCTACAGTCCCTTACCTCTATCTCCACTGCAGATGTCAGTATCCTCGCCCCTGCCACGAACTCAAAAATATTAACAGTGACCAGTATCTGATCTTGGCTTTGGCTTGAACATTTGGGATGTCCAACCATTTGACCATCTCTATGAACTTCTCAAGCTATTCTGGATTGACCAAATGATGTACAGTGTCCACCTTTACAGCACCAAACTGTCTATTCTTTTGTTCGTGGCCGGCATTTTCCCGTCACGTGGCTTCAAGAACCTTGTTATCGGACTCGGAGTCGCCGTGTCACTGAGTGGCATGGCGACATTGATTACTACGGGGCTACAATGCCTGCCTGCGTCCTACAACTGGAACAGCTGGGACAAGGAGCACAAGGGCCACTGTAACAATTTGAATACACAGACGTATGCGTTTGGTGGCATTAACATGATTTGTGATATTATGATTCTTGTTCTACCACTGCGAGAGCTGTACAGGCTACAGGTCAGCGGTTATCAAAAAATCCAACTATTTGTTATGTTCAGTCTTGGAATCATGTGCGCCACCCCCTTATTCAGACCCCGAACCCAAGCTGATTTTCAATTTAGTGTCACCGTATTCAGTATCATCCGCCTGCCTTTTCTCGTCAGTCTCGGCATTACCTCAAACCCTACATGTAAGTTACTCTCATAAAACTACTTGTGCACAAGACTCATTATTTCATCAGGGGACTATGTAGAAGTCACAATTTGGTCAATCTGGGAAACCGAGCTGGGCATGGTTTGTGCCAGCTTGCCGGCAATTCGCCACCTCTTCAAGCACATTTGGCCGAACGCAATGGCCACCATTGGCTCCGCGATCCGCTCAAAAATGAGTTCTAGCAAGGGTACCAGCAAAGACGAACAGAGCGGCAGTTGGAACAACAGCCGCCAGGATCGTTCCAAGGTGGATAAGAAAGAATACCTTGAGCTGGACGAGCGGTCTTTGATTGGAAAGAGCCGCGAAGATGTTTCAAGCGTAAAAGCGGCCCCAACTTCATCTTAGTGGTCGGCCTCGGGTGATACAAAAGCTACATGATTTAGATTTCAACTTCATTTCTCCTTATCTCTGGCTGCTTTGAGCAGTTATAGCCGACTTAGAGGGCCGAAAGTGGCCTCTGGCTTTTTAGTATACTCATATTTATTGGACATAGACAAAATTAATAAACCGCGATGGTTGACCCATGATGTTGTGCCCTAAAGTTAATCGTGATGTTCAACTATGCAAGGGTGTGCATAATTTGGACGAAACTTTAGTGCTCAGATTGCCTTTGGAGATTTGTACTTTATTCAATACTAAGCAGCAGAGCCGCGTAATGAAAGATCTCACAATTGGGTTATTTCAACAAAGTTTTTGTGATATTGAAGGCGGCGCATCGCGGACATTTTGCGCTGTCCGACAAGATAATTGATTTAGTTAGCCAATACTAGCGAGTTCATCCGTTGTCCTTTCCTTATTGCCGGGTCACTGACCCTGGTCCCCCGACTACGCTAGTAGTTCGCCGTTACGCCAGCATGGGCCAGCAGACCCTGGCTCGCTAAACCCCAGTTTAAACGTCACCCTCAGCACCCTGGCTGCTCAACAGCAGGGCGCTGGATCTCGCTAGATTCAAGCCCCAGACAGGGGGTGGAGGATTCTACGTATGTAAGCGGCCCTTGTATAGTGGGTTAATAAAACGTACAATGGGACAGTCGGCCTAAGAAAAAATTGGTTGACATAGGCTACTCGTCTAGTAGAGGAGGGCGTATATTTGTATGGCAATAGGGGCCAAAAGAATCCCAAAGAAAACCGACATATCTAATATATGTTGTGAGCAATCTTGGGATAGTGACTGTTAATCGAGACTTGAATCGTTCCACAATGGTGTGTTCTCTACCTGCTCATCCCTGATAGACACTTGTGCCTCACCGCCGTCCTCGGCATTTGTTGTGTCCGAAAATTCCCTTTCTTACAGGGTTCTGATAGAAGGAGTTGTGCCGGATGGGATCGGCACTTGAACGGCCCCCCTGGCCGGTATTTGCCACCAGGGTTCGTTTCAACCGTATAACTCCTCGTCCATGCATACGGACGTAAGCAGCAGCAACGCCGTCAAGTTCAAATGAGAGACAGGGTTATACACATCGTGATATTTGGAGGCTGAGGTCGGTCATGCCGTTTGAGGGTCACAAGACGATCCTCATTTTCGAAGAAGCTGGAATACGACCGATTGCATTTTCCGCGGAAATGGCCAAGATGTACTTACACACGATCATGATCCCATTTCTCAATGTAGAACGTACCTGTCGTAAATTCTGAGCTGATTCCAAGAAAAGATGGCTGGGGAAGTACAAGTTGCGGCGGGGCCCTGATAAGTCCACCAGCCCGGTTCACGGGTCAATCCCCCTTGATGGATAACAGAAAGATGACAGGTCTATTAGGATGGTGCGGGCAGCCGTTCAGTCGGTGCCGCAGTTGCACCAGCCCCCCAATATAATAGAATGCCGTAGCACCCATCTCCATAGCCCCTTGCCGTGTCTAGTACACTCTTTTAGCACTGCCGCTTCGTTTAGGCACACTCTAGAACATTCCTCGCGTTCGCAGAGAGTCGACAAGGATGTCTGAATCACTGAAAGCTCCCCCAAGAGGCTCTGGGTTTCTATCTTTAACTCGCTTTCTGAGATTTATTTCGTCAGAATATCGCATTCTCTTCACCCTCGTTTTCCTCACCAACCTTGCTGGAGTGGCAATCTTTCTGTGGCAATGGCTCCTGAATGGCCACCCTAGCAAAACCACTTGCGGTTTAGCTACATCCATCAATCTAGCCGTTTCCATCGTTATTCGGGAAGAGCACATTGTAAACGGTCTTTACTATGCTTTCACAGCGCTTCCCAGGACATCTCCTCTTTGGATAAGACGGCGGATGGGCAAGATTTACCACCTCGGTGGCCTACATAGCGGGTGCGGTGTGGCAGCGACCTTTTGGTTTATTTTCCTCTCAATCGAGAAAACTGCTTCGTTCTCTGATGAAAGCAACAAAGATGCTGCAAAATGGACTCTTATCATTGTTGTGTACATGCTGGACTGCCTCCTGATCGCGATGCTTGTGATGGCCTACCCGTCAATTCGTGCCAAAATCCACGACGCCTTTGAAGTTGTGCACCGGTTTGCTGGTTGGTCTAGCCTGGGTCTGTTTTGGATTCTCACAGTGCTTGATATCTCAATCAGTACCCCTAAAGGTCATTCCACTGCTGCCGCTGTCTTTGGAAGCGTCAACTTCTGGCTCGTCTTTATCTCAACCTGCAGTGTTGTTTCAACCTGGTTGAACTGCCGCAAGCTCCCTGTTCACTCGGAGCAACTCTCAACGCACGCATTGCGAATGTATTTCAACTATACCAACCCCCAACCCGGGACAACCATTCGCCTCTCCTCGCGACCTCTGCTCGAGTGGCACGCCTTTGCAACGGTGAACAACCCTCAAGAGAGTGGTTTCTCAGTCATCATTTCCAACGCTGGAGACTGGACCAAGAAGGTTATCAGAAGCCCTCCTAGAGACATTTGGGTCAGGCGTACTCCAACTTGTGGTGTTCTACGTATCGCTCCCATGTTTAACAGCATCTTGCTGGTTGCTACGGGCTCGGGTATAGCTCCTTGTCTCCCGGTCATTATGGCGCAACAGACTAAAATTAGCCTATTTTGGTCGACTCGAGATCCCCTCGAGACTTATGGGCCTGATGTTGCGGCCAAAATTCTTGCCTTAGGCGATAACGCACACATTCATAACACTTCGACTGATGGCAGGCCAAATACCTTGCCAGTAGTTATGGATTTGTACAAGAGAACAGGGAGTGAGGCTGTGGTAGTAATTTCGAACCCCAAGTTGACAATTGACCTGGTGCTAGACTTAGAGGCACTGGGAGTTCCCGCATTTGGACCTATTTGGGATTCTTGAGGCCATCAGCGTTTGAATCCCACAGAGGACCATAGATAATGCAGGATGACATAAATGCATCCGGAGTGACAGTATCATTGTTTACATGTATAATCATCATCATCATCGATAGAAGGTTGGATTTCTCGTTTAAAGCGCAAAATAGCTGTAATAGTAATTGAACTCATAAGACATGACCCCAAACAATTGTCAGGTATCTCGGTTTCGGTCTTCTTATCCTTGGTATACTTGGCGGCTGAAGACTCACAGTTAACATTTTCGTATCATTCCGGTATCCACCATGGAGGCGTAGAACATGGCTAGATTGTAGAAGATGCGTCGATGATCTTCCAGTGGAGCAAGCCGAGGGAAAAAAAGAAGAAAAAAGAGGGACTCGGTGTGAAAGAATGGCATGTCGGACTTTACGATGGGATCCGCGATATATGAGTTTGTAATCAACGAAGGGTCACAAGCAATGAACGGTTGTTTCAGAATCCCAACGAACTCTGTTGACCGATCTATTGGAACGTTTGTCCACATGAGTTACATCCACTAAGCTGCCACCCCATGTCTAGCAGTTTGCCTGACCCATGATAAACCTACTCAACTGGATTACAGGTCAAATCCGGGTTCAGGGGACTCGTAAAATTCTGACCGGCTTGGCTTCCTGTTGCTCACCGCACTTCAGGAGCACTGCCACGGCTATATGGGCATTACATCATACATTTGGGGTACGGTAGATAAGTTAAGGAGGGAGATTGAGGGTTAATACCGCGGCCTCGTTGATTCTTTCTGGCATAAAAGTCAAGTCCCTCGCCTCCCACATTGCTCTTTGTATTCATCCAACTACCGCCAAAATGTCGACCTCAATTACTGTTACCAAACGCCGCAGTGTACCAACAAGTTTGAAACAAGAAACATTGGTCCAAAATGGAACCTATGAGTGCCAGAATAGCAACCGTGCCCCGGGTGGTAAAAAATCCCCGAACCAACAGACACCTCGTTGTTATGTCACTAACACTGGCCTAGACATGGGTGAGATGAGCTGCATGAAACGCCTCGCTTTTCACATGCAAACCGTGTGGCTCTTCACTAAGAGTGACATGCCCACGTCGACCGGAATCAATACAACTTTTGCCGTCGCAGGCATTCTTGCGGGACCGGCCTTGGTCTCCGACACTGAGATGAGTTGGTCTGACCTTGGCTGGGGAGTTCTTGTGGCTCTCTATTTCACTTGGCATCTTACACTCTGTTTCAATCTTGGAAATCAGCGTCAGCCGCAGTCTGTTATTGAGGACGGCACCAACAAGCCGTGGCGTCCCATTCCAGCGGGCCGGATCACCCCTGAACTGACGCTGAAGTGGCAGCTCACAGCGATTGTAACACTGCTCACGCTATGTTACACCGTGTTTGGAGCCTGGCAGGAAACTAGCTGGTACCTCTTCTGCACCTGGCTGTACAATGAGCGAGCCTGGGGTGATAAGACGTGGTGGCAGCGATCTCTCATGAACGCATCTGGAATTACGACAAACCGCGTGGCTAGTCTTCACGTTGCCATTGCCGCTGTAAAAAGCCGCCATATCCAATTTACAAGCATGGGCTTGGGATGGTTCCTCATTTGCGCCAGCATTGTATTCACCACGATCCAGGTTCAGGACTTGCGTGACCAAGAGGGCGATGCATTGATTGATCGGGCAACCCTGCCCCTGATTCTGGGAGATGCCCCAACACGCTGGTTGACAGCTGCTGGGATCCTGTTCTGGTCCATCGCATGCCCCCTATACTGGGACCTTGGTACCATTGGCTTCCTGTTCCCAATCGCCATCGGGGCTGCCGTTTCAGCGCACATGCTCGTCTATCGCACCCGTAAATGCGACCAGAACAGCTTCAGATTGGTGGCATTCTGGTGGGTATCGCTGTACCTATTGCCCACTATGAAAACCCATGGGCTATAATACTGTACCCTTGCGTCATTACAAACCCACTTGACGCGCACACGTCAAGGGTTCAATTGACAGGTCTCGGCAGCTGCATGATTCGCCGAGCCGACCCTGTCCGGCTTCATCTGATCCGGGGTCCCTAGTTATAGATAGAGCTGTTGATTATGGATGAAATTATGCAAAATTTTATTAAAGCAAAAAGGTGTCATGTAGTCGAGGGAGAGAGAGGAAGAAAATTGAGGAGAGAACTGGTAGTTACATTAGAGCAACCACTAGCTAGTCGGGTGTGGTCAATTACATAGAGCCTCGTGGGGCGCCCAAGGACCAAAAATGAATTAAAATTACTCTAGAAAAATGAAGGGATCGACCCTGCATAGTGAATTTGGTCATGTGATGTGTGTTCGTCTGTCGTCGACGTTGACGACAAGATTCGTGGTGGAGCAGCAATCCATGAGCAAGGGACATGTCCACTTGGCATGGACCGCTTCTGCAAGTCTCGTTTCAATGCGAAAAATGATAGCTCACAGCGACCTTGCAAGGATATGTTCCCTCTCGGACCTGGTGACGATCTGCCCCAAATCGAGCATAGCAGCTTCGCCCCGGAAGACTAGGTATTACCCGTTGGTTGTGTGGAACCAGCCTCCCAAGGCAAACGGACAACCCATGGGGGAGATGAACCTGGCGACCCACAGGTGACGAAATTAATTCAGATCGAATAGAGTTCGTGCTTGGGTTACATCTGAGGGCTCTTGACCGGTTGTTGGTTGAGGGCCTGACGGGGGCCACGCGCCGCATCGTGACAGTAGCGCCCTGATGCTTGTCGCAATCAGCCACTGCAATTCGCTCCTTGCTGGCCCATTTCCCACTTGGCCAGGTCGGCAAACACCCGAAATCAGCAACCAGCAACGCCCGGGGCCGCGGTTTCGAAACTACTTAAGGACTGGCGAGACCGCCGATGCGACTTTGCTGGGAGAGTTGCTTCCGGAACATCCCACAATTGGCCAAACACGAGCGTCATGGCGGAGAATACGTTTAAAGTTATCGTCATTGGAGGCGGCCCTAGTAGTCTCACTCTCGCCCACTCTCTCCACCATGCTGGAATTGATTTCGTGGTCCTCGAGCTAAGGGAAAACGTGCTCGAGGACGTCGGCGCCAGTCTCGTCATTAGTCCAGAAAGCCAGCGCGTGTTCCATCAGCTTGGTCTCTATGAGAAGCTGTTGGAGATTGGTGAACCCGTGTATGATTGTAGAGGTTTAACAAAAGACGGCCAGGAGTTTAAAAGAATCCTTGGCTTCGATGCCTACGAAGTAAAGTAAGAAAGATAGCAACTTGCCCAGCCAGCTAGCTAGCCATGTCACTAACAAGCTGCAGCCATGGAATACGCCCAGTTTCTTATCATAGAGCCGAGCTTGTCGAGATTTTGTATAATGAGCTCCCAGAAGAAGCGAAAGCTAAATACCTCACTGGGAAGAAGCTTGCTATCATCACCCCAACCGACCATGGAGTTGACGTGACCTGCACTGATGGCTCAAAATTTTCCGGTTCTATCGTGATTGGCGCTGATGGAGCGCACTCCCAAACCCGCCACATCATGGATAACCTCGCAATTGCCCAAGACCCCAAAGCATCACCGGGTCTACAGGAGCCGTACGCATCGACATACAGATGTTTGTGGGCATCATTCCCGCGGCAATCTGATTCTGGGCAATTTTTTGAAACCCAGAGCACCCATCGTTCCATCATGCACGTTACTGGAAAGGAGAGGGCTTGGATGTTTCTCTATGAGAAGCTGCCGCAGAAAACGTCTGAGCGCGCTTACTACAATGATAAAGACCTAGAGGCATACGCAGAGCTTTTTGCTGACTTTTCAATTGGTGAATCACTCACAGTCAAGGACGTCTTTCCGAAGCGAACATCAGCTGGTATGGCTGACTTGGAAGAGGGAATTGCAAAGCGCTGGACCTGGGGTGGAAAGATTGTTCTAATTGGAGATGCTTGCCACAAGTTTACACCTAATGCGGGCATGGGGCTCAACAACGGGATCCAGGACGCGGTAGCTCTTTGCAATCGACTGCACAAGGCCTCTGTCGACGAGAAAACCGACACCGAAAGTCTTAAAGTTCTTTTCGAAGAGTACTATCAAGAGCGCCTTGGTCCAACCAAGGAAGCCTTGGACGTTTCAGCCATGTTGACCAGGTTGCAGGCATGGGCTAACGGCATGTATTATGTGGTGGCGCGATATATCCTTGCCGTCAACACGATTCAGCATTTCGTCGTTGACAAGTTTTTGTCGCCAATAGTTAGTAAGGGCCTTGTCTTGGACTACATACCTTGCGCGGAGCCGTTGAACGGTAAGATGGCATGGGCTCATCCACTCAAGGGTCCAACTGGAGAAAGCTCAGACAAAATTTGAAACGGCTAGATATTGATGGACTCTTTTCTTTTCTCCTTTTGTTTGCAATATAGTAAATATGAGCTAATCTTAATTTTTTGACTGGAAATTATTCCTGTAAGCCAAGTATCATCAATTTTTTTAACAAAAAAGAGAGAAAAAAAGAAGAATGGGAGGGAGTAGTAGGACATTCCGTGAAGATCCCATTGGCGACCAATTTAGTACGCTGTGTACGCTTGATTATTTTCTTAGCAATTAATCTCCAAAGTGAAGATAAATGTCAAATGGCAATTTGTGAATTATCTACTTCAAGGTGACTATAACGAATGCAAGATACCGGGACATAATCCCTTGGTGCCTCAACTACGTTGGAAATAGTAAATTCTTTAATCGGCATGTCTGTGTCGTACAGGGTAAGCTCATGGGCCCCACAGCACACTGCACCGCACAGCTCCCTCCCACTGTCAATTAAATTGATTCATAATAAGTAATTGAACATGTCGGACTTGCCGTTCATTTTCGTGCTGCTGCCTGGCGGAGGCGAACCATCTCTTAGGCTTATTTTGATCCCCGACCCACTGGCGAGGCGGAGGTGCAGCTTTGAACCCACATCCCTCTTCACAGCCAAAGGCAGCAGTGAGGCGCACGCTAAAATATCAACCAATGGTAGCAGCGAGACACTTCGGTATTGTATGACATTGGCCCTCATTGCGTGAAGGAGCGGGAGCCACATCTCACTGCTCGCTTCGGCTATCAAGCAAGATGCGTGCATTTTCAGAACTGTCTTAGCGTCATGTACTGCGCAATCAACACCCAATTAACGCCACCCAATCACTTAAAAGTCACGGCAAAAATACACGTTGGTTCCCTCGCATCTGGTGGAATAACTGGGTCAAATTGGGCATCAGGGCAGGCAAGGAGAGGCAGCAGAGTGACATATAAAGCCTCAGGATGCGACACTCAGGCTTGATGCTGTGCATCGTTACACACACCACTTTCTGTTTCAAATGGAGATGAGCTCGAGTTCCCAAGAGGCTACCTATCAGTTGCCGTCGTGGTTTCTCAAAAGAAACATCACGACCGCGGCAAAACTGGCCGATATCCCCAACCAAATTGTCTTCTGCGCCTCTGACTGCCATTATTGCCAAGACGCGAAAGCCGACGACCAATTTACCAATGATGAGGAATCTAGCGAGGTAGGGGATAAACAAAACTACATTTGCGGGCCTACGAATTATTCACAAGTTACTCAGGAACCATGCAGCAACAAACTGCACTACAAGGAGTTTGTGGAACTTCGCGACACTATTTTCGCAGCCCTATTACATGATCAGAATGGGAGAGTAATTCAAGCGGAGAACTTCGGTGTAGTTTCCCGCATGGAATATGGAGACCAGCATATAATGGAGCCAGCATGGATGTACCAAGCCGGTGTGCAGCTGGCCAAGGAGGTGGGCGCAACACTCATAACCTTGGATTATGAGGATATGGAGGAGCTTGGATGTGCTTTCCATCACCAAGAACAGGAGAGGCGAAATAAAGAAGAGACCGATGTCGTTAGTATGGCCGGAACCGAAGCTACTGACGTAGGCGATACTGCTGAAAGTGAAGATGAAGCCAACTCACAGGAGGAAGATTGGAAACCTGACGGGGATTCATTCACCACTTTTTTGGACCGTTATTTCGCTGTCCGCACCAAGAGAAAAACTACCACAGCGTCGGTCGAGCGTGGTCAGCAAGCAATCTCTGCCATCCTTGATGCCGTTGACAGCTCACCAGGCGCGGCTTCCCCGGAGAAAATCGAGACAAGTACAACCCCCGGGCCTAGACCAATCCTGTTGCACATCATCGATTGCGAACATCTGTCAGATGAGTTACATGGACGTACGAAGCGCAGAATCCTGGCGCGATGCGCAGAGGTATTACAAGCCAGACGAGAAGAGGGTCAAGCTGTAGCAATGCTTGTCTCTACCAAGGATTATGACTTGCAGCATGGGCAAAAAACATATGCAAAAATGGGAGCTACTCAATCCTCTAGTGTAACTAACAGCATCAACACATTCGACAATCTTGAGTTGCGTGATAAGCTGCGTAAGAGCATCATCAACATGCGGCGCCTGCGTCGCTCCTTGAGACAACATGCCGCCCATCTTTTCTCTGCTGACTTCATTGACATCTCTATTAGGTGGGACAGTTCACTATGCAAAAAGAATTTTGAGGCCTTTGGACACCTATTGTGGTCATCATATGACGTTTCTCGAATAAAGACGCAACTGGTGGGCCGAGCCCAGAGGAAGCAGATGCTTGGTCAGAAGCTGGCTTTTGCCGACATCGAGATTGTAGCCAGACGTGTCGATAATTTGATGCCAGATAAGACTGAAACCACCGAATCGGAATCTGGTGAATCAGAATGTGAAGATTCGGAGTCTGTCAAATCAGAGTCTGAGAGCGAAAATGAGTCGACTGCACCCTCAGAACCCCTCGATCTGAACGCCATTTTGGGGTCTCTTGAATTGACTCCCCACGAACAAAAACTAGTGGATTGCATTGTAGACAGTGGTATGTACAGTGTATGAAATCTTCTGAATTAACCTAGCTTGCTGACATATGACGTCCAAGACAGATTGGATATGACTTGGGATGATGTGATTGTCGATATGGAGACCAAGGAAATAATGCAGCAACTTGTTTCTACATCTAAATGGGAAATCGAGGCAACCTCCAAGCTGCTTCTCCGAGAGATGCAAATTGGAGGAGCTTTGTTTTACGGCCCTCCTGGGACAGGCAAGACGCATCTAAGTCGTGCCGTGGCCAGCTGCTCGGGCTCACGCATGATTGCTCTCAGTCCAGCCGTGCTCCAGGCAGACTTAATTGGGGAGAGCGAAAAGGTCATCCGAGCCGCCTTTTCATTGGCCACCAAGCTCCATCCCTGCGTCCTCTTCATTGACGAGGTCGATGCGATTTTTTATCGACGAGCGGCCAATGATAAAAGTTGGGAACGAACTTTCCTCACCCAGTTTCTGCAAGAAATGGATGGCATCGCTAAGAACGAGAACAAGCCCTTGGTAATCACGGCGACTAATCGACCCTGGGATTTGGACGAGGCCTTTTTGCGACGTTTACCGCTAAAAGTCTATTTCGGGCTTCCTGATCCCCTATGCCGCGCTCGTATGCTACGGTTATTTTTGAAGGAAGATGACCTTGATCCAGATGTGGATATTGACGGTCTGGCAGAGGTAACAGCGAGGTACTCGGGGTCCGACCTCAAGAGTCTCTGCGTCTACGCAGCCCTAGCTTGGAAGGTAGAGGAGGCACGCAAGGACTCTGAGAATGGTGATCCGCTCTTCAAAGGCACCAAAAGATTGCGACTTCGCGTTGACCATTTTGTCAATGCCTTGGACAAGATTCAGCCCAATCATACCCCAGACTTGACACGAAGCCTCAAAGAATTTGGCAAAAAGTACAATCCCAGAGTTTTCGGATCAGGAAAGGTAAGTCCACTTCCCTTTCACTAGTGCGATTCGGCGCTGATTGACCTTGTTTAGACCGCTAGTACCCGTTATGTTCAGTATAACAAGACTGGCCGGCAAAAGCGGTTGAACGTGTGGAGCCAAATCACCAACACTCTTCCCCTCGAAGATATTTCAGACCCAGAGCTGAATGAGCCGAAATATCAAACGCAATTGCAGGACTGGTGCCAATTAAATTTTCGTGAGTATTTCGCACAGCGCCTTCACATATACTTGGCTAGTCTCATGAGAATCGTTCAAGCCGCGAATGGTAAGACACCCTACCTTTTTATGCCCTGAGAATTGCTACTGATCCAAATTGAAAATTATAGTCCAAAAAACTGGAAATCTTACTCCAATATTATGTTAGGCCTCCTTGTCTGCTGGTAGACGAAGGTGATCTACATTGTACATATAAAAAGCGCTGCAAGCTAGCGGAGGAAAAATAGCCCCTGCAATCAAGTGCAAAGCTAGCTAGGGCGTATATTTTTTTTTAGGTAGCACATGAGCCCATAATTACAAATCAATCAGCGTTATCTGAAGGGAAAGAAAGCGCATCTCGATCAAAATTGAATTTTTTTTTTCGAACGTCCGGGCACGCCATTTAATTTGCCAGTGGATGCTTCATCACTACCCCCCGCAAACCCAGTTTGCTATTTTGATTTGTGGGTTAATCAGTGGAGCAGAACTATTAATCTCTGCTCCAAGGTTAGGTGACATGCTTATTTATGGCGCCCTTAAATTGATTGTGTAAATAAATGTACTGCTAAGGATCGACGCTCGGTTCAGCTGGAAACATCGGGCAATCGGAACAACACCCACACTCTGGATCCCAGATTTGTGTTGGTTGTAGTTGACAGAAAGTTTAGTCACTGAGTTTTATCTGTCTCCCAAAATTAGGACCTGGGCCACTTCTTATCCAATGGTTTCTCAAGTGTGTAAGGAGTAGGGGTGTGCTTGCGAGTGGGTAGAATCGAGCATCATAAGACCAACAGTAGGTAAAAACCCTTTCCTCGGTACAAAGTCCAAAGATGGCAAAAGAAAGACTGAATACAAGGATCCTTACATAAAAATATCTGAAACTTAGATTGTGCATCGCCGTGACAGCGTGGCCGGCCCACAATTTACTCAGCCTCGATGTTGGTTAGAGCCAACAGTCTGGACGCTAACCAGGGCGGCGGTGTGGCCAAAGTGGCTGGGTAAACAATGAGTGCAGCCTGAACACTGCAGGGTGCATCATCACAAAGCGGGGTATGCTCATGATGTGGTGTGCCTAATTGCGAACCAGGCTGACTATGCGGCTGAAATGGTTTAATTTGCAGCTTGTATCCTCCAAGCTCACTCTTAAAAATTACCCTGTCTGTTAGATCACTGATATTAAACTTGTGGTTTGAAGCTTTCTTCTTGTTTTTGATGACGGGGATATCTATGTTCGCTTTGCTATTGACATATGATCTTTGGCCACTGCGTATATCGGAATAGGCTACACGTTTGCAGGACTAACCTGGGGCCCAATAGGTACCACCGACCAGGCTTGAGGCAATTTACAACACGGACTGGCAACTGTTCTAGTAAAAGAACCGTTTGAACAGCATGGCGTTGATTAGTTCGGCGTGGGTAGTGTCTTTACCTGTCCTCTCTCTTCTGGCGTCTAGTATGACCATTGATGGACCGTTTGGCGATGGATTTCGCCCTTGGTGAGCCTACTTTGATTTGGAGTTGTGCTAGAAGCTAATATCAATAAGCGTTTTCATATTTCTGATTTTATCATTCTCTGTATCGCTTCTTGTCTACAGACCTCTCCTCCAAGAGTATACATTCCTTATAAGCATATAAGCCAGTTGAACTCTAACTTTCGTCTAGAGCAAAGTTTGCTACTGAACCAATGAGGCCTTTAGCTCTCTGGTGTATAGTAAAACGAGTAATACCCTATGTGCTGAATTTGGGCGTAAGAAATGAGATGTCATTCAAGACTGAGGCTGTATCATGCCTAAAAGAGTTTGGCATTCTGACTTCTTTCCTCTGTTTAATGCTGATGACGGGATTACATCAAACAATATATTTTCGAAGAAAGCCTATGGTGAATGGGAGAAGAGATTCGACAGGATTCGAAGCGCCACCATCAACTGACCGACAGGTTTCCCTAATCAGGAGACCTGATGTTAAGCCTGCGCTTACAAGAAACCCGTATATATCTGTTTCCAATCCAATTACGGACTCCTGTCATTCCAAGTCTATACGAAGACGAGAACCAAGAATAACTTCATGGGATTTTCCAAATATTCACGCGGAATTGCCCGATATATCTTGTTCCAATTTAATTACAGACTCCAATCGTTTCAAATCTATACAAAGACGAGAACCAAGAATACCTTCATGGGATTTTCCAGATATGGAAGCGGAACTGTCTGATATATCTGGATCATCCACACCTTTGATAACAAACCCCAATCGCTCCGCATATATGCAAACATTGGTGTCGAGAACTTCGCGGAATGTTCCAAATATCGAAGAGGAATTGCACCGCGTATCTGAATCACCCACAGCAGTTCGTACAAGACGAGGAAGAATGGGTCATATGGGACGGGAAAGAATGGGTCGTGCGAATATGGTAACTATGAACACTAGGAGCAACTTTGAAGTTTGGAGTGAAAAAAAGGCTTTGTTGGGTATGGGTTATCCTTTTCTATATCTAATCTGTCTATTTGTCACAAGAACTAACGCTCATATATTTTAGAAAGACAGAGTCTACGCTCCTTCCCTCTGCAAGTAGAAAATATCTTGATGTCCTTTTCATCCATTATCCCTGAACCCCAGGTTCCTCTTGGGATGGTTCGTGTTAGATGGCAATGTGTATGCACCGCGATTCAAATAAGCTTCTTTTTGCGGGTAGGCTTACTCATATTATAGACGTGTGGTACGTAGGTTATATGACGATTATAAAGAGTTAACTCCAGGTGCTCTAATTTCTTTAAAGCGGGAGCTATCCAACAACGATTTGTCTGTAAACACGCTGCCTTCTTTCACCACCGACATATTCAAAGCAGCAAGGGCCGAGGGAATACGGATTCAGAAAAGATTGAAGAAGATGTTTTTGGCACTATTCGCTACTCGGAAAACCTTATTACCCGCAGATAACGTGCCAACTTCAATATACACTTCACGGCAGTCAAGGTCTATCCGAAACCTGGTGGCAGGTCATCTCTTGCTTTGTGTGGACTCAGGGCTATCGGCCACTCTTCTTTTCCAACAAAAGCTTCAAAATATTGCTACAGATCAACAACTGTTCTTACTATTGCGAGAAAAATATCTCCAGTCGAAAAGTTCGAAATCCTGGTTTACACTGCGAAGTATTCGAAAAATATCTCTTACTAGGGTGTGTTGATTCAATACTTGTCGGTAAACAATTTTAAACTAATCCATCTTTAGTTTAGTGTTGATATCAGCGATTTCGCAGAAATACATGAGCATAAAGCTGCTTGTGCTGATACTTGCATTTGTCTCCCGACTTTAGATCGAATTGATAATGAGTATTCTTGTGAGCCGGCACCGCGGAGACCACCGGATTATACTCCCGCTATCGGTTCAAATCGACTTACACATTATTTCTTACATCCAGAATGCATTAAAGGGCAGCAAAAGTCAGTTCTTTCACAGCTGCCAAAGAGAATTTTTGGTCCTCTTCAAGCTTCTAATGAGAATGATGCCGTAGGCTGGGGTTTACACGTTGAAGATAGCTGGCATTTGCCTAGTATTTACTTCATCGTTGTTATTCTAGTTGCAATTGGTTTGATTTTTGGTATCGCATGGGCTGTAACGAAAGCAGACATCCAAGGAGGGCTTGCAATTTCGGGGATCTGGATGACTGTAGGCTCACTGCTGTTGGCATCCATGGCGTTGAGAGAAAGGTGATATCTCTCTTTCGGCTAAATATCTTCGGAAATAGGTGATGGCTACGATTATTAATTATTGATATTTTGACATAGAAAGCCCTATATAGTATCGTCAGAACAATGTTAACTGCAGGTTTCAAAATTACTAGAACGGAACAATGCCAAATGTCTATCCATTATTCTTTTGTTCATTTTCATTTTTGGGAACCATATCAACCTAATAATACCGCAGACCCTTTGTCTCGTGTCCCTATTTATTTGCTCCATTCATCATTCATTTCGTTCAACTTCAGTGCACCATTAAATGTACTAGGACTTAACATGATAATGAATAAGTAACCATACCCTCCTTATTGTATGTAACGCTGGTAAATGGAATATATTGGAATTTAATACACGACTTGATTGATATATGTGTTTTCATTGTTAGATTGACAAAATAGTTTTTTTCTCTCCTCTTTTTTTCTGCCTTTCTTTTTTTTGGTCTGTGTTGCTCATCCGCATCCTGAGGACACTGTAGTAGGCCTCGAAGACCGACCGCCTAAATTGCTATACAGGGATACACCTTGATTGTAGGGTCCCGCTCAGGCTCTGGGGATACATGTTTTGTCACTCTACAAAAACTGGTTGGGCTAGATTCTGCTCTGGTCACTGCCGTGTAGCATCCACACCCTGTGCTAGCGAGACACTAAAAAGGCAAACGACGTGACAAGCACAATATCAAAACTCCCCGTCCTAGCTGACCTGAATATTAGTCCGGATGACTGCGACGGCTTCTTGGATGTGTATTCAATTCAACAGAGAAAGCGTCCCAATCGAATTAAAACGTGCCTTCTTGCGATGCGATAAGGACTGTTGTTCGTGGCTAGGGTGGCCTGCGCGCCGTTCCTGATGATTTTTTCTCTGGGCAATAGGACCTTAGGGACATGATATCAAAACACATGATTAGTTTTAAAGGGGAGAAAATAACTAAAATTTGGGGGGGATTCGATTTATTTCGCTCTCATTTTTTTTTTTTTTTTTTTTTTTTGGCAAAGTATTGTATATTTCCCCCCTACTCGTCCTGCCTAACCCGTCACTTCAGCACTAATCATCCCAGATGCCTTTTCCACCAAAATTATTCCCGATATTGACCTTGGCAGAACCGCCTGTATTAATCTTTCCCGCCGTGTTTGTTGTCTTATCATTAATGGAGAATCCTTGGTCCTTGAATTCTGGAGCCGTATAATTACCAACGTTAACCTTGGACGTGTCGATGCTGTGGATATTTCCAGTCACATTTCGCCCTCCCATGGTATTTAGCCTTTCATCCGCCGCATTTGCCAAAATATCATCAATATTTTTGGCAGCTTCCTTTATGGCCGATAGGGTCGATTCCTCATTCAGACTTTGCATCTCGGATGCTGCTATTTGTCGCGATTGCACCCCCGTCGGGAAGCGCTTCTCAAGATGGCCCAGTGTCGTCGCCAAGCTTGCAATTAGCCCTTCAAAGGATTCTTTGTCGTAAAATATCAAGGCAGCATTGTTCGCTGGGTTTGTAAAGTTGTGCCGGTTCTGGTTAAGAGCTGTGATATGACTGTGTGCATTCCCATGCGCGGGGATTAATTCTGAATCGTTGAAAAGAACGAGCTCCTGCTCATTCGCACCGAATTTGCACATGCCCGATGTTTTGTGCGCGGATTGAATCTGAGAAAGCATCGTCTCAAATGCACCCTGTGCAAGCTGCACATCAGGCGAATCCGTAGACTGGAAGCGTGGGTCACTGTTGATATTAGACATGGAGCCCCATCTTGCCAGACAATTCTTGGCAACGTCCAAAGTCAATTGGCTGGGCCCATACCCATCTCCAAGAATACGGGCAAATCGAATCCGGTCTAAAGAGCTCATGCAGCTATTGTAAAGCCCAGAAGCTGTCTTTGCATCATCGACAGACATAATGAGAGATAATTCACATATAGTGTAGAAAATCAGGATCGGAGAGTAATTTGGAGAATCATTCGAGGCAACATGGGCCACCAGCCAGCATTTATAGCCATGTCTATCCAGGAGCGGGGGGCCTTGGGTGCTCGACCATTCAAGCCTTTCATTCCGCCGACAAGGCAATCTGTGTCAGCAATGCTCAACCCATTCGTAGGCGTGGCGGCTGACGACGGAGCGCGGCCTGTCCGCCTCCTGTGATGTATCAGGGTCCCATACTTCAACGTGCTTGTGGGGTTGCCATGAAACAACACCATCACTACATCACCGTATCGCGGGTGAAAACACACATAGGGAAAATATCTTCAAACTGCACCTCGAGGAAAGTCTACGTCATAGTTATAATGAATTTCTTTACACTGGGTCTCATTTTTCCCAGTTTTCATCTGCTACACACTAAGTCAGCGTGGCTGAAACGCCATAGCGTGTAGAGCGGTTCAGCTGCAGCGAGGCCGCGATCAGGCTGAGACCTGCAGATACACGGTGTGAAATGGAAATAAAAAATGCCTCATTTCTTCGTGTAGATGTGTCTATTTTACCTATGGTGTGTTTTGAGATGAAGGCGCCAAAATGTACTGTCTGAAATGTTAATACGTGTGTGCAAAAGCCAAGCGGATTTGATTGATGGATGGCCGAATTGTGGAAATCTTTTTTGAAAAAGCCAAGCACCCGTGGCTTTTCTACTAGCTCTGTTAGCCTCTACTGCAATGATTGCGGGGATGTTCTCGTGACTGCCGTGATCTGCAATGTGGTTGGTCAAACCAAGCAAGTAAGGCAACTGAGGTGACGTGTCAAGAAATTAGGCGATTGATGGGGCGCATAATGTTCTGTGGCAAGTACCTTCTTTTCCTATGTCCCATGATGTTCTACGACGGTATTTAGATCTGGCTAGTGTTCGTATGATGTGATGAGCCATGGCTCGAGTTTGGGTTTGGCTACTAGATGTATTGCTTGCGAGTGGTGAGGGTGAGATCACCAGGGCAGCAGATATAATTCTCTGCCAAAGGGAATGCGCTAAGTGCTAATGTGGGCTAACCTCCGATATTCCAATTCGACATGATGGGCGATTCCAGACATCCCCTGATTTAGCCTTCCGATCGCAGATAGTAAGCACTATCTCCAAGCTCCAAATCTGCGTGGGATAGTCAGAAGTTGCTGACATAAATTCTGAGCAACATCACTGTTCCGGATATTTCTTGCCGTGTTCAATATTGGCTTCTCCCGCCAGAAATAATGTAAAGAAGTAGTGTCCCGCTAGGCTAAATCTAGGGAATCACGGATGGCGTCAGGCAACGATAGCCTACGTGCTTCACAACAGGTCTTGGCGACTGTGGTGAACACTACAGTGCATAAATACGCCTAATATTAAACCAAAGTGCTGCAATTGGCCATTCGGTTGTTCAGCTGCAAGGCGTGTCTCAGCTCATACAAAATGCTCTTCTGTTAAGAAGGGGGTCTCAGGGCATTGGCCTCAGCGTCAGACAAACCCCTCTTTCAAACCACTTGTGATTGTCCACTCTAATCTTGCAACCCTGTATTTCTCTGGTTGCTTATATTGTGCTGTGATCAGCTCGCTTCAACCACAATCATCATGACGCAGCAAGAAGAGATACACCGACTGCAAAGAGCGACGTCGTCTCGGAGTTCGAAGAAAAATTCGACTCTTTCAGAACCGACCCTAGGCAAGGCTCGTTACGAAGAAATTGATGACGTCGAGATGATAACCATACAAACCAACGACCCTGCTCACTCTCTTGAACCAGGCTCAAGGCCATCCTCCCCTAACCGATCAGAAATACAGCGTCATTGGTGGAATAGGGTTGGATATAAAGATTTACTTATTCTTTTAGGCGGCACAGTCGTTATCCTGGCATCCTGCGCAGTGCTCATCTTTTTTTGGCTTGGTGCCGAAGCTTCAAGGACTCGAGACGAGTCCCATTTTTGGAGGGTGATTGTGCTTCTAGGTTGGGCGACTCGGCTTGTCACTATTTGCTCCGCTACCATGCGCACGTTCATCGGTTTGCAGACCGCTCTCATTGCCTCAGCTTTGGCAGCCATCATATTGGAAACTTCAGGTGCAAAGTTTTACGATACAGCAATTCTTTCAATCGGTAGGGCTTCAGGCACAAGTCCGCATAATATACTGCCTGCTGCTGTCAGAAGATACTCCTTCGGCGATAGGCTTGGATTTCTATATTGCCTGATGATAGGGCTGTCGCTTATCGTTGCACTTGTCTCAACTTTCATTTCCACCATATTACTCTCTGATTTTAGAAGTAGTCGTATCTTGGGTCCAGAGACAACCGCGGATATGGCGGTTGGATTTGATACTAGCAGTGAGGTGCACCTTGAAGGCGCATCATACTGGATGTCTAGACCCTCAGCAAACTGGCGATTTGCAGAGACCAAAGTCGGGAAATCTATCTCTTCTCAACACATTGCCGATACAGGCGATGTATATCGGGCTCTATTGCCGATTACAAATGCTGGGTCAAGAGCTTCGTTGGAATATTATTTCGGCCCTGCTCTAGTCACGAACTTCAGGACCACTTGTATTTCTCCGACTTTCTATAATCTGCAGCTCAACTTTTCCGATCATCTTAATTACCAAGAAAATGGACCATATCTCAAAGGCAAAATGGAAGCAACGGTTGACAAATTAAGTGGCTTGTCAATTTTTCCTAACCCTGAAAGTTTTGAATGTAGAATTCAGAACTATTGGAACGCAACAACATCCACTGTTTGGCCATTATCATTCTGTCCACTTCAAAGTTGGACACCATTCCAACCCAACAACACCGAGGACCCATTATCTCGTGGGCCGTATACGCTACGCATATTCATGCTATTCAATGCCAGCGCCCCACTAAATGGACTTGGGTTGAAGGTTTCACAAGATATCCCTGGTGGTGTGGAGATAGATATACCGACGCTACGATATAACCTTACCACAAAGAAGACAGGCATATGGACTAAGGCGGTCTCCTCCAACGGATCGGAAGTCTTCAGCGCTACAGTTTGTTTTGTCAACAATAATTTGCCCCAGTTATACAACGTTACCATGTCTGGGCTTACTGTACCATCAGAGCCAACAGTGGACTGGCACCGTCTGGAGAACCCAGAAAGGAATGCCAGGATTCGCCAGCAGTTCGGCGTCGGAGTTTCTTCTCAAGATGTTAAAAAACGGGGCATTTTGGATCTTCAGCTGAATTCAAAACCCATTGCGTTTACGCCTTGTATTGAGACAAGGGATTGCGGTGGTGGAGCGGGCCACGTGCTTGAGCATTTTATGGAGGAATTGCCACTTTCTCAAGGATGGAGTCTTAAAGACAATGAGTTCTCCTCCTTTGATCTAACTTGGAGCTCTCATGTGGCACACGCTTCCCTCGTTCAAGGGATAATCCAGGAGACTAAAAATCCTGCAATTGCTATGCAAGCGCTATTTTTTCGACTCTATCAGATGGTTTTCTACGATGAAGAAAACAACTTTGATTTATCGGGACCGGTTACGACAATTAATTCAGTTCAGGTTTCCATCCCGGGTCAATGGACGGGGCTTATTATAGTCTTTAGTTTAGTTGGTATTCATTTGTGCCTCGTTTTCATCACGGTTTTAATTTTTGCTCGCCAAACAAAAATCTCTCTGCTAGGAAATGCGTGGCAGGCGGTCTCCCAAATGGTCTCCCCTTTAACAAAAGAAGTTCTGGAGAGGGCTGATGAAATGGATGATGACAAGGTAAAGGAATGGGCAAAATCAAGTGACCTTGATGCAGGACTATACGGTATATCACGCCCCGTAAATACAGAAAAGGCAGGAGTACATGTGGTTCAGAGGTTGCCTAGAAGTGGGAGTCAGCAAACCCCCATTTGAATAAGAAGCTTGGCAAGAGTGTCATTCTACGCAGTCTTGGCATTTTCTGTCAGTGGAAGAGCCAAAATTGAGTCCAAATAGACTCAGGCGCTTGAAGTGGTAGTTTTCTACCCGAAGGGAGGGTTGCATTAGAATATGACTACGTGCAGGATGGCCAAGCCGGATGAACCTAGAACAGGAAGGTAAAATTATTTTACCCCTCACACAGCAATTTATAACCTAAGAATAGATGGATTATTAACAATACAGAGCAACAGCTATACTCAATAAGAAATTAGTGTTAGCTGGGCAACGGAAACCAAGAAGTTTTTGTCCAATTTTACGAAAGTGCACATGTGTAACTTGCCACGCCAAGCTACTATTCACATGATCTTAGGATTCAGATAAGGTTGTTTCGTGTCGGCGCCGATACCCGAACATGTAACACCTTGATAGATTTACAAGCGAGGATCGACGCGATGAGATATTTTATTTGACTCATACTTGCAGCATTCATTTTTCACAATCTAGGAAATTAAACAACTCAGAGCGTATCACAGTGCACCACATGCCTGGAACTGTGAAGATACTAAAACCATTCGCTGCAATATTATTCTATGAGCTTAAAGACCTCGATTCAAAACTCAACAAAAAATTGCCCTTCTATGCCAAAGTTCCGTATTTTTATCATGTGCGTTGATCTTCGGGGTTACGAGTCATTCAGCCTGTATGCACTGTGTTCCTTTTATACGGTGCCAAGACTATGCTTCGAACAATGCAGAGTATCCCGGTTCAAGATTCCCAGACGAATATCGCATGAGCACATTAAGTTTGCAGTAGCGTCATGCATCAAGTTACCAGCAGCATGTTGATGTCTATTAGGAAAACGCCGAAGGATACGGTAGCAAGACTGATCAAGAATGCTATCGAGATGTATAAGTATGCCGACTTTCTCACCATCGCAAGAGTATTTTGATCAACTCCAACACGAAAAGTAGTACACAATCTTGGATACATTCTAACCATGCGATTCTCTTTTATTTGACCGGCACTGGCTTTGGTCACGAAGGTTGGCTCTTGTCCCGAAGCCCAGGGTTTCCAAATGCTAAGCAGAATATAGGTTTCCAGCCTTCCTACTACGGCAGAGACTACCAAGGTTGAGGATGTTTCAACCGCTGAGGATGTAGAATTTACTCCCCCACCGTACCCCTTTGCGGATGCGGAATGAAGGATTCAGGTTTTTCCTGGTGAGGAACCGAAGACGTTCTTCGGAACCATCGAGGTAGGCTAAATATCAATGATGGTTACAAAAACCCCATTACTGACGGCAATCTATAAAGAAAGTTTACGCGGAGGTTCTTGAATTGAATCCCTCTTATGTCGAGGACTTTCCTCCGGGTTCAACCTCGATTACTAGTATTGCGACAAAAGAATCTTCGCCCTTAAAGCGCGATCTAGATGGCCGCCCAGTCTGTCATTTGAGCCGTACAGCTAGTTATATCGCCTTTATCGAAGGTCTTGTGTACCTGAATAACATGAACACCTATCTAGTTGCTCATCCTCGAACTTGTTCACGGATCAGTTGTTCCTGGAGTGCTGGGATTGCGATCTGTAATGATGTTTGTCACTTTCCTGTCATCAACTGGGCTTTCTACTAACGAATATAATACTAGAGAAACGATATTGCCTGGAGTCTTTATACTAGCCTCATCACTAGCTACGTTAGAAGGATCGGTGATTATTGCGATTTCTTTGGTGTTCAGATGGGAGGCCAGCAGTTCGATACAGGCGGGTAAGTGGGAAATCCTGTCCTTGTCCTTATTTCCGATTGTTAACGGTTCATAATAGCTTCAACGTGATTACCATTAACATGAATTGCAATGCTGCCTCCACTTGGGATGTTATCTATTCACCACCAAAGAACTAACCCGAACGTGACAGAAAGGGCAATTCTTGGGCACTGTTATCGGTTACAGCTTGAAATGCTGCACGTCTGTATTTGACGGTAGTTATGAGAATGGGTGGTTTCCAAGTTTATAGGTTAGACCATCACACACATTAGTCTTCGGAATGCTCCATTCCTAAGCGATGAATGTAAAGATGACTACACGTTCTGCAAAACGTCCACCACGTCGCATCATGCTTCGATCGAAACGTTCTCATTAGACGCCACACCATTACATATGATCGCGTAACATACATATTTTAAACTACCCACAAGGTTTAGGCTCGAGATAGGTTCCAAGCTTTTGATTGTAGACATATGCCCACCAGTTGTAACAAATACGCACCACCCTATAGCGAGATTCAATCTCTATCTGTGAGCCGTTCAAATCTGGGTAATCTCAGTATTGACCTTGTTTTTAACTTTCGCTATTAAATGGTCAATCTAATCAAACAGATCACCATATTCAGTTGGACGAATTTGAAACCAACAGGGCTCAAGGGTGTCATGTTCAGAACAAGCCCGGCATGAATGCCATTATCTCACATCATACTACGTCATATGGTGAAAGAAAAGTGACGAGAATCAAGTATAAGGCTGCTATTTGGTATTTCTGATCCCCAAACACCTGCTACGGTGATTCCTCACGAAGATGCTTGATGCAAATGCCTATACTGTAGGCTGGATCAATCCCTTGAAAAGGTGTTTGAATCTTGGCCATGACATACTGAGTGTCAAAAATGTCATGAAGCTGAAAGCATTCCCTCAAACAAAGCTCTTGGTCTAACTCTCCGAATATAGGACCGCCAGGGTGCGTAACAACAGTCATTATCGTGATGGCAAAGCCAGGGTCCTCCGTATGGCGACTGCTTACAGGTTTTCTGGGTTCCAAATTGTGATAGGCAAATTATCAGAAGTAGACGACCGATCTTGTCTGGAAATGGCGACGAAGGCGTATGAATGGATGGGAAAACACGATATCACTAACAGATCCGTGGCTCAGGCGCTTCACTTTGCCATTAGAAGTCTTCGCGAGTCATGGATTTCTGAAGGTGCCCCCAGAAATGACGTCACACGTGTTGGTGTTTCTGTGGAGGAAGAAGACGTTTTTGGGTCAAGATTGGATTGAATTCCATACGTGCACTATGGCAGTTAGTATGGTCTCAGATAATCTGTGTCCTGGGTGTGGAGGCGTAGGGATATATATACTTTAGGCACGGATCAAATAAGAGAACATATGAATATAGTGCTTTTTAAACAGGTACCTGCCAGTATTTTGTACTTGGTCACACAAAACCTTCATATTTGACATAGTAACGGAGAAGACACTTTACAGTCGCTCAATTTTTATAAAATAGCCACATTCACGTCCATTAAAAAATGCAACAGGTGTGCTAGACCGTTATAGTACGTGGAAAAAAGATCGGTCAATAATCATCATGGCAGTTGTTGCTGCAGCACGTATCACCGCCTAAGAGTCCCGTACGGTAGACCAAGCCGTAACAACAAGATTAAACATACGGTGAGCATGACTATACGGAGAAGCTCGAATACCAGTGCAACACCTTACTACCCACTATCGATACCTATTCATATCTACACTACTGCCATGTGCAGGCACAATTCACAAAGGTTACTTCAAAGATATCTAATGGCACCAATCAGGGTGCGCATTGCTTTGAGGAGGTTTGGGCATCAGCTAGCAGACTAGTGTTCTAGACAATTCCATATTTATACTCCACATGGCCCAATAAAGTAGATATCACAAATGATTGACGTTTTATCAGCAAGTAGGCTCTTGTGTGGCTAGCTGAAGGGCCCAAATCGGATACTACCATGTCCTCCTCACCTGTCGAGGCTGGCTGTGGGAAACCTGTATAACTAAGTAATCTAACCTCAAGCGAACTAGTTCCCGGAACAGCTTTATCTCTCGAAGAAGCTATTGGATGACACAGTGGTCAGGTGGTTGCTGTTTTAGACATAGTTGGTTCTTCAAGAAAGCCCATCGAACGATGGCTTGGTATGGAGAGCTGATGCGCTATGGCCATGTAATGATTTATGATAGCTTTGAATAGCCATTTGATTAGCGGAGGGCTTCTTCCAAAATGGAATAGCGTTCTACTATTCCAAGCAATCAGCGCTCCTCTGTTTGAGATCAAAGCGCTAGGCGGTTCCGGGCCAAACTGAAATGGACCTAAGCAGTGGCTTAGACTCTAACATCATGTGGGTCTACCAGCTAGCCACTTCTATCCATCTAGCTGCAAGAGCAAAGGTCGAGGCCTCACAGACCGCGCCAGCTGTACGTATGGCGCGGTTTCTGCATTATTCCTGATGCTCGATGTGTATCAACATGAAAAGTAGCAGAGAAATGCCTACATAATAGATTGAGGTTGTGTAATTTCGAAGAATAAATAGACAAGAGATTTCCACCAGACTGTTCCGCACTCACTACTCAAATCATAAATTTACAAACCAACATCCTGATAATTTTATTATTTCATTCGCGACTCCTCCAATCTTGCTTAGAAAACCAGAATGGACCCCTCAATCGACTCGTACGGAATCTGGTGGCAGCCAAACGGCGGTATTGTCACATCCTTCTATGATAGTGACAATTCTGGGCAGTTGCGCTTCAACCAGAGGTCTGATATATATTTGGACATATGGACTGCTCTTAGCCCGTCTGCTATCCCCTTTACTTGTCCGCTTGCTGGTCTCAAGTTCATTGTAAGGGTCGCTTTCCAACAAAGCCTCCCTACCGACACCATTTCCCTGCAGCCAGCAGAAGGCAGCCTTCCTAATACTGTCCTCTGTACCACTCAATGGGCATCTATCGATGGAGTTGACAGAAAGTTGGCGGAATTCACGGTTCATTTGCAACCAAACCAAGACCAAATTCAGACCCCATGGTCCATCAATCAAGCCATATCTTGGACAGTCTCACTTGATGGAGCTGAACCAATTCCAGTGTCTGGTGCGGGAACTATCGAAGTTTACGGAATTTATGAGCCACAGCCTGAATACTTCCAAAAGGAGGGCATCCCGGTTGAGCTTTTGAGACTTTTTGTGCCACCTTCGGTCACCTCCAACTTGCAAAATGAGCAAGACTGGATCAACTGGGTTACAAACGTTTGCCATGGAAAGCAGGACCCAAAGGGAACTCCTGGTCAACTTCGTGAAAACTCAAAGGACCACTGGCTTCGGTACAATGTCTGGAATGGTGACCATTCTTTCGTTTCCGAGACTGGTGGCATATTTTCGCTGTCCGGTTGGCTCAAAGCATACTCGTCTCGGGTATCTGACCCCACGTCTTCAATGATACTTGTAAACTGTTTTGATCAGGCTGCAATTGTTGAAACTGCCCTTAGTCTCGGTATGTTCTTCAAGCGACTTCACTGGGAAGTGGTCGCACCATTCGGATATATCGACGAAGATCTTACTGGATGGGGCAGCACAAACAGTCCTTTTTTTGAGGGTGACACTCAGAACATCAGGTTTTCTGACGTTGCGGACCCCATGCGAACACCTTTCCGATCACATGTCTTTATCACGATTTCGCCTACAGAGACTTACGTCCAAGCTAGCTCCATGGTCGTAGATGCCTGCGCAGGACCAGTTTGTGGTGACCTGACCTACACAGATTACTTGGCTCAGAAAGCCCTACATGATGGTATACAGCTATTGGAGCTAGGCCATGACCTCCCTCAAGCGCCCTATCTTGGAGTTTCAGCAACCAATGGCAACCAGACTGGCTGGACTCTCAATTATAGGCTCTCTGATTGGCAAACAGGCACACCCGTTGCTATGGATGATGCCCTCAACAGAGTTCGGACAGCATTCTCTGACAGCCCTTCCGTACTTGCTGGGTTCTCTGCAGAAGCAGTCATCAGTGCAATCTTCAACCCCATTGTGCAGAATCAAGAGTCCGGTTTTGTTTTGAAACCTCAATCTAATATCAAAACTGTGACCAATGATACAAGTGTCTCTGGTGTCTCTAGTTCAGAGCTCAGTGTAGCAGGCAAAGTCGTGAATGGGCCACCTACCTTTGTCTCATTCAAGATCTCGGTCTTCTCTGGTGGTCTTGAAAGCGCTGTAGCGGGACTACAGGAGCGACTAGGACGTTTTACACTGCCAGCCAAATGGATCAAAGAAAACCAGATCAACATTAAAGGTAATCCCGTTGATGGTGCCTATATTATTGGTGATAAGAGGGCCATTATGTTCGGAACTCAATATCTCGATGTCTTTGTCTACAAAAACACATTGGTTGAAGTTGCCGGAAATTGTAAGTCAGTTGCAGATTACAGGCCGGGTTGGACTCAGGCACTTTGGGCAGAGTTGGCAAAGTACTAAGCAGATAGTTTTCACAGCTGCTTCCTCATTTGAATTCACCAAGTCAGTTATCTTAAATTATTGTTTTATGCTCCTATATGTTGGAATCTATTTCATTTAGTGTGCTAAGGAAACCTCCTGCATTAGGCCATACCACATCATACTTGGATTGTTTCAGTATTGACGAAATTTGAATGCAAATATTCTTCTCTCGCTGCCCAAAGACTTTATCTTTCGATTCACCTGGAGGAGGCTACCGATAATGCTTACCGTTATGTATACTTATATTTATATGCTGTACGGCATTCATTATATTGTGAAATAATGACGGACGAACATATGCAAAATATTCCACCTTACAGTTTGATACGCATTAGCTCACCGAGTCTGCGAACAAGATTACTTTTTCAAAGCTTTGATCGCGTTTCTCTGCAGGCCTTGACCCAATCATACTGGCTCTTACTGCTAGAAAAACCTATGAACAGAAATAACCACGCAGGATGGTTGTTACAATGGAGTTATTTATGAGTACTGCGTTCTGCGCACAAACGTATAGAATTCCACTATATTTCTCATCAAATCACCGAAGTTCCAATAAGGTTACTCTATTGTGCCAATCCCAGATCAATAAGCAGTCATATTCTCAGAGGAAACGGCTATTGAATGAGCACCGCGCGTAACCGGAATCGACTTGCTCGTTTTGATGAGCTCAACTCTACTTTCATCTGCATAATCTCCTGAGATGCGCCAGAAGTCGATAGATCCACCGGGGTTACGACCATCATAAGAATCGAAAGTAGTCGCGGCCACGAAGCGGCTAGAGGCATCAAACACAACGCCCTCGGGAAGAATTCCATCAAATGCGTATGTACCAATTGTCACCAAATGGCCCGTTTCGGGATTGATGCGCACAAGGCTTAGTGACGAAAAGAAGGTTTGGGTATTGTTGTCGAAAGGAAAACTGCTGCGCTCCAGATTGGCCGTCACAGCCCATTGGCCATTCGGACTAATAGCTAACCCCTCAGGCAGTACACCAACAACAGCCCGCGACACAAGAAAGTGCCGTGGAAAACCATCGCCATCAGTTGTGGCATTAAGTCGGATACTAGCAAGTGTCCCATCCAACGCATTAGATCCAGGGACGGGGTTCATTGAGTTGGCCAAAAGGTAGCGGCCATCTGGCGTAAATTTTGGAGTACTCGGCACACTCTCCACTTGTACCGGGTTGCCCCAAAGCTCCAACTCTGTCGTGTTGTTATTTTTTACCACGCTAACCATTGTCAAGACACTACTAGTGATATCTGCCAGGCCAATAATATCGAGTGAGGGATGGAAATTAGCATCAAACAGATGGTTTCCGGGCACCCAACCCGGGATTTTGGGAGCCGATAAAAGGGTAAGAGTTCCATTCCGGAATTGGTAGAGAGCTATTGGTGTGTCTCGCCCGTCGCCGTCCAAATCTGGGCTATGCGTCACGGCCACAAGATCACCAGCTGCGTTGATGGACACGCTATTAGGCCGCGCAAACCCCTCGAGAGTCTGGACGACAGCGGGTTTGTCCAAGTTTTGAAGGTCGACGACGGTGATTTTGCGAGATGTTTGAAGGTCTGCCATTGTGGGGATTTCAGAACCACGCGGTCGCGGCCCAACCGTCTCTACAACAATTGCATAGCGCCCGTCTGGTGAGAGTGTCATAGCAGTCGGCGGTCCAACAACTGCATTTCCAACGGGCACGCTTGTCACCACCCATTCTGAAGGTTGAGATCCTAATCGGATTATCGACAGAGTGTCGTCACCCTGAGCTGCACCAAGTTGCCCATCTTCGTATGCGGAAGCAACCATGTCTGCGTCTGAAATAGCCACCAAGAATTGACCCTCAAAATTGACGTGACCCACATTAGGCAGGCTTTGTGTGAAAGCCAGGCCTAATTCGGCCAAGAGAGTAGCAATAATAAAACCTCGAACGTACATCATTCGAATGGGCAGCCAGGTTTCACCAGTCGCCCAGGGTTTGAGATGAAAGGAAATATGATACAGAGACCTTTTCAAGCTGGTATCAATCAATGACCCTATCTTTTTATATAATTTTAAGTAAGAGACAAGATTCCGGTCATCCTCGGATGTGATTCTCGTGCCAAGGCGGAGTGTTCATGTACTCCGGTTCCGTAGCCCACTTTTCATAGTGATAAGAAATTCTCTATGACATGATATATCGCAACCAAGCATGTATTTGACGTGGAAAAATTGATGAGGAGATACATCTGAAAATTTAATCAAGAATTAATCACGTTGATTATTACAGCTGATAGGCGAAAGTTGTGTGCAAATCTGGAAGATTGCAAAGCTGTGTATCTCAATTTAAGCGCTACCGGAATAGAACAGTCAATTTATTTGAAATATCAGCCTAGAATATACAAGTCTTTCTTGAAATTTAAGCGGTGGTTTTTTTTTTCTTTCAAGACTTAATACCAGTACTTCACGCGACATACATGATTCCACCAATTTGACCGATTCAACATTCACCCAGAAGTTGGAATTCCTACAAGAGCATAAGAAGTCTCCCACAACATCGCAGATTTCTCTTCATCGAAGGCCCATGGTGAATAGCCCAAGTCATCAGGGCTGGTTGGTAAGCTCTCTGATTTCACGGGGCCTTGCTCAACACAGTCCGCGATATAAATACCACCACGTCCTTCCCAGCTTTTGCTAATGGCAGCATGCACAGTAGACGCTGCACCCTGTTTTGCATCTCTCAAAAAACGCGCAATATCAGGATTAGACTTTTGATCAAGGTGCCGGCTCAAATTAGTCATAATAAGCCCAGGATGTACAGATAGGCCATGTAAACCACATTTCCCGAACCGTTTTTCGATCTCATTCGCCAGATAGATGTTTGCCGTCTTAGATTGGGCGTAAGACATCCAAGGATCATAAGAATCAGGCTTGTTGAAATTAAAGTCGTGAAGTTGTACCCCGCCAAGTCGATGTCCTTGCGAAGAGAGGGAAACGACCCGCGACTGGAATGCATCTGTACTGCTTTGAAGTAAAGCAGGTTTTAAAAGTTCAAACAGCAGGAAATGGCTGAGATAATTGACACCCAATTGGGTCTCAAACCCATCTTCTGTGTAGTCTTTGGGGGTGGCCATGATGCCTGCATTAAGAACCAGGACATTGAGCTTTGGGCTTTGTCTGAGAAAGCTTTTAGCTGCAGCGCGAACAGAGGCCAGCGAGTCTAGTCGCAAATGAATGAGGTGGAGCTTTAGAGAATGATGGGGCTTTGGAGCTGATGATAAAATGTTGTCGACGGCTTGTTTTCCCTTGGCCATGTCTCTGACTCCCATAAAGATGGTTGCGCCAGTGGCATAAAGAGCCCGAACAGTCTCGAGTCCAAGTCCTTGATTGGCACCAGTAATGAAGAAGACAACATTGTCGAGTTTTCCGATAAGGTTCTCATCTTCAACGATTTGTAGAGCCGTTGGTCGAGCATCTCCGGGCCCTATTGGGTCAGCGTATGCGTCTTGGTATTTAGCCATTGGTCAATCTTTCCGTCGCTTCGCACACCAGAAATTGTACAATGAGAAGTAGATGGCGGTACCATATCTAAATAACAGCAATGACATATATATCTCACATTAATCTCGGAGATAACGGGGGTTGGAATACCCGCTTCGTTCCATCGGGCCCCATGAATTCATCGTTGTACTTCTCGTGTGATGTGGGACAACCGGCTTCCAAGGATAGAATCGCTTTTTGTGGAGACGGTTCGAAATTCCGAGGAAATAAACCACATGCTCAATGAACAGTCCCAACAAAATGACAGTACAAGAAACCAGCATGCTAGTATTGGGCAAAATTATTTATTAATGGAGCAGAGAATAATTCTCTTCGCGAAGGATAATTTTTTCCAGTGCATAAAGCGTACCAAATTCTGTCGTCTCCAAAGCCAAACTGAGCTAACCTATACCCCAAGGACTAACCCTGGCAAATTACTATCGACCTTTGCCAAAAAAGGGCATCCAATGATAAGACCTTGTTTTAAAAAAAATTGGCTACCTTTGAACTGAGCCGGCCGTTTCCTTTGCATAAGCTTTGGCGTGTGTGCGTTCAAACTGCTGATGGAAAATGGACAAACCTGAATTTGACCATAAGTATAATTCTCATAACGAGGGAATAGCGCCAGCGAGAACGATTATAGCAAGAAGGAAGTTGACATCTGGAGTCGAATGGTAAAGAGGTTACATGTTGGCTTCAAAAGGTCTACCACAATAAAAGTTCAGATACAGCCAAGGTGAGTAAATTAGATCAAACTGCAATCCATCAGCATTGCACGGACCAATCTCACATTATCATATACTCGTAGACAGCCACCCCTTCTTCAATGTGAAATTCATACATTTATTTTTTTCCTCTAAGGAATGGAAGAGCCCAACAAGGTCACGGGACCGGAGGGTGGGTCTTGAGATAGACTTTCAAATCCCTTGGTACGACCGCCCTTGCACCAACTTTGAAGTCGAGAGGCAATGCACGATGAAACCTTGATGAATGGAAATCACGTAGAATAAAAAGACGGCTTTGCTAAACAAACCTCTCAAACACACACTGTAACGGAGTAGACCCTAGCCACTACACCAAAAGGATATGAGTTGTGATGTCAACAACATCACAACCAGCTAGAGTATATATGTGACACAGTTAGGACTGTGACACACACACACCGTGCACGCACAGCAGCCAAGATGACTAGCATCCAACAATGCATATCTACAAGAGTGACGCCCTTTCCCAAACCGAACCCGCGGCTCAATACATCAATCGAGAGATTCAAGCCAACAAAGTCCAGCTCGGCAGACGTAGCAACAAATACCTCAAGACAAAACTTTAGTCTGCATGTTTTTGTCAATGGAGCGGACGTACTTGTCGTCTCATTCTCAACGTTCTGCTGCTCAAATATAACGATGTAGTTGTCAGCGTGTATTAGCCCATTTGGAGAGATCCATCTGCCCCGTTCGTCGCGGGATATAGTCTACGCCTACCCTGGGATGCGTCTAGTGATATTCATCATGTGAAATGGTATCAATCATGGTCCCTCGAAAAAAAACAATTGTCGGACTTCTTCTAGTGTGAATTCTAACATATTTGGCTATAACATGTAAAAATAAGAGAAAAAAAGGTAATTTTTAATATTTCAATGTCGAGGGCGAGGGAGCGACTGACTTTTTCTTAGCAGCACTCCAGAAAGATTTCGTTCGATAATTGCCGGTGTATCCGCTGAAGGGACATTTCAACAAGATTCTGTGTTAAAATTATACCTGAAAAAAATTGTGTGAAAACAGCCGAGGCTGAAAACAACGACTACTACGGATGGCGTGTTTCTCCCACGTTTCAAAAATGCGGGGATGGTTTCGTGGTGCTTTTCTACGCATATATCTGATTGCGTCTTATTAAATACTAAAAATTTAGACTTTCCGCTCTACTAGTCCTAAAAAAAAAGTCGACTACGCGGAGCCTCTTCAACAGAGTTGCGGAAGACGTTTTCCAATGCGGACCCGCATCCGCAAGCGAGATCCAAAGTAGAAGGAGATGATCATGCGGAAGCGCAGACTGTGGATTCGAATGCATAGTATTGCGGATGTAGGATAGGCCTATGTGAAGTGCCCGCACATACCTCAAGCATCAGCTTCCATTGGTCGCCTCTTACCCACAGTGCGGATGCAGATCGATAGATTGAGCATCCCCCGCAGTGTATTGAAACGCCAAGTGGGATCGCGTGCATCGTATCCGCAGCTTGCCTTTATGCAAGTGACATGTGCCGACAAGGAATCGTCTATAAATACCGACAGGATGTAACGCTCTGAGAAAAATCCTCTCGATTCTCTCAAGCATCCAACACTTCAATCTCACCACTAACACCTTTACTGCCAAAGCAATCACTCTCACATTCCAAGATGGGTGAACCAATTCCGATGCAGAAAAAGTTCAACACAGAACTTACCGACTATTCCTTTGCCCGCACTGATAAGACTGGGCCATACGCTGATAACCTCGAGGTTGATGCCTTGATTGTCGGTGCCGGCTTCGGTACGTTTACATCCCTACACCTTCCTCGCCCATAGCAGCAGCACCTAACCAGCAAATTATCTAGCCGGCATTTTCATGCTCAAAACTCTGAGAGACCGTGGCTTCAAGTCGGTCATCTTCGAAGCCGGAAACGATACCGGCGGCACCTGGCGATGGAACTGCTACCCAGGAGCTGGTGTGGACTCCGAAGTCCCCGAGTATGAATTCTCCTGGCCTGAAGTATGGAAAACCTGGCATTGGTCAAGCAACTACCCCACCTACAAGGAGCTGCGCGAGTACTTTGACCATGTGGATAAGGTCGTTGGTATTAAGAAGGATTGCGCCTTCAACACCGTTGTTGTAGGGGCAAACTTTGACACCAACACCGGCAAATGGAACATTAAAACAGAGGACGGTCGCATCACCAAGGCTAAGTATCTTGTCCTTGGAACAGGCTTTGTTAGTACCGACCTCTACCCTAAGATGACAGCTTTTACTAACTCGCATTAGGCTGCCCGCCGATATATCCCTGATTGGCCTGGCATGGAAAAGTTCAAGGGTGTCATCCACCACTCCTCATTCTGGCCTGACGAAAAGATCGACGTTAAGAAGAAGCGCTGTGCCGTCATTGGTACCGGTGCATCCGGAGTTCAAATCGTCCAAGCCTGGGGTCCCGAGGCAGGCGAAGTCAAGGTCTTCCAGCGTACACCTAACCTTGCGGTGCCCATGCGCAGAAAGCAGCTGTCCATTGAGGAGCAAGACAGGGGCAAGAAGTTCTATCCGGAGCTCTTCAAACTCCGCGAGAAGAACTTTGCTGGATTCCACTACGGCTGGTACGAGAAGAATACTTTTGATGATACACCTGAGGAGCGAGAGGCTTTTTATGAAAGCGTTTGGGCCGAAGGCGGCTTCCGATACTGGGTCGGTGTCTACAAGGATACCCTGATCAGCCCAGAGGCCAACAAGGAGGCGTACAACTTTTGGGCCAAGAAGACACGCGACCGCATCGGTGACCCAAGGAAGCGTGATCTCTTGGCTCCCCTAGACATGCCCCACTACTTTGGCATCAAGCGACCGTGCCTGGAGTACGACTATTACGAACAGTTTAACCGACCTTCGGTCGATGTCGTAGATGTCAGCAAGAACGGCATCAAGAGCTTCACCGAAACAGGAATTACGCTCGAAGACGGAACTCATCATGAGTTTGATGTTATCGCTGTGGCAACAGGATTTGTAAGTTTGCTCTTCCGCCTTGCTTGATGTGGACCACTGCTAACTCGACTAGGATGTTGTAACTGGAGGTAAATTCCCGACATGAGCTGATTATTTCGCGCCTAATATGCTAACTTTTACATAGTCATGACCCAGCTTGGCCTTGAGAGCATCAACAACACAAAGCTGCAGGAAGAGTGGGTACCTGGTGCCAACACATATCTGGGCACCACAGTCAGCGGCTACCCCAACATGTTCCACATCTACGGAGTACACGGTCCCACTCTCCTCAGCAATGGTCCAACCACAGTCGAGCTGCAGGGACGCTGGATTGCTGACTGCATTGGAAAGATGGAGATGAACAGCATAAAGTACATTAACCCCAAGGCCGAAGCATCCAAGGCATGGAAGCAGCGTGTCATCGATCTCAATAATGGGTTGTTGTTCCCTACTACCAGGTCGACTTACATGGGTGGCAGCATCCCAGGCAAGGTGTATGAACCAGTGTGCTTTTCAGGCGGAATCCCGCTTTATGCTGAGGAAATTAGAAAGGCCCTTGATGATATGGATGGATTCGATGTGATTAATAACTGAGTCATCGATGCAATAATACCATAGACCTTTAGATATTACGTCCAAATAAATTCAGATTTACAAGATATATACTCGCAATACACTTCTTACATTAGGCTGAGCTTGGCTTAAGAAAAGAGACGTTCTGTCCATTACACACCCCAGCTCATTAGAACAGCAGCTGTAAAGGTGGCCAAAAACCGTTCGGTGTTGGCGCTGAACAGGGTATTTGGGACTGGGAAATGCTCGTCGCCACAAGTAAACTGCATTACAGATAAAGAGAAAACAACTTCCAATGTCGCTGAGCGTTGCAAATGATCAATGTGGGGGCCAAAATGAGCAACAAAAAAAAAAAAAAAGAAGCCAGTCATACGGTTCGTATGAACACGGGATGACAAGTCTTTACTGATTGCCGAGAATGATTCCAGTACACCACGGTGAGACCCCACTCAAAATATTGAGTAAACTCGGTTTTTCACATTCGAAACCTTCCGGAGTTCAAACTTTTTTCCCGAAGGAAGTGATTCTTGGCTCGCATTCAAACTTGGCGAATGAAGGTAAAATGCAGATCCTACCCAAGTTTTCCTATCCTTTTGCCTCCCCGCCCCCAACATCTAGCCCCCATCTGCCGGCATCTGACTTCATTTAATGTTGATGTCACCAATCACATCAGTAGAATTTTATTACATCAATAAAAGTGCAGATCATTCGGCTGCCAAGTTTGGCTATGGCTTTGCCATTCAGGCTTACATGTGATGAATTATCGTACTTCGCTCTTTCTCCTATCGTTGCAGTGGTTATCTAGCTCCAGTTCAGCCGTTGCCTAGCTGCATTTGACCCCAAAGTAACCCCAATTTTCCCGCCGGCGGCTCAGAACACAAAAACCCTACTCAACCGTAGATCCCCGAGATTTGGGGGAATAAGCTGCGAGACCCGTTATTCTAGAGGAAAATTGGTATGGGTCCACTGTGCTAATATTTTAGTTCGTCTAGGGAAATATGGTAAGCAGTCCAGATGCAGCAACAGATAAGGCTATCCACGTGGATGGGACGCCTTGAATATGTTAACATATGCGGGCTTACAGAGAGAATTTCCTATTTGGAAAAGAACTTGTAGCTGCTGCATATCTGCTGCTGGTTGTTTAAAAATAGACCATTACGTGTTTCTCACCCACCCAGCCCAGTAAAGTAGAAAATGCTGCACTTTGTAGGCGCTGATTTTTTTTACCCCTCTTTGCACATAATCTGGTGGTTCTTTTAGTGTTTTGATAAAAATAACTGACAAATTCTTTTATTTCATGTTACTTTGAACGGTATTCTGTGGCTTGCCCTCTCAAGTGTCTCTAATACCCCTCTCTAATTGATTTATATCTCGCACTAAGAATGCCGTTGACACCCAAAGAAATGCACTGCGCTTTTTTCCTAGATGTCCAGTCCAGTAATAAATGCCCCATCAGCCTGTCAATTTCTGAGTTAGTGATGGCATTCATCGTCCAGTACTCCGGGATACCAAAGGCTGCACGAGCCTATGGCTTCTTCGCCGTGCTCCGACCGACCAGAGGTCCACACGACCAGTTTGCCAGAAGTTGGCCCGACAGATTTGCCGGAAGTTACGCCAATAGAATTATTCTTTGGAGACGACATCTTTGAGATAAACTTCCCACAGACCTTGAGCACAGAAAGAAGCGATGGGGTTGATAGCCATGATATCATTGACGTCATTGGGTCCAACAACGACGTGCACCCAGCCACGGAAATACACGATGAAAGGCAAGGCACACGCACCATCTGCGGCCTTGGCCCTAGATTATTCTTTGTCCTGGCTGCTATCGGAGCAATCATTATTGTTGGCGGCGCCGTCGGGGGTTCTGTCGGTGGCACACTGGGGAGAAGTCATCCTACCAGCACATCAACTTTGGCCTCTTCGCCCACAGTCACGGTTGATAAATCACCGTCATCGACAAGTTTATCTTCTTCAATTTCGGCCAAATCTAACATCGCGAGTATCAATTTCACCGACCCCGGAGGGTACGACCATTACTACGTATTTCACCAAGATCAGACTAATAACATTGTCGCTTCGGTATGGGACTCTCAAAATACGACCTGGAAAGCTAAAATCATTAAAGCCACAGGAATGGATCTTGAAATCATCAGGGGGACTCCTATCGCAGCGGTTGCGTGGTCAACGAACGATAGTGACCATCACATCCAAGTGTTTTTCTTGCTTTCCGGCAACTTGCTTTCCGGCAACTTGCTGAGTGGACTAGAAACCTTCAGCGCAGGAATAGACGCAACTTGGCTGCATCATGAACTTGGATCGCAAATTCTGATAAATACAGGGAAAGGGTCAAATATTGCCGCATGGCATCCGAACGGAGGAAATAGCACATGGCCTCCCACAGTGATAATATGGCAGAGCAAGCAGGAAATAATGTATTCGACTAGTGACGATTGGGAAGAGCAACAATCTTTTTCGATTGTAGGTATAAATGGTACTGGCCTTGCCCTCACCAGTATCGGCAATAACGACGAAATTCAGTGGAGATTCTACTATGATGACTCAAATGTCCTGCAAGAATACATTATTGAGCCAGATTTCTCCTCAAGTGGACCAGGTATGTATATAGGTTTGTTATCGAATGATAAACCTGTGAATTGACTATTTGTTCAGGCCAAATATTTGAGACACTTCCTTCGAATTCCAAAACCAGGATTGCCGCCACTCGGTTTAATGAAAACTGCATGCTTGTTATCAATCTGCGGGAAGATGGTAGCCCAAGGGCTCGTTGGTGGACGAATTCAAAAGAAAGATGGAAAGATTACGATACGCCAACTTTTCTAAATTTACCGAACGGGATGTCAAACAATCCGAGCTTCACGGCCATCGCGGCGCATAATGGCCAAAGAGTGTACGGAATCATTGATGGATCAATTCACGAATGGAAATTTAACGTCTCGTCACCCACAACGTGGGTATACGAAGGTTTAGTTTCCTCTGGCGTTCAGAGCTAGCACGTATATTGGCGCCAAGGGTTGTGGGGAGATGAGGGGCGAAGCAGGAAGATAGACTCATAATTGAGTGATGGGACAAAATATATCGTTTTTACTGGAACCTCGAGGATTCCGTTTTTTGAAAAGTGTATTTCCCCTTGTCTAGTCTTGCTTTGGGTGGGAATAGATTAGACGATTGGTTCTATAGGGTAAGCAAGACCTGAGTCATAAGTGCACTGCTGCCTTGTGCAATTTATGCATCGCTCTATCACACTAAGTTTCCATGCCATTGCGTTGAGTGTTTCATCCCGATCTAACAGAACTTCTCAAGTTTCCCTCTACGGCTAGCTAAACATGCATTCATATCCAAGGCCAGGTGATGGACGTGTTGATTTAAGATTAGTAAACAAAACGCGACTAAAAAAAAGATTATTCAGCAGCATCGTGAGTTCAATGCGGATCGGAAAAAGCAGTTTTTGGAAATGACCGGCCGCCGCAGAGGCTCAGACCTAGCTTCTTGAGCATCCTGTCCTGGTCCTGGGAGTTAGCTTATGTATCCGTGTGACCTCAGGACTTGTGACCACAGCCACTTAAATTAGCGCAGCTGCTGTACAATTTGTGGCCAAATGTTTGTTACCACCCCGCCCTAAAACTCCCCGCTAGCATCACAACCCTAACCGCCACTTCAACTTTCCACCACCACAACATTTATAAAAATGCTTGCATGATGTTCTTTTAATAATATAATATGTGGAAATTGTTAAAAAGGTAAGGAGTTTTTTTTTAAAATAAAAGAAGTTATAATTATATTTTTGGAAGTTGGATAGTTTGTATAATAAATTAGGTAGGAGTTTAATATTAGTTATTAAGAAATTAATAAAGTAAAATATTAATTTATTATAATTAGTAGTATATAAAATAAGTTTAAAAGTAGATAATTTTTAAAATTTAATAGAAAAGAAAAAAGATATATTATATAAATAATTTCTAGAAATTATTTTATTATATAAAATATATTAATTAATTTGATTAATAATTATATATTAAAATAGACTATTTAATATATTATCTACCTCTATTATAAATATAAATAGAAAGCTTTTAAAAGATTAAAATTAGATAGTAAATTAGTTAAGACTAGACTATAATAGTATCTATCTTGGCTTCTAAAAGTTAATAAATTAATTAAGATATATTAATTAAATGATATTATATTTATTTAGTTATTTATTAATTTAGATAATTAATAACAATAAAACTTTAACTTAAAATAAAAATAATAATCCTAACCTCTATACCTTTTATAATATATATAAAAAATATTAAAAAAAGTTAATTAATAAAAAGAACTATATAAAAATATTAATTTCTAAAATATATTAGGTAGGAATTTAAAAAACAGATTATACACTACTTATCCTTATAAAATAAGATCTTTTAATTATAAGGAATAAATATTTTACTTAAAGCTATTAAATTATTCTTTAAGATAGTCTTTTACCTTATTATAATAATATTAAAATATTCTAATAAAATAATACCCTTATTCATATAATACAATTAATAATAAAATAATTAAAAAAATATTATATTAAGCTTTTAAAATAATCTTTAAACTTATTAAATTTAAACCTAATTAAAAACATTTAAAATATCCTAAAATATTAATTAAAAATATTATTTCCTCATTTAAAAAACCTTAAAAATAACTAACTTAATTAAATAGAATTTAATTATTATATTTATATTATTTAAGATAATATCCCCCAACTATAAATTCAACACTATATAAAATCACTTAAACACCAACTACATACATACATTCACACTCAAAATTAATATATAAAATATTAAATACTATAACTAAAGCTTCATTTTAGTATACAATATATTTAAATTAAGCCTCATTTGGCTAAGAAATATGCATGTGAAGCTAGGTGGTGATAATAGGGGCATGGCGAAAAGTGGGGGTGGTAACAGACTTGCGGCACATTATGGTACACGACGAGGTCTTAGTGCTCCACAATGGCTTTCAGCCGTCCTAGTCAGGGGGGGGGGGGGCAGTGGCTAACTCCAGGTGGTCTAGGCCTCTGCACTGGGTCTTACTCTGTACCTTGGGCGCGGTTCCTCGCCTGGCCTGGCCTGCGTTAGTGGTCACTGGCCACATTCAGACCTGCGCAACCGTTATGTGTACCGACGACGGCATCTGCATTATGCACATGTGCTCCAGCGTGGTGTCATGTACCTACATATGGACGATAGCTCTTGACGAGCGTTCTTGACGAGCTGACATTCTGTGCGATCCCCACGGACCCCGAGAGAGAAGCCGTATCGGGAATTCGTATTCGATCCGCTGATCTCTGGATCGTGCAAAGTTTGCTGGGCACCCTGGTCGTGGTGAGTATCAAACAAGCCCTTGACAATTTCGCCAAAGCCCCTCCTCAGGGCATGTTTTGCGCGCGGGGCTCTCTGCTTGAGGGGGAAAAGCAATACACTTGATGTGTATGAGTCACGATGTGCATGGCTCCGTCCGGTTGTAGCTTGACGGCTTTTATTCTTTTCGATGAACGGGAACAACATTTATTTGCGCTTCCCCCATCCAGTGTTGTCGGTTTTTTTTTTTTTTTTTACTCTCAAGATCCTAAAACCAAGGGACTAGGCAATAACATCTCCCCTCAAGCAGCTGCATCAATTGCACACACAGTCTACTTTCGCACATCGGCTAGAGAGACCGAATACGCAATCAAGCGCAAAGCAATAAACATGCTTAACCACAAGTTCACAACACATGTGTGGGAGCGGTGAGAGCTAGACCTGCCATCGGGTCAGCCAAACGGCCCGCTGTGGCGTTGCGCTATTGAACCAACCAATAGGAGCCACCCCGTGCCTGGTGGTGGTACCTGGTGAACGCAGGTAATCTTGACGTAGGTACAATCACTCACCTGCTCTGCTCGCTTGTCTGCTATGGCGGACGCGTCCCGTCAAATAGCCAGTCTCAACTCTCCAATTTCTCTCCTTCATCATTCCAACATTCGCTAGTTCATGCCGTAAAGCCTTTGCCCCTCATGCCAAACAAATTGATCATCGTTATGTGCCATTTGGCGTACCTCACGACATCTTGTGTTGGTATTCATACCTCGGCCTCCATAATTAAAAGCACGACTGTCGAAAGATTGCCTCAAACTGACGCGGTTGTTGTCCTGCCCTCGAGCACTTCACCAATGCCGACAGAGAGCAGCCATGGTCCTGTGCTTCCACTCTACCTTGGCGCTTCCACTCTCGGCTCTCGCTCTTGCGTTGGGTCCAAGCCGCCATGGGTGCTTGCTGTAATGGCTGCATCTCGCTGCGCACGCCTGGGGGTCTGCTCTCGTGAATGGATAAGAGGGCTCCAGGTGGGATGTCAGACAGACGATGCATTGGTTGAGACGGCAAGACCGGCGCATCAATCCCAGTATACACACCGGGGTCTCAGACCCTTCCTCTCGCACCTGGTCTCCCTGCTTGCAGATGCATGTTGGAGCACAGGGTCGTGGTTCGCGACAGTTTATTGGCTGACAGGATCCTACTATCTCTTTTACGGGGCCATCTTTTTTACTCTCTCCCTCATATTCAATTGTGTCCCAGAAAAAGTTTTAAGACAAGAAATTAATATATTATCTAGATGTACGAATCTGTTTTGTGTGTCGCATGGGTTTTGGGCTATTCCTGCGATTCCAACCGCTGTATATTGTTCAGATATGCAAGCGTGGCAATCTAAAGGCTTTGGCTTCCATGCTTCACGCCATTCAGGTACCTTCACGGTGTACTGTACGGGTAGGAATATGGGAACGAGGAGCCCAGCGGCTCCAACACAAGCTTCAAACTTTGTCGAGGATGGAGTTTGGATGTTTAAAAATAATATTAGAAACCGTTGTGCTTGTGGTGGCGGATGTCCCAAAGGGGAAGGTTGCGAGTAAGTCGAGAATATGGGCTTCATCGCGACAGAGAGATTGCAACTGACCATTAACTCAGCTCATCAACAGTATATTAGCTGGCCTTCACGTTTCTCGACGGTCGGGCTTTCTCCACTATCTATCCGTCGATCTCTCCGTCGCCTTCGCTTGTCGCATGGCTTGCACCATGTGCAAATGCACGTCAGCATTCGATCGAAAACTTATAAGCGAGGGTCTAGGCGTGATGGAATTGATGAGTCGACAGATTCCGGCAAGGCTGCAGACATGATCAAAAGACACTAATTCTTTGGCTTGCTTCCCCTTTAATCGTCCGCAGTCCCACCTTTTAATCGTCGGGATTATAACCCTACTGCCCTGGAAAAATGCCCATTTGGTCGCAAGCTTCGGAGTTAACTTGGATTTCGTCATCGGTGTTAATGCAGATTAAGCACCGACTTGAAATTAATGATTTCCCAATGCGGGGATCAAAATGAGGGACGCGAACAGTCGTTTGGCGCCGTCGAGGTGTCTGGTCGAAAAAAAAAAACATTGCACAGCACTTTGCATACCTAAAGATAGAGGATACACTATTTCGATATTATTGTTATTGCTGGACATCTTTTCTGCAATCGCAATCGATGGATTGCCCCCCTTACAAAATTGCAAATAGTCTCGGATGACCTCTTTTGGCCAAGGATCAATTTCCCTTTTAATACCTTCTTCGAATTTCACTTCTTTGGCGAGCTCTCGACATCATTTCAAGATTATCATGAGCAGGGATTGTGGTTTTACTATCAAATTTTGCGACACCCAATTTTTTTCTTCTTTCTCCAAGATTTGGATTTGACCCGCATCAACCCCTCCTCAGGGTGGGTAGTGGGGCATTTGTATGGACATGACACCACGTTTTAGAATACGTTTTAGATTTCATGTTCAGTTATGTAGTTAAATTTTATCATTTCATTCAAGTACTACTGCTTTCAGATGGCCAGTACATGTCCTCTCCATCCGTTGTGACATCATACCTACCCCTTAGGGCCGTGCAAAAAGACTCCAGAAACTCTTTTCCTGATCTTATTGCCAAGTCCGCTGCGCCAAAGCTTTCTCCTTCATGGTCCTTGGGAAACCAACCAGCGGTGCTATAGGTTTTCTGATGTGGATCAGCACCCCTTTGGATCAGCCACTTCATTGTATCCTCTGCCCTGTAATAAACAGCGAGGTGCATTGGAGTCCATCCATCAAAATCAACCGAATTCAGTATTTTGATGGCTGACTTCTCTGTCTCAGGTTGGAGCTCGTGTAAATCTGTGAGGGCTTTCAGTGTAGCCACGTTGTTCATCATAGCAGCTACGTGAATGGGATTTCGCCCTCGATTGTTAAGATATTGACTCACATCTGCAGGCGCCCCTAAAAGATGCAGAGAGTGAATGTCCTCGGCTGTTCCGAATGCTGCACACCTGTGCAGGCACGTCCAACCCTGTGAATCCTGGACATGATCAAAGGGTATTCCGCGAAACATTTTAAAGAATTCCTTATTGCTTGTCGAACGGTGTCCATGGAACAGGTGATGAAATAGCGACCAGCCCCTGGCTGAGTTATATTCTGGGTCTGCCTTTTTGGAAACAAGTATTTTTGCAATATTGACATTCTCGAATATAACTGCGACTTGGAGTGGAGAGCTTGGAAGCCGTTATCAGTCAGGGCTTTGATCTTCCTTCATAAGTCATTGATTCACCTACGTTTGAAACATTCCGCATGTAATGTTTGGGTTTGCGCCTGCTCGGAGGAGCAATTGGACAATTTCTTCATAGCCTCCCTTGATAGCAATCGTCATGGAAGTTAGCTTCTTGTATTGGTAATTTGTAACTATTATACTTACACTAAGGGGAGTGTCATTATTAGGAGTCATGCCATTGGGCCTTGCATCGCCTAATTCGAGAAGCTTCTTCACAGATTCAGCCTCTCCATTCTGACATGCCTTGATTATGGCCGCATCACCGGGAATCAGGTTTCGAATCGAAAATCGAAGAGATCCCAAAAGACTAGTACTAAATGAAACCCCACTTAATCTCATGATAGCAATTCGGGATCCGGGTAACCTTGCCTGGAGCATTAGCAGTAATCGACCATTCTTTCCACTTAGTTTGGTATATTGGACTTTAAACCAATCTCTATAAAACCACGATTTTTTCTCAGAAGTCTCCGAGGCATTAGCTATCTTGGATCCCCACGACCTGCCACTCGGCGCTTTTTGATCATGAGGCCAACTTTGAAGGTGATCCTTCATGTCGACGATCTCCCCAAAAGTGATGCGTTGTTGTTTTGCGACCGTCTCCACAGCGGACTCCATAACAGCCCCTGAATGGCTGTGACACGCATGAAATCAGCAAATGCCAGACAAGCTTGTGAAACGATCAACAACCTACATCATGTTTATAGCGAGATTCAAATGGAGAATTTCCATTGCTTCCTTGAGTTGCTTTTCAAAATCGTCAATTTCTTCTTTTCTGCAGGCAAATTGGAATCGTGCACGGCTTCGTGACACAACCGTTCCGCATTTCGCGATTTTCTCGGTTTTCTGCAGAGCATTTTTAATCAACTGGAGCTTGTCTTGGCACATATTCAAGGCACTGAACGTGTTTTTAGAAAAATCAATGTATTCGCTGTGCGATTTATTTTGCCGATTGAGTAAAGTCTTAATACTCTCTGCAATTATCTGAACATTTGAAACAGTGACATTCAAACGACGGTATTCCGACGAAGCATTGGAGATATTCTCCAGAAATTTTTTCATTTCAACAGCATTCTGACTTAGTCGCATCGCAAGTGAAATCACTGCGACGACGTCAGCGGTCCCTCTTAATGCATCCATATAGGCCTATATGCAAAAGTATGGTATGTGGACAAGGGCTTCCTAGGTGGGTATTGATAGAAAAGAAAACAAGGGATAAAGAGTGAGTGAGAAATGTGGTGAACACAAGGTTGAGGAGGCAACAAGCTGGCCGAAATATGCCAGCAATATGAAAATTGAGCACTGGGCGAAGCATGCATAAGTGCCCAAGGCGATCAAAAGGTGCCCAAGGCAAGCAAAAATTGGCTGGCCTCATTTTTATTAGAATATTAGTAACTCAAAATCGTCCACTAAAATACGTCAAAGGTGAGACAGAAAGTGGGGTATGATGTCTCTGGCGAATAGATGAGAGTGGCTTAGGGTTGTGTGCTGGGAGATGATGTAACGAGGCTGTACTTTCCGGCACTACCCAGCAAATCAAATAAGGCTGAGGCTCTGTCGGGGAAAAGACACCTGGCTTCTTCAATCTTTAAGCAGTCATATTTTATTTTAGGATATGCGTTCTATCTACATCCTTGTAGAATATTGGGCTCGCTCTCCTGATATCGCTCCTTCGATGAAACTTCAAGTTTGGAGCCGTGAGCACTTCTTGCCCTACATTTACATTGATGAATAGGGGCATGATGCTTATTATAAGAATATGCTTCCAGGTTCTTGAACGGTTGTAATTACTATATTAAAAGTCTAAGGATAATCCATTTACTAAAAGAGTAGGAAATATTGTCAAATTGTTTGGTTACATACACAGCATCAGACAACCAGGACATCATCGGTCTGATCAGGTCCCACCAGTGGTCCATACCGAGACTTATACCTGCTCCATCTGTTGCGCATCATCCATCTGGTCGGTTCCACAAAGTTCCATTTCTACATTGTGCAGCAGATCTTTTAATACGAGAGGATGCAGCTGAGCAGTTATATCGCCATTAAGATGTATCCGCAGTGAGGAATTCTTGGAAATATATCGTGAAATATAATCATGGCCATGCTTCATCCAATGGTATCTAACCAAAGAGATGGAAAGTTCCGTGACTTCTGTGAGGTAAGGTTCCCTGGTAGAGGAATTACTAGGCAATACTATTTTGTACGCTCGCTTCCACTGGCCGATCTCATCGAGGCTGAACCTGTCTGGAGCTTCCAAAATTGCTTTACGATTTGGGTCAATCCCTTCGATGTTACCAAAATCGCGAGGCTCGCAACTCCCGCCTCTAACATGCTCATCGCGCTTTACAGCCTTCGAGAACACTTCTCCGCAAATTGGGCAGTATGGCGACATTGGGTGAAATTTGATCAGGTGTCGGTTTACGTCGTCCATGGATCGGATATCATGCTGAAGTAAGCACGTGCGATACCTTTTTGAGTCAAAGGCGTAAAATGGACAGGCCAGGAAGGAAACAGGGAAGAGTTCGACATAGCCGTCTGCTGTTTCCTCCTGCACACAAAGTTGATATTTCTTTTGAAGATATGCTTCACCATGTCCTTCTTCAGGCCTGGCGCGCTTGAGACGCGGCGGTCCTTTGTCCAGCAATGACGTATTGTCCATTAGCATGATAGGCTTCGGCGATTCTATCCAAGACTTGACTTTATCAAGCGAATATAAATGTTCTAACAATTTAGATTTTAAATCCTCAAGATCATGTTTACTTATTGTAGTGCTCTCAAAATACTGGTTTTGATCACTGCTGGTGTTCTCTTCCAAGTCACTGCTGTTGCTGCCTCTCTGGGAATCATGAACCCATTCGTATTGCGCGACTAGTGCCTGATCTGTCTGGTCGTCTGTGCTGTCTCTGGTGGAAATTGGATCTCCACCACCTTGGGAATATCGTTTAGATGCCAGGTTAGTATCTAAGCTCGTGGTGTTGTCCCTGTGATCGTCCAAGGCCACTTCTGTCAAGTGATATGGTTTCTCGGTGGCGATGTTGAAACCAGAATGACTGATATTGACGAGAGATGGTGTGATATTCTCGTTATTTTGGGTGTCTAGGCATTCATTGACAAGCGGATCGGATTCCGGGGGGTGAGGAAGCCAATAACGCGGGGGCACAATGGGATTGTACGCTACTTGCAGGACCGTTGCCAAATCCGGTTGACCGCTGCACATAATCCTGTCAAGTGAAACCCTGTTTCGGTCGCAAAGGAATTCTGCTATTTCCGATACTAGGGGCTTGGTCCAAGGTGATATAGATACAGAGATCTCGTTGCTGAAATGCTTCTGCCAAATGTAATGCCATCTTAGCTCATATTTGCTTACATTTTCGGAAAACTCTCCCTGAAGTTTACTTCTAAGTTTCTGTTTTGGACATTTAATTTGACGTTTTAAACTTCGTAGCTCATTATAGTAAAACTTTTCTCGGGGTGTGTTATTGTTGCATTTTGAGATATGCTTCTCATAATCTGCGGCCAACGCATATTCAGACCAGCATTTAGGACAATAATAGGAATCATCTGGTAGGGTGTGCAGACTTCGTAAGTGTTGGGTGACATCATAAAACCTGCTGAGTGTATAATTTACACACTCGGCGTATCGGCTAGGATCCAAGCGGAAGAACGGACATGCCCAGTGACGAGAGTTGTGATTGCCAAGTTGTTCACGCTTTTCACGATCCCCTTCACGATCTTTGCTCCCATGGTCTGCATCCGAGTTCAAGGGTCCCTTGACAGATCTGCTTTGGTCACTATTTGCTGCAGTTGTGACAGCATCGCTTGGGGAACTTGCATTTTTGTCTGTGACGACTGGGCTTTCTGACTGAATTTCCTCAGGCTGCTGTAAGTCCATAGATAAATAAGGCTGTGAAAGGTGGCTACGTTCTTCCTGTTTTGAATCGAGACCAGGCCAAGACATGATACTTTGCGGCTCTGCCATTACTTGATCATGGCTCTCAAACTCAGCTTTCGGCAATGGTAGATTCTGTTCATCAATATTTGAGAGCTTAGATTCCACAAGCTCATCCTGTGAGTCTGGCCCACTGTGCCCAGGTATCAACGGCTCTCGATCAGCCATGATGCCCTCAGTTATTTCCTCACCTATTTTCTCTGTTGCTTTGTTGTCATGATAAAGCTGATGCTTTAGTTCGTCTCCAATGGGAGCTGATGTTTGTTCCTTTTCCCTAATCTCGGGTCTAGCTTGATTAGATTCATTGACAGATGAAGTCTTCCAGTGGAGCTCAAGTCTGTGACTATGGCTTCTATGAACATAGCCAATGTTCATAACATGGGCACCATGCTCCACAGTGTAAATCTTCCCAAAGTTGACTACAGATGCTGGATGCAGCCTTTTCATGTCCCCACTGCCCTCGATAGTAATGGGAATAGGGTCTCTCAAGGGAACATTCTCGTCGCGGGGTGGTGGCTCATCTTCAGATCGATACATCTTTGCATGGTCTTCAACCTTTATATCGCGTTTTTGTAGTCCTAGTCCGCCATAAGTGTGGATGGGCACACATAATGAAGCATGGTGGCTCTGGTGAATCACGATAAATCGACGAACCTCGGAAAATGCTTGATCTTTAGGAGGTGGCAGGTCGTCCCGTTGTCCCTTTTCACGATCTGTATACGGCTCAATCCAAACCATTGCAAAAACTCGCCCCAGTTTAAAAAAGCGGCCAGGCTTTCGGACACGTTCGAGTTTGAGTCCTCGCAGAGTCGAGGGGTCCTGATTTTCTACATTGGATGTATTAATACTCGCAGCTGCAACACTTGAATAAGAAATCTGGACTGACCAAAGAACAAATCTCTAATTTTCTTCTCAGCTCCAAGCTGATATGGATCAAGATGGTAGAGGAGGTGCTTCGCATATGCGGCCGCTGTTATTGCTGCGTATCTTTGCCAATGAACATTTTTATGGGTGTCAACATAATCGCTAATACCCCGAATGGCTATACAAGGAAAGTAACTCATCAATCCGGCCGCCTCTACTTCAAAACATAGGATACCGTTTTCTTGTGCAGATTTATCACGCAGCAGGGCATCCGTTATTGGCTGAGACATAGAGGCAATGACACCGTGATATACTGCGGGGTTTTCATCCTCCTCGGTTCGCTCTGGTCGGTATACCAAGTTTTGGGTTTCATCAGCGCAGACCGTTTTGCATTCAGTTGCATTTTTGGGGTGAATTATGTTGGCGCGGAATAGTCGGTCGCTGGTCGGGTCTGGCCGTTTATATTTGTGCCGTAAATGCTGTTTACTTAAAGCGATGTTAAGAATGTCTTGAATGTGGCGACCATGAGGTTTATCGAATCCAGGATGTGTTATGGCGCTTTGCAGGCTCGGTGGTGGACTGCTCGCAAACCCCGTGCCTCGCAAGATTTGATCTTGAATGGTCTTGTTGAAGTCACATTGGATTAAAACGTCGCCCACAATAACATCACCGAGGCGAATATCGTGGGTTTGGCTGGGTGCTCCACCACCGATCCCGACTAGAAAGCCAACTCTCAGGTTTGGGAAGGTCTGTACCATGTTTCTTGCCAGATCCGCGGCAGTAAATGTGGCAGGTTGGCCATGAGGCACTGTGGCCACGATGACGTTGTGAGATCCGACTCTTCCCCGCTGGTAGTGGTCATCTTCGCTCGGGGGTCCGTCGTGCAATTCGTCCAGCATGCATCGCGCCGCTTCGAACTCGGCGCGCAAGATGGAAATCCATCCTATTAAGTAGCTGCCTGGATTAGACATGCTGCGATGTGATTAGCGTTCGACGCTGGGTGGGTCGCGATCGGGATATGGAGTTCGGAAAAGTGGCCGCATCAGCCGAGGCCAAGTTAGACGCAGTCTTCAGATCAAAGGAACGCCTGTGGTGAATCTGCGCCAGGTAGGCGGGAGGGCTGCCTGCAGGCTCTTAATCCGCTGGCGAAGTGGTATCCTTCGTCTCTGGATGATGCGACACGATCTGTCCTGATGTCGTTGACAGGGTTAATCCTAAACTGAGACCTGGAAAAGGGGTTTGCGGGGACCCCATCTAATTTCGCCCGTGATCGATGGCAAGGCTCGTACCTGGCAATGGCATCTCTTAATTCTCGCTGTAGAAGGGTTCTAATTGAAGCATGGCAATAGAGTAGAGAATTTTCAAGAATACCAAGACACCTGTCTTCTCAGTAACATGTCGTCATTCTGTTGTAAAAAAAAAAAAAAAGTGGTTGAGGAGGGAGAACGCCAAAGGTGAGTGAAGGCGAGCTTACAGTAGCCTCATGGCCTGCCGCCACTAGGCGCCATCTAAGCCAACTAACTCACTGGGGTTATGTATAGGTACTTGCGAACCTGTGGCGAAGGAGAAAATGAGCATTTTGATATGAGGGTCCAAGCTTGAAGGATGTACTGCAGGGGGCATAAATAAAACTCAAGATGCACTATGAAAGCTGATTGAATCAATCCATCCGTCGTTATATTTCAAAGGAGAAGCATCAAAAAGAACAATCAGTGCTTCATGTTCACTGAATCCCCTGAGAACCCGAAATGCTTGTGGGGCGTACCAGTTGGCAAAAAGTAAAACAGTACTTCCTCCTCGGCCGAATATTACCAGGCTTCAAGGTCTCTTTCACAGATCACGTGTTTGTGAGTCTTTATTGGTTTGGGAGACTCCAGCCCCCACAAGCCTTCATTTGAGAGATGGATACTGTGTAGACACTAGGCCAGGGATGCGCCACATCCATCTCTACTCAAAAATGACAAGTTCATTTTTTGTTTGCAGTGAAAATCTGCCAATTGGCTAGTCAGACCATGATTTGTTTCTCTCCAAGTTTATTTACTCCCATGGCCCTTATTCTTTCTCCCCACAGCCAGATCACCGCGATGATGGGAAAGGCAAATGCAATGAACAAAAACGCCAACAGGCTATTACCCCAGCCGTACCTAAGTTTATCGTACATGGTTGGGGCAAAAATGGGAAATGCGAATCCAAGGATATAGGTGAAGAGTCTCGTCGCGGCGCTTGCACTGGCAGCTTGGGCGCTGCCAAATTCATCCACCAAATAGGCCAATATACCTTGTGTAAACATAAAACCTCCAATCGTGAAGAAAAAGATACCAAAGTCAACTACTAGCCAATGCGCGCCCCTTTCTGCCGCCCATGCGTACCAGAATAGACCAGCAATCATTGGCGTTAGGCCGACAATGATATAGGAAACCCTATACTCGGGTGTTGGTTCCCTGCCTGGTTCTGCAGCAACCTGGCGGTGCCACATGAAGTCCATAAGTCTTCCGCCAATTTGGGCGCAACCAAACGCCCCGAGCGCGATAGCGATGTAATGCAAACTGGAAGACGTTTGCGATTGGCCGTATTGATTAGTCCAAAGCGAGGCAAATGTTGAGAGAACAAGCGTATAAATACCAAACTCAATAGCCATGGCTACGGCTACAAGTGGAACTATCGGTCGGAATAGCAATAAGCGAATTGGACGTGAAATGACAGGGCGAATGCGTCGCAACATTTCCCGAACTAGGAGGAGGTTCGACGCCTTTAAACCGTACTTTGGCGCTGGACTTCTCGAACTGTTGGCCCGTGCCAGCGCCTTTGCCTTTCGGCTGAGGAGGACTGGAGCATATGTTTCCCGCAAAATAAAAATTCCCAAGAGTAGGAACGCTGCATCGAAAATAGAAAGGATCCAGAAAAGCCACGGCCACCATAAGTTTTGGGCAGCTAGGCCGCCTACAATCGGTCCTAATGCTGGCCCGATGTACGGCAACAAGCCAGCCACAGCGAGAGATTTGCCTCTATCCTTAGCGTGGTACATGTCCGCGAGGACAGGATTAATCAGCTTCAATCAAAATTAGTTAATTGTCCAACGCAAGTTTATGGGCTCCCAAGACCTCACCGTTACGCCAACACTCGCACCGGAAGCAGACATCAATCTTCCGACAATCATCATGGCGGGCGTGAACGTTACAGGACACAGGGAGTTCCATAGAATGTACCATGCGTTCCCCACGATCCACACTGGCTTGCGACCAACCGTTTCGGCAAAAGCTGCGACAAGGAATGGCGCGAAGCCGAGACCCAGAAAGAAGACAGAAAATGCAATTTGACCCGCAGAAGAACTCATATGCAAATCCTGCAAAATTTCGTCCATAGCTGGGGCCACCATGCTGGCCGACATGGTGGTCACGAGTTGGCTGGCTGAATAAACAATTACAGTCATTATTTTGCGATAAGAGGGCCAATTGTATGGATTTTCGGGGTCATCGGGCCCGTCCCACGTAATCTGAATGCATTATTCGGTGAGCGAACTGTTGTTGCAACATGGAGCTGATAAGAATTCGCGCACCTCATTGTCCGCCAGAATGGCATTACTGACTTTGCTTGCCTCAACCGTACCTGGCGGATCTTCCGTCTTTGAAGCCATAACTTGAGTGCGACAGAGAATAAGATAATTGGGTACCAAATTCTGGCAACTATGAAGAAAAAGACTTCTCTGGGGTCGACTCGCTACATCTATTTTTACCGCGAGAGATGGCGGTGGATGTTGTAAAGGAAAACGACAGGGATACTGGGATTTCTTGTCAGAAATTCCAAAAGGAAGCTTTGTAATCGTAACTAAGATGAATCTAAAAGAGCTCGTCATCTCGGCCCCTCAACTGTTCTCCGAGATTCCCTGTATTATCTCCGCATGCCCCAGTCGTAAAACCTCATGGGCCCGCCTCCCGAACCCCCGCAATCGGCCCAAGCCCAAACGGACTGATTTCTCAATCAGCGACTCTTCATATCGTCACCGAGGGAAATGCTACGATTCCCGGTTGCATTCGCCACTACCGGGCTCCACTCCGATCACGACCCGGCTTGGCGTGACGGCAAAAATGCATTGACATTGTTCTTAAGTTAAGGTGGTGACTGCTGGAGACAAGATTTTAAGAAATGGGGGAAATTATATTGGAGAAAAGAAAAAACAAGCTTCAATGCTATATGCTTCTGTAACACAAATCTCCGCCAATCCAGGTTAATTTGCTCCCGTGGTTGCTGACACAGATTCCCCGCCCCCGAGATCTCAAGCTCAGTACATTTCTACACAATCACACTGATAAAAGTAATTCGATAACATCATCTTGCCCATGCTCGGAAGCCCAACCAAGAGGATTATCCCCAGAATTATCCCCAATATCCATGTCGGCCTTGCCGATTGTCAGAAGAGTCTTTGCAGCATCCAAATGGCCGTTTTGCGTCGCCAAGAAGAGAGGCGTTCTGCCAGACAGATCTCTCCCGTTGATGTCGACTTGACCTGTTCTCACCAGTAGATCTACTAAGTCCTTGTGACCGTTGCGAGCAGCTCTGGCAAGCGGTGAAAGACCAAGAATATCTCTCGCGTCTATGCAGTCTCCATTCGCTTCTATTAATTTCGACGTTATTTCCAAATGCCCATTCTCAGAGGCCCAAGAGAGAGGTACACGGCCGTCATTATCCGCAATACAGAAATTTGCCTTGGCTTCGACAAGGCCTACGACCGTGTCGAAGTCTCCTCTCTCCGCAGCCCTGGAAATAATGGTTCGACCAAGTAAATCTGTTTTATCAAGCTCGAATTTCTTTGAATGCAAGAACCATTGCAGCAATTCGAAATTTGTTTCAGCACATTCAAGCGGGCGAAAGCCTTGCTTATCAACCACATGAATATCAGCTTCGGTTTCAGTGAGGAGAAATTTGGTCATTTCTTCATCTTGGTTCCTCACCGCCCAGATCAGGGCTGTTCGACCTTCTTCGTCTTTGCTGTTAATATCCAGGTTGATTTTCTGGAGAAGGGTTCTAATGATAGTTGTTCCTTTTGCTTGCGCAGCGGATAACAAAAGTGTTTCCTCATTCTCATAATCGCCACCAATTAGAGGATTTCCTCGGTCATAGATCAACTCGAATACCCTTGGGTTTCCACTTTGAGTAGCCCAGACTAATGGCGTCCGGTTATATACGGGGTCTCTGATATTTGTAGCAACGTCGCCTGTCTGGAAAAGAAGCTCAACGACCGTATCACGTCCGTGTCTCGCAGCTAACAAAAGAGGCGTCCAACCACCGTTGGTTTGAGCATTTGCGTTAGATTTGTCTACCTTGAGAGCAAACTGTGCAATATTCGCATGCCCTGTCTCGGCCGCCCAAAAAAGAAGCCGTTTCTCGACTCGATCGGTGTCATAATGGCTCTTTTTCACAGCTTCGTAAAGTAATTTCAAACATTCTACATTAGAATCTGCCATTGCAATCTGTAGTGGTGATTTATCCTCAGTACTGACCACGGTGGAAATATCTAGCCTTGGGTGGGCAAGGAATTCTTTCACCAAAACCAACGAATTGTTCTCCACAGCCCAAGACAAAGCTGAATATCCCCAGGAACTTTTCACGTTGATATCCACTCTGGGATCCATCATCAGAACCCTTGCGGCTTCTTCTTGTTTCTGATGAACTGCTGCAGCTAGCGGTGTTAAGCCAGATCTGTCTTTTGCATTGAGATCTACTGCATCGGTGCCCATCAAGACTTCTATTGCATCGATATCGCCCATTTGTGCAGCTAAGGAAAGCGGGGTTTGATCCATATAGCCCTTTACGTTGACATCGATAGAATTCTGATCCGATCTTCGTATGCTTGCACGGAAAGACTTTTGGAGTTTAAAATGCAGGAGCAAGTGAAGAGCCACCTCTTCCTGCAGAGGTGAAATTTTGTCAAACTTGACGAGCCTCTTCCATCCTATGACAAATTTTGCCGATGGCCAATTAAAACAATGAAATAGGTCCTCCTCAGAGGCGTCATATAGTTCGGCGTTTTTCATATGCGATAACCAGTATGACAAAGCATATTGCAGTAGCGGAAACTGATTATACAATTCATATGTATGGTGGGTCAAATTATGAGCCATCAAATCTCTAGCGGATAGATAGTGAATGCAACTCTTCGACAGTTGACAATGTGCTGTTCCAACTAGTGAATTCGGAATTGGGGGCACGCCGTTGTTACGTTGCATGCGTTCTAGTAGGATTGATAATCCCCTTTCCACGAAGAAGTCCTTTACAGATTGATGGATAAATTGTACACTGCGGGATTTTGGTGAATTTTTAGGCGGAAGACTCGTTTCCGCAAGTCCTCGTAAGAGCTGTCTGAGCCTTTTTTCCATCATTTCATCATTAGTAATGAAGTCACGCATGTTTTCATATCCCTGAAGTGAGCTATGGGATTCTTGGCCATTCGTTATCAGGATCCATCTCAATTCAGTCAAGGATAAAGGCCGCATTGCAAAGCAGATGCATTGAACCAGTTTTATGGAAGCTGGCCCATTTCCCATATCTTCGATGATGGTTTGATATAGGTCATCCAACTCCGAATGAGTGCTGTCGAGTGTTGATTTGATTTCATCGAATTCATAACCGTCGTCATCGAAATCAAGAGATCGTTCAGTCACAAGCTTTGCCCACATGAAAACCCCATCAGCCCTTTCGCTGATTAACATAGGAACCTCAGATGATTGAAGCTTGGCAGAAGTCGAAAGTTTGAGGTTGACAAATACCCGAATGTCGGGCCGATTTTCATACTCCATATTTATTTTCAATGACGGAATGGAATCCAAAATTGGATAATGACGGCAGGTGATGCAAATGTGAAGTTTTGAATCAGTTGGGAGGCGCGACTCCAGTATTGAATCAAATTCTTTGATCAATATTTTGGCCTCGTCTCTGCCACCTTCATCTAACGCGTCGACAAATATCCAGATCGAGTGGGTTTTCAGAATTCCAACTAGCGCCGATCGAAAATGGGATTGAAGATCACGGTATTTCCACTGCCAGAACTTTCCTGGCTCACTGATCGTATCTCGCCGCCTTTGGAATTCTTCAACAAGATAGACCATCTGAGTGGGGAATTTGAGAAGCATCTGATACAACAGGGAGCGGTACAATCCGGTAGCTGTTTTTTGTAGTTCATGGCCTCGACCGTGGAAGAAGAATTGAAGCACGCAATGGTTTTCTTCAAGCTCCGGGATGTGGTCATGGATGTGTTTGAGGGCAAACCTCAGGAGTGTTGATTTTCCGGATCCGGGCTTTCCCATGATCCAGAGTAATTTTCGATTAGATGATCGCCATTCTTCCCAAGTACTGTGCGAACGTAGCCACTCGCATGTGCCCTCTGCGGCATCTTCAATGTCGTCAAAACGGGATTCGATATCAGAGAATGCCAGCGACTTTAAGCATTCCTTTATCGTTTTTAAAAGACCAGCGTCACTCTCATCTTGCCCAGAGGCCTGGGATGGATCGGAGAAGTTGATGTTGACGTTGCCACCAGTTACAGCAACTCCCGCGAGTACGTTGGCGTTGGGACCACCAACGGACCCATTGAACGTGGCCATATTCTTGCTAGCCTTATTTGTTTGGATTCGTAACTGTCGCTGCCATACACGGTGATGGAATCTACCTTTACCTAAATTTACCCCGCGTTGTGATGACTAACAAGCAAGACGTTTGCCTGTGAGTGGTTAAAAGCACCAAGCCACCCCACCAATCTCCTTTTTGAGCAGAAAGACATACTGGGCTATCCGAATAGAGATAACCTAGTCACGAGTTCATACCCATTTGTACCTCTCTCAGGGATGTGCGATAAGCAAGTCTCTGTTAGGCAATTAGGCGTATTATGAGTTCGGCATGGCAGTTTGTAGCTGCTATCCTCTTACGGGCAAAGGTGTTTTAACTTTGTAGTTTATTTTAATACTTTCATGTAGTAGTTGGATAGTGTAGGGTTATCATGTGGTTAACTGTTACATTAATGTTGTGTGGTTCCTTTACTTTTTGTGCTTGTTTTCCTCGGCGTCTCAAAGCCCAGGGGGAACGCAAACTCAGTGGACAACAAGAGATGTGAGTGAAGCAATGTCGATCCACTGAAGCATGAAATGATCATCTCCTTGCAACGAAAAAACAACATGCCCCGCCAGATTAAAACCGAATTCTCTTAAGAATATGTCAGCTGCATCAAGTTCCAGGGCAGCACTTGCGCGGCTGAATTGCTTGGGTTAAAATCGTAACAGGCAAGGTACCGCACCGGCAAAATACCATCACCACATATATTCTTCGGCGGGTGTCGCGTGACCAAGGCGCCATTCTTGGTCGCAGCCTTGATGTTCCCTGTATTCAATGTCGATTGCCCGTGCCCATCCTGCAATAGTGCCAGGCCAAAAAGAGTCAAACTTTGCACATAGATATGGGTCAATTGAGGCAATTCACGGCATATGTCACGATGCGGATGCATGTCAAACGGAGGGCGTCGTCGAAAGGCGCAAAGTGGACATCAATCGGGCTCACGTCGTGGGCGACAGGGCCCTTGCACTGCGTCCATGATCTTGAAGTACGGGGAATTATTGCCTCTTTAGACTTGTGTGGTAAGTTAGCGCGAAACCTAATAGTAGACTTGGACACGATCAGTAGCGTACAGCAGGTTTGAAGTGCTGTCATTATCACAATCTAAAGGGATATAAGAATGCCTCAAGCCCTTGAATCGAGCGGTGACTTCAAAATTGTACTAGCACCACACATCTGCACCACACATCTACAAAGCGCAACAGCGCCAGGAATTGATCTCCTCATCATCAATACTCAACCGCATCTGACGTCATGGATTCTACCCAAAGGAAAGTGAGATATGAAGTCTTCAAGTTCATATTGGAGGAATGCCGACCACCTACCATCGAAGACCTGACTAAATGCACAGATTTGAATGAACCTGCTGTCGTCAAAAATCTTGAAGGGCTCCGGGATGGTCACCATCTTACACTGTACGACCAGAATGTGCCATCGCCCACTCCCATCGCTATGGCTCACCCTTTTTCTCATCTGTATGTGTTATCAATCTTCCATCTACCCGCTCTAACCTCCCTACAGGCCTACAGCGTACACTGTTGTGAGTGCAAGAAATATGTAATCAGTACCGCTATCACATTATACTAACTTTCATTGCACAGAGTCAGGGCGACAAGTCGTGGTGGGCTAATTGCGCTTGGTGTGCTTTCGGTCTTGCTGCCATGTTATCACCTGCCGAAGTCACTATTAGAAGTCTAACAGCTTCGAATGGTGAATGTGTTGTCAAGCTAGCCGGTGGAGAAATTGAACACATGGCGTCATTGTCTGACTATCATGTGGTTTTCAGCGCACCACCCAGTAAATGGTGGAATGATGTTCGGTTTGCGTGTACCACGATCCAGCTCTGTATTTCCAAGAAGGAAGCCGAAAACTGGCATCAAAAGCACGGGTTTCACAAGGGTGATGTACTGAAACTGGACACAATCTGGCAACTATCCAAAGCACGATTTCATTCTCCCTCTTGACAGAAGTGGTTTACTGACTTCCGGATAAGGCATGGTATCATGACAAGCACTTGTACAATTACAACCGCAAGTCCCCAGAGGAGAAAGACAAGCTTTTCCATGAAATTGGGTTGACGTCGACATAATGGTCTACTTAGCTTTATGTCACTATTTCAACCAACTTTCCTGTACTGGTCACGATCACAAATCATCTCAAAAGCTCAATGCAATTATCTAGTTTTTATTGATGTAAATGCACTTCAGGGCAGAAACACTTGATCTTAAGGAACGACTGGACAATTGAATGGATTTGAGACGTGTGAAGAAGGTTGGTTCATTTATTTCGATGGCTTTTATTTATTTGTTTATTTATTTATTTCACATTGCTGGTAATCAATCAATGCGACCTCCTGTCTCGCTGAAAAGAATTTTCTTGCCCGTGTTCATACTCTCCTGTAAGGCAACACCAATGGCGAGAGCCTTGACTGCGCCGGAAAGCTCAAACGGTAGTGGAGTGTTATCCAGACAAGCGGCTGTAAACTCGTTGGCCATGGTGACAAAAGCATACTCAAACCGCTCGTAGTAATTGGCGGGAAGCTCTCGTCGAACTCCGTTGGGCTCATGCATCTCGAGGAGCGAAGACATGGGGTTTCCGTTAACAACCAATTTGCCCTTGGGTCCGATGATTTCAGTCATATCATGTTGGCCTGCAGCCATCATGCGCGAGCAGTAAAAGTAGGCAATTTTATCGTTCCAAAATTCGACGATACCGACCCCATTGTCGACATCCTTGTGTTTCCTCAAGTCCGGCTCTACAGCAGTGATGCCGGATGCAGTGACGCTTTTTACCGCGCAGCCATCTCCAAGGAACCACAAAGCAAGATCAATGTCGTGAATGCTACAGTCCACGAATATTCCACCACTAAATTCAGCGTATTGAACAAAGAAGCCTGACGGATCGAGTTTATCGCAAGTTTGGGAGCGGAAGACAGCAGGACTGCCGATTGTCTCCACTCGCTTGTAGGCGTCGCGGTAGGACCTGTCGAAGCGACGAGAGAAGCCGCAGAGGACCTTTAGGTGAGGGTTGGCCTGAGCGGCATCGACGACAGATTGGGACTAGCTTAATTAGTCGCAAAGCAGGGAGCAATTTTATGTGCAAGGTACTTACAACTTCAACGCTGGTACTCAAGGGCTTCTCAGAAAATACATGCAATCCATGGTTAATGGCCTTGATGGACTGCTCAGCATGAACAGCCGTGATGGTGGCGATGGCCACAGCTTCCAAGCCGGGGAACTTGAGCATCTCGTCATAATCGGTATAAATCTTTACACCCGCAGGCTCAAGATGCTCCTGGGCCCACTCAATTTCCTTGGGATCCGGGGTAAAGACAGCGACGACATGAGCACGGGGCGTGCGGTGGAGGTAGTTTAGGGCATGGCGTTTGCCCATGCGACCAAGGCCAGCACATGCGATTTTGAGAGTCTTGACGGCCATTGTGATATGAGAATGTTGAATAGTTGTCGATGAGTGACTGAGTAGTGACGATAAATTAATTGCGACATGACGGTTAACTTATATCTCGAACTTGAATATTGTCTCCTCTTCTCCCCTGTATCGAAATGCATCCCTACGATCTATCAAGCCTCCCAATGTCCCAATGTAGCTAATGCTAATGACGGTTGGCAGCTGACGACGTCCTCACGGACATGCGGACTCGATTCCCGGGGCAGTTCTTGGTGTTGGTCGGACGCTAGTCGGACCTCGCCCGAAGCTCGCTGATGATTCGTCGGGTTTATCCCAGCCTCCACACGCGCTACCCTGAAGCGAGTTACGACACGGGATTCAAATCCCGTAGCGAAATAGCGGAGGGCCCCCTGGTTCGACAAGGACATTGGACGTTCCAGAAACCAACCATGACACCATCAATATCTCAATCTACGCCCAAGAGAAAATTTCGAAAACATGTGACAACTGCCTGTGCGCAGTGTCGAGAAGGCAAAGTCAAGGTATGCAGCGCTTCATTTTCAGTAGAGTATACAACAATAACAGTTCTCAAGTGCGATGGCGTCACACCTGTCTGTGGTTGTTGTTTGCGAAAGGGGAAAGAATGTCGATACGAGGCCAGAGCTGATCGAAGAAGGTAAGTGGTGTTATGTGATTAGAAGGCTTCTCGAATACTCAAGGTCTGTCGCCTAGGTTATCTCCACGCGTTGCCATCAAATTGCTGTCAAACAGGGTGAACCAGCTCTCCCAATTCATCACCGAAAATGGCTTCGACCCACCGCCTATGCAGCCGGGCAATTCCAAAACACTGTCCGTAATATTACATTCTCTAGGTCTCGCACAGCTGCAGTTTCAGTCCACCGAGCCAATAAATGCACCCTCCACCGAGCAAATCATCGAGGATGTGCTACCAGAGTCAATAGATGAGCCAGCAACGTAAGTCGGCGGATAAACCACGTCTAGAAAAAGCTTTCCATCTGATATCAACATACGCAGGCTTCAATCCATGCTAGACGTCGAATCTCAAGTTCCACCAGATACCTCCACGTTGGACGATTTCGATCCCGAAAGCTCCCCAGACAGCGAGGATGAGCTGGTCGAGCAGCTCTCCGACCGCATCGGTACACTACAAATTAGACCAGGCGGACATATTCGCTTCTTCGGTTCTACGTCGAATTTCCACTTGCTTGAGATGCCTGGAACGGATGGGAACACGAGCGTTTATCTCCGGTCGACCCGAAACGATGGGATGAAATACCTTGACCTCATCGGGCTTGGGAAACGCGCTCCACCCGAGATTGAGGAACACCTTACCAGCCTTTACTTTGCTTGGCACGATCCATCTTCCCACGTAGTGGATAGGACCATTTTTAGCAACGCCAAATCGCAGTGGCACGGAGGAGAAGATACACCATACTACTCGGAAGCTTTGTCAAATGCTATGTAAGTCTACTAAAAAAAAAAAAAGATCTAGGCCACCCCTCACCATTTCTAATACTTCTTGGTATAGCTGCGCAGTCGGAGCTGCCTTTGATACTCGCTATCATCCAGCTTTTGTCACATTTCCGCGGTCCCTTACCGAGTTTTTTGCGGATCGGGCAAAAGCGTTACTTGAGATTGAGCTTGATTCGCCCCCTACTGTGGCCACCGTCCAAGCACTGGTTATCCTCAGCGCGCATGAGAATGGCACAGGCAGGGATGCCAGAGCCTGGCTGTACAGCGGTGCGTTCGTCTATATCACTGCACGTGTTTCTGGGCACTAAATGAGTCAGGTATGGCGATGAGATTAGCATATCTTCTGGCGCTGGACCAAAATCTCATGCAGTACATCGAAAAGGGCCTTCTTACAGTAGCAGAGGCAGAGCTTCGTAAAGTCGTCTTCTGGGGAGCTTGCGGAGTAGACCAGTAAGCTCTCATCAAACGCACGAACTGGTCTCTTTTGACAATCAATGACAGTGCCTGGAGCTTCCAAATTGGACAGCCTTTCCGATTCTCTCCCAAAGATGCCACTGCCACGAGGCCTGCTTCTCGTCATGAGAGAGCTGAACAATGGACTGCCTACGGGTCATCGGCATCGCCCTCGATTTCTTACACAGACTATACTGATCTGGTGTGTCGGTACCAGGCCTCGCTGATTGAAACAATGGGCCCTTTGTCTACTACCGTATACGGAGATGTTTCCATTCCAAAGTCAACACTCCAAGAGATCAATGCCAAGACTGTGGCCCGGCTTCTGAAATGGAAAGCTACTCTGCCCTTTGAAGTTCAAGTCAACTGCGCGGACCACACCACGCCTTATCTTCCACACGTTCTGATGTTGCAGTAAGTTATCTAATTTTGCAGTTAACTCTTGGTTGTCGTTTTAGAGACTGATTTTAATAGTATGCAATATCATCAGGCAATTATCTACGCTCATAGACCATACATGTCCAAATCTTACCTCCAACCGCAGCCACCCCAAGGACCAGGAGCTCACCATGCTCGACAAATGTGTATTGAATCGGCTAGTTCCATCGCACAACTTCTTTGCTCGTATGAAAACCGGTATCCTCTGAGACGTATGAATATCCAAGCTGTAACCATCATATTCTCCGCGGCCTTACCACTGCTCTTCACCACAATTTCACATCAACTTTCTCAAGAAGACGAGGTGTTTGGCTACTTGGGAACTTGCTTCAGGGCATTAGATGAACTAGGATCTACATGGGAGAGCGCCAAAAGAGCTCGAGAATTTATAGCCAGGCTTCAGCGTCATTGGGATATTCAGTACAAGTCAAGTAATTGGCCCGGCCGCCGCCCTGGACGGAGCCAAAGTAGATCAAAAGCCTCAGGGGAAGGACCTGCGGCCTCAGGGTCCACAAATTATAAGAACGGTAGTGCTGTAGAGGCCTCCCGATCTGGGGGCAAATATCACGCGACTGACGATAACGTAGGTGTTGATTTTGATCTAGATTGGATGCTTACGATGGATCTACAGGGGATGTCTCCAGATTGGGGTAGCTTCTTTTCTGTCACATCTGGGGATATAATGTCTAATAGTTCGCTGAGACACTAGCCTAGAAGAGGGAATTCTACGTAAGCTGAATGATATTCTATTCTGAATTAAGGAATCGCCACACTCAAGTCACAGAAGCTTCCAGACTAGATGCAATGTGCGGCCAATGTGGATACCGTAGTCATCAATACTACTTCTTGTGACTACATTGTGATAATCCATCTAATGACCAATATTTCTACACCGGAATCTCGGCCTAACTTTTGCACGGGCATATGCCCGCCGACTTCCGGACTATGTCGGCTGCATTTCCGACCAAGACAACTAAGGCCGTACTCCCGAGTGGAGCACGCTACGGGCCGATCACCAGCGACTTCCGCCTGCGGCCAATGCCCAATTATACGGACACTCGGCGAGGTCAAAATTTGCTACTAAGTGCAGAACACGTGAGGTACAAAAAAGGGTTTATATCCTTGGACGCTAGGACATGGGTTAACGCGGGGAAACCTTTCTATGTTCATTTCCAAACTTCTCACCTACAGCACGCAACAAATCAAAGATGTCAGCCGTAAGTACACCTCCGCTGACAATAACGAGGCGGTGCTGACTAGCAAGGCCCAGACTCACATGCGCCCTATAAACCACATCGGTGTCTGCGTGCCCGATATCGAGGCTGTGACCAAATGGTACACCGAAATCATGGGTTTCAAAGTGCACGGTAACAAGATCAAGCACATAAAGCGCTCCGAAGACCCCAACAATGGCATCTTCAAGATTTATCCATCATCACTACAAGAGGTGAAGCTGGCTTTCATGGCCACTGGCAACGGCGTTGGTTTTGAGGTTTTTGAGTTCATCGATCCTGTGTACCAAAGGACAGAAGAGTTTGAGTACAACCGAGGCGGCTTCTTCCATCTCTGCGTGACAGATCCAGATCCTCATGCTCTCCTGGAAAAGGTTCTTAGTAAGGGTGGGAGCAGAGTTGGTGATGCTATCGTCAACATGCCCAGCGGCTCAAATTGTCTATATTTTAGGGATCCATGGGGGAATGTGGTGGAGGTTTTAGATATGAGCTTTGATCATATGGCAGGCATAGACACGGCCTAATTTGACTTCAAAGGTCATAAGAGAGTCAAGGCGAGCCTATTGGTTCGATAGAATAGGTGTGAATGGAGTTTGGGTAAAGTTAGAAAACAACCTTTTGGTTCACATGTGATATGCCGACCAACAAATAGGACACGAGGTGTTTCCTTGGTCAGAATACAGGTATTACTCCAATTGGGGTCCAAATTAGTGCTATCATCACACAGACTGGTGGCTCAATTAATCCGCCCAACTTGGGGGTCTCGCTTCCCCATTTAATGTGCGAAGCATCAGTTATTAACGGCCTTCTAGTCCTTAGCTTTGTCCCTATTACATCTCTTGGTTTAAATCTCACTTTCCGGGTAGACTTTACACCTTTTATGTAAGATGTGACTTCTACTGAACCTTGAAGTGAGGGCCGTGTCTTTCAGGAGATGCCCCCTCATCTTCTCCTGCCCATACCCTGCTCTCCTCCCGTGGACCATGACGTTCCAATGCTCCATGCTTCATGCTCCATAGCAACCATGCCTAGTCACGCCATCATCGGTCGGATAGCCCCCCGTGGAGGTCCCTTACCACCCATACTCCGCATCCTCTCCACTTATCCTTTTCGCCCACCTGTCCAGCCTTGATCTGGGAGACAGGATGAGAATCCCCTCAGGCCACTCTCAAATCTTGTCCACATCGTCTCTAAGCACCCCTATGCTAAAAGTAGTTAGCCCACTGGCTGTACCTCGAGGTTCCAGCACGTAGCTGACCACAGGTGATGGTAACATCACGCATTTAGGGACAACCACACTTAGAGGCATACTTCCAACAGTGCCTCTTAGATAGGTTTTGAGAGAGGGTCAAGGCCCTAAAATGCTATGTGTTTGGACATACCCCGATACACCCCCCGACAGCGATCAGCTAGCAGGCCGATCGCTATCTAGCGCTTACGTCACGCTTGGCCTTAAACCCAAGATAGAAACCCTTGTTACTCCATAGTCTACCGCTCCTTCTGCTGCATTTACATACACACCGCCGCCGCTCCAACTAGGGACAAACCCGGACCATAACCACCAACTCTTTTCACCCACAAGCTCGATTGCTTTAAGGATAACAATATCTTGGACTTACTTTCGTTTCCCCCGTCTTCTTTCCCTTTACCTTCGCCAGTTATACAACTCCACACATATTCAGCCACCCACACATACATAGCCAAGATGGTTCATTCGGCTTCAGCGGAACCTACTGCCAAGACTACCATGCGCAAGGGCAAGTTTCTACTCCCCCCCTCCCCCTCGGTGCCGACTGATTGCTGCGCCGCAAGTTTTCTTTGCTCTGGGCTTGCTTTTTACTCTTTGAAGCAATGGTTGCTAGCCCACCGCACCCCCGCATCAGTTAGCACCACGGCTGGAATCTTAACCCATCTAACTGTAATCCCATGTAGAAACCCGCAGAGTATCTGCCTTGACACCTTCACAACTTGCTCGCAAGCGATCCTATGACCGAGAGGCGCAGAGGGCCATCCGGGCCCGAACCAAGGAATATATTGAGCGCCTGGGGCGAGAAATTGAAGAGCTCAAAAGTAAGCAAAGCCGCGACCACACTGTGCAAGACCTTCTACGGCGCAACAAGTCACTCGAAGAGCAGCTGGCCCGGTTAAAGGAGAAAATGGGCGGTTCTCTGACTTCGTCGCCCTGCTCTACTCCAGGTACGTTTATGTTAGGTGGCGGAATAAAATCCGCCTCAGATTTGCTGACATGAAAACCCATAGCCGATCATAATAACTCCAACACTAGAGGCGAGACCATTCCCAGCCCCAGAGTCCCGCCTTTCACCTTCGCCGATCATGGCCCTCTCCCCAACTACAGCCGGCAAGACGTGCTTCACCCCAACGACTGCAAAACCTGGGATAGTGCGGTCCCTTGCCTTATTTCATCCAATGTTTCCAGCCCCTCGTCAACAAAAATGGATGAATACAGCACCAGCTACATACCGACCAGCGTACCAGCCTCGATGCTAACGTTTAGCAACACTGGCACCAACAACATTGGCGCCGTGGGGCACAGGGACGTCAAGCTAGAGTACAAAGACTTGAATCCTGGTATTAACTTCGGTGAAGCTGGCGATCATGGCATGCTTAAGTGGGAGACTAATTCCAGTGTTATTTTAGGTATCGGTTTCCACCTTAGTAACTCATTGATGCAGACTCCTGACACTTACATGCCTCAGCAGCCCCGACAACCGCAGCCACAGTAGCAACAACGTCAGTAACAATGGGCTTGGAATGTGTACCTAGCTATTTAATACCCTTAAATAAAGTCGTGAGTTCACCGAAGTATTATTGAGGGTGGCTCTTCGTGGCACCTGTTGTCGCCTAGAGCACAGCCGCCCTATTATAACCAAAAGCTAAGGTGACTTTTATTAAAGATAGCCACTAGGCCCTAATATCGGTTGCTCTTTTTAAGGAGAGCTATGGGGATATGATATACTGCAACTCATCTTACCCAGGACCCGATACGAACTCCCCTCCTAAATAAGCTACAGACACTCCTAGATTAGAAACAAGGACACCATGCCCAGAAGCCGAACACTGACGGACACTACCATTACCGTGGGCCACCTATCAATGCAGGTCAGGCCGAACGACTCTAGAAGAGTGACAACATCGGTAACATGCTGTGTGTACTAGCGAAAAACAAGGACTTCCTCGTGAGTAATGAGGCAAAGGCGGAAGCGCGAAGAGCCGCACGAGGAGGAAACAGTTAGGGAAAACCAACATACCAAACCCGCTTCACACGGCTTAGGCTAGCGATGGCACAGCAGCAGCGGCAGAATACCCTGCCAGACGGGGTCTAAAAATGCTCTAAGCGAACCGACAGAGCACTACTACGTACACACAAACGATCTCTGTATGATGGATCGAGGAGACGCGAAGCAGACATGGTCTCCCAGCTTCGTATCGTGATGGCTGGGATCAACAGCTAGTAGAGATTTGCACGATTTGATTGGGTGAAAAGCGAAAACGGGGCACATTTCTCTAGAGTCGCAGCCGGGGCTAGTCTGTATTTAGGTTAGATTATGTGACAACAATCGAATATGGCTTAGCTGACGCCGCTGTGATCGACTCAATACTTCCATTTTCGGTAACCTGGCCATTGACTTTTTGCTTCTTCTCGGCGACGACATGGACACCTGCGAAACTCATGTACAGTGTAAACGACGTGAGACAAGCACTTTCGGGTTACTGAATCTACTTTCCGCTACATTTGCTTCTTTCATCGAGTTGATGCTGCTGTATCTGACTTAAGATATGCATTTTTGATGGCTGAACTAACGATTACCGAAATGGCCATCTTCCAAGCTTATGCTGTTGTAATCCGACTTGAGACATGGCTGAACGCCCTTTTCAAGCCCCCCCAGAGTTCAACTTCATAAACAAGTAAACGACATCGCAAAAATACCTTGCATCTCGTGGCTTGTATTATTGATTACTATGATTATGCTGGATAAAATCGCGAACCTGGTTCTCAAGTGGCAGACGAGTCTTGATTCTATTCGATCGCTTATAACCCTCTTTCTTAGGGGTAGGGGGGTGGCTGAAGGCTTACTGAACTTAGCGGTACTCGTCATCGCATCGACATCGATGATAAATGACGTGGCCTTATTGTTGCTGAAGCTGCAAGGACCGGCGCCCGGATGAGCCCGCTGCATTAGCCACTATGGCATGTCAGACGCAGTGAGAAACCCAGACTTTTCTCGCCAGCCTGTCGTAAGCATCACGACGGGTGTTCCCGTGTGGTATCAATGGTCGAAGCTTGTGCGACACAATCGTTAGGTCGGAGGGACGAAGCTTAGTCAAGGGTTCATCGTCAATATCGCCCTCACTAGGAAAGTTATAAGCCAACTGAGTTAATTCAGGCGAGCTTTGCTTATAAGGGGGACCTGCAGCAGCCATAGAAAGGTTTCACAGAGGCTTGCTCGGAATATTGTGCACAACTTGCATTAACTAGTTACGTCGAGATCCTGGTTTTGAATCGGACGCCCGGGGGCCTGATCTGCGACGACTGACATCCACAGGTTTTCGTATGCTTGTTGCGGGTAGCTGTTATACAGGGCGATGGCTCTCAGCAGGACTGAATGGACCTCTACGTCGAGCTACGGTTCAATAGACGTTTCATCTTCCACGCCAAGCAAGGGAGTCACGTTACGTTACTGACCGTCACCTGCCGTCGTCTCAGGTACAGCACGTTCAGATAGAGTACGGGGCGACCACAGGTCGCTTTCGTAGGGTGATGATGTATGACTGACCCAGTAAGCTCGTGATTATTAAACGGTGAAAATGGGGAACGAGTGGCTAAAATGCCAGCACCCCATGGTCGGGCATCAACATACAAATGTTGGCATTGCAGAAGTAGTGACGTCCCATTTACGGCTTGTCGGTTGTAAGCGAGCCGCAGATGGATCCACCTTTCCTTGTAATAGGATGAGTCCCGATGATCAAAAGTGATAATTTAGCACGTAACCAGGACCATGGGATAGCGGGGAAAGAGGAGACAGTTAGGTCCGGCACGGCTAACCGAAGCAAGGGTCCGGAACGGGCCTTGGCCCAGACGCTAAGTGCCAGAACGCCGAACTCGTCGGCACTTGTGTGGACTCGTCGCACCTAACCAGCTAAATACTCCAGATGATGTGGCCAAATCACTTTCCAGCAACGGGACATTGCAAGGTTATATCACAGGGATTTTACTAGGTGGAGGCTGTGTAGGTAGGCCTAAGAGTGGCAGAGTCAAAATGAAAAGCTGAATGAGGACGTTCCGAACTATCCCGCACCCTCTCGCTCTTTCTCACCCTCGCACCCTCCCCCTTCATACTGTACCCTCTTTTTGGAGAACCCCGCTGCGTCCCTGACAGGGCTTAGCTTAGGCTAGTCAAGGCCTAGAGAGAGCTCGGCAAGGCAAAAAGGCAAGACAGGCTTTCGCTCGCTAACTAAGCCTGTGCTGGGGGAGACTTTCCACTGCACCCACGCCCCAGAAAAAGCAAAGTGGCTTCTTGCTTCACGCCGTGAAGCAAGAAGCGAGCGAGCTACTAACACAAAGGGGCGTCCACTCATAAAACGCTCGAGTTTACTAAAGGCTAGAAAGAGCACGCCTAAGACGGCTGAAACCAAACGGCAAGCGGCGCTACTAAAAAAGGCTTGAGCATGGGCCACAAAAGTAAAAGTAGGACAAGTAGAGCAACTTAAGCTTTAAGCAACTAGATCATGTGAGGAAAACACTACAGGACAAATCGAGCACAAGTTAAGCTTGAAGAGGCAGAACACCAGAGGGAGGGTCCCCCTAAAAACAGAGGCTGGGAAAGAAAAGAACTCTCGTAAACTTGAGCATTGATGACTGTAGCCCAAGCAGGCTATTTCCTCCGGTAGCTTCAGCATAGGCCGGACCCAAGTTTGGCCCTGTTGGAATACCCCGCATCAGGCCAGCTCTACCGGCAACGGCAGCGAAAGCTAAAGAGTGGAATCCATCTGAACCCCCACTCAAAGCATGTTTATTTTCCTAGTACCCCGCCGCCAAAATCTACATATCATGTATTTCTGGAATGCCTTTTCTCCTCCTGTAACCTCTTTTGTTGGCTCCGTCAACCTGGGCACGGGGCCACAGGCACAGCCCGCTGCAACTGTGGCCTTTGCACTAACTTGGCCAAGCTCAAAACTGCAAATAACGCCGCTGCCGGCAGCCTTCGATTCAATGAGGTCGGGGCTATTCCGACCTCTGATAACAGAGTCAATCAAATGACACGGAAAGACAACTCCCTTGTATTGTTACTGTCAACTGTGTTCACAGGCGATGAAAGGATTGGCCCCTGGCGAAAAAGGCCGATAACGATAAAAAAAAGCTACACGGCTAATCCAGTGTTTTTTTGTTGCCGAGCCCATTGAATTGATTTCTATTCTGTCTGCTGGTGCAAGATATATTCACCTATTGTCCAGTGCATGCATCCAACATTATGGTGAGGACTTTCACAAGTGTCGACAAAAATGCGGAAATTGAGGGTCCCGAATAAGTGCAAGACAGAAGGCTTGTCTTGGTCTATTGCACATCTGCATTCGTCAAGGTTGTTAGAATTACGCAGTGTGGCGTGTGCAGTGATCCGAATTTGCATAATAAATGTACTGTTGTAAGGATATTCTGACACCAGCCGAGGGGGTACAAATACCTGATAGAACCCCTCACAGAAAACAGGGGCTGAGGGCATCCCCAGTCAATACGATCATAAAAAGTCCTGACCCTTACTCAATAGAGAGATCGCCTTCGTGTTCGAGTTAGCTGTTACAATTCCAACAAGGATGACGTCTCTAAACTTACACCAAAAGAGGCCCGGAACCTCGGCATAGAGATAATTACGCTTAACATCGACAGTAGAAATCTGGGAGCGTACATGGCTTAATAGAGAGTTTTGCTATGGCAAATAATGCAGGGGGAATATCGTTTATGACTGTACTTGGAATAGTTTACGCCTTTTACAAGATCCAACATTCCAACACATAGTCCGGACTGCATGGCTTAAGTTTACGGACTTTCCCGTCTACATCAAAATGTCTCGCATCTCAGCGCGCGTCTTTCAGCGCGCCAGAATATGGCCGGTTGGTAACTAATTGCTTTGAGACACACATGGGTAGCGACGAATCAGCTGATTGATCAGCTGATGCTGTGCCGTGTGTGGCTTGCCAAATTCGTTGGCTGGATAAGGATGATACAGGGGCTGATCAGCTTGACCAAAACAGTGCTGTGAAACACCGTGGCCCTTCATTCTTCAATTGCCCCAGCATGCCTTGGTTAAGAGATTTAATGCTTTCATTGTCTAGCCTCGCTAGATCGTGTCGGCCTCAGATTTCTCACCAGCCAACCCGACTTCTCTGCACTGGCGGCCAGGGCTAGCTATCTTAGACCACTCCGTCCAGTCATTGCTTTTCGTGATCCATCCAATATTCAAACGAGGCGGGCCACCGTTTTGACGACCGTGCATATTTGACAATCAATGGCTGCAATGGAGCATGTTCCCGAGTCTTCTCAGACAAAGGGTCCATTGGTTGTTGCTGTTGTCGCAGTTCTATTATTCATCTCCACATTGATGGTTGGGCTAAGAATTGTCAGTCGTACGCTTGTCAGGCAGTTTACGCTTGACGACTTTTTCGCCATTGCCTCCTGGGTATGTTCAATTCGACGTGGTGACAACTTCGAAGTATGTGCTAACATTCGTTTAAAGGCGTCTATCATGGCCTGTGGAGTCACAATAGCCTCAAGTGCGTGCCCACGCAATAGCCAAACAAATTTCGGTTCCACTGAATATGCAACTAATACTCGGTAGTGACTCAATATGGTCTTGGACGGCACCTAGAAAACGTATCTGGCGAAAATATGATAATCTACCTAAGGGCAAGCAATACATTCCAATCTCGGATTTTCAATATGATTTTACAGCTAACTTCAGCCGCAGTCATTTTGGATATCCATTTTGGCATATACCATTGCGCTAATTCTTATCAAATTGACATTCCTACTGCATTATTTTCGGTTGCTATCAATTTCGGGAATGCGAAACGCCTGTATCGGGGCCATTGTCGTCGTCGTCCTATGGGCTATTTCTCAGCTTATTGGTATATTCGTGGAATGCATTCCTCTAGATGCCGCCTGGGATAAGAGGGTTCAGGGAAATTGCATGCCAAATGCACTAGACTGGTGGTACTTTAATGGGATTTTCAACTTGGTCAGCGATATCGCTGTCATAATGCTTCCGCTCCCGGATTTATGGAAGCTTCGACTTCCGCGTGGCCAGAAAATCTATCTAATGGGCGTTTTTGGGTTGGGTTTCTTGTGAGTCAAGAGTCACAAAACTAATGCTTGAATTCGGCTAATTGAATATGCTTTCAGCACTGTGATCGTCTCTATCATCCGTTTACAATGGCTACAGCCGGAGGAAGATGTCACATGGTGGAACGTAACACCGGCTTTATGGTCAGTGGCTGAAATCACTTCAGCTCTTTCCTGCGCCTGTCTTCCGTTTCTAAAGCCCTTTGCTATACGGCTTACATTGCTCTTTACTAAAAAGGTTAAATGCGACAAAAGCGTTCACTTACATGGCGAGTCCAGTAAAGCAGATACAGAGTCGCATCTTGTTGAGCGACAACCGGGGCAAGAAGAGAAAAAGAAATTGAACAGTGTGGGCAGCGACCATGTCGAAATAGATTCAACAACATGATTGCAATAGATACTTTATTTCACTTGCAGTTGACAGATTGTCATGAATCTTACCATGGATTCTTGGATATTTTGACGGCTTAGAGGAGACGCACACACAACCACGCAGCCGGCCACAGAGGCTGAGGTCCAGGGTGGCCTCACAAGGCCACCGTCTGCTGGTATTGACTGGGGCCTATTCTAGACAACAGTATTGTTGGCTTTGTGTCTTGACTATGGTCAAGGTGCAAACCGAATTGGACACGCAATCGCTATCCCACTCTCGGAATGCCTATTTTAATTGTACCCAACCATATGAACTCCCATGTAAGCTTCTTACTTAGTTATTTCATGCTATACTTGATAAAGAACTAGCCTTCAAGTTGCTTGAGGTTGCATCGACTGGCATTTGATGTTCTGATAAAATGGAGATGGTATTGCGGGTGAGCTTGTCACTAGCCCGGTCGATTCGCACAACAACCGACGAAATATCGTTGTGCCAAAGCGATAGGATTGATTATCATACGATTCCTCTTTTTTTTTCATGATCCTATTTTAGGCAGATCGATACAAAGCATACTCTTGTCAACCTCTTTTCTTCCATTGTGCTCGGCTCAATTGCGGCGGCAGCGACGGTTCCCGCCCCACACAAGCATTTCCTCCTTCACCCTCCCCATTAATCCAAGAAAAGAAATAAACCTAATGTACAGAATAATTACATCTCTAAGAAGAGATTATTCGTTCTCTCATTGCCTAATCCGAGTTGAAAAAACTCACCCTGTTTGGGCGCAGCCGGCCATTTGAGTACCGCCGGATCCTATTGCAGCTTCGTCGAGCTAAGTGAATATCTCGAGCTGAGTTCCGCGTAAAGGCGGCGCCACAGAGAGGACAAAAGCATTTTGTAGCTGCACTTGACCTTTCACGCACATGCCTGGTGTAGTTACTCCGGGAAGCGAACCGTTTTCCGTTGCATCCATGATCCCAACACCGAGGCTTTTCATCAAGCCATACCGCCGTGATTCCTTGTGGTGACACTATAGGCAGTTCTTCTTGTATATTATTCTTCCAAGTTTCTTGACTAGGTTGCAACTCAAATCCAGTGTAGAAGTTCATTGGAATAAGTTCTGGTTCGGGTGGTATTGTTTTATCGATGCTTTGGGGTTGCTGTGAGTATGTAATGCTAGCCATTGTGTCCAGTTGCAACTCTGATGACGCGGCAAGGTGACTTGGCTCCCCGGCAGGTAATCTAAAGATATGAGCAAATTTTGGTTGATTTCAGTACTAGGGAAAACACACTGTGTGCCATGCGACGTATCTTGTAATGGAATAAGACCGGAATACAGAGTTGGCTCGGTCCAATGTCCAAAATCAGCCAGACCACCGACAACTCTGCTATGGTCCACATTTTCGAGCCCGAAGCTCTCCAGGTACAAAGGAGCACTCATTTCGTTCGTAGTACTGATGGCGAATTCGGGAAATGGATTCAACAAGAACAAATACAGATTATACTCTCGAGATGAAGATATAGAGTTTGTGTTTATTGTTTTTTCAAATTTCGGTCTTCCGTCTTGACAAGCCAATTTAAACAATCAACTTGACTCGTTGGTATTATTCAACCTTATTTTTACTCTAACAGCCCGTTCTCCTTCTCACCATCGCCAAGCCCCTGTGACATAATCCGCAAGACTATCGCAGACGCCTACTTGCCTGCTTAGTGCTAGCGACTCCTGCGGCAACTAGGTACGCATGCACTCTTTGGCTGTTGGTCGTCTCCGGGTGGAATACTGCACAAGGCGCAAGTAGAAAGTGAAGAGCCACAACTGAAGGAGTATGGTCCTTGCTCTGCATGTAAAGGGGAAAAAGGACACGCGGTCCTCACGCATGTCACGATATCGCCCGGTGCCTAGACGTTGGCACTACTGCATCCCAGATCTGCAATCAGGCTCGGTTATCCCATCTTACGTCAGACGTTTACTGTATGATGCAGCGTCGATCACGGACATCCCCGCCCTGCTGTGTTGAGATTATTCACGTCCCAATACTGCCAATACAACAGATGCGGCTCAGATTAACATTTCAACCCGGAGACGGTGGCCTGGCCACTAAGAAACACCACTCAAGCTTGTTCTGCAAATTATATATTGCACAAATTCTCGGTTTCGTTTTGAAGTTGTCTCTGCCGTGTGCATTATCAGCCACGGCGGATTTGTGGACCAACAAATACCGCAGGGCAGAAGTGAATCCTAATCTTGCGCGACCAACACGAAGTCCAGTGGGTCCCGCCCAAGGCACTCCCATGGCACGAAACCAAGCTTGGATACGATTTTATTCCAAATCATATATTCCAAATAACACAACTCAGAGCTAAGACTGATTCGAGACCGACGTGTTTAGACCCGGCTTTCTCCTTTAGAAAGTGAATCAATGAAGGCTGCTCTATTGGCCCATCACATACGAATACGAGGCACAACGATTCATAAACCCCTTTCACCGTGCATAACATTATGAATGGCTTGGTGGGATAAACCCGGACTACGATCCGATTCGCCAGTAACAACGCGCAACGCGAGACGCGACTCTCCACAAGTTCCACATTTTTCGCGTAACCTACCCTAGAGTAGGATAAACTCGTCTCGAGATAGAACATATCAATATAGGCAAGTTATATACATTTATAAATCCGGTCATTCAGCGTATTTTATTTTTGTAACCTTATTTCTGTGGCCTTATATATCCTACTGGATCTGAAGTAGGGTCACATAGGTGGTTTCTGGTCAAATACACAAAGTTATCACGAATGTTGTTTTAGAATAAGAACCATAAATTAAAACTTGCAGTCACTGATCTACACCTCACACCTTTTGATACTATCTCAATCACAAAAACTTCAATCAAATATCATCAAAACTCAACCAATTTCATTCCAGGAGCAGGGTACCTGTCACCCGAGACAGGGAAATCATTCAAGACAGCGTCTATAGCCGCAAGATCCTTGTCAGTCAAATCCACCGTGATAGCGTTCTCATTCAGCCTGGCCTCGCATCTAGCGCCGGCTACGGGAATAATAAATGGGGCATTTGGCTTTCTGCTCTGAACCTTCAGCCAGGACAAGGCCAGCTGAGGAGGTGTCACGCCCTTTGCATCAGCCAGCTTTCCAAGCGCCGTGACCAAGTCCAAGTTCTTCTGGAAGTTCTCGGGCTGGAATCGTGGAAACACACGCGGATAGTGGCCGGTCGGCAAATGGTTCAAACTCTTGATGGCGCCTGTCAACATGCCGGCTCCAAGTGGAGTGTGCGCAGCGATGGGAATATTCAGCTCGGCACATGTGGCCACTACGCCATTCATGAAAATGTCTGCGGCCCAGAGGCTGACTTCCTCTTCCACCATGCCGATCTTGCTGATCGCAGCAGCACGGCGGATTGTTGCTGCTCCAACCTCGCTCAGAAGTATGCCACCAATTTCGCCCGCAGCCTTCTGCTCGGCAAGTGCCTTGACGGTGTCTTCAACCGGCACGTTGGGGTCGACGCGAGCAATGCCGAATACATCAATCTTCTTGTGACCGCCGAGGATCTTGTTGGCTCTGGCAACAAGACGTCGAACTCCATCAGGTGAGCCGTCAATGGCAAAGGTTCGCATATCCACCACCCCGCTTTTGATGCACAGCACGACCTTGTCTACATCTTCGGGGTACGTAGAGAAATAGCGCCCCATCAGATGGAGAGAGTTGTACGCTGGCGTACCGTAGAAATCGGCTCCACTCCAAACGTTGTACCCAGCGCTTAGAGCTGCTTTGAGGACGGAAAATGCTTCTTTCTCGGGCATGGATTGGTCGGGCAGGGTCATTCCTATTGAGCCAGTCAAAAAATTGGGCATCTCCAAGGTGGGCGGGCGGGTGGTGAACCATACGCATGAGACCAAGGCCATTTTGGCTGACAGATTTGCCTACAACGGTAGTCATGGTGATTTTTGTAAGTGTCTTGTGTTGTGTAAATGAGTTTTTATTTACTATGCATATAGCTTTTCTCTAAGAAACATTTTGTGTGGACATTGGCTTAGATAAACACCGGTGTCTTGCGGAGTTTAGCATCAGCCCGGTAGCGACTTCACTTGCCGCAACAACATCAAGAACGCGAGCCGACTTTGACCTATATTAAATCCGAGATTCCAATGGATTCGCCGGAGAAAACGGACCTCGCTTCAAAGCCCACCTGTATGGCTTGAAAATGTGTTGGTGGCTGTCGGAGCACAACCAACAAGCCAATCAACTAGAGACTTGGGAGGGGGCATTGAGCCACCTGCATTCTTCGACGACAAACTATAGTGCGACGAATACGCCTAGCTGTGGGGCTAGTTCGTGTTTCACTCTGAGTTTGCTATTAACTCCTTGCCGTTAACTCCTTGCTTTTCTGCATCCGCCAGTGCACAACCAACAGGTTAGGTTTGCCGCTCATAAGACATGTTTTTAACCAACACGTCACGATTTCCTACGTCCGTTAAGCTCGGCTGGGTAAACCGGTTTCTTGGACCCGATGTGTATATTTGGGGACTTAGCAGTAAACCAGGATGTAGTCAGCCAACTCGATTTTAATATTGAGCGCACAAGGTGGAAACCCTCCAGGGCAGACCCACATGAAGCGGTGACGTACCCCGGCGTAAATGCGATGAGCAGATGTTGATGCTGAGAAATCCTCTGGATGTGAATGATATTGAGTCTATTGAATGAAATAGACCGGAAATCGAGGTGCGTAGAGTATGTCGCGACTTTTGGATCATTTTGGCTGTTGAGTGAACTTTGCTGACCATTGACCATAAACCGATAATTCTTGATTTCGAAACCTTGAAGTTAAAGATAGAGAATTATAAGATGATCTCGCTTGATTGGTTACTAGGAGATTCGGAAACAAGCCTTTTTTGTTGTGGAAGACTACGGAGATGAAAAATTTCGTTGGATCAGGTTGGCAATGACTGACAGAGCAGATGCAAAGTTAGACCATGTTCTGTATTCAATTCAGAGATGCATGATTTGTCTGGATCGAAAACATAATATTTTATTGAGAGAATAAACATAATCATCTATTAGTGAGTCATTGAAACAATTACTATTATTCATTTTATTTCTTAAATCTTTTTATAGCTTTTTCTGTCTGCTATTCACGAGTGGTAGCATTTACTCCCCCATTCCTCATATATGCCTCGCCAAGGATACCTGGTTCGTACGGCGGAGGGGCAGCTTCTGTGTCGGATTCGGCCGAACGTCTGTTGTTGTTTGACGTAGAAGCTTGGTTGTTGGCTTGATCACTGACCGCTAGAAGAGGATTTAAATGAATTGGTTTGTTCTGCCCAGCACCTCTGATTCTGGCACGTCTTTTCGACAAGAGCATGATGACACCTACCAACGCAGCAAGACCTGCAAAAGATCCCAGAATTGCTCCTACGATGACGCCTTTACCTTCAAACTCTTCATTTGTACCCTCGTTATTTTCCGTCGGATTTTCTGTCGGCTCTGGTCCAAATACTATCCCAGTCTCTACCGATAGGGAAATCTCTCCTCTTGCAGCGCTGCAGTATAGATCAAGTACGTCGGTGGCAGAGCTGAGACCTTCTGTAGACATAGTGCTGCAACCGAACCGAATATTTCGGGTCAACTTGGAAAATACGTTGTTGGATACCTCTTCCTTGATGCACACGCATGATGCCAGAGCCTGGGAGTCGCCGGGACATAAACTAAGGGACTGGCCCATGACTGCACGTCCTATTACGTTTTGAACACAAGTCTGAAGATTTTGGAAATCGGATATGTCCGTGATATAGTAAGTCATGTCACCTGGTGGATCGGTAAAGGTTGGCATTGAGGGCGTTGCTGAGCTGAGGCTGCAATATCCTGAGAAGACTGCCCATGCAGATGTGACGTCAGCTGAATTGTAAGAGCAGCGACTGCTGACAAGTGTCTTCACGGCACTCTTGACAGAGGCAGAAAATTCATTGCATACACAAGAGGCGAGTCCGTTTCTTTCCGCCGGGCAATTGTATTGGGTCTAATCGGGTGGTCAGACAGCCAGGGTTGATATTGTTACAACTTAACTCACCATATTATTCATCACCGAAGTCAACCCACGCTGCGCACATGGCGCTAGCTGACTGAAAACATCTATTTCTTCAATGTAGGAGGTTATAGCGTTCTGTGAGTAGGTCGAGGAAGTCAAGATGGTGGCACCCTGGTCGCAGTATTCCTTGAGGACTGCATTTGCTGACGATTGGTATTCAGTGAGTGCGGACCCGCAATCGCTACCAACATATTGTTGAATCGAATTGGATACAGCATCAAAGCTTGTTGCGCAGACACATGACTGTAGAGCTGTGACGTCGCCATCGCACCACCCGTTTCCGATTTGTGTTTCGATAACGTTGGCTATGGCATCGGAAGCACAGGGCCTCTGGATGGTCTGATTAGCTACGCGAGTCGACTTCAAAAAGATTAGAGTGCTGATGCGTACGAGAGAATCGTAGACTGGTAGGTTTGTTATGTAGTCTACGTCAGCTGCATGAGATAGGTCAACCAGCAAGAGTACTGCGATCAGCTGTGATCTTGCAGAATCCATAAACATTGTTGTTGTAGGGGTTCTGTGAGTGCATCCATAGTTTTGGAGTCTCCAATGTTGCCTGGGGCGCATTGATTGTTTTTATCAGCTCGTATTCCCTTTGTTGGGATTATCCACTACCCCTGCCAGCTGATGCTTGGCAGCTCCTTCATCCTTGGCGATCCAACTCAGCCCTGCTACGATAGCAGCGGTGGTAGACTTTTGGGTCAAGCTTAACATATTTCCACTATTTCCGCCAATAGAAGCTCCGACAGGTGCGAGGAAATCGACACACTACACACAAAGACTGGCACATGCACATTTGTTGCCCAACAGGACCGCCAAGCCCAGCCCAAGGCGTAATCTTACTCAGCCTATTTACCCCTTGCTCCCACTGGAAGGACCGACATTGTTAGCGAAACCCGTGACTCGCTACGGAGGGCGCGATTCTAGATATGGGATGATCGAGCGCCTGCGCAACCGAGCCGAGGCTGAAAGCTGTACAGGAGCGAGATCGTTGGCTTGGCTGAGTGCACTCTTTCAGCCTTGCTGATTTCACTCCACACTTGATCATCTTGCAGCCTATTTTGACCACTTTTCACAATCATGTTAGTGTTCGGCTGAATTGAAACTGTCTTTAAAAAATCCCCGTTTGTCCTAGGCATCAAATCCAAGTAGTCTGCCAGGGCCCTTCTCTTCGTGGTCGGGTGAAAGTTGGCAAACGGTAGAAATCGGCGTTCGATGTGAAGTATTGAGGCAAGCTTCGACAGATGCGTCGCCGGTGGAATGTCGTCTGTTTGAGGCTAAAAAGATCTCCATAGCAAGAATTTGATGTCATACTCCAGTTTTGTTCCTCGGATATCCTCCTTCTGCCTAGCGGCAGTTCTCAGATGACGGTCCGAGGTTCGGCAAGATTGCCCCGCATTGAAAATGTGCCCAACGTCATTGAGGCGTAAGATTTGGTTTGGTAACAAAATCTGATCAGCGTCAAGAAATATGGAAAAGAAGATTGTAATTGGCTTTGACTTGTACGGCACGCTGTTGTCGACGGATTCAATTGCCACGCAGATTGCAGAGATATTCGGGCATGACGCAGCTCTGAGTCTGGCAACGCAATGGCGCCGATATCAGCTCGAATATACATGGCGAGCTAACAGCATGGGTAAATGATGCCCTAAAATGATCTTGGGATAATGAATTTACCTAACCTCCAATTAGGCACATACTGCTCATTCTCTGAAATCACTCGCGCAGCTCTACAGCACGCCGTGGCTGAAAAGGGCCTTTCGTTGACCAGCGGCGACACTGATCGACTTATGAATTCCTACAATGAGTTGAACACTTTCCCTGATGCTGATGTAGCAATGGAACTTGCGTCTAATCAACCTTCTCTGGACATTTACATCTTTTCAAACGGGACAAACGAGATGGTTTCCAAATCAGTAAGCGCCTCATCGGCATTATCCAAGATTGGTATCTTCTCTCAGCCAGGCAAAATCGTCACTGTTGACGATATCAAGGTATTCAAGCCAGATCCGAAAGTTTACTCTCATCTTGCAGACAAGATAGGTGTGCAGTTGGATCAAATTTGGGTTGTAACGGCTAATCCCTTTGACGCGCTTGGTGCCAGGTCCGCTGGGGCTCAGTCTGCTTGGATTGATAGAGCAGGGAATGGATGGGTTGATTCTCTTGGAAATTTGATCGGTGCCAAACCAACAATTATCGTGGGTGGAGTTGATGAAGCCGTCACAGAGATATTGAACATGTCCAATAAAGGTTGATGGATAACTATTCAATGCGGAATAAATGTCGAGGAAAATATATTTCTGCCACTATTTGTCTTCTGTATCCTTTCCCTTGGTGGGGTCTGCATCATCACACTCAAACACTACGACCCGTTCAGAATTACATGAATGGAGTTGCTCCGCATGTCCAACATTCCAGGTCCCATAACCAGACGTCGCTTCCTTCTTCAACCTCCCGAGGAATCTCCTCTGCAGACTTGTATGTGATACACGTGTTTGTACTTGGAGACCAGGTGAACGACAAGCAATTTGGTGGGCGGCGAATGCAAAGTTCCCAACATGCCAATGGATACTGGTAATTTGCCCCAACTGCTCTTGGAGATCGACGACTGACATCACTGCTCTCTTTGATCTCAACCTCGCACATAGCAGTGGGCGAGAGGCAAGTGGAGGTGCTGGGTGAACCCGAAGCTGTTGGGGTAGGGACGCTACTGGTGGAGCTGTCTTTGCAGGCCCAGCATTCCGCGTCCCAAGCCCACAAACCACTACCCGGGCGTTCTGTAAAATCCGAAAGAGAAACCGGGTGCACGTAGCATGTGTCCCCATCATAAGAGAATGATTTATATTCCCCCCATTTTCGAGGTAGCTGAAAGAATGCCCAGCACTCTTCCGCACTTTTAAGGCCGTCTCTAACTGCGCGATAGTTGCCAGCAAATTGTATCTCGATGCCACATTTTGCGCCAGGCGGAGGGCAGGATGTAGTTGCCGTAGCTGGAGCTACATCACTCGTGGTCACTGGGCTGGAATCGACCGTCGCTAAGGTCAGCCCTACGATAAGGGCAATTAATTTGGCTGCTGTCATGGTGATGGGTTTGTTTATCTTGTAGTTCTGCTGATAAATAGTTAGTTTATGACTGAATCCAATTTGATTTGGACAAAGAGATGCCAGTTAAATTTATACTCCTACAATTCCTAGGGTGGCATGATGAGCCGGTCTTTGAAGTTGTCGTGGCTAAAACTGCAAGCTGATGCAAGTAAGATATGAGTATGCGTGATAGTTCGTATTGACCCTTGCCTGATGGGATTCTCAGATGTTTAACTAGCAAGGGTAGATTAAAAAGCTCGGCAAAATACCGCAATATAGGCTTTACCTGCAAGTAGCGATTCCGATTGGATGATAATCAAGTGGCACAGAGGTTACTAGTTTGGAATTGGCAAATTGCTGCGCTGACCATTTAGAAATGGGTTCCCAGGGTGCTCAATACTCCAACCCCCCGCGACCATCAGCAAACACGAGTCATGAGCGGCGTGGTAAATATTTCCTCGGAGAATAATCATATCTTACGTATACAGAAGTAACTCGAACTTCGATTGTTCTAAGAACCCGGGTTGATTCTTCTGAAAAAGTCGCCTATTAATCGTCGGGGTTTGGATTTCTTTGGCTTTTCCAGATTCATATTGGAGTCCTAAATAGTGGCTGGTGAGTTGGTGAGAATATGGGGAATATTGCGCATGAGGTTGACTTGAATGAAGCGCTTTGTTCTTGCTTTTTGTTTTTCTTAGTGAAAAGGACTGGGGGTGACAAGGAGAAGAGCCGCACCGGTTCGTATTTAGTAGTCGGAGGTGATAGACATCATACCTGACGATGTTCAAATACGGACAGCCAATGAAGCTAGTCTTACACCACCATCACTTAGAGTTTCTTTTTCCAAATTGTTACAGACTGTGGATATCCAAATAAGTTTTAAAGAATGACATGTATTATCATCTATCGTCAACTAATCAATACTGAATCGTAGACACGAATTGATAAACTTTAGTACCCTACATGTGGAGCGGTTTTGCCTTAAATCAATGGGCGTGCTGCCTTTGTCGCCATAGGGGGGATTAATCCCATTTGCGCCATCTCTTCCAATGCTTCAAAGATGCTTTCCAGAGTGTCGACGTACCCGTTCCAGCCAAAACGACGAGCTTTGTTCATGCTTAGCACAAAACGTGGGACAGTGAAGGTAACACCTAGTATTCCAATGGAATCGGCTGGATTGTCTTCAAATGGATTCGATGTGATTTGAGGACAGCCTTCAGTCGCTTCTTTCCAAACCTTCGCGTTGACCGGGTCAACAATCCACTTGTCAAAATCAATGCTTAGGTTTTGCATGATGGAAGGTCCACACCCAAGGGCACTCTCTTTGCCACCCTTGGCCTCATGAACGATTGTACCCTCTGTGCTTTCTGCCGGACCTTTTGCGCCACCTTTAACGTCAAACCAACGAGCAAGCTCTTGAAACAGTCGGTCCCAAGTCAGAGAATTTCCATCCTCAGAGTTGAACGCATGGTTTTTGCAATCTTCTTCCAAAATAGCCCATTCACTGAGATATCCAGTGAGACGAGCAGTCGACAGTGATGGAGTGTCTTGCCAGAGATCCCAGTCGGCAGGAAATGAGAGGGGCTGTCCCTTTTGCGACTGCACCACTACGTATGTACCCAGAGCAAAGGCCATGTTCATTTGGGCAACATTGGTGGAGCCAATGATACCTCCTGGTCGAATGACATTCCACGAAGCCTCTGGGTTCTTTGCGCAATATGAGAACAAGCTTTCTTCTTGACCATAGTAGAAATTGGGCCCGAGATGTTTAGGCTGGTTGTCTGATTCGACACAAGGCTGTCGTGTTCTGCCAAACTGAACACCGTAATTCTTGCCTCCAGTCTGAAGCAGTATACGCTGGGGATAGAGTTTGGCAAGAGGAAGGGCCTCGAGAAAACGAGAAAACATGGTTTCGTTTACATCAGCTAGACTCTGGGCGTCTGACCAAATTGTGTCTCCGGCCTTGGGCTTTGGCTGTATGTATGCGTAGTAGAATACATGCCTACCAGTAACGTTTCTCTCATTCAAGGACTTGGCAATATCCTCTGACGATTGCAAAAGGTCAACTGGGACATGTATGACACGCTTCTGATCCTCAGATGAGAGCAAGTTGAGCAGAGCTTGAGAGGGGGGCCTTCGAGAGAGTGCATAAATCTTGGACCATCGTTCAGGGGAGTCAAGAAGGCAACGGATGGTGTTCCAACCAGAAATACCGGTGGCACCTGTAATGATTGCTTCGAGACCTTTGACCGAAGGGTCGATAGTAGGCAAATTACGGTAGATGCCAGACTGGCGCAAAGGAAACTCTCGCGAGGACTTCATTTTGAAGATGAATTGGAAAGAGCCTTCGTAAGAAGATGGTGAATGATGGAATTTATGTGAAATAGAGATGAGATGATGTTGGTTATTGGAGTAGATGCAAGAAGGAGTGAATTGAACGGTGATTAAATAGCTGAACAAAAGCTCCTTTATGACGTAAAGATTCCTAATTTGGATAACTGTATGCCAAGCGTCTGTGGCTTTTAAATCACGCACAATGTCGTGGTGATCTGGTCTATGGATGTAAAATGCCAAGATTATGATCTGAGCGTCGTGTGTGACTAATGACTTGCCTCTGCGACTCGTGGAGCGTGTATCGCGATAAGATCGGGTCTCCAATCTTCTACGAGTATGAATGATGTGAAGCAATTCCAACGGACATGAGATAAAAAAGCTTATAGGTTCATAACGAGTCGCTTTTGTTCAATGATTGCAAAGGCCCTCAGCTAAACTACTTCCTTCCAAGGTAAGCATTAACGAACATCGTGAGCTCAACTCAAATTTGTCCGTTTAGATGCCGTGTGAACCTGGCCCTTATTCATCCGTATATCCGCTGGGACTTTCGTGCCGGAATAGGCTTGGTTGTCACATTAACCTCCCGCCTCTCGGCCCGTGAGATGTAGATCCTTGGCAGGATCCGACGAATCAACTTGGGATACTCAACCTGTGATTGAGTTTAATAAATGGCCCCAGCCAACCGTATCCACAAAAAGACGAAGGCCCGAATAATAATGGTTTTACCTGCGACAGGTTGGCCAACCCGGACTTGAGATTAGAAGTACGGTCCCGTTTTAAACATCGTATATGGTGGATGCCGGCTCCACACCTGCTTCCGCCATTTGCAACCACAAAGATGTCCCTGACTTCATAGAGTGGCAGACTAGCTCTCAAGGCTTTGCTTTCTTTGCATCAGTAATGAAAGTTTTCTGATGGAGATGCTTAAACCGAATAGAAACAACAAGGGCTTACTGCTGTGGGCATTCTGCAGATATCCAGAACCCAGAACAGTGAACTTCACATGTGGAGCCCAGCACGGGCATAATGAAACTAGACTAGGAGATCCGGCCATGGTGCGTGTGGGAGCATGCATAAGATATGTGGGGGAGCGTGGAAAGTTAGCGAAATGTTCGGTCTTAGCCAAGTCCGAAAATTCCAAACTCCGAACCGTAACCCGCGGGATTTCGGTGCCATGCAAGGAAGGCAGTATAAATTGAAGTCTTTGGCTCCGTTATCCACTTTTATAAGGTAGTTGTCATCTGCATGTTTGAGATATCGATTACAATTAGCAATATCTTGAAATCACTGAATGGATCTTATTATAATTCTTTTTGGAAAACATTCATTTAAAGCACTTGCCGATTGAAATGATGAATTAGAAAATTTACATATTAATTTTCATTTAAAATCGTTAAGGACTACCCGGTGGGTTGACTAAGCAGCGGCGCTCGCAGGCTCACTGGGCTCTAAAGGCCCCCACCTCTCCTATCGGAGAGGTGGTTTTAAAATCTATAATTGTATTAAATATGTATTCTATTTTTATATTATAATTTATTTATAATTTTTTTATTTTTTATTTAAATTATTTTAAATTTTAAATATTATTAATTTTATATATAAATTTAATATATTTTAAATTTTAATTAAATTATATATAATTATAATAAATATAATTTATATATTTTTATTAAATAAAAATATTATATAAATAATTTAAAAAAATTTTATATTATTTTAATTATTTATAATAATAAAAATAATTATTATATATTATATTATTATATTTTTTATTAAAAAATATATTTTTTTATTAAAAATTAAAAAATAAATTATTTTTATTAATAAAAAAAAATAAATTATTATTATTTATATTTATAATATTAAAAAAAGTATATTTATTATAATTAAAATTTATTTATATAATTATATTAATTTTTTAAAAAATATTATTTAAATAATTTAAAAATATTAATTTTAAAATTTTAAATTATTTATTTTAAAAAAAGATATTTTAAATTTTAATTTAAAATTTTTAAAATTAAAAAGATTATAAGAATTATAATTAAATATAATTTTTTTTATTTAAATTATTAATTTATAAAATTAAAAGCTATTATAATAAAAGTTTTAATTATAATAATTAATTTTTAGAATTTTAATAAAATATTATTATAATTAAATTAAATAAATAATAATTTAAAATTTTTTTTAATTTATATAAAAATTTTTTTTTAATTTATAATTTTTTAATTAAATAATAAAAAGTTATTAATTTTTATAAATATAATTAATATTATTAAAAGATTAATTTCTTCTTTTTTTATTTTTTTAATAAAAATTATTTTTAAAAAATATATAATAATTAATATTAATAAAAATATTATCTTTATTATAATAATATTTAATTTTAATAGTAATTATTAAATCTTATAATAATTATATTATTTTAATTATTATTTTTTTATTTTAAGTAATAACTTTAATAATTATATAATTAAAAAATAATTTAAATATAATATTTATATTAAAAAAGAAAATTAAATTTAAAAGTTTATAATTTAAAAAAAAATTTAACGTATTAAATATATTTTTAATAAATAATTTTTTTATTTATAAAAATCTTAATTTTATATAATATTATTATATTTTTAATATTATTTTATTTTATTTTTCTTTAATAATAGAATTTATTAAAGAAAATAATATTTAAAGTATATTATATATATATAAACTTTAAGAAAGTAGGTTTATAGTTATTTACTTTTAAAGTTATATTAAGTTTATTATAATAAGATATTAAAAATCTTATAAAACTATTATTTCTTTAATTATTAAAAAAGTATATAATATTATTTAGAAAAATTAAAAAATTGTTTAAAGCTTATAATATTATAAAGTAATTTAATATATTAAAAAGCCTAATAAAAGTTATTATTAAATATACTTAAATTACTTTTAATCTAATTATTATAATCTAATTAATATATAAAAAGATAATCTAATAATAAAAAGAGTAGATTATTATATAAGCTTAATATATATATATATATAATAATATATAAAAATTAATAATAATATTTATATTATAAAAGAAATATATTTAATAACAATTATTAAAGCTTATAAAAACCTTAAGAAGAATATTATTTAAAAAGTTATTTTTAAAAGAATAATTTTAATTAATTATAATAATAAAAATAATAATAAATATAAAATATAGCTTTTAATATCTTCCTTTATAGCTATAGTATTTTAAAGGTTATAAAAGAATTATATTAATATATATTAATTTTAAAAAAAGTTAAGATTATTTAATATATTTAATAATTATAATTTAAAATTAATAATAAAAAAAATAATTATTATTAATAAATTTAATAATAATACTTAATTAATTTTTTAAAATTATAAAGTAAAAGGTATTATAAATATTATTAAATAATATTATTATTATTATTATAATAATATTAAAAATTAAAAAATAAATATTTATAATAAAAATAATATTTTAAATATATTTATTAATTTAAAATTAAATTTTATTATTATATATTATTTTAATAAAAATAATAATAATATTAATAATATTAAAATCATTATTTTTATAAATATAAAAATTTAAAAATTATATATTAATTTTTTATAATTTATTAATATTATAAATAATAATTTTATTAATAATAAAAATAATAATTTTATTAATAATAAAAAGAATAATTTTATTAATAATAAAAAGAATAATTTTATTAATAATAAAAATAATAATTTTATTAATAATAAAAAGAATAATTTTATTAATAATAAAAATAATATTTAATTATTTATATTTAATTATAAAAATTTTAATTATAATTAAATATTAAATTATTATTATAATAATAAAAAAGTAGAATATATATTTAATATAATTATAGATTTTAAAACCATCTCTCCAATAGAAGAGGTAGGGGCTTATTTTGCCCAGCTTACGAGCTAGTTACTCAGCCCACCGGGTAGCGTTCAAAATGCGGGGCTAATAGGGTGTAAGGTGTCACGAATGATAGCAAATGGCCGAGTTTTGAAGAAGAAATGTTAATTTAAAATAAGAAATTAAACTGGAGAGACTAGGTACTAGACAATCCCGTATACTTAAAAATGTTTAATGACCTTGATAACAATGGCAATCATGCTAGTACAAGAAGAGTTTCGCCTTTTTCATCCCCCGACGCTTGGGAAAAGTATTCTGCCAAAAGTGACAAGGCAGTTGTGCCACATACAATCAGGCCTCCCCAAGAATACCACCAAGTGCAAATATCTGGCTTGGAACGATTCACTGTCTTGGCCATGGCAGCTAACCAGAATGCATTGCCTCCCACGGCGCCGATGAAGAAAACGGGTGAGAACCCTGCCAGTATACCCGTTACTGCCAAGCAACCGACCTGTGCGGCTCCGAGGGTAGATATGAAAAGTGCCGTGTTTTGATATCTAACCGCCATGCCGCGGACTCCGGCCTTGATGTCATCAACAGTGTCCCGGCATGCACTGACATAGTCGTAAATAGTGGTCCAAAAGTAGTGATACATGAAAAGCCCAGCGATCGCTCCGGCAAGCTCGGGAATCTCCGTTTGAAAGGGGTTTAAACCCACAGAAGCAGTGGCCATTAAGGCTCCCCCAGCGATCGGTACGCTGAGTATTAGTTGCGGGAAATCCGTATATCGTTTCGCGAAAGGATAAACACTGACGAGAAACTGTATGGGAATGGCGTAGGCGAAGGCAAGGGCCGAGTCTGGGAGTCCAGCAGTAATAGTAGCCGCAGCGCCGACACTCTGTGCTACATACCAGGTCCATCCTTGGGCTGGGGTGACTGCTCCGCGTACCATTGGCCGGTTTCGGCATCTCTCGACCTGTCTATCATACTCGCAATCCAGAATATCATTTGCCGTGCATGCGGCGCCTCTCAGAAAGACGTTGTACACCAATAGGACTCCCGCAGTGCTAGCCAGCATGGTGGGAGAAACCGCGTGGCCGGAACAACAGGCGGCGTAACTCAGACCTGTCAGATACGCCATGTAGAAAACATAAAGTCCACCTGGCCTGTCAAGTCTGGACAGCTCCGCATAGGGAACCCATGATGGTGGAAGCTTGGCGAGTATCCCTGTTGCGGGAGGTGTCCAGTCTGATTTCGTCTTGGGATTATCGTTTCCTGCTATTTGTTCGGGTAACGACTGCGTACCATTGTATCGTATACCAATACTAGCTTGTTCAAGACTTCGATATCGCGGCTTTAAATGTGTCGCCAAAGCCTTTGTCGAGCGGGGTATGGTTGGACTAAATTGGCTGCCATATCTAAGCAGCCCGAGGCAATTGCGCATCTGTCTCATATTCTCTGTGGACAAATTTGTGAATGGAATGAAGATAGCTTGAGAAACTGCAGTCAGTTTATGAGATTATTTTCTTCAGGATGTCGTGGATGGCCCGTCCAGTGACGAGACCCTTGTGATGGTATTGATAAAGCGGGAATGTTTTATGATGAAAAGCTTGCTGATTAAAGCTGAAAATTGCTGTTTATGGAGGTACCAAACCTGTGTGGCTTGGTTGACCAGAATTCAGGATGCGATGCAGTTCCAAAAATTGCCTGTTATAGAGGTTTGTCTTATCTCACTCAGCAGTGTCGAATAATTCCAAAAACAGATGACATCGACTTTATGATACGAGTTGAATACGTAACCAGGCCGCCTCATCGGGTAACAGAACAAATAATGCCTCGTTTGTGCAACCCCCAACTGTTCACACGAACGCTGATCCAAAAATGTTGGTTAGTTGATCTGCAAATGCCCAGTTATAATGCAGGACCCAGCGATCGCATGGTAAAAAAAAGTCCACCATACGTTTCACGGCTAGAATATGGGTCGATTATGCTTAGTGAATCCTCCTTCATCGGCCAATTCCTATTTGGAACTTGAAGTAGCATTGGTACATCTGGTTGAAATTCCTAGCCTATCATGTATGAACCGAGGTACAATTGCAACATATTAGTGCTGTCTTACATTATCTTGCTATTCTGGGTGAATCCAGTGTGCTATTAATATCACTGCCGATGGCACCGCCAATACCACTGCCAATATCACACTTTCACACGTTCATGCAGACAAGAGCAATTCATGCACGAAAAAACTGACCGCCTACTCCTCACTGCAAGTAGCTAGATCGGCTCCATAATTGGAAAAGTAGGGTGGGAGCAATAAAACCCACATGCAAGACGTGGCTAATTGTGATACGCGGGCAACTCAGGAACGCTCCTACTATACCAAATGAGGGTTATTAGACGAACTACGAACAACATAGCCTGGCTGGAAGGCATATCAAGACTGAAATGGATCTAGCTAGTCTAAGTGAACTTTTCGACAACCAAGGTACATGCATCAACTTGAATGGCGGTCCCTCTAGTCCGAATCGCCTTCTGGGAGTAATGGATAGCCTGCAAAAGAGAGATTGCACAATTATGACATGGAAAAAGTCGCTAATAAGACAGTATTCAATCCGTAAATTCAGAAAAACAATGGGAGTGAAAAATTTGGTCAAATAGCGGTGGGCCCCTCTTCCGAAGTCACATATCCCGTGGGTCAAGTGGGGAGGCGACCCATAGTTCTGCTGCAATTGAATATACCTATCTAGATAACACGTAGGCTAATAATTCTGCTTGAATGAAGCGTGGGTCGAAAGATCATCTCAAAATCTTTCCTTCCCGCGGAACATTTTTATTTAGACCAAGTGGGCTCTGACTAGGATATTTCGGATCACTGAGAAACACTCCAGCTATTGACCTCACTTGTTTAAAGTCTCAGACGTTAAAATATGAGAAAATTTGAGAAAGAATATTTCAAGATTTTATCTATTTTTACCTTTACTATGCAACTTGTTTCCAAAGCTTGAGAGTGTTGCGTGTTATGAGATTTCGGTTACTGCGTGGTTCATGCATCAAATGTGGTTAACAAGGTTCTTTAAATAAACAATCGACGAATATCCATTCTGTCGTTAGTACGAACTTAGATATAATTGAAGGGCGTACAATGTCTTATTAATCTCAAGGCCAACCGCCATTAACAGGTAAAACCTGGCCAGTAATGAAAGATGATTTCTCGCCCAGCAGAAAGATAATTGCATCGGCCAGCTCGTTCGCGGTGCCCCACCGTTTAAGAGGCACCTTGAGACGAGCAAAGTCCATGATATCTCCCCTATCCTGTTTTCCATAGACGCTATCATTAAATTCATCATTATTACCAGCCATCTGTACCCGAGCTAGAGGAGTGTCGGTTGCACCTGGTGCAACCATATTCGACCGCACACCGTAGGGAGCCCAATCGATGGCCCAAGTGCGAGTGAAACCTAGCACAGCATGCTTTGCCCCAGTATAGACACAACACTGTGGGAAACCGACAAGTGCCGCACTGGAACCAACAGTGACAATATTGTACTTGGTCTCGTTGATTGCCTCATCTGCGGCGGCCGGCTGATTGCGGTCCCGGACGTGAGAAAGAAACTCAGTAGTAGCATGGTAGCATCCCAACGTGTTGGTAGAAAAGGTCTTGTGGTAGACCTCATCGCTTTCGATCATCCGTCCTTTGTCATCGGCTGGGGCGGAGCCAGCCGTGTTGACAATTCCATAGACGTCAGGGCTGACCCGGTAAATATCCTGGAAGGCTTTGTGCACCTGTTCGCGAGAGCCTAGATCTACTGGGATATGGGTGTAGAGCTTTCCAGATTTTGGATACGCCGCATGCTCTGCTGCAAGAGGTTGTATGTCGATAATGTGCACCGTGGCTCCAACTTCTAGTAGCTTCGTTGCGGCCGCATGGCCCATGCCGGAGCTGCCACCAGTGATGACAATGGTTTTATTTCCGAGCCATTCGGTCATGATTTTGGTAGCTAAATGTGAAAGCGAAAGACAGAAAGTCGCCGAATGCTTGGGGATGATACAGTGATTAATTTGATTTGGTCTTGGGCGCTTGCTGAGTTGTTGGTACTGAAAGCGTGACAAATATGGCTTTATGAAGATATTTTCTCTCCCACTAAGTAAACCAACAAGCCCAATTGCTCTTCTCTGCTGATGAAGAGTGTTTGCATGAATGAACAGTCACCTTATTATGACACAGCAAAGCAGAGCGATTAGTCATCCCTGGTTACGTAGTCCACCATGACATAGCCAAGACTCATACGGGCGCTGATATCGATTGCGTCCAGCTGTTCTGCTGACCCACGCAACTTTTTGTCAATTTCATAGCTCTTGAGCAAGTAAAATTACCTTCTAAAATCCGCGACTCCGCATTGTCGCGTTGGACATGATGACACCAAATCAATCCTCTTGTGTACCGAGATTCAGACCCCTCGCGTGCGGTATTATAAGGTCCTTGCATTCTCGTGGTGTAAAAGTTCATCTGTCAATTTGAAAACTTCTTTTATAAAATAAACCGCAATGGCCCTTACACTCCCTGTAGTTCCGAAGCAACACAAGGCTGTTGTTTACGATAAGCCCGGCACGCTGTCAACCAAGGTTGTTCTACTCGATACACCGGAGCCTGGACCGGGAGAAGTGCTTATCAACCTGTATGATATGTCCTCTAGGTCTTATTATTCAGGTCTAGAAAATCTCTATTAACACTAGGCAATCGACACTTAGAACCCACTCAGGTGTATGTCATTCCGACTATGCTGTGATGACGAATGGGGTACGTAAGCCATTTTCTTGCCCTCCTTTGCATTTCGTCATTTCAGCCCTTGGGGGTCGAATGTCAACTGAATGATATCCCAGTGGAAGGTCCTTCCGACTCCTGTGCTTGAAGGCCAAGTTGGAGGCCATGAAGGAGTTGGCCACGTTGTGAAGCTAGGGCCCGGCGCAGAGACTACCGGCGTCAAGATAGGCGATCGTGTCGGGGTTAAATGGGTTGCCAGTGCATGTGGTAGATGTGGTATGCCCTCTCTTAACTTCTTTGGTTCATTCACATCAACTATCCCTTGAGGTGCTGGCCGTTTCAAATAGCCTCTGTCAGTCCTTTTGTTTGGTGCCTTGAACAGCCAAGACTAATATCTCTCTGCCCGACTAGCTCCCTGCCTTGTCAGACTAGACGGTGTCTGTTTCAACATGAAGATTTCAGGTTATTATACGCCGGGCACCTTTCAGCAATACGTGCTTGGGCCAGCAGCCTATGTTACACCTATTCCCGAGGGACTAGAGTCGGCCAATGCAGCTCCACTTCTCTGTGCTGGTGTAACAGTGTACTCAGCCTTGCTTCGCAGCAAAGCCAAACCTGGTAACTGGGTCGTTATCATGGGGGCTGGAGGCGGGTTAGGTCATTTGGCTTGCCAAATAGGATCAAGAGCTCTAGGACTGCGCATCATTGGTATCGATAACAGCAACAAAGCTGATCTTGCCAGAGAGTCTGGGGTGGAGCACTTTATCCCTACCACACAGTTCTCTAATGACTCTGATATGACAGCCCACATCAAGGCACTGACTGATGGCCTCGGTGCGCATGCTGTTATCGTTTGCGCTGCATCAAATAGTGCTTACGCGCAATCTGTAGCTTTTTTACGTTTTAGTGGCACAGTTGTTTGCGTTGGCATGACAGAGGGTGACCTCGTGCCGATCGCCGGGGCTAACCCGGCCTCGTTGATAACTCAGCAGCAGACTATTGTTGGGTCTACGGTAGGGAATCAGCATGAAGCCATCGAAGTCCTTGAATTTGCTGCTAGGGGCATTATCAAAACACATCTTCAAGTGAAAAAAATGGAAAATTTGAATGAGGTATTTGAGGAGATGCATGCTGGCAAGTTGAGTGGAAGAGTCGTACTTGATCTATTTTGAAAATTTCATATTGATACTTACATCCTGTAATTCAGGATAACCCGTTGCTTTATTACGTAAGGAGGAGCGTACATTGGAGAGCTCTTGAAGCTCTCTGTATTTATCTTCTCATGTTATATCTTAAATTTGTATGTTTGTATATGATTTTAGGTTGTAGGCAGCTTCCGGCAGGCCCGGCTGATAAGGCCGTTACTCCGCTTGCTAGCCTTGGCAGGCTTCAGTGCGAGGATCGCGTGACTCCGCATTTCTACTAGCTTGCTTCCGATGAACGCCAAGAGCCGAGCACCAACCCATAATCCCACAGATGAAAGATGGGCCTGTTCGTTCACAATAGTGCTATAATGGAATGCCCAGAAAAATAAAATATGCTTGAATGCAAGTATTAATGAGATATTCGATACTTGTACTTTGGTTGAAATAATGGAACATGCCGGATTTGCCGAGGATGCCACCTGGTCGCGGCAATCACCCTGACCGATCCCCATGGGGACGGAATCCGGGGAAATGGACAGTCCCGAGCAGTATTGCGGGCGGGGTCTCTTGAGTTATTGCGGGGTTGTTTAAATATCTGTGGTGGGCAGCCTCGGTAGAGGATCCTTCTTGGTACCAATTTTCACCCAGGATCTCCTCCTGCTACTGAAACATATTGGGCAGTGATTCCCCCAAATTGCCTCATCCGACACCTGTTAGAGCTCGACGAAAGACTGTCCTATCAGGTTTCAATGCCACGAGCAGGTAAAAGACAGCTTATGGCTGATGGGGAGCACGATGTGGATGATCGCGGCAGTCTAGACCCGGTAACAAGAAGGTAATGCTCCCCACAGGGGTTTGGCATGCGAAAGAATTTATAGTACTTAAGCTTCCTGAGTGCTAATGTGTGTGACTCACTCTAACTAGACGTATGCGGAATCGCTTGTCACAAAGGCAATTCCGTGAACGTAGATCTATGTACATTAAGGAATTAGAGGAGCGCTCAAAGTCGAGTGTGCAGTCTGAGAGCGACCGAAACAAAGCCCTGATAGAGGAGACTCTGGAACTGAGAAGAGAACTGCTACAACTGCGATCAAAAGTTCTAAAACTTTCAGTTTCCCTCAATGCCATTGGATCTGAAGCTGGAAAGGTACTCGATAAGGAAGTATCAGAGAGGTTACAAGATGAGGGAGGAAACATCGATTCAAGTCTGGGTGGCGCTGAGACTGAGCAAGTTGCTGCATATTCCGCAACACTCGATTTGCAACAGTTGCAAGGGCTTGCTGGAGTGACAGGTGGTGACCAAAGCAACGAACGGTCAAGGAGCCCCATTCACGGTGAACCTGTGGATAAAATACCCGAGGTTCAAATTTCAGAGCAGCCAGTGATGGACTTGAATGCCTCTCAAAGACTTACAGAAAACTCGGATCCCAGAAATGGAAACACTACGATATGCAGTCACGTCGAACAGATTGTGGGTCAAGGAGACCGCATAACTGCGATCTCTGAACAGCATGATCACATGGACTATCTTATTCATGTACCCGAATCACCGCCAGAAGATTTATCCTCTGATGAACCAAGTGTAAATGCAACACAACTATGTGCGAACGATGGGCTTCATGAGCCCCAATTCGATTTAGATCCACCAGAAAATACGGCATTCACTGATCGAAGCCCTGTCACGTACCTAAATCCAGAGGAGTGGATGGTGCGCATGTTCGGTTCAGTGCAAGGAAGTTTGAGCGGTTACAACTTAGAAAATGACTCGTCTGAATCATTAGTTGCAGTGCAGCAGGATACTAATACTAGAAGGGGATTAATCGAAAGGTCATCAACATTAATTCCTCCGCGTCTCTCCCAAAGTGGGCTTTCCTTACCTCCGGGCCTGGCTCCAGCCGCCGAGAGCCAAGGTTCTTGTGCGCCTTTTCAAATGCACTCTCGGCTCTCTGAACACATCGAAGCTCTTGAGAAGTTTATTCGCTGCAGGTTATACGCAGCATCTGACCAAATATCCCGACAGCGGTGAGTCCCAGAGCTGAGCAAGATAATGCCTCACCACCTATTCAACACTTACCTGTAAGGCTTGGGTATTGATTCATTCAAATTAGTTTGTATCAGTGTTTCTCTGGAATGATAGGCCTCCTTACCAAACATGCTTGGCCGTCGACACATCCGGTATGGTTCAAATCTCAGGTTCCTGAGATAATTTTACCAATCATGCTATGGCGCCTTCATCCAACGACAGAGTCTCACAAGTATCTACCACTAAGCTATAGGCCTACTACACTGCAACTCACTGTCCCGCACTCTCCCATCATAGACTGGGTGTCTTATCCATCCCTAAGAGACCGCATGATTCTATGCTACAACGGGAACGTCGCCCTCGACCGTATGATGTGTGAGTACCTGAACAGTCATGTTGTCGAAGTTGACGACGTGTCTCAGATTCTCCCACACGCTCCGCCTGAGAGAGGATACTTTGGGGTTTGGAATGTGTACAAGGGAATTTACACAGATAGGCTGGATGACCCAGACCAAACCTTTCTTCCCCTTGGTACAGGCCTTTCAGAAGCCGAGCCCAGCACATTGGACTTTGATACACAGGAGCACTTTCGTAACATAATAGATAATGCCTCACTGCAAGACTGGAATCCAAGTCGTTACTGGCCGAACTCATCTTCGACTCACAAGCAAGGGTTCAAAACGTCAGGGCCACAGAGCGTTGTAGAACTACTCTCTACACCTGAGCTGGCCTTGAGGCTGTCACATGATCTTCGACTCTATGAAGCCAAGTCATGGCGAGTGGATAAGAGCTTCTTCAAAGCATACCCGGAGTTGAAGTTTGATGGATATGAAACGATAACCGCCCAAGGGAAATCATACCGGATGTTCACCGAGCCACCTAATACTCCTATCCCAATGACAGAAAAAACTTTCAACATTTACTTTGATGAAATTGCGAAGATTGCGTAAAGAGTAATTTAGAGAGGATTTAGTTTAGCTTTCATCCAGATACATACGAGGGGAGTTGGACAGAACTACAATCAAATTCTACAACCCATCCAAAGAATTCCATGACATGGATCTAGCATATCTGGTTCACTGACCAAAGCATAATTTTTCTACAAACGTTTACCAAGTGAGGATGGACTTTTCGTATCTTAATTGGCTAATTGACCCGGTCCGCCAATACTAAAATTGCTAAAAATTGGAAATTACCACTTCTAACAGATAACGTTGTGATATCTCAACAATGAGAATTCAAATGCCTTGAGATATTTCGAGTGGATTCTTGACAGACACATAAGAGTGATCTAAGTAATCAGTCGTCTTTCTCCCTTCCACCTGTGATTGGACATAGCCGTTGCCCAGCCATTTAAATGGGTTGCCTTTAAGCTCTTCCCTATGCTCAAAATCATAGTCCTCCCAGCGGGGATTAGCCCACAGGTACATACCATGGAGAGCACTTCCTGGCCATAGTGCGAGAATGCGGCCATTTCCGTTGTGCCTCCACCAGGCGTTGCACTGCGTAAGATCAGTATTTGGCGTGACTCAAAAAGAGCTATGAACTTACGCTCGAGTTAAAGACGGTGGGCTCAAGATATTCATCAGTGTACCTACCGAAGTCTTTGATTGCAGTTCTTCTAAAAGATCGAGTTAGGATTGGGTTCAACCTCAATAGTTTCTCTGTAATGGAAAATTCGTACTTTGCTGTCATGGATTTGTACCACTCGCGCTGTAGCTTTTGGATACACTTAATCATATACTTTGCGCCATTTTCCAGGAAGGGAACCGTAGAACCAACTCCAGGTCCACCATTGGGACCTAGGAAAATGAAGAAATTGGGCATATTCTCCGGCGCTAATCCGACGTAGGACTCGGGAATATCATCGGCCCATTGTTTCTGAAGGTTAATCTTGTTCTTTCCAATCACTGGGAAATGTTGTTTGTACCTATTTTGATCTCTTTCGTTAGCCGTTGCCTGACGGATCATAGAATAGGAGTGTGAGATAGGTATACCCTGCGAAACCGGTCGCGCATATTATTGCATCAACCTCACGTTTCTTTCCGTTGGCTGTAACTATTCCGTCTTCCACAATCTCTTGAATAGGTGTAGGTATGAAATCGACGTTGTCCTCAACCAAGGCCTCGAGGTACTAGCAATCAAGTGAGCAGCTACTCAAGCATAAATAGAAAATATGGTACTCACACCCGGGCCAGGAGTCAGACGACGACATGCTGGCGCAAAGGAGGGAAGCAAAGCTTCGAATATCTCTGGCTTCTTTTTCAGTTTTGCTCGCATATGATCCTCACACATTTTCTGGAATCCGAGTGCATTTGGCGTGCCCTTATAAAGAACATCTGAAGCCTCATGCAAGCTGCCTTCAATCTTATGTCGATACTGAAGATACTTATGAGCATCCTTCCAATCTTCAAGTTGTTCCTTTGGCGTGTTGGCTATAACCTCATTCATTAGAACGGCTACTCAGAAAAAAAGATTTAACGCAGAAATGCCGACTTACGGTCTCCATTCCGATCCATTACGCCCAAAGCTCCGATGCCGAACGGTGGAATCCAAGTTTTGCCCTTCATGTAGTGATCCACACGTGCTGCAATCGGCTGGAGCTGGGGCAAGATCTGGATGCCGCTTGAACCTCCTCCAATCAAAGCAACTCTCTTGCCTTTAGCATCAAAATTGGTATCGTAATTCGCAGAGTGCATAAGAGGTCCCTTGAAAGTGTCCAAGCCCTTGATATCGGGCATTTTCCATTTATTCAGTGCACCTACAGCTTGAATGAGGACATCTGATTTGTCAGTAACAATCTGCCGTCGCTTAGTTAGTCTCACAGACATCTTTTTGATGCATGTGGCCCAAACCCACCTCTCCCGTGTCTGTGCGAGTGAAGGTCACGGTCCATTTTCCCTCTTTCTCATCCCATTCAGCTTTGTCGGCATTATGGTTAAATTTCATGTACTTGTCCGCCTCATATTTGCTAGCAACAGACTTGAGGTAGTCTTGAATCTCGCCACCAGTGGCCCAATAGCGGCTCCATTCACGATTGCTCTCAAAAGTAAACTGATACGCATGAGACGGTACATCACATGCGACTCCAGGATACCTAGGATTAAACTGTCAACACTCACTATCGACCAACGTCCAGTAGTGGACGGTTATTTCGAATTATGGACACTCACCGTGATTCGTACCATGTTCCTCCCAGATCCGGGTTCTTGTCATAAATGGCCAGTTCAAGATTGGCAATATTTCTGGGGAAGAAGATGCCGGCGATTATTCCTGACATACCACAACCGATCACAATGACTTTCATCGGCCGAAGTTGGTCAATTGCCCGTCGGGAGAAGTTGGTAGGGTCGGTAGGGTCGAGTTCGTAAGGTGCGCGGACGTTTTCGCCATTGGTGACAGCTGTTGTTGATTTGCTAGGAGCCCACATGATTACTGAAATTAGATTGGACTCGGCGGCTTGGTTTGGTTGATTGGTATATAGTTCTGCTTCCTGGATTTCGTAAATGGGGCTTATGTACACGTACTAGGGTGTACTTGTCGCAACTGCACGAAAGTTCTCATCAGTATATTCAATCATGAAGACCTGGTGAAAGTCACCCGACGGAGACCTTATAATCCGGGTTGATGTCCAAGGGTGTGGCCTGACTGTACAGCTTGTTACGTGATCATTTTTGGCTTCATCAGTCATAAGAGTTAGGCCAGTACTGTAGCTAAATTCCGTCCCGTACGGGCGCAAAATTTACCGCTAATTTAGCCTTAGCCCCGCACCACAGCCAGATTCGCTAACCACGAATGATTCAGAAGCACATCGTTACGTCCATGATCTGTAGAGTGTAAAAGAAAGGAGAACGTAATTTAGTCTGCACAAATGTGGATTCTGACACATAAGTTTACGGCCCAGTCATATCCATGCCCCAGCCACTAATCTGCCCCGATTTGGTGATTTAGCCTACATGATGTGACACACTGCTCTCGCTGTTTACTGCATTAAACAAGCAGGATCTGGAATTGGATAAACACATTAGCAGAAAAGAAGATGAACATAACCCGAGAGTGGTTTATATAGAAGAGATTAAAGCCAGTCCAAATCTGACGTGTGGCCACTCCCGGACACAAGCTAGAAAATATCGCATCGCAACCCAACAAAAAAGTACTCACTCAAAGCAATCATGGCCACACAAGAAAGCGCAGTTTTCATTCTGATCCCAGGCTCTTTTTCTTTTCCTTTAGTCTACGAGAAAATAACACCGAGGATCCGAGCAAAGGGTCATGAAGTTGTCGAAATCAGCTTGTTGACATGCGTCCAAGATCCCGAGTCTGAAGAAGCACGACCTGCATCAACCATGTACCATGATGCCGCTATAGTCAACAGGGTCATCAAGGAATGGGTAGACAAAGGCTACGACGTTGTTGTGGCTGCGAATTCGTATGGCGGGTTTCCTGGGTCAGAGGGCGTGAAGGGCATGAGTAAGTCCGACAGGACTCAGCGTGGTCTCAAGGGAGGAGTTGTTGGGCTAGTCATGCTGGCAAGCTTCCTCCCAGATGTCGGCGATAGTGTGGTATCAATAATGGGGGAGAGTATGCCAGACCAGTTGAAGAATCCTCAGGCATGTAACACGGAGTGCACGCAATGTGTGAAGCTGTAACCCGCCTTATATTGCTAACACTTCTGATCGCACCAGGGCGAATACATGGAACTCAACAAGAAAGGTGGGGGAAAATGGATCTTCAACAGGCTTTCCGAGGAGGATGCCGACCATTACATGAGCAAGATTGGGTACCACTCTCGCCAGTCCTACTCTGATGCTGTGACGTACGCTGGGTGGAAATATATCCCAACAACATACTTCGCCACAAGCCGGGATTACGGCTTATCACCAGACATTCAGAAGCATATGTGTGAAGTAGCCCAAAAGAAAGGTGCAAATATTAAATTAGTTGAGACAGACGGTGACCATGTGCCTATGTTGAGCCTCCCGGATGAGGTGACTCAGGTGCTCCTTGATGCCGCTACGTGGGTTGAGTAGTGAGATAATATCATTATTTTTCTTAGCAATAAATAAGTGATGCTTATTCAAAATTTATTCACTTAATTCTTTTTATTATTATAATCAGCAAAACTCACTGTGGTTGGAATGAAAAATTAATTTGCTTGAAAGTGTCTTTTCATCCCTCAACCCACCTACCCTACAGAAAGGATCGCGCCAGTTGATTGGAGTCAGACCAAGTATCAAACCTTACAACAGTCACCTCCTTGTTGATTACGCAGATATAAGGGATAAACAATAGTCGTTGCGTAATTGACGCTTGCTGATTTAGACAATCTCGGACCACCGCACCAATATGATCGATGCTGTGCTGTGCCGAGGTGTTTACCAAAACAGGAAATACCGATTGAGTGTGATGTATTGTCCATTTGCCTGGTCCGTGCAGATTTGTCACAGCATCATTAGAAAGGGTGACATAACACTTTGGTGTGTCATTGATGGCAACAATATTTTCTCTAACAAAGATGAAAGGACTATCCTCTAATCACAGATGAAGTTCAAATATATGTCTCCATCTCTCTTCAACTACATGTTGTACAGCCTGTTGGTCAGGCTGCAATCCTCCTCATTGGCACGAATACCATCTCATCCCTGACATCTGATTCTATTGCGAACGAAAATAATGCATCACGGTCACCAAACAACCAATACTGCCCAGTATCACACCTTTAACACATCAGGTGTGGTAGTAATTGGTGCGGGTTTTTCAGGTGAGATCCGGGTGATCGATAGTTGGACCCTGCGAGGCGAACCCGAGGACCAATAGGCTGACAGTCTTGCTACAGGAATGTGCATGGCCATCAAATTGCTAGAGGAAGGAATTGAAGATTTTGTCATTCTTGAGAAAGGTACGGGTTTCGGCGGAACTTGGAAAGACAATGCTTATCCAGGATGCTGTTGTGATAGTAAGTCATTGGCCATACCGGGGCTATCAAAGTCATTCGACATGAATTACTGATACTCGGGACAGTTCTATCACACCTTTACTGTTTCTCATTTGAACAGAACCCAAATTGGTCCAGACTGTTCCCAGAGCAAGAGGAGATACTGGTAAGATCATCCAGGCCTCGTTCTTTATTTGCCTCCAATACGTCGCTGCATGCTGATTCTAAACTTAGGATTATATCAGAGGTGTAGCTAGGAAATATGACCTCTATAAATTTGTGCGATTCAATTCAAAAGTAACTGGAGCAAGATGGGACCAAGACTTGAAACAATGGAAGGTCTCCGTCCAGGTGGTAGGCAAGGATGCTGAAGCTTGCGAGGCCCATACCATTGATACAAACTTTTTAGTTGCTGGTCTTGGGCAGCTTAATGACCCACATTGGCCTGAAGTCGCCGGCGAATCCAGTTTCAAAGGGAAAATCATGCATTCTGCTCGATGGGACTGGAGCTATGACCTACATGGTAAGCGTGTGGGTATCATTGGGAATGGTAAGTATCATGTAACTCCCATTATTCCAGAATGACTGTTAACACTTCAAGTTAGGTGCAACTGCAGTGCAAATAGTTCCAGAAGTAGCCAAGGTGGCGTCTCATTTGACAATCTTCCAGCGATCGCCCAACTGGATCATTCCGAGGATGAATGAAGATGTGCCGAAATGGAAGAGGACTCTTTTAAGACGGGTTCCATTTCTGCTGAATCGTCTAAGGGCCACTGTTATGGATGGCAGAGAAGCTTATTTCCGGTCGTTAATTCAACGAAACTCTGCCGAGTCATCTGAGATAATGGAGTTCTGTCGAAATTTCATCAAGTCGGAGCTGCCGGACAATCCCAGTATATGGAAAACTCTAACACCAAATTACCCTCCTGGGTGTAAGCGAATACTTCTTAGTGATGACTATTACTCAACACTACGTCTCCCGAATGTTGCATTGGAGACTGGGCAAATTCGGAAAATTATAGATAAGGGTATTATATTAAAAAAAGGACCCGACGATGATGGAGAAGAAATCAACCTAGATCTTATCATCTATGCAACTGGGTTCAAAACGAGGGAGTTCACTCATGGAATTGAAATATATGGCTCAGAAAAACAGCTATTGAGCAATATGTGGGCAAATGGTGCCTTTGCGCTCTATGGCATTACTACGGAAAAAATTCCAAATTTCGGAATGCTCTACGGACCTAACACAAATTTAGGCCATAATTCCATTATTCTTATGATTGAGGCTCAAACTCGATATATCTTGTATCACACTTTGGTCATTGGGTCATAACGAGAGATTGAAAGAGCCTTAATTCCTATGAAATAAAGAGCAGTCAACTATGTGTTTTATAACTAGGTCTAGCCCCAATTGGCTGTGGGGCTATAATAATGTATTAAGGCCATAAGGCCATTAAGGCCAGCTACAACTAGTCTTTATATACCTCTTATTCTATAATTTATTATTATAAACTATTAAATATTATAAATAGTTTTATTTTTATTATTATAATTTTATATAAATAAATATAATAATTAAAATTATTTTTTAAAATAATATTTTAAAGATAATTATAAAGTTATATTTTTTAAAGTATAAGAAATTTAATTTTAAATAATATTTATAATTTAATATAATTAAAGTTTATAAATATTATAATTTCTTATATTTATAATTTTATTTCTTTCTTTTTTATTTATTTTTAACTTTAATATAATAATTTAAGATTTCTTTCTTTTACTTATAAATATATATAATAATTTTATTTATATTTATTAATATTATATTCTAATCTATTATTATTTATTCCTAATATACTACTATTAAAAGATCTAATTTTAAATTAATATAAATTTCTTTATTATTTACTTTTAAATATATATTTATAAATATTTTTATACTTACTTTCTATATTTTATATAATTAATTTATATTTTATAATATACCTAAATTATTAAGCCTAGAACTTCTAATTCTTAAGCTAAGACTTTAGGTTCTTGCACTTTAAACTTTTCTTTTTATATTTAATTTTTAGTTTTTAATACTTTAAAAGTATTATTTAATTTATTTTATAAGAATTACTTATATTTTATTATTATTAGAAAGGGCTAGCTTAAGAATTATTATATAATAAAAAGATATTTTAAATATTATATTATTTATAAAGTAAGTAATTATTAATATTATTTTTAATATATTTATATTAACTAATTTTATACTTTATTATTAATTTATAAATAATTATTAAATATTTATACTTTTAATATATTATTTTATTATTATTTTAAATAATAAGAAATACTAAGTAAGTAAGTATTATTTAATTTATTTAAAGTTTTATATTAATTAATTATATAAATAATAATTTATATAAAATATACTTTTTATTTATTTATAAAGATTTTAAATAAAAGTTTTAAGTTTTTTAAGTAAAGTACTAATAAAATAATTATTTAAAAAATAAATAAAAGAAAATCCTAAAATATTATTAATAATTTAGAGAAATAATATTTATATATTTATATTTTATTTAATAAATTTATAAATATTATTATTATTTAAAGTATATTTAAAAAGTAATATAGTATATAATTTAATAGTTTTAAATATTATTTAAGAAAAAGTTAAAATAAGCTTAATTTAATAAATTATTTTTCTTTATATATTATTTTTATTTTACTTAATTAAAGTTTATTATATTTAATAATACTTAAAATTATTTAAAATACTATTATAATAATACTTTGGTAAGCCTATTAATAAGCATTTGCTTTATTTTTAGATAAATTATCTTAAAGGAGCCCTTTTTATACTCTTAATATAATTATATATTTATAATATTAATATACTATAGCTAGATTATTATTTGGCTGCCTTTTTTAATAATAAGTTATATAATTTAAAGGTTATTATACTATAGATTCTAATCTACTTTTAGATTAAAGTGTATTTTACTAAAAAAATACTTTAAACTAATTATTTTTTTATAATATATTCTAAAGTAAATATTTCTACCTCTATTATTAATATAATTACAGTAGCTTAGCAGGTGGCCTTCTATATAACTAGTCTACTAAATAGGCTTATTATATAGCCTTATAAAGATCTTTATATTTTAGAGTTATTAGTAAAAGAGGTATTACTAGTGATTACTATAGCCTACAATTTACTGCTCTAATTATATTAAATTATAAGGCTTTATGTTATAAAGAGATATTAAATAGCTTGATTAGTAGTATTTTGGTGCTCCTAACTTGGGTTAGTGAGAAAATAGGATAATGATAATGCTATAAATATAAGATCCGGTTTAATTATTATTACTATATATAGTAAGGAACTAATTTTTTTTAATATATCTTTATTTCTTATATAATTACTTAATCTTGCCTTTTGGCTAGCTTTATTATTAGAATTAGTATACTAGAGTAAGTATTTATAATATCTAATTTGAATTTTATAGTTATTTTCTTAATATATAAATTATAAGATAGATATATCTTATATTTTATATAATCTTAAATTATCTTTATATTTAAGAACTATTATATATTATCTTTATTTAAGATTTTATATATTTTCTTAATATCTTTTATTATTCTTAATATTATAAATATATTATTTTTATAATATAATATTAAAATATTATTTATAAAGAATATAATAAATATATTATAAGCTTTAATATAAAATAGATAAAGCTCTTCTAAACTAGCTTCTATTCTTAGCTTCTTAAGGATTAAAATAAACTTATTAAACTATAGCTAGAGTAAGTCTCTAAGACTATATAGAGCTCAATCTAGCTCTATACACTTATTTAATTACTTAAATCTATCTAATAATTTGTATATAATTAATATATTATTTTTACTTCTTATTATATTAATAAAGATATTAATAATATTAAGTTACTTGATTTCTAGATTAAATTAAGTAATTAAAGTAATAATTATATAAAATAACTATATTATAAGTATTATAATATATATACTTTTAATTATAAAGCTTTTTTATAAATTATTTTAAATATATAATCTTATCTTATATTATTTAAGATATCTATTTTAATTAAATTTATAAGTAAAGATCTATTTAAGTAATAATGATTTAATTTATATCTTTATATGCTTTATTTCTTTTTATATTTCTTTTTAATTAAGATACTAATCTTTTAATATATTATTTAAATAAATAGCTTATTTAATAAATATTTTATTATCTCTCTTTAGTTTTATAGGGGCTTAAGAAGGTTATCTTGGTATAGCTTGGGGCAATTTAATGCTATATTAATCCAAGTAACTTCCTTTTACTTTATTACTTTTATAAGTATTATAAATATAATTTAAATACTTTTAAAATCTATATAATTTATTTTATAATAATTAATTATAAAGAAATTTAATATTAAATCCTTATTATAATCTTATTATATTAAAATTCTTTAATTTTACCTTATATTATTTCTTTAAGCTTAATAATAATATATTTATATACTTATAAGTATTTAAATAATTAATTAATCTTACCTTTAATCTCTACCTCTTCTATATATAGGTCCTAATTTCTATTTCTAACTTTATAGTATACTAATATTAATAATAATTATAAACTTTAGTAGCTTAAATAATAATATAATTATTATTTCCTCTACTACCTTATTTATTAGTTAGTTTATTGCTTACTTTAATTATTCTAATTATTTATTTATTATCTTAGATATATATACCTCTAAACTTATAAATTATTCTATTAATAATTAATTTATTGTATTTATCTTTATTTATTATATTTAACTTATATTTTATTAAATTTCTATTATACTTCTTAAATATATATTTTTTAATTCTAGAGTTTATTCTAGTATTTAAAGTCCTATAGGCATTTAACTAAATATATGCTTAGTATCTTTTATTGTACTTTAAGTGGTTATTTCTGTGCTTATAGGTATCTCTACCTTCGAGTTTAAATTTATAGATATTAGTCCTTATAAAGATCCCTTATATATTACCTTATCATCAATTTTCTCTTTAATTTAAAAAGCCTAATCTTTAAATTAAATAATTATATACTTAGCTAAGCTTAGTTTATCTAGTTTATAATTAATATATTTATTAAATTATATATTTTAAATTATAATAATCTTTATAAATTAAGGTATTTATATATAATATATATTATAAGCTATATATCCTACTAAATACCTTATATAGCCTCTAGGGCTAACTTTTATATCTTTCTTTTATTAGCCTAATACCCTATCTTTAATTAAAAGATAAATATAATAATTATATACATATATATTATTCTAATCAGGCCTTAAGTCAATTATAAGCTCTCTTATTAATAAAGAAGCATAATGCCTAAACTATATATCTAATTTCTTAAGTAAGAACATCCAATTTCTTATCTTTAAAGATAATATATTAAATAAGTATATAGCTATTCTAATACTCTCTAGCTATAGCTTTATTAGAAGTTTTGCTCTATTAAGCATTATATTAGACTTATTTATTACTTCTTAATCTATATATTTAATAGTACTATTTAGCTTATAGGTCTCTAGTAAAGAGAGCTCTAAATCTATACCTTATTTATACACCCATTTTTAATATTTAATTAAATCTTTAATTATAATAGTAGTAATCTTATTATTATATCTAATAATATATATTAAAAAACTAAATTACCTCTTAATCTAGCTCTTAAATTAAAATAACTTATTAAATATAATAATTCCCTACTTATTAATAATAAATTATATATAGAATATACTATTATATTTATTTTTTATAATTAGAAGCTAGTTAAAGCTATTATATCCTCTAAAGTAATCTTACAAATCCTAATAAATATACTAAAATAGCCTTAGTAAACAATAATCTAACTACCTATATAATATAATCTATTTTATATACATTTAAGTATAAATCTTATAATCTATCCTTATAGTTTTTTTAATTTACATATTACAATTCTTTTTACTAGCTCCTTTAATACTATAGCTCTAAGGTACCCTACTTATTTATATTATAGCTTCTTAATATCCTCCTTTAACTTTAAAAAGTCCCTTAAAGATCTAAATTAATAAATAAAGCTTTATTTTTTATTTTTTAATATAATAATAATTAATTAAATATCTATATTATTAATTAAAATTATATTATTAAATATTAATTAATTTAATAAGTAAATAGAAATTAGTTTATATTAAAGAATTATTATATTATATATATATTTATACTTAATTAAAAAAATATTCTATTTTAAATTTTTAAAATATAAAGAGTAATTAAAGCTATAATACTAGACTTTAATCTCCCTTAAATAAGCTTCTAATATAATATTAATATAAAATCTTTCTACTATAATAATATTATTAAGCTCTAAATTAACTATATAAGCACTAATTAAATCTTTAAATAAATTCTTTAATATATATTTACCTTTTCCTATAATTAGAAACTAGCTTAAACTTACCTCTATATAGCCTCCTTTTTCTAATATAAAAGATCCTTTTACAAGCCATTCCTTTAAATTAATTAAATAAATAATACTATAATTATTAATTAGTATACTTTAATAAAGTAAGTAAAAAGCTATTTTTAATATTATAAATATTAATATAACTTTTTATACTATATATAATAATATTAAATTAAGAATTATAATAATAATAATTAATAAAATAATATTTTATTTATTATTTTTTATAATTATTATAATAAATATTTAATCTTTTTATATTATCTCCTTATAAAGCTTATTCTATTTAAACTCCTAAAATTATATATATATATAAATATAGTTCTTATTTATTAACTTCTTATTAAGCTTAAAATTAAAATCTCCTATAAGTGCATATTAAAGATATATACACTTAACTACTATAAATTTATAAAATTTTCTATTATATAGATATTTAGGGCTCTTAAAAGAGGCCATTTACTATATCTCTAAGAGGTCTCCTAGTATAATATAAATGCCTATATACTTAGAATTTAACTAGCTTAAAATAACTCTTAGAAAGATATTTTTATAACTCTTAAATAAGTTAATTACTTATTTCTTAACTTCTTTTTATAAATTAATCTAATTAGTTTTATACTTAAAAAGAAGTAAACTAAGTATTAATTACTTAAAGAAAATTATAAATAATAAATATTCCTTTAATCTTAAAAATATTATAAATATTATCTTAAATTTAGATTAAATTTTAAATTATATATTAAATTTTAGATTTTTAATTTATATAATTAATATTCTTTAAATAATTTATATAATATAATCTTACCTTATTAATTATACTATTTTCTTTTAATATAAATTTTACTTTAAAAGCTTTAATAAGCTTATAAGTAATATAATCTTTATATTATTTAATAATCTTATTAATAATTTCTTAATAATAAGCTTTCTTAATAATCTTAATAATCTAAGTATATAAAACTAATTTTTTTAAGCTCTTTTTTTAAAGATAATAAACTTAAAATTAATTATTTTAAGCTTTATTCCTAATTTTATAATAATATCTACATTTTATAATATACTTATTTATTTCTTTTCCTTTTATTTATCTTTTATCTTTTTCTTTATTTTATTAAAGAATATTAAATTAAAAATAATATTTAAATTATTTATTATATTTTCTTTATTAAAATTAATATATTTTTAAAACTTTAAACTTTATATATAATTTTTTAATATAAAGATCTATTTAATCTATTACTTTAATAAATAAAATTTAATAATAATTAAAAATCTTTAAATACTTATAATACTAATATTAATAATTATTTTAAATATATAATAATAATAACTATTATATCTAATATTAAAAAATAACCAAAAAAAATATTATCTAATCTATTTAACTAAATATAAAATATAATAGTAAAAGTTACTAGCTTATATAGCCACCCAGGCTCATAACTATCACACTTTGGTCATTAGGTTATAACGAGAGATTGAAAGAGCCTTAATTCCTATAAAATAAAGAGCAGTCAACTATGTGTTTTATAGCTAGGTCCAGCCCCAATTGGCTGTGGGGCTGCGACAACGCATTGAGGCCGTGAGGCCATCGAGGCCAGCCACAACTAGTCTCCACATCTTGACACTGATAAAAGAAGTGTTTGAGGCTCGGGGAAAAGGGCAGGCACTTTCCATCGTACCAAGGGCGGAGAAAGTCAAAGAATGGAATGAGGAGTTGCAGCAAGCATTGGCATCATCTTCCTTTGCCGATCCTAAATGTCAAAGCTGGTATAAGACTGAAGATGGTCTGGTTACTAACAACTGGAGTGGCACAGTGATAGAGTATCAGAAGATGATCTCCAAGGTCGACTGGTCTGACTACGAAATTTCAGGTGACCCAGAGGTAGAGAAAGTCCTTCAAGGCAAGAAAAGCATTGGAAGGGTCATTGAGGAAACGCGTTTTGGAACTCATACTTTGGTCGCCACCACAGCTTTAAGCGCATTTGCAGCCGCTGCATTCTTGCTCAAAGCCCGAAAACTTTTTTATTTGTACTGAGATGATTCAGATTGTGAATATTTATTAATATCTCATTCGGTAATTTAATGAAACACAAAGTGGTGATTGAAAAGGCCTTGAATCCATACGGTGTTTGCCAATGACGTCAGGGTTGGAATGTCTTAGTATCAACGAACTTTTCTTTTTATTCCTCCAAGTTGAATACAAGACAGGACTACTCTACCTACTAGCACCAATTTCGTGACAACGAATTTAGTTGTGAGTTGTGTGTGTTATATAGTTTACTAAGGGCCTAATTATCTGAATGTATGGCAGCAATTCAGATAATTCTAAGTGACCTTGAGGTTGTTTGATCTGACAGACTCGGCTCAAATAATCTACACCGACCAACCCGTCGGTAAACTCGTCGTTTGATCCCACCGGCAGCAATCTCATCTCCCAAATCCAATAGTAAAAGCCCTGTATGAGGTCCTCTACGCTCGTTTCTGGCGTTAGCAAACATGTCTGTCCAATTCGCCCGAGTTACGACAAGGCATAGTAGTGGAATGCTTTGATCTAGGCCATGCGTTGGGCAGTCGAGAAACCCAGCGCCTAGACGTGCATTGTCTGGTCGCCTGGGTACGTCGTATAAAGACACGGCATTGGATAGGCGGGTTTGATTAGTTGATGGTTCCCATGTCGTGTCTAGAGCCCTGCCATCAACGTCAAGATACCCTGATTTTACTGCGCCAAATTCGAAGTTGCTTCCGTTTGCCAACTCAACAGCGCAATCGACTACACGAAAGTTCCAGACAGGGTCAGAGTTTTCTTCTTTTAAGTTTGATGGTTTTAGCCATCCGGGATATTTCAAGCTCGCCCAACTCCATGAGGGGGCAACGTATGACTTATCAAGCCTGGGGTCAACAGTCATCGTGGCAGCATTATTAGACTGACCAGCAGGAATCAAACATCTCCATTGTAAGTCTGTAGTGAGTGACTCTTTCCAAAGTCCAGCAAGGTATTTCATTCCACTTCCCTTCGCTGCTGTCGAAGCAAGGGCGGATATGGCAGGTAGTTTGTCCAATGGATTGGTGAGAGCTCTTCCAGCATACTGGGATCGCACCGTGTTCCACAGCCACGACAGTTCCATTTGCTTGTGAGTTTGAGTCAAAACATGAGGCTTTTCTTCTGGATGACTAGTAAAGCCATCCGATATCGTCTCTGGGGTGTATATCTCTCTGGCCCCACCAGGCAAATCGTTTTCAAAACCTGACAGTGTGGCAGGATCTATTGTTAGTTTATTGCAATTCCATTGAATTCCATGAATTGAAAAGATGAGACGGCGGGGAGAAAGATGCCACTCTTGCAACGTCCAGCCGCGATCGTGGATGGGATCTACTTGTTCATCGTCAAAATCATCGTTGCGTACCCCAAAGGTTAATTTGGTCTCTGGAAAACCACCGTTGTAATCACCAAGGCCCATTTTAAATGGCTCGACTATGAATGCGTGGGTCCTTGGTGATGTTAGGAAACCAGCTTGAACAGCGGATGCGCTGGCGGCTGAAATTGTAAGGACTGAGTTCTGGTAGATATCGGCCATCATTGGTAGTTCCTTGGTTTTGTCCCTGACTGAATCCTGTATAATGCACAAGGCATCTATCCATATGTAACGAAACCCAAGTTTATTCGTGACCTTGAAAGCATCCAAGATGCTTTGTGGCACCTTATTCAGATTGAGCCCAACGAGCATTTCCTGCATGGTATCCTGAGTAAGGATATATTTTTGTTGAAGGCCCCATACGTAACTAAGTGCGACATATTGCTCGGCTTTGGTCTTTTCGGTAGATTCAGCTAGGTGCGGCCCATTAGTGCCCTCGAGGTCGATGAGGCGTGTTGGTCGAAAGCCAGTATCCGTGCTGCACCCGTGATGATGAACACAGGCATCTACCCATGTCCTGGTCACTGATTCCCACATATCACCAGCAGCGGAGAGAACTTTCCAGTCTCGTGCAAATACAGTTCCTCGATTTGACATGACTTACAGAAGCACAGTGACGATATCAGATTCTGTGATTAAAATCCATGGCTCCGGGCAGCTTTTTGTCGGAATGGCCTTGATGATCTTTATTTTGACAAAGTCGAATCCAACAGAGTAATGGGATTTGGTAAATTCCAAAACTGTTGATACTTCTGTGTCGCAATTAAGTGACAAAAGAGTAAAATCTCCAGTACGTTCAGATATATCAATGGCGGTGCCGTCCATAGCTTGCAAGTAATCAGGCGTATACATCTTGCATGATGGCATGCCTTCTTTTCCGTACCATGGAACGTATTTTGGCAAGTCTTTGACTTTGTAGCTTTCCATGCCATACTTGCCGGCAGTGAGGAGAGAGTTCCCTACTACACAGCACCATCTGCATCCTTCAAGCATTCCATCGTAGACTTCTGATGCTTTGAAGTTTCTGGAAAAGTGAGCATCCCACTTTTTCTCATCGGCAGATCTAGCAATTTCATCATGCCATTCTTTATTAAACACATTTTCCATGCAGCGTTTACAGGGCGTATCTCTTGGAGAGTCAGGAACATGGTGTGTGTCAATGCGGGTTAAACGCCCGCGCCACCTAAACATCTTGAGTGAAGACCAAACTTTAACACGGATTCAAATTCAGGCCAATTTATTGCGAAGGCTTCGAGTAGAAAGAAGAAAAGTTAATAATAAATTTGCGGAAATGTTTGGCTTCAGTCTCGACCATGGATTTGTAAATTGAGAAACGCTGTGAGATCGAAATCATCTCACAACAAGGCGGGGCGGTCAGCATCGGCAGAATTAAATCACGCCAACACTGAGGATAAGTGATGGTTTTTTGTGAGACGATGTGCACCGAATCAACTCAGATTTCGCAAATCAAGTCTATAATTCCACTGAATTAAGCACTTTCAGGTATACCAAAATGGCCATCTCCTAATTGTCCACACACCCAATTTGGACGACGTAAAAAGAAAAAGGATGGACCCATGGGCTCGCCTCATGGCTCCATATAGGGTAGGTGCTTTGTTTTGAGAAATAACTTGAAATGAAGATTTTCAATCAACTAAAACAATTTTGGATTTCAAAATCCTAGAAATAATTCGCAATTTAAAACAATCAAAGTGAATTCTCCCGGGTTGATATGTTGGTGCTTATTCGCAGAGTCGACAACCTATTTACTCTTTCATGGACAGTCCAACCTGTCAGTGCCAGCACATTAACTGGTAGATAGCAAGCCTTGCATCGTTTATGATTATATTTAGCATCCTTTTTTTTTCTCGATCGCTATTAATGCTATTTTGGTGGGATCTAGCGAGGCCTGCAAGCCCAACCTGCTCGTCTAAGATGCTTACGTTATGTCAATCTTACGTCATTCCGCAATCGCTGTATTTGAAGCAGGGAAGCCTGGAAAGTGGCCCGTCGGTACCTAGTTAGCCCGAAAAAAATTTTCCCCCATGATACTGACCCAGTATTTCAAGTCTACTTTCGGTCTTATCAGTTGCAAGGTCAAAATTTCTATTGTACGAATTTCTTTTTCATCTGCTTAATTAAAATTAGATAGTCAGGGATTAGTCTATCAAGTCGTCCATTGCCGCCCAAAAGGTGTATCCTTTGCAAATTTCATGATCCATTAAAATTCCTCTTTAGTGTATAGTGGTTGAACCGTTTCCAAAAGGTTCTCAAAGCGTGTAATACCAACCAACCATGCCCTCATTCACTCTCTTGCCAGCTCGGGCAGCCTTATTCTGGCGCCAGAAATGCAAATCCATGAGGGCAATCAGTACGATACTGACGATGGTCATGGCAAATGTTGTCCAAACTCCACTCTGCATCGCTTGTTAGAAAAGACCGTAGAACTGAATGATCAACTCACCGTATAACGTGGGCTCTCCTTGGAGGTGAACGCGACTCCAGATATGATTCCTCCAATCCCGCCTCCGATAAGACAGATAGCCGTAGCCACAGCGCGCTTTGAATGACCAGTAATGTTATTTGCCTGGAAGGTAAGAATACCTGGGACACAGAAGTGCACGAATCCGACACCTATCCATGCGTGTTAGCACCAAATCAAGAGGGTAAAGATGGGATCTAACAGACCTAGAAATGAACCGAAATATCGGACTGCATTGGATTTACCATAAACGGTGATTAACATGCCAATTGCTGTCAAGACTTGGTGAACGGCAATTATCGGCCCACGGATCCGGAACTTATCACCCAGCCACCCAGACACAAGAGTCATGATTGCGGCGAGGACGTATGGTGGAGCACTCAGAAGCTGCGATTCTGTGGAGGAAAAGCCCATACCATCTCGTAAGATAATAGGCAAGAAGTAAGCATAAGCGTATCCAGGCATTGTGGTTGCCATGTAGTTAAAGGCCCAAACATAGATCCGCCAATCTCGAAGATGCTCAAGAACCTTTTCCATGGTAACATGGTCCTCCTCGGCGTCTCCACGATCTGCGTTCAAGCGTTCGAGTATGAAAGCCTTTTCTTCGGGCTGAAGAAATCCCTCGGCTTTGTTTGGGAAATCAATGATGACAAATCGAGCAAAAAGGCAAATGACGGCTGTGACGGCACCTTCAATGATGAATATCCCTGAGATACGAATGTGAGTCGACATTGATTGCACGAGGAAATTATGTGTCGCTTACATCTCCAGCCATCCAATCCTTGCTTCCCATTCAGCAATGTCAAAGCATATGCGAGGATTCCTGCGAACCCATTTGCCAGGACAGATAGGACCCAGAACACTGACATCCTTTTTCCTACCTCGAATCGTGTGTACCAACAGGTAATGAGGTAGGTGCAGCCTACTGAATTAGCCAGCGCCAAAAAGAAAGGGTTTCGAAATAACGTTAATGACATACCAGGCAGAAATCCTGCTTCAAAAGCCCCCAGAAGAGCCCTACAGAGTGCCATGGTTCCCCAGCTGTGCGTAAATCCCATCCCAATAAGGATCGCGCCAAAGCTGAGGCCGAGAAAAGAAAGCCAATTCGCCGCTCCTGCTTTTGGGAGAATAAGATTCTAAGTGGTGTGAGTCTCTGATTCTGATCTGCTGTCATCTTGAATTACTTACGCTAGGGATTTCAAAGATTCTATTCACTAGTTAGTCACTGTTTTGAGGTGTGGGGTAAAGAACCTACATATAGGCAACAAAGAATACCATTACAATGACTGTGTAGCGGACACCAACGGCTAGACCCAGGTCTTTTTACATTCCGGCAACAAGAGCGAGGCCGATGTTTGTACGGTCGATCAAGGAGATTGAGTACATGAGTCCCAAGATCGGTAAGAGGCGCAAATCAATTCGACGACTATCGGGATCAGAATCTAATTCAAATAGTCTATGAGTGGAAGTAAAGACTCACATAAGCCTTCGCTGCTGGATTGAGCTCAGCGAGCCGGAGTATGAGCTCTGACCAGAAACATCTTGACTATAATCTTGAGATGTCCCCTTTTTTTCGTCAGGGTTGGTGAATGCAGTTGGAGAATCCATGATTGATAATACGGGGTCAGGGCTGCGAAGATATCCGAGATTAAAAATGTTGGAAATGGCCTCTTTATTGCATGTACAGATTAGAGACCATATGATTGGAGGACACCGTGATGTACAGAGTGCCTGGCTCTTATCTCGATCATGTGCAAGTGTATGAGCACACTAGCTGCATCCAAGAGAGCGCAAATGAAAAGAGAACTCAGAGGAGTGCGACTAATTTCTTGTTTATATGGGAATCAGGAACAGCGAGAAGTTGCCTAATTGGACAATTTGAGGTCTTTATGTGGGGAGGAAAACACCAATGTCAGATTATCCGTTTTAAGATTAACTTTTGAATTGGCGCCGTCGAGGTAGAAAGATCGGTGGATCATCCCGCCCGTTTGCGCCTAGTTCTTTGCCAAGGATCAAGTGTCTCGTGGCCTTGCAGGGGCGAGCTGCATTTCAGAAGCATTGATCAGCAAGTTCCCGTCGTGTTCTCTCGAAGATACGCCATGTTCTAATCCCCTTTTGAATAGCGGGATGACTGATGATAAGCGTGCATGACTGGGTTGATGTAAGTACTGCTCAAACAGGCAAAAAGAGGCCGGGTGGGCAGCCAATGAATGGGTCTATCTTATTTGAGCGTAAACATAACCTTGCAATTCATTCCTAGGATTTAATTTGTCTTACTGCGCTCTCGGCCGATATACCCCGACTAGTTATTTCGCTAAGAAGGATCGAATCCCACCCAGTCAGAAAAAAAAGAACATCCTGAAACAGGCTTTTTTAGGCTAGCTCAGGTCCGATTATTTCCTCTACTAGTTACGTAAATACGAGAGTCCTTAAACCGGCGCCATGATGCTGTTAAAGTTTCCAGCAATCAATCAATCAATTAAACCCCTGCGACGATCAAAGCAGTGAAAATCCCTCATCACCGCCTGTCACGTTGATTTCCTTTGCATATGCACTTTGCTCTTAGTCAAATCTGTGCCGTGTGCCACATCTGTACCCTGTTCCAATCCTATCCTGTATCCATTCCACATCACATAATACGAGTGCATGGGCCCACTTTTCCTCTGCGTCTCTGCTGCAAAGAAAATCATCCTGGTTGACTCCGCATCAAAATATTTAAATTCCAGAGGCTTTGACTGCATGTAAAGATTTGGAAAATGCAGATATTGGAATAAAGTTCCTTTTGGGTGATTTAGTTTCATGAATCAGATATCGTATCCTAGGATACTTAGATCAGATCTGTGCGATTGTCCAATCATTACCTCCCGATAAAAACACTGTGAACTTGTTGGGGAATTGTTCTGCATATAAAAAAAGAAATAAAAGAAATTAAAAAAAAAAAAAAAGAAATTTCCATCATATAAGAGCGTTATTCTATTGTTGTGTGCATTCGGATGCTGTATCCACAATCTAATCCCTCATGATGTGGAAAAAAAGACCAATATTGATCGCATGCATGGCTGCCTTTTTCGGAAAATTTATTTTGCGTCGTTGGACGCGAACAATCGCCTTGCACAGCCCACCACCAACATTGCCCCGCTGACGTTCTTGGGTTAATTCTGACTTCTTCTCAAAATCTTTCGATGATATAGATCCAAACAGACTGCCGAAAATATGTCGAATCTTCCAATATCTTCCAAATTTGATGAGATTGAAACCATCGGGAGGGGAAGATTCGGCATTGTCAAGAAGGTAGAAAGGCGGGCTGATCAAAAGGTAAGGAAGGCCATGAGAAAATTTCGGGGCAATGACTAAGCCACTGATGCAGGAATTTGCATGCAAGATCCTCACCATATTGCCAAATTCCCATGATCAATCTATCGATGATGCTGCTTATGAATATGGGGTGCTTAGTGCCTTAAACCACCCTAATATTGTCCAGTATGTCGATTTCGAAAAGACCGACCACGAGGCGAGAATCTACATGGAATTGTGTCGTGGAGGTAACCTAAAAGACTACATAAATCATCAGAGGTAAGATATGGCCCTATTAACAGCGCGGGGTTAGGAATAATATTGATATTTAGCAACGACTTGAATTCACACCTGCCGGAATCTATCCTCTGGAGTGTCATAGTGCAATTGACATCTGCACTCACATATTGTCATTTTGGATGGAACCCAGGCCAAGACCCGGGCGCGACCGGAAACTCCGATTTCCGAAGTATTCTCCATCGTGACCTTAAACCTGCTAATGGTAAAAATGAATCTCAACCCATTGAAGTGCTACGAATAATTTGCATGCCTATCTACAGTATTCGTTTCATCAACAGAAGGACCACTGCAAGTGAAGCTTGGTGATTTTGGCTTAGCAAAGTTCATGGACTTGGAACAGACGTTAACAACGTTTGCCGGGACTCGTCCATATCTTGCTCCGGTTTGTGTCCCATGGGATGGAACAGGTCCCTATATTCTATTTAACATAGTATGGCTAAGATATCCTAGGAAATTACGTCTAATGAGGGTACCGGGCTCATTAAGTGGACCAAGCACTCGGATGTATATTCCCTGGGATGTGAATAATACCTCACCATTCCTTCTAGTAAACCTATCTAATTTTCCCCAAGGCATTATTTATGAGCTCTGTTCGTTCAGAGTTCCATTGGATAGCATGATGACTGATTTTCAGCATATACCTCCGATGTATTCTGATAACGTAAGGGGCTTCATTGGCAGATGTCTGTCTCAGGAGCCCTCCCATCGCCCGGATGCCCGAGAGCTATTTCAATGGGCTTCACGATGCCACAAAAACATCATGGAAACTCGCATGGATACAAGTGCTGCATTCGTGCAGTCATCAACCATCGGACTTCTTCAGCATCGTCTATTGCCAGGAGTGACCTCGCCGACAGGAGTTCAACAGCTTACAACGCCCACCGTTTCCATTCAGATTTATAACGAGCAAAATGTCTGGATAAGTGATAAAACCTTAGAGCATTATCCGGATATCAAACAAAGTTGCCCCATTGCCGAATTGGGCGGAAAAAATGTCGGAGTGAGCGATCTAACACGCAGTCATCGCTCGCTCGTCAAATCTAAATGTGAAGTATCTTCGTTACTTCAACACGGCGGCTTTGAAATCTCGCAGCAGCCATGTTGCGCTGAATCTGCCTTCAGCTGGGCCATTAGACATGGACTCTGGAGTGTTATGAGCTTTCTTATTTCACAAGGGCAGTGTGTTGAGTCAAAAGTATGGTTTAAGGATTCGAGTGGGCATCAAATTGATCACCTTATCCGATCCTGCTCCAAGGCATACGACCAAGTACTCAAGCATATTGTCCAATTCATGGAAAACAATCAAGGTGAAAGTCAGAGTATTGATTTCTCCATGACCCCTATCCACTATGCTATTCTACATCGGAATTCAGACGCTTTGAATTTCTTGATTCATGCTGGAGCCGACATAAATTCTGCGGCCATTTCCAACACAAAACCCAAGATAAGACTCAGTGCACTGATGATTTCTACAATACTCGGTGATGAACTTTTGACCAAAAGATTACTTGAATTGGGAGCCGAACATGCACTCAATTTCGGAGTTAATACGCTAAGCCCTCTTAATACCGTAGCCAGGATTGGCCACTCAAAAAAGATTGCTGAGATATTAATTCAACATGGGGCTGGAAATAAAATTGTGCGAAACGGAGTGCCTGCGTGGCTCGAGGCCCTATCTCAATCTACAGACGAAGACATTAGCCTAACATTGCTCAGTGGCAGAGGAGCATCATTGCCTATGCCTTTATCTAAGAATCTCGATTTGCGTTTGCAACTGATACTCAGCGACGCGGCACTCCACAGACACCATAGAATTATGCTAATGATGCTTGATTGGAACATCGCGACAGAAATCAGACGATATGGAGGGCGATCTCCATTTCTTTTAGCTGCGGCGAACGCCGATGCTATAGCTATGAATCTTCTCATCCAAAAAGGCGCCAATACCGATGCCAAGGACAACGAGGGCTGTTCTGCACTCCACCTGGTGGTGATGTGCACGGGTCGTTATGATCGAAAAGAGTCTGCTTTGAAGCTCTTACTGAAACTCAATGCGGACCTCAACGCTCCAAATTATGAAGGCTGCACCCCAATCCAGCTTGCAGCCAATGGTGACTCTACTTCAAATGAGGAGATGGTAGATGTACTATTGAAGCATGGGGCGGATCCTAACTTGGTCTCCGTCTCTGGGGTATCCTCACTGATGGTTGCAGCGAAGTCTGGCAGTTTGAAACTCTTGACACAGCTGCTAAGCAATAAAGCCAACATCTCACTTCGAGACAGCGATGGATTCACGGCCTTGTATTACGCAATAGAGGCGATAAGTGACCGATCAAGTCGATTTAGAATACTCCACAAACATGGCTGTGAGGACGGCGACCCAAATGAAGCTTCTGAGAACACTGTTATCCACCAAGCGGCCCGTCTTTGCACATTAACTTCACTAAAGGAATTATTTCGATTATACCCAGATATGACACAGCTGGTGTCATTGCAGAATAATGAAAAGATGAACGCCTTGGATATTGTTGCCTCGCTCGGGAAGCGCGACCACCTTGAATTCCTTCTGCAGCATATCCATTCCATCAGCCTAGAGGCTCAAAGCAAGATCCTTTACTACGCTATTATTAGCCAGAGCACGACTTGCGTTAACTTGGTCTTGTCGGTATTCCCAGGTATAGCATCAAAAAGGTTTACAGCATGTAGATCTACCTGGCCAGAAACACCATTCACTTCCACACCACTCAATCAAGCAAGTGGTCTGCCTAACGTTGAAATTGTTCAACGCATCATAGAAAGTGGAGCTGACCTTGCTGCCGTTGATCAATATCATAACACGGCGCTTCATGTTGCCGCTGCAAATGATCATGCATCCGTAATCAAGGCAATATTTCAGAAAGACCAAAGTCTAATTTCATCGGCATGTAAGGTTTACGCTGATTTCGAACCTCCTGAAGAAAGCGCCGGTAGAACGACTTGGAAGCTAACTCCATTCCATGTGGCTGCAATGCATGGATCAACTGAAGCCTTGGAGGCATTACTTCTCTTCGGGGCTAGCATAAATCAGTATACACATGATGACCATGGATTAACTGCGTTGCATGTTGCAGTATTTTGCCAGCAGCTCACCAGTGTGTCTCGCCTGATAGAGAAGGGTGCAGATATCAATAAGCCCTCCAAAAACTCTCAGACCACTCCCCTGCTGCTGGCCCTAAACCAGGGGTTTGAACAGCTAGCCTTGGCTATGATCGAGGCAGGGGCTCAAAAGTCATGGGTGCAATCTGACGGATCCATACTCACAGCACTTACTGTAGCCGCTGAGAAGGGCCTCATGATAATCACTTCAGCTTTGCTCGCAGAAGATGAATCATCTGACCATTCTCCAACCGGGCAGTTGAGCAATGAGGTTACAGGTGATAGACGAGCTTTAGACCATCTACAAAGCCATAGCAAATATGCCGTAGCTAGCGCACTAAGTGGTACTAATAACGCCAACCTGGCAGAAATTGGGAAGGCTGTACTTGCCGCAGTACGGTCCAGAGACCTCAACCTATTGCAACGACTATCTTGTCGCCAAGCCACAATGACAGGATCAGGAGAAAAGAGAAATTCGGCTACAAATTCCAATCTAATGACAGACGATCTACGAGAAGCAGTGAAAGAGGTGGCACTTGAAGGTCTTGTTGAATACATTCGACCACTCTATCAGATCTGCAGTTGCATAGCTACCGTCGATTGTACAGGTGGCTATCGTCCAATTCATTTAGCGGCCTGCAAAGGACATGGAGACTTCGTGCGCTGCTTGATGGCGGAAACAGGCACGAATGGAGAAGAAGAGCTCCTGGATAATAGTCACAACACTTCACTACATATAGCTGCAGACCAAGGTCACTCGGCGGTTATCGCGGCCTTGTTGGACAATTACACACACGTCAACAGGGTGAATATATACGGCATGTCTGCTCTCCACTATGCAGCATGGAAAAACAACCTCGATGCTGTCAAAGTATTACTTCGGCACAAGGCTGAGGTAGAGTTGCGGGCGATTGACCACAGCACTTCTCTATCACTGGCAGCGAGAGAAGGACATATCAGTACTGTCGAAGAACTAATTAATACCGGTGCCAGTGTCGATGGGCCCTGTGACGAAAATGGGAATACAGCGTTGTCATACTCCATAATAGGACACCATCATCAGGTTACCAAAATGTTATTACAAAGAGGGGCCAATCCTAACCATCGCGACAAATATCATAATACTCCTCTCCTTCATGGTATTTACGAGAATTGCCTCGCTGATGACGTTCTTTCAGTGGCAAAAAACCTCATTCAGCACGGTGCCGATCCGGAACTTGCCAATGATGATGGCTGGAATGCGCTTAGGCTTGCTTCCTTTTGCGGCTTAACATCCTTAGTCCAGTTTCTGCTCACGGAAATGGCTCATATACATTCTCGTAGTGAAAAAGGTGAGGATAGCCTTTATTTAGCTGCGTCTTGCGGACATTCGAAGGTAGTCGATATTCTTCTCACGTGGGGTGCCGATGTTAATACCACGCCGAACAATGGGCACACACCCCTACACGTCGCGGTTATCAATGGATATACATCTATTATTCAGCTATTGCTTGAGCATAAAGCTGATATTGAAGCACAAAGTTCAAAATCTGGTTGCACGCCAATGCATTTGGCGGCTGAGAAAGGACATGTCGATGCCATGCAGATACTACATTTCTATGGGGCCAACATCACATCAGCTAACCGTGAAGGGCTGACTCCTCTTATCATAGCAGTCAAGTCTGGAAATACAGAAGCTGTCCAATTCATCCTGCAGCAGCAAGTTGATGCACCGATATTACCGTCGAATAGATCTACTGCACTCAGTCTCGCTGTGCGCAATCAGGATACGAGGTTGTTAAAACTTCTGTTACAGCATGGGGAAACCCCAAATATTTATTGTTCGTCGATGAATCATGCAAAGGTTGGGAGTTTTAGTAAATTGCCCAATCCTCTGCACGTTGCTGCACGGGCAGGTTGGATGGAAGGCGTTCAAATGTTATTGAAATATGGCGCGGATGTGAATGCAAGTTGTTTCCAAGGAGGAACGGCATTGCATGAAGCCGTATCTCGAGGAAACGCAGATGTGGTGCGACTTTTGCTTGAAAACAATGCACAAACTCATATATTCGATGGCCAACGGGCTCCTTTGCACACCGCTGCGATATCTGGGAGACCAGAGTTGCTTATTGTTTTGTTGAAGCATGGAGCAGATCCGAACCAGCGTGATATATATGACCTCACGGCTCTGGATTACGCGACAATGGAGCCAAGCTGCGAGGACTGTATGTGCATATTAAGGCCTGTAACGGGGGTCTCGGGAACGAAATAGAAGTTATGCAGTGAGTGGAGTATCAGGTAACAGAGATTGATTTTGTATTTCTATCAGAGATGAAAGTCATTACCGTGAATCTGGGTTACATGAATCAACTTACGCTACGTGGGATAAAAACAATCGAGTCTGAATCCAACTTTATGACGTAATCAGTTCGTCCTGTCCCACCTGCACAAGTGTCACGTGATGATGAATGTTGGGTGCAACTCTGCACAGATGACAGAAATGTGGCCTCACCTCCTCCTACAACAATATGCAATCCTCATCAAATCTTGTTTCCCAAAAGCTATAAGGTTCATCAGAATTCTTCGCTTCATAAGATACGCAGCAAAACTACCATTGCTTTTCCTGGAGCCATCCAAATAAACAGACAATGGTAGACATTGTGTTATCTGCAGTAGAGGTCGGAATGGCCGCTCCAGAATTTGCAAGCACAGTCATAAGAAGTCTCAACCAACTCGCAGATATGGGGAAGAAATATAAAAATGCCCCAAAAGCAGTACAGGACATATCTGTCTTCGCAGGAGATCTCAGTCGCGGCAAGCTGACGCTTGATGTACATCTCGCAGACTGGGCAGCCCATATTGATGGTCTGGATCCTACCTTTGAGGACATTCTCCGTGACTACCTGCAACGTCTTCAAGAGGCTGTAGTTGAAACCACCACAGCAATAGAACGGCTATACGATAAGGACGGCTTGCTAAAGCGCTTATATTTCTCGACGTTAGGAGAACGTCGAGTTCTTCGTGCAGCAAATAAATTCCATCGGTGGCAGAATGACTTTGTTCAACTAGTTGAATTGATAGAGAAGGAAAGGCGACTGACAGATAAAAGTCTACTGTTGTCTACTGATCAATTGATGGTATTTAGCAATGGTGACGGAGATGATCTTGTTCCCATTTCTCAATCCACCATGTTGTTCCGAGGCAAAGGTGAATTTAAAGCTTACGGTAGTAACAGCATTAAGTCATTAAATCTATTGATAGAGAGACGTTCTCTACCTGTAGATGAAGATTCAGTGGCACGAGTAGCTTCTAGGCTGAACAGAGCAAGTTGTGATAGAGGAATCTTGGAATGTCTCGGATATCGACTGACAAACGGCATTGAGTTGATCTTTCATGTCCCAACCCATCTTGACAATCCTCGTCTACTCGATGACGTCATTGGGACCTATCGAGATCATGGGCAAATTCCTTATGCTTTTGAACAGAGACTAAAATTGTGCCACGATCTCTGTCGAGCCGTCTTTTCAGTCCACACTTCGAACTTTGTCCACAAAAACATCCGACCAGAGAATATTTTGCTCTTTCAGGATGCTAATGACGACCACAACCTGAATGGAGCTGTGCCTAACTTGGGTCATCCATTTCTCACAGATTGGCACATGCTTCGCACTTTTGATGATCTCTCAAGCCGATGTGGAGCGAATGATTGGATGAAAAATATATATCGACATCCTCAGCGACAAAGCCTGCAACCTCAAGCTCGATATAATCTCGGCCACGACCTCTACAGCTTGGGTGTTACTCTCTTAGAGATAACATTGTGGGAGTCATTTGTAAAGTGCAAAGATCCTCCCGTCATTTCGGAACGCTACAAGGAGATGGCATTAAACCTTGGAGAAATTCCCATTTCGAGGATGGATACATCTAAACTATTCAAGAAGTTAACTATCGCAACATTATCTCAAAAAGTTATGATCAAACTGGCCGAGGATGAGGTTCCTTGGAGAATGGGAACCTCCCTATCCCGCCTTATAGTGGCGTGTCTTACCTGCTTGGAAGGTGGAATGGGCGATGCAGAGGATTTCAACAGCAAACCAAATGATTCTGCATTGCGGTTTCATCAATTGATGAATGAGAGTTTCCCTGGCTATGACTGCTAGAGATGATATGATTCTGCTAGCCGACCTATGCGGGTATTGGTCTAAAAATGCGTCTTTTCAACTCCGATGCTATGTTATTGCGATTATGAGTTCATTTCAACACCTAACCCATAATAAAAAAGATCATAACTTTTGATCGCATCATTCTGTGGACCAAGTTCGCCTTCCTCGCCAGCTATGCTATTGATGCTCGGCATTAAACTCGGGTAGTGCTAGCCAAGGTATAGGCAGGACACCAAACCTGGCTTTTCAAGAGAGTCTTGCGACATGTACAAAAAGCCCTAGTGTGCTAAATAAAGAAAGGTTTTAATGGAAAATATGTTATGATTTCCTAAATTAGCAACCTTATTTATTAACAGTCCCCCTCTGTTTATAGGAGTTCGACATAGGCCGCAAGTTTGGATAGAATGATAAGCATCTGTCCCGCGTGGTCGCAACTGTAAAGTAGCGGGACCTTTTAGCGTTCCTCCCTTTCATACTTCGTGAATGTGTCATCAAATCGAGAAAACAGGCGACTCCTCGACGAATAATACTACGAGAAATCCAAGCATTAAAATAAGACTTTATTAGGTCCTTCACGACAAAGGACATTTTATCTAGAGCCTTATCTGAGTATTCATACTCTATCTGTTTAGTTGTGAAATAGTAAACAAATGTTATAGTTTTGCTACCTGAAATGAAAGTGGATAGGGGTCAAAGGACTTGCTGTGTTGTCAAATGAATTTTGAGTTTTTATGGGGGCTTCTTGTCTCCATATGGAGATGTTCGACCCAACACTTCGATCAAGTGTAGTTTTACTTAAGCGATGCGCGACTCAAATGAACTCCACCCTTTATCCTGCTGGTGTTTTCGTAGATCGGGTTTCCAATCAAAGTGGCAACCTTGACTAGGAGGAACTTGGAAAACCAAACACCGATCGACTTGCCTGGAATCTTGAATTCTTCCGTTTCCCTCGTAGTAGTAAATTCGGAGAATGAAGAGCTCGACGAGTGCGTGAACTGGTAGTTAAGACTCACTGACCATTCAACCGCCTTGATACCTCCACTGAGTGTCGTAGAAATTCCAGCAGTATGCTCCATACTCTTGGTCTCCTCCTTTGTAAATCCATATTCGACTTGCTTATTGTAAGTGATAGGATCATCGAACGGATTTCTCCAAACCTTTTCGGCAACCCAACCTACGGATTTACTGATATTAGCAAATGGACTATCCATGTTATGAATAATCTTGTTGTCTTTAGCGGGGAAAAGAGCAGTCAGCGGCAGCACAACATCTGCCTGTAACGTCTCCTGGAAGATTTCGCCTTCGTTGGGAACATTATTGCGTGAGATCTTTGGTGCTTGAGCGGTGAATCTGGTATATTCTTTGGGGACTTGGATTGAAAGAATCCATGGAGAAATATCAGGAAGACGATCAGCACCCGAATGTCTGAAAGCTCCTGCATAAAGAGGCAGCTTTTCAGAGCCAGAGATGCCATTGGGAGCAGGGATAACTTCATAGATGAAAGCCCCATTCCTCGTTCTGGTTCCGCGAGTGTCCCACATCGGAGTGGTTTGATATGCACCTCTAATAGCCAGATCTTGGCGCACACACCAGACCTTTTGACCAGGTTTTACATTATACCGGTACTGGCCGACATCACCCATGGACACATAGTCGCTAGGGCACGTGGGTCTCCAGATAGCGCCGTGATGCTTTCCCCCAGAGCCCCCATCAGTCCAGACCTGGGTCCAGTCCGTAGGGTCTCTGAGAGCGGGCTTTGAACGATCACGCGGTGGCTGGTTCGGATTCAGTCCAACCAGAATTGTTGCTCGTTTACCGCTGACAGTATCACGGCGCGTATTTTCGCCGATGCTACCTAAAGGGCGGAAAGTTCCCCTGACTTGGGGATCCCAAAAGGTAATGTCCTTTGAGGCTCTTGTGCCAGTATCGTCCCACTGCCAGCCATATGCTGTGGTCACCGCAATACGGATCTCTCCGTAGTCATAGAACGCAGTGGACTAAGCGCTAACTGAAGCAGCAGTGGAGGCGAGGAAAAGGAGGCTTTTAATCTGCATGATTGAATGTGTAGATGATCTGAGAAAGTTAAGAGATGATGGAGTGAAGAAACCAGGTACAATATTCAGCTGTTATATATCATTCTAGCCTTCAATGTGACATAATGGCTGACAGCCCAATGGTCAAGGCAAGCATTCATGAATAGACGATTGTCACTATCATGTCTTGTCTATACTACATTTATTTCACATATTAACCGAGTGGTGATCCAAAGTTCCCCATCACTTTACACGTCACATGGAACGGTACAAGTCGAAAGACTCTAAGGCATAGGGTAGGTTTTAAACTTGTACATTGCATGACTTTGAGCTGATCCTATCATTAGATGTTGGTTAAGGTTGCTGGAATTCATATTTGGATTCTTTCTTGGCTTCATGATATCCCACCCTGGCTGATCCTGCCTCCTTCAATAAGTAATTATTTTGCGATAAAACTTCACTTGTGCACTCATATTCTTTTTTTAATTCCTAAATTACAGGTTCTCTTTACGCTTTATGGTATCCTTAGTGTTAACCTTGTTCCACGCCACATTTTGCGACTAGCCTCAGTAACCTAGCTTCACCAACGTAGTAACACCCAATCAACCCGACCTGTAACGAACTGCCCACACCCCAAAATCACAAATAAATACGGCGATATTAGTGTATGTGTTCATCTAACAATTACTAGCCGTGTCACAGCCCCCCCCCCCGACCAATCAAACTAACAACAATCACAACAGCAAGGAATGCGGAGGAAAGAATCTACGACTAGCTAGCAAAAACAGGTGTAAGAGAGTTCACTCACTCACCAAATCATAACGAGAAATGTGAACGGTTTACTGATTTCCACTGCTGACACGATACAGTGGCATAGATGTCACATTGTGAACAATTCATGGATTGCGGAGATCCATATACCGTTTCAAACATTCTCCATCATCATTGGTGAATGTTGATTATGACGTGGAAGTACTCAATTCAATAAAGGTGAAGCTATGAGACTTCCCTCCCACACGTGATTTACATTGGTGGAGAATGAAACGATGCCAGTGTGCCTGATTAGTGTGAAGGGTGATTCGACTTTCCGGAGTAGAAAAATTGAGGCTATCACAAACATTGTATTTAAGTCACTTGCTCAGTAACAGTCTGGCATCTCGAAATTTTGGTCGTCTCGGATTAAATAGATCGCAGTCCGAAATCTAGTAGAGATATCTCCAATCAATCCATGCTACTTGGTGAATTTTGTCACATTAAAAGCGGGTACATAACCAAACGAGCAATCACCAAGTCAAATGGGGATGTGCTCACCTCTCAACGCTTCCCACCTCTATGATAGGCTCACCAATGTCTCGGAAGTTTATTTGCGTCAAAGTCGGGCCGGAATATAATGTGTGTTTCTACATCGAACCATCAAGTTGCCCCATGGGGATTTCTTACCGTGAATGACTGAGATTATGATACATGGGGCATGTTATGAGAGGGAAATTTTAATAATGGAATTTGTTCAATTGACCAACATACTATTCGAGAGAGACTGTGACGACACAGGCTCTGTCAAAAGAACGCACAGGTTGGGGTAAAGGGAACTGTAATTACCATCATGGAGTAACCAGAGGAATTCTGACCACATTACTTACGAACCGGAACAAGAAAAAAGCGACAGCTCCCCAATGTATGTATAGAGGTTCATAACAGTGCTACTCATAGCCAAAATCTCATCAGCCATGTATTCATTCTCTTTTTATTCATCTACAAATCTCGCCATCTAATCAGATCAAGACACATAAAGTCTACAGATAAAAACTCAAAACAAGAAGTGTCATGTCCACCACCTTGACAGAAAAGGTTTGTTAGATCCTAGTTATTAAATCACATGTTTGGTCCCATCTGTATCTACATCAGACTTTACCACTCCACCAACAACGAATTACTTCAGCACCATCCTTATCTTTTAAACTATAGTTAATAATGAAGCTAATGAAGATAACCACAGACTGCATAATAAAGTAAAACGGTAAACATACTGAGACTAGATAACAATAGGCTGTCAATAGCTCATAATAAAACAAGAATTCTCCCAAAATAGTATCTAGCAGTAAATTTATTGTGATGAATTTGGAGAGATGACACTTCTGCAAGCCACACACACACAAGCATAGCCTGCCCCACGTTCCTTTGCAGCAGGCCGACCCAGTGAAGGGATGTGAAATGATCTGATAATAGTCCAAATTGATACTCACAATAGCTTTTATTAGTCCTGTTCGGAAGGTATTTGTGAAAGAAAGCAATAGCACAAGCCATCCTAGCCCGAAAAGACAATTATTTAGACATAGCAAAAGGTATGAGGGAAGAAGGTTGCTTGTTTATTTTAGAGCTAGCTAGGATCCTCTTTTATCTTGAGCGATCAACTACTATAGGGTAGCCTAGTCCCCTTGTGCATCCACGGGGTTAAAATCCTCCAACACATTATTTCCTTATTATCCATATTCGTTGCTCCACCAAAGGCGTAATTGGTATTAGGATGGATCAATGTGTTCTCAATTGCCTCGTTATGCTATTTTTGCATTACACTAGCCTCGGATCGCTAGTTTTATACCAAAGATGAAACAATACGCCAAACCTGAATAGGTAAACAACTTCCAATGGTCGTCTGGTATTCAAAAAGAACTTTGGTCAGCCCATGTGGGGAAAAGACCACTGTAACAAAATGGAAAAATATGTTTGATGGTTCGGTAAATTAGGCAACCTCACTTGTCAGCCGCTTCGAGCGGCGAGTGGGCAAATAATCCCTCACCTCAGCTTTTTATCAAAAAGCAAGTCACAATTGCCATTCGTCTCGTCTCGCTGTTAATGTACCTTGCATAAAATGTCATCGCCAATTGGTCCATTCTGCGAGAGCTGTGCAGCCATCGACTTAAAATCGCTTCTCTATCAGATAAATGATCCTGATGGTGAGAAGGGAGGGACAGATGACATACGTCTGGGAACTCTTGAGAGCATTATTCAGAGATCTGATGGTTGCGAATTATGCAATCTGGTTTTCGAGGCACTGAGGGAGCGCTATCGGCGCACGCCTCCAAAGGAAATGTCAGACTTCAAGTCATCCTGTTTGTCTTCAGAAGACGAATTGTGTGGCGATGGCGATGGCGATGGCGATGTAGAAAAGGAGCGAGCTCGTAAACTCACAAAAAGCGATGAGATCGAAAAGTACGGGATTCCGATCACTTGGGAGAGTCAAGATATACAATGTCATTTGACACCGAGATTCTTTTGTCACCAAACTAATGTCTTGGATTATACAAGAATCGCCGAAAGTCCTGGACGCAAAACAGAGGAAACAAATGTTGAGGAAAAGGGTGTATTATTACGCATTCATCGCCTCCTAGTGACGCTATCGCCCTCCCCCTGGCTCACCTTCACCTGGAGTGATGGGGTAAAGCTGCATGCGACTTGGGAGGATGAAGAAACCAACGATGAAACCAAGAATGAAATCCCGGCCATCTCACCTGCGGGTTCGGGAAGAAGAGTCTCTCCTTTCATAAATGTATCAAGAATTCGAGGTTGGCTTCATCAATGCGAGGAGGGTCATGGGAAAACATGTTCTGAGACAAACTGGGCCGTTGACAATCTAGATCAATGGAAACGACTCACCTTCCGTGTGATGGATGTTAAGGAGCGACGAGTTGTGGATTTGCCTGGCCAAGGTCGCTATGTTGCCCTCAGCTACGTCTGGGGTCGTAAGGAAGCGGAGCCTGTTATTCGCACAGAAAGCTGCTTGACGACGAAGAATCAATCCCAACTTCGAGAGCTCAATGGCCTCGACAGACTTTCTCTGCCTCAGACAATTTTAGACGCCATGTCACTCACATTAGAACTCGGGGAGAGATACCTTTGGGTAGATGCGTTGTGCATTCTTCAAGACGACATGAATGATCTGAACGTCCAAACGTCCTGCATGGATGTTGTATATTCGAAGTCGATCCTGACCATTTTGGCGGCTTGCGGCGACAACGCCAATTTCGGATTGACGGGCATGCCGGGAAGACCACGCAACATATTTCATCGTTCTATAAAAATTTCTTCAGACGGCCTCTGCATCTCCCCAGTTGCAGCTTTGTCGTCCCAAGACTTTTTGGAACGTTCGAATTGGAATCAAAGGGGATGGACATTTCAAGAGCGCCTTCTCTCCAGGCGCATATTGGCTTTTACGAACTCGCAAATATATTGGAAGTGCACAAAGTCCATGTGGGATGAAGAGACAATATTCGAGCCCATCGAGCCGCGGGTGTGGATTCTCTCGCAAGAATTGAAGATCAATGACGATTGGGACGAAAACGAGCCAAGGTTTTCGAAGGCTGCACTGGATACTTACATGAGCCAATTCAGCTCGCGGGAGCTAACCTTTGCTTCCGATGCACTTGCCGCCTTTCTCGGTATAATCAGACGAGTCGAATACCTTTATCAGGAAGAACTATTCTGGGGCATAACGACGACAATGTTTGACCAAGACTTGTTGTGGCGCTATGGAAAGTCGCGTCGAAAAGAAATGCAGCCGATCGTAGTGAACGGGTCCACGGTTCATCATGTGCCGTATCCAAGCTGGAGCTGGCTGGGATGGAAAGGATCAATCAGTGGTAACCCTTACAATCGGGATCTCGCTAAGAGAAGGTGGGAAAATGGTCCCAACTCGGAAATCATCTTTTACTCGCTAATGAGCGACGGGACTGTTCGACTCCTCCACGGCGCCAAGGCATCAGAAGATCAGCTTCCGCAATCTAAGGCGCCATCTATGACTCAAAATGATGAAAATGAAACAGCTCCTCCTCCTACGTGGAAAGGTGACGGGATCATAACAGGACCCATCAAGATTACTAACAAAGAAACAATCTTCAATCCTAATGATGTTGCATCATTAGCCAAGAGATTATTAAATCTCGACTTGAACGTTCCTGTGCACGATACTGGGCGCCTCGTATTCCAAACAAGTTATGTTAAAGCCCAGGGTTGGCTAGCTACCAAAGCCTTCGATCGTCTTTTTCTCAAAGTGGGCAACAGGACTTTGCAGGTAAAAGGAACCTTTCAACAGAATTTGGTGGTTTACATGCGTATTAGAGTCTTGCCCGATTCCACAGGAGACTCGGAGCCACCATCCGATGATGATATTTGGACATATTCCAGCGATGAATCTTCGCATTCGCACGGCGAACCAGTGGATCCCCAATGTTTGGTTGTAGGGAGGAAGTCGACTCTGAATATGATTTTTATTTCAAGGTTTTACGAACTTTTTGAACCTCAAGAGACAGGAAAGCTAAACGTTATGATTGTAAAGGAGAGCAGGCATCAAGCTGGCGTGTGGAGCCGTGTAGGATTGGCGGTTATTGAAGAGAAGGACTGGGCGCAATTCGAGAGTACTTGGGAAACAATTATTTTAGAATGAATGTTCTCAATTAAAAGATTTTTCATGTTTTCGTGTGAATTTTGATAATCCAAAAAAAAATATTTTAAAAGTTTTTCATTATCTATTTATTTCCCACTCTTCACTAATTGAATGTCAAGTACAACAATCGTTGGAAACCTACAAATCAAGTCAATCTACCTCGACATAATACTCTCGCCGCTCTGCATTGAGCCAAAAAAAATTAAATAAATAAAGCAATCAATCAAGAAAGTCGAAAAGTCGGAACCGAGGCTCCCTTCAGTCAAAAGCATAGCAAAGTCGAGGATTTGGTGCATAGTCGTGCCGGTAGGACAAGCAACCGTGAGTCAAATCCTCAATTTGAGACACATATTGTAATGCACCATCTTTTACTTATTAGCAGGAGTTTTGTACGTCGTCTTCGTATGCGAAGAATGCCAGAATATGTATAGTGTTGATACTACAGCATAGAAATTATTACTAACAGTACCACTAGTTGTTAAATTGTGTTTGAATCGGGAATCGCTCTTTGATACCTGTCAGGTCTGGTTCAATATTGTATTTTAAATAGAAATAAATAAATATATAATTTCCTCTCTTTATGCTAAAAGAAATCACTTGAAGCCACGATTGAATCATAACCAACTCCTAGTCCAAGAGTGATGACCCAACTTTATCAAGACACGGATCGTCTAGTAATACAACCTGGAATCAGCCTATTCCCTCTTACCGCAGTCATAAATAACACAGTCGTAATAGAACTCTAAGTCAGAAGTATTCTCATTACGCAGTGTGAACAGCATCGGGCTTAGTCATGACTGTTGGCTCTGTCACAAAAACGGAGTTATCATAACTCCCATTCACCCCATGCGCCCTAGAAATTCTCCTTGCTTTGTCAGTATCATCCTCAATTGTTATCATCCAATTAATGACGAGCGCAGAAAATAAGACTTGGAGCATTGGCACATGTTAGCGGTCATGTCTATGCCAAGAATGAGAGAGCAACACTGACTGTCAATTGTGCAACAGGTCATACACAGCCAAGAAACCTCTCCGCGCAGACCTATTAAAGTTAGGTAGTTTCTATACGTAATTTAGCATATGTAGGCAGCCAGAAAATGTCACAAACATACAACAGGCTGATACCAAGTGTAAGAAGTGACCCGGCAATGGTACGGATCGCCAGTCTTCGTAGCTTTCTGTTTGGTGGATTGAGAGTGAAATCAACGGCGGGCATCTGGAATTTTCCCGAAAACCCAAAATTCCACCGGATGGAGTATGTGTCTAACGGGCGGTCAGTCAATGTGCATCTAGTGGGGGTAAGTTCGTTCAACATACTGAGTAGAGGTCGCAAGAATAGCGCAGTTAGATACAGCTGAGACACTTGTTAGTGACGTCGACAAATATTGGCATTTACATACATTAGCGCCGGCATCAAAGATGATGATCGGTATCATAGACTTCCACCTGAAAGTGATGTGACACCCCCCTCCGTACAAGTCATATTTAGTACTACCCAATGTTATTGACAGCCCTGTATGTCACGATTCAACGAGTGTGTACTTACTCGACCAGGTTATATAGACTTAACGCCGCATACACAACTTTTAAAGCTATCAGTCAAAAGCCCCAACACCAAGATGGAAGGGAAAGACATTTGCTTGGCAATCCTTATTCACATACCCAAAACGCCAAACGAGTTCCATAAGTACAGCTTCGACTTCATGCGCGGCTTCGTGGTGTTTCTAATAATGTGCTGCAAACTTTAGAAAGCCAGGCCTGGTTAGCATGCGATCTATGGGTACTCACCGCCCGATCAACTAAAAAGAGGTAGATGAACTATCTATTCTATCAGCTAAGAAATCGGAAGCAACAATGAGGTTGACTCACGACCTATTGCGAATTAGTCAATAAAATACGAAATTTACGCAAGGCATGAGCAAGACCCATGCACTTACTTTACTTGTGAGATATACTGCGGGACACAAGATCGCTGTCGCCTTGCATGTGGTCATGCTACTGCCGGGGCCAATGACGAATTGCATCAGGAGACACGCGTACGCATACATCAGAGAAGAGATGTAAACGAGAAACACAAGCCATAAAAGCCACGGAAGCCGTTTGCGGCCTCTGACTGCCAGGTATCTCCGCGTGATCAAGCTTGAGAGCATGCATGCCGCTGTGAGCTCAACGAGCAAGGCGATCAGCTTTCCGGCAAACGGAATCTGATACCAATTATCGGCATCCCGCTCGAGAAGGCTACCAAAACCCGGATGTGACGCCATGTGGACGGTCTCGTATCCAAGAGAATGGATCCCGCTGAGGTGGGCCTGGGCACAGTGGATGAGGAGCGAGGGGTTGATGACTGGAAATCGAACAGCTAGTTTGCCGAGGCAGCTCAAAAACCATGTATCATTTTGGGTGAGATATTTCAAGATTTTTGAACAAGATGCAGCTACTAGTGCCAAGAACCCCCTTTTAGCCTCCAAGACCAAACCTGTCATGCTAGATGGCGAAAGTGGACCTGATTCACCTTTTGGCCATGGTACCCCGTACTACGTTGACAGTCCCGTGTCTTAGACGATATCTGTTGCGGAATGTCGATCAGTCTCATCCTCATTGGCATTGTCCAGGACCCTTGTAGGAACCTAGCTAGTCTGTAATGAGAAGCTGGCCAGACGGGAGAGAAAGGCTAGATGCTGCACTTGAGACATTCAAGGTGCAGGGGTGCACTCGTTCAGAACTCGAATCCCAACGAGGGAGAATGACAAAACCCTATCCCATTTGGTCAAATTGGAGGCATGTGATTGTTAGGCGAGAAGAGTCTAATGCTTACTTTTGAGAAGAAAAGTATTCGTGACTAAAGTGTGCGCAATGCATTATACTACGTGGAAGGTATTCGTACTTCAATTGACTCGTGCAGCCGGCATTTACTAACCCTGCGCCCTGCATCTTTCCCAATCCGGGGGTAGTCATGAATCCCTTGCCTCATTGGTTGTGCTAAGCCGTGTGCTAGAGTCCCAAGCCCAAAACGTCATTGACTCACATACGCGATCGAGCTTGTCCAAAATTCTCACCAAAGTATTTAATCCGGGAGCTCTTCCTCTCGCAGTTAGCTCTTCTGGTCGCCTATTTCCTCCCCTGTTTCTTTCTGCAATATTAATCATATCCTTTGCCGTTTTGTCGCAAACCTTCATTGTCACATCATGGTCACAATCAGCCACAAAGTCAGCCCTGGAGGAAAAAGTACACAACGACTGATGTGGTGTTCAGTGGGTTTTTCCCAATCTGTGGGTTTTTTCCGCCGCCTTGACCTCGCCTGGAGTACCATTTTGCTTTTGTGCCCAATAGTTTGTCTTGCGTGGCAGTCCATCCACTCAGCCGCAAGCCCTCTTTGGCTGACACGGTGGAATTCGCCGCCCGCTCTCCTCCCCTTTTTTGTTTTTCTTTTTTTTTCATGGTACCTAACACACGCGGCTGCGCCTCAGAATTTAGTTCGATGGCGAGAGCCAATAAGCGATGGCGTCCCGTAAATGTCTGACCAAGGATGCGACTAGCTACGCGAGGGTGGGATGGGACGATGATTCCGTTTCCCCGTGTCTGAAGCCCAGCAATGAGCTGGATCAAGAGGCGGGGAACCAGCCAACCAAATGCCCAACATCGCGTAGCTTTTTTGGCGATTGAGCCGGCACACCGCCAGCGGCAATTGAGTGCCGATTAACTTTGCTTTTACTTGTCAACACTAGATTATTCCAATATTCCCTCCACAGATAATGTCCCAAGTGGTACATGGTCCCATGAAGTACAACATGTGAAATTTGGCATCTTTTTGCAGACCGTTAGTTTTCACTCGCATGCCGAACTGTCACTCCTCTCCCGTCATATTTGCCCCAAGCTACCGCCCCAACCGCACACTCAACATCTACTCGGCTCTCGCTGGCAACAATCGTTATCAGAATGTTGCCGCCCCCGCTCAGCTAGATTGATTCATCCAAGACAAGGCTCAAAAACGGGATTGGTAGTCAGAAACAAGCGCATAAATATTTTACGTTTGAATGAGCTCTAATACATGACCTATCTGGTGCACAGCCATTCACGGAAGCTTGGTGTTCCGAAACAGCTTTTGCTAGAGTCAGTCCAGAAAGTGAAGTCGTAAAATTTGGAACAACAGCGAACCATCCATCGATAATTGGGAGAACAGACCTTCCGCTGACGCCACCTCCCAACGTTAGCTTAAACGCAGATCTGGTCGTGGTGGTGTAGGGGAGTTGCCAGCAACAGGTCGGAGCAGCTTAGTTGGACATCCATTATGCAAGTTATAACATCAGGGTCCGAGGACAAATGATGGCATCGCTGGATGAAAATATGGCAACGCTTCTCCACTTTTCCCGTTGGATCAATGCACAAGCTCATGCCTGAGCCACGCGCCGACACGCGACTGGAAGACACGACGATCAAACCGTTGCGATGATCTGGCGTTTGACGGGTCCGATTTCCGCGATGCTGATTTGTGCCAGCACATTAACGGCAAATGAGAGCCACATCTAGTTGTTCTGGTGGCAAATAATTCCAAGGTACGACTGGTTCTGAAGGCCAACATTCGAGCAAAGAGAAGCGGGAGAATTTTGTTGTACGCACACATCCATGCAGACAAAAAGAAATCCCTTTCAAAATATCACTACCGAAAACCGAGAATAAAATAAATATTGTGATATTTTCCTTTGTTCATTTTAAAATTAAATCGCTCTTTTGAAACTTTCTTGGGGTTTCCTTGGAACGGTTTGCCAAACACGTGGGAAAATGTCTGTGTGCGCAGCAGAACTACTAACAACAAAAGCTTGAGTTGATGTGAATAGCTAAAGATGTGTCCCTTAAAATATTATAATGTCCTCATTTGTAGGCAAGCTATTGTTCAACAACAGTTCACTATTCATCTAGCTGTAAACATAGCATTCTCCAACAAGCAACTACCCTACAGGCCTCTTCCTTAAGGCGTAAATCATACGACCGCCGTGCAAAACACACAACACATCCCCTTCCGCTAGAGTAGCAGGGCCCAAGCCAATATCACCTTTGACGGTACGAAAGATTTTGCGACGCAAGCATCCAAATCCCAGTTGATATCGAAAGCGGACAGCACTCCCGGCTCCCTCTTCTGCCATATATTTGAGTTCTTCACGCGTTTTGGAGCCAGCAATGTATTTCGAGAATTCGCAATCGGATGTAGCAGAACCTGATGTGGTTTGCCTTTCTTTCAGATTCAAAACTTCGATAACATATGCTGCAAAATCTGCTATATGTTGCGTCAGTTGCTCTGCCGATGGCTTGCTTGTTTCAATGTCAGTTATTCTGCCAAGGCTTAACATCTGTGCGTATGCAGTGTAAATCAACGTCGGATCATAACGTGAATGATCGTTGAGACTGAGAACTGCAGGCTGCGACTCTCCTTTAATTGTATTTGCAGATGGGCATAGTCTAAACACGCCAAGCAGTGGGTTTCGAACTGCTGCTGCTGCTGTAAGGGCAAGATCAAGATGGTCAATAGTTTCTGTGACAAAACAGAAAGCTCCACAGATAAATCCAGACAATGTGATGGACTCTTCGTCATTGCAGAGAGGAATTTTAGTGGAATTTGTACCATGAGAAGACTTCACGGCGGCAGCATCAAAAATATTCGATAGCTGATCAAGCATGCCAACAGTGCAAGGGCGGTCCCAACGAGGTATCCAAGTAGGGGTGTCATCTTGGAGTAGGGGGCCGTGATCGACATAGGAGAGTGTTTCAAGATCCTGCCGGAGTTGAATAGAATTGATTGCAAATTCGCGATATACGTCTAATTTACTTTTGGTGTAGTCCGGTTTAATTTGGAAATGAAATGCTGGGTCATTTCCATGCGGCAGTCGGTCAGTCGAGTAACTCAGCATTGCGTAGATTTTATCCCTAGCATCTGTTGAATCGAAATTCTTGCTTTGGCCGGCAAGATGCAGAAACGTCACTGTATCAGCCGTGTGCCAAACCTTGTCCCGCATAAATAGAGCATTCGTAATGCCACCGACATGGCTAAATCTAGCCTGCATATCGTAGCTTCCAGGGCCATAAAGACACCACGACGCTGCCAAAGCGACAAGATTCCACGGGAGACTAAAGTTCCCACAGTAAACAGTGATGTCTTTGCACTTGGCCACTTCCTGGATTACCCATACTCTATGGAACCAAGCACGACCAAAGAATTCGTTGAGCGACTCAGTTCTCACATCTCCTGTTGTTGAATCTGTCTCGTCATCTCTATCGGGCAAGTAATCCAGAAAATGGTCAACTAGATTTAGTTGAGCCTCCCATGCGGCAATATCTATACCTCGGGGATAAGCGAAAGATTTACAGCGCTCAGAAATAACATGTATGAGTTCAATTGCTAGCTGCGTATGGTGGTCACTGTGCCCCAGCCAAATCGACACGGATGCGGCTTGCGAATATATTTTGCCCATCATAGCAACCTGGTGGCCCTTTTCTTGAAAGTCGGTCTGATTAATGTAAGGTGCATCTACCCACAGTATCCTATTTGAATTCTCCAAACAAAGCCTGCGTAATGCACTTATCAAACTTTTGGTTGCCGGGAAAAAATCTAGACGATATTGACAAGGTATCGGATAACCAACGTACCTCCTTGTAGTAATTCTAGGCTAGGACGAATAGAGCGTCACCATGTCCAAAAGCGGATGATAAAGAGTCGCCGAGCCAGCTTAATTCTTTGCGGAGAGAGAATGAGGGGTCAATGCGTGTCTCAGTTAAAGTGGGTGTTGGGCTGCGATAAGGCGGACGAAGTCGGTAGGCGGACAACTGCACCGCCAAACCATGCTCCTCGCATGACTCGTGAGTGAAATGTAGTGAAAATGCTAGTCTTTGATGCGTATGAAGATCAAAATGGATTGCCAGAGCTTTGAAGGTTTAGTTGATATATAACTTGAATTTATTTATTAATTATTAGTAACTTAATAATTTCTTCTATGGTAAGTACTTCCCAATTCGGGCGAGGAGGCTTGGTTGTGCATCCTTATCTTCACGTTGCCATGCAGCATAGCGATCACCTCGTTCTATTGATAGCGGGTGATATGGCCCTAGGTATATCCTGCTTTGTTTGCAGCACATATCCATGGCCTTTAACGCCTCACGATTCTTCCCAAGGTTGCGTTTGATCAAGGCAATTCCATCCAAAGCCTCAAGGTCATGATAAATCATGCCACGTCGGTGTGTGATGTTTATGACTGGAAGTTCTTGCAGGTCAACTTCATGCGGGGTTAAAATAGACCGTAGGAGGTTGAGTGTAGTCAGAGTCAGTGGTTCGCCCCATCCGTGTAGCCTCTCTTGCATGCGAACTGCGTCAAGACAATTCTCTTTACCTTCTTCATACCAACCCAAAGTGTAGTCAATGTCAGCTAGAAGTGTTAAACATATTGGGGTTTGCTTGTCTTTCTTTCGTTGTCGTTTCAATATCTCCAGACAAATCCCACGTGCTGGTTCAAAGTAACCTCGTCGTTGGTATGTCAGTGCAAGACGCCCCAAAGCAAGAAGAGTTCTCGAATCCGTAGGGCCCAACGTGTCTTCGAACCGCCTGGACGCTTCTTCATGTAAAGATTGTGCATCCTCATACCGGCCCCAAGAACGATATATCACCCCAAGATAAGACATGGCTTCGATGGTCTTAAAATGGCTAGGCCCAAAACTCTGTTCGCATATTCTTTGCACTCTAATGAGAAGCTTCTCGGCCATGTCAAATAAGCAATGGGAGGAGTAAGCCGCAGAAAGTTCACACATAGCTTTGATAGTATCCGGGTGAAGAATGCCGGAAATCTCCACTCTCGATCTCAGCAAATGCTGTGCTATATCTTCAGAATCGCGGTATTTTACACGATCCAGATGGCTCCATGCAAGTTGCAGAAGAGAGCACAGCGTATCTGGATGCACGTCTCCGAGGTGTTCTCGCCGCAGATTCGCCACTCTATGTCGGTAAGAATACGTCTTTTCATTTTTTTCATAACCCTGTTGACAATAAATATATGCCAAGGCAGCCGCAGTGTATGTTGTTTTGAGGGAATTCGGTCCCAAAACATTTTTTTGTGCCTCTAGGGTCTTCTCAAGCAATGCCTGAGCTTGTCCGATCTGATCGTTTAGTTTCAAAACAGTTCCAAGTTGCGAGGCGGCGTCGAGAGAGAGAGGATGTATATTTCCATAGCACTCTTTCAGCAACTGATATATTGCTTCAGCCACCGCAGTTGCTTGTTCCCACAACTCGTTCAAGTAGGTGTATTTGTATACCCGGTGCAGAACACAAGAGGCCACCGGCACGTGTTCGGGATGACGGACCCATTGTGAAGCCTTGATAGCATGAGCCAGATATTGCTCGCAATTTCTCGCATCTTGACGAATTGGCTCGGGGAATACCTTTGCCATGATCTGAAGCTCTACGTATGAAAGATATGACCCATCTCTATTCCGAGGATCGTCAATATCAATACTTTCCTTTGTACTTGGTTGAAAAAGGCTCCGCACTGAATCGTGCGAAAAGACCATGTGCACGCGCCGGCCTGTTTCTGGACCTTCCAAAACCAGGCTATCACGCGCAGACTCTTGGACTAGCTCATGTAAACTGAGAAATCGTTGTCCGGTTTCAGTCGTTTGAGTCGAAATGAGGGAGAACTCCTCTAAACGTCTGATTGCTGTATCCCTGATTTCCTCCATGTTTCCCCAGATTCCCTTTCTGGTAACCTTGACTATCTCTGTAACAAGTCTCAGAGGTATATGTTGACTGTCAAAATTCGCAATAACATGCAAAATTGCATATGCTACCTCATCGTGCTCCCACAAAGGTTCCACGGAGATTTTCCAAGTTTCCAAGAAGCTACTTCCGCGATTGAAATGCGTTTTTCTGTCTTGAGAGCCTCTCTTCCTTCTTATGCTAGTCAAATATTCCCGAACCGATGTTGAGGTTGTTCTCAAAAACGATCCACTTTGCCAGATGGTCAAGGGAAGCCACTGCAGTTCTTCGAGCAATGCAATCACCCCATCTTGGTCCTCACGCGACAGACTCTTGTTCATCGATCTTTCTAGCAATTGCTTTGCTTCATTAAGTGATGGTTTAGCAACTTTAATGACTTGACTAGGGCTAAGTGATATTTGAGATACATCCTCGCGGCTTGTCCATAGCACTGAACCGGTAGGTCCAGCTGGGATGTACCTGGAAAGGTTGGTCGTAGCATTCTCGTTAAACAACGATAGGTCGTTGGCATTATCGATTATCAGGAGCCAACGCTCTTCCGAGCCGATTCGTGCGCACACAAACTCTAAAAGCTGGTGACCATCTAGCTTACTAGTCGGGTCGAATTTGAGAGCAATGGCCTTATAGCTTTGTTGAAAGGCGGCCAGACTGTTCGCTTGAGCCCAAAATACGGAACAAATTGGGTCTTCGCAACGTCTATATGCGAACTCAAGAGCAATCTGCGTTTTTCTGTAGTGTTGTCAGTGACGCATTAGAAACACACGGGACGCGGGAATAAAATTACCCAATCCCTCCTGGACCACAAAGCGCCGCGCGAAAGGAGCCGCGCGTACACGGTAGTAACACTTCAAGTTCAGAGAAAATATCGGCACGGTCAACTAAATTGCCGTTTTTCCCGTACGGGATGGAGTAAATGGGACGGCGAACACCCGAGCCTGCGCTCTGTGAGTTAAATTGGAAATGAGCATAACCTCCAGAGACTTGAACCCCCCCCACGGTATTATAGCCTGTGGTATCCCCGTGGAGTATTATTTCCCTCATTTTTTTGCTCAAGCATAACAATAAAGATTATTTTCCAATCTTAGCCAGTTTAGGGTAAAGGACCACTGGGTGTGATTAAAGAAAAACAAAGGATGACTCTAGGCTACGAAATACAGAAACGAGGAGAATTTCTTTGCTTACTCTACGCACGTGAGCGGCTGAGCTTATCACAGCCTCAATCGTAAGGCTTACTTCAGCGCCACATTGGTCCCTTGCGGCATTTTATATCTCTTCCAGCCTTCCAGCCAGTAAAAGAAAGTCCCTAAGCGCTTGATGAAAAACATACCCCCTGACGACACGGAGAGGTCTTCTTGCTTTCATAACATGGCACCTCAATGTGAATAATGGAGCCCAAGTACCCTAACCTATGGAAATTACAAGATCTAAACGTATTCAATCTGTCATGAAATAAATACAAAGAAACCCGCATTTGACCAACTATGCTAGAATATGTATTGAGGATTTCCCCTCCTTTTCATAGTCGATCAGAGTAACATCCAGTCCCTTCTGCAAATCTGGTATGGGGATTTCTTGGAGTTGCTCCATTGAAACCACCTTCAAAACAACAAATTCATTCCCATCAAGTGCTTCCAAATCAATAAACTGAAATTTAATCTGGGGTCCGCCTATACGGCTACTGAGCCAATTTCCTATTCCCCATCCCCATTTTTGTTGACGTGTGCTTAGCAAGTTCAACATATTTTCTGTAATCTCAAACTTCCAAATCTTTAGCATTGTAATAAGATTTGTATAGTATGGTCCAGACGTCGTCTCCACTTTGCCGTCAGCGTCTCTGTGGAGTTGATAACCAACAAAACAGACAGTAGACTCTGAACCACGATGCAAACATGCTTCTAGATATTTTGAGACCTTGGACCTGTCGGTCTTTCCAGTGTCGTATAACGCCCAAACAGGACCTGATAGTGATATATTGAAAAGCAACAGGGTCCAGGAGGTCCAAGGCGGTGTTGGCATATGTAGACCCGGGGACTCCCAGGGATCCATGCTACAAACAGCACGCCCATCCCCCACTGATAACGGTTCCTTGTCAAGCAAAAACCGAGACAATGATGATTCCCACGGTTTGGCCCAGAATATTTCGCTTATGAATGATGAAAGCATGGTATCGTAAGGGCCATTGGTGAGAAGGGCTGGATTTCTCCTCACTTTCTCTTTCACGAGCTCATTATTACCATTGCCAGCTGCAAAGCAGAGGATTGCTAATTCAAGAGCATCTCCATCCAACCACTCCCAATGCCAACCCATAATAGTCCTAAAGCAAAAAGTTGGCCTCGGGAAGTCAAACTGGCGGTCTTTTAAAAAAGGCCTAACTTTCATAAACATGCGAGTTAATGCGTCAACTTCAGTCACCAATGGTTGTAGGTGCTGTCCCCTAGTAGCATAGTCATCAATCGCGACCATGGTTTGCATTAGACCCCCAGTCCTGTAGCACGGTTTACCAGGGGGCGGATTACGAACAACATTTTTGTCATCGCTTGATTTACAAGCAATATATTGGTCTGGTCGATGAAATTTGATGATGGCGAGAACAGTCAAGGCCAAAGACCGGATAGCGCAAAAGTCCCCCACCGTGTTTTTCATTTCTTCCAGCATTTCCGGCTCCTGAAAATAGTCCCCCAACGTCCGATGAACAAATTGTACCCTGTGGCAAGATGGATAGCTCTTTTTAGTCTTCACAATCTCAAGTAGCCCTTCAGACCGCCCGACAAGTCTGTGGCGCATTACATCACATTTTAAGCCGCAGTCAGTTTGGCTCATGAAGGGTCCAATAGTTCCATCTAACAGCTTGCCCTCCAGCTTCGGGTCATCTTCCATGTCATCCAGTACAGTTTGAGCATAGAGCCAATTATTGATTGTATGGCCTGGGACTTTTTGCTGCAAGATCAGAATATTTCGCCACAGCCTAGCCTTCTCCGATTTATCGACACGGCCAAACATGTGTCGAAAAAAGGGGACCAGGCCATCTGGAATAACATCCAGCTTCTTTTGGAGCTGAGTTACCGAACATTTATTTCCCATTCCTGTTAAAAGTACGTGCATGACAAGTTGAACCCAGAGGAAAACCCCTTCGGACCGCCGGATTATCGAGAAGACTAGGTCTTTATACTTGGCGCTCACATCGACGGAATTGATGAATCGTTCGTCACTTTCAAACTCATCTCGTATGAACCATAGCATGTCCCATTTCGTCAATTCATGCAACTTTATCCAATTACTGGAGTCGGACATGAATATGAGTTCAAATTCGTTGTAAGGCCGGCTAGACGCGCAGATCTTGATGTCTTTTGAATCGCACCACTGCATCAAACGTTTCGAAATTTTCCAATAGTCTCCACGATACTCGTCAAGACCATCAATGAACAAACACACCTTGTGTTTGGGGATTGCTCTTTTGTTCCTCACAAGGACGTCAAAGGCGTCCTCTAGAACCTGCAATTCAGGGGGTCCATTGTCAAATCTGAGCTGATCTGGCCCCATTTCTGATAGTCTCTCCATCTTGTTTGGAAACATTTCCTGCATCAAGATAGGGCATTGACGTAAAATTTCCCACAAGATGCCACGATATAGACCTTCAATGCTCCTCTGCAGCTCACTGCCAGAACTCCAAAAGAAGAATTTGGCAAATATTAAACTCTTGCCTTCTTTGTTTGCCCATAGTTTGAGTTTTTCTTGGGTAAGAGGATCATCCGCAACGCATTTCATTAGCGTTGACTTCCCTGATCCAGCTTTTCCAGAAACGTAAAAGACACCACTTCCGTTTTCCAGCCATTCAATAAATTCGAGACGTTTCTCTTTTTGTTTAACTTGTAGCTCTTCTTGATAAGTTCCATCCAAATCAAGTTGCTCTCCAACAGTTGCAATCCGGGATGGCGTATATCTATCCAATTCTTCTCCACCATTCGATTCCCCATCAGATATCTGACTTCCCTCATTGGCTGAATCACTGGGAGAGTAACTCACAAAGGAGTAACCGGTGGATACAAACGAGCTTTCACCATCTTTATTCCAGGAACCTACCAAATCATTCTCCTCATCGCGCAATAGCCAACGATAAGTACCACGATGAGCCCTTTTGATAGATGTCTCTCTGGAATGTAGTTCAGAGAACCATAGCCAGTTTAGGACATTATCCTGTGCAGAAAGAGATTTTATAGAAGAAATCATTTCAGAAATCGAGCTTTGAATCTGTTTCAATCCATCCCCTTCGAGGTGGATGTCTAGAAATGGTTGAATGAGGGTAGCAGATGAGCAATCAGTCGAACGCCGATTGAGAGGATGTTGGACTTTTGGGCTCAGTTCTGTCGGTGCTAAATGATCCGGCTGGCATTTCTGTAACTCGTATTTTATTATTACTATAGTTTGATCTCGTGCGTTCTTCAGATGATCCCTTGATGATTGTAAAGTTTCTTGATTCGAATTGACCAATGATTCCATCAGTAAATTTGTCGCAGACTGCTGATCACTGGTGCAAAAAGAATTCTCAGTGAGAATTCCGATTCATCCAGAAAGAAGGAAGTTACAAACCTCAATAAAGCCATCAAATGAAATAAGATCTGGCTTCTATACAAGTCCAGCCGTCTTTCCAGAGATGTGAACTTCTCTCTCTGTCTGGTGAGACGCCAGGCTACCCACACACCTGTCGTCCTTGAAGCAGGTCCTTTTCCTCTGACCTTTTTGACAAGGATTTGTATCTCTACGCAAATTTGATTGCAATTCCCGATCATTGTTTGCAGCTGACTGGCGATTTCTGAGCCAGGCGCAAGTGAGTCTTGCGAGCACAGACCCTGCAGTAGGGTATGCAAGCTATGACTCGTCACAGCCACATCTGCAAGCTCATCTCCAACTCCTGAAGGGGAACTTTGAACTTGGGTGATGGTCTTGATGAGATTTGACGAAGAATTGATGAATTGGAGAATATTTGAGGCCAAACCCAGAACAGAAAGGGTCTCCATCATGAAGCTGGCCAAGGACTATTGTTGTCAATATTTGGTTAGATTTTACTTTCTTTAAAGCAAAAAACTTATTCAATAGGCCTAAATTCGATTAGACGGCGGCCACGACGTATGGACGACAGCAGATCAATACTATGAGGCAATATCAAATCTAAAATCGGTACAATTTAAGGCAGACAATGATCAGGCGGTCAGAACAGGCGGAATAATAATTGATGTAAGCCAATCAAAGTCGACCTTGTCCAGCAGGGGTAGCTGCGGTCCACGTAAGATGAGGGGTTCTTGCAATGAAGAACTGGATTAAAATTTGGAGTCAAAATTCAAGAGTTAATGCTCAGGTTTACAACGCTCAAATTTCACATACGATAATGGAATAAGATTTTTAATTCATGATACATCGCGGAATGAAGAAGAACCATCCTCCTAAGGCCAGGTACTCATTCAGAATGTGAGGCAAGTTGGGCAATGACGGTAACTGCTGTCCGGCATAGAAAGCAGTGTGTACAGAGACCGTACGACATCCACTGACTGAAAGTTAGTTTAGTTAAAACCCTTGAAATACATCCTATGGACACCTAATTTTCTAATTACGGCCTTCTATAAAATTGAGCGAAACTACATTACTCAGATCATATCATACAATACCTCGTATAGCTTGTCATCTCGACGTAAGCATCTTCTTCAGCTCTGCAAAGCGGACCGGCTTGGGCAAGAAAACATCGACGCCTGCTGACATGATGTCGCGTCGTGCATCAGAGCTCGCCAGGCCGGTGAGAGCAATAACATTCGTGAGAGACAACTTATTTTCGCGCTCGTGGGCCCTAATCTGCTTGGTCGCTTCGATGCCATCCATTACAGGCATGCTAATGTCCATCAGAATAAAGTCAAACCGTTGGTTGTCAGGACATGGAGACTGTGGGCCAATGCAGCTGGCCGCTTTAAACTTGTCCACTGCAATCTGCCCGTTCTCAGCTTCTTCGTACTCGAAGCCGCACTTCTTCATAAACATGACTAATAACTTCAAATTGATTGTGTTATCGTCAACAAGAAGAACTCGGGTTGTCTTTTCTTTTGCAGCTTGTTTCGGCTGCTCCTCGACTGGCTTCTCGGGAGCTGGGTCTGACGTGCCATTCGCAGCCTGTGGTGATGATGCAGCTGGTTCCTCGGCTTTGGGTTCAGTTGGCGAATCTGCTTGGACAATCGTGACTACGCATGTTGCCGCTGGCTTCAGATCCGTGGTGTTAACTTCAATCACTGGTTCCGGTGCCTTAGGAGGTTCCACCACTTTCGGTGCTTTGGCAGCCTCTTCAGCCAACTTCTGCACTCTCTCTAGACAATGTTTGAATGCATTGGCTAATTTTCTAGGACCACATCTAATTCAAGTTAGCCGAGTTTCGACAGCTTACATAGCTTCTCTTGGTGACGCGGTGACTTACGGTTGTGGAATCACTTCAATAATCTGCGAGAATTTAGCGAGCGACTTGACATGGTTTTGCGATACGTTGGCCGCTTCTTCCGCGCTTGGACAAACAATAATCATGGGCTTGTTGCTCGTATGGCCCGACATTCGCTGAGGATCGAGTAGTTGTTTCTCCAGTGACTGGATAGGTGGCGGTTCACAGTACAGATAGATGTCAGCTTCTGATTCATTAATGTCTCCCTCTTTTACCACGTCCATGTTGAACCAATTCGAGCAAGTCTCGGCAAGAATTTGATTGCGCAAGCGGATTTGTGGACTGGATGATAACTCAGAGCTGTCTGGTGTATCCACGAGCATCAGCCGTAGACCCTTCGTCTTTTCTGCGATATCTTGCATCGTCCTGTCAGGCTGTTGCATTGCCTCCTCGCGAACTTGGACCAGTGGCAGTCGTACATTCACTTCAGTTCCCTTGTGCTGTTTAGAGGTCAAATCCAATGATCCACCGAGTGATTTGACGATCTGCTTGACGATGCTCAATCCCAATCCAGTACCAGGCTGGAATGAATCCTCTTGGCTGAATGGGAGGAAGAGTCGGTTTTGTTGGAATTCCTCTGACATGCCCTTTCCGGTGTCGACAACCCTGATTATAGCATCAATCTTTGACCCGTCGCCCCTCACTTGTCCGCGCAGAGAAACAAGGACATGTCCTCTGGTTGTATACTTTAATGCGTTGCCGAACAGATTCATAATGATTCTTCGAAGGGCGCCAGGTTGTGTCCGAACCATCCAAGATGTTGTGGGGCAAATATCCAACACAACGGTCACGCTGTCATCAGCTGGCGGAGCAGCCTGTAAGGTAACGGCAGGCAGCATGTCTGTTGGGTCGCCTGTCCTAATTTTAGATACCCCATTAACGTATGTGCGAGTGAGGTTTTTAAAGGTGTGACCGGCGGCAACAGCATCAACCACTTCCTCGACAAGGGTACCCAGATCCACGGCACCCGACATATTCAAGCTCTCGATGGATCCGGAACTCAATCCTTCGAGCTTTTGTTGCCTGGAACCTCGTTTCCTATGTGAGTAGCCAAGCTTGTTGATTTTGCTGTAATCAAGAACATGATTCAACGTCTCCAGGAGTGTCCTGCCACACGTAAAAATGGAATTAATGAGATCGGCCTGGTACAAGTCGGTCTCGGTGTCCTTGAGAAACTCGGCGGCGCCAAGGATTCCATGAAGAGGGCTGCGTAATTCATGGCTCATGCTGGCGATGAAAGTTGTCTTGGCTGTATCATTCTTGTGGCTGTTGATACGGGCAACTTGACTCATAATGCTGTTGCCGAATGCGCGAAGATATGAAAGATCTCTATCCAGATTAATCATACGTCCCGGGACCGAGCTCCAGAGGAAGCATCCACCAGCAAGCCTATCCTCAACATAGTCAAACAGGGGAACGAAGATGACCGCCTTTGCTCCCGGTATCTTTTTGAGAAGCTCCTTGTGGTCCATTTTCACCTTTGGACGCGGCATGCTTCCGTTTTGACCAATTCCCAGGTCCTCGGCACGACCGATAGAATCTCGGTCACTGGCACTATCATCTTCGGAAGAAAGGGCTCTACCTTTTTCACAGAAAGAAAATCCTTTACCTTTGGGGAACAGAGTGAAATATTTTTCAAGTGTGCCCACTGATAGAGCCGAACCACTCTCGATATTTTCGTGTATCCGCTCATCCTCGAGCGAGTATGCGAGCAGTCTGCAAGGTTTGGCGGTTGGCGACGTATCAGAGTCGGAGCTCTCCATTCCGATGCCTTCGGATCCCGAGGGAACAGGTACCGACCGATCATCCTCGTCTGATGATTGGAATCCACCCGATCTGCTGTCGTGGCTGACTGGTCTGGCGTTGGAAGATGTGGCACCAAATAAAACAACACCGTCGGCGAGCGTCGACTCACGAAGGACCTCAGCTGCGCGGCGGTACAATCGAGAAAGGCTATCGGCCTTTGGTTTTTCCTTTTTAGCGGGCGGTGGCATCGCATTGTGGCGATTAGTAGAAGTAGAAGTAGTGGTGGTGGCTGCATCATGCTGGGGTTCTCTTTCAGCGGCGTGCAAGGATTGCAATTTTTGAGAAGACGGCGAGCGTCTCGACCTGCCAACAGTCATCAGCGGTGGACGCAAGGTTTGGTCCTCCTTGTCCTTGATCCAAGTCACATCTGTGCCGACAGTGGATGATCCTTCGATGAAGGCTGCTAGGCCCCGCACAATTCGCTGGCCCTTGAAGTGGTCGACCCGGTCGCGTGCCCATTCCAAATGGTCCATGACGGCCTGGGCAACGCTCTGCATAAACTGCAACTCGTCAATGGTAAGTCCATTGCGTGGGCTCTTGTCGGTCACGGCGTAGACGCCGATTTTGTGACCCTTGCGCGAGATGATGGGGACGCCGGCGTAGAAGCGTATGTTGGGCTTGCCAACCACGTAAGGCCGCGACGCGAAACGCGGATCAAGAGTGCAATCGGGCACCACCATGCCCGCGGCCGTGTATGTCGAGCCATCGGGATCGCGAGCGACGCATGTGCCCGTCAAGGCATGCCCACAAATGCCGTCCTCGCGGGACAGGGTGGAGGAGCCGACTATCCAGAACTCAAATTGTCAGCATATCAATCAATCAATCAATCCGGCCAAAGTGATGAAATGAAGCACAGCACAGCCTGTATCGAGAGAGAGCCGGCGGAAGCCAAAAGGAATCCAGAACTAACTGGTCATCTTCTTCCACAGTGCAGGATTTTCTACGTACGCCACAAGTCATTGCTGGTGCTTCGGCAGCTGTTTATCGTGTTGCTGACGCCGCTCGCCTTGGCCGCCTTGGCCGCAGCGCACAAGTCTCCGATCATGAGGTTCCGGGTTGCCTCGGAAAGGATTGTCTCTGTCGTGTCGTCAATCAGAGACACCATGGCGCGCTTGACATTGAGTCTCAGCACAGCCAGCTGCGCAAAAGCCGAGAGCGCCTTATCCGGCGAAGCCTGTGGCGTGTATCCGACGCCGGTGGACGGGCCGGGGATGTTGTCAACGTTGAAGGCGACATTGCGAGGTGATCCCTGGGCCGCGTGCCAGCTCTGCAGGTGGCCGTGGACCTCGCGTTCACGCTGAAGTTCGGCCGAGGTCGACATTGTGTCGTCGGACTCGAAGATGAAGCCGACTGAGATGTTTGCAGCGCCGCAATTCTGGTTCTAGAACCACGTTGAGAAATGTTTTTTTCTGGGTCGCCCATGCCCATGTCTCCCTGCACTTGAGCCCCTCTTTTGCCCTTTGCAGTCTGGTGCTGTGGGCTCCCTTATTCCCCAACGGGTGCTGAGGAATCGTCTTTGTATTAGCGCCCATTACCAATCCCCTGCTAGAGTGGGGATGTTCGGCAACCAGCCGCAACGTTTTTGATAGCGCGTATCTATCGGAAGCATGTATTCGTCTTGTACATTGATTGCGCAAGGTCGTCACAGAAAGTCCTGTTGTTGACATGCAGATACATCATCACATTCCCACGACAGCACCGCTGGTCCCCTGATCACTTGATCACCAACCTCTTGTGCATGCACTAAAAGCTGACCACGAACGCCAAGATTGCAAGGCACAGAACCCCACTGGTACCAACAAGCCAATCCCATCCAAATGGGGTTCCCGGCGGATCCACCATGAATCAGTCCGGCTCGGCCGCTCGGCGAGAAGACGCCACCCTTTGGTTACAAAACGGACTCCGCGGCATACAATATGGGAAAATCTCGGAATGTAAATTTCAAAATAGGCTGAGATATCTATGATCAAATGATTGATAATTCTTAGTGGATTACTTAAGACTCACCCGTACTGGAATAATCTCAGGGCATTAATCCAATGTAGCAGTACTCATAGCCGTGTGCAGACCGCAAGAACGCGGTACGTCCCAACCACTCAAAAATAGCAAAGTAAAAGAGAGGAATACTCAAATTAAAAATTAAAAACTAATTATTCAACCGATAAGAAATCTATATCTAGATGGTGGATGGCTGAAAGCATCCACAGGGTCTAACATGGGAACCTGTAGGGTAGCTGATGTGAGTGGAGCTGATGACTGCGAATTTTGATAGGGCGATGTTGACACTGACATTTAATACTGTGGATTTTCTATTCTGGAGTAAAATTGTCACAGAAATAAGTATGCAAGGTTGCCGGAAGCCTTAACTTGCGGTGTATCAACTTGTTTCCGCTTATCAAGCGAGACCAACACCATCGCACTGCAAAAGCGCCACCTGTGATCAAGACTGGAACGGATCTTGGCGTCTCTATCACAAGGGTAGCATGGAAAAATAAACGGAGCCAGTTCATTTTAAAATTTGATCTACCATGATCTTATTTATGACAAGGTTTGTTCCTAATTCCCTCGATATGTGTTCTTGTGGAAAAAAATGAAGAAGTTTTCCAGATTCAACTTTTGACACGTGACGGACCACGTGACCAACTGCAAAAACGCGTCAAGATGATCATCGATTTTGAGTGTTGAGGATGGCAAGAAAAATGATCATAATATAAGATGAGAGAAAATACAAATAAAAGTATTTTATGAAATTAATCAGAAAAAATGTCAAACATCGGTGATTATTTATGCTTATTTTTTAGCTGAGAAACGAAGTGTCTCCAGGGGTGATTAGAATACACAAATACTTTGTCCACCACAATTGTAATAAGGTTTCACAGAATTGGTGTTAATATGAAACCTATGAGACTTTTGTTTTCGTATTTCGCCTTATTTATTATTGGACTTTGCTTTCGTTCTGGTATGGTCCATGTTTATCATCGCTGGTGTGGCATTGATTGTATGAACGGTACACGAACCTGCTATGCAGATACTCATACTGTGAGAAAAACAATGCAAATCTATTTCTACTTTGGATGTGCTATTAAACGCTCTGGAAATGTTTGGCGTCAAGGGGTAAATTGTGCTAAAATTAGGTGGGAATTGTGTTGGTTGTAACGTGACCCATTGTTTCGTATCATTCAGCCGTCAACAAATAGCCAATCGTGTCGCGCCACGACAGCATCCGCTCCAGCTAAGATCTGCTGAAATGGCGCTTGGACAAAGAAGCAGAAGATTGAAATTAAAAATAACAAAAACTGGTATGGTTGCAAAATAGCCCTTGTACCTATTTGAAATGTTACTCCTGCCTTACTATCAGGAACAAGGGCTTATGAATGGTCGTTCAATTCCGAAATGGACCCTTTCGCGCCTTTTCCATTCAACGATGGATCGGATCGTGAGCGGCGGCGTGCCAGCGTCGGCGTGCACAGGCTAGCTGGACAACAGCTTCAACAGGGTACGTGTATTCGCTGTTGCTGAATCTCATACTAACAAGGGCAAAGGCAGTAGGTTCGTTCTTGACCGTGACCAACCCAATCGGCAAGCCAATGACAACACCGCGTCGTTGAGCACAACGCCTAGAATGGCTGTGCAAGCGATGCCACAACAGTGTATGTACATTGGGTTTGATTATAGTTTTTACCTCTCGTATTAATTGGAGTATAGCTAGGTTCATTCTTGAACGCGACTTACCTAACCAACAATCCAATCATGACACATCGTCGTCAAACTCAATTCATAGAATGGCCATGCAACCACAGCAACAATGTATGCACTTATGAATGGATAATTCCTTCGGTCCTTTGTATTGACTTAGACATAGCCTGCGCCTTCGTCCTTGATCGCGATCAATCCAACCAACAAGTTAATCATAACGCACCGCTGGGCCCTACCATGCGGGAGAGACTATCTGTTTCGAATGCGCCTGCGGAGAGCCAGAATCCCTTTTTAGCACCGGGCTCAATTGGCCGGGGCACTCCTGCAAGCCCTAACCCCTTTAGCTCACTGCAGCGTGCATATTCTCTCCCTGTGGCGGCTGCATCGAGTGTAAATATTTATACACCCCTTCTGACACCCGATAGCATCAGACTATTGCAGATCCTCCCAGGAAAAGATGAGCCCCTCAAATGTTCTTTACGGGCGTACAAGCTGCAAGAAAACGAGGGAAAATATGAAGCATTGTCGTATACTTGGGTCAAGGATGGCCCAAATGAGCTACCTGTGGAGATTCTCGTAAATGACTCCAAGCTGTCCATACGCCGCAATTTATACGACGCCTTGCGACGACTCCGGATGGAGAATAAACCTAGAACTGTATGGGCCGATGCCATTTGTATAAACCAAGACAACCAAACAGAAAAGAGCCAACAGGTGAAAAAGATGGACAGGATCTTTGCAAAGGCCTGGCGCGTGGTGGTGTGGCTTGGCTTGAACGACGATGTAAATGTGCAGAACCAAAGTCGACCGGAACTATTTTCAGAAACCATTTCATCGGCCTTTTCTGGAGTATGTTCAATCGTCAACTTGTGGCTGATTCAAAACGGCCATCATGGGACAAAGGCGGAATATACCACCCCAACCTCTGAGCAGGTTTTCGGTGAGCCTGGACGAGATTTCGACCAAACTCTTCTTAACCAAGTCTTCCCACTTTTTAATCGCGGGTGGTTCACCCGAACCTGGGTCATCCAGGAAGCTGCCCTAGCTCGGAGTGTCACCGTTATGTGGGGAGGCTACGAGATACCCTGGGATTGGGTTGGCCTTGCGGCAGCAATTATCAAGGACAATCAGTCAGATTCGTCCCTCTCTCGCATGCAAAGTGCTGTTTCAGAATACCAGTCAATTCCAGTAGGCGTCGTAAACGCCTATTTTATGTACCGAATTTCCGAATCCCAGACATTCCTCCCGCCTTTGGAGTTTTCATTTCTCCAGCTTTTGCAGCTCACAAGAAAGTTTGGCTGCAAAAGTGGCCACGACAGAATCTATGCGCTTTCCGGCCTTCCAACAACGGACTCCATAGCAGAAAAGATTGTTCCGAATTATGAAAAAAATATTCACGCAGTTTACGAAGAACTTGCGCGATTGATACTTCTTTCAGACATGTCGCTTGCTATCCTGTCCAGTGTTGGTCATAGTTTGGTCCTACCGTCATGGGTTCCGACGTGGCACCTCTCTGCGCCTGACAGTTTGAGACCTATGATGACTCACGCAGAATTTCAATGCGGGGCGGAAAGGCCCCGTCAGATTCGGCTCTTTAGTGATAAATCGACACTGGAATCTCGAGGAATTTTAGTTGACGAAGTTACGGCCGTCTTTTCCGACGAGACGAATTCATTTTGTTGGAACTTTGCCCCGTCCATGATTGCGCATCAATCTAGCAAGAATGCCGCAGAGAATGCAATGTCGACAAGAGAAGCCTTTCAAGCTCTTGCTATGACGCTGACGGGAGGTTTAGAATGGAGAGGATATCCAGTCGACGCCGAATCCAACCTAGCCAATTTTTCTGCTGCTTTCCTCTCGCAGGCGATGAATTGGAGAGCACTTGGCAACGTCTTACCTTTGGCTGGTCTTCCAAATGCCTTCACCGCAGAGACGCTGACGGATTTGGAGAAATTGGCGCAAAATGGGGAAGCTGCCCCTTATGTCAATGCCGTCCGCGCTACGCTTGTTAGCCACGTGATTTTTACTACAAAGTCTGGAATGATTGGAGTTGGGCCTGCGAATGGCATGAAAGTTGGAGACCAGGTGTCTGTTCTGTTTGGCGCAAATGTGCCCTTTTTGCTGAGAGGCGTGGAAAATGGTTATCTCATTGTCGGCGAATGCTATGTTTATAATATTATGCACGGAGAAGCGATTAGGCGGCTATCTGATACGGACTCGAGGGGCAGATTGCATGAAACATGGTTGACACTACTTTGATGGATTGGCAGGGAAATGGTTTTATGGGTGGAAATAAAGATATCATGAAGCGGGTTTCTGTATTTGGGTTAAAATGAGGGTCTAGCCTTATGAATAAATGAACTAAAAAAATAGAAACCTCAAGGTTCCTGCTCTGGCGTCACTGTGGTGCTGGTAGCGACATCCTTGGTTTCCTCGGCAATCCTGCGCTCATCGCCTTCATAGAGCTTATTGCAGGGCTTTGCACCGCCATTCTTCTTTGCGGTAACCACAAAACGAGGCTCATAATCGCCAAAAGTCGACATCTTTCTACGATCGCCATAGTGTGTCGACCAACCAGAAGCAACCGAGACAAGCAGAGAGGGGATTTTCTTGGGAATTTCATCGGGATTGACGACGTTGCCCATGCACACAACCCGCCAATGCAAGTTGTTGCAAAGAAATTCGGTGACGTTTTTGTCATCCATACCCTTCAAAATTTCACCGCTGCCAGTTGTAGGTTCCTGGTTGAGGAAGCGTGTGATGAGAGGGTTGGTGAGAACAACGCGACCGGAAGCTCTAGTCTTGTCCTTGGCCTGTTGTTCACACTTGCCGCAGCTACCGCTGGATTTATCGTTGCCGCTAATGTCGCCAGCAGCAGTGAAGTTGAAAATTCTACCAACAAGATCTTTGTTCTTGTCCCAATTCTTCGACCAATGCTCGGGCGGCTCGCCAATGAAGAAGTCGACAGTGAACATCTTGCCTTCGAGAGCCATCCTATTTCTGTTAGCGCAAGCATGTTGAACGTTGATTCAAGGGCTCCAACCTTTCATAGACGACATTGATAACATAGTCGTTTGCGCGCCACTCATCTGGTAGCCCAGGTTCTTTTCTCGATCGTTGGATTTCCAACACGCTGCGGGCTACATTGTCGGCATCGGTGGTCAAATTCGGGTCGAATTTCAACTTGTAGGTGGCGTCGCGCGAGGAATTATACATGCCGTTCAGCATGGATGCTAGAGCCCTGCGATGCTTTTCGACGTTGTACTCGCCATCGGTTGTGTGCTTCCACTTCTCAAGACCGGGATACGTGTTACCCAGCTGGGTTGTGCGTCGAACCGTATAAGAAGTGTGGTACGACTTCTCAATTTCCCCCTCGTCGGTGAAGTGGAAAGGTCTGAGGTTGTCCTCAGGCCGGTCAGGGTGCCAGCGGGAAATTCCAAAGTTGCCAGGGTCACGATCTCTGGAATCGGAGCCGTTGAACCAAGGCTCGTTCTGGTTGTCGTGGAGAACCTGCCAAAGAGCAAACAGGCGATCAACATTGCTAATTTTTCATGTTAGTTAAAATATCTGGCGGCGTGTGCGACAAACCCTACCAATGGTGAAGCCAGAAAATGGGATCAAATGCTGCAACGGGCACGTGAGACATGTGGCCCATGATGGCTAGAGTGTGTGTATCATCAACAAACTTGGGGAAACCACCACAGAACAAGTGCATAACATCATGGAGATGTTCAGAGGAGTCATAGGCGTAATCCTTCCTCTGCTGTTCCTGGCTTCCCTCATCAGGAAATCGCTTGCTCGCAAAATCCTCGAAATTTGTAATGGTCAAGATTCGATAAAACGCGTCTCGCAGACTGGCAGTGAAGTTACCCTTCTTGGGCACGTCTTCGGGCTTAACCAGATCAGTAGACTGCTTTGTAACGTTACCGTATCGAAAGTCTCGCATCATCCCAGCGATTGCGTTGCTGTCTTGTTCACCTTTCACCCACTCATCGACTCTGGGGTGGTCTTTATCTTCATGCTTGAGGTGTCGCACTGTCTTCTTGGAGAGATTATACTAGTAATTTCAGCACAGAAAACTTCAACCCCACGCTTGCAAGAATGTACTTACAGGAATGATAGTTTTCTTCGGCTTGCCTTTGCTTGTATCGATGTTGGAATCTACCTGGCTGAGATCGACTTCGCTCTGGGTGATCTTGAACTCTTCCAGCTTCTCATCTCCAAGGCTGGAATAGCCATCAGGGGCCCAAAACTGATAAAAGGCATTTTTAATAGGACCTTCAAACCCAGGTGCAGGTTTTCTAATGGAGACGTATTTCTCCTGAACGACAGTGGGAACATTGTAATCATAGACATTTGGGTTCGTGGGGTCCAAGTTGGGCTTCTTCAAGGCCCAATCCCAGTAGGGGAGGCGCCAAAGATTGGCAGCTTCACGAAGCTCCTCTCTGTCGACTTCATTCTTGTACTGATCTATCTCCTTCAGCATAAGCTGGTAGATGACTTGCTGGTGTATTGATCAGTGTGACTGTCTAGGAAGAACATCTGAAATGGGTTTGTCACCTCCCACAGGAGCATATATGCTCGGTGCCACGTAGCGAACAAAACGCTGGCGTGAGTGCAGTAGCCCTCATTGGGTGTTTTGCCATCCTGGAAACCTTCATCCCAGGGAGTGTATGACTTGCCGTGAATGCCTTTTATTAAGTTAGTTTGCGAAGGATGCATTGCGTGGTTTCAAGACATCGAAGACTGACCAGCGATTTAGAACCAAGACAGCTTCTCCTTGGGGTCCATTTGGGAAAGTTTCAAGAATGCTGGGAAGAAGAGGGCTCGCTGATTGACGTGGATAATATCCTGAGAATGGAACCAGTCATCAACTTCCATACGAACAGGTACCTGCCGGAGACTCTTGGTCGTATCTGGATCCAGGCCATCTTGAATACCCGTAATGGGATAAAAGTCATGAGAGTCGGACGTCATAGCTTTGGCTTTAAAAACAATGAATCAGTAATAGATAGTGGTTTGGTCTTGACAATTGTTCCGCAACACACGTGTCCCCGTTGGATTTATACTTTGCATGATGCAGCGCAACGAAAGTCTTGGTCATATAAATGACTGAAAAGGTTCAAACTCGTGAATTTCAGACAGCCACACGCCAACAAGTGCTTTCTAAAATCGATAGCGTTTCGAATTACAGACGGAAAAGGAAAGAATATAAAAAGCTGAGACATTTGTGGCAACCCAAACAGCCAATGGGAAGGATAGTCAACCGGATCCCGTGCTTACATTCAACAATCACTGCAGGAAACTCCACTGAGGCTTTCTGGAGACATGGTATTCAAGAATCAGACGCCTAGGTTTGCCGTAAGGAGTGGTGCCTCCTCGTATATTTGCAAAGCCACATTCACATTATTTATTTGGATTAGTCCACTTAGGGTCATCAACTAAGGTAAGATAAGCCAAATTTCATGTGAAAAGATGGGTTGAATTAAATGGCTTGAGCTGGGGCAGGGAACGCATTTTAATACTGGGCTCTATTAGACTTTTCTATCAAGGTATCGGAGATGACATTTCCAGGTTATCACGACGTTTGGTAACTTTCTTGTTTTGGGTTTGTATCTGCAAGCCTTATTTGGTGTATTGACCTTGCTGGATAACTAGACTTGTGTATAAGTAAAAAGAGAATAAGCCAAATTTCGGATTGCCAAGTGCGGCTATCTCCATTCCTGCCAAGGCCAGCTGAAGCAACCGCGCGGTATCAATAAGCCACAAGCTAACGAGATCCACACGGGATAGGTTCCGTTCGCTGGCTATTTCCGTGTATCCGTAGAACCGGACAGCCGAGGAAACAAAATTTTGATGAACCTGGATTGGGGAAAAGTATCATGGGCACTTTTCTCCTTCTGGTGGTGAACGAAGAAGTTGGTCGTCCGTGACACTGTCACTAAAAAACGTCTATGTCATATTGAATCTGGTTGGCTTTAGTGAGGCATTTCACCTCAATGGGACATTATTTCTAACCCGGCTTCTAAAGACGGTAAGTAATTCTACACGGACTTCAATAATACCCCGAGCTGAGAGACGGTTGAGATGAACGAGGCGCACATGTTGGTGTATTGACACTCGGCCTAGTGGGCTTTATGGCTGGTGAAGGGGCAGAGACACAGGAATGGCCCTCCGTTTTCCGAATTGAGGAATACCAAGACAATTCAAGATAATAGTTTGTGGGACCAGCCCATCGGTTGAACGGAAAAATTCCGGTTCATGCGGCTATGGCCGTCCCTAACGGATACGCGCGCGCGAAACCCACAATAGTGGGTATTCAAAATAGGGAAAAAGCCACATTTACAAGCTCAGACTCGATAGTTCATGTCGTGGCATGATAGTATTGATATTTACTTACGCAATGAATCTATTCTTCTTCTTCTTTTTTTTTTTTTTGCAAAACCTTGACTAGTGGCCATTCTGATGTCACTGGTATGCTACTTGGAATATGTGTTAATTTAAAGCTGTGACCGGATTTTTGAGGTAGATCCCGGTTTGGCATTTTTTCTTTTTACTTATACAAACGTCTAGTTATCCAGCAAGGTCAATACACTAAATAAGGCTTGCGGTTTCGCATTTTCAACCATCAAAAATACACTAATTAGAGACAATCTACCTCAACCACATTACATAAAGGGCAGGAGGGATGGTTAGAAATGCTATAAATAAAAGCAAATATTCCCCAGTAATTGCCACGAATTGACGGGATTTCGAGAAAGGTGCAGGTCGGGACAGCTCATGAGTAAGAGTGCGATTTTTGATTGCCCGTGCCTTAGGCACGATACTCAAGCTTTTGGTTGCAGGTATAAAAACGAATCGGCACAATCTGCGCCGCGAGATGCCAATAAATGCATATTTTTTCGAGTATGGGAATGCGATGGAGATAAGTTTAATGGCTATCCAGATTCGCGGTGGGAGAGGGTGTGGAAACCTATGGCAGTGTGGTGGGCAGGGTAAAGCGCCAGGTGCTAGTTCCCACATGACGTGTAGCCACTCTGTGGAAAAAGAAATAGGATAAATTGAGTTTCCATATTTGCAGAGTCCTCTGGAAATAGTAACAAAGTATTCTTCATTGTCTCCAAATTGTATCTTGTCAAGCAGGGGCCTCAATGTCAAACATAAAGGCATAATGACATCGGCACCTGCTTCAAGTAATTGATGGATGACTCTGAAACGCATTGCAAACTCTCTGGGTGGAAAACTCCAAGGAATCAAGGTATGATCGAAGTCCTCATTGCCGGGGTCATGATCATCGGGAACACGCCGATACTTGTCAGCGCACCCATTAATGGCGGCCCACAAAGCGCTCTTGTACAAGCCACGTAATGGTGCGTTTACATTGATCCCAAGGTTTGGATCTAGTAAGAAGCGACAGGCATCGACGTTGCCCCAATATACTGCCTCTGACAAAGCACTTCCAGCCCCTTGATTAAAGGTTAGAGTGGGATTCGCACCAATGTCTAAGAGCCTCTGTAAGGCCCGAGTGGTTCCATGGCGTGCCGCAAAGCACAGACAGTTGGTGAACCCGTCATTATAGTTGCGATCAGCCCCTGCAGCAACAAGCAGATGCAAGATCTCGTATTCTGTATAAAATCGGTCAGCGGCCAGTGCAAGAGGATAACCGCTACGGCCGGCCAAGTTGGGATCGGCTCCTTGATCTAAAAGGAAGCGGATCACCTCGATATCAAGGAATTCGGGATATCCAGTCCGGTGTTTGATGGCAGCAACTAAAGGTGGATCCAATTTTGAGTCTCCTAGATGGTTGATATTCGCACCGTTGTCCAATAACAATCTCATGGTTTCCAACCTGCGGTTGGTAAGGGCATAAGTCTCAGTTACTACTGAATTGAGGGGGCTGCAGACATGCCTATTGTTTGGATCAGCACCTGCCTGAAGCAAGACACGAATGATATCGTCGAAAGGGTAGCCTGCAGCTGAATGTAGCGCAGTTTGCCCACCGGCGACAAGATTGACATCTGCGCCAGCTCCAAGCAGAAGTTTGGCCATTTACATATCACCATTTCTAGCCGCTACAATCAAAGGGCTTTCCCCATTAACGATTTTGTTGACATTTGCGCAAGCCTCAAGCAAAAATCCAGCCACCTCCAGACGACGCTCCTTGGTTGCCGCCAGCAAAGGGGACTGCCCATGGGCTACTCCATCCACATCAGCACCTTCTTGCCTGAAATATTTGACCCAATCGACCCAGCCATGCCCTGCTGCATCAACGATGACTTTTTGGTGATCAAATTTGGCATTATGACGGAGAAGAATTGGAAGCATGTCCCTTCGACCCACAGATACAGCATTCTCAAATGCAGTGCAACCATTCACCCTCAGGTTGACATCTGCACCCCGTTTTAAAAGGGTTGCCAATATATCAATACTTCCCCTCTCCGTGATTGGCACGTGGAGGGCAGCCACATCGTGGTTAGGAAAGTTCCCATATCTTACAGACTTGACCGAAAGACAGATATCAACTTCAGCCCCAATTTCAAGCAAGTCCAATAACGCAGGACTGTTTTCCTCTTGACAGGCTTCGATTAGCGGAGTAGTCGAAGTCCCCCTGTTAATATCTGCGCCCTTTTCAATAAGAAACCGCCAAACATGTTCATGCTTATGCCTGACTGCCAAGGCAAGAAGTGACGCCCCAGCATCATTGCACGCATTAATATCCATAGCTGGATCATTTTGCCACCATTCTTCCAAAACATCCTTGAGACCACAAATCACAACCCCGTAAATAGGTGAGGAAATGGGTCTCACCTCATAAATAGATGAAAGCCAATCAGCAGGAGAACCCTTGGCCCAATCCCTATATTCGGCCGAATTCCTATATGCGGCAGTGCTCTTGCTAATAGATCCTAGAAACTGTTTCAGAAGGGTCATTATCCGTGCGTTCCATTTAGTTTCATGGTACTCTTGGAATCGGACATGAACCGCCCAGTATCGTTCCATGTAGGTTCGGTCCCTCCTGGAATCGCTGCTGCTGCTGCTCCTCTTTCTGTCCCATCCTCTTCTTCTTCTTGTTTGTGTCCGGCGGGTTGGGATTTCGTAGCGAATAAGATATTCAAGACAAAATATGGCTGCAGAACAGTGTGGCAAAAGGTCCTTGTGCCATTTTTCGATATACTCCACGGCAGACAAGTGGCAAAATCGCCATACCCTCCCTTGCTTGTCAAATGTCAATAGGTTGCAGCACAGCCCATCAATCCTTTCTTTAATCTGCTCCTGCTCATCAGGGTATAACCCACGCCAATATTTATCCTCAAATTTATATTCCGGAAATGGGTTGTATATAAAAGGATCCTCCTTGAGGGGATCTATTGTCATCAACCTTGTCAATGTCACCATCGATAGGGGTTCCTGCGCACAAAAAGCCCATCGTAATGCTCGATCGGCCAGTTGATGTGGATCATTGTCCTTGTCGTGAATCTCATCCCATATTCTATCATATTCTTCTTCCAAGTCCTTCGGTAAACTTTTGAGATGATTCTCAATATTTGCTTCGTCCAAGACCTTTAATTTGCGGATACGCTGCACTTGTAGTGCTGCCCACTGGAACATCCCATTGCTTTTCTCAAAGAGGTGGTTCTTTATTTTGTCCCGTAACCTAGCTTTGTGTTCCAGCCTTCTGTCTTCGTTGAGCTTTTCATCAATAAATCTTTCAATGTCGTGCTGATTATCCTGAGCCTCAATCTCAACCAAGGGCCATGATGTGAAATGGCCCACAATGTCAAAATCCTTCCTGCTAGAAATGAAGATTTTAACTTTATAAGTGTCATTTATCAAATTTCTTAGACTGTTCATCAGCTCACTCCGACTATCTTGACTACATTCATCAAGAGCATCTATTATAATAGTCGTGCATCGATAGGAGGAAATGAGCTCTATCAGTGTTTCTTGGCATCTCTTGACATTCAAGATTAATCCTTGCTCCTCGAGTGATTGAGGCAGGTCTCGCACAGCTTGATGAAGCTGCTCCGGTCTCCCAATAGGAGACCCAAGTTGTCTGACCAAGCTACGGAGGATCGACTGTGGCTGTCGTCGCTCCTCTTCATTTCTGTTGCAGTAAAAATAGGCCAGAGCTTGGTCTTCTGCTGAATGAATCAAACTTTCTTCAGCATGATCGATTACTCGAGAGATCAAATATGTCTTCCCTGCACCAGCTAATAATTTTCAGTGTGCTGTTACGGGAGAATTCTAGCGGCAATGACTTACGTGCACCATACAAGAGTGTGAGGAATGAATTCTCAGATTGGTCCCATTCCTCAAATTGGGAGGTCTCGAGAAGCCAATCACCCGTGTCTTCAGTCCTCCGATCGCGAATGAATTCATGGTGTCCTGCATATTGGATTGTTGATATTCTCTTTAGAATCTTGAGGCGATCTTCCTCCTCTGACTTGACAAATGTGTTGTATGTGTTTCCAACAATCACCTGAGCACGATCTCGTGCAAGAATAGTTTGTACTGTGTTTTGCGTCATATGGCGGTAGATGGCAGGAAAATCGTAAAATCGTGCACCCAGCTACCCAGGAACTTGGTACTATGAATTTGTGTAAGGCAAGATGCGAAATGTAGATCAGTGCTAATATGTTGCCTGAACGAGTTCGATATTTGACATAACAAAATTTTGTGGTGTAGTTCTTGTTGGTACGAGCGGAGACATAAAGTCAAAACGCAGAATGAATGTCTGAAATAGCGGTATCAGTGATATGGGATTGCGTCAACAGTTGAGTCATTAGAGTTGCCAAGCTAAGGCTTCAGCATTCTTCCACATAGAAAGACATATTTATTTTTCCAATGGGCAAGGTGCAGGATCCAACTCATTTTTCGAAATGATACCTCAACGAACATTGGGCTCCCACATCATCATGGCCTAAAGCCCTACAACTGCCCCTCTTTTTTTCGATACTATTATTGGTACGAATAAAAATTGCTTGTGTCCCTCAGCTAGGGCGTGGAGGGAAGGGCGTAACCAATCAAAGAGTGACAAAGTCGGAATACCCGTATTTCTTAGTAATACATTGTGAGAAGAGTCACTAAATCCCAGAGGCAAATGCAATGCTGCTCAGTGCGGTTAACAAACTGATGATCTCACCCCTCAGAATGTTTTGAATCACTAGGATATCTCAAACACAGAAGGGATCGTCATTATATAAAATATCAATCAATTCGCTATTTGATTTACTCAATCACAGAAGCACCTTAGTGGCACTACTACATTTTGCAGAAATTGTAAGCGGGCTTCGTTTGAACAAGGTCCTGATTCCGGCCCGTCCAGTTCGCAACCAATACAGAAACGCACAATATGGGCATAACTTCTGCTTATGATCTTGCTAAGCCGGGGTATTTGGGTCTTGATGAGCCTTTGGCGCCTGTCTTCAGGACTTCCGGTCCACTTTTCTGTCATTTGGCTGAATGATGTCCAATATCCGATTTCTATTAAAATTATCCCAAGACTATAGTAGTCAAACTCAACCCGAAAGTCTTTTCCCTTTTCAATAAAGAGTGGATGGTGATACATCCTGGCAGCTGAGTCGGACAGCCCAGATGTGAGACCGAATGGATCATGGGGGCGACAGTGGCTCAACCCAACAAGCCATGGTGATGTGATGAGTTGGCTCATTGGAACTTTTTTATCTTGAAAGAAGATGATGTTTTCCGCTGTTAGACTCTTGTGAAGCCAGCCGAGTGCATGAAACTCGAACAATGCAGTAGCCAATGTTGAAGCCAACTTGAATCTGTCATCAAGATCTGGATGGTCGATGTCCTTTTCTGTGGCCTTCATTACTTGGCGCAAATGGATGGGGTTAGCATCAGTCTCGGCTCTAGATACCCTGGGAACCTCAAACACCATTCCAAAAGCAAACTTTTCTTTGTCATGGAAGAAACCGTTACAAAGGAGTGCTCGGAACGCGTCTGGCCTTTCTTGGGATAGCAGTTTGGCTAGAATGACAGCGCGGCGAAGGAGTTGTGCAACCACATCTTCGTCGCATCCATCGGATTGATAATTTCGCCATTCTACCCAGATGGGACGCGATTCTTTGCCCTCTTGGTGAGTTGCCAGATGGTGATCACCAAAGCGTCGCAGATTACGGATAGTGTGGGGCTCGATTCTCGTGATACGAGGCTTGGGGTCCGGATTGTCATTCAACAAGCGCTGGATATGTGCGAGACTGATTATCACGCGAATTTCATCTGTTAGAGAAATACTGCTGCCCGTTCCATCGAGGAGTAAACCGTAAAGCGCGTGACCTTTCTCAGACAGAGTGAGGTTGAAATATCCTTGGAGAGCCTGTTTCTGTTTCTCGTTGAGGAATAGATACAGCTCGTCGCTCAGCTCCGAAAGTTGGGACAAATCCAAATTCTCCACTCCACGGTTTTGCGCCAATTTTGAGCCGAGGTCGTGCTGAGTTCGGTCGAGGATTTGTAGAACATTCTCAAATTGGTCCAAAATATTTTTATTCCATCTCCAGTGTCCATCAGATCCCTTTAACTGCGTTAGCCCTCCACCTCCGTACCCCGCCCCACATGACCCCAGCAAGAGCAAAGTGACCTCGAGTGACATCAATGACTTCCAGAATCAATGCAACTCATTTTATTATGTAATTCATTATTTTATTTATAATGGATACCTAGTAGTCCTCTAATAAGGCCATTAATGTGTATGATAATGATAGTTTTATCTTAATTGATAATTGCTACTGCGAGCGGCCTGAGGATAACACCTGCTGGCCAATGAAGGCGCCAACCACTGACTGTGGCTACAGCTTTAAGCCAATTGAGCTACCGGCCCAGGCTATAATAATTAAAGAGCTGCCCTAAGACCTGCTATTGTTATTCTAAGAATTCCTGCTTATTTTCTTAGTTGAAAGATAGGTTTAATATATTAATAGCTGGGCTAATCACTTACTTGATTAAGCTAAAAGCTATAGTTAATAGCACCTACAATTATAGCTATTAAATTGGAAACCGACCTTTATTATAGAAATCTATATATAGATTACTATTATAATTTATATATAAATAATTAAGGAACTAAGAATTAAAGATTATTAGAAGATTTTATAGCTGAAGGCTTAATATACTATTTATTTAATTACTAAGTGGATATCTTATAACCGGTTTTAGCTCTTATTATAGTATCTATGAATATTTGATCATACAACTATTCAAGTAGCTACAATAGACTGACCTTATTGTCACAGGCTGAAGCCTGGCAGAGGATTACGGCTATGCCGTATCCACCTAGATTAAGCTTTATGACTATGTTGGTAGCAAGGGCACACCAAGGCATATATAATCAGAAGAATACATTCTTCTAATTGTCTTCTTCTTCTTCCTCCTTAGCTTTAGATAGACCAATATAGAGCACCCTTTAGGTTAAATAAACCCAGGACCAGCCCTTCATATATCTAAAGCTCAACCAACTTTAATGCAAATTATTAATTAAGATGTTTGCAGGTATAATAGCGGATTAAGGATCCAGTAGCTTAGCGCTAGATAAGGCAACCCAATAGTGGCTAGCATAGCTCATATAGCAAGGATTAAGTACAGCTTTAGCCCTGATCTAGAAGTAGATTGCGTAGTTGAGAGCCTAATAGAGTAATATAGTAAAGAGATTAATGCTACTATAGGAATGCCTTAAGGAGAGCCCGAGGGCCTCAGTTAAGGCGGAGTTATTAGGTTTAATTGGGCTGGATATTGATATCTTTTGACAGTCCCTCTTAAAGTGGAAGCCACTTTTAAACCTACTAAAGTTTTTAGGTAATCGCTATAAGTACCTAATATAGTTATAGCAGATAAAAGACAAGTTAGAGCTAGATATTTATCTTTATATATTAAACCAAGAGCTCTAGTACTTGGTTAACTTATATTTAGTAGTAGGATCCTAGAAGGTAATGGCTACCTTCTATACTGCTGGAGGATCTGGAGGTTGTTATGATCCTATAAACTTTATACACTACTTAAATTATATATATAAGGATATTAATTCGTAGGCGCATATAGTAGCATCCTTACAAACCCTTCGATAAGGTAAGAATATCTCTTTTATAAGCTTTCTACCTAAGTTTAAGTAGGTTATAGTAGATATAGGAGGCTCCTAATAAACTAATTAAACTAAGATTATCTTTTTAGAAGGTGCGCTGAACTTATAGTTATAGTATAGCTTGGTTATAGTAGATCTATTGTATGATTATGTAGGCTAGCTGGCTTAAGTACAGGATATAGCTTGGAAGCTAGAGAAACTCAGGAAGCTAGAGAAAAAGGAACCTACTGCTAGCCAAAGGCAAGATCACATTTCTTAGGTCCCTAAAATAACCAAGGACTATAAAGGTGATACACCAATAATAGGCAAGGTAGTTGCTAAGAAACCGACCTCTTACAAGCAGCCTGCTGGTAACCAAGACCAAGATATACGATGTTGCTTTAGCTGCGGAAGCCTTGATCACTTAAAGGCCTCTTGCCTGATTTGCCAATCAACAGTCCGACGATCTTATATAAAGAAAGCCAAGTAGGCTAGTAGTGCTGATTTTGCGGAGTTAGACTTATCTGCTAGCGAGGGTGAAGACCTGGAAAATAAGAAGCTCTAATACAAAGTCGGGTATTAGAGCCATCTAGGGAAGATCTCCAAGGGTGGGTGAAGTAAAAGCCTATGATAATTAATAGATTAGCTCTAATTGAAGTAAGAGTTAACGATCAACCTATTCAAGCCCTTATTAATATAAGCTGTAATACTTTTGCCCTTATAAGTAAAGATCTAGCTGACCAGCTAGCCCTTCTATATATTAAGAAGAAGCTATAACAGCTTAATAGCTTTACTAAGTCTAAGAAAAGAACTTATACCTCTAGGATTGTGGTATTGACCTTTAAGGTAGAAGGTTATAAGTAGAGGCTGTATGCCTATGCTATGAAAGGCCTAGAAGAGGATCTATTCCTAGGTAAGCCTTAGTTAAAGGCAAATGAGGTTATTTATAATGTGGTAAAGGAGTGCATTACCTATAGGGTAGCTAGAATCAAGCTATAGCTTACTGGCGAAGAAGAAACCCTAAAGGTCCGTCAGATACAGGTAGCTCGTTGTATTATAGCTATAACCTTTATAACTAAATATTACTACTTACATAGAACATATGATCTAGTAGCATTATTAGTGCGATCTATTAGTTTAAAAGATATTAAAGAAGCCCTTTAATGGAAGGTTGAGAAAAACCTAAAGGAATAGGTTCTGGCTGCATTACTTGATAAATTTGGAGAATTATTCTTAGTAACAGAGGTAGCCAAACTACCATCATACCGACTAAGCATTAATTATAAGATTAATCTATAGTAAGATAAGTTTGGGGATGAACTATCGCTCCCTTGGGGACCTTTATATAATATGTTTAGGGAGGAATTGCTAGTTCTTAGAAAGACTTTTAGAGATCTATTAGATAAGGGATTTATCTAAGCTAATAGCTTGGCTACTAGTACCCTAGTATTGTTTATTAGGAAGCCTGGAGGAGGACTATATTTTTATTACAATTACTATATATTTAATACTATTATATAGTAAGATCGGTATCCTCTTCCTTTAATTATAGAGATATTATAGAACCTATCCAAGGCTAAATAGTTTATTAAGCTAGATATGGTTGCTGCCTTCCATAAGGTCCAAATGGCTAAAGGGCATAAGGTAAAGACTACCTTCCGGACTTAGTTTGGGTTATACAAGTGGCTGGTATGCCCATTCGGCCTAAGTGGCGTATCTGCTATGTTCCAGAGGTATATGAACAAGGTGTTGCAAGACTTTCTAAATAACTTTACTACAGTCTATTTGGATGATATATTGATCTATTCTAGTGGCTTAAAGAAGGATTATCTAGTAAAGGTATGGAAGGTACTCTATGCCTTAGCTGCTACTAGATTACATCTAGATCTAAAGAAGTACGAGTTTGCAGTCCAAGAGGTAAAATACCTAGGATTTATTATATAGGCTAGGAAAGGAGTATTCTATAACCTAGAGAAGCAATAAGCAATTCACAAATAAAAAGCACCCTAGACAGTAAAAGGTATATAGAGTTTTTTAAACTTTATAAATTACTATTAGATCTTTATACTAGACTTTATAAAGATATTAGTCCCTTTAATAATATTAACTTGGAAAGGGGTTGCCTTTAAATGGGGATCTAGTAAGAAAGCAGCTTTCTAGGAACTTAAGTATAGGTTTTACAAAGCTCCTATATTGTAATAGTAGGATCTGGATAAACCAATATTTTTTAAAGCTAATTGCTTAAGTAATGTACTAGGAGGAGTTCTAGCTTAAAAAGATAAGTAAGGCCACTATCGGCTAGTTATCTTTCACTCACAATAGCTAAGCCTAGTAGAATACAACTACCTAATCTATAATAAGGAGATGCTAGTAATTATATATTGCCTAGATGCTTGAAGAGCAGAACTATATAGCTATAGCCCATTTACTATTATTATAGATTATAAGAACCTAACATACTTTATAAAATATCAGTATCTTACAGAATAATAGAGTTATTAGGTAGAATAGCTATTGGAATATGATTTCTAGCTTAAGTATCAACCCAGCAGCAAGACAGTAGCGCCAGATGTGCTAAGCCGTAGAGAGCAGGATATACCCAAGGGGGTCGAAGACCTTAGGGAGCAGGGCCATTACCTGCAATTAATCCCTCAACTAGCTATTCCATAGGATAGAGTAACTACACCGGAGCAAGTTATTCTTCAGGTAGCCTAGATAGAGATATTATAAATAGTAGTTTTCTTTAATTATCTAGAGCTATAGGATTTATAAAATTAAGCTATTATTATAGATAAAACTTATATAAGTATATATACTATAGTATAGTAGTAGGAACAAAGTCTACTACTTAAGTTAGATCTGAAGATTTAGATCTTAGAATATGCTTTAGATACTAAAGGTTGGTTGACCTTCCGAGACCGATTGTAAGTACCTAGTAGTGAGATTAATATAGAGATACTATATACTTACATTATATAGATAAAGCATAATGCTATTACTAGAGGTCATCTAGGCTGTAATAGTATAATAATCTTAATATTAAGATAATTCTTTTAGCCAAAACTATTATAACTAGTTTGTTAGTTTGTTGTTAATTGTTAAGTCTACAGAAGAAGTTATATCTAGCGGCAATTAAAGAGAGGGCTATTAAAGCCTTTACTAGTTCTAGAATGGCTATAGAGTGATCTAGCTATAGATTTCATAATAGATCTTCCTCCAACAAGCAAGAATAAGTCTTAATATTTATAGGTGATAGTTGATTGACTTATATAAGCTATCATACTCAAGATTATGCCTATAATGGAAGCAGAAGCCTGTGCAGAACGGTTCCTTAGCTGCCATTATAGATCACATAAAATATCCTAGTTTATTATTAATGACCGAGGGAGCAATTAGACCAGTAGGTTCTAATAAGCCTTCTGCAAGCTAGCTAGCATTATATAGCAGCTTAATATAGTATACTACCTGTAGACCAATAGGGGGCTAGAATAGATAAACCAGGAAATCCAAGCATACCTATAAGCATATGTTTGCTATTTGTAGAAAGATTAGGGTTATTATCTCCTAGTAATGTAGTTAGCGCTGAACAACTGTGAGAACTCGGCTATAGGGATAAGTCCCTTCTTCTTAAAGCATAGGTACTATATAAAGCCCTTTAAGGTCTAGGAGATTGCTATAGAGTTACTACTAAGTAGTAATGAGGCCTAGGCTAGGAACCTACTATAGAAGATTCAAGATGCTATAGAATTTGCATAGGCTGTAGTGACTGCAATACAACAGTGTTATAAACAGGTAATAAATAAGAAGCAGATGCTAGCGGAGAGGTTTAAGGTTGGAGATAAGGTCTAGATTAATCTGACCAATTATAAGTCCCCTAGGCCTTGTAAGAAGCTAGATTGACTATATTAGTAATATACTGTGATAAAGGTAATAGGTATATATATAGTAGAGGTTGATATGCCTAGGGCAATATACTTATAATTCTATATTAACCTTTTAAGAAGAGTATGACAGGATCCCTTACCAGGATAATAACAGGATAACTTCCAGCCCCCACTAATTTAGATAGATAGCAAAGATAAATAGATAGTCAAAGAAATCCTATATACTAGGTGGAAGCAATAAGAATAAGATAAGATCTAAGAAGCTCTTATTCAATGGTATAGCTATAAAGAACCTATTTAGCAACTAATAGAGTTCTTAATAGAGCTAGAAGCCCTAGATACATATGAAACTATCTATAGGCCAATCATGGAATTAGATAGCCCAATAAGCAAGTATACAATACCAAAGCAGCAAAATTGCCGCTTGGAAGAAAGGGGGGGTAATATCATAGGCTAAAGCCTAGCAAAGGATTATAGCTATGCCGTATCCACCTAGATTAAGCTTTATGACTATGTTGGTAGCAAGAGCACACCAAGGCATATATAATCAGAAGAACACGTTCTTCTGATCGTCTTCTTCTCCTTCCTCCTTAGCTTTAGATAGACCAATACAGAGCACCCTTCAGGTTGAATAAACCCAGGACCAGCCTTTCACACTTATAGCTGGATCTTTAGCCAGGTCAATAAATAGTCTGATATAATACAACAAGCATCTACTCAATTCTATAAGCCAGATATAAATATTGCTATAAATAAAGCTATAACCTACTATCTTAAAAGATCTACTAAGATAATAACTATCAAAAATAAACCTATTCCAACCGGCTTTAAAGTATGGATTGTAGCCTAAGGAGGCTATTTTCTTAGGTAGATTTAGCACCAGCCAAGTCCGAGGTTTAGGTCAGTTAGAATAGCCCGGGCTAAAGTCACCAAAATCAGGCCTACTTACCAGCACCAATTATCATAGCTCCAGCGGCAATAGCAAAAAAGACTAAAAAGTGGCATTTATCTAAACCTAATATAAGCTATAGTTATTTCCCTAGTAAATCTATTACCAAAATCCATATATCACATCTTTTTAGATAACCTATTTTCCTCCTATGACCTCTTTCGCCGGCTCCGTCAATGTGGGCACGGGGCCACAGGCACAGCCCGCTGTAACTGTGGTATTTATATTGATCTAGCCAAGTTGAAAGCTATAGACAATACTGCCGCCAGTAGCCTTCAATTTAATAAGATCAGGGCTATTCTGACCTCTGATAATAAGGTTAATTAAATAGTGTGGAAAGATAATGCCCTTATGTTGATGTTGTTAATTATATTTAAAGGCAATGAAAAGATTGACTATTGGTGAAAAAAGCTGACAATAGCAAAACTGTCAGTACAGCTAATATAGCATTTTTTTAGTACTGAGCCTATCAAGCTGATTTCTATCCCGGCTATGGCTAGCAGCTATAATAACAAAATAAATACTATTAATCAAGGTAACCAAATGCAGTCATATTAGAGCCCTAGCCGCCGTGTTCGGAGAGGCAGTTAGAAGGTCCTTACTTGGGACTTCCTTTTGGAAATAGGTCTTAATAACCCCTTTACTATACAAAAACTAAAGCAGCTTAATTAGAAGATATTTACATAGCTAGTAGATTAGCACTAGTATATTTAGAATAATCTCATTTAAAAATATAGTTTAGAAGTTTAAACTAGGAAGTAGATTTAGACTAAAAACAAATTTACATCTATTTCATAGCATATTCTTATCCAAAAAGGAAAATCTAAGTACTTAGCTTATCAGGGATATTATCTAAGTCAGCCAAGGCCTTATAAAAAAAGGAGGCCATTATCAACAGTCAGTGGAAACAGCCAGGCGCCACAGTCACAATACCGCTGTCAAGAGTGTGAGGTAGCATTATATAGATCCAACCGTTGCTGGGACTTCTGGCATCACCCAATTTAGCAGGCAATTGATGTACCTTCAATTTAGAGCACTTTGATTGGCAATACACCCCTGCCCGTGACCCAAGTGGAGGGCTAACGCAGTTAAAGGGATATGTCTTCGTCATCGTCAGTGTCCAACAGGCCAATCGCGTATCTCCAAGCTGAGAATCGCAGAGATTCGAGAGATAGATCTATATTCTGGGCCATGTTTGTAAGCTTGCGAAGCTGTCCGTTCACGACATTGGCAGCTTCAGCCAGAGTAGTAAAGCGGAAGAAATACTCAACATGCCGAGCTTGCGGTCGCTCTGAAGGGTTTAGAGACAACATTCTTCTCACCAACTGAGAAATGAAGGTGAACTTGCTGGTTGAAAATGCTTTCAACTCAGAAAGCCACTTATCAACACCCGGGCTATTTTTCTCTGAGCCTTGATGGAAGGAAAAATAAGTGTAGCTTGACCTCGTGTGCTTTCTCGCTTCTCTGAATCCTTTGACGCCACCACATCCCAGAGCTACCCATGTCAAGACTTCTGCAAGGATACAGCCAAATGACCAGATGTCGCTGGCCCTGCGCATAATATTCGACTTGTACTCATTGTTCCAGCTTTCACACTCAGGCGCCACGTAATCATCTGTTCTGGTCTTGCATATCGCCCCTGGGTGCTCAGATGATGGTTTCAGGGTTGAGAGGCCGAAATCAGCGAGGAGAAAGCCATTTTGAGAGACCAGAATATTTTGTGGTTGCAAGTGATGGTGACATCCAATGCGATCTAGATCTAGTCCCTTGAATTCATGCAAGTACCTCACTGCAGAGGACAAGCCAGCAAGAGCAGCCAATATGGACTCATCCGATGAGTAGCGCGTTAATTCACGATCGGTAGACAAAAGGTCCTTTAAGTTTACATGCCCCGCTAGCGGAAATAGCAGGTTATGACAAGTCCCATCATATGTATACGAGCCCAAGAGCTCGACGATGTTTGGGTGCTTGATGCAGTTTAGAATGGAAAGATTTTCAAGGTTCTCTTTGTGTACCCTGGATTTCTTGATTTCTTTTCTGACGAGCTGGTCTCGGTCAGTGGTGCGTCATGGTGGGAAGGGCTGGAGATGTAATACAGTACCTTTTGAGGAAATTCGGAGCCAAGGGTCTGATGGTCCGAGCTGAGGGTGATTTCGTATACAGGACCAAGCCCACAACTTCCGATACGATTATTCTGTTCAAATGGAAGAATCGTGCCCCGAGCTAATCGTTTGTTCAACGTCCCACGTTGGAAAACTGGGGCGATAAATTGCCATTGCGTGTCAACGAAATCCGAGGCAGGTATGCCTTGAAGTAGAACCGTGTTGATGAGATCAAAGTGTGTGAAGGGAAGTTTGGCGTCTTGAAGCAAGTCGGCCTTGATGAACTTCGGAAGCAGGTCTGTGCGGTCGGTTAAAATTAGGATGCCCAAGATCTTTCTCGCACCCTCGCAAACTCTGTCGATAACCTCATCTTGCAGGTGGGGGTCGATTTTTGATGCAGCAATGACACCTCGAACTCTTTCATCTACTAAAAGGCGGAGGAAGGCGGCTTCGGGGACTTAATGGCCTATTGAGGCATTTTCTCCCTGGGCACTTTGGCGCCTGATATTTTCGATCTGGGATCTTATCTCCTCCATTCTCTGTTTTCCCGTGAGCTGCTCACGATTGGACAACTCAGGGTCACCGAAACAAACGCAATTAAAGAATATATGCCACAGGAACACAACGTTCATCTTCTAACCTTCCCCTTGCCTTATGCCGTCGCATTTTGAAAAAGGTTATGCAAGGGGTAGCGTTTGCATAATTGCACGTGATTGGCACAATTCTATGGCGTAATGAGACATGTCGATATGTAAGCGCATAAAATCATACATCTTGAGCAGGATTTACGAAGGTGCCTGCAGTAGTTCCATCGTGAAAGCCAACGAAAATGAGCTGCTTGGGAGATTGATATAGCAATTGTAGAAAATGCATTGCAGGATTGCTTGAATTATTGCTCGATCATCCATAAATACGAAGCACTAGACTCCTGTTTGTGCTACGTTCCTAGTCATGACATGAAGCCATCCATAATGTGCTAAACTGACATTTTTACAATACTATTTCGATTAATCCAAATTTTAGCTACAATCACCTATCAGTCTGACGTCTTCCTTCTAAAAACACTCAGCTCGCGCAATGCGTTGTCTTATCGGCGGGGTCTAGGGTGTTTGTCGGTGTGGTAAATTACTGCTGGCCCATGCGTTGCGTTGATCAGTAATCAGTGCGATGACCAATGCCCCAACTTAAAAATACCTCCGAAGTAAGATTTGGACCGTGTAAAGTTAACGATGTCATGGGTGATTTGGGTTAGACCGTTGGGCCCACGGTATGGAAGTAACATCGAGAAGCCGATTCCTAGTTTGACATGGATGTTTGAATGCATGTCTTATTATTAATCGACGCCCAAAAGCGAGGTCTTAAACTCCGTCGGAACATAGCACCTGCATAGCAGAATAGTATATAAACCTGAAATTGATCCACGTTAAATTATAATTCTCACTCATCTAAACAAACTCACACCATACTCTCAAACAACTTAGCTCTCTCCATAAGTCTTCGAGATCAGCTTAATATTTACTTGATCATCTCCACCATGGCATCGTCACCCATCCACAACGTTTTGGTCATTGGAGCAAGTGGAAATGTCGGCAGAGCAGCCACTAAAGCCCTGTTGGATGAAGGGTTCACCGTCACAGGACTGACTCGGGAGTCGTCGAATGCTACCCTACCATTGGGCGTCAAGCACGCAAAGACAGATTACTCCGACGCGTCCTTGCTCAAGCTCTTCACGGGCCAGGATGCAGTTGTTAGTACCATTTCTAGCATTGTACCTGGGGACGCATTGGCCACCCAAAAGTCAATTGCGCAAATGGCCATCAAAGCTGGAGTGAAGGTGTTCATCCCGTCTGAATATGGCGTTGATACCTCCAACGAAAAGGCATCCACGTACATCCCATTTCTAGAGGACAAGATCAATACCCTCGATTACCTCAAGACGCAGCAGGATAAAATATCGTGGACAGCAATCGTTTCTGGGTCCATGTTTGACTGGGGCTTGAACATCCCTGGGTTTGGGGGCATCAACCTGGCTGCACGTACTGCTACCGTTTTCGATGGAGGTGACATTCAATACGAGGCTACAAACTTGGATCAAGTCGGCCGAGCTATTGCAAAGACCCTGAAGAACCCGGAGCTAACTAAAAACACCTCCGTGTATATTAATAGCTTCACCGTGACGCAGAATATGGTCGTCAAGGCTCTTGAGAAGGCAACGGGCGAGAAATTCCAGATATCGCATGGCTCTGGCCAAAACTTCTGGGAAGATGGTGCAGCCAAAGTCAAGGACGGACAGTTGCTGGGCACGTTGGATATGATTGCTGCTACGTTTTATATCAACAGTGATCTGGCGCATTATTCTGTCACCAAGGGGCTGTGGAATGAGAAATTAGGTTTGCCGAAGGAGGATTTGGATGAATTTGTCAAGTCTTTTGTGGCTGGAAAGTAGTGAGGCCTTGAAACTCTACTAGAATAAGGTATTCGAAATAAACGTGTACCAGCAAATTATGACTCTGCCAATGTCTCTGGTGATATTAAAACAGTGATGAAATAATTAGTGATCTTGTGGTAACTTCCGATTGGTATAACGCAATAGCATTCATCAAGCGCCGTCAAAATTGGTTTCATAGTGATGGAGGCTCAATTGCTTAACAAAGGCTCGAGTTGGAGAGTAGCAATCCGTTGGTCGAAACCTAGCGATACAAATATTTCCAAAAAGAGGGCCTCTCTTATTCTTTAGTATAATGAGACTTTGAGCCGAACACGAGGTCTAGTGATCGAGTTTTTTTTTATTAATGCAAGTGCACTATAAGGTCAAAGTACCCTAATAATCTTTGGAGATGACTGGATAATTGAAGAGATTTTATCTAAATATATGTAATAGTATAAGGTTTTGATCTATTTAATTAAAATATTAAAAGATTTTAATATAATAGAAGCTTGTGTATTATATAATCTTAGAAAAAAGAGTTATTAGCCTTAATTTTATAATCTTACCTTTATTATAGCTCTTACTAAGCTTTATAAAAGGATTAATGTTGTATAGCTAGATGAGGTATATAATAATAAAGGTTTTTATAGAGCTAATAATAGAGTATTATATTTCTAGGAACTGTGTAATTAGCATCCCACTTTGTGTAATAAGCATCCTCATTGTGGTGTAAAGATGTAGGACCAAGAGGACCAATCAAGCACGTATACCGAATGTGTACTAGCGTAAGATGCTATAGGGTAAGAATATCTATAATAGTATTATATAGTAAGTATAGGCGAATGGTTTTATAATTTATTAAATTGAAGTTTTAGTAATAAGAATAAAGGTTTATTATGGTTTTATTTATATTTTACTTTAATTATAAATTTAGTTTATTATAATTTTTTAATTTCTTTTTTTTAAAAGATTAATATATTATATAATAAGTAAAGTTATTAGAAGCTTAGGAAGGGTTAATATTATATTATTATTTTTTAAGTTAATAAAGATTTATTATAATAAATAAAAGTTATAAATATAAATTATATATAATTAAAAATATAAATAAGAATTTTAAAAAAAGTTTATTTAAAAAAGTAAAATTTTAAAGAATTTAAATATATTTTTTATTTTAATTTTTAAAAATATTTTAATTATAAAGTTAAAAAAGTAAGAATTTTAAGATTTAAAGAATATTAAAAAGTAAATATTATTATTATTTATAATATAAATCTTATATAATATAGAGAAAATTATAATATTTATAAAAGATTTTATAATTATAATAATTTAATAGTAGAAATAGTTTTAAATATAATAATAATAGTTTTAAGTTTAGTAGTAGTAATTTTAGATAAATATATTATATTAGTTAGTTATATAGCCTAGTATAGGTCTAAGAAAGGATTATAAGAAACCTTTATTATATAATTATAAGAGGCTTAATAAAGATATATTAGATATTTAAATTAATAATTAAATTTATATTATTAAAGTTAATAATAGCTTATAATTAGATAGTTTTACTATATAATATATAGAGTAGGCTATAATTAAGTTCTTGTACTCTCTATAAATATAATAGTATAATTATATTAAGGGGCTTACTAGTTAAGATTCTTTATAAGAAGACTTTCTTATTTTTATATATAAAATATATATTAATCTAGATTTATATAAATACTAGCTTTATAATAAATTATTATTTTTAAAGTAGAAGAAGAATTATATATTATAATAATATTTTATTATATAAATAGCCTTATATATTATACTAAATACTAAAAGCTTAAAAAATAATATTATCTTAACTTATTAATATTATTTTAGATTATAACCTTAATTAAAAATAGAAATATTAAAATAAAAAGTAAAGCTTAAGAAGCTTTATAAAGTAATTAATAAAATTAAGTAATTTTAAATCTATTTTTATTAAAATAATTAAGAAGTATAAGAAGGTAATAATATTAAAAGATTATTTTTTAATTAATAAAAAGACTTTTAAAAGTAATATTTTAATAATTATAAAAACTAAGGTAGAGGCTAAAATAGAAATAAAAGCTAAAAAAATATACTTAGATTAATCTCTTTAAAAGATAATATTAAATTTATTTCTTTTATTATTTCTAGTAATATAGAGAAAATTGTTAATTTTAATTATATTTAATTTTTAATTTATTATATTTATAATAAGGAAGATTATATTTCTTTTTATTATTTATTATAATAGAAGAATAGTATATTTTTAAAATTATTAAAGTTTAGATTATTAATAGTAATTTTATTAAAATAGATTTATTAAAAAATAAGTAGATATAAGTTTAATATATAAAGCTACTATATATAAGAAACTTTTACCTTTAGGATAGATTATTTAAGGAAGAGTATTAATATTTAATATTTATAAGGAAGAAGAAGTTTAAGTAGATATAGATACTTATATATAGGTAAACCTTATTAGCTAATAATTAGTATAAAAATTAGATTTAAAGCTAGCCTTAGATATAACTATACTTATATTAAAAAGTTATAATAGAATTATATTAGCCTTATATAAGGTATATTAATTAATTTTATTTTTAATTAATTATTAAGAAATACTTTAGAAGATCTAAAAAGTATTTATTAAAATATAATATCTAAAAGATATTAATAATTTACTTTTTTTAAATAGTTCTATAAATAGAGAAAATATTATAATTAATATATATAATTATTATTAGATATATAAATCTATTTCTTTTATAAAACTTAAAGATATTATAAAAGAATTAATAAAGAATAATAAGAAAGTTTATATATTTTATACTATTAATATATAATTATTAAAGAAAGAGCTAGTTAAGGTCTTAAAAGATAAAACTATTAATAATAATACTAGTATATTATTTTTAAAGTTATAATTAAAATAATATATATTTAATAAAGTAAAGATAATAAAGCTATTACTTTTTAAAGGTATAGAGCATTTTATTAATATTATAGAAAATAAAGAGCCTCTATATAATCTATTATATTTACTAAATACTAAATAATATTATATATTATAAATATATATAATAAATAATATTACTAATAATAAAATATAATTATTAATTAATATTATTAATATATTAATATTATTTATATTAAAAAAAGATAATATTATATATTTATATATAGATTATAAAGATCTTAATATAATTACTATTAAGAATTAATATCTACTTCTATTTATTAATAATTTTTTAAATAAATTAATAGGAGTAAGATAGATTATTAAGATTAATATTTATAATATATATTATTATATTAAAATTAAAAAGAATAATAAATAAAAGATTACTTTTAAAACTTAATATAGTTACTTTAAATATATAATTATATTATTTAAATTAATTAATACTTTAGCTACCTTTTAAATATATATTTATTATATATTTATAGAACTTTTAAATATTTATTATATTATATATTTAAATAATATTATTATTTATTTTAAAATAAAAGAATAGTATATTAAGAATATTAAGAAGATTCTTAGGTAATTATATAACTTTTAATTATATATTAAACTTTTTAAATATACTTTTTATTAATAAGAGATAGAATTCTTAAAGTATATAATTATTTAGAAAGATATTAAGATAAATCTTATATAAGTTTAATCTATTATTAAATAAAAGAAATTAATTTTATATAAAGATATATAGGTATTCTTTAGCTTTTATAACTTCTACTAAAAGTTTATCTTTAAATATTTTAAAATAATAAAACCTTTAATAAAATTATTTAAAAAAAATAAAAATAATTATAAAATTAAAAATCTTATTTAAATTGAGATTAAAGAAGATATATTCTAGGAATTAAAGATAGCCTTCTATTTAATAACCATCTTATAATATTAGGATCTAATCCTAAAAGCCTATATTAAGATAGATATATCTACTAAGGCTATCTTAAAGATCTTATTATAATTTATAAAAGATTAATAGTGCCTAATAGCCTACTAGTTAAAGAAGCTCTTTAATATTAAATAATATTAAGGAATTAAATAGTAAGAGCTATTTATAATTATTAAGAGCTTAGAGTATTAGAGTTATTATTTATTAGGGCTATTAGAGAAATTTATAATATTAATAGATTACTTTGCTTTTAAAGGTATTATTAAGACTTTAATAAAGGATCTTAAAGGAAGACTTATAAGATAGGTTTATAGGCTATTCTTATTTAATTTTGATCTTAAATATAAGCTAAGAAAGCTTAATTTAGTAAATAGTTTATTAAGATAATTAGATTATATAAAAGAAGAAATTATATATAAAAATATATTTTTTATATTTATAAAAAAGCTCTAATTAGTAGAGGAATTATTATTAAATATATAATATATAGTTGCCAATATAAAAGGTAAAATTAAGATTATTAATACTTATATATAAGCTATTTATACTAGCCTTAAAGATAATATACTTATATATTAAGTAATAAGTAAGGGTTCCTTACTTTTAGATTAAGAGTAAACTATTAGATTATTAGATTAGTAAAATATAATTATAATCTTTTTAATTATATAATAATAAAAGGCTAGTAATATTACTATAAAGAAGAATACTTAATAAAAAGAGATTATATACTCTAATTATAAAGATCTATTAAAAGCTAAAATAATTAATTTAAAATAACTTATCTTATATTCTATTATAAAAGAGTTTATAAAGAATAAAATAATATTTCTTACTTAATTATCTATATAATTAAAAGAATTAATCTAAAGATTATAAATTAAAAAAATTTTTTATTAATAATAAATATAGAAGGTTAAATAGGGTATTAGAGATATAGAGATATATTACTTAGATAAAAATAGTATACTCTTTTATAAAGGAAGGCTAGTTATTCTAGTATAATATATATTAAGGATTAAAATATTTTATAAATATTATAATAATCTAAAGATAAAATATATAGGAGTTACTAAGATAATTAAACTTATTAAGAGAAAATTTTATTAAAAAGGAATTATAGAGAATATATATAATTATATCTTAAAATATTAGGTATATTAGGGTGTGTGAACCTTATATTATAGACTATATAGGAAGCTATAGTCTTTATTACTGTTAGTGCATTTTTTTAAGAAATTAGTATAGATTTTATTATAAAATTGTTTTAAAGTGCTTATAGTGATAGAGAAGAATATAATATTATTCTTATAATTATCTATTATATAATAAAATTTATTATATTTATATTTATAAAGAAAATACTTACTATTACTTAGATAATATAAATATTATATAAGTATATAGAATGCTAATATAAAATACTAAAAGGTATTATAAGTAATTAAGATAAATTATTTATAAGCTAGTTTTAGAAAAAATTAATAAAAAAATAAATAATAATTAAATAATTATCTATTATTTACTATCTTTAAATTAATAAGTAAATTAAGTAAATATATTAAACCTTAAAAAAATATTTAAAATTATTTATAAAAAAAACCTTAAAAAGATAGATAATATAATTCCTTAAAAGTAAGTTTGCTTATAATAATAGCTAATATAATATTATTAAAGTATTATTAATATAAGTATTATATAATTACTATTCTAGAATAATTAAGTATACTTTAGAGTATTTAAAGATTTATATATAAAGTATATAAAAGTATATTAAAGCCTTAAGCTATATATATATTTAAGTTTAATAATATTAGTAAAAAGCTATAGAAATATAAATTAAATATTATAATAAAAGATATATTATTATAAAGTATAAGAAAGAATAGATTATTAATTTATTTATAAGGAATTTTAGATTTAAATATAAAAAGCTTATATTTAAATTTATTAAGATTATTATTATTAAAAGAATAAAATAATAAACCTATAAAGTATATCTATTTAAATAATATTAATAAATATATAATATTTTCTTAATCTTCTTACTTAAACTTTAAAAAAATATTAAAAGTAATATTACTACTTACTTATTAAAGCTAACTAAAGAAAAAAATAAGTAAAAGATTAAGAAGATTATTATATATAAAAATAATAATAATAAAATATTATATTAAATTAAATAAATTAAATAATTTATAAAATATAATATATAAAAATCTAAAACTTATTTTAAAAATATAATAATTTTAATATATAAATACTATAAATAAATTAAAAAAATATATAAAAAATAAAATAATAAAATATAAAAATAATACTACTTTTATTAAATCCTCTTAAAACTTAAAAATAAGCTTCTAAAAAAAGAAATAATTATAAAAATATAAAACCAAAAGAACTAATTAAGCATATATACTAAATATATACTAGTACAAAATACTATAAAGCAAGAATACCTATAATAGTATTATATAATAAGCGCAGACGAACAGTTCTACAGTTCGTCAAGTTGAAGTCTTGGTAATAAGAACAGAGGTTTATTGCGGTCCTATTTGTGCTTCACCCTAGTTATGAATCCAGTTCGTTACATGTGGCTGACTTAGCCACAACTAGCTACCACCTGTCACAAGACGAGGCCAGGGGTAGGCATAATAACTGTATTGTGCGATGAAGAGGGCAGAAGGCTCTCACTACAGTCAGCTAATATTAACATTATACGTATGTGTGGTACATATATAACTCCACATATAACTACCTATATAACCTATAATAGTATTCCCCTTCTTAAATTTATTTAGTCCTTTAAATTATAATTATTTCCCTTTTAATCTATAGCTAGGATATATAATCTATATATTCTAATTTTCTTAATAATCTCTGCTATTTATTTATTGTTTATATTGGTTCTTAGTTTGTTAAGTAGATTTATTATTTATTTTATATATCTAGTTTTATTATTATACTTATTATATCTTATTCTAGTAGGCCTACTATTTTATTTATTTTAAGGGCTTTGTTTTAGGTACTTGAGATTGTATCTTATGCCTAAAGTAAGGGGTCTGGTTGGTTTAGGTAATTTTAGTGGAATTTTTTTATTAATTCTTTTAATTCTTTTAAATTAATCTTTAATTGTTATATAGGTTTATTTTAGTATTTTTATTTAATTAAGTAGGTTAGTTTTTTATTATTTTTATTATAAATATTTTTAAATTTTTAAATTTTTATTATTTTTTAATATTCCCTTAATTATTTTATTATATTACTTATCTTATAATATTTTAATATTTACTTTTATTAATCCTATTTTATTCTAGGATTGTAAGTAGTTTATAAATATAGATTTTTAATATATAAAAGCTATTATTAATTTTTAAATTTAAAGAAAGATTAATAATTATTACTTCTTTATATACTTTTAATACTTTAAATAAGCTATTCTATTTATTATCTTATTTCTTTTTTAATTAGTTTATTATAATATTTTCTAAGCTTACTATTATTAAATTACCTTCTTTAAACTTAAATACCTTTATATAATAAATATTTATATTATTTTTATATCTTTCTTATAATTATTTTATTAATATTTAAAATTATATTAAAATCTTTTTAAATTATATTATTATAATATCTACCTTAGTATACTTCTACTTTATTTATTTTATTAGATTTAATAGATAAAAGGTAGGTAGTTCTATTTTAATTTGTGGGTTAAAATTGTAATTAGTAAAGAAAAGTAATATCTTTATTGTTTTATTAACTTGGTTATTTATAATAAATTTAGCTAGGGAAGCTAGTTAATTTAATTATCTTAAGTAAAGTTAATAAATGTATAAAGGTATTTATTTACTATAGTATTAATGATTTCTATTTGGCTATCTATTTCTAGGTGGAAAGCTAAGCTAATATATAATTTAATTTTTAGTCATTTGCTAAGTTATTTTTAGAATATAGAGATAAATGTTAACCCTCTGTCCAATACTATAAAGTCAGGTATATTATATAATTTATAGATATTCTAAATAAAGTATTCTACTAATTCCTCTATATTTAATATAAAAATAAATATTAAATATTATATTTTTATTAATCTATCTATTATTATTAAAATATATTAGTAGGTTTTACTATTTTAAATATATTTTAATAGCTTAATAATATAATCTATAAATATATCTGCCTATATATAAAGTAGTATATTTAATGGTTTAAGGAAACCTAGTAGTGCTCTATATAATGTTTTTATTTAGTTATAAAGTAAGTATTCTTTTATAAACTCTATAATAAAGTATGATATCCTAGGCTACTAGTAGTTATAGTTTATAAGATCAATTGTTTTAATATGGCCTAGGTGGCCTACTAGGCCTAATGTATATATTCTATATATTATGGTATAATAGAGGTTAGGGTAATCTAGTATAAAGATATAATTATAAAAGTAGATTAGACCTTTAATAATCTTATATTCTATTTTATTATATTTTAATTTACTTTATAATTATTTAGGCTATTTTTATATTATTTAATTCTATAATACTTTTATTATTTTTATTATTAATTTATTATAATTATATCCTTTATATATAAGATTAATTATAATAATTTAATTAATATTAATTATTATAAATATAAAATATTCTTTATTATTATTATTTTTTACTTATTTAAATAGTTCTTTTATTATTATAAGGTTTAATTTCTTTTAAAGGAGGATTATATATTTTCAATCTTAGATATATTTATTATTACTATTTATAGGTTTTATTCTTAGAAGTTGGTTAAGTATATTTAGGAGTATTATCTTTTTTCTTAATTAATATATTATTTGGAAATTAAATTATACTAGGAACTTAAACTATTTAATTTATCTTTAATTAAATTATTTTATTATTATAAAGGTTTAAAGGTTTTTATAGTTTATAATAATCTCAAAAGCTATTAGTAGGCCTACTAATTCTAGTTACTATTTTTTTAATACTTTAATAATAGCTAGGAGTTCTTATAGATTTTATAATTATATTCTATAATATTATATTTTAAAAAGAAGAATATAATAAGGTAAAGCCTTTTATTCTTATTATATTATAATAATATACCTCTTAATGCCTAGTTTAATATATTTATTTCTATTATTATATATTTTTTATAATTATAATAGATAAGTATAGGTATTTATATAAATTCTTTTTTAATTATTTAAAGTATTTTATTTAAGTATTGATCTATTCTTATTTCTTTTCTTTTCTTAGTAATTATATTATTAGTTTAATAATTAAAAAATAGCCTTAAATAAATCTTTAATAGAAGTTTATAAATCTAAGGAATTGTTGTAATTGCTTGATTGATAAAGGTATTTGCTAGTTAATAATAACTTTAATCTTTTCTAGGTCTATAATAAGGCTATTAGTAGATATGATAAGGCTAAGATATTTTGTTCTTATTATATAGAACTTGGATTTCTTAATATCAATCTATAGGCCTGCTTCTTTTAATCTTTTGATCACTTTATATATATACTTTATATATTTAGCTTTTATTTTATTATAAATAAGTATATTATTTAAATAGGTTGTATAGTATTTATTAAGTATATTATAAAGAATATAATTAATATAATTTTAAAATATTATTAATATATTATATAGGTCAAATAGTATTATTAATATCTTATAAAGACTAAATTAAATAATAAATACTATTATCTACTTATATCCTTCTACAATCTAGACTTAATTAAATATAATAATAATATTAAATTTAATATAAAATCTTGCATTATAAATAAAGTCAAGTATCTTATAGATTAGGGATAGTAGATATTTATTTTTAATAATAACTATATTAAGTCCCTGATAATCTTGGCAGATATGTATTCTGCTACTTAACTTAATTATTAGAAGTAATAGTGTAGTAGTAGATAATGATGATTCTCTAATAAAGCCTTTTATAAGTATCTTATTTATTTATTTTTTAATATATTTAAATTTATTTAATAAAAATAATTAATTTTTTTAATATAGTACCTCTTTTCTAAAGATAAGTTTAATTTTATAGTCCTAAGGTCTATATAATGGAAAGATATTTATATTTTATTTTAAAAAATACTTTAAAAGATAGTAGAACTTTTATAGTAATCTCTTCCTAATCTCTTTAATTATAAGATCTATTTTAGTATTAAGGAATTTATTTATATTAATTTAAATAATCTTTTAATATAATATTTTAGATTCTATAATCTCCTTTAGGTTTATTTATAAAAAGTTATAGAAGTATAGGTTAAAGGCTTTATATACTTCTTCTATTATATAATCATTTACTATAATCTATTGGAAGGATTCCTCTTGTAGCTATAGGACTTCTAATAAGCCTTATAGAAGTTTATTAAATATTTATCTAGTTTCTTCTTCTTTAACTAATTATTATAATTTTAATAAGTGGATTATTATTACTTTTATTCCTTTTTATTTATAAAATTATATAAAATTATTTATTTTAATAATTTAGATATTATATAGATTTAGTATAAATATTTAGTTTAATTTATCTTTTATTTTTCTTATTTATAGGTATTATTTATTTATTCTTAAGTAATATAAGCTTATAAGAAATTAGGCTAGTAATGGATATTTCCTAGGCCTTTTATTTTAATATTTAATTACTTTAATCTTTATTAGATCTATAGTCTAGTCTTTAATAAAAGATCTAGTTAATTTTATAAAAGTATTATCTTTATTATTATCTTTAATAAAGGCTTTTTAATAATTATAGCTTTAGGTATATACTATAGTTCCTAGGGGTGTATTATAGCTAGTTTCTAATGTTCCTTAGGGTAGATACTTATATAGATAGTATCTAGATTTAAAAATAAGCTATCTTTGCGGCTAGTTGTAGTCTGGATTATAGTGATCTAGCTATAGTAGACTGAGGATAATTGGATTGTTTTTTTCTAGGTTTATAATAAATATAAATAAGATCTTTATATAATTTTTAATATATAGTTAAGTAGTAAAGTAATATAAGATTATGGATTAGGTTGTGTTATTAGTAAGGTAAATATATTTTAGCTTTTTTAATAATTTAGTAATTAAGTTATATCTTTAGATTACTTCCTTCTTATTAATAAATATAAATATAATTAAGTTATTATTAATTAGGTTATTAATTTTAAAAAAAGTAGATAATATTAGATTATATAGATTAAAAAGATAGGTTTTAATAAGAAAAGAGTTTATTATATTAAATAATAAGTAGAGTTTAAGTGGAGTATTATCTAATAATATAGCTTTAATTAATTTATTTTTATCTTTATATAATATTAACCTTTAATTATAACTTAGATTAAGGGTAAGCCTTTTAATTAATAATCTTATATTTTAATTAATTAAATTAGCTTATTACTTATAGTACTAGATATCTCTAAGGTTATTTTTTTAATTATATATTCTTATTATATTAAATATACTTATTATAAAGATTATAATAAGGGCTATAATTGAGGCATTATTTACTAGTTTCTTTATTAATTTTAGCTATAAGTTAGCTATAGCTATATGTAATTGCTATTATAATTTTAGGTAAAAGCTTCTTGGTTATACATTCTAAAGCTACAGCTGTGGCTATAGCCTTGACCTTGGCCTTAATAGTAGGTTTAATTGGTGTAGTTTTAGTTTATTAGTTATAGAGGTATAAGAATAGGATTATCTGGTTGGTAGTGATCGGCGGTAATATAATTAGATTTACTGTATATAATATATAGGTTAAGGTTAAGTTTTTATTTTTGTTTTTAATTGGTAATATGGATATGATTAAGGTTTATTAGTTTACTGTTCTCTCTATTTATTAGTTAGTTTATTTTAAAGTATATGAGGTATATATTTTAATTATTAAGTTTATTAATATACTCTTTTTATTATAAGTTTCTTATAATTTTATTTATTATCTTACTTTATAATTTATAATTATTAATTATTAAAAGCTTAATTTAAAAATTAATAATTATTATAATTTCTTTATTAATATATTTTTATAAATAATTAACTTTAATTTAATTATTAATTTAAGCTTTATTTATATAATAGTCAAAATTAGCCTTAAAGTCCCTATATATATAGTCCTTTTAGTATAAGGTATTAAAAGTATTTTTAACGCTTTAGGTTAAGTTAAGAAGGATATATTAACTATTTAATATATTTAATAATACATCTATTATCTATTATTCCTATATAGTAAGCTATATAAGATTTATATTTATTTTTCTAATACTATCTTAAATATTATTCTATACTTATTCTCCAAGCTAGTTTATTATAAATATAAGTTTCTTAATTAATACTAGAAAGTATTTAATATCTACTATAAGTATAAACTAGATTTATATTTTCTATTATTTATAGGTTACTTAGCGTTTTTCTATCTTCTATTCTTCAACTATAAACTTTTTTAAATTTGTTATTATATATCTTAGTTGTTAAGAGTCTTAGATGAGGTCCTAGTTAATTATTCTTAGCTAGATCTTAAGTTAGGTAACTTTTTTATTTAGAATTATATTTTGGATATTAGCTTGTCCGAATGTTCGGTTAGTTTTAGTAATAGTATTAATCTATATAATAATTATTATCTATAGATTCTAGTTTTCTTTTTATATTTAAGCAAGATTATTATACTAAGTTAAAAATCTAATTTTAATATTTATAAATAGTACCTAAAATGCTATATAATTAATTATATAATAATTATTATTACTTAATAATATTAGAAGATATTTTAATAAGAATAATAGATTGTTCTTATTAGTAAATATATAGCTTTCTATTATCTTTACTATAATTAACTAATTTATATATAAGGTATTTTTAATCTAATTATTAGATATATCTAGGATTCTAGAGTTTATATAGCTACCAACTAATATTATAATATTAACTCTATTTATCTTAATATAAATATTCTTTTTTAATAATACTTAAATTAATTATTACTTATACTTAAAATAATCTAACATTATCTTATTTATAAAATTAAAGGATTTTTAATTAATTTTTATAAAGATCTTTATTATTATTAAATCATAGTAATATAATTTAAACTTTTCTTAATTTAATAATATCTTCTATTTTAAATAACTATAATAAGGTATAATTAAATAATTATATAAACTATTACAAAACAAGGCTAGAGGTAGGCATAATAATTGTATTGTGTGATAAAGAGGGTAGAAGGCTCTCACTACAGTCGGCTAATATTAACATTATACATATATGTAGTACACACATGACTCCACACATGACTACCTGTGTGACCTGTGACACCACCTCCGAGATGTAACGGAGTAGACCCTAGCCACTACACCAAAAGGATATGCATTGTGATGTTAACAACATCACAACTAGCTAGAGTATATATGTGATACAGTTAGGACTATGACAGTACTTCCCTCTCTTATAGGCTCTGTCCGCCCGGGCCGGTATGGTGAAGTCTGTGGCTAAATAGCCTTACTATATATATTCTCAAGGGTTTATTGAGCTAGGTAGGACTGTAACTTTAAAGAGAGTTTTAAACTGGTGTATAAGGTAGGACTTAAATATATAGCCTTTAGATATTATAAACTGTAATGGAGTAGATCTTAGTTATTATATTAAAAGGATATATATTGTGATATTAATAATATTATAATTAGCTAGAGTATATATGTGATATAGTTAGGACTATAATATAAGACCGGCGTTTTGCAGCTAAACTAACCACTTTTCCAGTAATCCAATATCTCTATATTATTAAATACTATTTTTTCCTAACACCAAAATTACTAATATTATATAAAGTTATTTGTAATTTGCCTATAAGTTAATAACTTTAATATAATTATAAATTTCCTTATTATTCTCTTCTAACTGGTATTATAAGCTCTCTAGCTCCTATATTAATTACTTTATTTTATTAAAATTAATTTTATTATTATTCTATTTATTATTATTATTATCTAATACATTTATATTATTATTATTATTATTATTATCACAAATATCTTCAAGTTAAGCTTAGATCTATTAATATAATCTTAATATTATAATTCTAGGTTTATATAAATCGCCTAAGTTAAGATATTAAAGCCCTAATATTATAAATAATATTTTAATTATTTTTATTATTATTAGAGCTAATAAAGATAATAGTTATAATATTAGCAAAGGTGAAAGTCTAATGTTTTTATTAAATATAATTATCTTAGCCTACTTAAAGGCCTTAATTCTCTTAAATAAAATAAGGTTATATCTTAAGCTATTAATGCTAGTGCTTTTCTTAAGCCTAAGACTCTCTTTTAATCGGCCTTTTTTATTAATAATTAAAGGATTGAGAGGATTTTTAAAGTAGATGTATTTGCTTGAGCTAATATTTTATTCTAATATTAAAAAGGATTAATTTTATAAGATTAAATTAGCTTATTATTTTTTAATTTTCTTTAAATAATATAATAGTATAAAATATTATATATAATAAAGATTAAGTAATTAAGGTATAGTTACCTTAATTTATATATTTTTTATTTAATAATTTTTTTTAGTATTAATAAGGTTTATTATAATAAAGGAAATATAATTTTAGATAAAAGTATATAAAGATTGGATTAAAAAGGTTAATATTTTATATTATTTTTAGACTTAAAGATCTTAAATATTAATTACTTAATTAATTTAAAATATCTCTAGTTTTATAAAAATAATAAAAAGATTATCTATATTATATAAAATAATCCTTTTAATAGTAATATAAAGTAATTTAATAATTAAGGTTATAGAATAATTAAAATAATAATATTAATTAATATAATAATAAATTATTTTTTCTTTTTATAAATTAATCTATATATTAAAGATATATATAATAATCTACAATAAATAATTATTATCTTTAAAAAATACTAAATTTAAAGTAAATTTAATAATTATATTATTATTTATAATCTTATTCTAAGCTTAAAGGAACTTTTAGAAGGCTAGCGCCCATTATATAACTTTAATCTCTAGATCTTTAGTTGCCTTAGGAAAATATTACTTGCACTTAGCTAAAATATTCTTATTAATATACTAATAGTATAGAAAGTAAGGTATAGTATTAAGAAGGGGATATTTTATTAAAGCTTTTATAAAGGTAAGCTCTTAGTTATAATTGCTTATAAGATTAGAATATTAAACTTCTATATTAACTTAATAAATTAATATAGGGCCTATAAATATTAAGTCTTAATCTTACTATTAAGAAAGATAGTTATAATATAAAAAGTCTATTTTAATAAGATTATTTTATATATATTAAAAAGTAGTATATTAAACTAGTTTATTTTATATATATTATTGTAAATAAGGATATTATAATATTAGATATATAACTTAATCTTATTTTTAAAGGTAATAAAAAGATAAAAAATATAACTATTATTATTATAAAGATTAATAAAGAAATAATTATTTTTATTCTTTAATTAATTAATTAATTATTTAATAAAAGACCTACTAACAAGCTCCTTATAATAATAATAATATATAAGATTATATATATTAAACTAGATAATATAATAAGCTTCCTTATTAGCCTAATATTATAGTTTAAAGAGAATAATTATAAATTATAATCTTAAATTTTATAAAAATATTATATTATCTTTAAATCTTATAAAAACTTTTTTTAATATTTTAATATAATAATATAATTAATAAAATTATAATTATAATTAAAAAACTTCTTCTTAAAAAATAAATTAATAATCTAATACCAATCTAGCTATTATTACAATATTAAATAATACAAATATCCTAATATTTATATATAACCTTTATATCTTTTTAAAAAATACATTTAATATTATATATTAATAGAAAGGCAGCCTCAGGCATAGCATAATACAATATATAACAGATTAATAGCAAAGGGTCGTTTTTGATATATTACAAAGTAAGCTTTTTCTTCCTTAGCAATAACCTCAACCATCTAGAAAGCCTCCTCATATAAGGGGAAATATAGCTTAAAGAAAGCTTCTATTATCACCAAAAACCTCAATAATTGTTATTGCTGTATGTAATTATTAAACGTATCAAGGGGGGGGCAGAGGTGTTGCGTTGGGACAGTCGCTGTCTTAGTTTTCCTAGTAAATTATGTGTGAGCGCCGATGTCGGCTATCACGGGCCCACTAACGACCCTTAGCCACAATGAGGATGCTCATTACATAAAGTGGGATGCCAATTACGGAGTTCCTATTTCTATAGTTAGGTGAAGAGGTTATTTAAAGCTTAGAATAGGCTTATATAATTATAGTTAGAGCTTCGGTTCCAAGGGAATATAGAAGTCTGAATGCCCTTAATTTCTAAGAAGCTTGGAAGCCTAGAAATGCAGCTAAAGCTGTATCCGAACCTGTAGATAAAAGCAGCAGGCTTTTCCAAATTGAGATTTTAATCCCAATCCTCAACATAACTGCTGCCACTTTCTTTGTTATTGTGCACTCTAAGCCAAGCATCTGCATCTCTGAGCCAATGTAAATAGCGACTCGCTTGAAGCCATTGCGAAGATCGAGACCGCCCGCACAAAACCACCCTTCTATCTTACACTGCAAAGAACACTCTCGCAAGCACTAGAATAGTTTTAGTTTATCAAAGATTTAGAAAAGCTCATTGCTAAGATCAACCTTTGAAGCTTACCTTCAACTTACAGATATATATCTTAATATACCTCTTATTATACTACTAACCAAGTAAATAGAATGCCTATTTTAAGTATTATTATAGCTAGATTGGTTATTATAGGCTTAACTATTATGATAGAAGTAGTCAAGGACTACTATTAACAAGTCGCCAATACCTATATGCCAAGAAGGCAAGTTAGGCAGCCTAGGCAGGCTAGGCTAGTTGGAAGACCAAGGCGAGCCAGAGGGGTCAAGACAACAAGGCAGGCAAGGCGGGCTAGCCGAGCCTAGGGGGGTGTTTTCTCTCTCCGAACCCAGGAGGGCGAGGTCTAGTGATATGCTTATTGTTGCCTCCTAAATGGCGTCCTATTAGCCATTGCAAGTTCGGCTCCCGAGCCACGGTCAGACTAGGAGAACCATCACATATACCACAGCTTGAGCTTCAATTTATCACGTCTGGTTTGCATTTGAAAGATATTTGGACGGACATCTCTTGTTCTGCTCACTATATGATCATAATCAAGCCTGTTTCATTTGGATGCCAGCCTGGCAACTTCCACCCAGAATCCACAAATTCCACCTGGACTGCAAATGTCTCATCCGCTGAAACAACTCACTCTCACTTTCTGCCTTACCAAGCTCCTCTTCAAAAATATTGATATATTCCTCAGTGCCCTTTAGCATAGATAGAGCCACATCTTCGCTGGGCTCCAAGACAGGCTTGAAGGTATGACCGGGTACAACTATCTTTGGCTTCAATGCAGCAATTTGAGACAAGCCCTCGATCCACTGCTTTCGGAGCTCTGGGGTATTAGCTTCACCGAGCCATTGATAACAATCCCCATTATAAACGATATCGCCTGCAACCACCAGCCCCAGCTCTGGAACATGCAGAAATGAATTTGCATGAGTATCCCCGTGCGGTACGTCATAGAGCTTGACCAAGTGTCCATTGAGATCAATCTCATTAGATGGTGGGAGAGCAGTGAACTCGGCCTTACTTAAGGGCAAGCCGGTACCATCTGGGGCTGTGGGGAAAAAAACCTTCCACCGGCCTTCATAACTCTCAGGGGCATATTGATCCTCTATCCCTTCAACCACACTCTCAGTGGCCACAGCTGTTATGTCGGGGAAGATATCTTTCAACACTGGAAAGCCGAAGAAATGATCCCCATGCGCGTGTGTGGCGACAAAATACTTCAACACACAGCCGGCCGGCAAAACGGATTTTACCCAAGCTGCAAGCTCAGAAGTCGCAGCAATACTGGCAGGACAATCCACAAGTATCGCTGTATTTGGAGAATAGATGAGCGTGCAGGAGAGGGGTGACCAAACGCCCAAATCGGGCGACGAGGGATCAGGTGAGGGAGCGGCAGTCGGAATCGGCTGACATGTGTAGATGGAGAATTGAACTGACATGCTGAGAAGTAGTATTTTCAAGTTTTAGATGATGCGATTCGTAAATGATGTTACAAAGTAGATGTAATTCAAACTCATCGTCACTCAATGTATTTATGTGTTCTCCCACTGGTAGAGAAATCAGAAGGGGATTTTCGATTACTGATCTGTAAGACTGTGCCATAAGCAAAGTCCTCACGCCGAGTAGTAGGCAACGGACATAGCAGCAAATTCCGACACTTGAGCCAAGACCGTGATGCCACTGATGTAAGCGTATTCTCATGACGTCGAAAATATTAGGCCCAAGTGTCCTATCCCCCCACTAAGGGTTATCCTAGGGTACTTTTATGGAGCATCCGGCCCGATGCAAATCCACAGGCTAGCACCGGCATACCAACTTCCTACAGGCTAAAGATCAAAGCACACTCGCAGGGATTATACTTCAGAGATATCAAAGCTCGACTTGGCAGCTCCATATGATCTTGATTGGCAGGGATTGACGAAATTAAAGTTCTGTAGTGTTGTGCCATGTGTAGAGTGGTATACTCTGGGCCGCGAACCGAGTGTATGAGTTCCTTTACTACCCGCTCGGTGTCATTTGCTAATCTGTCTAGCGCGCGAGAAAATAGCCTACCCGAATTTGACAATACATGTTAGATACAACTCGTACAGGTCATTGCATAATTTATGACCATCGGATAGGATTGTGCCGTAGTGGTATGTAGCATTTAGGTGATTTACAATATTTTGGTATCAAAATCTTGCCTAGAGCTTAGATCATAATTTTTCCAACAATAAAATCATTGTTGTACGACTCGTACAGAAGAACCCATGTTGCCGCCTAGCATAAAGTCCACAAAGTAGCGTCGCTCCACAATCCAGCACCGCACTAAATCTAGCGCATGCTGCACGGGTACTACCCACCTTGATGACAAATGTGCTCAATATCCGGACATAATTAGTTAATTACACCGATTCAAGTTTGTAAATCTTCTTCCTGCCGTGCCTGCTGAGAGAAATCAAACTCCGGGATTTTCCCCGGAATTTCCAGTTTGCAGTTCCGTGGAATTCCAAAATAACCACACACCACTGCACGAATTCACTATGGGTCGTTTGGAAACCTCGGAATTTCAGCTCACACTATTTTAGAGAGGGGAATTGGAGATTTATTGTTGCATATCTGAAGAGCTTCACCTAGTTTTAATTTTAATTTGAAAAGATAATTGGATTGTTACCTGCAGCAGAGATGCAAAATATCAACACTCTTATTGGACGGAACTCCCTTCCAATTTGACCATCATTGCATTTGCGTTCGTAACAGTGTTTTGCATACTTCGTTTAGAAACTCTCATGACCTTGCCACATGATAATCCGCATTTGTCAAATGTAATGAGTGTTAAATCCAGCAAAGGTGGTTGATTAATTACTGCGCCTTATTTATCTAAGCATCCGGGCGGTGCTAATTTAACCCCATCCTACAAGAAACAGGCCAAGTGCTGAAAAGTCAGCCTTATTTTAATATCTTACAGGTTGCGGTGCATTGAGTACAAGTACAGATACATATAAACGAAAATTAAGGTTGCCCCAATTCTAAATGTGGATATGACATTTACGACCAAAAGGCGGAATGTATTATTTCTTGTAGAGTGGGTTGGGGACCGTATATAATATTAGCATCACTCAACGGTTTTTCTTTCGGTTCAAAATCGTGAATGGACTGGACCTCAGAGTCGAACCGTATAGTGATAACGCGATTTGGTGGACAGCCGAGAGCGACTGTCGATCCCCTGATATCACAGACATCAGATCGATAATCTGGGGGTAGCCATAGCAGCTTTTCTAAACCCCACATGATCCATGATCCATCGTCAGACATATGATATCCTCGATGCTCAAGTTTTAAAGAAGGCGATATTTGTAGCTTGATATCGCCATGATTTGTGAAAAGGCAGGAACCTGCAGGACTCGATGACCAACTGTGAATAGTATGGACATTGAACTTTTGTGTCTGGGCTAAAAGACCTGTGGTAGCATCCCAAACCTTGATAGAATTCTCTCCTGATGTCACCACCCATTTGGAGTCGGGTGAAATAACTATCGAGGTTATCAAGTCTGGTCCACCTGTGCCTGGAGTCTTTTGGAAAGGTCCAATGCTATGGCCTGTATCGATATTCCAGCTCATGGGGGTGATAGCTAATCCTACAACGACCGATTGAGAGTCTGCTGAGAAGACAACAGGGTGGCCGGCATGCAACATGCTTGTACCCCGCGACTCCTTCAAGGTTCGTCTGCAGTGACCTCTGCTAACATCCTAGATATCTACGACGCCCTTCCTTTGGGTTACAGCAATCAATTTCGAGTCGGGAGAGAAAGTAATGCCATTTATATGGTCGATACGGCTCTGCGCTTTGTGGAGGCGATGCAGGCAACGGCCAGTGGTAACATTCCAGATGTTAAGATAGCCATCACCTTTCGATGAAGCTACTAGCTTCGAGTTCAAGGAGAATGCGAGGCATGGATAATCATCCGGGTCAGATTCGCCTTTGTGGAGTATCCGTAAACAACGACCTGTAGCAGCATCCCAAATCTTAACAGTAGAATCCGATGCCGAAGCTACCCACTTTGAATCGGGCGACAATAAAATTGAGCTCAAGATCTCCGTATTGCTTGGCAGAGGTTTTAAAGAATTGCCCATGGCAGCATCCCAAATCTTCACGGTCCCACATGTAGAGGCTGATGCTAGCCGCTTAGCATCTTCAGAGAACCTGACTAGTTTGACTGGGGCAAATGCCTGATAAGTGCGCAAGCAATTGCCTGTTAGAACATCCCAGATCCTAATAGTACCATCTGCAGAGCCTGATGCTAGTCTCCTAGAGTCAGGTGCGTAGGCGAATGCCCACACTGGCCCACTGTGACCTTTGAGTTTGTGCAAGAGATTACCTGTTGCAACATCCCAAATATTGACATCTGTATCATACGATCCCAATGAAAGCCACCTGAAGTCGGGTGAGAATGCAATTGAACCCCAGAAGTGAAAGGAACCACATTTAATTGTCTGTATACAGTTGGCTGTCGTAATGTCAAAGACCTTGACACCACTCATCAAGCAGACTGCCAAGCGCTTCAAGTCCGGTAAAAGTTGTGTTGATCTGACATTAGATGCGGTTTTCGAATGCTTGAATGTATATAATAAATGCCCTGAAGTAACATCCAGAATTTTGACTGTCGTGGTCCCACAAACTATCAGCCAGCGTGAATTAGGCGAAAACTTGATGTAAGACCATTTGTCCTCGAACCCGCAAAGGATTTTTCGCACATGATCGCATTTAGTCAGGTCTCGGATCTCGATGGTATTGCGACTGTACAAAATCGCAATTTTATCCGAGTCATCTGAGAATATCAAGCGATGACCATCTTCAGCAGCTCGATTAAATACTTGCGAGCGCCGCACAGCAGTGATATCCCAGACCGCCACAGTTTTGTTAATATTGTTAAACGTTGCCAACCATTTTAAATTAGGCGAATATGTACTTGAACACTCTTCACCGCCTTGGAAGGTGTGTAGATGACTGCCTGTGATCGTATCCCAGGTTTTGATGTAAGTATCCGTCCGTAATGTTATTTTCGTCGGGCCTAACGATAATCCAATGACATCAGTCCATTTTCCCCCATCGTCATCGAAGTTTTGAAGACAATTATTCCAATTCGCTTCCATTATCGGCTTGGTTGTAATCCAGTCAGGCTCCTCTGTTTTAAAAAATGCCCTTACTAGGGAGCTAGACGGACTGAACACTAGGGCTGATGCGTAAGTTTGAAGTGGAGCTTTCTCTATGATCCACTTGTGAAAGAGAAGGAATCGGCGCATATCTCGTACAGACTTCGTTAATTGGCTTTCCCCAATCTAATTAGTGTTAGAACAACTGCTAATATCTTCGTGTTTGGGTGGAGACATACCAGGAAGCTCTCCAGCCTTTGGATCGCAATGACGCCGACTGGAAGGCTTTCAAGCAGACTGAGAGCCTCAAGCCAGTATAGGAATTTGGTGTGAAGGAATTTATGAACTGCGCCGTTGTCTTGGAGGTCACTGATCTTTTCAGTACTCCCTGAGTAGTAAAGATGATCCACCCAGTGTAAACATGAATATCGTACTACGACCAATGGATCTGGGTCGGGCCGCTTGACTTGCTCAATGGGGAATCCTGGCCGACGCAGAGCATACATGTCTCGTTTCAGTGTATCAGACATAAGGCTTAGTGATCGAGAAAACGCTCTATAGTGGGCATTTTGAGGACCCAAAGGGAAGATTGTTGAGCTGGCGTTGTTATCCAAGAAGTCTTTCGCCGATTGATGTACCAAGTATACTTGGTCATCTGTGATTGTCAGGAAAGACCCGCACAGGGCCACAATCTCGGCAACCCCAGTTACAGTTTCTGAAATCTCTGTTGGTAATTCAGAGAGAACACCAAGTTCGATTAGGTGGAGAGGGCGATACGCCACCATCACGGTTGACAGTATACTGCGGCAAGACTCTGAATCTTGATCCTCGTTGATTTGGTTCAACATTCGGGAGTACAGCACATCTAAGCCCTGCGGAAACTTTTCAACTGCGTCTCGAATGTGCCATTTTCTCGCCCTTTTGAGCTCTTGAATAACGAGCGAAACCCAGAGGAATGTACCGTCAGCATTCCTCCGCAGCGTGTCTCCAACATGTGCACGAAGGGCATCATCGCCTTTCAGTGAGTCCAAACTGGCCAGCTGGTTTTCAATATACGCATCCATACCTTGGGCAACTTGCTCCGAGTTCCCTTTACGCTCAACACTCAGCCACAAACATGATTCGTTAGGGCTCAGTCTCTGCTCAATATCAGGCCAGTTTCGACTAGATATAAGCCACTTCACGGATGGAAACTCGGTCGATGTTGAAATAATAAAGTCCAAGAGGTGAGTTAATCCAACTTGATTGGAACCTTGTTGACATTCATCGAGTGCATCAATGACCAGGTAAGTCGCTCTCGTCTTCATATCACCATCGCCAAGCACATATTTCAATATCCTACACAAGGCATGCCAGGCGTTGGCGTCTTCGAAAAGCTCTCTTCCGGCCTTGTCATAATCTTCTTGGATATACTTAAGGAGGCACGGCTCCTGCACGATAAGAAGGTATAGAAGGCCACGGAGCACAGCAGCTGGACTGTTGATACGGGAGTCCGTAGACTGGCAGAAAAAATAGGCTAGCAGGTTGTTGGCCCCTGGTTCTGCAAGACTATTTGAGGGATTTAGCTCGTCGATGATGCCGCAAACCATCATTGTTTTACCCTTGCCAGGATCGCCTTTGATCCAAAGGAGATGGCTATTGTCCCCATCTCTCCATTGTCGGAAATCATCGTTGTCAAGAATCCAGCGGTAAGAGTCTTTAAATAAACCACCCTTTGTGCTCTCAATTCGTGCTTTGTCATCCCGAGGGTTAGTGATTCGTAAATCGGATAGGCATTTATTGGTTTCGATTTGGTAAATGTGCCGGTCGCCAACTTGAACATTGGCACTATCGCTCGCGTTTATTGCATGGGCGGTGTTCGTCATGGTGCTTGCGACCTGATTGTGCCCCTCACTTGTGTAGCACCTTTCTTGGGCCGATTGGCTGATGTGCGCTTCTGGCGCGTTAGATCAGGGCGCAAACGAGTCTGGGGAGTGTGGATGTATCGCAAGTGCTCTCGGATAAGACACACGACCGCATAACTAGAATACAAGACCCCAAAGCCCAAAGCTGACCAAAGGTTTCTCAGTAATCCAAGACATCAGCAGCTGAAAGGGTTTGTTTGGTAAATTTGGCCCAGTGGATGACCTAATCGCGCGCTAGACCTGGTGGCTGTGTGACCCAATCAAACCACAGTTGTCAAGCCATGGCTCGGAACCAAGGCGGGGATCGAATAAGAAACACATGTAAGAGATGATGATATTACAAAGCAACACAGCACACGTATAGAAAGGGGAAATGCAACAAGATGAGTGGAATTCTCTAATCAAACTCTATCACGACCCTACTATATATATATCAGTGGTCGTATGAATTCAGCGGTACATGGTTAAAATCGGCGCATTAGAAAGCAGCAACAGTAGACATTACTTGAAAGCCACGACCATTTGACACAACCAACCAAGAGGCAGCTAAGCCTGCTACATGGGTTAGGCTCCCCGTACAGGGTGTTAGTTCGTCGCAGTTGCTCGTCCCACCATTATATAGAAAGCAGGTACTGCTGGCTGGGACGAAAGCTGACAATAGACAGGTAGAGGAGCCTGCACATGCTTCGCAGCAATCATACGCATCATCCGTCGTGATCTCATCACGTCCTGCGCCGTCTACAGGGTTGACATTGCGAAAAGAGCCGCCGCTAGTTGTAGAATCTGCAAAATTCTCACTGGAGCACATTGCATGAACTGTCGGTCCAGCCTTTTGCGCGGTAACAACGGTTGACGTAATCACACTCGTAATTGTCGTATGAGGTGTTGTAGTAGCCAAGATGGTGGATTTAGATGTCGAGATAGCGGTAACCTTGACGTGATCCGGTACAACAGTGCTCGTACTTGTGACCCGTTCAGTCACAGTAATTGTTTTGGTGGAAGCCTTTACCGTCACTGTGGTTGCCTGCTTGGTCTTGGTGACGGTAGCTGTCTTCAAGACTGTAGCCGTTGTGACACAATCTACACGCTGCGGGTATATGCAGTCCTTGTTGGGCTGTGTGCCGCGTTCTTTGACTGCGGCTGCGGCCATCAACGACGCAGAATTCGGGGATCGCTTGTCAACACCCTGAAGTTGGCGGGAAATTTCTTGTCGCTTGAAAGGAGAGGGGTTGTCGAGGTAAGACTCTTTGGCGTCTGGGAGGGAATCCAGAATGGGGACGAAGGTGCCGGGAGCTGAAATGGTCACAGTCGGCAAAATTGTATCTGTCGAAATGGAAGTAGTAACAGTTGTAGTGTCAGTCATTGTGGCCGCAACAATGTACGAAGTCTCAAAGGCCGTTGCCTCAATGGTGGAGACATCTGTTTCAGGGTCAAGTGTTTTTCTGATCGTTGTAACCACTGTCGTGGTAGTCTTTTTGGTCGCGCTGCTCAGCGCAGCAGTCACTGTCTTCTGGATAACATCGGTTCGGAAAACGGTCGCTGTCGTTTTGTGAGTGGAAGTGGTAGTGGGAATCGACTTTAAGGATTTTGTGCCCAAAACCGTCGAACACTGTTTAGCATACGGGTTTCCGGCGGCGGCTAGACCGACAATCGATGTCAAAAGTATACAGAAAGACTTCATTGTGGCAAACTTGAACACTTCCAACATACAAGGACTTGATGGGGAAGAAACATCCAGCACTCTTATAATAAGTAAATTCAGGGATTGATCACACGCTAAAGAGAGATTAACTTATGCCTCTAGTCAAGATTAATAAGAGCAGCGGGTTTCCCCTAATCGCACTGTTGATTGCCACGAGGGCTAGACTTGCGCAAATTCAAGCTACTAGCCAGGAGACCCCCTAGACTGGCCCTAAGTAGCAGCTGAGAGTCGGGAATAAGATCATCTTGTTGAATTGCTCAGAGTGCTCTAGAATAAACTATTGAACGCCACATTAGTTTCGTCTTACCTTGGTCTTTCCTTGGACGCACGCTATCCGCGCCATCGGACCCACGTAACGGTTCAGTATGACTAGACTCCTCCATGCTGACTAGCCTTCAAATTGATCCAATATTCTTAACACTGAGGTAGAAGGTTATTTAGTATTTAAAAGCAGCACATTTTGCGCAGTTATCTAGCATAATTTATCCTTTTCATAAGTATTAAATGCGATTATTACTAATCCATCATTTAATTTATAAAATATTTTGGATTTGAAAATCTTCTCTTCATGGCGTAGCCTCGCACACTTGCATTCATCAAACAGCTGGCGCATGACGAATGGCTGTAGTTATTGGACGACCACCGCAGCGCTGCGACTGACCTTGCAATAGCAATTTCGACCAGCTCTTCTATACAATAGCTGCAGCAATAACTGTTCAAATGACCACTTTCATTCATCATTTAATGCCATCCAAGAGCCACTATACAAGTAATTGATTTAGATAAAACCGGATACGGTTGGCTGTATCGTAATAATAGGACCAAAATTAACCAAATAGCAGTTCGGGTTACGTAAAAATTGCCAAAATATGATACATCAATAACATGAAAGCCGAGAGCCTTATTTTCGGATCTATAAAAAGATGGGCTGAGTTGCGGCGGAGCTCTTCAGCCCAGGGTCTTGGCAAATATTGTGTCAGCTGAAATGCCACGGCGATTCAGTCTTCTGAACGCTTCCTGCTTTGAAGAATGCCACTACCGATAGAGCATGACTACCCTAAAATAAAATCCGCTACAACCAAACAGGTAACTGCGCTGTCCGAGCCTGTATTTCGCGTGACCGATCATCGTTCGGCCGGCAGGCGTCATTTCCATAGATACTTTGAGCGGTTTCAGCTCTACAGCCTCGTTCTGCTGATCGGCATCCGCAATGTGCATATTGTCGCTCATTTCCGACCCTCCTAAAAGTCAAGCCGTGTGCTCCTCGAATAACAACACAGGAAGTTAATCATCTCCGTCATCACGCATATTTTAGTTGCAGACCCACCACCCTGCACTTCGTGTTACAACACAGCCACTGATACAATATATCTACCCCTCTCTGGCCTTCGTTATTCCAATCTCTTCTTAAAGCTAAACTTATGCGTATTAATCCCTTACTACTACAGTTTCTCGCTTTGCTAGCCCACACCTTAACCTATTACAGCCCTGACAATGTCTGGGGATCCTCGCCATCAATACCCCCATCGATACGAGTCCACCTTGGACTACGATGTGGATTCTGAGTCACCTATTCCAAAGTCAGCCGAATACAAGCGTTATAGTGTGGTTTCCACCTCTGAATGGTTGCTTGAGATTTCCACATCAGTCCTGAGCATAGTTTTACTTGGCGTGATTGTCGGCATATTTTATTACATGGATGACAAGCCTCTTTCCGCCTGGAGCAGCTTCATTTCACTCAACGCCGCCATTTCAATTTTGACCACGGCTTGCTCTGCAGCTCTAATGCATGGCGTGAGTGAGTTTATCAGTCAGCTCAAGTGGCTTCACTTTAAAGGAAAACCCCAGCGACTCTACGATTTTGAACGGTTTGATGCAGCTAGTCGTGGTCCGTGGGGATCCATCAAATTCCTTACCACTGTAAAGTGGAACCTAGCAACTATTGGTGCCTTGATTACAATCAGCCGGCTTGCTTTTGCGCCTTTGGCCCAGCAAGTGGTAAAGATAGACCAAAGGTTTGTGAACGTCACTGACAAAGATGTTGCATTTGGGTATGCACATGCATACAACCGTGGATTAGGTAGAGACATGTTCAATTCTGATGTGAGTAAGTAAAATAGAAAATTAGTCCAAATGCGATTTTAAACTAACCTATCATTTCTAGAGGGCATCCGTCAAGATGCCGGAATGCAGGCTGCCATTGTTCAAGGGTTCTATGGCATCAGCACCCCGGCAACTTTCACTTGTCCTGGATCAACATGTACTTGGAACGGCACATACATATCGCTATGCTTCAAGACTCAATGTAAGAATGTGACTCAAGAAACACTGAAATCGAAAAAGTGTTTCCCTATGACCGAAAAGCCCAGCACGCAGCGTTGCAATATGACAACACCTGCAGGACTTGTCGTTTCAGCTCACTATGCGGCGACCGATCTGTCCACGACTTACTATATGAATGCATCCTCAAAGATTGCACCAAATCAAGTAAAGCTACCGCCTGGCTTTCCAAAAATCGTTTACTTCGCCATTTATCGATCAACGTCAGATGGCAATTTCAACTCTTGGGATATCAATGTTACCGATTGCAGTCTATCGCTCACTGCCTACGAACACGTGGGAGCCAGAGCAAATGGCACCGAGTTCTCTTTTGAAGAAACTCGTGAGGTTAATTTTGGGCAAAAAAGCCCTTGGGGTGCCGATGATGTCATTTCATCGGGCATGGTTTACACCAATAAGTCCCAAGCCGATGGTATTCCGGCACTCAATATATCCTGGCCGGATCTCAAGGCTTTGCAAACATTTTTTCAGTCTGACATAATTGTGACTGAGTGGGTGGATGGTAATTGGGACAATGAAAGTCTGGGCATCAGTGCAGCACTCATGGGCAACGTAAGCATCAGCGAACGGTTCGAGAAGATGGCCACTGCAATGTCAGACTATCTGCGTTCTGGGCCAAACCGGAAGCTGGCAAAAGGGCAGAGATTGGAAACTGAAGTCTATGTTTTCATTCAATGGTATTATCTGATCGGCCCCGCCGCTATTGGAATTCTCGGGCTAGGGTTTGCTATATTCACCATCTTTGCAAATCGGAAAAGCCGCAATGTACCTGTTTGGAAATCTTCTGCGATTGCGGCTCTTGCTTGCCAGCATGATCGGAGGTCTGGAACCATTCAGAGTGAGACCAAAGACATCAAGGAGATTGAAGAGACGGCGAAGAACTCTTTAGTACAACTCCAGTAGCGGGAGGGTTTCACAGAAATTTCAAAATAGAACTCAATCACATAAATTTCGTTACTTAGTGTCCTTGATTTGCTTCTAAAAACATATCCTCTCGGCTATAACCTCCCCCATATCTATTTAGTTCAACTTCATCATCGTTCTGTCGGGTATCAATGCCTGTCTCAAATCCGGTCCATGTAACCCCAAACTTGCGGGCCATCTCTTTCAATGTTGATGTATGACTAGAGGCCTCACTCCTGGATAATGTTTTGTTATCCCGTAAGCGACTCTGACCCCCGTTTCTACGGCTGCGAGCCCACCTACTGTTGGTCCATCTAGTATGCAACTGGAAGAAAAACGGGAGGCAGACGGGTACTCCAGTGCATATCAGTGCAATTGCCAATTCTGAGATTCCTAGAATTGCTACAGGTACACTGGATTCTATTTTAAATTACTTAGCTCAGAATAATGGAAAGAACGGTAGCAAGATGAGAGCGACATACTCAATACTTCAGGTTTTGATACTGCATATCCGTCTATGGTAGTCGACCGCGCAATGCCCAACACACCAGCACTGCATACGAGAATCAGTAAAAGTTCAAAAAATCGAGCATTATTCATGAAAATAAACCAAGGGAGCTCACATAATGCCCAGACTCAAGCTTGAGAGAACAACAATTTTATCGTGACGATTGATGTTAGTTTTGTATATGACCATCCATGGAAAAATAGCAAAGAAAAAGTCGGCTATGATACAAGCAACTGCCATGTGTTAGTATATCCATCTTTTACTAGAACTATCGACCGTTGGTCAACAAGAGAACAAGGGAAAATAACCTACATGTCACTCCATAGGCTGCCGGAAGAAACCTATCCCTGCAAAAGCCACCTTTTATTCGATGATCCCAAATATATGGGACAGGTGTGCATTCCGTCCAGAATAATATGACAGAAACCGTCGAGGCACCAAGCAATATGGCCAACATGACCCAGATGGCCATTTTCTGCCATCGCTCCTGGAAAATGCGGAGAAGGAATAGGCCAAAGGAGCATCTTGCGACAGCTATTCCCGTCCCAACAACATTTATGCCAATTGCTTCATAAAATAGGCCTTTGGCAGTGTTGCCGTCATTTGGGGGGGTTGACTGCCCAAAGCCATAGTATGATGCAAGGACGAGAAGAATACTGACGAGAAGTAGCAAAGTCTTGGCATAGTAAATGATGGTCAGTATTTTAAAAGGCTATCCTCGAGGAGAAGAGAAGAAGATTGCAGAAAATCATCACGACAATACATACAAAGCCTATCATGAATGTGATATCATCGAGACCAAATGAATGGCTCAGGACAATCCGATTATGGATACGCAAGACCACCAATAGGAATACAATTGCGGTCAAGGTCCACACTACGCCAAGCGCCCATCTCCCATCTTCCTTAATGGCCATGTCGGCATGGAGGTGACACGTGCCTTACGATAAGGTGGATGGGGTCAGATGGAGGACCTCAAGAATACTTCACGATTGTGGTCTCCTAGGCGATCCCGGCTGTCGATGGCCTGTGAGGCGCGGTGGCGAGGTTGTCGTGTGATAGTTGTCATGGATGTAAGAATTCAGGTTCGGCGTCAAGACCGCAATCTCTTCAGCGGTAGGTGGAGTCGATGGACATCTTCAGCCGGTGGGTGTGGATACAAGATGACGTTTGAGAAGGGCCTAATTAGGGGCATTTGCTACTTTTATAAATGCTGGCTTCCCAACCACACTGATCCAGACTTGGGACCGTTCACGATTGATTCTATTCGTTGAGAAGAGTCCTGTGTAGCAGCCATGTCAGGAGAAACATGCTAAGAGAGTCGCCTCCAATAAGATAGTAGAACATACCCCACCCTCTCGGGGATCAACAAACTAAAGGCAGCCACAAATCTCACTAGGCACAGTCTGTGTCTGAGTCAAAAAGCAATTATCGCATTCCTTCGTTTCCACACTCACACAAATGGCGTTGGTTGCCCTTTGTTTTTGCGGCTTTTCGCTCCTGCACCCCGACCGAGCGCAGAGACAGGGTGCGGTGCTACAACGGCCTTGTGACCCCTAACTGGCTTAATGACGCAAGGGTCCTGAGCAACACGCGATCTGTGCACAGCGCATCCAGGACGATGTCTGAATTGTCTTATTTTTTAGTGTGCATGTAGTTAATCGGGAACATGACACCGAAGAAAACTCATGATAACATGGGAGATCGTCCATCTTTTGTGCATCAAGTAACAGATGATCAAGAGAAAAGGCAACACGGTTCGGTGGCAAATAACACACGCACGCACGCACGCACACAGAAAAAAAAAAAAGTAAAAAAAAGAAAGAAAGAGAAGTAGTGCCGCTTATCCGAATTTTAACACGATCAGAATGACAAGTCAGGTCGCTGGAGTCTAGCCATCCCCAGACCTTCATCACATTAATCCCGATCAGAAATGATTCGTGGATATTGTAATAGACCGGACTCAAACTACGGCAGCTAGACCTACCTTTTTTTCTTCAAATGATCTGACAACAAACTTTCGCCGGTCTATAATGATCCCCTCTCTCTTCTTTCCTTTAGTCCTTCGCTTAGCTAGTCTCCTTGCTTAGTGACATCGAAGTTGTCATCACCTACCCTACACAGCTGAGTCGCCACCGAAATCCTGCACAATATTCTGCTTGATATGTGGGCTTCAAAGTGGCTATTATATTTTAATAAAGAGTAATTATAATCCGATGTGTAAATGTGCAAAAGAAGTCCTTTTAGGGGTTGTCCTGTTGTTGAGTGATGCAGCAGGACGATTGATCTCCGAGATTAGATCGACGATCAATCAAATCTTGGTCCACAGCATGGAGCAACATTTTAAACACCGGAAAAGCATTATTCCGACATTTTTAATCTTATCATGCCAAGCCGCGAAACGTGACGCCGTGTGACGTTCAGCAGTGATGAGAGGGCCGTATTACTATTCGGCTACATGGCATCTGTTGCGTGAAAGTCTTAAGAGCTTAGCAGGATGGGTGGGTGATAGCCATGATCCCCCAAGCTAACGACCCGCAACGGGTGAGAGGATTGCGGATTTTCCTCTTGAGTCTCACGCCGAAGCATTAACTACAGTAGTCCCGCACTAATTCGTACGAAAGGGGGTTCCTAATATATTCCTAGTGGCACCAATTTATTCGTAAAATTTTCCCCAGTGATTGTCCAGAAGCATTGTATCTTGATACCAGTCACCCTTTTGGTTCCAGAACGCAGGAACCCGCTGAGTGACTTAGGTGTACCGGTTGCGAGAGATGAAGGTCCAAATTTCCACCCGAGCCACCACAGGAAGTTGCAGTTACGAAAAGAAAAAAGCGAGGCTTAGCTAGAAAAACCGCAGGTAGGGTTTCATTTCAACTGCATCTACTTGCGAAATACAAAACCCATGATACTGTTCATCGAAAAGATTAAGTTTTACGACTGAGCGGGCACCACCATGGCAAACTTGGTTAGTGGCGGAAATCACATTAAAGAGCGTGCATGCTTCAGCACGCACCACCCTCTGGCTCCCCGTTAGCTGCTCCGAGTTTTAAGTGTGCCGTCTAAGCGGCACTCATGAAACATATGTGACGAGAGTTGGTCAGACCTTGAAAACTTAATGATCTGGAAAAGCGAAGGACTTGTATACTTCAGGCGAGGTCTTTGTACCCATAATACTTCCGTACTGGAACGGGATAAGATACGACATATAACTTGAAGGATGGTGCCTCTAGGACTTTTTTTTTTTACCTGTTACTACATACCTCAATTGGCCTGAAATATCGGTTGTACGGCGATGAATGAATATTCCATGAATAACCCGGATATAAATATGTCTTATTCTTTCCTTTTATTCCTTTATCTAATCAACAATTAGGAAATCCTGGCAAAAAGTAGAGGTGGTATAATCCTTCACAGGTGGTACCAAAGGTCGTTTCGGAGATCGAAATATTAACTACGCAGCATAGAAGGTCCTTTAAATACACCAGATTTTGGAGCTAACCACCTAATTCCTTGCATCATGCTATCGCGACGTCCTGCTGCAAATTTACTTCCAAAAAAAAATGGAGGTAACCAGAAGTTGAGGTTTTGCCAATTGCAAAATTCCGAAGTGCTGATAAGGAGCCGAAGGATTCGTAATGTTCGATCTGAAATTTCTAAAGATAATGAACATGATGGATTATCTTCAATTTGGCCACTATCACAGGCCCCAAGCGAGTTCTGACGAAGTAGCTACTTTATGCGATGCTTATCGGGCGTTAATAACCAAGCACTCGCACTTGCATGCGTGGTTGTGAAAGAAGATCGTCGCAGTCAGGGCTCTCTTTTGCCCCATATTACGAATTTCTGTTTCACCTTTCGTATACACTTTTTATCTTTTCAAAGGTTCAGTATATAATGCCCCAGTTATGAGAATTCTGTGATTCCTTTAAGACTGTAGTCGCGGGATCATTGCTGCCTGTCTGAGTCAGCAGGCACTGAATGGACTGTAAGATTGCGTCATATGTTCTATTTGCATGAAGATGGGCTGACAAGCTACTGCAGCTACCATGTCCATCTTAAATTTGTTGAGGTATTTGTGCACAAATGAATGCAGTGATGCAATAGTCTCGGAGACAATTGCTGCTGCTCATACAAGCTTTTCTGTTTCATATTGATTAGTGATCGTGAGAGTGGCATGTTTCTAACACTCATCGGACTGATCTAGCACCTGGCATCGATCAAATAAGGGTGAATAATTTGTAACGCAATGTGATTATCTCAAAATAGGTGACATGATATCTACTGCCTCAATATTAGACATTTGTATCTTTTACTGCAATAGGAATGGCCCTTGTGTGTGTGGTAGTTGTAACAATACATCCTCATCTGTGGCATCGAGGCTGTTGCCAAAGAATACATCAACCACAGACACAGTGACTTTGTCGTGGGAATACTCTTGGATCAAGTTTGTTGGCTATTTCGGTGTAGGCGTAAGCTGAGCGCTTATTAATGACGTTTTATACTTTGACCGGCAGTGAAGATTCGTGATTCATAAAAGTGGATAATGGGTTGCTTGTGATAGAGCGGGTCCAATAACAAAAGCATATCTCGAGCAGGTCGGCTTCAGGTACCCGAGATGTCTTGGCTGGTCATGACCCGTGGACGGTGCTGCTTTGCTACTGGTTGTATGTTTCAAGGGCGCGTGTCTTGAGCTCCACATGATATGTATGATTATTCTTGTGAACCGTGGATCGAGCCTTTCCACGCGTTTAAGAGTGCTGTCATTCTTCCATTGGTTCGGGTCCCAAGGCGTCCCAACGTTGAAACCCCAGCTGACGTGGATGTCGCCCGCATCGCGGGTGGATACCGTGGCATTTGATGTGGATGGTCATTCGGTAATTGATGATCCTCCCGATCTGGACTCACTTGTCGACTCTGGCGAATTGGATAAGCATCATTTCTTGAGCCGCTTCATTTGCATGCGCATAATTTTCCAACACCAACGGATCCTGATTTCGGCGAGGATTTGAATAACGGCTGTTGAGGATGATGCCTTGGTCGGGGAATGATTGCGAACAAATGACCCGACGTCGATCTCTCTAAGCGCCTGTCATGCATTGCGAATACGCTACGTGTGCTGTCAGAAGCAAAACCTGAGACAAGGGCTTGGTAGGCCATTGGTTGGAGATTGCTACCTAAGCCACAGCCATTCGACATCTTGCATGTCACCACCAAAAGATGGCCAAAAAAGGTCCTGATAGCTGTGGGGGAACCAGCGGCACCTAGCTCAGATTCCTTCAGTCATTTTTGGCTGCCGACGCTTCGCGAAACAAGAAAATAGTTTAAAATAGGCGAGTAACCGAGTACGGTTAAGCCATTTCAATTGGCAAGTCGAGGTGCGTCTAGCCGCGAGCTCGCGGACGAAAGACGACGCGTAATTTTGCACGGCCGTAAGCTGACTACATTCACCCAAGCCTCGATTGGAACAATGCACGATCAGCACCACCAATGAGTGAAGATTGAATCCGTGCTCGCCAGTCTCCCCGATTGGCTGCTTCGCAATCTCGGTACGTGTCGCCCTGGCGCAGATCTCTAACGGCTTGCCTTATCAGCCAAACAAGCTTCATGACTCTGAGTATTTTAAGACTAAAATGTCTCTGTGATGAGATGATGGACACATCCAAATTAGCCATGTAGGCATTTCTCTGCTATTCAATAGTGATATTTTGAATACACTCAGCCGTTTTTACTCGTTTTTTTAATCATCATGTCCTGGTCAGGGCGTGATCAGACCTCATCCGAGGACATTGAACATGGTGGAAAGCGCAAAAGTCCCGAGCCTATGCCTGCCGCTGCTCGAACCGAAGGCGGAGTCATTCTTAGCGTCGATGTCAACGAGAGACGTCGATCAGCCTTGCGCGTTGCCAAAGATGGCCATGTAAGTTGGAGACTCTACTGCAAATGACACGCCCTTTGGGCGGACCACTAACACTAACCCAGACTGTCCTCCTCCCTCAACCTTCATACAATAAAGCCGACCCACTCAATTGGCCATCATGGAAGAAGCACGCTGTTCTACTCGTTGTGGCGTGGGGGGCCTTCTGCGCCGATTTCACATCTGCAGCAGGTAGTGCGCCAATCTTTGTCCAGGCCCAAGCGTGGAACAAGACCATCGCCGATATTAACAACGTCAACAGTATCAACATCTTGATGCTGTAAGCATCCAACCCATACATCAGGCGTTCATCAGCTAACAATCTCAGGGCCCTTGGAAGTTTAGTTTGGGTTCCCCTGACTAGTATCTTTGGCAGAGCACCAGCCCTGTTCTGGAGCAATCTACTCGGATTTTGCTTTGCTATTGGTGCAGCTGTGGCGCCGAATTACGAAACATTTTTTGCTATGCGAGCCCTCATGGGGTTCTTCATCACATCGGCGCAGACCATCTCGATCGCTGTCATCAAAGATTTGTTCTTCCTTCACGAAAGAACTCAAAAGATTGGCCTTTGGGCTCTTTTATACATTACCTCCCCGTTCGCGGGTCCACTCTCTGGCTACTTCGTCTTGGGATCCTATGGTAAGTGGGAAAATGTCTTTTGGATCTGTCTTGCCGTTTGCGCTCTTGACATGATTCTGATCTTTTGTTTCCTGGATGAGACGTGGTATAACCGTGAGGTTCCCGATCACGAACAGCCACGAAGAGGCAGAGACCTGTCGTCTCGAATGTCTCGCATGGTTGGGATATGGGGATTGCGAAACCAGCGCAATTACTTCATATCACCGCTGCAGTCTTTCAAGCGATTTTTCCTGATGCTCACAAAACCGGCCCTTGTCTTAATTCTTTCGGCTTAGTAAGTGTCCCCGCACAAGTTGGAGACTTGAATACTAACGTGTTAGCCTCATTTGTTTCGCTTGGGTGATTGGTATCAACATCACCACCGCCACTTTGTTCGCAACCTCACGAGATATGGGAGGTTATGGGTATTCATATACCGATATCGGATACCTGTACTTCTCACCAATTGTGGGCATCATACTTGGTGAAGCGTTCAGTAATTTCGCCAATGAGTTTGTTGTTCGACGGTATGTGAAGAAGCACAACGGCGTGTTTGAGCCTGAGGCTAGATTAGTTATGGTCTATGTGTCCGCTGTCCCTATGATTATTGGACTTGTCCTACTTGGTCAGGCTCTTGAGCGCCATTTATCCCCTGCAGCTGTCATCATGGGCTGGGGCTTGCACAGTTTCGGCATCATTGTGCTTTCAGTGGCTGTATCAGCTTATATTATTGACTCTTATCCCACAGCTGCAGCTGAAGTCTCTGGATGGTCAAATTTTACTCGAACCATTGGGGGCTTCAGTGTCGCGTACTTCCAAGAAAGCTGGGGAGCCAAGGTGGGATACGGTGCGAGCTTCGGAACCCAGGCTGCTATTGTCGTGTTTGGTGTCATTCTCGTTGCAATTGTTCATCGCTATAGCCGAACCTTGAGAATCAAGGCAGGGACAGAGTTGCGGACACGAGCCAGGTCCCAGCGGCGGGCCAAGTACAGAAGACATAGCAGAGGGTGAATAATTGATGGGCATCATTCATTTAATTAAATATGTATTATGTTAGGATGGAACTTAAAATACGGGAGCGCAATCTTGTTTGGATTGGTAGAATGAGCGGTAATAGACGATCACAGTTCTTATCAGCTGAGTGACCTGGCGTGTTCGACAAACCTCTCTCTTCTGTATTCTCAAGAATTGGAAATTAATTCTAAACTCACTAACGGGCCGTATTTACACATAGGAGGAACGTTTAGTCTTGATTGGTAATGTTTCATAATGCGTTAATTTCGCTGCAGGCTTGTTTACCCTCATTTGACTGGGGGTTTCTGGGAGGGGAAAGAAGCGTCGATAAGACCGATAAAATTTGTAATTAGAATTTGGGGGGCGGTTGACTTGCAGAAAACTCCAAGGATTAACGCGTCGATGACTTTTTTTTCTTTTTTTTTGGGTCTTGATTGCCATTTTGTGGCTGGCTGGCTGGTTGGCTGGCTGGTTGGCTGGTTGGCTGGCTGGTTGGCTGGCTGGTTGGCTGGCTGACTGGCTGGTTGACTGGCTACGGCACAAACGTGTGCTTGGGAGCATGGCCTGTCATGCATGGACTTGGGTTATCCGATCGGCCAACACCCAAACCAACCAAAAGAAGCCTGTGAAAGGATGATGAAGGCGAATTCAGCTTAGATTTCTCAATGACTATGGCCAGGATGGGTGATAGAGTGACTTGGTTTGCATTAGTTTTCGATAGTTGACTTGCAGAGGAGTCTAGATCGAAGGCGGGGTAGAATTATTGGAAACTAGCAGCAGCATGTCTCAGCTTCACAACCCCTTTGGCTATTGATTTGCGGCTGTCGCGCATTTTTGCGACCAGGTTGGTGAGGGGTTGAGGGTGATTATAGCCCCATAACGCTAACGGGTGGCCGATAATTGAGTACAAGCTAGCTGATGGAATTCAGCTGGGTGGGTCATTGTGAGGGAATATTACGGGTGTCAGCTTGCTGGTTACACCAATAGGTAGAGAAGGAACTCTGTTTAGGCTTGGCGGTTGCATCACCTGCCTCTCCCCTGAGCAGGATGGAGTCATCTCAAGTACAAAAGTGGAGGAAATATTATAGCACTAGAGGGAAATGGGGAAAAGAATAATAACCCATGATAATGAGCTAAGACGGAAAAGTATACTCGTAAGTCTCGTGTGTTCCATTCGACAACTGGATTGTTGAGTGTCCCAAGAGTCTCATTCCACATCTGTCCTACCTCAGTTAGAGGACCTATAACCACATAATGGATTATAATTTCAGCTTGGACCGCTTGAATTTAAAAAGGCCACAGAACCTGAATTTTGCTAATTTTGTATCACTCCATCGGACATCTATTTCTGATTTCACAACTGTGCTCCGAAACTGATTGTTATCTGTTTTGAATCTTGCTACCCACAGTCTTCTATTCAAAATGGTTAGGCTACTGGCTACCGCTCCTTTTATAGTGACCTGGATCGCGAGTGTTGCCGCTGGACCAGGTCAGTCTTGCCGTAGTAAAATGCACTTGTAATTCTTGGCTGACACTCTGATCGCACCCAATGCAGGCGTGAATGTTTATGCTTGTGTCAACTTGGGGAGTAGACCTTCTACCCCCTTTACGGTTTCATTTGACCCTACAAGCGGCGACAACAAATGCATGCATAAAGATGCGAGCGGAAGTTATGCGGAAATTACGGTCAGCGATTCTGGTCTCTCGTGTGCTAATATCGGATACGTTGAGGCCAAGACTTCATCGTCCCAAGGCGACTTGTGTGCTACGGACGAGTCAATTTGGAACATTTCGTATCAGACCAAAGGCCTGGACTCAAATAAGTCTGGTAGCATCAAAAGCCGCTGGCGCAAGATGTGGTTCTCACAAACAAACGAGATCGCTTTTCGCCAACATGCCCCAGGGACCATGGTTTGTGGAACACGGAGCCTATGCTACTCGGAGGAATTCAATTGGGATACAGGATCTCGCGGTCCAGCATATGTGAGTGGGCTGTTGAGCCTGAATTGATATGAGTCGAAACTGACAAAGGTGGTTCAGTTTATCTTCCAACCTGGAAGCCAAAATGCATTCACCAATGACGAGGTAGAGCAAAATGCGCAAAAGGCTCTTCTTAATGAGGCTGATAACGATTTATAAGAAGAATGAGTGAGGACAACTCATCCGTGCTGCACATCTCAGATAATTTCGGATGGCTGCTCTAGACTATAGCTTATCTTGATGACGAACTATCTAACAAAGACAAGCACACTTAACAAGGCCAAGAAAGTACAGACCTAGCCTAAATGAGATCAGATGAATTGTCAAGTCATCTGTTGGAGACGTGTGTTGCCAGTTTTCACGCGGCATATGTATTTGTGCCAGGGCTCAAGACATAGTTAGAATGAATATTTACTGAACACTACTCATTGATCCTAACTCCTTTCCTTGAATAATATATATATATATCCAGTGTTTAAGAAGAAAGCCGAACTGATGAATACAGGTATTGTAATATCTTGACCCCCAATTACATGGCCTTTTGTTATGCAAAAGCGATTGTTGTTCAAGAGTTTTTCATAATCTTTTTCAACACAGGTTCGTTACTAGACATAACCCGAAGTCATTAATTTAAAGTTTTATAAAACGCTTTATTTCATATTGGTTTAATTATTCCAAGCTATTCGAAGCTGATTCAAGCGCGCGATCATCCTGTGTTGTCTCATCAGACCACTGGGAGTTTTTAATGTCGGTGTTTTGATTTTTTTTGGACCCCGATGATCCAATTGTCTTCTGTATTTCACAGAAGCCTCTGTTTTCTCGAGGCTGGTCCCCAGACTCCTCGTCTCCCGTGTTGCGGTGAGGGTTGAAGTATGGCCCAAGGGATGGTACACATGAGATGACTAGTCCAAGATTGCACTCGAGGACATGCCACAGGACTGTGGTGCTGTTAGCCTTTACATGCAAGCTGAAAGATTAAATTATCATTGTACTCACTGGGAGTGCTCATAGGAACCCCAATTCCGATCTGGGCCTTTACTGCTTCCGCGCAGCGCAGTATGGCAAAAGTCAGTGTGATACCACCGAGTAGCAAGGTGGTGTAAACCGCAATCTTAATCGGTTTTAGCACGTTCAAACTGGGTAAAATTAACCAGGGTAAAATAAAGACTATATCCAAAGCAGGCCGTGTTAGTGGCATGTTTTTGATGTCGCCGAGCACAGCTTACCGAATATGTCGCCCAAGGTGTTGAGCGCCCATCTAAATAGAAACATCGTTGAGCCCATATATGATGGGCAGGTTGGTGTTTTGTTTGTATGACTATCTCAGTCACATAAATTAGCTTTGGCATCAGTATTCCGACGTGATGCTTACTGTATCGCATCCACCGGTTGACATAGGCAAAATAATGTCACTATGCTCACTATGAAAGCCACAACATTATATATGATTGTGGCCCATATCATGGCTCTTTTTTTTCTCATGTAGTAGGGAAATATTGGTAAATACATCAAAAGCAGCGTCATCTTGCATAAGTACGCCGTTAAATGGAACGGAACAAGGCTCAATCGAAATAACTTGATACAGGTCTGTCAGCTTTCAATTTTTTTGGACAACATGACTTAGATTTTTAATGTTGATAAAAGTAATGCTAAACTTACCTGAAAGATTTTGGGAATATTTTCTGGAGTGCCTTCATATCCTATTAATGTCGTGGCGACGTTTGCGTCCAATGCTCCCAGTTTTATTAATGGTATGCAAAATGAAGTGGATGCGACACCGCTTAGCCAAGCTAAGATCATAAAAGCGTCGCTTATCATTAATTTTCGTCGCTGAATTTGAAGGCGGAGGTAGAGTCGTGCAGCAACGGTGGTGGCAGCTACGCCAATTAAAACCCATCCACAAACCTAAGACACGTGTGAATAAGGAACAAAATCAAAGTTACACACGGAGTACTATACCAGAATTGGCACTGGCCCTGTTCCGCCAAACGTCATTATGAAGTATACGGCCCGGTAGAGTTCGGGAATTAGTGATAGGTTTGTCACTCTCGCTAACAAGCAAGTTAGTGGCGGGAGTGTCCGACGGGATTGCGAATGTCACTTGGAAAGAACTAAGGTTAGTTATGCTAACTTTGTACAAGAGGAACCTTGCTTATATGTCCAAGTCTACACCTTGTTAAAAGATGAGCTCAATTTTCGATCTGCTAAGACATCGGGGCAAATGGACATGTCTGGGCGCTTCCTCCGTCTCATCACTTTCATTTTTTTTCCCTGTTTCGTCGAAAATGCACTAGCGTCAGCCGAGAGTCGCCACCCATCATGCAAGGAAATTGCTGACTGCAATTCACCCGGAAAATAATCGGCAATAGGGGAGCAATAGGCGTCGATCTCATGAAAATTATTGAGTGATTGTGTGGGCTGATTTCATCTCAACATAATGAATTCGGCCATTTGGTGTCTGACTTTGCCAAGCCGTTTGGCGCGATAAACCGTTGTGCTGAATAGGTGGCGATATATTTTTTCACTGCAAATCAAGCAAGGCCTAGATGATACTCAACTGGGGCTCTGTGTTTTTCGGGATGTTGCAGCACTTGGTTATTGAATGATCCGCCAAGGCATACATGCAACCCCATCATGATTTACCACCTCACGTGGAGTGTACGGAGGTCTATCTAGGGTCTCTGGCATTTCCCATGCTAAAATTTACATTGACGATTTGGTGTTGCATCGGGGCGTGCCAGGATAATCTCCTTGCTGGTATTTTGCATGTTTACTACTGCGTGAGTTTTAATTCCCTGATTCACGGACTCATCATCTTTTACTTGCATGGAGTGATGTCTATTAGGCATGCATGTACCTAGCTGGCATTCACTCCACCTATGACACAGTCTCAACGATATCTAGACCCCACGACAATAATGGCGATGCGAAAAAAAATGAAAGTGATCAAAATTAGGCTGCGCCATTTCCCTGTTTGGGCAATTTTTTTTTTTCGGATGCAGGTCTTGCAACTGTGGCGACTAATGAAATGTGGCATATTTGTCTCATCTAAGACAGCTCCCTCCGAAGGGGCTCGATTTCTTGCAGCCAGTAACAACTGCTAAAATATTGGGTGTGCGGTTCGGAGAAGCCGCGCTAGTTTGTGATGTGTTACCGCCCCAAATTTGGCAAATAATGTGGAATCATGTATGATTGCTTTTTGATTTAAGATTTTCAAGATGTTGGATATGATAATTCTATATATACCGCAACAAAGTTTCCATATGAGTTCTCCGGACTTTTTCTATCAAGGTATTAGGGATGGCATTTCTAGGTTATTACAATGTTTGGTAACTTTCTTGTTTTTAGTTTGTATCCGCAAGCCTTATTTGGCGTATTGACCTTGCTAGATAGCTAGACTTGTGTATAAGTAAACAGAGTTCTCCAGACTGACCCTGAGCCATTTTTGTTACTTTCTTTTTTTCTTTCTTCCCCTTTTCAATGGCTTAGCACTTCACAGATTTCGCTCCCCTTAAGTGTATGCGCTTTGTGTTGGATATCCCCTATAAGAGGCAGCTCGACCTAGCCATCTAAGGAGCAGTCCGATTGTTCTCGCCTTCTAGATGCGATGGCAAGGCGGCAGCCTGTACCCTGTCCACCGTACAATACCGTAGATTTAGAAACCTTGAAGTGAAGATTTCCAATGACCTTGATGAGCCTTTGCTTTGAACCTTATCTAGACCTGAGTATATCAACGCGGACAGGCCCATTTCAAGGCACCACTGAAGCAAACTCCTTTACAACAACAAAAATGCACTATCCCGAGGTTTCCCCTCAACCCCACTGCAGATCAGCTATGGCACTGCCGCTGCTTGCACTGCCACCACCACCACACTTGAGTCGGGCTCTTTCAACCCAAACAGTCCTCTGATGAGTGCATCAGGTCAAATTGGCGCCTCTGGATCACTCAGACTTCTCACCTTCATCTGGCGTGACGATTTGTGGGTATATGAAGCCATCAGCTGGGTCTTAGACCCAGCAAGCCAACCCAATGACCCGAAATTTATTCGACGTGGGTCAATTGAAATCCCCTTTCCCAAAAGAATCGGCCCCGACGGGTCTATCGACTTTTTCTTCCATAGATCTTGGGATACAGAGGGGGAGATCTGGATGACAGCCTCCACGCCCCAAAAGAATCAGAATAATACTGTCTTTAAAATGGCGAGATATCTAGACGTGGTATCCGAGACCCGCCGCCCGTATTCCCAAGACAAAAAGGACGGCTATACTATTGTTCGCATCAATGATTATGTCTTGATGCAAACAAAATATGACAAGTTTTATGCTCGAAAATTCAACGCCATGTCAGATAGCCCTTGGACGAAACCCACTATGAGATCAGCCCCTCCCGGCAGAATCGGAAAATGAGAGGAAGGTTTGTTGATTCATCCATCTTTGGAATTCTCCAATTTCGACTACGTTCTTAATTTGAACATCACCGAAGAGTCAGGAGGCGATTTGTGGCTCTCGATCGACGGTCTACACACATCCCATCTTGATGCGTGGGCACGTGGAGATGTCATTTATTAGAAATCAACGGAAATCTGTGTCCCTGAGAACCTCAAAATTGTTTCACCTCTGGCTCGTACAGTTGTTTTGCAGTCTCATGAGAAGAAAAATCAAGGGAAACGTCTCTATTTCTTTATTATCAGCAAGACTCGTGGACGTCGGGTTGCCAGCTTCTATATTAACCTTCGGGATGATGGTTCACTCAACACCCATAGCGACATCATCGACGGCCAATCATTGCAATGGTTTCAAGCCGACATGGACCTAAATTCCGACTTTCGTGTTGAATCAACCTCCAATCGAGTTGTTGCACTTTGGAGCAGTGATGGGAAATTGACAGGGAAGTCGGCGGGAGTTCGAGATGGTGTTTTGTCCAACGATTGGGTTGACTTTTGTAACCACGATGAGCGACCCGACCTTGAAGGCACGTCTTCTATTGGGAGTCTTATGGTCCCAGAAAGTTATGTTAGTTTTCTTGAATGATAATAGACAAAAAACACGAGATTGACACATACGAGTTGCCTGTTTTTGTGAGTAGTTTTGAATAGAAATTGCGTGCGCGTGAGGAATTTTGTAATTAGCACAACGTTCCATCAATTGACCGATAATGATGAGTAGTTCCCGTACAGACGCACGCCCTTTTTGAAGAGCCCTGATAGCTCCAAATAGTTTATAAAAGACGGAACCTGGCAATGCAGAGTCGCCAAGGATTGTGCAAGGAGTTGGTAGGGTCTCCATTTTGTCATGGGCGGTGTCCGAAGGTGAGCGGGTCGAGCAATGATGCGAAACGATGTTGCTTGTTGATATTCAGACTGGGATGTGTGGGGACAAGTAGGCGCAGCAGACGAGTGATCCGTTCATTCTTAGCAGCTCAAAAGTCGCTGCTGGATTCGGCACATATCTTGTCTTGTCTGTCGGTGCCAATTCTTCCATAGGAAGAATTATAACTGTCTTTGCATGATGATGTTGAAGAAGCCGCTCTTCAGCAAATGCAATGTTTCTCAAGGCATGAACCTCTAGTCTGCCTTCGATACTATCCACTTTGAGAATCATCTTATTAATATTAGTCGATAATTCTCTTTCCAATGAATAGTTGCCAAGTTAGAAATATGGGGTACGCAACATATCCGACCGTGAGGTATTGAAGTCAAGGGTCATGCGACTGAGATCAGCACGGCCTGTGTGGAGCAGACGCATAAGAATCTCGGTCAAAAGATTATATGGCGCCTATTTCTGTGGCATGTTCAATCCTTTCACCACCATCCAGATATCATTCCTATCAATATTTGTTTAAACAACACTAGAGGTGGTGGTCGGGGACGCATCAGCCGGTACTGTTCTTTTTTTTCGAAGTAACTTCTTCAAACAGCAAACCTAAACCTATGACCTACAACTTGGATAAAAAGTTGAATAATGATGATAGTAAAAGACAAATAGCCTCCTAAACTAGTTATTACAGATAACGAAGTCGGTGAAGAGCCATTTAAGATGATAAATGCGGCAATTGTGCGACGCCCAAGGAAACCAACCACTAATATATTAAGCAATGTAAAGATTCGAGCTAGGACAACGCCAAGTCGCCACCCAAATATTATCATGGTGTCAAAGGGGACTCCGAATCTGACAAGCCCTAGTAGGATGATGGGAAAAGATAGGAGTATCAAAGGACACAAAATATACAGGATATTAGTGCTGTTAAGGCGATTAGACCGATGTACTGTTCAGTTCCTCTAGTTCATTTAGTACGTACCACGTGCCGTGATTCATGTAATTAACATCGATAGCATTTGAGGTGGCTTCTAATGCAAATGAAACTAAAAGACCAATCACAGTGGGCACAGCCCAAGTGTTGAACTCGATACATCGACGTTGAGATCCCCAGAATCTAAGCGACGATTCGAGTTGTGGTCCTGCTGATATGTCTAGGCCATACTGACTGGCAGCACTAAGTGGAAGGGTAGTGCTACTTTCTAGAGATGTACTATCATCTATTCTTGTGGTCTTCAATCGTTCGGTCTCGTGTGCTAGGAAGAGCGCTGACAGAGGGCCTGTATTTTGATTGAAGGGCGCCAACTCGACCTGAGAGTTCTGTGGTATTGAAAGTACGCAGTGTGCTCTTCTCCTCAAAATCGGGTCGAGGTTGTTGGGTATCCTCTTGTGAACCGGCAAGAAACAAAAAAGAGCAAGCCCGGTGCCTATTTGAATAAGACACTTGATGACCGTAACTACACAGGTGCCCCTCGCCAAAGCCTTATAGATGGCCGTGTTTTCGGAGGGCGCAGGCTTCGATGCCCAGTCCTTTCGATCATAGTAGTATTTGGTCATGTAGATAGCGTCAAGAATCTGAGCAAGGTGGGTTGCTGCAGATGCAAGGCAAACGCAGACAAGGTCCAATAATATGAGGAGAGAACATTTAGTCCGGATTCCAGGCCCACGGCGCTTGAAACTGACCAGTAACATTCCATTTAATACAATGCATAAAAATAAACTGCTGAATAGAGTCTCGAGAGTTTTGAACCTGAGGCGAAATGTCTTTTCTGTGACCCTGTTTTCCTCCGTTGTGATGAGCCGAATAAAATGGATCATGATCATGATGAAAATATTTACGAGAACTGGTCCAATGGAGAAGTAGAAGCAGCGGTTCTTGACGAACCTGCTTGCCTGGAAGTCCCACTCTGATCTCCCCAGGCTGCGCAAGTTGGGATTTTGGGGATGCAAAAGTCCATGTGCTCTAGCGGCTAAAGGCTGAGCCCGGGACCACGGCAATATTCGTCCCACAGTTTGGCTCTGTCCTGGGGACATGGTGAGTGCAGTCCGGCGATGCCGGTGATGATGAGAGAGAAAAAAAAAAGGAGATCTTCTGTGAATCTGGGGAAGAGCTGGTTTTGTTGCTCTAATTATAGCTAGATGTCTCACCTGCGCCAAGACGTAATGCCGCGATATACTTGGTTGCCCATGATTTCAGCCCCTCACACTAGTGCTCAGCTTTCATCAGCCTGATGGAAGTCATCAAACTGTCCTTATCCATGTTCGACTACGAGAAATATCGCTATGCAGTAAGAAAATGGAAGATCTATGCTCACGGTGTCAGAATTTCGATATTCAGGCCTTTCCAAAGGCCAGCGATCAATACAGACACCGGCTGTATCCTAAGAGCGCCGTTGTCAGCGGAGCCGAACTAGGCTGTGGGATGTGCACAATGCTCTACGAGAATCTGATCGAAGAAGGCGAAAAGAAATTTACTGTGGCCGATGTTCGAAACGAAGAAAATAACCTCCGTCTTACGGACCAGTGGCAACGGTGGCTTCGTTGGCAGTGGGTGCAATATTGGGCATCACCATGGATCGATTTTTATACCATGCGTGGTCGGAGTGCAAGCAACACTGGAGCTGAGGCGTTGAATATTGGTGGTATGAGCGCAGCAATTCAGTGGAATCAATCAGAAAAGGACAATTGGACCCGTGTGCAACTGCACGTTGCTGCCGACCTTGGTTTGTTTCCCAATACTCTCCCACTACCGCCGTCTTGTAAAGACAAATACTGATGATAAATCATTTAGGAACACCTGCCCAGAGATCTCAAGACGTCACCGTCCGACTCCTAGCAGACAGAAGTACCATTTCAGGCTCCTACATTAGTGAAATTTTGTCATGGCATTATACATGTTGGCGAGGACATCCCGAATGCAACCAAACGCTTTCACAATGCAAGAGATTTGATGTAAACAATGCCCCGCTACCTAGTCTCTGTTATGAAGTCGTTGAAGACAAAGGGAATGCCCCCGGACCATCGAAAGACAGAATCCGCCTCGCAGTGACAGCTGGCAAGATGGGCAGGTACATTGCTTTGAGCCATCGATGGAACGAAAGTACAGAAGCAGCCAAAACAGTCAAGGCCAACCTCAACTGTCGGACTGGTCGTTGTGAGAGGTGTCGGAATCGACGATACTGCCCTCAGAACACGTATCCATCTCAGTTGTTCCGAGAAGCCGGCATATTGGCAGCCAGGCTAGGTATCAAATATATTTGGATTGACTCACTTTGCATCACACAAGACGATCCAGAAGACTGGAAACGCGAATCGATGAAAATGGCCAATTACTACCAGTATGCATGGCTGACCATTTCTGCGACCAAGACGTCTGATGATGGGGGGATTTTTAGTCCCGTGGAATCAAAGGCAATACCTAGAGTCGCGCGTCTCCCATATCGGGACCCCAGTGGGGAGCAAAAGGGTTACTTCTACATTCAATGCGTCGGACCCGCAACCTTTGCAAAGGATTACAAGGAATACATCGCCCAGAGCGAGCTCCTAAAAAGAGGATGGGTGTCCCAGGAATGGATGCTTAGCCGAAGAATTCTTGCCTTCTCCGCAACAAGTGTCTTCTTACAATGTCAGAGAGGCTTGCCAGTATCGGTGCGTGGCGATCTCATTCATGAGGGTAAAAATTGTCAGGGGAACGAGTCGCAGATCTCTTCATCAGTCGATCTAGCCTTCAAGACGTCGATGAAACTGGATTTTTCAACCCGAGAGGAAACCTTGAACTCTTGGAATAGAGTTATCGAGACATACTCGGATCTTAAACTTACAAAAGTTGACTCTGATCGGCTTGTAGCGCTCGGAGGTGTGGCCAGGGGATTTGGCCATGCCTTGCTGGACCATGATAATCTCCAATCATCCGCGCTAAACCATCGCTATGTATGCGGAGCCTGGTATGGGGATATTTATGGCTTGCTTTGGGAGCAAGTCAAACCTGGTCCAAGAGTTCGTGTGCAAAGTTTGCCAACCTAGTCGTGGGCTTCCATGGCGACCCTAGCTCCCAATGAGAAGGGCGAAGAGGTTCCGTCCGGAATGGGTGTGAGATGGTCAACGACCAATGTGTGGTCAGAGGTCCATCTGAGCTTAGCTCGATGCGCTCAGCGTCCTAGTTCCACAGATTATGAGGGAAAGACTGTTTGCGAATTCCTAAGTGCATATACGGTGCATGTTGACAATAGTATGACGCCGCAGTTTTCGTTGGGCAGTGCGATACCGCCAGCCGATGAATATGGTAACGAAAACCGGTTTGTGATGCTCCGTATGTCTGGAACATTGAATAGAGTTGTCATTGATGACTACACTGCAAGCGAAGACCGAGAGGCGTTGGCCACTCTCACTGCTCACACGAGTGATTTCGGTCGGGAAATGTGGCGACGCGTAGCTACGCAATCGGACCGTAAGACGTTGCGGGGATGGGCCTCGATTGAGCATCCTCGACACCAAGCTGGCCCAGGGGGGCAAATAGATGCAATCGACGACGTATTTGCGTTAGTAATGACCAAGATACCCAAGTCATACGGAGGCTACGGGTTCGGAAAGTTCAGTTGCCACCATCCCGCTTTTCGGGTCCTATATCTCAAAGCAGTCTCAGTAGAAGGAATGAGCGATTGTTACGAGAGACTGGGTGTTGGGAGGATGTTTGGCTATGATGTCGACGCATGGTTTCAATCAGTGGAACAAAGAAGCATTTGGTGGTTGTAGTTTAGGGTGTTTTCCAACCCTGGAATTGAGGATTCTAATAGTTGGAGCCGTTGCAGCCCTCGAAGCCATTCGCGCACACCACGATGCCATCGTTTTGCACGGGGAACAAGCTCGCAGAGACGCCGTGCCCACCCCTCAGACTGATGATTACCGGCATCCGTGTTACCCCCGTTAAAGTTTGATCAGCCAATTTACCGAGGAGTCGGAGTTGGCGAATCACAGCTGGCGCTATTCCGGGCACATAAACTCGCGACGCGTCTGAAATGGATCTTCCCTCGGCTTGTGGGGCAAGTTGGCCGCACACTGACTACCCTATAGCAATCTGAGCGGTGGGTGAAACACCACACAATTGGCCATGCCATCATAAAATCTGGTTTAAAATAATAAGAATTTCATTAATACGTGTAATTGTTTTCTTTTACAAGAAGAATCTATGAGAAAATGATTTCTTGCCCATACTAGACAACTAACCTTCGTGAATACAAGACAACTTTGATCCCATACACATATAACCAAGACCTCATTAATTGCATTTTGGGTCTGACCAAACCACTCCAATCATGTTAGGGCTGCTTCGGAAACCATATCCCCGCTATTTCTTGCCATCTAGAAGACGAGTATGACCATTTCCTATTGGCGGACAACACACATCTTGGGTTGTGTTACGATCCCCGGAGTGATGATCATTTCTGCTTTAGTCAACATGATTTACAGGCGCTAGTTCCGACACCCCACACTAATTCCGTCACTACGCTAGTTCCGCCACCGAGGAGGTCCTCCAAGGAGAGGCACCGAGGACCGGTACACCTGATGGCATAGTGTTCGGCATCGTGTAGAAATGGAAAATATGGGATATATTTAATTGCATTGTCCTGATTATGTGAGGGATGTGAACTTGGCTCATGGTTGATCACTACAAAAGAGTGAAAATGGACAAATTGCAATTCATTACCAATACCCCAGACTTGCAGTCGACCATCTTGATTCTCACTTCAATTTTTGGATTCCTTTTAGTTGGTCAAGTTGTCTACTACCGTTTTCTTCACCCTCTAGCTAAATACCCTGGACCTTTTCTCGCATCCTTTACCAATCTCTGGAAAGCTTACCAACTATGGACTTTGCACATGCCCGAATCCTTGAGGAGCCTTCATGAAAAATACGGCGAGGTAGTACGGGTTGGGCCAAATGACCTATCGTTTAGTTCCGGTGGAGCAATTGGCCCGATTTACAAAGCTGGACGCCATATGCCAAAGACGGGATTTTATGACGGATTCACCACTTTTAACCCAAATCTCTTTGGAACGCAAGATGAGGCAGTAGGTTTAGTTTCCTGAATCGTTCTGGGACATTTACATCTAATAAAAAACTTGACATGCAGATTCATGCAATCCGTCGTCGACAAATGGCTCATGCCTTTTCACTCCAGTCAATCAAGGACATGGAGAAATACATGGATCAGCACCTATCAAATTTGCTACAAAGCCTCGATCGTTTCTCAAGCACCGGAGAGGTGTTTGACCTGAAAGAGTTAATCTCATTCTATGTGCTAGATGTCTTGGGAGAACTGGCCTTCAGCAGAAGCTTCAATGCTCTGACTGAACAAGATCCGCAGAAATTGCCGCCAATCAACCAACATGTGTATCTGGCTTGCTTGCTTGGAATGATGCCAGAGATGATGCCGTATCTGAAAGTAATTGCTGCATGGACTCCTTTGCCATGGTTTCAGGGTCTATTTCGCGCTCGGATGGAGTTGAAGTCGCTCACAGCAGACTGTGTGGGCAAGCGACTTGACGACAAGGTCAGTGGTCGGAAGGACCTTTTAACTTGTCTCATCAATGCCGTCGACCCAGAGACAGGAGCCCGACTGACGACTCTGGATATCAACACGGAAGCATTTGCTATGATGTGAGTGGGGGGTGGATTTATGCGAGATTACGCTTACTGACATCCCTGGACTAGTGTCGCTGGATCCCATACCACATCTGGTACCTTGACCCTGCTGTTTTCCCATCTCCTACAGAAGCCAGCAATACTGGAAAAGGTCGTTGCGGAAATTGATACCAAACTGGCTCACGTTCAGGACAAACTGGTCCCGATCGCAGGCCTTGAGGAATCGTTGACATACACGATGGCCTGCATCAATGAGAATTTTAGAATCAATCCAGTTTTCACAATGCCCCTGTTTCGTAAAGTAGCTTCCCCTGGAGGCGCTGAGATAGATGGTAAAATTATCCCCAAGGATGTGAGTATTTACCGATGAGCATACTTTGTGGACCTGCGCTGATTCACAACAACAGACTTCGGTTTTCTGCCTGAACCATGTTGTCCATCACAATAAGGCCATCTGGGGAGACGACACTGACGTATTTGACCCTACACGATTTTTAGGACCTGATGCAGATTATTTCAAGCGTAACTTGATGCCTTTTAGCATCGGGCATCGTATGTGCATTGGCAAGAACATGGCCATGACCAACATGCTGAAAGTTCTCACCTCGGTTTTGAGACGCTATGAGCTAGAAATGGTCGATCCAAAACAAAAAATATCTACAATCAGTGTTGGGATTTCTGAGAAGGATGGGCCACTGGAATGTCGCATCAGGAGGAGAGTCAAGGCGTAGAATAGGCTTTGGAGTAGGCGAGAGAATACGTACGCAGACCTATTTCATCATCTAATTCGTACCCTAAATCCCCCTGAGTGAACCAGCGCATTTGAGACCGTAGCATTTGGTGATTGTGACCCTTGAAAAGTATCCCCGCAACCGCATGCTGATCAAACCCGACCCGAGTAGCGTTACTAAATGGCTAGCCTTTGGACCGTCGCAAAGCGCGCTATCCATTTTCAGCTTACCATTACATTGTGTCCATCTCCAGCCCCCGCATTAGCGGCTACAGCAACCGAAGGCTGTCACGGCACATGCGTATCCGCTGAACTCTATTACCCCAGATAAGTGTAGGATCGCTAGTCCTCAAACAGGATTGTGGCTTATCTCTTTGCAACTAGTATGGAGATTTGTGAGGTTCTCCGAACAACCAATAAACAGTGTGCGGGGTTTGACGGCCGAGGATAAGATAGGAGAATGTTCCGAAATGCCTTCCTTTTATATCAGAAAGGGAATCCAGTGGTTCTATCAGTCAGAAATTTCCTAACCACCAAAAAGGGAAAAATAAGAACACGCCAAGACGTACGAAAAGACATACGAAGAGATAAACAGCTTCAACACTCATCTCATGGCACCGACAATGGATTCTGTCAAGTTTGGGCTCAACTCCAGGTGGTCCATCGTGGCTATGTTGATGGCCAGTATGTTCTCCTTGTGCTTGACTGGATTTGATGCAAGCCTCATTGGAAACTTGAATGTTGTGCCCATGTATCGTCAATGTAAACACCCTCTTTCGTCATGTTTGGAATTTGGATCAACTAACTCGTCTAGACTTCAAACTGACCACAGATTTGGTCTCGTTGAATACTGCCATAGCCAGCGCTGGACAAATTGTCAGCGGTCCCTTTGCTGGCTCCTTTAGCGATCGATTCGGCCGCCGAGGCGCGCTTGCCATCGGTGCATGTATAGTTCTTGTTGGGGCTACGCTTCAAACATCAGCCAAGACAGAGGCACAATTCTGTGTTGGGAGGTTCTTCAATGGCGTTGCTTTTACAATTATCCAGACGTCGTCGACAACTTGGATCATGGAAAGCATGCCCCCCAAACATCGAGGCCTGCTCATGGGTGTTTTGATATCTTCTATTCCCCTCTCTACAGTGCTGGGGACAGGAATTAACATTGGTACATTTCAGCTCGAGAATTCATGGGCTTGGAGAAGCGCATTCGTGGTGAGTAGAATAAATTGTCCTTAAAGAATGTATACTGATGCTTTCAAGGTCGAAATCGCGTTCCCTTTGTTCACTCTCATGCTCCTCCCATTCACACTTGAATCACCACGATGGCTGATCTACAAAGGCCGCTCAGATGAGGTGGGTGATACATGGAGTTATGCAAATACGTGCCTAATAAATTGATGTAGGCTACGGTAGTCATCGCTCATCTGCACTCTAATGGTAATCAGGATGATGTTGAAGTGCAAAGAGAGTTGAGAGAGATCAAGGAGGCCCTTGAAAAGGAAAGGCAGTTGGAAGCGCCTTGGAAAAGCCTATTCAACACCCGTATGTTGGCTAATCCATTTTTTGGCAAGACAATTTATTTGCTGATGCGAAAATAACTAGGCCCCAATTTCAAGAGGTTTTCTCAATCGGCTCTTATCATGATTTTTTACCAGATTACTGGATCCAACACGCTCATGTGAGTATTTGTCATACAGCCCGTGCGATTTCCATTTCTCATCTCTTAATAGCCTCTTTTACCCCCTCATTCTAGCCAATGCCGGGATAACGTCTGTAAAAACAATCTTAATTGTTATTGCGTGTCTTACGGGCTGTTTGTTCTTCTTCATTATTACTGCTGGGTGGCTGAGCGACAAATTCGCCCGCAAAAAGATTCTCGGTATGTGATGTGGAGCAAAACTATCGTGCAGATGGTTTTATGGAGGCTGACCACAATGCCAGTTGTTGGGACCATTTTAATGGACGTGGCGTTGGTAATACTCGCTGTACTCTCTTACTTTACCACCAAACACCAAACCACTGCATACGGACCTGGTGCCATCATCTCGGTATTTTTATTTCAACTGGCTTCATATAATTCATGGATGCTGCTCAACTACTCGTATCCGTTGGAGATCCTCAAATTCTCCCAAAGAGCCAAAGGAGTGTCCCTGTCGCAATCTCTTGGTTATGCCTTCAGCTTCATCACACTGTACGCTATCCCGATAGCCCTTGAGAACATCGGATGGAAGTTTTACATCATCATGGCATCGTACAATGTTGGTGTAATTGCGGTTGTTATACTTTATTTTGAGGAAACCAAAGGCAAGACGTTAGAGGATGCAGGTCTCATAATTGAAGGGAGCCCTCTGGATGAGCCAAGTGGCCTGGAGAAATCAAAGGACGAGGAGAAGCCTAGTATTCCTAAGGCAAATGAAAATTGAGGAGAGATGTAGGATTGGAGTACGAAATGGTCATGTCAGACAGTATCACAAGAGCAACAGTTGGGGATTGGGATTTGAGGTGGAACCGGAGTCTACATGAACATATTACTGATGATCTAGAATGTGGCTGTAAGTAGGATATGGCTTGATAAATTGACCGAAATCAGTAAAGAGGATGGAATACTCCATCTGCTTGCTATTTTACTGGACGCTTGTCGTGTTTCGCGTCGTCTTGAAGTGAATATTTTAGTAGGAACGCGCATTGACAAACTGACTTAAAGCAGTGGAAAGATGTTGAATGCACAGTCACATACGGAAAAGCCAATAAAAATGAAGCCGCTATCATCTGATACCCGGGGTGCAAGCATCGTTGTCCGGGGCCTTCGGAGTGGGGTCATGAAAGTCCGGATCCTCGGGGTGGGGCCACGAAATGCCGAGTGATACGTGGAACGGTGAGTGTGATAGCACCCATGTGGACGATGTGAGAGATCAAACCACCGGGGTATTCGTGATGCAAATGATTCGGAAATCTTCTGTAGACAAATCCCCATCTGGCCACTGTTCATGTAGATGGAAGCCGGTAGTGCTCGGCATAACCTTACCGCAGTAATGCAAGAGGGCATGAGCCAAGCTATGAACTAAAAAACGTTCGATCTGTGATATAATTCTCGTCTAATGTAAAATATTACCGAGGGAAGGTTCCTCGGACCTTTTGGTTGAGCATGCGGATTCGGAAAGGAGAATCATCTGACGGTGTCCAACTCCGCATTGAACGTTGTGGTCCATTTGACTAGCATGTATAATATAGCTGATGATCACTTGGTTGTAAGTCCAAGCTACAACAGTCATCATCTCAGTTACTCAGTACAATTTTCAACAAAACTCAAGTTCTAAACTATCCATCAAAATGGTCAGAGTCTACGGCGCCGGTTCTCACCCTGTCAACGGCCCTAATGACCCGTTTGTGCTTACGCACGATCAACTTTGGCAAGCACTCCAGCGAAAGATTCGCAATCCTAGTGAATTTGTTGCAGCTCTTAGCAACTGCAAGGTTCATTCGGATGAGAATGGAGTTGTAAAGCGCTCTGTGTTGCTGGACTTTAAGGAATGGGGCACCAGACCCATGAGTGAGACCGTCTCCTGTTACGGAGACCTTTGGGTAAGTCAGCCCAAGAACATTTTTTGTGTCTTGGCTTACATTGGCAGATTCGCTTTGTGCAATCTGAAGGATCTGTTAGCACCAACTTAATCTCTTACTATCCCGAAGTTTCTGAGACGAGCTTGATGCTTACCTATATGTTCGAATGGGAAGTTGCAGGAGTGCAAGAAGGCACAGAGAGCTATAACAGGCTGGTGAAGTATATGAGTGAGGTACGGTGACTTTCATTAGGTCGGTCTGTTCTGAGAAGCTAACTTGAACATAGATGGCTACCATGGCAGTAGTAAGGTCTTGCGAGAGGGCTAGAGAGATGGTGACTGAAGGACTCATCAAATAAGCATATCTTGATAGTTTTGGGTTCTATTTTAGATGCTCCCTGGCCCAGTGGAACCAATCTTTGAGTCCATATCAATATATCAAATCCAACCCAATGTATTCCAACTGTGATCAATTTACCATTCATTTGCCTCTTGGTTCAAATATAAGAACACTGTGAAGATGAGGTAGGCCCTTGAGCCGGGCAAAAATTGTAAATATGCAACAGTAGCGTACGTACACGGTGTTCTTTTTTAGTTTCACGAAGGGGATCCTCGAACAGTGAAGGAAATGGTCAATGTCGATTCGGCTCGGTAACTTGAATACGCTAACCATGCGGCTAGCGTGAAACCTCGGAAGTAGTCACCAGAAGTAATGGCCATTCCGAACTGCAACTCCGGCCGTAGCAAGCCATGCCGATGAGCAGAGGATCCATTTTCCTTCAACTATAAAATATGAAACTTAGGGAAATGTAGTATCACTATGGATTTGGGTCTATAAAATTATTTTCATTTCAAGATGCCTGATCTCCACAGTTTGCCAGAAGGTTGGAGGCCATTTCACGCTGTCCGCAACAATGGCCCTGACAACCTCGCGATTGAGCGGTACAAACTCCGTGAGCTAGCCGAAGGGTGGCCTATGTACCGGTAAATGCTTTCCTGTAATATTTTGATTCAGTTTATTGATAAAAAATCTAGAGATGCATGTGAATGGGATAATTTCCTCTCCATCTTCCATCCGGATGCATATGTTTATACCACCTGGACGGGTCGCTGTCACCATCTTGACTTCATTGCTGCATCCAAAGCTGGCATGGACAACGGAGCATTTATTATGCACCGCTGTCACGGTTCGTCAACCGATATCAATCTGGAGGGTACCCGCGCCGTTACAAAGATGAAAGCTACAATTACCCAGCGCTTCACTCTTGACGGATGCGAAGTCGACGCGGAGAGCGATTGCCGATTTTGTTTCTTTTGGGAAAAGTCTGGCGAGGAATGGAGGGCACGATATGTTAGGTGAGTACTCTATCGCTTCACTTTGAACAAAGCACTTTGCTGATCCAGCATGATGCTATTTCAAGACATTGGTACGAAAAGGATAAATTGATCCCCACCAATCCATCCAAGGTGCCTGTCATTGATGAAGAGAAACTGAACTCCTTTCCTCCTGGTTATCGCTATCTTGCCTATTGCCAAGAGGCCACGATGGGAGTCAAGGTGCTGCTCGACATGCCAGGACATAGGCGCCACTCGAATACTGTAAATGGAGACAAGCATGATGAATTGTACCGGCAGTGCAGCTTATGGGTCGGGGGTCAGTCTGTAGAAATCTGATGATCAACAAGAATGCGGTTCTACATGAATGCTGAGACTATGACTTCACATGGTCAACATTACTTCCAAGCTTGGGTGGCAGCATAACATCCATTTTCATCTGATATCAAGAATGGCAATGAATCCCATTGTGATGTTACCCAGGAAATACAAATGGTAATCATACCAACCTCTGTACTTGAACATTTGGAACATATTATATTGAACTTTATCCTGATTTTGATTTCAACAGGGGAGGTGCAACACGGCCTGTGCGACCTTAATCGATTGACATGATGAGGAGATTATGAAGGAGATGCAAGAGGGGAATTGGTAGTATTTAAACGATATCTATCACTATGCACTTGCATCTATAGTGCCTTTCTCATAGTACTAACGAATGGAACGATGATCAGAGTTTCGGGATCCCAAACGCCGCCAGTATAGAAAATGTCCCTCTTGACGCGAGATTCGATATCCTTGAGAGTAGGTGCTTTTCCAATAAGAGCGCTGCCGGTCAATTTGGCGTCCTTAATGCTTTGGACGTGCTCAGCTACGGAGAAGCCTGTTTTGGTCCGAAGATTGTCAGTATGTTACGACATAAACAAGTTCTTTTTTGCTACCTCCAAGTTTCCACATATCCTTTGGATCTTTTTGAATCTCGTCAAGGTGAGCCCTACGTCAGGTCATTAAGTCGCTCTATTGGTGGGAGGCTTTCTGTGTGTTGAAGACGTACTGGAGACATGTAACACGCTTCTCGCCGGCGTCCTTGCGATCTTGAATGACAATGAGCCACTCTGGTTCCATGATGTATATTTTAGCAAGGATAGGAATAAGGCGATGTGATGGAAGGAGACATCAATACTATGGATGAATATAAATAAAAAATTTACCTTGAACTTGACTTTTTCTGCGACAATCTTCGATGACCCGGGACTGGCGCCAATCTGTTCGGTGCTCTCGTGACAAAATGCCGGAACCAGGATCGTGACCCCGCGATCTTTAGTGCAATGCCGAGGCCACCATCTCTCCGAAAGGGTCCGTTCACATCGTACGTCGCGGATTAGGTTGGAGAAATACCCGTATTCCTCGGAACTGGAATTGTCGCTCATCGCCCCGTTCTGGTTTGCTCTGGTGAGGGACGGGCTCTCAAACTCGACAAATTGTTGGCATTCACATTGCCGTCGACCATCGAGTCTTGTTAATGGACGGGCTTTTATAGTCTCTGGATTCCGCATGAGAGAGCATCATGGAATCACCATTCACAATCACAAGCACGCCTGAGAAGTAACCAGAAATTAACAATGGAGACGGTCGACCTCGCTATTGTTGGGGCAGGTGAGTCAAGACCTAGATCGCCATTCATTGCAATATCTCATCATGAGGCTAGGAATATTCGGATTGGCTACAGCACGAACATACTGCGAAGCTCATCCTGAAGCCAATGTTGTCGTACTCGAGTCCGCGGATTCTGTGGGCGGTACCTGGGCAAGGCACCGCCTGTATCCTGGGCTGAAGACGAACAATTTACTTGGCACATATGAATTTCCGGACTTTCCCATGCACCCTCACGAGTTTGATGTCGTTCCTTGGCAACATATTCCGGGCACAAGTCTTCACCAGTACTTGGTCGCTTTTGCCAAGCACTACGATATTACGCCTCGCATCAGGTTCAACACCAAAGTCGAAGTTGTCGAACAAGGTGAAAACGATGATTGGGTCCTGACACTGCAAGAAAAAGGCGCAGCAGCGCCCGCTAAGCTTAGAGCTGCCCAGCTTGTCGTCGCTACAGGCATGACCGGCAACCCCAACATGCCGCGGCTACCTGGAGCCGAAGAATTCGGTGCTCCAATCTTTCATGCCAAAGACTTCCTTGAACATAGCGATTTGCTCAAGACGGCTAAGCGTGTCGTAGTTTATGGAGGTGCCAAGTCCGGATGGGATGCTGTTTACGCCTACGCTTCCAACGGCGTGAGCGTGGACTGGGTCATTCGTGATTCTGGCAAGGGACCTTGCTGGATGGCTTCGCTGTTTGCAACGCCATTCAAAATGTCGATTGAAAGACTCGTATTCACTCGCTTCCTGACTTGGATGACGCCTTGTATTTGGGGTGCTCAAGATGGTTACGAGGCAGTCAAAAACTTTCTCCACGGGACTGTATGGGGCCGCTGGATTGTCTCCAAGTTCTTCGACGGCATCGAGCAAGACACATTGGGCAACAATGACTTTGATGCTCATCCAGAAACCGCAAAGTTGAAACCTTGGTCTGCGGGCTTTTGGAGCGGTACCAGCCTGAGCATGCTCAACTACTCGACCGACTTTTTTCGCTTTGTCCGCAACGGCCAGGTGAAGGTTTATCACGGCGAAATCACCAATCTTATGCATCATACGGTGCATCTTTCCACTGGGGAGGCTCTGTATCCAGAGGCTCTCCACTGTTCTACTGGCTGGAAGCATGAATCTCCAATCACATTATCGCCGACCTCTTTGACTGCCGATCTTGGTCTGCCTCATAAGTCCAGTGCAGTCCCATCGGAGAGAAGCCTAGAAGCAGACAAGGAAATTTTGGCGCGCTTTCCCATTCTTCAGGATCAACCAGACATCTACCCTAAAAACACAACCAAGGATCATCGTCCGGCTGAGGCAAGCGAGTCGCCGACGCCTTACCGTCTTTACCGTTTCATGGTCCCGCCCAAGTACATTCACAAGCGCAACTTCGCCGTCGCCGGCGCGATGCTCTCCATTGGTCAGACTCTATCTGCGCAGTTTCAAGCCCTCTGGATCACTTCATATCTTGACGGCACCCTCAACGTACCGGAATCGGTTGAAGAGGTGGAATATAGTACAGAACTATTTGTCCAGTATGGAAAGTGGCGCACACCAGCTGGCTGTGGCCCTAAGCACGGTGACATGATCTTTGAGACCATGCCATATTGGGACCAGCTGCTTCAGGATCTTGGACTTGCGTACAAGCGAAAGAAGTCCTGGCTTCAGGAGATCTTTTTGCCATATGGTATCTCCGACTATAATGGAATTGTGCAAGAGTGGATTCGGCTTAAGAGGGAAGGTAAATTGGCTGGTGGATGCGGCTCTGCACTGCCTGTTGCGAATGGCAGCATTAAGTACATCACTAACGGGGATTCCGGAAAGGCCAAGACCGCTTAGATTCTAGTTACTTCCAACCATATACTTTTGCTAAATGAGAAAGTTTTCATTATCGCTTCACATATGAATTAACCCCTAACGGGGGATCGTGCAACCGTTAGGTTATCTTGAATTTGGCACATCAAACGCAGCGAATTCTCATTTGCGATTAATGACCAATTGTGACACCAAATTATCTTTTGTTTGCGACATCATTAAATAAAAATTGAAGACTAACTATAAGACTCATTTCTTCCTCTCCTTTCTGATTTATTGATATACTTGTGGCGTTAGTTGACAGTTTTAGGTATTCAAAGAAACTCCAAAGCAAGATCGTTCCGTTATATGGGGCTCTCTCTTCACATGCCAAAGAGGCTGATAAAAAAAAAGACCTCGTTTCTAGTTATGAATCAGACGCTATTTTATTTAGAAATTGATTCACACTTGTCCCATGAACTTGATTCTGAACATAACAGATCTACTTTCAAATGTATTCAAAACGGATGGAAATCTAGCTACAAGTTCTGATAGCGAAGTCGGACTTATTGGCCGCGAAACATGATCAAACCATGACAGGCACATCACCATTCGTCACCACCTTCAAACACTCCACCTTCAGGTAGTGGCATGGCCACCTGACTCAAAGGGCCCGTCTTCCCGCTGCGGATTTCATCGGCTATCTTGCCAAAGTTTGCCTCGGCTGTGGCCAGGGCGTTGTGTGGACGCAGATGGGGGAATCGCTTGCGAGCCCAAGTTTGCGGGTCGGCATCAATAATGTCCCACGGCACCTTGTCAAACGAGTCACGATTGAGCCGGCCACTCCTGTGCACCACGTTGGATCGGCGATAACGAATGCGTTGAGTGGCTTCAGTAGCTAGAGGTACATCACCACCACAGTGCTGGAGGCAGTATGCGAGGGTGGCAGCATCCTCGATGGCCTGAGAACCGCCCTGGCCGGCAGTGGGCAGGTTGCAGTGAGCCGCGTCGCCAATGAGGATGACGCGGCCGTGGTTGCTTGTCCATTTCTCAAGAGGAGGACGATAGACTAACTTAAAGTCAATTGTGCGTCCCCGAGGGGTTATATCGAAAATAGCCTGGGCCTCAGGAGACGTGAATTCCTTGATCCAAGGCAGCATATCTTCCTTGGATGCGGCTAGAGACCAGGACTCTGGGATATCTTGATCATCCTGTACAGCACAGACAGTCAGTATTTGTGACGGCATAAAACCAAGGCTATAGTGAATTGCTCACCGGATGCATCAATACCCACGCCATCTCCGTGGCCTTGTTCCAAGAGTATGCAAGCATGCTCAGATTATCGCTCATCCAAACGCGGACATTATCCTTGTCAGTGCGCATAAAGTCCTTCAAGTCCGGATGAGAGCGAGCCTTGTCGTCTGGCTCGAAAAACGAACGGAAAATAGCCCAGCCGCTGCCCTCCTTTTCGTCACCTAGACCGAGAACTTGCTGGCGGGCCACTGATCGTCCACCGTCGGCTGCAATAACAAGGTCGGCCCAGAGCTCTCGGCCGTCATCCAAGACCACCCCAGCTCGATCTTTCTCATCATAATAACTCTCGACCGAGTGACCGAGGATAATCGTGATGCCTAGGCGTTTCACGTATCGGAACATGACACTGTGCATGTTGCCTCTGTGGCCTGCGTACGTTGTGTCGTGCTCCTCCTCGTCCGCCGCCCATGGGATGTCAGCAATCACACTACCGGAGAACTTTCTTAGTGAAATGACATCGATTTTATCGGCGCCCATAGCGTGTAGTTCTCTGCCGACATTACCTCCCTCCCATCGCCGGATAATGCTACCACCGTTGGGGAAGAAGTCAATAATGTCTACTCAGCTGTCAGATTCATGCTTCAATGCTTTTGAAGGTCATATCTCCTCACCTCCAGCACTATTGGAGTCTTCATAGCGCTCAATGATGGTAACATCAAATCCGCGCTCCTTGCACTCGATCGCTGCTGCCAGGCCACCGAACCCAGCACCGACAACGATGACTTTGAGAGGGTTGGACATTGTTGGAATATTTCTTGTTTTGAGATGACGATTTGTTTATGATGCTCCTTGCTAGTTCCATTTTGCTAGGTGAGAACTTGTCTGGTAATTATATCTTCTTACCCTGAAATTTTGGTGGCCTGATAGCAAGGCCGTGATAGTGGACGCTGCCGGCTTGCATGTGTCGGAGGGTCCCGCATCCCGGACTCTCACCAAAATATACCGAGCTCGGAACTGGCTCCGGAGCGGGCATTGCGCACCTCAATCCTGTTCATTCGGTACACTATTTGATCTCGCTGAAGTATTCTGAATTGAAGATCAATTGATTAAACAACGAAATTGGTTGTTCTTTCACTTTGACAGACGCGAGAAACCCTTACTCAAAACCTGATTCCAAAAAAGCCATGAAGGACGAGGACATTGCACAGTCAGGTTTTGATACTCTTCAGCTACACGCTGGACAGGAACCGGAACCGACAACGCTGTCTCGTGCCGTGCCAATTTATCAGACTGCATGCTTTGACTTCCGGAGCTCCGCTCACGCCGCGAAGCTCTTTGCTTTGGAAGAGGGCGGGTACATTGGCACACGCACTGGCAATCCCACCATAGAGGTTCTCGAGCGCCGTGTGGCCGCTTTGGAGGGAGGTGTCGCCGCTGTTGCAGTGTCCTCTGGGCAAGCAGCCGTCTTCACCACCATCCTTGCCCTCACCCGCACCGGGGAGAATATTGTGGCAAGTGAGCATCTCTACCACGGTGCTTACAACCAATTCAGCTTTCTTTTCCCTGAATTCGGAGTCACGGCCAAAGTTAGCGCCGACGAGCCAGAGAGCATCGAAGCTGCCATCGATGACAAGACTAGAGCTGTCTACATCGAGACTCTAGGACATCCAGATTTTGATATCCCCGATATTGAAGCCATCTCAAAAGTCTGTCGTCAGAAAGGAGTACCTCTCATTGTAGAGAACACTTTTGGTGCCGGGGGATACTTTTGTCGGCCCATCAGCTATGGTGCAGATATTGTTATCCACAGCGCAAGCAAATGGCTTGGCGGGCATGGCACCTCAGTCGGTGGTCTGATCGTCGACGCTGGTACATTCGATTGGAGCGACCCCAAATTTCCAAACTTCAATCAGCCGTGCGCCGGTTACCATGGATTGAATTTCCTTAAGGCGTATGGTAATCGAGCCTTTATCATGCGCATCAGGGGCCAGTTCTTGCGTGATGTGGGCGCCTGTATATCCCCATTCAATGCTCAACAACTGTTGCTCGGGCTTGAAACGCTCAGCCTGCGATGTGAAAGGCATGCGAAAAATGCTCTCGACCTCGCCGAGTGGCTTCAAAAGCACGAAAGCGTTGTGTGGGTCAAGTACCCAGGCCTAGAATCCCACCCTTCCTATGCTAGAGGGCAGAAATACCTTCCTCGGGGTGCCGGGGCCATGCTCATGTTCGGAGTCCGGGGAGGCTATGAAGCAGGGCGTCAAGTGACTGACAACTTCAAACTAATCGGCAACATGGCGAGGTACGTATTTTCCTACATGCTCCAATTTCTGGTCCAAGGAATCTTTCTGACAATGTGCGATCAGCTACGGAGACGCCAAGAGCTCGGCACTCCACCCCGCGTCAACTACACATGAACCAATGCTTCCGGAAGAAAAGCTCGCATTGGGGGTCCCGGATGAGATGATACGGTTATCTGTGGGCCTTGAGTCTCTTGAAGACATTAAGCGTGACATTCAGCAGAGCTTAGATAGATCACCAGCAGTACCCAAAGGGACATCTATAACCCTTAATCTGGCTTCGTAGAATTTGTGCCATGGTTGGGGAAAGCATAGTATAGCTAGCATAGCATGCTAAGACATCATTTTAATAAAATGTTGCTGATGTTAAAGTTGAAATTCATCGACTACATCCAATGCAGAGGTGACTATGATACGTTGATGCGCTTGGCTGTTGCACAAAGGCTAGCTCATGTAACATGGGTGCAACGTGACTGATTTCCCCGCAAGTGAGAGTTCACTATCAATCTCGGAGGTGTGTCCGGCCAGTCAAATTAGACGATAGGAACTCGACACCGGCAGTCGCGTGATAGCCCGAATGATCGTGACACAGTCGTGCTTATAACTAGTGCTGCTGGTCCATCACTTTCAGGTGCCTCAACATCCAACCTCAATTTGCCATTCGGTTTATCACATAATAATTTAGACAATCATGAGTTCACAAGAAACATCCACTATGCGAGGAAAGACTGCTCTCGTCTCTGGATCCTCTGCAGGTATTGGCGCGGCTATTGCTAAAGAGCTATCGTCGAGAGGAGCAAATCTCGTTCTCAATTATCCCTGGGAGCATTTGAAGGACGAATGCGAGGCTGTTGGGCGACAACTCAAGACGCCATGGATCGCCGTCTGCGCAGATCTCTCCACCCTAGAAGGCCCGCAACAGCTCGTGGCGGCTGCTGTAGCCAAGTTTGGGCAAATCGATATCCTCGTCAACAATGCAGGCCGAGTGCCTATGGCACCCCTTTGGGAGGCCGACGCGGAGTCTTGGGATAAGGCTATGGACTTGAATGCACGTGGCTGCTTCCTGCTCACTAAGGCCGCTCTGCCTCACCTAACACCTTACACGCCCTCCGGCAATTTGTCCGGTGTGAACGGTGGATCCCGAATCGTTTGCATCGGCTCGGCTGCGTCTCGCCTACCAGAACACGCGCAGGGCGTTTATGCAGCCACCAAAGGCGCTATAGATGCCATGATCCGTGTGTGGGCGCGTGAGCTGCCTCCCAAGTACGGATGCACCGTCAACGGCGTAGGACCAGGGCCGGTGGCCAACGAAAGCTTCATCACCATGTTGGGAGATTCTTATGGTGAGGTCAAGGAGATGTTCGACAAGGGCACTCCTTGCGAAGGCTCCTTTGCTGCTCTTGAGGATGTGGCTTGGACAGTAGGGTTCCTGGCAGAGGATCGGTCTAAATGGATTAATGGCGAATACATCATCCTCAGTGGTGGATATTATCTTGCATAGATAGCGAACATACTTATCCAGTTAGCACCATAATATCCAGGCATGTCATAAAATAACGGAATGCGTCCGTCCACTTGATGTATAACGCTTATGTATAGAAACTTGCTTCGGTAGTGCTGTGCTCCCTGCCCTGTGACGTTTTGAGTCCAAATAAGCAATGAGTTCCGACGGACATCAACAGCAAAGTCCGACGACCCTCCCACAGGAATCCAACCATTTACGCAGGCAAATTTCCACCAGCAATATGCGCATCCCTTATATTTCTCAACCTCACAAAACACAAAGTTGTACAAATATTCTAAGACTACCAAATCACCATACAGGGTTTCACTCAGCACTTAAACTTGGCAGAGTTTCAAAAATCATTCTACTTGTTTCTAATTGACGCTAAGACTGTGGTATAGTGTACAACTCCTTCTTTGTTGAAAATAGATTCATTAACTAATATCCATGTTGAAGGTCTCCTGTGATTGAAATGCGGGATCTGATGAGCTCGTTTTCGGGTCGGCTTCATCGATTCCTGTGTCTTGGAAATTAAATTCTCCGAAGATCTCCATATTATCTAAATCGTCATCCGGCAGGTTGACTGCTGGTAGGTTGATGGGGAAGAGGTTGCAGAAGTCAGCAACATTGTCAAAGGATAAGCTGTTGGTTTGTGATATCTGCGCGGTTCCTTGGGAGCTTAGAAATGGCGTATGGCCACGTATTGATGGTTCCCAACTCCCCTGGAACGCAGCCAAGGATGGGTCCTGAAGGACGGACTGGTTGGACGTTGCCAAAGTGTCGGATCGACTGCGAATCGACCCCCGTCGACGTTGTATCTCTCTTGACTTTGCGGCTTGTGCGATTTCCAACAAATGCAAAAGTGAACGCCACTGGTGGCCGACTTTGTCGTGGGAGGTGTGCCAACGGGACACCATGGCCTGCTCTACAACCTTCCATGCTCTTTTATGTTCTTTTTGGAGTGGCCGACATCCTAGATCGAATAATACATATGCTATAGGATGCCACAGCGTAAACATCTTGAATAGCCAAATCCATCGCACGCTACGTTGATCCTTGAACACCTTGATGAAGAGCTCGATTGCTTCAAGTGCATCAGCAACAAATTCATCACGTTCGGCTTCACTAAGTTCCGCATGCCGCTCAAGAGGTTTAGAAGCAGTTATTTTGAACTCAAGGATCAGCATCCGTGCCAAAGTTGCCGTTACCTGTAGCTATTCTTAGTATTGAGGAGCTTGGTCGACGGGTGGGTCAGTATGTGAACCTACCCACTGAATGGGAACCAATGGAGAACAAATCTTGGTGTATCGCTTTTCAAACTTTAGGATGCAATTGTTCAGAAATACCTTTTTCTCATCCATGCTCATGTCACCAAAAGCCTTGTTTACACCTTCAGGACGGCGTCGAGAGTCATAGAGTAGCCTCCATAGCTGACAAATCTCTGCCCACAGAATCAAGAGTGTTGATTCACTCCAGCCTGGCTTTTCTTGGAGCTCGATATCCATTGTTACGCTTAAATCTCCGTCGTCAATATTTAGAGGCAGAGTCGCATTGAAGCTACTGATTTCAAATCTGGCATGACTTGTTAACAAAGCTATTTCTAGAGATCCATACTTCGGAGGACACTTACATTGTGGGGTCACATCCAGAATCCTCTGCAGCCCCGCACTCAAGCAAGCACAGGTGCCAAGACAATCTCTTGTACATTTCGGCTTCATAAATTGAAAGACTGAGGGATGCACCATCTCGATGAGCGCCCAAGGATTGCAACAGTCGAAATGCCAGAGAACACCAGGTCCATGATAGGCGTGGTAAATGATGGCGCAGCGCAGTCAGGTAGATTATGAAAGACTGCATGACCAGCAAGTCATCGGTCATGGACAATCCCGCAAGAGTTAGCGCACGCTCCTCAGAGGCTCTATATTTCATGACAAGTTCATCGCGTTCGCTTCCGAGCAGCTCGCGACAAACATCGCCCTCCAGGCTTGACACAGCAGAAAAGTAGATGGCGAAGAGGAGCGCATTCAGATTTCTTGGTATCCCCGCCATGTCCTGTCTCGGTAGCCATTCATTCACAATGGGCTCGATTGTGGGCATGTGTAGAATTTTAACCACTGGATCAATGTTCTCTTTGAACAAGGTCCACATTCTTTGTCTGTTTTCAACGTTGGGGTGCTCCCAGTCCTTTTCGCAGAGAGACGATTGAAAAGGAAAGTCAGATAACGGAGTGTCCGCAGTGGAGGTCTGGGAAGTATTGTAATCGTCACCATTCGTATCGTCATCGCCAAAGTCGCTAAAATCGTCACTCTAAATGCAATGGGTCAGTCAGTTAATCTTGGGACAAATCAAGGCTCTTAAGATCCAACTGACCTGAGGCGTCAGAGCGGCCCAGAAAGTGCCACTTATGTAAACCCTTCGCCCGTCATCCCTGATCAATTTTCCAGCCTTCCAGTCTGGCGTCCACTGTGAAGAAGGCGATGTATATGTTCCATCTTCAAAATCCAATCGCATGCTCTCTGGTTCAGCGGGAGCTACAATGATTTCTGACATATCAGACCCTCTGGGAGACGGATTTTGCCTAGTTGGGCTAGTGCTCTTTTTTTTGTCATCATTTTGTCCTTCGGGATGCTGATGATCTTGTTCTTCGTCTGAGCGTCGTCGCTCTTCTTGTGTCAGTCGCTCCCGTTCCTGTTCAAACCATTGGCGCTCCCGGCGGTGTTCAGCCAAAAGTGCATCCTTTTCGACTATGGTTGACCTCAAAGAATTAACAGCTTTTTCAAGGCGGTGGATTTTGGCAATCAATGCTGGGTCTGGGTCTGAATCGCCTTTTCCATGTCGGCGAGGGGGAGGGAAAACGCATGTCAAGTTGGCCTTGGTGCAGTTGGTACATGGGTGTGTCTTATTACACTTGACCTTGCGACGACGACAGTCAATACATGAAAAGTGATTGGGCATGGGCACAGCGACCGGGGGTGTTTTGGCGTCCCCATCTCGGGGTGCAGAGCTGGTATCAGACATGATGAGTGTCTACCGTCGTAGATTCTAGTGGGATGCAGTTGGGAGAAGAGCAACGAATGAGTGAGGGTCGAGGATGGATGGACGGACGTATTCAGATGCCGATAAACCAACCCCAGGTTTCCCCGCAATCGACTCGCGCATGCGCCTCCCTTACCGTAGTCATTCAGGGCTTAGTCCATACACTAAGTCGCCACTTGGCAGGGCACCCAAGTGGCTTCGGCTAGCTTGGTTTTGCATAAATGTCGTGAAGCCGCGTTCCCCGGGGATGCGACTGGCGAACAAAAGTCTATTGATGAATCAGGAGTGGAGGCTTGATAATACGGCTCTTTAGCTAGCGCAACTCCGCTAATCTTCGCCCCCATCAGCCCCGGAAATCAGCAATTCACTATCATTAGACAAGGATAGGAGCCAGGGCCACAGGGGGCCCGATAAACCTTCGCAGTCTGAATGGTCGCCGACTACCCTGCAGTATGATGATATCTATTCCCCGAGCGTGCTCCGCGATAGGACACAACCGGTGGTGAATCTAAGGAATAATATTTGAAGATTTTCCGGATAACGCTAGATATCTAGAAATCTGGAGGAAATTCAGTAGGTAGAGACAGGTGAATCTGTGAGCGCCATGGTTTTGAGAGAAAATGCAACGCGTCAATCAACTCCAACCTCAACGCGACTTGTAACTAAACCACCCTCGGCTTCGGCTGCGCATCAACCGTTTCTTTACCAAACATACAGGCCAGCTTTGAGATTGGTACGTCATTCTCCAAACAACCAGGCTTTTTGAATTCAACGCCGTGTCTCCGCGGGATACACATCGTAGATCCGTCCGCGTCGGTCGGTGAACAAGATAGCGGAGTAGGGATGTCGACCTCGGAAAATTACCCCACGGAGCCCGCTCGCTCGCTCGGAGAGTCCGTACCCTCGGCCTCTGCCATGAAAGTCCGTAGCCAATCACACACCGTCATTCCGCGTCCCTTAATTGGGTCAATGGAGACAGGACCACTCTATGACTATGTTGAGGGAGGCGTTCATAGAAGGGAAGAAATTTGATGTGTACAACTTGGAAACAAAACCAGAAAAAACAAAAGTACTACACACTGAAATATATCATTACTAGCTACTAAGAATTTGCAAATGTCGTCTTTTAATGAGATTTTGCTAGCCCGCACCGCGCCGGATGCCGACGACATCTTTGGTGCCGTTGCGGCAGTGGCGAACCAGAATGGTATGCATCCTTATTCGGCCATTCGCAATCCTTGCTACAATTCCTTTTTTTTCCTATTCGACTGATTTTTTGATAGGTCATTTAGTTTTCACCGCTGCGGGCGGTCGGCGGACATGGAACAGCACCGAGCAGCCGACTCTCGACACCACCTACCAAGCCTTCTCCTTTACCAAGCCTCTGACCACCATCGCGGCCCTACAATGCGTCGAGAGGGGTCAAATTGCACTTGACGACACTGTGGCGCATATTCTACCAGAATTAAAGAACCCGCAAATCATTGGCCCTGGAGATGGTACTGGCGCAAAGTTTACGCTGGCCCCAGCAACGGTCGGCATTACGCTAAGGCATCTGCTAACTCACACGAGCGGCATTGGCTACGACGGCATGAATCCACTCCTCACCGCTTGGCGCGAATCTAGAGGAGAGTCGTCGCTGGCCATGTGCGGCGATGTCATCAAAGCATACTCGATGCCTTTGTTGTTTGAGCCGGGGGAGTCATGGGCATATGGCGCAGGCCTGGATTGGGTTGGTTTGCTCGTTGCGCGCCTCAATGGCGAAAGCTTGGGCGACTACATTCAAAAAAATATATTTTCGAGGCTGGGAATGAAGAACTCTACTTTCAACCACGCAGAGGCCAAAGATACTATGATGGATATGTCTGTTAGGACACCGGACAGAAAGTTGGCCCCCATGGATCACATGTATCCTAAGGATGCCGCGACTCACAGCGGTGGAATGGGCGTTGTGACTAGCGTCGGTGATTTTATTCGAGTCGTGTCCGACTTGATCAAAAAGGAACCACAATTGCTACGATCAGAAACCAGAGACTGGATGTTTGAGCCCCAGTTTGATGCAAAGGGCAAGCAGGCCGAGGGCATGATGGCCATGGGTGTAAGTGTGCTGGTATCAACTTTTATATGAATTGGAAGATTGACCGAGACTTAGTTCATGCATGAGAACCTTACTGGAGGAGAGAAATCACTGGGTGCCTTTGCATTCGGCCTCGGAGGACTTATTACATTGCAGGATACGCCCAATCTGCCAGCTGGAACTTTGAGCTGGGGTGGAATGCCTAATCTCGGATGGTTTGCAAACAAGGATCGTGGTGTTGCTGGATGCTATGGGTGTCAAATGATGCCGCCAGGAGAGCCTAGCAGTGCTGCTGTTTTTGCAGAGTTTGCAAAGGAAACTTGGAAATATAGTCAGAAGAACTAAACTGCTAAATATTGATTGCGATAGACCTTGATTTCTAGATAACTAGGTTCAGTGAGGATTTGTGTATTTTTGAAGAGTGCCTATTTCTTCGCGATATCCACAATCATGTTCTTAATGCTCTCAACTGAAATGGGCTCTATTCCAAGCAGGAGGTTGTCTGCCTCGCTGAATTGATTCCCGAACCCGTCCCCGAAGCCACCCTTGACAGCAAAGGCATGAAAGATGCTCATATTGGGCACTCCCAGCTTAGCTTGCTCCTTTGCTTGCCGTTCGAGCTCATCCACGCTAACACGAACCACCTTCCACTCTTGGTCCGGCATGGCTTCTTTTGCATATGCCAGCAGTTGCTTCTGTGACATGCAGGCCTCGTGAACGCGAACGGGCCGATTCTTGGTCTCTTCAAAGTGTGTCAACACACCAACCACCGCCTGCGCGGCGGCTGGCATTCGAATCATTGAGACCGGCCGCTCGCCCCCGTCGTAGAGGTGAATCTTGCCTTGTTTCGGGTTGAGCGTGATGCCGGTCTCAATCGACCAGTCCATAAACACATTGTTGTAGATGTAGGTATACGTGAGGTCGTGGCTCTTGCACTTTGCTTCAAGGTAGTCCTCAACTCGCACCTTATTCGTATAATTGATCAGTTGTCGAAGATTTGGGTTCTGAAGGTCTCCGCCAAACTCTGACGGAATGAACCTTTTTACCCCTACAGCAACGGCTGCATTGATAAGAGGAATCTGCAGCTTTGTCGCGTCCCTCGAAAGTGTACATACAACGGCGTCTTGACCAGTAAGCGCTTTTTGCAGGCTCTCATCATCATAATAGTCGACAACGCTGACTTTTACGCCTGCAATAGTGTCGGTAGGCTCTGTTCGGGCAAGAATAGTGACGGTGAATCGACCGCTTTGGACAAGGCTTTCAATGACCAATTTTCCAAGCTGCCCAGTGGCCTGTTCTTTGTTTGAATTCCATTTTTGTATATTGTGAGTGCAGGATACGACTTACCCCAGCAACGGCCACATTTCGGATTTGTCCGTTGAGGAGGGAACCGTTGGTTTGCATCTTGATCTTTTGTCGGATCTTGGTCGAATATCTCAATTTCAAATATCTTGTCGGAATTTAAAAAGCCTAGTCTTTCTATTTGTATTTATGAAATAGAGGCGTGGAGATCGAGCTCGGCTCATGCTCCATGGCGCGAGGCTAGTCTGAACGGACATCGGAGTGGGTATCCGAGCCATTTTGAATTTTCGCAACGGGTGATTCGGCGCTAGCATCAAAAGGATGACATCACGGAACGGCTAATGTTTACATCGAGGTTCATATTCCGGAGGTGTATTGAGATCTTGAAAACCGTGTAGAACTACGACCGCCAATCTATTCTAGAGATGCTATCTATTTAAAGATAATCTTGTTGGAAATGGATCCAATCTCACTAATCTCGATGTCAACTACGTCTCCGTGACTCAAGAGCCCGTTGGAAAACCAGCCTACGCCGTTGGGCGTGCCAGTCATAAATACGGTACCCTTTTTAAGAGTGCGATTCTTGGATGCATAGGCAATTAGCTGCCTAACCGAGAAAATCATCTCTGCCGTATTGACATCCTGCCGCGTTTCACCATTGACCTTAGTGACCAGGTGAAGGGTCTGCGGGTCAGGAATCAGTTTAGCCGATGTAATACAGGGACCAATAGGCCCAAAGGTATCAAAAGACTTGGAGTATCCCATCTGGTTGCCCGAGATTTCAACCGGAATAAGGCTTCTTGCCGAGACATCATTGCCAACGGTATAGCCCAAGACATAGTCAAGGGCATCCTCCTCCTTGACATCTTTGGCATCTTTGGACAAAATAAAGGTCAACTCTCCTTCATAATCCAACATTGGCTGTGCGTCATCATGGACAATGACCTCGTCGAGGGGTCCAGTGAGACGCTCGGTGGGGGTCATAAAAATGACTGGTTTCGTAGGAATAATAAACTGCACATTCAAATGTCAGGTTAAGGTTTGTAGTAATCGGAATTAGTGAGCAGGGTTACTTACGTTTGTTTCCGCAGAGTGCAGCTTGTAGTTCAGACCAGCACAGAGTACCGAAGGTGCATCGGGTAGTGGGTTCAACAGCTATGCCATATGAGCATCCAAACACATCTTTTCCGGTTCCCGGTTCCTACCTTTACAACTGTACGCCTTTCGCTAGTCTTGGTAAAGCCATATTGGAAGGTTCCAGCCAAGACTTGGACCTCACTTCCGACAATGTCTTTGGCCGCAAGGGGCTTATCGAGATTACCAAATCTCGTCCTTTTTTCCTCATCCACAAACCGAATCAATCGATCGAAAGACATGTTGAATACTTTATATCTGTGGCTTAATGCAAAGAAATTTGTGAGTGAATGCGTACTCTCGATGATCAAACGCAGCAGAAAGCGATGGGGCTATTTGTAACTTGTGAGACAATCGTCAGTGTACGAATCCCATGTAGATCTTGTGTGTATCTAGCCTGAGACACTATGTTTTCCGCAATGCCGAAATGTGCCGCGGAATCATGTAGTAAATAAAGTCCATAGCGGAGTGAAGTCCGAAGCTATGTCACGCTTGCGTAGGTGTCCGGAGTGGGATACCGATCGGGGGACGGACCATCAGAATGTCGGGTGGAGTTAGTTATTCATACCGGGAGCTTAAACTATATGTAATCCATCAAATTACCGCTAAATTGATCCAAACAATTGTCCGCACTAGCAAATATTGTGACTTTAGCGCTATCAACACCCCAGCATCAAATCAACATGGCGTCTCCTGCCAAGCGAATCAGTCTCGAAAGCCTGATGTACGTCTGGTATAGACACCCAGACATGGAGACCAGCCACAGGTTTCTAACTGATTTTGGCTTAATTCCTACTAAGTCCACTCCCGACAAGGTTTGGTATCGTGGCTTCGGTAAAAGCCCTGTTGTCTACATATCTGAGAAATCCAAGGACGGTCAACCTGCCTTTCTTGGTGGTGGATGGGCAGTAGACACCTACGAAGATCTTGAAGAAGCTGCCAAAATTCCAGGCGCTTCCGCTATTATTGACGCAGAGGAAGCCATTGGCGGCAAGACAGTCAGCTTGAGCGATCCTGCTGGTGGCTCAATCTATCTCCACTGGGGCCACAACGAACGCAAAGTGGGACCAACGGATGAGCCAAAGAAGCTACTCTTCAATACCTGGGACACAAAACTCCGCAAGGGAGAGTTTCAGCGATTTGATGATGGGCCTAGTCATGTTCATAAACTAGGACATTATGGATATGAAGTTGGCCATGACAACTTTGAGCGAGTTCGGCAGTGGTACTTTGACACATTCACTCTCACAACAACGGATTCGCTTTTCAATCCTGCGACAGGCAAAGATATCATGACATTCATTCACCTTGACAAGGGAGAACAATTTGTTGACCATCACGTAAGAAATCCTGTTCCTTAATTTCCAGTTACTGAGCTAACTATTCGCAGAACTTCTTCATCTCTGCAGGAGATACTGACGGCTTTGAGGCACACCACTCCAGCTTCGAAGTTGATGATGTTGACAGCGAGCTCAAGGGCCATAACTATCTAGAGAAGAGAGGATGGTCGATTGTTTGGGGAGTTGGTAGACACTTGCTTGGAAGCCAAATCTTTGACTACTGGTTTGACAATGACGGCTTTGTTGTAGAACATTATGCAGATGGAGATTTGGTCAATTGCAATAACCCTCCGCAGCGGGAGCCGGCGACGCCTGATTCCGTCTCCATTTGGGGACCGAACGTGCCGTTGGCCTTCATGACCCGCAAGAAGGAGGACATGGGCAAGTTCCCGGGCCCTCCGCCCGGTTCTGGAGGCCCGCGGCCGGCTGTAGCATCGCAATAGGCCCGGATTGAGGATGAAATTAAACTACTCCACTTATCCGCACATCAGTTATGATAGTTAGTATCCTAAATTGACAATCAAGATCACTCGGCCTTACATCCCGGCCCTCCGGGCTGACCCTCATGATACTCATTCAGCTTATTGACATGCGTGATGCACAGCAGAGCAGAACTGTGGCCGTGTACCCGTACCCGCCAAATTTCTTTGCATCATTTTTCTTTCACGTTGAAGCTATGAGGCCGATTGGGGTGTTTCCTTCCCCGCATTCTGTGTCGCGGCGGCATCAGAATCGCGGAGAGCTTTGTCCGAAGCGACCGGACAACTGAAGCCCTTTACCGAGCTCTGCCGCCCAAGGCTAGTTCCGGTAGCCCCGGTACCACGAGACTAAGATGGTTTCAACCGACAAGCAAAGAGCTGTAATAACTCCATTAATTAGAAATATTTAGAGCATCGGACTAAGAATACACTTCAAGAAATTGTGCATTTGTGACTCTTCTCTATCATCCTCATCAACGCGCGTTTATTAGAAAAATATCCACCAAAAGAAAATGGCAACCGAGCCCTATTTCATCACGCTCGAAGAGCATGTCTTTACACAGTCCATGTGGGATAATTATGAAGAAGGGGCTAGACGTGGTCTGGCTGCTAGGGATCCTCATGTGCAAGGAAAGCTCTTGGATACCGATGAGCGTATCGCCAGTCTTGACGCAAATTTAATCAAGACGCAGGTCATTTCGCACATTCCATCCCATCCCAATCTGGAAGACATGCAAAAGGTCAACGACGAAATGCACCAGATGAAGAAGCGTCACCCCGGAAGATATGAGTGCTTTGCATGCCTGGGATTAGATGATCCAGTTCAGGCAGCTGCTGAACTTGAACGGGCTACTAAAGAGCTTGGTTGTGTTGGCGCATTATTCCCCAACACGCTAGACGATGGCACATTTTATGACACACCGAGATTCTACCCGTTGTTTGCCAAGGCTCAAGAACTTGACGTTCCGCTGTACTTTCATCCAATTTTCCCAACACCCGAGGTGAGAAAACTGCTGTTCGAAGGACCCTATTCCACGGCAACGGAAATTCAGATTGCCGCTTGGTGCTACGGTTGGCATGCGGCCGTGGGCATCCATTTTCTTCGGTTATTCGCTGCAGGAATCTTTGACAAGTTCCCCAAGTTGAAGATGATTATAGGCCATATGGGTGAGACGCTACCTTTCATGTTGGACCGAATCATCCCTCAAACGGCCAACTGGCCTGAGGCGCCTCAACGCCAACGAGAGCTACGACAGGTCTGGGATGAAAATATTTGGGTTACCACGAGCGGCATGTTTACACTTGGGCCTATGGCATGTGTGCTTAAAACAACGAAGATTGATCGAATCTTGTATAGTGTTGATTATCCACTGGAGGATAATGCTGACGGAGTGAAGTTTATGAAAGAGCTCAAGGAAAGTGGATTAGTTGATGATGAAGGATATAACAAGATTGCGTACAAAAATGCGAAAAGTCTACTTCGTATCTAACATACATTAGTCTAGAATGAAATATATTCTATTTCTTGTCTATCAATAAAGCATATAATATTATTGTAGACAATTATTATAGATGTTAAAATCCTTCTCATTAGATTCCTCTTTTTATATTCATAATATGGATATCATCAAAGATCAAATCTCGATTAGACATCACCAGTCGTAATCAAAGTTCAGCGATGCGGCTCCGTGATTGGAACTAGCCTCCAGTCCGATTAGGCATAGTTGGAGGTAAGCCGTGTCTTTCTTTTCTCCTTAAAGTAAGGCCCCAGTGGAGGTAAAGACGTGACAAGCAATCCGATGTTGCAATCTAGTGACGTCCAAAATCCTAGTGTATGTGAATAGAACTGTTAGTCTAACACGTATCAAGGATCTCTCGTATTTTTAGAGACGTATGACAAACCCAACGAGCTGAGCGACATATAATGTCCTCCATTTGCGAGATAGACTTTTATCCATTTGATAATGCAAAGACAAATATTAACGGCCCCAAGTAAAAAAATAAAGTATATCCCTAGCTTTATTGAACCTCGTAGGTTTAGATCTGATAGAATAAGCCATGGTAAAATGAAGACTTTGATGGTGATCAGCTGCACGGAGTTCATGCAGTTTAGAATATACAACTCACCTAAGACATCTCCAATGGCCTGAAGCGCCCAAATTATGTCCCATGTCATCATAAATACTTCTGCAGAACATTTATCGTCTATGTTCAAAGTCCTAGAGAATGTCGTCAGAAGATTCCTTCGGCACGAGACTTGGAGCAGTGAAAGCAATCTTGTACTCACCACTGTCGACTAAATGGCAAACACAAGCAAGTGTAGGCTATCAAGCTAACACAATATGAACAAATGGCTATGAAAATTACTACCCAAAGGAACGCTCTCCTTTTCCGCATAAAGTCCGGGAAAACTTGCAAGTAAGTACCAAGGAGTGCTGCCTTGCACAAGTATAATGCGTTCAGAATTGGGTAATATGCGAATACGAAGATCTATTGAACTCATTATCATCAGGAGATTCGTTCTCCATGCCATATGTAATTGAGAAGATTGGTTGTACCTTGAGGATCCATACGGTCTTCTCTGGGCTCGCATTGAAACCCCCTAGCTGCCAATCTACTGCTGGATCATACAACCCGTTTATTGAAGAGATGATGTCGCATATGTGCGCAGAAAGGCCATTGGCCCAGCCTGCTATCAGGAAGTAATCGCTCAATAACAAGGGGCATCGCTGTATTCGTAAACGAAGATTAATTCGCGCGACAATAGCTACTGCAGTAAGGCCGAGGAATATTGCCTCTGTCAACTGACATGGTGTCAGTAACAGGGTACAAGTAAGAAATAGAGTCGCGCCAAAATTGGTGTTGGTCCTGGGCTAAACGACATGAGTCATCCCTGTCGTGATTGGAATGACGTCATATAACGACCTGTACATAGAGACTCTATATGGAGTAACAGGTTGTTTTCTTAAGGCTGGTGGCCGTTGCGTGGTTTTAGAAATGAATGTTTTGAAGTTTGGCCATGAATAGCCGCAAGATTCACGGATGGAAGAGGAGACCTGACTTTTAGAGGATTGGTCGAGCCTTTTAATTTATGAATACAGTGTCTTGTGGAGCCCAACACCCTAATATGAAGCAAAAGTGGCCTTTGTGGTGCCTTGAATGCGGCATAGTACAGAAGCATATTCGTATTAGCTGTACAACAACATTCCAAAGCGATAGGAAGCTTTTCGTATCCTTCTTTAAGGCCTATTTGATTGGCTACTGATACGTTGCGGTTGAAGTCTTTCACATCGCCCTCGGCCTGGGTTTTCTACTGGAGGTTCCACAATGAGAAGTCGAGACCAACCCTCATCCATGTGCAGTATCGTCATAGGTGCGGCACATCTTGATTTCAGGAGAAAATTACGAATTAATCCTGTGTAGTGAATAAAAGAATTGTCAATCAGATTCAGATTGATGTCTGTGTGAAATTAAAAGAATCAGAAACAAGCAAACGATGAAAAAAGAAAATGAGAGAATCAAGGGGAAATCGCCCGTCTTTCTCTAGAGCGACATTCAGTCTTGAGCCATTACATTCCAAGTCATGTCAACCCAGGTTCAATGCACGCCGCATATCTAGCCACGTGTGGCGACAAATCCACAGCGCCACGATCCCATGATACAACCTGCAGGCTATAAGCAGAAATGAGTTTTGGTACGCCTGAGTTCGGTCTCCGAGCATTGGGATAATTGTCGCATCATACCTGTCAAATATGTTTCATAAATAGCTTTCATAATTTACCGGCTAATAAGCTAACATTCTGTAAAGTTCTATCCAATGAAATCTAGAACTTCTAATTGAACACAAACCCCCCGTCTTCGAGCCATCCCGCGGCGCCAAGCTCAGTGTCAATGAGGATGTTAGCAGCTAAACATCATGCCCTATTAACGACTACTTTTTCAGTAAAGTTTTCGTTGGCAGACTCAATTGTTATTTTGGTCTCTCCGTCATATATCTTCAGCTCATCCAAAGCCCTGTCTGCTTCTTGGTGGATTAAAGTTGCAATCTTGTCCGACCTTGGCTTGAACTCAGTCTTAAATGGCAGGGGGCGACAAACGGCATTATTGTTGAATGCATAGATGTCCAGCTTCTTATCATTGCCCTAGTGAAGTGTTAGTTCAACGTCTGATGATCCATCAAAGCCCAAGCTTCGGCCTACCTTGTCGTCAATGGCACGGATTTTAAAAGCCCACAATAGTTCAACCGCCGTGTACCAGATTCCTTGCTCGGCCAGGGGCTGTCCACTGCAAGCTCGGCGTCCCCAGCCAAAGGAGACAGTGCCCTTCTTGCTGGGGTGGGGCTTCCGTTCTGGCCCATCCAGAAATCTTTCCGGGCGGAAATCATCGGGGTTGGGATAGTCCCTGGGATTGCGGTGGATGGCCCAGATGTTGCCTACGATGTTGGTTCCTTTGGGGATCAGGAAGCCCTCGTAGTGGTCGTCCTCGGTGGGAGCATGAGAGGGCCCGCCGAAAACGAAGACAGGGCGCCACCGGTAAACTTCGGTGATTAGCGCGTTAGTGTATGGTAAGGAATCAGAATCGGACCAATCGGGCACGCGACCGTGTCCAACCACACGGTCAATCTCTTCCTGAGCCTTGCGTTGGATATCAGGAAACGCGCACATGGCGAACAAGAATGTCATGAGCGTGCTGCTGGTAGTATCAACACCACCTCCCACCAAGTTGGCCGTCAATGTGGCAATTTCTTTGTAGTTTAGGCCATGCTCTTCTCTTTCTCTCAATAGTCGCTTAGAGAAGTTTTCCTCGGTGGCCTGGGCACCCTCTTCGGATAAGGCATAAAAGTACTTTAGTGACCGCTGGCCAGAGTTCCAGAGAATGGAGGGTAGTGGATAGATCCAGGCGGGCAATTTCGCCATCCATGGATACGACTCGATAATGTATTGACAGGGACTTCCAAGGGCTGCTCCTTGCACAAAAGAGATGGCGATCTGAGCGAGGTAGTCCCCAGCATGTTTAATTCGTCGACCCCAGCCAATGATGGTCACGACTGAGCACGAGTATCGTTCGATAAAGTCAACATAATCGTCCTTGCCGGAATTTTCCAGCAGGTCTCGCATAAGAACCTTCGACTCGTTTGCTTGGAAGACTTTGTAGTTTCGCACGGCTTGACTTCCGACTGCGTTGTGCTATACCCAGTATTAGATTTTTATTGACTTTTCTAAAAAAAAAAAAAAAAAGAAAGAAAAAAAAGGAAATGAGCATACCATGATCTTGCGATGAAGCCTCCACGTATCCCCGTAAGGTAACATTGTTTGATTTGTAGTTGTTGAATCAAGGAGATCACCAATCAGGATCTGATGCGGCCTAGACGAGTAAATGTTCGCTCTTTTGTCCAGGAGATCATTAGCCGTCCAGCAGTCGTTGATGACGACTATTGGACTAGTCCCGTTCCACAGCGTGACTAAAGGGCTTTTGTAGTAGTACGACCACTCCTCCAATGTCCTCCATGGCTTTATGACAGGGATTTGACCAACGTTGCCAAAAAATGGAAGGGGAAAGGGACCCGGAGGCATCTTGCTGCGCAGATAGAGCACACGAGCGTATCCAACGAAGACCCAAATCAAGAATAATGTGATAAGAACTCCAACCGCTGACATGACTGCTGTGAGTGTTGTCATGTCGGCTAGGGTGGATCCCAAGGATGAGAATAAGCCGCTGGTGGCCATGATCTCTTAATTTTAAATGATGATTTTCCGTACCATCAAAGATGAGTCGAATGCTATCTGAGAAGTGTGAAGAAAGTGTACGACGAATCCCAACTAATGTATTCGATCTCACGGCTTCCAGCATGCGCACAAGACTCCGTTTCACTACGTCCAATCACCAAATTGCTCTCCCGTGAGTGGCTGCTTAAGATCAGACCAGACCCTAGTCGACCGAAAATACCGGTCACGGTAGTCATAGATAGGGAGGTATGATGTGCAGCCACGGACTATTTCCACTGATCCCGAAAGCCTAACTAGTTGCGTGGTAGCACTAATGCCTATCTTTCATCACCTGACGTGGCTAACTTCACAACAGTCTCGGACTTTTCTCCGTCGGCAATCAGACGAATGAGGCTGGAGTCTCTGCCAGGATGTGCAGCGGGGTAAGTCAAAGGTCACAAAACAGTGCAGTTTGGCATGCTACCAAACACTGTAACTGTGAGGTGCCACATCAACAGCGATGACGGAAACAGCAAATATTCCACCATACTTAGATATCTTAGGGTGTACTAAGTGCATCGTTACTTTCGCTAAATCTATCATTGTTTAGAAGCATACGACAACCTCTGTGGATATGATTTACACGAATGATATCATGATAATATGTAGAGCACAAATTGAAGGATTTTAATTCATATAGATAAACTCAATAAAATCTATAAACAAATATCACTCGCAAAAATCAAATGACGAACAAATCATGCAGCACTCTTATAAATCACACATCATTCCCGTTCAGGATGCCAATACCGAAAATTTCGAGGCAGTGCTTGGCTCCTATTTTCAGATCCGTCTCATGAGCACCTCCGCTTCAGTATCTGGCATGGTCTTTGTCCAGTTAGTGATACGATTCATCGATATACTCCATCCATTGAACTTACTTGGGCATCAAACTCTATGTTCGGATGTCGGCCCTTTCCCTCAGGATTCTTAATTTCAAAGTTCAGCACAAGCTCGATGATGATCAATTTGATACTGATTTCTGCCATGTAGCGACCTGGGCATGCGTGTCGTCCGTACCCCCAATCCAGATCACGCTTGCTCACACTTGTGAACTGGTGCTTCGTTGCCTGATCCTGCTGTTGTCGTAGCTTCCAGAATCGCAGCCCGTCAAATACTGTTGGGTTCGGGTGAAGTTCTTCATCCAAATTGATAGCTCCGGTGGCGACCTGGATCTTTGTGTTGTTGGGGATTTGAAATCCGTTTGATAGGGTGATGCTCTTTGAGTTTTTTCGAACAAAAGTAACTACGTCTGTTAGTCTGTAATTCGATATTGTCTTTCAAGTGTTTTCTCACCAAGATCGGGCGAGCTGAATCGAAGCACCTCCTTGAGAAAGCTATCCAGCTTGGTAAGATTTCCTAGATCCTTTCGTGTAAAATTTCCGCCACATTGTTCATGCATTGCCTTCACTTCTTGTCGAATCTCTTCAATGCAGGCACCGTTGACAGCAGCATCAAACATAAACTGAGTGGAGGTGGCAGCGGATGTATGAACACCAGCGATAAACATGGTGATTTGCATCGAAAGATGGTCGTCAGCGGTCAATTCCGGGTGCTGAGCGCAGACATGATCGAAAAAGGTTGGGGGATTTTGGAGCGGCTCCCAGTTGTTTGCCCGCTTCTTCTCCAAGCAGTCGCTGATAACTGCCCTGCCCTCAGCCCATTGCTTTCGTAGAGTCTCGTAACCTTCCACATTTTTGTAAACAAAAGGTCGAAGAAAACTGGGCCACTTCTTGAGTCCTTGGATATAGGGAATGGCAGTGCTGATGTAATCTGCCTCGGTCTGGATCCAGCGACTGTTCTTCGATGCCTCTTCGGTGAGCAAAGTTCGTGCAGCGCTCTTACAAGCCAAGTCGAAAAGAATGGGGTAGATTTTGACCGATTTCCACTCTATGTTTTGTTAGCTGTCTTGTTATAAATTTTCCAGGCTGGCGCCACTTGCCCTTTGATTCAGGAATCGCTTTCAGTAGTTCATCGTGAAACAAGTTCTGAATCCCAGGCATAAAGTCTCCTGTACAGTATTAGTATCTGCCTTCTCCAGACAGCCTCACGCGACAAACCTAGAGTTGGGTTTAATTTTCCAGTAAAGATCTTGAGCATATTAGGAGCAATCGGTTTAATTCGTGTATATTCCGGGAGAGTAAGCTATTTGGTTTCAGCAGTTAAATCATCGATACTAAGAACGAACACCTACGGAATCAAATGATGCGGAAAATGACAAAGCGGGATGACTCTTTAGTTCGTCAATGAAAGGCGTCGGAAGCACCAAGGCCACACCTGACACGCAATGTTAGAGTATGGCGACTTCGCTAAATGGATATATTACCTTCGCTGGTGTCAAGTCCAAAGATTTGACCCTTAAACTGTGCCCAGTTAGTATACGACTAATCCTTTAAGGGAAATAAATTTACCTTCTTGTATCCTTTGATAAGAATATTCCTAGAATCCATGCTATACTGTTCGATTCTTTTCTTCTGTCCGGCGATTTCATCGGCAAGTGCGATAGGCACCTTGGGACCACGTGGTAAAAGCAAGTTTACCACAATAGACACTCCAAGAATGCCAAGTAGTGTAATCCATGGCGTCAAATCAGCTGGCAACTGAAATCCAGCTGCCCATTCAGGGTTGAGAAAATCCGATGCGTCTTGTGGCGAGGCCATGTTCATGAGAATGTTTTATTCTGACTGAAAATCCTGAAGAACTTGATTCAACAAATTGGGTGAGATAGTGGCTTTGCTTAGTAGTAAATATATGCTATCAGCATGCCACAGGATGATGAGTCAGGTCCAGGTAATACTTCCTTTTCGGGGTTTTGAGCATATCCCCCGAGTGTCCGACCGGTTCGGACTACGGTCCTTGGCACCTCGGACCCATAAATGCACGCAAACCCCCTCCATCGCACATTGGTCAACCTCGTACCCGCCTTAAAGATCTACATTTGCTCATTTCTATTTAGGGAAGAGTTTATGAAGAGACTTTACGGGAGTTTACAACTTGCAAATTGTCTGATTGGCTGGCTCAGCGTCATAAACTCTTTGGAGAGTTGATGCCCACTGTCAAACAGGAATCAAGCATCCCCAGTCTCAATTCAGGTTTTTGTAGAGCGATTCATTGAGCTAGCTATATTTGGTCGGGAATTTTAGAAGCCACTCAATTACGATGTTGAAGGCTTGTGACTCTATCAGCTCAGTCATGAGATGGATACCAAATTGGGCCCATAAATTATAGCAGAGGCGCAAATCCAATACCTGAGTTCTTTCTCTCATGCATGACAATTAAATCACGGAATTCCGGACATTTCGTGTCCATGTGTTATGCTTTACCAGTTTACAACCATCCAGTGTTGATTCGTGATAAACGTGCTTTTTAATACCAGGGTGGTCTGTTATTGTACCTGTACAGTCAGGGGTAAGAACCCATAAAAATTTTCGATGCCATTTTTAGCGGCAAGCCCATCAATCTCTTACATGCTGAAAAAGTTCAAAGACCGCCCTTTTGTTCCAAGGACATTAGGTATTACCGATACTCCGAGTGCCCAGAGTACAGCCCCATTAGCACGGTCCACAACAATGCAGTTTTACTGCGATATTTGACTATACCAATCGACCCGCTTATGATCATGCATTCCCACTTAAATAATTTGCCTCAATGACGTCATGTAGATCGTCCAGTCATCATTTGTCGCAAAATACAGAAACTGAGTCTAAAATAGTATGGAATTTGTCTATTCATGTCGCAAAACATCGCATGCCTCAAAGGTTTTGGCCTAGACTTGTCATTATGAAATTTGCATCAGGTCAGACATGGAGTGGTGAGGGTGTGTTTGAGCATCATGAGGTGCATGTTTTTTTTCTCGCATTTCACACAGAATAATAATCCCCTCCCCCCCCCCAAAAAAAATTATTACACTATTCCTAACTATTTCTTCGTAAAAATTGAGCCTGAGTCAGCTGTTTTCTTCTACCAAGCCTTGTAATAATAAACTCCAATGTCTTAATTTTAGCGACGTGCTTCTTCATAATGCTACCCTAAACCGCAGTTTCAATGCCCTCCAAAGAGACAGTTCACCCCGAACCGATCCGATCCTTTTTTCTTCAGAAAAAAATCACGTGCATTATTTCAATCAAGCAAATTGAAGCGGTATTAAGGAGATAAAACATGCACCTAAAGATTGTTCCTGACTCAACTCAAAAAGTGGTAGTCACCATCATTTTCCCTGCAGGTCGCAACAATACTCTCAGCCTTTCAGTACGATGTACGGTCGCGCAGGCGCTGCTGGCAATTGGATTCTCACCGCCTACGCCAAGAACCAAGACTGGCGAATATTCGGACACATGGCCCTTTGCCAGCTCAGACATGAGTGACGACAATGCGAAAGCTTGGACATTGTGTCTCGGACATTTGCCCTGAAAGTCCGTGACGAATCACAAATCACCAAACAATGGGGCCAAATGCAATGAACATGATTGGTGCATCGTGCTCCAGCCTTCATTTTCGGACAAAATGGCCGTGGCCCCGGCGGACGGATTCACTCACGCGTGGCCAACATCGGTGGTCGCGAGTGCGAGGCTGTGTAGTGACTACGGCTCTCTAACACCGAGTTTGTCGCGCCATGGAGGGTCCAAGAGTCCGCGTTGGCATTCAAATGCTCTTCAGGTTTATGGCCAAAGGGAAACATCCGGGATAACATTTACTCAACTAATTTTGAGTTGGTTTTGTCCGGCAATGCCCCCTTATATCAATGCTCCCGCCAAAATAGCAATCTCGGTCTGATTCATTCTCGCAATTTGGATATTAGTCGCGTCAGTCCGAAATGCAACGCCGGAAATCAACCCATCGTCGCTCCAGAAGAGCTCAATATGTCAATCAAGCCTGGTGGGTCATCGCAGCAAACGTTACAATTACCATCCAGTCGCACTGACAAATTCTAGCGTTGAGTGCAAGAGGCGCAAAACAAGATGCGATGGCTTCAGACCTTGTGGAGGCTGCACAACGCAATCCGTCACATGCGTCTATCTTGAAAACCAGCGCATTGTACCGTAAGTCTCTGCAATCCCTTTTGAGATAGTGTTTGAGAAAAAAAGGGATTTGGCTAAATATACACAGCGGAAGAAGCCCCGAGTATGCCAAAGGCCGAGCTCGACAGAGTTCCAAAGAACCACCTCATCCCAACAGTAGTAACGCGAGGTCATATCCCAGCCCCCCGTCGATCAACGCCGACCAACACTTTCAGTGTGCGACTACATCCTCTGGGGAATCCCCCGTGTTTTGCGGTCCGTCTAGCACTGAATTCATGCTAAAGACGGTCAGAGGCAATCTCAACGCGATGGGGATGCCATTCGCTATCCTCGAAAAACCCACTCCTGGCTACAACGAATCACCTTTTTTGTCACATCGACTTCCTCAATATGGTCCGTTCACAAAGATGCTTGCTGGCGATCCACTATGGGACATTAAAATGGAAGATGCTACCCGACTCATCAAGCAATGGTGCGAGGGTGTGGGGTCCCTTTATCCCATTGTGAGCCAGGAAGAAATGATGGAGACAGCCAACAGAGTCTTCACTTGTCTTCGATACGCGCAAACTCAACCACCCAGGAAGGGATTTTTGGCGGACATTCTTTTCGATGATCAGACAACCAAATTAAAGATTGTGCTGGCAATTGGTCGCACGCTTGAGAATGGGGGTAAAGATGATCAAGCTCAACGGCTCTTCCAGAGCACGACAGAAGCTTTGCAGGAGTTGATTTGGAATCCCAACGGCATCAGTGGGATTCAACTTCTCGTTCTTGCGGTTGGTCACACTTGCTGTCTTTTCTCATCTGGAACTAACTTTATTTGTTTTTAATTTAGGCGCAGTATCATTATCATCTTGACGATGATGTTAGTGCAGCCCGGATCGCTGGATTCGCGGCTAGACTGTGTCTGGAGATGGGCCTCCATCGCAGAGAGATGGTCGAAAGGATTTTTCCGAGTCTTCAATCTCGAATGGTTGCTCTGCAAACATTCTGGTCTGCTTACATGTTGGAAAGAAGAACATGTCTTGGCCAAGGAATCCCGTTTTCTCTTCAGGATTCATATGTGGATCCCTCCCTTTTCGCGCTCACAAGACATTCACCTGTCTCCTCGGGTCCAGCGAGGCAATACAGGTTCGAAGATGGTCTCGGCTCCGTCCTACCGGCTTTACTTGACTGGACAAAGCTGGCAGGGAAAACATGGGAAGCTTTGAACAATGGTGCCGAATCGGGAGTCGAACTGGATGATGCGGACTTTCTAAATTACGAGATAACACAATGGTATGAACAGCTTCCTGAGATCTTGAAGTTGAATGCAACCAACCTCAATCAGTATGAAGATCAAAAAGAGCCAAGCTACCTTCAATTGGTATTATACTTTCGAAAAAGTCATCTACAAAACTTAATCTCTAGACCCGTTTTACAGTCGGAAGCGTGCATCAAGAAACATGAAAAGCATGCTATTTTAGCAATTGAAAAAGCAAAAGATACTATCCAGGCGTTTGCCGACATCAACGACAAGAGTTCATTGATTAGGACCCATCCAATATTTTTCAAGCATCCTCTCCTCGCGGCATTCGGAAATTTATTATTAGCCATCGCCAACGGAGATGATGCAGTTCGACAGAGCGTGAGGGCGCAGTTCAGCATTGCACTAGACCTGATCCAGCTTTTCAGCACCCGATCAAGTCCATTAATGCGTCTGTGGCACCGTTTGCAAGGTCTTCGAGAACTTCAGTCCACCATCCTTAAACTTGAGCCCAACGAAGTCAACGAGGACGCCAATGGGTCAAGTGATGATTATGATCAGATGGGTAACTCGTTTGATGATTTATTTATGGCTTTCCCCCCACTTTTAGCGCAACTTAAGGAGATGGGGCAATTTGGACCAGGGACCGAGGATCTTACACAAGAGTGTACACAAAGTCAATTAGATGTTTTTTCGGGGCAGGGGAACATGTTTGAATTTCCATTTATTGATTGGAATTGATGCAAGGCTGTAGGCGTTGTGGTGATGGCAGACTTGGAAATTTCTGGAATGAATGTAGTATATCTATCTTAGGTGTTGGTGTTTCAATGTTGGTTAGGTCAAATACACTTATGAACCGCGCTTCACAAGACGTACGTATAATTGCAATCCGAAAAATAAACCAAGACGCCATTTGCATCTTACTCTAAGATTCCTGCTTTCGCTCTGGTAGATGCTATCTCTTGCCTTCATGTCTAGGGTAATTTAACGAGCCTCGCCAATGCTCTTAGCGAAGAACAGTTCCTGGAGACCGTATTTTACGGTAAAAATGACCATTAGCAGAATTGGGCTGCTCTGAGGCGCCACTGATGCCTTACCGCTCCCAAATGCAGCCAATCGGCATAGCGCAGAAAATCGGTCAGTCACTGTGACAAGTGTTGCAGGGCGGCCCATAATTCGACCCCTGCCCCTCCTCCTCCTTTCCGTCCAAGGCGCTTGTAGATCATCAGGCCTCGGGGAGAGCCTCTCTCTCTCCCTCTCTCTCTCTTCCCTTGCAAAGTCTAGAGGCTTTGTCTGGCCATGGCTGGGAGCGACTACTATGACACCCTTGAGCTGCCACGGACGGCGGAGGCGGGGGCGATAAAAACTGCCTACCGGCGGCTAGCCAGATTGAGACACCCGGACAAGAACCCTGGAGATCCCAATGCGACGGCTGTTTTTCAGAAGGTGCGCGGATTTCAAAGTCCGGCCATGCATCATGTGCTCACCACCATCTTAGCTCAACACCGCCTATGAGATTCTTTCCGATCCGCAAAAGCGCAAACTGTACGATTTACAGCACGACAGAGCAAAGACTCCCGGTTACGCCCAAAGCGATGCCCATAGGTCGCGTCATGGCCATGAGACACGTGGTGGTCGGGCATCCAGCAGCCCAAAGCCGGACCAATTCACCGAGACCGACGAAATGCGCAAGCATCGCCAACGCCGACAAGAGCTAGAGAACCTGCTGCAGACCCTGCATATGCGAGAGACTGTAATCAAAAGAGAACTGAATTCGGCCAGGGCAAAATTAAAAGAACGAACCGACTTGCTTGACCGGCTCCAGACTGAGGCGCTACAGGACGAGCGCGACGAGGCTTCCAGGCGCGGTTGGTTAGGCTTCCTGTGGCAGTTGACACCAGAAGAACAAGAGGAGCGAGATCGCATTGCGACAGCGCGGAGGACGGGAATGCTGGTAGTGCAAGCGCGAATTGAAAACTCCAAATCGGAAGTCGAGCGAAATCGAGAGCTGCTAGACAAGCTTCGACCAAGCATTCAACAGGCGCTCAGACAAAAGGCCGCAGTCGACGAACAGTACGATCGGGCCTATAGAACCGAGGAGCACCACAAGCGAGAGGAAGCGCACAGGAGGTCTGCGCAAGCTCGATGGGAGAATCGCCAGAGAGAACATGCGGCTCGAGAAGCTGAAGCTCAGCGTCGACGGGAAGAGTCTGCAAGAGCCGCGGAGGCGCGAAGAGAAGCCCAGGATCAAGCAGCTCGAGCTAGACGGGAGGCTCATGCTGATGCAGCTTGGGCTCGAAGAGAAACCGCCTCGCCAGCCAGGACATTGTGGGAGGTGTTCGAGGAGGTTCAAATCAGCTTCGGGACTTCTGAAGGATATTCCAGGTCAAGTCGAGAAAGGCAGGGAGCCCGGAACCATGGAAAAGCCCACAATGGACGGCCACCCTGGGATCCGAGAAACCAGCCTCCCCGTTGTCGGCACCGAACCTGGTGGGACCAAATCGAGGGAACCAGCACGTGTCAACGGTGTCAAGAACGCACCACTCGACTTGCGTTTCAGTGTTCCGAGTGCGACTTGATAGCTTGTGCGAATTGTCGAATGCAGTTAAGGAACGGGGCGTAGCAAACGGCTGAGCAGAAACAGTATCACCGAGAGAGTCTATCCCCAAGTTTCACATAGCGGTGGCGTTTTCTTTTTGTATAAAGATGGAAAGAGTACATATAGTTGCGATGCATTTATATCACGAGGGCTGGGAAATGAAGTAAGCAGAGACAGGTAAGGTAATAAGAAGATAGCTTTATATACAGTCAAATAAGCCTTTTGCGAGAACAAAAAGATTTTTTAAGTCGGCAAGACCAGTTGCCACATCTGCCAACCCGCAGCAATTTTTTAATCCGCCATCTAGGCTGCGTTGTAGTAGGATGAATCAAAGTAAGATGCGCTGGAGTAGCTGCTGCCCAGAATATCACTGATAGTCTTGGCGCTGCTCAGCTTGGTGGCGAAGGAAGCACGAGTTCCACTGGCACCAGCGCCAGTGTTTCCGTATTCACCAAAGGTGACGCAGCAAGTGCGGGTATCGCTGGTGCTCCAGACGGACCAACCCTTGGCATTGATGACGGAGGTCATGGAGGTGTCCTGGAAAACAACCTGGGCATACGCACCCCAGGGTCGGCCAAGGTAGTAGGCACCAGTGCTGACAGTCTCACCGTCCGCAGCGGCGACACTGCACTTGTTGAAGACGTAGTAGGAGCTGCCGCCCTCGGTGTTACCGTTGGCTATAGATGTTGTTAGATAAGGATCGAAATAGAATTGGGGTAGAATGAGCGCGAAACATACCGGTGAGGTATCCGACAGAGGCAGACAGGACGCGAAGATCACTCTTGTGGAACCAGGCCCTGGAACTCTGGCCAAAGATGAAATCAGTTGCGCCTGAAATGTAGCAGCGAACATAGACCTGGTATCCAGTGTTGGTAAGGACGGTGTCTTGGTATCCGGTAAAGGCACAGCCGTAGAAGCCGCTGTTGGCGTACGAGCTAAGAGCAATAGCCTGGCTGCCTTGGCCGTAAGTGTTCTTGACATTGACGTTGTACATGCGGAAGCCGTTGGCTCGGATTCTCAGGGTACCGGTCTCCTCATCGGTGAGACCAGATGCCTGGGACAGGTTGTTGGTAATGATGACCTGGTTGGAGCCATACGAAGTAGTGTCGGTAGTGTATCCATAGATGGTGAGCTGCGCGGTACGGGCTGAAACGATGACCTGCTCGTTGTATGTACCGGGGGAGATGAAGATGCACTGCGCTGTGGATGAAGTGGTCGACAACGAGTTAACTGCAGCCTGGATGGTAGAATATGTGCCTCCAGACTTGGCCACATGAATGCAGCCGCTGGGGGTTGATGTGCGGCTTGCGGCAAAAGCCGAAGCAATTAAGGAAAATGCAGCGAGAAAGGACTTCATGATGATATTATCTGACTCTGGAGGATGGCTTGATGAGCTGGAAGACTGGATGAGATGTGACGGAGCACACATTCATTTTATATACAAATATTCACCCCCAGTGATTGCTACACTCTCCCGACTTGAGATTCCACTACCCCTACGTTTTCTAGAACAGCCGACTATTTCGTACAAGAGAATGACTAGTTGCAAGTGCGTGTACTTGGGATCCAGCAGAACGGTTGAGACGGGCGGAAGAAATATGGATTCGGCGCCCTGATTGGCGGGTAAATGCAGAAACCCACAGTCTTTGGCGGCCATGATTCCACCGTGATCGTATCTGGCTAGCATCATCCCCACCTTGCGCCCCTTCGGCCGCCCAGGGTCGCCCATCCGAGATTGACGGTTTCTCGACCTGTTTCTGGCTTGGCATCCGATTGCCGTGTTGAAAATCCGGGGATCCCTCTTGGCTGCCGATAGCCAAGTCGTGCCAGGCCTCGTCACTTCTGAAACCAGAGGCTCTGCAGCCGAGTAAACGGGGGGGCTGTTGGGCAGGGGTGCGACATCCGTAATCAACGACATGCGACATGGTTTCTGGATATGCGGCATCTTTTGCTGAGACTGCATAACCAGCTGCGTAATCGAAAAACGGGAATTTCATTGTGAGCAAGTCTTCACCCATCGACCGACATCAGCTGTTCTGCGCTTATGCTGGATATTTATTTACATTATACTTTCCCCCTCTTCTTTTTGAATCTTAAATTCAATACGTACCGGATCAATCACTTGGACGGTGACTAAGGTTCATCTTCACTTTCTTCCGTCCAAAAAAACATTGGTAGCTGAGGTGGATCGTAAATAGCGCTGTCAGATATGCCCCTAATCCAAAGACGGCAGGGTAGCCCGGTGCCATGGTTGCAGAGATGATGACGCCGGCGCTAATGAAAGGGATGTCACAACTATCAAAAACAGAATTTAGAAACTCCAACGGCTCGTGGACACGAGTTCTCCATCTAATTACATACTAACTGCTCGCAATTCTTCCCAAACCTACTCCATAACAGTGCATGACACTAGTGGGAATACGGCCCTAGACTGGCTAGCTGTGTCACTGGAATTTCTAAAATTGCCCTGAGTATCCACACACACTGAGAAGTATATACGAGTTATCGTCTACCACAAGGATTAAGTGCTTGCTTGCATCTTGTGATTGAGTGCGATCTATAGACGCAAATTCAACTGTAAGATGTGGCTTAGATTCATGGATGCGTTGAACACTGAATGCTGTTTCGCATGCGATTTCTGGAACGACCGGTCAACTTTCTGCACAATCTGACATTCACAATCCAAAAGTGACTTCATAATCACATCACAGTCGGTAAGTAATCCGCAATCACGATGTGGTCCATAAAACTTTATTCATGATGCAACCTTTAAACAAACTCTAAGATCTCAAGTGCCTTAGGCAGTAAATCGCCATTTAATGTAAGGCATGTGATGTGAAGGCAAGTAATACCATGTAGGACCATAGTGGCAGGTTTCAACCTTCATGTACGGTGCAGAATCTGTGTAGCCCGCGAGAGTATAAGACTTTGTCTCTCTTGAGGCGCAAGGCACATCAAATGAGTTTAGATTCCAGCGTTTATAGCTGACGGCGCCGGATTGCAACTCGAGATTTTGTTTGCGGAGCGGGAACTTGTTGAGCGTATCATCCAAGCTTTGAAGTGCCTTGGCAAGGCTGATCAATGGATCGTTCAACTCCTTTTTCATGATTCCCTGGATCTTGATAAGTCCATCGCGAACCTTAATGGAAGCGGGTGTCTTGAATAAGTCCGTGCGCTTCTTCCAGTCGGTCGCAAGAACACCACTCAGTTGACTCTGAGCTGTCTTGACGGCGGGGAGATGCTTGGTCAGAAGAATAACATGCACGACCTCCTTTTTGATGCTGGTCGCAGATTGAGGTAGACGCTCAACCACACGAAAACCCTTGATGACATGGCTCATTTGGGTAATCTTGCCACTAACAAATAAATTCCTCAAGTAGCCCTCATCGGTTAGATATTTCGCCGATTCGATGGCTTGTCTTGTGTGCCAGTCAATTGAGGAGATGGCACTGGTAGACTTGGTTGCCCCTGTAGCAATGTCTTGGCGGTTCTTGACTGTAGTGAGGGTTGTGGACACTGTTACAAGTTAGTGGACTGAACACTAGTTGGTAAACGAGAATCTTACCCTTGCTCAGCCAAGTCTTGGCCACCGATCCAGAACAGGCGGTGCCCGTACATATCGACTTTTTCACCGCCGAAACACTGGTAGATGCTTTTGCAAGACGCTCTTGGAGAGTCTTGGATGCCCTTGCAACGTCTTCAACCTTTGTCTTCAGGGTGCCATACAGGGTTAGCCAGTCGTTGAGCATGCGGACAAGTTCGCCTTTTGTTATGTCGCCCGACGAAGCGTGGTAATTTTTGTACCACTCCAGTATCTGTGTCGGGTCGCAAGTACTTGAAGAGAAGCATGGAGACACTGCCTCCATAAGACTTTTATAGAGAGCAACAGTAATCTATCATATGTTAACACAGGTATCAACACATATATGGGGTTTAGTCTCACATCAGCTCCCTCAACATATTTCCATCCATTGCTAGTCAGAGCAGCCTCTTGGACAGATCTGTCTCTATTGTTTTCGATAACAAACCCACTGTCGACGATGCACTTTTAATCGTTAGACAGGAACAGAAGAATAGAAACCATGGGAAAGTATTTACCTTGTTCACTTCTTCTGCGGCGCTCACGATTGATGCTGCTTGTGTAATGGCTCCATAAGTATATACTGGTTGGAAAAATTGATCCTTGGCCATATTGATGGCAAATGGAACGCATTGACAGAATGGCTTTGCTTTGGCAAGGAAATCGTTGCCTGGTAGCCCCATCGCGTCGCGTACCATGGTGCAAACATTTATATTGGCTTTGAGGATATTGATTCCGCATACCGAGGTGACTCCGTTCCGCGTGCCTAGATTCTGAGTTAGTTGCGGTGTGACTTATTCGGAAATATGTTGGATTGCATTCAACCAAGTACTTACAGTATGTTGAAGTTGCTCCATATGGTTGGACGAACCAACCTGAACAGTCAGTGAGGCCGTCGAGCGGATCACACACATCGGCCTTGATATCGATGTCAGCAGCCGATGTGTGTAGTAGCAGCCATGGAGAGAGTAATAGTAGTGGAGAGGCCCTCATATTGACGATGGAAGGCAAATAGTGGCAATGAAGAAAGTGGTAACCTCTTGCTGGGGAGTCTGCAATCCAGCGAGGAATTCATCAGTCAAATATCTCAATGGAACACCTTACTCCTCGGGATGATCAGGCCAACAAGAACAGCCACAGCGGTCTAGACCTCAGCCGCAGGGCTGGTGGTTAAATGCCAAGCCAATAAATCCCCCACCAATTTGCCCCAGGATCAGCACTCGTGCTTAGAATGGGTAGAAACGGCTCTAGGGCTGAAGGCATTCCCAGCAACTTAGTTTACCTAGTGCATAAGCGCAAATTTCATGGGTCAAGACATTCTCTTAGACAAGTTTAATCGCCTTGAATGACTGGAACAAGGTTAGCATCATTCCTAGCCCAAGACATTCGGGGACCAGGAATGAATCACGAGTTGTTGAATTGGACTAGCGCCTTGGCGCAGACAAACTTTTAATTTTATGGTTAAACGCCTTAGTCGAGATCTGAGCACTGGGAGGACGCCAAAGCACGTCGGGCTTGATCACCAGGTCGACGCTAAACAAAACCTATTGAGGTTCGGGTCTTGGCAGGCAGATTTTGCGAGTAAACTGCTGAAGGGGCGTTCTATCAATGTTTGCCGTGCAGAGTTATGCGCGAGTTTTACGCCGAGAAGAGAGCACACCGCCACGCTTGGGCGTCCCAACCTCCACAAGTTGCAGTCGGTGTTTTAATTTTGACTTGCTGTCTGAATCATGTTAATTAATTGTCTGACCAAAAACAGGAGATGGTACGATATCATTCATAGCAGTGCTCAGTTTTGTGTCATGCACAAATTTAGTGAGAATGCAACCAAGGGACAGTCTCCTCGCTTTCTACAGTTTTCCTTTACATCGTAGCGGTCTACTTTTATCATCATTGCTCTCTTTAAAGAAGCTCTGGGTTATATTACATCGAAAATGTGTCTGGTTCAAACGTCTGATACTTGTGTTAACTCCCAACTTTACTTCCAACTTCTCAAGGACCGCCTTTAAGCGAAACTTATTCGATGAATCACCAGGGAAACTAGAACGACATTCCAAAGAATTTCACATAAGCACTGTGATACAAGTATGCATAAAAACTAGTGCTAAGATATGGCAGGATACCAGGAGGACGGTAATGCATACTGTCACTCTCACCAAGGCTTACCTATAAAATAATACTGCATTCACATCTTTTGATCATCATTCGCTTTTAAACTCTCCAACATTATGCCACTTGATTACTCCCACTTCATAAGATATGAATGTCTCGTTGTGCAAACGACGGCAGCATCTGGAAGAAATTTATGTTTATTTTATACGGAGCTAATACAGCACGTCTCATCTCTGTTCTTTCCAGGATGCAAAAGATGTGCCCACTCTCTATGAACTAATATGACTGGAAAAAACCCAAACTCCGCTCTATACTTGATCAACTAATCATACACTGTCGTTTTGTGTGCCTTTAGCACAATGGTGTGGCCTAGGCGCGGCGACCGAAGAGGTAATTCTGGCATTTTTCTGTGCAATTCTGAAACTGCCTAATTTCCGTCGGTGCTTGAATATTTGATGCTGGAGGGACGTTGACGCTTGCTGAACCATAGAGCGTATTTCTTGTGGTAAGATAGTCGCTGGCGTCGATTTCCACAGTTGCCTCAAAGGTCGCCGCTTCGGCACCGTCCCCTCTGCCGACAGTCCATAACTTGTCCCCTACGTTAAGTTGGAACCACGCAATGAGTTTTAGCGTGTATCTTTTCATGTAGAGGTGGACGGAAGAATTGGGCCCGACCCTGATAATCATTTTGTTGCTTGTATTTGGAGAGACAAAATCCTCGGTAATAGTGGAAATTGAGTAGTCGATGACAAAGGAGAGTCCCTTTAGTATATCCTTGAAGTTCCATACAGCGTTTAGCTCTTCGCCACCGGTCATGGAAAAAGCTTTTTGGAACGTGTGCTCGTATTCATTGGTCTGATCTGTGTCGTTCCGCCATGATGCAATGTGGATCCACTCATAATTAACAAATTGAATATCGATGACCTTGTACAGAGCCTCGCCACCCGAGTCAACATACAACGCCGTTCGTTTCTGCTTAATCGCAGTGTTGCTTGTTTCCGGCTCATAGACTTTACAGGTGGCCATTTTGAATATTTGAAGAAGGTTCTTTGAGATAAAATGTGAGCTTGAATTAACTTGACAAAAGGAAGTAGAAGCTTTAAGAGAAAAGCGTGTGATGATGATCGCAGAGCCGAAACCGATGACGTGGCTCTGGCGTTGGCAGAAGGTCCTACGATTGGAGCAAAACTAATTTCACTTGCGTTTTTCTCCGCACCAGATGAGTTGGCCTCATTACACCACCAGTGATGTAGCCCAACTTCATTGGGCAACGACAGCCCGTACAGCGGCAGAAAGGCCAGAAATTGGCCAACTACATTAATGTTTTTTTTATGTGTTTCACTTTGGATTTGAGACGGATTATCTCGACAGGCACACCCTGTCTGAAAGGCGATTGACATCAGAACGGCGATCCGCGTTAAGGGTTCTCTAGCAAGCGCGATGGCCGCGTGATCGATGGGTCCACCAGTGGCAGAAACATGACATCAGCGAGTCGATTAGAAAACATCTCAGTAGCGTTTAATACGGTTTCAATTAGTCTCAGGAACTAGCTCAAGTAGCATGTTAGTGGCAAATCGTCAGCGAGCGGGTGGCCAGCCACGTAGAAGGAGGACAACGTGGATGGGTTCAGACACGTGCATCAAAAATAATGGTATTGCTTGTTGGGTCAAACTTTTTAGTCGCGATCGGGTCGGTGTGATGGGGCCAGTCGTTTGTGATACCGATGGATCGAAGTACGGAGTTTTCGCTCAAAACTGTAGCCATCCATAGCCTTACAGCTCCCGGTTACCATTTCGACGAATACTGGCAAATATTAAGAATTTCATCTTTTTTTTTTAGGTCTCACAAATTACAGAACGTCAGGACAGTCTACATTTCACTCCAGCTATCTGCCAGTCATCTCCCCTCATGGTGCCATCGAACGTGGTCCGCTATAACCCCAGTTTGAGTCGAGCGTCGTGTCAATGGAAAGGTCTCGACTGCAGGTGATTATTCCCTCTGGAGTATAATATGGATCCTGCACGTAAAGGGGGTAATCACGCGGCGACAAGGCGAACGTGTGGCGGGCCTAGCGGCAAAGCCTCACCTGGTGTTGTTGGCGATGATCGTGGACAACGTGGAAAAGAGGGAGTTTGTGGGGAGGTTGGGCAGCAGTTAGGCCAAGCTGCACTATTTTCCCCGTGAATACTTCGATAAAGCAGTTAGTCAACCTTTCTGCTAGTGAAAGATTTACTCAAACACAATAGCGTCAGTGTTTTGCATGGGCTAGCCTAGGCTGTGATGCAAGCGAGAAGCATTTTTTTTCCTGCATCATATTTTGCACTTCATCATGCTGAGGTCTCATGTTTGAAGCCTTGTAACATGACTGTACATTGATGCTCGCACTGTAATGTGTGTCTGCTTGAGATTTGTTCCCGAACTTAGCGGCAAGAGTTGGCCTTAGTGGGGCTCGGAAGTCGGCTTGTAGCCGCCGAGCGAACCAGCAAGGCAAGCTAACCACTAACAGTAGTGGCTCTGCGAACCTGGCCGAGTTGGGTTTAGTGGTGCTGGCCTCTGTTGTGCACGTACCCTGCTCAATCATATGATTGTGCAACTATTATGAACGAGCACAATCCTCCAGGGTAAGAAGAGGTTCTAATTATGTTCCTGAGAAACTGTGGTTTGAAGTCTTGCGCGGCTGTGATCAACAGGTTCTGAAATTACTGTGATGCTATTAAAGAAAAACCTAAGATCGAATTTCTTGTTTTCGGTCTTTCAACCTCGAAAATTATTTCCGCTTTGCATCCTTCAAATGTTGCCTCATATGCAGGGGGGACTAACTGCATAAAAAATAGCCAATAGCACAGTGACATAAAACACTGCTACGTGGGTGGGGAGCCAACAGAGTCAAGGCAGTATTAAAGCCCGACAACACTCATATCATGGATTTGAGGCTCATGAATCTTTACCTCAAATTTTCAGCCCAAACATGACGACAGAACACACGATAACGAACCCAGTCCTCAGAAATCTCGCAACTCTACTCGAGGGTATTGACGTTGACCCTAATCCAGAACGTTCAGACTTCAAATTTTGCCCAGCACGTGCCAGAGCCACCCAGGAACGATGCAGACATTCGATTGCCAGCAAGGAGATGCTCCCTGCCAAAGAGCAACGGATCAAAGACCTACTAGCATCGTTTAAAAATTTGACCGAATGTCCAAATGACGACAAATTTTATGACGATATTGAGGAGTTCCTGGCTGCGACACACTGTTGGCAGCATTACGATGGTTTGCTCCGGGCAAAGTTTCGTGATTGGAAGAAGCAGGGCTCAATAGGCCTTGTTATCGTCGAGAAGGAGGATGGGACGGGAGAAGTGGAGGGCGTGAACCAACCTGATTGTGAAATCATCATCTCGCCCCCAGTTACTGCCGTTAATGGAAACGTACATCCACAGCCAACAGTGGAAGAGATGGAGCATTTCAAACCGGTTGACACATTGGCTGATGACCTTTCGATAATAAGCATCAATATGAACAACGACAACGATGCGACTGAAAGCGATTACAATAATGTGGATGGAAGAAGTCAGGATATCATTGGCCTTGGCTTGGCTAGCCTGAAGCGCTCGGGATCACTACGGGACGACTCCCCAGTGATGAAGGAGCTGTACCGACATCTAACACCCGAGGAAAATGCCGAAGGTGTGGTATATGTCCTTGAACACCGAGAAATCGACGGGCTCTTCAAGATCGGCTCCTCGAACAAAGACGCTAGTTCCGGGCTGCATCAGGATAATGATTGCTATGGAACGTCTGCAAAAGTTATATACCAGACCTCTGGTGGGCCTTTCCATGGAGCCTTCAAGGCCGGGAAACTCGCTCAAGTCCTGCTCCAGCATCATAATATTTCCATCAGTCAGTGTGAAAAATGTGGAAACGCACACACGGGATGGTTCAAGGCCTCCAAAGAACATGTCTGTGATACAGTCAAGACTATGGAGAAATTTGTCCAACTCCCCGGATACACTATGCAGGGTGGTCTGATAAGGATCTCGCCGCTCGGAGACAAAGTCATCAAATCCATGCAGAATTTCTCCTCCAACAAGATGGAAATGCGCATGGCCAAGGAGAGGCGATCTGTTAAATTCGAAGCCAACTTGAAGGAAGTAATGGACGTCACAACTACTGTCACAAAAATGACAGTCGTAACCGAGTCCTCATACAAGGTCTCTGGCGAGGCCTTTCCCCGGAGCCGGACAAGTTTGGACCGATCCATGGATCAGATCAAGATGGGCCCAGGACATCGCCGAAGGAAATCTTGGGCCGGGAATATGGCAAAGAACTTGTGGGGAAAAATCACCAGGTCACGCAGGTCTCATCCTGAGAATGAAGAAAAGGGTGTTCTCCGGATAAAAAACGAAGCTGCTGCGCCAATTACCAGCTCTCAGTTCGATGCCGAGGACATGACTGTTGGGCTACTTTGGAGTATGATTCCTGAGGACGTCAAAGCGGGAAGGAACTCAATGAGAGAGGATCGGCCTCGTAACTACTTAGCTTTGAAGGATACAGTAGAGAAAGCCTTTCGGGATGGGAGAGATGGTGTTGATACTGTGTCTTACGGTAAGGTGAAGGCACAGAGCATACACTCAAGCATGGGAAGGGACACAGTTACTGCTATGCATGCTTGAAGAGTTTGGGATTTTTTCTTAGTAATAGTCTGTTAGATTGTCATTTGATCATTACTTCATTCAGATAATACCGTACAATACAGAATTCCTGTTGTCGTTGTCATTGTTCAAACCAGCCTGATTTTCGTCTTCTCATCAAAGTTACAGTTCAACCATGAAAGCATCTCCCTTGTGATCATCTTCCTTCCAATGTTGTAGTAAACCAGATTTGAATTAATCAAAGATTTCCAGATTTGCGGCTTCATTTCTCTTGCGTCTCTCCATAATGCTTGCCTGAGCTTGATAATCTCGCGGAACTCGGCCCAATCCCAATGGCAGTGACTTGGTAAAAGCTTCGATGGTGATGGAGGAACCAATGCGGTTTTATACACAGTTGGAGAGTCTTGGCTCGAAATATATCTTGCCATAACACATTATATGTCGTACGAGTCTCGACATTGATATTTTACCCTCTCGTGCAAGTGCCAGAGCTAACGCGGCTTTAATCTGAGCAGCTCCTGAGTCAACCTGAGTATGTTCTAAGCCGACCTGGGCATATAATAAGTAGCTCCTAAGTAGTTCCTGTGTAGAATTTATCGTCGTGCTTCAGTACTTTTAGCAGATCTGTGGGCTTTCTGTGTTATGACCCAAACCGACCTACCTGGGAGCTGCCTGGGTCGGAAGTTCAGGTGACCTGGGCCCGCCCTTCCAAACAGGGTCTGGACTAAAGGACATCCGAATAAGGTAAAGCTATTCTAATATATTAGGAATACTCTAAGGTAGCTTATATTGCTAACACTAAGGTTAAGAAATATATAAATCTTTTATCCTAATCATTAAACTCTTAGCTATTCTCTTGTGTATCCGCATTTGCATGCGAATTAATTCGTTCTTGTTTATGACTTTGCCATCTTTGCAGCATCTCGTTCAACTTCTCTGCGGGCATACTTGAAACTTGCGACCTTTGCTCAGGGGTTAAACTTTGTAACATATTTTGGAATTCCATATTATTTGGCGCTGTAATTGCCTGGATAGGTTGTTGCTACTGTTGAGGTATCATATTTCTTTTCTGTAATAAAAGGCTGAACTGCTTTTGCTGAATAGCTGCTAGCTGGTTTCGAATACGTTGAGCAACTTTGTTTTGGCTACACCACATTTTCAAGTCACCCCACTTTTTAACTTCGGCAGGCATATTGCTTAATTGATCTAGGACCGGAGGTGGAAGATCCATGGCATCCATGATCTTAATTGCCTGTAGAGTTGGAGTCCTCGCCTGAAAATCTGGCGTATGGCCAGACCGGCTCGCGCTTTCAGTGGTCGGAGCTGGCGAGGCTTCTGGCGATCGTCTTCGTTTTTTTGTAGGTCTTTTCTGGATTCGTTGTGGGATCCGCACCATCCCCGGTGCAGGGTGCCATTTTCGTTTATGATCCTTAAGCCGCCTCGAAGACGTGAAATCGACCTTGTACGGACAGTTTTTTTCTGGGCATTTCAGGGTGCCTCGGTGTTGATATTCATGATCTTTTAAGCGAGTGGCTGACGGGTAGCCAACCACAGATCTGTCGCATCCGCGGATACCACACATGAACGCGGATGGACCATGCTCTGCCTTGAACGCTCCGAGTTCTGCTTGCGATAACCCCGTACAGGAGCTTTGGGTCATCAAATCTACCACAGCTTTACGGTATTCCTGTTGTATCGAGCAAAAGATTGTCGGATCTGTGTCCTCTATAGAAAGTGCTATCACGGATCGGTTAGTATAGGGATGGATTATTAGAAAATAATTCTGCAACACTGGTCGTACCGTTTGTGTAGTTCGTTTGTTTTGCCGATTGTAAAATATTCATGAATAGCCGCCGTATGTCCGGGAACTTCTCAAGACATCTTAGACGGCTGTCGTGTAATTCTGGGTTTGTATTGAACATGTGCTGGTTTGCTGGGGCACCTGAATGCTGGTTATACTCACTGCATAGTGCTAAGAGTTGATGTAGCACTGGGGATGTATCAATCAACTCAGAGTCATGCAACTGATTCAGATAATCGAGGACATGTTCAAATCCGTATTCGTTTGCATACGATAGTAACCCATGAAATCCCCAACAAACGCGACTCCGAAGTAGTGTAGGATCTGAGTGTTGTTCAACAAGACAAAAACTTTGTCTCAATTGAGAAAGGCAGGCAAATGAAATGTCACGATGGGCATCCATTGCATTAATGAGAGGACCATTAAGGTATTCAGTGAGAAAACTATGCGATTGGGTCATTAGATCTGATTCAGAGATTAAGCGAGCTCATTGCTTACTGTGTTACAGTTGAGTGGATGAGCACTACCGAACCTCCGGGACCATCTTCTATAAAAGGTTTGCAAATGTCGAGAGCATTTGGAAATGGGATGGTAGTTGCATCGATGGTGTCAGTTTGAGTGGTTAACGCCATTGCAAGACGCAATTCGTATTTTCGAAGCGGTCGATTTCCTTTGGAAAATAACATCCACCTAAAAATACGAAGTTGTTTCGACATATCATTTGAAGAACGACTGGCAATGCTGGTGAATATTTTACCATAGCTAATTATATGTTATTAGAGAACCGAAAAGAAACAAGAATGGGGATGTTTACGCCTCAGCAAGATCGTTTGGGAGACCGTCGACATTGGTAAGAAGCTCATGTTGGTTTGAAGACATCTTCAGAAAATTTAATACAAGATGAACCCAAAGGAACATTCCTGATTTCGTTAATCAACCGGGAACCTTTCTGTGACAAAATTCTTACAAACCTTGTGCCTTTTCGAGGATCAAATCTCCAACCCTTGTCAAAACCTCTTCTGGAATAATACCTAAATTTATATCATTTATTTCGCTGAGAGACGCTTTGACGATAATGTTGATGTCTTTTGCAACCGATGACGATTCCGCCCCGATGAAAAGGGCCGGTTTCTTTTTTAGGTTTGCACTGATGCTTGGAATATCCTGACTCGAAAATAACAGCCTGCAGTTGTTCTGTGACTCTATCAATTGTACTAGAGTCTTTATTAACTCGCGGTGTTGTTGATGCTCAACTTCGTCAATGCCATCAATAATGATGCAGATATCTTTGAAGGCAGTGAAAAGTTTCGGAACAATCGTTTTGAGAAATGAGAGCGAGGGAGTTTTGCCAGCGACAATACATTCGTCGTACAAAAATGATGCCGAATCCGGAGAAAGCATAATCATTTGGACGCAAAGGAATTTTAGAATCTGAGCTGTGACTCCATAGCTTGCAGTGTGAAAGTCGTAAAAGAAGAATAAGCATTTCCTATTAGGATCAGACCGCAAGAAATAAATCAATTGAGAACATAATATGGATTTTCCTGTGACGATTAACCGCAGTGTCCTGCATGCAACCAAAGTATATAAACGTACCAGAGCCAGGCTTTCCGTGCAACCACAGAACCGGATTGCCTCTTCCATATTGAAGCCATGATCTAACCTTTGATGAATTTGTAATCCAATGAGAGGTTCCCTCGTGGCAATGACCACGCAGAAACTCTAGTTTGTCTTCGTGCTTGGATTTCGTGTCACCTAGTTCAAGCCATCTGAACACTGCTTCGCGCTGCTCGGACTCCCATCTCTTTTCTCGAATCATGGCATCTTCCATTGATCTTTTCCTCCATTCTTGAGATTGAATGATATGGATTGCTGACGCTTCCTTATCAATCAAGTCGCTAGCTTGGGAAATATTCTGGAGGAGAGCCTCGAATTGATGCTCAAATCGACCCCAGCCAGATAGGAAGAAGATCTTCCAACCTACAGATGATATCAGGAAAGGTTCATAGTTGAATCAAATCTCAAATACCTGGCTTTTGTAGGAGACGATATGCGCGACTATGGAATTCAATTATATCTTCGTATAGGTGAGCTAACAGGTGTTGGAATTCATAATTGTTGGGAAATGCGTCGCTATAGCGAGAGAAACGAGGCAATGCCGCTCCGATACTTCCGTATGATGACAGAATTTTGTCCAAAGCATGTACATGGTGTTGAACTACCTGGATGAAAAAGAAATATCAGTCAAACGATGCATTAGTTGGGATGGTGGGTCCTGTCACCAACTTGGAGAATGAGTTTCAGAGGCGCCTGTAGAGGCCCAACGCAACATGAATTAGAATTGCAGTCTTCATTTTTATAAAGCTAATGTATCCCTGACTTACCCATGCATATGGAAGGAAAGGCGTTCCGTTGCAAAGGACATCAATGGGGGTCGACAAACGCTCGATAGCATTCAAAAACGGGGTCAATCGCCCAAGATTTCGCAGGCTTTGACGTGTAGCTAGATGGCTTTCTATTTGCCGAATTGCGTGTCTGACATCATCTACACCTTGGGTTGCTTGTATTTTGTGGTTGTCTTCTTCACTTAGTTGCCGCTGGAATCGCTCGCATGCCGTTTTGATGAGTTCGTAACCCATGGTGGGCAAGCTGGGGGGAAGCAGCAATGTGCAGTGCGCTACTTTGCGAAGGAAAAGGGGGCGTGGCTTGTGTTTTTATTTTTCCGGCAACCTCGGATGATTAGTGATTGGATGATAACCATGGCTGTCAGAGGGTGAGATTTGAAATTACAATTATGCTTGGCACAAGGCGCCTTGTTACACACACGTCCATCTTTGGTCCGACAAACGCCACCCAACCTTACAATTGGCCAACAGAAGGGCATTTTATCGCACTGCCACACACAATCTGGCCCACCACATGTGATATTCTCGCGACCGAATGATAAAAAGAAATCGAAATAAAACAAACAGTGCAGCCAGTTTTAATATTTTATTATTTTAGCTACTCTCTCTCCCATGAAAGCGTTTTGGCCCAAGCATATAATAACGCATTTACGAAGTAGACTGTCTTGTGACACACGTGTACTGCACAAGTTGGGCGTTTTTGGTTGGCTCTAGCTCACAAGGCAGCGTGGCATAAAAGCCGTGCACTGCCTCGTAATATTTACCACGCAAGATGCGCTTTTTGAGGCCGCCTCGACTTGTAAGGCGGTGTGGTATTCAGGCAGTACACTGCCTCGCAGCAGGTGCACGCCACTTCAACTAAGCGCTTTCTGCGCTCTTTCCTTTTCTCTTTCCGTTTTTTCCACATGAGGCTCGAATAAAACTACTTGCGCCTTTGAGAGAAAGGCTGCGCTGCCATCTGCCATGGATTAGTGTGATCTTGCTGTTTTCTTCTCTTAATCCTTCCCGCCACTCTCAATCCCGCTCTAGCATTTCCAAGTACGACCACCATTCACTGCTCTCGACCACTGATTTCGACACGCAAAATGGCAGCATCAGATCTTCATTCAAACAAGAAGAGGCGGCTGGAGCAGCCAAGTTCGATTACCAGCATGGGCCAAATAACTCCTTTACCAAGTTTTCAAGTATGGGACGTGCACTCTCAGATCCGTTCAGTGGACACGTACGAGCAAGCATACACGGGGAGCGAAGCCATTTTATTTCATGAGACCTACGATTCACAACAGCCTTCACAAGCATCGTCCACGATTGACTACGCATGTGGGGTTAGTGCACCTGTTATACTTGATGACACGACCGAAACTGTGTGTTTCGGAACAGTATGTGACGGCCACATTGGACTTCTCTGTGTATTGGAATCTAATTGAAAAAAAAAAATTGACCCTGTTTACTATAAATACGACAGATGATGTTGAACAAAGATGCTCACCTGGGACGGCACTTACACTAGGCAGTGGTGGTGAAATCTGGTCCTTGTGTTTCAACTATACATATGGTAAATTAAACCATCGTGATACTCAGCTACTGGAGCTATTTATCCGAGAACAGATTGAATTTGATCTCCAGTGGATGTCAACACAATCGACTCAGTCATCTAATTCTAAGATAGGAGCTGCTATCGCTGTTACTCTGTATGGGTCCCGAGAAATTGGGGAGGTTCTCTGCGACCTTTTCCAAAACCTTGATGTATACTTACAAGACCCCCTCCATGCATTAAAAGATGTTGTTTACTTCAACCCCCAACGATTTTCTAACGACCCACATATACGAACCGCCAATTTTAAAACCCATTATCCAACTCATGAATAGGTACCAATAGTCAAGGATGAAGCTGTGGTAGTCACCGACGTGCTGGATACGGTCACAGTCAAGTCTGTTTTACAAGAAACACAACCTTCATCAGATCTTTTAACCCAACTCATGAGGTCAGGCGATAAATTAAGGTCGAATATTTTCGCATGGAATCTAACAGTTTTTAGTCATCAGAAAGAAGGTCTTACGTTTATGCTCAATAGAGAATCGGGTTGGAGACTTCATGAAAAATTCCTGGATGTTTGGTCTGAATCTCGAGACAATGTCGGACGCATTATGCACGTATTTCCACAAAGCTTTTGATTAAACACGCTAATTTCCCTAGATATGTTGATAATGTTGCCTCTTCGTCATGCTATAAAAAGCCTTCGAACCTCCAAGGTGGAATTATTGCTGACCTGATGGGACTTGGAAAGACTTTACTCATGATTTCGCTCATCGCTCATGACAAGGTCATAAGGAATGAACCGAAATGCATCTTCAGTTGTGGAGTTGTGGGCAAAGGAACCCTCATAGTCCTGCCGCCTTCTTGTGAGTTGGTATTCGAAGATGTCATGAACTATACTAATCAACACAGTAATGCATAATTGGGAACAAGAACTCTCAAAGTATGTCATTTCTATTACAAACATAACGACAAATGTATTGATCAAATTAGGCACCTATCTCGAGAGCAATTTAATTGGCGGCGCCATCACGGAAGTCAACGAATTGAGGGACCTGATGATGTCCGTTGCGATAGTATTGTTCTCACGACTTACACTACCCTTGCAAATGACTGGAGAAATAGGGAGCAACGTGCAGTATTCTCACACGATTGGCATCGTATAATTTTGGATGAAGGTTAGTGAATGTAGGCTTTTAGCTTGGTAGTACTAATATAATATATTTAGCACATGAAATCAAAGATCTATCAACAGCCAAGGCACAGGCCGTATGTGCTCTCAAGGCGAACTGCAGGTGGGCAGTTACAGGGACACCAATACAGAATCGCCTTTCTGAGCTTTTCAGCCTGTTTCATTTCCTTCAGCTGGACCCGTACTGCAGAAAGGAGCAGTTTAATGAGGCTATCGCAGACCCCTGTCGTCGTGGGGACGGAACCGGAGTCGAAGCACTCGTAAAGTTACTTCGATACACTATGTTACGAAGGTCCAATGCCGCCATCAAACTACCCAACCGACGGGACCATCGCCGATTCCTAAAGCTTAGCGACCAAGAACAGCATGCCTACAACATTGCGGAGCAGAAAGCAATTGAATGCCTTGAAGATGCGATTCACTCGGGCAAACCAGACCAAGGATATAAGAATGCCCTACAAAAGATTAACTCGCTGAGAGTAATTTGTGAAATAGGGTGCTCGACTAGGTCAGACGCGGCACTAAATCTCCCGAATCTCATCACATCCAATGATCACTTATCAATCGACACAATGGGTGAGCCCTCAACACCAAGTACAGTAATGGATGATATCGAAGAAGAATGCGAATTTGAGAGAAAGCAAAGAAATCTGGATATGATGGAGACATCTCTCCAGGAATGCTTTCCTCCACGTCCGGCATCAAGATCCGGGATACGATTGAGTCCCAGAGACTCATCCAACAACGAGCCAGTGTCTGCCAATCAATGGCCAACAAAGATTCAAGCCTTGATAGAAGACCTTCGGAGCTACTCCCTTGCAACAAAAAGGTATATATATCCCCACCAAGCACATCGATTTTAACTAAAGATTCAAGTGTTGTTTTTTCATATCGTAAATCTATCCTCGATATTGCAAATGTCGCCTTAAAAGATGCTGGCATCGGGTGTGTGCAGATCGATGGTAAGACGAAAGTGAAAGAGCGTAGTAAGCTTATCGATGCTTTCTCTACAAATAAGACAGTGCGGGTGCTATTATTGTCCTTGGGGTGTGGGGCAGTTGGGTAAGCCGAAACTATCTTTTGCATCATTTCACAGGCAAGACAAGCTAATTTCAGTGTAGACTGACGCTTACTACGGCTTCAAGGGCATATATACTAGAGCCCCAATGGAATCCATTTATAGAGGAGCAAGCACTGGCCAGAATCCATCGACTTGGGCAAAAGCAAGAGGTATCAACTATTCGTTTCGTAATAAGTGATTCTATTGAACAAGTAAGTAAAAAATAATACCTTTTCAATATGGCAGAAAGCTGATTGTTTATGATAAGTATGTTCTCCGTGTACAGGATGGAAAGAAAGATCTTACTAGTTTACTTAATCCTGAATCTACTAGTAACAACCAAGTTATAAGTAAACTGTTGGTAAGTATTAATACTGGTTCTATTACTTCTGCTAATATATAACGTAGCAACTTCGGCAATTCTTGCATTGATAAAGTCATTTATGTTAGAAATTGAGGTTTCGGATAGTGTAGTATGGATTGTATTGGGATTAAGGTCTCTTATTCTATATTGTCTTGTTATAATTTACGCACAACAGTGATTGGCGTACAGAATCACACCGCGAAGCCAGGGGTAACCATGATAACCTTATCGTGCTATAAAAAGTCCACAAAAAAAAATCCATTCAAATTCCACTTTTTTTGTCTTCAATTCAATATTCTTCTAAATAGTAATCCGGCAATAAAACCTAGTTTCAGAACTTGGAACTACAAATGGACCTCGGGTTATAAATCAAGGTTGCACAGGCAGAATCTTTCAAGCACTGAACCCATCGACCTTTGTAAGGTTGTGCTGAGAATTGCTCGATTTGCATCAAACCCGAGAATACCTGATTTCTCAAGTTCATCTAGCATGATCATCACACCTTCGCTCTGGCTAAAGCCTTTGAATCGGGAGAAGGCTTTTGTTTGCAAAGTTTTAACGTATATCGGGGCAACTGGTCCTGCGTCAGGGAACAAGATGAACCATATTCTATACCATTGCAATTCTACCGTCGAGAGTGGAATATTGCGAGATAGTTCAACATGCTGGCCGTGAGATATTCCGTCAAGAGATACGGATGGATCTCTGATACAAAATGAATCCAATATGTGCATTTCATACACGTGGGCTTCTGAGAATATAATGTAACATCTTTGACAATAGAACTTCGGAGTATGTCGGACCATCAAATGGTCCTTTAGTTGGATAATAGTCTTGCAATCGTGCCGCAGGCAATCCTGATATTTTTCTGGATTCCTCTTCCAGAAAGGGCATGCTAAGATATTCGCGTCTGCTTCTGATTTTTGCTCCTGAAATTTAGTAAGGTTCATAGCAGATTGATCGCCTCCATTTCTTTGTTCTTCCTTGTTTTCGTAGGCCTTCTTATTGAAATCTGAGTCCCCATTGCTGGATAAAAGGAAAAGATCTTGGATTGAAGAGGCTCCCGGTCGGTTTTGAAGAAACACGTGCGACACATACTGAGCAAGCTGGTTGCTTAGAATTTTGGGGTCCCCGCCAAGATAGTGATCAAGACACTGGGAGGCCTGAGCATCTTTAGTGAAATCGTCGCATTGGAAGAAGTCACTAGACGTTGATAATGAATCCATGAAAAAGGTCGGGGGGCGTTTGAGATGAACGACAATGCCGCCGTCCTCTGTACTGATGTTCTTGATGTATGAAAATGGATATGCAATCTTGTATCCGTATCTCCCATTCAGTATGTAGTAAGTGACGATGCAATTGCGAGGGGAGTGGAAGATGATAAGATCAGTTTGGTTTGTTCCGACTCGGGTCCACTCTCCAATGCTCAAAGAGTGACAGGCTAGTAGGCTGATTGCTGAAAAATGTTAGTCACGACAGTCCAGTCTATGTAAGGCTGGTGACCTGGAGGCGCCTTTTCTTACAATCCTTGCCATCGCGGCCTGCAAGAAGCCTATTGGCATACGGAATCTCCATTGGTTCGTTTTTTCTTTTTACCATCATAACAGGTGGATAAGCAAGACTTTGAAATGGGGTTCAAGAATATTTGAAGAAGAAATAAGAGAAAGAAAAAAGAGGAGAAAGCAGAACAAAGAAATGATGTTAAAATTGCGCGCGACCGTGCTGAGGAGTTTGACACCAACCACCAACAAACAACAGCTGCCAGTCAACTTGAAACGCCGATCTCCTGTTTCATTGGCTCGTCCACTACATGAGCCTGAGGTGATCATGATCTAAATATGCACAAGCCAGGCAATGTCTGAATCGTAACATCAGATAAGAACGGGTATTAAATTGAAATGCATTCTATATTGGAGATACTAGATAGAAAAAATTCCAATACTAATACATATAATTTTCATCAAGGAGACTGACCAAGCTCGTTTTAATTACTCCAAACCATGCTCTTCTCTTTTTGTTAAGAGGGGCTGATGATGCAAGGGCCACAAACGCGTACAGCCACACCAAGGATTGCACGGATTTCTTGCACAGCCTCTTGGCGAAGACACCCATCATGGAGCTCCTTACGTTTAATTTATTTCTCGCACTGTCTCGAAAACTATTTCCAATATTGGAGCTGTATTTTGCAAACCCAGTAACATTTGTTGCACTCCATTCACCTCCGGCTATGCGCAACAAGCCCCAGCCTGGGCAATTAGCAGTGTACGTGACGGAACAAGGAATTTTCAACAGAGCGTTACCTAAACTCTGCACAAAGTCCAATCTTCGATGGTTCTCATAATTTTATATGCTGAAGTGTAATTTTAAAGTAGCTCTTGCTTATCAGTAAACCTTTTCAGAAATTCTGGTTTTTTTTGGATTGTGTTTAGTGGCGAGCACCACTGTCCCCCAAGCTTTATGTGAGTGAGATTCATGAGAACGTTCAATATCAAAGTCAACAATAGACCAATAGTGGATCTATACCATTTACAACAATCTTCAAGCCTGAATATTACGATGCCAAAGTCATTTCACATCCAATACCTAATCTTGATGTATATTCTCAATACTCACGAATACTACAGGGTAGCAACAGATTCCCTTCGCAATCCTGTTCAGCTGAAAAGAAATCCAAATTGTCTCTCCAATCACAAACCTCGGGCCTTGCAATTTGCTGTTCCAAAATGAGTTATCGTAGTGATGTCGGCGATAATAGTGAAATGAATATTTGGCGATTGCGTCGTGTAATGCTGGCTGGGGCCACTTTTGACAGGTGACACACAACGGGGATTGTAGGCGTAAATTACTGGCTACTGGATAAGGGTAAATTTTACCATTGATTAGTCAAGATTACATCACGTACATGTAAATGGACATGAACAACTTTCAATCAAATTGAAATCTACAGGTTTCGAGATCTTACTCATTCAACCAACAGCTGCGCAAAAGTGAAAGAAGGTTGGCTTGTGCCTCCTTGAGTGGGTACTTTTCTTTCCTTTGTTTTTCGTATTTTCAATAGTTCCTTGGCGGCCATTCTACTCGTGGTTATCAGAGGGTCTTCAATGTTACCTTATCCCCACATCGGTTTCATAACCACGGGGGGCCTGATTTAGTGAAACTCATCAAGGTGAGTGATACATGGAAATTGCAGCAAATCAATCCAGGTTATTTTTTTCACGATAAGGAGTAGTCTACTTTCATAGCCACGCATCCTTATTTATTCGAGTAAGGCAGTAAATCTTTAATCACTCATTGAATCGCTAGCCATGTGTATTTCAAGGAACTGCGTTCTATGAACCATACTTTTCAATCTGTAATATAAATGAGGTCTCATTATGGCCTGCTCATGTTTTAATTTAGTCACTACGAGAGGAAGGATTGTGGAGTGGTTCACTGGTTCTGGGTTTACTCCTCTTTTCTCTTGTTCAAGGTGATATTAAAATACTATTTGTGGTGATGTGCAACATGTCATACTTCAGAAGTCAATGTTTGGACTAGCGGATTGGAGTGAAGGCAACAATGGATTTGCTAGCTCTGGATTGTGATGTAGGCACGCCTTAAACACCAAGATTGATGGAAAAGGCAAACTGGAATGTCTAAGTGAGTGCATCTATGCTGCATCTCAGGTTTAGATGGGTGGAAATATGAAGAAGTTTAGCACTAAGATAGGAGTACGGGTAGGGAATGCCTCACAGGGCTCCGGGCTTAACCAGAGAGTATATAACAGCGGTGTAATGCTTATGAATCGTTAGAGTTTCGGGACCCTGGCTTCGACACTGGAACGCGCGGGATCCGAGAATGATAACCGTGCTGGCGGGAGAGAACCTTGTTTGCGGATCGTTCAAAATTATTCTGCTTTGGTCGTGAAACTACGTCATTAAGCCACTAAAGCCCACGTGAGATCTTCTGGCAACCGGCACAGCCCAATCTGTGGAATCTCTGGTTCTGCCTTATCGAGAATGTGGGCCAATGGAAAGCTGAGACGCACATGATATGATGATCTAGAACCATAATTTCTTTGGTCTGTCTGCTTGTGACCCACATAAGATGGTTCCTGTGGATGGCTTGTTATCCCAATTTCGTATTTGCCAGAATTGAGCATAGACCGCGAATATTGCTTACATATAGTAATCAGGTTTGCAGAATGATAGATTGTGATCATCGTGATGAATTGACTAATCCGTTACTCGGCGTCTTTTCCCTTGCCATGATGGTATCACCTTGGCTTGTGCATAGGTTTTCATGAAGAGAACAATGGTATCGTATGACCTGAACATGATATATGACAAGCACAGTGGTAATTTCTGGTGTTGAATCTCCAGGAAATTCATGTTTGATTCTCTAGTGGCAATTGGGGTATCTAAGGCACGGGAATTGTGGTGATTACGACTAAGCTGCGCATTCTAGTGGACTAGCTTAGGAGAGGAAAGGGTTAGAAACTTGGCTTGCAAACTAACTTTCCTGGTTATATGACGGTACTTGACTACCGAGAGAATTTCAAGGGTCCCAATTACTAGGATGAATAAATACGGGGAACATAGGTTTGCGTACATGATCCTTGATACTTGTACGCGTACCCTTGTAGTTAGCCCTGTATTAGTCGGAAGCCTTCCCGATCGCTCCACACAGTTTTCGTATTCTACTATGTCTTGTATGGAATATCATTTAGGTTTGTCTAGAATGAGTGCCGGTTTGCCCGAGTTTATGGGGAAGTGGAGAAGGGATTGATAATCCAAAACCCAATTCATTCTCATAGCTACCAACTGCACGAGCTTACTGGGATGACAGACCAAATAGAACATGTAATACATGATGAGATGGAACGAAACCCGTGTTATAAATTGGCGGGCACATCCGTTTGTTGAAGCAGAAATATCACCATCAATTCCATCATCATTCTTTCACACCTTCAATTTCGAGATCCAGTTCACCTTTCACTCATTTATTACATTTTTAAGACTCATTTTATAAAGAAATACATTCAAGATGCTTTACTCGAAGAAGATCACTTTGCTTGCTCTCCTCGGCGCTGGGATGGTCAATGCCACAGACTATGGGTAAGTTTTCATCTATATTGTCACAGAACTTCAATAGTAACCTTCCTCCTTTGATTAGAAACCTATCCAAGGTTCCCAGTGGCTTCAAGGCCGTCGTTAGGAATGACACACAGGATATCGAGATCAACCTGGACAAGCGAAACCCTCAGGATCTCAACCCTGTCCAGATTGGCGACGGTGCGCCTTTGATCCAGGTTCCTCCCGTTGGCGGTCGCCGCACAAGCAAACGCGATCCTCAGGGATTTAATCCCGTCAAGATCGGTGACGGTGCACCCTTGATTCAGGTCCCCAAGGGCTCCAAGAGCTCCAAGCGCGAGCCCCAGAGATTCAATCCTGTTAAGATTGGCGATGAAGCTCCTCTCATCCAAGTGCCTCCTGTTGGAGGTCGTCGCACGAACAAGCGAGACCCTCAAGAAATCGATCCCATTCAAATTGGTGATGGGGCTCCTCTCATTCAAGTGCCTCCTGTGGGCGGTCGCCGCACAAGCAAGCGTGATCCTCAAGGGTTTAATCCTGTTAAGATTGGTGATGGAGCTCCTCTTATTCAAGTGCCTCCCGTTGGTGGTCGTCGCACAAGCAAGCGTGATCCTCAAGGATTTAATCCCGTCAAGATTGGTGACGGTGCACCCTTGATTCAGATCCCCAAGGGCTCTAAGAGCTCTAAGCGTGAGCCCCAGGACATTGACCCCGTTAAAATCGGCGATGGAGCTCCTCTTATTCAGGTGCCGCCCGTTGGTGGTCGCCGTACAGGCAAGCGAGGGTCTGAGGGATTTTGATTCTATCAAAATTTGTCATGCAGCTCTATTGATTTAGAGAGACTTTGAATATGAACCGGTAAGACTCCCAATATGGTACTCGGCCCGTGAATCATTGCTGAATAGAGACTTCCAGATTGACCGCGTGTCTTAATCCACACCTTTTATTCCATATTTTACTTCGCCTAGGAAAAACAAGGTATTTTTTCGATTGTTTTTCGTCCACATTCCTTACCACGGATATCAACACAATTGCAACATGTAGACTTTGCAGAATATTCAGAAAGTTTTGGTGGGGCTGTCGCTTGTTGATTTCTTCTTTATTGCATTTACATAGTATATTGTGTGGCAGGGTAGATAAATCGAACCCATCTCCTTACGTTCGTATCTTTATGCCAGATACAGATTTCGTGACGATGCCTCTAGCACTAGTCACTCACTATTAATAGCTATTTCGGAATTCTAGCTAATCTTATCGTACCAGCGATCGATTGAAGTGATTGTACAAAGCGAAATCGTAGCCAATATGTATATGCCTCATTCTGGTTTTTCTGTGCATAATAAGCGCCCAATATTCTGTTCTCACAGTAGATTTATTAGGCTTTGATAGGTCAGGACATAACGCAGATTACCCGACAGCGTCCACACCACCGAGCTAGTCCAGGGGCCTGTTCACTGCACGTTCGACGCCCAGTCAAATATTGTAAATAATGTGGCAGTGTTAAGTTACATGCACTGCCACCGCGTCAAGGTTGAAAGGCACACAGACAGTCCAACGGCTTCTTTGAGGTCACAACCCCGCGCTGTCTTTAATACATTTACTTTTTAGACTTCCTTAGTCATTTGCGTGGCTCACTGACTTCTCAAGGCCGAGGCGACCAGCAGTTGAAGATGGAACTTTTATCCAAGAATTCAATGCATAGAGTTACCTCGCTTCTCAAAAGCGGCACCAAGCTCACAGGTTTCTCTGCTCAAATGCCCCACTCTTGATCGCAGTATAAGATGATCGTTTTCGCATCACCAAAGCACCGCTTGAGTATAAATTAGGTCCTAATAGTGGTAAATACGATCAGGTCTGTATCTTCACCTCAAGGGTCTATCTGTCATAGTATTGTACGGCACAAAGGGTACAGGCGGCCGAACTGCCATTTTGGCTCTAATCAGAGTGCTCCTTGGGCAACCAAGTCTGAGCTACGCGCTTCGCGGCTCCTACCCGTATTTTTGATGGAACTGAACCGGAGTTATGCCCTCGCGCCTCACTATCCTGCATCCAGATCCCCATTCAAATTAATTTCACAAATAATGGGATGCTACATAACTATGGACCTCTTTTAGGACTCAGAGACCCCCGGCTATGATGGGTGAATACGTATGGCATGCCGCTTTATTTAACTATCCACCATTTAATATTACCGTATCATGGTTTCTAGGGCCAGTTCGTTCTTATATGAGTATTCTCGAGACCATTTTCTAGCGAAGCAAAATGATAGAGCTTTTCCGAATAAAAGTTGCTCGTAGCTGTAGTCCCCGTTTGCCTGTCAGTTCCAGTTCCAATAGCCGGGGTTTTTGATGGAACTGACGGCACAAAAGGCGAGCGACCTATTTTTCGCTAGATGGTGAATGCATCTTTTCAACAGGCTAGTGTGTTTTATACATTTTAGCGAAACGCAAAATTGGTTGCTCCCACCTTGTTGAATGGTAATTTGCCGTCTCAAAATGCGCTGTGCCGATGCGACACACACTTTGGCGCTGAATGTCAGGGTGGCGTTCAATAGCTTCATGCAGGTGACCAAATTGGTCCACGCCCGTCGCTGCCAGGGTGTTATTGGCCGCACTGCTTCAGCTCATTGACCGGCTGTTCACGCTATTCACTGGCCTCAACTTGTCATCTGACGGGCGATGACTCTGACGGCAAGCTGCCTGTTCAGCCTGGCACTAGTGCGTCCGCCTTGCCGTTGCCTCACCCGAATAGTCACATTTTTCATCTTTATCGCATCGCGGATATACAATTCCGGCAGGGAATACGATAATCAGAAAATATGAAATATTGAGCTCATGTTGGGGTTTAGGTGCTAGGTTGCATAAAATGTTATAATTGACAATTAAAATGAAGGGGGCTGCATTGGGCGGGCCTCATGTTCCAATCTGCCCTCTCCGGCTTCATCTTTGAAAGAATATGCGCCTTATCAAGCCACTATTGTGATCATCTCTTTCAAGCCGCTATGGACCCTTGCAACGCCTCGTCCCCCACGCCTTTCAAGCAAATCTGCAGGCTGACTGGGTGTCCGCGGCCGGCCCCCAGCACATTGCCGCCGTGGCTGCCTCCCCAGAAATTTAAACCTCTTGGCACCTCGTTTTTAGTGAACTGATAAGGCGATCACTCCCTTTGGGATTCATCTCCACAGTCTTTCATTTACATCCATCCATCCTCAAGTCATGGTCACTTACGCCGAACACAGGCCTGCGCCTGTCGACCTAAATGTATCCAACGATGACTTCCGCCAGGAGGTTGATACCTCCAAAGTCGTTGTCAACGCCCCAGCAAATTTTCGCAATCTTCCCGACAACTGTGACAAATTTCGCATCCTTATCATCGGCAAGGCTGGGGTAGGCAAGTCAACTATTTGCTCGACTGTGTTTGGTGTTCCTCCAGAAACTGTAAGTGCATATCCCCGACGGCATTCCTTTTGAACACTACTAAAAACCTCATTCAGACTGGTGTTAGCCACCGCACAGTCGGGACACAGAGAGAGAGGGTTTGGTACCCAATAACCTTCCCTGGCGCCAACGAAAATCTCATCTTACACGACTCGGGCGGATTCGAAGCCGGTGATCTAAAATGTGTCGAAGAGATTTCTAATTTCATCAAGGATCGACGACAGCAGCCGAACCTCGCTGATCAGCTCCATTGCATTTGGTGAGTTTGGTGCTTTGCCCACAAACTTGCGCTAACTGGTGTCATTTTAGGTACTGCATCAGTTGTCGCTCCAACAGGCCAATCGAAAGTGCAGAGAAAGAATTCTTCTTCAATGCCGACGTTGGTGATATTCCTGTGGTGGTCGTCTTCACCCAATTCGACATGCTAGTGAACGATCACCTTGGGTCGGAAATTACTCGCCAGATGGCCCGAGGAGGTCCCATGGATTTTGTCCAAATGAAAAAGGATGCCACAAATGCTGCAATTGCAGATTATGATAAAAACTATCGAGGCCAGTTTGAACGTGTCTTTGGACGTCGATTGCGCGTCTCTATTGTGAGACTAGAGATTCCGCCTCAAGAATCGGGTAAGTCGTTCGCCACCTTGGAACAGGGCATCACAATCTAACACTAGTTTTAGCTTCTCTACCACAGGCACCAGGTGTCGATACACTAGTCGAGCAGACCAGGGAGATGCTGTTAGAAGATGGGTTACGTCAACTATGGACCGCTGCACAATGCCATTCTGCAGACATGAAACTTCGAGGCAAGTTCACAAACATTTTGATACACCTTTGCTTCATCATCTAACAGTGTGGTTCAGAATCTATTCAAAGAGGCATGTCCGTATTTTGGAAAGCTGTCGGCGCCTCATCTATCCCATTTATCCCATTCGTGGGAGCCACTGCAATCTACAACGCTTTTGTCAAGATTCTTGAGAAGATCACCCAAGTATGGGGCATCCGAGGCTTCCGATCGCTTATTAGAGACTCGAGGGTCCGCAACATGTTTCTTCAAGGATGCTTCAACGTTAGCACTATGGAAATTCTCGGCGCCAAGTTCATGATGTCGCTCAACTTCTTCGGCCCGCTGACAGCGGTTCAAACATCCTTGACGATTCTGAAAATGATTGCAGGCATTTCACTTATCTACGAGATGATCTTCTGGGATGTGAGGGAACATCCGGAAAGGGAGGTTTCCGAGGCCACCATCGATCGTCTGGTGTGTGGCTTCAGACTCAGTCGCGGCCACAGAAAAATGTCCGCTCTTTTGTCTCATGGCATTACTGTCGGAAACTGCTATAGCAAAAGCGACTGTATGGAGCAGCTGGAGAATGCGATTGAAGAAAGTCGATTAAGACGAGGAAAAGAAGGTTTACGGAAGAAGACTATAGCGGGATAGATTATAGTCAACAATGCCAAACAATAAATAGTGTTCGTTGTTATAAAGTAAGAGTTAAGCTTGACCGGAAATGGCTATGGTTATCCAAAAGAATCGATGTGTGTATAGGATGAGCGAGTTGATGATGAAATGTTGGTCCTTTTTTTCATTATCTATAGAACTATGTGTTCATTCATACTCTGATTCTTCTCATCGTGTGGAGAAGACAGTCTGGTAGGGATAGGCTAGATTGATGAGCAAATAGAATTGGCCACTGGGGTAGATATTGAGAAAGTATTTGTACTTTTGCATAATGTCTAGTAGCTATCTTATTTTTTGGTCACGTTGGCAAGCCCTATTTAATGAATTACATTAATATTCGTGGACAGCTAGGCTTGTCTTCACAGAAAATGAAAAACAACAGAATAATACCTTGCAACCTCCAAACATTGAAATAGATGCGCGAAAGAATGCCTCCATGAGACCCCGACTTCCCAAAAACAGGTTTAACTCATTCGCCTACCTTCAAATCTCAGTATTTGACTGAACTAAAGCTAAATATTGGCACGGACATCTCAACAGTAGAAGTCTATTATCTTGATACTCCAAATAGTGATCTAATTTGAAATAACGGATTTCTTCCCTTCTCTATCTTTTTTATACAACAACCCAGCCAGTCAGCCAGAGAAATCAAGTCGACACATCAAGTAAGCTGTGATGTTTGACTCCAAGACCGCCATTGGCTAAGTGTAGGGCTATGATAATAACTCCAATATATCTCTTTTTTTCTATTTTCTTTGACTTAAAGTACTTTCCTATATATAATAAATCAAAATTACCAATCTAACCCCTAACAAGAATAAATTCGACATGGCTCTTATCATTCTTAGTAAGCTCCACTATATCAACCCGGCTGCTTGTGTTATCCTCATCTGAACCTTTTTTATTAATTTTTGCTTTCCACACCGATCGGATCTTTTCAGCTGGCTTTAAAATAAGGGATTGCAGTGCATTCTCGCCCTCCACCTTAGGACCAGCAAGTCTGAGATCATACTGATAGTACAGCGATGTCGTGCCCAGCTTGCTAGGAGTCGGTAGGTTGGCATCAGTGATCTTGTTTGGCGTGACATACAAATGGTTTTCAGTATCTTTTTGTGGATCCGTATCGCTCACGAGAACAATCTTGTCGTCGGCGGCAAATAAACATGTATCGTCATTGCCGCTCAGAAGCGAGATTCGTGTGTTAGCGACATTCACTTCTTGGTTGGTTTTGTTCTCGGCGGAAATCTCTATACTGGTCAATTGACCCGGTGTGACCTTGCTGTGCGATATCTGATATGTCAATTGAGGCTCAGGGGCATCATTGAACTGAGCTATTAACGGCCTGCCGGTGTTTTTGATATATTCTTCCAGAGGGTCTGGCGGTGGATCGGATTTGTATAGATCGATAAATAGCCCGAGGATCATTAAAACCACGCCCACCACGGCGAGCACGGCCCCGATGATTGGAAGTGCTACACTAAAGGTTCCAGTGATGGCCCAAAGGCCAGCGGCTGCACCGAGCTCCGCGATGTCCAGGAGCACAGTGAGAACTTGGGTGATGACGGATAGGGTATTGATGATCTTGCCAGCTGTGGTGAGTTGATCCCATTCTCGCACCAGTGTAAAGGTCATGGCCACAGCAACGCCAATTCCCAGAGCGACATCAATACCTTTCAGAATGGTCGCTTTCATGCTAAACTTTTTGGCTGCAGCTTCACCGCCAGGTGGGAGATCTCCTACAGGGTCGGATACCTTCTCATTCCAACTTTCCTTGCCGCTTGGCCGAGTCGGCGTCTTTTCATCAGCCCCGACATGGTTCGCAACTGATTCATGGAAGCCGCCTGGCCCATTAATCTTTTCAGACATCTTACCAAGATCAGCCCCACTCTCACCAAGAGCTCGGTATGTGCCCTGATTGAGAGCTTCAACATCGAGTCGATCGACAGCTGAATTCATTGGGTTGTTTTTGAACTTCTTGAATGAGTCCATTGCATAAGAAACGCCATCTGATACGATTTTTAATGTCTCTAGAATGACAGTGGCCTTTTGGTCAGGCTCCAGAAGTTCCCAGTTTTGGATGAGTCCAACAATATTGCTGGCAATCTGGCCGATGTAAAATGCGGCCTAGGTGATACAATTAGCTTTGAGCTTATCAGATATGAGCCAAGGGTGAACTAACCATGCAGAGAGTAGACAATCCTTTCAGAGACTTGGTAGCTGGGAGCTTGTCAGAAACTTTGCCAGAAACCTGATCGAATGCTGTTCCCAGCCATTGATAAAGTCGGGTTGCTCCCAGTGCTTTCGACAGGCCCCTTCCTACGGCCGTGAACCAGTTCTGGGCCTCTGCCAGAAATATTGCCTGTTTTGCGACCATATTGGCAGCCCTTCTTTCTGCTGTTTCAGTTTGGTCCAGATTATTTGCTTTTTCAAACTCCAGAATGTCCTCCATTAATGCCTCCTTAACCTCTTTGGATATCGAAGGATCGTCCATGAGAACTTTGATAATGAGGTCACGGATCGAATCATGTAGCCATTGGCCGGCGAGTTCGCTATCTTCATCGATATAAGGATAGTCAAGACCAATCACGCCTGCATAAGCCACGACATTCTCAAACCACTCATCGGCAAAGTTCTGAGATGGGGCTAGCGTGTTCATGAGCACACATGATCTATTGATGGCATTGCCTCCCTAAAAGTGATATTATTAGCACATTCGATGTTCTGCAAAATGATCATGCTAAAAACATAAAATCGACACCGGACATAGCTTACGTTTTGAATTGGGTTCGTCAAAAGGTTATTCATGATTCGGTTAGCACTGAGCTTGTCGAAAAGCTGTTGGGCCCAATAATCTGCACCCTCCGAGCTATTGATAAAGGGATCAAGATCATATTTATAGAGAGTCTTCATCACCTCAATCGATATCAGATTATTGAGATCATTGTACTCTTGCGATCTGGATAGGCACTTGTCACCGTTGCCCTCCCACCAGTACCATAGATTCTTTCTCTCTTTCTCTGTAAACTTTGAGGTATACTTGTCAAAGCTAGATATGGAGCGACACAGAAATGCTGGTGCATATTTGTCGTGGAAAAACTTCTTCAAGGCTGTCGGAAGGTTATCTGCCAAACCTGGGGGAAGATCGTCGGGCTTGGCCATATTGGTGAATTCCTGTCTGTCATCCTGATCCATATGGTAATACATCATTTTTTGCATGTATTGTTGGACAGTGTTATGAACCTGTGTGATCATTAGTCGGTGCCTCGAGAGTAATAGCACAATTTTGAAGTTCAGCGCTAGGGAACCATGCCGATTCGACATACCATGTCTTCATTATAAGAAGGGAAGGTCAGGAGCAATTGAATGTTCGGTTCAACAAAGGTGGTGAGCTCATCTGTTATGCTGGACGGCTTCTGCTGTTGGGAATCCAAGGTTGACGCTGATGGATCACGAGCAAGTGCGAATGCTTGAGACACTTTAGACCGAAGCTTACGAAAATAACCTGCATTGCCAACATATTCGGCCTTGAGCAGGTGGCTTATCGCGTGTCAATTTCTATTGTTCCCCAAGTTTCGAGTTACCAGTTCTACTTACCGATTTCCTTTGCTTCCACGCATCTCAGGGTCAAACTCATAGATTGCGCCGTATGAGAAGTCGTCAAAAATGTCCAGGTCGATATAGAACTCCTGGAATAGAATAGGCAAGTTCAAATTTAGGCCGAGATCAGGGAACTTGACATCAAACACATCAACGTTATCTCCCGAGTCAGAAATCAAAGGTACAGTGGAAGCACGATGAAAGCGAACGGTTCCCCGAAAGGTGTTGTCTTCCAATGTCGCGCACTCGATTCGGTACAGATCATCTAAATCTTTGTTGAACTTGGTATTAATGGACTCTTGGAGATTGTTCAATAGGGGGAATTGGATATATGGGATGGTCGCTTTGTCTCCCTCATCGTAAAAGCCGTAAGTAAATTCACCGAAATCAATCGGATCCCGGACTTCGCCTCTCTCCGTGTCAGGATCCCAGACACTTCTTTCCACGGTTATGTGGTACTCATCAAGGCCAATATAGCCTCTCTCAGAACCTAGAGCACTTGACCGACTCTGCACATCTCGTCCCGACCTAGCTAGAACATCAAATGTGTGAGTGCTGTCTTTGCTGACTCGGTCTGGGTTCTCATTCGAAGTGATGAATACTGCACCATGCCCAGAAAGACCTTCTTGATAAATCCTAAGCATTCCGTGTTCAAAGCTCTTAGTATTGGCAATCTCTCGTGTCCACTTGAATGTCCTGTTTTTGCGGTCATATGAGGCGCTCAGTTGTACTTCGTCATCTACAACCACACAACCATCAATGACATCCACAAATGGGAGCTTATAGTTGCCAGGAATCTGCTCGGGATGATGGGCGGTAAGTTCGTATCTCCGCCGGAGCTGGTCCAACGGCACTGCCTTATTCTTCCGATTCGCTGGAGAGTCCAAATTGAGATGACCAGTGTCCCCGGCACTAGTAGTGTCCATTTTATTCAATAAGTTCCATTTATCGGCTTCAGGCTTGTGAAGGAGTTCGAAATTGAGTCTTTCCTCAATAGTCTTCCGACCGTATTGGCCGAACATGCTAGACAATTCCTTGAATTGTAAAAGCAGTGACATCCTTTTATTGCTCGGCACTTTCCGAATTGCGTCAATAGTTTTCTGCAGCGCATTCTCGGGATTATTCTGGGAAATCAGGTATCCATTGGCATGATAGTACTCTTGATTTGCTCCAAGGAAAACGCTGTATACAGTCTGCTCTTCATTTTTCGTCCTTTCTATGGAGTTGACCTCGATATGTTCGTATCGCTCGCCATTGCGGCGATATATAATATGGCCCACTGCGAGTTTTCCGACACGCAGAAATGGGTTGTTCGCCATGGCCGACTTGGGATCTACAGCGCGTAGCCCAGTGCTGGTGAAAAAGGATTGGCCCGGGGCAGCAAACGGCTGTTCTCCATCTATGGAAATATTCATATAAGCCACCATCTATACGGACTGTCGTCAGCTTGAAACTTACTGAAGCCAATTAATTCAACTTTGGATCTGCTGGCGAAACAATGTGTGTACGATTCAGAGGCAATCGGATCAGCTTGGGATTTGAGACCAGGGTGGAGCTGGTCATTAGGTCTGAGCTTCTCCACTAAGCAAGGTTTGCCATTGGCGAGCAGAATTGATGTCCCAGCGACCAAGGGACATCCAACGTGGGCCGTGTACATCGGCATTATTGGAACAACCTTTTTATCTGTCGCATATTCATAAACAATGGACTCCTGAAGATGAGCTACAAAGGTCCAATCAGCATAAACTTCCAATAACATGAACATGCTGAGAAGTGCTCTTTTCGAAGGTAACGAAGGCAAAGACGGGTTGCTCACTCAGAATCATCCAATATTGAAATTGGTTCCACTGCTGGCGGTCAAATATATCGACAACTCCGTAGTCCCATTTTGGTTGCATGTTCAGATGATAGTAGCTAGCCATGCTTTCGCAATAAGACTTCCACTCGTTGATGGCGTCTTCCCGATTTTCGAGACGACCAAGACTGGACCGCAGCGCGTTTTTGTAGTCTTCATCCTGACTGTAGAGGCCTTGATAATTGATAACGGAAGTGTAAAATTCTCGCATGACATTGTACGTCGGTGTTGGTTGGGCCATCCGAGCGTCCGATCGAGGGACATACACGATGGTGGCCGCATTTCCCAAAAACTCAATCATTTTGTCAGTCTTTGCCTCATCTCCCTTGGCCTCGTCACCCCATATAGCGTATGACCAAGTTTGAAGAACTTGGTAACTGGGACGGTTCTCAATTCTGTCGTCATAGGCCGGGATATCTCCAGGATCCGTCTTCAGAAAGTCCGCGAGAAGAAGCATACTGATTGTGAACAGGTGATCTCCCCGCCAGAGATCGATTGAAATCTCTTGATTAATCCATCTCTCGGTTGACATGGTTTTGATCGCATAGTCGGCGAATCCAGGCATCTGGCTTAGATCTTTGATACTCGGTTGGCCAAGTCTCATCAATTCCGCATCAATATGTTCTGCCAGACAAAAAGTCATCAAGATAGTAATGATCTCGCCGAATCGATCTTCTGCATTATTCTATAGAAATCAGTTAAATTACTAATTTTAAACCGCAATAGGTTGGCTTACAGCCTTGACATCTCTCTTGTAGCCTCTGTAATCCTTATCAGGGCTAACTTGGATCGTGCCCTGTCCAACAGAGGCAATGCCCAGCCTACAAAGTAGATGAGTGGCATCTCGTCCATCGAGATTCTGGCTGAAAGAGTCTTCCTCATTCAATGGGTTGTAGTCCGGGGCAGAACCAAAAAAACCGAATATGGACTGATTAACCGGATTATACCGAGCCTTGTTATAAAGTCGTCCTGCGAACCTTTCTATTGGGATCTTTTGAAGGCCACGAACGGCATTGGCTAGGTCAATGAACGCAGTCTTGAGCTCATCCTCTGAGGGCATCTTGTCGGATTAGGGTAGGGCCCAGCGAAAAATTTGATCCGGTGAAATGGACTGCAAGTAGTGAATGCTGACTGTACTAGTGAGTATTGCTGATCTGTGGTTGAGGATGAACAGAGACTGCCAACTATGAGTCTTTTATACTTCTCCATTTTGCCCACCACCGGTCTACTTGAGAAGACGACACGTTCGCGGGTTTGGCCAAGACCAGCATACGTCTTACCCACCCTGTTTGTTGGCGTCTTCCATTTCTCCACATTCCCTTCTTTCAGCCCGTTTCCGTTCCTCGCGAGAAGTAGCTGAACTTTCGTCTCACGTTAGATATGTACCCGGGCCGCGCCTCGACCAAGCAAATTCCAGAGTAATGTCTCGAAAACTATTTTTTACGTACCGATTTATTATGGGGAGTTCTTCCCGGCGGTTTCGGCCCTTCTACATCCTCCAAGGTTACGCAGTCTACATTCGTATATAGCTTTGAGGTTATTCAATGTGTGCATGCTTCTTTCGTGTATCTTTACTTTATTTAGATGATACGTCAAATTTAGCTTTGTATAATAGGCACAGATCCTCCTTCATATCTCATCAACGCAATTCAAATGACCAGCTATTTCCTCGATGCAAGGTACTGGCGATGCCACGCAATAACGGGACTGGTAAAATACTATGATAAAGCAGTGGGACAGAACGAGAAGTCTAAAATGAAATGAAGCAAATAAAATAAAAAATAATTTAATCGTAACTAAATAATATCAATCGTCTTTATTTCTGATATTTTTGAACAGCTAAGCAGGGGCGAAACCTTGGCATGGTGCCATATGACCTAACGAAGTGTATCGATTCACAGAATCAGGTTCATATTTCATGCTCTGACAATGCTATGTTTTAATTTACCGGTTTCGGCGCGGCGCGGCGCGGCACGACTATGGCGTTGTGGAGCGGACCGAATAGAATTCCACAACCCTAAAAGGGAGATGATAGGCAATTTGAATGTCCGATATGAAACTTTGCACGCTTCATCCAGAAAATATCCCATTTTACGCTTATCTCTTTGCAAAACAGATCACGCTGGTATATAGAGATAACGACTAAATAAGACGGGCCCAATGACCTGAATTGGTACAATCTATTTGATGAATAAGGAAAGAGTTATAGCTGGGTTGATCCATTTGATCCATTTTATACCAATATCGTAACATTCCAGCCGAGCGGGGGAGGGGGGTTAGCCATCCGACTGTTTAACACCCTCCCTGTCATACCCTATACCACCCCACGTTGGAACGATGTACAATTGCTAACAGCCTTGGTCATTCGAAGTGTAGGATTCAAAAGAGAATTCGTTGGAGCATATCCGACTAGTGAGTTGGTGGTGCTTGCGACGTGGACGCAGAGATCGTTGTCAAGCCAGCGGTAGATTATACCATCGAGGTGTTCTCCTTCAGTTTATTACTAGAACTGGTGTACCAAATATTTTATATAGCTTTGTCGGTTTACTTGTTCCAAATTTTACACCGTTTTTTCATGATCCCGAACTTATTGGCAATTTTATCATATGAATTACCATACGAACCATTTCGGAACTTACTGGACTTTTCTATCCAAATGACCAAATCGGCCATTGTGAAGTGGGCCTGATGTTCCCGTGTAATAACATATGTGCCGTCGCCGCTCATGCCCATTGTCTTTGCTCTCCAAAACTCGGAACCTATCAAAAATCTCAACCCTCGGCTTTAACAGGTAGTCGTCAATAAGCTAGTGACCGCTTCCTACCAGGGTAATACCCACTACCAAACGATTAAGAACACTGATCAACGGTTTGCTTCAGCCCATTTTTCACTCGACACAAGCGTCTGAGAGACTTTCATGGGCTGGGAATTCTTGGACGGAATCGAAGATGTGCCAATATTTTCGGCGAAAAAATGCTCTTCGAACTCAAACCAAGTGAATGCTGGGTGAGTGCTATCGCTCAATTGAGCAGGAATCAATACTAAATGGCAGCAAACCTCCACACGACTGATCGGCCGAGACCATTTCTGGGGGTCCTGTTGCGAGCTTGGGTCTGCTCTCTGTTCATCAGATAGAAAAAACACGGTGATATTATACCTAAGGAAGGCTTATGTAATCGGGAAAAGACGGGGGAAAACGAAGACCGTTAAATACGAGCAAGGTTTCGGTAAAAAAGAAGAATAATGTCCTATACGAGATTTGGATAGCCGCGATCGCCCAATTTTCCTTTAAATCTGGGCCAATCTGCGGGGCGATCCACTCTCGCCTTGATTCAGTGTCATAGCGTCATGTAGACTTACGATGAGAAGCGTTCTCAGATGCTTAAAGGCGTGGAAGGTGGAGGTCCGAGTTAAGGCGCTGCGTCAATCGGAAAGAGTTAAAAGTATCTATTCCGTATCCTAAAACAATTATGTCATAGCGTAATGAGATGAACATCAGTTTTGGCTTAGTCGATCTTGACCCCATTTTGGTCGCGCTTCGCCGCCGGTCGGCCCCCATCGTGAACCATGCGCTTGAGGACTATACGTATCTACACGGGTGTTCTAAGAATTTGGACATGTTATATAAGAGCGGTCCTTGACACATCATACAAAAGCTTTGAGTCAACCCCGGTCTGATGCCATATCGGTATCAGCTGTTAAGTGTGACAGGCAAAATCTTTTTTGACCAGAGTCACAAAGCTAGTCGGTCATGATGTGGAAAGTTGACTTTGCCGTTTTGCTGATATTTTCAGCTACTGCCAGTTGTTTACAGACTACAGTTGAGGCTCAGATGTTGCCAAAATCGTGTAATCAACTCTCAGAGCGCAAAGCATGGTACAGTACCCCTTGAGAATATTTGTTCGCATCTGACCCGTGGACGCGGCGATGTAGTCTTACTGTTTTAACAACTGTTTAGGCATACCCTGACCAATGAAGAGAAAAAGGATTACCTGGATGCAGAGTTGTGTCTCATGAAGCTGAACTATACAAACAGTCTCTTGCCAATGACACAAACAATTTTCCAAGCTTTGCAGGAGCAACATCAACTTCAGGCAGACCACGCTCATGAAGTGGTAAGCAGCAACCGTTCCGAATATATTCACGTCTTTCCCTTCCTGAATATTTGCTGATACACTATTCAATTAGGGCGCATTTCTCCCATATCACCGCTACATGACGTGGGCACATGAGCATCTTCTACAAATCGAATGTGGCTATAGTGGAACTCAACCGTTAGTAAACAATTACTCGAACCAGAAGTTTACTCAAAGTCTAACATCGGCACAGGTATTGGGACGAGCTTCAAGATGCAGGTCATTTCGTAGACTCGTCGCTGCTTGACCCAGTGTTTGGCTTTGGTGGCAACGGACGGGCTTCCGATGGATGCGTTGTAGATGGCCCGTTTGCGAACTACACCCTCATCATTGGGCCAGGCCATAACAACACAGATCATTGCCTCAGCCGCGATATCGACGATCTTGCAAGCACTGCCTCCAACGCGACCTGGTTAGAGAAGTGCAAAAAGTTTGATAACTTCCTCCAAGCATGGGACTGCATAGAATTCTTTCCTCACTCTGGTGGTCATAGTGGTGTGGGTGGTGAGGTATGTAATCAGTTGAAAACTTTCTCTCAAGATTCTCGGGCAAGTTCTGATGCTAACCTTTTAGATGCTGAACCCAATCTCAAGTCCTGGTGACCCTCTTTTCTACCTCCACCATGCGTACATTGATAAAGTGTGGTGGGATTGGCAGAATGCTAATCTGACATCTCGCCTTTATGCCATCGATGGTCCGACTGTCAAGCCAACGCAGTCTGATCCCTCTCCCCAGAGGCGCGGAGAAATCACCCAGGATGGAGACTCGGGCAATACAACAACTCTAGGACACGTTTTAAGCCTACTTAATCTGCTGCCTAACAAGACTATTGCTGACGTTATGGATATTCGTTCTGGATTTCTCTGTTATCAGTATGCATAATATATTATAACCAAGATTTAGCACAATTTATCCAATGTAGAGAATATTAGACAAAGCTCATATAATCAGAATAACCTTCCAGGGTCGTTCTTCACCTTAATAGCACAAAAGAGCAAGCAACATCTCCTCAAGAAAAAAGCCCATTTTCATTTCCCCCACCAAGATTAAAATCCTTGGGTCCAGGTTCTCCAATTAGGTTCCTAACTATGTGTTGCAATTATGTTATGAAGGATAGTCAACCAAGGTTACTTGAAGGGTGAACGAGTATGATTGAATGGATGGTATTCCCTCGCCCAAGCCCCTCTGTCCAAGACAAGCAGGGACGTTGTCAAATCGGCCATGCATGAGTCTCACACGCTATCAAGTAGACCCCATACAAAGCACTGTCGGAATTCCAACTTTTGCCTGATACGGCCCCGCAAATCGGGGGCCAGACCCCATGTTTTAGACTTCTGGAGAAGCTATCTAGATTATCGCGTTCGCTCCCGACTTTGAGCATCGGCTTTGCCGACGAACGCGGAGGCTAGCTGACTGCTTGAATGCACAGGTTGAACTTTATGCCCTTGAGCCCAGCCTTTAGAGTTATCAAGAATTCTGCAACGTCATATTGCGTATTCGGGATGGGGGTTACGGAGGTGCGTGGCAATACAGGACGGTCCTGCGTCCTTACTCCAATAACCCCGCAATCCGATCCCTGTACATCGTAATGCTCTTGGCCTAGTATTTCATCACAACTTCACACTCATTCACCAGCACTCCATCGGCTCACAATCGGAATGCGACCAGCACACAACCGTCATAGAATCTGCACCTCGCACATATAAAAAGAGAATTAGCAAAGCAAGTATAATAAAAATCCTCCAACACTAGAGTAACTGAGCCCAGCAAAAACTATCTTCTCAAGTTTTCTCAATTACTTCCACAGAGCTCCCAAATCCTGACTATCTTTTACTATGGCTTTCCCAAACTTGGAAGAGTTCCGACAATATCTCAAGGCATATAGCAATGCAGACTACGGCAAGGTCGCCAGTTACTATAACCCCGAGTTAACCGTCCTCTTGCCGAACAATGTCAAGCACGAGAGCAAAGAGTCATTCTTGCAATCCTTGCCGCTCGTTCACAGGGTGTTCAAAGAGACTATATCGCCACAGACAATTCTGATGGAAGGGGACAAATCTTTCGTTCTGATGCATTGTTACTTCGAGGCGCTATGTGACGTGCCTGAGCAAGTGTTGCAAATAGGCAAGGACTTCAAGTCTGGTGATGTTATACAGATGGTGGTCTGGGCCTTTTATAAATGGAAAAATGGGAAGATTGGATCAATCGAGTGCCTCATGAAGGAGATAAAGCCCATGGATGCTGCGAATACGAACATTGATCAGCTGCTTAAGGAAAGTCGCGATAGCGCGGATGTAAAGGCCAAGCTATAGATTTGTTACTCCTGATGTATCAACTATCTAGTATCTGGTTTGTAGACTGTTGTAACTTGTTCTTACGCGAAGTCGCCACAATCCGGCATCCCTTTTTGTGCCGCACTACCTTGTTACTTTCCAACACTATCATCAATCAAGCAGTCATTCGAGTTACTAATAGGCTCCTCATCAGCAGCGTCCGCCTCGGGCTCGGCTTAGGCTCCCTCCTTAAACGGTTGTTATCTTGAAGGTCTTGTCTAATACCTCTCACATTTGAGTAACTGCTCCCCAAAAATTCTTCTCTTTTGTTCTAAATACTTCTGGTTTAATAATCACACCATCTTCTTGCGACATGTTTGCGATACACAATGTAGGCCCCAATCCCCGTCAAGCCTAGGTCGCAAGAACTACCCGTCCCCTCATATGAAGAGCCTGTTCTTTATCAGCCGTTACCCTTGCTGGGCTTAAAGATTCGGCTTGCTCGACTTCCAAGCGACGCTATCTGTCCACGTCAATGTGAGTGTCCCAAGCGTGCGAAGGATGCGCCGTGTCGAAGCTCAAGTACGAGAATTCCAAAACTTGTAGGCGATGCGAAAAGAGGAAGGTTGAAGGCCACTCTTCACCTCAAGAGCACAACAGAGCGAGCAACGTCGGGTCCTCAAGGAAGAACACTACCTTCACTTTCCCAGCAAGATTAAAATCCTTGCCTCCAGGTTCTCCGATTGGCCCCCCGATTGTGTGCCACAATTGTGTTGTGAAGGATTGCGTTAGCTAATCGATGTTAGCTAACGAGCGGGCTAGCACGGTGGCTGGCTGATGATTCACTTCCACTATGTGGGCCCCTTTCACAATTGTGATGAGGCTAACAAGCAAGGGTATTTTTTTTGCCTAGTAAAAAAAAAAGAAAAGAAAGAGAAGAGAAGAAAAGCGTCAAGAGCCTCCGAAGTCACAAAAGTGGTAGCGTAGATACAACCAAGTTTAGCCGTGATTTGCCTCGCCAGAGAAAAAAAACCAAAATAAGGAAGGGTGTTATTTCGAAAATGGGGCGCTACAGGTGCATTAATAACTATGAATGTTTTTCATAAAAATAAAAAAAAGCGGAAGAACAAGAATTAGTAAAAATGGTGCAAAGGAGAAATATATCCGCTTGTCTGTTCCTATGATAATTTTCCGTCGTTGGCAGAGATTAATATGTACTAGCAGTCGCTAATCGCACTCCCAAAAATGTCCCCAGTTCGTGTTATAATCGTAACCACCCTCAGCTTCGGTCGTTTGGTCCTCCGAAAAGTCAATCTGCGAGAAATGCCCCCCAACTGGGTTGATATGCTCTGGAACATCATGTAACATGTTGATGCCTTGTGGCTCTTCTAAGAATGAATTATCCAGTGGCAAAATCGTTGCCAAAAACAAGTCGGCTTCTGGGGAGTGTCTGAATGAAGCATTTGCGGTTGGTGGCTGAACAAGGTCAAGAGCCACAGAGCCACTCACAGTGGATATGTCAGCAGCCAAGGCGCTCTTGTTAATATTGCGATCGGCGACGTAGTCAGGGCGCAATCTACATTTTTGTGCCGCGTGAGGATAATCGAGGATGGTGTGAATGATGCCAGTTTGAATTTCAGGTACGGCCTCAGCATCAACTCGCACGTTGTATGACTGCAGCAGAGTAGGGAGTCGGTCCGAAAGCGTAGCCTCAACGTGGTTGCGGAGCAGTCTCAGTGGCTCGTGAATGCCATCCTCGACATGTGGCGAGGGAGGTGGCTGGTGCCCTTGGAACAATTTCTCCCAGACCCAGTACCACTTCTCCTGCTCATTGAGATGCTGGGGTACGCTTTTCAGAACTTTGACCTCGTCCTCTTTTAGGCTCTCGGGCTCTGGGAGAATCGGGCAATCACCCGTTATTTTGTGAGATTCCAGTTCCGTCGGAGACGTCCATTCAGACCAGCATCGATCACAATATTGGCCTTTTTCGAGGCTATGGCAGCGATCAATGTGCTGCTTAACATCAACAAAACGCTTCAATTTGTATTTTTCCACGCAACGATAGTGTGTCAGAGGGTCTAGTTTGTAGAATGGACAGGCCCAAAGGTTACCAGGACGGATGGTACTCTCATCACCAATGTTGCCATCAGTTAAGTTGGATTTGCGACGGTCACCATCATTTTTTCGCTTTCTTAGCCGTGTCTGTTTGTTGACCCTTCTCTTAGACACACCTGAACGTGAAGTACGTGGAGGTACTCGAATCCTCTGAGTTTCTGCGCCCTGTACCTGCGACGCTTGGGACATGATACCAACCGAATCTGGCGTCAGGCACTGAGGAAGCGCCACCTGATCTGCAATGGCCATCGTTTGGTGCGAGGCCACAGACAAAATATCATGACTGTTCTGGGCTGACTTACTCCCATTTGGCCATTCCATGGTCAATGACGGAAATAAAAAGACAAAAACAAACGTGTACCATTACAGACGTCGTGAGAAATAGCACCCCATAAGAAGTGAGATTGTCGGTAGGGCGGATTTATTTTAGTATGTGCTTGATTCGGGAAGTAAGCCTTGAAAACTTGTCACTTCAGAGGTATTGAGACTGAAGAACACTGACGGATGTTGGTTACTGGGTGCTGGTAGCTTTTAAATTCAGCATATGAGCTAAGGTGCCAAGCTAGCACTAAGGCGTTTTTCGGCAAGCCGCCAACCCGTGTTCTTGGTAAAGGTGGTGGCACAATCACATTCCCAACAAGGGCCAGAGATCCCTGTAATTCTTTTCTTCTGCCGCCAAGTCTAATAACTGCAGACTCAGACTTGTTCAAAGGACTCGTCAGTTCAAGCAGCTAACCCATGTCTAGTATGATTCAGGTATTGGTCTTGAGCGGGTGAACCTCTGCATTGTCACCGACAAGAGATTTCACTCAAGAGAAAATATGGCAATGAATCTCGATGACGTCAATTATCATTCATATCACATCGGTCGAAAAAACAACATCCACAAAACCAGAGGAATAAAATCGATTCTCTAAAGTTCAAAACGGAAGAGCTCTAATCATGAAAACACTCAATCCTTTTTTTTCAGTCTTTATTTTGAAGGGCTTGTCTGGTTTCGTCAGTATGTTAGTACTTTCGGCCCCGATCTTTCCGAGGTGCAGGCCTGCTGTTTGGTAAGACGCGGAGACACAATTGTGAGAAAACTGCGGGCTCTACCTCAAAGCAATTGAAATTCTGAGAGATAGAATCATATAACCACCGTTTTGAATACTTTTATAGAATTTAATTATTTTCTGCAGTACAGTAACTTTAATTGAGCCTTTCCTTTTTTTTCAATTTTTTTTTTTTTTTCATTTTGAGCTGTAGACCTGTTCAGTAGAATCAAGATGTTGAGGCGAAACTCCATCCAATTCGATGTCACTGTGGGGCTCCAAAATCCAGGCCGAAGCCCTGGGGAGAACTTTTTGCTTTTGCAGACACTAGAGTGTTCGCCACTACGCCAGGAACTAAGCCACACCAATTAGTGCCTTCAGCCATCGAAAGATTTTCCAAGCTGAAAAATGGTATGCTGTTAGCCTAAGGGGTGTGCAATCCTGAACGTCTACATGGAGACCATCTCTGATGGTATGGCTAATTGTGAGAAAGGAGTTCAAGGCGACGCGTTACATGCTACATATACTGTGGCATATTCATCCTGGTCTTCAGTAGACTCAGTCCATTGCACAAAAGAGTATTCGAAGTCATCCCAAGACGCTAAAATTGCAGTGATCTGGTGAACCGTGACCTCAGTTCAGCCAACAAAAAGATTTTTAGCATTCGTGTAAGAAGAGTCTCGTTACACGTTGGGAGAAAGAAACTCGCCATTTCTTACAAAAAGCGACATTAAGAATGCCATTTCCAAGGTGCATACAGTGCCTACTGTAGCAGGGCAGGAGGAGGTTGCTTGGAGGGGCACCCTCTTACTCGATTGGAGCTGAGAAACTCCCGTCAGGTATGGTGGATGCGTATTTTGATTACTTAATGGAAACTGGAGACCTACCTGACACACGCACACAGCCTGGGTGACCCTACTTGGGACGCGGATCTGTAGCGAATCCGACTGCATGGGTCTAAGGCGATCTTGACCCACACATAAGGCGAACCAAGTCAAGGCAACTGGATCGCGAGGAGCTAAGACCTCAGGCTCCCAGTCCCAGTCCCGGGTAACTAAAGTGTGGCATTGTTCAAATTGCTAAAGTGCATACTATCAAGGCAATGGAGGCGTTATTCCCATACGCAATTGGCCATTAGCCATAGACTATGAACCTAACTATCTTTTATTTAAACATGTATTTCCAACTTAACAGTGCATCGTTTTCAGTTTCGGAATAATTGCTGCATTCTTCATCCCATGGGCCACACTGGGTTTCGCATGTCGTTTCCTTGACTGGAACCAGACCAGACTCGAAGTAGTCAGCCACAATCTTTTTGGTGCAATGGCTTGGAGCAGTGCCGATGGCACAATGGCCCATAGATTCTTGGACAACGAGGCCGGAGCCGGGGTGCTTGGCAGCCATGGCACGGGCCGAGTCAAGTGGTGTTACAGGGTCGAGGCGGTTGTTCAAGAACAACAGGGGTGCAGCAGGATGTCCATCAGCTAGGCTGGGAATAGCTTTGGGGGTTCCAAAAGGGCCTCTGAATAACTTATTGGCGCGAAACGGCCAACTTGAGCAGATGAATCGGATGTTGGCCCAATAAGCACCAAATAGTTGCGATTTGCTTTTTTGTTGCTGCACGTATGTGTGCCACCAAGCCGCGTCTTTGTCGATGACGCTCTCGCCGTCCCCACAAACCAAAGCGGCCATGGCCTCTGGGAGAATCTGAGCCGACTCTGTCGGATTTTGGTCCTGGCAAATATTATCCAGATTGGGTACAAGGCCATAAGCGTTAAGAATGCTGACTAGGCTGGTTGTGTTGCCCTGCATAGCCTGATCGAGCGTTTTGGCGACGATCTTGAAGGTCCGAATTGGATTGTATAAAGAAATACCGACAAATCTGCGGATGTCGTCGCCAGTAATAACGACACTAACGCCAGTCGACGACAATGTAGGTAATGGGCTATCATCAAGACTGGCAACCCAAGACCAAAAGCGATCCTTGAGTTCGGAGGCTAAGCCATCGGAGGAAGCGAGGGGGCAAATCGATGGGCCTGCCTGGTGACAGCCGCGCCAAAATTCCTCAAGGAGTTGATCTGTGTCATGGAGACTGGTGAGCCAACCCTGATTTGATATTAGTTATAGTGCATTCAAGGGCGCCATAGAAGTGCTTACAGGTCCGGTTGCATAATCATCTGCATTAACAATGCCATCGAGTACCATCCTCCCGACACGGCCAGGGTACAAAGACGCAAAGTAGTTACCCAGTGCGGATCCATAGGAAAACCCAATGTATTGTAGCCGTGGTATACTTTCAGGGTCAGTTTTACCTCTTTTTTTGAGCTCGAGGCGGGGCTCGTCTTGGCTTTTTTTCCGCAGCTCGTCGATTTTATCCACCATCTCCACCATGTCCCGAGCTACGCTGGGAGTATTCACATAAGCCATAGCGTCGCCCCATTGCTTTTCAGAAAATTCACAGCGCTGGGAAAATGCCTTTGCCATCGAAAGACTACGTTTTATTGCGTCGATGCCGTTGTCAAGCCCGGCATTCCCGCGAGCTTCCAGGACCCATGCGTTGCGAGATGTGAGGTCAGAGTGGAAGCAGTTGGAGCTTGGCGTAGTATGGCCGACTCCACGGGGGTCCCATGACAAAATCTCATAGTGGCGGCGACCTGGTTTATCAACATAACGCTGCAAATTGCGTCCGTCTGCGTTGATGTAAGAAACGCCTGAACCACCTGGCCCACCTGGGTTCACAAAAATGGTACCACCAAAAGTCGCGTCATCCTCGGTTACTACTGCAGGAAGCTTGGTTATGGCAATAACGGCGGTGCGTGTGTCGGTTTCATTTGTGTAGTCAAGAGGCAGCTCTAGACGCGCGCACTGGAACCCATCATAGCAGTCGTGGTACTCTAAGTCGCGATTGGGAGTAATGGTTTGCCAATCAAAATGGAGCGCCGCTTCAGTCGATGCCAATATTAAGGCGAGTGGGACGGCTCGGCGCATGCTGGAGATGGGCTTGATTCACTCAATTGGCGATGAACCAATATCTGCTCATAGGTCATACAGCCAGCCAACAATAGGTGGGAATACCCAGTGTTTAATACCATTGAATAGATAAATGACTAAGCTCAACAGTGGGCCGGATAAACAGCCGCCCTCCACACGTTTCTCGGCCCACTGAAGGAAGGACTCACACCGCTCCTGCCCGAAACGTCAATTTGCAGAAGTCCCCGACGCATCCACTTACTGGGCAGGTCCAGCCCCATTTTTTACGGACTCCGGTGCCGTTCCGGAGACACTATAACCAAGTTAGTAGCGGGATTGGCCAGCCATTGCCAGTACTATACTTGTATGTATTACGACTGCTTTTATATCTATTCACCCAACTAGTCATGGTTTCCAGAACGATACAGGTCTGCAAAACGCGATTGTCTAGACAACAATGCCTTGGGACTATCGAGCTCGACCAAAACACCCGCGTCAAGCACAGCAACGCGATCATAACGATGCACCAGTCTCAGTCGATGTACGACAGCAAGTACAGTATGGCTCGCAAATTCTGTTTCTATGACATTCTGCATTGTTTCCTCGGTAGCGTTATCGACACTATAGCGTGGATTTAGCACGTGTACCATCATCAAAACAAGGAAATACTTACCTGCTAGTAGCTTCATCGAGAATCAGAATTTTACCCTTACGTACCATAGCACGAGCCAGGCACAGTAGCTGTCTCTGACCAGCCGACCAGGAAGTGGCATCCAAGACCATGTCTAGACCGCCTGCATCTTTCACAATATCCCAAAGGCCCAACTTATGGAGAGCAGAAACTATGTCCTCATCCGACGCATCTTGTTGGGGATCAATGTTGAAACGGATATTTCCAGGCATGATGAAAGGCTCTTGAGTAACGACATTCATTCTCTGGCGGACTTCAGCACGGCTGTGCATGGATAAATCCACCCCATCAATAACAATGCTGCCCCGCTGGGTTTCAACCATACGTAAAAGAGACAAAGCAAGCGTGGTTTTACCACTTCCAGATGGACCACAAATGGCAATCTTTTCGCCGGCCTTTATTGACATGGTAAGGCCTTTTAAAACAGCAGGGCTAGTCATTCTGTAAAACAAACATGTTAGCATCCCGATTTCGTAAGTCGCCATCTTCATTTCATCTTGACTCAAAGAAATATATCTCAAAACTTACGAGTGTCCGGCTTCGAATTGAGTGAGTTGGATGGCGCCAGCAGAGGGCCACTCAGCAGGAAGTGGCTGCACATCAGTAAGATCTTCCTCTGGTTCCGTTGTCGCAACATAGGCTCTTATTCTGGATATTGCGCCTACAGAAGTCTCCATTAATGTCCAAAATCGAATGAGCAGCATCAGATTGCTGTTGAAGGTCATAACCATGACCAATGCAACACCAACGGCACCTGGATCAAACAAATCGCGCATGAAAACTACCATGGAAATCAGAGATACGGTAATAACCGCTACTATCATATCCAGGATGAACTGAAGACATTGTTGGACACAATTGAGAAGATAGAATGGGCGCTGTGCAAAGTTAAGCAATGACGCACATGCATTGTCAAATGCAGTCTGCCACCCAAACGCTCGGACCGTCATCGCACCACTTGTCAGTTCCAAAAAGTGCGTATAAAGGGGAGCCTTGGCCTCGATGTCCAAAAGTCGTAACTGCCGTGATGTCCTCAGATAAAACTTTTGCAACATGTACACAAGGCCCGCGACGAAAGGAATAGTGATGGCCAAATATTTGGCGTATGCTGCCAGGATAATAACTTGAGCTGTGCAGTTTCCACATGCTATTTACCATTCCATTAGATCTGAACACAAAAAATATGCAAGAAAGAGGGCGTACCGGCAAGAAAGTTCAGAGCTTGCATGGGCAGATCCATATCAATGAGATCCATATCTCGACTAAATCTGAAATCATACCATGATTAGCACTTCATTAACAAGGAAATTATCGATGTTGTATCAAATTGGCTAAAGATTAACGAAAATCAATTGTTGTTTACCGCGACTTACCGATTGGTAATATCCCCAATGTCAACATGCTGAAAGAACCGGAAAGGCGCCCTGTTGATATTTTAGCAAGGTTAAAACCATATTATACACGCAAACTAGCGGTGGTTTACCTCATAGTGGCTGTCAACACATCTTCGTGTAGCTTTAGGGATGAAGTGGAGACCATGTTGATGAACATGAGCCTGTCATACCATCAGTCAATTGTATCATGTGAAGGGAAAAGAAGACGCTTCGGTTACCCACCAACAAGCACCCGTCATCAAAAGTATACCAACAACTCCAAGGGTGATGTATACGCCGAGGTATTTACCGAGATCCGAGTTGGGATTCTTTTCATTCGCAGCAGTCCACAAGTCCACCCACACAGTTGGAAACTGGCGACAAAAGGCCCAAAGAATGACTGTCGTGAAGAAAATAACAACGATAAGAACTCCTGTCGCCCTAGCATAATATATATAGTCAGAATAGTCGCCTTTCTGCCGATCTGTGTCATCATTTGTGTCCTCGTTAAGTGTTGACCCGGTGGCTCCAGCGGAAGCTTCGTCCTCGTCATTTCCGCTGATACTAGAAGAAGCGCTCAAATTAGGGGCCCTTTCGCTCGGCTTGACCGATTCTTCAACTGAAGAGTCAGGCGATGCCACTTTCATGTTTTGAATGTAGACACTGCCGGCTTTGAGGTCTTCGAGTTTGCCATCCTCAATAATGCGACCATCAGTCAAAACAATAATTCGATCGGCAAATGGAAGGAAAACATCTGTCAGGGAGATAGATTGATCAGTAATTTACCACCGTATTCGCTAAAGTAATTCTGCACTTACTCGAATGTGTGGCAAGAATAATAGTTGTACCCATAGCTCTGAAGAGCCCATCTGCCTTGAAAAGCCGCGATGCAATCTTTTCAGTCGCTGTAGCGTCAACTCCGCTGAAGACATCGTCAAGCAGAACCACTTTGCACCGCGAGTACAAAGCCCGCGCCAGTACCTATCACTTTTGGTCAGTATCGCAATTGAGGATTTGCTAAGGCCTAGAGTTGACTTACTATACGTTGCTTCTGTCCACCGCTCAAATTTAGGCCATTACTACCCACAGCGGTTTTATCTCCCTTGGGAAGCCGAGACAAATCATCTTCGAGCCCGCATGCCCAGATGACTGTCGCATACCAATCTTTGTCAAATTCCGCACTGCAAACTATATTCTCACGAACAGTTTGACTCTGTAGCCACGGTGTTTGAGAACAATATGCAACTGTGCCAAAACTTCGCTTCGCTTGGCCTTCGGTCGCCAAAGTCTCACCAAGAATACTGCAAAGCAAAGTCGACTTTCCACTTCCCACGGGGCCAACAACAACAGTGAAGTCAGCATGACGAATACCAAGAGTAATATTGTGCAAAACTTTGCCGCTCTTCCATCCAAGGTTTTGACTGTGGAAATCCACTAGGTTGCCTTGTAGGTGCGATCGAGCAGGCACCTTCTGAAGACTCACGGACGACTTGTCAGATGAGTCAGAATCTTCACGATGCTCTTGGTTTTCGGTAGAAGATGGAGCACTGCAATACTCTTGCATTCGATCAAAGCATCCCATGCACTGAACCACCGCGGGTATTGACTGAATAAGGGTCAAGACAGGAGTTGTCAGTAGAGAAATGAGGGACAAGGATGTAAAAGCTTGAGCAGCCAGCAGTGAATCATCTTTCCGTACGACTGCGATGATGGCGTACAAAGTGAAGGTAGCAATTGGTGCCACATCAACCGGGGACTGGGCTATTTTCTGTTAGTCAATTCATACACATAAAATAAAACAATACCGAAGGTTCACAGTCGAATCAACATGGTGTGCTTACAGAGTACAATTCTCCAAATGAGCAATTTACGAAACGCGGCGGAAGCGGTGATTTCGGCGTGACGTAGCCCCTGAATGATGGAGGACAACTTTTCAGACAGTCCCAACATTTTAACAGCCTTGATATTTTCCAGCATATGGGATGACAAACGCAGTCGACTTTCCACCTTTTCCACCCAAAGTCGCTGAGCGGTGCTGGTGGAAGCCGAGAGTGGTAGAATAGCTCCAATGAACACTGTGATGCCGAAAAAACATTATTGGTTAGCTGAAATTACCACACGTCTTTTGCTAAGTAGCAGGCAAATTATACGTACCAAAGACGATTGCAATAGGCATGACGCAAGCCACACCAACCTGCCGGGCAAGAAGGTAGGCCGCTATCACAATGTCGATGCAGCATGCCCAGATTTCATGGATATATCTAAAACCAATCGCGATGCGCTCCACGTCGGTTCCCATAAGTGTAACTGCCGTGATGTCACCAAGATCTACAGCTCTGGCGCGGACGGTTTGGCCATGGATGAGCTTAATTAACCCACCACGAAGACGGATGACAAATCGAATTGTGCGATACTCATAAAAGGCAGTCGACAACTATCAGAGCGAACTTACAGTCAGCATAATGCTTCAACGGTATCAACTTTCTTCGGGGTTCAACTTACAGCCATACCAATATAGGCAAGGGCCGTCGCTCCAATCAGCCCTTTACCGAAGGCCATCGACGCATCTCTGGAGCCAACCCATGTGACAATACTATTGATAAGAAAGGGCTGGCAAAAGGTGAAGCCAGTGAGACAGAGGCGTGGTATTACTCCGGACAAAAATGGACCTAGGTATGTTCTCAGACATACTCGAAAGAGCGCATACTTGGCAGACTTGTCTTCTATAAGATTTGCATGTTAAAAAAAAAAGCATAAAGGGGGTTTTCAGCGCATTGTAGTCTGAAAAACGCATCAGGTATAGCTTTTTACTACATACCGGTTTTCGCCCAAGATTCTTGGAGCTTCCGACCAATGATTTCGCTGTCGAGCTTCGGGTCCAACTCCGGTAGGTCATGCACAGAAAGCACCTGTGTATACCCGCGACGAAAAGTGGCAGTGAGCCAAGCAAAGCTGGCTTGCCTCCAGAATCCGCTGAATGGTTCCGGAGTAGCTGGCTTCTCGGTCGAGCTTTTAAGGATCGCATCCTTTTCAAGAGACTCTACAACCAATGAGACCAATGTCAAGGCCAGGCTCAGCGAGAGCACAATGCTCGAGTTTTTTGCTTGTGGGATAAGCCACAAGGTCCTCACGCGGACAACATCAAACAGAGTTCGTACGGAGAAAAGGATAACAAGCAATGTTGAGGGACGAACTGAACGGCAGTGGTTCACGTAGGTCAAAGGAATTGCAGTCAAGACAGAAAGAACCTGCACAATATCGGCTGCGAGCGACGCATCACTGCGGTTATGATGCGAACTCGACACCCTCAGGGCAAGAAAGGCGATTTGACATGTCAATAGAGCGCCAACAGAAATCTACAGGTCACTCTAATTAGCACTGTGATATAGAAATATTATTCACATTGAAGTGGTCCTTTTCAACAGTTACCTGAACGTACAAGTTTAGCAAACAGCAGCGCCGATCGCTGGACGCACTGGCGGGTCCTCCACAGCGACCATGCGGGCAATGGCAGCAAAAGCAAGAATAGAGCCGAGGGCAAACAGCTGAGTATCAGATCCTCAAATTTGATCGTGAAATCGAAACCACGGCAGGCGATATTCACACGCGGGCCGAACAAATCATCGGCACCGCTTGGACAGCCCGTCAATGAGTCCATTTCTCGTTTGCAGACGCAGCAAGAACACCTGCGGCTTGCAACAGCCATATACAGTGGTACGGGCGATTTACTCACTATCGGCGCTAAAATGAGCCAACTGAATTGGCCGTTCTTCTGGGCCAGTGCCCCATTTCGGAATCCGAAACCTCGCCATGTGCTCCACTCCATGTCGATGCCGATCTTCCCGGCCGTGGCTCCATACCGCGTAATGGACCAATCAAGAAACCTAGCACAGCCTCCCCCACCAATCAACGCCTTCATGGAGAGATTGGTCCCTTTTCTCTGCCCTGCATTCCGTTGGTGCTGGGCTATGCAAAGGACCCATTCCCTCTCCATCTCGCAGAGACAGGACATGGCACACCTTCCCTTTCCATACCCCGGAACATAAGTCCACAGACGCAGGGACCTGTATGTCAGCACAGCCATGAGACCCACTGGTAAAGTCGGTAATTTAGGGCTGGATAGACTTGGCGACGAGTTCATTCGATTAGGGGCCTGGTAACGTTGTTTCTCGAGAATAGGATTCCCGAGGACGTAAATGTGTAGCAATTTACTTTTCCCTTGTCATACGTCATGTGAGAGTAATTTAGGTCTATCGATGGTGTTTTTTTTAGAGTTTGTTTATGTTTTGTTCATTCGTGTGGTAAACGGAAACATCACGGCGGAGTTGGAAATACAAGGATACCAAATTTGCCTTAATCATTCACAATACCGAGGTGCAGTGGTCATAAGTGCATTTACATTATTAAAAAACACGAAATTCAATTTTATTTCTCCATTTTAAATCACAAAACCACAAGACATTTACGGATATTAATTCTGTTGTGAAAGCCACTATTTGGCTTCCTCTACCCTGTAGGAAGAGTTTTTGAGAATGTTCAAGGCTAAGCGCGAGATGGGAGTGGGGCTAAGAATGTCAAAAATCGACAAGCGACTGTTGAACTCCTTCAAAAACCAGTTGCGCACTTCTGTAGCTTTGAGAGAATCGACTAGAAAATGTTAGTAAACAGATCAGCACTGATCAAGACTGGATTGAACTTACCTCCGTAGGCTGTGACTGGCTTATCTACATCGATATTTGCTGCATCAGACGACATGGCTGCAGCAACATGAATGCGCAAAGCATCCTCAATAATCAATCTGGCATCTTCTGTAGACTTTGCAGATTTGATAGCTTCCTCGTAGTTTACCTTCTGAGTCTTTTCACCCGCCTCATTAGATGCCGTCTCACGGTCCAGTCGATGGACGAATTTGGGATCACTTGGCCAGCGGCTGCTCAGGCCGTCGTCAATTTTTATGGAGCTTGAAATTCCAACCACAACTTGGCTGGGAATTGGCGCACCACTCAACCCAGTCCCACGCGTAGCGAGATTGATAGCAGCACGGACCTCGTTCTTGCTGACCATGACAGACGCGAGATGTGGGAATTTCTTCACAAACTCGTCTACTGAACCGACATTGCCCGTGTCGATGGCTACAAGGCCCAAGTTCAAGCTGACGGCGGGAAGACCCTTTTGTCGTCTGTGAGCTGCGAGTGCATCTTCAAAGGTATTTCCAGCGCTGTAGTTGGCCTGGGCACTGTTTCCGATGATACCCGAGATTGAGGAGAGCAGGATAAAAAAGTCAAGATGCTCACCACAGCCTAGGGCTGTGTGCAGGTTCCAAGAGCCGTGGACCTTGGGAGCCGTGGCAGTCGCCCATTGCTTGCCGGTCATGGACTCCAAGGGGGAATCGGCGAGCACCATGGCGGCTTGGATGATGCCGCGGATGCGCCAATTTTCCTTTTCTGCTTGTCGTGCAACATTTTCGACATCGGCAGTACTGGTAATGTCGCAGCGCACCACGTCGCATCGGCATCCGTGCTGAGAGAGGTCATTGATTGTGGCCTGAGCCGCGTCAGTTGCCTTTCCAGACCGCGACAGCAGTAGAATATGACGCGCGCCTTGCTCGGAAAGCCAGCCTGCAATTTCCAAGCCCAACGCGCCCATTCCACCAGAAATAATGTAAGTACCAGCAGGATCAAGCTTGCTGTCGCGGGATGGAAGAGGGCCCGAAACTAGCATAGGAACGTAGGACTCAGCATCAAACGAAAAGATACTGCGGTCATGGTCCTCTGTCGATTTGAACAGGAGGCTCATCATTGATGCAGGTTTCAAGCTGGATGCTGAAATTGACGGTAGAGCCAAAACATTGTTTGACAATAAACTGAATACTACCTTCTTTACATCTCGCATGTTTAATGTTTCAACATTACTGGTGCTATAATGCTCCAAGGTGAAATTGAAATCGGGCATGGCTGTTCCAAGGCTGCTTTTGCGTTTAGTCGAGCTATCGATGGTCACGAAACGACCTCCTGCAGCAAGACTGGCCATGAGATGCTGTACGTTCGAGGGGTTGTGCAGCGACGACAAGATGAGCTCAACACCAGAGCCACCGGCCTTGGTCCGGATAGCTTTGCTGCATGAACGCGTCATTCGGCGGATAATGGTGCAGGACTGCAATTCGCTGTCAGACACCTTTTCACCGTCCGGTACCACAACAAATGTGTGTAGGCCAGACCAGTGCGCAATTTGTGCTAGCGAGGTTCGCAATGCTCCATCTTCGACATCGATCACCACACTACCAGTCTTGGTATCTCGCTCTGTTTGGAGTTCTGGAGTTGCGCTACGAGGGGGCGAGTGTCCTGCACTTTCGGGGGGCGTGAGGCTCGGAGTGAGGATCTTGTTGCTGAAATAGTCGACTGGATGTGGCAGACTCTTGACATTTGCCAGCGCTTGGCTAATGGTGGAGGAAGTGTGCACCTGTTGACCGACGAGAAGATGGTGTGCTGTGACGAGTGGCGTGATCCAATATGCTACTTGCGCAGGCGAAATACTGGCTGGTAGTCTGAGCAGGTCGGATGTTTTTGTGATGAATGAGGTCTGCACATCGAGATCCGTAGAGACGTTGAGCGGCAGAACGAAATCACCCACCTTGTATTGGGACACTGAAGAGCCGACATGGCTGACAACACCGACGACACTGCAGGATAGCGGGCCAGATTTGGAGTTTGGAGCAGAAATATACCTGGTTTCAACCATAGCCTCGTCTGAACCGACGGCAGTGAGCGGCTCACATTGGGTCCATTGCATTGTGCCCGTTGAGGCAGATAGTTGCAGGGGTTGACCGTAGTCCTTTAATTTGGTTTCGATTGTCGTGTTGCGACCTGAAGATAATTCAATCTCGGCATCCATCATCGTGTCGCGAATGAGGCGAGGAATGAAGACTTTGCCTTCAGACTCAGCGAATTCGGTCTCAACAGGTAGGTCAGAGCCAACCCCCGGTAAAGTGTTGGCAAGGACCTTGGTCACAATATTAGCTACTTCTTGGTAGTTCTTCAGGTTCCCTGGCGATATGTCGAGATGAGGCAGTACTAGTTGCGGGTACTCTGCACGGACTGTTCGCAGCAAGCCTTGAGTTAAGCTGTATTTCAACCCATCTTCATTAGGTGTCATCAAGCCACCCGTTGTCAGCCAAAGCACATAGCGCGCGCTAGCGACGAGATCTTTGAAGCCGATCAAGTCATTCTCCACCCAGCCGTATACAAGGCTGTCAGAATATTCAACAAGCGATATGACAAAAGCATTGTTGGTATCAATGGGCATTTGGTGCTATTGATTGTAGATAAGTCGTTAGCAATTCAAGAAAAAAAAGGAATTAATGCGAAATATCTTACCGTGTTTTTGATGGTCACTTCAATCCCGGCCTCTGTTAGCAGCGTAATTAAAGCCCCGCGCAATTGCAAGACGTCGTTATCTTCTCCCTTGCTGTTCTGTTCAAGGATAATGACGCCCGATTCTTTCAATGTATCCAAGGATGAGGGTGCATCAATTTTTACAGCAACACTGCCATTCTCGTCAGCTTTAACATATTCGGCCAACTGGTTGCTGGTATCCAGCATCATCAATCGCCCATGAGTTTTGAGAAGGCCAGATAGAGACTGCGAAAGTGGCGCTGCCTCAAGATCTTCCTGAGTGGCCAGAATGATGGCATCATAGGGTCCATTGGCAGAATACGCCTGGAAGTATTCAGATAGCGAAGGAGAGGCTCCACCTGTTCCACCTTGTGACATTGGAGGAAGCGCACACGTGAATAACTCACTGAGGCCGCCAGACCTCTCATGCGAGGCAACCTTGGCACTAAGAGCCTTCTGGAGAGAATCATTTTCTTCAAGACCAACAAAAAAGATTTTTTGGTTGGCATGCTTGTGTAGGAAGCACTCAAGCCAACAGGCGAGCTGCGACTGGCTATCATCGCCTGAAATTTCTTGCACTTGCATGAAAGAAATATCCTCTTTCCACACCAAGTCGGCTGCACGACGATTGGAAATGACTCTGCTTTCTGTACCATCGCCGAGGGATACGTCGGACGAATCTCCGACGTCACTCAAACCCATTGACTCAATAACTATTTGAGGACTGCTAGCATCCGATTTGGCAAAAGTGATGTCGGTGACAAGAGAGGATTTTCCCAATCGTTTTGTTGACGCCATTCCAAGGAACTGGGACCCAGGACTCGAGGGCAAATCAGCCGAGATAAAAACACGCTCGATTGAAACCGGGACAGCTGGGCGGACAATGTCTTCCTGGGTTTGTAGCGCAGCAAAAGCAAGATGGAAAGCCGAATCCAAGGTTGCAGGATGCAATAGATGTGGGTACTCGTATTCCATGGGCATGATAGACTTGGTGTCCGGGATAGCGAGAGTGCCACAAGCAGTACCAGTAGTAGAGGTCTCGTTGATCTGAGAAGGAACAGTACTGATGCTCTCGAGGGCTTGGAAAGTTGGCCCATACTCCAAGCCGATTGAAGCAAGGTGGGCGTAGAAGGACTTGACATCAACGGTCTGTAATGCGAATTGATGAATTTCTTGTAGTTTGATCTTGGTGGACTCCCACTCTTGCTCTTGCGCTTCCTTTTCAAACCCAGCATTTTCGGAATCAGCAAGATACTCGTACACAGCATTGACTGATCCAGTGACGTGCCGGCGAACAGGCTGGTCAAAGGTGTCAGTATAAATGCTGAAATCATAAACCTCATCAAGCACCGTGTTCGGTTTAAGGGTGATGGATATGTCAGTTGCTGACCCATCCTCGGGGAGAGCAAGACCCGTCTCGAAGGTCACATTGGTTAGCTCGATGCCCTTGATGGATTGGCCTTCCTGCTTATTTGCCTCTGCCAATTTTAACACAGCTTCAATTGCCATGACAAGGTATCCCGCCGCAGGAAACAGACAAGCTGAAGCCACGCGGTGGTGTGCCAGCCAGGGATTTTCAGCAACGCTGAGCAAGTTGCGCCAGCGCGGCTCGAAGGGATTTTGGACATCGACTGGCATACCGAGAAGATCAGTTCTGGGTTCCTTTCGCAGGCGGACCGCACGGCTGGCCGAATGCTCGTGCCAGAAGCTCTTATCATGCTTCCAAGGATACATGGGGAGGCGTGGAAGCATGGAAAGATCCAATTTAGACGATTCAGGCATCCTGTTGACCTTTGATAGGTCAATTGAATGCCCTGTAGACCAAAGGAATCCCGCAGCCTCGAGAGCTGTTCTCCGAGCATGGTTACCAGCCACCAACACGGACTGATATGGCAGCTTCTCGGTCAATCGGGGGCTGATGGCGGTGAGAATCTGCTTGATGGGGCCCTGGAGTGTTTTGGAGGGCCCTATCTCGATAATTGCACTGTACTCGGTGTTCGACAGATCCTCACCATTGGCGTCGGAACCAGTGACAAGGTTACGAAGCGCCCCAGCAAACCGGACAGTACTCAACATGTTTTGCATCCAATATGCGCCGCCAAGTCGGTTGCCCTCAATGCGATCCTCAGTTACAGAAGAATACATTGGAACTTGCATTGGTCTCAGCCGCTCATCTAGTCCTGCGAGGAGGCGTGTGCTATCTTCAGACACAACCGCCATGACGGGAGAGTGGTAGGCAACTCCCGTACGGAGCTGGCGAGAGAATTTCCCATCCTTGACCAAAGTCTCGTGAACCTCAGCAATTGCGTTGCTCTCACCAGACAGGGTTACACTGGATGGGCTGTTGACACAAGCAATTGTGACGGCCTCGTTGTCGGCAATGTATTGAGCTGCTTCGGATTCTGAAAGACCAGCTGCAAGCATGCTACCTTGAACTCCTGACCGTGAGGAAACGACGCTAGACAGAGTACCACGATAGTATGCCACGTACATGGCATCTTCGTGAGACAAAACTCCAGAAGCGTATGCGGCGGCTAGTTTGGTGTCGAGTGTGTTAGTGGTCAGCTGTTTCTAATGGATAAAGGGAAAGAAATTAAAAAATAAAAAAATAAAAAAATCATACCAATTTCACCCGATGAGTGTCCAACTACAGCGGCCGGCTTTACATTCCATGTCGCCAGCAAATCCACCAAAGCTACCTGAATAGCGGTGCAGAGAGGTTGAGAATACAGGGCCTGTCCAAGCTCCGCCGCGGTGCCTTTGCGGAGCATCTGTTCAATATCCCAATCGGCACCGCAATCTGCCACTACCTTCTGACTTCGCTGAATGCTTGCGCTAAACACTGGATCATCCAGCAACTCGCGAGCCATACCGACACGCTGAGCACCTTGACCTGTGAATACAAATGCCACTTTGTTCTTGGTAGAGGCACGCGCGCGCGTGAGATCTGGAGCTTCAAGGGAAGTGCCGAGATCTGCTAAGTTGTCTGCGACGACGAAGCTCCGAAATTCGAGCTCAGTCCTTCGGTCGGCAAGAATATGGCTGAGTGATTGCATTGTAGAGAGGGCACTTTGAGTTGGCTCTTCCTTGACGAATTTCGCATAATTTGAAGCAACTTTGCTCAAGCTGCCTTGATCCTTGGCCGAGACGACGAAAAGATGATGCTTGTGCTCCTCCTCCAGACTCTCGCTAGAGGTGACATTGTCTTCACTAGCGGAACTGTTGTCTGTGCTAGGATGGGATGGGGAGATATCCGAGTCGGAGCTGGCGGATGAAGAAGATCCATCTTCTGGTGAAATTTCATCCGATGAGCAGAGTGGAAGGGGAGGTGGCTGAGTCGTATGACGTCCATCTAGTCCCCGCGACGACAGGTAATGTAGTGCATCATCTAGGATAGCGTGTGCGTTTGCACCACCAAAACCAAACGAGTTGACACTGGCCCGTCGAACACCCGTTTGAGGCCAGGGCAAATTCTCCATGGGTGCAACTAGATTCCAATCTGCCATGCGCAATTTGGGGTTGAGGGTTTTCAATTTTGTCACTGCTGGAATCATGCCTGCTTCCAGACATAGGACAGTTTTGATCAGACCGGCCAGACCAGCTGCGCCTTCTGTGTGGCCAACATTGGGTTTTACACTGCCAACGTAGAGCGGCCCGTTATCCTCAACCCTTCGGGCAGCGCCAATAGTTTGGGAAATGGCGTTCATTTCGATCGGGTCCTGGTGAGAAAAAAGTGTCAGAAAATCGAGTTTCAGGGGTACAGAGAGATGATATCTTTACATACACCAAGCGGTGTTCCTGTTCCGTGTGCCTCAAAGTAACAGGTGTCGTGCATGGAGAGTCCAGCCTTTTGGTACGTCTCTCTAATAAGCTCTGCCTGAGCATCGCCACTTGGAACTGTCATACCTGTGGTCTTTCCATCAAAATTGGTACCGGTAGCTCTGATGACAGCACGAATCACATCGCCATCCCTTATGGCAGATTTGAGCGGTTTCACAATTACAGCGGCAACACCTTCACCTCTTCCATATCCATTGGCAGCTGCGTCGAATGTGTGGCTGATGCCATCCGGTGTGATCATGTGCATGGCCGTGAACTGTGCCATAAGGTTAGGATGTAGAATGAGGTTTGTACCTGTGACCAAGGCCTGATCACACTCGCCGGTAAGGATAGACTGGCAGGCCAGGTGCAAGCTATAGAGGGTTGATGAGCAGGCTGTGTCTAGTGACAAGCTGGGGCCTCTCAGGTTGAAGAACCATGAGATCCTATTTGCCAAGACAGACTTGGCTGTTCCACTACCTGGATGATCGCCCAAGCGGAATAAATCTCCTTCGGCAATCTCCTGATAATCGGCCGTCATAACACCGCTGTAAACACCTGTTCTACTATTGGATAGATTTTGCATCGGTAGACCGGCTAGATTGGGTAGAGGTTATTAGCCACAACGCGTCCCCACAATGAAATATGGGAAAAATACCATTTTCGAAGGCTTCATAAGAAACCTCAAGCCCAAGTCTCTGCATAGGGTCCATCGCAGCAGCCTCAGTGGCTGTGATTGAGAAAAAGGGAGCGTCGAAATGCGCCACATCGTCGAGAAAAAAACCGGATTTAGTAATGACCTAAGTTAAGACGCGAAATGTATTAGCAATCACCATTTGTGGTTAAGTGAAATAATAAATTCATTAAATGCTATTTTGAAAAGCAACGTTCTGGATTCATGTTCAGCATTCTACTTACTCCTCCACGTCGGGCTCTCGACGGGTGATACCACGCATCTGCATCAAAACATCGTTCGGGGATTCGGCCGTGACCGCTTCGACCCTTCTCAATCATATCCCAAAATTGGGCTGGCGACGATACATCAGAAAAGCGGCATGCCATGCCCACGATCGCAATGGCCCCATCGTCCAGGGCTGCGAGCGCATCTGGCTGCGAGTTGGCCCTACTTTGATTCATCTTGATTTAATAATGTTTAATGATTTCAGAATGGGACGATGTTATGGGAGGATATTTGTTTGCGAGTCGCTTCCAGCTCCGATTTTTTTGTTGACTTGCTTCTTTCTACCATGAAGGCTCGAAGCAATGCCTTAAATAAAATTCTAGTGGTTTGAGCTACTGTTTACCTGACCAAAAGGGGCCATGGGCCGTTGTCAAGCTTAATCCTTCGGTTCACAAGGCCCGTGGCATCATTGCAGAGAGGAGTACAATGAATCTATGGTAGAATGTTAGTGCGGAATACACAACTTGCGGTGTAGGTACATACTACAACCTATCTGAATTGCCCTGACGCCATGTACTCCTATCAAATCCTCTATACATAACTATGTATACAACATCCTTTGTCGAAACGTCGCTAATCACGGAATAACGTTAGCCTGGTAGTTGGCCTGTAACGTTGTACGATGACAATACCCTGTTCACACATTGTACATGGGTGCCAAGAAATCCCGGGGAACTGGAAACACCATGTGAGGTTGGGAATCCCAACAAGGAAGTTGGATTCCTGACGGACTTCGTTTATTCGGACACCGAAAGCGGATACGCTTTGTAACTAAATACAGTAATCTAAAAAGTCCCTTGTTTTACCACTAAAACTTTTGTTCAATCTTTCGATTCAAGATGTTGGACAATAGAGTCTAAACAAAACTCTTCAACCGGAAAGTACATTGTCGCCGGCTTGTAGTATTTTTCCGAGTTATTAGTGGGCTAGGCTGTTTAGGTAGTATCCATCTCTGATACCAAACGATAATAGGTTGGTTGTGTTTTGAGTTTACACGACAATGGTCCCAATAGGGTAGGTCAAATAATGCATAGGGAAAATCCGGGGTCCGGTATTGTGTTGCCAGCCGCAAATAATTTCGCTGAGTACTGAATCTGACTCCGGAGAGCGAAAATCCCGTATCGATCCACACCCCATGTCGGTGTCCGAACTGGGGCATTTACTCAAAGCAGCTCAGGACCTTACTCCCGCTGCACTCACTCAGCTACTGTTGTCAGTGTCAGCAGAATTACTGAAGTTTTCACCATAAAGAGTCAATATTACCAGAATATCGCCATTTAACGGTATGAATCATCATATCACCCTGTTTTGTAAGGCAATATGAGTGCCTATGTGATGGGATGTGGAATGTGGGATTAAAACCTGTGGTGTGTTACTTGTTTTGGCTCTTAACAATCACAGAAATTGCTTGGTAGTTGTAGTTCATAATGTCATTTCTTTTCCGTGCACCCTAACTAATCTACCCCATTCCATCATGTCCAAAATAAAGCGCAGGTAGTTGATAATAAAACAAGCGTTGACAAACTTTTTCATGGATCGCATAGAGCCCCTCACACCCTTCAGCGCCGAGATTCCCGATGCGTTCCCCAGTGTGTAATAATGTCACCATAATTCCTTTTTCGATTTCCAGGGTCCTTCCAACTCCGTCAGCACCAAAGCCTCTCACTGGCCAAATCACTCCGAGACCCTGGCTGGAGACACCCTTCCGCTTCCTCCAGCACGCTGTACAGATGCTGCTCCAGATCACTCTGCAGTTGACGAAATCCGGACACCGGGGTGCCCCCTGGCCCTTCGGAAGCTTCTCTCGCATACATGGAGGACTTGCCAATCAGAGGTGTTATCCGCCTCAGCTCGTCTAACAGAATTTGGACAGAGCCAATGATGTGGTTGCTGCCCTGCCTGCTCCCAAGCGAGGCTTTTGCTGCGGCCACGGCCTTGGCGTATCTGTCAACCATGTGGAAACATATGAGTGAGACAATGATGGAGATTTGGTAATCTGCAGCTAGACATGCACAATCCAGGATGGCTGACACCTGATCTGTGGCCCTTCGGTTTGCGAAGATGACATCCCCGACGATGGTTTTGGCATCTCCGTTGGTCGTCGCCCACGCGAAGTCGCTTGACGAGCTGTCGTTTCGGATATCGAGGAGAACAGAGGTTGCATGGGCCAAGCAGTTGTGAGCAGACCCTGGTGAATTATCTGAGGGACTGCTGCTGGAACCTTGTCTCAGCCCATTTGGTGTTCCGCTGGTCTGGCTGGCGCCTGTAAGATGTGGCACGTCGCTTAGGTTCCACTCCTCATGGTAGGTTGAGAATGCGGCAATGTCGCAGGCGATGTCGCGGACGCTTTCGGTCCATGCCGATGGAGGCAGCCATGAGTTGAAGTCCCATGCGGCTCCGTCGGATGCACATTCATTCAGGGATATGTCACACGTGTCTTGCGGCGGGCTTTGAACCAACGAGGCTTTGGCACAGGACCCTGATGCGGGAGGTCGGCCGTATCTGTTGGATGGTGCATATAAACACTCCAGCCCTCGCTCTACACATCGCGCACACTCTGGTCTTGTGGTGCTACATTTGACCTTTACCGTCGCACAGTTTGTGCAGCTCCTGCGGAACTTTTGTCGAGGCTTGACTTGTCCAGACATCTTCAGGCAATCAGGCAATTGTGTCGGCGGTTGGAGAGGGTTGTGAACGTATGTATGTCTTGTCTTCTAGAAAGAACTCTAGAACTGCCAGGGGCAGAAAGGAGGATGCTGTTTAAAAGGCATTGTGCCCGTCAGCGCACCGACGCGCCGGTGTGTTAGTTGCCAGCGTGCCTGTTTTTTGGCCGAACATCAAAGGGTCCTGCGGATCCACCCTCATGACAGCGCTGCCGAGCCATAGTGTTGCAGGGTTGGGACATGGCGTGGTTGGTTGACTCTTCCGAGACGCTGTGTTACTAGGCCCACCGTCACGGTACGATTGTTCCTGGGGCAAGCAGACGCCAATGTCTCGGGCTTGTTGCAACCAATCAAGGAGCTAGGGAGCAGCACTTGTCAGGATGCGATAAGATATCGTCATCCCGCCAAAGCGGAGAGATGCACGTGGATGTTGTGGTAGACACGGCACCAGCCGTAGCCCTGTCCACACTCCACATAGGGCACTTTTGGCCTGGTCTAACCCAATCGGAATACCCCCCGACCAAGCTGCCGTCTAAATGAACTAATATTGCTAAGTGCCCTGCGTACAAAATGCCAGCAAATCTTGACAAGGAAGGTCGCGGGGTCCAACGAATTTAGGCACTGCACGTCTGGTATGTGGCGATTGATCACCACATGATCGCCACCAGTGGCGAGCGAACTTCTGTGCAGCACGCAGCCACCAAATTCAGCCGCATTGGAGACAACTTATTTTCTTGTCTGGTATGGTGCTCTGTGAGGGAGAAGAGACATCAGCTCAACACACCAACTTACAAGGATACCCCCTGGGAGCACGCGACCACTGCCTGCTCAAGGATCCATCTGCCGTTCGTGGCACAGCGCCAACGTAATGATAGTATTGGCGGATATCCTGTTTCCTCTTGGTCCATGGACATCCGAGAGGAGACAGATAAAAAAAGAAGCCTATGGGGTGATCCGAGTAGCGGTTTCAATTTCAATCCTTCTGAACTTTCGCGGTTCTCTTGAGTGAATGTAGCTAGTACATGCGCCACTAGCACTAACCTGGTTAAAGCCACTGCCGAATACGGAATTGGTGGGGATGTTTCTGACGGTTTGCGCCCGTAAGTTAAGGTGCTCGTTTCGGACTCATTTGACAGAGTTGAACCGACAAATCGACGGTTGTGTTTGTTACTAGGATAACCAGGATATATTAATTGATTTCTGGTGATTAGAGACTTGTGGAGATTTTTCAATAGTAAAAAAACATAGATTTGACTCGTTCTCGTTTACTTGCGCCCGTTGCGTTGCCAAGTGGTTATTTTCCGGTGGCCGGCAAAATAGGAGCCGCGTGGTGGGTCAGGCAAAACGAGCTGGCAGGGCAGCATTCCTTTCGGTACAGTTGCTTCATTTAGGGGACTAATGTACATGCCCATCTTCACCGACTTGTGCTAGCCGTGGTGTGCTTTATTTGCTCTGTCGGATATGTCCCACATTTTCGGACTCCGGGACGCATTGTATCCCTGAGCATCGGGACGTTTTTATATTGTACTTGCTGGGTTTTGTTGGCGGGATTACGGTGACCGCGTTTTAGTTAACTCGCAATTCCAATGGCATATGCCGACGCAGTCAAATCCTACGGGGAGTTTTTTTCTTCTTCTTTTCTTCGGAGCGGGCCGAGAAGACAGGGGAGATTGGTATCCCGGCAGAGACTTGTCCAGAGTGGCGGAACACCCCCAACATCCTCTCACTGTGAGAATATCGTATAGTTAGCCTCAAGACAATGCTTCATTAAAATGCTTTATCGCCAGTTTGAGGTTTTCAATACTAGATCACCCGTGCCAAGTTCAATATAGTCGTGTTGCAACTTGAAGCTTTAATATCATCTATATACATTCACTGTATTTGATCACACGGCTTCCGCAATTGTCTTCATTTTGAACATTGCAATAACACCACAAAATTTTCACGATGGCCCCTATCATAAACGACAACTCCGGCATTGCTGTGGCGGCTGAGACCGGAGAGAAAAGGCCATTGCTCAACACCGACTCCCAAGAACTTGAAATCAAAACTGGGCCAGCATCTGTCTCCTCTCATGTCGTTACGGAGATGGACACCATGACTGAAGATGTATCATCTTCAGATACTGCATCCAAGGATTTTGCATTCGAGGACCACGAGATCGCGAATGCATTCCTCGCAGAATATCCTGATTATTGTCTTGATGACATTGAGGATATATACCCTTGCACACCACTTCAAGAAGGTATCTTGATGAGTCAGTCGCAAGAAACGGAAGACTACATTATCCGCGCAACAATGGAATTGAATGAAGTCAATGGCGCGACTTTCGATCTTGGTCGTCTTCAGAATGCATGGGATAGCATTATTAGCCAGTCCAGCATCCTAAGAACAGTTTTCGTCCAGTCAACTACTGGAGAGGGATTGTTTCAGCAGGTTGTTTTGAGGGACGTGCCCACCAAAATCCGGGAAATTCAAAGTGAAACCCTCCAGGAGATATCTACTAAGGAGCCCACTTGGGGAGATAATTATGTTGCCCCCCATTGCTTAACATTTTGCAAAACCCAACACGGCCTTGATGGCTTGAAGTTGGAAATCCACCACGGAGTCGCTGATGCTATTGCGAGCATGAAGATTCTCCATGAACTTATGCGACTTTACGATGATCCAAGTCAACTGTTGAAGGGGGTTCCCTTCCGTAGCTTCGTGGACCATCTCCAGAAAAGCTCGGAAGAGAAAAAGTTAGAATATTGGCAAGAGTTTCTTGCTAGATCACAGCCGACAATGTTCCCCAAACTTCGAGTTGGCGGAACAGAAAAGCTTTCACGGAGGCAGCGTCGACAAGTATTGCTCAACAGAGAAGGTGTTTTGAAGTTGGTCAAGAGCAAGAAAGTCAGCTTTTCCTTACTCTTCCACGCCGCCTGGTCAGTGCTCCTACGAGCATATCTGAGAAATGATGACGTAAACTTTGGTTACATTTCATCTGGCCGCCATGACATCCCCCTTCCTGAAATTCAAGAGGCTCTTGGTACCTATATCAGCATGATGGTTACTCGAGCCCGAATGGACGACTCTACCAGACTGGTTGATCTTGCGGCTCAACTACGTCGAAATATCTCTAATTCTTTGAACCACGAGCAATGCTCCCTCGCTTCAATTCAGCGTAGAGTGGGGTTCAATTCCGGCATATTTAATACGTTAGTGGACGTTCAGAGGCGGGCCAACCTTCAGCGCACATCTGAAGAAATCAGTCTTAATCTCATTCATGTCCACACAGTAGCCGAATACGACGTCGTTCTGAACATCCAAGATACTGGTGATGAGCTTCTTGCCACCTTGGACTATAAAACGAGTCTTTTAGGTGATGATGATGCTGAAAATATTATCAGCTGTTATTCCACCATTATTGACCAATTTCTGGATGATCCTGAGCGAAGAATAGACACTCTAAATCTATTCAGCCAGGCTCACCATGGTCAGCTTGCGCAATGGAATGATGTCGAGATTCCAGTGGAAAACACCTGTGCCCACGACCTATTTGAGGCCGAGGCTGCTCGACATCCTGATGAATTGGCAGTCTGTTCTGCTGATGTCAACTTCACATACCAACAGCTAAGCACGTTGAGCAGTCGCTTGGCAACCCGCCTAGTGTCCCTAGGGGCAGGTCCAAGCTCTATGATTCCCTTTTGCATGGAAAAGTCACCTTGGGCGATTGTAACCATGATGGCAGTGATGAAATCTGGAGCAGCATTTGTGCCCATGGATCCCACTGCGCCTCCTCAGCGATTGACAGGCATTTTGGAAGACACAAAAGCCTCAATCATCATAGCGTCTCCTACCACCTTGTCTCTATTGGAGCAAATAACATCCACCCAAACTCTGGTTCTTATCAACGAGGATCTTATCAAGATCTTGAGTGATGAGGCAAACGACGACAGCGGAAAGGTTGATGACGAAAATTGCGTTAGCCCTGAAGACACAGCGTATGTTCTCTTTACTTCGGGCTCAACAGGAAAACCAAAGGGTGTCGTTGTTCCCCATCGCGCTCTCTGCTGCAGCATGTACGCCCACGGTGCTGCGACAGGGATCCAGAGGACCACCAGGGCGCTACAATTCGCCTCATACACCTTTGACTCTGTTATTGCTGAAGTATTCACTGTCCTGATACATGGCGGCTGTGTTTGCGTGCCTTCAGATGAGGATCGTATGAATAATGCAGTGGGCTTCATCAAACAGTTTGATGTCAACTGGGTTATGTTGACACCCACGTTTGTCAGAACTCTCGACCCCGCAACTATTCCAGGAGTTGACACGCTGGTACTCATTGGAGAAGCCGTTGATCAAGGTTGTTTAGATACATGGCTAGGCAAGGTTCGACTCTTCAACGGATATGGGCCTACGGAGACAACTGTCATTTGTGTGGCACGTCAGTTTCCAGAGTCCTCTGAGATTGACCCGGCCAACATTGGAAATCCTGTTGGCTGCAGAGCCTGGGTTGTTGATCCGGTCAACCACAATCTTCTATCACCCATCGGCGCGGTCGGAGAGTTGATAATCGAAGGACCAAACATCACCAAGGGATACTTGGGTGATCCCGAGAAGACAGAAAAGTCTTTTATTACCACCCCGCTTTGGTCATCTCGCTTCAATACATCTTCGCCCACCACTTTCAGCTTTTACAAGACTGGAGACTTAGTAAGAAACCTCAGTGATGGCACGCTCAAGTTTTGTGGTCGAGTGGACAGCCAAGTGAAAGTTAATGGTCAAAGACTTGAGCTTGGTGAAGTCGAAACTCATCTGTTAAGTGACTCTTCCACAGTTCAGGCTCTTGCTGAAGTACCCAAGTCTGGCCCATTTGAGGGTAGACTGGTGGCTGTACTACGTCTCAATGAGACTTCGGAAATACAGAAGCATGAATCTCCAGATGTCTTGCAACTCATCGCAAAGGAGTACTGGAATACAGCAGCCGAAAAATGTGACCAGTTGAGCGATAAACTTCACGCATCCTTGCCTGCGTACATGGTACCAACTGTTTGGATTCCTATTCAGAAGATGTCTCTATCATCATCTGGTAAATTAGACAGGCAGAAAATTAAAGGGTGGCTATCCTATATTGATGGTGAGGCACTGAAGAGTATAAATGAATTTCAGACCAGCGCTACAGAGGAAAGTGGCGAAGATGATAGCCTGTTTCGGGACAACCAAACCGCCTATCACATCCGCAAAATTTGGAGCGAGGTCCTCAACATCCCAGAGCATACCATTGGCGCTTCTAACGCGTTTCTTTCCATTGGAGGAGAGTCCATCTCGGCAATGAGAATTGTTTCCAAGGCTAGGACCCAGGGCTACCCCATTTCAGTACAGGAAATCCTCCAGTACCGCACTATTTCCGCCTTGGTTTCCCATCTTCAAGAAGAAGAATCTTCTTCTCTATCAACTCAGCCACGAAAGATGCCGATAGAGTCACGGTTTGCCCCAATCTCGGTAAACCAACCAAACGGCCCAGATTTCGGGTATTGGGACATGGTTGGCCAACTCAATCGATTTAGAGATGATGTCTCTGCTGGCTTTGAATTGGATTCGGAAACTACGGCTATTTTATTCAAAAAATCCCAAGAGACTTTGCGAGCTGAACCTTCCGAGGCGTTGATGGGCATCATATTATTTGCCTTTCAAGACACCTTCAAGGGTCGTCAGCCACCTACCATTTTTAGTCAGGAGCACAGCATGTTAAAGCATGCTACTGATGATAAATCTCTCACTCTACTTCCTGTAAGTATCGATTCTAATGAGTTTGCTAATGTTTCACAGGTTATAAGACAGGTTAGAGATGTTCGCCAAACTCTCCTTCGAGCTGACCACCCCGTGAGTGGGGAATGTCGCACCCACGAAATGAAGGAGGTAATCTTCGAATATCGTGGCAATTCTCCGGAAGAGGAAAATCCCGAATCTATTCAACTTTCCCTTTTTGAGATCTCAGCCATCATCAGCAATGATAGGCTGTCGCTTGATTTCAAGTGGTCCCCACGAATGAAGCATCAGGATGAAATTCGCACTTGGGTCGATGCTTGCGCTTCTGCCATCAGGCAATGCGCAAATAAGGCTTTGTTAAAGCCACTCGCTAGCCTCAGCGATTATCCCTTAATGGAATGTGACTATAAAACCTTGGATGGTTGCACACAAAAGATTTTCCAAGACCGCAAACTACAAAGCTTTGACCAAATCGAAGATATCTATCCCTGCGCGCCTTGCCAAGAAGGCATGATTGTCAGCCAAGTTCGCTACCCTTACAGAAATCTCTATTGCCACGAGACTACTTGGCAGGTTTCTTCAACTTCCGGGGACGTCATCGATATTGGCCGATTGGAAGCTGCATGCCGCGTCATCATCCAGCGACACCAAATATTACGAACTGTGTTTTGCGAGACAGGAGGACAGCAAGTTCCTTTCGTCCAAGTGGTGTTCAAAGATGCCGCTACTCTCAAAGTCCAAGTTTCCCGATCAAATGTCCCAGCGAGCGACCTTACAATCTCTGCACCTAAAGTTATTGGTTCGAGTCGATTTCCTTACCAATTTGTCATCTGTGATTCTCCAGATGGCGTTTCGTGCAAATTTCTTATCAACCATGTGTTACTCGATGGCTCTTGTTTGAGAGTTTTGATACAGGAATTGACCCTTATCTATGACCAAGTTTCTCTTCCTTCACCTCCGCTATACAGCACTTTCATCGATTATTTGTCATCTCACTCAGCTGATGAATCATACGCCTACTGGAAGTCATTGCTGAAGGATGTAGGCTCATGCCATTTCCCGAGCTTGAACAGCAGTGTCGAGTCTGGCATCACTGCCAGTCGACTCGACGTTTTGATCCCAGACCACCAAGTCACCGCGCTACGACAGTTCTGTAAAGAACACGCCGTTACTCTTGCGGCGGTTATGAATGCGGTTTGGGCTTTGGTACTTCGTACATACATCGGCAGTGATATGGAGACTATATGCTTTGGCTATATGGCCTCCGGCCGAGACGTTCCAGTTTCTGGAGTTCATGAGATGATGGGCCCTCTACTAAACATGCTAGTTCAAACGGTCGATATGCAGTCATCCACCACGATCAGTACCTTGGTGCAGAATGTTTACGATAGGCTTGTACGAAACCTGCCGCATCAAAATTGCTCGCTATCAAAAATCCAGAGTAGCCTCAACCTTGGGGCACAAAGTCTTTTCAACACGTTGGTGAATGTACAGAAGGTCAATTCAGCATCTGGCAGCGATGGATCGAATAGCATTGGTTGGAAACTTATGGCAGAGGGTGGCCCTGCCGAGGTAAGCCTAAAATCAAGTCTTTTGAGGAACAATTTTATCTAACGTGGTTCTTTCTCTAAGTACGACGTGATATTCGGCGTTGTGGATTCTGATGAAGGGATCAAAGGAGATCTTCTCTTCTGGACATCCTGCATCTCCGAAACGCAGGCAGTGGATCTTGGCCAAACAGTATTACAGGTTCTTACCTCTCTACTAGAGGCCTCTGGTGAGACCACCATCGCGACCGTCCAGGTACTTCCCGAGCCTCATGCACAGCAGCTGCGTGAATGGAACTCTCGAAACCCTCACTTTGTGGATTCGTGCCTGCATCATATATTTGAGGAGCACGTGGCGCTCTACCCTGAAGCTCCGGCAATCAGCACAACCTGGGCAGAAGGAAACTGGACTTATGCTCACCTGGATACTCTCTCGACAAGACTCGCAGCTCATCTACAGTCTTATGGAGTGAAAACGGGAATGGCGGTGCCATTTTGCCTGGACCGATCACCATGGACCATGGCCATCATGCTTGCGATCCTGAAATCCGGGGGTGCATGTGTTGCTCTCGATCCATCTTATCCTATTCAGCGCCTTAAGCAGATTATTGGCATGACGGACGCGAAAATTATCGTTTGCGAGGAAAGATACACAGAATTCTTTGATAATATGCCAGAGTTGCAGCTGGTTTCAGTCACTCCTCAACTCTGGGAGTGTATACCGGATGTCGCAGAATATAAATTGTCGGCTGCGCCAAGCGATCCCGCTTTTGTCAACTTTACCTCTGGTAGTACAGGAGTACCCAAAGGCAATATCCTGCAACACAATTCCCTTGCTTCTGCTCTCTGGCATCACCGCGCCCTAGACCCAGTTGATAGACATACCCGAGGTCTTCATTTTGCCTCGTATACTTTCGATATGAGTTTTGCAGAAATTCTGTTGGTCCTATTATCTGGGGGCTGTCTCTGCATCCCAACCGAGTATGAGCGCTTGAATCAGTTATCAGACACGATCAAGAAGCTTGATGTGAACTGGTCGTACCTGACTCCCACCGTCGCGAGCCTCCTCAGTCCGTCTGAGGTGCCTGGTTTAAAAACTATTTGTCTTGGTGGTGAGCCAGTTCTTGACGCGCTGGTTGATAAATGGTTGCACAAAGCGAAACTGATTGCTACATATGGCCCTTCTGAGTGCTCAATCGCTATTTCACGCTCAGAAGTCCAAGGTTACGGTAATGGTCAGCTCGGTCCAGCTTCCGGTGGTCTTCTTTGGATCGTTGATCCAACAAACCATGACATATTGGTCCCCATTGGTGCTCCTGGTGAGCTGATCATCGAAGGTCCGCTAGTTGGAAGAGATTACCTTGACCCGGACATGGCCAAAGCATCATTTATTGTTGACCCTACCTGGACTAAAAACTTCCCTGTGGTTGGTGTTCCTGAATCTGGCCGACGTATGTACAAGACTGGAGATATCGTACGATTTAACAAGGACGGGTCCATGGTCATGCTGGGCAGAAAGGCCGAGGACGGCCAAGCCAAGATTCACGGACAAAGAGTGGATCTTGGTGAAGTCAGCCATCACATTACTGCTAGCGGGATCGTCCAGCATGCTATCTGCCTCGTGGCAAAGAAAGGTCCATTTGCGGGAAACATGATCGCCATCCTGTCCACCATGGATTTAAATGACGCAATCTTGGGGTCTACTGATCAACCCATGACCCTGCAGCATGATTCAGAGGCACGACAAAATATCATGGGGCTTCGCCAATGGCTAGAGAATCGCGTCCCGAGCTATATGATTCCCCGATCCTGGATTTTGCTGGAAAAGGTTCCTGTTACGCTCAACGCAAAATTGAACCGTCGAGCCCTTCTCAACTGGCTTGAAAGCGTAAACAACGAGACCTACCAGACCATTCTCTTGCTGAATAATGACGATGACTCACATGATCCATCTACTTCAATCCCTTTGAATCCAATGGAAAAGAGGCTTGCTAAAGCTTGGGGTGAAGTTCTCGGTGTACCCAAGGACAATATCACTGCGAACCAAAGCTTTTTCAGCCTAGGAGGAGATTCGATTGCAGCCATTCGAGTATCTTCATATCTGCTAAATGAAGGCATACAAATATCCATGCACGATATTTTGCAGTACCGTACTCTGTCTGAAATTTCAAAACGGGCGAAAACAATCAGCCTGTCTTCAAGTGAACTCGACTCCAAACATGAGAGATCTAACAAGCCTTTCGCGCTTGTGTCAAAGCGTCTATCAGAGCCCCAATTTGAAGATTTGATGAACAAGGTAGCGCAGAAGGTTCATGGCCTTGGCGCAGAAATGGACATTGTCGAGGATATCTTCCCATGTTCACCGATGCAGGAAGGTATCCTATTTAGTCGTGCCAGGCAGAACGATCTATACGAGCTGGTCAATGACTTCAAGGTGGCTCCTAGCTCAGGCTCCGGACCTGTAAGTGTTGAAAGGTTCCGCCGTGCCATTGAACAAGTTGTAAGCCGACACCAATCGCTTCGTTCATTTTTCATGGAAGGAGATGATTCAATTCCGTATGTGCAAGTTGTACAGAAAGCTGTACAGTCACCTATTGCTTGCATCGAGTCGACCAATTCTCAAAACCCCTTTGAATCCATGGATGCGAACAAAACAGCCCTAAGAGAACTTGGATATCGTTTCACAATTTGTCAAATTGCTGGAACGGAAGATGTTTATGGCAGATTTGAGGTCAACCATGCTTTAATCGACGGTGCATCAATGAAGAATCTCATTACAGATATTCGACTGGCATATGACAACCTGATGCCCATTTCCCAAATTCCTCCACGATATAGAGACTTCGTCGATTATCTTGAACATCTTCCATCTGAGAAGTCACTTGACTACTGGAAATCAGTAGTACAAGGGCTTGAGTCATGCATCCTGCCATCGCTCAATACTTCAACAAGTGAGCCAAATATGTGCAAGGCAATCGATGAGGTATTGAGAGCTCCCACCACTGAGGCAATATTCGAGTTCTGCAAGAATTACGATACCACAGTCGCCACCGTTATAAGTGTGGCTTGGGCTTTGGTGCTACGGGCTTATGTGGGAATGGATACAGTTTGCTTTGGCTACTTGACATCCGGACGTGCAATTCCAGTACCTCAAGCGGAATCCATCATTGGTCCCTTAATTACCATGATGGTTTCTCGAGTGGATCTTAGTGAAGAAATGGCTGTCGTTGACATGATACGCAGTGTTCACGATGGCTTTCTCAGCGGATTGGAGCACCAGCATACGTCACTCTCTGCAATCCAACAAGCCTTTGATGGAGGAAATAAACGTGGACAGATGTTTAATACAGTAGTCAATGTGCTCAAGGGTGACCTTGCAGCAGCTGATGAATTGCCTTCAAGCATCGAACTCCAGGTCGTGGATGCCCAAGGTCCAACAGAGGTAAGCGCAGGATGAATTCGTGCAACGTATAAGTGCTTGATAACTAATAAATCTCATTTCCAGTACGATGTTTCTCTCGATGTTGTCCACACAGATGAAAAGATCTCTTTGAGTTTCAGCTACTGGACTGCTTGCATTTCGGATGAGCAGGCTGCCTTGATGCAAAAGACACTTCTCCATGCCCTTGAACAGGTACTTCAAGGTGTCTCTGGCAAGGTAGGGGAGCTGAGTCTTTTCAGTGAGGCTCACAGATCTTCCATCATGCAGTGGGCCAGCTCTATGCCTCCCACAACTCAAGCTTGTATGCACGAACTAGTGGAGCAAGCAGTCCAGTCACAGCCTAATAAGGATGCGATCGTCACCTCAGATCTGAAAATTACTTATCAAGAATTAGACACTCTGGCCTCGAGTCTTGCGGCACATCTCGCGTTTCTGGGCGTCGGTCCCGAAGTTATGGTGCCTTTTTGTTTCGATAAATCGCCCTGGACTATTGTGGCCATGTACGCAATTCTCAAGGCGGGCGGCTCCTGTGCAGCCCTCAGCCCAGAATTTCCAGACTCGAGATTATCCAACATGATCGAAGCTACACAGGCAACACTTGTGATTTGTGACTCCAAGCACGCGGCTAGGGTCAAAACACTTGTTTCAAGGATTCTGCCCATAGACACATCAATCTCCTCGGTGGGTTCTATGTTGAGCAGCTTTGAAGCGCTTCCCAAGAAAACACCCTCTAAAGCAATGCCTCATCACCCGGCTGTCATCGCTTTTACCTCGGGATCGACTGGCACGCCCAAGGGCATAATTCTTGAGCACGCTTCAATGTGCACTAGCATTTTTGCCCATGGACCTTTGGTCCAGCTATCAGAGACAAGTCGTGTTCTTCAGTTCTCTTCATACACCTTTGACGCTAGTCTTGAAGAGATTTTTACCACTCTTGTCTTCAGAGGTACCATATTTGTGCCTACGGAATATGAAAGGATGAACGAACTTTCATCTTTCATCAAAACCCACCAGGTCAATTTTGCCTCTCTAACACCTACTGTGGCCTCTTTACTCAACCCCGAAGACCTCCCGCTGAAGACGGTTGATATTGCTGGTGAGATGGTCCCTCAGAATCTAGCCAGTAAATGGGCCACCCACACGAATCTGGTCGTCACTTATGGACCAGCCGAGTGCTCAATCATCAGCTCCGGCATGCTGATTGACCCCAATCACGTTCAAAACGGTGCTCTTGGAAAGCCCGCCGGTACGCTGATGTGGATTGTTGATGCCAGCGATCATAACAAACTTGTTCCTATTGGCTGTGCTGGAGAGATTCTGATTGAGGGACCTCTACTGGCACGTGGGTATATCCAGAATGAACAAACAGAAAAGGCTTTCATCTTCGATCCTGACTGGACAAAGACACTGTCAGTTCCTGGTACTGGTACTGGCCAAAAGCGCCGAATGTACAAAACAGGCGATTTGGCTCGGTATGAGCCCGACGGATCCATCATTTACCTCGGCCGAATGGATTCCCAGGTCAAGATATATGGCCAGCGAGTGGACTTGGGTGAGGTAGAGACAACCCTTGACCGGTATGGAGTGGGTCAGGCAGTTGCTATGGTGCCCAAAAATGGCCACTTCGTCAAGAAGCTAGTTGTTGTATTCTCACTTGACAAGGCTCCATCCACTGCAGGGCAGAGTATCGAGCTTGTGACGAACAATGATGTCGCAGGCTGGATAGCACAACTGAGAAAGGATTTGCAGGGTAACATCCCGGCGTATATGCTTCCCCGTGTCTGGGTCCCAGTCCAATCCTTGCCAGTAAACCCTAACGGAAAGCTCGACCGCCGGGCCATACAACGGTGGTTGGAATCGCAAGACGAAGAGGCTTGCGAGCGGATATTTGCTCTCGGCAACAACCTCACGTCCACACAACAACTTTCGAAGATTGAGAAATTGTTTGTCTCTGTGTGGTCGCAAGTACTTGGCATTCCAGAAAGCACTGTTGATGTAGACCAACCGTTCTTCAGTCTCGGAGGTGATAGTATCTCGGCTATCCGCGTTACATCACTTTTGAGATCTGAAGGAATTCATCTGGCTGTTCACGACATCTTTCGCCACCGCACCATCTCGGCATTGGCTGATATTGTCAGAAGCGATCATCCAGAAATAGAGGGGATCGAGAACAAGACCGACTCATTCCCGCTGACCCCAGTCCAGGCCATGCACTTCAAAGTACACCCTCATGATATTAACCATCTTTCTCAGACATATATTCTCAGGCCCAGGCGAAGGGTTAGCTTCATTGAGATGAATGACGCTTTTATGACAATGTTAAACCGCCACCCCATGTTGAACGCTCGTTTTAGGTGCAATGAGCATGGCGACTGGTCCCAAATGTCACTTCAAAACTCACCCGAGACGCCGATTTTGACCCATGAAAAGTTTATGTCAACTGAAGAAGCCATGGCCTCATTCAAAGAAATGCAGACATGCTTGGACATCGAGAATGGTCCCCTTGTGACCGCAAAATTGGTTGATATTAATGAAACAACTGCTGAAGCAGAGCAGCTGTTGTGCGTGGTCCTGCACCAGCTTATTGCAGATGTTCCGTCTTGCAAAATTATGCTTGACGACCTGGAGGCTATATTCCTCCATGAAACACTCAGTCCCATCTCTTCTTCTTTCAAAGACTGGGTCTTTGCACACTCAGATGCCTCTCAGAGGAAAGCCTCTACGGATAAGTCAGTTATCCAGCATCCTTCTCACAATGACGTCATGAAGTATTGGGATATGGGTTTAAATCTCGGCTCTTCCAACAGAGAAATCGTTTCAGAATTCTCAGTGGACACGAACGTCACGTCACTGATTGTTAAAGAAGCCAACAATGCGCTAAGAACTGAAGCTTCGGAAATATTGCTGGCTGTGCTGCACAAGTCCTTCTTAGCAACTTTCCCTGACCGCCCTTCACCAAGAATGTTCTTTTCAGGCAGTGGTAGAAACATCAAGCTTGATGGTGTTGATGCTTCCCAAACCGTCGGATGCTTCACAACAATGACCCCAGTTTGCCAAGAGGACAATAGTGATTTAGCCTCTGCGAATGGTAAACATGAATCTCAAATGATCCAAACCCTTAGGTCAATCAAGGATCAATGCCGATTACCACACATTGGTCTGACGGAAGTCGAGGAGATTGAAGTTCTATTGACCTACGTTGAAGGCGCTTCACTCCAAGGGCGCTTCTTTGAAAATGTTGAAGCCATTAATCAATCTCATCTCAAACCTACGAGACAAGCTTTGTTCGATGTCCAGGTGCAGCTCATTAATGGGCAGCTCGCTTTCAGATTCGTGTACAGTGCTGATATGGCGCACCAAAACACCATCCAGTCTTGGATTCAAACATTCGAGAAATTGCTCTCTTCGGCTGCCAAGGACCTCGCCCAAGCTTCTTCTGTTCCCACACTATCAGACTTGCCACTTCTCACTTTTGAGAACTACACCACCCTTGATAATGTCGTTGAAAACTGCAAGTCCTGGGCACAGGTATCTGACTTTGCATTGATTGAGTCCATTCATCCCTGTTCGCCAATGCAGGAAGGTATCCTGCTTAGCACATCCCGAGTCTCTGACATTTATGATGCACAAGAATTCTGGAAGGTGCTTCCAAAGTCGTCTGATGAGACTGTGGATCCTCATCGACTACTAATGGCTTGCAAGGGTGTTATTGCTCGTCATGACATTCTCAGGACACATTTGGTCGAAGCCCATCACGCAGATTCCGCTTTTCTCCAGGTCGTTTTGAAGGATGTCCATGCTCCGGTATGTGTTGCTAATTTTAACGACTTGAATGACCTCATGAATCAGCCACTGCCACAACTACATGAAACCGGAAAGCTTCCATATCTATTTACGGTTTGCATATTGGCAACTGGTGAAGTTTACCTGCGTCTTGATATAAGCCATGCACTTTCAGATGGTGTGTCAACAGGAATCTTAATGCGTGACCTACTTTTGGCATATGACGACGAGCTCTCGCCAGTGGGCCCTTGCTACGAAAACTACATATCTCATCTTGAATCTCAGAAGGTCAAAAATCAATCTCTGAAATTCTGGAAGGAGGCTCTTGCAGGTGCCACACCTTGCCACTTCCCGCTTTTGAACGAGTCCGAAGTTGGCAGCACACCAGTGCATCGAAGCACGAGCGTGGATATCTCCCTTGAGCAAAAGGTTCAGGTGCGCGAATTCTGCAAGGTTCATGACACTACATTGGCCAATTTCATGTCGGCAATCTGGGCATTGGTCTTGCCTTGCTTTTCTGATGCCTCGTCTGACACTGCCACCTTTGGATATCTGACATCCGGTCGCGATATTCCACTAGAGGGTGTCCATGACATCCTCGGTCCAATGATTACCATTCTGATCCGCAACGTCAACTTTGACCCCAAAACAACAGTTTTGCAACTTCTTAACAGCATGCAGCAGGACTTTGTGAAAACCTGGCCTCATCAGCATTGCTCGCTAAGCGAGATTCATCATGCCTTGGAGCTCAGCGGTACACCATTGTTTAACACGATTGTCAATCTGGGCAATGCGGGCGGTTCCAAGGAATCCCTAGAAGATATGCCTGGCAAAATTTTGTTCGTGCCTGAAAATGTGACCAGTCGCAGCGAGGTGAGATTTTAGATCCTGTCCTGTTGAAAAAAAATGGACAATTGCTAACCATTGGTTTTTTTGTTTTTAGTACGACATTGCTTTCAATATTCTGGATTCCGATAAGGGCTTTTGGTTAGACCTGAGCTACTGGGATCGATGTCTTTCCGAAGCTCAAGCCACTGTTCTATCACATACTATCCAAGCGGCCATTAAATCAGTTCTTGAAAATCCTAACCAAGCTGTTTCTGATGTAACACTCGTCGACAATTTCCACATGGACATGTTCCGAAATTGGAACGCCGAGATTCCTGAGCCGGTTTTGGATTGCATCCATCATACATTCGAGCGACAAGTCGAGTTACAACCGGAGGCTCCTGCCGTCTGCTCCAATGACCCGAAGGTGTCACTCACGTATCAGCAGCTTAACGACATGGCCAATGCTCTCGCCCAAGCTCTGCGAAACCTAGGCGTCGGTCCCGAATCACTTGTGCCTTTCTGCATGGACAAGTCTCCATGGACACCGGTGGCCATGATCGCTATCCTCAAGGCTGGCGGCGCTTGCGTTGCACTTGACCCGAACCAGCCCATTATGAGGCTAAAGGGAATTATTGATGCTTCGCAAGCAAGTGTAGTCTTGGCTGCTCCGCAACACAAGGATATGTTCTCGGACATTGTACCTCATGTTGTTGTCGTCGGACAAGACTCTTTGCACGAGCTTCATGACACGACGACAGCAGTCCAGCCAACATCGGCCACCTCTTCAGCCAATCACAATAATCCGGCTTTTGTTATTTTCACCTCTGGAAGCACGGGAACTCCCAAGGGTATTGTTGTCGAACACGGAGCGTATTGCTCGAGTGCGCGATCGCACGCCCCCATCTTGGGCCTGCAGCGTGGCTCACGGGTTCTACAGTTCGCGTCTTATACTTACGATCTGAGCATTGCTGAAACTTTCACCACTCTAATGGTGGGCGGTTGTATATGCGTGCCGTCCGAGTATGACAGGCTAAATAGGCTCGCCGCAGCAATCAATGCGATGGAAGCAGACTGGATGTTCCTTACTCCAACGGTGGCGGCCTTGTTACAGCCGGAGCAAGTGCCATTGGTTAGAACCCTGGTTTTGGGAGGAGAGCACGCAACTCATAACAACTTTTCAACCTGGGGTGGAAGACCTGGTATTTGTCTGATTAACAGCTATGGTCCCGCTGAATGCTCTATCTGGACCAACGCTAACGTGGGTGTCAAGACGACATCTGACATTTCAAACCTGGGTCGCAGACTTGGCTGTTCTCTTTGGGTTGCGGACCCTCGCAATCATAATCGTCTCTTCCCCATGTACGCTCGAGGAGAGCTCGTCATCGGTGGGCCGACCTTGGCAAGAGGCTATCTTCATGACCCAGCCAAGACTGAAGCAGCATTCATCCAGCCACCAACATGGTTCTGTAATGACAACGCAGGAAGCCAAAGGCTTTACAAGTCTGGTGACCTCGTCCACTATAATCTTGACGGGTCTCTTTCCATCCAAGGTCGCAAAGACAATCAGGTCAAGGTTCACGGACACCGTATTGAGCTTGACGACATCAACAGCAACATGGCTAGTATTTCGCTTATTGAGCATGCGATGGCTCAGCTTCCTCGTACAGGGCCATTGAATGGTCGCCTTGTAGCAGTAGCATCATTACAGGATGACAGGGCTGTATCCAACACTTCAAACCAAGTTCTCAAAATAATGAACTTGAAAGAAATGCAAAATGCTGTCACAAAACTTCGCCAAATCAGGGCTGAATTGGAAAAGCAGCTACCTAAACATATGCTTCCAACTATCTGGATCCTTGTTGAGAAGATGCCCTTACTATCTTCCGGAAAGCTAGACAAACGTGCTGTCAAAGCTTGGCTCGATGCCATGGACGAAGAGACATACAACCAGACAAAGTCAACCCTAGTTTCGGAAACAGAGTCAGCTCTTGAGCTACCAGAGAATGAGCTTGAGCAGGTTCTACAGAAAGTATGGTCCGAGGTGCTAAAATGCGAGCCTGCAAGTATCGGAATGACCGCCAGCTTCCTCAGCTTAGGAGGTGACTCCATCTCGGCAATGCAGGCCGTATCTAGAGCCCGCAATGCTGGCATCAATATTTTCGTCCAGGATATTTTCAAGCTCAAGAATATCCGAAAGCTTGCAGAACATGCTTCCTTGGCCGGTGTGGTTGACTTGCCGACGGCTACACCCGGTCGCTTTGGGTTGCTACCAACCAAAGGAGCACAGCAGCTTGACCAACTTGTCAATCAATGCATTTCAAGTTTGCACTTGGATGCAACCGACGTCGGTATTGAAGATATATTCCCTTGCTCTCCAATGCAAGAAGGTATACTCATCAGTCAGGCAAGGTCACCTGATCGCTACCACGTCCGGGCTTTGTTTGAGGTTTTGGTTCAATCAACCGAGCTGGTCGATGTGGACAGGCTAGAACAAGCATGGATCAAAGTGGCTCAGAGACACCAGGCCTTGCGATCCGTCTTCTTGGAGGGGGCCCATGACGAGGCGAATGTGCTTCAAGTTGTCCTGGACCGTGTCACTGTCCCAGTATTGAAGCTGGAATGTGACAAGATCGAGGATTTTACCGATTCTGTTGAAGTCAATGAGTACGCAAAGAATGGCCCGCCATACCGTTTCTCCATCTGCAAGCTACCTACAGGCGTGGTCTATTGCCATTTGGCCATGACCCACGCGCTTGACGATGGTTCCTCTATGCGTGTACTGCTCCGAGACGTGTGCCTAGCATATGACGGTATGCTTTCGACCGGAGACCCGCCTTTGTACAGCAACTTTATCTCATACATCCGCCGACAGCCCAAGGCAACCGGTCTCAACTTTTGGAAGTCATATCTTAGTGATGCTGTTCCTTCTCACTTCCCGGCACTCACACCCAACAAATCGTCGGAACAAACTGAGGATGGCATCGTTGAGCGATGGATCCAAGGAGATCAAGCTAGCGCTATTCTTCGATTATGCGAGGAACACGATATTACTGTCGCTGATGTTTTCAAGACAAGTTGGGCTATTGTCTTGGGGGCGTTCCTCGGAGCCGAGTCAGTGTGCTTCGGTTACCTTGCCTCGGGCCGTGACGCTCCCGTCGCTGACGTCCACAACATCATGGGACCACTAATTAACATGCTGGTCTTCCATGCTAACATTGAGAAGTCCAAATCTCTCATCGAACTATGTAAAGAAGCAAACGAGTCGTACCTCAATGCATTGCCTCACCAGCACTGCTCGCTCAAGGAAATTTTCCACGCTGCTCGTGGAACCGGAGAGGCTACGAGTCTTTTCAACACCGTTGTAAATGTCCAGAAGGGCGTAACGAAGTTTTTCGTTGATGAGCAGGATTCGACAGCTCACAGAACCATTGATCTCCGAAGCCGTGTCTTCCACGACCCGACAGAGGTAAATATTGTCTCCCCCTTGCAATCACGCTCACAAATCGGGCGCTTCCTTGTCCTTGAAACTAACTCAAAGTGTACCCAAATAGTACGAATTAAGCATTGATGTGCAAAATTTTGAAAGTTCAATGGTTATTCTCATGAACTACTGGACTTCTCTCTTGTCAGTCGAACAAGCTAATCGACTAACTGATCTTGTCCTCGCTGTTGTTGAAGGTCTTCTTGATGATCCTCAGCAGACCGTTGGCCAGCTTCAACTCTGCGCTGAGAACGATATGGCTTTGTTATCAAAGTGGAATCAGGTCCCATTGGTTGAAGAAGACAGATGCCTGCATGAGGTCATCGCAGAGCAAGCATCCTCTAAGCCTGATGCTACTGCCGTCGTCTCAGATGAAGGCTCACTGACCTTCAACCAACTTAATGAAATGGCTAATAAGCTAGCACATCATCTCATGGAGATCGGTGCTGGTCCTGAAGTAATTATTCCCTGCTGTTTTGAGAAATCACTTTGGGCTATCGTCGCTATGCTGGGTGTACTCAAAGCTGGCGCCGCCTGTGCCGCTCTTGAACCCGCTCATCCATTAGAACGACTGCAGACAATTGTAAAGGATACGCAAGCACCATTCATTCTCTGCTCATCTGCTCAAGCTTCTCTTGTGGCACAAATTGGTCTACAAGCAGTTCTAGTTACCGAGGGGTCATTGAATAAGCTACCAGCAGTCGTCACAGCACCAAGTACCAGCGTCGAGCCCTCCAACAAAGCTTTCATTGTCTACACATCTGGCAGTACCGGAACGCCAAAGGGTGCCATCCTTGAGCATCGCAACCTGTACGCATCGTCTCGCGGTTTCGGTACTTTTGGCATGAATGGCGATTCCAGAGTCGCTCACTTCTCTTCATATGCCTTTGATGTCAGCATCGGAGAAACAATGTTGGCCTTGACTCATGGCGCATGCGTCTGCATCATCTCTGAAGAAGACCGTCTTGGGGATCTCACGGCTGCACTGAACAGATTTGAGGCTACATTCACACAGTTGACACCCACTGTTGTGCGCACATTGGAGCCTAGTCAACTACCTTATTTGAGAACAGTGGTCACAGCTGGCGAGCTTCTTACTGATGATATCATTAACAAATGGAGTGACAAGGTTCAGCTATTCAACTCGTATGGACCTTGCGAGTGCGCCATTAATTCGACCGGCAGCGAGCAACTCATGGCGGGCGCGAGAGGTGCCGTTATCGGAAAGCCGCTGCAATCACGGTTGTACATTATTAACCCCGAAAATGATCAGCTTCTCGTTCCCGTTGGTGCAGTGGGTGAGTTAGTAGTCAGTGGTCCTATCGTCGGTCGCGGTTATCTCAACAACCCGGACAAGACCAGAGCCGCATTCATTGATACTCCTTCCTGGGTCAACAACACTGGAGAAGGTGCTCGATTCTATAGGACTGGAGACTTGGCCCGCTGGACTCCAGACGGCAGCATCCATTATATGGGCAGAAAGGATGTCCAGGTCAAGATTCGCGGACAAAGGATCGAACTGGGTGAAGTGGAATGCCAAATTACAGAGAAAGCAGGGTCATCGTTCAAGGCTGTTGTGGCGGCCGTGCCCAGTGGAGGCATCCTGAAGCAACGGCTGATAGCACTTTTATCTGTTGGAGATCAGGCACGAAAACAAAGTGGTGGCCTCTCTATCCTCGAAGACCCCGAGATCAGATCCAGCGCATTGGAAGAGATAGCCGGTATTCGCGAGTCTGTTAAAAAGAGCTTGCCACGACACATGGTGCCGGGTCTCTGGATACCCGTTCACAATGTACCAAAGCTGCCCTCTGGTAAAACAAACCGACGACTTATCAACCAGTGGCTTGAGCAAATGGATCAAGAGCTGCACGCGCAGTTAACTACATCCTCACAACCAAAGATTATTGAACCAAGCTCCGACATGGAATCAATGCTCCAGCGTATCTGGGGAGATTTATTGCATCTCGATGCAGCAAGCATCAGCATGGACCAGAGCTTCCTTTCATTGGGTGGCGACTCTGTTCTCGCTATGCAACTGATGGCTCGCTGTCGTGCTGAGGGCTTCACGGTGAAGATAAGAGACATTTTCCAGTTCACCACAATCGCAGCCCTTGCTCCTCGTTGCATACGTACTGAGAGCATGGAAACTAAGCCTCTAGTCAAAGAGGCTGGTGTTCCACAAAACCCATTGACAACTGCTCATGAAGCCGATCTCGACCTTGGGTCTGATATCTCCCACATTGATAGTATCTACCCAGCTTCTCCTATGCAGAATAGCATTCTCAACATACAGAAAACACAGCAGAATGCCTGGTATGCTAGTTTCATAGTTGAGGCTACCTCTTCTCCTCAGTCTAGGTCACCAGAGATGGAAGACCTCGCAAAGAGTTGGCAGCAAGTCGTCAATCGCCACGCCATACTGCGCACTGTCTTCAAGGCTGGAAAGAGCACCGGTCGATATTATCAAATTGTCCTGAAATCTTTCGCAGCTTCTATTGCTTGCATCGATGATGCACCATCTAATGCTGTCGCCATATTCAATAAATCGCCAGATATGCCTGAGGGAGAAACACCGCCACACCGAGTCATTCTTGCAAAGACCAAGGAAAGTGGCCGTATCTTCATGCAGCTACAGATTAGCCATGCACTATATGATGCAGTAGGCATATCAGTTATTTGGCATGATCTTCAAGTCGCATACTCGAGCATCCAAACTGGTGGTGTTGCTTTTGATGGAATACCAGCTTCTCCTTACAAAGACTTTATATCATACATTGATGGTCTATCAAAGACAGAAGCTAGTGACTACTGGAAGGAGCGCCTTGGTGGTACTAGCTCGTGCTTCTTCCCTTCTCTGCCAGATACCAAGGCATGCCAATCTATTGCTTCAATGAACTCACCATCTACATCACCCCCGATGCTTAATGGGTCATTCAATAGCCTCGCTATACCGCTTAACAGAACGAGCAAGATTCGAGCATTCTGCAAGGAGCATGCTGTTACAACTGCCAATCTTTTCCAAACCGCTTGGGCTCTTGTTCTTCGCCACTTCACCAGGTCTGATGATGTGAGCTTTGGTTTTATGCTCTCTGGACGCGATGCCCCACTTCCTCATATTGATAGTATTCTGGGGCCTTTGATCAATCTGCTGCCTTGCACAGTCAAATCTCGCAGCCATGGCTCTCTTGAGTCCATGTTGCGAGAGTTGCAGTCTAATTACGCTGAGACCCTAATGGTCAGTCATCATCATTTCCTCATACATTACCCCACCTATGATTTGTTTGAATCCGAAGGCTAACTTAAAATTCAGCATCAAAACTGCTCGCTTGAAGAGATCCATGAGAGCCTGGGAGCCGAATTCCCGTTATACAATACATTCCTAAACATGCAGCGCGTGACAAGACAGGCACCTTATTCGCAGAGTAGGGTGCAATTCAATGAAGTGGACGCCTTCATGACAGACGAGGTAGGTCTACTTCTTACACTTTCATGTCAATGTTTTCAAAATAACTAATAGCTTCCAGTATGCCATTTCCGTCTATGTCTCAGATGCTGGCGACGATATCTTCATGGAAATGTGTTATTGGACATCGATATTGAGCGATGAATCTGCAAAGATGGTCGGTAAGGCTATACTTCGTGCACTGGACGTTTTATTTGAAGCCAGTCCGGCAGATTTCCCATTGTCTTTGATGTTATAAGTTTTTCAGAGATTTGGTAAATGATGGGATAAAGTCTTGAGGAGCTACCCTTCTTCAGAGCTTTGAATTTTAGATACACATACAAGAGCCATTGAAAGATTGTCCTCCCTCTGCTTTCCTCTCACTCCTCCTGGCTACCGAGTAAATGAATATATTTATAGTTATTTGATTATTTATTATTTATCTTTCACTATTAAATTGCTATTTAGAGGAACCAAGTTCTATGATGACCCAAGCGAAGAAGTCGCAGGTGTGCAATGATAGATGACAGAGGGGAACTGGTCCGTGCTTGACTTACGTTCTGTTGAGGCTAAAATTGCAGTGCAGCGGTCAGGGCGCCCTTCCCAGGATTGACTGGTGTTTAGGGTAAGCGTACTGCGACTTGGTCCATGCTTGATTTGTATTGTGCCCTGTGACCGCTAAAATTGCAGTGCAAGCGCCCCCATTCGGCCCACAAGCTCCCGTCGTTCGCCACGAGAGTTGGTCTATGCCTGCAGCAAGGTATAGCGTAGCAGAGATGCCCCCAAGGGACTAAAATTGCAGTGCATCCATCCACTGTTACTTCAACAAGCTCCCACCATTCGCCACAAGAGTTCGTCTATACCTGCAGCAAGGTGTCGCATAGCAGAGATGCCCCCAAGGGACTAAAATTGCAGTGCAAGCACCCCCAGTCAGTCCAACAAGCTCCCGCCGTTCGCCATGAGAGTTGGTCCGTGCCTGCAGCAAGGTGTAGCAGAGATGCCCACGAGGGTCTCACATTGCAGTGCTAGAGCCGGGCAGTAATCCTCAGGCACCCAACAACGCAGCCGCAAAGCCGCTCAATGTCCGACAGTGAGAATTGGCCCGTGCCTGGTTTGGAGTGTCTTGTAGAGGCTAAATTTGTAGTGCACTTCACCATGTAGGCAGTGCATCATTCACTGCGTCGCATTTGAATGTCAAATATATTTAGATCACAGCTTGTTATTGGCTACGGGCACTCTAGGCGCTAGTTCGCGTTGATTTATTTTGAGCACCCTGTGTGGGCTAAAATTGCAATGATGACCATAGCTGTCCCTGTTGACCACAACAGATCCAGATATGCAGACTCCCCTAGTAGTAGGAATTCTCCTTTAGGTAGCTAGCCTTAATGAAGTCTAGTAGGTTATCAAGCAATATTTTCTCAACTACCATCTGTCCAAAGAAGAAAAAAAACTTGAGACCTTGGTTGTTGAGCTTGAAATTTGGCGTGTCAACTGGCAATCAACTCCAGCTCAGAGTGAAACCAGCTTTCTCCTTTATTAGGCGCATTTTAATAATTTCCATGCACGGACCATCGCTCATAGTGATAGCTGTGCTTTATTTGCACATAGTACATTGACAACACTTCTATGAACAGGGCCTAGGTCACGTGCCATTTCTTCTCATGTGATCCTTCACTTCCCTCAATAACGGCTGAGGATTCTTTGTAACCAATATCCCACAGCACAAGCTCACTTTGTCCAAGATCTCCAAGGTTTAAGCGCGACGATTACTACATTTCATTCATTGCGGATCGTGCTCACGCAGGAGCAAACCACAGAGGAAGCTACAAAGAGGGGCGTTCGCACAGGAAAGCTTGAGGTAGGAGAGATTATTAGCAGCGGCCTCCCCGCAGTTGTGCTACGCACAACATCTTCGAGCCCGTTTCTTGCAGCCCATTCAAGAAATCGCAACCCAAGCTGACCTAAAACAGGTCATCTCCACCGAAGCAAATCAGCACTTAAAAAGTCTAGGAAAGAAAGAACTCTCATACCTCGAGCATACATTTCACAATGCTAAGTGGAGCTTCAATTGTTCGGCTTGGGATAGTGTCCAACCTAAGATCCGTCAAGCAGCAGTCACAGCCATGCGGAGTCGACCTCACTTTACGTTGCGTCCTTGCGTGGACTTCGCCTGCAACCATCGGCTTCGACAACTCGCATCGTCAGGCTGCCAATACCTCCGAGGTTCCCTTCAGCAGCGAAACCGAGACCATCAAACTATCCCAGGGTGCATATCTTGTCGAGTTTAACGAGACGGTTCAGATCCCGTTGGATTGTATGGGCCAAATATTCGCCAGGTCATCCCTATGGCGGTCAGGTGCTATGCTCACAGCGGGCATAGTGGATGCTGGTTATGAAGGAGCTCTCGGTGCATTGCTAGATATCAAGAACCCAACTGGAATTATTCTACACAAAAATGCCAAGCTGGGACAGATCGCATTGCACAGGATGAAGGAGAAGGTTGCTGGTTACAATGGCATTTATCAGTTCTCAAAGAGTACCCAAGGACGCGACGGACCAAGCGAAATGTGATTGTGTTAGAATGTACTAGCTTCTGCATAAATTATGGAGTACGCAGAAAGAAAGACAGCTGGGCTTTGATCAGGTCTGCTCGACCGAGGAAAGGTAGTGCCCCAGCACGTCCCGTACAGCTTCATATAGCTTAGACCGCCGCAATAGAACGCTATGCATCCTCTCATTTGAGAGATCCTCATCATACTTTTCCGCCACATTGTCCAAGATGATATGCAGGTACCCGAACCGAATTCCGCCTCTCACAGCCGCCTGACCCATCATCCCTACCTCGGGATCCACAAAGTCAACGGAACTTGGCAATGTAGCAAGCCAGTCCTTGGTCTCATGTAAGACACTTCCCAGCGTCATGTGTTCCCCCATAATGACATAATATTGAGCAAAACAAGCAACGGAATCTTCAAGCACATTTTCCCACTGTCCAACTCGACTGTGGACATGTGAGCGTCCTCCAGTTGCCAGCCAAGTGTTTGGTTTCACCCCTTCCCTGACGCTCCCCAACTTGCCGAAGTAGAGGACCTCTCGTACACCACAATGGGACGCGAGGTAATGGACGACTTCCCCGGCAATATCACCCCAGAAGGAGGGCCGGAATCCAACAAATGCCACAGCGCGGCCGTTGAACTGACGCACTGCCCAGGCAAAGGAACCATCCCCAGACCAATCCACCGGGCCGGTCAGCCGCTCCAGGCGATGGACGAGGCCCAGGACAACAGTATTAATTCCCTGTGGGAAATCTCGAATGTTTGTAGCCTTGAGTGCGTTCTGGGTATCGGAGCAAGAGGCTGGTCGGAAAGATACTCTAGATGGGAGTGTTAATGCATCTCCCTGGCTTTGTCGAACACCTAGGTAGGTGGCAACGATCTCGGCGTAGTGCTCGACATGGTCGTATCCCGGAAAGCACTCAATATAGAGGTGGTCATTGACAATCCGGGCCGTAGGGCGCTGCCAGTTGAAAGGTTTGTCTTTTTGTTTCACCCTGAAAGATAATGGAAGATTGTAATCGCTCGTAAGCCCCAATCACTATGATTCCTTCATAAGCTCGTTCGAAGACTGCCTGGTGAACCTTCATGTGGAGATATCGAGGTAAGGAGTCGCCCATCGTGTGGTTCGCCAAAGTCGCCTCGCGCCGTGGGCACGCCTCTCCAGCAACAATATAGGGACGTCTAGATGGAAGTCATACATTAGCAAAAGCGTGGAAGCCTGTCCAGACGATCGTACCCTAGATATGGAGCCCTTGCGTGAGAAGGAGTTCGGTCCATGCGACAGCTACCCTCCTGACGCAGAGCAGTTGGAGGCTCGATGGCAAATCGCGTAGCTAGAAGTATAGACATGGTTGATAGGTATAAGCAGTTACCGTGATACTTCCACAACGGCGTTAGTACTAAAATTACTCGTGTTTGTTCAAGAGAGCCTGAATGTTATCAGACCCCAGAGCGCATATAACGTGCATGTGGCAGCACAGTGATTCACACAATCCCGCGGGCCCTGCCATTTCATTTATGAGATACTGCTCTAGGATGCAATTCAGATATCGACAAGGCAATTTATTTGCAGTTTGGGGCATGCCTTTTGTTGAACGAACCGTAGTGCCGTGTATAGTTACTACTTTAGTGAAGCAAACATGCAATGGCTTGGAACTGATTGGAAGGGATTTTTGTTTTGCATCTTGATTTAAGTTGTTACTATCTATTACTTACACAAAGCAATTTAATTCACACCCAAATGTAAAAACTACATAGGAAGCGATCAACAAAGAAAGATCCTATCTTGACTACTATTTGTTTATAAAAGAAAGATATCTTGAGAACCTGATTGATGCAATTAAATCCTGACGTGACAAATGCCAATATATCGAACATATGATTCCTTGATGGAGTTTTTTCTTGTTATGGTATTGAATGACTGCAACTGTGATTCTTCATATACATAATATATCTAATTTGGTTGGGATTTCAGTCTTTATATTTGTTTCCTTCCTTTATTTTTCACTCCGCACATTCCTTTTTCTTTTTCTATTATCCTGTTTCCTTTATCTTTTCATTAACTTAAATTAATATATATATATTTTACCGTACTTGAAATACATACCGCACTAGTTATAGAGTTGATGGGTGTCTAGGGTAAGTATTTTTGTGGCTTAGTCATAGATTGTGAGCTGGTCCGTGCTTGATTGGAGTTGTCCCGTGGAAGCTAAAATTGCAGTGCAAGACGTTGTTGGTCCAGAGTTGGTCCGTGCTTGCAGCATGGTGGAGCAGAGATGGACCAAAGGGACTAAAATTGCAATGCTGCCAATCAACAAGGCACTTTCCATCGAGTTTGACACAAAATGGACTTTAAGTCTGTAGAATTTCAATTTGCAAAAGAGCCCACCACTAAATTAATATAATGCTTTATAGAATGGTATCTTAGATTATTTCCCATCCTGTGCTCTAAGGTACTAATCCAAAGGCGCAACGCAAGACAGATGCAAAGCCGCCTAGCAAGCCAAGGCACTGTACGGGGCCCGCTTGGCTGACTGCTGCTGTGGATAAAAGGAGAATTGGCCCGTGCCTGGTCTGGAGTGTCCTGTGTATGCTAAAATTGCAGTGTATCGGTCCGCACGGCTGTGCTCGAGCAGATCAAGCTATGCCTGTAGCAACGTAGCCCACTCTGCAGCGATAGCGTAACAAATGCACTGTTTTCTGACTAGAATTGGTCATTTCATTCGACTTTCGCGCCTCCTACTACATGGCTCCAATAAACAAGGTATCTATCACACATTTTCAAAAAGGTTGAGTTAGAGTCTACAGCATTTTTCTGTGCACGTGAGCCTAAGGGCGAAAAAGTGGTGTGTTTTATTTCCCATTCTCTGCTCCGAGGTAGTGATTCAAAGGCGCGCGGCACAATGCAGACTCAGAGCCGCTGAGCATCCGACATTGAATAAAGGAGAACTGGTCTGTGCTTGCTTTGGAGGATCTCCTGGTCGTCCATCACACAGAAAGCCTGATGGTTATAGTGGAGAAAGATGAACTGGCCCGTGCTTGCTTGGGATTAGTGTAGCTCCGCTACGTGTGTAGTTTGCGCTCTGTGACTCCAATGACCGAGATCACCAAAAAAGTGGACTCTGAGTCTATAGTATTTCAATGTGAACGAGGGCTCATCGCTGGATTCATATGATGCTCTATGGTGATCAGGTCCGTGCTGGATTGGAGCATGGATGTTCTGTGGAAGCTAAAATTGCAGTGTATACGGAGTAGAACCAGTGCAGAAAGTAGATGTTTTAGAAAGGTCCGTGCTTGCAGCAAGGCGGAGAGCAGAGATGCCCCCAAGGGGCTAAAATTGCAGTGCTGCGCCCCCGGGGCACACAGGGCAAGTTTGAGGATTACTCCCAACTGTATGACTCCAATTAGCGAGGCATCCATCGCTGATTTCCTTAAACGTTGGGACTGGAGTGCCCTGCGGCCGCCACCTAACAGCGGCAGGAATTCAGCATTTCACCAACCTATATCAGGCCTTTGGTTTAGTGCTCGGCTTGTCCCCATTTTTTACCCTTAATCAAGCTCTCCTCAAGTCCGCAGTCGATCTCCTTTTGGTCCCGGATCTCTGTTTTAGGCCATTGAATTAGCTATGGCATCGGCTGGTCGAAAATATTAATAAGACGCAGCTTAAGAACATTCGCCAATTTGGTTTGCTCGAGATGATAGACAATACTTGGAGTGAGAAATTTCCTCTGCGATATCTAGGCAAAAGATCAACAAAACCTAGCCCTAGAACGAGCAGACAGTCTATTTCTTTGCTCCTAGGTCATCCACCTTCTCTTGTGCTGTCTAGACCTGTAAAATTGTCTCTATAATAAGACCAGGAAAAATGTCCCTTCTCTTTATCTCTCTAAATTAATTATTTCTTGGCGAGGCAAATGAGAACCATAAAGGTTATTAGATATTCTTTGTATCTGCTATCCTTGTAGCGAGAAGCTTTCATTTCATTGAGCAAGCTAACTATTTGTGTGTCACGGCCGATTGGGTCAGCCTGGATGCACAAGAGGTTCCTATGACACGTGGCCGCTGGCAATGGGCAGTTTAAATTCTTGAACATGCAACACCACGACTGCTCAATATTTAATCACTTTGCACCTCTCTTACTGGTAATGCTCTAAACACTGCTGGTGAGACCTGCTACCAGTCCTTCGAGATCAGCTACATCCCTCAGGGCTGCCCTTACCCTATTGATGACACTCTGAACACTACTGGCGAGACCTGCTACCAGTGCGTCGAGACCGGCCATATCCCTCGGGAGCATCCCTACTCTAGCAGCGAGCGCACACGGTCAGCTAAGATGTGGTGCGAGTTTCAACTCCTGATGGACTGCCAAATGGAGTTCTCTAGCAATGAAGAGTTCGAATGGATTGAGCACCATGAGGATCATCTTGGGCAGCGCGTCCCGACCAGGCTCGGATGCTGGTTCTGCACCAGCACATTTTCTCACTTTGAAACCCGGATGCAGCATATATGGGAACATATTGTTTCCGACAAGTCGAGGCCAGCAGACATGAGGTTTGATAGGGAAATGTTAGAACATCTCTTTCACAAAAGGTTCATTAGAATTGACCAGTACAACTGGACCATTCCATATACCATACAGCCTCTTTGTCAAGTTCATGTTGACAGAGCCGCTGTAACCGGCAAATCCAACGAAAAAGTGGTAGACAAGTCTAGCTCTTCGGGTATGTTGCTGATCGCCTTCGAAACTGATGGTCAAACTAATGCCATGCAGTCACTTTTCGGGATGCTCTGAAGACAGAGGGAGCTATTCAGCCCCTACCTGTCGCGACTTTGAGCCGACCCGCCCTCATTAGTATGCCCTTCAAGTATAATTCACTTCAAGACTGGACTGAGAAAGTTCGCTTACTAAAGATTCTTCCTTACCAATTGTCAGCGAGTGAACTAGTGGAGTGCGAGATGCACGAAGCCAACCTGCAGTCAAATGTCCCTGCATTCTCAGCCATCTCTTATACATGGGGCACGGGTACGCCGACGGTAAAGATTTTTATTGACGGCATGGATTTCATGGTCAGAGAAAACGTCGCAACACTTCTGGTGGAGCTGAGATCCAAGAGAAGATTTTCCGACTGGCCGGGCACCTGGACAAACTACATTTGGATCGACGCCATCTGTATCAACCAGAAGGACGTTCTCGAGAGAAATCACCAAGTGAAATTGATGAGCTTGATCTACTCGAAATCGTCCCAAACTCTTGTGTGGCTCGGCTCTGGGACGCCTCATAGTGACCGTGCCATCGATCATATCAATAGTTTTGTCCCCGGCGAAAGAAAAACTAAGACGCAGCACCTGAAGGCTTTCGATATCCTCCGTAAGCTCCTCAACCGCGATTATTGGACAAGAATTTGGGTCATACAAGAGATTTTGCTTGCTCGTAGTGTCCAAGTACTATGTGGCAGCAGGCAATTCTCCTGGAAGTCACTGGAGTTCCTCTGCAATGACTTCCGCCAGATGTCGCTAGAGTCAGCAGCTACGCAGATCAAACGCGAATCCGGCGAGCGTATCCTGGCCACTGGAGCCTCAATACTCATCCGCGAGAAGCGAGACTTTGGTACTAGCGATTCGCGTCCGCTCTCAATCCTACTCGACAAATTCAACATCTTCAAGTCGACAGACCCCCGGGACAAAGTCTATGGGTTGCTCGGGATATGTGAAGAGCGTCAAAAAATCGTAATAGACTATCGCAAGTCTGTGCAACGCATCTATATGGACGTGCTCCAGAGCATTGGGCAGAGGGAAGTGGTTGTCAATAACCTTACATGGGTAGCGCTTGCTTCCTCATCCGCTAGCAACGACATAGGATCCCGTTCCTTTCCGGCCCGCCTTCTCGCCTATCTGGGACTCCAGCGGTCGCAGCTCGCCCCTCTGGCGCAGCAAATACTACTTTCGCTGGGTAGTGGGCCATTCTGCAACCTTAGACCTCCACCGGAGGGCTGCTTACCAGCGAGGTTCATCCGGGAACCCGAAAGCGAATTTCACTGGCAGAAAGATAAATACTTGCTGCTATCTCGCTTCTCGTGGGAGGCTATCGGGCTTGGACTTAGCTATGACGCGACGTGCAAGAATCGGTGTGATCCACTGGTTCTTACAAGGCCTTGCTCGATGGATGACTCGATGGATGACTCGATGGATGACTCGATGGATGACGAGTGAATACGTTGGGTACGTAATTGGACGAATCCACCCATTTCAGCTGCCTGTGGTAATGAAGCTTTTGTGAACTTTGGTGATGCCGACCTTGCTCCCTTTAGCTTTTGATACTCCATCTTGGAAAGCTTAGCCGTTTGGTATATGATATATTACGTGGTTGACTTAGGCCGCAAGATACTTCAGGAATCCCTTGGCATCTAGTTTTAGTTACTGTTAAAGGCTGGGTATAAGTCTCATTATCCACACCTCACTGTTGATGGTTCTCTGCCAATATATATATTTCCTTCTTGCAGGAGAAAATTCCCTTTAAAATTATTAAAGTTAAGGAGATATCGAATACAAATCAATGCTCATTGATACATACGAAAATTAATTCCACTTGAATTGAATCTTTTGTCCTACATTGCATAGGGTAAGCATATATTTTGCGAAAGTCTCTGACTGGAATCGGAAGCTCGAGGATGTGTTACGACCTAGTTCTGGATATACATTCCACAACTGCCAAAATTATCATTTACTCTAACGTACCAAATCTGCTTCTCTCAAAGAGAAGACTGAGAATTACATCTGAGAGATGAGCCATTTCACTCCGGTAACCAGGTTTTCTGTAAACAGTCTACCTTCAGGTACAGACGGAAACACCCAGAAACAATGAGGTAGTCCTTTATACGTGTCATGTTTTGTGGAAACCCCAGCATTCTTTAGAGCAGCTTCCATAACAAACGCGTCATCTCTGAGCGGATCCTTCTCGCAGCTCGCAAAGTAAGTCGGTGGAAAGTTCTTGTGGTTTTCTGCTGCCAACCCTGTAAACGTGTCACTATCTTTCGGATCAACAGCCGCAAGACTGTAGAACATCTCCATCGATTGTTTGTCGATGAACGGCACATCCGTTTTATTCTCTTCGTATGATTTGTACATGGACTGATACCCAGGAGGAACATTGTCCCAGTGCAGTGTGCAGGGGACGATGGCTGCTACACCCTTGATGTGGTCCCGTTTCAAAGGATCCTTAACAATAACATTTGCCACTTGGAGAGCTAGAGCCCCACCAGCCGAGACACCAATTGTGTAAAACATATTGGGATCTCCCCGAAAAGAGGCAGCATTGTCTAGAGCCTATCGCCGCTTAATACTTGAACTCTTTGTTACCACTTGGAGTTTTACCTACCCAATTGTACACTGTCAACGTATCATCGAGCTGTGTCGGTGACTTAAACTCGGGAGCAAGGCGGTAATCCACACTAACAATGATGGAGGAGGCTTTCTCAGCAACAAGTCTGCAGAGAAGATCATCTGAGCTGGCATTAGTTGTGCATCTCAAAATCAGACTAGCCTATTGAGGATAGGCCAAGGCCGTCATATACCTGCGTCAAGATTGCCAGTCACCCAGCCGCCACCGTGGGTCCAAATTCCCACAGGGAGGTTTTGCTGCTTTGATACTACATCTCTAGGAGTATAGACGCGATATTTTATGCCATCAATTTCTCCATCTTCGTTCTTGACAGCATCAGAAGGGGGAGACAGCTGTGGGATCAATATCTCGCCCAGTCGAACATTCAGAGCCCTCAGCTGCTCCGCATTCCCATGCATCACCATTCGACCACCCATGGACTTTTCGAGCTACATTTAGTGTCAGCAATGTATCAAGGGGGGCACCAAAATCACCAACATCTAACCATGATTGGGCGTAGCTCATGTTGAAATATCGCAGTACGGAAGAAAATTGAAAGTTGCTCAGTCACAGGTTAATCGAAAATCAAGGTGTATTTTGTAGGAAAATATTAATTCGCACACATGCTCGTTATATAAAGTGTCTCTTGGTATTTTGTTGACTCTTAAAGTCCAAAGATGTTTCGGGATCAGCTCTATCCCCAAATTGTTACCTCGTTATTAGAGACTTGGCGTTCTTCGCCATGCGGATGGACAAGCAACATGGAAAAAAACAATAAAGCTTCTAATCCCTGGCGATGCAACGCAACCTTTGCACCACTCTTCGTATTGCCCATCGCCCAGTATGTAGAGGGGCCGTTTGAGTTGGATCAAGTGGGGTGACATCCCACACAGCCCACATCCCCGCAACCCACATGCTCCAGACAGCCCACATTAGACCATATTGGCAACTCTGCATCAATTAGTGCGGAGCTATACATGGTCCAACTTTTACATCTTTTTGCTGTGATATGTTGGCTAAGAAACACTGTCTCAAAATGATAGACTGTGATTGAGTGGCGCTGAAGCTCAAGAATGGTCTATTTCAAGCTGCCACGTAACTTGATTCACTCGGCTCTCGTTTTTAGTATTTCAGATTATTCTATTTTGAGCCAGAAACACCGGATTGAATCTCCTCTTTGAGTGCCACTAATAATTATTAGAGACATCAATATGGCGCACTATCAGACTCCAGTGGGGAACCAAGATTATTGCGAGGCAACTGTTGTTATCATCGGTGCCGGTATATCCGGTAAAGTCACACTTCAATCAATCTTAGGGCTCCGCGCTTAGCTAATTTGGGATATTTTTACGTACTATAGGTTTATGCATGGCGATCGACTTGATTCGCCAGAACGACTGCCGCAACATTGTTATTCTGGAAAAGTCAGGAGGCATCGGTGGCACTTGGAGAGACAACAGATACCCAGGGTGCTGCTGTGACGGTGAGTGTTCTCCTGATTCTCTCTGATATACTTGGCTGACAAACGTAGTGAAAAGCCATCTCTACAGGTGGGCGCCATGATACAACACGAACTGCATAGTCAATTTTCTAATACCCACGACAGCTACTCCTTTGCCCCCAATTCCTCATGGAGTAGAGAGTACCCGACCCAAGAGGAGATCCTTGATTATCTCACAGGAGTGGCTGAAAAATTTCAGCTGTACCGACACATTCGCTTCAACAGTACTGTTGACAATGCAATTTGGGATGAGACAACACAAAGATGGAACATAGAAGTGACGGTTTCTGAATCCAAGGACGCCGAGTATACTTCAAAATACACCATCGCCAGCCAGTTTCTGGTATCTGGGGTCGGTCAACTGAACGTCCCAAATTACACTGACATTCCCGGGCTTGACACGTTCGGCGGAAAGCTAATGCACAGTGCTCGATGGGATTGGACCTTTCCTTTGGAAGGCAAAAGAATCGGAATAATTGGAAATGGTGCTTCAGCAGCCCAAATTATTCCCGAGCTCGCAAAGGTGGCCGAGCGGCTTACTGTATTTCAGAGAACCCCGAGTTGGGTTACGGCTCGCAATGATAGGCCTATTAGTGCAACTCGACAACTACTGTATAAATATATGCCCGCGAGCCAAAGACAATATCGAATGAGTATAATGAGGGAACGAGAGACATTTCATGAAATTGTTGCTCACCCTGATTCCGAATTTGCACGTCGTTTGGAGAAGGAATCTCAAGAAATGATGAGAAGCCAAATCCCCAAACTACCACAGTTATGGAAGCTTTTAACTCCAAGCTATCCGATTGGTAAGTAGAACAACCGGCATTTTCCTATTTCTGACTTACTAATCCTTCTTGATATAATACTAGGATGTAAACGAATTATAATCTCTGACGACTATTTCCCGACTTTTGCTCGGGAAAATGTTGAACTCGAAGCAGGACGTATTAATGCCATTACGTCCAAAGGAGTTCAAGTAGAAAATCATGAGTACGAGCTTGATGTTCTCATAATGGCGACTGGATTTCGAACAGTGGAATTTCTAGACCCAATCAATGTGTCCGGAAAAGGTGGTCGCAGCCTGAAGAACATTTGGAAAAGTGGTGGAAGAGCGCTCTACGGAATTGGCGTGGAATCTCTTCCGAACTTTGCGATGCTTTACGGACCAAACACAAATCTTGGGCATAATAGCATCATTCTCATGATTGAGCAGCAATCTCGCTACATCAGCACTCTCATTAAAGCCGTTATTGATGGGTCTGTCAGAGGCGAAAATCTTGTACTAACCCCTAATAACAGTAAGATACAACAGTACAACGAGCAAATTCAAGCAACTCTGACAACCAGTACATTCGCGAGCTCTACTTGCCGAAGCTGGTACAAAACCAAGGAAGGATTAATTACGAATAACTGGTCAGGGAATGTGGTAGAGTACCAGAAAATACTGAGTTCAGTCCGATGGAATGACTACGACTCTGAGGGATCTGCATATGAATTGCAGGATAGGTTTGTGGGCCGAGTCGTGGAAGAGGGATATGACAAGTTCAATATTGTAGCGGTGGTGTTGGCAGTGACCGCTGTTGTGGCAGCGCCATTATGGAAGTATTCCTTGCGTTTTTGAGGAGGTAAGCAGACGACGGTAGACAGCTGCATTGGTTGCATTTTAAATTTACAGATATGGTGAAGATGAAAAATACAAGCACAAGCAAAGTACACGCGTTACTCAAATTTCTCCAAATTTCTATCTGATTAATTGAAGTAAGCGACTCATGGAATCCAATGCGAATTATCTCACATCACGATTTAATCTGTTTTTGTTTTCTTTTTAAAAACGGAGTAATAAGGTGTGGCATTATTTAGTAGCGAAATTTCCAGATGGGTTATTTTAGTAGGGTGCGAGTTGGAACATCACATATGTGCTTGCTTTGGGCGGATCCTACGTTGAGGGATTCACAAATGTAGCTTTCTGTTCAAAGTTTTAGGTGTCTCGTATCGTTCTCAAAAATTTCACATGTATTGCGCTACATTCTGAACCCCAAAAAACCTAACTCATATGATCAGGGGAGTGGTTCAAGAGCACCCTGGCCGCTAATTTTAAGTGGAGGAATCTCCCTCACTAAACTCTTCCTCTCGTTGATGGACGCAACGGGAACCCAATTGCCGTGCGTTTGTGCTTTAAGATGCATCGGCAGCCGAACGATTGCGATGGGACGCTCAAAATCCTTGGTGTCGATGACAACCACATCGCATCGATTGGAAAGCCTGCGCTCGACTAATGCCATTACCCAGCCATCACCCTCTGGAGCCGTTTCTGAACGCGGTATAAATATAGGCTCCTGACACAATGAATCATCTCCGGCGTAAAAATATGCGGTTTTGCCTGTCACATTGTTGTGCATCGCTAGGCCATTCAACCCGTGGAAGATATTCTTCTCGCCGTCCATCTTATTTGGGACAAACACGTTCAGAAACAACCATTCGTACTTCTTTGTCATGAACCTCTCGTCAATTCTTGGAAATTCTGCAGGCACATTGAGGACTACCAGAGGATCTGGGAGCGTAGTGCCGCTTGGAGCAGACAAATCGAATTCCCACCGAACAAAATCGGCCTTGGTGTTGGCGGGAGGACTTCGTCCGTCCTCAGAAGGGAAGAAAGGGAATGCGTTGTCGTGAACTCGTGAGCTCTCCACAAACAGCTTCCCGCCTTCTTCCCAGCCACCAGAGGTGTGAATTGGCATGCAGTTTTTCCACTTATAAATACGATGTTGCTCGTCATCACGCCACCCATGGCGAGCTCCACTGCCCTTTCGACGGGGAATGACCATGAAGGTTGCAGGAAGCTCGTACTTCCAGGCCCAGTGGCGCCCACCAGCCTTCATCCTTTCTACGCTGGCTTCAAATGGCCATAAAAATAAAACAAGCCAGTCCTCAGTAATGGCACAGTCGTGAATGAAGGCACACCAAGGCGACTTTAACCAAGTCTCTGACGTTTTCCGCCCTTCAGTATCAAGGGTGTAGGTAACGATGTCCAGTGATCCAAGCCCCTTTGCTTCGTATCCAAAAACGACTAGCTCATTTGTCTGAGGGTCTAGCTTGGGATGCGCTGTAAATGTTTTTGCATTTACTTGTCCTGAAAAGGGATCGTAAGTCAAAGTGTCGAGAGTGTTGGGATCAAGCTCGTATGGCAGAGCGCCTTCTTTCAATGCTAGGAGTTTATTTGCCCAAAAATAAAGATTTGTATTTGCTGTTGAATCCACGGCTGCTCTGACACAAGGGTGGTGCGTAAATGGATTGCGGTATAAACCGAATAGACTTTTATTGGCCCTTCGCTCTAGCTTATATCTCTCAGTTTCGATGTACCGGACTTTCATGTCGACTTTCCCTTGATGGAATCGAAACGCTGAAACACTACCGTCGCCATCCAGCGGCACATTCTGGTGGCTAGGGGGTACATAGGGGTCACTCATGACCCGATAGAAGGTGCCGTCTATTTCTTTGGGGATATTGCCCAGCACCACCAGGCTTCCAATCTCCCCCTCGAAGCGGCATGGAGAATCAGAGCCAGCAAGGTCAAGAGCAACGTGCCAGTTCGAGACCAGGCCATATAGACCATCATTGGTGCCCGTTGTGGCTGCATTGTTGGATTTTGTGCTCACTTCGGTTTGAGCCATGGTCATTGTAAACAGTTTAACAAAGATGTTTGACGAGGGCTTGCCAATATTCCGATACGCAATATCAATCTAAGAGCGCTAAATATTCTATTTAGATTCGAAACTAATAAGTGACCATCATACACTGAATTCCCGTGTTACATCGAGACAGCCCACATGCTAGAGTGAAGATCACAGCGGGGGCGGGGGAGGGGTTTATAATTTGAGGCTAAGTGTTTCTGGCCAATTTGCAACACTAGACCCCGCATGCCGTTCAGTCTAGTGAACCTTAAATTGGAACAGTCCATGTGATGGTTTCTACCCCACAGTGAGAGTTTGAGCGTTGATCTGTCATCAGGGTGGGATGATGTTTTTGGATGGTGGTCAGGTGGCTTTCTTGCAACCTGTAGCAGGTCTCCGCTTTCATTTTTTTGTGATTCGCTTTCCGGCTTGCAAGTTCCAATTTTGAGTTGCTTGGCGTCGTTGTTCGCCGCAATACCATCCAATCGTAGCCATGGAGCACGGCGGTCCCTGGTCCATGTCCAGCATCAATGTGGAGTACCCCATCAACGATGACTTACATCTAGGCGTAAAACCCCAGACAGTTCATCCCAGCCAAGTCCGCTCAGCTCCTTTTCTGAATTCTTCCTAAATTTATGATACCACTCTCGACATCTGATCGCTCTTCACCATGTCAACCGCCAATGCTCGTGCTATTGTCTCAAGAGGCTCCCATAGAGATGTACCATGGGCAATCGAAGACGTGGAACTCCGCCAAGTTGAGCATGGGGAGTTAGTGGTACGAATTGTTGCCTCTGGGATATGCCATACGGATATTGTGCTTGGCAATGATGCCAAGAGTATTGGTGGTTACCCAAGAATCATGGGCCATGAAGGCGCTGGCTATGTTGAAGAAATCGGCCCTGGTGTCACTGTTGCAAAACCCGGAGATCCCGTTCTGCTCTCTTTCACATCATGTACTCAGTGCCTAATGTGCGAAACGAATCACCCCGCGCATTGTGTCAACTCACTACAACTCAACTTTGTTGGCTCAAACTCATTTTACACATCCAACCATGACGCCAAATCACCCATACGGGGCCTATTTTTTGGGCAATCCTCATTCGCCAGCAAAACGATTGTTAGAGAGACATCAGTGGTAAATGCGAAGTCCTTGATTGAGTCTGAAGAAGAGCTCAAAATGTTTGCGCCCCTAGGATGTGGCATTTTGACAGGCTTGGGGACAATCATAAACGCTGCAAACGCACAACCGTCAGATACCATCGCTATAATTGGTGTGGGAGGAGTAGGCCTGAGTGCCATTATGGGAGCGCATATTGCCGCAAGTAAAACGGTGATTGCTATTGATAGGGTGGCGAGCCGCCTTGAAACAGCGCGACAACTGGGAGCAACGCATTTGATCGACACTAGCTCTATGCAAGACATGGATGAAATCATTTCAAAGGTGAAAGAATACACTGGCGGCTACGGCACGAGCATTACGGTAGATACCACCGGGATTCTTGGTTTAATTGAAAGGGGTCTCGAATTCACCCGACCAAAGGGCCTCTATATTCAGCTTGGAGTTACTCCTGAGGACACTAACATCTCTATTCCATTATTTCGGTTTATGAACACGGGGAAACGGTTCATGGGTGTTATTGGAGGAGACACAATCTCTCGGGAATTTATTCCCAAGATGATTAGATGGTACCGCGTGGGAAAGCTTCCTTTGCAAAAGATTGTCAAGTTTTTTCCAGCAAGTGATTTTGCGAAGGCGCTTGAAGAAATGCATCACGGCTCCACTGTAAAACCAATCATCGTCTGGTGAAGGCCTGATTTGACAGTCAATAGTTGTTCCACTTTGGTGGTATATTAAATCACTAGAGATTTCGTATAATGTTGCGATGGCCCTTTTTAATGGGCAAACGACGATTTCTCATCAATTGAGTTTTGTCACTGGTTGGTCACATTACAATCTTTCCCATACACCATTGTATGTAGTTTGATACCCTATACCGACTGGGCTCCATTGCGCGTACTTCTGAACCCAGAAATACTAATATTGCAATGACATAGTTCTATCAGTCTCATGTAACAATTAATTTTTGTCATCTTGGCAAATGCTGCTTTTTGAAACTATGTTATGCCTACCACATCCCACTCTGTCGATCAACCCCGCCCCCCGCGCCCCACACCAATGGCTCACGACGTGTGGGCTGTGTAACAGGGATTATGGAATGCAAGTGCTTGCGTGTACACTTGTCTCACTCAATTGCCGTTGTGTCGTAGAACGTAGATATACTTCTATAAAGAACAAACTGTGTTAGAATGCAAGTCAATTGATGACACAAGTAAGCATTACGAGAAACATCAAAGATCCTAGAACAACATAAACGGAAACATGTCTGCCAACACAGATGCTAGAACTCGACAGGTCCCAACTTTGGACAAATTCCATTCGGGTGTTCCACTTAGCCTCGAAGCGCAAGCCCGTCGTATGAAGAATGACCTTGACAAGATTGATACAACCCCGGCTTTTGAACCTCACACGTTGGTTTTGCCGCCAGGTGTCTCGGCGGACAAGTTTCACGCCGCTATCTCAGACTTGAAATCCACTATCGGCATCGATAATGTGGAGCTAGTGGATAAGGAGCTGAAAAATGGATGGTTAGTTTTGGCATGAAATTTAGAAATTTGGTGTAATTCTAACGTGATTTTACCGTGTGTAGGTATATTGATCACCCCAACACTCATGACATGTACTCGATATTCGACCCTCATGATACTGTTGCGTCAGCAGTAGCATACCCAGGATCTACTGAAGAGGTCAGCAAGGTTATTCTTTGGGCTAATAAACATGAGATCCCCATCTATCCAATTTCCATGGGGCGAAATTTCGGCTATGGTGGTGCGGCGCCCCGTGTCCGGGGTTCCGTTGTCGTGGACCTGGGAAAGCGGATGAAGAAAATCCTCAAAATCGACGTTGAACGCCAAAGCTGCTTGGTTGAACCCGGTGTTTCGTATTTTGCATTGTACGAGGCCTTGCAGGCTGTGGACAAAAATCTGATGGCGGACTGTCCCAGTGTCGGAGGAGGAAGTCTCATTGGGAATGCCTGCGATAGAGGCAATGGGTAACGTGGCCATATGTTTCCAACGATTGGGTTTTTTCTGACCGTTTTCGCAGCGTGACACCCCTCGGAGACCATTTTGCGACCCATTGTGGAATGGAAATCGTTCTCCCAAACGGAGAGATCATTCGCACTGGCATGGGCGCTATGCCTGGACCCAACTCAGAATACAATGACACCTGGCAAAGTTTCCCGTAAGCTTAAATATACCCATATCATTAGTATTTGTTGCTGGAAAGCTAATTATCTCTTTGAATCAAGGTATGGTTACGGACCTTATACAGATGGCATGTTTACGCAGTCGAATTATGGAATTGTGACAAAGATGGGCTTCTTTCTGACCCAAAAAATGGAGTGCACGACTTGCTTCATTACAATTGATCGAAAGGAAGACCACGCAGAAGTTGTTGAAACCATGCAGCAATTGACAAACGAAGGCCGCCTGGGTGGTCGCATTCATGTTGGACCTGCTGTAGACGATCTCGTCAACCACGGCTACAAGAGGAGTGACGTGTACACGGGAGAGGGTCCCATTCCCTATGATATTTTGCGAGCTTGGCTGGACAATAACTCACCTTTTGGTGCACATGATCTTTTAGTTCGCGGTGAGTTTTCCTTTTTTTTTTATGGCGAAGGAATAAGTGATTGACTAATGGAATGCTTTTAGCGAGCTCGTATGGATCCGTCGAGACCGTTCAAAGCAACATTAAAATTGTACGAGAGCGGCTTGAAAAGTTCCCCAATAGCAAGCTCTTTACCAAAGAAGATCTCCCGAAAGATCATTATATCAATCACTGGGAGAAGTGTTTTAGCGGAATCCCGCAAGTTCAGACTATGCAAATGATGAATTGGCTCCCGAACTGTGGCCACATTTGGTTCTCCCCTATTCTGCCACCGGGAAAAGAACACTCACAGAGACTTTTCAAGTTTGTTACCGAAACAAACCGCAAATATGGCTTTGAAGGCACCCTCTCTTTTGATATTGGACTTCGAGAGTCGCATTGCATTAACCTGCTTCTTTACAACACGCGCGATCCAAAGCAAACAAAGGCTGTTTTTGATTGCATGAGAGAAATGATTGAACAAGGCCGAAAGTATAGTTATGGAGAATACAGGTAAGCTTAAGGATTCGATTCCGCTTCCCATTTCAAGATGCTGACAAGCGGGCCTTTTCTGTAGGACCCATTTGTTATTTGCCGACCAGGTCGCCCGATCGTACAGCTGGAACAACAATTCTCAACTGCGATTCCATGAACTTCTTAAAGATGCATTGGATCCCAAGGGAATTCTTGCGCCCGGGAGGAACGGAATATGGCCTGCTAAATATCGTGATGGAAAATGGAAAATCTTGTATGAGGATGGAAATCCAGAGCAGAGCTGGCCCAAGATTTAGTAATAGGTCTCCGCCGCATTGATCAGTCAAGATTGCGTGTGTCTATATTGATCAATCAAACGCTTGATAATTTACGGAAAGCCTTTTTAATTCCGTTACTTTGGTCTCTGAATTACAAGTCTTGTTCGTACACTGCTGCAAGTCGGTGAAATACATATCCAATTTGAGAAGTGACTGGCCAAATAAGAGGAGTTAGTTGACGTAGAAATTAGAGATACTCGAACATTAACTTACCACCCCATACCCAAGCATCATCGTAGAATTCTGCCCACCTGCGGATCAGTCCCGCTCCTAGTGATGTGTGAGATCCAGGACGTTGGCCAACTGTGGTCAAGTGCTTGCGCACTTTATCGAGGTTTTGAGTTTCCGCATCATCAACGTGCAATCCTTGTTGCTGCAATTTTCCCACGCTGTGTAACCATTTCGTTAAGAAAAGTGCTGACTGAGTCAGTTCAAAGCTCTGCCCACTAAGGTACTGGGAATGGGTAGCATACCACAAGTCCAACCTCCGACTGCGTGTTCCATACTCCAGTTCAACGCAGCCGTTCGCCGCAGCCATGAGATTCCCAACCGTTCTTGTGATAGGTACTCTTCAAAGACCCAAGAGACGGCTCTAGAAATGTGTACTCCTCTTGGCTGAGTGCCGAGAACAAATTCTTTGATGCTAGCCAACAGCTGGTCGCCCTGCTCCCCAAGTAGCATTGCAGATTGTATGGGGCCCATAGCCGTAAATGACGCTCCATATACTATTCTTAGTATTGCTATGCAATTGAATGCAAGAGGTCCATCGGATTCACTCCAGGTTTCTCCAACCTCTCCTCTTGCAGCATTGACCAACCCATTGCATCTCGTTAGAATCGACTCGAACTCAATGGTTACCATGGAGCCAAGACTGTTGATTGGTGTGTCAACGGGAGCGGAACTAAACATCTGGGCACATTGGATGGTGTGCCACAGCTGTATAGAAACGCAATGCATGGCTACAATTGCAGCGAATGGCGACCACTTCCAAGACTCACATTCGACAACTGTAAATCCATTGCCAGACATGAGACCAGATAACGCTTCCTTTAAAGTGATAGATTTCTTCAAGTCCTTAGTTCTAAGAAGTTGTTTCCATTCTTCCTCTGTGGTGGCATTCCAAAGGTCTTCGTCACACGGCATTTCAATTTCAGCATCTTGCGCTATCGAGACAGCGGGTGGGATATTAAACAATGCCATGACAAGATTGCTGACTATCATTATGGCATAGAGTAATCTACATATGGTTAGCACGATATAGAAAACTTGGATTACCTTACCTTTTAGTCGTCTCTCTTTGAATCCACTGAACCCAGTCCGGGGGGGTATTGGTTTGGAGAGAAGTAGTTTTATAGGAGTGGAATCTCAATCGATAGTCCTATAAAAAATTAGATGTGATCAAATAACTTGGGTAAGATCCTACATTTGCCAGAAGCGCCATTCCTGCCAGTGACTTTTGGACCAAAACAGGGTCACCAGAGAAGCTCCCAAAATACACCAGCAGAAGTCTGGCCTGAGGTATCCAGATGGGCCGTAAAGTGGCTTCAGATGAGATTCGACTCCATTCTGTCAGTTCTGGTCCATCCCGCATCGTTGGATGTTCCGGTGCCTTGTAAGAAGACTCTCGTTGGAGAACCCGATCCGCTTGTTCGTATAGATATGTGGCCACTTTTCTCTCAAACCGTAATAGGGCACCAATTGCACACATGGAAATAATGACTGGGGGTGGTATTTTCTCAAGGGTCAAGGATTGCTGGTGTAGGAACGGTATGTGGATAAAATACGACTTGAAAAACGAGTCAAGGTATTTTCTTAAACTGCTGGAGTCGGGTAGCCAGATTGTTTCATTTTCTTTCAAACGAAGTCTAAAAGAAATATTTTGGATAAGATGCGATCGATAACTTTCTGTGATATTTGGAGGTGGTTGTTGCGAATTTATGGTTGTGCCCACGCGTGAGGTGGAGCGGACGATTTGATTGCGAAGAGGGAATAACTCGGTGCTGTGCTGCAATGATAGCTGCTCCGGGATGGCCTGCGATGCGCAGGAAGTAGTCATTCCAGACAAGGGTTCAAAATACATAGGGAAATTCTCCGTTGCTAACTTATCAATGAAGAATTGGCTGTCTTCATCAAGGTCATTCTCGCCAAGTGAAAATGTAAGTGATTGAATCAACGGTGTGATCTGACGCGAATTTGGGCACCCGAATGAGCCGCTACTATCTAAAGAAGTCAGTAGCTCAGCTGTGGAAAGGCCGTTGATCGATTCTCGGCCCGATAATTCATTCTGCCAATCTGAGTACTGGAGCGTGTTTGATAGGTCAGCAGCTCCGGCCCCTAGTTGGCCAGTAAATTCTGTCGAGAACGAGAATGGGAATTGAACTTCTTCTAGTCTCAATTCGGGAACAGCAAAAACTCCATAGGGGTCCCCATTTGCGGATCCGATGACGTTACATTCGGCTTCAGCTCGGCTGATTGTAACAGGCTCTGGGCCTTCGTAAGAGCTGCTGAATTGGACGATGTTTTGGCTATTTGAGGTACTCGCAGTGGAATTGTCGGCGCCATCTATTGGTACTTGTCCACTGTGTATTGTCCTTTCGTGTCGAACTACAAGGTCTCTAAAAATCTGACATGAGGGTTTGCTATGTGTGACGGTCAGGAGTCCTTACCGCCTGCCGTAGCTCCGTCCACAAAACCTGCATGTAAAAGGTCTCTCTTTGGTATCTACAACCCGGTGATGGGTAAGTATGTCCAGAAAGGCAAACCGGACTGACAAAGATTAATGGTAGATGGGGATATCTTTCACTTACGGGTTCGTTGATGGCGAGCGCGATGTTCACTTCGCTTGAAGGTCTTCCCACAGGTGTTACACTGGTACCGTGGTCGTTGGGGATTAGCAATAGGATCCATCATCGAGGACCGCATTGACCAATTCACGATCCTTGGACCGAGATTGTTCATATTCATCTTCAAAGACTGGATTGTGTATACTCAGAAAGAAATTGACAAGATGATGCAATTAGAAATCGAAGCAGCCGAGGCGGGAAGAAAAGTGCTAGGTGTGGGGTAAGCCCGATCAAGACAGGGATGATAGCTGACTTTGGGAAGATTCGTTAATTAATGCCGGAACCAGACTGCTCTACTCCACACGACTCTTTTGTATATAATGAAGCCCGAGTCCTCTACTCAAGCTTGGTTATTTATATTCGACACATGGGATAAGTCGAGTTTTCGCACAAAGAGCACCATACCAAGTAGCCTATTTCAATTGATGCGAAGGGAAAGATGGACTTCTTTCTCTCAATCACCACCGGTGCACCGCAAGGCCAAAGTGTAATACATGATCAACACAGGGGAAATACTTTTGACTTATGGAGGAATGATAGAAATTTCGCACATAATACAAGAATGAAAGCCAAGATTAATGAGATTTTAAATGACTATGTATCCTATGTTCCCATGAATCCTGTAGGTGTAAACCGCTTTGTAGTAAGCGACCACAAATACTTAGAGTCTTACAATTTACGGTCTCTAGTTGTCAAGCAAGTGTTTCTTGACGCCTGCCGTCATATTTACAACCGAAAATTAATTTCATAGTTATTTTCGGTTGTGTTGGTTTGGCTCTGTACGAACCAAGAATTGGGAGACACTGACCTGGTGCCAATGAGTGCTTAATAAGAAACTGTTGCTTAAGGCGAGGGAAAATGGGATACTAAGTTTAATCTTATTGTAGTCAATATTCAGGGGCGATATGGTGGAATTAGTAACGGCGGTGTGGGATTGACCGAAGTGAGTCACTAGTAATGACGAACGATGTGGGATATTGCGGGGTGTGTCAAAAATGGTCCGTGTTCCCTCCGTGAGAAAAACGAAGTCTACAAAAGTGCTTCACAATGCGGGGGGTCCCACTGTCTTGAAAGAGTCAAGTGTGGGGTAATGAATGCAGAAAATAGGACAAGGACGGTACGGGTTACTGATCATCGTGCCGAGCCGGGATCGGCCCCTGCCAAGGAAGGTTTTTCGTGTTCTCCATTGTAGAGAAGGCGGGTTGTACGGAGGCCTTTTCCTCCTGCATGTGGCTTGCTGGACACATGGAAATGCATCAACTCCGTGGAATGGACTTTTCGACACTCCGTTCTTCATTTAATGCTGCATCATGATGATCAATGTGGGGGAGGTAACCTGGAGCTCATTTGTGATGGTTCTAAAACATCTCGACCTAAAATTCTTGTTTCTATGGATGTATATATACACATGGAAGTAATCAACCCTCAAGAACTTGCCGAGCACGATTCGCCATCTTTTATTTATTCTCCCCTATGCAAGGGGGCCTTGAGTAAGTCATGTCAACTACTCTTTTCGTTTCGTACGTGTCAGACATTGCTCATGGTCTTGTCAATCACACAAGCCTTGACGCGATGTCAAAGAACGTTCTTGAGCAGAAAGAGACATACGGGCTTTCCATTGTAATATTCGGCATCATTTCATACATATTCTATCAATCATTTCTCCACCCATTGGCAAAGTTTCCTGGCCCTCTTTCTGCGCGATATCTTCCATGGTGGCGAAATACGCGTTACTGGCGAGGAACATGGCATGATGATATTGTATCAGTTCACAACAAGTACGGCCCTGTGGTTCGAGTTGCACCCAATGAGCTTTCTATTGTTGACGGCAAAGCAATGAAACAACTCTACGGACATGGAACCTCAGCAGTAAAGACTCAATGGTATGCCACATGGGACCCGCCGCTTCGCGACACGGATGTTTTCTTCTCAACTCGCGATCGACATCGACACGCATTCCTCCGAAAGCGAGTTTCTGGAGCTTTTGCCATGTCTTCCATCCTCAGATATGAAGTCCTTATCCAGGAATCTTTGGACGAGCTCCTCCAAAAGTTCAAAAAGTATGCTGGCCCCGGAAGTAAGCTCGACATGTCTCAATGGACCAATGCATTTGCATTCGATGTAGTTGGTCAATTAGGATATGGAGCACCACTGGGACATGTAAAAGAAGAGGCCGATGTTATGAACCTTCGCAAAACCATCTTCAATGTGTTTTACTTCAGCGCCGGCCTGGGTCATTATTACTTCGGAATTAAAGGCTATTATTGGGGTCAGATGAAGATGCTCACCAACGCTACGACAACGATGCTTCTGAAGATACTTGGTCAAAGAGATGATGTTGGTGACTTCAACAAGTGGGCGGTCGATAGACTCAACAGCCGTATTGCGGAAGACGCTGAAGGGAAAACTGAAAGGCACGACCTGCTGGCACATTTTCTGAAGATGAAAAGACCAGATGGCTCTCCGGCTACCTTCAATGAGATACACGCTGAAGGATCAAATCTCGTGTAAGTACCTCTGATCACTTGAATCAAACAGGACTGATATGGAACTTTCAGAGGTGCTGGAGCAGACACAACGTCTATCGCGATGCGTGCATGTGTCCATGCCATATGTCAACACCCTGATGTTTATCAGAGGGTGTAAGCCGAGATTGATCAATTTTACGCGTCCAATAACCTGACAACGGGCATTACATATCTTCAGACACAATCACTACCATATCTTGTTGCAGTTTGCAAAGAAGCAATGCGCTTGCTGCCATCCATTGTCTTTCAGCTACTTCGTGAAGTGCCAAAAGGTGGCATGACTGTGGACGGTAAATTCATACCTGCAGGTTCTGAAGTTGGAATTTCACCCATAGCACAGAACCGAGACCCCAAAATATGGGGCGCCGACGCTGAAGTCTTTAATCCTGAACGATGGCTAGAGAGCGAGGAGAAGGCACGATATCTTGAGAGCTACAACATGACCTTCGGCGGAAATGGACCTCGCATGTGCGTTGGAAGAAATATTGCCTTGGTGAGAAGATCAGATTTCCTAAATTTTATCTAAACTGACGCGTCGGCTACAGGTTGAAGTACACAAATTTGTCGCGCAACTGTTCCATCATTTTGATGTCAAGATTGTCAACCCTAGCCGACCATGGCGCATTACGTCGTATTGGTTTGCCTACCAACATGAATTCTTTTGCGAGTTGATGCCTCGGGACCAGTACCCATTGTGGAACTAAATTCGGGTGAGACGGGGCAGATTCAAAGTTTTGGACATTTGTATTTAGCAAGCTAGTCGATCCTTCAAGAATGGAGTAGTAATTAAAGTAACCGAAAACGTGATCATCACTGTATATTTGTGCGTTTTTTTTTTTAAATTAGACGTCATAGCTCAGGCATATCTGTTTATTGGCAGTGATAATGGTCGATGATCACAACAGTAAGCGTTCGCCTTACAACTGAGTAAACGGATAAACATATGACGAATAACGGGTTACAGGGTGCTCAGTAAGCTCCCGATGTCTTCAAAAACCCACCACCTAAAAGACCTCGATATCGCCATTTCTGATTTGTATATCTCTAGATAGATTTCTTTTCTCTGCGCCCCTCCATCTACAGAATATGGAAATACAATGTGCCTCCATTTCCGGTCTTTTTCTTGAGCTGTGTAAGCTTACCATACGGATGCGAAAATATTCGTCATTAATACATTTCAAAAAGTCTGCCCATGCTACCACCCATGAAAACTAAAATCTTACCTTTGATTGAGTTGGGCATCCCTCAAACTTCATTAGTGCCAGCAAGCATGACTAGATGGGGCTTCCATACATCAGCAATCCTCAAATTCCAGTTAATAAAAGCCTCATAGCATTTCAAGAGAATACGAACCGATTTCTTTAGTAAAGTTCTTGATTGGGAATTCCGGTTCTGGAGGATAAACGAGGCCACTTGGACGAGGTGATGGAGACACTGTATCTCGGGTGGCCTCTACGATAGTCAAAGCCTCATAGGCTAAATCGGTTGCTGAGCAGTGTGGCACATATCGTGCCACATGTAACCTGCCTTGTTTACTATAGCCACAGCCACGGAATGCGGGGTTGTGTTGAAAACCCCGACCAACGCCGCGCGGTCAGAAGCTTCCGGTACATTTTTGAACACCGCTGGACGCATAGAGCCATATGGTCATAAACAGAATATCCCGCCAATTCCCTATTGTGGAATTAGCCAAGACTTATCATTATCCAGAATGAGGTTACCTGAAAAATGATCTAATATTCTACATTCGTAGCCTATATATCAAACAAGACTTGTCAATAGTTTTACTATACATGAACGGTTCCTTAGCTCTAGGGTAGGCAAAACACTGCAATGAGTAAATGGAAAGCTACCACGCCAACTATTGAGATCCAACACATTGTCGTAGATATCAAGTTTAATCCAGATTTTGGTAAACTGATGAGCGGCTAATCAATGAAGTACGAGGCGAATTAAGACCAGCCCACCCCTCCTTGGTAAGAGGTTAAACTGCTTGCTATTGTACAAACAGCCTATTGCATCCTCTCCTTATATCTTCTTTCTCTAGCCTTTATTACTAGCTCCTTTGTTCCTCTTGAAAGTTGGATAGTATTTCTACCTTTCTTGCTCTTGCTCTTGAGAAGCTCTAGTAGGGCTAAGGTATTGATCTGCTTATATATTGTTAGTATAATATCTTGCTTAAGTAATTACTTAAGTATGTTTGTGGAGGTGTTAGGGCTTTTTTTTTAGTTATTTTATTAATTAGCTATAGATTCTAATATAGTTAGGAGAGATACTTACTATGTGTATGTGGAGTAGAATTGGTAAGAAAGGTGGAGGAGGTTTATGTATTCTGTAAGGCTTTAATTGGTTAGCTGCTGTAACGGTCTGGTCAATTCCTAACTTGATGAACCAATCAGAATGAAGGGTTTATTGTTAGCAGGATGGTTAGGTGTGTTATAGTAAAATAGAGTAATAGAAGTATTATGTTAGGTAATAGTTAATTATAATTAAGGTAATTAAATTATATTAAAAGTTAATTAATTTTATTTTTTATAATAGGATCTAATCTATCTATATATTATTATCCTATTTTAATATATATAATATATTTAGTATATTAGGTATAATATTTTTTATATTTATTATAATAATTATTTTTATTATTTTTTATTTAATTAGTTATATATAATTATAAGGTAATTAGGTTTTTATAAAGTATAATATTCTATTATTTTAAATTACTTTAGGTATAATATAGATTATAATATAATATTTTTTTTTATTAGTCTTATTCTTAAGGCTAGTATAATAGATTATTATAATTTTTTTATATATATTATTTAAATTTAAATTTATAATTATTTTATTATATTAATATTATATTAAATAAAGTAATAAAAGTATTTTTTATTTATAAAAATTATAAAATTAAAGATCTTATTAATTATATTAATCTTTTTAAGATATTTATTATAGCTTATATATATTATATAAATATTAGCCTTTTTTATATAATAGATAAAGGTTTGATTTATTATTTTAAATATATTTAAAATTATAAAAATTATAATTATATAAATATAGAGAGTATAGCTTATATATATTTTTATTATTTCTTATTTTACTAATTTAATATATTAATAATAATAATTCTTTATATTATTAAAAAAAAAATTATATTAATAATATTTAAAAATATAAAGTAAATTAAATTTATTATATACTTTTTTAAAAATTTTTAAAAGATTATCTTAAAAATCTAATTTTAAATAATAATAATATTTACTAAATTAAAGTATTTAAAAAAATTAAAAAATAATCTAAAAGAGTAAGATATTAAAGTAATAGAGATAGTAAAGGCTAAGATTATAATAAAGAAAGACCCTTCTTTAAAGATAATATTAATATTATATATTATTAATATTAATTTCTCTTTCTTACTTATTAAAGGAATACTTTTAATATTTTTAAATAATATATAAGATATTTAGTAAGTTTTTAAGTTATTTCTTTATAATCTTTTTATTTAATTTTAAATTTTTTTTTTTTTTTATAATATTTTTTTAATTTTCTATTAATCTTTTAGATTTTTTATTTATAATTTATATTTAGATTTTATATTTACCTAGATATTATTATTAGATTCTAATAGTGAGATATAAAAGATAGGGTAAACTTTAATATTATTTAAGAGGTTAAGCTTATAGTTATTTTTTAATATTTTTCTTTTAATTAAGTATAATTTAATTTATATAAAGTTAATTTTTTTATTTTATTTTTTTATTATAAGATTTTTTATTATTAAGTAGATTATATCTTCTTTTAAAAAAATTAATTTTTTTAACCTTTTTATATTATAGTATCTTTTTATAATATTATAAATAAACTTAAATTCAATCTTTATTTCTTTATATAGTTTTTTAGATTATTTAACTTAATTATTACTTTTACTTGGATTATATCTTCTAAAAGGGCTTAGTAAGTGTTTAATATAAAACTAAAGTTAGTTTTTATTAGTATTATCTTAATATTATAATTATAGGATATATTATATATTAATTATATAATAAATAGCTTTTTTATTTAATTAATTTACTTATAATTAATATAGTATTATAAATATTACTTAATTTTCTAGTTTTAGTATTTAGTTTATTTATCTATCTAAAGGTAAAATATTATACTTAATTTATAATTTAATCTTATTAAAAATATTAGGTTTTATTAAAACTTAGATATAAATAATTATTCTTTATTTAAAATGATTTTAATTAGTAATCTATATATAATAATTATATATTAAAAGAAAAAGTAAATAAATTATTTCTCCTTTATTACTTTATTATAAAGAAGATAATATATTATTTTTATAAAATAATTAATAATAATAAAAATATTATTATAATATACTCTTATAATAAGGTCTATTAATAAAGGAAGGTTAATAATAAAGTCTATTATAATTAAGTCCTATAGTTATTATATAATAAAAGATAATTACAATAATCTATATAGTTTATATCTTGGTTTTTTAGAGTATTAGTATAGGCTACATTCCTTATATACTTATTTAACTTTCTTTTTCATCTTAATAAAGGAAAATATCTATTTGATTTATTTAAGAATTTTATTAATATCTTTATAATTATATAAGAGATATTTATAAATATCCTTTATTAACTTTATTTAGTATTCTTCTAATACTTATAAATAATCTATTTTTCTTCTTTTAAAAGTATTAGATTATATTTTTTAATTTTTTTAGTAGTAGATTATCTTGTTCTACTTATTATATTAGTATTTTTATAATAGTAGTTTTAGTTATATATAATAGTCCTTTTATTTTTATAATAATAATTATTTTCTTTATTTTTATTATTATTTTACTAATTAGGGCTTATTTTAAGCCTTTATTAGTATTATAGATTAATAGTTTTTCCTATATTTTTGGTTTTTTTATATTATAATTAGATTAGCAGCTGATTATATTAATATAGTTATTCTTAATTTCTTTTATATAGATAATTTGATAATTAAATTTAGATAAATATTTTATATATTATAATTATCTTTTATTAAGTTTTTAAATAATTATAAAGTAAATAATATTTTTATAATTAATATATATTATAATTTTATAATTATTTTTTAAAAGATATTATTAAAATTCTTTAAAAATATTAATAATAATAAAAAATTCTTTATTATAAATAAAGTAATTTAATTTAAAGCTATATAATTTATATAAGTAAAATACTATAAGATATAGGTTTTCTTATTTATCTTATTATCCGATCTAGGCCTTTAAAGTAAAGTCCAATATATTAGTTTCTAGCTTTATAGGTTTATTAAGGTTGAATATTGTAAGGATAGGTTCTTCTAAAATAGCATTTTTTATAACTTTAAATAATTATTATGTTTTATTTCCTTATTAAAAGGTAATTCCTTTTTTAATTAGTTTTATTATACTTAAGATAATTTTATTAAATCCCTTAATAAATCTTTAGTAATAGTTAGTAAATCTAAAGAAGGCTTATACTTTTTTTATATTAATAGATTCTATTACAACCTGTGCAACTGGGCGCACAAGACCCTATTTAATAGCTATTATCTATACTTATAATTATAAATATTACAATTATTAACTTATCTTTTAATCTAATAAGTTAATTAATATAATAGAAAGTATAAATCCTTATACAATAATCGCATACTATAGATCATAAGTTTAATTCTAAGATCACACTATAACAATCTGGTCAATTCCTAACTTAATAAACCAATCAGAATGAAGGATTTATTATTGGCAGGATGATTAGGCGCGTTATAGTAAAATAAAACAATAAAAGTATTACATTAGGTAATAGTCAATTGCAATTAAAGTAACCAAGTTATATTGAAAGCTAATCAGTTCCGTTCCTTATAGTAGGATCTGATCCGTCTATATACTACTATATCTAAGGTTCCGTTATCGCAATGGTCGAACGGAGTCGGTTCGACAATGTTCGTTGCGATCTTCGGTGATGTCGAACGGGGGTTGTTCGACTTTGCTCTTATTGGCTGGTTATGTGGGTCCAGGGTAGTTTTGTTATGATTGGTTGGGGTTCTGCCCGTGGTCACCGCCTTTGGGTGTTTGGGTCATAACACACACACTTTAACAAAAAATTCAACGCCGGCTTAAACTAGGCCTTGCTATGGCTAGTTGGGGTAAGACAGCTATGTATGGTGCAAGATAATAAGGCTTGGTTATCCTTATTAGTATAGTAAACCAATGAGAGGTAATAGGGCCTGAGGGTATACCCATTGAAGGGAAGATATTGTATTATAACCTGTGTAACTAGGCGTACGAGATCTTATTTAATAGTTGTTATCTGTATCTGTAATTGTAAGCATTGCGATTATTAATTTATCTTTTGGCCTGATAGGCTAATTGATGTAATGGGAAGTATGGATCTTTACAGATTCCTTCTAGTCTTTTACTATAATAACTTTCTTTAGGTCTATATGAATTTTATTAGGGCTAATAATATATCCTAGAAATTCTACTTCTTAAGTATAGAATTTACTTTTTTTAATTTAATTAGGAGTTTAGTATCTTAGAGAGCTTTTAAGATCTTATAAATATATTCTTTATATTCTTTTTTATTTTTAAAGAAAATAAAAATATTATTTAAGTAATAAATAATAAAGATATTTAAGTATTCTTATAATATATTGGTTATTATTTATTAAAATAATATTAATATATTATAAATCTAAAAGGTATAACTAGATATTCAAATAGTCTAAACTTTATTTAAAAAGCGGTTTTCTATTTATATCCTTCTTTAATATAAATAAGATTATATACTCCTTTAAAATCTAATATAATAAAGATATTAGTTTTATAAAGATAATCCTTTATTTTATTAATTAATAATAATAAAGTATAATCTTTAATAATAATATTATTAAGCTATTAAGCTTAATTTAATTAAGATTATAAATAAAGTAAAATTAGATATTAAATCTATTTTTAAAAATAATTTTATAATTTTATTAGCTAAACTTAAATAATCTAGTGTCTAGTTCTTCTATAAAGAGCTTTTTATAGATTTAGTATTATAAGAGTATATTATATAATCTATCTATTTTTACTTTAGCCTTTATTTCTTTAAGGCTTTTATTAATTTATTAGAATTATATTCTAAGGCATATAATAATCTATTATTATTACCTTTTTTAATTATTCTTATATTTATATTTTATTCTTTTAAATAATAAAGATTCTTATTTATTTATATTTTCTATTTAATTAAGGCTAGAAATTCAAAATCTTTTATTATAATTTATAAAAATATTATTAATTATATTATACTTCTTAAATATTTACATCTAGCTAGTATATTAGTAGATATTAAGATTATATTAGTATAATTATAGATATTTTAAAATTAGATTATATTATCTAATATTAATAATATTAAAGATTATTCTTTAATTCTTTTTTTAATAAAGACTTTTAAATAATTAATCTTTTTATTTATAATATTATTATTATAATTAAAAAGATTTCTTTTATATTAATAATTTTATATAAATTAACTTTTATTATCTATAATAGCTAAAATTAATTAATTATTTAAGAATTTATATAATTCTACTTAACTTTATTATCTACTATAATATTATATTACTTCCTTTTAATTCTTACTTCTATTTTTAATTATTATTAAGATTACTTTTTAATTATAAAATATAAAGCTTTTTAAAGAGTTCTTTTAATAACTTTAAGGATTATTATTTTAATTACTTCTACTACTCTTTTATAAAAGACTTTACTTATTTTTTAATTTTATTTAATATTAGGTTATTATTTTATTTATTATATAAATATTATATTTAAGGTCTTAATATTTATTTTAAAATAGCTTATTATAATTAAAAAACTTAAGCTTACTTAGTTCTAATATAATAAATTAGTAATAAAGATTTCTTTTTATTACTTTATATTAATTAAAGTATTTTTTATAAATATAATAAATAATTATATTTTTTATTTTAATAAAAAAGTATATTATATATTATTTTTACTTTATATATTAAAAATAATTATAATTATAATAACTTATTTATAAAATATTCTTATATTTTTTATATATTATATTTAATTTAAGGTTATTCTTTTTATATTAGATAAATTAGAGGTTATAGTTTTCTAATTATTATTTATTTTATGTAAGTAAGAAGATTTTATCTCTATCTTATAAAGATTCCCTAACTTATTAGGCTATTTTTTTAATATTAATTATTTATTTTCTATTTCTATTTTTATTATAAGTATAAGTATTCTACTATATTAGTGCTTTATTAGTATATATATCTAGAATAGATATAAGGATTTCTATCTTCTTGGCTTATTCTAGCTATTTATAGGGAAGGCAGGACTAGCCTTCTTATTAGGTTGATTATGCTTTTTAGATAGCTTTATTAATTTCTTATTATAAAGTAAGTTTTATTTTATATAATTTATAATCTTCTGTATATTACTTAATTATAATAATTAATTTATATTTCTTAATAATAATAAGAATAACTTTTTTATAATATTCTCTTTTCCTTCTAATATTAGGGTTTATTAAGTTTTTATAATATTAAGTTATTTCTATTCTTCTAGTATAGATTTAAATTAGTTTTCTATTTTTAAAAAGTAATATTTAAAAGATTTATATTCTTTCTTTTTATAATTAAAGTAAATAATCTTATTTTTATTATAATCTTAAATAATATTAAGTTCTATTAGTTTTAAATAAGTCCTATATATAATACTTTATTACTTATTTTAAATTTTTCCTTTATTTAAAATATATAAGATTTTATTATTTTAAATATATTTTTTATATTAATTAAATTATCTTTTATTAATTTTAATAATACTTTTAATATATTTTAAAAATTTTTTTAATTAATCTTTCTTATAAATTTTATTTTTAATTTTACTTTTTAAATCTTTATAATAAAATTCTATTAATATATTATTATTTTAGGCTATTTATATTATAATTTTTTTAAATTTAATTAAATATTAATTATAGGATTTTATTTATTTAAATTTATATAATTAGTTTATAATTTATTATTTTATATTAATTATACTAAAATTATCTTTAATAGTAATTTTAAAATATTCCTAATTTTTAAAGATCTCTTAAATCTCTTTATTTTAATTAATATTATCCTTATTTTCTAAATAATCTCTTATAATAGATTCAAACCATACTCCTATATCCTCTTAAAGGAGGGTTTTAATATATAGTACTTAGGCTTTAAAGATTATAAGTTATATTAGGAAAAAACGAAAGTATTCCTTCATTTAGGTAAGGAAGGGGATTATATCAGCAGCCTTTTTGTAAAGATGTGGGACCAAGAGGACCAATCAAGCACACATACTGAATGTGTACTAGCGTAAGATACTATAGGGTAAGAACGCGTATAATAATATTATATAGTAAGTATAGGCAAATGGTTTTATAATTTATTAAGTTGAAATCTTAATAATAAAAATAAAGGTCTATTATGGTCTTATTTATACTTTATTCTAATTATAAATCTAGTTTATTATAATTCTTTAATTTCTTTTTTTTAAAAAATTAATATATTATATAATAAATAGAGTTATTAGAAGCTTAAAAAGGATTAATATTATACTACTACTTTCTAAGTTAATAAGAACTTATTATAATAAATAAGAGTTATAAATATAAGTTATATATAATTAAGAGTATAAATAAGAACTTTAAGAAAAGTTTATTTAGAAAGGTAAAGTTTTAAAGAATTTAAATATATTTTTTATTTTAATCTTTAAGAATATTTTAATTATAAAATTAAAGAAGTAAGAATCTTAAGATTTAGAGAATATTAAGAAGTAGATATTATTATTATTTATAATATAAATCTTATATAATATAAAGAAAATTATAATATTTATAAAAGATTTTATAATTATAATAATTTAATAATAAAAATAATTCTAAATATAGTAATAATAGCTTTAGATTTAATAGTAATAATTCTAGATAAATATATTATACTAGTTAGCTGTATAGCCTAATATAGGTCTAAGAAAGGACTATAAGAAATCTTTATTATATAATTATAAAAGGCTTAATAAAGATATATTAAGTATTTAAATTAATAATTAAATCTATATTATTAAAGCTAATAATAGCTTATAGCTAGATAGTTCTACTATATAGTATATAAAGTAGGCTATAACTAAGTTCTTATACCTTTTATAAATATAATAATATAATTATATTAAGGGGCTTACTAGCTAAGACTTTTTATAAGAAAACTTTCTTATCTTTATATATAAGATATATATTAACCTAGATCTATATAAGTACTAGCTCTATAATAAATTATTATTTTTAAAGTAAAAAAAGATTATATATTATAATAATACTTTATTATATAAATAACCCTATATATTATATTAAATATTAAAAATTTAAAAAATAATATTATCTTAACTTATTAATATTATTTTAAATTATAATCTAAATTAAAAATAAAAATATTAAAATAGAAAATAAAGCTTAAGAAGCTTTATAAAGTAGCTAATAAAGCTAAATAATTTTAAACCTATCTTTATTAAAATAATTAAAAAGTATAAGAGAGTAATAATATTAAAAGATTACTTCTTAATTAATAAAAAAACTTTTAAAAGTAATATTCTAGTAATTATAAAGGTTAAAGTAGAGGCTAAGGTAGAGGTAGAAGTTAAGAAGGTATATTTAAATTAATTTTTTTAAAAGATAATATTAAATTTATTTTTTTTATTATTTTTAATAATATAAAGAAGATTATTAATTTTAATTATATTTAATTTTTAATTTATTATATTTATAATAAAAAAGATTATATTTTTTTTATTATTTATTATAATAAAAGAATAATATATTTTTTAAAGTTATTAAAATTTAAATTATTAATAATAATTTTATTAAAATAGATTTATTAGAAAATAAGTAAGTATAAGCTTAATATATAAAGTTATTATATATAAGAAACTTCTATCTTTAAAATAAATTATTTAAAAAAAGTATTAATATTTAATACTTATAAGAAAGAAGAAGTTTAAGTAGATATAGACATTTATATATAAGTAGATCTTATTAATTAATAACTAATATAAAGATTAGATTTAAAACTAGCCCTAGATATAGCTATGCCTACATTAGAAAGCTATAATAGAACTACATTAGCTTTATATAAAGTATATTAATTAATTTTATTTTTAATTAATTACTAAGGAATACCTTAAAAGATTTAAAAAGTATTTATTAAGATATAATATTTAAAAGATATTAATAATCTACTTCTCTTAAATAATTCTATAGATAGAGAAGGTATTATAATTAATATATATAATTATTATTAAGTATATAAACCTATTTCTCTTATAGAATCTAAGAATATTATAAAAGAATTAATAAAAAATAATAAAAAAGCTTATATATTTTATATTATTAATATATAATTATTAAAAAAAGAATTAATTAAGATTTTAAAAGATAAAGTTAATAATAATAATATTAATATATTATTTTTAAAATTATAATTAAAGTAATATATATTTAATAAAATAAAGATAATAAAGTTATTATTTTTTAAAAATATAGAGTATTTTATTAATATTATAGAAGATAAAGAGCTTTTATATAGTTTATTATATTTATTAAATATTAAATAATATTATATATTATAAATATATATAATAAATAATATTATTAATAGTAGAATATAATTATTAATTAATATTATTAATATATTAATATTATTTATATTAAAGAAAGATAATATTATATATTTATATATAAATTATAAAGATTTTAATATAATTATTATTAAAAATTAATATTTACTTTTACTTATTAATAATCTTTTAAATAAATTAATAAAAGTAAGATAGATTACTAAGATTAATATTTATAATATATATTATTATATTAAAATTAAAGAAAGTAATAAATAGAAGATTACTTTTAAAATTTAATATAATTACTTTAAATATATAATTATATTATTTAAATTAATTAATGCTTTAGTTACCTTCTAAGTATATATTCACTATATATTTATAGAACTTTTAAATATTTATTATATTATATATTTAAATAATATTATTATTTATTTTAAAATAAGAGAATAGTATATTAAGGATATTAAGAAGATCTTTAAGTAATTATATAACTTTTAATTATATATTAAACTTTTTAAATATATTTTTTATTAATAAAAGATAGAATTCTTAAAGTATATAATTATTTAGAAAAATATTAAGATAAATTTTATATAAGTCTAATTTATTATTAAATAGAAGAAATTAATCTTATATAAAAATATATAAGTATTCTTTAACTTTTATAACTTCTACTAAAAATTTATTTTTAAATACTTTAAAATAATAAAACCTTTAATAAAGCTATTTAAAGAAAATAAAAATAATTATAAAACTAGAGATTTTATTTAAATTAAGATTGAAAAAAATATATTCTAGAAACTAAAAATAGCCTTCTATTTAGCAATTATCTTATAATATTAAAATCTAACCTTAAAAGCCTATATTAAGATAGATATATCTACTAAGATTATTTTAAAGATCTTATTATAGCTTATAGAAGATTAATAACACCTAATAGTCTATTAGTTAAGGAAGCTCTCTAGTGCTAAATAATATTAGGGAATTAGATAGTAAGAGCTACTTGTAATTATTAAGAGCTTAAAGTACTAGAGTTACTATCTATTAGGGCTATTAGAGAAATTTGTAATATTAATAGATTATTTTATCTTTAAAGGTATTATTAAGATTTTAATAAAGAATCTTAAAGGAAGACTTATAAAATAGATTTATAGATTATTTTTATTTAATTTTAATCTTAAATATAGATTAAAAAAGCTTAATTTAGTAAATAATTTATTAAGATAATTAGATTATATAAAAAGGAAATTATATATAAAAATATATTTTTTATATTTATAAAGAAGCTTTAATTAATAAAGAAATTATTATTAAATATATAATATATAATTATTAATATAAAAAATAAAATCAAGACTATTAATATTTATATATAAGTTATTTATATTAATTTTAAAAATAATATATTTATATATTAGGTAGTAAGTAAGGGTTCTTTACCCTTAGATTAGAAGTAGGCTATTAGATTACTAGATTAATAGAATATAATTATAATCTCTTTAATTATATAATAATAAAAGGCTAATAATATTATTATAAAGGAGAGCACTTAATAAAAAGAGATTATATACTTTAACTATAAGGATCTATTAGGAGTTAGGGTAGTTAATCTAGAATAACTTATTTTATATTCTATTATAAAAGAGCTTATAAAAGGTAAAATAATATTTCTTATTTAATTATTTATATAATTAAAAGAATTAATTTAAGGATTATAAATTAAAGATCTTTTCTATTAATAATAAATATAAAAGATTAAATAGGATATTAGAGATATAGAGATATATTATTTAAATAGAAATAGTATATTTTTTTATAAAAGAAGGCTAGTTATTCTAGTATAATATATATTAAGAATTAAAATATTTTATAAATATTATAATAATCTAAGAGTAAGGTATATAGGAGTTATTAAGATAATTGAACTTATTAAAAGAAAATTTTACTAGAAAGGAATTATAAAGGATATATATAATTATATCTTAAGATATTAGATATATTAGGATATATAAATCTTATATTATAGACTATATAGGAAGCTATAATCTCTATTATTATTAGTATATCTTTTTTAAGAAATTAATATAGATTTTATTATAAAATTATCTTAAAGTACCTATAATAATAAAGAAGAATATAATATTATTTTTATAATTATTTATTATATAATAAAGTTTATTATATTTATATTTATAAAGAAAATACTTATTATTATTTAAATAATATAAATATTATATAAATATATAAAATATTAATATAAAATATTAAAAGATATTATAAATAATTAAAATAAATTATTTATAAATTAGTTTTAAGAAGAATTAATAAAAGAATAAATAATAATTAAATAATTATCTATTACTTACTATCCTTAAATTAATAAATAAACTAAATAAATATATTAAACCTTAAAAAATACTTAAGGTTATTTGTAGAAGAAATCTTAAAAAATAGATAATATAACTTTCTAAGAGTAAGTTTATTTATAATAATAGTTAGTATAGTATTATTAAAGTATTATTAATATAAGTATTATATAGCTATTATTTTAGAATAATTAAGTATACTTTAGAGTATTTAAAAACTTATATATAGAGTATATAAGAGTATATTAAAGCTTTAAATTATATATATACTTAAATTTAATAATATTAATAAAAAGCTATAAAAATATAAGCTAAGTACTATAATAAAAGATATATTATTATAAAGTATAAAAAAGAATAGATTATTAGTTTATTTATAAGGAATTTTAGATTTAAGTATAAGAAGCTTATACCTAAGTTTATTAAGATTATTATTATTAAAAAAATAGAATAATAGGTTTATAAAGTATACCTACTTAAGTAATATTAATAGATATATAATATTTTCTTAATCTTCTTACTTAAATCTTAAGAAAGTATTAAAGATAGTATTATTATTTATTTATTAAAATTAATTAAGGAAGAAAATAAATAAAAAATTAAAAAAATTATTATATATAAAGATAATAATAATAAAATATTATATTAAATTAAATAAATTAAATAATTTATAAAGTATAATATATAAGAATTTAAAACTTATTTTAAAAATATAATAACTTTAATATATAAATATTATAAATAAATTAAAAAAATATATAAAAAATAAAATAATAAAATATAAAAATAATACTATTTCTACTAAATCCTCTTAAAACTTAAAAATAAGTCTTTAAAAAAAGAAAATAATTATAAAAATATAAGATTAAAAGAACTAATTAAGCATATATATTAAATATATATTAGCATAAGATGCTATAGGGTAAGGATACATATAATAGTATTATATAGTAAGTGCAAGCAAATGGTTCTATAATTCATTAAGTTGAAGTCTTAGTAATAAGAATAGAGGTCTATTGCGGTCCTATTTATGCTTTATCCCAGTTGTGAATCCAGTTCGTTACACTTTTCTAGAAAGGGCTCTAGGACCAGAGGTCTTAGAATTTCACCAATATCTTTACTTTTATTTCCTTTAATTATAGTGGTTCTGGCTTTTTTTACTTTAAGTTATATTTGTGTATTAATAAGTTTCTTCTTAATCTACTATAGTTCTATAGTTAATTTAGTATTATTAGAAGGGGTAATAGTAGTAAGATTTTTTCTAAATATTATTATTATTTAATTATTAATATAAATAATTAATTAAATAAAAGCTTTTAATATATAATAATTTAATTAATTTTTAATTTAATAAATTAATTAAAATAAAAGATTTATTATTAATAAAATAATTAAATATATTATAATAAAATAAAATAATAAAAATATTATATTAAATAATAATTAATTATAATTAAAATAATTAAATTATATTAAAAATTAATTAATTCTATTCTTTATAATAAGATCTAATCTATCTATATACTATTATCCTATTTTAATATATATAATACACTTAGTACACTAAGTACAATATCTTTTATACTTATTATAACAATTACCCTTATCACTCCTTATTTAATTGGTCATATGTAACTATAGGGTAGTTAGGTTCTTACAGGGTGTGGCGTTCTGCCATCCTAGACCGCCCTGGGTATGACATGGGTCGTAACAGCTGCTGGTTGAGGGTTTGTTAAGGGATGTACTTATTGTTTTATACTAAGATCTTATTAGTTTTTAGTGATTGAGAAGGAGTTTGTGATTGTTAATAAGAAAGGAAGAAATTTTCCTTCTTTTTATATAAGTAAATTTACCTTTTTATTATTATTAAAGTTTTTATAAAGTTTAATTTTATTATCTATTCAAGTTTTTTATAATATATTTTAAAAGCTTAGTTATTAGCTTAAATCTCTTTATATTAGGTATTAAGAAAACTGTAAATTTAGAACCCTTTTAGAGTACTCTTAATCACTATTAAAGGCTAGGTATAAGTCTTACTATCTATATCTTACTATTAGCCTCATGGCATTATCTACTATTTCCTTCTTGCAAGAGCAGGCACCCTTTGAAGCAAAGGGCAGATTCAATACTAATCAATTAAGACCAGCCCACTATCACAAATTACCTATGTGCAATTTTCTAGTTTCCTAGTGACTTTACTCGACAGATAATAGACTGCTTTTTCGCTCCTTGCGTTGTGTTGTAGGCAAAAGCATTTTTCAACAATGTCCTAGTATAGGGTAATAAATGGGCCATAGAAGCAAGTCGTGAACGCGACACGCGATGCTGTGCACTTTATTCTGTACAGGATATTGTGTTGGGGACGTGGGTTCGAACCCTGGACCTCTTGAACCTAGGTTTAGTCGGTGGATTAGTTAGTCCAGTGGAACTGTTGCTCGACTTTCACAACCCAAAACTCTGCCAAGACTCCCCACCCCTCAGCTCGAAACACGACCGATAAGAGACAATGTCCGAGGGCAATCACACGGCTCCCTTACCACATGTATCTATTAAAACGATATGCTCCCTCTGTGATAGATGGTTTCGCCGCCATGAAATCTTGATAGGATGTAAGTATAGTCGATATGGCAATTTTTATTGTCTAAATTGTTACTAATACCTTACTCTTATGCAATATTTGGAAGCCAAGATTTTGCATATACATACCAACATATCGGATCGTTCCGAGTGAACGGCTTTGGGAAATACGAGAACTTCCTTTTTTGTGACTCTTTGCGATGCCCGGATTGCGTTAAAAAGCCAGATGTAGTGGTTGTGCATGCAAGCTGCTTGACGTGCTTCTCACAGGAATTTCCTGATAATACAGGTGCCCAGAATACCTGGATGTTTGCTACCTGGAAAACACCATGGCCAAGGTCAGCCGAAAAAGTTATTGAAAAAAACGAGGTTATTGTTCCAGAAGCTTCCGATGCCGAATTGATCCAAATCCCGCATTTAGCATCATTGCCACCAGAGATTTTAACCAAGATTCAGACCTTTTCAGCGAAGAGGGCAATGCTGATGCTCTGGTTTCTCGAGTGGTATTTTTTTTAAACAAAAAATAAAACTAAATCTGTCATCTCTACAGTGTACGCGAATAGGTGAGATTAAACATAGCAGTTCCATTGAAGCAGCTCATTGAGGGGTCAATGGGAATAGAGAATGTTTTAAAATATAGCAGGAGAAACGCATCCCCCAAAAATAAATTTGGTTGATTCATGGGGGCCTCGTACAATATTTGTTAGTATTTGCCATGTATTGGAACGATGAAGATTGGTTGATGTAGCCTCTGACATGGTCCGTTTTTCTGACTGACGAATCGATACATCGACCGCGATAATCAAGTTAGTTGCGCTGGAAAGTTCACTGCTCTCCATATTTCTGCAGCTACCTGTTCTCAATTTACGTTCATTGTTGAAGGTGAATAGATTCAACCTGGTGTGTGACCGTGATATTCGTTGGCTGTGTTGGGATGGGGCATGAAAGTAAGACGAGACCAAGAGTGGTTTTTTTTCTTACAAGAACTGGGAATCTTGTGCTTTTGGGTCAGAAAAGGTGGATCCGAAATGCTCGAGCCTTGTGGGTCACTGGATCTCGGAAAGTCTAACAAATCTCCAAACTCAAAAAGTAACTTTACCAACAGTAGGCTCTACTAACTAAATTGCTTTGACAAATGTCACCACATGAACATCGATCAAAATAATTCTCTTTTAAAGGAATAGCTGCATTTTTGGAGAAATTAAAATGTAAAAGGTGCCGACGATACCCCAGCATTACATCATAAGTTTCATGCTTCGGGATTCCACTACAACCGTTCGCCCGTATGATCTCACTTCGCTTGTAGATGAAGTTGTTAGTAAGCGGGTATTCGCATTGAATAGCATTCCCACCTCTATGATAAGTAAGACTCTATGGACATATATAAAGCCTTATTCCTTCTGTCAAATCGTTATTCTTCACTCTCGATTCCAAGCATTCCAGGGATATTCATACAAACTAAACCCTTCTTTCTTTTACTACAAGTCTCACAAGATGTCCAAACTTCTAGCCCTTTTCACCTGGTTGTGTGCGTCAAACGCATACGTCTTCAAGCCTGAAGACACCGATTATAAAAATGTACACCAATACACCTTTTCCAGCATCATCTACTAATTTCTACCGATAGTCTTACCTTCCCACGCTGTTCAACTTCACTGAAAGCCAATACGATGTAACTGTTGGCTCAACATCGTACTGGTCGACATCGTTCATCACGGGCACCAATATGAGACAATACCTTGCCGTATCCCACATCCTTACGACTGAAATGCCCAGCATCGTCTGTCGATCATCCGTTTTGGACTTGGAAAGCCTTGATTACTGGGTTGATCTCGATTATTGCTCTCGCAAAAGTGACCCATCTGACCGTGGCCCCTTGAAAATTGAGTTCGGATCGTACGGATTTGGGTCCACATCAGACGACCAAGTTTCAAGCATGTATACATACGCACATCCCAACAAGTCTTTCTCTTTTGAACTCGAATGGAATAGCAGTTCTAAAGCGGTCTTGAATGCTGGAGCTGGCGTCATCGGATTCGGTGATTGGCCTGCTAATGCGACCGAGTGGGGTATTCCTGCTGGCAGAACAAGTGGAAGTATTAAGCTTGACAATACCATCATCGAAGTCGACCCAGATAACTCTCTGACATGGTACGATCGTCAGATTTCTTATGGCGTCCCTAAGAACTGGACCTGGTTTGAACTTCATTTCGATCAATCGTCAGCCAAAGCCAGTATCTGGGCAATTGCTGGAACGGACCAGTTGCATCGATTCGCAACTATCCGGGATGGTGATTCTGTTCACGTCATGGCTTTTACTCTGGACGCTGACACTGACAATACTTGGACATCGCCAAACTCGAACATTACCTACCCTCTTGGTTGGGATCTCAAGTTTGAAAATGGCGATGCGCTCAGGATCGACTCCGTGCGACCTGACCAAGAGATGTACGGACACGAGAACCTGGTAGACTCCGCTTATGAGGGGTTCATTACTTTTGAGGGAACGTTCCAAGGGAAAAAGACAGGCTTCGGTGTAGTCGAAATGGTCACGGTATCCTAACTGCCAACCATTGTCACACGAGCCTTGTGCCTTATCCCGCCTCGGGTAAACTAAAGGTCTTAGGTGGCGATGGGGATTGCAAAAGTCTTTAAATAGACAGCCTAGGAACATTACTTTCTAAAGTTGTTATTAAAGCAACAGTTCTATAAAAATGTATTATTGGATAAGCATCATCGAATAAATAGTTGCAATATATTATGCATATTTTAAATGTCTATTATGGCCCGACCGAACTACCCGGTATTTGAACCAGGATTATGTAACAAGCCGTGGCGTTGGCTATGAGATGACTGATTAAGACCTTACCATATCCTTACATGTGGCAAGCGTTGTAGCATGTCATGTTGCAATTAGACATGGTGTATTTCCGTCGTCCACAAAAATCCTAATTTCTCGGCTCGTCCTTCGTACTTTGTCATCACGCCGAAGGTCTATGACGTCTTGTATCTTGAACTAGTCAACGATGGGTCACATTGAAGGATCGATGTTGGAAGTATTTTTGATTCCAAGGCGATCAGGTTGTTTCAAAAGCAAGAGGGATCCGAGTCCCCGTTAATGTAACACCTCATGGGAGACCTATCTAAAATTTGAGCTTTAAATGACCTTGAGACGTTATATATACGGAGTCATCAATCGAACCTTTACATGCATGAACTATCGCCTGTATCTGAGATCATGAGATAGTTTCATAAAAACGATGTGCTGGCGTAGAAAAATAGAGGTGCAAGTTGCCCACCCCCATGTCAGTACGCTATTCGCTAGGCTATCTTGGGCATTTATAAACTGTCGTCTGGCATACCTGAGAAAGTATTGCTAGCAGATCTCCAGTTATTTTCCCGCCCGAATATTGCCTGATAGCTCCCATGGAAGAAGGCTGCCTGGCTCGTGAAGTTCTCTTGGGAGATATAGATTCTGTTGTGAAACTCAGCCGTGTCTTTCTGTTGATCACAAGGTTTTGCCAACGACTCATCTATTAGAAGAAATTTGAATAAGCTGCAGGAGTTATTGACGACAGCATTTACCTTGTTCACCCAGATGTCTGGGTCAATAGCTCTGCCTGAGGGACCTAAGCGACAGAGGAACTTTATCCGAGGTAGGGATCTTTAAAATTTTTAACATCTTCCATGTCCCCGTCATTTCTGATCCTGAACTTCGTCATATTGATTTCCGGTGCTATCCGCCAACTGGACTCGATCTGCACCATATCGGGATGTGGTCGGCAGTCTCTAGAGATAGAAGTGAGCATTCGGGTGCAGAAGCTGGCTATGGTTGGTTTAATCTTTTCCATTGGCGTAGTTTTCAGACTAACAAGTGCAGAATTTGGATGTCAGCACGCGCGATGGCTAATGAAAAAGCGATGGGACGACAGCGGAGGCCCTCAGTCACCCTGCTCCGTTTATATGCAACATTTGCAGCGACGCAAACTTACTTTCTACATCATATCTGCAAATGAGAACGATAGTTGTATCCATTCTCTTCGGCAGTGCCTTGGATACAAGGAAGGACTCGTACCACAACTGTCTACCTGAAGCATTCAGAGATACGCGGCTGAGAACCCCTTCTATATTCATTCTCTACTTCTCGGTGCTTCACTAGAGCAGTCCAAAGAATATGTCGGCCAGGTTCGAGGCGACCTTATGAATCAGGTCTGTCGAATTTCTCACTCCTCTAGCGCAAATATATTCTGACATTAAATAGCTTAAGCTTGTGAACAACTATGACCATGAAGCTCCCGCCTCTGATAAGAATAGGAAGCTGCTACAGACCATTACCCACAATCTCCATGGAATATCTCAGACCGTAGATTCTGGCATGGGAAATGTCGAAATGTCGATCAGGCTTACAAGTGCAATGATTCTAGCATTTGGAAAACAGAAAGAATTTCCAAATCTCGCAGTGCCTGTTCGCCAAATTGAAGAATCGATGCAGTATATATCAAATTCCTGGCAAAGTCAAAAAAATTGGCTTATTAATTACAAAGCTCGAAAGGATACAGCAATGAACTTCGTACGTCGTACTACCTTCAATGCCCGCCATTGCTGACCGAAAGTTAGGTTTTCAATACTGTGACGCAACTTGATAGCGACAACAACATTGAAATGGCTCGCAAGATGTCGAAGGACAGCTCTTCAATGAAAACAATAACAACACTCACCATGATATTTCTACCAGCAACCTTTATTTCTGTAGGTCATTTCGCTATTAGCGGACAATTAACCTATTGAATAAACATCTAATACCAATATCTTAGGGAGTGTTTGCTAGCGGTATACTCTACCCCCCAGACCATGGCTCATATGAGCTTTCACTTTTGTTTTGGCCGTATGTGTACACCGTGGTGTCGTTTACTGTTGTTGTGTTTATTGTATACCTATGCCGTGCCAAACTATACTCGGTACCCTCTAAATTAAGAACCTATTGGGACAAGGTGAAGGGGTCAAATGAATCAACCGAGGTTGTATAATCAGGGGCAGTGAAGATAAGAGCAAGGGATTATATATACTCTAATAATATAATCTAGCTATTAGTAAGATTATCTGATCGACTTCATCCCGATTTTGAGCGAAGAGGCTAGTGTGGAGTGGCTGTAGTGAATTAGGCAAGCCGGGTTGAGTCAAGTGGAAATTGAACATGGACTCTCCTTTTCACCATAATCCCAAGTTGATGGTAGAAAAGCTCCCAGCCTTAATACTGTTGGCCGAGCTTTATATAAAACAGAATTTACCTAATTTTTCTTTGCTGAACTAGTTCATATGTGTGGTTGGCTGAATAGCTAGAGTTATAATACTAATCACTCTCCCCACCACTGAGAGTGTATTGGTGAACCATCGATCGTAAACAAGAAGTCTTTGTGATATCAATCAATAACTTGGAGATTTTTCAGTACTTGGACCCAAGATGTTTAGTCAGCCCTTTCTCTCATTAAAGCCCACCAAGACCCAATGCTTCTCGCACTTGGACGGCAAGTCGGAAACATTCTCGTTTTTCTGTCATGGCTCGATCTGCCCCATGAATCCGGAGGCTATCATTGGGTTTGATTGGTCTCTTCGAAGAAGTCTATATTTAGATGAAACCATAGCATCGGGAGCTCGGACCATCAACCACAAGGATGACACTTCGACAGCAATATGACAAGTGTGTGCACATGGCGATGGAAATGTTTGGAAAGGCCGATTTTTTCGACATTAACTATAGTGGCAATTGAATTGTAGTTATACTTGATAAATGAAAGGTTATCTTGCTTTTGGAAGCCAATTAAAAATACATTTCTTCCAACTCAGTCACCTAGTCCCACTGACGACCGGCAAATCGCCCCACAAGAAACTGACTCCGTATTGTTCGAATACGAGGTCTTGGCCCGGTCTTTGGCGCCATTTGCTATTTGAGAGTTTTGATCCTATGCCTAATTTGGGATGGAACTCTGGTTACCTCAATTGGATTTTTCCTGGGACCTGATCGGCGTTCCAAGTCCTGATCCAATTCAATCTCCCAACATTCAACGGGTGATTGCATTTATCATGATTTTTAAAGACATTTTACTTGGTACCATCTTGGCATCCACTTGCAACGCGGCATATGTTCAGTTTCAGACCTGCCACCATGTCGAACAAACCAACAGCACCGCTCCCGAGGTGGTCGTCTCAATGATCCCAGAGAGTCTGGGCGCCTCCATCCGCCCGACAAGAAACAACGCAGATTTGAACCTCACCATCACGGGCGGCTACTTTGCGTCCGATAATTGCGACGACAGCATAGTTCAAAGTATTTCCGCCGAAATAACAGTGACGAATGTTGGCGGCAAACAGTGTTACCCGGGGCGGATAATGAACGCATCTTGCATCAATCGCCATACTTTCTACCCGTTGTGGAAATTCGAGATCGGCTCCACCCTAGATCAGTTATCATCTCTCGATACGATACATACGCGGCTAGATTTGCGGATGCCAAATGGTACCTCTTTCAGCTGTGTAACGGCCACTCTAACGCCGCAAATTGGGTACTGGGCACAGCTTTGTGGGTTATTAACCCCGATTGTGATCCTCTGCCTTGCTCTTGTCATGGCATTCATATCACTTCAAAAGGAACGACAAGAGATAAATCAGCAGCTTGCCAGCACCCAGCGTCAATGTCGGCATTCTGTCACCAGAATTGCAGATTTATTGGCCTACATTCAATTCATCTTTTTCTCTGGTGCCCTCAACTTGCAGTATCCAGGATTCCTGCAGCCCGTTATCAGTCTTTGCGGATGGTCTATGTTAATGCTACCATCAGGCCCAGTGATAACTCATTCCATATATTCTGGCACCAAAGATGGAATTTATGAGACCAACGGAACCATCACTGGCGCACCTGGGTTGGAGCTTATTACGCAAATGACGGCTTCTCCACCAAAAGCAGAGACATGGATCAATACTTTGTCACTTTCGCTTCTTCTCTTCATTCTGTTTTCCGTCTTTGTCATAATAAGTGGCCATGCCTTGTCAGATCACAGCAAACCCTCAGCCGCTGGCAATGGCAAGTCTCAATTCGCTCTTCACGGCTTCCTACAACAAACAAAGGATCGATTATGGAACGTGATGAGGTTGTTCTTCAGCTACTTTCTTCTTCCACTTACAACTTGGTCGACCTATCTTCTTGTCGATGCGATGATTCATCCTCGAACATCAATCGTGGCCACAATTGTTCTAGCATTGCTAACACTAGGTTTGTGGTGGTTTCTATCACGAGCGGGCGGACGCGATATTGGATACTTTATCGTACCAACAGTTGAAAAAGCAAATCTGCGAACTCGACTGTATCATATGAGAAGTTGGCCTGTCTGGGTTCTTTTAGGTTTATCTGTGAGTCGAGCGTTTATAATTGGAGGTCTACAAGCGCATAGTCGCGCCCAATTTGCCATCCTTGTGGGTTGTGAGGGATTGCAATTTCTATTCTTCACCTGCTGGGCCAGCGTATTTTCATCTTCTTGGTTTCCTGGAATTATTTCTGGACTCCGGCTTGTCATCATGTCTCTACATGCTGGGTTCCTTTCAGGCATCACCACTCACACATCCAAGATGCTATTTGGATACATTGTGTTAAGTTTGCACATTTTCACTCTTGTTTTTATTTTCCTGGTCCCTATCACATGGGAACTCGTTAGCCTGATACTGGAGCAACTTCCAGTAACTAATTATCAATATTCCAGCAAACCCTCGTCTATCACTTCATCCACACGGGACCTAGATGGGTCGCAACATCAGGAGGTAGTACGCCTTATCTCGTATCTGGAACACCATATTATCGAAGAACAATGTGATAGTATCGGTCTGGAAAAATTATTCTCTTTTATTCAACAAGTTCAAGGAGAAGATCAAGAAATCCAGTCGTCGCCACTTCTCGCCAGTTTAGGACTCAGTGCCTCCAACTCGGTTGCAATCCAGAATGGAAACGTCGAGGAAGGCTTTTCCATCTCAATCAGTACACTAGTTGATTCATTGCTTTCGCCTTCGAACATCGGCGTTGTACAGGAGCCGAAGACATATGAATTGGATGCCCCAATCAATGAATACTACATTTCCAGCTCTCATAACACATATCTACTAGGAAGACAAGTAGTTGCTAGATCAGATCTTCACGGTTACATCTCGGCCCTCGCAGATGGATGTCGCTGTATCGAAATTGATTGTTGGGATGGGCGTCACGGACAACCAATAGTTAAGCACGGCTATGCCCTAACAGCATCAGTTCGCTTTGAAGATGTCATAAAGGTAATCCACAAGCACGCCTTTGACAAATCTGAGTTTCCTCTATGGATCTCGTTAGAGGTTCACTGCAGCGAATCTCAACAACAGATTATGGTTCAAATTATGAAGAAAATATTTGGCCGCAGTCTGGTCACGGAGCCGTTGGACAAAGTTTCCAATCGGCTGCCTTCCCCTTCTCAACTACGCAGAAGGGTCTTAATCAAGACAAAGATTTATCAGGATGCTGTAGCAAGCAGCTATGAATCTAAAGAAAATGAAATAAACTCAAATTCAACCCAAGCCTTGGCGGACTTGGCTGTTTACGGCCCTGGGGAAAAGTTCAAGACCGCTGAATGGACCGTTACAGAAAGGGGGTACATCTACTCCCTTTCAGAATCGAATTTCAAACAACAAACTAGAGTCCAAACGGATGAGAACTCTTTGGATACACTAAATAAGCAGCATATTATGCGTGTGTATCCGAATCCAACTCGAGTTGACTCGTCCAATTTTAATCCCCTTCAATGTTGGCGATATGGAGCTCAGATGGTAGCAATGAACTACCAAACTAAAGATAACAACATGCTACTTCACAGAGCCATGTTTTCTCACGGGACTGACGCTTCTGGTTATGTCCTCAAGCCAGACGTACTCCGTCAGGATCCTAACACCACATCAATTAAGGAAAGGTCAATCACCTTTTCGGTCACGGTAATAATGACAAGAGGACTAAGTTGGGCATATAAATATACAAAGACCATAAACGAGCTTTCATCTGTTGAATTCGAAATATTACTCACTGATGGGGAGTCATCAAAGCAAGCTACTCGCACAGATGATGTGTCAAGAGGCAGCATAAGAACGCCAAAGAAGACGACTCTTACGGATGCACAAGACGTCTTTTTCGGCCAAAACCTGACATTCTCAATTAAAACACGGTTTCCAAGCCTTGCATTTGTTCGTTGGTCTATCGGGAAATCCTCCAACGGCCATCGCTCCCGTACAACTGAAGCTGTCCTTTCTCAGATCGCGAAACTCGACAATCTGAAAACAGGGTACCGACTTTTGCCTCTGTCTAATTCAGATAATGAACCTTCCGGTCATTTATTTTGTAAAATAGAAAAGTCTATCACATCGTAACGTTAATACAAATGATAATAACGCACCCCAAATTAGAAATCGGGGAAGAGCTCGAGCAAACCGATTTAGATCACGTGCTTTCTAGTCGCACGTGACCCTCAATCTTGGTGCATTTTCTCATCCCTGTATTACAAGCTCAGTGTGAACTTGGAACTAAGAATGGAGCTCGAACACAGTCGTACTAATTCCAACAGCCCTGCTGGACGACGACAGGCCCTCAATGTATGTTTCTCTCGTCTCCGATGAAATTTATCATCGTTTAACGCACCCCAGGCTTGTGATGCCTGTCGCCAACGAAAGACGAAATGCGATGAGGCCAAACCAAGTTGCGGCCGCTGTGCCCGACTGCAACTCACTTGCTCATATGTGGAGACGGTAACATCCAAGTACAGCTTCCACACGGCTATAGCAGTCACTCGTTGTCTCACCTATCGACTGACAAGCAATTTAGGAGAGGCCTTTCTGTTGTTGAGCTGACAAACACTTTGGCTCGAATGGAACAAAAGCTTGACATAATTGTCGGGAGAGGAAGTCAACCCCTTGACCCAGAAAGAGATGGAACCTCACTCAGTCAATCCGCTACAAACCTGTCAGTGCCAACTCATTTTTTGCGCCCTGTAACGAGTCCACCTATTCCAATGGAGAACTACTTCGCCACCTCAAATTTTGAGTTTCCTCAGCATCCAGGGGAACTAGCTTTGTCAGAAAGACACTCAACAGCACCACAGCGTTTGTTGTTGTGGCCATGCTCAGCCATAAAACTAACCAAGGCTGAGCTTAATTATCCCATAGCACTGGAGATAAAGCAGCAACGACTATCAAAGACCACCACGCCACCACTCTTCCTATCCTCTGCATGTGGAGATAACTGGCTTTCTCATCTATCACTCCATCAACTCCGACAACTAGCGCAGCTCTATTTCTCTCACTTCCATCCACCTTACTTAGCCGTGGATGAAGCCCACTTTTATACTCACAATTTCCCAGCAGGCTTGAGGGATGAATTTAGATCAGGTATTGACAGCGTCATATCTCTCTTGGTTCTCTCATTGGGAACCATCGCGGCATATCATATGGGAAATAGGCAGTGGGGTCAGTCTGATTGCGAGGATGATCCGACAAAGGTCGGATTAAGCCTGTTTAATATGGCCTGCAGAGCATTTGAGGAGGTGGAAGGCACAGATTGGGCAAGTGTTCAATGCTTGCTCCTGAAAGGGTGAGCATCGTCATCAGACAGCATGGGAACAAAGAGTGCAGGCTAATCGTGGTCTAGGGTCTTTTATGGGTCTAAACTCAGGATCTATGATTGCTGGAAGATGATACATCGGGCTTGCTCTATTATTCTCATATTGCTGCCACTGTAAGCCCACACATTGACTATTTTATATGTTGCTGACTGCTTGCAGCCAAGAGGTCTTGGATGCCCATCAGTGTCAGCTTTATTGGGTCGCATATCTTCACGAAAGGTATGAGTGGAAATTCCCTCATCGTTTAAATTTATGCTAAGTTCTTCGTAGTCAACTCCTTGCAGAATTCGATTTCCCGCCCAGCGGATTGGGCATCCACGCCAGTACTGTACCATTGCCCCTTGTCCCCGATACGAGCCAAGATACCCATCGAGAATATCAGTTCTTCTTTTTGGCACATATTGCAATGAGAAGGCTCCTCAATCGAATACATTTCCATTTATTTAATAGAAGTGAGTGTGATCCTTGTCTTGTACGAACTATGCACTAACACCCGTTGTAGAACCGGACGAAGACAATGCCCAAACCGATTCACCCATTTTATCCGAGTCAGACAAGCTACTCTACACATCCCAGTCCGTAATATTGGAGTTGGATCGGCAGTTGGAAGAATGGAGGGCATGCCTACCTGCCACCCTCCAATTCCCATCCTACTCTGTGTCACAAGCCAACCACGACTTGGGTCCATATCACTCAAGGGATACTATTGAGAGGTTAAAAGGTCATCTCATTGCTCGGTACTTTTCCGCAAAGTCCATCATTCATCGGCCTTTTGTCTATCGAGCTCTGCACAGGAGACCAAGCCTTTCCTTAGCAGAAGGTGACAAAATTGGTGCCAGGATAGCAATCGACTGTGCGGTTCTTTCTGTGCGGCACAGCGGATTAATGCACGAGCCACTACCATTACTCTTGCATCCAATTAATTCTTGTCGAAGGCATGTTGCATTTTCAACTCAATACATATCATCCCTACTAATATTTGTCTTAGCTTTTTTGCCATGGCCATACAAGTCGCTTTCATATCGCAAGCCAGTGAGGCCAGCGAAATTTTGCTACCTGATGCTGAACAAGTCACGAATCTAATCAAGGATATCGTGTCTGTCCATGGAACACATACTTGCCCGACAGTTACTCGAGATTTGGAAATTTTACATATGATGTTATGATAAGTTTGTACATGTATTGATATTCGAATTAAATTTACTTGATCTATATCAACTCCTTTCAACTTCAATCTGCTTTCTATAACTTGACTTAATTAGTCCATTCCACTCTTTCAGCAGAGGTAAATTTGGCAGACAATCCCTCATCTCTTGAATGCTTGGCGGCCATAACCTTGAACTCAGCGTTTGCGTCAATCACCCACTTCTGGACGCTATCATCCCAGTAGGATATACTAACGCGGTCGAGGACCACACGAGCTGTGGTAGTCTGACCAGGTGCCACGGTCACCTTGCTATATCCCTTTAGTTCCTTGACTGGGCGGGTGAGTTTCGGAGTGGTGACTTGTGAAACATAGAATTGGACAATTTCTTTGCCCTCTCGACCCCCAGTGTTGGTAACATCAACTTCAACCTCAATTTGGCTGGCTCCTTTACCATCACATGCAAGAACATTGCCACTCAGACGAATGTTGGAGTACTCGAATGATGTGTAAGAAAGGCCAAATCCAAAGGGAAATAGAGGGTCTATCTTGCGGTGATCATAGAATCGGTATCCAGCGTAGATTCCCTCTCCATAGTGCACAATATCATTGTCGCCAGGATAATTTTCGAAAGGAGGAGTGTCCTCGATTCGGCGTGGGAACGTAATTGGTAGTTTTCCGGAGGGATTAGTAGCTCCAAGCAAAACATCAGCCAAGCAGTTGCCCTGCTCTTGACCCTGATACCAAGCTTGAACAATGGAGGATACCTCGTCCTTCCATCCCATTGTTATTGGGCTACCAGTTTGGTTCACAACAATGATGTTGGAGTTGACCTTGGAAACGGCAGAGATAAGTTCATCTGAGCGTCCAGGAAGGGTCATAGAAACCATGTCGCTAGTCTCAGACTCCCACTCGTGATCCTTGCCAACGACAATAACAGCAATATCACTTGCTGCAGCGAGATCCACAGCATCCTGTAGCAGTCGATCAAGATCACCAGGGTTTTCCAAGAAACCGATTCTCCCGCCATCTTGAACCTCTTCTCTCTCAAGCTCTCCAGTGTATGACAGATCATATGGCTTGGGCTCGCGGCTAATGGATTCCAAAAGCACTTCATACTCCTTGCCAACTTCCATTTCAATATCAACACGCTCTTCGGGAGAACCATAGCTCATAAACAATGGCGACTTGGGTGACCACCAGTGTCGTTCAATGTTGATAAGAAGCTTTCCATTCACATATAGCTTTCCAGGGCCGCAGGTCGACAGCGAAAGCTGGTGAACTCCGCTCGTTTTGGGAGTAATGATACACCTTCCCCGGTAAGAATACCTCTCTTCGCCGGTAGTCAACTCGGGAGGCAGGCCATCGTAACAGACCAGATTGGAACTAGGCCGATGTTCCACTTTGAATGGCTCTCCAGAATGTGTCATGTTTCTATACAAGGACAAGACGAATCCTTTGCCCCCAGTGTCTGGGTCTCTCATAATGGAACTCTCCACTAGAGGGAGATATCGATGAGTCAAAATTCCCTGTCTAGTTTGTACTGTCGCACTAGGAAATTTCTCATGGAGAGCCTCTTTCATCGACTGGTAGGGAGTTGTTCGGTAATGAGGCTCTAGGTTTGAGCTCCCACCTCCCGATGCCACAGATCGAGCGGCATTGGGGCCAATGATGGCAATCTTCTTTCCATCAAGGTTTTGAAGAGGAAGAAGAGAGGCTTCGTTTTTCAAGAGAACGATGCCTAGTGCAGAGTTAGCATGATGTCGGTAGGGCAGACTATCAAACGAGCAGTACTCACCATCACCTCCGGCCTTTCGAAGAATTTTCCCGTGCTCAGGAAGATCGGTAGCCTTCTCCTCGCCTTCCTTCCAATCAGGTATCTCGCTCTTTCCGGTCTTTCGAAGCAACTCAAGTGCTCTAAGAGCGCAGGCATCAATTGCTTCAGTCTCGATAAGTCCGAGGCGATGAGCATCAAGAAGGTGTTTGCCTCGTCGTCTTACCGGTCCCGGCATCTCAAGATCAAGACTATACGAGCATTAAATAAGTTTCAAGAAAATGGAGGAGGTTATAAATTACCCAGCGGTAACGGATGGCACGATGCTGTTGGTGCCAAACCAATCACTCATTGCCAATCCCTCCCATCCCCACTCGCCACGGAGTACATCTTTGAGGAGGAATTCGTGTGAAGAACAAAAGGTTCCGTTGACTTTATTGTATGCCGTCATGAGAGTCCAGGGGTCGCTATCGCGAATAGCGATCTGAAATGGCTGAAGATGAATCTCTCGCAGGGCACGATCAGGAATCTTTTCATCAATAAAAAATCGTCGGGTCTCCTGGTCATTTGCAGCGAAATGCTTAATACAAGCTCCGATGCCGCCGCTCTGGATGGAATTGATGAATGTGGCGGCAAGTTTACCAGTAAGAAAGGGATCCTCGCTGTATGCTTCAAAATTCCGGCCTCCAAGAGGAGTTCTTGGGATGCAGACTAAAAATATTCAACGGAATGAACTTTCCAATGCACTGAAAGGTTTGACTAACCAGTAGGTCCAAGAATGACATCGACCTCTTTGCTTCGAGCTTCGGTAACCAAGACCTTGCAAACGTCCTCGATAATATCATTATCCCAGGTGGCCGCCAAAGAAACACTGTGGATTTCAATTAGGCATGTTCAAAAAGCAAGTTATCTGGTTCAAAACTCACCCAGTCGGCGCAGAGGCAGTTTTGACGCCGTCAGTGAAAATGCCACCACGAACACCAACAGGGCCGTCAGATGTCTTCATTCGGGAAATTCCAAGGCGAGGAATTGCATGTGTTCGCCACATGTCCTGGCCTGTCAACAAGAGAACCTTTTCCTCCAGTGTCATTTGGGCTAGCTTCTCTCTAGCGAAGCCGCTAGCCGTGGTGTTCGTGGTCGCATTGGCCTGTTTGGCTGGTGGGACCGCCACGGCCTCGTTATTCTTCACAATCATGGCAAAATGGAAATGTAAAAGATGTGACTGAAGCAACTGGTGTTCCAGGCTTGAGTCAATTGCATGAGGGTAAACGAACGAGGCAGCTTCGGATTTAAATCCCACGCAACTGTAATATCCACTCGACCTCCTGGGGGATGATGTGTCGACGGCTTGTGACCTGCATGCGAGGTGGAGACAATGGGGAAGTGGAGGAGCGGACAGAGTCCGTGTCTCCCCGCCGCGGCGGAGACGGGATCCTTGCCATCCAGCGTAGCCGAGTTAAATTTTGTCGACCGGTCCTATCGTGACACAAGCATATAGTTCTAACGAGCTCTAGTAACTAACCTGGTTTGTTGGTGTTCTTCTCAATCGACACTTGGAGAAATTCGCCAAATCAAACGTCGCCGTCAGCACAGTCCATGGTTCCCCTCCAAGTTTTATTCCTACCACAAAGATAGCCGACCCCGCGGCGGTCAACATTACCCGGTCGGTTATGACCAGAAGGCAATTCCATTCGACTGAGATAAAGCGAAATCACCAGTTACACCAAGTACAACAAGAACCCGGTCCAAAACCATGACACACAATCATGGGATTGAGGCATCTAGCGGAGACGGCAAGAATGCCAACCTCCTAACGAAAGCTTTCACCATCGAAAACAGGCATGTCGACTCGGACGCCAAAATCGAAGTGTCGCTTGGTTTAGAAGCGCTCGAGCCAGGTTTTTCGTTCTCGGAGCATCTCAGTTCCAGGGGGTTCTCTAAACTAGAAGGCGTCGAAATTCTCTCCAAAGACATGGACAAATTCAGAGCGCCTTTTCAATGGACAATCCGCAAAAAAATGATTACCCTCTGCGGAACATTTATCGCGTCTACACTGGCCGCATACTCAGCAGGTGGGTATGCACTGGCTTCAGAGCAACTTGTGCCGGCATGGAATGTTACCGTCACCGAATACAATCTCGGCATCACTCTCTTCGTGGCAGGATTTGGCTTTGCGCCCATGATCATGGCTCCGATAAGTGAAAACTACGGTCGATACTGGGTGTTTATGGGGGCTGGAGTTGTCTTCTTCCTCGGAACGCTCGGTTGTGCCGTTACGACATCATATGCCGGCATGTTGGTTTCGAGACTCGTCACTGGCAGCGGCGCTTCAATATTTGCAACTCTGACCGGAGGCGTGATAAGTGATCTCTTCGACCAAGAACACCGAAATACGCCAATGGCTCTTTACTCAATGACAGTCATGGCGGGAACTGGTTTGGGCCCCCTGTTCAGCGGTATCATCGTGGATCGTCTGAAATGGAATTGGGTATTTTATCCACAGCTCATTACCATTGGATTGACCACGTTGGCCCTATTCTTCTTCTTTACTGAAACAAGAAGCAACGTGCTTTTGAAGAACAAATGCAAGTATCTTAACAAAATTTGCAACCAATCATCACCCTCAACCCACACCATTTCTATCCACAATTTCCAGTTCAAAGCTCAAATGGGTGAACAACCAAAGCTTGGCTTCAGTGTTATTCTTTCCAGTTTTGCCTTTCCCCTTAAACTATTAGTCACGGAGCCTGTCGTCTTCTGGTTTTCCGCCTGGGTTTCGTTTGCGTGGGCTATTCTCTACATGCAATTCAACAGTATCGGTCTGGTATTCAGGGGTGTGTACGATTTTAATAGCACTCAAGTTGGTGCCGTCTACACTGCCGTTGTTGTCGGTTCTGTTCTCGGTGCAGTCTTGAATATTGTCCAGGATCCGATTCTTCGAAAATTGTGGCCTGGCCCCATGTCGTCTCCCGAGGGCTGGTTGTATTCTGCATGTATCGAGTCCATTCTCTTGCCCGCTGGTCTTTTCTGGTTTGGCTGGAGTGCGTCTCCTGATGTGCCATGGATAGCCCCTGCCCTTGCCATCGGTTCCTGCACAATGGGTATCTTCAACATTTACCTCGCAGTATTCAACTATTTGGCTGAGATATATCATCGATATGCGTCATCCGCATTGGCAGCACAGAGCATGTGCCGAAATCTTTTGGCTGGTGTTTTCCCTTTGTTCACTCACATCATGTTTCAGAATTTGTCGAACGGAATTGCGGGTACAATCTTGGGATGCATTGGGCTTCTGCTTACGTCAGTTCCATGGCTTCTGTGTTTATTTGGCGAAAGGATCCGTGCGAGGAGTTTGCTCGCCAGCCAACTCAAGCCTGGGGACTTGGAATTGCAAAATTGATAAAAATAGGCGATTATGGATTTTGGAATTTTTATGTATGATTATTAGAGACTTGAACACGTATATTAATTATTGCAGAAACAGGAAAACAGGGGACACTCAGTAACAACACGAGCCGTCTGTACAATACACCCTTTGAAAGTTCGTGCCCCTGTGATGTCCTCACCTTCAGCACTGTGTAATTCAACCGCCGAAGATATATATCTGATAGTAAATAAATAAATAGATAAGTAGTAATAAAGCCTATATCTAAATTATTTATTTATAATTTGATTTTGGGAAAGATAGAGGGCGTAGCAATTTTCTAGGGATTATATTGCTGGCTGCTACCCTGTAGTGATGTGCTTTTTGGTGTAGAAAAAACGCGGGATCCGTGACGCGCTAGACCACGCTCAACAGTTGACACGCGTCAGTGAACCATGATCTAGACAAGAAACAAACTATCAAATACATTTAATTTTGAGTTTGATATGGGATTAGTATTCCATACTTGCGGCTGAAATTTTCCGCACATGTGACGGTGACATTGACAGACTTCGCTTCAAACTTGAAGAAGAACTACGAGTTAGTCGTGTGTCACTGGTTCCTTTGCTGACGTCGCGTCGCATTGCCAAGAGTATCTGTGGGCCTTTGGCTCCGTGTTTCCCCGCATCGAGCCAATCGTGTGACAAGTTCACTAACAATCCTAGTGAAACGGGGAGACACGGCGTGTCTCCGCTCTTCAAACTTGCTCAGCTCGGGGTCGGAGACACTCCGTGTTCCCGCGCCTCGAGGATCTCCGTTGGCGCTAAGTTTTAGCTAATCCGTATCCCTGGAGAAATCAATCCCCACGGGGAACATGGCAAGGGGTCTATTTGCACCAGAGGTGCGGTTGACGTTGGCGTGTCATACGATCAACCGCGGTATTGGTCCCGATGAACATCTAGTCGGAGCCAAATATAAATATTAAGAAGCAGCCTTGCTGTCAGGGTATGCCATCCAGTCATCGCTTCTACTCCAAGTCCACTTCCAATCATCAGGTCACATCCGTCACTATGGACGGTGCCAGACCACAATCGCAGCCTCTACTGTCTGTCGCTGAAATCCTCGCGCAGACTAAGACATCGAGATTCTCACTATATCCTTCTCTACTTCAACTCTATTGTGTTCTGGTTCCCGCTTGTCTTGTTGTCTCAGCCACCAACGGTTACGATGGCTCCGTTCTTACTGCTCTCCAGGGAGTGTCGGCCTGGAAGGAAGAGTTTGGAAACCCCAAAGGTGCCCTGCTGGGTTTTACGAGTGCCTCGTATCCTCTAGGCGCCATCTTGTCAACTCCCCTTTCCGCATTCGTTTCCGATCGCTTCGGCCGAAAGTTGTCCATTCTCATTGGCAGCGCCATTATGATTGTCGGTGTCATCGTTCAGTGTGTGAGCACCTCGATTGGGAGCTTCATTGGTGGACGAATTATTGTCGGGTTTGGCATTACCATGGCTTTGGCTGCAGCGCCCGTCCTGATCTCCGAACTTGCACACCCCCGTCAGCGCGTCGTCTTTGGATCCTTGTACAATACTAGCTTCTATCTGGGGGCTCTTTTGGCCGGTTGGATCAGCTTTGGCAGCTATAAAATCTCTAGTGCTTGGGCATGGCGTTTGCCTACTCTGTTCCAAGCAGGCCCCGCACTTTTGCAGATTCTCTCCGTCTCATTCTTGGACGAATCACCTCGCTGGTTGGCATACAAAGGCAGAACAGAGGAAGCATTCGAAATTCTCGTTCATCGCCATGGAAATGGTGATAGAAATGACCCACTTGTACTTGCCGAGTTTTACGAGATGAACCAGGCCCTCCAGGCTGAGCGCGAGATCGAATCTGGAGGCTTCAAGCTTTTTTTCTCAACCCCCGCCAATAGAAAACGCCTTGCCATTTTAATTTCTCTTGCATTCTTCGGTCAATGGTCCGGAAATGGACTGGTCAGCTATTTTTTGACCAAGATTCTTGCCAGTATTGGTATTGAGACGCAGAGAGAGCAGACCATGCTCACCGGAACCATCAACACTGTCAACTATGCCACAGCTTTGTTCGCTGCTGTCCTTTCCACATTGATAGGTCGACGCAAAATGTTCATAGGGGGAGCCATTGCCATGTGGATTACTTTTTCGTCTTTGACTGCAAGCATTGCCGTATACAACGAGACCGGCTCAACGGCCGCCAGCAAGTCGGCCCTTGCGTTCATTTTCATATACTACACCTCGTTTAATATCTGTCTCAATCCCTTGCTATTTCTGTACCCAACTGAAATCCTGCCATTTCGCCTCAGAGCCATGGGTTTGAGCATTATGGTATTCGCTAACAAGGCCGCTTCATTCTTCAACCAATTCGTTAACCCAGTTGGAATGGATAGCCTTGGATGGAAGTACTATCTTGTCTACGTGGCGTGGCTTTTGGTTGAGATTGCTGTATTTTACTTCCTATATCCTGAAACGAAAGGATACAGCCTCGAGAGGATCAGGGAAGCATTTGGGGAGGAGATTGAAGTCCAACGTGCCGATGTGGAAAGCATTTATGAGATAGAAAAGAAGACATCTCATACTTGATAAAGCATATATCAGGGGGCTACAAAATATAAGCTTAATTATTATAACGCAGAATATTCACATGTGATATTTGAATGCCATTGCTAAGCACTGTAATGAACTGTTTGATAGTATCCTATTTGCGCATTTAGATGTACAAAAGGCGGGCACGGCCTACGAGACCATCCAACTAGATGAAGATATCGCCTATTCTAGACTTCCCAATGTAGCCTCTGACTATAAGACTATGCGGTTTTCAACAGAGAGGCTGTGGTGAGGTCACAAGAGCACGGACGGTGATTTCGCCCTTGGAGTGCATTTGCATGGATTAAAAAAAAAAACCTCTATCCCTAAAAATAAATAAATAATGCCAATAAGCATAAAATTACATAACTAATTTATTTAGTTATTATTTATTTATTTCTTTTCTCGCTGGGAAGTCAAGAAATGGCAGGAAAAAGTAGAGATGTCTGCTCCTTTCTCCCACCCACCCCCGCCGGCCCCGCACTCCCATCGGCATTTCCCTTATCCGGTTAGATTCATTTCGGCTGTTCAGCACCGGCGTCACGGTAATTTCTCTGCGCGTTGGGAATCGAGATTGAATTGCCATCTTCTGGATTGAGTCGATGCAGCATTGGATGGGTTGAGAATTGAATCAACAAGACTCATCACTTGACTATCCATGGTAAATGTGAAGCAGCCAGAATCGACACTGGGCAGATATTGTTCTTGTTGATCAAACTCACTGATGCTGAGATCAAGCGGACACGGCACATCATAACTAATCTAGGCTAACCCCGCATTTCGGTCCAATCGATGCAGCCGCTTCTAGTCAGTGCATTTGACTGTGGAGAGGCCGCTTCAATGCACTTGTTGGCACGGCACTACTCCGTTTTTTCCTTTCCCCTGCCTTGTTTGCCATTTGTCGACTCATTGCTGGGCGCAATCCTTCTTGGTGTAAACCGCATGGTAGTCCTTTCATGCTTTAATCCGAGACGCTCTGGACCTTTATGTATGGCTACTGCAAGGGCGCGACCATTTGTTGTACTGTCGCTTGAACGAACTGGGCCACATCGTCACAAAAGTGGTCCTCCAAAATGAGTGCGCTGCCCGTCAGGCTGGCTTGCACCTACTGTAGCAAGACCTACACACGTAAAGAACACCTCAACAGGCATCTTTTGGGCCATTTGGGTACCAAGCCATTTAAATGCACCTTTTGTCCCAAATCTTTTTCTCGAAAGTAAGTTGGTGATTGGTCACTTTGGTCATGGATGGTTGAGGCTGACTTATTTCACTAGAGACGTCCTCACGCGGCATCTGAATACTCATCAACCCATTATTAACAACCACTCAGCAAACTTGGCCGATTCCTGGAAAGAATTACAGGCATGCACACCATGTGCTCGACGAAAACAACGTTGCTCGAGAGGCCTTCCCTGTCGATTATGCGAGCATAAAGGTATCTCCTGTTATTATCCTTCAAGCGAGACGAGTTCTTCTAGACCAGAAAGCTTCGGCCATTTGTCTTGCCGTTCCGATGGAACAGAAGGCAACAGCACCGGGACTGGGGCCGCAACCAACAGGTCTATTTCCCCATCGCACATGCAAAATCTAGGCTGTGATTCAATTTCTGGAGCAGAAACCAATGTTGCTCCCGAGATTCTCTCTCCCCCTGGATTTGAGGACATTGCGCCATTCGGACATCATGGTTTCGATGTGGAATACGCGGATGCGGGTACTACCCAGCCATGGGAAACATTCATGTTTCCGCTAGATTTCCCATTCACTCCAACTATGAATGAAGCGGACGATGGGAGTTTTAATAGTGTCATCGACCCCAGCCTCATGTCGGCAAGTGCAACAGGGCTTCATCAAGAAAACACTGGAATGCCATCAGGCAGTTTTGTGTCAGATAAAGACCTAGATAAACCACGTATCTGGCCTCCTTCAAACTCTCACCCGTGGCCAATATTTCCGGAGCCAGTGCCAGAGGATGACCATGCTGTATTCGCAGAAGATTTCTGTCATATTACTCAAATTGACATGGAAGCGTATGAAAAGGTTCGGAGCTTTTACGTAGCCAATTGCGAATCTACAAACAAAGTCTTTCCTCAAGCGAAAGTATTTCACACCTTCGTTCAACTATACTACGAGTACTTTGACAAACAGTATCCCTGCATCCATCCTACGATTCTCGAGGAGGGAGAAGACTGTTGGATTTTACTTTTGGCAATAGCAGCAGCGGGCTGCCAATATTCTCGTATCGCAAATATTAGTCAATATGCGCTAAACCTCCAAGATCTTCTCCAGCGAGCAATCGCTTCGAATGTGAGTTACAATGTACCTTTTTTTTTTTTTGACTGCTTCACTAACAATATTAGACACCCCAAGCACATGATACGCCAACTTTACAATATGTGCAAAGCGTTTTAATACACGATATTTCTGCAATATTTGTGGGATCAAGAAGTCGTCTGCATAAATCACTATGCGAGAGGAATTTCCTTGTTTCATTATGCCGTGCTTTGGTTAATGGTCTCGGCAAAAAACAGAGTACATCTTCACGAACACCTAATGCTATAGAGGAATGGAGGTCTTGGGTGACGGCTGAGTCTAAAGTAAGACTAGTTTGCAGCATTTTTAGTATGTTTCCCTGGTGGAGTATCATTTGGAAATAATTACTGATGGAATTTTAGAGTTGGAGTGCCTCACACTATTATTTCTTAACGCGAAGCCGGCATTTCAACTTCATGAACTCACAGATAGGCTTCCAGTCGATGACGTACTCTGGGACTATCGAGACGCAAGATCCTGGCAGGCATATGTTCAATCCTATCCTCGTAAGCCTCTCATTCCATTTCCTTGTCATATCGAAGCAAGCTAAGAAGACTGATAGAGCCGGAACCAACTCTATTGAAATTGAGACTCTCTCAAAATGATCAGAATCTAACTCAACTTGGCACTTTCGCCACTCATATTCAGATGTTGAGCCTCTATGTGGAGGAACGGTGTATACACGACCAGTTTTCTTCTCCAACATGGATATCGCTTATAGGAGCATCCACAGTAGCGGCACACCATTTCTCTACAGATTATGGCTCGAAGAAGACTGAACCAATTCCCCTGCTGCAAGTGGTGACAAACTCGATTAGTGATGCGTTGGCGTCATTGAAGTCATCGAAAATGGAACCAGATATTCCTGGGACATTTACTCCAATGATTCACTACGATATACTGTCTATTTTACGCCATGTTCCACTTAGTAGATTGTATACCTTTACTGGGTGGAATTCTACGGAGGCCCAGATTGAAGCCTCCAGACATAAACTACAAGCTTGGATCAAAGAGAGCCCCGCCACTGCCCGGCGATGTCTGTGGCATGCTGCCAAAGTTTTCAAAACTTTGCGAAATAAGGGCCAATTTGCTTGTGAAGATCCTTTTTGCTTGTTGATTTCTGTACTATTTATGCGGATGTTTAGCTTAATAGCGACCTCATCAAGTGAGGATATAGGAATTGCCTCGCCGCAGGTTGGCATGGTTGGAGAGAGCCTGCCAACACGAGTGGACCTTCTATCCGAAGGTGAGGAATTAGAGTCTTGGGTCCGGGATGGGAGCACCAGGATTCATGTGACAGGAGTAGGGATATTGGGCGGGTTGAAGAGTTGCACTCGGCTGATCATGGAATGTCAAAAGATCCTCATATCTTCCACCTGCTGGCCACGGCTGCGAAGAAACCTTGCGCACATAATGCGGCACATTGTCCAGGATAACCAACCCCATTATTGGGAAGAGCATGATCTATAAATAAAAGAATAACCGTACAAGTACAAAAGATTTAGACTGCATTCGCTCAATCTCGAAGCTCTGGTGCTGCGTCAGGATGGTTTCTAGTTATAAATAAGCCTGTGAAGCGAAACGATAGGGACGCAATCTTGATTCCGATATTAGCTAGCACGAAGAACAACCTCCACTTCACTCTGCTTGGATCAACTGGCTAAACGTGGGTTAGTCGCTAATTATACCATGATTCACTTCGCAGACTTACCACCATTGTTAACCCTCCACTCTTTTTGACCCATTCAAAAGCTCGAGGAATCATTTCATCCTCATAAATCTGGCAATTCTTTTCAATCTCATCGGTCGTGATGGTGGCTCCACCAGCGGCGCTACTCCCTAGCTTGGAAAGCAGAGGAAGTAGTGTTGCTGTGTCCGCCATTGCCTGGTTTGCTCCCATTCCACTAACAGGCGTTAATAATTTGGACTTGTTCTCGTCAAAGATTGTACATACCGATTTGGAAGCATAGCATGAATGGCATCTCCGAGAAGCCAAACACGAGCATGGCCACGCTCAGCAACTTCGTTGGATTTGACCTTGGTTCTCCAATCCCTGGATGGCCGCGTGCTAGCCCGGGCTTTAAAAACGTACAGGTTAGAGTCTTTAATCAAATTTATTATGTCTTGGCTTGAGATGAATTAGCAAAAATATGAAACAAGGCAATGGATGAACAAACTATTCTGTAGACCAATCGCGCAATGCGGATGACACGAAGCTCCATTTTTCGGTCATTGACTTTTCCATCAGATCCTCTGGACATTGTTCTACTGGGACGCAAACGCCAAACATCATGGAAGATTGGCTCTCATCCTCATCCTTGTCGGGCAAGTACACTTTTCTCGTCAGCAATGGGACACGAGTGGCAGCACTAAATTTACTCACCATTGAACCAGAAAGACTTCTGGTCAGAAAAGGCCATCACAGGTTTCTCTCGTGCTCTCGGATCCAGCTTTTGGCGAAGTGAAGCAGGGATTTCATGCTTAGCAATCATCGCCATGTGCGATGTGATTGACGAGATATTGTTGAGACCAAGCTGTGTATTGACCTAAATAGCAATCAGTGCGTGATTCTGGTACGGGTATTCTCGGAGAGTTACCTTGGAGTGGCTACCATCAGCACCGATTAAAATGTTGCATTCATCAGTGCTCCCATCACTAAACCATATTCGGACGCGTTCGGTAGGCTTGCCAGGATCTAGAATCTCATATCTAGTGAATGCGCGCCCGTATTGCAGTTTTCCAGCTTCAAACACTGGATCCGCAAGAAGATCGCGCAGAATACCGCGATTAATTGGGGCCGACTTGCTGTAATCGGGGACTTGGGTCAGATCCAGAAGTTGTCGAAATTGCTTGTCGTAAACAACGGGGGCCACAGATCGAACACCACCGGATCGGCCAAACTTCTGCACAATATCTTGGATTTGTTGCGTATCCAAACAAGCCCGGAATCCTCTTAATGCTTCCGCACCAAGGCGAATCTGATAGCCTTCGCGCTCGGCATGCCTTTCAAGTCGCTCATAAACAGATACTTCGATATTGTTGTGTATGAGGCCGTTGGCGAGCAGACTCCCAGCCAGGCCAGATCCGACGATGATTACTTTGAAGGGAGGGTTAGGAGTCATTTTTGAAGATGTATCCTAATCAGTTTCTGACTGGAGGTGATTCCTGCTAGGTTTATATATATCGTATTAATATACGATGCCGATCCCAAGCTAGGCGCTACCACTAAGGCTTCATCCCACCTCCACCCCCACCCCCACAGACCACCCCATCGCGGCATTCATGCGATGGAGATCATGTTGCCAAACCCCATCGGCCCCGCAATGGCATTCGGCAGTCTGCTACATATTCCACGCCTTAAATATTCTCTCTGCTGCATTCACTTAGAAGCGAAATGAACACCTCCCTACTGCTCGATCCCATACTCTAAATTGAACAGAATGACGGACTATACAGACAAGACCACTCTAGAGTGGTTTGGTATGACCCTAGATTGAATCAGTGCAAGGAATACCACTGACCAAGGGATTGAAGGAATGACAACCTTTCGGCTTCGCACGAAAGGCTTGACCATTTTCCTCGACACATGGCTAGAAAGGCCATCAGTTCTCAAACAATACCTTTCAATCGATGACGTCACTGAAGCCGATTACATTTTTATTTCTCATTCTCATTTTGATCAGTTTGTCTAATATTCTTTTGCGTGTCTGGTCAGAGCCTAACAAGCGGGCAGTTTACCAGGAGCTGACCGGATCGCCATCAAGACTGGGGCTATAGTGGTGGCTAATTGCGAAGCTATCAACCTTCTCCGCAACGCGGGTGTTCCTGATACACAGCTCATTCCGGTGTCTGGTGGAGAACGCATTCCATTATTTTTGAAGCATGTTCGTGACAAGGCAAGCAAAGGCGAGGGTGCTCTACGTCCTGGTGCACCGGGCGTCCCACCTGTGCCCCATCCATCTCTAGCAACGGCTAGCGCGCATATTTGGCCCTCGTTACATTGCCTGATGCCCCCAGATCACAATATAGAAATCATGGATACAGGTCACGTCTACACAGGTGCTGCCCATCCATATGTTTGCACTGTTGATATCACAATGGGCATGAAATACGGCCTACTTCAACTGGATAAACATGTGCCGAGGGATAAAATGGACGAAGGAATGAAGTCATTTGTCGATTATGTCAACAACACAGACCGCAATATTTTTTCTCACTGCGACGGTGGTCAGATTATGGTCAACCTTCTCATAAATGACAAAGCTTTGTTATGGAATGGCCACCTTGGGGCTTATGAGGGCATTATGCAAACAATCGATCCTAAGCCAGACGTCGCAATCCTTGGAATCGCTGGGCGGGGCAATCTCAACGGCCGGCCGTTTGATGGCTCCAGCGCGCAATTCGCATTGAACGAAGTAAAATGGCTGGGAGAGCCAGGAACTGTCATTTGGTGCATGCAAGACGAAAGGTATGTTCTAGACTATTTGATGCATGATGGTGTTGACTGACTATTTAAATAGCCCGTTGAAACCGCGAAGAATCGAGACTACGGCAGCCACTGAAATGATTGAGCAACAGACCAAGTCACGTTTAGTCCATTTAGAACACGCAAAACCTTTTGTACTGGACTTTTAGATTAAATAATGCAGGTTGTAAATACATTTCGATCAGCCCGCTGTTTAATTTCAAACGATTAAAAATTTAAAAATTTGCGAAACACTTCCAGCTTATAGCTCTTCTTGCCTTTTTCAATCACATATGCTCCTCAACGAATGGCGAGGGTCTATTCATGTAAATTATACTAGTCTAAGAAAATACCGTGTTTAAGAACGCCCAAAATGCAGATCAGATTTATGCACAGAATCCACCATCAACTCCAATGACCGAGCCAGTCATGTACGGGGAGTCCAGGATGTAGCTGACAGTTCTAGCAATGTCCTCAGGCACTCCCATTCGCTTTGCGGGAAACATTTCTGCAATGCTGTTCTCGTCATATTTGCCTGCTTCAATGGCATTGGCGAGAATCTTGGTCTTGATTGCACCGGGTGCGATTGCATTGACGGTGATGCCCTTGGCTGCATATTCGATTGCGGCTGTTTCTGTCATTCCCACGACCTAAAAACATGAATGTTAATTTTTTGGTCAAGAACAATTGAGTGGTAGAAAAATACTCACAGCATGTTTCGTAGCCACATATGATCCTTGGTAGAGAATGCCACGTCTGCCTGCGATGGATGCGAGATTGATGATGCGGCCGGTGCCTCTCGATTCCATGTGTCTGAGCTGGTGCTGCATGGACCAAAAGACACCGAGGACATTGAGCTCAAACATGTAACGGAAGTTTTCCGTTTTGAGATCAGTAAAGAGTGCTGCATCGTTTGAAACACCAGCGTTGTTCACTGCGGCATCCAGGTAGCCCCAAGTATTGATGGCTTTGTCGTGAAGCTCTTTGACAGATTCTTCACTCGTCATGTCGCAGTGAATGTATACGGCCTCGCCTCCCTCGGCTCTGATGTTCTCCGCTTGCTATGGTTTATGGTGGTTAGATATTTTTGAGGTCTTTGAGGATGACTGATTGGGCAAGGAACTGTAACATACCTTTTCACCTTCGTCATCACGGCGGCCGGAGAGAATGACGCGCCATCCCTGTTTGGCTAACAATTCTGCGGTTGCCAAACCAATGCCAGAGGTGGCTCCAGTGACAAGAACGGTTCGTTTTGTAGAAGACTGCATGGTGGTTGTGTGTGCGGGCTGCAAGTTTTTGGCTTGGGAAGAGTTGATGGGAATGTTTTGGTAGATGAGTGGCTGTTGAATGAGATTTTGGGATGAAGAGACGAATTTCGAGCCGGAACATGGTCTTCTTATATAATTAGGACATGTCTAGCATTGAGTCACTGTAAATCTAGTACACTGATTCTCTCGTGGGTCATATGCACGATGCTCGGGTGTACATGTTTAGGTCCGATGCGGGATGCGGACGCGGTATCTCCACAATTGTCCGCACGCGCACGAGCCACAGTCCGCATGTGTGGTGTTGCCCATATTTCCTTTATGTCCGCCCAGCTGCATGTCGCTCAAAATCCAGTTAGTTGAGTATGGAGGCTATGAGACTGTTTCCTTTCATTTCATTTCTATTTCATCTCTATTTTTTTTTGGCAATCATATTCGGTTCATTACTCTACACCTCGTTTCTATGAACGAGTTCGGCTTCGTCTGATTCATCATATATCACGTAAATGGTTTCTTGACGTCCCGTTCCAACCGGTTCCACTTCCGACCGCGTTGAGTCTGTCCTCGACACTGGTCGCGATTCCATAACCATCACCTCAACACCATTATTCTCTATACTGTTTAGGTTTCCATTTCCGTGTCTAGTACGAGACTTTTGTCTCATATCCACAATTTTAGAGCGTGCGCGCGACAAGGCGACACGAATTGAGGGCATACAGACACAAATTTCGCCAATGGCAATCTCAATGACGGACCACCTGTTGACATCAAGATAGTCCCATGTTTGGTTCCCGCTCCTTCCAAACTTGACCAAAAATTGAAGTCTCACTATGCTCACAACTGTAACACTATCGTTCAAGGTTAGCCAAACAACTCTCAATCCACCAGAACGGGAGATACGAACAAGGTTCCCACAAAAAACATCACTCCGACGTCAATCTTCTTTTTCCAGTTCATATTCAAATTTCTTATTTGAAATAACGGGATAGAAAGCATCCAAACGTCTAGTGCAATGCTAATGCCAGCGTTCGTCCAGCTGACTGTATTTTCATCAATGCATTGGCCCTGGTGCTGGCCATCCCATCTAGTCCAGAAATATGAGATGGGCTGGCACTGAGCAACGACTAAAAAGACAAAGACGGAGCCGAATATGCCATTAAATAAAACAGTCCCCCATAAAAGACTTCGTGACGCTTTTGTGAGAAAAATGCGGAGATAAAAGAAAAGCAACACCATTTTAAGCATAGTGATTTGCGCAAAATATAGGATCGCCATGATCCAAAAGTAATAGCCGAAATTGGTTATTTCTTCAAAAGAAACATTCCAGACATCGCGTCCGAGACCATTAGCGGCAACCCCATACTGGTTAATGACCAGGCTTGGTATTGTTGAAAGGCCTGTGAGCAAGACGAACCAGTCATCGATTCCCAGTCGGGAATTGCAACACAGATTCCCAACAAGGCGCAGGAGGATGAACGCCCCGCCCGCTATCCCAAGAATATTTGACATGATAATGTAATCTTTTGACCTGTTACGAACAGGCTGGTTACAAAGAGTCATTGTCAGATTTTTGGTCGCTGGAACACGATGTTAGCAATATGTAGAATAAAATACTCCCCAGTCTAGGTTGAACGCACTCAATGTCTCCCTTACATTGCAATTCTGTAGCACGCATTTCGTCACTTCAAAATTCATATCCTTGTTCGTGCATGCACAGGTCAGATTTGTCGGCGGGCATGGTGAGTTTTCCAAGGCGGTCATTAAACACGACAACTACACAACGTCAGTGGGCAGATTTCTCAACACAATAAATAGCAGTAGTATGAAATACTTACGCCACATTTGGGCAATTGGGAGAGAATTGTCATCTGCTGGGAAGATTGTGCGATACTCCCAGGCAATGCAGCCAAGCAGCATATCAGGCCGAGTTTCCACGCCAGCCGCATGGTGGCGAGAGTGTTTGAGATTACGCGTAGTTGTTACAAGTCTCTGAAATCAAGACCAGGCCTTCTTTATGTTACAGGGACGTTTCGGGTGATCGGCAATATAAATAATGCAGTCTGAAGCTTATGTGTTGGGGGAGACGAAACTAGAGGTCGGCATCACCGTGTGAAACATCAATGCCAACGCGCATCGGCGGTTCCATGGCACTTGCATTGTAAGGAGACCTCGAACTGCCGGTACTAGACTGGGCGTCAAGGCGTCAAACAAAGTTTCTGGGCCAAATAAAATATCAATGATAGGCAGGAAAACAGCCTAGTGAAATTGGTCCCTGGCACTAGTGTCACGGCCTTCAGTATGAGACGAGCGTTAGACCGTGCCCCGTAAATTTAGTGCCGAGCGCACTCAGCCCAACGACCCTTGAATGTGGAGCAACGATGAAAATGTGGAAGGCAAGTGCATCAAAGAGCCATTATTTATTTAGAGCATGGCCTGCGCTGTGGCAGCAGAGTGCAGCGCACATGATTCAGGCCAGAATTTAGGGCCCGCACAGAAACCCCAAGGCCAATGGTCGTCACAAGGATGTAGGCTCAGGGCTTGGATCAGAGCAAATATTTATGGAATTTGTAAACCAAGAGGATGCGAGAAACGATTTCTTCTACCTCGGCTTCATTACCCAAAAAGCACAATCGCCAACAAGTGGCAACTCCAGCTGCCCATTACGGTGGCATAATTGGATCCTTAACAATTGCGAATATCTTTAGAAATGGATCAATAAAATATATCCCAGGATCACCCTTGTTTTTATTTCCAAGCGCCAAGTTAATCAGTTGGCCTACCAATCATGTGGGCTGCTGCGTGTTGCATCCACGGCTGAACGAGAGCGAGAAAGGGTATGTGCACCAGGATATCCTACCCTAGACTGCAGGAGCAACGACAAAAGGTATTTCATTGGAACAAAGCTTCGGTCAATCGGTCAAGTTGACAAATATGAGTCTAATTAATCTAAAAATATCGATGATGTAGGAAATGCTAATTTAGTTATCTACAAATAACTACTAGTCATCAAACACAGCACCCTTTGTTTCTATCTGAGCCTATTCACTCGGGTTCGTCTCATTTGCCTCTACTAATCACTTAGCGACGGTCTCTGTGAAAGAGGTCCCTTGACTTTTATGTATGAGGCTCACTGAAAAAACCACAAGAAATAGGACCTAAAGTATTCCATCACCATCTTGTTTCCAAAAATGTTGCAGCACAACCACAGTCCCCTCCACAAGAGTGACCCGAATAGGTCTCGTTGGCCTTTCTTCTAGTGGGAAAAAAGCTTCCTAGTAAGCTTTCATGTTAACCACATTCTCATTTAAAAGATTGCCACTCTCTAAGCGTGATGATATCTTTTCAAGGAATTTTGGAGGTATCACGATTGCTCATAAATCTGCCCTTGCAAGTGTTGTTGAACATCTTAAATGCAGCCCATTCGAAGATTAACAATCCAGGTGGCGAGCAGGTCCCTAAAAAAAAGGGTATGCAAAAAGATGCTTTCCCCGTCTCCTTGTTTGCCCCGGCGTTTTCTTGTGTTCCATAATACAACGAATCCTGTTCGCAAATGTCGCCTTTTGAGATCACAATAAGTGTTCTTCGCGATGCCGCTTTCGCTAGGGCTTGATCATCGCTGTGAGATGTTAATGAAGCCCCATTACAAATTGAGCTGGATATTGCATAACGCGGCTGTCGGGAACATCTCTTGGCTCCTAGTTTAGTCGTCTTGGCAGAATGTCTATTTGCCTCGAGAATGGGCTCATAGGGAGGACTCAAGGAGTCTGCGAGACGTCAGAAACCATATGGTGAGGAAACTAATAAATAAAGCTTCAATACCTGGTTGACCAGGCTGTATTGTGGGGTCGACGCTTGTGGTTGATTTTGATGTTAGCATGGTCATCAAATCGCTGAAGCAAGGCCGAAGGATACCAGAGTTGTCTACTCGAATCAAAACACAAAAGAAGTTTAGGAAGATGGATGTTGAACCTTGGAAATAGTATTTTTAACAAGAACAAACCTCTTTGTGAGAGGTGAGGCCTCATTTTAGAGTCTCGTCTTCCGCCTTCTCCATCTCTTCCAGGGCACGATAAAAGTGTTTCTTGTTCAAATGAGTCGCAATGGCCACCTCCCTCGCAGTTCTCCCTTGTGCATCCTTGGTCATTATAGAAATGCCTTTTTGTGTCAAAAATCGACTTCTCGAGACTAATCTCTCCCATTCCAATCCAGACCTTGCAACTAGGTGCAGCAGCGTCCCCCCATCTGATGTCTTGACCTTCCAATCAACCCCGACTTCGTCCAACTTACCAAACACTTCCGCATCTACTTCTTCCCACTCGCGCAAGTCCCTAGGCTTTTTGGAGTGCCGCAAGAGTCCGTATTCTGCTTCCTTTTTCTCCCCTACACGACCATTGTCCTCCAAAATCAATTCTGCAATAGTCTTGCCAGCCTTATTTGGTAAGTTTATGTCATCGCTGCATCCGTCATTTCCCAGTAGCTCGTAGAACAGCTGTCGGGTGTCAGTGCTGAACCAAATGCCCGTCAAATCATCATCAGCCAAATAATGCAGTGCAGTATTTCCCTTTCCATCCTTTACTCGCAGATCAGCGCCTCCATTCATGATCTCACGCACGCAACCCATAAGGTCAAATGTGCTTTCATTCAAGCCAAAAGACGGATGAAGTCGTTTCCGACGAAGAGCAGCGTGCAGTGGATATGTCCCATGGTGATCAGGCTGATTAACTAAAGACGCGTATTTGGAAACGAAGATGCGTAATGTGCGACGAACGACCGGTACATGAGTTAACTGGTTGCAAGTCTCAACCAGGAGATGGTGCAGCGAGCTTTTTCCCTCGTTGTCCACTGCTAAAGGATCAGCGCCAAGTCGAAGAAGAACATCCACAAGCGTCTCGGTCTCTGAATCCGAGTATTTTACCGGGCGGTCCGAATTTTTAGGGCCCGAATCTCGATCCCAGATCGGAAATGGGTTGCTAATGTAGCCTCCTCCGTGTGTGTTCCATACAAGATCAGAGTCACCAGCCCCACCGTAGGCATCTGCTCCTAGAGAACTCCGACAAGCACTCAGAAGCAGCGTACTGCCTTGTGGGTCACGATGGTTGACGTCCAGAGACTCGAGAAACCTAGGATAATTCATAAACAGCCTGGAGCGACCGCCATCCTTGATGCTAGCATGGAGGACGTGCCGAATACCCCATTCAACGGGGTTTTCTTCTTCCATCTCATCTTCTGGGTTCTCCGGCACTCCTCCCTCCCACCACTCTTCAGGATCGTAGTCACTATCGAGGTCACGATCGCCCCTTCGTGGGGGATCCTCACCAGGAAAAGGTGCTCGGGGATGAGCCCAGGGAGGAGGGCGGTAGAAGGCCTGAGGAAATGGTGCAAATGGATCGGCCCCGTGCTGAAGCAGGGAAGCAACCATTTTCTGTCGTTCCTCCTTGCCCTCTGGTCTATAGTCGAGGATACCAAGAGCAGAGTAGAGAGGGAAGTGATGTTTTGCATCTTGCTGTGCAAATTGCGGTGGTGGATCCTGAGACGCCCAGCCTGTCTTCACTTCCCGCAGTGGTGTATGGAATTCTTTTGGTCGGTGGTTCGGATCAGCTCCCGATCTCAATAACTCGTCGAGCCGATCTGGAGCACCCCTGCTAGTGAATTGGGAGGAGACAGAAAAAAGCTCATCGCTTTCGCTATAGGGCGAGAGACAGCCCATTGACTCGGCCTTTAGCACAAGAATCTTTGGTTAGGGTATGAAATAGAAGTAAGGAAAGGCTTAGATGTAATTGATGGAAGAGGTAGAAAAACTCAAGATATGAGTGGTTGTCCCAACGAAGATATCTATACCGCAATTCGGTACCGAGAAAAGCGCGAGCTCAGATCAGCTAGCGTTATAAAAGTGAGCGCATTGTGGAGAAAGCCATGAGATGAAACGTTGTTGGTTGATGGTGCCGAGAGGCTGAGAGGGCTGAATTTGTCTTAGTTTCATGCTCATGCGCTGCAGACTGCCGGGTTGCCGAACTAGTGTGTTATTGAACAAGGATGGGCGGGGCGATGCTGGCTGTTGGATCGCGGCGTTTACATGAATGAGAATTTCCTCTGAGATGGTAAGAGGATGGTATGGATTTACTCTTATTTGATTCAGGGAAAAATGATGAGGTGGCGTCGGGACTGAGCCGTGCCATGCTGCGAGGCTTCGGAGTTCTAGACTGGTCTCGTAGCTGAAGTGCATGACGACACTTAGTCGTGAGCCGAGTTAAAGTGCAAACTGTGTTGGCTCTAATGTACTTTAGCGCATAAGCATGTTCTATTTACAGTGACTATGGAGCCTCGGCAGAAACCAACCAATCGTTATTTCGGCGGCCGAGGTAGTCCAACCGTCGGCTCGTCGTTCAACTAGATTCGCTTCCATTCACAACTCTTGCTTACGGCTCCTAAAGTAAACCCCGAAATCTTATTCTGATACCCCGATGCTAGCCAGCCGCTGAGCCCTCATTTCCCGAGACCGAGCCGCCTTAGGCCCGCCCCAATGCACAGCTCCACCAGTGTTCCAGAGTCCCTCATTGTGGGCAGTGCCCGCTGTGAACTCTCGCTTCCTCTTGAATTCACGAGGTATCGTGCGTCGGCACTTACATCCAGTTACGGCAGAAAGTGCAGCTTTCAGGGCGTCAATGTGATTCTTGTTAATCAATTCGCCGCCGGGGTTCTTCTTCACAGCCATGAATGCCTGGTTCGCTTTTCGTAGAACATTTTCCAGGTCCGGAACAGTATTCTTGTATTGCCGAATCGTGGCATCAAAGTCAATAGCTGGGATTGCCTCAGAACTTTTCATCCGGTCCCCAACCTTCTTTGCCGTGTCAATGTTGGTCTCCAGAAATTCGATAACTCCCGAGGTGCCTTCTGGAGTGTTCAGGTACTTGCTAAGAAATGGGAGTCGATAAACGTCGACATCCTTACGCCGAAGAGCAAAAACATAGTTTGCGCTGTCTTGTGCCATCGTCCATAGGTTCATCATTGCATTGGTTCTCTTGAAATTGGGATCGGCTTTTTTGGCATTGGTGACTGCTTGGCTGAAGGCTTCAATAGGACGGCCCATGTTGGAGAGCGCATCGTAATAGTTTTTGCTTCCAGTATAAAGGACCTTTGCGTCAACATTTCCGTCAACTGGAAAACCTGTGTCGAAACGGGCATTGTTAATTGCGCCTTGGAGCTGGTTGAAAGATCTACCACCCGCTTCCTCGATGCCCGTCGAAATCTCCATTCCAGTAGGCTTTTGAGATCGCCAGTATCTTTTCTTTCAGCCCAGATACTTGGCTCCAAAGTTAGATGGACAATAACTTCGTGCGCACATTTAACGCGGATATGCCGACTTACTACATCAAAAGCTCGTCTAGGTAGCAACGACGGCCACCGGTGGTGCTTGCACAACCTGGCGCGACTGTGTACTCATAATCTGGTTGGATGTGCTTTATTTGCTCTTGGCACAAATATGCAGTCCAATAAAGCATCCTGGGAGGGAATGGTCAATACCGAATTGTCATACCGAGAACCACATCACATACCTCTCAGCAATACCACGATCACCATAGGCAATGACCATTTGTACTAAAGGGATCAGCAAGTACAGGCCAGAAAATACCGAAGCACACTTCATCGTGAATTCTTCGAGAGATTGAAATGCAGTATCGTTTGAGTTGTAGTTCAGAGGGGTAAAGTAAGAAAAAATGCGTGTGCAAGGAAGCAAGCGAGACTGAGCCCAAAACCGAAGAAGATGCAAGCAATCATGCAAGGGTCTTATGAGAGACGCTGCTTAAACCTGGACAGTATTTGAACCAACTGCCAGGTAATAGCGTCCCTTACTTGCCTTAATGCTGGACGAGCCCTTTTTTTCATCATGAAAGCTTCATCCTGAAGCACTGACCTTTTACCTGAACGGGAAGATTGTTGGTTGGGTATTCATTGTTCAAATCAGCTGAGAATAAATGATCAGGGGGAATGGGGGCGGGTGCCTGCGCCATGTTGGAACTAAAAGCTTGCCCCGAGCTCTTTGTGTCCAGCGCCACCAACGTGTAAAAACTGTTGGTGGGCTAAGGCCATCACCCTCAAAGTGAATCGCACTAGTGAGAATAAAGCAAGTTCCAATTCGCTTTTCATCCTTCTATGCACTCTTTAAAGTGCGGGACCTGCAGAAATAGAACGATTAGGCGCTCAGCCATGCCGAGAGCCGAGAGTGGATTCAATGATAATTGGGGCCATTACGCTTAAGTATCATTAAATTTGCCGAACCAGCTAGTGAGCCTGGAATCGCAAAGGCCTTCTCAGCTGATGGACCAATGTTTCAATTCGAGTTGTTGGTTATGATATTTTGACTGTTGGTTACACTGCTCGTTCAAGAAAGGAAACGGCGGTGGTGGCAGGGGGTTCGGAGAGATGGAATTGAGTGCAAGTGCCCTAGCATACCAATGGTCATTCCCTTATCTCTAGTTGCAGAGTGAAAGACTTAAATGATGATCAACGACTTTGGAATTGGGATGATTTACTTGACCATCATTGTTCACTCGTTTTCATCCCCCCTCGTTCTTTTTTCCATTGGATATCATTTCCGATCATGTTTCGATTGATGCAGACCCTATTATGGGTTTTGCTGGCGCGAAATATTCATGTTTCTGCCGCGGCTGTTGATTCATCAGACCCCTTTTACTCTGTTCTCAATCCTTGCCCAGCAGCATGTGAAAGCAGCCCTCAGAACTGGACAGTTTACTCTTCTCTCCAACGGCTGGGGGTCTGCACCGAGCCCATTCTTTTAGACTTTGCCGTCTTTAACCCTCTAGAGGACCCAAACACGACAGTCAAGCTTAGAACTTGCACGTCAGGGAATGCCAGCGACACCGGAAACGGCCTACTCTCCCCAACCCAACCTGCAACTCACAAGCGAACAATCAAGTATGATTTCACGGATACTACGTGTGTCACTGCAAGCAGTTCCAAAGTGAATCTTGACTTGTCTGCGAGTTCTGGACAGGGAATTGCTAGCGCAAACAGCCTGCAGGTCGCCATTCAGTATTTACAAGACTACATGTCATCGCCGACACATTGTACAACCAAATTCCTCGTGGGCCATTATCAGGGAGCCATAGCCGCTGTTTACAGCGGAAACGGTATCGATAATGGCCGCACAATTCCTTCCGTTCTCGCACAGATCGAGAACAAGTTTCGCGGATCTTCACCATCGAGTGCTATTATGGAACTCTGTGGCAAATACAGAAACGCCGATTATACTTTCGGTGTTGCAATAGATACCACGGCAAATTTATCTGCAGTTCAAAAGGCAATTCAGTCCTGGAGCAACGGAACTTGCTTCGGCAATGGAGATTCAAAAAGCAAGCTCTCTGGCGTCAACGTCTTTGAAGCCCCCTTGATTCTCGTCGCCCAGGCTACTTTAGGTAGCAGGTCTACCATTTCTTCCCACTTACTCTAGCAAGAAAATCGGCACCGACACATGCACGAGGCTCGCGGTAATTGCAAAACCATCAATGCCATTTCTGGGGATTCCTGTGGCTCGCTGGCGTCAAAGTGTGGCATCACAGCGTCAAATTTCTCTAAGTACAACTCAAGAAAAAAACTCTGTTCTACCTTGGAAGCTGGCCAACGGGTTTGCTGTTCAGCGGGCACTCTTCCTAATATCACTCCAAAACCAGGAAAAGACGGCAGCTGTGCTCAATACAACGTAAAGGCCGAGGATAATTGCGTCTCAATTGCCAAACTACATGGAATTACGGCGGCAAAGCTTGAAAGCTTCAACGACAAAACTACATGGGGTTGGAGTGGCTGCAAGAGCCTCTCTGCTGGTCTCAACATCTGTCTGAGTTCAGGCACCCCTCCCCTTCCAGCTCCCACAGCTAACGCTGTATGCGGTCCTCTCAAACCGGGCACTACTGCTCCTAAAAAGGGACAAAATCTAGCAGACCTTAATCCATGCCCGTTGAACTCTTGCTGTGATATTTGGGGTCAATGTGGCATCACGCCCGAATACTGCACCGCTGAAAAAAGTGCAACTAATAATCCAGGGACGGCTCCTCCGAACAAAAATGGCTGCGTGTCAAACTGTGGCACGAGTATCAAAAACAAGTGAGTTCCCAAAGCTTCCGCGGGTGTATTGGATGGGCTAACAATCTTAGTTCCAATAAGCCTAAGAGTTTCATGAGCATCGCCTACTATGAAACTTGGAACTGGGATCGTCCTTGCCTAAACTATCGAGCAATCAACCTTGGTGGCACCACCTATAGGCATGCTCACTGGGCGTTTGCTACTCTTGACAGTAGTTATAATGTCGTCGTGAATGACACTTGCAAGCAGCTGGTTGACTTTTTGTCGCTCCCTAACAAGAAAATTCTCTCCTTTGGGGGATGGGGGTACTCGACTGATCCAAAGACTTACGAGTCGCTCCGAACGGCCATGAATCCCAAAAATGTTGACAAGCTAGTGAGCAACATCGTCTCTTACCTCAAAAAGGGCTGGGATGGAGTGGATATTGACTGGGAGTACCCTGGTGTAAGGATAAAACATCTTTCGCGCAGGAAAACACTGACTGAATTCTGTTCTAGGCACCTGATATTCCTGGCATCCCACCAGGCTTGAAGACTGACGGCCCCAACTACCTAACATTTCTTCAAAAGCTTCGAAAGGCCCTTGGTACTTCAAAGTCCATATCTATCGCTACCCCCGCCTCATATTGGTATCTGCAGTCGTTTCCTATCGCCGACATGGCTAAAGAGGTTGACTACATAGTGTACATGACCTATGATCTTCACGGTAACTATACAACACATCAGCATAAAATTCTGAGGCTAACAGATAGTTCAGGGCAGTGGGATTTTAAACGCTAGTGGGCCTAGGAAGGTTGCGCTGCTGGCAATTGCCTTAGGAGCCATGGTTTGTCTCATCTATTCACCTACCGATTCTAGAAGCAAAACTGATGACGGTGGTTAGTAAACATAACCGAAACTAATTATGCTCTTGCCATGAGTGAGTTTTGATAATATCCATTCATTCTAGAGGATCAAAAATTAATTAGTTGCAGTCACCAAAGCTGGTGTCCCAGCCAACAAAATCAACGTCGGGGTCTCAAGCTATGGGCGATCTTTTGGACTGACGAGCCGGGCGGCTTGTGAAAAGTCATTAAATGACGGTTCGTGTCATATTGTTGGTCCTCTCTCCGGCGCCACACCTGGAAATTGCACAGTCACACCAGGATACATCTCCAACGCCGAGATTGAGGATATCATGAGCCTTAACGATTCCGATTCCGGCTTAAAATATACTTACGACAAGTCCAGCGACTCAGATATGCTCTTCTACGGCAACAACTGGGTCGCCTACATGTCGGATAGCACCAAGAAGTCAAGGACCTCGCATTATCAAGGTCTGAACTTTGCTGGAACTGTTGACTGGGCTGTCGACTTGCAGCAATTCACCGACGATGACTTGGATCCTAGTGGTGATGACGAATTACCTGATTCGTCACTGGCTGACTGCGATGCCACCTACAGTACTTTTGAAGAGCTCGACTCCAATGCTGACAGCATCCCCCAACACTGTGTTGCTCAGTATACAGTGCAAGCTCTGCAGGCATTGCTATCGGAGACAATGACCAACTATACCAGCTTAATGAATGACGGATATGATAAAAAGTTTGGCGTCTATGCTAAAGCTGTCAGTGGCAGTGCAGACCAATCCCTGCTTGGATTTATCAACGGCCATGGTAACAGTTATGCCAGCTGCATTGTTGCGGAAACGTCTATTTGTTGCGACTTATGCAATAACGACAAGAAGTCGGACACCTATTGTGACTATTGTTTCAAAGGAAAGTGCTCTCACGAGTGCAGCGTGATTGGTTGCAGTGATAAGCGCGACAATGTCAGTCCCAGCCAGGAGCTCATCGTCAAAACTGTCAACGTGTCAGAGCCTTGCTCTCCAAACTACAGCAAACGAGGGTACGGCCCCAATAACCCGTACGAGCAGACTGTTTATTGAACCTGGAAGAATTCGTCAGGATTCTTTGCTGACTCGGAGTTGAACACTAGTATCCCCAAGTCTAAGACGAAGATGAGCAACTATGACTTTATGAACGGCTGTCCCCCGTCCGCAAAACCTGGTGACGATTGTTGGACAACTGGGATGTACTACAATGTACCAATCATCAATGGCTACTCTTCCTCTGATGTTGCCAATCCAAAGGATGTTGTCAGCAAGGGCTTGAACAAGATAAAGGGCCTTCTAGATCAGATTGGTCGTGTTTTAACCGAATTGCAGATTGCCGGTTACATTGGCGATGATATGGAGCTAGTAGATTCTCTCTCGCTACCTATTCTAATGCTCGCTTCTGCAACTGAAAACATGGGCACGGTGGTGCAGATCGCAGACAAAATCACTGAGGAAGAACGCAAGGCGTTCATCTTGGCGTTCCTCAGCGCCATCTTCCTAATCATCCCTGTTATCGGTGAAGTTGTCGGGAGTGTTGGTGAACTGGCCGATATTAGCGCTGTCACAGCACTTCTGGGTGGCGCTGGCAATTCAGCTGTGGATATTTACACCATTGTCAAAGATCCCAAAAACGCGCCATTAGCCATGTTTGACCTCATTCTCGCTCCTCTAGCTATTGCAGACGTCGCTACTATCTCCAAGGCTGCCAACTTGCGACGTGGCATGGAAGACGCCGATATTGCCAAGCTTGGTGGCCGAGTCAAGGGAAGACTGGATACCATTGATAAACTGAAGGGTGTTTGTAATGAGGGTCTAGTCTGTCGGCGTTACGAAACCATGTCAAACCCTTATTCTACTATGCAATTCTATTGTCATCAAATTTAATCAGATAGTGTATTTTTGTCGCATTGGGTTGTAATGTGCGCTGTCGCCAATAGCAAGATGACTAACATAAAATAGATGTCATATCTGCAGAAACAAGTACCATCATAACGAGCATAGTTGATGATAATACGGCGCAAGGCATGTCTATTAAAGGTTGATAGTGTCACGACGTTGCTTATTCCGTCAGCCATGAGTTGGGTTAATAGATGGAACAGCTGATACTAGGCTTGCACACAGTGTTGTTTGTGGCTGACGGCTTGTAAAAAGTGATTCACAAATGGCCCTCGCTCCAAAATGATCGTTGTGACAGCCACAAGTGTGGCCAAGGGAAATGATATCCAATCACCTCCTCGCTTTCGCAGCTCGCTTAATTTATGCCGCTTGAACTACATTGCCATGCTTACTTTTAACCTCTTTTTTAGCTATTAAAAATATCGTAGCTTGGATTCTTTCTGAGCACTTCATATATTTAAAGAGTATTGAATCTTTTAAAATATCCTAACCTCAGTTAAAATCTACAAAAACATGCATACGACACGAAGCGTGCGTTCTTGCAGGGCCCACCCTCTCGTATTCCAACTACTCATCCGAATTGAGTATTCCAGATGCCGACTTTCGTTCGGTGCAAATTTCCCTGTCCACTTAATATCAATAGTCTCCTCATAGTCGCTTCAAAACTGTAGCTAGCCCTGATCAGGGCAGAATAGTGGGGTAGTGTGCGAGCTAAGCTCAGGCGGTGTATGGTGGCTTGCAAATTGGACCTTTCCTTTTCTACAGGACAGAATAAGACTCAAGACACTTAACCCAAAAAGGGATGGTTGCTTACGACAATGATACCAACAACCAACACCAGGAAAAGAAATACAGTGGGTCAATTATTGAATGTGGCGTCGACCCCTATTAAGCATTGCTCAGAGAAACGTGTTTTCACATCTTGAACTTCCTCCCCGCAATGATACGCGTATCATGGCTTCCTCAATCTCCAGAGTGTTGATGACCGCGTGCGGCTTCTCTTTTCTCGCCGCGGTTTTCCTCTGGACATATACTGAGAGCAGCGACCCTTATCGTTGTGGTGCAACCCTAAATACTGGTCGCTGGGTTGATCCCCCCGATAAAAATGGCAGCAGATTACCGTTTCACCAATGGCAACCAGACGGTTGCTTGCCTCATCAGTATACTTCCGAAGACATCCGACGGTGTCTAGATGGCCGTCGAGTTGTTTTCAGCGGGGACTCTACACTCCGTCAAGTGCTCTATGGCCTCGGCCGCCTTGTGCGTATTACCATTTTACTTCCTTCGCCAAAGTTGACGCGTAATCAAGTAGTGAGCTAACAAATGCAACCATATAGTTAAACAGAGAAGACGCCAATTGGAATCAGGATAATAACTTTAAGCAAGGTGACTGGACGGTTGCATATCACGGAATCAACACGACTTTAATTTTTAATCCGTATCTGAGAATGTCTGGCCCATGGAGCCCCAAATTGGCCAAGGTTTTGCAATCAAATCTGACCAAATTTGCAATTGAGGCAGACATTTTCAATCAAGACCTGGATCACCCTACAGATATTGCATCTCAGCCAGGCGCCGCTCTCGTCGTGGTAAGCGGGGGCGCATGGTTCACGGAAGTATCCGACCAAGAGACAAAAAAGTCGAATCTGGATGGGTTTTACCAAGCTGTACACAACGTTTCTGATCTTTTCACAAAAAGAAAGGACTTGCTCACCGCACCATTGGACGACCTGGATGGTGTTGGAAATCGAGTGTTTTTTGTCCCGCCCTCTGGTCCAAATCATTTGGGTCCTGAAATAATAAAGGGCCACAATATCACTACGGTGGTTGGGGAAGTCAAGACAATGCAAAACTGGTTGGCCAAAGAAGAAAATAAGTTGAATTTTCCCATGGCGTGGGCTCTTCCAAATACCATTGCAGGGGAAACGAATGCCATTATAGATCCGCAAAAGACTGGATGGCACTACACTGATGTAATTGCGGAAGCGCGGGCTAATATCCTGCTCAATATTCGATGCAATGCCAGGCTTGACCGTATGAGCCCATCTTCTACACATAGCAACTGCTGCACCGACTATGGCCCCAGGCCTCTAACCCAGAAGATACTGGTGGCGGCTGGTTTGATATTTCTTGCGATTTGTGTCATGACCGATGTGTTAGCCATTCTAACTCGCCAGTTTAAACCTAGCTGGAGTTTTGTCAATATGCACCTTGGGGGGGCATTAGTCTTGCCTTTGCTCATGTCATATTTCGCCGACTCTACGCAGATGATGGCCAAAGGCCAACCAGTCTGGGAAATAAGCAGTTTCCTTGTCTTGCTCATCCCTTGGATTGGGATTGCGTTCTTCACTCTGAGGAGGTCACCTGTCTTGTCAAACAAACCCGAAGCCCCAGTTCCAAGCAATCATGGGTTTTTCCTATCACAAAGTCAGATGGATGAATGGAAAGGCTGGATGTTATTAACGCTCGTTACTCTTTCTTGGGTAAACAGGCGAGAGACCATCTCAGCAGAGGTTCTAGCTTCATCACTTGTATTCCAATTCATATATGAACAAGCTTCATATGTCTTGGCTACAAATAATTACTCTATGAGCCATGGGGCAAAAGCTCTGTTGCAGCTTAATATCCTCACAATTCCGCTCTGCTACTTCACAGGGACGCCTTACATCAACTACAATTACATTGCGGAAACATCATTCTTCTTCTTTTTCATGTGGGCTATCATGGCATTTCGATATGGCCAGCATGATGATGTCCGATCACTCCTTTTAAAAGTCACGATATCCAGTTTTATTCTCGTGTCAATTGTGAAGTTGACCGAGCTGGTTCAAGGTCTCTTCTTCGTCATCGAGCTTGTTTTCGCTATTCGCTCAGATGTTGAGATTTGGCAATCAGCCCTATCAAGAGACGCTTGCATAGCATGCTTTGCTATACTTCTTGCTGTTGTCAACGTCAAAGTAGAATTCAGCCCAATTCAACAATTTGCGCTCAAGTTAACGAGTTTGGCGATCTTTGGAGGCTTTTGCCTATCACGGTTTGTAACGGACTCTAGTCTTGATTCTTATCCCAGATGGCAAAGCGAGTTTGCATTGGCTCCTATGCTGGTTTACATTTGCTTGCGAAATATTGTACCCCTATTCCAAAATCATCATTTAGAAGCGTTGGCATGGGTGGGCAGATGTTCCTTTGTACTCTACCCTCTTCACTTCCACCTGTTCTTAGCTGCAACAGGTCGAGGAGTACTACTCACAGGTATTTTTACAGGTGACGGATCCCTCATTGGCGACCGATGGAGAGATTTGGTTTTGATCATACCAATCTTCTTCTTGGTCAGTTCGTGGGCAGCTACAGCAGCAATTGAGCTGATGGAATTGATCTTCCCGACCCCAGAGCTAAATATGGATATCACGGAGTTAGCTCGCCTGGACGTATCAAACGAAGATGAGAGTGGTGCGAGGGGGCATGCCTCAGGTGCTGCACTGTCCCGAAGCTTGCGGCATGGGTACATAAAGCTGAGAAGTGGCACTTCTACTATGAGAGGCTTACTCAGTGCACAGTATCGCTGGATTCTACTACTCTCCCTAGCATTATGGCTACTTAACATATTTACACCTGGGCCTTCTCAGACTGAAGTCCCTGACGGTGTCACGATCCGCCAACCAAAACTGGACGGGAAAAAGTTTGCAGGTTTTTACTAAAAATATAGTTCAATTTTCTTTTGTAACAAGGATTATATACTCATCTCGACAGAAATCTTCTTAGTATCAGTTCAATAGTCAAATTCGCTCATAGTGATTGCTCTAATAGCAGCTCAATGACTGCATCAAGTGAGCCCACATCCTGGTTAAGCTCATTGTTCCTTTTTTAGTCGGCTGATTCCGAAAACGACAAGTGCCGACACAGCCTCTGCCGTATTTCTTTTAGGTAGTGAGACGGTTTTGTGCCGGATGTTTCCAAACCTAGAGCGACAGTGAGCTTACTTTTTTCTATACCAATAATTCTAAACCGATTAACGCGAAGTTAAAAAACAGTCCAGAGGCCCTGGTCTATCAAGAAATAAATAGTACACCACCTGTAATATGTTCGTGTTCGCCATAGCCCCATCGTAAGACTTTTCTTTTTTGACTATTCCTGACGTGAGATTCTACTTTGCTTCTTGCTAGGGGTAGAACCACATCATCAGACTTGGAGCTATATAAACCGACCAAACAGTGACAATTTGAACTTGCCGTTTCCATCAGTCGCCAATAAAGCTACACACAAGACACAGAGTCCTTCGCTCAAACTCTACTTTCAATTCCTACATTCAGTGAATACTTTCACTGTACCATCACTCAAAATGCAACACCAAATTGTCACCATAATCACAACCTTTTTTGCCATTGCGCAAGGTGCCATTATTCCCAGTCGATCTCAAGAGGGCAATGCTATCCTTGAGGCCCGAGAGTCACACAACGACTGCGAGCTGTCGAGTTTTGAAAACCAAAGCTCCGGCGGCTCTCCATTCGTAGCTGATTGCCAGCAACTCGCAGCCAACATTGCAAACGATGGCCGGTGGACTATTTATAACAACGGCGACTACCATCAGATTGCCCAATACGGATCATGCGCATTTGGTGTTCGGGGACCAAAAGATTACTTCTCTTCAAGCTATGTTGGAAATACGGATATTATCGATCTGATTAATGATTCCATTTCCAAGTTTCAGTGGGAGGGTAGAGTCGGGGCCAAGGGTCAGGTGGATTGCCAAATTACAACTTGGCCTGGTGGTACTCGAACAATGAACTGGATGATTGTTAGAAATGACTAGTGTGCTGGGGACGTGGAGCCCGACCCCAGCTTTCGGAGAAACCTGTAGTAGAATATCCATTGAAGTGCTCTCAACCAGATATCGTTTGTATATTTATATTTTACATGTTATGAAAAACCTGGAGGGGTCACAACATTCATTCCTGCAGGCCATAAAGTACCATTAATTTCAAGGTCGCCTACCCAAAAGCGGCCAGGAATAAAATTCGCCAAAGGGCCTAGCTCTTCATTGCCCGGTGCGTCTGGTATGCCCTGTGTAGAACTAGAACAAGCGACCGAGGACAGCCCTGCCAACGATAGATCAGGTGTTGGTATTGAGTTTGGTGTTCGCTGTGGCGGCGTGTCCCAACTGTTTGAATGCATTGATAGAGTATCTTTGGAGAGAACATCTGATGCCGAGGTGGGGCGATTCTGCTGGCCTCCGCAGGTAGCTTGTGAGGGCCATCCAGAGTCCGTCGGCTGCATTTCTTTCACGTAGCGAGCTTTCGCCATGAGCCGGGTGATGGGCCGCCAAAGGGCAAGACGGTTCCTATCATCTCTACTTCTGTGCACTCTCCATCCGTCATACACTGTTGTTACACCGTCCCATGCGCGGTCGTATTCTGGAGATTGACTCCGGGCGCAGAGTTCAGAGAGCACAAATGTCATTGCACCCCACTGGACGTGCATCTTAGAGTACCAGGTCCATTGCATGACGGCACTATTTGTCAAAAGCATTCCTGATAGTTCCAATATCCTAATTGAAGTTTGAAAGAGCTGGTCGCGTATTTCGTTCTCCACCTGACCGGTACCAGTAGGGCTCCCACTGAATGTACTGCTGTCTCCTTCACCATCCCCTTCGTTCTCCCGAGATGCGGCCGAGTATTGTGTCATGAGCCATAAGCGCCCAAGCAAGATACGCGCTACCGCTGAAGACATGAGCTGTATTGGCACGGCAATGTCACAGATAGGTAAATATTTTTCGCGTAATCTCTCTTCAAAGGCTTGAATCAAGGCCCGCCACCTCTCATGAGGACCTGGGCTTTGGTCTGCCATTGGGGCACCACTGCTGCCGGATGCCTTGGTCTGCTCTTGCTCCATATGGCCCAGCTTCCAGCCCATCTGTATGGCCTCACACCGAATTAAGGAAAGCGTCATATCGGTTGCATGGTCCCATCTCTCGGTCGGAGGCTCTATCATCTCAGGTGACAAATCGGCATCATTAATATGCAATAGTAGCTTCGTGTCAGAGCCGAACCCCAGCGCAATTGGCTCGTTACAGCGATACTCTGAGGAGCGGCTGTCGATTATGCAGATCTACCACCACAGGCGTCGACGCAACTCCGTCTCATAAGGGCCAAGTCCGAATACCGACCCGTCACGGTGAAGACCCATGGTCCGCGCGATGTGGTAGATGAGCGATGTGAGCGACCATGCAGCGCGCGAGTCATCCTCGTTGGGCAGGGCAGATAAGAAAAGTACGGCCGCTTGCAGCATTGTCATATTCTGAGTGTTGAGCAGATTACCTCGGGCGAAGGCTTGTTCCGCAGCATATCGATACCTCTTTAGGGCAGCTTCACGTGTTTCATCCAGAATCTCGATGCACCGATCCGATCTTAGACCAACAACGGCTGAGTAATATATGGCAAAGAGTATGGCCTCTGTATGCTTGTCGAGACGATCAAATGAAGATATGCCGCTCCAGTAGATTTCTGTTAGCGTTGGAATATGAAATATGCGGACCAGTGGTGCAACATTCTCCTTGAATGCGGCAAAAATAGCGATGGCTTGGTACAACGATGGATGGTAATGGCGTAGAGACGTGGATATGGCCCGGTAACCGAAGATGGCAGCATCCAACCCTAACCCAGATGAGGGAGATGTAGCTGTCGTCGTCGGGGATGAAACCACTGATGACTCGTAGCCGGCGTCTTCACTGGCAGGCTCAAAAAGGAGGTCACGGAGTTCCTCAACCTAGCATCACGTCTCGTGTCAGTGTTAAGGAAATAATGAATGATGTAGAAAAGAAGCAAGAAGCGTACCTCATTGGACAACGTGACCCACAGAGCATTGTTCACGTAGTAGCTTTTCGACTGATCAACCTTGAGACGGCCGAAGTCTTGATGGAATGGACGGGAGTAACCGTCTTGATGATTGTGAGAGGTTTCCTGGTTCTGGCGAGCTGACATGGTTGGATTGTCAGCAGCAGCCCAGTAGTTACGGCAAACAAAAATGGGAACTAGCGAGTCGGGACTTACCAACCGTGCCCAATTGGCCGATAATGTTCTCGAGACGAGACAGGCGCTCAGAGACTCGGGGCTTGATGCCACCTCTTGACTTCTTGGGCGCCCTGCCCCGACCAGGTGGGTAGATGCAATTTACCGCATACCTCAGACAGTTGGAGCATCGCGGCACCCGACGGTCGCATTTTACCCTGCGCTCGCGACAAAGAAGACATGTCCGCATATACCCGTAAAATGGTGACGCGGCCATCAAAGATAGGCTTTCCGGTGTACTCTCCATTTAGTAGTTGATATCTGCGATGGCTGTTCGGTGTTGCAAGACAAAGAGTTTGCCATGGTGCTAGAAGGGGTGCACCGACAGGGCGTGTCGGAATCAGATACAGGCCGAATCCCGTTCCACAACATTAATTAATTAGGTCATGAAGATAGCGTTCTTGAGCCATCTAGACCCAAGATGGAGTATATTCCCCGACAAGGTAACTAGGTAAGCAAAGCAGAGCCCCCACCACTCTGAAAAACCTCAATAGCCCACCCAGCTGATGGAACGGGCAGGATTATTGAGAGCTAAGGAAACGGAGTTCGCTGCAACCTAACAATCCAACCATGATCCCAGCTCCACTTCTCGGCACCGGCACCGCACAGATTATGCGAGATATGCGAAAGCGACAACTCAAAGCCAATTTATACGGGGCCAGAAGGGCCCATTGGGTTTAGCAAGTTGCTATATACGGACAAGATGCACAGCGGCCTGATTATGTGGGCACTACCCAGGATGCCAGAAAACAAATCTATGTGGGTACTCGTGTTCAACTGTAAGCAAAGGGCAAGATGAAACAGTTTTAGACATTCGGGGAATTCGCAGACGCGATGACAGATGATACCATCATAGAACTTTGAACTACTACTAAGTACATCTAGATGCTTTTGATACCAAGCACCAAGAGCGAGGTATTCTGAGAGCAACTTGCACATCCCAAGTTTCCGAGACGACGACTCTACAGCAAACTCACTTTTCCATGGACTATAAAGACTTATGGGCACCTGAGTATTGTATTGGCTTACCACCAATATCAAAATATTCAGTTTAAATCATTCATCATGTACGGAACTATTGCTATTGAAGAAGCCGTCCTCGATCCCAGATATGAGGAGCATCTGAAAAGTCTTTTGCCTCTGTTATCAACTTACTCGGAACTGGGCAAGTCCATCAGGGAAGGTCTTTTTAACATTCATGAAAAAAGACTTGCATTGATGGATCTTCACGGCGTTGAGTATATGGTCCTTTCCCATACTTCACCGGGGGAGAGGTTGATCCGGCAGTGGCAGAGAAAATGGCCTACGACAATAACAATTTCCTAGCGGCCGAAGTGAAGAAAAATCCCGCTCGGTTTGGGGCGTTTGCCGTGCTTTCGATGCACGATGCTGTTCAGGCAGCTACGGAATTGAGGCGAGCTATCAAGGAGTTAGGTATGGTGGGCGTGCTTCTCAATGATTGGCAGAGCGCCCACAGTGAGACTTCTACCAAGGACGGAAGAAAGTACTACGACACACCGGAGTATGATCCTTTCTGGCAAACTGTTCAAGAACTCGATGCCCCCGTGTATTTTCATCCCCGTTACCCCGAAAATTTGGGGCCGCCAATGGAATCACGTCGCCATCTACTCGGAGCAAGTGTCGGGTTCTCTTTGGACCTTTCTATTCACCTTTACGCGATAGCTTCATCGGGCATGCTACATTATGCAGGCTCAAATTGTTCTGTGCTAACTGGTCTCAGGAACCCTTGACAGGTTTCCCAACGTCAAGATTATTGTCGGGCACCTCGGAGAAGGGCAAGCACCGATTTTCCATTGTTACAGGGTATGGAGCTAACTTGACTAGAATTCCATTCAATTTATGGCGTGCTTCCTACTGGTACGATCATATGAGGGGCACACCTTACCGCAATCCCAAATATAGCTACACTCATTACTGGCGTAAGAACTTCTATGTAACCACGTCTGGAACTTATTCGACTTCAGGGTTGAAGTTTGCAGTCGCAGAATTGGGTGTCGAACGGTGCCTGTATAGTATTGGTGAGTTTGCAACTTTTGACAAACTTCCATGTTCACTAACTTGGCTTAGGTACACCATATAACAATATCCAAGAGGCGCAATTCTGGTGGAATTCTGTCGATCTACCGTATGACCAGAAAATTGCAGTGGCGAGGGAAAACGCAATCAGGTTGTTAAAGCTCCCATTGGCGATAAAGCCAAAGGAGACATGAGAAGAAAATCTGCTGACATATTCTCAACTGGTGGGTAATAGTAAAAAGCAGTGGTTAAGTAATAGTCTCGTGTCTTTTAAGAATCTATATGCATAAATTTTTTCTTGATAAAAGATAAAAAAAAAAGAGAGAGAGAAGGGAGTATTCGAATTAAGCTAGAAAAAAGAAATATAAAAAAAATTGGGTTAAAACGTTGCGCCACTCATATTCGCCCAACATTACGCAAAGACGTCTCTCTCCCTACAGCCAACGCGCTCAAAAAGCGCTGTGCTCGCGATTTGAACAGGTACATATGGAAAGAATAGACAGACAGACAGATTAACGTGCTAAAAATATGAGAGGAGAGATATTAAGGATGAAAATGCACAGAGGCTTGGGTGAGAGAGCCCCATCTCTTGTGGCAAATTTTGTCAGCAACCGTGAACAATCCGAGCGGGTCCGGAATTTAAGGATCCACACGGCTGGATCAACACGATGGCCTCTTGTGCCGATTTTACCGAACTACCCTAGAGCCGTTGCGCCGTCCTGTTTAAACCCCGAGCGGGATCGGTTCATAGTTGACGTGCATTTGTAAGAGCGTGAAAGCCTCATTGTTTAAAACATGATGATTTCTCTCTGCCAAGAAAACTCCCAAACAATACATTCAATCATCTAATTCATCAATATGTCTACTACAACGTACCACACCATTACGCGCAGCGCAGATACCGCTCTGCATGTGCAGCTCACTACACCACCACCTTCTCAAGCGACAGAACCTTCAGCAACTGTCACCCGGCCAACGCTTGTCTTTCTCCATTTCTGGGGCGGCTCCGCGCGTACTTGGTCCGCCGTTGTCGCGCCTCTCGCAAAAACCTACCCGACCGTCGCCATCTCTCTCCGTGGCTGGGGCGGCTCAACTGGTCCTGATGATGCATCTGCATATACCAATGTCGACATGGCCGAGGACGTAGAATTTGTCATGCACGCTCTCAGACTCAGTGACGTGGTGCTGATCGGCCACTCCATGGGTGGAAAAGTTGCACAGACAGTTGTAGGCCGGGGCCTAGTTGCGGGTCTGCGCGGTGTGGCTCCCGCGGCGTCTGCTCCACCAACGCCACTTCGGTTGCCGGAGGACATGCAGCAGCAGCAGATTGAGGCGTATGCAAATTCCGAGAGTGCCGAGTTTGTGGCCCGAAATGTGCTGACTTCGGCCGAGAGCGCGCTGAGCAACGAGGCAGTGGAGGGGCTGGTTGCAGATATGCTAGCTGGCAATCCGCACGCAAGAAGGGCTTGGCCTGCCTATGGGATGAGTGAGGATGTGAGCGAGCTGGCAAGGAAGATTGCAGTCTCGGTGCTCATCGTGGCTGGTGGCAAGGATATGGTGGAGCGGGTGGAAGCATTAAGAAAAAATCTTGTTCCGAATATCCAGCGCGCTGAAATGGTGGTCCTGGAAGAGGTTGGACACTTGATTCCAGTCGAATGCCCTGAGGCTCTGATTGAGGCTATGGGTCCTTATTTACAGGGTCTACCTGACTCCCAGTAAAAGGAAAATTAAGACTCGACGTCCACATTTGAATCCACTACCGATATACAAACTATGGGCTCGGTTCGAGGTCCCGGCGGCTCTAGAAGTTGAGAAAAAGTAAAACGAAATGCTGTATCACTAACTTCATACTGGTGCAAAATGTGGGCTGTGCACCCAATAAAACAGATTTTTCCCTTGTCCCAAATTACAATTCCCAAAAAGAGCAAGCACTCGTTTACCTGAATTGGGCGCTGTTGGCCCCCAACAGTGCACCCAATAAAACAGATTTTTCCCTTATCCCAAATTACAATTCCCAAAAAGAGCAAGCACTTGTTTACCTGAATTGGGCGCTGTTGGACCCCAACAGCGCAGCGGGGTCGGCTGCCCTCGGGTTGACCCGCGGATATGCAAGCTAGAACCACTGCAGGCGAATCAGATGCTGAAACTGATAAGCCACTGTGGGCCAACAGGAGGATCTCAGAAGCTATCCAAAACATTACTTCCACTGTCAAGGAGTAGTCGGAGAAAGTTTATGTTAATGGCTCGCGTAGTTCCTGTATTCTGGGCAAGTCATCATAAAAAAAATCATGTTTAGAAATAAAACATAAACTCTGCAACTAGCTACACGATTGGAATCGGCAAGCCTTAACTAGTTTCGAAAAAAAGATTCTCGCTAGTGCAATAACTAATAATGATCCTACGGATTTGGATTCTGTCGCTCTTTCAACGACCCAGTGGTAACCTGGCAACTATCGCAGAGAGAGGTGGCCATAATTTCCCCATCAGTTTGAGCATGGTCATGGATTTCGCAAGTCTCACTAAGAAACCTTTGCAAAGGACTCATGCCTTGATAGTTGGTCCTCATCTTGACAACAATGATCTTGGGAATCTCCACTCCTAGCAGCATGATGTCTTGAACTTGGGGCTCTGGGCCATCGATAGTGAGGATCGGTTTTTCTCCAAGGTTATTTGATGGGTTTGTTTCATTCGACCGAGGCGCGGCGTCCGTATTTATTGCTGCGTTGGAACGAGGAAAACTCGAATCGTGTTCTGGCGACGCATGGTCGGAATTCTTGGGAGAGACGATGGAAGAGTCAGTCTTGGAGGTGGTCCTGGTTGATTGGGAATATTAGTCAAGCGAGACGTGGAAAAAAGACAGAAAGGAATAGACAAGAAAGGAGAAACTAGACAGGCTCAAAGAAATAAGAACCTACTCTGTTAAGTTGGACATTGACACTGGATCGAAGGGCGTGGACTCTGGTACGTGGTTACCAGTTTTGTCATGCTGAGTTGGGACAGTGTTGTTTAAATCCATGCTGAAAGATAAACCAGGCAGGAAAATCAGAGTATGGGAATATGTAAACAAAAAAAGAGACTGCAAAGATTCACAGATGGGGGAAAATTTGAAGAGAAAAAGATGCAACGACATGTATATGAATGGGAGGATATGGGAGATGCCAAACAACGGCGCTAGAGGAGGTGGAGGCGGTGACTTACACGCAAATGTATGGCGTGCGGGTGATAAATTCATACTGTACCGAGACACATGCGGGATTTACCCGAAGGTTGACGAAAGCATTAATATGCGGAACTTGAAATTTGACAAAAGTACGTACCATGTGCTTTTTTGGTACCTTTACAGTAAAAGTCTGCAAAAGCACTGTGAATCATTTGGTCATCATCATCTGGCTCAGAAGAATTGCTCCTGGTTAAGAAGTAGTGTGCGCTAGACAGAAGTAGGCAAACATTTTGTCAATTTACATCTATGGTAAACCAACCAAGGTCAATCACACGTAGTTGGCTGATAGAAAGATTCATTATTGTTGGGCTTGTTGAATCATTGGTGATCGCCTTAGCGTGGACGAAATGGGATGGGGGCAGGGAATTTAGAGGGGCCAGCTCATTGATGGTTCGAACCCCCAATTAGGTCAGACGCGCTGTTCGGGCCTGGGGATGGGTGGTCACGGCCCTGCGTGCGCTCTGGAGTGTGGTGGCTTCGCTGGCCACTCAATGATGCTGGCTACCACCAGAGCGCCGCCTCCACGCCCACTTTTTCCCGTGGTGACTGACAGACATCCTAACGCCAATTAGGTGGGTGCGTCTAGCATCCCTCCTTCCCCCGGCGTGTCTCGCCTCTCCCTTTACGCCAGGCGCTCAGCACTCGACTGGCTGGAGCCGCCTCTCTGCCGGCCCCGCTCAGGTTGGCAGGCTCACCTTCCGTCCCCATTTCCATGATCGGACACTTGATCCCAGTCTAACGCCCAGATGCTCTAGTCGACGTCATGGGACGTTATTTTTCAACTCTAGGAGATTTTTGATAGTACTAAAAGAGGACCCGCCGTCCAGCAAATAGCTGTATCTGCAATTCACTACCATTCATCAGATCACCCATTTTGCCATTAATCCCTGTTTCTCTACTTCATAGTCTGGATGAATTCATCAACCAGAATTTGTGCTATTCCACACAAACCTATATACTTGAATCTATATTAATGAATTAAAAAAAAATAAAGTCGATGATTGTAAAAACAATGATTGTACAACCTAGTTGTATTGATAGCTGCTCCCTTCCTGGCTGAGTTCCCACTTGCCTTCAGAACCGGGATTCGAAAATTAAGGTGATTAAACATTAGTGTTAAATATCATTTATGTGCGCGAACGGCAAATCGCATTCGTTCGACCCAGAACACTCGAAGAAAAAGAAATAAAAACTCCATCCATTTGTATAGTCGGAATGCAGCTGCACCAGGCAAAAAGAAGAGCCCAACCTCAAAAATCCCCGTGGATATGGTAATCAGTGACCATGCTCTCAGCTTGGTTTCCGTTACTTGCTGATGGACCCAGTAGTGGCTTGGCAACTATTACATGGAGACATGGTTATAGTTTTGCCATCAGCTTGTATACTAACATCCATTCCACAAGTCTCGCCAAGAAACCTTATCAAAGGGCTCATGCCTTGATAATTGATCTCCATCTTGGCAGCAACGCATGATGGAATTTCCACACCAAGCAACTGGGTGTCTTCAATTTGGGGGTTCGTTTCATCTCTAGCTAGGGCCAGCCTTTCTTGAAGATCATTTTCAAGGTTTATTTCATTCGACTGAGGCGCGGTATCTGTCGTCATCGTCGTATTGGAACAACGATATGGTGGATAGTGTGGTTCGCAGTCTGGGAGTGGGGTTGTAGGAATTAAGTCTAGTTGGTTGGCAGAATTAGTCTAATGCCACATAGAAAACGGATGAAAAAAAAGTTGGAGAACAGAAAGGATTCGGGGTTAAAAAGCAAAAAAAGCCGGCCTGCTAGGTTGCATTTAAGAGTACATACCTTTTGTCTGGGCATGTATGAGAGCGTATTTCGATACGCTGATGAAAGACAAAATGAAACAGGAAAAAAGAAAGCTATAAAGGAAAAGATAGAGAAGTATGAGGAGGCAGATTTTGGAGAGTGCTGGAGAACATTGCTAAATTTATGTGAATAAAGCAATGGAGGGAGCCGGGGAGGCGCTTTTTTGGGAAGTAGATGTCGAGTCCTAGGAAACAATCATTTCCGTATTTTTACTGGTGCTTTACCGAATGGGATGTAAAAGGGGCCTGAAAATCTAAAAGCGTACAGATTACACTCTCCAAAAGGGCCATTCAGAACTTCTTCCTTGCGCCAAGGACACGCCACATACAACGATGCTAACCCTTGCCAACGGTCGGTTCATCATCGATGCGAGAGAGCAACTCTATACCCTGCTCAGTAATTTTGAGAATCAGAACGAAAAAAAGCATTTTGTGGCTTTGTCCTGGGCAAAGACTGTTGAAATGGCTCTCAACGTACACGGGAGACCGATCTGCTGTGGCGCTGCCGCCAGTGTTTCATCCGGGGTCAAAGCAAAGCTAGATGGACACCGGGCTACTAGCTCAGTTCAGGCTCGCTACAGAAAACCAATCAGAATTAAAACGGCTCATTCTGGAAGCGAGCTCAGAAGCAGCTATCCATCCTGGCTCATCGAAAATTGTCCAGTTCCATTACTTGCGACAAAACCCCGTTTTGATAAATAGGATGGGGTCACGTTTCGCCCGAGAGTGCCGATTTTGCGGCCCATTTATTTTCGTGATGATGTTGGATCAAAGAGAGACTCATATTCTGTCGCGATGCGTTCCTGGTGATTTATCCACCACCATTCAACTACATCTTGGCGTCAACCATTTCGTTGCTGAGGCTCTGACTGCAGCGCGCCGAATTTGGCCACGTACAAATATTCCTGGATGCCTAATATAAATCTTGCCTGGACTGAAATTGGCTCTCGGACCCATTTCTGAGCCACAATTTGGCCATTTCCTCGGCATTCGTCAATGGCGCATGTTTCAAGAAGGACGAATTCTTGAGCGGCAGAGCTTAAAACGAATATCGCTGAAAATGGGGTTTGCGTGACCACCCAAGCAGAAAAACGGGGCGCGCAACCACGTGACCTCGCGTCGCCAGCCATTTATTAAGCACGCGAAGAATTTTCTCTTCCATCTTTTCTTCTTCACAAAACACGGATTTGTGCTCTGCGATCCTCTGCTTAATTGTCAGGGTCGATTGCTTTGCAGCTCGATAACTCTATGGAGCCATCAACTTGCTATGGTGTCAATCATCCTATCGACAGGTCCAATAGTAACGGGTTCTCCAGCTGCCTCATTCGCCGTCGCAAGATGGCTTGAGTGTCCGTGGCTGGAGACACCAAAGACGCTATATTCCACCCCCCTTTTCCGAGGTCGTTGGCTAGTGAGGTTGGGGAAAACCATGGCTGTTCCTACATATTTATTTCTGCTTAAAAGTTTTTAATTAGCGATGTCCCGTCGCTTAATGTGATATGACGTAGCGGGCGCCGTAAATTGAGTCTAATGACAAACTTTGCGTGGCGTCGCAGTGGCTGAGAGCCTTCGCCTGGATGTTTGTTTATCTCTGTCAAGAATCCTCAACACGTACGAGCTCAGACTGTCGTCGCGTTATTTCTTCTTGGCAACAACTGTTTTGCTTGCTCAGTGACCAAGTTGGATTTACACCCATCCAGCATGCTGGAAGTACTTCAACCTTTAGTAGAAGCCATCCTCAAAGAAGCCGGAGTGCCTGGCATCGCCATAGGTGTCATTCACAACGGAATAAAAGTCCATGATGCTTACCACGGGCATCGAGATGTCGAGGCCGGGTTACCAGTTGACCAAGACACAATTTTCTATGTTGCATCATTGACCAAGGCTATGACAGCCACTGCACTTGGGATTCTGGTTGATCGAGGATTGCTTGACTGGACCACCCCTGTTCACGAAATTCTTCCGGAAATGTCGCGGGAGACGGATATTTATGCGGCTAGACTGACAGTGCTGGATATCCTGAGCCATAGGACAGGAAAAGCTTGGGCAGATGCTCTATATCTGCAATCCAACAACAAGATCCTATTACCTAAAAAGGAAGCTATTCCGATCTTCGATTATCTACCCCAGGTAGAGCCGGTAAGGAGCAAGTACATGTACAATAACCATGCCTACAATATCGCAGGCTTGGTGATTGAGAAGGTATCCGGTATGAGCTGGGAGCAATTCATGTCGGAGAATCTTTTCTCCCCACTGGGAATGACACGTACCTTTACCCGACACATTGATGACTATAACATCGCGGCGCCTTACAATATTCTTACTGACCGAACTCCCTGGCGTCTTCCATTTTGCAATGTCTCAAATGAGACTATGATGTTCGCAGGTCAATCAGTGAGAAGTACTATGGCTGACTTGCTCAAGTACGCCAAAGCATACCTAGAATCACTGCGAGGGATGACACCAGACAGGAAAGAATCCCAGTTTGAAGGTAAACTAATGCCACCAACCACCACAGAAGCTTTATTCTGGATCTTCTTGTTGCTAATGTTGACCTTGCATCAAGGAATCGATCGAGCACATCATAGTGCCAGTGGGTTCATGGATACGTCCTTATCTAATCCTATTCAGAATATTGCCACTATTATACGGCCATATATCGCTCGCCCTGTGGATTCTCTCCTGGAACAGACATACGCATTAGGCTGGAATCGGACTCAGCTCCCAGGATCATTGGACTTTGGATGGAATCAAGATATGGTACAGCCGTTCCCTCGGCTTGGGGAGCGATTTCCCGGAAAACTTGCCATCTGGCACGGTGGCAATATGCCTGGAACAACGAGTGCCATCTGTCTGCTTCCAGAGACCCAAACGGCGGTAATTGTTTTGCAGAATTCTCTCGGATTATGCGACGTGGCTGATTGGATCTGCCAAGCATACATTGATGCGTTAATGCTTGGAAAACCTGATCAAGATTACCTTTCACTTACATCAAAGTGTGTCAAGGTTGGGCTACAGAGAATGGTTAGAGTTGAACAGTCTCTCAAAGCAGAGCAGATTTCAGGGACAAACCCGCGACCGTTGGAGGCGTACACAGGCAGGTACTTTAACAGGATAAAAAACTGGCATATCGATATCGATATCTCCAATAACAAGTTAGTTCTCAACTTCCTGGGCCGAGAAGATGAAATGTATCATTTGAGACACTACCATAATGATACATTTACCTGGAACCTACCGTACGACGAAATCGTGAAACGAGGGCAATATATCCGCGCATACGAATTTTGCAGATTTGAGTTTGAATCAGTCGCACGGGATACCGAAATCTCTCAATTACGTTGGCAGCATGACAAAACAGTCCCCAACGGCGAGCTATTTTATAAGGAGATGTAAGTAATGCGTAGTTCAATTTACATTGTGGCATCGATATCGATGCCTAAGAGTCTCGTCTGCGAAGGCTGTTCTGTAAGAAGGAAATGATCCCTCTATACACCAAAATGAACATACGGAGCCCAGTGTGCCGATCCCAACGATTCTTCGACCAAAACCAAATTTCTTGGCGTTTGAGCCACTTCCGATCCATCGTTAGTCGCATCAGTAGCGGATGCTGTTGCTGCCTGCAGACCCGCTCCCGATTCTATAGAGGCTGTTCTATTGCCTTGTTCTGCGCTTATCCATCGGTCCCGAAGGCTTAAGCAGGCTTGGTGAAGACCCATGCAAACCGACTCATCAGTCAGAGCCTCATCCCTCATCTTTTCATATGTTGTTTTGGCGACATCTACGCAGTTCTCATCATTCACTTCCCATAAAGTGCCGATAGCATGCCGAAATCCCGCCAGTTGGAATGCACTGATGAGATGGATATTCTCGTCCATAAATTTGTCTTGTTCGATCCGGCCGGTCTCGCAAGCCGAGAGATATGCGAGGAATGGAGAGGTCTTGTGGAGGTTCATCTCAAAAAGCGCACCTACGGTTAGCAGCGAGTCAACACCTTCGCCAGCCAACATGAGATGACTTTTTGACGGATCCTTTTCGTTTGTACTTCCATGACCAGCAAAGTGGAATATTTTGGATTCGGGCAAGTGAGCGATAACATCGGCTTTACTTGTTCCTGGTTCGAGCGGCTCATATGACATTTCCCTTAGCGGACCGTGAAGTGTGGCTACTTCTCTTGCTGCAAAAGGGAGCGTAGAAGCCCTTGCTGTATGTTCCATCGCAACTAAGAGCGCTTGGGCTGGTTTAGCCTGAGTCGGTAATTCATGAGGGCGTTGACGGCCTCGTATGATGGCCTTGATAGATGAACTATACGAAGACATGACTCTGTCAATGCCAGTTTCGAATGACCCTTTGCTGTGATATCCTGCTGCGTGTATAGGAAGTTTGGTCAAAACCCCCGTAGGAACCCACCAAACCCTGGGCCATTTATCCTGCGTCAACGGCGGCTCTCTGAATCCTAAAAAGTTCAAGATAGGTTCCGCAAGGGTATCCCATAACCATTCAAGAAGCTCGGAGCTTCCTAAGTCGCCCTGAGCCCTATTTTGAATCTCGCTCTTGGTAAGATTGGGCAGAAGCAAACATTTTATGTCTTGCTGTTCAACTATTATAGCATCACAACGGTAGTCGCTAACATTGATAACGACAATGGGGCCGTACTCAGCGGCAGCTTTTATTGCGGCCTCAGTTGGAGCCTTTAAAAATCCCTCAAAGCCTGGTTGTTCACGGATTCGGGTCACCAACGTGTCAAAGGCATTCCCAACCTTGTAACGTCGATCCGCTATGTCTTTACCAGCAGCGCTCCGCGACTCGTCTTTGGCCTGGTAGTCGCGTGGAAAACTGCTGTCCAACTCTTCCTGGTAAACACAGAACTTTTTTGCTAGTCTAGGCTGCTTTTCTAGGAGCTCGCGAACATCTACACGCAACTCTTGGAGAGACTCTGCTAACACAGCGCGTCCTTGCTCAAGGAAGTTCAATGCAACGGAGGGCTCTTGTTCGGCCTGTAGAGCGATAGCCGCTGCGTTGCATGCGAGTCCATACGGCCGACTAAGCATGTGTTGTTTGTCGAGGTTTGTGAGCGACCGTGCAGATAGCTTTGGGATGAGCGAAATGGTCAGGTCTGCAATTTCTAGGGCCTGTGACCAGTCTGACTTGAGCGCGCACAAATCCATTGCGAGTCCACCACATAGAGCTCGAGTTATGGTGGGTGAGCTCAAATTTTCCACCGCTTCACGTGTCGCACAAATGGCCTGCTCAAGATCGGCCTCCTCTTTCAATTCAGAGAATCTGTTCTTCAGTTGGGTTCCAAGGTTGTGCAAACATGTAGATCTGTCAGGATGGTCGGCAGGAATACTCTCAATAGTTGCCTTTAGGATTCCAACGGCTTCCTCGAGATACACTACTTGTTTTGTTTTCAAGTACCGGTTCCCGAGTTGCAGAGCGAGATTGTTCGACCATCTTGGTTTGTCGGGATGGGCGTCGCCGAGGTTGGAAACGGCATCCCGACTAAGTCTGATTGCTTCCTCAATATCATCTTCATGTCCTAGTCTCGAAAATCGTGTTCCGAGCCAATTTGCAAGATTATTTCGCCGCGTCGCTTCTTCAGGGTGTCCATGTGGCGTTGCGGCAACAGCCGTTCTTGCGATGGAAATTGACTCGTCAAGGTCCGGCAAGTCATTTGTTCTCGCATATTTGCTGTTCAATAGACAACTCAAGTTGTTCAGAAACATTGGATTATCGGCACTGCCTTCTGGTGCAGCATCGATAGCTTGTCGTATGAGACCCATTGCTTCATTGAGGTCATGCATCGCTCCAATTCTCGAGTATCTATTGTAGATTCGTATTCCGAGGTTATTTAGCCGTCGTGGTCTGTCAGAGTGGTCGGATGGAGTTAGATTTACAGATTGTCGTGCCCATCTGATGGCTTCTTCTAGCTCACGCAGTGCTCCGGTTGATAGGTATTGACTTCCCAAGTAAATAGCGAGATTATTCAGCTGTCCTGAATACTCTGGAGAGCTTGGTTCCATCATGGCCTGAGCGCCTCTTATCGCCATGATAGCGCTCCCCAGATCAGCCAACGCCCCAGTTTTTGAATAGCGAATGCCAAGTTGAACTCCGAGGTTGCCGAATATCGCTGCATTCTCTTGCGTGGTCATCTCGAAATGGATTGCTCTCTCTAGAAGTTCAATTCCTTCATTTAGATCGGCTTCTGTCCCAGCTATTCTATATTTCTCACATAATGCAATCGCGAGCGTATTGAGAAAAATAGGCATTTCACGGTCATCCTCCATCACGGATTCGAGAGTAGTACGACCAACAGAGATAGACTCTTCAAGATCTCTCAATTCACCGGATGCCGAATACCTCTTACCAAGTAAATCGGCTAGGCGATTCAAGTAGATAGCCTTCATGAAATGATTTTGTGGAGTAGCCTCTACATCTCTCCGCGCGGCTTGAATTGCCTGGTCAAAACTGTGCACAGGCATGGTGTCGATAGGATAGCACACTATGCCTGAATGAATTGCCGAGGGGGAAAATCGTAGTGATAAAATTCAGGTGAAGAAATTGTCGGCTCATATGTTTTCTATAACTTAGTTAGGTGAGCGATTAACATTTGAAGAGAACAGGTCATCATGATCGCGTGGATGCGGGGTCATGCATACATGCCTGCACAAAGTGCATGTTGTTGCCGAAAGCGCGGAATCAACACTACACCCATGGATCTGTTAACGATGCCGTGCTCTGAGAGTTTTAAAATTTTAGATACATCGTAAAAAATCTGGATTATTCGAACAACTCTTCATGATACATGGCTTATTGTATGATGGTGTAGGCTGAACTCCAATGTGATTCATTTCGTACCAGGGTACAGTGCCAATGCAACATCGGCAAAATACCATTGAAAAATTACAGAAGAGAAAGCTGTTATCATTATCTAATACCTATTAATGAACCTGGATCTTTCCATGTTACCCTCAAACCTCCTAGTTTCTATCTTTCCTTTAAGTTTGAGGCGGTTATTGCTGTCATCTAGTATCTGATGTTTCTGCCAAAAGATGATTTCGTAAATTTTCCGTCATTTCAAATGTCGATCGATCTACTGATGGAGTATCATCGTTTTGAGCAAATCGGGGTGATGTTGGGCTCAACACGAAGCCAGTAGAGGGTGTACCCGGTAATTGTATGGATGAAAATGCCCCGTAGCTAGTCTTCTCGGCCAACGCAATTGCATCGAAAGGCTTAGCAAGCAAACCGATGTATGTCGCAGCGGAGAAGAAAATATTGCGCGATTTGACACACCAGCCATTGATAATAGCGTGTCCACTTATCTCGAGCTGCAGGTCCAGTTCGGCAATGGCGTGTATGTACTCGCCAGCTTCACTCTCTGACTTGACCAACTTGTGGAGTATGGGCTTATTCTCGCGACTAATGCCAGCAACAATCCACATCGCAATGACTCTACCAGAGACGCCGCATGCCAAAAGGATACATAGAACCATGAGTGCAATGGAGATTGACATGAGAGTGGCAGAAGCGAATAGAGCAGTCCCAAAGGCAAACACCGCAACGCTTGCCCCTTTGGAGACCACTTGGGCAATAGCGTGCAATCTTGAGATGCCTTGGATGGATATGACGACGTAGAAGCATGTGCGTGAATACCTAGATCCTTTGTTCGTATCAATCCGGATGCGTTGGTTTGTATTTGGTCCAGCTCTAATGGCCTCCATAGCATTTTAAATCGCCGTCGGTCGGTAATCTTGGGAACGGTTTCGTCCAAAAGTATGCCAGTGGGCTTTCGAGATACTCGAATGGTCCAACTCCGCGTAAAAGGCGCGGCGACCAGATTGTCAAAGATGGAGACAGCCGTGACTAGAAAGTACCAAAAGTACATCCAGCCCCATACCTTGCAGAACGTATCGTTAGCTCTAGATTAATCACTCGGGAATTTGACATGAAGGAAGACCTACACGACACCACCAAGTTACAACAGCACCCCTCTGCGCATACCACAGAGGTACTAACAGGCAGACGATCAGAGTGAACTGGAGAGCCATGGCGAGGAAAATCCCAAATTTAATTCCGCCACCGCTATCATCTTCGGATCTGTCATAAACTTCGCTGGCAAAGTTTTGAGCGTCGAGATCGAGGGCGGCGGTGAGATTAGCGAGACACTGATAAACAGAATCACCGCTGCGTACAGTCATGCCTCGATTCACCCAGTTGGAGAAGTCTAGACTCCTACCTTCTTGGTTCACAGAATCGGACTGTGAAGCATCCAGAGTATGGACTGGGGTGAACGGGATCGTGTTGGCGGCAAGTATTCGGCGGGGTGTTATGCCGATAAACAGCAGCACGTTTGACAACTGGAGATGGGATGAAACATAGGCGGCACGACGGAGTGCGTCAGTGGCAATTGCCTGTGCATAACCGTTAGTTGGTCCCATGTCTAAACCGTAGCAAATGTGCAGCTGCCAAGACCAGATGGACTAATACTTGGGGTAGCTCCACTCGCCAAGTTGGAGTTGCTTGTAGACGGGAAAAAGAGGAATTAACAAGGTTCAATCAAGAAACGTACGATGTGGGAATGAGATACCCCAAATCAGACCCAGAAAAAACGCAATTTAAATGACAAATTCATTACAAATGTCTTATCACCTCGTGGCACTACACTTCATCGTAGGGGGCCGCCCAAAGTGGAAAATCAGGCTGCTGTGATGAGAGCTATCAATGTGTCTGCCACACTGAGAGAATTCATCCAATCACTTGAAATGATGTGGAGTCACACTTCACCAAAAGAGTATATGTACATTCAGCCGTAGCTGCTCACACACCTGACATAAGCCGCAACCCAATAAATGGACGCGCCTCCGCTTTCGAGAGATATGTCGTCTGCTTACCTCCTCTGCGTTGTTTTTTTTAACAATCTGACGGGCTGAAAGAGAAAAGACTGTCAGAGTCATCCAAGTCAGCTCAAAGTTAATTTATCACTATATTTGATCAGCCACTTGCGCGGACAGCAGCCCACGCTACATTCTGCATCCAAGTCACGCGAAATCATGGAAATCATATTTGATCGCCAGCTGACAAAGGCTGATTTTATATTGCTTGAGAGACTCGCAGCTGATGTACAAGACCAACCTACTAATAAAAAGCAACCATCGATCAACGGTGTCGAGAAGCGAGTATCGACAGGAGATTCTGGGCCTCAAGTCACTACTTCAGAATATGAGTCTGGTATGTACTTGCCTAGATAACAGCGTTTATAATACCGGTTTAAAGTGCTCACTTTTGTTGGACAAGATGAGGATGCAATCAAACTTCTTTTATCTCTCAACGATCCCAGTGATCCCCAATTTGAACCCACCGTCTTCAATGGCATCGATATCGATAAGATAAAGGTGCCTCAATTTGTCAAATCCTGGGTTTTAGATCCTTATATCCGGACTGCTCGGTCTATCGTTCGAGTAGAGACAGATGTAGTCATGGTCACGCATTTATTGCTCTACTTTTCCACATCCGTCCCCAGCGCCGCTTTTTTACTTTGGAGATTTTCGTTCATCCATGGCCTATTCCACTTGGTAATGCAAATCAGTTATATGGGAACTTACACCTTGATGATGCATCAGCACATCCATATGCGTGGTATTTTGAGCAAGAGATTTGCCATTTTCGATGTCCTCTTTCCCTACATTACCGATCCTCTAATGGGTCATACCTGGAATTCATACTTTTATCACCATGTAAAACACCACCACATCGAAGGGAATGGTCCTGATGATCTCTCTTCCACCATCCGCTATCAGCGCGATGACATTTTCCACTTTCTACATTACGTCGGAACGTTTTTCTTCCTTATTTGGTTTGACCTACCAATGTACTTCATCCGCAAAGGATGGGTATCAGTGTCTTTAAAGGCAGCATTCTGGGAGCTTAGTTGGTATCTTGCGCTGTATCACTTGTATCTCTTAAACTCAAGAGCCACTTGGTTCATCTTCTTGGGCCCCTTTCTTTTGCTTCGATTAGGATTGATGGTGGGTAATTGGGGCCAGCACGCATTCGTTGACCACAATGAACCCAACTCAGATTACCGGTCTAGCATCACGTTAATAGATGTTCAGGTATGCATAATTCCGGTCTTTTTTCCTTCGATATTCTGCAGCCGATTAAATTATTTCAGAGTAACCGCCACTGTTTCAACGATGGTTATCACACCTCGCATCACCTAAACCCTCGTCGGCATTGGCGAGATCACCCTGTCTCATTTTTGAAGAGCAAAGAATTGTACGCATCTCAACAGGCTCTTGTTTTTCATAATATCGATTATTTGATGGTGACCCTGCGACTTATGATCAAAGACTATAGAACTCTCGCGGAGTGCATGGTTCCTATTGGAAGTCAAATTTCCCTTACTATGGATGAAAGAATGGCTCTTCTCAAAGATCACACTCGAAAATTTACAGAAGAAGAAATAAGAGAAAAGTTTGCAGCAACGTGAAGTTGACTAACCCCCTGGGATCAAGGGATTCACTTTATTCGATTAGTATACGTGTACAATTTGCATGCTTTCATTTCTAAATCGTTTAATCAAATCGGCTTGTGCAAGTTGGGGGGTCACTTAATAAATATATAATCAACCTAATGCTTCGATTCTTTTATGACTGAGAACATTCTTATACGCTATCACGGCTATCCAGAATGCTTCTATATTCCTCTGCACTTGAGTTAGCACTGAACATGCCTCCGATTACCCGTTCGATACTTACCTGCTACTTTCCATCGTCTTCCCAGCATTCGAAGCATAGCTTTGATCACAATGAATTTTGAACGGTGCTCTTCATTGCTTGTGTCATCCGCTAGCCACGCATAGTTTGCGCCAGCTTGGTAGAGACAATCACAGATAAATGGCGCCAATTTCAGCATCCCACCCATACTTTTTACGGACACGATGGTCTGCGTAAACTGAAATACTTCGTATGAGGCTTCCTTGACGCCAGTCATTGCGATCTTTTGCATCTCCATAAATGAAGGATTAGTTATTTGACTCGCCTCCGCAGTTTCAGCACAGCTATAAACATCATAAAGACTGAGTAATCCACTGTAGCAAATACCCATGGCAGCGAATAGTGGGACGTTGGACAAGAACTCGTTTGATCTCGACAGTTCGTCAGATTCAGTGCGGATAGCTGCTGATAATGCCTGCAAAGTTCGGTGAAGTTGCATGGCTTCTTGGTACCGAAATTCGGAATTCAGATCCCGGTCATTAATATGGCGCAGAACCCGAGAGATAACATGGGATGCTTGACATGTTCTAGCAAATGGGCATGCCTGTACCGTGGGGTTGGTTGACAAGGCGAGAGGTTGGACAAGAGAAAGCTCCTGCTAAGCATCAGCTATGACTCCGAATCTGAGGGAGATGTGGTTTGTGTACGCCTTGATCCCAGCTCTCCTCATCGACTGGCAGAAGTTCTTCCGGGGATGCGTCTTCGCAAGCGAATGGACGACCTCGACTGCCAAGATTAATATATCTGTCAAGTACAATTACTGCCCACCACGTTCTGCGTCGTTCTTCCCATTCAGTGGATGTTACTAAAGAGGATTAGTACAATTTGAGATATTCAGCTTCCAATCTCACTTACTAGTTGGGTTCAACATTTGAGGTGCTCTTTTTCGATCGTGCAAACCCATTGCGTGTCCTAATCTTGCACAGTGCCCCACAGTGAGATAGGCGGCAGGATAGATGGCATACTCAATCTCGTAAAGCGCAATAAGAATGGTCGCTTGGAGAAGCCGAAGCGAGAAGATATTGTCACTTTCAGCATGAGAACACGCCGCCTTGGCGACTTTGTAGAGTTCCCAAGTCTGTGCATCTGATGTAATTGGCTGTGTAAACAATTGCATTGCAAGAAAGATGAGCTCCAAGTCAGTATTCATATCGCCCTGGGACACAGACAGTTCACGGTAAAATCGATTTTTGGAGACTACCCGAACGTGGTTAGACTGTCACGTTGGAGTTTGGTTGAGTTACCTACCGATGGGTAAAAAGTCATGAACAGAATCAAAATATACTTCTATGGTACGCTCCAATGTTGATGGTTCGAGAAATTGAATGAATGTATGTTGCATTTCCACATGAGGCGTCTGTAAAGAAACCCTCTTCTGGTGAAATGCTTCAAAATCGAGAAAAAACCAAGCGGCATGGTTTTGCTGAGGTGGCACGGAGGGGCTTGGAGCAGGTGAATAGGTGAAGTTTGACGAGACACCAGAGCTTTGGTGAGATGCCATGGTGTTTGAAAGAGTCTGGTTCTGTGTGCCAACCTGAATTTGGTTGGATAAAGACACTGGCTGGGCGCCACCGATGACATATTCGCACCTTTTGCCATTTCTTTCACAGAGTGCACAAGCAGGAAGTTCCCTTGAGCATTTCCGTTTTTGCTTGCGGCATATCAGACATGCATGCAAGGCCAGTGCCGTTGGTGCATCAGCCATCACGATCAAACAGAACAAGACCTCGAGCAATCTTATGGACGGGCACGTCTTCGCTGTCGATGAACGAGGGGATTCGGACCAAATGTTAAATTCTCAAGCGATTTTGCCATTCTTTACACATGTCCTTATTTGGACTAGCAACCATGCCTAATATGGACAGGGCCCACAAATAGCATTGATTGCGACCTTGATCACTAAACAGACACACGAGTCAAGGCGCACGAACATTATCTTCAGGATATAGTAGAAAAAAGTAGAGAATGTACAATCTTTCAAGGGTTTTACTACGAGTGCTCGAGGATCAAGAGTTGACGCCTGAGGCCGACATTTCTTTTTCAAGAAAAGAGAACGCAGAAGACTTGAAGGGGTGCATGACACGGAGTCATGCGACGCGATGTGATGCGATGTGATGCAATGTAATGTAATGCAATGCAGGAAAAGCTAGAAAAGGACATCATGACCATGATTCGCTGCATGGATGTCAACAAACTTGATAAGTCTGCACTCATATTCCTTATCTAGGAATGCAGAACATCGTTGATTTGTTCCTTTTCTTTACTTTTTCTTTTTTTTTTTTTTTTACATGAAAGAACTACACTATGACTTACATGAGTCAGGGCTAGTGTTCTAATAAATATCAATCTCTTTTAAATGGCGCTTGATAGATTGTATGGTTTATGAAATATCTCTTCATTCACATCGATACTTCACAGCCTCTGTTTCACAAACTAGGTCTAGCTTAATTGATAAACTCCTCCTCCTCCCATCATCTCCTCCAATCACCTCCCATCTTATCCAGTAAAGGTGGGGCACACGTGACGATAAAGATAAGCATCTGCAGGGTAGCATCACAACTCCATCGCATCAAACTCGAATTGCACTGCACGTCCGTGGTGATCGCAACTGGCATATTCCGAAAGTAATCTCATGTTCTAGTTCCTCAATAAAACAATGCAGAGATATTTAAAACGATCTCTATCAAGCAAGTATGGTAAAAGCACGAGGAGAGCCGAGACATTCAATATGTCTGAATCACATCAACCAGCTAAACTTGAAACCGAAATCACCGCTAAAGACTTTGATTAATGTTTCGTTGCCGTAAAACTACTGCTAGACTTACAAATCACGACACTCCATTCACCTCCGTTCGGGGTTAGCTAGCGTGATGGACAAAGATGTTGATTAAAGATAAGACTAAGAATAAAGAACGTCACTCATGTGCCAAGTAATACCAAAACCGCGTCCTAAAATACACAAATGATTCATACATTGGATTATCATGCCCGTTTTTGAGCGAGTTCGTAGCCTTCTGAACCGCTTCCCAGTCTCATACAGGCTAGAAGGCCTACCCCACTAAATTTAGTCTTTGTTCTCACTGTTGTCCATAAGAAATGCCACGTTTTAGTGGCATGACTTCTTCCTCCGTCCCAAATCCTGCTCTTCTCGGCTGCCCTGGGTCACCATCCGATATTAATTCCCCAAAACGAACCTTCATGTTCTTAAGATGTTCAGGCGTGTTCTCTTCTCCTCCGAGACAGCCACTAGCTGCTGCATTTTGCAGGTTTTTGCTTCCAGTCGTCGTCATCAAGACTTGAACGAAGCCTCCATCAATTGCGGATGCGCCGTTGAAGTGCAGGCTTCTCAGGCCGAGGAAGAGAAATGGAATGGACACGAACACACATGAGAGGTAGGGAAACAGGAATGTTTTAAGGGAGGAAAATGAGTAAAACTGGTGCATAGCCATCATGGTACCAGTAATGTTTTTGTGCCAGAAGCCGAGTTCAAATGCGGTGCTCATGGTGAGGTTGAAGAGGGCGTCATTTAAAATATCCTGGGTAACGTGGAAGCTCGGTCCGTCAGTTGCAGTTCTGGTGACGTTGTCTTTTTGAGTGTTTAGATGCGTGTCGGCGACAATTGTACCGCCTGTGGGTCCTATCCAGGTGTTAAGAACTGACTAGAAAACATGCTGCTTTGAATGGCTAAGGACCTACCACATGAAATAGCTGAACTTGCACCACCGTAGAACTTTCCTGAGTATAGCATTGTATAGTTGCCAGTGAGGGGGCTGACTATCGCATCAATTAAGGCAAAGTAATTGAGCCCAGTCAGATATTTGAGGAGCGGTTCGGGATATGTGCCATTGTCGAATGGATAATATTGATTGAGAGGTTTAATCATGTCTCGAATGTTACCTGTGTATTTTTCCGTGCGGCGAATTACGTGTTCGCCGTTATTGTAGGTCACATTGACCTTATAAAGTGCCCGGGACGGGGTACAAGTTAGTGTCTCGAATTCTTGAATCAGCAATGACTTGTTTTTGGGATGAGAGTAGATGCCACGAGTTGTTGACATGTTGAACGTCTCTCCAATATCCCAAAGACCATAGGGGCTATTGCTAGAGACATCCGTCGCATTGGTGGTCATGTTTGTGCCCATGTATGCGTTGTATCCACAATTCAAGGTCCCGAGGCTTGGAACCGTCTGGTTTGAGACATCTTTTGTGCAAGTAACATAGGGCCCCTCAAATTGTGTGGAATATGTGCAGTTTGAGCCACAAGGCGATTCAAAAGGAGTGATGCTGTCAAGCTCTAGGACTAGACGGCCTAACCGGCGTATGATAGGAGTTGCACCGCTAGGTTATCAATTGTCATTAGCATGATGCATACGCAGATGGCAAAAGGCGAAAGACTGACAGGTAAATCCACATGCCACCACTCAAGTACCTAACTGCCTGTGAAGATGGGTCAGAGAGCGGTTTGCTCCCTAGTTGTGACCCATTGTACGTCGGTACAGTCATAGCAGAAGTATTTTGAACTGGATTTGCGACAACCGTCAAGGCGCCGGGCGGGAATGTGACTGCAAGAGGTAGTACCCAAGTAAATGTAGCCAATATGAACAATATTGGTGCCACCTTGACGACCTCCATCTGGAAGAGTAGGAATGGATTTTGAGTAATCTTGAAAAGTGTTTCTATGTTTGAGATTTTCATTGCCTTTTGCCTCATTAAACGCCACAGATACTGGGTAAAAGCAACCAGTAATGCACCAGAAAGGGTTGCACGAAAAAGAAGACCGAGCAAGTGTGACAAAGCAGCCACATAGCTCTGGCGGATGGACTTTTCACCATCTGCCCTTTTACCATCCAGGTACAGGAACAGAGAAAGATGAAGCAGGGCAAATATACAAGCTAGTCAGTCACACACAGTGTCAGAATCCCTTCGATAAACTTCTGGGTGACTTGCGCTAACCAGAAAAAAACAACGAAGCCATTGTGGCTGGGGTCCTCCATAGAATTCGCCATGTTGAGGATCGTTTATTGGGCGGTCCCGTTGGTGGCGGTTGAGAAGTTGTTGGTTCTGGCTGATATTGGTATTGAGAATGGTACTGAGACTGGTACTGAGACGGGTCTTTTGTATCTTTGATTGGCGCGGATGAATCTAAAGGCACCAACTCGTAGCTTTGGGGAGTGAACCGGGTAAAGGGATCGAATGGCCGCCCCTCGGGCACCGCCTGGTACGACATTTGCACAAGATGTGGTTGTACAATCCAAAAACGCAAAGGCGGGGCCAGGCAGCTTTTTCTACAGTTCCGCGTAATACCCGCTAATGATTGTAGCCACTCATGTTGCGGCATTATTTTTGGGCAAGGCTGAACGCACAAACCTCAATGTGGTGTACATAGCGTAGAATCGTGTCTTGCTGATTCGTGGAGATATTTCCGCCCCCAAGAGAACAGACCAATTGAGGTAAGCGTATGTGAGACAAGTGGAGTTTGTAGGTCACGGACGGCATTCCGGAGGCCGTAAATAACTAGCCGCCATCCTTCTGCGACGCTTGCTTACTTGGATCCACTCACTCAAGAGAACGTGTCTCATCGATTGTGATACGCGTGAACTGCCTCTCCATGCCATACAAGTCATCCCATGAAATGACGTGTTTGAAGTTTTAGTTTTGAAGTTTAACCTGTCTAGTTGTGTAAAAACAACCAAAACATTGTAATTTTTGGGAATTACATTCGACATTTTGAGAAGAACAGATTTTCAACTTGACTTTTTATACTTTAATCACGCTATGACTGATAGCTCATCTAAAAAGAACCATCTACACAATTAATCGCATTTACCGTGGCGAAGACAAAAGCATTTAAGATACTAAATAGATTGTTGGAGCCAGATGAGACCTACAAAGGGAAACCCGGAGAAAACCAAAAATGAGAGCCACATGTCTAGCACTAGCCACATATGTTGGCGATTTGTGGAGTGCTTAGGGGCTCTTTATTGATATTCGAGTAACACTAAATATGACAGGAGAGAGTTGAGTGCGTGCGTTTGAAAACGGAAGAATTCCGTTTTCTGAGGCTTTGACTCCTTAGGCACTACAATGTTGTTCCCAAGCTAGAGCCCTAGTATTAGGACAGCTATCAATTAAGCGAGTAAATAGATGAGTATAGGTGTTATCAGTTTTTATGTACCAATAAAAAACATGAACGTCATCGTGTTCCTTGTTTTCTTTTTTGGAGATATCCACACTCACAATCTCTTAATAATATCCTTGTTCACCTGACTAACGCATCCGTACATTTCTGTTGGGTACATCATTAACTAAGTCACAAACTATGTGTGATATATTGTTAATGATTCACGTGTTTTGGCCCCATCACCATTATTTGGAGACTTGAGTCACTTTCTAAGGCTGGCCAAGGATAATTATTCACCGTTTCTTGGTGAGCCTGCCTTGGTTTGCCGTTTTGATTATACATAGGCCATAACCCCAGAGTTTGTTGGCAACCATCAACTTCAATTCATAAAGTACTGGCATAGTATACACGTATCTCAAAAGTTCGCAACGCAAAATGAGCTCGACGAACACTGGGCGACCGACTCGGATCGACCAACTTCCCCAAGATTCCTGCAATGTTGTTAACTTAGATCAACGCCGCAACTGTTGGAAAGCTCCAGAAGATGGTGGACGTCGACTTCAGCTCAGCTGGCCTTCTATGCCTGACGAGAAGGTGATTCTCAAGGTGGCTGTTGCCTGTCTTGACCTCAAGCTTTTTGCCGACTCCTCAGAGATCAAACCCTTTAGTGAGGGCCAACACCACCGTCTCTATAGCATCTCGTCTCCCTTGACACCCAAAGAGTACCTCATGCGTGTTGCAGTTCCCGTGGATCCTTTCTTCAAAACAGAAAGTGAAGTGGCTACCATACAATACCTCAGAGAGCATACCTCACTTCCTCTACCAAGAATCATTGCGTACTCGTCAAACGCATCCAATGATATTGGTTTCGAATGGATTCTTATGGAAAAGCTGAATGGCGAGCCTTTGATACATCAGTGGCACTATATGTCTTTCCAGGATAAAGAACGGCTCGTGCTCAAGTTAGCCGAGGGCATCAAATCGATGACAAATGAGCGTTTCGCGTTGTTGGGAAGTCTGTATTTCCACGACGTTTTTAACCAGGTCCAGGGTCAAGAGAGCGGCGTGCGCAGCACTAATATTGGTACTGATGGATCTTTCGCTATCGGCCCAATGGCTAGTCCACGTTTCACTCGCGACAGACGAGTGTTTTTATGCTCCAACCGTGGACCCTTTGAAACAACCCAGCAGCTGAAGACTGCCGAAGCTGATGTGATCTGTCAGCGCATCCAACAATTATCCACCGCTCCCGGAGCCGACTATTATTGCATCAATGACAAATTAATTGCAGAAAGCCAAGCCGAGGTTTTGAAGGTTTGGGAGAAGTTGCAAAAGCACATCGCGTCTAAAATCTCAACTACTGAGGGAGCTGAAGACACAAAAGTGCTGTGGCATCATGATCTTTCACTCATGAATATACTTGTCGACCCGACTACATTCGATCTTGTTGGTGTTATTGATTGGGAGTCGGTAGGCATTCTACCAGCCTTTGAGACATCATCCTTTACCCCAATCTTCTTGCAAGGCATGGATCAGGACGAGAAGCCACTGCGTCAAGAAAATGAAGACGAACGAGCCTGGCGAATGAAACAAGAAAACTGGGAGAAAACTTTACTCCGCCGCAAGTTTCAGGAAATTCTCGCCAAGGGTAATGGGATACATATGCCATCAAACAGCGCTTTTGAACTCAAGGTTGACCTTTATGCTATGATATATGATTTTGAGACGCACTGGAAGTCAGTCCAAGGCTGGCTAGCAGAGGAAGAATCTAAGTAGTTACTGAATTGGAGATAGCCGCATTCTCGATTTCGTTTTCACCAATGCAGCAGCGCTACTAGAAGATAGTACCAGCGCCTTGGTAAATAGCTAGAAAATTGCGCAGATTCTGTATGTAGCGGTACAACTTTTAGACCTATTAGAAAATCCACCCAAAAGCAAAGCTGATTCAAGACGTGCATATTCCCCATCATAGAAGTACTACAGGGGCCCATTGTCGACGCGTTCAAGAAGAATTTGGTGGATTTGAAGGTTTCTTTGTACTCTGTTCACGGAAGAAAACAAAGGAAAAAAAATACCATTAAGATAGGACTGCCTGGAGATACGACGCTTATGTCTTAGCAGAGTTTGTTAAGTCCTTATAGCCCCATCCTAGATTGCAGCCAGGTTCTTTGACTGGAGCTACTAGAGCCGGAATATCTGGGGGTTGTATAAACAAAGATGTTTCCGACGCCTGGATTGCTGAGGTAGATAGGCAAGAAAGCTGGGTAGTCGGCGTTAAGCGGCCGATAAGCTTACTCTCTTGAGGTCATGTTCCTTGCATATGGAGTTGGTGCTTGAACATAAAGCACTTAAGAAGAGGCTAGCTAGCGTGTGTTGTCTGGAATCCCCGTGGTCGCACGGAATGGTATTCATTTGCATCTCGTTTTTAAATTTGGATAGTTTTGCAGATTTATTCTCATTCAATGTGACCCCGCGCCCTAATGGCGTAGCCAAACTGTCACATCTGCTCGCGGCTACCGTCAGTACCATAAATTGTGTTCGGGTTCAAATTTGCTCGTGAGTAGGAATGGTTAAATAAGCCTTTTGTTCCCCAAAATAAGGATCACAAGCAAGCAGCGGGGCACGTAGGTGAGGTTGCATCGTCATTCGTCAGAAGGCTACATATTGAATTCCAGTTTAAGTTGCGGCTATGGAGGGCCGACCCTTAGACCTCCCGGCGATCTTCGGGCAAATAGAGCCATCGGCCCGCGAGCTGAAACTGGGGGAAAATAAGGGTTTCTATTACGTATTTCGTTTCGGCTGTGGCGTTTTCTTACGACTCGCAGTCTCTGCTGTGTTCTACACTTCTGCGAACAAGGGAGCGGCGTGCGGTAGTAGCAAGGGGATGTGAAACTGTCTTAGTCGCTGTACAACAAGGGTGAGCTTTTGCATGCGTCAAATTTTCATCTCCCGTGCATACCCCAGTAAAAGCAATAAATCTTGGCTGATTATCTACGACCCCATAGTCTCTTCTTTGAACTATGTTACTTGAGAGGCCCGGGGCGCCTTGGCGCTGTAATTTGCATTCCGGGTAGACTAGGTGTAAGTTCGTCTGGCTTGGCGAATAGTCGATTTGATCCTTCCGCTGCAAAATCCACCCTGGGCGTCTCCTCCTATATCTGCTCCTTAACTGGAAAGATATTCATCGCTGCGGTACCCAAACCTTCCCTTAGAATGTGATTGCGCTGCGACTGTGGCTGCCAGATGCGAAAGTTGGCCAGCGTCAGAAGGTAGGCATTCTTGTCTTCGATGTGGTGCCGCCACGCTGAAGCTAGTAGGTTTGACTCCAACACCTAGTAACCCCTAGGTTCTCTAGGCATGGCCAAGACCCGGGCGAGAGACCTTGCCGCCCATCCTTCATAGCCATAGTTACGTTCCACAGTAGAAACGAATTATACCAAGCATTCAGGTGGTATCTTTGAAGGTATCAGACATAACATTGTGACGAGCGCATCTATTTTGCCAACATGAGTGCCGGGGGCTGTTTTAAGGTTCCACATTACAGAAACAACCTGCAGGTTTAATTTAATTTTGTAATCATCAAATAGATGTTATTTTTGGCCGCATATGGAATGCAGCAAAAAGGTTGCCCAGAAACGCTTTCAGAGATCACAGACGCAACTGCGAACTCGTCCATAGAAATGCGCTTGCGTGTTTCCTGGCTAATCTGCGAAAAGAAAAAAAGTAAATATAGTCCTCATTTTCCCCTTCACAATCATGATCCCGTCTCAACAGCAGTTTCCGTGAACAATTTTCACTCACATCATTTATACCTCCCAAAACATTCACCTAAAAACAACTGCATCATTCATCATGGCGAACAAGTGGCGCATCGAAATCCCTGAGACTGATCCCAAATACCCCAAAATCAGCTTATCAGTCCACCAAAAACCTCTCAATGAACCCACTGCAAACTCGAAGCATATCCTTGTCGTCGGCGGAGGTGTCAGTGGTTTGATGACAGCTTGGATGCTGTTAGACAAGGGATATCGGGTCACTATTATGGCCAGAGAATGGGCTTGGACAAAGGACTGGCAGAACTCGCGTATCACATCGCAGATTGCCGGTGCGCTTTGGGAATTTCCCCCAGGCGGCTGCGGCTTGACCGAAGTGGCCGAGCCACCAACTGGCTTTGCAACCATCGAGCACTACCGAAAATGGTCCCTCCAAAGCTTGGAGTTTTATCGGCAAGTAAACGAAATGGAACAGGGTAAATTGAGTGGCGCCTTTGGTGTCTCCGTCACAACGCTCAACCAGTTCTTCTATTCTGATTTGAGCAGGGAGGATGACCGCAACAAACCAGATGTCAACAAGCTCAAAACTATCAGAATTGCTGCTGAAGCCAATGATCCATGTGATAGGATCAACGATTTGAAAGAGTACGAAGGACAAGAGTTAAGAAATTGGATGCAGGATCTGGGTGTTGATTCTGATTGGCAAAGCAAGCTCTACTACGGATACTCTCACGAGACAGCCATCGTCAACACTGATAAAGCCATCGTGTTCTTAATGTCTTTGGTTAAGAACAAGGGAGCTACCTTCGAGACCCGGGACTTTAAAGAAAACAAGCTTGTTGATGTTTCCGAGATCCTCCAAAAGGAGTACGGTGTCGATGCCATCAACGCTACTGGCCTGGGCGCCAAAACCCTTGCCGATGATGACGATGTATTCCCTGTTCGCGGTGCTATCAAGCGCATCCAAAATGATGATTCGGATGGCTTCGAGAACATCACCGAGAGCTACCTTGTGCCCGCCCAGAAGGACGTACACGGTCATCCGACAAAGGTTGTCTTCATTGTACCTCGCAGCGATGACGTTCTTTACGTCGGTTCCATCATCCAAAACTACAATGGAGATGCGAATCTAAAGGAGACTTCTCCCGAAGTTGAGCAAATGTGGAAGCGAGCACGATCCTTCCTCCCGGCCCTGAACGACTCTAGCACAGTCCCTTGGTTCCCGATGGCACAAGGTCTAAGACCATTCACCAAGCGCAATGCCAAAGTCAGGGTGGAGGAGAAGGGTCTGCCAGCAATCCCGATCATTCATGATTATGGACATGGAGGTTCTGGTTGGACGCTGGCCATTGGGTGCGCAGGCACAGCCGTTAAACTGCTTGAGACAATGCTGTTAGGACATGGGGATGCAAAGAAAGCCAACCGAGAGTTTTATGGTGGTCAAGAATATCGCCTGTAATTGTTCGGCTTGGAAGCATAAAAGCTCGGCTTGGAAATTGTATTTTTCTTATTGATTACAGTAAGACAGGGCTTGAAAGAGCCAATCCACTAGGAAAGGGTCCATACTTCAACACGCAACCCCAAAAAATTTGACTATCAATCAACCCATCAGCTTGATTTCGTATTCATCGTTGATAACTCACTCGTCTCCTTATTTTTTTTTTTCATGTGTGATTTCGTATCGTTGCAACTGGCAGATCAATTCACAGCTTTAAAAGGATCAGCGATGCGTCCTTCCTTTCTAAATTCACAGCAATAAAAAAGCCGGTGATGTCGCGCGCGTCTGAAGTTTGTCCGAAAGTGATGTTCCATTTGATAGTCAGAAGTATACCTCAATGTGATCCAAATACAGAGATATAAAAAAATCCCGTGATGTATTTAAAATTCCCATCTCCAGCTTTACACAGACTGGATAGAAACGGTAAAAGTATCTTGAATCTCGGCTTTTATGTATGCACCCAAAAAAACGAATGGGCGCGCCCGGTAAGGCTCCTCTCTATTATAGAAAGCCTTGGAACAATACGGAGGTGCTTAAAAATCACAGCATTTGACTCTGACAATCACATTTCTAACTGTCAGACTTCTAACTGTCGCATTTCTATCTAGCACTGGATGGTTAAAAAATCGTTGAATAAAAAAGATTGACTCCAACAATACCTGGAATAGCGAGTACTATCGAGTTTCTTTTTAATGCAAATGTACCACAAGGCCTAAATACCCTAGCCTTAGGAGATGACTAGACAATTGAAGAGATTTCATCCAAGTGCAATAGTATAAGATTTAGACCCACGCAACCCAGACACCAAAAAATTGCAACACAACAGAAGCTTGTGCATTTCACAACCTGGAGAGGTTACTCTATAAGGACAAAAGTCATCGGCTTTACGCAGCTCTGATAAAGGCAGCTGTTCTCAGAAGAGAGCGAGTACTATTTCGAGCATCCTATCAGCCGAATCTCTCGCGTTCCCAAGCGTGGTAATAATGCGCTGAGCCATCCTCCTCCGCCACATACGACCATAGCTCTTAGAAAGTACGGGATCCCGTCCGCTCTCCCATCGTCAAGCTAAGAAGCGGCGAATTAGTACTCGGGTCGGTGACGACCGGGGAATCCTTGCTGTTGTATGTTTTTTTTTCTTTTTGTCCTTAACTCCACTGGGTACTGGTGGATCACTCTATTGAGATAGCGTGGTTTCTAGCCGCACCTCTCCAGACTGCCAAGTGAATCAGTGGGCAAGAATGCTTTCTATCAATATATGAATGTGGCTCTAGATGCATTGAATTGGCAGCCCCTAACCTGTCAATTGACGGGTCTATCTGGCTACTTATAGCTGTTGTTACTAGCTAGCTATCTCGGCAGTCGGTGCCGCTTTGACCCGCCTCAGTGATCAGAACGCGGCCCGGATGGTGTTAGGGCCAGCCACTGTTACTGACATTATTTATATGTGAAAGGGGGCCACCCGTTGCCTACAAGTAGTCAGGTTGATCTAACCGTTACAGCGTTGGTCAGACTAGACTATTGAGGCTATGTACAGTGTGTGGCACTATTAAACTGGAGGAACATCGGGAAACTGGTAGTTGGGCTCCCTTCCTCGCCCACCACCACGGTCAAAGTCTGACCGACTGACGCACTTGGGCCTCCAAAATTCCATTGTTTGATCCTCTGTTAATTTAGGGGAAGTTGAGGCATAAATGCCACCCTGGGGCAAACCAGGGGCGTAAACGACAGGCCATGTAGGTATGGTACAAAGCTCCTGCAAATTGATTTTAGAACCATGAGAAACTCATCTAAAAGGGTTGAGAGAACTTACATCTTCGGCGCACTGGCGATCACATCTGTACCACATGTCCCAACCCATCCATTTTAGAACCTCAATGGTTTTTGTGTGATACTCGAGAATCTCAGCATGGAGAATTCGCAAGCGAGGAGTCTTGTCCTGATGACCCAAAAAGCTTGTTGTGCGTTTCTCGCTCCATTCGAACAGCTCCCACTCCCAATTGCAGAGTTTTTCGAGAACGGCCTTCGTGGACTCGTAGAATAGTACTTCGGATCTCGAAAGCCGATTTGAGCCAATAAACTTAGTGTAGATGGATTTACAGCGAGAAATAGTCTGGTCCTTTGGTGAAATGGCGCGGGTGGCTGTAGGGTATTCCAGGTATGGAACAAGGACGGCGTGAGAAATTTCATGAATTCTGGTGAAAATGGAGTTTACTTGATTCAGAGTGCTGTTTTCCCATTTAAAAGTTGCGGAAATTTCTCTTGCGCGTGTGCCGTGTTGAGTTTGAATAGCTTCAATCATCGCACGCCAGTCCACACCCGAACACTTGGATTCATTTGGCGCTTGCTTCATGCCGTGTAGCCACGATCTGACCTTTTTCACGTCAGAGCTGTCAATTTCGAGCAAGCGATGACCTCTACGAAGCCCAAAACCATTCTCGTTTGTTTCATTACCAACAAGGCCGCTGTGGTGGGATCCACTAAGGCTACTCAACTCAGGGTCATAAAAAGACAACATCTGGCAAACATCTAACTGGACTCTCGATAAAGCGGGACCGCCATCTCCATGGCCTCCATAGTGCCATGTTGCGCTGCGAAGCCATTCGTAAGACCCCTGCTGGGAGAACACATTACCAATCCCCAACGGTGGTTGCCGGTTGGGGTCATGTGGGAGTGACTTGTTTCCCTCGTTCGCAGTATTGCCGGGTATGGTAATATTTGTTACAAAGACCTCTTCAACCTCGGAGGCGGAAATATCACAAATGAGGGTCTCAAAGCCAGCATTCATCCTGACGATGGCGTCAATGTCGAGTTCAGCGGCTAATTGGCAAAGCTCCAGGGCTCTCTGATGTTCGTCGTAGACAAGATCGTACGATGGGTTGAGAGGAACATGGCCCTGGAGAATAGCCATCTGGGAATCAAGACTGCCCAGTGTAGAAAGGGTCGCGGACTGTCCATCGAAGTATATGACTTTTAGCGGGCGAGTCGTTACATAGGTGTGCAGGTTCGCATGACCCATGCCGCCGTAGATGCCGATGGACATCTCGCTATGCAATAACAATTAATTCACAACGGCATGGGCCGCAAATATCAAGTCAAACACTCACGCATCAAAGGCAAAGAACGTTGGCTTTTTTGGGAGCCCAGGGGATTGTTTGGCATGATAGAGCACTGTGGCAGGTGGAATCTTGCCGGCGACTATGGAATGACCATTTGGACCATATGAGTTGGGCCACTGCTTGAGAAGTCCTTGCAGGGAATCGAAAACGAAGGGCGCAACAGCGGCATAGTCCTTGAGAGATGGCCGTGTTTCGGTCGGCAACGCCTTAGAGGAGCTTAGTGGGAACTGATGGCGGGATCGAGGCAGTGGTGAGACAAAGTAGGCTAAGAGGCAGACAATGGTGAGCAGTACAAAGACGACATGCACAGTCCAGCGCACCGGAGCCTTGGTCGATTGCCGGGTCGGCAAGGGCGTTTCCATCACTTTGGATGAGGGTCGAGGCTTTGTGCAAGACATTCGGTCGGAATTGGTGAAGAAAGACATCGAATACGTATCTGTTGGATGGAGATGCTTCGGTTCAAAAGAAAGTCGCACCAGAAAGTCGAGGTAGCCTACTCAAAGCCATCTTTTCCGGCCGCTTTTTAGCAGGAATGAGAAGAGCAAACTGGCAAAGCTATGGTGAGATCAAGAGAAGGTGAGCACGAAGACGCGAATCGGGCGACGCTCACTACGGTAGGTAGAACCGGCACACTTGACCGCCAGTCAGACAAAAAGGGGGTGTGATCTGGATGGATCATCCATGTACATACAGTGCTTAAAAGGGCTGTTCGCACTGCCGTAATGCCCGAATACATCCATCGAGTGAAAAAAAAATTGGTCGCCTTCTTGTGATCTTCGCCTTGGCAATGCTAGATTGAACTAAGTTGTGTGAGCCTTTCAAAATCGGTGTGCCACTATAGTTGAGTCTAACATGTCATTTCTAGCGCAGGTTTTTTGAGCCTTACGTTTATAGAATGTGATCAATCACATTTACTTGAAACAGGAATAAGGTATTTAAGCTACTAGGATGACCAGCTTTACAGCAACTAAACCCACAAGAATCTTTATGAATATTGCATTATATTATGATTTCACAATTCTATAATCGAGATGCTGATTGCATGCTCGGATAAAAAGTCAGGTCCAGGATCTGTTTTCCCCGGTCTCGTTAGCCATGGGTTATCCATGCTTGTGCCCGAAACGTACGTACCTCAATGCCGGCTTTTGAAATGGTTTCACTGTCTGCTTCGTCACGCGCAGCGAAAAGCCAAATGTCCTCCGGTTTCTCATATACTATCTGAAGTGCTTCCATGGTGTGCTGCAAACCTTTCAGTATTCTGTCCCTTGGCGTCGGATGCAACTTCAATCTTCACTTACCCTTGGAATCCGAGAGCCAATAACGCCCCAATCTTTCTTCTTTGACTTTGGTGGTGGTATTTGCTCTGTTTGACTATTCATATTGGCGTGGCACCACTATCCTCACAGAACCCCGGTCACATCGGTCAGTTGGGGACCCGGTGAAGGGAAGGCCCATGCTGCACTCACCTTTCCTAATTCTTCCTCATCCTCCGGAAGCTGCGGCGTTGGGATAAGATATAACCCGGCTTTAAAATTTGCCTTTGCAAGGTTCAGTTTTGAGACAAAGACAAGACACCGGAACGATCTCTTCCTCTCGAAATCCTCCATGTTCCAACTGCCGGTTTCAGAGAAGAAGCTCCATGCAATTGCAAATTCGACAGAATTAGACCAGTAAACCGCACGCCCGTTGGAAAAATAGCTGCGGTTTCGGGAAAATCTGATGGAAGGTCCACGGCGAGCAAAAGAGTGGACGACCTGGAGACTGCTGACATTGCCGCAGCCGTGAAAGAGGTATGCATCGCCATCATGTGGACGTCCAGTCGTCGCTCCGGGTCCACCGAGATGTCTGAAATATGGTTGTAGCACAGGGAGTCTGTCTACCCAAGGCACGCTGATATGACGTACTGGAATCGCCATCTCAGGCACACCGTCTTTGCGGTATGACGACTCAACCGCCTCGAGAGATTTGAGGCGGCGAGGCGGCGGTGGTCCAGGGAGCCACCAACGATGACCCTTGTTAGTTTGCATTGTTGGCGAGATAGTTTGTGTGGTCGGACAATGAGCCAAAACTCTCTGGGTTGACTGCCGACCCCACGGTGTAATCATCAGCCTGCTGTCCATGTTCAAATACACTCAATGTTCTCGTGCTTGGATTCTTACTAATGTTTTCCCATCCAGAGCCTCATCCATCCCGATTTTAGGTGCCTCGGGCCGGTCCATTCTGATTTGGGTCCAAGCATAAGTGCCCGCAGCCTGGTGACGTGGGGGATGTACAAGGACCCAACGAACGATATTTCGCTAGGGTCGTCAGATGAGCTGTTTAGCCGGGATTATGCACGCATGTTTAGTGCATGGTCGCGAATCGCACAAGGCTGCACCTGGTTTTCAAGCTCTGAAAGCCTGAGGTGGTATTGCATGTCACTTTGGGATGAAATTTGGCATTAGTTGGGCTCAAGCGTGCTCAAAGGTCGCAGCGATTTCTGATACGCTCAGGATACATCCAGTCCACTATTTGCCGAGACCTATTCCCTGGCACCCTGAATAATCGCGTTCATTCATTCTCACCGTCTCCCGATGGATGTCAGCGAGCTGCTCAGCCACCCACCAGCTTGTTTCTTGGTGCAAGGATCCCACATCAAGCTCGTACTTGCTCCCAGGCTCTATCAAGTTTCAAAGTTAGTTTTTGTTGTATTTTCGCACAAAGAAAGAAATATTGTTCGCTTACGGATGGCAGGATTGTCTGCTTTGAGTTCTGGCACGGGATTCTCATTTCCACGGCTAGAAACAGACGAAAATCCCACAGCAAGTGTTTGGTAAACAACCATGGCGTCTTCCATGTGCTCGTCAACGCCGTTCCCTCGACGTAGTTCGGTCCAGAGACCATGAATACATGATCGAATGAGCTGGATCGCTATTTTTTCCTTATTGCCTTTGGCGTCCTCGGTGAAGACGTCGCTCTGGGGATAAACTTGCTCATAGCCAAGATAAGCCGGCGGTTCAACAGTTGTGGCTACCATCAACAGATGATACTGATCGTCGGGAACAGAAGGAAATGTATCAATGACCAGATCGACTCCGTTCTCCACGTCAGTAATTATGTCCGCCATTTCTCTTTTTAAAACGTCTTTAAATTGTGCCAGTGCGTCCTTGGGTGCGTGTGCAGTAACGCGGATTGCTCGCACACGACCACGGCGCTCCAGAAGAAAACCTGGCAATGGAGTAGAGAGTGGCCTAATTCTAGCTACCATTTTCCCAGGGCACTTGTTCGTATCTGTGTGCCAGCCTTGTTCGTAATCATGGTCGATTTTGAAGTTCTCCTCCCGAATTCCAATGAGCCTCATTGTGGGAACAAAGACTTGTTGCATGTAGAATATCGATGGCGCTTTGACACATAGTGTCCCCGCGCGTATTTTGAGTTCTATCTCGTCATTTCCATCCAGCCTTGAATGGAAATGATGACCTCCGGCTGCGAGGTGCGAGAATAAGATGTACGGCAGCATTGCTATCAAGAAGATAGGACCAGATCCCTCCACCGTGATGTCGAGTTCAGAAGCAATTTTTCCATTGGACGTTTTGGACTGGACATGAGGAGTAAAGGTAACATTTCGACTTGCTGGCATATTGCCTGCCACTTCAGCAGACGTGAGGTCTGCCATGGTGGAAATGGCCACAGTGTGTTCAGGCCGCAACCCACCTACTCCAGGTCGGTTGGCTCTGATAGAATGGACCTTGAGAGGCTTGTTGAGCAAGGCTGAGTAGGAGAGGGCATCACGGATCAACCCGCCACCACCTTCGTAGGTGGTCCCGTCGATGGCCAAAACGTCGTGCTTGCATGCCATTGAGCTCATAGAAACTTCAAGTGTTGGAGAGATATAGATTGGGGAAAGAAGTCATGAAGGCATTGGTGGTTGATAGTAGATAATGCAGTAGATGTCTGCAGTGTATAGGGTCGATAGCCACATGTCACTTACTGCCGGCCGGAGTGGTGAGACCTGTGGACTGAGTGGAGTTCGGCTTCAACCCAAACAGTATGTGAATATCCTTCTCAGCCTCAATTTGAGGGCTTTATGGAACCATTTGTTGCATGATGACGAGACACTATAGCATTAGGATCTTGGGTCATTGGGAACGAGTATGTGGGTGAAATAAGTGCACTGTGTAGGGTACCTGGCTGTACATGTGTTTGCGGTTGCAGCCAGGATCAACAGACCTCGGGATGCGTTTGTTGAAGGACACTTTCTCGGCTTTTATATCGTCACACCTCTCCATACTAAATTAGTCGTAAGCCCTGTGGGATGTGATAACCATTTGTTGGGATCAGCCGACACAACAATTCCCTCTACCGGCTACAACCTAATGAAATGACTGGCTGCTCATTCGTATCAGTGGAACATGAGGTGGCTTCATTTTCTTCTCCGTGTTGTCCCTCCCACCTGCATTTTGTGGTGTGATATAAACTTGACTATGAGAGGTGCAGAGCATACCTTAGACTGTAGGAGCCCCGCTCGGGCGACTACATACATGAGGCGCCATGAGACTCCTGGACCGGTGAGCAAAAGGGAGCACGCGATCTGATTCGTCTTTCATTATTTGATCGGGATGATTTGGTGGGGTTACATCCGTCGTCCGTGCGCGCAGCCTGGTCACACACATCAAGGAAGAACAGACTAACCTGTTTTGGTTTCTGCTTGGATTGCAGATGATTGGAACATTAAGGATTGAGGCGCACATGTCGGTGGCTACCAATATTCTGCTCGTTTAGTAGAAAAAGACCCCATGGCCGACCGGAAAGATAGGAAAGAGAGGGGTGTGGCAACTAAGACAATATGGCTGCCGGTGATCTAGACCTTGCAAACTTCACCCCTTGTTACGAGCCCCGGGAGTCTCTGATTCAGGAATTTCACCGCCACACTGTGCTACCAGAGCCCCCTAAACTACCAAACCCATGGCCGTGGCCATGTACCAATACACCCATGGCCTGGAAGGGACAGGACCTCAAAGACGACCATATCTTAGACCTCAATTCAGAGCAGCTAAATGAGATTGCAAGCGCATGCAACACATTCAATTGTAAGAGCTGGAGCGATGATATCCGATTCTCACGTAACCGAAGTTAATTGTCATTCGTGAGTCAGCTTCCGGTAAGAGGCTTGATGCTCTCAATAAGGGCTTGTTCTTAGTTCCTCGCTTAGCGGATACCCTCGCCGCAGCCCGCAAGGAGCTTCATACTGGCCGGGGCATCTTTATTATTCGAGGCATAAATCCTTCGGATATGGGAATGAGACAAAGATTCATTACTTTCGCTGGCTTGGCTAGTCATCTCGCACCGCAGCGCATGTTACAGTCTGGCGGTAAACGAGTTGGTACGTTCGCTTCGCATTCCTGTATTCTTTAGTCTGCATTCTCGGCTGCTCCAGTAGTCATGTATGAAGGGCCGCCTGACTGACTGCAAATTACACTAATTCTAGTGCACATCACGGACCTTAGCGGCACAGGGAAAGCATCTCTCCCGGCTCCATATAGAAGTAATCCGCTTGTAAGTCGGTCCATGTTATATCTACACCCGTCTAGGCACTTGGACTACAAAACTAGTAGATGCTAATGATATAGGCGTTTCACGCAGATCCCGTAGCTGATATTGTGGCTATGTTCGTAATTCGAACCCCAGCCAAAGGTGGCGCGGGCATCTTCTGTCCCGTGTCAACAGTGTACAACCAACTAGCGTCCGATCATCCTGATCTACTACTAGAGCTTACAAAGCCTGACTGGCCATTCGATAGACCACCAAATGGCAAAGAAAGGTTTTACAGACGCCCGGTCATTTTTCTTAGTGAACCTTCTGTTGAACCAGAGGCCATTTTTAGTCGCGGTGCCCTCATTCGCTCCCATCTGGGCTTTCGCTCTGCTGACCTTCCTCTCTTGACTTACCGTCAAAATGCTGCACTTGATGCGTTGCATTTTGCCGCCATTGCCTCACAGTACCGCCTTGAATACAAGCAAGGTGACATCATTTTTTTCAACAACCGTCGCATCTTGCATGGCAGGGAGGCGTTTCAAGATGATGAGGGTGGGAAACGGCTTTTGCTGAGGCTTTGGCTTCGAGACGAAGAGCTCGCGGGAACCCCATCTGCGCCGTTGGATCAAGTGTGGGAGGATGGGACTGTGGCCCATGATGCGGCCAATAGTGGAGACGATGATGGTTGGCCCTCAGATCCTGATGGGTCGTAGCCATGATGTAATTACTGGTGCACCAAGCCAGTCGTGATCCATTTTTAGGCACGAGATCATTGGAGCTGGAATAAACAGGGCGCTAAATGGCGGCATCTTCTGCACTAGTAAGCCCAATCATGGTATCTATCATATGTCAGCTGCACTGTAGAGACTACCCTGCAGACGTCGAGTGATGTAATTTAAGCCTACGTTACAGGCGGGGGTGGATCATCCTCTAATTTTTGGGATTTGATAAGTCACAGTCATTTTCAAATCCATCCCTCCAATGCCTGGGACCCTCTTAAGTAGGGAGTTGAAGCAGGATGAGCCTTTTAATTGCATCGAATAGATTCCGAAAACTGGGGCGCAGGCACCCTCCCTGCATCTACACGCCCCTCCAAAACCAGCGACATACATAATTGCAGTGAGATTGTGGATGTAGCAACACTTTTCAGCTTCCCTTTAAGTGGGCAGCCTCAATTTTGCAATTCACAATTGCCACGTCATGAACAGGTCATCATTGTTTTAGGCACTGCGCTTCAATGTAAGTGAGGCTCTGCTCAGCCTATGTTAAGGCGCAGGCGAGGCGATCCGTACACCGTTGGGCAAGCATCTTTCCGCCTGACTTAAAACCACCGATGATGGAGAAGCCCTTGGAAAATTCCGATCTGCCGCCGCAGGCTGCTCGGAAGATTGCATTCATCACTGGTAAGCTTGGCAGATCTAACCATTGTCGGCTGGGGCACATCACTGATAGTGGGGTATCGAATTGTCTAGGCATCACAGGGCAAGATGGATCATATCTCAGTGAGCTTCTTGTGCAGAAAGGCTATGAGGTTCACGGCTTAGCTAGGAGGAATACATCAGTAGATGGTGCAAACTTGGGGAATTTAAAGTAAGCCCAAACTATTGTATTCTGGTGACAAAATGTAATGTAGCATTGAGTAATTAATTGAACTTCTAGATCAGTAATACAGCATGTCACCCTGCACAGAGGGGACATCTTAGACTCGCATGGATTGACGAAACTGTTACAAGAAATTCGTCCTGATGAGATCTATCACCTTGCTGCGCAGTCTCATGTGAGCCAATCTTTCGCGACGCCAGACTACACGCTGCAGGTCAACGCTATCGGCACCCTTAATTTATTGCAATCCATTTTGTTCTGTGGTTTACAAACGCGCACAAAGTTGTACAATGTGAGAGTTTCCCAGTGCTTATACGGATCTTTAGACAATATTAAAACCTTTGCCATAACTAGGCGACCACATCGGAGCTGTTTGGTGGCACATCAAGCCCAACCGAAATGCTGAATGAATCCTCTCGATTTTCACCCAAGTCGCCATATGCGATATCCAAACAAACCGCATATTGGCTTGTGCATAACTATAGGTTATCCCACGGCATATGGGCAATGAACGGCATTCTGTTCAATCACGAGTCACCTAGAAGGGGTTAGTTGGAGTGTTTTAAACTAACTACTCACGGTCGACAGCGCTGACGAAGAGTGATAGGAAGTGGTTTTGTTACCAAGCGAATCGCCCGCGGAGTAGCGACTCATGTGCTTAACCCCGATTCAAAGCCACTTACTCTTGCAGGTGTTACCATGGCACGAGACTGGGGCCACGCTCGAGATTATGTTAAAGGAATTTGGATGATGTTGCAGCAGGATGAACCGACAGACATGATTCTTGCTACAGGAGAAAACCACACGGTCCGGGAGTTTGTCGATGGCGCGTTCCAGCACGTCGGCATTGATCTGTGGTATGCATTGGCAATTGATCATACTTATCTCACCGCCGCTTGCTGACAACAATATTTAGTTGGCAACTGGATTCTAATAACCGTGTCACCGGCGCTGTTGATGCCAACACCGGAAAAAGACTTGTAGCGATTGATCTCAATCTGCATAGAGAAGTAGAGGTCCCATACTTGTTGGGGGATAATACCTTGGCAAAACAAACACTCGGATGGGAACCAGAAATATCTTTCAAGGTATGACATATCATGAATTATTTTAGCCTAGTCTTGTTCTGACAAACCCTTCTTTTTAAAGAATCTTGTGGCCGAAATGGTTGATTCGGAAATTGAGACTCGAAGAAACAACCCATCAACGTCCCCAACGCCAAGCTAGCCTTCGGGGGATACCAAATTACCTTCTCGTACCTGACATCTCGATAGGATTTAGTTAATGAATGACAATATTTTTTTCTCTTTCTTTTAGTTTTCCACTTATCCTTGTATTTTGATGCTCTCAACATCTCTCCAGCATGTCCTTCTACCCCATCTTAATCGCATAGATTCTCCAGTGGGAAGTGGTATATGTTTTGTGAAATCGAATCCATGAGCATCCATATCTAATAGGTCCTGCATGGAAAGTTTTCCAGCATTGGGGAAGGTGAAAGATGACAATTTTTCAGTAGAAGTGGAAGCTGCCATCAGCAATGGTTTGATCACCGACATGTCGTCGCTTAACCGTCGTAATACTAGGCTTAACAAGCCGATTGCTAGGAAATAGTTTGCACTCGCCACGCGGTTGGATTTCTTGGCTGTTTCCACTGCAGTGAGTAAGAAGCTCTTGGATTCTGTCAACGCGAGTCTGCCCGCTTGAGACGCGTGCATTATACCAAGTATCATGTCGCATGCCAACACCAAAGGGTGCCCGCTCCCCACAGCAGTCTCAAGCTTGGGTTTTGTATCCTTCACCAATGACATACCACCTTCCCTATCACCGGTCGCAAACATTGTCCGTGCAATGTTAAGCGAAACTGTCAAAGTGCAATAGTGTTTTGCACCTACTCGTTTGGCAAGTATTTCCTGAGCTTCGCTGAACAGTTGCATAGGGTCTCCAGTATCCATGTTCCAACCCGCTCTACCTAGGTTGTTGAGAACCATGGCATAATGCGGATGATCTTTTCCAAGTAGCGCACCAAACGAGTCCCGACATCTAGCAAAGATGCTCCATGCCTGCTTGTACTCTCCTTCGGCTAAAAGAACCTCGGCATGGTCGTTCGCAGCCATCAAAGTATACGGATCATCCCATCCTAGAAGGGCCTCGAACTTGTCAAAAGACTCTTTTGACTTTTCCATGGCTATATCAAGGTGCCCCAGTTCCCTCTCAACAGCACCCCATGAGTCAATGAATCGGAAGACCACTGGATGGTTCAGCATTTCATCTGAAAGCTGATTAATGGCTTCCTCGAAGGCATTTTTGGCACTTCCAAAGTCACCTTTCGCCTGCCAAACCTCACCTAATTCATATAAATCAGATATTGTTTCAAAGCTCTCTTTGCCAAATATTTTGGACACAGTTTGGTGACATTCCCTCATCATAAGTTCGGCCCGACTAAAGTCTCCTTTTTGCCTAAGGAGGCCAGCCATATTAACACGTAGTCGAAGCGTCAGGTGGTGATCAAAGCCCAGGACATTGATCAAGGGAGCGAGCGCCCGGTCATATACTGCCTGCGCTTCTTCCAACCTTCCATCATGATCCAGGGCAGCGGCAAAGTTGCTCATCGTCTTGAGGGTCCCTAGATCCTCAAGCCCAAGATGTTTCTCAGAAACACTCAGCGTGTCTTGGTACAGTTTCTCTGATTCTTGTAGTCGCCCTTGATTGAATAAGCATAGCGCCAGATTGTGCGCTGCAGCCATAGTCCTGATGTCTTCCAATCCGGAAGCGTCCATGTGTAATTGGTGAAGCCTCTTGAATATTTTCTCTGCTTCTTTGAGCCTACCAGCTCGCTCAATTGTAGAAGCGAGATCATTCAGGGTTTGAAGTGTTTCTGGTTCATTGGGTCCTCGTACCCTCTCCCACAATTCCAATGCTTGTTGAAAGTAGTTCTCGGCCGCAACCATCTCACCGCCATGACGGGTTGCCCAAGCTAGCTTATTTAAGACTACTATGGTCCTCTGATTTTCTGGTCCTAGATATTTCTTGTAGATTGGTAATGAAATATCAAGCTGCTTTTTTGAAAGATCCCATGACCCATGTGATAGATGGTAAACCGCACAAATAACAAGCAGACAGACATATTGCTTTGGCTTGAATTTCCGAGCCTTGGCTTGGTCGATGAGGGTAGTCGCTTGTGGTAAACAAGTCTCAACCCAAGCTTGTTCTTCAGCTGTTTCGTCCTTGATTGGCAGGGAATGGTAGAGAACGTTAATTGCAGCCTCAATCCAATGATCAAGGTCCGAACTTATTCTTGAACGTGCAAACCTCTTTGTTAGGTCATGCATCCATAACACTCGTCTTCCTTGTACTCTCCTGACAAGGCTCAAGTCGCAAAGCCTGGCGATGGCGTGCTCAAGACGACTTCGGTCTTGGAATATGTTGAAGAGGACGGTTTGTTGAGAGGAATTGGCAATGTCACTCCTGTCCTGGACATTGGGCTTTTCATCTGGAATGCTTGCACGGGTAGATCTACCAAAGCAAGAGGAGAATAAGCCCACAAGTGATCGGGGAGTCCTTTGACGAAGAAGACGGGTATTATTCATGTCGTTAAAGCCTGGAGCCCAGTCGGCACGGTGCCATCCTTCAAAGAGAGGAATTGTCTCCGGCTCAAGTAAGGAATAAAACTTTAGTAGAATTAGGGCGTCAGGGTGTGACTTTTCAAGGGAGTCGAAAATAAGTCTGAAGTGCCTTGATATAGAAAAACGACGTGTATTATCGTTGCTCTCATCACTTGTGTATACCTTTTCGTCCCAATCTAGAATCTATGGATATGGTCAGATTCTTGATGAATTGATGTCAACAAACTTTTCTCATACCTCTTCTGGTGTCTGCTTGTACCTGATTAAGAATTCTCCCAGAGACAGGTTAAACATTTTAATATAAGAGGCAGCTTGCTCAATTGCATGCGGCATGAATCCCATTGCGCGTACAAGTTGGCTCACTACTTCATGAGTGTTCTGATGCACTTCGACATTAGCTGCGACGAGAAACATATCGATGGCATCATTTAAGCCGAACTCTCGTAACTCCAGGCACTGTTTCGGCGAACCAATAAGTGTATCAACGACGCTCTCTAATTGAGAAGTGATGATGACATGTCCAGGGGCGTCACTAGCAAGTAGTCGTTGAATAAGAGCCACAGATTTATCCTCGACGTTGTCAATCAGAAGCAACCACTTTCTTGAACGAAGTAACCAATCATGTAGCCCTTGAATCTTGACATTGGTACCTTCTTTGCGACATTGTGGCAAATCCAAAACCTCGAGTGCTTCTTGCACTGAACTGTGGAACTTACTTGTGGAAGATGCATTGAGAAAGATCTGAGTGTCATAGAACTCACGGTATTTTGCTTCATATTTAAGCATCTTCAGAGTAATTAGGCTAGACTATGAGGAGGGAGACAAGGGAGCATTTACCAGTTGGGTTTTGCCAACCCCAGTGATGCCGTAGATTCCCGCTCGACCCTCTCTTGCGTCTTCACTCTCTGGGGCGAGGCTTTTTTGAAGCCACTGAACTTCATTTTCTCTGCCAGTAAAAATGGAAGAGAATATTCCAGGAACCATATGGCACTGACCCGACAGGGTTGCTGACGAAAAGCTACTTCTGGGAGTCATTGCTCGCGATTTCATATAATTTATTAGAATGTCGAATTTATCAGACAAGCCTATTTGTAGATCGGATCAGTAATCTGGTTTCCTCTTTGGCGGCCTGCTTTTGGTTGGTGGGAGGAGGGGGAAAGCGACGGGGGCATCAGGGGTTTTTATAGTGGGCAGAACTAGGATTAGTGCTGTATTTCTAAAGGCGGCGGGGTATAGGGCATGGAAAAATATGCAATCACCAATTGAGACACGACTTACCATTGACATCACAGCGAGTGAAGAGGGATATTGAGCGATGAATTAGGGAAACTTCCGTTTCGATATTCTTTAGGCAGGTTTTGAACGGATTCTCTTCTTGGAATGCGTATTTGATAGTGACAGCTAAATTAAAGACCCAAAGTCATCCAAAGTCAGCATTTTATCCGTCAGCCCTGACCAGTGCGAGAATAACTGTGCAATGCAGGGATTGTGGAATTGGAATCTCAATTGAGTTTCATTGCTGCTCACCGGTCCTTGATTTCGCCACCCTTCGTACGAGGATACAAAAAGTCAGGTATTCAACATAGATAGCTACGAGCGGGCGTTGAAGCAATAAGCCATCTTTAGAGCGGCTTGTAAGATACTCGTGGTATTTGTCGTACACAGGAAGGTACTTGATCAGCGTTGTAATTCCCTCGTTGATAGCAGTCGGGATGGCCGTTACTTCCTTGGCGACCTAAGAGGCAAGACATTATTGTCAGCTGGGTCCATAAATTTGAGAATCAGGATATTTGAGGGGGCCCAAGTCTCGATGTGAGCGTATGAATGGAATGCAGCATGGCCTTGGTGAGACAATAATGACGGACAGATGGCCGCGGCCTGGGTGAGGGGGTTTCAGCGACCAATGGCTTTCTCTTACCTCAATCAGCCCCTTCACAGATCCCCATACCAGACAAAACGTAGAATGGACTTGGCAGAGGGTGTCGAGAGCCTTCGTGAACAGTCGCAACGGCTCTAGGAGCTTGTTGAGGCAACTGAAGAATTGGTGAAATTTACCACAGTACTGCACATCGGCCTCGGTTGACCGCAAAAGATGCAATGCATGGGTGTGGGTAGTGCAGTCCCCCGATAGGGTCACCTCAAGGAACGAATTCAGCTCCTTATTCGACAGAACTTGTGGGACCTTCTCACGCAACTGAGTGACCGCTTCCGCATACAAGTCCGAACCACTCCCACAGTATGTGCTATGAGTAGGTGGCGGCGCAAGGAGCGTAGTAGCCGACCGGGAGAGAGTGGTCATAGTGGACAAGAACCGGCCCGGTTGAGCCGACTCTAGCGGCGAGCCAGGGATTAATCATGAACTCGAGTAACACTGTCTGCAAAGCAACGCAGCACCGAGGTATCCTCGGGTCTTTATTCCCTCTACAGGTTACGCTGCGTCCAGCCAAGGCCAAGCATTCAATCATCCAGCTCCGATGTTGTATTTTCTTTTCAACACGCGTCCTTGGCCCATGAGGCTTACCACACCACAGCACCGTCCGCAGCGCAGCCAATACGACCGCCCGGACTCTGGATGAAGGTGGCGGGACACATCACCGCAGTCTGGTGCTGTCGGGCCTCATCAAAATGGGGTTAGTTATGCAGTGTACCAATTACGGACTCGCCTGCATAAATTCGCGCACCCAGTCAGATGTGCACACAGTCTAACCCTGTAAGTCCGACGCATGCATACTTATAAGCGTAGGTGAGGAGGTTTATGAATACGGGGGGTGTATGTGATTATCATCAGAGCCTCACTTTCGGTCATGGTCAAAACGAGGCTAGGCGAGGCGCAGCCCAGGATCCATTAGGCAATTTTAGGCTCTCCCTTCACTTGCTCTTCAGAGAAAAACGGCAACATTTCACCATCATTGAAGCGATCCCTACTATCATTATTCGTTTAAACTTGTTATTGCAATAAAACAGACCCTAAACAAAAGAATGGCCAGACTTGACATCCCGTTTCTAGACAGCGTTGGCGACCGGGACGAGAATGGCCCTGAAAGACAAGCCCTAGTGCGACCTTGGATGTCGTACTGGCCTCCGGAGATCGGTGGCGAACTTCACACCCTTCTCCAAGAGAAGGCACCCGAGGTTCTGACATGGAGATTTGACCCAACAAAACCTTTTGATCGACCTTGGCAATCTTGGACTAAACAAGCGGCTGCAAATGGGAAAGTTTGCACCCCCAAGGTGCTGAAGCCTGACGGTCCAGACGACGCGCAAAAGCCCCAACAAGCCAAGGATGCAGCTAAAAACATAGTCACAATACACGACACTATGCATCTCGGTAACAAAGATGCCAGCCAAGAATCGGAGGGAAATACGCTAGACGCAGAGATCGCGGCGTTGGGCATTCCCTTTGTCACACCCGCCCAATTCAACTACCTGGCCGAGGACCCGCTCTATGATACAACTAAGCCATACCATACTCGTCTGCCGGCGATGGGGGACGTCCGACGCACCAACATTGCGGGACAAGCTTACACTGGAGTCAGGGTTCACAACATTACTGGTCATGAGGACAAATTTTCCTTGAACAAATCTGGTTTCCAGTACTTCAACATTCCCGTCGGGATCACCGATTGGACGAATGAAACGGCCAAAAACCAGTACTTGCCTATCATGGAAACGTGGCTCAAGGAATTCTTTGTCGCTACAAGAGTCCACATCTTTACTTATTCAGTAAGTAGGATCACAAACAAAAAAAAACCAAGCGTAAACCTGATTGGTCAATTGTGCAGTTCCGATGCAACGATCGTGACCGTACATCAACAGCCTCTTGGATCGGCCCGTACATGCGAGCTCATTGTGGTAAGAATCATCTACTTCATGATTGAATTGGTTTCGTGGTTGCATAGCTGACCCGACCAGATGTCACACTCAACTCAGGCTTGCGTAGGTTAAACTTGCATCTTCCCGACGAAGCTGAAGAGATTAAACGTGGTCGCTGGAGAATGATAGGGTATATTTCAACTCCATTTTAACTCGAACCCCCCACGTGCAGGCTAACCAACTTCTTTCCAAGACTATGGCGCCCGCTCACAGGGCCGCATCAAGACAGACCCCTAGCCTTCCTCGACAATCGTAGTCTTTCTCAAAATGATCTCATCGGGGCAGATGTCGTTTTCCCTCATTATTGTGATGAAGGGTATGAAGTAAAGTATAATGCGAGTCACCGGTGGTTCTACAAACAACAAATGACTTCTGATGAGGCCATCTTGTTCAAGCTGTATGACAGTTCAGACAGCAACACACGATGTAAGCGTCTTCGATTTTTTCTTTAAAACGAAAGTTCTAATTAAACTAATTGACAACAAAATAGTTTGCCCACATGCGGCATTCATTGATCCGTCGGTGCCTGATGGTACACCCCAGCGTGCCAGTGTTGAACTCAGGGCTATCATTATAGGGTAGGCTGAAGTCAACCAAAATTGACGCCTTTTCGCCACAGTGATTAAGAATCTGCCTTGTATGACACTCTGTTCCATGAATACCTCAAGGCTATATTATTACTAGTATAATTAAAAGGATCTTTAATCTATTTCTGAACATGCTGTAGTTCTCTTCGCTTTTGTTGATCACCAAGACAGTTGTCGCTCAAACACCCTTAACTGAACTACCTACAGAGCTGCTATACCACCAAACTATTATAATTAGATTTGTTACCTTCGATCAGCTGAAGCTCCTTGGGTTACTGTTATATTTAACAAGCCTACTAGGTATTAAATAAATAAATCTAAGATTTATTACTGTATTAGAGTGCCTGTTTCGGTGTTCCATGTTTTCTTCCCCCACTTGGTAGCAATCTATGATATTGGATGATGCAAATAGATCGGTACTGTGATTGACATTAATTAAGCTTCTATAGTTTTAAATAGTTCATTGCTTCAGAACCTCTTGAATTTGAAATTATCATTAAAAATACAAAAACTTGATCTTAGAATATTACACAGACTAGTCCGAATTACTTTTTATTTTCTAATCATTGCCACTCCTGGTCCGCGTCTTTTTAGAGTACTGAAACGAAATAGGAATAACGAGCGCCTGCAATTCAAAAAGAGAAGCTCAGATTATAGTGTATCGCCATGAGTGTTATGAAATATAGCCTGAATTCACGGTTCTCTGACCATTTGGTAGCTTGCACACTTGGAATCCTACCCTGGCAAATGAGGCATTAATACAATTCATTCGGCTCGTAAAATCGGAAGGTTCGGAGAATATTAGTTTTGGCATGATCGAGTTCTTTCATTCCACGTTGTTTAAGCTTTGCGCTAAGAGCACGTCAAATATTTGCAGCAGACATACCTCGGCTAAGATTTATAAGCTATTGCTTCCCCTTTTTTAATAGGTTAAATTAGGTAAAATCTCCGCTTAGAAACCTCACATTCTATTTGAATTACCGCCAAGTGTGGACTGTTCTTCCCGAACTGGGAATTAGGCGCCAGATCATTGGCTAAGCGAAACTCTAATACTTATTAATATTTTAGTACGATTTGTCTTAGTGGAGTAGCTGCTGCTTGTTTCGTAGTATCTGGCAACATACTTATTTGTAGTGGGGCAGAGTCCCCAAACTCCGCAAGTCCGCAAATTTATCCACGATTGCACCATATGCCTTTCTTTTGATGCCTGTATGATTGGGATTCCGGAGGTCTACATAATATTCTCAAAGAGTATAAATGAAATGGAACGGACTAAAGCTGATAGATGTATACATCAAGAGAAATCTACACTCACCTGTTGTTACGTCTTCTTCTCAAATTGGGTTCTTAATCCTCTCGAATTGTAGCCATGGCCCCCCCAAGACATACATCGGAAATCTCAGTCTCTGATTCTGCGGCGTTATTTAAACCGCTTGAATTGCCGTTTTCGGGTCGCACTGTCCCGAATCGCTTCCTGAAAGCCGCACTGTCAGAAAAACTAGCGAGTTGGCGATTCAAAGATGTACCCGCTCGAGGAATTCCTTCTCAGGAACTTGTCAACTTGTATACGCACTGGGGTGCAGGCGGTTGGGGTCTAATACTCACTGGAAATGTTCAAATTGATAGTGTCAACCTGGAGGGGACAGGCAACACTATCGTTCCTGAGAATGAACCGTTTGAAGGGCCTCGCTTCGAAGCTTTCAAAAATCTGGCAACAGCAGCCAAAGCCCACGGGAGCATCTTTGTCGCCCAAGTATCGCACCCGGGGCGTCAAGTTGAAGACTGGTTGCAGCCAAATCCTATTAGTGCCTCTGATGTCCAATTGACGGCTTCAAGCACCGGCCGGACCTACGCCTCGCCTCGACCAGCCAACAAAGAAGATATTAAAGCCGTCATCGAAAAGTTTGCTCATACAGCAGAATATTTGGAGAAAGCAGGATTTGATGGCGTGGAACTGCACGCTGCTCACGGTTACTTGATTTCTCAATTCCTATCTCCTCGGACCAACAAGCGCACTGATGAGTATGGTGGTAGCATTCAAAACCGTTCCCGTCTGATTTTTGAGATTGCGAAAGAGATTCGTCGACGTGTCAGCCCGAATTTTATTCTGGGTGCCAAAATTAATTCTGTCGAGTTCCAACCAGAAGGCATTGAACTCGAAGATGTGAAAGAACTTTGTGTTGCACTGGAGGAGGCACAGTTCGACTTTATTGAAATCTCCGGTGGCAACTACGAAAAAGCAGCCTTTACGCATATCAAAGAAGCAAACCGCAGGCAAGAGAACTTTTTTCTGGATCAGGCCAGGGAAATCAGAAAGGTTCTAAAGGGGAAAACGAAGGTTTACTCAACCGGAGGCTTCAAAACCGTTGCGGCAATGACAGAGTCTCTAAATACCTTGGATGGCGTTGGTATTGGACGTGTCGCATGCCAGGAGCCGAGTTTCCCGAAAGATGCTTTGGAGAAGAATATTTCTGGAGCTATGAAGCAAGTTTTCGATGATGATGATGTCCTCAAGAGAATGGCTGCCGCTTTCACTCATATTAAGCAACTTGGAGCTAATGAAACACCACTAGACTTCACGGTCCAAGAGAATGTAGATTATTTCTGGAATGCTACGCTGCAGCACATTAAGCTAGTGGCGGCAGATTCCAGCCACGAATTAGTTTGATTTATAGGCTAGTGAAAGAGAATAGATTTTCTAACATCGGGATCCGTATCAGGCCTGCTTGTTTTATCCGGTTGGGGCTATATGATGCATGTCTCGATTTAGGCATGTCTGCAATTTACTTCTCACTGACAACATGATTGCTGTTCGGTTGTTGGCACTACTACAGTATCTACTTCATCGGCCCAATCCCATACACCCTTCGATCCTAGGGCTTTAGCGATTACTTCCACGTAATTACCACTCTTTCTAACCTAGCAAAGCGTTGGTAATTGTGAAAGGAATTAGAGTCACAGAGACGATATCAAGTGTATATTTGTAAAGATAAGGTAATAAAGCTGCACCTTTGTTTTAAACCCCATTGCACTTCCTCAAACTGGTTTCAGTTTAACTGTGTCAATCCAGGCAGTATTTCCTGTGGTACATCTAACGTCTACGTACACTAAGATCTGACCCGTCGCAATCATGGCTTCTGTGAAGGTGAGGGAAACAGAGAACTGAGACCAGGTGTCGAAATAGAAGTCTTCCCTCGCTGTATTCACCGTGACCTGTTGACCTGATAATGGATACGTGGCGTAAAGCGTGGCATCAGCACATCCGAGAGGTTCACTGGTGTCAGTTACGCCAATCCATGCCGAGAACTGGTATGCAACCCCCGGACTGATCTTGGAGGTGTCAAGAGCTTGTGCAATATACCCATGGGTTGTAAAACCACTTGTAAAGTCAAGCCTAGCCGAGTTGGAACCGTCACGCTTGCGGCCCGAATCGATGCTTAATTCAACATTCGAAGCTCCGGGAGTGAAGTCCCAGGGAGATATGCTGGTAGAAGAGTCATCAAAACCACCGTTTTCAAGATATGTGATGCTGGGGGCTAGCGTTGGGCTATTCGTCGAGCTCGGGGTTGCAGTACTGTCAGAGCTTGTGATATCGGGAATGACGTTGCCAGTACTGGTCGTAGAGGGTTCGGTGCTGGCGGTAGGATCGGAAGCAGGGGTGGAAGTGGTGGAGCTAATGGAGCTTGTAGATGCAGTCGACTCGGGGCTCGATGTTGTACTGGATGGCGTGATGTCGGGCGTGGAATCGGACTTCGAATCGGAGATGGGTTCTGAGCTGGCAGACGTGCCCTCAGAGGTGACACTGAGAGTTGTGCTGGAGACAAAAACAGCAGTCGAATCAAATGAGGGCGTCGTTTGGGAAACGGATGTGGTAATTGACGCAAAATCAGGATCTGTAGTAGTGGTTGATACAGTGTCGACTGTCTGGTCTGTAGAGGTCGCCCCTAAACGGCACCTGGGACGCGCCTCGATGGTCAGAGAAAATAAGCCAAAGACTCTCAACAGAGGAGAGAGTGTGTGCGAACGCATGTTTAACCAGGTTTTGGGGTGTGGGATGCAGACGTCGCAGCTTACGGCTCCTTGGCTTGGTGGGTATTTCAATGGATTACGTAGGACTAAAGGAGGCAAGCCGCAATCACCGGCATGTTCCATTGATGCAATCTCTTAGTCTCAAAGAAGCATATCTGAAAAGCCAATCAAGATAATATGCACCTTGCTTTGCATGATAAAACTAATTTCAGGTGTGGCTTTCAGCTTGGCCTTGGGAGAAAACCTTAGTGTTTTGGGCTCTGTGTGGCGTCAACTAGTTTCAGCTGTTGAATCTAGATCTTGATGTTTCGCACGCTAAAATTGATCGTGGTATCGGCAGTTTCCTCGTGTCTCTTTCTCGTTCCTCCAGCTTAATTTCCCGTGAGAAAGACCGAATTGCGTCTAAATCAAATGATCTTGGTTTGATGGGCAGCGATCCCCAATGCGAATATTGAGCCTAGTTTGAGAAGCTTTGTAACTCGCTCCCTCGTCATGGTACGCGCCCTAAGACATGTGTGCCTGGTGTTATGAGCTATCTAACGCCATTACTTAGCGCATAGTGCCGTCTCCGTAGTGGCGGTAGCTAATGGCTGTCCGTCTCATACCTAGTTATTACGCTTAAAACTGCGGGCAAGGAGGGATATAAGAATTGAAAGCAATATAACCCCTCTAAGAATCGGTTGCATTTTCAGACCTTTCAACTCCAAGTGCAAGTGTCCAATATGCATGTCGCTGCATTCCTCGTTGGTGTGTTTGCCCTTCTCGGCAGCGCTGCGCCCGAAATTCGTGATAAGGGATATCAGGACTGTAAAAAAGCAGTAAATAAACCCCACCGCCCTTTTTTGGCAGCCCATCTAACCGACCTACTCATTACAGGTACTCGCATGCCCCAAAAAGAGAGACGAATGTTCCTTGTTTCTTAAGGCGACGGTTACGCCTTGTCCCAGGTTGGTTTGCCTCGATCAAATCGCCTGCTTCTTACTCACTGACGTAAAATCAGGACAAAGACGACCACTATGACAGCAGCAGCAACTGTTACGGATACGGTGACGACGGTTTATACTACCCATACTGAAATCGTGTTCAGCACAACGACTTTCACCAGTACGAGCACCCTCACTGTGCAACCCAATATCGATATCGCAATCAAGCGGGCGAATCCCACATGTCCATCAGTATCGAAGCCAACCAAACTTCCGGCCTCTGTCAGTAAACGCTGTGACAAGGACTCATACGCTTCGGCTTGCCGGGCTATTGGTGTCCGGGAAAAGACAACAACGCTGCCTGCACGAACAGTAACACAGACAAAAACAATTTCAGCAACCGTTACTTCCAAAGCCGTCATATCAGTTGCAACAACCATCAAGGTGACTTCTGTTACCACTGTCCAAGAGACGGCTGTTGTGACAGAGACTGTAATTCCTGGCCTAGAGGTTTGCTCCTACTTGGCGCTTCGAAGTGACCTATTCAACGGATACCTTGGCGCCAATTTAGACATGGGTGGATGGTATCCGACTTTCGTTCTTGAGCAAAAGTACGCTAGACAATGGGAGATATCAAGTGAGAGGGAAGGCACTCTTTCAATCATGGGTGTCGAGGCATTCGCGTCAACCGATACTAGACCTCTTCTAGCCGCATCTGTGAATGCCGATACTTTTCGATTTGCAACCATCGCGTCGCAGAGCATGCTCACCTGCAAATTTGTTGACCAAATACTTCAGTGCACATCAACAGCAACAATGGGAAAATCCCGTAGCAACACCATACTCTGCAAAGTGATCAATTCGGCGGGTTTTGCCAATTACTACATTGGATTTTCTGAGGATGAATCCCCATTGACCGCTACCGGGATAGAATGCGCTCCTCTGACCATCGAGGCCGCATCCTGCATCTCGTATTGATTTCATTGGTGGTTTAATAATATGCATGGCGGCTTACAGGCTTGATCAGTGTTATCTTGCAGAACGCATGCAAACATCATCTACTCTCAATGTCAAACCATGACAGAATCGTTCGCATGTTTCTACACAAGATGAAGCAATCACGCTCTAGACAGTCGCTATACAGTATAACGACGCAGAATCATCGTTAGAAAAGTGGTTCTGCAACTTCAGTATTTTGATGTCGAGACGATCATGTGGCATTTAGGTACTTTGGGCTAGTTTAATGAACTCATACCTCTCATATTCGATCCTTTAATAGCAACCACGGTAGATTTCGAAAACACAGAAGAAAGGTGCAACTGGCCGGTCCAGTTCAATGTTATTTAACCGATTGATTTGTGACGATAGCTTTTGCGTGAATAAAATTTGAAATATGCATTTGTTACCAGCCTATTTCAGAATATGCTACTCTCTAGAATTGTTTCAAAGCCCAAAAGACCCTTCAATAAAAGACCCATGAGGGCCAAGGGCATAGACTTGAGGCATATCCGCTCTGGCTACCTCCTCAAAAGTGCGGCCATCCAGCGCCACGAGAATACTATGAGTTCCCGTCCGATTGATTACAATGGTGAGAACCACGCCATCATCTTCCTCCGTAGCTCCAGGTCTTTGAATAAAGACAGGTTCACAAGGACAGCTTTCTCCATCGGCAGGCTGCCAGCGCTTGAAGGTGCCTGTTTTCCAATCCGACTTGGCAAGACTACCGAAGAACGCGGCTTGTACAACCTTGAGACCATTTCCAAGTCGTCCAATAGGGACCTCAGTTCCAGGCGATGTACCACCGTTACCTGCAGTAAAGTACACATAGCGATAGCCGGGCACCATAGATGCGCTTTTTGCAATTCGCGGAAGCTCGGATGGGACACCTGGGATGGCCGCAGCGACAGTGACGCGACCAGGAACATCAGGCTTTGCATCGTCTATACCCGCGAGCTCATATCTAATCAAAGTGCCATCTTGGTATGGTCGTGCAGGGTCAACAATGTTGCTGAAATTGTATTCCCGATATGGGACATAGGTCCCTTCATAGCTGCATAAGTCGACGTGAATATTTGTCTTTTTGGTGATGGGGTCAACATAATCGTAGGCATTAACAGAATGGAAGAACATGAAGCCGTGGCCATCATAGGTTCCAACACTGTGGTAGAATTTGTGAGCATATCGTGAAAGCTTTGTCTCCATATCCACTCAACTTACTGTTTACCTGTCTGTTTATCCAAAACAAAGAAACTAGTCGGGGATTCAGGTTCATATTCCAACATCTCCATCATTGGCTTGGAGACATCGCTAACATCCATATGCATGGGCTGCATCGTGTGAGTTAATGGATTAGACTCATAGGGGATTTAAAAAAAAACATACAATACGGATGAAGACAACGAAGCGCTCAGTCATAGCCAGGGAATGAGTGTAACTGGGCTTGCATGGCAGAGGCGTCTTCCAGAGTAGTTGTGCTGGATTGGACTTGATATCCAAAGCAAAAATGGACATCACGCCAGTCTGCGGGTCGATAATGTAGTTAAAAGTCCAACCTCGCTTGCGGTCCTTGGGCGGGTGAGCGCAGATGCCGAAACCAGCCAGCTGAGGATCGATTTGCGCGTATGTAACCAGGCGTTTAGGCTCCAGTGTCTTCGCATCACAGACTTGAAGCATGTTGAAATCAGTATGCACTAACACCTGCAAATGAAGTCAGCTTTAACAGATGAACAAGTTCACACAATACCACGGATTCGATGCTGTCAGCTTGCCTCTTCTGTTTCAGGGCTTTTGGCCGGTTCTCCTTTCGAGAAAGGATTCTCATCAGGTGGAATGTGCATTCCTCTTCTTGGAACAACATTCAAGTTGGCTTCATCGGGACCAATGTACCCTTGAGGTAGAAACAACGATTGCTATCCAACGAATTGTCAGACGATAGAACAACTAATATAATGTAGCTACGACGCCATCGCAGTGCGACTCTACTCACCTGAGCTCCCAGAAGAGCGGAACATGGATCTTGAGCAAGCTTAAGCGGCGTATTTGCATTCATTCCCGTCATGGTAGTGGTGACATAGCCATTCTTTTTAGCCTTGCTCACAATTCCTTCAGCCGTGTGACGGCTGGTATAGTGAACTTCGGCCTGAGATATGCGGAATTTATGCAAGATACCAAGGCCATCAAAGAAGTGCTGTAGGACGGCTTTCGGCTTCGAACCATCTTCAGAAAGCGGCACAGTAAAGCGGCCGGCACCAACTCTGAAATTGAAGTCTGTTAGCATCATGGCTCCGATCTTGCGACAAACTACAAGCCCTGGCTCTATGCTAACCTCATGAAGGTACCGTCTATCCAGGCCGGCCAAGAACCTTTTGTTGGGCATTTTACTTCATTTGGGGTTTCCGGAACATCCCTAAAATATGGTGGCAAGTATTTTAGATCTTCTTCCGGAATGAAGTAGTTATTGTAACCCTTCTCAATCGTTGCGCTAACGGACGCCATTGTTGCTGTCGCGTATAATTGTTGGTTTGGTTTGTAAGATTTTCTTGAAACTTGTTTGCTCTGAGGTTATGTGCCTCTAAGAGCTATTGATGTCTTTATACCATTTCGGTCAGCAGAGGCGGAGTGTTAAGAGCCCTTTTACTTAATGTATTACCACAATAAATCACGGAACATCCGTTCTTGCCCCGGACAGTTCCAAATGACCCTGCCTCTTGTAGCAGAGCGGTTTGTGAAAATCTGGGGCCAATCAAGGTTGAGTTGCTTATTGCATCGAAAGGATAATATTTTATTCGACAGCGATCTTTTCCAAATATCTAAACTTTGCTGGTCATTCTCAGATCAACACTAACATTTTTTCATCTCCATGTCATACTAAATAGTCACATGTGCAACAACCTTAAGCATTCAAGCTATGGGTGACAAATCTGCCACGCCTTTGTCAGTAATAGATAGTCTCTTTTGCAGCATTGATCACAACCAGTGCCACGGTTTGCCGCTCTACCCCCGATACACGGGAATGTTCCGATAATACCCCGAACCTCTCTGGTTCGTGGGGATGGTGATATTCTCAATTTCAAGATATTAGCACCGCTGTTTGAACTGAAATCATGAGGATTGTTGGCGCCTGATGGCTGACTAAGCGGAAGTTGGCGATGAAGACGACTCAAACATGATGTCAATCTTGACAAGGGCTCCGCTCGGTCCTCGGCCTCTCGGCACATACGTGGGGTAATTACTAAACGCCATCTCCTACTGGAGGTTATATTCTATGAAAACAAGCTAAACCCTAGCGCATAGGTACTAAGTTATGCTGCTTCGTCGGATCTGCCACTCACTTGTCAACTCGCATAGATCCAAGTGCGGGGTGAGGGCGGATACTACAGCCGGGAAATCTGGATCCCATTGGATCTTGCTTTTTACCTTTTTGTTGAGTTGACCTCGTGTCTCGCACTCGCTTATTTCTTGGCTTCGGGACTGACACGGGTAACTTTGGATCTGCATTGCATCCAACCATCAAGACCCCATAAATCTCCGTGTCTCCCGGCTTATCCAAACCCTATGATTGGCTGGGAGGGAAAACAAGAGCAGAATATCGCCTACTAGACTCCTCGGATCCCAGTACAAGTTGGCCGCCTTAGCCTAGACTTGATGCGCCGCTACAGGTAACTTGTGAATAAAAGTTGTATTTCTCAAACCAACTCTAGCTACTCGACCCCCCCACCAAAGCAAATCTCATCAGCTCTCGTTGGTTACCCATTTTCCATGTAAAATCATAAGCCAAGACCATTCGAGATCCCTTCTCTCCATTATCTCGCCCACTCTAATTATACCTTCACACTGTAAACTCTCGATGCCAGTCAGTCGATTAGAACCCGGTGGCGCCAATCAAAGCCCCTTCTGTTTAGTAGAAGACGGTTCATTTTCAGCGATATCATCTCCTACACTCTTTCTGTCGGACCCAAGACGGAAGGGGTAATCACAGACCACGCGCGGACAAGTGGTTCGGTTGAGCTTGACAGAAAGTACAGAGCGACTTTGAGCTTCACCAGTAGCACCATCAGTCGCGGAAGCAGAGTCATTTGTCACTGGACTGGAGGCTTTGATCCGAAATGCATGCAAAATACGGCCAGGGCACAGCTCATTGCCGTGCCAAATGCAGTTGGCACAGCGTCCACCCATAAAACCCGAAATGGACCAGCATTGGTGGTAAGGCCACAAAACATGCTCTCTGTGATTGGTGATCGTGTTCATCCAAATCTTAGAGCATCCAGGACATATGAGGGGGTTCTTTTCGCCAAAAAATGCCACGATGAGCGACTTCATCTTTTGGGGACTGGAAAGGAGCTCTTTGATGAAGTAGCCGTGAGGATGAGCGATTTGGGCCGGGATGTAGACTGGCTGGAGACTATTTCTCAACAGGATGTCCAAGTTATCCTGTACATCAGTGTCTGGGAACGAGAGCTGTTCAATGAATCGCTTGGCTGCCATCTTCTCATTCGTATCATCACGAAAGGCCAACTCGACGTACAGCGGCATGTTCAGATGGTCGAGGACATAAAGTCCGCAGATCCATATTGCAAGGTGCCTACCGATCTACAAGAGTCAGTATTGGCATCGAACAAATAAAAAGAAAAGGTCAAAATCTTACCAACAGATGAACCGGGTTCTGCATGTCGTCCTCGTCCAGCATAACATCCCCACGTCCCAGCGGCTGAATGCCAGCGTTTGCGATAATTTCGTCGAGGTTGACATGCCGTAGCGTGTCTTCAGGGTGAGGGAGCCGCTCAACAATCGCCTCGATGGGCATTTCATCAAAGGCTTCCAGGGTTTCTTTAGAGAGAGGCATGGTGGCGGACTTTGGGCGAGCGGGTTATGCCCTGTGGTGAGGCAGACGACTCTTCAAAAAATAAAAATAAGGAAAGGTTTTGGCGGAACACGAGAACAAGGGAGGGAGCAAACAATAACGAGCACACCTGATTACCAGTGTTGCCAGTTGTGATGAAAAGACGGGCAAACAAAACCAGCAAAATCTCACAATTCGGAATCCTACGAGGGAATTGCACTGGAGCTGCCGCCATCCATTGAATGAGTACACGATGGCCGCAATCATTTGCGCCCGTCAGTATCACGACTTCGATGCAGAATATGAAATTAGCCGTAGGGTAGGGAGTGGCATGCGCATGTTGAGTTTAAAAATCTAATTTAACGAGCGGGGTTTTTTGCACAGCACCCGCCATCTGCAAAAGCTTTCTTGCTGACAGTTTAGATATAAAATATAGGATAGCTTTAGAGTACACTAATAACAAAACCGAAAAATGGATTCCAGGTAAAGGTGGACCACTTCAAACTCGTTGGTAGGATATAGAAAGGTGCAATAAAGTCCAGCCATTATTGTTCAATTCAGAGTCCTAGAATTGAAAACGATCGTAGAATATATCACTGGACAATGGAAACTCGGGCGAGATTTAGAAACCGACAAAGCTGAGCAGAAGGGCGCGACCGTTTCTTGGTGCGGTGCCAGCAGCATGTGAATCCAAGGAGTCTACGCCTCAACCCAGTTTAATACATGCTTAAGCATGACTCTCCATGAAAAACATAAAATACAAAAGTAATACTTGAGCAAAATAGCCATTATTTCTATAAATATTCATGACATCAAGACTAGCGATGTCTTATTTCACTTGCTGGGCGCCACCTTGTGACTTTGGCGCCTTGTTGTTGTCAATGTATCTGATTGGTTGCCCATATCCCTGTCAGCTGATCCTTGACCTCTCAGCCCTGCTTTGCTCAATAGATTTCCCAAACATCAACTGCCAAACCGGTCGCAAATATGAATAGAAAACTCTCATCCAATAGCTCCACAAGTCCGCGCTCGTTTCATGGACCAACTCATGGTCACAACGTGTTGGCTGGCATCAACGTCTCGGGCAATGCCACCTTTAATGCCAACTTCAATGACGCAGCCCAAAATCGTTGCCTCGCCGATCTGAGGCTGACAGACCCACGCGACGATAAAAAGCGCATTGAACAAACCAAAGGTGGTCTTCTCGAGGACTCGTACAAATGGATTCTTGATCACAGCGACTTTTGTCAATGGCGAAATGGCAATACGGACCGGCTTCTCTGGGTTAAGGGCGACCCAGGAAAAGGCAAAACGATGCTCCTGTGCGGGGTCATTGATGAGCTCAAAAAAGATCCCAACATTCATCTCTCATTCTTCTTTTGTCAGGCCCTAGATCCTATGTTGAACAGTGCTACTGCTGTTTTGCGAGGCATTCTTTACATGCTCATTACCACAGAGCCGTCACTGATAGCTCATGTCAAATCGAAATATGACAATGCTAGAAAACAGCTTTTTGAGGACGGAAACGCCTGGTTCGCCTTGACTGAAATCCTCATAGACATCTTGCAGCAGCCAACCCAGCCTGATCGGTATTTTATTCTTGATGCTCTTGATGAATGTATCACAAATATGCCGCTTCTACTTGATTTTATCGCTCAAACAAGCTCTTCGCATCACGCAAAATGGCCAGTATCTAGTCGTAACTGGTCAAGTATTGAGGAGGCTTTACAAAAAGATCAACACGACATTTCTCTGTGTCTTGAGCTAAATGAAGCATCAATCTCTCATACTGTCGATGCCTATATTCAATACAAACTGAGCGAACTAGTACGGCGAAAAAAGTATGCCGATGCAACGCGAGATGCGGTTCATCAACACTTAGTTGCCAATTCCCAAGATACCTTTCTCTGGGTATCCTTGGTTTGTGAGCAGTTGGCAGACCCTAATGTCAGAAAATGGCAGACCCTAAATAAGCTGAAATCATTTCCACCCGGTCTGGATGCACTATACGAGAGAATGGTGAAACAAATTCAGGCATCAGATGATGCAGACTTTTGTAAAGAAATTCTGGCTGTTATGTCAGTTTCTTATCGTCCCATTCGCCTTAAGGAACTAGTCGTCTTTGCCAAGTTTCTGGATGATTTTCAGAATGATCCAGAGAGTCTGACAGAGCTCATCTGCGGTTGTGGTTCCTTTCTAACCGTCAAAGATGATGTCGTTTACTTCGTACATCAGTCTGCAAAGGACTTTCTAATAAAGGTAGCAGATCGTGTCTTTCTATCTAGCATTTCATGGCAGCACCTCAACATGTTTTCAAACTCCCTAGAGGTTTTATCGAAGACACTGCGCCGCGATATTTATAACTTACAGACTCCCGGATTTCTCATGGATGACGTCTCGATCCCTAATCCTGATCCATTAATTTCGATTGATTACGCTCGCGTCTACTGGGTTGACCATCTAGATTCTTGGTACTCCCTCCTCACTCGATCAAATGAGGAGCTTTTTGGGCCCTATAACGCCATTTCCGACTTTTTCCAACAAAACTTCCTTCATTGGCTGGAGGCTTTGAGCCTATTGGGCAACTTGCCAAATGGCGTCAGAGCGATTCAAAAGCTAGTATATCTCACAGTAGGTCTCCATCGCTACTTTCGTCGAACTTGTAAATAACGCAATACAGGAAACATCACCAATTGAGCGATTAGCAGCAATAGTTAAAGACGCGCGGCAATTTATTCTCTATCACAAGAGTGCAATAGAGATTACGCCATTGCAGATTTACGCATCAGCACTCGTGTTTAGTCCTACTCAAAGCTTGATTAAACAACGGTACAATGCCCAGGCCCCGATATGGGTTTCACTTAAACAAAGTACTAAAATAGAATGGGATGCATGTATCCAGACACTCGAGGGGCACACGAGTTACATTTTTGCAATGAAGTTCTCGCCAGATGGACATCGAATTGCATCGTTTTCAAGCGGAGGTGTCGTCAAAATTTGGGATGTGGCAACCGGCACATGCATTCATACATTTAAACAGAGTGGTCTACGCTCATTCGTGTTTTTAGCTAATGGAAGGCAACTGGCTGCAGTCGTCAAAGATCAAACTATAGATATCTGTGACCCCCCGACTGGAGAGCTTGTTCAAAGGCTACACAGGGCCGTCTCCGGCCCGGTAAATGATTATGTCAGTCTCAGGCTTTCGACGGATGGGCAGTGGTTGGCAAACAATGATAAATTAAATAATCGCATCATAATCTGGGATATAACTCGAGGTCAGCATAAACATCTTCTTGTTGGTCATAATTCGCCGGTGGAGGCTTTTGACATTTCCCCCAACGGTAAGTTCATTGCATCTGGTGCAATGGATGGTATTAAGTTGTGGGATCTCGTGTCAGGAACGTGCACCCATACGTTCGCTAAACACAATGAATGGGTGGATTCGATTGAATACCCATCTAACAGCGAAGATCATGAAGTTTTGGATTGGATTGAATTCTCATCTGATAGCAGATATCTCATATCAGTTACGGGGAAAGGGTCAATCAGGAAATGGGACATCAGGTCGAAAAAATGTGTCAAAACTATTAATTCAGACAGCCAGGACGTGGGAGACTTGTTTGTATTTTCATCAAGTGGAAAATACCTCGCCTCTGCATTCGGTTCTGAAATCAAAGTCTTTGATATGCATACAGATGACTGCCTGAGAACATTCAAGGGGCACAGATCCACTACTTCGATACTGTTCTCGCCGGATTCTAACTTGCTTGTATCAAGTTCACGCGACAACACAATCAAGGACTGGGATATGGCTGCAGAGGCCCTAGATCAGATTATCAAAGGTTATAAACCCTCAGTTCGTGTCTTTGCCGTTGCACAAGACTTTAATTTGCTTGCATTGAACTCCATTGATGACAAAATCAAGATATGGGACATATCTACCGGCCAATGTATCCGAACGTTAACGGATCTCGGCCAGAACTTAACCCACATCAACATCTCAAGAGATGGCCGATATTTGGTATCACGGACAAACACCATGATCAAGATATCAGAGCTCACCACTGGTGAATACATTCAAGCATTACAGGCCTCTTCCGATTGCTATGCCGCGGCCTTTTCATCCGACTGCAGCCGACTTGCACTCGTCACAGACCATTCAACGATCGAATTTTCGTCGATGAAAAATAAGATGATTGACATAATAATGTTAGGTTATGAGTATGGGCCAAACGCCTTGTCATTTTCCACAAATAACCAGTTTCTCGCCTCTAGTGATCCAATCAGAATACGAATCTGGAATGCGAACACAGGAGATTGTATTCATACATTTGAACATGCGCCAGATCTTGAGATAAAAGCTTTGGCTCTCTCCAATAATGGTCAAAAACTTGCAATCGCAGAATTCAGCAAAGTTTCGGTTTACGATTTGGTGACTGAAAGGTTCACCGACTCGCCCGGCACAAACATGATTAGTCGCCTCAGCTTTGATCTTATAACCGGTACCAGCCTCTTGACAAACATAGGAACGCTAGATCTTGACCAATCCGTACCCATGTCCGGTCGCATAGCCTCTGTCTGGAGTGGCTATACTCTCAGCCACGACAACAAGTGGATTATGAAGGATGGGGAGAATATTCTTTGGTTACCCCCAGAGCATCGGCCTTTCAAAATTGAACTACTGAAGTCAACTATCATTATCGTGGACCAATTGAATCGACTACTGGTAATGGAATTCCCATACTAGGATCCAAACATTGACGTACCTCGCAATCTCGAGATATTAGTCTACAATGAAGATAAACAAGATAGTTAATAAATCTAAATAAAACCAAAACTACAATAACAATAGCAGGCAAATTGATTTAATGGATCTGAATGAAAAGGTCTGCCCTGACTGGATGGGGGTTGGAATAGCAGGCTTATTTCCGGCCGGTGCCCCACGCGCTAGATCTCCTCCACACAAATGAGCCGAACCAATCATAGGGTTTACATTATTATGCCGCTGTCCGAGATCACAGGGAAGATCACAGGGACAAACATAGGGGAATTTTGAGTCAGACGCTAAACAACATACCAACTCACACCTATTTCTTTCTAAACGATTCTCTTTTCCTTCCTCCACATGAGTCATCGAATTGAGTGTGCCCTTTGAAGAGGTTGCGACGTGAAACTAACTACCAAGGAGTTTTCAACAATTTACACTCCCAAGCATTTGGACAGGATCTAACGAGCGAGCTCTTGAATACTCTCCTAACTGTTTCACTTCTGGGTTGACGCTCATCATGTTTCCGCTCTCAATTTCTTCGCCGACAAGGTCCCTAGCAGTCACCTCCATCAAGAGATTCTCTAGGTACAGTTTCCGTTGCTCCCCAACCTATTCACAAGGCGCATGGTCAATCTTTTGGGCACCATTGCCGGCTTACATCCGCACTCCTGACCAACTTTTCTTCCAGATGTCTTCTTTCTACCTCGTCCAACCGGTCCGCGATCGAAACGAAGCTCAACAAAGTCTCTTCAAACATTACTCAACCAAAATCCCAAGGTGCCTCACAGGCTATGCTCTACGCCACCGGTCTCGATGACGCTGATATGCACAAAGCCCAGGTTGGTATCTCATCCATCTGGTATGAAGGAAACCCCTGCAACATGCATCTCATGGATCTATCCAAAGTTGTCAAAGAATCCGTTGCCAAAGCTGGCCTGATCCCATATCGCTTCAACACAATTGGGGTCAGTGATGCTATTCCCATGGGAACCAGCGGCATGCGATACTCTTTGCAAAGCAGAGAGATCATTGCCGATAGCATTGAAACTGTCATGAATGCTCAGTGGTACGATGGCAATATTAGCTTGCCTGGCTGTGATAAAAACATGCCGGGTGTTGCTATTGTTCTTGGACGTGTCAACCGGCCTGGAATAATTATATATGGAGGAACTACCAAGCCCGGCTGTGGTCAATCTGGGGAACCGATTGACATCGTGGCTGCGTTTCAGTCATACGGCCAATACATTTCCGGGAATATCACCGAGGAACAGCGCTACAATATCATCCGGAACGCTTGTCCCGGTCAAGGCGCCTGCGGCGGTATGTATACCGCAAATACTATGGCCGTCGCTCTTCAGACCATGGGTTTGACCCTTCCCGGAAGTAGTAGTGCGCCAGCTGCGGACCCTGCCAAAGTCCACGAATGCGAAAACGTTGGAGAGGCGATGAAGAATCTTTTAAAAGAGGATATTCGCCCCCGAGACATTATGACCCGACAAGCATTTGAGAATGCCATGGTTGCCACCACGATACTCGGTGGTAGTACCAACGCCGTTCTGCATTTAATCGCTGTTGCACATTCAGTCGGTATTAAGCTTGAGCTTTCCGATTTCCAACGGGTGTCCGACAATGTTCCTCTCCTCGGGAATCTCAAGCCGTTTGGAAAGTGGTTCATGGCGGATATTCACAAAATCGGTGGTACTCCTAGTCTACTGAAATTCCTCCTAAAACAGGGACTTTTGGACGGCTCAGGTATAACAGTGACGGGTAAGAGTTTGAAGGAGAATCTCGAAAACGCTCCTGATCTCCCTGAAGATCAAACAGTCTTGCGCCCTCTGAGTGATCCAATCAAGCCGACCGGTCATATCCAAATTCTTCGTGGCTCTCTGGCACCCGGTGGCTGTGTTGGAAAGATTACGGGCAAAGAAGGCTTGCAGTTTGAGGGCAAGGCACAGGTTTATGATTCAGAATCTGAAATGATTGCGGGTTTGGAAGCTGGGGATATTAAAAAGGGCGAGAAGACTGTGGTAATTATCCGTTATGATGGTCCAAAAGGCGGACCAGGTATGCCCGAGATGCTGAAACCTTCGTCCGCAATTATGGGTGCCGGCCTGGGCGGTGATGTTGCTCTTCTCACAGATGGTCGATACTCTGGTGGATCCCACGGTTTCATTATTGGCCATATCGTCCCTGAAGCCTTTGTTGGTGGCCCCATCGCCCTCGTTAAAAATGGAGATCGTATTGTCATTGATGCAGAGAAGCGTGTGATTGACCTTGAGGTTTCGGAGGACGAGATGGCACGTCGTCGACAAGCCTGGAAAGCGCCAAAACCTCGATACAGCACAGGAACTCTGCGAAAATATGCTGCCCTCGTCACAGATGCCAGTTCTGGTTGCGTGACTGATGGTGAATGACAAGATTGCAATTGTTCAACGGAGCAGACATTACTTAGTCAGGGTACGGGTAATACAAGATGCTATTGTAGATCTAGCTCCTATGCGAAAAAGCACAAGATTTATTTACATGCCTGTATCAAGAAACCGGCCAATTTGACTAGTAGCTTAGTTCCTATCTGTCAGTAGGCTCAGATCAATATACACTAAATCAACCCGACCGGTGATAGTCTCAAGAATCATCATTTTATCTGTTCAACTTCAGCTATCCGAAATACATGTTCCGATATATATAGTTGTTACATCAATTAATTGGTTATGGCCTGAATTGTCAAAAACCACGCACTCAAAGATTTCCAAATTTAGATATAGAAGCTTGACAAGTTCAAAGTGCATCCCCATGTCGCTCGCTGTTCCTCTCTTCGAGCCGAGTGCTGTCATTGATGGAACTTTCGGCTCGCTCAGTCCTTAAAGTAATTTATTGCAGTTCTATCTGCGACTTGAAACTGTATTTGCAGAGGATAGAGGAGAGCCACTATGCTCTTCAATCGGTAGCTGCATGATTGACACTGGGACTGCCACTCCGGCCTCCTGAAGGGCACTTACCACGGATTCTCTATATTCCTTGACAGTTCATGATAGTGGTACCTGTCCATCATTATGTAGAGAGGTCGTGTACCCGGCTTGTACAGTGGTCTCCCGATAACTCCCGAAATCACTCTCAGGCAGACCCAGATCTAGCATGAATTCGACCATTAAACTACCTAACAACTTAATATCGTTGATCTAATTCTATTTAACTGGCCTAATACTGTTTACCAGGTTCATAGCTATCCACCGGATATCTTTGCATAGTTTTAAAATATATTCTCCAAAATGTTCATTTAACTTATACAACTCCGAGGCAAATACCTGATGGAAATTTCATTGGCCTCCTTATAGCAGAAGTCAATTATTATCAAGTGGCCTGATGAGCAAGATACCGCAATTCTGGTTGTCGACAAGACCACCATGTGCTCGTCCCTCAAACTCTCATCGTGAAAAGGTGTGTATGGCCGATTCTCAACTGGAAGCCACAGAATATTTCGACTATTCCACGTAATACAAGATCAATCTTGGTTTATTCCACAGCCAAAGTATCTTTTCCACAGCGCGATATTTGGCGTTTCGGGTGTATGACACTGAGGCCGGCCCCAATCCCTAAGATTGAGGGTGCCGCGATCCGTTACAATGTGATAAGCATTCGGCGAATACATTTGGCGTATCCTGTTAGCATGTATTTGCTTTAGCTTGCTGGTATTGATATCAAATACATATATTTTGTCGCTTGTTGCAAGTGCTAGAAGCTTTTCATCTTGGGAAAAGGTTGCTGCATGGATGTTTTCTGTATCCTCCCAAACTATTCCTTTGAGTGCTGGGTAGCTGCACCTGCGTACCCCGCCCCACATGACCCCAGCAAAAGTAAGGTGACCTTGAGTGATATTATTGACTTCTGGAATTAATGCCACTCAATTTACTATGTAATTAATTTTTTAATTAATAATGGAGTCTTAATAGCCCTTTAACGAGGCTATCAATATGTATGACGATGATAGTTTTATCTCTCTTGATGACTGCCACTGCGAACGCCCTGAGGATAACACCTGCCGGCCAACGAAGGCGCCGACCACTGACTGTGGTTATATCTTTGAGCCAATTGATCTACTAGCCCGGGCCTCTAAAATAGAAGAGCTGCCCTAAGAGCTAGTATTGTTATTCTGGAAATTTATTTCTATTTCTTTAGTGGAAAGCTAGATCTAATATATTAATAGCTAGGTTAATTATTTGCTTGAGGAGGCTAAAAGTTATAATAAATAATAGCTTTAGGTATAGTTATTAATATAAAAGTTAATTTTTATAAAAGAAATCTATATATAATTTATAATTATAATTTATATATAAATAATTAAAAAAGATTAAATTAAAGATTATTAGAAGGTTTCCTAGCCTAAGGATTAATATATTAGTTATTTAATTATTAAATAGATATCTTATAACTAATTTTAGCTTTTATTATAATACCTACAAATATTTAATTATATAATAATATAAGTAACCTTACCAAATAAAATATACAGCCAGACCTTTAGCTAGGTTAATAAATAATCTAACCTTTTATAATAAGTATCTACTTAATTCTATAATCCAAGCATAAATATTACTATAGATAAGGCTATAGCCCACTTCCTAGGAAGATCTAAAAAGACAACAACCATCAAAAATAAACCTATTCCAACCAGCTTTAAATCGTGGGTTGTAGCCCAAAAAGGCTATTTCCTTCAGTAGCTTTGGCACCAGCCAGGCCGTAAGTTCAGATCAATTGAAATAGCCCGGGGCCGCAGTCACGATATCGTTGTCAACAGTGCAATATAGCATTATGTAGATCCGGAAATTGTTGGGACTTATATCATAGCCTATATTAGGTGGGAAAGGATGTACCTTCAATTTGACGCTCTTTAATTGGCTAGACCCCCCTGTCCGTGACCCAAGTGCAGCTACCCAGCACTCAAAGGGATATGTTTTTTGGTTCTACTAACATTGTACAGTAAACAAGTATGGGATGTGATTGCCAGCCAATTCCCTTTAGGGGAGAAATTCAGATGGATGTTGGAGTCCTCATAATTTTGAAAATAATATTCATGGGCGATTTTATCCCACAGCGTTGCTCTGTTTATATCCCAGAGACTGGTCCACTTGTTGCATGCTATAGCTATCAATTCTCCATCACCTGGAGATATTGCTATAGATTGTACTCTTTCCTCCTCGAAAATATTAGGCCCGCGTCTTTTTCCATTTTTTCCACAGCAGGTAACCTGGTTGGAGAAATTCTTTGCAAGCAGGTGACTGTTTGACGACAAAGCAATCAAATCTGGGGAATCGGTTTGAGGGATATTACTAAACAAACTGACCCCGCTGGGTTTTATTTTCCAGACTTTTAGATAGTCACTTGTTGTTTCCTGTACCAACCAATTTCGGTCGCCTGACAAAACCAACTTTCTTCGTTGGCCGCTTTTGGGAGGTCTAGGCTCATCATCCTTGGGCAAGTTAAATGGTCGTTTTAACATTTCTGACACCTTCCAAATCGACACAGAGCCATCCAAGCATCCCGTGGCGAACTGTTGACTGTCAGAAGAGAAACATACGGCTGTATGGCCTTTGCCTGTTGGTTGCAGCTCCCGGTGCTGTGGAATAGTCTGAGCTTCATAGAATTGCACATTTGAACTTCCGGCGCAGAATAGTTCACCATTAGGTGAGAACGTTAGATCAGCCTTTGAGATGGGGATGCTCTCATTGAGAGTGAACCACAGGTCACGCCTGCATTCCTCAAAGTCCCACCGCCATACTTGTCTGTTTACATCAACCAGCACTAACAGATAACTGAGAGGCAAGAAACCAATTTCAGCAACTCGAGAAAGCGGTTTGTCACGTTTTAAACGCGCCTGCCGTTTACCTGTTTGCAAGTAGTAAACGTCTATACAGAATATGCCTTCGTCATAAAGAAATGTTGCCAGTAGTTGACTGTCTGATGAAAGGCAGAAGGGATTCTGAACTTCCCACTCATTAACACTCCTTCCTGTCTCCAATTCAAGCTGGTAAAGCTTGTCTAGCCGGGATGCGAGCATTAACCACCGATTGTTGGGCGAAATTTCCATGTAGATGATTTCGCTAGCATTTATATCTGTATCAAAGGTCTTTTCGAGAATTCTTGCATCTCCTGTTTCAATATATAAAACATGAAGTCTGCCATCGGGTCTCAAAGTAGCTAACCGCCGAGAATCGGATGATAGGCTCGCCCAAACCTTTTCATCCTTACCTGGCTTGGTTAGATATAGTTCACCAGTATTTGCATCCCATATTTTGAACTCTCCATTGTGGCCCACAGCAGCCACTCTTTCCCCCGTTGGCGTAAAAGCTACTGCCAGAATACTGCTCCCAAGTTTGTGGGTTTGAGTGGGTCCACTCCAATGAACTTTTGCTTGCTCGCCTTTGAGGGATATCCATTTAGGTCTTAACTCTTCAAATTGTTGACGCACTCGACTCTGTTCCGGACTGAATATTAGTGCAGATGTGTAAACTTGAAGAGGATATTCTTCAATTCCGGGTCTGAAGTGAAGGAGAAATCGGTGAGCATCTTCAATGAATGCAAAAAGCTCCTTACTCATATCTCCTCGACTATCGATCTATAGTATAATGGTTAATTCCTAGTCAACGGAAAACACCCATGCATCAACTCACAGCAAGCAATCGTTTCAACTTCACCAAAGCGGTTACTCCAAGAGATAAAGCACCATTGAGACTGAGAGCCTCGAGCCAGAAGAGGAATTTCTTTTTGAAAAACTGGTGCACTATATCATCGTCTTGTATGTCTTTCTCGTATTCCTTTTGGGCCGTTTGATTTCGAATCGCTTCAAGTAAGTGCTCGGCCCAGTAAAGACATGAATAACGTATACCTCTGAGGGGGTCTGATCCACTACTCGGATAGTCTGCCTCATTGGTACGAACTCCAGGATGACCTAAGGTATAAATATCTTGTTTTAAAACTGTCAAAGCATCTAGGGATCGCATAAATATCGTGTGATGCCGATGATGTATCCCGCGTGGAAACAGAAATTTTGCCTTCTCATTTAGCAGAAACTCTTTGGCCGATTGGTGAACAAAATATATCGTATCATCCCGTAAAGTTAAAAAAAAACCACAGTCTTTGACCCTATCAGCTATATCTTGCTAGTCGTCTAGATTCAGCAGGGATGCGAGCTCCTTTGTCGAGAGAGGTTTATATACAGCGGATGCAGTCGCAAGGATTTTCATATTTATTCCCGACGTAGGAATCTGATTCATCATTCGTTCGTATAATTTGTCTAATCCAGAAGGAAACTGGCTCATCTTTTCTTCGAGATAGTAACTCCGATATTTTTCAAGGTCTTGGCAAACCAATGCCACCCAAAGGAATGTTCCATCCGCATGGGATGACAGGTAACTTTTGATGGTATCGTATCTTTGCCTGCAATTCTTTTCATCGACAAGTTTAGTTAATCGATGGTGAATATATATCTCAACAGCCAGTGAGACAGAGTTTGCATTAAGCTCGAGTGATAGTGAGTGCTCTGTTATCTTATTTAAACGCTCTTCGATGTTCCAGTGGTTACGGCTGGAAACAATCCACTTTGCCTTCGATGATGATCTTAAAATAAGATCCAGGAGATCCTTAAGACCCGTCGAGCACTCGTCAAGTGCATCAATAACAAGATATGGAGTGGATGGGGTTAAAGCATCCAACATACTGTCGAATACTTCCGACATTGGCCAAAACGAGTCGCAGCTTGTGGGATCAATAATAAATGCGTCGTGATATTTTTGACGTAAATGGTAAAGAAGTGGTCGTCTTTGATATACCAAGAGATATACGAGGCCACGCAAGACGGCCGTAGCGCTATTACGGTTCGGTTCTGTTGCTTCGCAAAAGAAGTAGGATAAGACAGGGCCATTGGCATTAGACAGCCTTATTTGCTTTTGTAGTTCATCGATGATACCGCATAGCAACATGGTTTTGCCTTTGCCCGGATCACCTTTGATCCAAAGTAGACAACGTTCTTCCTCATTGCGCCATCGTTTGAACTCGGGCGTATCAAGAATCCAGACATATGACTCTTTCAGAAGGCCACCCTTTGTACATTCGATACGGTACTTGTCCTGTCGTGGGTTGGTAGTAGATTGGAGGCTGGTAAGGCACTTGTTAGTGAGAGACTCTTCTGTCTCCCCGTATTGGTTGATATTTCCAACGTGCACCGAAGAACGGCCATCAGCCCTGATGCGTTCCACTTTAGCAGTTGACATAGTGAAATTGAAAAAAGTCGCGCAGTCATAGAATCAATTCATGTACGTTGGCCGCCGATAGGCCTACTATTAATATTGTGATCCCAACATATACAAAAGATGTGCCACTTTTCTGTGCTGGATGTCGGAGTATCGGCAGAAGGACTGTGATGAAATAAAGGAACGAGGGTTGCCTCTTCCTTTTTCAAAACGTCAAAATGAGGGATAAAAATTGTCAGCGAGGTGTAGAGGAATTTTAGCTGATAGGGTACAGCTTGATGAAGTAGCCTTGCGTGTTGTCAGAAATTCAGAAGCCACAGTCAGCCATCCTGAAGGTACAGTACAATCCCTGAAAGTTTGTACCCTGTCTGTCTACCTTTTCCTACCATCTTTCAGCTAAATTATAAATAAATAATTATTATATAAATAAAGTAAATAAATAATTTATATATAAAATTTATTATTATTTATTTATGTATTTATTTTCTTTTTTTATTACTAATTTAATATCTTCAGGTGGTTGAGTTTTAAGGTGAGGATGTCACACAGGCACACTCTGTCAAGGGGTGTATTGTACTGTGGCTGTGCATCTGCGCTAAGCGTGGCGACACAGATCAAAAATGATTGGTACGGCTAAATGAGGACTTCGTGCACGTATTTCTCTGCGCATTACAAGGTCACCATTCAAACGAGTTTGTGAAATGGAAATAGCACATTGGACACATATGAGTGCCCTCTCCTTTAAGAGGCTGCTCTAAGTAGAATTGGTCGCCCGAATGAGCCGAATGGCTGATCAGCAGGCTGTATACACTTGTGCGTGGTCTGAAATTTTCCAATGCCCCACATGTTATGCTGAGCGAGTGCTCATGGCCAGATCTTTTATCTCAACAAAACTAAGCAAGGGATATATTATTGCGATAGCCTTGTAAATATAATCTATATTTCTTAAATTTTTATTTATATGATTTACTATAATACAATAGCCTGGGACAACGGAAAATTTGTTGCTCTAGTCATTGTGAGCTTCAGTCTTGGAACTGTCTCTTACTTTCAAACAAGACCCAAAATTCAAGTGTAAAGAAGAACCTAATCTCAACCACGAAGATTAAATACTGTCCAAAAGTTAGCCACATACTACTTTCTATGACGTTCCAGATTTCGAATTGTCGCGATGCAGCAAAAAACTGCTGGAGCAAGTGCATACTGCCTGTTCTAGGGTAGCTAGCCTTCGACATCAATGTGTGGAGCCAAAGATTGACTCCATAAATTGCGAATGGGCCAATAAGAGAGGCCTCCCGTCAATGAGAAATTTCCACCTAGTATCCACAGCCATAGGATAGGGACTTTGTTGTCACTTGGCAACCCCTATTCACGATAATGAGTTCATGAGCCAGTAAGCATATATTGAGCTACGAAAACGGAGACAAAGTGAATTATCTAGATCAGATATGTCACAGATGCACCATTTCGGAGGAGAGAATCGTCGAATGATGCGAGTTATCTGCCTCTTCGTTCCTCCTACTGACAATACCCGAGGTGTGAGGAATTCTGCCGAGGGAGATGAATGAATTCGAAGTAACCATAACCTGAAGCACACTAAACTGGACTTCTTTCGGCCAAATTCCCCACAAACGCACAGGTCAATGGCTATCTGGTCGGGTCCCCGCCCCGACACGTGGTGCACTGATCTAAGAGATAGCAAATAGCCGTAGCGCGCAATGGTAGGCCTCCGATGATAGATGGTTTGGATCGTGGCCAATGGGTGAGTCGCTTTTCCGCGGTAGAATCTTGTGGGGAGGAAAGGCCTGGGCGTTTGGTTGCGGCAGACGCACTGATGCCAAGGAAGCTGAAAAAGGCGCTGACGCGTGTTGTTGGGTTGGGAACGCAGATAATTTTGTTCACGAGTAAGTTTGGCCATTGTGATTAAGAAAATTATGTATTGTGGACATTAATATTTATTATTCATTATTACGTTTAAGAGGCAGGCCTAGGCTGCTCGACTAAGTCTGTGGTGCTCGTGTGAGCCACAAGGTTTGGCTTTGAATCAAGCTGATAGCTCTCTAGAATAAATTCTGGATCTGAATCTGCATTATTACGCGCGGACGGCTTTCTAGACCGTGAACTGGCAGCGTTGCTGTGGCCAGAATTACTCGGGTAGCCACTGCCCGAGCTGAAGTTGTATGTAGACGGCTTGGGGTCGCGAAACAAGTATCGCAGCTTCTTAAGAGCAGGCAAGCAAGCACAGATTAAGCCAGATGCGATCTCGATGCCAGACCAATAAGCCAGAGGCGCCACACTCCAGGTGCGGTTTCGCGTGTTGCGCAGAGGAGGCACAGCCTGCAGCCGCAAAAATGTGACCAAGGTAATTCTGTTTGAAGAAAAAAGGGGTTAGTTAATTGTCTACGAGCCAACAATGGAAAAAGAATGGGGAACGTACGCAGATCCGAGAACAAACATTCCGATGACGGAAAATTTCTTGTCCACTCTCATGTGGAGCCCCTTGACCATCCAGACGGCCATGGCGAGTGTAGCTACATCCAAAATGATGTTGAGGATAGAGTGTGCCCAAGTAATGTGGATGATGCTCAGGCAAGTACCCTGGTGTATGCCATCCCACTGATTCCAGAAGTAATCGACAGGCTTGCACTGGAAGGAATCGGTAAATACAAATGCAGCACCGATTGCTGCATTTGCGATCATGGCAGCGTACACTACACGGCGGAATGCGGTCGTGTTGAAGATGCGGAGGTAGAAGCATAGAATCGACATGCGGATAAACATGTTGCTGAGTTTATATCCTGCTGTCGAGGCGTAGAATGCCTGATGATGGTTAATATTGCGTTGGCGGATTGACATTGAGGTGTGTTACCTTGAAGACTTTGTCCTGATCTTCGAATGGAACTTTCCAGGCATCTCTTCCTAGTCCATATTGTGCAGCTATAGCCAAGAATGTTAGCAAAGGAAAAAGACTTCGGCAATGGATGTCTACAATACATACCAATATATTGACCGATGGCTGCATCAGTTGTCACAAGCTGAGAAAGACTGTTAGCAGTTGCATCTGGGGTTTGCATCGGTCAAGACTCACGACAGCAATGACAATGGTCCAGTCATCCCAACCAATCTCTCCTGCAAGTGCCCTGAACTTCAGAACCACTCTACATCCGATAATGGCAGAAGAGATTAACATGGCGGCAACGACGTAGATTCGGATGCCGACAGAAATATCCCGATCCGGCACACCACAGATGATGGAGGTGATGTTGAGAGCCGTAAGTGCCTCCTTCATTGTGCAAGAGTCGTAAAAGCATGGCGAAAACGTCTCCTCAAACCCCTCTTCCTGCTTGTATCTGCATGAAATCGAGGAATCATTTTGAGGGGGCGATGGATCGAAACATGCCAACTGGGGGGGCAAGGGTTAGCGTTTGTAAGGTCCACTGTTAAGATGGTGACATACTGCGCATTTAGGTAACAGAGCATCTGTAACCTGTGAGAAAGCTCCCGCAAAAAGCAGGCACAGGACAAGCCCCAGCTGCAACCGAATCTGCATCTTGAATACCTCAATGTGACAGGACCACTCCGGCCACCAATTGCGGCATCCATCAACGAGTTTATAAGACAGACAAGATGATCCAGAAGCATGCCGCTCGGGCCTTTTCTGTTGGTGGTTGGCGCGGATGCGGCTGGTGCAGAACCTGGCAGCGGGCTGGCCAGCGATCAGACGTCAGTGGATGCGTCTGAATGGCCATGAAGAGGACGAGACTACTTGCTGCACACCGCACTACCATGGCGTTGCCACCGCCCTAACCACGCAGGGGAGAGTGTAGGGCTGCTCCATCCCACGTTGGCTGGCTGTAGCATTCAACGGCGCTGTCTCATGTCCAGGACAGGCGCGCTAACCCTACGGGATCATTAAGGACTTGGCATCGGGCACAACTCAGGGAACCCACTGGAATTATGCTCAAATAGAGTATATTTTGGCCGATGGCTATTGATTACGATGGACCCAGACGAAGCCTGCAGGGACATAGCTCGTTGCTAGCATACGCTCCGGCCACCACTAACATCAGCCGCTCATGGGGCCAGCACCCGCCGTGGGCCGCCGGACCGTTCATCAAACAACCCGCCAACAGGTCCAGGGATTTCACCTGATATGTCCAGAGTCATGTCAACCCCGCTTCGCTGTCAGTTGCTCCGAATAGTCGCAATCGGCCCAGGTAAATTTTGAATGACATCGCCAACTCTGGCGGCCGTCACGCCTTTGCCGCGATTCGCGGGGCAGCCCGGCGTGTCAACTTTGTCCTGACTCGGATCATGGCGTCCGCCGTCTCCTCATTTCCCACGTGGATCTCATGCTGACTCTCCACCACGCATGACGTGAGTCTCCACATGAGTCCCGACACGAGTCTTGTTTTTGCTTGAGATGTGAGTACAGAGAGCGAACCAATGCAATCGTTTTCCGCGTCCTCTTGAGCGGACCCGTCGGGACCCGGCCCTGTGGACCTCCTGCATCCTGGTGAAGATCCCTCTAGCGCCTTGGCGATTGATGCTGGAATTCATTGGTCAGTTTGGGACGAAATATGCCCGACGCATCATGGGTAATTCCCGCTTGGCCCCCCCACGATGCGTCTAGCCTGCGCTCGGACACAGCACATCTTGAGGATGAAAGCACTGCTGCGCTATGTCAATTCATGGTTCCTGACCCAAAGTTCTGGGAATAAGGTGCTAATGCATTTGCTAATCCCTAGCCACCGGCTTAGACTTGAGCTTGGGGCAGGTGGATTCTCATGGCCGCCTCCCTGTGGATCGAATTTTGGGGGCGGCTGACTCGTGAGTCCATTCCCACTGCCGGTCAGATATGACAAGCCACAACGTGTCCCTGATTAGACTTGGCAGCGCACATGGGCGCCTTCCCTTCTACGTAGTCAGATCATTCCGAAAATGAGAACTAAGGAGCGGTGGTCCCATGCCACGTAAGGCGTCCAACTGTTTGTTGGTTTCCACTCTGCGCTCAAGCACCTATACTTTTACAAAAGCTGGCCACATGCTGTAACCTACCTGGTTTCTTCAGGCTGCGTTGTAGCCCCATGTAATTCAGAATGGCCAAACACTCTCTTTCTCTACGCTCATTTGTGTTCCTCTTTGCCACACAGGCAGCTTCCCTTCCTTTACTGGACTCGCTCGTGAAAACAGTGACGACCGCTGTGACGCCTGTCACGGACACGGTCAATAATGTCACCACAGCCCTGACGGATACGCTCACTCCTTCATTTTCGCTTAAAGACTCCAACGCAACTCTGAGGTCTGCCGGCATCTTGCTGAAGCAGACCAACTTTCTATATGGCCCTGCAGTCGGTGGCGGCCCCTATTTCCCTACTGGAGCCCTCGGTCTGGCCAAGGTTGCAGCAGATCAAGCCCTGATTGAACCTGAACTGCTGCCTCAAACCACATTGGTCACGCTCGATGTCGCCGACGCAACGACGAATGCGGCCCAGTACAATGGATTCAAGACGCTCGATGACTATACTCTCTTCTACAAGAACCAGCTAAAGAGAACACTTCCCAATGGCCCCGAGACTGGTGCTCTCACCAACTATACTCAGGATTTGTTCTTCTCCATGGAGCGCTTGGCAAACAGCCCTTACATGATTAGACGACTGTTCCCAGCTTCGGATACCTTGCAGTTCCAAGTCGATGATACTATTGCGAAGAATCTCGCCGGATTGACACTGCAGCAACTGTTCCAGGCTGGCCGTCTTTTCTACGCCGATTATCGAGCCCACAAGAATCTGATTCGAGCCCCACGATATGCGGCAGCATGCGACGCCTATTTCTACATTCACCCGCAATCTGGTAGCGCACCACTTTTATTTACCTGAGACCAATTCCCAGTGTTGACCTTTTGTTAGGACAATTTCTCCCTCTGGCCATTCGTACCAATGTCGGCGCCAACTTGATTTACACGCCCCTTGACACCGCAAACGACTGGCTGCTGGCCAAGATCATGTACAATGTCAATGATTTCTTTTTTGCCCAAACATCGCATCTGGCTAGCACACACGAGGTCTTGCAAATTGCCTACATGGCCGCAATCCGAACCATGAGCGAGAACCACCCCATTCTAGGCGTGATGAACCGTTTGATGTACCAAGTTTTTGCCATTCAACCTCTTGCTTTAGTATGTTTACGTCGGAAAGCGAAATAGAAACCGTACACGGTGGATTTGTACTAATAGTGAAACTCTAGGCCGTTCTATTCGCTCCCGGAACAGTCTTTGACCAGGTGTTCCCATTCACTGGTTTATCCTCCATGGACTACGCCACAAGCCTGTACCAGAACAGCACTCAAGGTCTTTTCCGCTCAAACTACTTCTACTCCAACCTCCAAAATCGCGGACTGATCAATTCGACCGTTGGCCCTAATCTGTCATCATTCCCATTTTTGGAGGACGGCGCGCCCATCTACGCGTCGCTTCGAACGTTCATGACCACTTTTGTTTCATCTTACTACGCCAGCGATGCCGTTGTGAAGGCCGATACAGAGCTTCAAGCCTGGGTACAAGAAGCCCAAGGCCCCGCCCAATGCAGGGACTTCCCAACCATCACGTCCGTCAACGATCTTGTGGATGTCATGACTCACATGGTCGGTATAGCAGGCTCTATTGTTTCGAATGTGGAACTGACCAATTTGCAGGCTCATTTGGTGTCTCTCTCGCATCATGCAGTCAACACAAACGACATCATCGCCATCTCTGCTACGATTCCCTTCCATCCATTGGCTCTATACAAGGACCTTCCTACAACCAAGGGTGTCACCGACGTGGCCTCATTCCTCCCACCACTCGACAAGATCTTGCTTCAATATTACTCAGGTGCATTATTTGCGCGCCCGCTGCTTGTGGGAAGTAACCGCACCCTCGTGAACATGTTCAACGACCAGTCGATGCTGAACCGCACAAATTCTCAAACACGGACGGCCAACACGAAATTTATGAGTGATATGCAAACCATCAGTTCCAAAGTAAGCTCCAGGCAGTTTGATGCCAATGGACTGAGCCAAGGCATGCCGTTTGTTTGGAAAGGGTTGGACCCCAACGTCATACCCTGGTCCGTCTCTATCTGAGCTATACACAAAGGATGAGTGAAAGGATGGGACATTTTAGCATAAATCCATATTGATTAATATTAATTAACTTTTTAATGACTGCCAGCACAAATATCATCGCTTCAATTCTGTAACTGCTAGGCTAACCTCTCAGCACCAAACAATGACTCAGATCGGCTCGGTCAGAATGCGGCGATCAGCCAACCCCTCATGTTTTCGACATAGTGACGGTGAATGTGGGAGGATTGAGCAGAAACAGAAGTCAGCGATCTTCACTAATGCTGCCAAGGTTCTACCGAGATTCAGGAGAGATTCCACTTGGTCGGACATGGGAAGGGCACGCACAAGGCTGCAGTAAATTATTAGGAAAAAAGGTCTCTGGTCAGCTAATCCTGAAACCTGTCCTGTTCTCCAGGTGGAAACAAATGAATTAAACCCATGGATTACGCTGACGCACAATCTTTCTCTTTGACAGTGGATTAATCGTGGAGAGCGGGCGCTCCAAAACGAACTGTGCTCGTATTTCCCTTAGTTCCAGGTGAGTCCTTTGTACTAGTCCGTAAGAAGCCTGCTAAAATAGATTTGGGAGACTAGCAATATTGTCAACACTCGGGGCGACGTCATTGATCGACACGATGATCATCTTATTTAAGCGGTAACGGATATGACGGATGTATGTGCGTTGAATTTTCTCCGATGCAGGTGGCTAGCCAGTCTCGCTTTCTTGACAGTGATATGGAGGAAGGAAGGGCTTGATACGATTCTTGAAATAATGTATCTCTACTCTTGTCCCGTCATTCCCCGACGGCCTAGTAAATAAATAAGTACTACGGGAATAAAAAAAAAGCAACGGAAATAATGTAGAACTAAATTCCTCTAAATATTTATCCATCTACGTTTTCTTTTTTTTTTTTTTTTGGGTAAGAAAGCGAACGTTCAGTGTAGTTGAGTTCCAAAATATCCGATTTCAAGAAGTCATAGAAGGATAATCTTCCAAAGATGCACTATACTTTCCCGGGTGAATTTCTGGATAAGTGTGAATTTAAATCGCCATCCCAAGAGAACCTCAGCCACGGACTTCTGAACATAAATGTGGGTCTACATTGCTGTCAACGGGAAATTCGGCCACAATCCCGTGGTGGTTGGTGTTACAGAGCTAGAGGCTGCTGCTTCATAATCAACTAAGACGCCCATGTTGGGCCGGATAAAGGATTGTGAACACGCCCACTTACCGATTCGTAGCCCCACCGTGTAAAAAGATCGACAGTGCAATTTGAGGGGCAACAACATCGATTGCTGTAGATGACCCCGCGCCAATACTAGAGGAGATTTGGCGAAGCTAGCCAAGTTCTGGCAGCAGTAAATGCCACTCAATACGGAATGGGCACACATTTGGGCTATGATCATATTTCCATTTTTATGGCTCATTTACAATGTTACATTGAACAGTGTTATCGCAGACTGGCCAGTCTCCTCGCCAACGAACCCTTGCAACCATCACGCTTACCCTGTAATACAACACATGATTGGCTGAGATCACGGCCCCCAATCGCGAATATCTGCGGTCGACCACATTTGGTTATTTGTTTACTGGCCAGGATACTCGCGCTCCGTCAACTAGACTCGGGAGCAGCTACCCTGTATTCTACATTTGACATTGCACTTTTTGTCTTGATATTGCTGCAATCCATACTTTTTCTGATCGCAAATTTATGCTTAAGGTAGGCTTTCACTCTTGTTACATATCATTAATTAAGCTAATAATTGAGGTTATGATAGCTTTCCATGCTTTCAAAAACAAGCCATTTCTGCCTGTATTGAACCATAAGCAAGAAGAAGAAATATCGCACCGCCCCTCATTTATTTAAGTTAACTGAAATCGTCTTGGATTGGTGCTGAAATCATGAAGAAGAACGATGTTGTCGCAGTAATCATTATTCTTTTCATGGCGTTCATGTTGGTGACATCAACTTTCTACGTATATATTCCAGGGAGAGCGATAACACATTGCAACGGAATCGCGAAGAATAGAGGTGGCTCCAGCATCGACAATATATATCGACAATAATATGAGAAATACAATTGCCCCCCAAATCCCCAAGAATGCTTTCAATGAGAATGCTGATCATAATATGGTAGCGGTTGATGGTGTGAGTACTACAGTCAATGATATCTAGCCACATGCGTATTTCTCTCAAGATAGATGCTGAAATAATGATGGGAAATTTTCATATATATCGCTTACAAAGTGCCAGAAATGACGAGCCTTCCTGTCATAATGCACTATCAATAAATTAATATTCCGCTTGCTCGCGGACCCGCCTGTACGTGAATACTCATAAGCACACCACCTGTTTACGAAAATGGCATGATCGTAAGTGGTGAATCATTTAGAGTCGAAAGCGACACACATTAGTTCTCGATACCGTGTTGATATGGAGGAAAGCGGTCTCGCATGACGAAAATAACAATACCTAGCATCAATCCTCCAGAGAAATGCCCAAGTCCTGATGAGAGCTCTTTAGTAGGGCCTAAGATCAGAAGGTCAAATTGGAAGCAGCAGGCAAGTTGACGGGTTCACTATGAATCTCTGCGAGCGTGGTTATTGGATAAGTAGAACTTGTGTCTAAGCTGAATGTCAGAAATCTTTCGTCAGATTTATCATTAAATAAGGTTTCATTTTTGAGTATTTCGGCAATTCGAGCTGCTGTTTAGGCTATTATCGCTTTTCCAATGTGGCTGAATGGTCATTGGCCACGGATGCTGTGGTGGGTTGAAGACGCTTAAAAGTTTGATTGGATCGTCTAATAAGACTAGCGATTTCAGGCCGCAGCCTTTGGGTAGAAATACCTGCTCCAATTGTGGAATTCAAAATTTGTTTCTTTCACTTGTATGAAAAAGTCGACCGAATCTCGTGTAACACAATATTTCTGGATGATGGCCATGGAAACAACAACAGCAACAGTCGCCTCGCATGGCGGCCTTTTTCCCTACTTTTCGATGCTACCGTTGGAGATACGCACTCTTATCTGGCATGCTGCTATCGACACTGCCCAATCCAATCGCACCATTCATCTCGGAATCAACATGTTGGGCAACTGGATTTTCCACAGATGTGATATCGACAATGGCGGCTTTTGCGGCAAACATTGGGTGTGCAGGGACGACAGTTTGGAATCACCACGATGCCATCGGGCTACATGCCTCGAGGATGCAAACTTTTTAACAACAGACAAGTACCCAGAACCGGAGGACAAAGACTCCCGCGAGGCATTTCTGAGTCTAAGGCTTGCTTGCCACGAATCTGAAGATATATTTTTGAAGAGATATAGCCGAAAATTGCTTGTTTACCAGGGGAAGCTAGGTCCGGATACCAAGACTCGCTTCATGCGATACTGCCCTGACAACGACGTTCCCGTTCTCTCATGGATGTCAATTCTCTGGTTTGGACACCCTGCTTCAAGCGCACCGGAAGATCATTTTCTACGCAACAACTGCCCGGAAATGCTGTCAAATTTCCCACTAAACGTGACGCGCTTTCAAGAATTTCGTCAAGTCATTTCTTCCTTTTCGCGTATTGGATTCCACTACTTTGGATCGCGCAACGGCCGTCAGCGCGAAGAGCGGATGGCTGAATTTGACATCGAAGCTTTCAATTATTTCATGCCGTTTTGCGAATCCCTTGAGAGTCTATACATTTGGCTTGATCCCGAGATCTGGCCTGAAGCGCACCAAGGTAGAAGAATCCGAGTTGATGATATTCAGAAACTGAAAACCGACGATGAGGATGTGCGAGCTCTGATAGTCGACGCCCGCAAATTCATGACCGGATTCAACGAACAGTCGGGTCATCATTCAAAGTCTATTACGGACTGCGATGGCCACTGGGTGCCGAAAGCAAATCCTATCACGCAAATTGGATGTTATGCTCCATCGTCTTGGTTATGAGGGTGTGAGCTGGCACCTTCAACAGGAACTCTACTTTAGAATGAAGTGAATTGGGCTCTAGAGAAACGCAATGGCCCGAGTGAGTTGACAAGTGTTAAGAAGACCATGAGAGTCAGAATTACTAGGAAGATGAAACATAAAAAGACTAACCAGCGTCTTACAATAACATCTACAATACCAGATGGATATATGTTTGATGAAAATGGCCATCGACAATACAGGTTAATTTCACGTCATCCTTTTTGTGTCCTATTTTGCTCTACACTCTGCGTCCTTGATATCATCTTATGGAACGATTCCCACGATTCCATCGCCAGAGTGATACTGAAACCGCTCATTTTTCGTCATTTTGGATAAAATGTGCCCGTCCTCTCGCTCTGCTCCCACTGGAATTTTGACATTCTTGGAATCGCGGAATATTGTCGACACAAAACCTAATATCTCTGGGCCTTTGGCCAAATGCGTAAATGCAACACCAAAGATACCCCCCAACAATAGTACTATGCATGATCCTAAGCAAGCACAAATCCACGGGCGAGATATTTTATACACGAATACAAGATCTATAATCTCGCTTTCCGTGATGCCTGCGTCAGTAACGCGATCCTCGTTCGAATATAAAAAGTCTTGTATATCATAAGATGCTTGTGCAAGAAGCATGTATGAGTTGATGACTTGGCTTAGTCTGGTACTAAGGTCTGAAGGTTTAATATTTCTTATATCTGGCTGAGAAATGAAATCACCATAGCGCCCAGAAGAATCATTCAGATAAAAGAGGATTGGGTTAACCATTTGACCTCCATGTGGTGTTGACCTTGGGAGCCGTTTCGACAAACCTAGAAATGTTGAAGGGTCAGAAATCGTTGATAAGTTCTCGTTTGGGTGTTTTTTTGTAGAATTTCGTTGTGCAGTAACCCTGCAGTCCTTTCGAGAGACGTTGCTTGTCTGAGAACATCTGACCCGTGATTCCACGTATTTCTGACGTATAATGCATTCGGATTTGACTACTTCAACTTGGAATGGGACAAGGTGGCCTATACCCTTGTTGTCTATTTCAATGTTGGTCCTATTTATTCTTGCTTGAAAGAGCAAATTTGTCGACTCAGCTTTTATATCAATTTCATTTTAAAAGTGACCAAAGCCTTGGTCGTACCACCATACAGAATCGATAAATCGGTCAATACCCAAAATCCAATCGGACCTTGTTTTGTTATATGGTAAGCCGTACCATGTGCCGTTTGGGAAATGAAGAGGGGTGTAATCAACTGAAAATAGATTTTCAAATGTGCTGTTCAAAGGTGTTTCTTGCGAAGCAAAAGTGGTCGCATTATTATTTAATGCATATGCCGTTAGCTTTCCGCACTGAAGCTGGATATAGGTTGATTCAATGGAAAATGTTGTGTTTCCGACTGAAGTATTGGCGGTAGGAATCCCTATGAAGGACGAATACTCCGATACTGAGGTGGCATTTACTTCATACCAATCATCAATATTCGGGCCTGGTGCGTTCAGAAACGGAATTTTGATATTTCCCCATGGATCTGCAGGACTGTTTTTGACAAAGTCTGTTGTCAACATGCCCGTGTAAAATGCAGAATTAGTAAAATCCTGATCTTCTCCTAGAAATAGCGGCTCCGTTATGGTATTTAAATAGTAGGCTGTTGAATTGAGAACCAGAGGTTCCATGCGTAAAATGCGCAGTAGTGATTGACCACCAAGAGGAGACAATGTCCAAATACTAATAATCAAGAGGGCAGGAAGGTTCATAATCCGCATTTGGTAATGGATTTCCAATGCTGCTCCAAAGGTCCGGCTACCCATTAATTGTTCAAGTGTGCCAAGTGTAGTACCATGTTCCAAACTCCATCGCGCAATTTGAGCGAAAAGGCTGCCGAAAATAATCGCGAACAGAATAGGAAAAGCGGATGCAAGCTAATATAATCAGCCACATAATACAAATTCGCATCATAGAATGTCTTACAATCGTAAGTGCATTTTGGTACTTGTCATAATGGTTATTGATGGGCTGGCCGTTGATCCACGCTAGGTGAGATGTAAACGCAAGAAGTGCTAGTGGCAGCAATATTGTTCCGCAATCTGATAAAATCGTTGTAATTTTGGTAGGTCTTTCGGGATAGTTTAATTCCCGCCCTGTCCCAGAACAACTGTCTGCAGAGTGCGATGCCGAGGCTTCAATGTCCTGAGATGCATCTGGACGTTCCGAATTTGAGACGGGCAAATATGTACCCCGCATATTGGAATCAGGAGGGTCAGTGCGTACAAAACACGGGAGAAGGAGAGGCAACCTCAGTCGGCCTTTCCAAGGGCTTGCTTCTCGTATTTATGTACAGGCCATGCGAGTAAAAGGGGCCTGAGCATAAATGTGGCTTTAAAATATGCAGCTAGCTCCTTGGGTGTGTGCAAGCCAGGCTCCTTGATAGGCTGTTGGTGGTGAATAATCAATCCACTGCATGTTGGCACTTATTATTACGGCATAGAGAGATTGGCCACATTCTGGTACTTGAATTTGGAAAAATGCATAAATGTATACCCAGACCGGTATCTTGGTTCGAATCAGGATAGCAGACGTGAATTGCCAGAGCTTACTACACAGCAAAATCGAGAGTCTGGGTGTGTGACTTTGGGATGCGAACCACCATGTGCAACATATTTTCCCAGGAAATGGCAAACTGATCAGCTTTCACAACTTTGGTACCTTGTAAATCTATTCTATCATTCTTGTTATATCCGTACTCAAAGAAGTAAATGGAATTACACACCCAATGTCGTTGTCTGACGATGTGCTTCACGAATTTATCGACATCGCGTGAGACCTCTAGTAGAATACGGCATATAAATGAACGAAGAAAGCAAGGATCAGAATCTCTAATTGTAAGGTATTTATAGGAAGATACTTCAATTCTTAAAACTCCAAGTTTTGTTCCATGCGATCGCCGTGAATCGCCCACAATTGAGCCTCTCGGTCAAAATCAGGCTGGGGCTCAATATCGCTCAAGCTGCAAGTGGCCAAATGTTCGGGCCTCCTCATGCTCTCTTTTAGCACAAAATAGTACTGCACAGCCAATTATCGAAGTGATTTACCTATTTCTGACTGACTAGAGAAGTGCATGTTGGTCCTGCACGTTGCTTCAGCTGTCAGCTGGGGCTATATTCCTTGGTTACTATTGGTTGGATTAAAAGTTTTGCGCAGACCGTTAGATAAATTACGTAAAGATATCTGCATCAGTCTCCGCCGGCAAGCCCCCCGAGATGTTCCCTAAGAATCACGACCGCTATCTTGTTCGAGTGGATGATTAACGCCAATGCTTCCTTGAGTGTCAAAGCTTGTATAGGTGCAGGGTGAAACATCTTTTCTTAAAAAGGAATAACTGGATTTAGACATTACTAACGTCTCTCTTATTAGGTCTTGTTATCTACTAGCCCGTTATATAGCATGCGCTTAGCTTCGGAAATCTGGGGTTGAAAATAAGGTACTGCCCCCACTCCTGAGCTTGAAAACAAGGCAAAAGTGTAATGTTGAGCCTATAGCCCTCTTGAGTTTCCCACTAGCTAGAAACTCTACCCCGATCGATTCCTCAGTGATATTTTAGTTTCGCATTAGTGCTTATTTACCTCTGGCTCCGTTATTTTAAACAATCACTCGGGCTGGATCAAGCACTCTGTCTCCTGTTAGATCAACAGGGTGGATTTTCTTTCTGCATAGAGACTAAAATCTTGGAAGTCATGAGTTCAAAAAGCCACATCCGCATTTTAAGCCTTTTCTCCTCGCATGGAGACAGTGATACTCCGCTCAAATGTGATATTCAAAGTATTGCCTTAGAAGATGGGCCCAAATATGACGCAAAAATCATCACATTGTTGTAAGTAAAAGTCGCCACTGGAAGCTTATGAATAAGTCAGCGCTTACATGACCTCTTCCAACCCAGACACCCAGGCCAGGGAAGACCCAGGGTGGCGTGCGTGATTTTGTTTGCGTCACAACGAGAAACTGCGCTCCGCGCCCTGGATCTTTTTTAGCCCTTTGGGAATGTCATGGTCGATATATTATACATCAGTGTAAATGTAATTATTTATCATAAGGTATACTAGTCTATAAAAAACTTAATCTTTAACCAATTATAAATAGATAATAAGAAGCACATAATCAAACGGCTGATAATGGTATACCTGTCATCTAGATTATAGGTTTCTGATCTGATCTGATCTGATGATGATTCTGATCTGACTGATCTTGTCAATCTCAGAATTTATGTATCATTGTAGACTTTTTCTATTGCAACGATCTCTAGGCAGAAGCTATCCTTGCTCTATTTACAGGCGTTTTGGTACCGTTCCCCAGCTACTGGATTAATTACATCAATGCCACTTATTCAGCATACATATAGTAAATGCAGTGGAGAAATGGCTTTTTCCTCACAGTCACTACCGAATTACGACTATATGTGCGCTTTTCACCAAGTCTTTGATAATCCCATCACGGCTGGCTCAGGGTCTTTGATGTCCTCTAATATACATCATTATGCCTGCTAGAACAGTCTTCATTCTCAAAATCTACATTCGAATTTCGAGAATCATTCAGGGTCTGTTCTGAAGGCTGGACAAGTGATCGACTTGAAATATCCTTGTATCGTTTTTGCACTAGCTTCTTCGGTTCTTTTTTCGATCTTGGGGGATGAGATACACCAGTATCTGTGCTCCCAAAGGATGACGAACGGGGGCGTTTAGTAACACTGGGGTTTGAATTGAAGATTCCCAGGTCTGAGCTTTGAAAATGATTATTGGTAAACGCTCTCTCCCGGATATAGTCAAGAGACGGGGGGAATCCCGACTCCGACCTGCTTAAAGATTCCTGGGCCATTGACGATAAGGAAGGTTCAGATCTGTTCTGCGAGCGAGCGCATTGTTCAAGGAACTCGCTAGGATGCACGCCAACGCCAGAGAGAGGAGTATTTTCTAGGGCACTGGGTGGGCGCTGCGAAGGCTCCCCCTGTAAAGAATGGTTTGGAGGTGCATAGGATCGGTTCAGAGCCGGGTTTGTGATCGACGTAAACGGACCAAACCGAGAATGGGGCGTGCTGAGGTGGTGGTTCGAAATGTTCCAATTCGGGTTCATACCCTGGTCTGAGACAGATCGTATACCAAGGACAGGAGCTTGAGGTATGTTCCTGTCTATTACATTACTCATGTGGTTAATATAGGCAGTAGCTGATTGACTACGAGAGAGGTGAACGTCCCGTGAACTGCCCACACGGCCGGCAGGCCGTAAGGCTCCTTGAGGTCGAGTGGTGTTAGGGCTCGAAACCGCGGTCTGACTTTGGAATAAGAGAAGCCTCTCAATTGCCGTTTTACGCTGCTCAACCTCACACAGTAGACGGTTGAGATTCGCATATATTTTGGAGTGGTTGGGGTCATTATGTATATGCCTTTTTGTAGCTGGCGACCCATGCTGATCCTTCTGATGACGAAGGAGAAGATCGTGGCGGGCAAACTGATGACCGCATTCGGGACATTTGAGTGCATTCTGCAGGGCATGCAAACGCTGATGCTGCTGAAGCTGCTCTGGCTGGAAAAAAGCGCCACCGCACTCACTGCAGACGTATTGCCTTATCCAACGGGGAGGGAGCCCAGGATCGGGAGCCTTGTAGGCCTGTATAGGGGAGGTAAATGGCGAAAAGGCTGGGTACAAAGATGGGTCACTAAACGGCGTCCTTGGAGATGCCTGACTAGAGAAGGATGGACCGTGAGTGAGGGGAGGTGGAGGGGGAGGTGGAGAGAAATGATGTTCCTCAGGCGGCGGCATGATTGAAGTACGTTGCGAGGTGTTTGGTTGCAAGCAACCCATGTCGAAAATCCATGGATTGGAGGGGATAGCTTGGTCAATCAGCCTCGTGATGTCAGCTTGCACCTAACTGGCCCTTCCCCCTCAGCTGACCACGGATCCCTGTCTAATCAACCGTTGCGGGCGCTAACCGATTAATGATTGATGAGTAATGAGAGAGATTCAGCTCCAGTTCACTTAATATTGAACTCGAGCAACAGAGCACATCAACTAGTTTGGATGGGACAGGACTGTTTACATGCACTGCCAAGTGGTATTATTCATCTTTGACTACTAATAATTGCTTGGGTAAATTTTCTTCTAGATTTAGCAAAGTGCATAATTGATTAAGATTCTTCCTAACTCAGAAAAGACATACTAACAACGAGCAATTAGTTGCACAGAAGTAAAGCCATATCATAAGCTTGCATTCAGTCAGTGAGGGAAAAGTTGCGAAATTGTTCTGCAGGCCGGCTGGTAGCCTTAATCGTGCACAAGCAATGGAAGCCACCCCCATCTTTCTGCCTTGCGCGCTTTGGCTAGACATTCGGCCTTCTCCCCTTGAACACACAATTCCGCTAGGTCACGGCAGTGTTTGAATTCAGAACTAATAAGGTATATTCTAGAACAGCAATATCTTGCTTCAGTTTGGCCGATCCCTGAAAGGATTTTTTTCTATCATCTTTGTAATATATTCCTCTGCTTTACTGCATCCGTAAAGTCTTCCGTTGCCGAATATATTTGCGAATTCATCAGATGACATGTTGTCGCCCTCGGCGCCAAGCGGACCATGTATCCCTATCTTTCGACAAGACTTTTCACGTAGGATATCCAACATCTCCTCCCACGTTCCGCTCAGCAAGCGAACCCTTTCCAGTGTCATGTTCAAATCTGGTGCATGGGGGCTGCCTATAAAAAGCCGGAAATCCGAAAGATGGAAATCGACATCTTGTAGGAAGAAGTAAGATAGATTCTCCCACTTCTGCAATGTTATCAGCCTCCCAGTATTGAAGATAGGCTGGTTCTCATTTGATTCTTCATCCTTCGTCAGATCAATTACGACATTTCGGAGGCTTGGTGTGTTTAAAAAAGGTGAAAGGATGTTATCAAGTACTTCTTGACCCGAATCTCCATTGACCCAGTTTCGGCACTGGAAGGAGAATTCTTCAAGTCTATGCATGCCAGAGGGAAGCTGTTGCTGGACCTCAGGGCTTGGCAGCAAATCTGAAGGGGGATCAATGTGTGACAATGTAATATAAGCTTTTTCAAGTGATACTCCGGAATTTTGGAGGGCCAAAGGAAGCTTGGTTAATGTATCGCAAAGTCTCGGTCTACAGCCAAACGTGGAGGCAGTGTAGGAGTTGATTGGTCGTAGCATATCATTGTAGATTGGTACGTTGATGTCTTCACAGTCAAAGAGTGAACCTCGCTTGGGGCGCAAGTCGTCCCGATCGAGCAAGTACAAAATTCGCGCACGGGGCATTCTCGCAATTCCAGCAGCAACTATTTGCAAGAATTCTCCACTCTTCCATAGCTCCTCTTGGTCAGAACAGACTTTCTGATACTTTTCATGAGTTGTCTTCAAAAGTGCGAGATGCGTTTGATCCTCCTCGGTAAGAAGTAGTTGTCTTGGTGTTTCTGGGGCCATGCTGTTGCTAATGCGGTACCAGGATTCCAAAACAGCTTTTACTTTTGACAGGGCTCTCTGGCTAACGTCTTCAGGTATTTTGGACCATTCCCATGTTCTCAAATCCTCCATCGTTTCCAGCTGTTCCTCAAGTACTTGAGCTTGTCGTGTGATGAAATCATCTAAATACTGGCTCAATTGAGGGTCGTAAAAGTGTAATACAGCTCGAACAACACGCACTCCCTTGCTGATGATTGGGTGATTTGATATTTCCTTGAAGCGTGAGATGGATAAAGCACTAAAGTCCACGGCAATAGAGCGGAGGAGCATCCGAGAACCAACTCGATTAAAAGCATGACAGGTTAGCCGACAGTTCTTGATGTCCTTGGAAACAAGGTGCCAGAGGGTAGGCGCATCAAGCTCAAGCCCTTGCACAAAATCAAACACCTGAGAGAGAATTTCGTCGGGTAAATCCAGTACATGGCAGGATCCCAAGACCGGTCGAGATAGCTTATCGATGATGAGTCGGATCTTTTTCTGCATATCCTCGACGTCTCTTTTCAGGTTGCCGAGCCGATTCAGCTCCTCTATTATAGCTAGCTTTGAGTCAAATAGACCGTGGCCTTTTGAATCGTGAGCCCATGCCTCCCAGTCCTTGTCCTTGGGCGAAAAAGTCGTGCGATTCGGATCAACCCAGTGCTCTGGAGGATCAGACTTGTCCGAACTGCCTTGGAATAATGTCCACGCAGCAGATGTATAAAATAAGTCGGCCTCAACTGTCTGAAGATTCTCGTTGACACTGCTGAGGGTATCATATGCCTCTCTCAGCGTACCACGGGCCGCAAGGTCAAGGACGGATGAATCCATTTTTGAAGAGAATTCTTCTGAATCTTGAGGGTACTTTACGTGTTTGTTTGCGAGTCACATCTTTCATTTGCAAAAGATATGAATGCAATTTTTTGGCTCTCTTTGGTGCAACCTTTTTGACAGAATTGGGAGTGGGGTTGTGCGAGGGGTCTGAAACAACGTGGCTGGACTATACAGTGTTTATTATCTAGCACTGTGCACAAGCCACACTCTGCCACAAATGGATGAGCAAGACTTACCCTAAAGCACTTGATAGTTCAGGATAATGTGTGACGATAACCATGTTTTCTTGTCATATTATAAAATATATAGGAACAAAATACATGTCCTATTTACGAAACCTGAAGACTCGTCTCACCTTTACCACACCCCGGATATCAGGCTATGTCGGATCAAAAGAAGGGAAATATATCACTAAACCCACACATAAAGAATGTAAAAAAATTCTTCAAACACGCAGCATTACGGAAAAGAATGAAAATTTTTTCCAGCTAGTTAATAGAGTGGTCGGTTTTCGAACAGTATCGTGGATTCACGCGGCAATGATTTTTCTCAAGAATTTGCGAAGACGAGATATCATCTGGCGTACTTTGTGATACGGGTAGGTACTTCAACTTTTTTCCCCCATAATCTCTGAGATGCGGCGGCCAAGAGAATACAAGGCATTTTATGTTTGTATAAGCTTCTTTACGGCATCTTATCTCTCCTTCAGCTTGGTGGTGTATCGATAATGTGGCCAATGGATTGCCTCACCGTATTTAGGAAGTACTGGACTTGTTCTGAAAAAGGTTAGTCATGGCATCGGGCTCATCGGGCTTCGCGTGAGTGCGGCCTTGTATGTCAATGTTGGGGCCAAGTATCTATTTGTTAGGATCCTTCGCAATTCACATCATATGGAAAGGAACCCGACTATTCACTGAGGTACATGGCTATTTTGCACATTTGGGTTAACTGCAACTAGTTTTATGGTTGCTTCAGGCATTCCCATTTTTAGCTACATCCTCGTGATTGCGGGAAGCCTTTCTTTCGCGCGATTAGTACTTGAGTTTGCTGGGGGGCTGTGGTTGTATGATCACGGCGCATACAGAACTGGGAATATATTGGAGTGCATCTTGTATGCTCTCAATGTATTAATGGGGCTGATAGTGATTTTCCTTACTATTGGCGGAACCTATGGTGTGACCTAGCAAATCATTCGACGCATATAGAGTTGGATCTATCAGTTCAGCCTTTTCTTGCGCAGATAATAGCCATTCGTCGTAAATCCGCGAAGTTTCTTGGGTTGAGTTTGCAGGGAAGTAAGCTCAACTCTGTGGCGTTATCAGAATCGTTTTGAGATAGCGTTCCGGCGGAAAATGCCTATATGGGTGGATAAATTTGCCTGGGACGGCAGCGCTGCCATACCTGTTAGAGTCCGCAAAATTCGGCGCTCTCGGGACCCGAAATTTACTCCACAAATCATATGAAGGACAGCTATGGTGGGTCTCTCAGCTAGTTAATCGCGGGAGCCGTGCAGATGGTGGTGGATGGTGCAAGGGTGAAACTGAACTCAAATGCAAATCTAGTATCCACAGACAGGCCAGCTTTTGTCAATTGCCCCGGTAGTGAGGTTGCAACAGAGTTTGCTTGTACATTCATCTGCCGGGAGTTGCCAGAGAGGACTCGACTCGTGGGAAATGTCACGGTCCAGACACAGTCTTTTGAGTTTCTTAGGTTTAATGTTAGGATACCCTGGCATGCCAGTGCTTCCGTCGTTTGTTCGGGTTGGTCGCGTCAATTAGAGTGCATCGAGAAACAAGAAATACCTTGGCGATGGAGGTTCCAGCCAGCTGGATCGCAACGTCGCTTGCTTGAAACGGGGATCTCGACAATAACCGACCTTTTAATCTCGATAATTTGCCCATCGCCTTCTCTTAATTAGCCTATCCATATTTAATAATATTTTAAGCGAATTCGATTGAAAAGATTTCCTACGACATGTCGTGATGGAGCTGATCGAGGTAATCCATGTGCATTAGCCGATGAATACCGCGGGCCGTGGACAACCGTTTTTCATGCGAAAGGGCATCTCACCGTCTTGCCGCGCGTTGGCCACCGGTTTTACTCAATTGCATTGGGAATAGCGTGGAATCCCGCCCGAAGGATTGGATAAGCACGTGGGTGCTCTCTCACAAGCTTGGCCCAAGAAAGGCATGGTGTCCTTTGCCGACAAGCGAAATTGGAAATGGGCATAAGAAGGGTGCGAAATTAGCGTCAGTTCTAGAGCAGTCATACGAGTGTGAGAAAAGTACGTGAGGCATTTCGATACTTGGAGAAAACTACGAGCACCAGCTACTTCCCGTTAGGGCATCCCCGGAGATATCCACTATACCGGGCCAAGCGCGACGCTGATACAAGATAGCGGTCCGGTTTCCAAGGAGATGATTGGAGAGGAGATTTGAGGTCGTATTCTCGACTTCAACAGAATGCGCCCGGGCTCGCTGCCATGGTGTGGAGCTAGTGGCATGGCGCTACGTAAAAGTACACGCAATTTGTCGCGGGAGTGGATACGCACTTTCAATCCACAAATGACCGTGGCCGTCATGGTCGGTGCTTGATGGACGAATTCGGCTGGTGAATGAGTTGTAGTGCAGGTGGTAGGTATGGAATAGTCTGCTAGAAATTGGAGAGGCTCTATCCATGATATATGAATTAACCTTTCCTGTTGTTGATCGCCAAGCCGTTGTTCAATGTTGGACCCAGTCCCTCATAGCGCTGTCTCGGGAATGAGGGCCAAGCTAGGTGTGGACCTCGTAACACAGCTTCTTCATATTGCGCTAAGACTCATGGCACTTGGACTTTCCTCATCCAGTGATGTTCAACATGGGAAGCCCGGCAAAATCTTTCAGGGTCGACAGGGCTAGGTGAGTCCCTTGGCCGCGGCAGGCCAATTGCGGGCGACGGGTACCTTGTGAAGTCCAGAGGTGAGCTCTGCTAGCGCAAATCCTCACTTGGCAATTGGTCTGTGGCGGTCGAGGCCCATGTCCGCCCTGTATATGTGGGGGTTAAAGGAAGCTGTAGGGGTGCCTAAGGTGGAGCAGAGACACGATGAGGTTGCCGTAATCCTCAAAGATAACCAATGGCTAGAGCATGAATTGGCAGCTTTTCCTCCGTCTTCTCCGACCTCGGCCGTCATGCCGGTGCGGGAGCCGTTCTCCTCGGAGCTTTTCTCCAAGCACATGGCTGTAAATGTCCTAAGCACCCAACGTAAGCCAGCCAATCTTGACTGAGATGATGTGGACGGCGCTGACATGTCACCACCACTATGTCCAGGCACAGGTAGTTTTTGTAGCACCCGGCGTAATACCGGTAGACATATAAATGGTCCAGAAGCAAAAATATTGACATCATCTTCAAGACCTTCCCATTTACCCCACAGCCCATCATGTCGAACCAAACCACTGAGATTAAGCCGTTCCCGTTCACCTACGAGTCGGGCAAGCAGATTGAAGTCGCCCGCCAGGAGAATGGCCCCAGAGACGAGACCGTCACATTCCGCAATGTTCGCGGTCGCTTCCCCAATGCCGGCGCCTCGCGACTCCGATCTTTGACGCTGGAGGCGTTCAACGACAAGACCAAGATTCTCCCATTCCCCTGCGCCTACGATGGTCTGTCCTCGAGACTTGTGGAGGAAGCTGGGTTCCCCGCCTTTTTCCTCTCCGGGTACTCCGTCGCCAGCAGCTTTGGACTCCCCGACACTGGTTACATTGCCATGCAGGAAATGTGCGACAAGATCCAGGAGACTGTGCGCCAGGTTTCGATTCCCGTGATTGTGGATGGCGACACCGGATATGGAAGCCCTTTGAACGTGAGGAGGACCGTGGAATGCTTTGCCCGTGCTGGCGCTGCTGGTGTCATGATTGAGGATCAGACCTGGCCTAAGCGTATGCTTTTCCTCGTGATTACTATTTTTCTCGTACTAATATCGAATAGGTTGCGGACACACCAAGGGAAAGTCCGTTGTCCCTCGTGAGGAGGCATTTGCTCGTGTCAAGGCCGCATGTGATGCCCGTGACGAGGGCCTTGACGTCTTCATCATGGCCCGCACAGACGCCCTGATTATTGGATGGGAAGAGGCCATGTACCGTGCCAAGGAATTCCAGCGCCTGGGTGTGGATTCCGTTTTCGTTGAGGCTATTCCCGACCGCGATGCCATGGTCCGCTGTGTCAAGGAGCTCAACATGCCTATTCTCATTAACAGTAAGATGATCCCTTTCACATGGCGCTACATTTGGCTAACACTTTTTTTTCTAGTTATTGAGGGAGGATTGACCCAGAACCTTTCCGCAACGGAGTTGGCCGAAATTGGTTTCGCCATCGTGGCTTACCCCTTCACATTGGTTGCCGCTCACCTCAAGAGCATTCGGGAGTCGCTTGAGGCTCTCAAGGCCAGCATGACAGTTGGCCCCCCTCCTATGATTCTCTCTGCTCAGGAGGTTTGCCGTGGTGTGGGCTTCAACAAGTACTGGGTATGTCATTATCAATTTCCCGCCAAGAAAACCAAGGCCATTGTTACTAATCCCTCCAATTATAGGATCTCGAAACAAGGTATGCATACAGTACGCCTGCGCAGGAAGCAGAAAAACCCAAGGTCAATGGTGATGCCAAGGAGCAAAAATAGGATGTGTTATTTTAGCGAGTACTATACGACTTAAAAGCCATTAATGTCTAACGATTCAAATCAATACCTTTGCAATATCTGCCGTGATTGATGAAAACCGCCCCTAAATTTAGCGCACTACTGGGGCGAAAACCTCCCGCAACCATCCCATTTAATTCAAGTTTCAGGTTTGAAACTGTGAACCCACCCCATTCAACATCTCTCGATGGGTAGTCGAGATTGAAGCCATACCCCCATTGTTGGTCCCATTTTTCATTGTGTTGCTGACGTATTTAGTACCCATGGAATCGCCTGGTTCACATATGAGCGATCGCACGTCATCGGAAATAGGCTGCTTATAGCACTCGAATCTATATGCGTAAGAGTCAGTGGTGATTTTCAGATGTGGAATACGTACTGCAGCTTGACCAGTTGGTTCTCATAGCAAGATTTGACCTGCGATGATTGCATCTTCAGATTGACCAATGCAGTGTCTTTTGAAAAGGATTGAGTAACAAAAATGCTCAAAAGATAGCTGAGTGTGGGCAGTTATGGTGAGAGGATTCGATGCGGAAGGATCGAGCTCTCCAGTGTTAATGACTCTGACATGGCTTGGATATATATGCTGTGGCTCCAAAGTTTCCAGCCTTGGATATCTACCTCATTTATCGATATGTGCAGGCTATCACACATGTTGAGATATGAAACGCAAAGGTACCATATGACAAACATAGTAGGAGCGGGAGAGGTTCAACACATAAGCGACCGACGTGTACGCTGTTTTCCTCTCACAGTTCAAGACCAGGCTGACCTGACACAACATGGGGGATGATTATGGCTCTGTGTGTGTGCATATTCCTTTCCGTTCTGAAAGATGAAATCGCTATATCATATCATATCACATCAATCTCAATTTGTGTGGCTTCTTCGCCTTGAACATCAATGCATTTGAACTTGCGTTTGTAATTGGTTGATGGGTACACATGTTGAGCTTGGCATGGGCAGGGTCCAATGAGCGTCGAGGCTGAGTCCTACGGATCAACACAAGTTGTGTTGTCAGACGACTAGGGAGAAGACAACCCCACTTTTGGTTTCTGAGATGTTCGCCCAGCAATATGGATTCAAATTTTCGATTATATTCTCGCGCCCATTCTCCAGAGTAATTATTAGCCTTCGGTCCTACGAGGCCAATTATTGCACCTGATACTGTGGCATGGAGAATCTATTTGGCATGTCGCTGGGGCGAGAGCCTACAGGGTGTGGAAGGTCTGGACCTGATGCTGGAAGGATAGAGCCTACCTACAACGCCAAGCACTATCGAGCCACCGTCAGCAACGATTTAACTGTAGCCCCTTATAACTTTCTCTATCCCTACGGACAGCACTCGCCCTACGCACCCAACCCAGACATGTCGCATAGCTACTCTCAACCCGCTAGCGGCGGCATGTATGCGCAGCCGCGACCAACCTGGGCAGGATATAACCAACGCGGCAGTGCGCCCTACGCCCGGCGACCCCGAAGACGGTATGAGGAGATTGAGAGAGTGTATAAATGTGGATGGAACGGTTGCGAGAAGGCTTACGGCTCTCTAAACCACCTTAACGCTCACGTCACAATGCAGTCTCATGGGAAGAAGCGAACTTTCCAGGGTAAGTATCTGAAACTAGATGACAGGCGCCTCACGCGGTAGCTAACCGGCATCTCACAGAATTCAAGGAGATCCGCAAGGAGTGAAAGGCTCGCAAGAAGGAGGAGGAGGCCCAGCGAAAGGCTGAGGAGGACCGACAACGCCAAGCTGCCGCTGCCGCTGCCGCGCAGAATGTCGTAGATTTTTTGGATACTGACAGAACTTTCACATCGTCCTACCCCAGATCGCGACCGGTTCAACTGCCTCCTATCGGCTACCCGCCCGCGCAATATCCTCTAATTGATATTCTTGTACATATTTAGTTGCATTCCGTTACCCAAATCTATTGGGAAAACTACTAGGGTCAATAGACTGGAATTTTATTTAAATCTCTATGATCTAATTCTTCGTCATATGATGATGAACATGATCTGGAAAGAGCTGAGTAGATTGCAATTCATCACGTGACATTAGCTCAACGCCGCTATCGCAAGGCCCCTCACACACGCTACCGATTTTGCATCTGCATTCGTTCGTTAGAACCCAAAGCTGCGCAATGGGTGACATCGATACCTCTATGCCACTTTGCTGTGGAATAGACATTCAAAATCTTTCGATAGACGAGCTTCAATCTCTTATGACTGATGGGAAGTTTACAGCGACAGAGCTTGTCAAATGCTACCTTGAACGGATCCGTCGCCTCAATGAACGATTGCGGTAAGACTCGAAGATATTTTGATGGGGCCGCCTTCCTATGATTCATAATATTAACTAAACTTATTTGGATGGTATTTAGGGCTGTCATTGAAGTAAATCCTGATGCATTGGAAATTGCCTCTCAGATCGACCATGAAAGGCAGAGTGGAACCATCAGAAGCTCCTTGCATGGAATCCCTTTTCTCGTCAAAGATGTATGTTTTTATGCATTAAATTTTGTCTTAATTCTCAAATTTGGATAAATATCCCTTGGATATTGTGCTAATTGTAGAACGAAGAATATTTCGACAGACGACAAGGTGCAAACGACAGCTGGATCATTGGGTACCTACTCCACTCCATTGGGTACCTACAGCCCACGTATCAACATTTGCTAACCGACTTCTGAGTAGCTCTACTAGGTACTATTGTTTCTGAGGATTCTGTTGTTGTATCCAAGCTTCGAAAAGCAGGGGCTATTCTTCTTGGTCACGCGAATCTTTCAGAATGGGCGGCCATGAGGTCCTCTTACTAGTACGTATATTTCGCTCCCCTTGGTAGTAGAATCGGCTCAAGGTGTTAAATATCACAGTTCAGAGGGATATTCCGGTAGAGGAGGCCAATGTAGGAACCCGTATAACCTGGCAGAAAATCCTGGCGGCTCTAGTTGTGGTAGCGCCGTCGCAGTTACCATCAACATGTGTGCTTTTAGCCTTGGCACAGAAACTGATGGTAGTGTGAGTATAAATTGACCTCTTCAATATCCCTATTTGGTTTTAGAAAAAAGCGTTTGTTAACAATTTATATCTGCCCTATTAAGGTTATATTTCCAGCGGATCGCAACGGGGTTGTTGGCATTAAGCCAACACTTGGCCTGACGTCCTGTCTTGGTGTTATTCCAGAATCCCGCAACCTTGACGTAGTGGGAACTTTTGGGAAAACCGTTTTCGATGCAGCTGTGGCTCTCAGCGCCATAACACAATCGGGTACGTAAACAATACAAATAGGACCTAATTTGTATACCTAAACTCTCTCTAGGAGATTCACCGTTACAATCATTTGTAAGCACCAAGGCTGCGTTGAAAGGCGCCAGGTTTGGGATGCCCTGGAAAAGGGTCTGGCAAACAGCACTTGGTAATCCTAACAATTCTCATCAAACCAGAGTCCTAATGGATGCAATCGACAAGATTCGAGGTGCAGGATCAAATGTTATTGAACATGCCGATTTCCCAAGCGCTGAAACCTTAATACCTCCAACTGGATGGGATTGGTAAGTAGCGAATTCCTGATGCATGGTGTAAATCTCGAGGCTTATTCTAAACATAGGGACTATCCTTCGGCGACAGGTCACCCTGATCAATCTGAATTCACCGTCGTTAAAACAGACTTTTACAACGATCTCAAAGTTTATCTTGCCGCTCTAGCTCAAAATCCCGCGGGAATTTACAGTTTGGAAGACGTGGTATCATACAATAAAAAGCACTCGAGCAGGGAAGGGGGGCTTCCAGGTCAGCATGGCGCATGGCCAACAGGCCAAGACAATTTCGAACGGAGTCTGGACTCCCATGGGATTGAAGATGGAGTGTATAAGAGTGCATTGGAGTTTATAAGAACAAAATCCCGGGATGAGGGTATAGATGCTGCTATTCTTGCTGGCGGTGCTCCATTAGACGGGCTTTTGGTTCCTGTTCAAGCTGATAGCGGGGTGGCTTGTCAAGTTGCTGCCAAAGCCGGTTAGTATTGTTTCGAACTGCCTACTCGCGATGTGCATATCATTAATCCAATTGCTCAAGGTTATCCGATGATCACAGTCCCAGTGGGCATAGACATTGATGGTAAGTACTTGGAGAAATCTTCTGCTTATATATGCTTACTATTCACGGTTACAGGAGTGCCATTTGGCATCGCTATCATACAAACAGCTGACCGAGAAGATCTGCTCGTGAAATACGGTTCTGCGATTGAAGATCTGCTGCGGGGAAGAAGGGAGGCAGAATTTCGAAACATTGATGCACAAAACTATATGTATGTCGGAGTTAATCCACTGGAGGAGACACAACTCTGAGAAAGACTACATCATGATCCCAGCCTCCTTGAAGGATGAAAATATCTTTGAAAGCTCCAATATTAAGCTATGATACTTTTAACTTGACAGTTCTTACAATAGAGCCTATGCCCCAAAGCCTTTGTGAATTAGGAGTAGATATATGTTTCAATTGCTCTCCCCCGTGCTCGATGTCCGGCTCCTTGACCTTGGACATGTAACTGACAGCAATAAAGACAGCAAGCACTATACAACCGGAAATGGAACCACCTACCATCCAAAAGTATTGTGAATTGAAAGGGGATGATATGACAGCCGCTACATCCATAGAGAAGTAGGAAGTGAAGAATGACAGAGGAACGAAGACCGTCGTGATGGCCGTGAAGATGAAAACAGACCGCGATTGAAAGCGTAATATTATAGACTCTTGTAGAGCTATCCGTTGCTGTGCAGTTGCTATTTGGCTTTGTTCAAACGTAAGATCCTGCTGGTCCAGGACACGCAATTGGATTAGAACATCAAGATGACGATCAACTTTGCTCTGTAGTGCTTTCCAGTGTCGTAAAGTATCACGAAAGTCTTTGGCTACAAGACTCATTTGTTGGTTAATGAGTGTTCTAATATGTGTTGAGGGCCTGTAAGTTTGATGAAACTGGACATGGTGATCTTGGAAAGGGGGAATACCCCATATAGCTAGTTCACGTTGGTTTTCTTCGATGTACTCGATTTGGTCAAATATCACTTGTTGTAGAGAAGTGAACTTTTCAACATGTTGACGACTGGTGCTTGGCCTGCTTTTCTTCATCGCCATTATAGTCAGCGTTTGAACTGTGTACAGAACAAAATCCAGAAAAAGAAAGGTATGACATGACATGAAATAAGCTAAAGTTAGAAAGGGATGGGGCAAGTGAAAACATACGAGTGTAATAAACAATTTGTTGAGAATTCTCTCGGGCTTGTCTTGCATCATTTCATCGTTCTCAATAGATACCCTTGCAAGCGTGTAATATAACAGCGCGGCATCCGGATTCTTGCGCAGTGAATCACCCTTGGACTCCAGTCTCTCAGCAATGACCTTGTATAGTCGTGAAGATCCGCAGGTAAGCAGAGTATCTTGTATCTGGTCAAATATCCGAATAAAATTCTAAGCCGGGGTACTACTCACTATGAGAATGAAACTCGAGTCTTTCGACATGATCATCCCAGCTTCCATGAAGATGATCACCTTCCTGACGAAGCATTTGAAATATATCCCTATAACCATGGTTTGCATCAAGCTTTTGGTTTATTATGATTGATCGAGCTCGAATATAGTCGAGACCAAGTTGGATATCGTTATCGTCTCTCATTTGTATTTCTTTTAAAATTGATGGAAATTGCTCCAAATATTTGATGAGAAGCTGTGTTCTCTCGTCTTGAATCCAGTCTAAAGCATTTATACGGAGTCCCATATATTCTGGACAACCAGGGTTTTGGCGGTAGTATTTTCCAATTCGTTTGTAACCTGCGCAAAAGGGTAAATAAGTCTGTTTTAGTTGTAGGCACGTCGAGCTACCCACCGGCAAGTTCGTAACGATCTGGCAGCAACCGTCCCATAGCCCTATCCAACTCAAGCAGCCGTTCTTGAAGCAGACGGATAGGGGAACTTTCAAATATGGCTGGATCTGTACCCCATTGGAAACATCTTTGATCTGAACCCCAAAATGTCCCCAAATTAGTATATTCGGCAAAGATCCACCGAATACAATTTTCACCTATAGGCGGCTCGAGTAGATATTTTGATTCTAAGACTTCCCGGAGCGTATACCTTAACGCACGACAGCTGTCCGCCGAATATTCTGTGATGGTTACTGGAATATCTCGCATGGCAGGAAAGCAACTTGACGCCAATGCGGCAATCTCTTCCATGTTGGGTTTGGTAGGTTTTAAGTCGAGGCAAGTGGTCTTATTATATCGAATTTCAGAGGTAACGGACCTGCTTATATTTTTGTTTTCTAGTAAGCTACAGAAATATCATCAACATGCATTCATACAAGACACGCCTAACGTTGTTGGGCGAGATTGATTTAGAATGGGGCAACAAACATTTTGATTTTATTTATGGCAATACTGACTCTTTGGGCTTGTATTGCATCGTTGCTCTTGCTTGTTGACCGAGCCCAGGACATTGGACGATCTGAATCCTCCAATGCTCCCTGGGTCGAGTTCCGCCGACGTACCCCCAAACCAGAGGTTTGCTTTTTGCTGATGCCATGATTTTGAGTCTCTACACCGTCGAGGTCATCAAAAGACACACGAGTACGATTTGGCGGTCGCTCCTTGTTGAACGGCGGAGGAAGCTGCTCCCGCCATTTGGTAACGTATTCCGGTCTCATGATGCGAAGCCTATCGAGGCGAACGAGCTACATAAAACAGGTTACTGACACAGTGTGTCCCTGAATATAGGATAAATATAAAATAGCAGGTTTTGGAAGTGTAATATGAAGAAGGAAAGATTAGGAAGTGACTCTGTTGGGATGGATGAGCCTTTTATTTTCTACAGCCTGACGAGGCTGAGACCTTCATGACGCTAAATTAAATCGGGTTAACCATACCGCCACACCACACTCGCGGAGTAGTACGCGAATAAATTATCTAAGCAAAGTCATAATTAACATAAACTAATAAATGTAAGTTGATTGTATCTTGGTCGGGTGAATCATATGGCCAAACTTAGTTGTATCTGCCACCGTTGTGGCTTTGGAGCTCCCTCTGGTAGAGCCCACGATGTACCTAAATAACCTATTACTAGCTATAATATTAACTAAACTATTACAGTTATCTCTATATACCCGTGATCTATTTTACATTAGGTCATAATAGTAACAATAACAATCTTTCTTTATTACTTAAACCAGCGTGCTTGATTTTATCTGCTAACACGAACCATTACTCTCACCTAAGTTGACCGACAACAGGTTTCTGAATATAAGCAGATTTTTGAAAATCTAGAATGGCTCAACTTATCTAATGATCCTCACGATGGATTTTATACCGTATGGGGAATCAACAGGACCACCTCAAAGTGGATCACGTGCCGCTGCCTGCTGGATGGTTTCCTTGACGCTGGACGCCCAAAAGGCACCCCTGCCTCTCCAATTTTAGCCGCATGCCTATTCAATATCAATCCACCTTCAGTATTCCTCTCTCTTATCCAACGTCCTAGCCGTTACTTGTGAGCAGAGGTACATAAGGTGCACATTGCAGTATCTTGGATTATTAGGAAATATGACCAGGCGACAGGTGCTGTACAGGTAAATGGCTCAGTTAAAGGAATATGGAATAGGGAGATTGTTGAGAACTTTGAAACACACGGGAATTATGTTATTTATACTAGCAGATGGCACTGCAACTGGACTGATAGTACCCACTGCAGTACTTCACGAATGAATTGGAAGAAAAAGAAAGCAACCGAAAATACATTGAAGATAAAAATACCTTGAAATCTTGAATCATGATTGCCATCAAATCTGAGAGGCAATGCATCCCAAGAACATAGACCGAAAAACTGTTTTCAGCACTCGGTTCCATAAGCTATAGATCCAATTGTTCCTTCTTTTTTCTTCTTTTTTTGCCGCAGCCTGCTGTCTTCATATCAAATGTCATTGTGGTATCATAATTGAATTAATGGGGCTTTAGATTTGCTCAAGACTGGAGTGGTTACAAAGAATTGTTATTTGCTGGACTTGTCCCTCTGCTTTTTTGAGTCAATATCATCTTTGATTTGAGCCAGACCCTCCTTTTCGTACATTTACAATTTGTAAGTCTCACAAACAACAAGGCGAACTTTTGGCGGGTAACCTTTTTTTTGGAGCATTCGCTTTTAACATTACCGCGCTTGAAGGCGACATTTGGACCTCTGACCAACGAGGATCCTTATCCAGATGTTCTGTGGGGCTATCGTTTAAACTCTCATGTGGTTGGTAACCCTACTCAAGACCGGGAGGCGCCACAAGCTTATCCCAATAGGTCAAATTAGCCCCTGTTTTGCAATGGGCTTGATCTGGAAATTTAGCATCATTGAGGGTGGCTGTGCCGCACAGACCACACTATCCATTCCTTATTAAGATGTCACGGATCTACTTTGCTGGAATTCTCCACTCTCTTGTTGTCACTTCTCACTCGACCTCTCCGAGTTGATATCATGGAACGGACGCGTGGAAAGCGCCTGGGATATCGGAAATCCCGGAACGGTTGTCTGAGATGTAAAAGAAGGCGTGTCAAGGTCAGTCGGCTCAAATTAATTACATACCAGCATTTTCTAAGCCTTATTTAGTGCGATGAGCGTGTTCCCTGCGCTGCGTGCGTGCGCCACAAGGAACCATGCAGCCTTGAGAATCAAGTCCAGCAAGCAGAGGATACTACAGTTAGGTGCCACGATCAAGACTGCATAATACATTGGCATTGACGGCTTAAAATCTAGCAGGCATGTCTTTCTGATCTCGATATTAACGGTTCCCACGCTTCATCATCGGGTAGGAGCTCTCTCACTCCATCTCTGTTTCTACTTGATGAAGAAACGAATGAATCGGAATGTTGGATATCCAACGCAGAGCTGAATTTTCATTATACGAATGTGGCTGCTGGAACTTTGAACTCTTTTTTCAAAGATTTCGTCACCACCTTTCAGGTCATCATTCCGCGCGAAGCAATCTCTCATGCGTATCTTTTGCGCGCCATGATGGCATTCTCAGCATACCATCTTGCTCATTCGACGCCAGAAAAGAAACCATATTACAAATTACTAGCGGCGAAGCATCAAGGACACTGCGTCAAGGGCTTGAGAGAGGCCTTAGCAGGCCAAATAACCTCGGAGAACTGTCATGCAATTTATCTCTCATCCGTGTTCTTGACTATAAATAAGTTCGCAGCCTTTCCAAACTGCGATCATCACTCAGACAGCTGCTGCAACCCGATAAGTAGCCTTGCCGAAATCTTTAATTTGGTATATGGCATGGGGGCTGTACTACACTCATCTGAGGAAAATTTACGAACAGGCCCCCTAAAGGCAATGTTTGGTCCAATCGGGGATCGACTAGCACCACCAGAGGACTGGGAATATTTCTGCCAACAATTATCTGGGTTGTACAAAGAAGTCGACTTGTCAAATATGGACAACACCACTAAACAGGATCTGTCAGGAGCCATCCAAGCATTGATGGGCTGCTTCGTTGACAATAACCAACGTGCTACTGACTATCACGAGATTAGAGCCATTTTTTCTTGGCCCAGGGTGTTTCCTCGCCGCTTCCCCCACCTAATGAGAGAATTTAACCCGATAGCTCTTATAATCGTGGCATACTATAGCTATTTAATGCATTTGTGTGGGAAAAAGTATTGGTTTCTACATGGGTGGTCGTATTCACTCAAAGAATATATTGACACCAAGTTAGGCGGTTCATATTGGGGAGAACTGGCCTATTGGCCGCTTAGTATGGTTGGGAATTAACATGCGAAATTACCTTCCTCTACTTTACTGTAAATTAAGTACGAAAAGCCAATTAATGTTCCGAGAGGCTGTTTTTAGAGTTACCCTGGACACAGTTCGTTTCATATCACGTGGAAGATATTGGTGACTAATATAATTAATCAAGGTAAATATTCTGAGAAATAAGTATATATTAAACATGAATTGAAATATAGAAATAAATAAATGATGGTAGTTGTATTCAATGCGTTGAATCGAACTTGCCCTCTAATTTACACACTTAGATTCCCACAAATGGAACGGATGCCGTTTCTTCTTGATGCCTGTCACGGGTTTGACTGAAGGAAGAACTACTGCTACAAAAAGATGTATGGTATATTTTCTTAGGTTTCATAAACTAGTTTTTAGAGTATTTAGGAACGAGAATAATTTAATTGCTCAAGACTGATGGTTGACGTCTCGTTATTCTCAACGCGAATGCGAATAGTTAACGAGCATTTAACGAGGTGCACGGACCACAGACAGGGTTCTGACACACAGAGTTTGGTCTAGATGACGACGCTGACATGCCCCGCCCTTGGATCTGCGCTCACGTTTTATTACCATCCATCAGGAGCCCCGATGCTGTTTGGAAAGCACTCCAAGTGGATTTTATAAAAAATGTGAACAAAATTAACCCTGCAATACCACTTCTCAACGCACTAGCTAATCTAATTAGTACAATAAAGAAAAAGAAAGCCTAGTCAGTGCCGCTAATGGCTGAAAAGCTCAAATCCGTTCTTGTGAATCTTCTCCCCTCTGAGTAGTAGACCAATCTCACTGGGGTGGAAATAGTTCATCCGAGCGACAACGGTGAACATCATAACAGCGTCGAAGATGTACACAAAGGCTTCCCTGCGAAGGAGATAACCATCCCTGCCCTGGATGTACTCAATGACTCGAAATATGCTTCGCACAAGAATGAGGAAGCTTGTCACATACAAGGTGAGAAGGTATACCTGCCACCTGATCTGCGGGTCTCGGCTCGCTTGCGTCGGGGCAGCGAGCATACGTCGATGAAAGAGGTAGGCAACCACCATGAAAAAACCAAAGAAGAGGAGCTGGACGAATAAGCCACCAACAACGATCTTTTCTCCTATTTTGATTGTGCTGTTGTTTCCGGATGCCAATAATCCTCCGCCTGTTTCGAGGAATCATGATTAGAAAAACATCGGACGTGATTGTGTTGCAAGCACTCACCTCCCATCTGCATCAAGAAAGAGATGACATCTCCAACGACAAAGAATTTGGTGAGCCATTGTCTTTTAATCAGCGAATACTTCTCCCCATCGGTGAGGAGAATGATGCGACCAAGAATCATGTAAATTGAGGCGGCGAAGAGAGCGGGTGCGATCAAAATTAGGAGCGTCTGAATGATGTACGGTGGTAGAGTCCAACAGTAAGGTGTCTGAAATGCATTTGCAGCCCTTCCGATGTAACCTATCGCCTGCACTATTTGCAGCAAAATTTCTGTCAGGGACACCCTAATATTTTTTGGGTCAAGAATTTGAACTTACAAATACACCCAACAATCAGAGCTGACAGATACCAGGTCTTGGTCTTGACCATTTGCCAGACATGTATGATTGATGAAATGGAAAATAATATAATAAAGATTATAGCTGCTGCCTTAGATGGTGCATAGTGATAAAGGTCTGCATAATCACTGTTGCACGTGGACATGGTGATGTCTTGTTGGAAAGTGAAAGTAGTAAGAAAGATCGTTTACCAATATTCAACGTGGATTGATGGAAATGCTCGAGGAATAGAGAGCATGTGGAAGAGAGGACGATTTATATCAAAACAGGAGTGGGCACACCGAATACAAAGAACGTGAGCTTTGATTAGCACCTTTCGACTAGTCCTGCCGGCATCCGGAGAGACACATGGCCTTGAGGATGTTTGATTGGCTTCACAAGCCATCTTCACCAACACGCTAAGTCTCACTGAGGCTTATGCATACTCAATCAGACATACAGTCGGTTCAAGACGATCGTGTCCCCACATGTTCCGAGGAAGTGCTCCACACGCCGGCACTGCCGCCTTCGTAAAGCACAAGCCATCGCTCGCATTCGTTATTAGACTTTTTCCAACGACTAACAGAAAAGATTGTATAAATGATAAGGCTCAGCTAGATGTGTTAATTCTCGCTTAAAAGTATTTCAACATCGAGAAGCACACCAGACTCACAGCAAGTTGACATAAATGGCGCGTGGACGTGTTGAACTGAGACATGGATCTGAAATGCTTACCTGTGCCCCCTGAAAATGATGCGAATATTCACAGTGCGATGCGAAGCACCCCTGATTTCAGCTTGCATGCAGCTTTGAGTCTTAGTACCTATGAATGGTGGCTCAGGTGCGGCCGTCGCAACCAGGTTCCCGATGGGGCGACAGTTGAAATTGAACCTAATGGGCAGGAAAGGGGTGGTATGCTTCGTTCCTTTGAAACCACGGTTTTCCGATTGAATCAATGTTTTCCTAATTTTATCCAGTTGAGTTGACACGTGCTAATACGACTCCTGGAGCCCACTGGCTATTGATTGTCGTGGAATATTGATCCCTGTTGCAGACACGACCATTGAGCGAAAGACATTGACACAAATAAAGAAAAGCCCAGCCACTAGATTGTAATTTTACTATCTATCTAAAATAAAGTAGGTATTAGAATATGAATCAAATTAAACCGCTTGAGTTCAAGTAACGGAATGAAAGAATAATGTTCCTTTAAAGCTTGACAAGGTATGGCATTAAATTTATGAAGCGTGTGCTTTCAACAACACTTCAGGGGTATTCCAACTTCAGTTGCCCTGTTGTACATGGTGAACTCGTGAATAGTCGGGGGGTTTATTCTCCCTGGCACTATTGTCATGGTCAGCGGGCAGTTCCGTCGGCTCCATCGGAGGATGCAATGCTGGGCTTGCGGGAGGACTTCCTAGCTCCCACTGTGCTGAAGGAGTGTGCGGGGTGACTAGGCTTTGGGTGCCAAAGGTGCTGCTGCCATAGACGGACTGATGGAAGGGCTGCTGAGCCAGCTGTGCGTGCTGCATTTGTTGACTTCCCTGTTCCTGTTGCATTTGTTGGGCTTGTTGAATAACTTGCGACTGATGCCGCTGCTCACGGCGCTGGACGACACGTTTACCAAAGCGGTACCACAGATATCCAATCAATGCCAGAACCACAGCACCACCGATGGCGATACCCACAATAGCTCCGGTGCCGAGCTTCGATCCACCAGAGGTGTCCGCAGGCTTGCGACCAGGATCAACCCATTTGCGACTGAACAATGTCTTGAGATCTGGTGAGCTGAAGCCGTTCTTGGGGCTTTTATCTGTCGCGCCTCCATCCTTTCCGCCGCCGATGGTATTGTAGATGACGGCGGGAACAGTATCATTGGTGTCCACATCATCGACCCCAAGCCAGTACGAGTCAATTCCACTAGGATCCTTGCGCATGGCAGTCCAAAGGTTGTGTCCGCCCCAAGTCCCCTCAGAATCACAATCATTGTGTTTGGCAAACGTACCGCCGATGATGAAGAGCTGCGACCTATCCTTGATCATGTTACAAGAGGAGCCGTAGCGATTGTTTGTCTTCCCCGTTGCGTTTCCGGGTGTGGCCGGATCGATCTTGGTCCAGTTGAAAGTGGGCAGAGACAAAACATACACATCGCTGTATGCGCTTTCATTTGTTAAAGGGGGGTAAACAGCCCGGCCTCCGAAGAGATAACTATTTTATTTGTTAGACTTTGTGTGTTGTCGTATTAAGGAATTGCATTGAATACTCACATGTTGAAACTTGATCTATCAGCTGGCCAGGAGACGCCCATGCAAAACTGACGTCTGTTTTGAGGTGCCAAGCCCGTTGTGTTTTGTGTATGCCATTTCTCAGTTGCCGGATCGAAGATGAGAATCTCATTGAGTGGCTGTGGAGATGTATCGTTTCCGTTTAGACTGACAACCCCTCCCAAATACACTAGCAATCCCTTTGGATCCCCGACTGGAATCCAAACCATTCCACCTTCAGCTCGTGGATAGTCATCTGGTGAGTTTGGTGAGGTAAACTCGTTCGTATCATAATTGTAAGAGTAGAAATTCGAACTCATGGTCCGGTCTCTGGACCATCCACTCATTGACGTAGCGCTAATCCATCCCCCATAGTAGTAACCGTAACCCGTCTGGGATACGCCAACACCTGCCCCAAAAGAGCTAATGTTTGGCGCTCGGATAGGGCTGGGCGATCCCAAGTCGTCCCATCTATCGTTTTTAGTGTCGTAGATCAATGTTCTGTATGGATCTGCAGATCTTTCATCCATCCGCTCGCCGCCGTAGAGGTAGAACTTTTCGTTGACTGAATCGGGCCAGAAAACGCCACCGGCTACGGATGGAATACTACAGTGGCAAGAAGGTCAATATCTAAGCTCGTATCTGGCTGCGGAGCCAACTTACTCATCTGTCTTATTCAGACCAATTTTCAACTCAGGAAAGAATGCTTGTTCTTTGTCTGATGATGCAGGACGGCGGAGGTCGTGATATCCCAGACCGGTGTCTGTATTATTTGGTTAGCTAACTTTCTACGGCCCCTTATTATTAAACCTAACCCCACGGGTCAACTTACTGGTTCGGTTTTCTGGATTCCCCGGGAAATCATTAAAGTTTAGATACCCCCCGTCAACATAGAGTCTATCGCCAATAACCGTCGACTGGTGTGAGAATCTCCGACAGAAGCTATCTTGTGCATTCTTGGCCGAAACGCTATAACATGATAGGAACAGTAATAACCAAAGGAGGGCTTTTCCTTGCCCTTGACAGTGTTGTAAGTGGATCGCGACTAACATTGCCCTGAGGCTTCCTACCACAGATGGTGAACTTTTGAGAAGAGGTCGAAATGTAAAGATCTCAAAATACGTATAACATAGGGAAATCGATATTTTGAATAAATCCCTCACGGCTTGAATGAACATGTTGCCAAGACTGGACTTCTGCTCACCGGTCCATGGCTGCCTCCAGCAGCGCCACTCAACTGCCAAAGTGCTGTATAACTTGCACATATTTAGCCAATTACACCACGGATTTAGAGACACGCATCCTATTAGCGTTGAAAAGCTGAGGGCAAGCTGCGTCATGTTGCTTATGCACCCACCATAACGGAGCCCAAGGCTTGGCAGCCAAGACACCAATAGCCTCCATGAACCAGCCGTAATTTATCGCCACTTTACCAATGTCACACAATGAAAAATCAGATTGCAAACGGGAGAGTCGGGATGCCTCCGCGTATCAGTACCTCGGCTATTGATGCTTCAGCCTCATCATCGTGCTAACATCAGGAGCAATATTCCGCCGAGCGTTCGTCTTGCCACATGCTTTTCTGACGGATGCTTCGGATAAGCCCGACTTATTTCACTGGGTTTTGTTTTTCAGTTTATAGAAATGGCTGTATAAAGAGCTCATGAAGTGTCATTCATAACGCTTAAGTAGCATATAGCAGTCACGAGGGCACAAATATTTGTCTTCAGCATGACAGAAAACAAGCGACGGGATGTGCACTCTAAATATCATGCTTGTATCTCGCGTTCTCCGGCTCTGGTCCTGGGCTTGCATTAGCACATTCAAAGGGATTGGCTGCATGTTGTAGCTCAACACCCTCGGCCTCAAGCGGCACACGTCATCATTGCATGGTGGTGGCCTAGGCGTGAGGAGCTGATTAGTACTTTTGCAAGGTTGTATTGAAGGACACTAAGTCAGCCACTTGCAAGGAAAATGGTGTTTCTCGGGATTCTATATGGCTCGACAGGTTCTAATAAGCTTAGGAATAAGTTTGAGGGCTGAGGGGGGTCACTAGAACTTTTAAATGCCCATGTCAAAGAGCCACTTGGCCCGCTCTATGCGGCCCATTACTAGTGCAGATCTCATTCAATGTGGCGGGTCATCCTTGTCGGGCTGAACTGCAGCTTACTCTTTGAGTTACACCACCATGCGATATGAAGATGGCTTTGCGTCGTATCCACTTTGAATGAGGGGTCAGCCAGAGATACTCTATACGTGCGACGCAGTGTATACGTACTTCTGTAGTCATAGAGAGTGAACCAGTAAAGACTTCTACCCATTATACCCCCCAAGCTAAAGATAATCAGTCATTACTCAACTAGGGCTACAAAACAAGCCTAGACTGCCAACACCAAGAGCCTCACGGTTTTAATGGTGAGCATTTTCGGAATATTTGGCCACGCATCAGATAGCAATAAACACTGCACTCTGTACTCAGTCAGTCTTGAATGGCGGTTGCATCCTGAAATCCGTGGCCTTTTTTCTTAGCCAAGTCAGCATACTAACCATGATGTGAAACGGTTTATACAGCGCATATTGTCGACGTTCGGGCAGTAGGATATCGTGTATTACGTACGAACATTGAATCTCAAGAGATGCCTATGAGGAGCCCCTTTTAGACTTACGCCACGTAAATAATAAGGCGCAAAGGGTGGATATGGAAGTGACAGGCTTAAAAGTGGGTTCAGAACGTCCATCCTGAATTTACCAAACGTATTACATTGAAGTTGCAACTTTGACGAGAGGCACGGCCTTCCTTAGCGTAGCAACATAGTATAGGCTATAATCAATTGCACAATGTATGACCGAGATTTTTTATTTCACTTGTGCTATCGTTGACTATCTCAGATTGTTCGAATAAGAAGATTTTGTATATAGTGTTTCTACTCTAGAGTAATGATTGAGAATTGTTGCTGATTTTGTGTTATTTTTATTAGAGTTTTCTCTTGATAGACTCGATGTTAATTTTCTGACATAGCGATGAGATCAACGTGACAGGAACAGGGTCGGAGTGAGGGTAGTCATGATCGCCTGACCCCAGCCGGTGCTTATTATTTCACCAAGCTTCCCAATTGCGTTTCTGTTCCTATCAAATTAACCGGAAAGTATTTTGCGAGATGGGGCATATTTATGATTGGTTGAAGTGAAAATGTGTGTAGTACATAGACCTCTGATCAATTATAAAAATTACCTGGGAAAGTTTTTGCAGGATGAGCCATCCGGTGGCTTGTTAAAAGTATCAATCGCTAAAATGTAGTAAAGTAGTAAAGTCAAGGATCTAGGTTGTGTGACAACCATTTGAAAATAAGTGAATTCTTAACCACAAATATGCACCGGGGATTGCCGACGAGATCAATTCCTCAAAGCGAAATAATTACTACCAAAGCGAACGATCTTATCATCAAATATGGAGCTCATAGGGCCATGGCAATACGCTTGTCAACAAGGTCTGCCCACATATCGTATTTTACCAGATATTTGACGCGGCATTCCGTTTTACCAATCTAAACTGAATTCTGTGGTATTTGGCCGTTTCATTTCATTTACACCTGTGCAATACTAGTTCGGCAACATTGCAAAGCCACGATGGATGTCTCAATCTTGAGGCTCTTACTTTACGCTAAATAAGGTATTCCTATTTTACACAATTTTTCCAATTCCATGGGTTCCGCAGGGTGCTTTAAAAAGCGTTACACGAGTGATAGCCCGGATCGTATTTTTATTATGCTTCACAGAATGCAGTCATCCCTGCAGTTCGCATGTGTTTGTCCACCTGAAGAAGCACTTCTAATTTTAGAACAAATTTGTATGTTGCACTTCACTGCCACGTACCTGTATAACAAGAACCTGCTGAGACAACAAGCCGTCGACAATATATCTGCTCACCGTTTCCCGCCAAAGGAAAGTGTGGAATCGAATAATATATTTCCTTTTCGCTTCACTGTGCCCCTTTGAAGTTGGATGAAACGTATTTTAATGCACACGATTGCTTCTTGGGAATAACCACTATTAACGATGGATCGATATCAGCCCATCGGCACTCAAGATCTTGATCGTTTGAGCCCCAGATATAGCGCAGCTGATGAAGGAACCAACGACTCGCTTCCGTCAAATGATTTTCGAGCCATCGATTCTCGGCTTGAATTTCGTGACGGATTTATTAAAAACAATCTCTCGCAACAAAGCTACGAAAATTCAATTCTCTCGGGTACTGTACCAAGTTTCATATCCCAACAGACATTGATTAAATCACCCACCGTACGCACTTCCTCTTCTACGCTACGAGAAATAACCGACGACGGCGATTTGAATCAACCACCGAAGCCCCCACACAAGGGTAACGGCCCTTTGTTCGAGGCTAATGGAGATGGTGCAATTGCAAACTCATGGGTGCTTGAATTGACCTCTCTTTTCTTTTCCATCATATCCTTATGCTCTCTTTTTGGCATTCTACTTCGATTTCACAATAAACTCCAGACCGAGTGGGACGAATCGGTCGTATCCATTAATACTGTCGTCTCAATTCTCGCTGGGATATCGAGAGGATGTCTTGCTCTGTCATTGAGTGCGTGTATGGGACAACTCAAGTGGAACTGGTTCAGCGAGTTCAAAGAGCCGCTGATAGATTTTGACCGACTCGATGCCGCGAGCAGAGGGCCATGGGGCGGGTTTCGCCTAATGCCTACAGTGATCCGTCGACCGTAAGTCTTTCCCCCATCACTCTCTGCATGTATGTTTTCAGTCTAGCTAACAATTTCTCAGACATTGGCTTGCATTAGGTGTATTAGCAATAACCACTCTCATTGGTTATGAACCTTTTCTACAATCAGCTATTAGCTTTGACGATCAAGCCTTTGTTAAGACAGAAAAGAATACGCTACTGCCATTTAATCATCTTGACCAACTCAGAAATTCCGATGAGTTTGCTTCGTCTAGGGCTGCTATTGGCAGATGCACCGCTTTGGATGTAGGATCATATAAGCATTGGTCAGGGGGAGGACAGTACTTTGTTGCGCTGAATGATACCAATGGCAAAAGAATTGACTATGCACAAAACCCTTATACTTTTAACGCTGATTTTGGAATGACGGCCGCCATTTGGAATGGATTTTCGAATCTTGTGAATCCATCCACCCTTGAGCCGACGTCTATATGTGCGTCTGGGAACTGTTCATGGGACTACTTTGCCAGTCTTGCCGTGTGTTACAGCTGCAATGATATTTCTAGGCATCTTCGAAAAGAGTCCAACGTTACAAAATTTCCGGAAGGACTGCAGTCGACTGGTGGCCCCGCAGAGTGGGTGGGGAATATTTCCGCACCTGAGGTCAGCAACTCGGCCGCCGATGCCACTCCAATTTTTAAATCCCGCGAAGCGAACTTCACAAGATACACGATCCCGGAAAGTGGCCTTAATATATCAAATTACAATGGACCAGCTTTCTGTTGGCCAGGGAAAAGTGCCTGCCCAGATACATATCTCTCAGCTCGAATAATTATGAATCCTGGGCTGACAATTTCTTTTCGAGACCTTGAAACTATGATTCTTGCAACGCAATTCATTCGGCCTAGCTCCAGTTGGCAAAGAAATGAAACGTTGTGGGAAGATACAAAAACGGAGGCGCTTGAATGCAGCCTGTCCTTTTGCGTGAATGCTTATAAATCTACCGTTATGCAGGGGGTTCTTCATGAGACCACTGTCTCATCTTGGTCTTATAGAACGCCTGGTTCGTATTTCGATCTTAACCCGTCTTTCCACAATCGTTCTCTCGAAGAATTGTATACGAAATATATCAACTACAGCTTGGATCATATTGAAACAGCCGGGGTAGCTCGATCAAACCTACAACTGTACACACCTGTCAATGAGGAGACAAGACTTCTGGGGTTGCACAATAAGACTTTCAATATCAGCCAAAGCACTATCGTTGGCATGACAAACGTACTCCAGGAAGGTTTCCGGTCAAGTAATGACAACCTAAATTTAATATATCCGTCACTTGGAGGAGACAGTCCGCCGAATTTTATGGTTGCCTTAGGCAAGCCAAACGATCCCGAAAAGTCATTTGAAACTCTGGCATCAAGTCTTTCTAAATGGATGCGTGATCAAAGCTTCTCGCAATCCGCCCTACCGGGACATGTCATACAGACGATGTTAGTTATAAAGGTTCGATGGGTCTATCTGATCTTTCCGGCCACCACACTTCTGATGGGATTGGTCTTTGTTATATTATGCATTCTGCACACAAGCAGATCCAAGTTACCTATTTGGAAAACTGACTCCCTAGTGGCTATTTTGTACGGTGCTGAAAGCGGACTTCGTCAACAGCTCGAAGAAGCTGCGGGAGGCAATCAACTCCATCATGTGGCAAAGAAATTGAAAGTTTCATTGGAACAGAATAATCGTCTATTCGAGGTTGAGAAAATGAGAAAAACAAATGATCTTTCTAATTGAAAAATAAAACTTCACTATGCCGGGCAGTGTTGCCTGTCGTTTCTTTTTACTTCGCATTCTATTAGTGAACCTTACCTCATTACTCTAAGGTTCTGAGACATTTGCTGATTCGTTAGCTTAATAAGACTAAACTTAAACTCGTTCGCTCTAATTTAAATGTGAAAGCCAAGATCAAAGACATTACCTTCAAATCTTGATTTACATTGTAATCATTTTTTGAATCTTCAAGTTTTATTCGAACTTTCCGTTCTAATATAGTATTTGTATCTGAATGAATGTCTTTAGATGACCTCCTGATGAGTACTTCGAGTAACATCTTTATCGAAGGTACCCTTTGACATTGCGGCATCCATCTCTTCAGTGTCTCTCTCGATGTACTTGCTCGGCCTCTTGACACTGCATGCATCCCTGTCCAAAAAGACTAGTGTTCTCACTCCGTCTTGGAATAGTTGATCAATGTCCTCCAGCTTTCTGTTGGCCGTTTCCGGGTAAAAGACATACAAAATGGGGATGCTGCACCAGTTGAAAAAGACCCAGATGAGATAGAAGCGCCATTTGAGATTTTGGATACCTGTGGGGGTGATTTGGACAACCATGTAGTTGATAGCCCACTGTGCTGCAACCGAAGCAGCTGCGCCCTTGAAACGCATGTGCAACGAGTTGATCTCGGTGTTGTACAACCAGGCAGTGCCCTGCCAGCCCATACCGAAAAAGCAGTAGTAGACAAAGATCATCGAGACGGCTCCGATCCCGAAACGATCAACATCATGGTTGCTTGTGGCCATCTGTACTTTGTAAATGAAGACGGCGATGATCAAGTAGCAAACTGCCGAACCGCATGTTCCTATTCAACCTTGTTAGTTTCAAATGAAGTTATCAAATCAAAGGTGTCAAAGCTTAGATGGGGTAGTTCAGACGTACCAAAAAGCATAGCTCCTCTTCGCCCCCATCGATCAATCATGAGCATTCCGGCAAATGAGAAGAACGTGTAAGATATACCGTTTAATGCTGTGAGAAACCTAGCCTTGGTGGGGCTAAAGTGAAGCGAATTCTTGAGCACAATAGGGAGGTAATAGGATGTCGCGTTGACGCCGGACAATTGAACAATGATTTGCGTGCCCAGTCCAAGAATGAATCTCCTCAACGCTCCCGAATTTCGGGAATTTCCTCCGTTGCGGTTGCGCAAGAGATCCCACCAGCTAAGTCCAAGTTCCTTCTCTGCTAGGAAAAGCCTCAAAATATCGTTCTTCTCGGCGATGACAGATGGTGTCTTGGGAGTCGCCCCATCACCCTCCAGCAACGCAAGGATCTGGACGCCTTCTTCTTCTCTATCCTTGGACAGCAGCCATCTAATCATTGTTAACGCTCGGTATCATTATCTTTTCCCCTTCAGACTTACCTGGGAGACTCTGGTAACCAAGGAGCAGTGGCCATAATAACGATGCCAAAGAGCAGTTGCAGGGCCAGCGGAAATCTCCACGAAATGCCACCTGTCAAAAACGCAAATCCATAGTCGACCCAATTTGATGCACAGAATCCTGCAACGTTCAAGACCAATCCAAGCACGATCAATTTTCCTCTCCAGCTGGGTTTGCTGGTCTCGCTCTGCCAGACAGGAACGATGGCTGTGTTGAGACAGTTGCCAAGTCCAGCCACAATACGACCGACAATCATCTGGGCAGCACCATACGCACTAATTTGCAGAATAGCGCCGATCATCATAACGACGGTACCGAGCATAGTACACTTCCTGCATCCAAGTTTCGAGCCCAAATAAGAACCTGACACGGCACCAAAAAAGCAGCCTACATCGTATATAGAGGTAATGGTGCCTTGCATATCCGAATTAGGGTTTCCCATAGTTTGAAGGAAATCATCAGAAATTAGAATTCCACCTGCATCAATTAGCCCACGAAGAACAAAGGGGGAGATGCACTGTATGGCAGCTTGACAATGGCATCATTTTCGCCAATTGACAAACCAACAAGGCCAATGGGACTCATGCGACGACAAGACGTACTGAAGACTCCTTGATCATAACCAAAAAGTGTCATGGCTGTGCCACAGCACACAGTGATCCAGGCGGTCAGCCATCCTCCAGTGAGACCGAAGTAGGGCTGCATTGTTGATTCGCGTTGTCTCAGGCAGATGGTAAGGAAGGTGACCGATTGAGAGCGAAATGGAAAAATACGGACGTCAATTTGTAGGTCATGTATTGGAATGAAGATACAATCCCGACCATGAGAACCTCAATGCTGCCCTAATTCAACCTTAGGCGTCTGTTCGGGTGATCTTATATAGTTGTATGCAAGTGCCGAACCCTAGCAGGTTGATCGACCGGTTTTCTTTCCTCACGTGCACCCCACGAATTCTTTTCCCCACGGGCATCATCCGATAGCTTGTTTCCCCAGCCCCTACACTCCAAGTGGATCAAGGATAAATAGAGAGAAGTCCGGGAGGTCGTATTCCGATGGTTCACGGTTCCCCATTTCGATCCACTTGCTAGTGTGGAGGCCAATCAGGTCGAATATCGCGGGCCGTGTCGACCCCGACACTAACGTGGTGCTGCGCTGACTTGGTCCGAATCCCAGACCTCACTCTCGGCAAACGATAGCCCACAATAAATGCCAATTGGTTTAAATATGTTACGTTCGCGAGTGTCCTGTTCGTAGGTGCCCGGCTGCTTGTTTCCGAGAAAAATACGTAAAGTCGGAGGCCGCTTCCCCAACGTCAAACACCATGGACACGGAGGTAGCTCGATTGGCCGAGAAGGCATGGGGTAAGTGGACCCATTTTCAGGCATTGCACAGTTCATACGGTGTGACTTATACAGATTTGCCGCAGATTTATATCAGAAAAATGATCCAAACAAGAGGATTCTGATAGGAATAGCGGGAATCCCTGGATCAGGTTCGCTTTTCTCAACAAACTCCAAATTGAGCAGCTCCTAACCGGGTAGCCAGGCAAAACCACATTAGCGAGCAATGTTGCCAAGGCCATAAACACCATCAATCAGCAACGAAACGGGCCAAATGTTGAACCCGTGGCTGCAGACATTTCTATGGATGGCTACCACTATACAAGAGCAGAGCTTGCTGCCATGAGCGACCCCGCCACCGCTATCCACAGACGGGGTGCGGCATTCACGTTTGACGCAGATGGTTTCTACAAGTTACTGCAAAAATTGCATCAGTCGGCCCCAGAAAATGGACCAATAATTTATGCCCCGACTTTTGACCATGCTATTAAGGATCCCGTACAAGACGGCATCGCTATCCAGCCAATAACTAAAATCGTCCTGATTGAAGGAAATTACGTCTGTTTAGACCGAGAGCCATGGCGATCAGCAGCACAATTGATAACAGAACTGTGGCTCGTCGACGTCGACCGCGAGGTCGCAAGAGAGAGGTTGGTCAAACGACATGTTGCGTCTGGCATCTGCCCCGACGAGCAGGCAGCGAGGGATAGGATTAGAACTACTGATTTTCTGAATGCGGATGATATCTTGGACAACTTACTACCCGTAAAAGAGCGAGTTAAATGTAGTTGAAGCTAGAATTTTTGAATCATAAACTATTAGAAATGACATTTTACGATTTGTCAGGGATATAGATGAGATCAATTGAGAAGAGATATTTGTTATATTGCATGTCAATGAGCGGACTCTACCCAATTTAAAGGAGAATCCACCAAATAGAGTGTAAACATTAAAATAATACATTATTTATAAATAGATTGGATGCAGAAATTTTCATTTCATTCCTCACATTACAGTCAGCATTTTCTGAATATTCCAACCGAATTAGGAGAGAGATGCCGTTTTGCAGTTTACAGGGTAAATCCCGCGATATCTTCAGGCTTTGCGCACGTGATCGGTCGCGACATGGCCCGAGGCTACCCAATTGGGCAATGTTAGTGAGTCGCTTGATGTTGCATGGACCCACGAATGTCCCTTGTCAAATCACGAGAGACGACAAGCTAGTCCATTTGGGATGGACTTGGTCCGCCACCGTCCAATTAGCTTGTAGACACACGGGGGAGCGGTTAAAGTCAAGCCCGCTGCTCGAGTCAGAGCACTCGAGAATAGCGGCAACCCAATTCGTCTGTTTGGGGAATCGCGCAATGCTGGGTCCGTTGGCGCACCTGCGGAGGCATATCGTAGTCGCCCGTCTTTGTCAGACGTGCATGGGAGACAATGTGTTGAGATTCCTGGTCTCTGATAAATCTGCAGCTTGGGCAAGCCATATTAGTATAAATGCTTCCCGTTTAGCAAATCTTATTCTGTTGTGATTTCAATCGGTTGTAAAATTAAGCAGAGACTAGGAGAAAGCACAGCTGCGTCCGGTCCAACCGCAGCCATGTCTTTCAATGCTATTGACCAATTGGCGATAAATACCATCCGTCTCCTTGCAGTACGATTCTCTTCCATCGGCCGCCATGTGCTTCCCTTCATTATCCCTAACTATTTGCTCTAGGTCGATGCCACCTATGCTTGTAGTTCAGGTCATCCCGGCGCCCCAATGTAAGCTGAGATTCTGCATTAAAAACGTTGGCTTGGTACTGGCTACTAATATTCTGTAGGGGCATGGCTCCGGTCGCTCACGTTCTCTTCAATCGATTTTTAAATTTTAATCCAAAAAATCCGGATTGGCTCAATCGCGACCGTTTTATTCTGTCGTGAGTCTTTCAATCACTCTTCCGTACGATGAAAATGACTGAGTTGATCCAGCAACGGCCATGGCTGCATGCTCCAATATGCCCTCCTACACCTCTACGGGTATGCCATTAGCATGGATGATATCAAGTCATTTCGAGTAAGTTTCTGTTCATAGGAATTCATTGAAGAACCAAATTTATTCACTGACCATGAAAGAAACGTGGAAGCATTCTTCCTGGTCACCCTGAGGCCCACGACACGCCCGGAGTGGAAGTCACCACTGGCCCCCTAGGTCAAGGCATTGCAAACGCCGTTGGTATAGCCATGGCACAGGCGCATACTGCGGCTCTATTCAACACATCTGAGTTCGAACTGGTAAACAACTACACGTACTGTTTTGTTGGTGATGGCTGCCTTATGGAAGGTGTTGCAAGCGAGGCCTCCTCCATAGCCGGCCATCTCCAGCTGGGGAATCTTATATGCGTCTACGACGACAATCACATCTCGATAGACGGATACATCAACTGCGCCTTTACTGAGGACGTCGTAAAGAGATATGAGGCCTATGGTTGGCATGTTATTATTGTTGAGGATGGCGATACCGACTTGGATGCCATTTCTACTGCCATTGATGCGACTCAAAAAGTTAGGAACAAGCCTTCTTTAATCAAGCTACGCACGACTATCGGTTATGGATCCACTAAGCAGGGAACTCACGGTGTCCACGGGTCACCTCTTCAGACGGCCGATATCAAGCAGCTAAAAGAGAAATTTGGTTTCGACCCAGACCAAACATTTCAGGTTCCACAGGAAGTCTATGATCTCTGCGCAAAACGTTCCTCTAGAGGCGTAGCATTGGAAGAGGATTGGAACACTTTATTTGCTGGCTATGGTAACAAATACCCCGAGCAGCATGCTGAGATCGTGCGACGAATGGCTGGGGATCTTCCAAGTGACTGGGAGAAGAATCTACCACGTTTTACCTATTCCGACCCGCCCGAGGCAACCAGGAAGCTATCGGAAGCTGTTTTGGAGAAACTTCAAGCTGTGATTCCTGACCTGGTTGGTGGTTCAGCCGACCTGAGCCCCTCTAATTTGACGAGATGGAAGAGTGCTGTCGACTTTCAAGCCGACAGCACAGGCCTTGGTGACTACTCAGGTCGGTATGTCCGCTACGGTGTGCGCGAACACGATATGGGGGCAATCATGAATGGGATGGCAACCTATGGAACTGTGATACCTTATGCTGGAACATTTCTCAACTTTGTTTCGTACGCAGCTGGCTCAATTCGTCTGTCTGCCTTGTCGCAAAGTCGGGTTATCTGGGTTGCAACTCACGATTCCATCGGCCTTGGAGAGGATGGTCCAACACATCAGCCAATTGAGACCCTGAGTCACTTCCGCTCGATGCCCAACACTTTGGTTTGGCGACCAGCCGACGGAAATGAGACCAGCGCTGCCTACTACATTGCCCTCACCAGCAAACATACCCCAAGCATCATGGCCTTCTCTCGTCAAAAGCTTCCGCAACTTGATGGATCAGCATTTGAGAAGGCAATCAAGGGCGGCTATACGCTTCAGGAAGCTGATGGAGCCGATATTACCCTCGTCTCCACTGGTTCAGAGGTGTCCCTCTGCGTGGAAGCTGCCAAACTCTTGCAAACGAACCATGGGTTCAAGGCCCGAATTGTTTCCATGCCTTGCCTTGAGGTGTTTGACTCTCAGAATTTTGAGTATCGGCTATCTGTCTTGCCTCATGGTATTCCATCGCTCTCCGTTGAGGTGCTTAGCACCGCAAGTTGGGGTCGACATACTCACGAGCAGTTTGGCCTTGATCGCTTCGGTGCATCTGGGCCTGCACAAGAAATTTTTGAGGTACGCGTAAATATTATATATATATTCGACCCAATTTTGGTCCGTATACTGATTCATGCATTCTCCAGAAATTTGAATTCACCCCAGAAGGCATCTCAAAGCGAGCAGTTGCCGTGATTGAGGCATGGAAGCCGGTGACAAATTTGCCATCGGCTATTCGTAAAGCTTTTTAAGAAGATAAAAAAGGAACGATCCAGCCATATCGAATGAAAAGTACGCTATCAGAAGTCCTGCTCCAAAGAGCTACGGTCAATATTCATGTTTGGGTGAGGATACATGTCGCCCAAGTGAGGGAACCAAAAGCGAAACAAATCTGAAATTATATATATAGCCGACTCTTAAATTAAACATAGAAGTCAAAATCCGTTTGAAAACAAATAGTAAAGCCAGGTTCGGTTAAAACAAACCTAGCAACATCCAGGATTAACTCCTAAATCGTTCAACGGCGTATTCTTACCCGACTTAACGTAAGCGGAAAAGACTGCGAAATATTACGTCAATCAAGTGTAGCAGCTGGGGAAATACGACCGATATTGAGTAGCGCTGTTGACTACAGTACAGCCCTTGAAAGATTGTCCCCTCAACTTTTTCTTGCTATTTCTTGACTGTTCAGTAAAAAAATAAAAAAAAAAGAGAAACATAAGTAAGTAATAATTACATAAATTAGATATATAATTTTATTTTATTTAGTATTAGTTATTCATTTTCAGGTGTTAACTAAATTGGGCCACCATCTTTCGAGGGGTGTATTGGAAGTCACCCTGCCCCCTTGCTAGTTTGTCACTGCGGTAGTCACGTGCGCCCCCAAATTTTCCAAAACGTCTCCGTGCTGGCGTCGGGCCGTGTCCCACCGATCTAATCCCGACAAACGCCTCCGAGCCACCGACCATGACTGAACCAAACAACCGGACCAAATCCCATAGGGCTGCATGTGTGACTTGCCTATAGCCAATCTCGTCTCAAAGTCGTTTCTAACATGTGAATAATCATCTCAGGCTCCACATGTCGACAGAGGAAAACGGCATGCGACCGGGGACGCCCCAAGTGTCAGTTCTGTGCAAGGAACAACTTTGACTGTCAATATGCCGCAACGCAACAATCTCCTGGACTTCGGGCCGGTTATGTCTCTCAGTTGGAAATGCGATTAGGTTTGTCCCATGCAACCCATTTTTTTTTTTTCGAATAAGCGCTGATAGGAAAAGCACAACTTGAAGAACGTGTGAACCGGATCGAGGCAGGTGACCGGGCTGTGGCTCACCAAGGCTTACCAGCAAATGACAGTCCAGCACCCATCACTAACGAATCTCCTTTGACCATAATTCAACCGGACGCTTCAATTCCAAGCCAACCGTTTGCTACACCGGCAGCGGTGCACTTGGAAGTCAATCAAACGTCTCACAACACTGGCGTGAGCATTTTCCCCGTAGATACACCATCTAGCGGTAGTGCCATGGCACCATCATTAAGCGCTATAAGCAGGGATAACTTTAACCTGAGCTCTCTAAGCGATGTCTCCGAGCTGATTTCGATATGGTTCAAGAGATATCATCCGTGGTTCCCCATTTTACACCAACCCTCACTGGTCGAAACATTCCAATCTTCTCCTGACCTTGGGTCTTGCCATCGTCGATTGGTCATAAAGGCTATTGTAGCAACAACGCTAGTGCATTGTCCATCGCAATCGTTTACGTCAACAGAAAGACGGGAGTCTATCGATCGTCTTAGAGAAGAAGTGCTTCTTGAGGCACTCCGTGAACGCTCCCTTGCATCAATTCAAGCACTCCTAATCATTTCCATCATTGATTACGGAGCCGGCGAGATGACTGAATTCTGGAACAAAATGGTTCTCTGCAAGAGGTGAGTGGCATACAAAGTTTAAACGACATATTTACCACCATCAAACCAATCGTAGCCATCACATAGACTAACTGCTCTCAGAATGAGCGCGCAGCTAGGCCTACGTGATCTTGTCACAGGAGGGTCTGACCACTCTAATTATCACCGTACCATCCTATCGCGGACGTCTCCTGTGGACAAGACTGTCATATCTCGCGAGGAACATGTCCGGGCATACTGGATGACAGAGATGCTGGATAGTATGTCAACTCTGGGCACAACATGGAATACAGCCATCTCGATGCCGATTGCGCATTGTGTGCTACCATGCAGCGATGCGCTATGGGCATTTCCAGAACACATCATCAATGTTTGGTCTCTGGGTCAATTTCGTTACTCATCCGCCTTTTCGCTTTGCATCATCCTCGTCGCAGCTGAGCTCTCCACTGTTCATGAGTTCTTGAGGCGCGACGTCGACTTGAAAAACACCGAGGCTATGTTAAATTGGCAAAGCGAGGCGCAGAGGATTGATGACCGGCTCACGGGCTGGCGAGAGGAATTTGTAGCCTCGGTCTTTAGACTCATCAACGCGGAGCTTCCACAGGTAGAGCGATCCGAGATGGATCCCAACATTGTTCTGACGAATTGCCTGCTTAACATGTACGCACAAGAGACATTCCGTACCAACTCAAGCACTGACACGTAAACAGGGCCATAATTGTTATGTTTCAACGGCTTGTTCCATTACCGGCAGAAATAGAGCGACACTACGAACCGGTACGTTGAGAGATATCAAAGGTGTTTGGCTCGCATCACTAATTGAAATTCCCTGTTAGTGGTCTTATGCATCAAATCGATGCCTGTACGCGTGTGAGAACATGGCGGCAAAAGTCCGCAGAATGGATGACGAGGATCTTCTTGTCACCAACCCGCACCTGATACCCTGTCTATTCGTATCCGCAAGATTTTTCATTGGTAAGTGTTGCGCATTCATTCGCACCGGAGTATACTAAATTATTGGCACTAGTGTTTTCAAAAGCACTTGCAGCCGATGTGCCAAGTCATTTACGCTCCTTGGCCTATGCCTTGAATGTTTGTGGGCAGAGGTGGCCTCGAGCAAGAAGATACGAAGTGGTCGTCCGTACAGCGGTCTCACAACATAGAACTCCTGTTTTGGAATCATCACTGCCGAAACAATTCTTTGACCTCAGATACTCTGTGGAAGATATTGATGATATCATCAATGAATGGTTCAGCAAATCGGAGGGAGGCCCCGTTATTAATTCCGATTCAAGCATGATAGACATGGCGAGTTTCCAAGTATAAGCCTCTAGCTAAGTTGGTTCACACGCACATGTACATCAGAAATATTTTTTTGTTGTTCGTCTTCAGTTACGCTTCATTATTCCATTATTCATTTAAGATTAATCAGATTTAATGTTTATCACAGTTTTTCCAATACTCCCTTTGCCCTTAAAGACTAACCCACATTCCTCCCTGACCTGATCAATGTTTTTGAAGTCGACCCTTGAACCAACCACAGGTTTTAGGTTTCCTCCGTCAACAGCCGCCGTCAAAGTTTTCAAGTCATCGGCATTGGGATCCAAGAAGAGGTTTTCGTAAGCGACGCCCCAGCGACGTGCACGGGTTCTGCGCACGTTGTCCATGCCGTCAAGCAGCATACGACCGTACCACGGGAGTTTCGGGTTATCTGATCTGCGCATGACGCTTGATTGCTGAAGTTGCGCACCCGAAGGCTGCGTTGAAATGGATACAATGAGACTAGTTGAAGGAACCATGAGAGAAAGGTAGCTCATGGCGTCGCCTGTTGTGTCAAGCATGAAGTCAATGGACTTTGCAGAGATGACTTCAGATGGATTTTGTTTGGTGTAATCGATTACTATAGCTGTCAATACTAGAGTCTCACGAGGTTGACAAGGAGTATACTGACTTTGATCGACAGTGCCCTCGCCAAGTAGTAATGGCACCTTGGCAACCTTTGATGTTGAAACAGTGGTGATTACTCTACCAGCTTGGAAAACGTTCTTTGCCAGTTGGCAGGCATAGGATCCCGTCCCACTCACTGTTTAGGTGTTAACAATTGTGTAGCTTTGCTGAACAGTACGCGCATGGTACTTACAACCAGCTGGAATGAATACCGTCTTCCCAGCCAATGAGCCTTTGTATCGCCTTAGTGTCTGGAGGGCCGTCATTCCCGCCAATGGGAGCGAGGCTGCATCTTCAAAGGAGAGACTTTGCGGCTTGAGTGCCACAAATTTCTCGTCGCACTTGGCATACTCGCTCCACGCGCCTCTGCTCGCCTCGGGGAGTCGGGAATAAACTTCATCGCCAACCTGAATCCCTTTGACAGCATCGCCTACTTCTGTCACAACGCCCGCGCAATCATATCCAATCTTGTATGGGAACCTTGAATGTTGTTAGTGGCCCTGGCCTGGGAATATGAAGATGGCATTGGGGATTTTTTCACGCACTCTTCGGTCATTGCGATTTTGAAGACTCCCACGGCCTTTTTCACATCTACGGGATTGACGCTTGCGGCGTGCACCCGAATAATGACATCGGTTGGCTCGCTGAGCACGGGCCTTGAGACTGATGAAAGCTGGTATCCCGAGGGATCAGTGTATGAGGACGCGGTAATTGATAGCATTTCCGATGTCATTATGGCGGTGGTGTATGATGGAATGCCTGGTATAATTGACTCAAATCAACCCGCAATAAATGATAAATGATAAATGAGGGTCTCCCTTAACTTAAATACAAAACCCACGCGCTTCTGGAACAGGCCATGAGGCGTAGGTGCGTCGGGCAAATAGTCTCCCCGAGTGGGTCACTAGTGTGGTGAATATTTCCGCCGGCGCCGAAAACGGGGTTCAAGAGGAACAGAACCAACTCCGCTTCCACTTGGATTATGAATGGGCGGGGGGGAAGAAAAAAGGGAAGAAAAGACAAAAATAGAATGGTTGGTTGTGATTTGCATAACAAAGGATCATGATAATCATCTTTAGTAAATATGACGTACAATTCATTGTAGGCGCCGAGTGTGAGAGCGGGAACAATGCGACAGTGAAACGACAAATGAAGTTGAAAACTCCGGGGTAAAAATTGTACAAACACCGCATTATTTAACATTGACCGCTGGTCTATGATCGATATTATGTGCAGAATTGATTAACTGATGATACGTTTTGGGCCCGTTCAGATTAAGACAACGCGTGCAAAGCCTACCCTATAGAACATCGTTGGTCTATTCTGATGGCTGACTGAAAAGTATCAATTGTTTGTGAATTATGGAAGCAATTAATTGTTATGATATCTCATTGAAGTACGCCTTTTTACCTTGATGCAAGACCTGGCCGGGTTTCAGAGAAATCTCTACTTATTTTGAGCGCCCTTCTTGTATAATCCAAAAAAAATTGTACCCCGTCTACCTTTTTCAACTCTCCTCTACCAAATTTTAAAGAAATAAATGTGTTATTTTATGATATTTATTATTATTATTTATTTATTTATTTTTGTTTTATTATCATTAAATTAATATCTTCAAGGTCAAGTTCTATGCCGCTCAAGGTACAGGAGTGACAGAGGGATAATCTTTCAAAGGGTGTTATTGTCTGAGAAATGTGGACTGTGCGCCACCATCATCCCGAAATCGCTCTAGTGTGTCCTCGCTATCCACAATTACAGGGGGGATGATGTTTAGGAGTTTCCAAGAGAACGGTTCATTATGGAGCCGCAAGCCGTTCGGGAATTAGCTAGGCCTGTGTGAGCACTAGTGCCTTCAAGGTATAATTCCATGCTCCAGCACGCATGTCTTCATTCTTACTGTGATCAATATGCGTTTTCTCGGGTTGGTGAGTACTTTCCTCGTGGCGTTTGCCGTTAGGATACCTTGAGATAAAACCCTTGTAAGAGTACCACCACCTAGTGCACATTTGCCTAAGGGAGACATGGTGGTTATGATGAGAGAGATAATCAAGAGAGAGCGTACGTCGGCAAGATGGACGAGTATGCCGCATCGTTGAAAGCCGCAAGCGTCACGATCCGATCGTGAACTTGAGGCTCGATCAACGTTTTCAACATGCTCAAAATGCACTATAACAAAACTGGCCATAAATACTATGAAAAATCAGGTTCATCATTATCAAAAATACTAATTCAAATTGGGTAAGCTATTTGCTCCTAATTACACCGGATTTGTCATATGCCATGAACCCAGTCCCCTCTCGGCAGCCAACATACTCTGCTTCGATCTCATTACCCTTCAAAATAGACGTCTCCTCCCAAAGACAAATCTTGCCAACCCCGTTGCCCATCTTTCCCACTGGACAGTAATCCTCCATCCACTTCTTCCGAAGCTTGATATGTCCTCGGTGGACTCGGCCGATTCGTTCAAAACGCTTCATATCCAACCAGTAAAAGAGCTCAATCTTTCTGTTGTGCCTCAGATTGATTGGTCCGCTGTCCTTGAACGTCCCAAACTCGGGAACGTAGCCCATGCGAAGGCTAAGAAGCCCGTTTTCTCTGGTATTCTTGCCTAGATCCTGCATCCACTCAGAAACAAGTTCGTCAAACTCCTCAAACCAATGTTTCTTCTCCAACGGCGTCATGAGTGAGTGATCTTGTCCTTCAACAAGGAAGCAAATGTTGTCTGGCAGGTCCGTGACGAAGGTTCGCCCTGGTCGAATGGTATCTGTCTCATCGACACCCTCTGGAACGGCATCTAGCGGGGACGTGAGTTGGTCTTCGGGAGTGGATTCGGCGATGCGATCACGTAGGCATCCCCAGTACCCAATCTTTTCGGTGAACATTTCATTCTCTCCCAAGCCATTGAGACCGTTCTTGTTCTCCGCAGTCACGGCATTCTGATTTCGACTGGGCGTTACAGTCAATATCTCGCGCCAGATGCCGGCGTCTTCCGGGAGGGAATCCCAAAAGATTTTCACTGGTTGGCTGGTCCACCACTCAGTATATGTTTCCGGCTGCCAGTAAGATAGCCAGATACGGGTACCCATCCCACCATCGCCCGGATACACGATGCGGTCAATGTGGGTCTTGCCTTCGATCAGCTTCTCGAATCGGTCAATCAACTCGGCTTGTTGGCCAGTCGGTTCTTCGCCTCGGTACTGTATACCGAAGACACCGTAGAGAAACTTATCTCCAGCTTCGAACTTTGCTCGGTAAAACATAATAGAACGAATTTAGAATTTCAACGACTGCCGAGGTTGCTAGTTGTGATGGCGGAAATATAAATATATAGTGATGGATATGGACCAGCTCAAAATATTCTGCTTAGCCGGACATACTAGGGGTTTTTATAACCCATGAGGCTCCTTGTCTTTCACGCGTTGCCCACCGCACATCTGCGACCATTCAGCTCCGATGATAGGGATTGACCTTCGTGTTCATCTGCCAGCTAAGGAACAAGCGCTTAAGATCGCCAAGTACGATGGTGTTTGTGCAGAGACGGAATCGAATTCCCCTCTGCTATCAGTCTGTTCACTAGTTTAGCTCGCGAAGTCTAATCTGTTTAGATTTAGTATAATTCTGGAGGAGTCATCTGATTCAGGTCCACACGAGTCAGTGGATATCATAGCAGATCAGCATGGGATGCATATATTGATTTAGTAAATTGGCTAATCCCCGCACTACAAACCGATTCCGATCATAAGATTTCCGATCCCGATTCCATATCCCAAATCCGATCGCGATTCCGTTATCTTGTACGACGCTAGTGCAGCATGTGAGGAAAGCTAGTGGTAAACTTTAAAGACGATAGTACCTAATCACATCTGATCTAAAATCCTAATATGAACTATTCTAGAATTGCCGATCTATCCTCAATCCTAGCTTCCAGTTAAGCGGGTAAGAATTTATCTGCATCTTATCTGGCTGACCAAATTTACCCCGCTCGTTTTCTAGTAACAACGTGCAAACGTCGCCTCATATTTGGGATGTTAGCATATGCCTTTCAAACTTAAAATAAGTGTGATCAAGCCGACTAAGCCCTAATATACACTGAGAAAGCAGCCCGCAGTGATCCCAAAAAGGGATCTGATGTTGACTTCGGTGGGGGTTGCAATGGCGTTGGTGGGATTTTCTTTTCTGCGTTGGAGGGTTGACGAAATCAGGTTCAAGTCCCAGAAGTGGGAGCAGAAGAAGCCACAAGCAGCTTCTCAGCTAGAGAGATGGCGGGGCGTCGAGGGGGTTGATGCGTAGCTGAGGTAAAGTTGCGTTAGCCCGCAAAAGTGCTGTCACACACCGTATTTAGCCTCGATAGCGCAGCCTGACCAACAAGGTAAGACTGATTAACCAGGGCAGCTGCAAGTTATTTGCAGGCCAAATGCACATACAAATAAGGATACCTTAGGTGATGAGACCATCTAACCGCTACTGGGTCTGTCGCGGCGGCATCAACGCCATCGGACCGCTACGGGACTGGGGGTCACGGACCGCAACGGAGCTTCGGACCGCTCGACGGCGAGGCGGCTAGCTAGTAACAATAGCCGCCAGAGTGGTGGTCCGTTTGTCACAAGTCGCTCGTTTCATCTCGTCATACCATAGTAATAGAACATGCATCCATCTATAGTTACATGAAAAATAACTATATATTCTTGATAAAATTTCGCCTAAAGGGATTTTGTTTTAATGAAGGTGGGGGGATATGAATGTTATGTGCTAGAATTTCAAGAGGCGGAAATAAGGTGGTGGCGGTAACTGGGAGCGGATGACGGCCAAGAACGCTTTCCCTAATCAAGTGTTCGTGCTTGTATGTTAGAGTTCAACACGGGTAAAATTGTCATCGTGCTTTTTTTGAGACATCAATTTATCGTTGATGATAGCTGTTGAAGGAAAACATGCCTATTCCAAGAGCCATTCTTTTGTCCACGCCGCAAGATTCTTCAAGTTCGAGATAATTTTCACAAAATATACTCTAGAAAGCACTTCGTGAACCTGACCTCTGCGTCATCATGTCTGACGGGACGTATGCTGTACAATTAGATGGAATTTGTATGCCATTTTTTCTTATAGCTATTAATGCTGCAAAAAAACAGGGTGCTGCGGCCTTGCATTGCATCTGCATTAATAACAACAACTCGATGCGGCAAAGAACTGTATTCGCAGATTTGGAAATATAAAAATGACGAGTAGGCAACAAATCAGGTTCAAATATTTCTAATGTTGTCTGTTTCTATTGATGGGTCACCAAATATGTTTTAAAAAAAAGATGGTTTACGTGTGCAATCACACACCGCTACGATACCTGTCAATCCCGCGGAAACCTTCTTTTGTTACAACGTCGTTAAAAACGGTGTGACCAAAAATGCACCCAGTTTGTGATGCACTGGAATGCCCTGCTCGCACCAGGAACAGGCTTGATCCTGCATCCCCTTAACTGAATCCGGTTAGTTTACTCGGCCTAAAGAGCCAAAGCCGAGACGCGAGTTGACTGCCGACGAGGGCCTCACTTTTCGGTATGCGGCCCGGCCCCTAGCGGCTTGGCAAGTCGCAGGAAAGTTCGCAAGGAAGATGCGTAAATAATCGCATTCGCACCCAGATATAGGAATTGATTCACCCGGTACGCCTAGGACTACCGGGTGAAAAGAAAATCCTCGCGCTGCTTGGATTTCACGCTTTGAGCCCAAGCTAGATCGACGCTTTTCTACACGGGCCGTTTTTGCATTACCTAAGTGGAGGCTATCGGACGTTAAAACTCCGAAAATGTGCGATTGAATTTGCGAGACTGTCTCGGACTCCGGCTTGAACACGCTTTAGGGGGTTTGAAAATGTAAAACATAACGACCTTCGTTGTGTTCATAAATTACCTGCTTGGCAGACAACCCAACTTGTTCGATTGTCTCATCCATCATTCAGCATCATGTTTTTCTTTCAACCGATTGTTTTGTGCGGCGCTGTAGCTGCTGCTTTCCTCGTTTACGTTCTTCAGGTAGGCTCGTGAAATTTTCCACCTCGGAATCGATTGCAATATAAATAGTGAGGGTCTGACCATCTTTTGGTAGGCAATATACACGGCTATCACAAGCCCATTGCGACAAATTCCTGGGCCATGGTACGCATTATACACTCACTATGTTCTCAAGTGGAAGACCATGGCCGGTCAACGGATGCATTATGTGGAGAGCCTTCATCGCTCTTACGGCTCTGTTGTGCGTATCTCTCCATGGCAGGTGGCTGTAGCGGACCCCGATGGCTTTGCAGCCATTCACCGCATCGGATCAGGCTTTGTCAAAACGAAGTGGTATGAAGACTTTATGGGAGGAACTGATCCCGCCAATGGAATCGGAATTGGCATGTTCGCCATGACAGATACCAAAGCGCACTCTGCACGCCGAAAACTCTTCGCGCGACCCTTTTCTCTCGTATCTCTGCGCCAGAACTGCGAGGCCATGATCAGAGAAAAGGTCGAAAAGGCAGTATCACGGATACACGACGAAGCATCAGCCGGATTTTCAGATATACTAAAATGGTGGATGCTCATGGCATCAGATGTCATTGGACAGCTTTCCTTCGGAGAATCGTTTGGGGTGCTTGAAGCGGGCAAGGTGCGATTTGAGGCTGGCGCGGAAATAACAACGAGTTTTGATCTAACATATTCATGGGCAGAAAAACCACTATATTGAAGTACTGGAAGCAACCGCCTCGTGCCAGACACTTCAGTATGAATTCCCGCTGATTTATCACATCGGCCGATTGATTCCTCTCAAATCACTCAACACATATTTCAACTCGGGTCGCATGCTAAATACCTATGGTCATCAGGCTGTCGCCAAACTTCGCAGACACAATGATGAGAAGACTCTTTTCAGCAACATGAATGTCGAAGATAATCAGGAAAAGTCTCAGTATAGCCTCTCGGACGAGGATGTACGGATCGAAGCCAGCGACTTTATTATAGCCGGAACGGATACTACGGCAAACACTCTTACGTATATTGCTTGGTCGATTCTAAAACGCCCGGACCTCCATGCCAAGTTGCAAGAAGAGTTGAAGATGCTCGGTGACGAGTTTGACGACTCGGTGCTAGAAGGGCTCCCCCTTATGAGCGCCGTAATTCAAGAATCTTTACGCCTGTATGGTGCAGTGCCTGGCAATTTATCCTGAGTTGTCCCACATGGTGGCCTGACAATTGGCCAATTCTTTATTCCACCAGGATTCGAGGTGGAAACGCAGGCATATAGCATGCATAGGAACCCAGACATTTATCCGGACCCTCTTCGGTAATTGGACACCAATTCTTTTGACTATCTAATGCAAGGAAGGGGATAAAAGGCTGACAGATGACAGGTTTGACGAAACTCGGTGGCTTGACCCAGACTCTGTGACTCCTCAGCAGAAGGCTTGTTTCTGTCCATTTAGTGCTGGGACTCGAGTGTGTATTGGTATACACCTGGCCAAAATGGAGCTCCGGCTCGGAACAGCCTTGCTCTTGAAGAAATGCGCCGGGTTGAAGCTAACAGACAATATGGAGGACTCGATGATGGAAATGTACAACTTCTTCTTGGCAGGGCCTGTGGGGAAACGATGTGAAGTAACCCTTGGATGATATGCCTTTGAGAAGGGTTGCTGGTTCGAACAAGTGTAAATATTGCTGCAATTGTGTGAGAAGTATTTTCCTACAAGTATATTGATCAAACTGACTCTCTTTGTCTTTGCCTTTGTTATCCTGTTGTTCAATTGACATTTGAGCAGAAGAACAGCCAGCCACATTAGCACCGCCACGAAGACGCCACTGACGGCGACTACACTCTCCCGCAGCCTCGTTCATCATAATCACCACAGCCAAACGCTTTTGTAAAATTAATAAACGGGTTTCAAGTCGCATTTAATTCATATTTCATGTATTTCTGATTAAAAAGCAAAAGCGTGGTGATTGTCGTATGGCTGAATGTCGACCTTGGCGGCCACGGCTTTGAGCAGCAAGCCACTCAGACGGCCGGTGGACAAAGAACTGGGGTTAATAAATAAATAAAAGCCCGCCGGCTCGCTAATTTCTGATTTCCCGTCCATTTGTTTCCCCTCTTCGGCCTTAAATGCAGCCTTTGCCCTGGGACGGCCCAGAGACCGATTGATTGCGTTGCCAGTCATGCCGCCATATACCAGATCGCAAGCACGTCGCATGGCCATGGCTCGTTCCTTGATGGCTCCTTTGCCGCAATCCTCTCTCGAATTGCCCGCTGCGCTTCCAGAAGTGCCACCCCTCGTAGGCAGCCAAATGCCTCCTCGACCCGATGTGCCTGCTCCTGCTCATCCCACCCAACCCAACCATGCCGTCGATCTCGATCAACAGCACGATCCCCCCCGAGATGACACCAACGACCCCTTGCGAAATGCCCATGCTGCTGTTCAAGGTACCAACGATCGCCACGAACTGGATAATGGTTTCAGCGCAAACGGTTGGATGCGGTTTGTTGCCGTCTGTGCCTCGATTGTGTCCCTAGCCTACATCCTGTGTATACCCGGCCTACACATCAAGACGTTCGTCTTTCCCCGGAAAGTTGACAGTCTCCAGTTCATGCCTTTGATCCACGAAGCCGTAATGACTGGAACCACGGGTCTTGTCCCTCTCGGACTGCCACTCTATGAGCTTATCCCACCTCAGTTACCACAACGATCCCAAGAGCCTATCCAACCACTGCAGCCATCACAAATGAGTTTGCCTGATACCTTTAAAGACTTTATGTGGATATTATGTGAGGCTCAATCATTCGTCGGCGGTGACCCGCATACGGGAAACCTAATTGTTGATTGCACATCCAAAATTGGATTTTTGACCCCAAACAATGTCTTGACTTCACTCGATTATTTTTGGTCGAGGTGGATACGACTTATTCGGGAAACTTTTCTGCATCATCTTATTGTTTCCAAGAACGATACCGGCCAACGTACCATGCAAATGCATCAGACTTGCAACGCCAGACACCTCTGGCAACCTTGGTTAGATTGGTTCTACACAACAGTTTTCGGTGCAAGGGTCTTTGAAGAGGTCGGTGATGCGAAAGACGAGGGCAGAGAAATCATCATCAAGGTGGCGAATGAGCTTTTAGGCCTTTTCACAGACTCCGGTTGTTCCTCATTTGGCTTTCACATCGAAGAATTAGATACAGAACTCTCCAGCCTACTCGACATGGAACAAGCTGTAAATGTTATTTTTGAGAGGCTTCTGGATTTAGCGTCCAACGAAAAGGACCCGTGAGTCGCACTTCCCATGGGTTCTGGGCATGGTTCGATACTTACTGAAATTCCACAGCAAAGCTCCCGTAGCGCAATTTCTCCATGAGCGGTTGAATACGATGTATCGCCATGTCCAAACATGGAAACGGACAATGTACTGGAGTCGGGAGAGGCTTTTGAAGGCAGAAAATCTCATGCGCGAGGCTCAAGGCCAATTGAACTTTGCGAGAAATAATTGCTGGCGGGGGGCGAACCCGCTCTTCCGCACCGCGGCGAGGCCTCCTGTTCGCCCAAACGAAGATTGCATTTTACAATCACTACACAGCACAGTATGCTAATCCGTGATCTAGAAATCCTACATGATCACATCGTGCGCGCAAGCTTGTGGGTTTCAAATGTCACGCAGACACTCCTCGATGAAGAGGGCAGGAAGACGGACGGAGATTTCTTAGATGAATACAATAGGATTATTAAGCTCTCGCATTATCGAAAACGAGATCAATGGCTGGAAGACCTCGGAATCGTTGGTAGGCTTTTGTATTCTAAGGAGTATTATAAATTGATGATAGTGATGGGATACCAGGTAAAGTAGTGGCATGAACCGCTAGAGCGTTCGGGAAGAAAGCGTACAAGACCAATTCGACGACATCCATCGGACTAAATTGATATTTGGATGGGGTCGAGCGGCCCATTAGGAATCTATTGCTGGTTAATGTCAGCAAATCAATATTCTTTGTTTTCTTCTCGGCAACCAGATTTTTCTTTACACCAAGAATTAGATTCAATGCTTCTCCACGAGACCTATCCACTTCCGTGAAGGAATAATTGATAACCTGTGTTGATTGATGTCCAAGCCATACTAAACTCTACGCTCGCCTAATGAGAGACGATGGGAGACAAAGCCAAGTTCCGAACCACCATGAACAATACTCTAAAACAAAAAAAGAATCAAAAACAAAACTAGAGTTAATATTTGATGGTCCATGATAAAAGCTAAACTGAAATGGTTAGACCTCACTTTGCAAGCCTGTTCTGCAGTAGTTCGTCCCGGGCTGGAAGGACGAAGCCAGGACTAAAACTGGAAGAGGGGAACCGTTAAGTAGCTCACGGGGTCTCGATATTAGATGACACATCAAAAATATTACTAGTTGTTGATTAATATGACCACAATAGATGCCGGTAAACTAACTTTCTTCAATGACCTCAAGTCTAATCATAGTCCCCTCTTCGCAACTTTTACCAACCGAAACTGTCACACCGTAGATAGCTTCAATAGCCTAGCTCGACCAACACCGTAACGGTCAGATTAACAGAACCGGCTGCAAGCTGCACACAGCCTGCTTTCACATACGAATAACCGTAATGGTGGTGATTAGACGATCTTTTCTTCGCTAGGCCTGCCGCCACCAGCCTCAACACCATCCGGACCTCGTTGTGATCAATAGGATCAACAGGGATCAACTCATCAAAGCGGCTCCAACCGCCGGACTAGCTAGCTAACAACAACAACTATATAGATGCCCTATACAGACTCTTCAATTGACGGGGCATCAGCTCCAATAAGCTGTGGCCTCTATAGTTAATGGTGGAGACGGTGGCTGCATCTTTTCCCTAGGTTCCCAGGTTAACCTCCACGAGTCTTCGCACAGATCCTGAAGAATAACCTTCCTCTCCAATGCCATGGCATTTCTCAAGGCAGGCCGAAAGTATGCATGGTATATATCTCTTGTCTTTTCGTTCATCAGTGTCGCGGCAACATGCACAAACAGAGGCGTTTCTCGAGGTCTTTTCTTCGGTTTAGAGCCTTCCTTCAATTCAACACCTTTCTCCAGTCCAACATCTTTCTTCAATTCACAGTCGCCGTTCGATTCACAGTCTTTCTTTAGTCGAGAGTCTCCCTTCAGTCGCCCCGTTCCATATAGCACATAGGTGAGGTTCAGAAACATCAATCTGCTGATTTCATCGCAAATGTCCATATCAGACTGGGAGCCGATATCAATCTGATACAAAAAGGCTTGACTAACCCCAAACCACTCGTAAAGGTCGCCGGGGACTTCGGGCTTCTGAGGTTGCTTAAGAAAGTCATGATAAACGTAGCATATCTTGAACTCCTCAAAGCTAGAGCGAGAGTTTGCATGGATATTAGACAAAAATTGGGTAGGGATTACCGTTGTTTGATTCCGCTTGCATTGTTCAGCCCCAAGATCAGAGTTGGCTATCAGTGCGGATGACTGGCTTGGTAGGATACATGTAAAGAGTGTAACCATCAAAGTCTTGAATGATATCAACGCGATTGAGACCATGATAGCGATGAAGCAAAGGTTTAGTCGAATATTGCAACAGTTACGTAGAAAAGTTCAGTGAGGATAGGATCAAGGAAGCATGAGGAGATAACCACTTGACATCTTTACATGTCTTTTTATATGTATTATACAATTATTTATTTCACTGTTTAAGGATTGACTTCTTTGATTGTTCAAGCGTTCATAAGTCATGAAGAAACTAATACAAAGGATTGTGAGACCCACCAGCATTTACACGGTCAAAGAGATGGGCGCTGGTCCGAATAAAGAAAGGTACTAATTAAACACCATGTCTCCACCGGGCTAGTTTCATTGAGGAATTCCTGCGAGAAAAAAAAATCCAGAAGACGTAGAACAGGGAAACGAGAACAAAACGAAAGCAGAAAGCCACATCACCACCCACGCTTTACAAGTGGCGTCAATAGTTTCTGCCAAATGGGTTGTGATCTGCGCATTTGTTGAAAAAGGTTAGGCAAACATCACTCCCAGTTACAGAGCCAAAAATACATTGACATACCCATGGCCACCGGGGATGGCGACACCCTTGCAATGCGGCTAATCTTGAGGCAAGTGTTTGCAGGCTTGAGAAGCGGCCTCCTGCGTAGGTTTGGGGATGCGCCAGATGTTTGCACCCTTTTTTAGCAGCAGGAAATTACAGGGTCATTTAGTGTCATTGCAAGGATTGAATTCCGTCTCAGACGGGCTCGGGACCGACGTGAGCTATCACCAGGACCGGTGGCAAACAAGCAGGTTCCCGTCCGAACTAGCCCTCAGCCTCCAACAGCTCAACATGGACATCTGCTTGCGATTTGTCGAGTGGCTAAGCCAGGTGTGACTGTGCGACTTGATACGTAATCAGCTAAATTAGCACAGGCGTCCTGTAATGGAAAATGCTCGGCTCTGTGTAACACAATCACGGTCTGGACTCTGGTAGCTTGCCCCTGAGCGAATTAGCTCTGAAAATAGCGGGAGACGGCAGTGCCTTGTCGTCTCGGCTTCAGCAATGATGAGAGCCCAAAATGAAGCCCGGGTGCCTGTACGGAGGGGCATGTGTGTCAAGTCACTTGGAGCTGAATTGGTGGCGCACACGGTTTGTTGAAAGACAGAATGTGCCGTCCCGTGAGAAAGGACAAACAGGGCCCACGCCGGTGTTCAAGCTCTGGGCACTCACATTACGCCCTACCCCAGATAATCTAGATTCACATTGGTGCTCTGGCCATGGGTCACCAAAAGGACGACCCCCGAATGCTTGGGCAGAGATGAGGGAGGGTGAACCTGGCGGGGTGTGACGGCACCCTCTCTCCATGAAAGACAGAGACACATCCCTGCAATGGCTGGACAAGACAACGGTGCGTATACATGCATGGCCTGAAACTTTATTGCTTCCGATGGCTGAGTCCAGGCCTTGGCTGAACCCCAGCCAGACAGCTGAGCTCAGGGGCCGTGGCGGGTTACCTCGCAGCGAAAGTCAAGGCACGGCGGTGGCAACGTGTCGACAGCTGTGTAATCGATTCCAGGGCGGTGGTGACCACAGACAGATGCGTTGCTGTCAGACCGCTGGACCGGAAAAGTGATGGCAAGACACGCCGCAGTGCGATGGTCCAACATGCACCACGTGTTGACTACACCCTGTGTACAGTAGACGCTCCCTGTAATTCATTGCTTTAATACATTTTTTCTGTGCTTCTGATAATTTACCAACATTTCCATCGCGCCTTTGATGGTCTTGTCACGACACATGACGTCTGCTTGACAGGTGTTGTCTCGTTAAAGGTTTTGACAGATGTCAATGTCGGGCGTTTTCGGGCCGAGCCGCCGCTAGCCTAGTGCAAGGTCCGCATCGCAGCACGTACACAAAAGGTTGATGGGTATCACGAATGCAGTGTCATAACATTGAACGATCGGTGCTGTAACATAGACTACATAATTCAACAAGTTGACTCCCATTTTGCACATGCTATAATGGTCATTTCGATTGCCTTGAAAGCGCCATCCAAACAGTTAGTTACCACAAAACACTTCCCCAATGAATCGTAATGCATGATGAACTACATGCAGAGAGTGATGGCAAGGCAGATCTTTCATGAAAACGTAGAATATCTTGTTTTAGTACATTTGCGCGTTTCACAGCCCTCGTTTCAAGGTCGCTCAAAAATCCATCAACCAGAAATTCGGCCATCTATCTCAGAGGCAAAGATCTACTTCACCGCACACATATCGAGATTTTGCATTCCTATTTACTATTTCTACCCTAATATACAAAAAGGGGTCCAATCTCATCTAAACACGAACCTGCACATATTTTCTTAGCTTGTCTTGATATCCCCAGAGAGCTCCTATGCTCTCCTCGGGAAGCAAGTTCTGTTCATCTAGTTGCTGGATAAATTGTTCCTGCTGTTCCACTGTTGTTCGAATTTGGAAAATAACTCCCCGTAACGCACCTATTTCCTTATGCAAGTCCAAGTTTCGTTGTTTAATACGGCTCAGAAGCGACTTTGAATGAGCATCATCCCCAGTAGGAGATATTGTTGAGCTTCCTGAATTAAGCAGCCTTTCCGCCGTCGTTGGGACAGAGTTCGAGTTTAATATTGAATCCAAAGCAAGCTCCACGTCGAAAGTATCAACATGTACCATTCTTTCAGCCAGTGTTCCACCATTATCATCCGACCTGCTTTCGATGTGGGATAAGTCTGGAAATAGCTCACAGAACATATCTCTAAAGGTGGATCCAGTAGCTTGAGCATCATCTTCAACAAGAGCTCCCGTTGGCATACCATTCATCCCGATTGTTGATTCTGCACCAATTGGTGTCGGGTTCGTGCTCGGAGACCACATACTGTTTGGCGTCACACCGCTAGACGGGCTAAGTAGCGAGCACTTGTTGCTCTCATCTGCCATCGAGTAGTCTGATAACGGTTTAGTTAGCTCAAAGAGATTTTTTTTTTTCATTAAGGAGCATATTGCTTACATGGAGTATATTTTGCTCTGAAGCCATGAGGACCATGTTCCTTTTCCGTTGGAAATAGCAATCCAAACAAGCGATACCAACCATGATCACCGCCATTTTGCACCTTTTCTGCCCGCAGTCTCATGGCGACTTCTCCCGATAGCCAGATCTTTTTCGCGGGTAAACGCTGAGCACAGTTTCTTTTTTCTTTGCACCTTTGTGCGTCATCCACTTTCTTGAATGCCTTCCAACAATTCGGGCAATGGTGATCCTTTCCATGGCTCTCAATGATATGTTGTCTGGCATGTATTAGCGCTTCCTTGTAAGTGGTCTTGTCCATTTCTCACTTCACTCTAGAAACTGAATCCCATCCAAAACTTTGTTTTGCGCCATGAGGTAGTCCACAAGTTGGGCTCTGATTTGGGTGTCGCTTCTGAAATGGACAAGCATACATCAAATTCTGTCGATAAGACTCTGGGGGTTGCATTATCCTTTGTCTCTTCGGTTCATTCTTATCATCTTCGTCATCCCCCTGATTTGGGTCTCGCTCTGACCTTTTTCTTAGTCTAATTTCACCAGAGCCCGCGCTTTGATTGCTCTGTTCTCCACTGGAATAAAAGGATAGACTGGTAGATTCTTGGCTTCCATCATCCCCCGCCGCGCAAGAAGCTATGACGTTAACATCGGGGTCTTGATCATTATTATCAGTGTATTCGGCGACCAATTTGAGAGCGAATCCAGCGAGATTGGGCGTCATGCCTTCATCATACCACCTTTCTAGCCATGGAGATGGCGATCTTCCTATAGAGGAGCTATCATCCTCCTCTGTTTCATCTTCGCTACAAGATACCGCGTCCATGAAGTTGATGCCTCCCGAGTCCAGTACATTGGTCTCTCGCTGTGCCTGGAATTTCTTGGTTTGGTTATAGTCATGTAGAAGAACACTGTCTATCATTGGCGCTGGCGAAAATCGTTGTTCTAAGCTGTTAATGCTTTTCGAGCGAGCCCAAGGTAAACACGCTTGCAGCTTACCTTCAATCTCCCCCTCGGCTATTTCTGCCTGGCAAGAAGGACCTCCTCGAATTTCCGACTTTAAGACCGTACCAGGAATTTCTTTCGCTCTCTCTGTGCCAATATGGTCCCTTAATATTGGAATTTCTGTCCTCGCTACCATATCGATGCTGCCCCTTGGCCTCCGACGTGCGGCTTGGGGGGTCTTTTGAGGTGGAAAGTCATAGAGGTTTAATGGTCCAATCAATGGTGGTGGTTGATCAATATCCAGCACTTTCTCTATTGAAGAAGGGTTATTCCCGGCAACATCATATGCGGAATGATCGACAAATTCCATGAGAGGAGCGAAACCAGTCTTTGGGGTTGCGATATTGGAGACAGATTCCGGACTTGAAGCTGTAGTCGATGCGCTTACCCAATCCAATGGCGGCAGGTTTCCAGGAGATTTTATTGCCTCAAACACGCTTGTTAAACTGGCAGTCTCCATTATGGGGGCATTCAAAACGACACTGTTCGAGGGCTGGCTGATTGTCTCAGATTCCGAGTCCATCAAATAGGGTTCTGTCCCCAATTTATTTCCCAAAACTGTAACAGTCGCGAGGTTCGCATCGAGGCCCGAGGCAAAGGTTCGATAGTCATGATATTGATTCGTAGAAAGCCACTGTGGGGATGGATCGTGGGCAGCGAAAGACTGCAGGGCTAGGATCGTCTTGACGCAAACAGGTCGGAAATGTCGAGACGGTTCATTGGAGCGGGCCCGGAACTTCAATATCAATGAGGAATATGGTGTAGCTTCATGGCTATCTCTATATTCAACACATTCAGGCCGCGCCGACTGGTCTATCTCGACCGACGGCATCATCGGCTGAGGGGCAGGTTGTGGATAGCCCAGGTGAAGTGGACTGTAACCCTGATCATCGAAGACATCTATCAAACAGCAAAAATGTCAATCCGGTTCAATATTGAGGATGAGGAGAGGGTTAACGAATAATCATACCTGAATTCTGTCCATGCCAGTTGGAATTGCTCGCCATAACGGACAATACCCAAAAGCATCCAACATGCGTGTGGGGTGTAGACCAGCGCCAAGTAGAGAAGTCGAATGACAGCAAGCAGAAAGCCAGTTTTTTTTTTTTTTTTGGCAAGACTAGAACAATCAGAGATCGACTAATGAGGCACTTTGAAATGATAGTGAGCGAATTTAGATTGGGATGAGGCCTCCCTCGCGTGTGAGGAGTACGCAGCCTGATTGACATTCCATATGTGCACGCTAAACCAAGAAAGTCATGTCAAAGCACATGGATGCACATACGTGCATTGGCCCCCAACCCTCCCCACGATCATGTGCATCCAGCCGCACACTCATTGTCAGGAGCAAAACGACGACTGTGATTCCCACCAACGAGTGGGTATATAACCTCGCAAACTACAATGAATTCTGGTGTTACTGTTCACAAAAAGTGTCTTAAAGGATTCTACCTTGTCATCGTGCTGGCTATGTACACTTCTCGCACCGTCAAGTTGAAATTCAGGTCCATAGACTACATAGAACAAGCGGGTGCACGGGTGCCACAGCTATGTGCACGCTTAGTCGTAGCCATTCTAATAGTTCATCATTTTTCATATGTGCAAAATCAAATGGTGCTTGCAAAAACTCATACTCGCACACATGAGAAAAAAAAGAACAGCCATTTTTCTCCCATAAAAGGCCCTCTTATATCGTTTCCCACCTCTGGTTCTGTTTTTCTCTTCACACATGACATATTCCTCCACCGATTCGCGAAAGCAATTTTATTGAATTGTATTGACATTATATTTACTCGAAATATCAATTCCTTGGTTGCTATAGATAAGAACAACAAGTTTCAATGGCACAACCATATTCGGAACCAAGTTGGGCCCATAATTGGGTTCCTCCAATTCATCTGTGGGTGAATGCCCCTTGGAAATTCCAATTTCAGACACTAACACTTCAGCAGCAAACCACATCACCGCACTCCAGCCTCAATTTCAGCCACTGTGGCTTGCACCTCTGGGTCCTCTTCAACGGCACGTGATAGCACCGATCATGTCAAGCGTATTTCCCGCGACCACCAAAATAGCGATGCATTCTCTATTGGGCAACAATTTCAAAAGCTTGAAAAAAGTGATTATTCAAAAACAGAAATTCTGGAAGAACTTAAATCAATGCCTGGGAATTCGAGAACGAAAAGATTGTAAGTTCTTATTATTTTGTGTGGGCTAGGAAAAGTGCCTAGTGTCTCTGTAAATAAAGGTGGGTACTACACTGATGTCCAGACCTTTCATAAAATCACTGAAAGCTGTTTGATGAGTGGTGTCTGTATAAAAACTCTGCTAAATATTCTTAACAGATTTTGTCATAAATATATTGTTGCGTTTCTGCTGGTCGTTAATTGAAGTTGCGATGGGCCGTGTAGGGTAGGTCAGCGGCCACTGGCTGTGCAGGGTCTCAGAATTTATGGTTCACGGAAGGAGGTTCTTCCGGCCCGGATGGTTCGCGACGCGTGCGACTTGGTTTGTTGACTGGATGGTTCAGGACAATCAACAAAAATAGACGTCGCTGGTGACCAATAGACTCTACTCGCCTGCACTGCTGTCTGGTGGGCTCAAACCATATCCGAGGGTGCACAAAGCGTCGCGATGCCCAAAATAAGACTGCCCATGAACCAACGGCGCCGGTTGGCGGATCCCTTGGGCGCCCGGAAATCCAGCACTGACCAACGTGACAAGGCCGCCGTCATCCAAATCAAGGACGAGCCTGATGACGACGATCCGATAACCCCTGCGCCTTCAAATCCTTCAAACCCTGACAAGCTGCTCCGCACTTTGACCTGGGCCAAGATGGAGACTGAGCGACTTGCTAACCTGCGCAAGCATGGAAAGGTATGATGAGCCAGCTGGCTTCAGCACAGCACACCAAGTAACCGGCTGACCATGAGTTTCCATCACAAAGGAGGATTACATAAGCTCGGCCGGGCTGGATGACCACACGGCTTGGAAGAAGAGATGGGAACTAGTCTACAACGTTTGCATGGCTAATGCAGTGAGCAACGTACGCCTGAGCCTTGATTCTACATGCACAAGCGAAAATCACCAGCGCCTAAAAGATGCCGTGTTTGTCGTGTCTCATACTGTTTTTGGCCGGTGGGTTGATCCGGTTGCCGACGTCATCGGGACGTACGACAACGTGGCCTCGGCAAACGAGCATGCCATGGTGTTTTTTGCTGACGAATACACACACCTCTTGCCAGAGGATCACGGTAAAGAAGGCAGACGCGGGTATGGCTTTCGGAGGCTTAAAGAGGATCAGTACGACACCGGCTGGAATTTGAATGATGATGGGTGCTTGTCGTTAATCGGCCAAGACGGGAAACAGGGAGAAGTTAAAGTAAAAGTTTTGAAGCAGGCTGTGCAGTGTAACCCGCCCGCCCTCAAGTATAATCCAATCCAACAGGCACCAACACCCTTCACCTACTCGGAGATGAACTTTTGGTAAGCTGTGGAGACATATCTTGGTGTCAGCGTTCTGGTTTTGGCTTAGCGACGCATGGGTTGGATGGCATGGCGTTTACAGGAAGTTTCAGCTTCGATGGCATAGAAAAGTTTTAATGTGAGTTATTTTGTTTTGATGGAAATTTGAACTTGCATGGCAGCCGAATGTGATGCACATTGAGCAAGAAATGGTCAGACTTGCAGTGGTCAGATCCTCCCGACTGAGGCTGGGGATCCATGACTACCAATTAGTTGCACACACCCCAGTCCAGGAAATGGCCTCAACGTCGCCCATAGGCGGGATCTTACTCATGTGGGTGACATTTCCCCACCAAACTAACGCTTGCGGGGGTGGTTATGATAGGCGACCGTACAGGAGTGTCACTGCTGCATGCTTTCACAGCTTGGTTGGTCTCGATTGGTTTCCTTCTGTACCATGTGCGTCGCATTATGTAAGGAAAGGCCTCAGGTTAGGCAAACTTGGTGAATAGGCAGTGAGCCTCACTGCCTTAAAATGGCAAGATGCCGCATCTTCAGCGTGAGAAGTAGGTTTACTTCTGTATTACAACAATCAGTTTGTCAAAATATTTGGATGAAACCATTCTTCTGCTTCCTTTGACTTCACAGAAGTCAATTTACTTCCGTTGCGTTAAGGACGCGGGGGTGGTCCAGCCCTCGCGTTCCCCATTCGGCAAGAACATCATGATCATCAATTAGCGAAGGATTCTTTCAGCCCCTGGTGGACACAGGGCGTGGACTTCCTTTGTAACTCATGTATGGCTTCTTTCCCCCAAACTGCGAGCACATATGCGGTTTTGGAACCCAAACCTCTATCATCTCCGATTTATCACAGCATTGTCGGTGCTTTCGAGACAATTTCTTATGTCTCGATCCCCAGGTTCTCTGGTCTGAGATGCAAAGCGGCATCTACTCAATCGCGGTTCCAGATGAACCCGCATTATCTGCTCCTCCCACGGCGGACGCAACTTCAGATGCGTCGTCGGACTTGGCATCGACCCCCGGTGAGCTAGTCACGGAGCCAGTGGGTCAAATAGTAGCTTGTCCAATACATCCAACTGGAGAAAATATGCATCTCCGTACCCATGATGTGACGCGGCCAAAGTTAGAAACATCCCATCAAGAATCGAGCTCAAAAGAGCGATATCCTTGTATGCACGCCAAAGACGGGTGTACCTCCGTATTCAAGGCCAAGAAAGACCGCCAAAAGCATCATATCTCTCGCCAACATCGCCCAGAGCTATACGGGATGAGCACGCGAGCACCGCGAGACACAAACCAGTGTGGTTGCGGGTTGATGGACCCCCGGGTGGACAACCACAAACGACATGTTAAGAACTGCAACAAAAAAGCGAACATGCTTTTCAAATGCGCCAATGGACACAAACATGTGAACAAAGGTGACCATTTGAAGCACTTCGGAGATTTGATAAACGGGTGTGGGAAAAAGCTTGGCCGCCCATCTTTGGTATAAGCAGCATCTATGTATGCCTCCAGATTGGATTTGAATGGGGGGGACGCACGAAAGACCAGGATAGAGGCAGGTCGCTCTGCATACAACCCCACATAAGGTTCGAATGGGAGAATTGCACCAAGGACCAGTTACAGAGGCAGAGGCTGATGAATCCCAAGTTTGATGATCGGTGGGGTGGATGGCGTGCGACAGTGTGGTTTGTGTGATGGGACTCTTTTCTAAGTGAGCTTTTTGAAGGTTTTTGTCTCGCGTAGAATTTGGGCTTCGGTGTTTTGCAAGAAGGCATTCTCACATTGGGTTATGGGATAGATATGAAGGGCTGCGAAGCAGGGAAAAAAACTGGCTTGCAAATTCGGCGTTTGGTGGGCGTTCTGAAGGTCTCATCTAACTACAGATGAACATATGAGGAAAAAGAGATCGTCAACTCGATTTAGGAAAAAAATTTGGAAATACAAAAATCCAACCGGAAAAACATTTTCTACGAAATCTTGTGGTACTACTTACAGTAACACAGTCCATGTACGGTTTTTGCTCATACTAACCTGAATTGGAGTTTGCCGGGGGCATGAGTCTGTTTTTATCCTTGTGGCTGAACATACATGGTTTACAGGGACAGTTGATCATGGTAATCGGAAACTTTGATTGCGATGCCTTATCTCTGTGCATTCACAGAGCGAGAGGGTGGATGGGTCCAACCATAGGCCTCGATTCATCACTGACTTAACGCTAGCCCACAAACGATGTCCTGCGTGCACAGTCTACACCTCAATTGCGGACCAAGTGGGTCGCCGCTATGGGCCAGCATCAGCCACGGCACTACACTGCCGTTCTTTCCGTTGACCAACCCAAGTGTAGTTTAACCGTCGTACGGTGGCGCACATCCAGCCCGTGATTGTAGGTCATGCGCTCTCGATTAAGCATTCCTCCCGTTGATGAAGATTGAATCGCCAGGGTAGTGCTTAGCAGGGACCGCTGATGCTTGCTCCCGGTGAACCCAATTGTGGTGCTGTACTAAACATAAAACTATTTCCCGCGTTGCTCAAGGACTCAAAAATAAGCATGATAACCTAATTTCAAGGAAAAAAGGTATGTCGCCGCTTCCCGCTCCGACAATCCCTCACTTTCAGGTGTAGACTGGGCTGAAGCTTCGTGGCGTTCAATAGCTAGCCGGCTAGTCCACGATCGGCAGCCCTATCCAACACAATTTAGCCTCAGCTGCATCTTGTTGCTTCAGCCGTTTCCATACCCTGGCCAAATTGATAAGAGAAAAAAAGCAAATTCCAGCTGGCAAGGCAAGAATTAAAGAGAGTGCTTCATCCCCGCAGGCCCCCCGGCAGTGACATACTTCTGCTTGCGCCATCGCATTGGCTACTGTGAGACTTGATCTTTGTCGACCTTTGCAATCGAGTGTTGGAAGCCATGGCCCAGTATGGTGTGATGCCGTGCAATTATACGGCTAGTGTGCTCTTTGAGGTATGTGAGCACGTGAAGTCGCGGAAATCCTGGCTCATAACTAAATGTACCCTTTCAGGACACTTTCCGTCTATGCGCCCCTTACTTCAAAACCCTGCAAACATGTCCAGATGCTTCGTCCATCAATGAGACCACAAAATATCAGATTGTCAACCAGACAGGTGTCTGTATGGATGCTGTTTGGTCGTATGATCCGTGGCCGACGCTACTTGTCAATTACACCTCCGAGTCTCCCCCTGTTGTCAAAGCCAACTCATCGTGCAAATACCCCGATTTCGAACCGGTAAGCGCGCTTCTTTAAAGATCCCTCCTGTCATAGAAATTAACCTTGCGATCAAGATCATCAAGAAGGCATGCGCTTTCGACTACGACTTGCTCAGCACCGAACACTGTGTTTATGGAAACAAATCAACAACTTTTTGGCAGCCAAGAAAGACCACCTACCCCCCATGTTTCGCTATGGGGTAAGATAACCGCCCGCCTTTCGAGAGTGCACATAAATATAGGCTTAGACGTACAGATCATGAACTGACCATTGTTATTTTTAGCCTTGTTGAGTATTGGCGATGCACGAACCAAGTCCCATATGACCAAGTCGCGGACTGTGTTATCCAAAACACGCCAAAAATCGATTGGTTAAACCAATACATTGTTTACTCTGGTGCCGACTCATGTGAAACTCCGCACTACTGGATCCAGACGCAGATTATAACGGTTGTGCTAGCCTTTTTCGGCGCCTTCATCATTCCATACATCTCTATTGCTTGGTCCGCCATCAAACGGCGCTTCAGTAATGACGAGAAAAAGTCGACCGGTGATGAAGTGCAAAGCTTTGGGGGAGGGCCATTTGATTTCGGTAGCAAACATCTGGCTCAACAACACGCAACTAGAATCGGTCCCGACGGTCTTCCTGTCGAATCCTACCCGAGCACTGACGACGAAAAACCATGGAGTCTTGAAACGATCTACACACTCAGCGCCAATGACCTTCTTGCTTCACTTGGCGGTGAGCTCCTTTCAATCTTTCTGACCATTGTCGTTCTTCGCAACTCGGGGCAAGCTGGCTTTGATGGTATGAGCAGCACGATTCTCGAAATGTTCATCTTCTTCTCGATCCGGCCGCGAGCCGCGCCGCTTATCGGGTTCCTTGGTTTTTTCAAGGGTTGGTCCGGCACCGCCATGTCTGAGCTCGTGACTGACGCGCTTCTATCCGTTTTTGTCGGCCCATTCATGGCTACCACGTGGGCATGGGCTTTAAGTGGCACCGGCTACAACCCGGCAACGCCGATAACTGATGTCCGCATCCTTGCCCTGGGAGCGTTGCTGACGGGAATACCGACCTTTGTGGGGCTAATACTGGTATTTCTGGGCTCGATATGCCTTGGCTGCCTTGGCCGTGGCGGTGGGCCGATCGCAGGCGTGTGCATATTTTTCGGCATCATTTTCGCGATCATTATCTGTGTGCTATGCTTGCCATTTGTCGCAGTGTGGGAAATTGGAGTTATGTTGTGGATCGCGACATTTGGCAGGAAGAAGGCAAAAGAAGAGAAGGATGCCCACGGGAAGCGCGCGAAAACCTGGATCGAGACGCCGCTGTCAATGCCGGCCTCGTGCTTCCGCTTCATTTATGTGCTGATGGTTTTGACGAGTATTGTCGTCAATGTAGGGAACTGGATGTTTTTCGTCAAGTACATGATTCTCGAGGGAAGCTTGTACTGCCCGTCATCCAGCACGGCTGTGGCGGTGATTACAATCCTGGTTCCGCATGCTATCAAGCTACCGGTTCAGCTGCTGGGGTGGTACATTAAATAATTGATGCTAGGTGCTTCGCCTTACGCTAATGAATTCAATTGCAATGAATTAAAGGTTTAATCTTGACATTGCTTTGCAAATCGTTTGCTTAACAGCTACTGTGAGCAACAATTTTTATGAATTTTCCAAGAAGATATAATTTCATGTATGAAGCTAGCAAAGTGTGTCTGCACGAAGGTATGCCCTTTGTGATGCCCCAAACCCCCGTAACTATGTATGCCATTTTCAACGTGAGTCCAGTCAATAAGAACCATGCTCCTTCAATCAGTGGGGTCTTATGCTATCTTTAACTGGCGTTTACGACCAGAATTGCAAGGTGCGCGACGGAAATAGCAACAGAAAGATTACGTGATATTCAAGGCCATAAAGACGTTGCGCCGACCCTCTTGTTGCATTCGGCTGTTACTTAACATGGAATGCTTCACACTAAACCCTTTCAGTCTGTATTGGTCGGAGAAGCGGCACGTAGTGCAGCTGACCAGGGGCCGACCCCGCCCAACAACGAGACTCATTGTCATCAGGTAGATTGTCCAGTGATCTTTTGTAAATAAGCCAGTAATATGAACACCGAATCTTATGCCTCTGCCATAGGCTAAAGTATTTAATTGTGGATGGTATTGGATGATGGTCGCAGAACTTTGTACGTGCTAGAGGTAATAAAAGTTGTGCAATAGATATATTCCAATCAAATGATCGCAAAATACTGACACTGACCACAAAGGAAATGCCCGGATGATAAGGGTGGTCAGCGATTATTGACGCGAATAGGAACCTTTGGATTCAGTTCCTGAACAGGATACAAATTGATCTTGTATTTTCGACATAGAAACATATCCTTGTTGGTAACTCGCTCATGAGGACCCATATACTGGGGCAAAGGGCAGTCTAAAATCTGACGTACTTGCTCTGCTATCGTACGGGTGTCAGATGTTGATAAATCCATGCATTTCCGTATCATCTTCTGACACTATCAGAGCCATAGTGGATCAACTTGTAGATAAATAAAAATTGCCGCAAGCGATTCTGGTTATTTAAGCTGGTATTCCCTTTGTCAGACAATTATTTAACAGTTTTATAAGCGAAAATTATACAGCCATAAAGTCTGGCCGTAACAGACTATCTTTGAGCTGGAAGGATCGGCCGTGGTGGAACGTATTGGCTCGCAGAAGCCTCCACAGGAGCATCTATAATAAGATACGATAGCAAATCACACCTCGGGATTAGCGGTGCGAATCAACAGCCTGGATAGATTGCATTGGATTAGAATCCTAAACTTGCGCATACTGGTTTCAATACCTACAGCCCCGGGTTCCACGTCAAGACCAGGTTCTTCAGCCTCGCACACTCCTATCTCCTCGGACCCAATCAACACCTGCTTCCCCTAGTCAAGGCTTTCCGTTTTACTTTGTGAATCTCAATTCTGAACGAAAACAACTCACTATCATGGCGACTGAGAATGCACGCATCGCCCAGTGGAAGGGTAATACATTGCCACACACCGTTGACCGATTGGCCCGCGAATTGCCGGATTCTGTGTATGGCCTGTGGCCGATTGCGCCGACGTCTTATGAGGCTGGGTTTCGAACCATCACATACTCTCAGCTCGCCAATATTGTGAACGGACTAGCGTGGTGGATTGTTGAGCATCTCGAGTCCAAGCAAGATAAACAGGCTTTGGCCTACTTGGGCCCAAACGACGTCCGCGTACCTGCTCTACTTTTAGCCGCCATAAAAGCAGGCCATGTGGTAAGTGAAGATGCTGGTACTGCAAATTCCAGCAATATTACTCACCACTAATGATCCGGTAGCTATTTCTTACCTCGCCTCGGAACAGTCTTGAGGCACAGAAGGCCATGTTCGATTCTCTCAAGTGTCAGGCTTTGATTACATCTGAACCGCCCTCACCGGCTGCCGTCCCAATTATTGAAAAGCTGAAGGTTCAACACATTGCAATCCCGAGTGTAGAGGAATCGCTCTGCAAGAAAAGCCCTCCATTTATATTCAACAAAACCTTCGAGCAGGCACGTTGGGATCCACTTTGTATCTTGTATGTTTGTCCGAAAATAAATCTGGAGAAACGCAACCACAGACGTCCAGTGAAGCTCTAACCTTTATAGTCACACTTCTGGGTCGACAGGATTTCCGAAGCCTTTGATTTGGAATCAAGAAACAGCAGCACGACAGTCCAACCAAGCCGGGTTCGCACCTCCCGGAAATTTGGAGTCTATCGATAGCTTTTGGCACGGAAAACGATTGCTGGTAACAGTGCCGCCATTTCATGTGAGTAGCTTACCGTACGTTATTTGAGCTCTGCTGATAGTTTCAGGGGGCCGGCATGGGACAATATTGCTTTAATGCAATTCCTTTTGGTACCATTGTGATCGCGCCCGCAGCAGTAGGAATTACGACTGCTCAGGGCCTTGTCGATTCGCTCAAGCAGACACCTGCCGATGTGGCGCTTCTGGTGCCATCAGTCGTAGCCGAGCTGGCACAGAACGATGAATTACTCGACTACTGTGCGAATCAACTTCAGATGATTGTATACATTGGAGGTGATCTACCACAGGCCATCGGCGATCGCGTTGCAGCAAGGATCCCACTCCACTGCCAATGGGGCGCATCTGAAGTGGGCATCCCCCAGCAGCTTTTGGTCCCTGAACTGGGGCCTACTGACTGGCGTTACACCCGATTTCATCCCTGCACTGGAGCCACATTTGACGAAATCACTGATGGCACCTATGAGTTGGTAATACCGCGCGACCATGGCCTTGCTGACACCCAACCGTCATTTAGTATCCGAGGACAAACAGATCTTGAACAAGAATATCGTACTCGCGATCTCTTTGAGCCCCATCCTACGGTCACAAATGCATGGCGTTGGAAGGGCCGCGTTGACGATATTATAGTTTTCCTGAATGGTGAAAAGACGAATCCTATATCAATGGAGCAGCACATAGTTGCTAAAAACCCAGAGCTGAGTGGAGCTCTTGTCGTCGGGACTCAGCGACTGCAGGCTGCTCTGATCATTGAGCCGGTTAACCCGATTGCTGATTCGTCCACTGTGGTTGACCAAACAGCGGCTCTCATTGAACAAGTTTGGCCTAGTGTTGTCGAAGCAAATCGCTCCGTCCCAGCTCACGCAAAGGTTGAAAAATCATTGATAATGGTAACGACCGCGGATCGACCTTTAATCCGAGCAGGAAAAGGAACGATTCAGAGGGCCGGAAGTATCACTCAGTACACCGCTGACATTCACCGGCTATACGAAAACGCAGAGTATATCCCGGACAATGACGATGATGAGATTATCGGTGCACCCTTGAGCTATGAGGACGTCAAGCTTCTCGTGCAAGAAAGCATTCATGACGTGACCGGCTGGTCAGCGATGGATGATTCGACAAGTCTCTTCGATCAAGGAATGGATTCTCTACAGGCTCTTCAACTTACGCGGCTCCTCCGCCGCGGCCTTGGCAGTCCTGATATCGGTTTTTCCACCATTTATCAGAACCCTACAATTCCAGACCTAACCTCCGCACTCACAGCTCAGAAAGACAGCACCAACGATTGTCAAATTGTACAAGATATGATAGCCTCGTATCGTGAGCTTATCCACCAAATTCAACCGCCGCAACTCCAAAGGAAAGAAACAAATGAACCAAGAGACGTGGTCTTAACTGGATCTACTGGTGCTTTGGGTTCCTTCCTACTTCGGTCCTTGCTGGATCGACCTGGGATAGGCCATGTTTTCTGCCTAAATCGTCGTCCCGATGGTGGCCGTGCGGCTGAGATGGAACGGTTTATCACATATGGACTTTCATTTAATGACCTGGACACCCGGGTCACTTTTGTCAAGGCAGAACTGACACATCCCTCGCTTGGGCTTGACAACGAGACTTACGAAAAATTGAGACGTCGTGTTGGACTAATTGTGCACAACGCGTGGCCAGTCAACTTCAACCTTCCGGTCGCAGCGTTTCGGCCACAACTTGATGGGATAATGAATTTATTTAAACTCTCAGCCGCTTCAGAGTGTGGCCAAGTGGAGGTCATTTTCGTGTCTTCAGTTGGTGCAGTGCAGGGTCGCCCAGTCGGAGCAGGGCCTGCTCCCGAGGCCGTACTACAAGCTGTCGATGCACCGCACATTAATGGATACGCGAGCAGCAAATTCATAGCCGAGTTAATATGTGATTCGGCTGCTCAACACCTCAAATTGCCTGTAAAGATTGCCCGCATTGGGCAGGTCGCCGGCAATATCTCGTACCAGGGTTCGTGGAATCGCTCTGAGTGGTTTCCCAGCCTCATCATCAGCTCATTGTGGGAGCTTGGCTGCCTGCCTGATAGCCTAGGCCAGATGTCAGATATTGATTGGGTACCGTTGGATATCCTAGCACAGGCTGTGGTAGATATTGTAACTGGTCCACCGTCTCCTGACGAAGTTTCCGAAATTGGCCTAGAAGTGTTCAACTTTAGGAATCCACAGATCGTCTCATGGAATCACCTTCTACCAGCCATTACAGATGTAGCCACAGCACGTCTCGGCAGTTCTCTAGAAGTGGTACCAGCGTCTATTTGGCTTGAAAAACTGTCTAAAACGATGGCATCAGTGGGCCAAACAGTCGACGATAAATACTTGGCGGTCATGTTGGAGAAGAATCCAGCCATCAAGCTAACATCATTTTATGACGATTTATTTTCAACTAAAAATGAGAAACTTTTGCCGATGTCGGTCGAGAATGCAGTGTCCAAGAGCCAGAATTTGCGAGAGACTCCTCCCGTAAGCCTGGACTGGATGAGGAAGTGGGTGAATGAGTGGATGGGAGCTCCATGATCTAACTGTACGTTTTTAATATAGATGGAAATCATTCCCATTATCTTTGGCCAGTAATTGATCTACGGTCTGCTTTCAGGTTGAAAGCATCCCACAAAAATAAAATTTTTACTCATGGAGACGGGGTTGGAAATGGAGCATCGCAGAATAGGTTCCAAATCGCTTCAAACAAAGAGGTGTGTACTAAAATTACAATCTATAATACAACTATCACATCCGCCTCTCGTGTATTTATCCATGGTAGAATATCTTTTTCTCGAACTTCCTTTTATAATGTCGAAAACATTTGACCGCTGACTATTGGTCACGAATAGCCCCATCTGGTACCTCTAAATAATTTTCCTTTTTAGTTCATTTATTTTCTTTTTCAGACAATCCATGCTTTCGCGAACCATCTCAATCACTGCGGTAGGGTTAGTGAAATTCCTGGGCAGATTATAAGGGGAAAGCACACCATCTTCTTCATCCTCTGGGATGTTAGAACTAGAATTAGAGCTAGAACTATTATCACGACGATTAACTACACAGGCTAAGACCGTGGTCTCCGTGTTTCTAGTGCCGCTCAGTCCTACTTCGTTTTCTCTTGGAAACACCTCCTTGGCTGCATTGTCGCCAAGATGTGGAATGATGTATGTGTTGACAAATGACCGGGGGACTCCAAGAGCAACACCGTCAAAAGCTGCTTTCTGCATACGTGAAATGTACTCATCTCGAATTCTGCCATCTTTGTTGAATCTCTCGCTGACGTAAACCAAAGCTTGGACTTGCTTGGACGTTAGGGATCGCCGAGTTGTCCTGAGGGCTCGATATTTCAGAATATTCTCTTGCGAAATCAACTTTGCCAATCGAGTTGATTTTGTATTCGCATACTTTTTGTGTGGCTCTAATGTTACGTAGAGAATCTGTTTTTGGTAGAGACCTTTAGATACGCCCTCACAGCGATCCAACATCCTCTGGTCCTTACTATTGACAAGGAAAAGGAGACCTTCGACTGTCGAGGTCAGAGACTCGACCACGTTGGCTACCCCACGCTCATTTATCTGCCATCGATATTCAGACAGAGTAGCCTTGCCTTGAAATATGCTTTCAGGACATCGCTTGGCCATTTGTGCAATGCAAAGATTGCTTCCATAGGCGAAGTATAGCACATCACCTCCATTTCTGGTGGATGTGGTAAAGGGGCTCATTGTGACAAATAAAGCAACCTTATATATTTAACAAAGACAGTAAAAAGGATGATTACAAGAATAATGAAAGGAAAATTCTTGTCAAAGTTCAGACTTGGGGTCAATAAATAATAATTAACGAGGCCATAGTGTAAGCACAATGAGTATCCTATAGTCTCTGAAAATCAATATATTACTTTGGTGAATCAATCATTGAATCCCCTGTAAAATATGATTCCAGTCAATCATTATTTGTGACTCGCTGGCGTGATGTCGTTCTTTGTTTGGACTGCGCAAGACAAACGCCATCGGATGATCACTCTGCGAGTTTTAGACATCTCATTGAGACTCAGAGAGTTTTTATGTTTCAACACGTCTTTTCCGAATTATCGTAAGTAACCAAGATTCAATTCTGATAGAAATTGAGTGGAGTATTGGGAAACTTTGCCAGCTGGGATTTCTTATATATTCTCGAATAATTCCACTACAAACCATAAACCCATAAGAGTCATTCTTCGTCAGTCACGATGCCTTATTCTTTTGGTGTAGAGATTGAGATTATTGCCAAGCCACACACTCTTAGAGAGCCACTCCAGGAGCACTATGCACTATATTACGACAAGTTGGCACGGTCACTCAGAGTGCGAGGTTTGAAAGCCAAAGCTGATGATCTACAAAGCCACTATTGCAAACGACCAGAACATTACGATAAATGGTGGATCACCAAAGATGGCTCGCTTGGGCAATACCCGGACAGAGGTGAGATTATATGGACTTGTTCGATCTCCACTTACACCCTCTCGTGACTAATAGCTTCCTTTCAGTTCCGTTGGAGGCGGTTAGTCCCATCCTCCGTGATCAAGCAAACTGGAGACCAGAAATCGATAAATTTTGGGACGCCTTAAAAGCTATTTTTCACCAGCCTGAGTATTCACTGCGTTGTGGATCCTATATTCATATCTCTAGAGGGATAAATACCACGTTCACTTTGGTTGAATTAAAGACGATCGCACACGGAATTTTACTTTACGAGCCTCTTGTCTTGAAGTTTCTCCCTCAGGACAGGGCTAGTAACATTTACTGCAAACCTAACAGTCGAAATTCTGCGGTTCTTAGAAGTTACGTTGATCCAATACAAAGGGAGATTTTTATTTATAACGCTCCTAATCGTGCTGCCTTGAAATATATTATGCAGAGCGACAGATATGTATTGTGGAATTTGAAAATATTCTTGAGGGCAAGTCTGGAACCATTGAGTTTCGAGGCGGAAGGTGTCTGAGAGGAGCCATCAGAACCAAGCGCTGGATCGCGTTCACGCTAGCATTTATTCAAGCGTTACTCTCGATGGTATGTTACCACAAGTTGAACAAATGGCATAGTGCTAACGCATCAAAGAACAATCTATACAGCCCAGCTAGAATACTAATTACCAGTCCCCAACAGCTTTATAGCATCATTAAGCGAGAGGCCAATACAATGAACCTGGCACAGTATCTGCCCCAACTTTACACCGAGCTAAGTGAATGTAGCCGGAGCCCAATTTAACTCAGATTCAGGTCGTGGTCGGAACTTCTGTGTCAGGTAAAACCAACTCACTTCAGTTAAATACATCCCGTGATTCACGAGTATTTTCTTAGTGGGGGCAGTTTCTTTGTTCACTTCATGGAGTCTTTCGCAGCATCGACTCCAGCGTTAAGAGTCGAGCAAAGCTAGTGCTTTCTTTGTAAGAGGTAGAGGCAAAGCTCAGACTGGTCGATACTAGCTTTTAATTCAATATATTAGTATAATTATTTGGTCTTATGGAATTAATATTACCAGGTTGGAAGCGGAAGAATTGATTCGATGTTTTCTTGTGCACTTATCCATGTTCCGATACTGTGGTGGGCTATTTAAATTAGACTATTCGAGAAAAATCATCCTGTCCCAGTGTGCTTAATTGAATTTCGGTGCGATGAATCAGTAATCAATGTGAGAACATGGACAGTTCTCATCCGAGAGACACCTTTTAATAAAATTTGGATCTTGCTTTCTTAGATGGCTCATGGACTATCAATAAAAGTCTCAGGCACTAGTACCGTAGTTAATTAAGTGATAAAAGCATAAGAGTATCCACTGACCATTCCCCGTCCCTTAGACATTGTGTTGTTATGCGCAGAGAAGTGGACTCGCGGCCAATCAATATATCTTTTTATGGCCAGTTGTTCATCTCTAAGTGATTAGACAAAATATTGAGAAACTAAAATGGGCAGTTCGATGACTCACCCAATATACTCATTTGTAAACAGTAAACCATGATCACACTACGTGAGGTTACTGTTCCGCGATTCCTAGATATGATATTCAGCAAACTGTCCTAGACTCATTCCATTCGTAATCGTTCCAAATTGAATCACTGAACATGATCACACCAATCCATAAATCATTTGATCTAAATCATTAGGTCTTCAAACCACAACAACCATATGCTATTCCTCATGATTCCTCCACTTTACCACTGGTTTGTATTATATATTCTGCATCTGGTAACACTCCCCAATTAAGCTTCAGGTTGTTGGTCCATCAGATATTCTTCATAGAGTATTTCTTTCCGCAAATATGACACCCATTCCTTCTTATCGTTTTGGTATTAAGATCCAGCTCATCTCAAAGCCTCTGGATGTCCGCCTGGCTGCTCAACAAAGCTTCTACTACCATGAGCTGTCTAGGGCACTAGTCATGCATAACGAGGTATCTAATTCTGATCAACCTGATGAATCCTCTCAAGCGCGGCAGGATCGCTACGATAGATGGTCGATTACGGGAAATGCATCCCTAGGCGGCCCACAGTATCCTCAAAGTAAGTCAGGTCAAATAGATATAATGCTGCATATTTCTAGACTTTTCTATACTGCTAACCATAACGCTTAGTTCCAATGGAGGCAGTCTCTCCCATCTTCTACACCAGTGAAGAATGGGAAGACCGCATACACGCATTTTGGAAATCACACACCTTAGTTTTTAATATGCCTGAAACAAACAAAGGATGCGCGAGCCATATACATGTCTCACCGTCGAACACGTCTTTTCGGATTTCCGAGTTACAGAAGATTGAGTTTGGGGCGATTTTCTACCAACCTCTAATCTGGAGACTGCTACCTACATCTCGACAAGAAAGTCAGAATTGCCTGCTTAATACTGAGTGCTCAGATCAGTTGAGCCAAATCATCAAAAAACATCTGTTGGAAGATAAGCAATCTTATGACGGCGCGATACCAATGTTGATAGAAATAAGAAATCAGATCCGCCAGATTCGAACCAAACCAGAATTACGCAATTTCGTCCAGAAGAGTGCAAAGCCGGACAGGGATAAATATGCCCTGTGGAATTTTAATAATATCCTTTGGGGTGGTTCTGGTACAATTGAATTCCGTGGCGGGAAAGGTCTCAAAGGTCCTGCATACACCAAAAGATGGATCTCGTTTGTATTGTCATTCGTCCATTTGTGTCTCTTTCAGGTAAGTCTTCTCCTCATGCCCTCATGTATTACTCTGAACAAATTAACTGATTCGATTAAAGCCATTCTGGCAATGGGATTCCTTTGATCTTCCAAGTATGGAAAGGTTTTGGCAGGACATTCGCAGGGTTGCGTTGCGTCCAGGCATCCAAGATAACCTCGATGAAGACTGGAGAGTCTTGGCCGAGTGTAGACGTGAGGGGGTAAAAATACGCCACACGGGTTCCCAGATCCCGAGCTAAAGTTTGAGCTCGATTATAAGCAAAGGGTTTACTCTTCTTGAAGCCTCGGTCGTCTAGACTCAACGTGCATCGGTTAGTGACCAGGCTTCCACCACGACAAGATTTCTGCACAAGACATTGAGGTGGTGCTTTAAACACGCATATCGATGTATTAGTGGTAATAAAATAGTCATCCATAGACAATACAATCACACCACAGTCAACTACAGCTCTATTCACTGTTTTTTGACACATCTATGACTTTAATGTTCTCGCACCTGGTCATCAGGTCATAACAAGAGGGTTAAAAGACCTTTAATTCCTTTGAAATGAAGAGCAGTCAACTATGAATTTGATAGAGAAGTTGAGTTCTAATTATCTATTAATTTAATTCCGCATTTACTCAGATCATTATTTTACATGGCCTAGAATGATCTATGACATCAACTCGCTAGTCGAAAAACGTGTAATCTTCAAGACTTCTTTGTTGGCTGTAATACCTGCATTTCTACACCAACGTCGTCAACGTTTCCATGGTTGGATGAAGCGAAATGAGGCGGCACCCAATCCTCCCTCCCCACAATGGTAGAGCTTTGTGTGCCCAGTAAATCTGACAACATGTCGCTTATTACGATCGCTCTGCTTGGCTTTGCGTTTGGTGTATGTTGAGCTGGTGACTCTTCGTCGGTCAATACAATGTGCCGCTTCTTGAAAAGCTTCCTCAGTGCAGGTAGCGAACCGGCGATAATGCCAATTCCGGATTCGACGATAGACCACACGATGATGTTGGCGACGTTGTCTATATCAAGCTAAAAGTCAGATTCTAGATCTAGATGAACGCCGATATTGATACATACATAGATAATTATCAGTCCTGGTGTAATATTTGACATAAGGAAGTCTAATGATGGTGCAGATTGATGCTCTATTTTGATCAATGTTAGTCTTCAAATGCCATAGATGAAGTGAAATTCGGCCGAATATCTTACAAAACACCTAGGCTAAGAATAACACTAAGGGATATTTTCATCCCAGTCTTCATTCTCGTTTTATACAGCATGAACCCAGGCAAAATCGCGCATGACCAGTCGGTAAAAACAGCCCCAGCGGACACCAGATAACCGAGGCTGGCAATGACAACAGTCGGTGCACATGTTCCCGGGGTACCCCAGGCAGCAGATATTGGCTTATAGATGACAAAGAGTCCAATAATGACCGTGGTTGTGGAGAGTGTTGAAAAGATAAGTGTCACCCAGACAAGGATGCGGTGAGTTTTTGCAACGGCGATTCGAAGTAGAGTGGCGCAGATAGCCCCTTTGATGAATAATAAAGAGATGCAGTAGGTCGTCTGAAAAAACCAGAGGTACTGGAAGTTTGTTGTGTCAGTTGACTTCTTTCTCGCCGTGGTGGTAGCTGACCTTCCGACCAGTGCTTTGGATTGTCGGGTTCAGATCGGCGTCCTTCATGCCAAGGCCGTAGTGCGTGCTCCGTGCAACGATTCCGCTCACGCTCATCGATAACATCTGGAAACTATCAGTCAGTCATCCTCAGAAAATGATCGCAGTCGAGTTACCCAGCCAAATAACATCAGACCATCATCCACGCCAAAAGCTCGGTGTTTTATGCGGACCCAGCATCGTAGGGAAATAACGACGGCTGTCGGAAGCATGAAGAAGAGTGTCACAATGAGAAGCGTGCGCCCAAGGCCCACGGGGGTCACCGTCGTTGCGTTCGGATCGATTGCCATCAGAAAGAAATCTGGCTTCGCTTTGGATTTCGCGCGCGCGTGGGGAAAATCACGTCGATAACTGGGGCATGGTTTTATGACCTGTCCGACTTCTTCTTTTTTTATTCCCAGGCCGCCCCAACAATAAAGTGAACCACCTGAATCATTTGCCACACTTCATCGGGTGATCTCTATCATTCTGGGCGACGCTAGTGGTCGCCAGCTGGTGAGACTAAGGAATAGCTGAATCGTTAGGTTGATTTCCTGCGGGGAAGCGAATGAACGGCGGGTACATCGGAGTCTGACACAGGGATGACAAGAGCGGCACGTCAGCTAGCGATTTTGTGAGACATCAGAAAGTGGCTCGGAATATAAAAAGAAAAAAAACAGGAAAGGGAAACAAAAAAGAAATACGTAACAATGACATGAGTCGGTTTCCCCATTTTCCAGAATGTGGCGATTGTGCATCGTAGTCATGTGTCTCTTCCATTGCGGTGAAGAATCATCACCGCATTTTTAATGAGCAGGGAAGGATCTGATCACATGTCCGATAAGGACAGCTATAGCTCTGATATAGATAGAGCTTGAGGTTTTTGGCGAATAGGGGGGAGGGAGAGGCACGTGGACGACTGCCAAGAGAGCATGATAGACAAAAGAAACTACGTTTCAAACGGTCGGTCTTTGAGCAAAAAGAATGGTTAAAAAGTGGCAAACTACGATAAATTAAGACGAACCTTGAGTGCCGGTTTTGCCACTAAGCCACACCCAGAATGAATCGATCACTTGCATGCGTTGCTCCTAATTTCCAAAGTTGAGGCGAGGAACCCAGTTGAGTGGCTTGATTGCAGGATCATCGCACAGTATTGAATACTTGTGGTGCGCACTCGTGCCAGGGTTGGCCCTCCTGCTGGCGTCACATTAACTCTCCGACTCCCCTGTGGCTTCGGCATTCTTTGCCGCCATTAGGTTTGAACTTTCAATTGGAAATAAATACGTATCATAAAAAAGATACTAGGTCGGGTTATCAACATATATCGTGATGCGCAGATAATCGAAATTGAACGTCTCGAAAATATTGGCCTGGCCTTGCAAGCCAGATAACTGCCGATCAAGATGTATGTCTTAGAGATAGACATGGTAGAAAGCCGCTACCACATGCCATGATTCCTCACTCCAAGGGGCAAGACTTGGTATTTAGCGACACATGGCTTAAAAATTCGATTACGACTGAACCTATCAAAGCTAGAACACTAAGCGCTGCCCTGGATTTTGGCGGTGGCATGATATCAAGACTACCCTATAGCAACTCAGAATGGAATATATTGACACATCACTTTGCACCCCGGTCCCCCGAAACACACAAAACGTAATAAAAAGGAGTTGTTCACATATTAACTTTTTTTCACTTCATTTCTTCTTCTTTTTTTCTTTTGTTCTTATGATATGATCGCGACAGTGTTGTCTTTATCGTCATTATTTGCTTGATCCGCAAATTTCATCATCACACCGTGATCTCATATCGCCGGTGATTTCGAAGCCGTGACCTCGAGTCCCACTGGAAAAAAAAAACGAGCTGCAGAATTCTTCAATGTGTCTGTAGAATCGATTTTGATAAAATTATGGTTTCGCCTTGAGAGTCCTGATTCCCAAAAATGCGATGTTTCCGTAGCGCATTTGCTGTTGTCTTATGACCCACGGCGGCATATTAGTGCTTACTCTCAAGCCGCGTACAATATTTATGCACATTTATGCAAACCGGTCGTCGATTCTTTGCGGCTCAGGTAGCAACAAAGTAACCGCCTGGATAAACTCACTCGTCGTTCCATTTTTAGACAAATATCACATAAAATAGGTATCTGAGTAATTCTCAGATGCAAAGGGTGAACCATATTTTAACCACCAACTTGTGCTGGTGCTGTACAACTCTTGGCATCTTTAAGCTAAATATGACCCCACTTGTTTTCGCCGACGCGTCTGAATGTGGAAAAGCGGGGATGAATCATTTCGATTCATGATGAATTTATCTAGATCGAAGGAGTTTTAGCAGTAAAGAAGATGGCAGTGCACTAATTTTGGAATATCATTAAGCGGTCTGATTAGTTGAGATACGGATACTTGTGAATTTTCTGAAAATTATGTCGTTTTACAGACATTTTTTCCTCCATTGTGTTGACGCCGCTTACGTCAAGTCTTGATGAGTCGAAACCCCACTCGACAGCTCAGCGTTCCATCCAAGTTATTTAATCAACAGCTATCCTGTTCATCTGTTTTCACCATCAATCAATCAGTACTCAAACTCTTACAAGCGGAAAGCTTCTTTTGAACTCATCAGTGAAGCCCAAATACCGCCACGATTACTGACACAACTACCCAAACAACTACAACCTCTACTAACACCATGGAAGGCCCCCGCCCCCCTCCCAAGACCCAAGTCGAGTATGTTGTTCTGGATCCCAACTTCAAACCTCTTCCCAAAAATGGGCACCTCTCAGAACCAAAGGCAGAGTGGACAGCACTTCGCCCGATCATCGATAAGGATATGGATGCCATGTGGAAGATTCCCGACTGGAAGACGTATTTGACTACACTACGCGGGTTCCCCGATGCACCCCTCCCTCCCGGTAGCCCCGATAGGGCCCGAGATGTGGCCACAAAGAAGATGCAATTTTCCGCAAGAGATGGACACTTGGTCGAGCTGCTGGTTTACAAGTCACCCAAGGTGAAGCCAAACGCACCCCTAATGTACCGAATGCACGGTGGAGGTATGGAAGCATGAATTTGGCCATCTGGGTATTTCTGGCATTAACACACCTTGTGACTTCTTAGGTTGGAGCGTTGGAAACCATGAGACTGATGGTGCTGAAAACGTCCATGCTGCAGCCCTTCACGATGTAGTTGTCGTGAGCGTTGACTACCGCATGTGAGTTTCATCTAGGTGAATTGCTATCTAGAAAAGTGTTAACAGAAAGAAAGGGTACCCGATAAAGTGTTCCCCGTGCCACTCCAGGATTGCTACGACGGCTTGCTATGGGTGAGGATCGAGTAGGAATCTGATTGAAGATGCAATTTGTTGACTTTTGCTTTAGTGCAAGAACAACGCTCAAACCCTAGGCATTGACCCCGAGAGAATTATTATAGCCGGAAGCAGTGCGGGTGGAAACCTGGTGCGTATTTATCAAGCTAATATTGGCAATTGGTATTAACATTTGCAATAGGCTGCTTGCTTGGGCCTCGAGGCAAGGAACAAGGGAGTGACAGGCATCATAGCCCAAGTTCTCCACTTTCCCATCATCTGCCATCCCAAGCTGTTCCCCCACGACAAGTACGAGCTTGCCAGCTACATCCAGAACGATAACGGTGGTGTTCTTGACGCTTTGAAGATGGAGGATACTTGGGACAGATACCTTCCTGAGATTACGTCTGATTACCGACATTCACCGCTTTTGGCCGAGTCAGTGGCTGGTCTTCCTCCAACTCGTGAGTTTTTCAGTATCTTGACTAGTTTTTATTTGCGAAGTGGGCTAACCTGTGAAAAGTGATCCAATGCGGAGGTCTTGACGTTCTTCGTGATGAAGGCCTCGCCTATGGCGAAGCACTAAAGAATGCTGGCGTCGATGTGGAAGTTGCTGCTTACAAGGGCGTGTCGCATTGCTTTCCTAGTATGCTATTGGAATCTGAAGAGTGCAAAGAGTTTTACAAGCTCTATAATAAGTTTTTGGATAGATTTACAGCACCTATTAGTATTTCTGACTAAATTGTTTAGAGGCTTTCTGTATGTACAAATCATCAACGGCATGTATTATTAGCCCAATTGAGCATAGTATGAACAGCCTGTATCTCATGTAATCTTTTTGCTGTTGAACTTTTTCTTGGCCTTTTTGTGTCGGATCTTTTCTGCTTTTACGTCCTGCGAATCTTGGAGCAGGCCAAAACAACAGCAGGTGGCCACAAAAATGCATGTCAGAGGAACAACGATAAGGAGCGGTAGATGATTACCCTTCCTCCGACAATAAGCCCTCCTTTGCCTCCATATAGAACCTGTGAGATCAACTATATCTGCTGAGCAAGGCTTCAATACATCTTTAAGCACAGAGGTCCACCACTTCATGTCTGAATTAAATCGTGCCATAGCGACAGCATACTCAGTTTCTTCGGGGAAGAAACCGCTGTCTTCCCAGCCAGTGATGCCAGTAATTTGACCTCCATGTACCATGATATTGTGCGGAGAAAGATTGCCATGAGTTAAAACAAACTTTCCAGAGGATTTGCGTCGGCGGCGACTTAGCTTGAATTTCCACTTCCAGGTGCTGATAGTAGGGCGTTTCGTTTTTTTGAGGAGCCATGCATCATAATCTTCCAGTGAGGAGAAAGGGCCACAGCACCAAGCAACCCATTCGAAAGGAAAAGTCTCGGAGAGGGGCAAACTTGTCAAGCGTCCAATCGTGTCTTGGGTGCAGGTTCGCATTCGGGTAAGCTGGGCACGAAGTTGATCTTTGACACTGGACTTTTGGGTTTCAGTGAGATGATCCCAAACCTCAAAGAGAGTCTTCCCCGGTACTCGTTTAGTAACCAGAGCAAAGCCGTGGCGGGTGCATTCTAGAACCCCTGGTAGCTCCCAAGGGTCACTGAGCTGGCACTCGTCGTCGTTCTCATCGGTGACAGAACAGAAATACAGGGGTTTGGGGACAATGATGTCGTGTGCCGCAGCATATTTCATCATTTCAAGTTCCCATTTTTTTGCTGGATAGGAAATGGATAACAAGTCTCCCTTGGCAGTGGTATGCTCAATGACACAATGGTAGGAGTTTTTTGGTTGGGATATTATCTTTCCCACCAGAACATGGTGCGTGCTGTCCAGAAGAGTTGAAGGATTGTGGGCCTCGCCGAGATCTTCATCATCCTCTGGGCATCTCGCCTCGTCTTCGGGCGCGTCTGGTGGGTTTGCAGAGACGGTCGCCATGTTGAAGGCGTCCGCAAGTGAGGCGCGTTGGCGTGGAAGGAATTCTTTGGGGATTAAGAGGTCAAACTTGACCCTAAACAAAGGATGAGATAGAGTGCAAGCCTTTACAAATAATTTTATGCTTAAAGCAAGTAATCGATCGGGGTAGAGGAGAAGACGCGATTATTTGAGTCCTACCACTGGTCCTGGCCCAAGGACGCTAGTTGTCCTAGCCTGAGCCACGGTTGCACAGCCACACTCGTTGCTTGAGATTTCAGTTCTAGAGGTCATTGCGGATCGTGATCCACGTTCCAATCACGTCAGGTGCTCTGATTGGGAATATGGGTGGAGTCACTGAGGTTGATAGTGGAGGACAGATATGTATCTATTGTGTTGGTCGTACTTGCGAGGATCATCGCTGCGTATCATTGATGGCAATATTTCAGAGACCAGATTTTTCATTCTGATCTCACTGTCACGACGAAGGCACGATCAATTTATTTCAAGAGGATAGATTTAGGCCAATACATATATGGGGATTATCTGCTAGCATCAAAATACGCGCTTTGGGTTTTCACCAATCCATTTTCTTTGGCGACGCCATTCTCTTTGGCCACACCGTTACCATTGATTGCCCCATTCCCATTGATCACTCCATTTTCCTTGAGCCTCCATTGTGACATCGCAGATCTGGAGGCGCGGTAGTGTCTCTCAAGTCCTTTACAAATCGCTCTGGACACGGGCTCAACTTCATTTGGATCAACTCCGACGGAGATTCTCATGTACGGATCTTCATTGCGAATGAAAGGTGTCGATGGCCAAATGCGAGTAACAGAGAATCCTAGGCCACCGCCCTTTGTCATTGCAACGCCCTCTTCCTCAGCGGCTCTAAGTACTAGGCTCGTAAAGATATCCAAGCTCGGTCGCTTGTTCACCTGATCGCCAAAGAGCCGGATAGTGACCACGTTTCCGCCATGGGCCCAGCCCATCTTGCGCCAATGGGTTGGAAAGTTGAATTCGGCTATAGCAGAGGCATTCTTATCCAAGAGATGATAGAGCTTCTCGGCATTTGTAGTGAGCCAATGCATCCGTGACTGGTGGATGTTGTAATCAATGGGCGGCAGGACATTTGCCTGGCGCGAATATAGCGTCGTTCCAGTGACCTGGCGGATGAGACCTATGGTGTCATGGAAAACCTCTGGGTAGACCATGAACCCAAGCATCACAATATCCATGCCCATTTGGACGTACTTGTGGGCACTTTCATAGTAGAGGACCTTGGGGTGGCTGGGAGTATCAAACCAGTCATACAACGCCATTCCGCCCGAGATCAACGTCCCGTCAATTATGAGAAACCGATCTGCCCAACCGTCTCTCCCCGAAAGCAGCTGCGCAAACCTCCGTATATCAGTAGTCTCCAAGCCAAGTGTGTTGGCCATTGGATCGAGGTAGACTGCTTTGGCGTTGTGCCTCTCTGCTGTAGCAATGATATCCTCGGCATCAAATGTTTTGGAGTTAATGACTTTGACGTGCGAGAGCAACCTTAGATGCTCGAAACATTCGAAATACAGATACGGGGAGATGACAATGGTGTCGCCTGGTTCGAGGACCTTGGTCATCAAGAATTGGTGCAGCACAGTGAATGCAGCAACGCCGCTAGAAGTCAACAACAGCTTAAGGGGTAGCTTCTCGTTGCCTAGGGCCATAGCCTTTAGAAGTTGTGCCTCAAAATTGCGGACGTCGGGCGCTCCGTATCGGTCATAGTTGAGGCCGTCTGACTGATGGTAAGAGGGGTCAAACCACCACACAGTCTGCGATTGGTCATATGCGGGACTTGCGCGCTCAAAGAATGACCCTAAACACGATTGTAGTTGGATCAAAGCACGGTATCGCTCCTCCATCTGCCAAGGTGCGAGCGCAAATGTTGACAATGCTGACGACGTTTGGCTTTGGGTCTGACCCAGGTTCTGAGTAATGGCTAGCTGCATCTCCAGCTCCGATGTGAGCTGCTCTAGGCGAGTATACACCTCTAGGAAGACATTGACGCACCAACCATCAGTTCGGGCAGATATCTTCTCTTCAATGCGGGCGCGTTCATCAAAACGCTGTTTGATAATGGCAGTCGTGGCCTTGAGTTTGGATAGCAGAAGAGACCATGCCTGAACGATAGACAATTTGGGAGATTCATATGACCTGACATCTGTGCGTCGCGACAGCTGCCCATTGGCACTTGAGACTGCAATGGGATATGGAGTAGCCATTGAGGCAATTATGAAAAATGTGGGAATATTCAAAACCAAAAGTAACCTTGACACTAGATGGTATTTTCCCACACCAATGTTGCAAGTTTATAATGAGAAAGGGCTCGACTAAACCGGGATAGGCTCACAACGGATCATCAGGACGAGAAAAAGCTAGAAGTCTTATACAAAGGTCCACAAAAGAGTAGAAGGTTGTTGGCAGTGCAAGTGTGGGCGTCACTTGGGTCAGTCTAGTGAGCTCGCAGGTTCTCCAAGCATAAACACAATCCGGTCATTAGTTATCTTCACCATGGGGTGAATAAAGTAGTGAGAGGTTCAGCCTACAATGCAGGGATCATAAACGACCTTCCATAATGAGGGAGTGAAGGAGCTCAACGTTGCACGGATACAGTGTCTTAGTACTTTCTTTCAACGGATATACATTCTCTACAACTACTTGGCGTGTTTTGATACGAGACTTGCAGTGCTATGATTCTTTGACGCTAGCATGGTGTCGCCACTTCGTCGAGCGAGTCAACAAGCCTAGTATAAATAAGCCTAGCAGAGCATTTCCTTCAAGAATAATACCATGTGCTCACACCCTCGATTACTGAAGTTTGAGCTTGGCTCAGTCTCAAGATACCATGCCTTTTGTTAATGGGCACAAGAACCCTCGTCGAGTGCCCCACGTATTAAATGTTCTTGAACGGCGTTATGATGCTCGATTTTACGAGTCGATTGCCGCCATCATGGCTTTGCGCAACACCTATTTGCAAAATAAATTCATCTTTGTTCCAGGAAAGAATCTAGTTCCTATTCTGAAAGGCCTCGGCGCAAGGGAGGACGACTTTGAGTCTGTCAAGCAGATTAGCGATCTCACGGGACCTGACCCAACCCTTGACTACCGCTCGGTGACTTACGGGCGGTATTGTATTGACCCCGAGACGCGCAGCATACGGCGGCTTGAAGCACAGCCCTACACGCTAACAGTGCAAGAGGACTACAAGCGACACGACTCTGGCATTCCAAGGATGTTCGATGAGACTCCAATGGACATGCAAGGCAACACAGTTGTGCAGGCGCTGATGCTGTTCAAGGCACTCGTTTTCCATGGTATCCCTGTTGCACCCCGCGACCATCTGGACTATTCTGCCTCGTCCTGGATCTGTACCATGTTCAATGCACGCACGCACACCTCCAAGGACAACGGCATCTTTGGCGAACCGGCACTGGAAGGTGTACATTCGGACGGATCCGATCACACCATGACAGTCTTTCTAGGCAGCAACAACATGCGTCCCGATAGCGCTGTTACATTCATCCATGACAACAAAGAGACCACCGGGGTACAGGTATGGGAGACTAACCCCACCTTGATCCGGGGTCGCGTTCATCATCAGCATTTCTTGGACACATTGATGTTTGTGGATCACAACTTCAAGCATAGCGTTACGTCAGTGCATCAGCAAGATGCGGCACAGCCCGCGAGCAGAGATATGTTAATCATCTTTACCCGAAAGCCGAAGCTGGAGGGGCATGTGTCGGGTTATGCGGATACAATGGAGCTCCACGGCACATCCCCATTGCATGTGCCAATGTGGGTGCCTTGAGAGAAGGATTCATGGATTCTGGTTGAAATATGAAACGGTGCTTTGTAATCAGCATATATAGAACAATAGTATCAATTAGCCCGTCTTAGGATGTATGCATGCATGCCAAAGGAACCTGAACCGAATGTTACTGTTTTAGTAGACTTGCAGGATCCTCGCATAAAGACACGATCATGAGACCTGACTCCAAGTAGATGCCGCATATGTGATTTGATGGGGAGAATTAACAAACGACCATTCATTCTTTCGGTGAATCATAAATCTGCGTCCTAAAAGCAGGCGATGATCACCAACTGCGACTTTGGGATACGCATATATGGGTGGTGGGGCATGTATCGCTTTACAAGCCCGAGCTTGGCAAATTGTACATCAAATAGCCGCGCTTGGCACATTTCGTCAGACTTGGCAAAATTAGCAAGCTTGTAGTATGCAGTTGATATGCAGTAAGCATGGATGTAATTCTCGTATAAAGGACGGGTTATTTACCTTCCGCATCAGGCAGGACTAAATATTATGATAAATGATGAATACATAGTCTGTTCGGTACTTTCATTTGACACAGTCTCGGCAATCCTGATTCCAATCTACGGCAGGTAGGATTTTCAACGTCTACGTGTCCATGCACGATCCCGGGTAGGCAACCGCCGGAAGTGACTAATACCTGCAAGAATTCTATTTTCAACCCGCACCATGTTGCCATCGTCTAGCAATCGATGCTAACGTGGGAGCGGGGGCGATAAAGGATTCTAAAGGATCACCTTGCATGGAACTTAGTGGCCGATCGGGGAGTCGGTAAGAATCGATATTTGAAAGACGCTTGTGACCCTAAGCCAAGTACACATCTGTACCTTCTACTTTGGCACCCTCTGAAATTGGCACAGTGTTCAAAGTGATGAGGAAACGACAGTAAAGTTTTCTTTTTGAGGTTCAGAGTTCAGAAGATAGAATCGCCGTTTTCTTCTACTGATATCTATTTTGAAATATGAATCCTTATCACTAATGGTGAGCTAAGCGTGGGGAACAGTGGGATGGACTTGACGCTGCGGCATCGATACATTAAATAAAGCACGTTATGTTACCATCCTTTTCGGAATCCCGTGGGACATCTTTCTCTATAAAGGGAGTACCACATATAATCATACATAGACAGCCAGATATCTTTCAATTGACTCTTGAAAACTGCAGCAATGCAGATATCTAAGATGCCTGACTGGCGAGATTCTAGTCACGTCATTTTAACCAAGACACAACAAAATATCCCAAACATATTCATTGCCACTGTTACAATTGTGAGCAAGCACAATCAACAGTTCTAAGTCCGTGCTAATGAATAAAGGTTACTCTCTATTTGGTGACACAATCGGTCTACAATGTTCTATTCCATCCATTGGCGAGGTTTCCTGGCCCTCGACTACGAGCGGTCAGCAAAATTCCATATCTAACCAAGATGTGGGCGGGTTACCATCATCGTGCGGTTCAAGAATTGCATTCAAGATACGGACCTGTAGTACGGATTGCTCCGAACAATCTGTCATTTATCAGCCCCCAAGCCTGGAAAGACATCTACGCACATAAGAAGACGCGAGAGCAAGAAATGATCAAGGACCCTGAATTTTATGTGAAAACACCTGAAGCACCGAGCATAGTCAACGGAAATTATGAGGAGCACGCACGTTACCGACGCCTATACTCTCCTGGGTTTTCGCTTCGGGCCCTCCGTGAACAAGAGCCGCTCATCCAGGGCTATGTTAATATGTTTGTTAACGGCCTTAGCCGTGCTTGTGAGCACGGTGAGACAGCTGTTGACATGGTTCCATGGTTCAATTTTGTCACATTTGACATCATTGGCGATCTCGCTTTCGGGGAGTCATTTGGGTGCCTTGAGAATGGTGCAACTGACTGGCTCCTGAAGCTGAATCAGATTGAGGAGGCCCAGATGCACTATCGCGTCATACAGCATATTCCTTTCCTGCGCCGATATGCCCGCCAAATTGTGAACACAATGCTTCCGTCCGATGCCGTGAAAGGACAAGAGGGGCATCGGAAACTCACACTGGAAAAAGTACAACGCCGAGTCAACAATAATGCCTCCCGCTCAGATTTTATGGAGAACATATTGCGCCAACCCCCTGGTAAAGGTTTCACTTTCGGCGAGATGCTTACCAACTCGGCCGCATTAATTCAAGCAGGAAGTGAAACTACAGCTACACTGCTCTCTGGAGCATTGTTTCTTCTTCTTCAACACCCCGACAAGATGCAGAAACTGGTGGACGAGTTGACGACTTCTTTTACAAGCGATAATATGATGACCATTGAGAATACAGAGCGTCTCCCGTATCTTGCAGGGGTTTTAGAGGAGGGTCTGCGCCTATATTCGCCGGCTGTGCCAGGATTTCCACGCCAAGTTCCAAAGGGCGGGGCTACCATTGATGGCCAGTATGTTCCAGGCGGGGTAAGTGTAGTAATGGCTAAATTGATGTGAAGCCAAAGGATTTGCTAACAAGGATGACTGGAATTGAATAGACATCGGTGTCCGTCAATCATTACGCTGCCTACCATTCACCCCTCAACTTCAGTCGGCCGAACGAGTTTATCCCAGAACGATTCATTGACACGGCGAAATTCCCGAATGACCGACGAGATGTTCTGCAGCCATTTAGCATGGGCCCCCGCAACTGTATAGGAAGGAGGTACGTAATAACATCGTCTTGATTTGTTGTGAGAGCGGTGGGCTGACTTGACGCAAGCTTGGCGTATGCAGAGGGGAGGTTGATTCTGGGTCGGGCCGTGTGGAAGTTTGACATGCGGCTAAGCGAAAAGTCGCAGAACTGGATGAGAGATCAAAAGGGCTTTGTGACGTGGCTAAGACCGGAGATGGAAGTCTTCGTTAAACTGCGCCATGGGTAATTTTTCTGCGGTGTAACGAGATGTGTTACTATGCATTTCCACATGCAATGATGTGGCGCTGTGCCTGCTTTTAGCGCCATAAACAGCTCGCGATACAACAATACAAGTCATAAAAGCCTGACAAAGTGAGGATCTTGTTCAAGCGCTAGCTACCTACCCCACTTGGGATCAGCGGGATAACGATAACCTGAGAGTTCGAGATGTCTTGCTCCGCTCACGGCATCGTTTATCTATTATATTCCCGATTCCAAGTGTGTGACGGGCGGCCCGGACAGTGCCGGGCGCCGTGAAACAGTACCAGCCACCCCTGCCCCCCTACTACTGTAGTTCTAGGCACCCGCATAAGATGGTCGCTTAAGACTTCCCCGCTCTGTGCCAAGTCGGTTTATCTCGTCGATAGGAACAACATATCCACATTTTGCGAGCAGTAAGATAGGGTAAAGATGGATTCTTTCGGTTGCTAAACGAAGGCAGGGATCTTTTGTGAGCTCAAAGTTTAGGTCTACCACCTACTTCCTCCCACGCATCAACGCCTCTGAACTCGAAGTACTTGTTCCATTCCGGATCGTCCAATAACTGCTGCACGACCTCCGTCTCAAATGTAACCTGTACTTCCACGCCCTCGTCATCCCCCGCTGGGCCTTTACGTGGCGGGTAGACACAAGCTTGGCACAGGGGCACCCCACCAAACAATAGCCGCCAGCAAGAAGGCTCAGCAAATCCAAAGTCGTACGTGCAAGCCTCACAGTATCGCCAGTCGGAAACCAATATGGCCATCGGCGGAAAAGAATCAACGTAAATTGATAGGTCCTGCTTGTTACGCACATGCGCAACTTTCTCAAGTGAAGCAGCGAGCATATCAATAGTAACACTATCAGTCATCTGACGTGTATAGCTTGCTAATTTAGATAGTGGAGCCTCCGAAATAATCTCGGCCAAAGTCAATTGAGGAAGAGAAGCCGTGGTAGATTTGATGTCGAACTGCAGATTGCCCTGCATGTGCTCAGGTAGCGGTGGGTTGGTGAACAACCTTGGCATGTTTACGCCTTCAGCCCAGAGCGGCTTAAAATCAGGACCAAGGTTGTAGAGAGGCTCGCGGATTCTAGAGAGCACACGCCACATCAAGGCGCATATAGCATTGTACGTAGTGATCCAGGAGCCATCGCTTGGTGATGCAGCCTTTTTAAGCTCAGCTGCCTTGCTCTTGCGCAGATGGAACATTAGCGATTGTGACTGTCTGTGCTGCATGTTGCGGTTGGGAGGTCGAGGAGGTACGTAAATCTCCGGCTTTTTGGATATTGGCCTGCTGAGTCCTAAGGAGTCAAGGACGCCTTGATCAACCCACTTCATGTTGTAGGATGGGAACTCAGTCTTGTTTTTAATAGCATAGCAGTTCCCCGCCAGTTGCTTAGCAAAGGAAACCCAGCCCGTCAAGCCATTGGCATAATGGTGATTGTGAAGGTTGAAAATAATTCCACCACGGATAATGTTGACTTTGAACGATGCGGTAGGAGGGTGATTATCAGGATGGGCTTCGGGCTTATTGCCGACAGTCATAGGAGCATTGCTCAAGACATTGATATCGCCGAGAATAGACGCGACAAAGTGAGCTTCTGCAATCTCAGCAAAAGACGGAAAGTTGTCCTCGGGTGAGTCAAGATACTGGACCACAAACTGGAAAGTACTGTTTCTCTTCCTAACAATAGAGTGGTGCCCATCCTCGTCCCTCTCTATGGTTCCAACAAACTGTCTAACCTGACTGAGAGTTCTCTGGAGGCCTTCCTTGAGTATTTCAGCAGCTTCACTGTCCAACGAGTTAGTAAGTCTACTCCTAAAACGGGAGTGATGATACAAGACGAACGTTTTTTGTGAATCTTCTACCGGAAAAAAGAGAGCAGTGCTAGTATAGGTTGTTGTTGTCAAGTAGTCAAAAGTGGTGAGTTTGAAGCGTTCCTCCTCTGGATCATTTTCCCAACCGAAGGAGTGAAGACGAAATTCCTCAACCCTAGGCATCACGGCGTGTTGAGGCAGTGGGAAGATACAAAAAACACGACTGCTTTCTGAAAGCTCTTCGGAGATGTGTGATATAGTAGGAGATGAACGGAACCAACTAGGGGAGGATAGGTAGATTTAAGAATCGATGGTAGCATGGATTGTGTAGAGAAGGGACGGTGTGTTGATGTGTGCTCAATGATACTTGGTTCATACGGGGCCCAAAAGTCATCTGAAAACACCTTAGAACACTACATAGATCTGCTCATAAGTGGCTCTCAATATTCTTTCAAAAATCTTGAAAAATAACGTTGCTATTAACTGTTTGTAGACATGGCCCCAGTATCTCAGGAAAGGGGGGGGTGGCGCTGCGGGAACCCTGTAAAATCCACAGCCAAATTCACTCACATGCGGTATCAGGTAAGGCCAAGAAACAAGGTAGGGTGGTATCGGATGCAAAGCCGAATCCTGTCTGACCCAGGCGGGGTAGCGATTTAATGACTAGCCGATAACCTGTTCACTCACTCACCAATGACACGTGGCTAATTACTCCCAAAGTGCTGGACGAGCATATATTTCTTTGTGCAGTGTTGAACAGGAAAATTATAAAATGCACACCATACAAAACCAGTCCGCATGCGGAACTTGAAAAGAATGGAGGTCTATTCTCAGCACATTGGATCAATTATCCAATCTCCAATGCTCAATGATATATAAACTTTACTCAAATTCACCTTGGAGCGCGTCAGGAAAAGAAGCAACGGAGCATAATTATTAGTGTCTAGAATAAAAATATTCTTATGCCTTATCAAATTCACAGGTCGTCTCCACTCTCATTAGTGTGACATTTTAAAGTGGACAACAGTGCTCTTTGATGCCATTAGAAACGCTGGTACATGCCCATTTTGCTCAAAACGAGCAACTTCCAAGAAGCCTGCTTTCTTCATAACACGAAGACTTGGGGTGTTTTCGCTGTGCACGTTCCCACGGATATCCACTAATACATCAGTCTTCTCTGCCTCCCGGCTTTCTTTGTATATGAGTAGCAGACCTTGTACTGCTTCGGTGGCATAGCCTTTGCCCCAAGATTCAGGGTGAAATATATACCCCAGTTCCAAGGCGGAAGCTTCGGTGTTTTCTTCACCGAATGGAGCCTTCGTGGGCAGTAAGGTCACGATGCCTATTGCGTTCTTATGGCCAGGTTCATTCAGAGAAGTTGAGTCAGTTTCCGATTGGTTGTTGAAAACTGCAAATGCCACTTTGTCATCAGCGTTTGCGTCGGTGGGAAGTACTCCAGCCATCCATTGTTGGCTCTCCTCCTTGGTGCGGCACGGACCACGGGAACTAAACGAGGTTCAATCGCTAGGCTCGACATAAATCACAAGATGAGTTTAATACCTCCATTGAGTTGCAATATCATTGCTCCAAATATGATGAAACCATTCGAGATCTTGGGTTCCTAGTTCGTTGGTACGTAGCCTCTTGAGAAGCAATCTTGCCGTGTGAATTTCTTCAGGCATCATTTTAGCGGATATATGTGGGGGTAAGAGGTGACTTTTGATGTCAATGTGAAGTCGAGGCAAGGGCAAATGCTGAGTTGTGAAGTTTGCACCATCAGACATCAGTTGGCCTTGTGAGCAAACCCCAGCGGTTCGTATTCTTGTAGCAGCCCCTCATTGGAATAATTATAACCAGCCAATCATATTGGCTAACGGCTATGTGGGGATGGATACTGGCTAAGCGAGGGACCTGGCTGATCCCAAACCCCTCGACAGTCCAACATTAAAGCGCAATATTCACCAAATTTTTTAAGGAAACGATTGTTCTCACCTTAAGACATGTTTGACAAGCAAGGCGAACAGGAACTTATATCCCATTCTTTGCCTTCATCCTCAAGCACACTTTTATCGTCGCCACAGGCACTTACTTTCACTATTCCTATACTGGTTAGGAATCTCCACTTTGACATGGGAACCGAGGCGAGGTCTTGGATGCAAGAACACGGCAAGGCGAGTGTTCTCTGGAAAAATCCGCTCTACAATTATGATGCTTCATTAAAATTCTTCTTTGTTCGTTACTCTTTATTAAAAACTAATTGGTAATTACATGTACTTGATCCCAAAGAAAGTAGAAGTAGAAGTAGAAGTTTATCAGAACGTATATCCTCTTCACCTTACTTAATATTGTTCTGAGCCGGATCGTTTGTCCACTTTTCTCAAATTTATGATATGCTTACCCCAGACCATCAAGCCGAAATAACGCTGTAGAATATCTGGAATAAATTTAAGAGCCCTTCATCCATTTCATGTCTTTAATACTGGATAGCTAGTGGATTGATGATGCCCCTACCCAGCCGTAACCACTCTAGGGTAGCGCTAAATATTCTGCCAATGTTGACCGCCTGATGATCAAGTGAACCTGACAAATTGGCATGCTTTAGCGTTGAGTGTTTTGCTTTTTCCTCCAACGCCATTGATTGCCCCAATGACTGGTCTTGATTTTGTGGAGACGCTAAGTTGCATTGCCAATTTGACCAAGCCCTTGCAGTATAACATTGAGCTGGGACGACTCCAGTTTATTTTCGTGTTACATCGTTTCCATATACAAAAATGCCGGTAGCAAGAAATACACCAGAGAATAAGCGCCGTGTGCGCACTGGCTGTCTTAATTGCCGCAAACGACGAAGAAAATGTAAGCTTCTATAGCATATTGTTCTTTGTGCTTCATTTATTAATTATTTGTCTGAAAGGCGATGAACGAAAGCCTCGATGTCAGAATTGTGAGCATAGGGATGTGATGTGTAGATACCCGGAGCCATTCGCAATGGCTATACCAGGCCCTAGTACAAGGGGACTATCCGAAAGCCGATCAGTACGATTTACAAACATCGGCGTGAGTTCTTTATGGTGCCAACACAGCCACATCAAAACAACGCTGATTTCTGGAGTTTAGCCTTCTAGTACATCGTCTTTGCATGGGATATCCCACGTCTTGAATACACCATCCGACGAAGGGCATTCCGATTTTCCTGAGCCACAGTATCCAATTGCGGAAACAAGTAGCGCCGAATTGGAAACTCCGCAAAATGTGGCCGAAGAACCGGTTGCATCTGATGGCACCGCAGTCTTTCAGGCTTCCCTGGACTCAAGGATAACTTGGGGTAATTATTTCTCCCTCAAAAAGCCATCACCCGTGGGAGAGGAAACTGTAGCTTTGCTTCATTTCCAATACAAAATAATCCCGTGGATGGATGTGGCGATTCGAGATTCCTCATTTGGAACAGAAATGATGCTCCTTGCACAGAGCAACAAAAATGTCTGTGCTGCTATCATCCTTGCAGCGACCAGTCACCTATGCCTTGTGGAGAATTCAACCAGTCTGCCATTAGAGCACTCAACGGCTCTCCATGACTTAAGAAATGATATTGTAACTGAACAACCTTTTATTCAAGATGTTTGTCGGTCTTTGCTCACACTCAGTTCATTTTTTGAACAATCGCCTGGTCATTGGAGAGACTTGGCTTTTCCCCAGCTTACTCCAGGCTACGAAAACAAGTCCTTGAATGCTATCCAAGAGCCCCTGCAGACTTTGATTCGATTCTATGCAAGATTCGGTAATTCTTAAATATCCCCTGTCATTTGTCATTGTTGCTAATCTTTATCTGTAGACCTTGCTGCATGTATACTTGGGCAAAAATGCCCTATGATGAACCATTCATTGCTTTTTGAGACAAGAGACCTCATCAATTCCGATTATAAACCAGAAAAGAATGTCTTTGACTCAATATTACTCATTCTTGCGAATAGTCTTCGTTTGCTTTATCTCAAATCTGCCTTGGCATCTTCAGCTGCAGGCAGTTTTGTAGTCATGGGGCACACATCACCACAAGACAATTTTGGGGCAAGATGGATGTCTTTATGGGCGGAGCTTGATCAGTGGTATTCTAACCGCCCATTGCAAGTTCAACCGGTGCTCAGCATGAGCTCGGTCGAAACGGGGAAAATCGACACCGAAGGAGCATCTTGCTTTCCGCTGGAGGTGTATAGTAGCGCTGCTGCGCTCCAGGTCAACGCTATATATCACATCGCGTCGTTGCTGCTGCTACCACGCAAGCCACGGCTGCTCAAGCTGCCCGTGCTCCACCGATCGCAATTATCATGGAATTGGCATGCGCAAAAGCTTGCAGGCATTGCATCACGCAACGAATTCCCTGAACAATGGGATCCGATTCTGGTTGCTGGGCTGCTGTGGGTATCCAAGGACATGACACATCAATCGCAACGGTCAGTGTTAATGGAGTGTTTTGAGAGGATCAAAGAAAGGACAGGATTCAGGCTGGACGAGGAGCTCCGTTCTCTACGGTCGACTTAGGATATATCGGAATATGTAACTTGAATAGGTCTGGCGAGGGTAGCTTGCTTGAAGATGTCTCGTTCTAAAATACTGAGCGTGCATTTCTAGTCACCCGTCCGCTATACAAAATTTAATGATGAAGTCGGAAATTCTCAAGGTATATTCATAAGATGGCTTCGCCATATTTTAGCTATTATTAAATGTCTCCTCAGTTTTGCGAGACTGCGCTTAGACCTTTTCATGGTGGCTTTCCTCCGAGTTGGACTTGGTCTCGGCGCCCTGGCCCAATCGTGTGAGACCGACCTCCTCTTGGGCCTCTCTCAAGAGTGCCATGTCCCTTTCTCCAGTATGGCTCTTGAAAATGCGGTCCATCTCTTCCAGAGACACACCTTTGGTTTCTGGCAGGAAAAACCATGTCCAGATAATGCCCACTCCGAGGAACACAGCAAAGAAGAGATATGTTCCCCAAGCCCAGGCCTCGAGCATAGGAGGGACAAAGAATGCGATAGCAAAGTTGTTGATCCAGTTGCTGGAGGCACCGATGGAAGCACCCTTGGCACGAATGGAGAGGGGGAAGATTTCCGAAATGAGAGTCCAAGAAACTGGTCCCCAGGTAGCACCAAATCCGGCAATGTACACCCAGATGAGAGCTATGAAGGTTAGTGTTTGTGTTAGAAACATAAGACTTATTGTACGTACCAACAGCAGCCCAACCAGCAGCCTCGTGAGAGGGCCAGTCATGGCGGAACTTTGCCACAATAACACTGACAATAACCATGCTTACGCCCATGACAACAGAACCAATGAGAAGAAGGGGCTTGCGTCCAATTCGATCAATGATCAACTAGCATTTTGTTAGTAAAATTGAACCACAAGACATAGCTTGATACTTACCATTGCAGGGATGGTGCTGATGAAGAAGACGACACCAGTGACTCCGGTGGCCAGAAGTGCAACAGTTCCACTGGTGAGACCAAGACTGACGAAAACGTTTGAAGCATAGTAGATGACTAGATAATGTTAGGTTGATTCTGTTTCTGTGGAAGCGGTAGAATAAACTTACTGGCATCAATTCCACTCCACTGCTGCCAGAACATGACGAGCCAAGCGATCGAGACTCGCTTTAGGTTGTCGCGAGATCGGAAGCAGTTGACGTATTGAGAAAATTGTTCCTTGATCATGCTAGTGTTTCCTTCGGCCAGGTTGGGGAAATCGCGAGCAAACGCCTTTTTCTCAAAGACGGCCTCGGCCTTGATTTCCAAGTATTCAGCCATGAGTCGCTCGTCATCGACAGAGAGCTTCCTCATCCACGCCAAAGTGGTCTTGGCCTCCTCGTCACGGCCAACCTTGACCAGCCAGCGGGGTGAGTAAGGCATGAACCAGATTCCAACGGCGAGGAAAGCAGCAGGGATACCTTGGATGATGGAGGGGAGACGCCATGCAAGATCCTTCTGGCCCTCGCCAGTTCCGCCAATGTAGTTGCTGCAGTAGCCCACCCAGAAAGAAAGCATGATTCCGAGAATGGTGGCGAATTGGTAGAAGGACACAAGCAGACCTCGCATCTCGCGCGCTGACAATTCGGCATTGTAGAGAGGTCCAACACCACTGAAGAGACCGACACCAACACCTGTGCAGAATCTGCCCGCATACAACAGACCCGACTGATTCTTCGACGCACCCACGTACAGATAACTACCAAGAATCACCCAACAGCAGGCGATGAACATGGTGCGCTTTCTTGAGATGATCTCACCGAGCACACCGGCTGATAGGGATCCGACGAAACCTCCCAACTGGAGAATGCTTGTGAGCCAACCAGTCGCCGAGGACGAGTTCACAATGGATGGGAACGTCTCGATGAAGCGGTGCATGACCAGCGACTGGGATAGAATACCCTGCTGGTATCCATATTCAAAGCCTCCGAGCCTGTAAAATGATGATTGGTTAATAGGAAGCTGTTATTTCGGGGCGGTGGAGGACATACGAGGCGAAGAAGGCGATGACTATGACCTTGGGGTTGTGGCGGATGGCCGACCACAGCCCAGGGCGGCCAGTTTCAGCAGCCTCGGACATGTTATGGGGATGGATCGATGGATCGTGATTATTTCCGTTCCTCTGAGTCCCCTTAAAGACTCGGTTTTGTTTTCAACTGAACCTGCCACTGCTTGAGTGCACACTCTTTCACAAGTCTAGCTACATGATGAACCGTGGGCCCTCTCGCCATATAAGTAGGCAGCAAAATTTCGTCGTATCCAAAATTTCACCCCGACACGCGATGCTCTTGGTGGGGAAAACCTGGGGCCCCAAGCAGAATTCGGACCAGAACCCGGGGTGAGGTTTTACGTTTGCGTATCCCTCTTCTAACGAATCACTCGCGCGTAGGCTACGGCCCCTGCGATGTGACGCTCCATTTGCGGTGGGGCAAGACCCGACGCGAAAAAAATTGGTCGTGGTGAATGACTCGGCGCAAGGGCTTCGGCTGTTGAGTGCAGGGGTCGTAGCCTACGGTCCCCGTCTCGAGTAATTGGTCTGTAGCGGGCCTCGCCGAACGTCGGCTAACCTCCGTGGACACGGCAGAGTCTTCCTCGAAACAAGGCTGCTCTGCTCGCCGGCATCACCAGCATCCATCGAGAGTGGGCTCCATCCACGGGCTCAGCTCAGACAGATAGATGGTGGACAGAGCCTCACGTGACGGGTCCGCCAACGCTACGGAGCGTGTCTCTGAATCCTGTGGCTTCCATGGCTTCATCGGGGGGCCTGTTCCCATCCCTCAATGTGCTCCCCGGATTAAGCCAAATGGTTGATCTCATTGGGATAAACAATGGCAATGGTATCTTTGACGTATCGCTGCCGTCTGAATCCGATGGATTGGCCTCGAATCCGAAGTTCATCGAGCTACAGGAGCAGCTGCGCTGTGTGTTGATCGCAGGCACAACAAGCAGAGCGCCCAGCAAACACCCTACCCCAGAGCCAACCAGTCCGGGTGCAGAGCAGACACACCAAGTGGCCTATGATTTTTCAAGAGTTTCGATTCCGAAAATGAAAATGGCAATGTATCTGCAAAACTGGATTCTTGAGTGCGCTCCCTATCTCGACAAGTTTGACGAAGCCCGGCATTTTGGTATCCAGGTGCCCCTTGTTGCACAGCAATCACCAGCTCTGCTGTACACAATGTTGGCTTTTTCAGCACGACAGATTGAAAGAAAGGCCTGTGACAGCCAGAGCCGTGACAGTCTCGAGCTGTACCAAGAGAGCATTCATTTACTTGCACCTGGGTTGCAGGCTAGGGATCCGAATATGCTCGTGGCAGCATGCATCCTTGCCGTCATGGAATTAATGTCAGGAAGTTCACGAGATTGGAAGCGACATCTGGAAGGGTGTGCTTCTTTGTTTGAGTTTTTCGAGGTCCACGGATTTTCTGGTGGTCTCGTAGGCGCCGTGTTCTGGTGCTATGCACGCATGGAATTGTGCAGCGCCATCATATCTGGCGGAGCTCAGAGCACCGTCCTCAAACTTAGCAGCTGGGTTCCTCCAATTCCTCAGGGAGCAAGTCCAGGCCAGCAGGCTGAAGATTTCGTCAAAGGCTTGTTCTATCAGAAGACTCGAAAAAGCGCTGATATGCATGGCAATTGGGCCGTCTATCTTTGCGCAAAGGCCTGCGACTTGATATTTCGACGGACTAGATCTCTCGAGCTGGAACCTGCAAGTCATATTGCAGAAATGGCATTCGAGAACGAGTGGAACCAGCTCTGGGGACAACTACAGTTCTGGGTCGAATCACGTCCTCCAGCCGCACACCCTGTTCAAGAAATAGAGGCTGCAGACGATCGACCGTTTCCCACAATCTTATTCGGCCACTGGGCGGCTATTTCTGGAAACCAACTATACCATGCAGCATGCATATTAATGCTAGAAATACGCCCCTGCGCCCAACAATTACCCGAGCCTTGCGGCTCGATCATCTGGCATGCCCAGCGGGTCTGTGGCATCTCATGGACAAATCCACATCGCGGCAACTTAATCAACTCTATTCAGCCGCTCTACGTTGCCAGCAAACACCTCACCCACTTTAGTCAGCATTTGGTAGTGGGTAGACTTTTAGCCTTGATTGAGCGCTCAACTGGATGGGGAGCGCTCTGGAGATTAGAAGACTTGGAGGCAGAATGGGGATATCAGTCAGGCGAGATATTCCGGTTAATATAAACAAATCACCATCTATATTTAATTCTATCATATGCGCGGTTAGGCTATAGCTCATCCCTCCATGGAATCGACACCTGGGCTCCTTTTCTTGCTACTGTCTTCGCAGCAGCACTGTTGGCGACAGCAATGGCCGCCTCAATATCAAATGCCTTCTCTCGCGCTTCCACCACAGCCAAGGCATAAGAGCCAATAAAAGTATCACCCGCAGCAGTGGTATCTACCACAGTGGTCTTGATGGCTGGCAAGTGTCCACTGTGGCCATCTTGATTGACGAAATAGACGCCGCTTCCGCCTAGCGTAATAATGACGTTCTGAACACCCTTTTGGATGAATAAATCACCAACCCGCTTGATTGAAGAAATGTCATCCACATTCATATTTGAACCCCCGGAAAGTAGTGCAGCCTCAGTTTCATTGACCACAAGATGGGCGAGGCCGTTGTAAACGTCATCAGGCAGGACTTGAGCAGGCGCGGGATTTAACAGCACCGGGACCTTGGCCTCCTTTGCCGCTTTTAAAGCCTGCATCACAGGCTCGAAAGGGATTTCAAGTTGCATGATGAGCAAATCAGGTTTCGGCCCCGGCAGAGTTGAGAAATCGGAAGGCTTGAGCGAGTGGTTGGCTTCAGGTGACAAAATAATGCGGTTTTGACCAGAAGGCTCGTCAACGATAATGATGGCGATACCAGTCTTTTCATTCTCGCGAATGGCGATACCTTGGATGTCTACACCGAAGGAGGTGAGGCTTTTGATGAGGAGGGTGCCATTTGAGTCATCTCCGACTGCTCCAATCATGGAGACATCGACCGATGCAGAGGACAGGTCTGCAGAACGAGATAGCTTGCCGCAGGCCACGGCCTGATTGGCACCCTTTCCGCCTGGAGAGGTTTCAAAGTGGTTGGAAGATAATGTCTCGCCAGGAAAAGGGTGATGAGGCACATAAGAGACTAGGTCCACATTGAGTGAACCGAGGATAGTGATGCGAGGCGGCATGGTGAGAAAACGACAGAGATGTATCTGAAAAGGATAATTTGCCCGATATGGAGATTCTAATGACCAAGATAGTGGTCAGATGATTGCTTTGAAAGTGGTGATTCTCTCTTGGCACCTTGACCAAGAAAGTTACGGTGTGTGGTGCTAAATTATATCAATGTATTTTGAATCGCTTAATGTGTAGTCACCAGCGCTAGCGTACCCTAGGTAGCTCACTCTCCGGATTACTCCTGTACCGATTGCCTATCTCTTCATCCTTCAAAGATGGCAATGCAAACGATTTATCTGACTGGTCAATCACAATGCTCAGCCAAAAAATCTGCACCGCACGTCCATCATGTCAACCAGATTGGCTGCTCCACCAACACCGGTTCCTCAAAGCCGTTTGCTCCACCATGTTAGCGTTCTCAAGCGAGGTGGACCTTGTCCGGATAAAAGATGGGCGTTTCTCCACCAGCATCAACCTATCAAGTGCAGGCATGTTCCGAGAGTTAAACCCTTTTCGGGGGCGTAGGCTATGATCCCTGGCTGAAAGTTTATGAGTTGCCTGACATTCGATGGCCCAAGCTACACCGATACGTAAGAGATTACGGAGAAATAGCCTATGTTTCATTCACTGTGACACTTTTTTTCTTGTTCATGTGACTTGTTGTTAGTAAAAGGTAGCCTGATGTACTTGGTATGCGCAAGAGTAAAGTGGCTTGAACCTTGTATCTTCTATTGAATCAACTAGGTGGGTGGGGGAGCAGTTTTTTCGTCTTTTTTTTCTTCTTTTTTCTTCTTTTTTTTCCTTTTTTTTCCTTTTTTTTTTTTAAAAAAAAAAAAAGACAAGTGAACCTCATGGTTTCGGATAAAATGTACGTTCTATTGTGGGGTTTATGGGAAAATTAAAATCTTTTCGCTATTCTGAATCCAGCTTCAACAAATTTCAGGATATATGGAATTCCATAAAGTCATCAACTCTTAGTCCCTCAAAATCATCCATCAAAAGAAAACAGTCACCACAAATAATCTTCCACTTACTGTGTCCAACATCTCGAAGAATGCACGGATTCCTCATACCATTGATAAAGCACACTGTATCACCCTTCACGATAAACTCTGATGCTACCCCAAGTTCTCCGCTGGTAGTAAGGAAAATCCTACCACCGTCACATGATCGTTTAAAGAATCTCATTTCTTCATCGTCAAGAATAAACCTATGATTGCCATTGGAGTCTATTCTCATCTGTGATTGTGTTAGAAGTAAAACATCCTGATTCCTAAATTATAATACAAGAGAGTTCTACTCACCCCACAGTTCCTCATAGTGACAAGGTTTCCCAAGCTGGCGGGATCCAAAGATTGCAGGGCTTTATATATCAGTATATGGTGGAGATAATCATTATGATAAGATATACCTTCATTGATGTTAGGGGGGAAATTTTGGAACCGTTGTCTCAAAGAGGCTTCTGTTGCATCTGCTGCTTCATCTGTACTCCATTTGGTTTCATAGGCCCCTATCCAAGCTTCTTCCACTTCTTGAGATGTGATTCGGATCGCTGGGCTAACTTCATGAATTGTTGCAAAAGAAATACCTGTAGTAACAAGAGTGTAGCGGGGTGGTTCCTTTGTACGGTCTATCTTGACCTGATAGAAAGGTGGCTCGCCGATAGGCTCAAAACCTTCACTTTCAGAGACGCGGCCGCCGAGATCTGCAGCCTGGCTCCAGTCAGGTACCCACGACGGCATAGCACGCGAATGAGGGTGGCGGATCATTCCCAAAAGCCTTAAGCCCACATTCTCATCTGAAAGCAGCAATTGACTGAAATCCAAGAAAATAGCCTCCGGGTTCCGTCTGTAATCAACGAGTGTTTCAATACCTGGGACATCGTTCTTGACTATTGGAAGCAGCCCCAGAATTCTGTCTCTGGGGTCTGTTGAGGCGCACAAGCCAGTAAAATGGAGATGGTGGTATATCTCTTCGGCAGCTGTCCGGCTAGATCGTGTGATATTACGTCGCCATTTGAACTCCAAAGGTGGAGCGTGGATTTCGACGATTCTGTGTTGTGCCCGATATCCGAAAGCGCAACCACGGAAGGCTTGAAATGATGCAGTGTCATTACCACATACAAAGAGTGTGTCGCGAGCGTTGAAAATTTCTTGGATTACCCAGATCCTGGAGAACCAGGGCCTCTGAAGAAGGTTTCTCAGCTCATCAATAATCAGTTGCCCCGGCAGTGGTTTTTGGAATTCCGGATCGCGTCGAAGGCGCTCATCTGTATCGGCAAGATCCTGGAAAAGAGCCCGTGAACCTGGCGTGCTAGGGCCAAGAAAAACAAGGACTCGCCAAGCAGAAGCGAAAATATTACCCATAATCCGAACTTGCGAGCTCCGCTCATTCACGTTGTTTTGATCGATGCATATTGCGTCGATCCATAAGACCCGGGGTTTATGGGTAAATCTTAGCGAGCGAAGGGCAGCAACGCAGTTTGAAGATACTTCAACGTCCAGGCCGTCTCCACACGAGATGACATGGCGGTCTTCGGATGAGCCCCAGGTGTAGGAAACTGCCTCAAAATTTCCCTCTGCAGCTTCTAAGGCAATTTGCTTAATGTTGCAGCGCAGTTGTGAAGTGTCTGGCAAACCTGGAGACAATTCTATCAATCTGATAGTATTTTGAGTCCTGAGGGGCTGATACTCATACCTGGAAGGCATTTTCAAGATCATTCTAGTAGAAGAAAAAAGCGCTGCCCCTCAACCTTACGCTTTATCATCAGGATCGAAATCCTGGTAAGCGTAGTCACGTAGTCACGTGTTACGTTCTCAATTCGGCCTTTTTGGTTATGGCCTCACTTCCGTGAATAAATTACTTGGCGCGAGGAAAAGAATTCAACGATGATGAGTCATCGAGGTGTGTAATCCTCAAGTACTGGCTTGCTCCTCGCGTCCACACTCAGACAAGTAGACGAACTGATAACATCGATTAGGTACCGCTAAAGCAAGACAAGCACTCCAAGATCAATACATGTGCACCATCAAAGGCATTCTGAGAGCCTTGACCTATGAAGTCGAGGACGGCTAGTGTTTCCTCTTGAATTCCTTTAATAACTTCATTCAATTTTGGCCAAGAGCTATACAAAAGAATGAAGTGTGCTGCTCGAGCTGATGACAGTGGTAATCATACCGAGATAGTCCACTAACAAGTCTTCATCCATGTGAAGATCCTGCTGCACCCAGACCGCATGGATTTCCGCCTTTAATGCCGTCAGGCTTCTAGGTCGAGCTTTCTCAGCCCTATCAATCAAGTTTAGAATGGCCACTCGTCGTTCGTCGGTGCGTGCCTCGCAAGCCAAAATGAAGAGAGGAAAGAAATGAGGACATGAACATGAAGTGATGATACCAGCGTAGACCTCATCTATCTCGGACTCCAAGTCCGCGGGTGGCTGTAATTGGTTTTGCGAAGCTCGTGCCAAAAAGACTTTCGTCGCTATCTGATAGATTTCTGTAGCTCGTGTAGTATCGGCGCCCAATCTGGCAGCGCGATGCATAGAAGGAAGCCTCGCAGCTCTTTTCTCAAGGGCCCTAACGCTATGCAGGTAATCTTCATTTCGACTTTTGGGATCTAACGGAGAAATCAACTTGTCGCATGCTTCGGAAAGTAAATTGAGGACTGCATGGGTGGGGTGTGGAGAGGGTGTGGCCTGTAAATGCGTGTCAGAGGATGATAACGTCGCTGCCCATGGGCATATTCGACGAGCCTTACTAGTCTGTGCACTGTCAAAGAGCAATATTTAATCTCGGGCGTGGCTTTTGAAAGTCGCGGCTTGCGATGCCAGTGATGCATAGGAAATCGAGAAAGGGCATGGTGGTAGTAGACCCAATCTAGAATGGGGCCAAAATGGCTTCCGTGAGATTCAAGTTGGAGTTTAGTCGCTTGGGTTGTATCTACAGCCCCCCAAATATAGTAAAGCCATTCTCCGGAGCTTTCTGAGGGTAATAGCATCTCAAATGCGCTCAGAAGCATCGATGCAGCCACGTGCTGAGCAGCCTCAGCCGAGTTCAGAGGCCCCTTTGCCAGGGAGGCGGAAAGATACTGGATGGCTGATATCTTGAGCCTGATTGTCTGCTGATGGAGTCCACTCCGGTGGAGCGAAGAATACGCAAGCAAGGCTGAGAAGAGAGCAAGACCTGGGGCTGTGTCATGGTTGGTCAGAACCATTCGGATGAGCATGTCTCGAATTTGAGTATCAGTGCTGGAAAATGTAACCAATGAGAGGTAGGCTGCGCTGTGGAAGTGCTTCATTAGACCCATATGGTCCATGTCTGGCCGGGTTTGTATTGACAGAGCCGGGATAGAGTGCATCTTCAGGCACATGATATTGTGATACAACTTCATGTCCCGCCATGAGGTGTTGATGAAGCTGTGGTTCTTTTTGGTATCCAGGACAGGAGCTGACGTGGAATGAGCCATAATGGCCCGTTTTTTGTCGTTGTCTTTGGGCCATGACAGTCGCATTCCGTATCCTTGGCATTCCCGCTGGCCTCGAGCACACTTTCGGCACGTGGGGAGGCCCCCATCGCACGGAATTCTCCGGGCTGAAGCAGCACACTGTTAGCTGGGTTTGTGTCCGAGTGTCCCGTACGCACTAACCTGTACACGTCCAGCAGCTCTTTCGTGTTTTTGTTTTTGATGCCATGTCTAATTAAAGCCTGAGATCAAAGTGTGGTGGGGGTATGGCAGAAAGCGACATTAATAATCGTACTTTGAGAAATGATGGGCATCGACACGAAGCTCAGTGGGATCAGCGGGAGTGTGGCGAGGCGTGGCAGTGAAATCAGCTTCATTCGTGGGCCAATGAAGCGACTGATTAAGCCGTAATAGGGAAAGTGTCGTAGATCCCTGACCGTAACTCCACGAGATGCTTAAGTCCGGCAAGCCCCACATGGATCTGACCCACGGGGTGCAAGTTTCTTCGAGCCTCAGCGGCTCTTCATTCGGTGAGCTACAGGAGATGCGCACCATGTGTCGTGTCCAGCCGGCAACGCGGGATGATGAATTTGTAATGAATCAGAATCAAAATGAAGAAATATGCCATGTTGTTGCCTGCAGGCTTCAATCAATTTGTGTATATATAGGGTAAACTTAGTCCATCCAGTCTTGATTTCAGCATCACCAATTCACATCATCCTCACTGTCATACAACCTACTCACAACACATCTTTTTCCTGATAACCCAACCATTTTATCTAAAATTCACATCAAAATGTCTACCTTTCTCGTTACTCAAGCTACTGGCCAGCAGGGTCAATGGGTAATTACCCATCTGCTTGCAGCGGGAGCCAAAGTACACGCAGTGGTACGCGACCTCCAAAAAGTTCCACCCAACTTGAAAAAAGAGGGCATCACCCTTTTCCAAGGTGACAGCACCAACCTTGACCAAATATTCAAGGCAGCACAGGGCTGTAAGGGTGCTTTTCTCAACACTTTCCCCATTCCCGGCTTGGAAGCCCAGCAAGCCAAGACAATTGTCGAGGCATGCAAGAAGGCAGGAGTTGAGCATGTTGTGGGCGCTTCAACTTTTACTGTAAACAACAAGTCTTACTGGGACGATGCTCAGACCAAAGAAATTGGTGGACTGCACGAATATTTCCTGTCCAAGGTCGAGGTTGAGGACGCCGTCCGTGCGGGCTATGGATCTAGCGCTTACACCATCCTTCGCCCAGCCGTCATCAACTCCGACTACATGCTGCCAGGTGCTTATGGCAATTTCCCCGGAATCCCAGCACGTGGAGAAATTGACCACGGCTGCAATGACGGCGTTGCTTTGGCTTATACGGACGGGCACGATATTGGAAAATACGCAGCGGCTGCCCTGCTAGATCCAGCCAAGTTTGGTGGTGAGGAGATTGATCTGGCAAACGAATTGCTCACAATCGAGGAAGTACGTCAAATTCTCATCAGGGTTAGCGGTAAGAACATCACGGCTAGGCAGCGGACGCCCGCCGAGGTGGAGGAGGCCATGATTTCGGTTTTTGGCATTCGATTCCAACTTTGGGCAAACTTGAAGGATTTCAGCGCTTATGAGTACAAGGCAAAGGAGATTCAAGCCAAGTTCGGCATACCTTTTACGTCATTTGAGGAGTCCATCCAGAGAGATAAGTCTCGTCTCTTGGAGTCTCTGCCTGCCCAAGTCTGAAACTTCTTGTGGTAGCGCCCGCGGCAGCATCTTATTGCAGTCGGTGGCCTTAGTTTAATTTATTCCAATGACAAAGTGTCTTTTTCTATAACGCAACTAGTCTTATATTTGATGTCAATATCTATCGCTCCATTGCACGCAGAAAATGTGGTCGCAGAAGTTGATCTCCACAAATTTACCTTTCAATAACTTTTAGTCGTTATTTTAGTTTTCCTTTTTCAGCGATCAGCCTACTAACTAGATTTTTACACTTATCCATCAAAACGCGCACAACAGTGCATACCATAGTTTTATGCATGATTAAATTTTGGATGAAGTCATCTGTCAGCTCTGCCCTTTGATACGGCTGAATCTGAGACAGCGACCCCGCTTTAAATCGTGCGGGGCAAGTTGTGTTCTGTCCTCATCTAGCCAACTTCAAAGGTTTGCACGCGCATTATCAATATTCAATTATACCCAGACTTACGCTGCTACTATGACGACTTACGATGCTACTATGATGGCTTACGATGTAGGAGCTCTGATGGTAAGGGTGCGCAGGCCCTATGACTATCAAGACGTCATAAAACGACTAAATCGAAGGTGGCCTCTGGTGCCTCACGCAGTCATACATTCGGAACCAAGCGAGTCAGGCAGACTGCTGCTTCAACTGCCTGCAGAGATTCTAGCCAATATCGTTTCGTTTCTGGAAGATGACAAGCCGACCCTGGCTTTACTCGCCCTGGCCAACAGCGATTGCCGTCAACTCGCTCGTCGCGTCCAGTTCGCCAGTGTTGACTTCGACTACAGCCCTCAGGCAAGGAATCTCATGTTGCACCTAGCAAATGAGGCTCGCACGGAAAGTAAGAAGCCCAGAATCGGACCTTGCATTCGCAAACTCAAATTCGCGTCTCGTCAATTTTATGTTTCGACATGCCACTCGGACCTGCATGACACCATCTATCATGTGACGTCCACTGAGTACACCGAGGAGGAATCGGAAAAAATTAGAAAGGAAGCCAACGAATACTATCTGAACTTGCGAGACGAATCATTGTTCGCCATTTCATCTGCAATGCCGAACCTCAAATATCTTGACTGGGGGGATATAGTTCCGGTGGATGCAAACTTCTTCACTCAAATCTCTCATTCCTCTGCCCAGGTCATTCAGCTAAAGAATATCAGTGTCAATGATATCTGGCCCATGGGACCTCCGTTGACCCCCAAAATCTGGCCACTTTCTTCTCTCACAATTAAAATTTCAGATAGATCCATCAATCATCTATGGCAAGCTGGGAAGGACATTGGAGTTTCCAACTTTTTCGAAACTCTGTTCCAAGTCTGTGCTTCCAGTCTTAAGTCTCTTTGTTGGACACACAGCCTATCTTACGAAGGGATGGAGCCGCGAACCATTTCATTCGGCCACAATGCGATTCCATTTCCTCGCCTGCGCCAGTTACGCCTTTTAGAGCCCCCCCTCGATGCTCGTGGCGTCTCATCATTACTCTCATCTTCGCTCCAACATGTCGAGCTGTGGCCAAATATTTGGACCAAACACGGAAAGCTTATCAGCGAATTGCAGCCTTTTGAACACCTAGAGACTCTTGTTGTGGCTCAACTGCCCGGCGACGTAAAGACGTGCACTCATGTTGCCAAGTTCATATTACAACACAATCATCTGCAAAAGCTTTATCTGCATGAAACTCATAAGGCATACAAGGCAAAAGCACACCTGAATGAATACATTATACCTGCACTCGCAGCTGGTAATTTCAACAATCTACAGTCTCTATCTTTGGGATGGGCAGTGATTAAGCCAGATTGGAATCCAGGAGGTCCGGTGATAGAGGAAACTGAACCACCAAAAACGGGTGTTCCAGAAAAGGCTCTCGCAATCATTGGGCAAATTGTGTCACTTGAACAACTCCGCATCATGTATGGTGGAGCATATGGCGATCCGTGTAATTGGCTCGTCAATCATGACGAATTGCGCGCCCACCTTCAGGGCTTGAAAAGGCTGAAGACGCTGGCTCTAGCTGGAGATACATACGGGTGGCCTCCATCTGATTTTCGGGAATCGAGGTATTATATAGAGCGAAATGTAACACCCAAGGAGGAAGAGGATGCAGAGGCTCGGCCGATGATTGACGAGTCCTTTCCCGAAGAAGAGTTCTATCCAACGGTGCTCATTTGGGAGAGGGCTCATCGAAATCGCATGCTGGAACAAGCCGAAGCATATGCTGAGGTTTTACCTGTCCTAGATCAGATCGTTTGCGGACAGCGACTGATGCAATTTGAACCAGGTTTTCCAAGAAAGGCAGTACCAATAACTAGACGCAGAAATGTGTGCTACGAGTTCTATAATAGAAAGTTTGGGATCACGATGGAGATTGAAGATGATTAATGGTATAATGGATGGCAATTTGAATGATGTTCGGTTGACTATAGTCACAAAACGGGTCTGATATTGTGAGTCATGGGAAAGGAAATATCTAGTGCAGGTAGTATGGCACGCGGCAGATAGGTTGAAATATGGTAAAAGTTCATTGGTATTAACACAGCGATCCGAGATGAAAAGGTTAGCGGCAGTTTGACACTCAACCCACTCACTGGTTAAATTGCAAGCCGTAGACCAGATTGAAGGGTAGTTTTCGCATTTAATTCACTCCAAAAAACCAGTGCTTAGCGTGATAATTAGGACATGCATGGTGGCGGCGAATCACCGGCAAGCAATCTCGCTAATGTAGACGTGATGCAGCTGAACAGGACATTTCAGCCTTACGTTATGTCCGCGCCCAATTTCCCTTCTCCGCTTCGAGTTGATTGCTGTTTTTCCGTTGCCTTGGCACGAAAAGCATGCAGAATCACTATTTTTGTCATGCGTAAAGATGAGTAACATTGGAGAGACGTGGTTGAAGGAAGTGTTCCGAGTCCGAGGCATTCCGGATTACGTCAACAGCCATGATGCCACAGCCGAATACCTGGTGAAGGCTGTCAGCGGCCTAGCCGTTGAAGAAATACGCGTGTATTCACTAGCAAAAACGCTTGACTATTGGGAGGAGCCGCTAACAAAATGGGCAACGGTGCAGCTCAGGAGGATTCCTCCATCCATGGAGCAATCTAGGGAGGCTGAGTGGGTCACAAAGAGCACCCCTGGCATCATTCTGGATACTCACTTTCTTGGCATGACACCGTTAAATGACGTTGAACCTGGTCATCATCAAGTTGAGTATGTCAATCTTCGCCCAGCTAAAAGGTGCGTATTTGGATCTAAATAATGACCACAGATGTATCGCTATATCGGGTTTGTCGAGCCACCCATTTGGCTCATGGCAGTCGCGTGGGCCTGATAAAAGCTTCATGTGGATCAGGGATGAGGTTCCTGCAGCAGTTCCCGGTACTAGGGCTATTATCTACGGCTACGATTCGCGATTGCTGTGTAGTGATTCATTTTAGTCGATACATGACATGGCCAAGATGCTTTTTGAACATATGAGAGCATCTTGGCCGGGGGTTCCCCCTCGGCCCTTTGTTTTTCTTGCTCATAGCCTGGGAGGAATTATATTGAAGGATGTTATTTTACAAATGGCTAATGCTCCTAACAATCTTGATCATGGTCTTCTAGACAAGATTCAAGGTGCAGTCATGTTTGGGGTTCCTAGCCTTGGCATGCGCCAAACACACCTGCTAGCTTTGGTAGAGGGTCAACCGAATGAGACTCTCATTCAAGATCTTTCACCGGAATCTCCATATCTGCGACGCTTACAAGGGTCATTCTCAGGGATACAGCTTCACAGAAAGATTAAGATGTACTGGGCGTATGAAACGGTGGAATCACGCACATTGATTGTAAGAGCACCAATCATTATTGCCAAATATGATGACGATTTCGATTATTTATATACTTACAAATGCCGTCTTATTTTTTACCTTGCAAGTCATTATGCTAATAGCTTTACAGCCACGGGAAAATTCTTGGGTCCGAGATGGCCCAACAGAAGTCTTAGTAAACCGTCACTCAGCAACTTGTCGATTAATTAGCAACCCGACTACTGAGTCGTGGACTCTCCCTATCGATGCGGACCATTCAAATATAGTCAAGTTTCATCCAGGACATCCTTCTTGCCGGCTTATTATCTCTAAACTTCGAGACATTTGTGACCTTTCAGCGGAACCGTCAACCATAGAGGCGGCTGCTGCGTCAGACTCTCATTCCCTTCCTATAGAAAAGCCACAGATCAACTCTGGTGACTTGAAAGAGCGGGGACTTGATGGTAGGATGGATATTTGTCTAATTATTTATGATAGCTGACTGACGGTTGCTCCCAGAAACATTAACCTCGCTTGACAACGTATTGCTTGACGCTCGAGGTGCCGACATCGAGTCTGCATTTGAAAATACTTTCGATTGGGTCTTCAAGAATCGCGATTTTATGGAGTGGTTACAATATGGATGGGGAATCTTTTGGATCAACGGCAAACCTGGGTCCGGCAAATCTACAATGATGAAATTCATCTTCGAAAATCCCAAGACTCGGGATCTTACGCACAACTTCAATCATAAAGGACAGGTCGGGCAGATATTTGCAGGTTTCTTCTTTCATTATCGTGGGACGCAAATTCAAAAATCTTTCGAAGGTGTTCTACGAAGCCTCTTAAGACAAATGCTCAGCCAACAACCTAGTTTGTTTACGGAATTAGCGCCGTTACTGTGACAAGAGAAAAGAGACGAGTCTGTCACTAAACTTTGGACTCTCCCAGAACTGGAAAAAGGCCTTCATATGATGCTCAATCAGCGCCGTATCAAGTTGGAGGTTATTCTACTCTTCGACGCTCTCGATGAATTTGATGGCCCTCCAGAGGTAATCAGCAGGTTTCTTCAAAGTCTGATTTGTTATATTGATGAATCTTATACTCGTATCAAAGTATGCTTTTCAAGCCGACCGTGGCCCATTTTCTTTGACAATTTTGCAAAATATCCAAGTCTAAGTGTGCAAGACCACAATAAGGATGATATTCGAGATTACTTCATCGGAGCAGTGATGGGTCTTCCCGATATAAGTCTAGAGTTGACACCGGACGTGGTACGCCTTGCGTCTGGAGTGTTCCTTTGGGTTCGTCTGGTGGTTTCCGAATTGACTTCGATCTTTTCATCCCCTACAACCCCTACGATCGAAGAGCTTCAAGCCCGGCTTTTCAATCTCCCCACGGACTTGAACCAGTTCTATGAGATGATAGTTTCTCGCATTTCCCAGGCAGACAGGTGGAAAACATACGCCCTACTAGAACTTCTAATCCGAAACCGAGAGCGCAGAGTGACCCTACCCTCTGATGGCAAAATGTTTTTAACGGGTAAAACGTTTCCAAATCATTATCAACTAGCGAAAGCTGTCGCCATCTCGGATTGCAGAACCTTCTCAGAGGCACAACAAAAGTACAACACGGCGTATGCAGGTCTATATAAAGATAGGCTAGATCATTTGTTTTCCTCTTGGAGCGGGGGACTTGTAGAAGAAGGCAGAGGAGGAATCCAGCTCATGCACCAAACTGTTTTTGAATTCGTCTCATCTGTCAGGTTTAAGCACTTAGTGCTCGGTGACCGCGCCAAAATCACATATGAAAATGGACATTCTTTCCATACAAAGGCGTTTCTGGTAATGGTGGCAAATGAAATTGTCGAACCACCCTTCAGTTTGACAAATATCATGGAGCTCCCTTGGCATGCTCAAATGGCCGAGTCAACCACTGGAAGAAGTCAATGGGAGTTTTTTGAGGGTGCTCCCAAGAACTTATATGAATCGGCATTCGGGGGGTCAGACATGGAAAATTCCGTGATGTGCTTAACAGATTTCGCTGCGATGGCTGGCATTATCCTGTGGTTCCAGGAACTTGTTGACCGAAACCCAGATGCTCTTAAAACCTCATCAGGTGGCCTAATGCGTTGTTTGCTAATTGGCTTCACTACAATCGGCTTTCCACCTGTCAATCTGGAAGCCATAGTTTCTTTACTTCTCAAGTACCAATATCCCGTCCATAAAGACATCTCGGCTATCATTGACGTCATCCGCGAAGAAAAAGAGTCGGAAGCTGATTCAGTGGTTGCACGCGATGTCCTGCTGTCACTGCTGGAGAGTTCACAGAGGTTGGGGAAAAGTTTTCAATTACCGTACGGCAATCAACGTAGTGAAACTTTAATATTTCAACCGCTTCATGTGGCGGATCCAAGATCAACTAAAAGAATTTTGGAACTCGGCGCCGAAGTCAATACTAGTGATGGGTTCGGGTACACACCCATGGACTGGGTATTCTTAACATCTCGAGCCCAATTTACCCGTCATCTCGATCCCGAAGCCAAGTTCGAAAAGTTATGCATACTTCTAGAGGCCGGTGGAAAGGTGTCTCGAGATTTAAAACAAGAATTTAGATATCACCTTGTCAAGGTCAATCAGCGTTACGGCTTTGACACCGAGGTTATCCAGAGAAAGTTTCAAGGCACTGAAAATTTCGTCACTCGGGGATCTGAATACCCTCGGGACCTAAGTCAATCACGAGCGGCTCTAAATTGGCTATTTAATATATTCAAGAGCAAGAATACGAGCAAAACGACCGGAATCCGTAGTCTCCGATGGCCGAAGAAGTGAACTGTCTACAAAGCAATCACTGAGGTTAGTAGACAACTACTAGCCATTTGCAGAATAGGGAATTTGCTAGAAGTCTTCAAACAAAGAAAGAGTAGATCTTACTCTAATTACTTTACTCAGTTACTGTTGAATTTGAAAAATTGAGCTTAGCAACAGAACCTTCATAAACAGTCCCACGAACACTGACTTCGCCTTCGCCATTTTTCTCGTCAAACAAGTCAGGGGTGTACATGATTCAGCGTCCTAGTGGCAGATACTTTTATAACGCAAATCATTGTGATCAAGAATCTACTTAAGCCAATTGATAGTACCCCATAGTATGACTTCTGACTCTTAGTGGTCTACATATAGAACCTGGGCAAGCACAGCCTGCCAGTCTTGCAACGCATCCATATCTTTTTCGCTACGCCACGTGACAATTCCATCCGGCCGAACCAAAACAGCCCCTCGGTCCCCTACACCACATTGCTTCTTCCACTCTTGGTCAATATCTTCCCATCCGTCTGACCCAATGACTTCCACTTGAACGATGCTTCCGTTTAATACCTCCCACCTGGGAGAGTTTGCAACAAGGAGCATCTTGTTCAGAGGGATGAGATCACGAATAGAGAGCCTTTTACCCTGCTTCTCTACCCACGAGTGTGGGAGACGATGTCCGGGAATAGTAGAAGGACAATACATTGTCAGATGAAACGACCCATCTTCGCGGATTTGTCCGCCATGAAAACGGCCACCTTCATTATTGATGTCAAGTGACGGATAGAACCAACCTATCTCGGATCCTGGAGAATGGAATTCAGAGTCCAATATATCTGAGGCTTTTTGCACGGCATCTCTCCTAGCTTTGTATTCTGGATGTGTTTCGTCAAAGAAGATTTCTAATTCTTTTTCGTTTTCTTGCTGTAAATTTTCGACAGTGATCCCTAGTGCCTTATCCATTGCTCTGCGGTGAAGAAGAAGGTTTTCCAAGCCAGTGCTTGCTACACGCTCGCCAATAGGTCGGCGTTCAATATCATAAGTGTCGAGTAACGAGTCATATTTATCTTCGTCACTCAGGGCAAGCTCCAACTTCCAAACAAGATTTTGCACATCTTGAATGCCTGTGTTCATTCCGAGAGCTCCCCATGGAGGTATTCGATGCGCAGCATCGCCTGCGAAAAAGACACGACCAACTCGGTAACGGGAAGCATTGATCGCGTTCACATTCCAATGACTCAAGCTGAGGACCTCAACAGGAATGTCTTGAAGCCCCAATGCGTTCTTAATTCTTTCTTTCATCGACTCTTCGTCAAAAGCACTCGGGTCGGTGCTTGATAAAGTGCAAAGGAAGCACCATTCTTCGCGCGTCTTATTCGAAGTAGGCCAAGGCCCGAGCTGATAAATGGCGCCCGATGTCCCACTCCCTTCATTCTTGGGGTCTATAAACCATGTGATGAAGTTTTCAGGGTTCGGATGACGTGAAAGTAATGGCGCACTGAAGTGTGCAGTGACCATATTGAAGAGGTCCCTGTGCCCGATCCACTTGACCCCGAGCTTTTCTGTGAAGCTACGCCCTCCATCCGCGCAAATGATGAAACGAGCTGATGCCACCTCTTCCTCATTAGTGCTGACGGAGCGAACCTTGAGAGAAACACAGTCACGATTCTCTTCCAGAGACATGACCTCAGTCCCGAATCTGATCCCACCAGGATTCAGCCCAATGGCACGATGCTGCAGGATAGGCTCAAGTCGTATCTGAGGGAGGATTCGAAGTTGACTAGGACTCTGTTTGTCGTACTCAGCTGCATATTGCCCTCGACCGAAACCGTCCCGGGAGTGGATTTCTCTGCCGTTTGGTCCAAGGTTGGTATACCAGGCTAAACGGCTACTAACTTCAAATGGAGCACAAGCAGCATAGACCTCTGGTTCAATGCCCATAATGCGAAATATCTCATTGGTACCCTGGTTAATTCCGACCGCCTTGGGATGGATTGCTGTTCCAGGGTGTCGTTCAAAGAGAACATTTGGAATACCCCTAAGGGATAGAAGAATGGAGGAGGCAAGTCCAACAGGACCCCCGCCAATAATAGCGACTGAAGTTACTGCAGGCTTATTCATATTGTTTGATGGTGGATAGAATCAAATTGCTTGAAATGTGAGAGAGAGCATGTATGGTGAGAGATCCATGGAAAGCGTGCAGTTGCCTTGTGGCCTATTTAGTTGCATTTGAAGTGTAGTCTTAAATGGCATCTTGTGATGACAGATTTCTACCAGCGGGTAAATTGGGGAGTTACGATGACAATGACCTCCGCCTTTAAGGTTATTTCAGTGCATTGTTGGACAAACGCATCCTTGCAAGGGAACACGTATGACCTGAGAATGAATATTCGCTTCATCAATTAATTGGCCACTCAACCACAGTCAGCGTTAGCAACCTTTGTCACGATTTGTCCCAATGTGCACTTTTCGGGGACTTAGGGGATGGAAATAGTTTGCGGGTGAGTTCGGGGATGGCGGGGACTTTTGTGGTAGCGACAAGGCTAGCGTATTGTCACCGCCCAGGTTCAACCAGCTAGAAGTGCAACTGCTATCGAGCCATGTGTTCCGGTAATAAGATGGTTCAATATCGACATTTTTTGTAAGGATAATTGTTGCGGGATACTTGCGCAAGGTTAGATCTCATTTATAGATAGAGAGGAAGAGGAAGCGAGATTTGAGAATAGTTTCGCTATCGCACATAAAGCTATTCCGGAAAAAGTTGTTTCGGGAAAATCTGAACCAAAAGTTTTAAGCTAAACAGTTTTATTTGTAAGTCATATTATATATTTTGAAGTCTCTTTCTATCTTCACTCTTTATAAAATAGTTATGAGTACAACTAGCGAAACGCATGTGTATGCACAGCAAGACTCTCTGAAAATAAAAATCGTTAGATCTTCCTCCTCCACGAACCAGAATCGGTTCGTGCTTCACTGTATTTAAGGCGGGATCAATATAAAAGGTGAGCCAGACAAGGAGAGATACTGGAGATATTAGGAGTCAGCTGGCGGATTGGTGTCTACTATCATCGGCATGCTTTGTCTTTACTCCAATTACTTAGTCTCAACCTTACCAGCTAATTTGCCATAGTTCCTTAGAAGGAAGCATTCTTGCTTGAAATAAAATTTCAGTATTAAAGACCCTTCTTTCTATGACTGTGTATATTGTCGGTATGGATTGGGTAAAATACGAAGGCCTTTGAACGTAGTACAATGTAGAATTCCCACATCATTCTAGCCTTGGACTTCAAAAGTCAAGCTCTTGATATTTGAATAATGGCCTATCTAGTATGACGAAAGAAAATCAACTGCTTTTCTCCACGCGCTCAGATACGAGATGTTGGAAAGCTGTAGGTAGTTTGCCCAACGGCACACGTCTCATGAATTCCTCGAAAGATGCGGCTTGGATCTCAGGATAATTCGGGTTGTGAATGTATGGTCCCACATATGTTTGTTCGCTTACCATGAAGTACTGGTCAGACCTGCTCATTTGTCAACTTCATATTCAAAAATACTGAGAATTTGTAAACTAACAAGGCCTTATCATCAGGTGATTTACTTGATAATGTATTTTGAAAGTTCCACATTTTTCCGCGGAGATCTTCTGCAGACCCGATCACCACAACCTTGGCATTGATTCCGTACACCTTTTCATATGCCAGTGCAATATCATTCACAGATTTACAATCACCAACAACTATTTAGACATTAGTGAGCGATTGAGACGCGGCAAGATGAACCCACAGCGTTGCACTCCTGTCGCAGTTTGGTCCAAGATCGCTCGAGTTGTGAACTGTACTGAGTCGCTGAATGATAAGCCCTCAAATCGAACACCAGGAATCCCCCAATGCGAAAAGGTATGGGTTTTATCGTTGTAGATGCCAAAGGAAGGATCGAATAGTGTTTCAAACAGAATCCCGTTCAAGATATGGACGCCTTTTACCATTTTTTTCGTCTCAATATAAGCCTTGATATGTTTTTTGGCGTCTTCTGTGTATGATTGATCAAATTGAAGTTTGGTATAATCAGTCGACCAGTCACTGGCCATGTACCGTGGGACTTTCTCCCGCTCACAGGCATCAATCAGCATTTTTTGTCCCTTAGTCATTAACTCGTCGTCACCTCGGTAGCAACACACAACAATGTCGCAGTCGTTCACGAACTTTGAAATCTGCTCGTAGTCAAAGGCTCCACCCTCCACAATTTCAACCTTTGCTGACGATGACAACGACAGGGGGACCCGGGTAATATTCCGGCAAAGGCCGCGAATGCTGACATTCTCGTGCTGAATCAAAGAAGAGGTGAGAAGTTGCCCAAGCCGGCCAGTAATGCCTGCTATTCCAACACGAATCGCCATAATTTAAGGTAGAGTGGCGGTGAGATCTTGAATGTTGCAATTGGTAACAGTGCTGAGTGATCCGGATGGAAGTACGAAGAGGCTATGCCGATGCTGGGCAGTGAGAAATTCTATTGATGACTTTATACAAATTACACATTCGAAATTTATCAAATTGATCATTGTTATTTGGATGGCTATCGTCAATCTGAACTATCCTCCCAAAATTCCGATGTCCCCGGAATACCCAAGCACGCAGTAAGCTAACGCGGGTAGTTCGGAAGTTCATGGGCATGACCACACATTACTAATCGCTTCAGCTTCGTCACATCTCAAGCTAATCCATCCATTCTAATACATGAAATCCACTTCATAACAGCCACGGTACTTCTCGGAATCGCGGAGGTCAGATGCTTCTTCCCATAAGCTACTGCCCCAAAGAGGTTGTACCGTCGGCAAGTTAATTGGCGTTTTGTAAAATAATTATATTTGCCGTGACAATACTAGTCATCATGAAGGAATTTATTTCAGGTTATCTAACCCTAGTAGCACGTGCTGCTTGCAAAAGTTCTGGTAACTTGGTGGTAAAATGTACACATTTGAGTATATTCAGCACAGCATCAATGAGTGCAAGAATGACCTAAGCTGAGTCAAGTGACCACTTTTTACTAATCAACTGCAGTATATTATTCCAATCATCAAAGTGATGGGGGCGGAACATAGATTCGAGATCTAAGACTCATATTGATTGTATAGGGTAACTTCCGCGGCGGAGATAACAAACATCTCCTTTGCCACAGCATGAGCAGGTGCGTCCAACGAGGTCCTGGAGATGGACTCTTTTTCACCATCAAGCCTCTTATTTAATCCTAACTAATTAAGGCTTAGACTAGCACCTCATGCTTGGCATACCAAGGCGATCCTAGCAAAAAACCATTCTCGGTACTCAAAGGTGATCAACCCACTGTAGATGAAGTACTCGACCATTAATATTCACCCGTCTCACAGCATTTGAACTGATCTCGGCTAGGCCGGAGAATAGTGTCTGCCACTAACCCCCGCAGCCGCACAGTCCATTTCCCCATACTGGAAGTGAAGTCTATCCCATAACAGGGTCGACTGGCCGACTACTTAGCGCAAACCTTGGACAAAAACCAAGAGATGCGGGGGCGGGGAAGTAAAACGCGAGCGCGAGAAGCACGATCCGGCATCTCTTAGCCGTTTTAGCATGGCACATCATTGCTTGGCCTGATTGAAGTGCGACAGTGCAAGTATATTGTGGGGAAGTATATTTGTAATCTCGCAAGTGCTTTAATGGCACTCTCAAGTCTTTTCGCTCATCATTTTCCGAGTGATTTTTGGATGGATTGAATCTTTGTTACGCTATTGAGAATAACAAAGAGTTGAATTCTACTACATTTTGAATATCTACAATGGACGACAGTGATTGTATTGTCGCTGTTGCCACACCCAAACCCACCCGGAAGAGGAAACGAACAGCTCATGCCTGTGAGCCTTGCAGGCAACGCAAGTCTCGATGCGACGGTTCTAGACCATCATGTGATCTTTGTATGGAACTAGAGCTGCAATGTTTCTATCGGGATGCTACGAAAAAGAACATGCACGGACCGGATCGCCAGTCATTTGCTCGGCTCGAGACGCGATTATCGGATATGGAAACGATTTTGCAAACTCTGGCGCAAGGCAATAGGAATCGGAGTACCATATCACCTTCTCAGAAAAGTCGCCATAATGCTGAGATCGAATCCGTGTCTCGATCCCACGACGGCCATAGTGACAGCAACTTGCTTCCGGATTTATCTCCTCCAGAGACTATTCCAAGCATAGATCCAGCAGCTCCGTCTGTCATGTCATACGATAGTGTTGATGGAATGGCCTCTATAACCTTTTCTGATGATAGGACATCAGGATTCTTCGGTATGGTGGCCCATGTATGGAGTTTGTAAAAACGAAGACTCTGACAATGAACAGGTCCAACATCCAACTCAGCCTTTCTACGAACAATCATCACAGCACAGAACTGGGTCTACAGGCAGAAAGAAACCGAGTCATTAATTGTATCAGAGTTCGACAGAGCCAAGCAAAACGGTTTCTCGCGGCCTGCATCTCCTCCTATCCCCTCCGTGCCTCTTTCTACACGTTTCGCCTCATCGCAGCCAGCAACTGTCGGTCCGGATGCAAATCTATATGCTATGCCACCTGATCATGAAGTTTCACATTTAATTGACGTCTACTTTAAAAACACGGGGAAGTCTTTTCCGTACTTGTACAAACCATGGATCGTCAAGATCGCGACTGAGATACGGCAATTCGGACCCCAGCGAGTTGAACGGGCTGAGCTTTGTGTTTTAAATCTTGTAATGGCTTTTGCGGTCACTTACTGCCCTTCGCCGAAGCCAATATCTACTAAAACAGAACATGGAGATGTCTTCTTGCAACGAGCCTTGGGTCTAATATCACATATAAAAACCACAGCAGACAATCTAGAGTCAAGTAAGTAGTCCAGAACGTATGAAAAGTCATTACTAACTACTTTCATAGTCCAAGCCTTACTTATGGCCACACAATTTATCCAAGGCACTCAACGTTCTTCTCACACATGGAGCGTGTTTAGTGCTCTGGTCCAATTTTCATTTCAAATAGGGCTATACCAACCCTCTACTTATTCTGGATTAAGTCCCCTTAAAGCAGAGGTCCATAAAAGAACTTGGTGGATGTGTTTTACAATGGACAAGTGCGTATCCTGCTTTCGCCAACATCATAATAATTAACGAACAAAATTCAGGATGTGCAGTATGACTTACGGGCGCCCACCACTTATCCCAAATTGTTACATGAAAGCCGATTTACCAACCGAGACTGAGCTCGAGATGCTTGATGAACACGATACAGGCTCGGCAGTAGAGGAATTAGACTCATCTACATCAAGTTTGTTCTTTTACACATCGTGAGTTCTTTCAATGCTTCTCCAGGATGGTGTTCCTTTTGCGTGTCATTCACTCACCATATCACACAGAAAGCTCTATCTCCTTCTGGGTTCTATCATTGAAAATGTTTATCAGAATAACATCATCAGGCGCGACCAGCCAGAAAACTATCATCGCCTTCTGATTCGAGTATTGGAGGCCGAAAGAGATTTGCTAGAGTTTAAACTACAACTTCCACCGAACATGAGACCGATGGAAGAATCTGAGTTACATGGACCTCACCCCATAGTGAATCCACAACCATACCGCTGCCGAATTATATTGTCGCTTCGTTTTTTCAATGTGAGGATGCTTCTACACAGGATTATATTATCAAAACTGTTAGAAACACCAAAAACCGACACTAATGCCACATGCCAAGCTGCGTTTTTGAAGATGAGCATAGGCAGTATCGATACATGCGTCAAGGCCGCTGTGGAAACGATTTCCCTAGTCTCAAAAACAACTCAGCACCAAGACGTATTACCCGTATGGTGGTATTCAACCTACTTCAGTAAGCGTGACTCTTAATTACTGGTAATCGCATGCTTTACGGGAAACTGATTTAGGTTTGAATACAGCCTTTAGCTCTGCTCTGGTTGTTTATGGCACCATTCTGACAACCCACAAACACAATGTCAAAGACATCAGATACTCCTCTCGTGAGCTTGTAGATGTTTTGCAAACAGCATCAAGTATTTTCGGATCAATAGGCGGCGAACTCCGTCAGGTCAGGCGCTGTCAAAAAGTTGTACGCCATCTTCTTCAAGCATCGGCAGCATTTCTACCAAACGGACAAGTGAGAATGGAAGAGGGATTACCCAGGGAAAAGAATACTGATTTCATGTCATCCAACCCAACGTTTGACTTCACAACCGATAATCTGATGAGAGATATCAACGATGATATCCAATTGGAATTCTCAACACTTCCCGAAGAGTTGAATTCATATCTTCAACACTCATTTCCAATTTGAAATGAAAATCTTGATGGTTATTTGTCAGGAGTCGAAAGCTGGGACTGGTATGCCGACTCACTTGTATCTATATTCGTAAATACTCCAGCTCCAGAGAATACCAGCATCTCCGCTATGAACAGGATCTAAACAATTGCCCATGTTTACCAATTTTCGCACAAGTCCAAATCTTAGAAGACCTTGACCAATGTATCTTGAGGGAGACAAATAAAGTTACCGAAATGGTACGATAAGTTCTGACAAGTAATGTTAGAAAAGTTACAGCATTGTTAGATAATGTTTCCATTCTTTGCTGTCCAATAAGTAGATTCTTTGCGAGAATGGAATGACGGAAGACAATCTTAGTGTAATTCCATCAGTCCATAATCCGTAGATCTGGTCCGCGTTATTCGGAGGTCTCGGATACGTTCCCCCCTATTTCCCCGCCAGACTCCTAACTCTACGGTACGCAGCATCCGCAGTAGTCAAACATCCAATCTATATGAGCTTGAATAGCCCTGAATGTGATCTGTCAAATTTCGGCTATCATTACGGTCTCATCTCAAGACCCTTTCACCAATTTCAATCATTATGCAAAACGAAACCGGGTGTTGGCCCAGTGGCATGTCCACCGAACAGAGAGAGCTCTTGATTAGAGCGTACACCCATCTTGATGGGCCAACACCTGAGGATGCCAAGGCTTGGAGTGAGTGTATGACACCAGACGGTGAATTCATATCATCTGCTGGGGTATGTAAGGGTCGCCAAGGCATGTTTTATCTATGAAGACTATGGATGGTTGGTGGCACGCTGTTAACCTCCCCTAGACAATGAGAAACGTCTGCTAGAGTTCTGGAAACAAATCCCTGGATTGAAGCATCAACCTCTTAGGGCTTACATTCATAACGAGCAAGAAATTGTCGTTCTCACTAAATTCAATTTCCCCACCATAGATGGCACTACCATCACAGATAAATGTGCCGCACATCTTAAACTCAGGGAAATAAATGGCAAACCCTTAATCCAACAACTCACGCTGTATATGGTATTATTGAACAAAAATTCCATCTACTAGAGCAAAAAACTAACAGTTGTGGAAAGGATCCTCAGGTCTTAAACAAGGCAGCTATATGAAATCATAGCATATTATAGCTATTCGATGCAGTTCGATGGAACCAACACACAGTATTTGCGATCAGTTTAATCATATAGGAGACGGGCTTCAATACTCTCCCTAAACTATGTTTGATAATCAAGCTCTCTGAATATTTTACTCCCTGTCATTTATCCCACTTCTTTCTTTAGTGCACCACTTATTACTTCAAAAAAAGAAAGAAAAAAAGACTTGGTGTGCCTTGATTCAGGAGAATTGTTCTAAGCAAATCATTCAGTCTCGTGGGAATACAATTCCAGCCCTTGTAGTTCAATTTTTCAAGGCCAACTGTGAATTAAATTTTAGAATACAAAAAGCAAAGTTTCCAAAATCTACAATCGCAAACGTTGCGATGATGACAATCATGATTTGAAGTTGATGACACGGATACCCACGAGCACAAGCGACCCATTTCTTGAGAAGAAGTTGCTTACCCCACTAGCCATAGCAGCCTACGCTACAACTAGCCACAATCAAGCGTCAAGGCATCTTTCGGAATATTAATCTTCCTTCCCGAGCGACATCGAGTAAGCCAATTAAGAATGGATAAAGGTCTAGTGGGTTATCTCACACTTGCGACATTGAAACGGAAGGCATGTCTCTCATCACAGTCTTCGTGTTCCGACAGTCTTTTATGAGTTACAGGAATTATTTCACGTTCTACGTATTAAAATTTGAGAATGATAGTTGGTCGCAAGATGTCTACTACTGAATAGAATCCAGCCCTATCTTGTCCATTTTCGTGTTGTCTTGGTGCAGGGTAGCTGTGAGCAAATATGAGCGGAAGAACTATTTATCCGAACACCGTTTCACACACACGACTCTCCCTGTTCACGCGGCGCGTCGTGCAATTTACCAATTTTAGCTGACGGTTGTTTCGACGCCAGGACCACCTGAATAACCCAAATCAGATCGCGTGGTGCTCACGCTGTAGTCGACGATATTGCCAAATCTTTCTGGCGTTCTTTTAATCTGACTTTCTGTTCATCTCCGTTCACACATAGTCACTCCATGACTGAGAAATTCATTGACTGAAATATCTCAAGGCAACAGACAAGATATGGAAGTTTCTACGTAACGTCATATAAATTGTGAATATCAAAATCTGAGGTAATTCTGTCTAGTAATCTCTCTCCTTGAACTTGCCCCACTGCTGCTCAAACCCTGCACCTCTTACCCATCGTTCCTTGTAGTAGGGATCCTCAGTAGAGTCTAGCGCAATGTGTGCAGCTTGCAAGAACATGCTTTGGGTCATTGGAAAGGCTGGATTCGACCCATACGGCTTGGATACTTTCGCACCATTGGCGAATGCCCTTACCAGCTTTGATAAGTGTGATTCGTCCAAAAAGGTATTCGCGCGCTTGAACAGCTCGCCCCATTCCGTTGTTGGATTTCTTGGTCGATAATTTATCACGTCATTGCTTCTCAGCGGTGCACAGCCGCGGGATGCGTACGCGACAATGTCAAATCTACCTTTCCACTCTAACAAGCGAACCTTGTCCTCAACTCGCATCCAATCCTTCTCAAGGAAGGCCCAGAAGAAGATGGAGCAGTTGACATTGTGAATGAGAAAAAAGTCCAACTTGTATTCCTTTCCTGGCATCTGAGCGGCGGCGGTAAAGTAGGCGTTGACATTGATCATCTCTGCTGTCTTTTCTTTGAGTGTCTCGGGAGTTACCCGCCATTTTGCTGCGATGCGCCATAGCTCTTCGGGAGCTTCGGTAAGAGGGTCATCTTCGATCCAGCTGCCGTCACGCCAGCACTTGTCGTTTCGGATTTTGTCATTTTGTGCAACCTCGTTAATAAGATCAATCATTGATGAACCTTGCTCGGATGCGAGGGCACTTTCAGCAGCCTCAACCGACTTGAAGAAATGAGAAACCTCGGGCTGATGAATTGAACACTGTGCCATAGATTCTGCGATAATTGCAGGTTGGTTAAATTCTACACCAAATCCGAAATGGATAATTGGGTGCAAGAAACCTATGTTACACCAGTAATTAGCGTGATGGTCCAACTGAAGGCTGGTTTGGATAGCTACTCACTTGCATACATCCGTGAAAACAAGGCTTCTGCGATCGGTTTGCGAGAGAACAAATACTCATAGACAACCGGACCTAGTCCATGCTGGGCAATTTGGCGCTCAAAAAATGTTAGGTAGTTATTGTAATGTTGTGGCTGAGCGAGATGGCTCATGAAGAATGTTTCATCCTGCAGTTGCTGAACCGTCTTTTCATCAACAGGAGCGGCTGGTCTCTGCAGAGCCGCCTCTTGGATAAAGCCTCGGCGCATCTGCGAAGGCGTAGCTGCAAGAGATGCTTGGGTCAACATGTAATGGGTGATGTGGTTGTGGAAACCTTTGTCATTGAAAAAAATGTGATATTGTTCATGGTTTGCTTGTAGAAGTTGGTTGGCTGTGCGAATACTCTCGTCCGGGATATTCTCGACGTGGAAAACACCAACGTCGTTGGGCGTCAGATGAATCACCGAAGAAGTGGCCATGGTATACGGAAAGCTGTAGTGATGATGGTAATCGAATTGGAGTGATTTGGTGGTTCAATCATGATGACTATTTTAAAGCTTCACTCAAATATAGCTGTATTTGCTGTCGCGCAAAGACGCGAATTTTCCGGGCTCCCCGACTGTGGAAGAATTGTGACATGGGAAAGGATTGATTAGTTCAACACACGAAGAATGATCATTGCGGTGTGGACTGGATAGTCCGGGGAGATACGGGGAGATAAGCGGGGATGTTGCGGAACCCAATTCATTTTCGGTCCCGTGATGCTGCACGGGCGACTCGGCCGCTGGAGTTAGCGGCGGATCTGAACTTGGCTTCGGCATGAGCTGGGATCATCAGTGGAGTTTCTAGCTCCGATTGAATAATCAAACTAAAACTCTTTTTCCTTTGTAATAGTGATTTTCGGATGACTTGGGGATAAAATATGAGTCTACAATTATAAATAACTAATGCCATCCTCTCTTAACATACCCTTCCTCACAGCATCTGTCAAACAACAAAGAAAGCAAGCAATTTGATCATATAAATCCTAGAATTCTGCACTATTCTAAATTCATCTATTACATCTTTCCATCATTCGCCAAAAAAGATGAGTTCTCTAGCCATCGAAGATGTCCAACTCATCAACAGCAAAAAAATCAAGCCGTTTTACTGGAGGAAGGGACTCGATCCCAAGGAAGGGAAGCATCCTGGCCTTCGGGCAAACTTGACCGAGTATGCCGAAGGTATGGAGATTACCTGGGATGTCCCAGTTCCTATGCGAGATGGAGTGAACATCTACGTGGACATTTTCCGCCCTCAAAATGTCAAAGAGAAGCTTCCTGTCATCTTCACTTTCAGCCCTTACGGAAAACATGGTCCAAAGACGTTCGCAATTTTCCCCGGATCTGGTGTTCCCGATGGCTGGGTTTCTCAGTATGCCGTCTGGGAAAGTGTCGACCCCATTGTATGGACCAAGAAAGGCTACATCGTGGTCAACGGTGACAGCCGTGGTTCCTGGGGCTCAGAGGGAAACTTGGAAATCTTTAGCAAGCAAGAGAGCGAGGATGGACACGATGCTATTGAGTGGTGCGGAACGCAGCCATGGTCGAACGGCAAAGTAGGCATGGTCGGAGTTTCTTACCTGGCTATTGTCCAATGGGGCATTGCAGCTACCAACCCACCGCACCTGGCTTGTTTCATGCCCTGGGAGGGTTACACTGATGCCTACCGAGACTATAGCCATCATGGTGGAATCCCCGAAACCAAGTTTATGCATTTTACGATGTGGTCATGTCGCTGTGGGCCGAACCTGGTCGAGGATTGGATCAAGAACCACGAAGAACATCCTCTGTATGATGAGTACCATGCATCCAAGGACAAGTTCGAAACCCTGTCTAAGATTACGGCTCCCGTCTACACAGTTATTGATTGGGGTGACCACGGCATGCACACCCGAGGATGTCTCAATGGTTGGACGGGTGTGAGCTCTAAGGAGAAGTGGCTTGAGATTCATGGCCAAAAGAAGTGGCGTTACTTTTTCGAACCTGAGAGCGTTGCTCGCCAGGAAGCATTCTTTAAGAAGTTCTTGAAGGGGGAGAAGAGTGAAATCGACAATTTCCCCCGAGTCAGGCTGGAAGTTAGGAATGGCGGCGGCAAAGGTACATTCCGAAACGAAAACGAATGGCCACTAGCTCGAACCAACTACATTAAATACTATCTGGATGCTGCGACAAAGGATTTTAGCACCAGTGAGCCTTCGAGAACTGCAGTGGCATCGTATGAGTCCACGGTCCAAGACAACTGTTTGCACTTTACCCACAAGTTTAAGAAAGAGACGGAATTGACCGGAGGCATGCGGCTGAGACTTTGGGTCTCCACAGATAAGGCGGATGATATGGACTTATTTGTACAATTGGATAAGATTGGAAAGGATGGAAAGGCCGCGCCATTTATCGCATTTTCTATGGTTGATGAAGGACCTCTGGGCCTTGGTTGGTTGCGTGTCAGCCATCGAGAGCTCGTTATTGACCGCAGCACTATCGATCGACCATGGCACCCCCACAACAGGAGACTGCTTCTTCAGCCTGGAGAAGTTGTTCCTGTTGATATTGAGATCCTCCCGACCTCGACTCGTTTCTTGCCAGGAGAGACACTCAGGATCAAGGTTCAAGGTAACGACAGCTTCCGTCACTCTACGCCAGATGTTGTGCAATTCCACGAGAGGACGGTTAACCAGGGCAAACACTATATTCACACCGGGCCGTTCTTCGAGTCTTATATTGTTCTTCCGGTTATTGGCTAGGTAGCTTAGCTAGAAAAGAGTTGAATGAGCAAGTACTCATTGTCACTTCCTACTTCCACTTGCCGATATGTGTCATGTTTCCATAAGACATCTTGGGCGAACTCGAGGTTGGAAAAACCATTTTAATTTCTAGAGTGCCCGATTTGGCTTGTTACCGTGAACATCTTCATATTTTGAAGAGCTGGCATCTTGTTATATAGTTTTCCGCGACCCGACCTTCTAGAAGCAGGCAAAACTCGACATTTCTTCTGTTTTCTCAAGATCCCAGATCTTTGACATGGTTTCCTTAACTTTGGGTATATCACTAACTTCAGCATATTGGGCAATGACAAGGGTCTTTTGCTCAAGTTCATCTCTGTTGTCGACGGATACAGTTAGTGATCTAACCTTTGTGCGAAAGACATAGGATGGGCATAGTCACTCACCGTGTTAATGGCTTTCCGGGATCTCCCTTCACGACATCTGTAAATTCACTGAATACTTGCCCCGACTTCGTAAAAACTTCGACGTTGCCCTGCCACTTGTCTGGGAACGCAGCTTCGATTTCTGCATCGAGCTTCATTGTAACGCGTCCCTGGAAGTCGCGAAGTTCTGGATCCGTCAGAGCGTCTTCTGTAAAATCGAGCACGCTGGCTCGCCCAAACTTAGCCGCTACGGCCAGCACAAAACCCATGGAGAATTTGCTCTGATGGACAGTCTCTGCCTTTTCGCTTAAACTTAGGATGTTGATCGCTGATGCGTACGAATGGCAGACGACAGCTTCAATATCACTCATGCTTAAGCTGTGTCGTTTTATGATGGAAAGCAAAGCGTCGACCGATGGATGGGTGTGACGACAAGAGGCGTGCCATTTAAAACTGGATTCCAAAATCGAGTACTTTCGTCCTAAGATATTGTCGAGGGCTTCGGGGTTTGGAGCGCGTGGGACTAAAGATGCCGCCATTCCACTTTTTCCTTCCAAGATTTCTCGAGGACCAAGTAGCCCCGATTGAGAGACATACGCAGCGAAAACACCATCAAAGCATGCTTTGGCAGTGTGTACTTGTTTGGAGTGGGTAGCATCAAGGAGGAATTGCCACAGACCCGAGGCTTGTGTTCCGGCTGTTCCCAGAGCGGAGAGTGTTTCGTTGGGACCGAGTTTAAGAAGGTGAGCAGCAGTCACGGCAGCACCGATCACGCCTGCTGTAGCTGTTGTATGGAATTTCTACCTAAATTTAATTTTCATCCACAAATTTTCAATTTACTAATCGGATTGCACTCACAGCATAATGGCTGGGACCAAGGAATTCGCCAACTCGACATGCCACGTCGTAACCAGCAACGCAAGCCGCGATGAACTCTTTCCCAGTCGCACCAACATCTTGTGCGACTGCTAAAGCAGCAGGAAATACTACTGTGGCCTATAATTTTGCCAGTGAATAATCGCAACGTGGGAAATGCATTTATTTTGACCACCTACCGGATGCATCATGCTGCTATTGTGCAAGTCATCTTGCTCCACAACATGAGATGCTGCACCATTCACAAGAGCTGAGAATGCGGCGCTTGTCTTCCTCCAGGGAGCATGCAAAATTTCGCATTTTCCGTCTGAAGGTCCCATGTGCTTTACAAAGTTATCAATAGCAAGGACTGCACGATGTCGACGACCTCCAACAGCCGAGGCATACCAATCCAAGAAAAGCTCCTTGGTTCTTTGGACAACAGGGTCCGGTAGGGTATCATATCTGAGTTGAGAAGCCCACGTGATTAATCTTACGGTTCTTGAATCTTGAGTCGCATCTTGGACCAACGAAGCCCCTTGTGAACTAGAGATGACCATGATGTGCGAGTAGTAGCCAAGTTGCTGATCACCGTGTTACTTCAGATAGGGCTTCAAAAGTCCAGTCAAGGCAATTTTATCTTAATAGATCCTTCAACTTTCACAATGAGGGAGTGTTGTTTACATAGCTTTTAGACCTACCGCGATGCTTGAAAGAACCAAGTGTTGACTCCCCACCCCCACCGACCTACCCCCACTTTGCCCCAGACTTGACTCCGCCACATGGCATTCACTCACTTACTCTTGGTTGAATGATATAGCTATCTGATTAAATATGTGAAATAAATGGTTATTATGACTGATGCTTGCATCATCTAGCGTTGCCACTGCTTCTCAAGTGTTCAGCCAACTACAAGCCGTACACTAGCCAATCATTTATTCCTCCACCAAAATGCGTCCCTTCAAGATATTTACTCCTTCGCCCATTTTAGGTTATGGATACGACGTGGATGAGTTTTGGGATGCCATTGAGACACATAGGCCTAATGCCATTATCGTAGATGGCGGGTCTACAGACCCAGGTCCGTACATGCTTGGATCAGGCAAAACTATCGTCAGTCGCGAATCCTACGTTAGAGACTTGACCCCGATTCTTCAAGCGTGTGCTCTGCACAAGATCAAGCTACTCGTCAGCTCCGCTGGTGGAGCAGGAACAAACGCTCAAGCCGATATTCTTGTTGACATTATTCGCGGCATTTCTGAAAGCGAAGGATTCCGCTTTTTACTCTCAACCATCAAATTCTTTGATGACCGCGCCCTAATATTGGAGCAACTAAAGGCAGCAAAGATACAACCTTGCGGACCCGGACCACAATTGACTGAAGAAGATGTGACCGGAGCCACTGCCATTGTTGCTCAAATGGGCGCCGAACCATTCCTTCAAGCTCTCGAAAATCCTGACGTCGATATCATCATCGCTGGGAGAAGCTATGATCCTGCTCCATTTGCTGCCTACAGCATGCATCAGGGCATTAAGCCAGAACCGGCATGGCACATGGGCAAGATCGTTGAATGCGGTGGACTCTGTGCGGTACCCAAAGGGCGATCTATGATGGCGACAATGCACGAAGACCATTTTATTCTCACACCAACCAATCCCAAAGAGAGATGCACACCGCTTTCTGTCGCAGCACACACTTTATATGAAAAGACTAGACCGGATAGGCTCCCAGGACCCGGAGGAGTACTACATCTAGATGGGGCAACCTATGAACAGCAATCAGATGAACGGTCCATCTTGGTGAAGGGTTCCAAATTTGTGCCGAGTCCCACTTATCAAATAAAGCTCGAAGGTGCATCCGTGGTTGGCTTTCGGTCGATATTCATTGGTGGAATCCGAGATCCCATTTTGATCAAGAATATCGATACGTTTTTGGAGCAATCAGTTCGTACATCCACCAAATCCTCTTTCCCCAAATTGGATACACCAGACGGACCTCGACTCATCTTTCATGTCTATGGAAAAAATGCCGTCATGGGGTCTCTAGAGACAGCCAAGGCAGATCCGCATGAAATTGGAGTCATGGGTGAGGTCGTGGCCTCCACTCAAGCGGAAGCCGATTCAATCGCAAACCTGGCCCGAATCAATGTTTTGCATATGGCATACCCAGGTCAACTAGCCACTGCCGGAAATCTTGCATCACCATTAACTCCGCTCGAGCAATCTCTTGGGCCTGTATACAAATTTAGTATTTACCATTTAATGGATGTTAATGATCCAACGAGATTATTCGACGTCGAAACCTTGAGCGTTGGTGCAGAGATACCGTTGAGAGTGTTTCAGACACGAAAAAGGCCTGCGATTACTCAAGCTAACGACCAAAAATCCCCAGGTCTCAAGCAGGGTAAGACAATAACCGCCCAAGTAAACTACAATAGGGACATGCTGACGCATTTTAGGTGGGAGCCGTAACCTCAACAAACACCCTCTGCTGATTTCTGATGTGGCATCTGTAGTTCGATCCAAGAATTCTGGGCCTTATGAAATAACCCTTGATATCATTTTTGATCGACCCGAGCTCTACCATCACGTTCGAAAAAGCGGCGTATTAACTGCAGACCTCCTAAAAGGATTATATACGCTGTCTGATACAGACATTATTACTTGCATGTTTTTCGAGCCTGCTTTAGGTTGGAAGTTTACGTTCAAGCGGCCAGAGACTCAGTTACAAGGTAGCGTAGGCGAACGGGATACTTTTGGGGCACAATTGCACGCGCCGTTACTCGACATTGAGATTCCGCCAATAGTGTCCGAATAGTTACATCAAGACTAGTCGAAAGAAAGATCAGAATAATATGAATAGAATATTTTTCAAATTTATGTTTATTATAACGTGAAAAATGTCAAATCCCTTTTTGTACCAAAGGTACGAATATCATTCTCACTTTTTTCCATCGCCGCTATTTTGGGTAGACTAGATTACTGAAAGACCCAGAATATTTCCTCGCAATTGGCCTGTGTAGTCATTAAATACTTAGGTTCCAGAACCAAAAGTAACTATGCTAAATGCATTGTCATAAATTTTATTTCAAAATCTGGAATTGTAAGAGGAGAGAGAAACACTTCATGGCCATCGACTTCACAACGGCTCAGTTGATATCGAAACTAATATTGAACAATTTTTATTATATGTACTAAATTCGAGGTCTGTTCGCCAGGGATGGCGACAATTATGATCCAATATTTGGTTACAAGGCTCGCATTGCACGTCTTTCTATGAGGATAAGAACCCACCGTCAACCTAGAAATTAAGATGAAGAAATTAGCAATAGATCTTATATTTTCCGTTTTAGTTTTTAATATGTGTGAAATCACTTACATCCAGGCTTATCCCAGTGATGTACGAAGCATAGCGACTGCACAAGAAGGCTACAGCATTTGCAACTTCATTGGGCTTTCCTAGTCGACGCATTGGAGTATTGTTTAAAACAGGAGTTAATTCCCGATCTTTAATTTCTTGTGGAATATCATGCCCTAGATTTGTTTCAATAAATCCAGGTGAGATGCAATTGACGCGAATCCCTTGCTCGGCGTAGTCAATAGCCGCAGATCGAGTCAAGCCAAGAACTGCATGTTTAGAAATAATATACTGTGTTGACCGGACGGAAATTAAGTCAGCATACTTATTCATAGATAAAATCTTTTTTTGTTTCGTCATACTTACGGGTGATAAACGCGGCAGGGCTGCATGCGAAACTATAGACCCGATATTCACAATCGACCCACGTCTGCACAGAATCAGCCATGAATTGGTACAGTGAATGGAAGAAATAGAGACTGAAAAGGAATTTTACTCACTCATTCCCAATAATCTCTTGCTTAAGCATCTGCCGAATTACGGCGCGTTGTAACAACCAGGTTGCCCTGACATTCAACTGCTGGACCGCGTCGTAGGCCTCAACTTGCACATCGGTGGTGATGGCAAACCCACCGGGGATTCCCGCGCAGTTGACCAGATGATTTACACCCCCAAACTCCTTAACAGTCGTGCTAACAATTTCATCAATCACAGTGACTGCATCTTTCTCGTCTGAGCCAGTCAAGTCACGCGCCTCATACAAAACAGATGCATTAGGTGAAGATTCCAAGATGAGCTTTTTTGTGGCTTCTAGTCCTTCTTTATTCCTATCGACCAGTGCCAATTGATTGCAGCCTAGAATTGCGAATTGTACTGCAATACCTTGGCCGATGCCGCTGGCCGCTCCAGTTATAATCGCTGGCCTAAAGAAAACCAGGGTTAGGAATGATATTGACAGATTAGAAGCGATATGGAAAATGGACAAGAAAATAAATACAAAACAGTACTGATTGTTAGATGATCAATTAACATACCCTAAAAATTCCATTTTGGTGGATAATAGTAGGAATCGGTAATTGGTACAGCACTTTGTAGATAGGAGCAAAACCCAGGCCCCGCTTAGTAGTAGAAGAACCTTTTATAGGACAATATCAGATGAGCTGCCTTCAGCTTTCAAAATCCCATGCCAATAATGTTAATGTTGAGAGTCTTACTTATATAATCACATCTGATTAAAGTGTTTATACTTCTGATTCATTGTTAGAATCCCGGCATGGAGTTGTGGACTGTCACATGCGAGGCAAGTGGCGCTCCACAAATATCTCGGCGAGCCTCATAAGAAGGGGACCAATGTGGGGATAACTCTTGGAAGGATGATCAACATATTCATATTTCATAAATTATAATTCCACTAGAGCATTTTTGGTAAAGTGGAATTTGAAGGTGGTTTTGTCTAATTTCGCTTCGTTTGGAGTAAATCTACAACGCCACAGCCAAGCCAGCGACTCCATGAGCCCTACCCTATATCGCGAAAATTCGCTCACGAAGTGTTCCTCGAAAAGTAGGATTAGTATACGTAATTACTTGAGCGTAAAATTTCCATAAAAGTGATGAAATCAAGACCCATTGTATGGATAGATAAGTAAACATACGGGCCTCTTTTTCGTTGGCGTGGCTAAATAAGATACGATTTGCATTCCCGTAACCATTTCAATATCATGTTTGTAGATAACCTTAGATCTTCTGAAAAAGCTCTCATGAAACAACCTGCAGAGCTGATGGTAGCAGAAACTTGATCAGCAATGCTTCATCAAATGGTCGGTTGCTATAAATCCCCAAGCTTGTGAGCTTGGTGTTACGACTAGACTACATTTAATATCGTGAATGGAGAACAATGTCCGGAATATGAAGAAGCGATTAAAAATCCTTTGATCCTCTATGGACTGGAGTTTAATGTAATAAAGGTTCTTATTATGATTTTATTCGTCCCGCAATGTTTAATAGATATGGATGCTGGACCCTGGAGAACAGATTTCAGCATGTGGGGGTGATGTAATCAATACGGAGTTAGGACTAACTGGCGGAATTAATTGCAAAATGATTGAGTTGGTCCGTTGTGGCGGAAAACAAAGCCACCAAAGCGACTGACTCTGTTGACCTTGTATCCGTTAAATATCCCATTTGTCCACTAACTCCCGCAAATCTATGATAATATCTGAAAAACGCCAGCCTTTAACTATTTGATAATTTCCGTATTCAGACGTCATTTTGTAAACACAATGAAGTCATCTCAAAATCACTTTCCGGTTATAATTGTTGGTGCAGGGCCTGTTGGCCTTCTAACGGCAATCAATCTTGCACGCCTCGACATCGAAGTATTGGTGCTTGAACGTGGACAGGGTATTGACCAATCTCCTCGGGCAACATCTTATCAGCCATGTGTTATGGCTGAGATGGAGGAGAGTGGAATATTGGAGGACGTGAAGAAGAAGGCTATGACTAACGATGTCCTTTCAATGTGGACTGGATCTGGCCCGAAGAAGGAGCGAGTAGCCTACGTTGAAAAAAGAGAGGGCGGTGAAAAGTTCCCATCGGGAATTAATTGCGGACAGCCGGTGCTAACAGAAACCATCATGGAGCACCTTCTGTCAAGATACAAGCGAGCCAACATTCGATTCGGCCAGCAAGTCGAAGCCTTGAATCAAACTGGCACAACTGTCACGGTATCTTGTTTGGATCCTGAAGGTCGAACGACAGAATATACTTGTGATTATTTAGTTGGTTCTGATGGAGCGGGAAGTACAGTTCGAAGGCTTCTTGATATTCCTTTTGAAGGATTTTCTTGGCCCAAGGAAGACTTTTGCGCTACTAATGTTCGGTATGCATTCCAAGATCATGGCTTTTCTACGGCGAATTTTATCTTGGATCCCGTACATTGGGGCGTTGTCACCGTCATCGACAACACTGGCCTTTGGCGATGTGCCTTCGGAGTACGCCCTGGTATGACAAATGAAGAGATTCGGGCCGAACTTGATGATCACTACAAACATATTTTCCCAGGATGGCCTGGAAAAGGTTATGAGTTGGTGCAACTGAACAAATACAAGCCTCACCAGAGATGTGCCAGCACTTACCGTAAAGGTCGCTGCTTTCTCGCTGGTGATGCAGCGCATGTAAGAAACCATCTTCTCTATGTACATACTCTTGGGCACTGTTACTTACATGTTCTTGTAGAGCAACAACCCAATTGGTGGCTTGGGACTCACCTCGGGTTTACTGGATGCTGGCCCCCTCGGAAGAGCTCTTGGGGCGGTTATAAACGGCAAAGCTCCTGATTCAATCCTGGACACTTGGGCAAACGCGCGACGTGAGAAGTGGTTGACATATACCAACTCGTTTTCCATCGAGAACAAGCGCATGGTCCAACGCGGTGGTTACAGTGAGGACCCTCTTGGAGTTTGGAAGTTGGATGATGTGGCACGAGAGAACGGTATGGAGAAGTGGATAGCTACGGCGACACCGGATAAACTTGGTGAAGACAAAGAGCTGTTGAAGTCTTTCCGGGACAAAAAGGCACAACTGGATAGTCGAATGAAACAATGGGACATCACGATGGATCCGCTATGGATGGCTGAGTATGAAGATGAGGAAGTAGTGGAACGACGACTAGCATCACGGCCATCAGCGAAGCCCGTTGCAGCTCTTTGAGGAGAGGATGTCTTGATAAATAGCCCATATTATGATGAATATTGTTCTATTGAAGTACAATTTTAAAGTCATGTAGCTACGCTCCAAAATTAAGTGTTGGGACTATGATGCGAAAGAACATTGACATAGATGCGTTGAAGGCGTCATAAGTATCGCAAATAAATTTCTTTGACAGAGAAGAAGCCCAAACTTCAAATTACTCTTGTTTTGTTTCCCCCGTGCGGTTTCCAACGGCTCCAGAGATCAAACTGACTTTTAATTTCTAGCTTGGGCTGGTCCAATTTCTCCACCCTGGCAAGCCACATTTACCCTTATCAGTAGCACTCTTTCAACAGCTTTCACAAGCACAGAAGGATGCGGAGATGTAGTAGCAGCAAGGAATTGAAAAGACTGTTGACCCTAAGCATTGGAGATTTGCGAAGTATGATAATTAATATTATATGTAGTAGAGCAGTCTATTAAGCGTAGGTATAGCACAATCCACTGGAGGTAATGTCCATCACATCTCGAATAGTGACATTAGACGCAAGTCCAGGATAAGCCAGAGTATAGTCCAGAGTGATATTGGTATATGGGACATCACCCCAATAGTTGTAAGGATAAGCCCACATTGTGTCGGGGCCGCCAATATCGGACTTGCGGGTAGCCCAAGCTAAATATTGTTAGCAATGTTCCATCAGAGTTACTCAGAGATACGTACCAAGACGCTGCCATCTGTTCCATTCATAATCAAGCTTTCCATGATGAAGGAAGAACAGTGGGTCACCCGGAGAAGAGTACATATCAGACAACTCTCCAACCATACCACCGACGCTGAAGTGACCACCGCCGTGGGTGGTGATTCCAGACAGATCGGACGACATGTTTGCAATTTCGATATGTTGAGTATACACGTAGAAACTCGTTGCGGACGACTCCCACGCAACCTCAGATGCGGTAAGTTTCCTGGTGGCCAGAGACGGAATAAAATCACGGCGCAAGCAGTGCGGTGTGTATGTGAGGCTATTTCCTGGACCCAAGCTCACGGTGTGGTTGGCGAAAGGGCCATCAACAACACAACCACCCCCGGTCCTGGGCTCTAGGGGACCGGGAGCTAGTGAGGTGCTGGGAAGGTCAGAAATATCCTCCAGATATCCGCCATTACCTATTAGAGGGGTCAATACTTCACATGATAGGGACCAACTCAAGGCTCACTCACCTCCGAAACCATAAGTGTCGTCAAATAGAGGTGAACTGTTCCAAGCATCCTCACTGATCGCGTCTTGGGTCCAGTCTAAATTTTCCGGTAAGTTTGAATCAGACAGAATTAGACGCCTGCAGTGCTGACGTACCCCAGTATGGTTGAGTACCCGTGTAGTGGCAAGTGCTTCTCAGCTCTGCCTCGTAGATAGCCAAAAACTTGCGGTGCCACGGCAGAAATTGGCCCTATCGTATATGTTATTCGGGGAGCCCAGTCAGGCCCTTGCGGAAACAACTTACCACAAAGTGAATCTTCTCCGTCATAGCTATGTGCACTGCTTGGAAGTCGTCATATCGGTTCTTCACCCCTGGGTAGAGCGAAGCGGTCTTGGCCGGCTTGGACTGCAAGCACTGTACTGCAGCCAAATACTGCAGCTGTTCTTTCTTGGACAGCTTCCTCCTGAGACATTGTGAGCAAATGAGATTGTGATTGGGAGGCAATAAAAAGGCAGCTGTACCATTCCTTTCGGACTAGAACCTTGGAGCACTTGCCGGTGGCTGCCGAGGTTGAAGTAGCATCCTCGGGTGTGGGGGACGCGGAGCCCCCGTGGGCCAATAGCAATGCCGCAGAAAAGAAGGTCAGGAATTTCATTATTATTCACTGATCACGGGTGACTGCAAAGATAAGGTGTTAGTTTCTAGGCCAGTGGACGTCGGCTGGCTAATATACTGTTCCATCACAGAGCCGTTATCGTCTCCCTTATTTGCGACTGGGTCTCCGTTTAATCGGCACAATCCATGACCGGAATCGGTTGCCAATATCCAATGGTCGTGCCATCAGTGAAATTAGTGAATGCGCTCTAAGACTGAAATAATTGTTGACCAGGACCAGGTTTAGGTTCAAAGAGTGGTGAATCCGGCCGACCATACCATGTAAGGAAGGCAGGCTCAGTGACAAATGTAGGACAGATTCCAATGCGGAGGTGCCGCATGAGAATATGAAGGAGAACTTGACATTTTTGGCTAAAGCTGATGCAAGGCACGGCCACGTTAGTCGACTGCAATAATAGGGTATAATATAAGGGTCTTGCGGGAATAATGAACTGAGCCCTTGTAGGTTCCCAGGGTGCGCGTATGGGACGGATGGTAAATCCAGGCTAAGATTTGACTCGTTGACGAGGGGCACTCCTTCTAGCCTCGACCGCGGCCGACCAACTACTCTGTCGAGCTATCACAAACATTGGTGCTAGAACTCCCCATACTACACGTTGACTTTTATGAGGGTTGCAATCTGCTAAACCCAAAATATTGCAGCACTAGTGATAACACAAGTCAAGCTCTTCTGTCTTCTTCAAGGATGTATCTCATACTTTGTGACTGGAATACTTCCACCTCCCAGTCAGTCCTATGGACAGGCTTGTTTTCTTGGCATTGAACAGGGACTCGAACCAACAAATACAACTACGATTGCACAGTAAGCCTAACTTGATCTGGGGCATCGCTTGCAACACAACCCCTGAGTGCATATTTGTACTAGCGCTTACAGAACATCCCTGCGACATGTCTGCACGTCTCGACAATCGCAACGCAATATACTGCTATGAGCATGGATGTATTAATTCTACGTCGACTTCTTGGTTCAATTTCAAGATCTTTTAGTGCAGTCACTTTGGTGGTTTTCTGAAGCTTCAATTTGTAGTGGGGCGGAGAATCATCAGCAGGGCGACCAGATAACTCAGGGATCGGATTGTAACTCCCCGCAGCTTCGCGTATGTGGGATCGATTGCTTTCGGCGCTAGCACCGGGGAAGGCTCTTGTTGACCCTGAATGCTACTCTGGCCCCTGGCAGCGCGATGGCCGAGATTCGGAGTGCTCTCTTCTCTCGGCAACGCAGACCGATCAGACCATATGACAGGTTCTGAAAGCGTTGGCATTGAGTAGGCGGTAGATCTGACAGTCAATCTCTGTGGAGACATTGGTCCGTGCGATTTCTATCTACTTTAGGAACTTCCTAATTGGCATCCCCATTTGGCTAACGAGCATCCCCAATTGTGGCTGACTGTGGCTGGACATCTTTTTACCTCCGCGACCGGAGTTTTACACTAAAATAATATATTTTTTAGTAATTTAATATTTTTATATTGTTATGAATGTATTTTTTATTAATGTTAAAATATTTTAATTATTAATAAAGTTATTTTAATATTATAAATTATATAAATTATAATATTAAAGCTTTAATATAATTATAAATTTTTTTATTATTTTTTTATATTTTTAATTAATTAATTTAAATATTATTTATTAATTAGATTATCTTTTTATAATTAAATTTATTATTATTTTAATTTTTTTTATTTAAAATATTATTTTTAATTTTACTTTTCTTATTTAATATATATATATTAACCTTATTATTAAAAGATAAAATTATTAAGACTATTATAATCTTATTATTATTATTAATAGCTTTATATTGAGCTAAAGTTTATTAATATATTTATAATATTATTATATTAGGCTTATATAAATGTAACAGTCTGGTCAATTCCCAACTTAATAAACCAATCAAAATGAAGGATTTATTGTTAGCAGGATAATTAGGTGTATTATAATAAATAGAGTAATAGAAGTATTACATTAGATAATAGTCAATCGCAATTAAGGTAATCAAATTATATTAAAAGCTAGTTAGTATTGGCTATAAGGGCGGATTCTAATCTATCTATATACTATTATTATAGTAGGCGCTCACTATGTTAGTTCTATTTAAGTATTAGTGATTGGGTGGGTGATTATAGGGTAATTACTAATATTATAGGTAATTGTAAGTAAGTGCTTCCTTATTAATTAGTATAGGATTATAGGGTAAGTAGGTGTTAGTTCTGCCATTGTAGACCACCTAGGTGTATTATGGGTTATAATATAATATCCTCCCTTTATTGGTCTTGTTCTTAAGGCTTGTTAGTTTGACCTTATGTATAAGTTCCCTATTTTTAACTTTTAAAATCTTTTCTAATTATACCTTATGGTCTAGATAATTCCAAATAACATCTTTATATTAAGATCTAAACTTAGCTTATTAATTTAATAGGTTTTAAAATTATATTATATTTATTTTATTCCTTTAAAGGTTTATAATATAAGATATTGCTAGATTCTAGTAACTATTATAGCAAGTATACTTATTATAGTAGGACTTATAATACTTTAAAGATATCTTTAGCTATATATATATTATTTTATAATAATAAATGTAATTAATTATTAATTTTTATAATAAATTAAATAAATTGGGAGTTTAATTATTTAAATATAGAGGAAGAGATTACTAAGAAGGAGTTCCTTTATATATAAGTGGAGGCACTTATAGCTTAGGCTAAGATTTAGAAATCTTTAAACCATTTATTTTATTTTTATTATTAGAAATATTAATTTAAGATAAAGGGTATAGAGATAGTATATTATAGGCTTTCTTTTTTAAATAAGTTGGAAGAGGTAGATTAGGTAGAATTAGAAATTATTATTTAAGTATAATCTTTAAAGATAGTAGATATTATTAATTAGAATGTTATTAATCTTAATGGTTTGCTTAGTATTATATTCTTAGGAATACTTCTAATAGCTTTAAGTAATATATAAGATATTTTGTAGGTTTCTATATTATTTCTTTATAGCCTTTTTATTTAATTTTAAATTTTCTATCTTCTTCTTTTCTTTGTAGGATCTTTTTAATTTCCTATTAATCTTTAGGATTTTCTATCTATGGTTTGTATATTAGTCTTATATTAACTTAGATACTATTGCTAGGTTTAAGGAGAGAAATATAAAAGATAGAATATACCTTAATATTATTAGGGAGATCGAGTTTATAGTTATTTTCTAATATTTTTCTTTTTATTAGGTATAGCTTAATTTATATAAAGTTGATTTTTTTATTTTATCTTTTTATTATAAGATTTTTTATTGCTAAGTAGACCATATCTCCCTTTAAAAAGATTAGTCCCTTTAGCCTTTTTAGATTATAATATCTTTTTATAATATTATAGATAAATTTAAGTTTAGTTTTTATTTCCTTATATAGTTTTCTTAGATCATCTAACTTAATTATTATTTTTGCTTAGATTATGCCTTCTAAGAGGGCTTAGTAAGTATCCAATATAAAGCCAAAGTTAGCTTTTGCTAGTATTATTTTAATACTATAATTATAGGATATATTATATATTAATTATATAATAGGTAGTTTTTCTACTTAATTAGTTTATTTATAATTTATATAGCATTATAAATATTACTCAATTTTCTAATTTTAATATTTAATTTGTCCATCTATCTAAAGGTAAAATACTATATTAAGCTTATAGTTCAATCCTATTAATAATATTAGGCTTTACTAGAATTTGAATACAAATAGTTATTCTCTATTAGATATAATTTCTATTAGTAGTCTATATATAGCAACTATATACTAGAAGAAAAGGTAGGCAAATTAATCTTCATTTATTACTTTATTATAAGGAAGGTAATAGGCTGCTTTTGTAAAGTAGTTAATAATAATAAAAATACTATTATAGTATACTCCTATAATAGGGTCTACTAATAAGGGAAGGTTAATAATAAAGTCTATTATGATTAAGTCCTATAGTCATTATATAATAGGGGATAATTATAATAATCTATATAGTTTGTATCTTGGTTTTTTAGAGTGTTAATATAGATTGTATTCCTTATATACTTATTCAACTTTCTTTTTCATCTTATTAAAGGAAAATATCTATTTAATTTATTTAAAGGTTTTATTAATGCCTTTATAGCTATATAAGGGATATTTATAAATATCCTTTATTAACTCCATTTAATATTCTTCTAGTACTTATAAGTAATTTATTTTTCTTCTTTTAGAAGTATTAGATTATATTTTTTAATTTTCCTTAATAGTAGATTATTTTATTTTATTTATTATATTAGTATTTCCATGGTAGTGGTTCTAGTTATATATAGTAATTCTCCTACTTTTATAGTAGTAATTATTTTCTTTATTTCTATTATTATTCTATTGATTAGGGCTTGTTCTAGTTCTCTATTAGTATTATAGATTAATAGTTTTTTTATATTTTTGGTTTTTCTATATTATAATTAGATTAGCAGTTAATTATATTAGTATAGCTATTTTCAGTTCCTTTAATATAAATAATTTAATAATTAAATTTAGATAAATATTCTATATATTATAATTGCCTTTTATTAAGTTTTTAAGTAATTATAAAGTAAGTAATATTTTTATAGTTAGTATATATTATAATTTTATAATTACTTTTTAAAAGATATTATTAAAATTCTTTAAAAGTATTAATAATAGTAAGGAATTCTTTATTATAAATAAAGTAGTTTAGCTTAAGGCTATATAGCTTATACAAGTAGAATGCTATAGGATATAGGTTTCCTTGTTTATCTTATTATCCGATCTGGGCCCCTAGGGCGAAGTCTAATATATCAGTTTTTAATTTTATAGGTTTATTAGGGTTAAATATTATAAGGATAGATTCTTCTAAAATAGTATTTTTTATAACTTTAAATGATTATTATGCTTTATTTTCTTATTAAAAGGTAATTTTTTTTTAATTAGTTTTATTATACTTAAGGTGATTTTATTAAATCCTTTAATAAATCTTTAGTAATAATTAGTAAATCTAAGAAAGGCTTATACTTTCTTTATATTAGTAGGTTTTTTTAATTTTTTACTATAGTAACTTTCTTTAGGTCTATATGAATTTTATTAAGGCTAATAATATATTCTAGAAATTCTACTTCTTAAATATAGAATTTACTTTTTTCTAGTTTAATTAGGAGTTTGGCGTCTTAGAGGGCTTTTAAGACCTTATGAATGTATTCTTTATATTCTTCTTTATTTTTGGAGAAAATAAGGATATTATCTAGATAGTAGATAATAAAGATATCTAAGTATTTTTATAATATATTAATTATTATTTACTAAAATAATACTAGTATATTTATAAGTCTAAAAGGTATAACTAGGTATTTAAATAATCTAAATTTAATTTAGAAAGTGGTTTTCTATTTATATCCTTCTTTAATATAAATAAGATTATATATTCCTTTAAGATTTAGTGTAGTAAAGATATTGGCTCTATAAAGATGATCCTTTATTTCATTAATCAATAGTAGTAGAGTGCAATCTTTAATAGTGATATTATTGAGCTATTAGTAGTCTACAATAAAGTATAGCTTCCCATTTTTCTTAGGCACAAACATGATAGGGTAATTAGCTTTAGAGTTCAAAATATAAATATATCCCTTTTTAAGTATATCTTAAATATATTCCTTTAAGATATTAAGTTTAATTTAATTAAGATTATAAATAAGGTAAAATTAAGTATTAAATCTATCTTTAAAGATGATTTTATAATCCCACTAGTTAAACTTAAGTAATCTAGTATCTAGTTCTTCTATAAAGAGCTTTTTATAGATTTAGTATTATAAGGGTATATTATATAGTCTATCTATTTTTACTTTAGCCTTTATTTTTTAAGGCTTTTATTAATTTATTAAAACTATATTCTAAAGCAAGTAATTATTTATTATTTTTACCTTTTCTAATTATTCTTATATTTATGTTTTATTCCTTTAGATAGCAAAGATTCTCCTTCGCTTATACCTCCTACTTAGTTAGAGCTAGAAGTTTAAGATCTTTTATTATATTTTATAAAAATATTATTAGTTGTATTATATTTCTTAGGTATTTGTACCTAACTAATATGCTAGTAAATATTAGGATTGTATTGGTATAACTATAGATACCTTAAGATTAGGTTATATTATCTAATATTAATAATATTAAAGGTTATTCCTTAGTTCTTTCCTTTAATAAAGACTTTTAAATAATTAATCTTCTTATTTATAATATTATTATTATATCTAAAGAGTATTCCTTCTATATTAATAATTTTATATAGATTGACTTTTATTATCTATAATAGCTAAAGTTTATTAATTACTTAAGAATTTATATAATTTCACTTAGCTCTACTATTTACTATAATATTATATTACTTTCCTTTAATTCTTACTTTTATTTTTAATTATTATTAAAGTTGCTCTTTAATTATAGAATATAAAGCTTTTTTAAGGAGTTCTTTTAATAACTCTAAAGATTATTACCCTAGTTGCTTCTACTACTCTTCTACAAGAGGCTTTATTTATTTTTTAATTTTATTTAATACTAGGCTATTATTTTATTTATTATATAAATATTATATTTAGGGTCTTAATATTTATTCTAAAGTAGCTCACTATAATCAAGGAACTTAAGCTTACCTAATTTTAATATAATAAACTAATAGTAGGGGTTTCTTTCTATTACTTTATATTAATTAAAGTATCTTCTATAAATATAATAAATAACTATATCTTCTACCCTAATAGAAAAGTATACTATATATTACTTTTATTCTATATATTAAAAGTAATTGTAGTTGTAGTAATTTATTTATAAGATATTCTTATATTCTTTATATACTATATTTAGTCTAGGGTCATCCTCCTTATATTGGATAGGTTGGGGGTTGTGGTTTTCTAGTTACTATTTGTTTTATGTAAGTAGAAAGACTTTATCTCTATCCTATAAGGGTTCCCTAACTTATTAGGCTATTCTTTTGATATTAGTGTTATGACCCATGACACGCCTAGGCGGTCTACGACGGCAGAACTAATACCTACCTACCCTATAGCCCCACATCAACCAATAAGGAAGCGCTTATTTGCAATTACCTATAATGTTGGTGATTATCCTGTGATTACCTATTTGATTACTAATACTTAGATAGAACTAATATAGTGAGCGCCTACTATGATAATAGTATATAGATAGGTTAGAATCTGCCCTTATAGCCAATATTAACTAGCTTTTAATATAATTTGATTACCTTAATTATAATTAATTATTATTTAATATAATATTTTTATTATTTTATTTATTATAATACACCTAACTATTCTACTAATAATAAATCCTTTATTTTAATTAGTTTATTAAATTAGAAATTAATTAAACTATTATATATTAAAAGCTCTTATTCAATTAATTACCTATATTAATAATTAAACAATAATAATATCTAGAAAGAACCCTGCTACCATTACTTCTTCTAATAACATTAAGTTAACTATAGAATTATAATAGATCAAAAAGAAACTTGTAGATATATAAGTATAATTTAAAGCAGAAAAAGCTAGAACCACCACGATTAAAGGAAATAAGGGTAAAGATATTAATGAAATTCTAAGACCCCCAGTCCCAGAACCCTTCCTAGGAAAGGCTGTCGATATAGTCCCCTTCCTTACCCAAATAAAGGGATACTTCTGCTTCTTCCTAATGTGACTTGCAACCCCTGAAGCCTAGGTACTATATATTAAAATCCTCCTCCAAGGAGATGTAGGAGTATGGTTTGAACCTATTATGAGAGACTATCTAGAAAATAAGAATAATATTGATTAAAATAAAGAGATTTAAGAGATTTTTAGAGATTAGGAATATTTTGAAATTGCTATTAAAAATAATTTTAGTATAATTAATATAAAATAATAAACTATAAACTAATTATATAAACTTAAATAAATAAAATCTTATAATTAATATTTAATTAAGTTTAAAAGAATTATAGTATAAATAGTCTAAGATAATAATATATTAATGAAACTCTATTATAAAGGCCTAAAGAGTAAAGTTAAGAATAAAATCTATAAAGAAGACTAATTAGAGAAATTCTTAAAATATATTAAAAGTACTATTAAAATTAATAAAAGATAATTTAATTAATATAAAGAATATACCTAAGATAATAAAAATCTATATATCCTAAATAAAGGAAAAACCTAAAATAAGTAATAAAGCACTATATATAGGACTTATTTAAGATTAATAGAACTTAACACCACCTAAAAGTATAATAAAAGTAAGATTATCTACTTTAATTATAGAAAAAAGGATATAAATCCTTTAAATGCTGCTCCTTAAAAATAGAAAATTAGTTCAAACCTATACTAGAAGGATAGAAATAACTTAATACTATAAAAACTTAATAGACCCTAATACTAGAAGAAAAAGAGAATATTATAGGAAAAGTTATTCTTGCTATTATTAAGAAATATAAACTAATTACTATAATTAAGCAATATATAGAAAACCATAAATTACATAAAGTAAAACTTACTCTATAATAAAAAATCAATAAAGCCATCTAAAAAGCATAATTAATCTAATAAGAAGGCTAGTCCTGCCTTCCTTATAAATGGTTAGAATAAGCTAAGAAGATAGGAATCCTTATATCCATCCTAGATATATATACTAATAAAGTACTAATATAATAGAATACCTACACTTATAATAAAAATGGAAATAGAAAATAGATAATTAATATTAAAAGAATAGCCTAATAAGTTAAGGAACCCTTATAAGATGGAGATAAAGTCTTCTTACTTATATAAAACAAATGGCAATCAAGAAATCGCAACCCCTAACCTATCTAATATAAAGAGAATGACCCTAAACTAAATATAGTATATAAAGAATATAAAAATATCTTATAAATAAGCTGCTATAATTATGACTGCTTTTAATATATAGAACAAAAGTAGTATATAGTATGCTTTTCTATTAGAGTAGAAGATATAGTTATTTACCATGCTTATAGGAGATACTTTAACTAATACAAAGTAATAGAAAGAAACCTCTACTATTAGTTTATTATATTAGAATTAGATAAGCCTAAGTTCCCTAATTATAATAAGCTATCTTAGAATGAATACTAAGATCTTAAATGTAATATCTATATAATAAATAAAGTAATAGCCTGGTATTGAATAAAATTAAAAAATAAGTAAAGCCCCCTGTAGAAGAGTAGTAGGAGCGGCTAGAGCAATAATCTTTAAAGTTATTAAAAGAACTTCTTAAAAAGCTTTATATTTTATAATTAAAGAGCAATTTTAATAATAATTAGAAATAAAAGTAAGGATTAAAGGAAAGTAGTATAATATTATAATAGATAGTGGAGCTAAGTAAAACTATATAAATCCTTAAGTAATTAATAAACTTTAATTACTATAAATAATAAAAGTTAATCTATATAAAATTATTAATATAGAAGGAATACCTTTTAGATATAATAATAGTATTATAAATAAGAAGATTAATTATCTAAAAGTCTTTATTAAAAGAAAGAACTAAAAAATAACCTTTAATATTATTAATATTGGATAATACAACCTAGTCTTAAGGTATCTATAATTATATTAATATAATCTTAATATCTACTAGCATACTAGCCAGGTGCAAATACCTGAGGAGTATAATGCAGCTAGCGATATTTTCACAAAATATAATAAAAGATCTTAAACTCCTAGCCTTAACCAAGCAGAAGGTATAAGTAAAGGAGAATCTTTACTATTTAAAAGAATAAAATATAAATATAAAAATAATTAGAAAAGGTAAAGATAATAAATAATTACCTACCTTAGAATATAATTCTAATAAATCAATAAAAGCCTTAAAGAAATAAAGGCTAAAGTAAAAATAGATAGATTATATAATATACCTTTATAGTACTAAATCTATAAAAAGCTCTTTGTAAAAGAACTAGACACTAGACTACCTGAGTTTAGCTAGTGGGATCATGAAATTGTCCTTAAAGACAGATCCAACACCTGATTTTACCCTATTTATAATCTTAATTAAATCGAGCTTAATACCTTGAAGGAATATATCCAAGATATGTTTAAAAAGGGATATATCTGTATTTTGAACTCTGAAGTTGGTTACCCTGTTATATTTATATCTAAGAAAAATGGGAAGCTATACCTTATTGTAGATTATTAATAGCTTAATAATATTATTATTAAAGATTATACTTTATTACTATTAATTAATAAAATAAAAGATTGCCTTTATAGAGCTAATATCTTTATTATATTAGATCTTAAAGGAGTATATAATCTTATTTATATTAAAGAAGGATATAAATAGAAAACCGCTTTCTAAACTAAGTTTGGATTATTTAAATACCTAGTTATACCTTTTAGACTTATAAATATACTGGCATCATTTTAGCAAATAATAACCAATGTATTATAAGAACACTTAAATATCTTTATTATCTATTATTTAGATAATATCCTTATTTTCTCTAAAAATAAAGAAGAATATAAAGAATATATTTATAAGGTCTTAAAAGCCCTCCAAGATACCAAACTCTTAATTAAATTAGAAAAAAACAAGTTCCATATTTAAGAAGTAGAATTTCTAGGATATATTATTAACCCTAATAAAATTCGCATAGACCTAAAGAAAGTTACTATAGTAAAAGATTGGAAAAAACCTACTAATATAAAGAAAGTATAAGCCTTCCTTAGATTTACTAACTATTACTAAAGATTTATTAAAGGATTTAATAAAATCACCTTAAGTATAATAGAACTAATTAAGAAAGGAATTACCTTTTAATAAAAAAATAAAGCACAATAATTATTCGAAGCTATAAAAAATACTATTTTAGAAGAACCTATCCTTACAATGTTTAACCCTAATAAACCTATAAAGCTAGAAACTAATATATTAGACTTCACCCTAGGGGCCTAGATCAAATAATAAGATAAACAAGGAAACTTATATCCTATAGCATTCTACTTATATAAGCTATATAGCCTTAAGCTAAACTACTCTATCTATAATAAAGAATTCCTTACTATTATTAATACTTTTAAAGAATTCTAATAATATCTTTTAAAAAGCAATTACAAAATCATAATATATATTAACTATAAAAACATTACTTACTTTATAATCACTTAAAAACTTAGTAAAAGGTAACTACAATATATAGAATATCTATCCAAATTTAACTATTAAATCGTTTATATTAAAAGAATTAAAAACGGCCGTGCTGATACAATCAACTGCCAACCTAACTATAACATAGAAAAACCAAAAATATAAGAAAAACTATTAATCTATAATACCAATGGAGAACTAGAATAAGCCCCAATCAATAGAATGATAATAAAAATAAAGAAAATAATCACTACTATAAGAGTAAAAGGATTATTATATATAATTAAAACTATTACTATGGAAATACTAATATAATAAGTAGAATAAGGTAATCTATTATTAAGGAAAATTAAAGAATATAATCTAGCACTTTTAGAAGAAGAAAAAACGGACTACCTATAAGTGCTAGAAGAATACTAAATAAAGTTAATAAAGGATATTTATAAATATTCTTTATATAACTACAAAGATATTAATAAAACCCTTAAATAAGTTAAATAGATATTTTCCTTTAATAAGATAAAAAAGAAAGTTGAATAAGTATATAAAGAATGTAGCCTATATTAATACTTTAAAAAACCAAGACACAAACTATATAGATTATTATAACTATCCTCTATCATACAATAACTATAAAACTTAATTATAATAGACTTTATTACTAACCTTCCTTTATTAATAGACCTTACTATAGAAGTATATTATAATAATATTTTTATTATTATCAACTACTTTACAAAAGCAGTCTATTACCTTCTTTATAATAAAACAATAAATAAAAACTAATTCACCTATCTTTTCTTCTAGTATATAATTATTATATATAGATTGCTAATAGAAATTATATCTAATAGAGAATAACCATTTACATCTAAATTCTAGTAAAGCCTAATATTATTAATAGGACTAAACCACAAGCTTAGTATAGCATTTTACCCCTAGACAGATAAATAAACTAAATATTAAAACTAGAAAATTAAGCAATACCTATAATACTATATAAATTATAAACAAACTAATTAAGTAAAAAAACTACCTATTATACAATTAATATATAATATATCCTATAATTATAATATTAAAATAATATTAGCAAAAGCCAATTTTAGCTTTATATTAGACGCTTACTAAGCCTTCTTAGAAGGCATAATCCAAGTAAAAGCAATAATTAAGTTAGATAATCTAAAAAAACTATATAAGGAAATGAAAACTGAACTTAAATTTGTCTATAATATTATAAAAAGATATTATAATCTAAAAAGGCTAAAGGGATTAATCTTTTTAGAGGGAGATATAGTTTACTTAATAATAAAAAATCTTATAATAAAAAGACAAAATAAGAAAATCGACTTTATATAGATTAGGCTATATCTAATAAAAAGAAAAATATTAGAAAATAATTACAAACTTGATCTTCTTAATAATATTAAGGTATATTCTATCTTTTATATTTCTCTTTTTAAATCTAGCGATAGTATCTAAGTTAATATAGAACTAGTATATAAACTATAGATAGAAAACCTTAAAGACTAATAGAAAGTTAAAAAGATCTTATAAAGAAAAAAAAGATAGAAAATTTGAAATTAAATGGAAAGGTTATAAAGAAATAATATAGGAATCTACAAAATATCTTATATATTACTTAAAGTTACTAGAAGCATTCTTAAGAATATAATATTAAGTAAACTATTAAGATTAATAGTATTTTAATTAATAATATCTACTACCCTTAAAGATTATACCTAAATAATAGCTCCTAACTCTATTTAATCTACCTCTTCCAATTTATTTAAAGAAGAAAGCTTATAATATACTATCTTTATACTTTTTATTTTAAATTAATATTTTTAATAATAAAGATAGGATAAATAATTTAAGGATTTCTAAATCTTAGCCTAAGTTATAAGTATCTCTACTTATATATAAAGGAACTTCTTCTTAGTAATCTCTTCCTTTATATTTAAATGATTGGACTCCTGATTTATCTAGTTTATTATAAAAGTTAGTAATTAATTATATTTATTATTATAAAATAATATATATATAGCTAAAGATATCTCTAAAGTATTATAGATCTTATTATAATAAATGCACTTACTATAATAATTACTAGAATCCGGTAATATCTTATATTGTAAACCCTTAGAGGAATAGAATGAATATAGTATAATTTCAAAATCTATTGAGTTAATAAGCTGAGCTTGGGCCTTAGCATAAAGATATTGTTTGGAATTACTTGGATTATGAGGTATAATTAGAAAAGATTTTAAAGGTTAAAAATAGGGAACTTATATATAAGGTTGAACTAATAAGCCTTGAGGATAAGATTAATAGAGGGAGGACATTGTGTTATAACCTATGATATGCCTAGGCGGTCTACAATAGTAGAACTAATATCTATTTATCCTATAGCCCTATACTAATTAATAAGAAAGTATTTACTTATAATTATCTATAATATTAATAATTATCTTATAATCACTTACCTAATTATCAACATTTAAATAGAACTAATATAATAAGTGCCTATTATAATAATAGTATATAGATAGATTAGAATCTGCCCTTATAGCTAATACTAACTAGCTTTTAATATAACTTAATTACTTTAATTGCAATTGACTATTATCTAATGTAATATTTCTATTGCTCTATTTACTATAACACGCCTAACCATCCTGCTAATAATAAACCCTTTATTCTGATTGGTTTATCAAGTTAGGAATTGACCAGACCGTTACAATTAGTTATCTATTTCCTATTTCCATTTTTATTATAAATATAGGTATTCTACTATATTAGTACTTTATTAGTATATATATCTAGAATAGATGTAGGGATTCCTATCTTCTTAGCTTATTCTAATCATTTATAAGGAAAGTAGGATTAGCCTTTTTATTAGATTAATTATGCTTTTTAGATAACTTTATTAATTTCTTATTATAAAGTAAGTTTTACCTTATATAACTTATGGTTTTCTATATATTACTTAACTATAGTAATTGGTTTATATTTCTTAATAATAGTAAGAATAACTTTTCCTATAATATCCTTTTTTCCTTCTAGTACTAGGGTCTATTAAGTTTTTATAGTATTAAGTTATTTCTATCCTTCTAATATAAGTTTAAACTAATTTCCTATTTTCAAGGAGCAGCATTTAAAGGATTTATATCTTTTTTTCCATAATTAAAGCAGGTAACCTTACTTTTATTATACCTTTAGGTAGTATTAAGTTCCATTGGTCCTGAATGAGTCCTATATATAGTACTTTATTACTTATTCTAGATTTTTCCTTTATTTAAAATATATAGGTTTTTATTATCTTAGATATATTCTTTATATTAATTGAATTATCTTTTATTAATCTTAATAGCACTTTTAATATACTTTAAGAGTTTCTTTAATTAATCTTTCTTATAGATTTTATCCTTGACTTTGCTCTTTAGGCCTTTATAATAAAGTTCTATTAATATATTATTATCTTAGGCTATTTATATTATAATTCTTTTAAACTTAGCTAAATACTAGTTATAAGATTTTATTTATTTAAATTTATATAATTAATTTATAGCTTATTATTTTATATTAATTATACTAAAATTATCTTTAATAGTAGTTTTGAAATATTCCTAGTCTCTAAAAATCTCTTAGATCTCTTTATTTTAATTAATATTATCCTCATTTTCCAAATAGTCTCTTATAATAGATTCAAACTATACTCCTATATCTCCTTAAAGAAGGATTTTAGTATATAATACCTAAGCTTCAAAGATTACAAGTTACATTAAGAAGAAGCAAAAGTATCCCTTTATTCAAGTAAGGAAGGGGACTATATTAGTAGCCTTTCCTAAAAAGGGTTCTAGGACCAGGGGTCTCAGAATTTCACTAATATCTTTACTTTTATTTCCTTTAATTATAATAATTCTAGCTTTTTTTACTTTAAATTATATTTGTACATCTATAAGTTTCTTTTTAATCTATTATAGTTCCATAGTCAACTTAGTATTACTAGAAGGAGTAATAATAGCAAGATTCTTTTTAGATATTATTATTACTCAATTATTAATATAAATAACTAATTAAATAAGAGCTTTTAATATATAATAATCTAATCAATTCCTAACTTAATAAATCAATTAGAATGAAAGGTTTATTATTAACAGGATAATTAAGTGCATTATAGTAAATAAAGCAATAGAAGTATTATATTAGGTAATAATTAATTACAATTAAGATAACTAAATTATATTAAAAGCTAATTAGTATTAGCCATAAGGGTAGATTCTAATCTATCTATATACTATTATTATAGTAGGCACTTACTATATTAATTCTATCTAAATATTAGTAATTAGGTAAGTAATCACAGGGTAATCACCAACATTATAGGTAATCGCAAGTAAGCGCTTCCTTATTAGTTGGTATAAGGCTATAGGGTAGGTAGATGTTAGTTCTGCCGTCGTAGACCGCCTAGGCGTGTCATGGGTCATAACAATAAATCCCCTACCTTAAGCTATTAAAGCTCTAATATTATTAATAATATTCTAATTATATTAATAATTATAAGTATAGTAGAAGGTAATGGCTCTAATATTAATAATATATTATTATAAATTATAATTACTTAAGCTTTTTTAAAAGCTATTGTTTTTTTAAATAAAACTAAGTCTTATTATAAGTTATTAATATTGATACTTTTCTTAAAGCCTAGGCTCCCCTTTAACTACCTTTTTCTTTATAAAACTAAAGGATTAAATAGTCTTTTTAAAGTATTTATATCTGGCTTAATTAGGCTTTTAATTTAGTATTAAAAGGGATTAATTTTATAAGGTTTAATAGGCTTATTGGCTTTTAGCTTTTTTTAAATTATATAATAGTATAGTATATTATTAATAGTTATAATAGAGCAACTAGGGTATGGCTGCTCTAGCCCTTTAGGCCTTTACTTAATGGTTTTTAATTTAATATAAATAAGCTTTATTATATTAAAAGAAATATAATTATAAATATAAGTAAATATAAATTATATTATAAATAAGGATATTTTATATCTCTATTAGGCCTATAATACTCAAATATTAGTAAACTAATTGATCTAAAAGAGCTCTAGCTTTATAAAGATAGTTGCTAAATTACCTATACTAGTTATAATAATCCTCTTAATAATAATATAAAGTGACTCTATAATAGAGATTATAAAGAAGCTAAAATAATAGTAATAATTAATATAATATTAAACTATCTTCTCTTTTTATAAATTAATTTATATTTTAAGGGTATATATGATAGCTGGGGGTAGATAAGGCCCTCTTTTAAAGGCAGTAAGATTCTTTTTATAATTGGTAAGTGTGTTGCTATTTATGAGTGTGTCCTAAGCTTTAAGGAATGCCTTGAAGGTCGGGGCCTTTGTTACAATATCTGTCTCTGGGTTTTTAATTACTTTAAGGAAATGTAGTATGTATTAAGCTAGAATGTTGATATTGATATATTAATAGTATAGGAAATAAGATATTTTATTAAGGGTTAGGTTCTTTGCTATTATCTTTATTAGGGTAAGTTTATAGTTGGTGATAATAGCTTAGGGCAGTAGTATTTTGAACTTGGTGGTAAGTTGTTAAAGTTAGTTTAATATTTAAATAAATTGTATTTTTTTTGTTATTAAGGAAAATTGTAGTTATTTGGAAGGTCTATTTTAGTAATGTTAATTTATATATATTAAAAAGTAATATATTAAAGTAGTTAATTTTATATATATTATTATAGATTAATAGTTTATAATGCTAGCTATAAAGTCTTACTTTGTTTAAAGGAGTAATAAAAAGATATTTAATATAATCTTTATTATTTTAATATTTTAAAAAGAAATAATTATTTTTATTTTTTAATTAAATAATAAGTTATTTAATTAATATTTAGTTAGTAAGTTTTTTAATATAATATTATATAAGTAGATTATAAAGATTATAGTAGATAATAAAGAAAGCTTCTTTATTTATTTTATTATAAATTTTTAAAAGAATTATAATAAATTAAGATTTAATATTCTAGGATTTAATAATATTATCTTTAAATTTTAAAATAGTTTTTTTTTAATATTATAAAGTATTAAGAATATTAAATAAGATATAATTATAAAAATAGCTTTTATTATTAAATTATTAAATAATTTAATAATTATTTAATTATAATAATAATACTAAATAATATAAATATTTTAATATTTAATTATTATTTAAATATTACTTTAATATATATATTAATTTTTTTTATTAATTTTAAAATACCTTTTTAAATATTATAATATAATATAAATTAAATTAAAAATATTTAATTACTTTTAATAAATAATAAAAATAATTAATTCCTTCTTAATAATAATTTCAATTATCTTTTAAACCTTATTAAAAAAAAAATTTTTAACTTAAAAATACCTCTATTATCACCAAAAACTTCAAAAATAATAAACACATTATATATATATTAAACACATTAAAATAAAAGGCAAAAATATCACATATAAACAAAAGCTATCTTAGATTGCATAGTAAATTATATATATACACCAACATCGGATATCACAGACCCACTAGTAACTCTCAGCCACTGCGAGGATGCTAGTTAGCCAAATGGGGATGCTAAATAGGAAGTTCCCTACTTTATTGAGGATGGCCGGAAATGATGCGCGGCCAGCCACGAGTTTGGAGCATGCTTATGCTATATAATTCTGCCATAATTTTATACCCGAATGAATCACGGACCAAGTTACCGTAAAATGCCACGGTGTAATACAGGCACCTGTAAATAACATCGAGAATAAGCGTTGCCACCAATTTGCGTATTGCCTAATTGTTCGACTGGGGTTACACTGGAGAACGGGGGCTGATCCGGTTTAGGACCCCTCCGTAACCAAACAAGGGTCTCCAGAGTCCCTAGCGCAAATGAAACCCTTGAATAGGTTGAAGGCAGGACTCGAGCGTTTTACCGTAGATTCCTGCTTCAGTGAGAGGCGGACTTGAAACTGTTGGCTGCAATAGGTGTGGCAGTGTTAGGTGTTTTGTTTTAGGGGCAGGGAGGAACAGTGGCTGCTCTGTACACATGCAATTCTAGACGCACGGGAATAAAACCCTCATACCTCATCACCCCTTTAAAATGGCTGGATATATTTTCTGCAAGATCTACCTGTCAATGTGTGGGTAGTCAACTGCCGTCCCAGCTCCTCGTCTGTTTCTTTCCCCACACATTCGCCATGAACTCGACGTCGAACTACCCTCCAGGCACAAAATTCTGGGAGACTCCTGACTGGGCGGGTGGAACACAGGCCAAACTCAACATTGCCTTGATTGTCATCTCAGGATGCTTCTTGGCGACACGCCTATATGTTCGAGGCTTCATGACCAAATCGCTTGGCGTGGATGATTTCGTGGCATCTTTAGCATTTTGCGTCATCACAGCCCAGTCTGGGTTCAATATTCACCTCAAGGACTGCGGTGCCGGAGCTCACATGGATTTGATCCCCGAGTCGCTTCTTTTGAAGTTCTTCGAGGTAAGACGTACATGCAAGTAGTCCGCTTATGTTCAACTAACTTTGGATTTGCAATAACAGGGGATACAAAACCTGAACCTCTTATACTTTTGGGGTGTTGGCCTTGATCGACTGGCCGTCCTCGCTTTCCTCCCACGATTGCATAAAGACAAGACTTTTCTTGTCCTCGTTTATCTTGTGTCTGGCATGGTGCTTGTTTCCACCATTGTATGCTTTTTTATTCGACTTTTTCACTGTAGTCCGGTACAAGATGGCTGGCTCCCCCCGCTGCCTGATCTGAATTGCCTCCCACAATCTAGTATGGACATGATGATGACTGGCCATGGTGTTCTTGGCATCATCTTCGATATCATGGTGATGGCACTTCCGATATGGGTCATATACAAGAAGATGTTGTGGTCACGAAAGACATTCCAAGTCATTGCAGTCTTCAGCGTGGGGATTTTTGTTGTCATCACTGGCATTATTCGCCTGTACTACATTCGATCCATGGACTGGGGGACTGACTCGTGAGTTTGGCATATTATCTAGCCGTGTTAAACGCTCACATTTGAGACAGGACATTTAAAATGGCTACTATTGGGGTGTGGACTGATCTGGAGTCCCATGTTGGCTTCTGGTGTGGTTGCTTCCCTTCTCTCCAGCCCATTATCCGAACCGTCGCGTTCAAGCTCGGGTTACGAAGCGCTCTCAACAGCTATCCCACGGGAAATCCCTCCAACAAGAGCAAAGGACTTAATTCAGCGGCAGCTATACGTTCCAGGAATGGCGGCTATCTCCGAAATGGGAGCGGAATTGATGTCGATGCAGACATAAGAGATGCAAATAGTAGCCAGGAAGGCATAGTGCCAAATGCTAACAATTATGAGATGAGTAAATATGGAGAGATCCGCAAAGATACGACTGTTACGATAAATGTCAAGACCTATGACTCAAAACAACACAAACGAGAAGAAAGCTGGGCAGACATTTGAATCAGGGAGAGTACAGTACCAGGGCACAACTTCAGATCCCGGGGAGATTTCCTTTGTCTTTATCACTACAGTGTGAGCCTTGCTAGCATAGGTGTACTGTTCCGTCGCATATTGTCCTAATTTGATACCCAATTTTGCCGTAACCGGCACCCACATCAGTTATTGCTCTTGTTGCGATGTTTCATGATATTAAATTGTGAATAAAAGCATCTTGCATATTCAAATTTCATGTAAATTGACAATCTGTATTATTAAATGAAATTTCGGAGTCTTACATTAATATCGTTCTAAAGGAATCTAAGGTAATGATGCCCATTCCTGGTAGAGATCCAAGCAGTGGACAACTTTTTGTATCCCAATCCTTCGAAAGAGTGCTTCAACTCCTTTACGAAATTGCCGGTCATAATTTCCGGATGACATTACTTGAAGCTCGTGGGATGTGTCAAAAACAAGTACCTCCTTTGCCCCATCAAGAACTTCATGTGGTATAATTGATTGACCATGAGCGTGGTCGAGATCTCCAGAGGCGGTGCTAATCACATATTTCCCCATTTCCAAGGATACACCCTTTGAGTCTTCTGGAAGTAAGTGCTGATATGTTTGCAAGGCATAAGCAATATCCAGTACATGACCAGCTCGTCCGGTAAAGGGTCCTTCAAAAGGGTTCGGCTATATTTCATATGTGTCAAAGTTAAACTCAAGCACAAATAGGAACCCGAGAGGGGGTATTAATAGGGATCCTACCTCATGAAAATGATAAACATGGATGTTATCGGTACTACTGGTAAGTGAGGCTGCTGCTACAACCGGCATATAAAACCTGATGTCCGAGGCGAGTTCGACCAGGCCTAGGTGAACACCAGCAGAGGAGTCAAACTCTTGGTCTAGCTGGTACGTTTGCACTATTTCTTCCACCTCGCTAAGGTTTAGATTATCGGCGAGTATACCTCTCAGCTTGGGATACCAATTTGGGCGATTGAGCATGGGGACCAAGGGTGTAGCCTAAAACTCGCGTCATGATGACCGTGTTAGCTAATCTTTCGTGAAATTGAGCGTAATAGAGGACTTGGCCGCAAGGGCTAATCAGATGATGGAAATTCTCGTACGTCTAATTCGCAGTCTCCGATGACTAAGGTTTTGCACCACTTCAAGCTACTTCGAAGTTGCTCTGCTGCATCATGCTGATTCTCGCTGATGTCTTGAAACCCCCCGCTCAAGGTTGGGTAGCAACGCATATTTTGTGGCAGGGAAATCAAACTCTCCCAAGGAATAGTTCGTAAATGCTTTGTTCTTTCAGAAACCGAGAGTTTGTCCAAATCCAAATATTGGAGAAGATCCCCATACATTCCCTTCGCACTTTCGACTGACTGTGGTTGACGGAGTCGTGGATTCCCCGCCATACAAATGGCACGTGTGAAAAGTGGCTCACCTCTTAAAATATGCATCCATGTAGAAACTGCGTTATGAGTTGATATTTAGCCACCGGAAAACCTTAACGCAATGGAGGGTATATTACTTGCGCCGGCAGACTCGCCCATTACTGTGACATTTTGAGGGTCGCCATTGAAACCAGAAATATGTTTTTGGATCTACCAATAATTAGAAATTCCAATTTCACTTTTAGACATTCATCTTGTCATTAAATATTTGGTCCAGAAAATTAACGTAGATTTAAATAGCTGGAGTAGGGTGCTTGAACAAGAAGAGCGACGAGGAGATTTTGTGTTGTGAAGCACTTACCCAACGCAGCGCATTAGTCTGATCAGTAAGGCCAAAATTTCCAACCGCAGCTGCTTCAGTCAACTCGTTTGATGTCAAGGAGCCAAGAAGGCCGAGTCGGTAGCTTTTCTTTGTAAGCAGATTGCTTATTCCTCCTCGATAAAAATACATACTTAATCCCGATACCAATAATTGGCTTGCCAATAGAGGCCGCCAGTTTCACCAGCTGTCGAATATCTGTGATATAAATTTAGCCATAATTCAAAGTAGCTTTCAATTCCCATACCATACTGTGGCCATGCGTTGCCACCAAGGAAGAACCCACCACTTGAGATACGCGTGTAAGCCGAGGTTGGACAGGATTGCCAAACTGGTTGGTTATCTTACCCATGGATGCTTAAACGACTTTTGTTAGCAAATAAATACACACCTCATTCCAACTATCTACTCACAAAACAAGTACAGGAATAGGTGTATTGGAAGACATTTTTGGCAATGTCAACACCAGATTCAGACACCTCATCTCGTCCAACTTAACCTCATGATCAACAGGAAGAGTCTTTTGAATGAGACCAAAGTCGAACTTGATGGTATCATTTGGTTGAGGGGCCATTGGGCCCCAATCAGTAGCATCGTACGGCCCTCCGTTGGCGACATGGTCCCGTAAATCGTCAACTACAACTGAATGCTGCCAGCGCTCAGGGATGGCCGCATAGAGAATATTACGAAACTGTAGCCCTCCTTCTGGTAATACAACTCCTTTGATAGGACCCAGTTGTGGGTGATCAAAGATAGCGTCTTCTGGCATTTTTTGGGAATAAAAAACAAAGGAGGAGAAGAATTCGTCCCTCTGATGCGTAGTGAGGGATGCTGGATGAGGGAGACTGGCTTTTATAGTTTTACCCCACACCAATGATAGTTCAAGTGACATTTCCACAGACAAGTGTGCATGGATTTAATGTTTTCTCATGAAGTTATATACTAAAATTCTAAACTTCGGGAAGATGGCTCCTATGTCCTCTCGCAAAATATTTTCAGGCCGATTTCGCGCCTTGAATCGATAAATCGACGTGTGACTGCCTATAAAATTACTATGTGATACTGCAATAAATGTAATAAAATATTAGTTCAATTCTTGGCGGCTCTCTGATCAGCTGCATCATGGAAGTTAGATTGCTTCCAAGTTTTAGGCTAAGAGGTTTGTCTACCCCACTAAGAGGATCCCCCTATGTGAATTAATTCTGAATATGACAGTGTAACCGTACCGGATTCAAGCCGAATTAAGCCCGTGAAATGGTGGGGGGAACATTTCAAAAATAATAACTAAGCATCCCCCATCAAGAGAGCCAACTAGTCTCATCCCTCGGCTTTCCCCCACACCCCACCACTGAAGTTGTCTTGGCGTCATCACCAGACCGGTGGCGCGTTAACCATACTGAAGCCGCTTTTTGGAACATTGGTGAACATTTAATCGAAAAAATAAATAATAAGAGCATTTAAGCATTCACCCTGCGACATATCTACATCAGATTCACCTATTCTGCTGAGATCAGGCTTCAAGATGGTTCAAATTCAGGAAGATGTGATCCCCTTTCGGCCGGCTGCAGCCATTCTTCGGGAAAGGCTAGCCGACAAAGACAAGCTTATCCTGTGTCCTGGTGTTTACGACGGCTTCACTGCCCGCATTGCGCTGGATGCTGGTTTCGACACTCTGTACATGACTGGAGCGGGAACGGCTGCCTCTGTACTAGGCCAACCTGACCTAGCCATAGTGACGCTGCCAGAGATGGCAGGCAATGCCGGAATGATTGCATCTCTTGATCGCAATGTTCCAGTCATCGCAGATGCAGACACAGGATTCGGGAGCTCTCTCTCGATTGCCCGCGCTGTTCAGACATACATCCAATTAAATATCGCCGCCATGCATATTGAAGATCAGACATTCAACAAACGCTGTGGCCATCTTCGCAACAAGGAACTAGTTTCGTTAGACGAGTACCTGGTGCGCATTCGAGCTGCGTCTTACGCGCGGCAGCAGTCTGGACGAGATATTGTCATCATAGCTCGCACAGACTCTCTTCAATCCCTTGGTCTTGAGGAAGCGATACGTCGGCTCAAGGCAGCTGGGGAGGCTGGAGCTGATGTGGCGTTTCTCGAAGGAATCTTGACGAAGGACCAATGTGCCCAGGCGTGTCAAGAGCTTGCTCCAATGCCATGCCTGCTAAATATTGTTGGAGGAGGTGTTACACCAGCAATGGATGCAGCGGAAGCCAAAAGGCTTGGTTTCAGGATTGTGATCTGGCCAATTCTGTCTCTGACATATGCGTTCAACAGTGTGAAGAGTGCGATGCGGGAATTGAGAGAGAAAGGATTTGTAGAGCCCACACCAAATGGAGAAGGAGGCATCAAAGAGATATTTGAAGTCTGTGGTATTGAGCAGGCAGCCGCTTTTGATCGTGCAGCAGGAGGATCATCATTGAAAGGTGGATTTTTTCACTAGTGTGAACAAGGCAGTAAACTGAAGAGAACCTCGCATGTTGATTAATTGGTTGTTCAAGATAGTTAATTGAGTGGTGCTCCTTAAGAGAAAAAAAAAGAGAACATCGGTCTATTCATCTAAAACTGAGATTTCTATTGACACCTTGGTTCCGTTCTAAAAGGTTTGCAAAGGGTGGGATAGGAAGAGCAAGACGGAGCTGTGCCGTAAGTGAGAGTTTAATTTCGAGGCGTAATTCTTCTAAAATCTGCTTCTTGGTATCTACCAGGCCCAGGTCCCTGTTTTAATTAAAAACTGAAAAAGAAGAAATTGAGAGCTCTCGAGTTAGCAGGGCAAAATAGACCTAGATTTCTGAGTTGTCACGCGAAGTTCTAAATGCGATGCTGATACGGTACATAATTTCAGATAACACACTGACTTCGTTTTCCAAGTGTCTTATATTTAAGAACAGCACTCAATAATCAGAAGTGGGGACAAAATGGTCCCTCGCTACATGAAGCCTGACCCTGTGCAAGTCCTCCTCCCGAATAATGTCCTGTTGGGCAATATAATCCGCAATATTGCGCGATGCATCCAAATATCTCCCCGACATGAAGTCGAGCTTCCCAGCCGCCAGAGCAATGACCAACCCTGCAGCCAGCTCTGGAGTGTCCCAATGAGCATTCGCGAATGCCTTTTTGACCATTTCCGCAGACTGCACATCCTCTGGCGTGTCTGCTTCAACATAACTACTCTCTTTTCGCCCGCCGTCGAGAAAATCTTCAAAGTCTGTAACAAAACGCGTTCGCACTCGACCCGGATTGATTGCAAAGCAGCGGATGTTGTGTTGCTTAAAGTTTTCATGGTGCAGAATCTCGCATAAACGGACCATGCCGAGTTTTCCGACGGTGTAGCTACCCATGCCGTAATTACTATGGGCCCCGGCACTCGCGGTGAAGATGATGCAACCCGCTTTCTTTCGCTGCATGCTGGGAAGGGCAAAGCGACTAAAGTTGAAGGCACCTTGTAAGGAGATGGAGACTGTGTCCCACCATACCTTTGGATCACACTGCGCTGTGGGTAGCCACTGTGGCGGCCGTCCGGCATTCATGAGCAGCACGTCCACTCCTCCAAAATCGCGATCGATCTCGGCCATGACTTCCTCCACGCGTTTGGCGTCACAAACATCAAGGGCTACAGCCTTTGTGACTATATTTGGATTAATTGAATTGCAGGCTTTTGCTGTTTCCTGCACTTCGTTCAACTCGAGCGATATCAATGTGAGAGACCGTGGCGACCCATGTGCAAGGAACTTTGCACAGGCTTGTCCGATACCACGGCCAGCACCTGCGACGAGAACATTTTTCCCTTCAAGCGAATTTTTCAATTCTGGATTCTGACGAGGATCTGTTTCAAAATAGCAATCATGCTCTGTTCCGAGGAAGGCTGTCTGCGTTCGGGTGGCCATGGTGACTGAGGATGTGTTTCATTGAGTACTTTGTTTCCAAGTATCTTCACAGTGTTCATTTATATCACAAAACTAGCCACTTCTCAACTACTATGGTGCAGTACTGGACTCAGACGCCAAGAATCACACCCCATGGGGAATGTTATGTGGGGGCGGGGGTGTTGATTGAAGGGGAGTGAGGAACTCGGTTGTTGTGGGGGAGCATTTAGCCGGATGCCTTCCCTCTTGGACCTTTTTCTAACTTGTGGGGCATCTAAATTCCTATAAATGATAAACCCTTGCTATTCCCGCTCGAAAGTCATCATTTTCCTAGTCAGATTTCAGTACAAACCTCTACACCTATATTGAGTTTCATCTTGCAGATATGAGCCTCGGGCATAACGTTACCGAATGCAGAAGCAAAGCTTCGAATACGAGATCCACTACCTGTCGTCATAGGCTTAGAAATCAAAAATAGAGTAGTTGACAAGTGTTTTCTTATCCATAGGAGTGTATGAGCGAACTTAATTTAAATACGCGTACTTGTACTATTCTAAAACTAAATCTATTCATTGCTTTAATTATCGTATTGCACAAAGATTTCTAAAACAACGAACCAACATGGAGAACTTTGCCACCCCCCCATATCCTCTCGATGCGAGCGCGAACCTGAGACCTCATAAAATAAATGTTCCTGCCGAAGAACTCGAGAAGCTTAACCTGTTGTTGGACAACCTCCCCGTAGCCGACACAAACTGGGAGAATTCACAACAAGATGGTCGATTTGGCGTGACTCGAGATTGGCTGTTAGAAGCTGTGGATCAGTGGCGTCACAAATACAACTGGTTCGTATTTTAAAAGGCAGTTCAAAGATTTTCCGACACGGGCTGACGGTCATGCAGGCGAACTTGGGAAAATGAATTCAACAGTTTCCCTCAATTTCTGATCGATGTCAAAGACGATGATGGCCATGTATATACAGTTCGGTTTAACGCGCTATTCTCGAAAAAGCCCAAAGCAGTACCAATCATATTCCTTCATGGTTGGCCTGGATCAACTATGGAGTTTATCCCTATGCTCAAGCACATCCATGAGCAATTCCCCACCCCAGATGTTCTACCTTATCACATTATTGTTCCAGATTTGATTGGATTTGGCTTCTCCTCTCGACCGCCCTTGGACAAAGATTTCACTCATGAAGATGCTGCCAGAATTTATTCCAAAATGATGAACAATCTAGGATTTAACCTCCAGAACGGGGGATACGTGGCTCAGGGGGGTGATGTCGGGTCTATAGTGACACCGGTCATAGGGACCATTGATCCCGCATGTCGGCTTGTTCATGTGAACATGTTCTTCTTGCCACCACCCGCGGGGGTTGATGTCCAAGCGGATATCGCCGCCGGAGAGTATACACAAGACGAGGTAGAAGCTATAAAGCGTGGGGGACATTTCAGGTCAAATGGATTTGCATACGGGGCAATCCAAGGCACTCGACCTGCGACAGCTGGCCTGGCTATCGGAAGCAGCCCTGTGGGTTTACTCGCCTGGTAAGTAAAATCACCACTTCTAAGTCGAAGCCATCAAATGACATATTAATGAATATCTTCTACACCATCAGGATCGGTGAGAAATTGATCCAATGGTCTGATCCCAGCACGCAACCTTCCATGGAACATATCCTAACAAATGTTTCGTTCTATTGGTTCTCAAAATGCTATCCCACCTCGCTATGGATCTATAGATACGTCATAAATCCGAACCCGGAGAGAGCCTCTGCATGGGCCAATATGAAATGTCCACTTGGATACTCGTGGTTCAAGTATGAACTCAGTCATCCCCCTAAAAAATGGCGCGATAGCATTGAGGTGGCTAAATGGTTCCGGAGCCATGAAAGGGTGAGATAATCTGTCACACATTTCGTCCAATATCCAATCTAATACGGCATTAGGGTGGCCATTTTGCAGCGTTGGAACAACCCGTGGTCTTGTGGAAGGATGTCACCGACATAATTGCAGACTTTGACCTTTAAAGAAGAGGACACACAGGTGCTGAGAATCACTCACACTGGTGGGATTGAATAGCCTAGGCCAATTATATAATATCTAGTGCTGTAGCTTCTCAGAAAAAATTTTCAAAGTCTCGGATATTTTTTTCCCATCTGGTTTGAATTAGTTCCATTTGCCTAGCCATTTAATTGTAAATATGAGACTCACAATTCCAAAAGCCCGCGGTCGTTAAGCGACCGTAGAATTCCAACGGAATTTTCGCGCGGGGTCGATTTGTGCAATCAAATCCCTGTTCTGATAATAGCTGGAAGATTTCCTGAAAGATTTCGTCCAGCGTTTCATCTAGTTCCAAGCTTGCGCGAGATGTATTCGACGGAGCATCTTGGATTGACAGCCACCAGGCTAAAAGTAGTGCTACAATAGAAAAAGGTTTAGCAATAGCTCGACTCATGTCTATCGCGACCAAAGAAGGAATTTCTTCTAAGACTTACCTCCTTCACATGCGGTCACTAATGTATGACCGCCGCAAGAAAAAGCAGCTGTACGCTCCAAGTACGCGACGCCGACGCGAACTCGGCCCAGCCACGCGTTGGCGGCATACTTCACTGCCTTTCGCGTGTTTGATGTGATTGAAATCTCCGAGAAGTGCAAAATTGAATGCGGATCTGAGCCGAGTCTCTTCAATGTTGATATCTCCCTGCCCACGTAGAGATGATACCGGGCTGATCCAAGCAATGCGCCGCAATCCAACATCAAAGGATCTGCATGCACACTTGGTACGTGTTCAGCATGTGGATTATTTCGCCACAGCTTCTCCCAAGTAACGAGGCTACGCTCCATCTTTCTGGCAAATTCTGCATAGAGGACATCACCTAGTCCTGACAAGAGCCTTTCATGGCTACAAATGTGAGCTAACAAGCCGCCAATTAATGCAAGAAGTCCAAATGGTGTCATTGTAGCCGGTATGGGTTCATTGTCCAGTAAGAGTTTGCAGGCCGTGAAAATTCCGATATTATCTACTGGTATATTACGACGAAGCCGTTGCCATTCTGCGTTGGATTGTGCATTCCACAGCCTAGAATCTTCAGGCAATGGCAAATCAACTGCTTGAGGGCTTATGATGCAGGTCATGGTGATATCATATGACAAAGCGATCGCAAACAGTGTAACGGACCAGGCTGCAAGGCTGTAGAAATTCGAATTCATTGTAAGTAACAATACTATCAAAAATCGAAAAGAAAAAAAAAGAGCGTACCGTGTGTATGTTTGAAGATAGACCCATGTGGGCCAGTCATAATCCGGCGTCATCATGAGCTTTTTTGCATCCTTCAATCCGCAACGCAGAAGCTACAGCAATTGTCAGATGAAGATTACCAGTAGAATTATCTTGATAGCCTACCGTTCCAGAATAATATATTTGATTTTCAGCACGTCTTGCCCGCTCCTGGTCCCCGCTAAATACCCCAAATTGGGCGCATAATAGACTGGCTTGGATTGGCCAAAGGTCCAGCTTCTTTTCCTGGAATGAGTTCTTTTCTACTTCATTCTGCTACTTTGTTAGATATACTCCAAGCCTGTATGATATTAGAACGGCTGACCTGAGCTAATAAAGTTACAGCCGCGTCATAAGCCCGAATTGCAAAGGCATGTTCAGAGACGTGTAGAGCTCCAATTGCTATCATTGCAAGAACCAATGCCGCTACCCAAAATCAGTAAAGAACATTCATATCACTTTAGCGATGCTTACGTGGAGTTCCAGAAATGGAAAATGTGGGACGATGAACTATTGGCGTGTGAGGGTCAAAATGCCTGAAATATGCGTTCAGAGCACGTTGGATGGAAGTTTTGCTTGGCATCTTGAAAGTATCCAACATATTGGACACATCAGCCTTCATGATATTTTCCTCTAAGATGCCAACTTGGCTGGCCCCAATTGCAAGACTGCAATCATCAAGGTAGTTCTTGGACCAGCGGTCGTCAAGATCTCCAGGAACTGTCCTACCATTCATTTCAAAGTCTTGATCTCTTGATATTCGTTGTATTATATTGGATCCTCGGGCTTGTTTGGGTGTAGCATCGCTCTCTTGTGATGCATCAGACACTTCTTGAACTTGACCAACGACGAGATCTGGTAACAGAGCCTCAAACGGTATCGAGCTACAAAACGCCGCGTCAAGAAACGCTGGAGCAGTGGCTTGATGTAGTAATCCAAATTCTGGAGCAGAAGCCATGTCCATTGCAGAAAGGAGACTATTATCCATTCCATAAATGGTGGTTGGAAATTGGAATCCATGATTGTGAGCATGAAAGGGCTCAATTTCCATCATTCCCATGTCAACAGGTTGCTCATCTCTCATACTAGGCTCTAAGATAACTTGGTTAGTTAAAGTAGAAAACATAGTAAATTATTACAGTACCTAGGTTTATTGTAGAGCCTCCATCGTCTATCTGAAGTTGATCCGAGTGCGATGATTCCGGTGATATTTGACGGTTAGCGTGACTATTTGGCTCTTGCTGTCCCTATTGTCAATTCATCCATATTCCAAAAGGGATTGACATAACACATCAAAGAGAAATACTCACATTTTGAGATGGCATGACGGATATCTCTGATGCAGTAATATCGACTGGCGGGGTGAGAGGCTGTGTTTCCGTATTGACCACCGTGATCGAATCAGCCTCACGTTGCGAGTCTCCGGATGTAGCTTGGGCCGCTCTATATCACCATGTTATCAGATGCGTATCCATTAAGAAAATCTAGTAAGCAAAGTCGGCAGAAGAATCATTGAACCTGAATAAAAGGGGAGAATTACTCTGCAAGCCCGTCGTGTTCTGACCTTGGCGAGACTTGCCTGTCCTGGAGGTTATTCATCCGGCCGGAATTCTTGCCTCTGAAACACTTCCTCGTATGACGCCTTAGGACGTCTGCTCTCCCATATCGAGACCCACAAATACGGCACTCGAATGGCTTCTTCTTCTCATCTGCATCGTAGACGTGAGTAAGTGAGGGCTTTTTGGAAGTGTGGTATAAGGCCGGTGGCTTTTGACATACGGGACATTACATGACGTTGGACATGTTCAGCTCGAGTAAATTCTTTATTGCATATATGGCAGGTATGTTGCCGTGGTCTCGTCGACGGCATAGCAACTATATCTCAGTACATCAGCCATTTTTCTGATATAGCTTTGGTCTGATGACGGAGCAGCGTCTCAAGTGGTCTCTGGCACAAGCTTACCTTCAGCCGCCATTACAGCTTTCCACTCGGTTGGCTTGGTGAAATGGATTGTTTGATGATGAACCGGGGGGAAGTAAGATCCAAGCTCACCGGTTGCACTCGGCACTGGGAAGCTCAAGGAGAGAATTTGTCCGGGGAAACGCGGGGAAGCCGACTCCGCTGTGGGGTTTGTCCGCAAGCTTAGACTTTTGCCAACAACTAATCACACACTACGAATGTGTGTGGGCCAGAAAACCCGGTCGATCCGATTGATTACTCTTTCTTTAGTCATCTTCAATGTGCCGAATAGATTGTTGAGTTGGATCGACTCCCGTGCAGCCCCCCTGTAACTTGATCATATGAATCATGCGATGGATGATTGGCCAAGTCTATTGGCGAAAACATGATCTTGTTTTTATCCACAGGCAAGGGTTGCATCTGGCGGACACAGCTACAAACATCAGTTTTCTTGAGATATAAGCATGCTACGATTTCGCTCTCGACAATTTCTTGTGCCAACAAATAAAACTTCACGGCATTAACATTACACCAAGTGGAGATCAAAATCACTTCGCTTAGACGTGGTGGAGTCCGAATATCGGCCCTTTGGCCCACGGCGCTCGGATCAACTTCCTTATCAAGGGCGACATGCGGATCTCGCCTGAGTCTCAGCAAATCTAAGTTACGCGTTGCAGTGCTTTTTTTTTCATGAACATTCAAAAAATGAGATTTGGATCTATTCAACTAGCTTTCTCATTTAACATCAATATGTTTCCTGGTAAATCCATTCTAGACCTTCTGAAGGGCAGTTGATGAAACAGTGCCACCATCATTCGGAAGACCGGCCAGAAAATCTACTTTCATATCATAAAGACCATCCAGACCATCTCTCCCGGCTGCAAGTACGGTTCCTATATCTTGTTCGCAATCGAAATACTTTCCTCTGAGTGCTTTGCCCCGACCCGTTGACAAAAAGGCACATGTTTGACCACAGACCGCGGGTAAACATCTAAACAGGGCATGGAACTGTTTCCACTTAATGACCATTTCGGGATATTTTTGAGCCACGTCTGGGTCAGCGGGGACTATTGTAGAACGGTTAGTTGGGGTTGGCCTTGACGTGAAAGAGCCTCCAAGGAACCCACCAAGCATGTCGGTTTTAACTGCACCAGGGTGCAGCGCATACAAGTGGATCTTGTCACCAAATCCGTCCACTTCAAGTTCGGCCTGTAGACACGCTGTTGCTCTGATTAATGCAGCCTTTCCAGTCGAATAGGCTCCCGCGAACGGGACAGAGACGGTTCCTGCTCTCGACGCGATATTGATGATGCATCCCTGCTGTCGCTCTCTCATAGAGGGTAGCACAAGGAAGGCCCATATCAAAGCCTAGCAAAAATTAGAATGAAATTGGGAAAGTTGTAATTTGGTAGTCAAGTCACTGACACTCTTGGAGTTCTTCTCCACGCCAGCCCAAAACGCTTCCCAGGTTTCCATCGCAGCAGGTCGTCGGGAATTGCCACCAGCATTGTTAATTAGAATGCTAGTTAGATTTGTTAGTAGATTCATTTCGTTTGAGGTTGGCTGAATTCTGTAATATTGATACAAGACTCGCAGAAGGAGATGCCACTTACTCGACGGGCCCGAGATCGGCTTTAATTTTTTCATAAACTACCCTAGAGGCTTGAATATCCGTCACGTCACACGCATATGCGAAAATCTTGGATCCAATACTCTCGCATTCTGCTTTAGTTTCTGCTTGTCGCTCGATGTCAAAATCTAGAATTGCAAGGTTTGCACCCGTTTTCGCCATTGCAACGGCGATAGCCCTCCCGATTCCTAAGTTCAACTTTTGATTAGACATGTGGGCCCAATTTGACGTTACAACTCATTATACAGCAACAAAAAGAAAAGAAGAAAAAAAAAACTTCTTTACTCACCACGGGCTGCTCCAGTGACTACAGCAATCTTTCCTACATTTTCACCAGCTAGTGCTTCAGGTGCAATAGTGGGATAAACATCGACGTGCAGTTTTGGTTGCGACATGGCTGTCAAATGTGGCTTCTATTTAGCGTAATAATTAATCAAAATTGCTTGTACACCAGAAAACCTCCAGATATCCTACTATTTAAGCCCAACCTGATATCCCGTCTTGGCTCTTTGTCAGCCCTAGTCTACATCTCGAAGAATACAACTACATCGAGACACAACTCTGCTTCCCCACAATCGACCTTCTCAAGATTGCGGGGGTGGAGTCTTGATGGGGGCTTACCCCACAAGCTTCTGGGGATGATGTGGTAGTTCTAGGTAGAATCGGGCATAATTAGGCCACATGACAAATCGATGTCACTTAGTTGGCGCACGAAGTCTACCAGTTAGAAACTCCGGCTGCGAACAGGACCCCGTCTTCCCCGTACTTTTTTCTCTCCGAATCCGTGGACCCGAGCATGCAAGATGGAGTTCCCCACACATCACAGTCCACTCGATACATGGGCATAGCCGACAGCCATGATGCCTTGATCCTGACCTTGACCGGATCTCGCATAGCCGAGCATGCATGAGCCCACATCTAGTCAATCTGATCACAGTAGGCCTTTGCGTTGCAATTAATGGATGTTCTTGTAGAGACTCGAGGGCTGGAAGATAACGTACTATCATCGATATCGCTTTTTGGAGATCATGATTGTGAGATCAATTTATTTCGAAGTACTAATCTAGATGTGTTTCAAGAAGCCATCTTAATAACTATATACTTTCTACAATAAAATCACACACTAACACAATGTGTGTCTGCAATGCCGCAAAACTTCTGCTCCTACTCTGCTTGTTGTGCTCGAACAGTGATGGAATCTACGGCTTGATAAGAAGGGAACTTCCGAATTAGAACTCTAGCAGCGAAGCATTGGTCGATTTCTTCCAGGGTTCTCTTGTTCGTCTCTGGCACGAAAAAGAAAGTAAAAATCGTGCAGGCAAAGTTGGCGGGACACCATATATATGCATATTTTGGACCCCAGTTCAAGGAGGTCGGATTGATGAAGTATGGAACCGTAAAGGTTAGCAGGAAGCCCGATGTGAAGCCGACACAAGTTGCGAAGCCTAGAGTATGAGCTCGCAATGCTTGGGTTGGAACCTCTGCTGCTATTTGCCAAGAAAACGGGTTTATGCACGCGCAAAACGTGAACATGAAGATGCATGTCATGGCCAGGATTGTATTTGAGGCAATCGTGTCGAGCCCACGGACTGAGTTAACCAGTGCCATTCCGAGCATGCAAAGGCCCTGGACTGCGGATCCGATCATCAGAATCGGGCGCTTTCCTACCCAGCCAGTGTAGAGAGGTGAAACAAGCGAGCCGAGAAGTCCCATAGAGAGGACAATGATGGTGCTTTGGAAAGGATCTCCATTTCCTGAAACAACAAAAAAGTATACACCGTACTGGATAATGAATTGGCTGCCGGAAGCGCCGGGGAAAGTCGCCACAGCGACTGAAATCAGAGTCCGGCGAAGGTTGCCTCCGCGAAAAATGTCGAGGAAGCCGACCGAGCTGTTACCCTCCGAGTCCATCTCAATGCTGTTCTCGATTTCACACAGCTCTCTCTCAACTTGCTGATCCGTGTATGCAGCGTCTCTAAGCCAACGTAGTGATCGATATGCCTGCTCTTTCTTCCCTTTCACGGCAAGGTGGCGGGGACTTTCGGGAAGCGGAACTATCACCACCGCGTAGATGAAAGTTACGGCATAGATGATTCCCAGCGGAATGCGGTATGCTGTGCGACTCAATATTTTGGTGCAATAGTTATTCACAACCGATCCTATAAGAGATCCGATACTGACCCAGGTGATGTATAGCGAAAAATTGAACGATCGAAGGTTTGCTGGTGAGATTTCTTGCATGTATAGTTGCGATGAGGTCAACAAAAAACCACATCCCAATCCCAAAATGATACGACTTGCGTAGAGACCGCCGTGGTCGGTTACAAGCATTTGCATGGTGACACTGACGAACATCAACGCGCATCCTAGCCAGAGGCCTCCCTTTCGACCAATGCATTGGATGACAGGGCCTGCTAGTAGCGATGAAATCATCATCCCCACTGACACAAGGCTTGTGATCAACTGCTGAACAATAGTCCGGATTGCATAACCACCAGGTTGCTGGGGATCAGCGTATCCAAATACTTGCAGAAATCCGGGCATGGCTTGAAATCCATTGATCATTCCAGTGTCCAGTCCATAATCCAAATTGGCAATGTTGACGACACATGCAATTAGAATGAACTTTTTATTGTCACGCCATGACGATCGTATGATTCCCGCATCTAGGGTCGAGGACCCGACATCATCACTAAAAGCAGCAGACTGTTCCACATGCTCAGATTCCGCACCCGCGCGTTCTTTAGAGTCATCAGAAGACATAATGGTGAGATTTGGGATATCGCGATAAATATTCCAATGGAAATAATAATATATGATGCGAATATAACAAAGCAAGAGATTAAATTACCTCCAGAATGCAGAGGGGAGATTCAAGATCATTTATCGACAGCATCGCTTCCCCTTCATCCGCGTAAGTTTGTATGTGCATCTCCAGACCATCTGCGGGGTTTCCAATCATCAGCTTCAAGTTAGCTAGAAGACTAAGACTAGACTGATTATTGTGTTAGGTCGTCGTGTCAAAACAAACCTGGTGTGGCACCGATTTTCCCCACAAACGTTAGTCTCGTGGGGTGGCAGCTACATGTCAGTACACCAGTATACATCTCCGCAACTAATATTAGTGACAGGAAAATATTTTTTTACAGGACAGCCAGTTCATCGGAGAGACTGGACTTGTACCACTTCCTGCTCCCTAAGCCCAGACCCACATACTCCATACCCATTCTAACAGGTGGGCAAGATGCCTCGGCAATGATATAAAGCCCAAAACACGCACACCTCCAGCAATGTTAAAAGTATTGGCAAAGAGCAGAGGATATTATTAATCAAATATATTATATTGTACTTCAGTCTAGTCTTCAGGTGGGGGATTCAGCATCCTTTTTTTTTTAGATAGACCGGAACACTATTTCCCTCCACACAAAGCACCATTTGCAGACCACGAGGCATAAAATTTCAACTGGTAACGAGATTTAAATGCCATGGTCTTTCCTATGAGTTAGTTCTATTTATTATTTACTGCATGCTCTAGTATGAAAGGAAGGTTGCCGATCAGGAACGGACGAGTAAGTATGACCGGCTAACAAAACGGAGACATATCGAGTTCGGGTCCCGCCTGCCTAAAATTTGACTGGGACTGGGACAACATCGATCCCCGTGGCTTAAGTTATTGAGCTAAATTGCCATGATTTGGCCATTTAGAACAAGGCAATAATTGTGCCGGATTTCTTTCCTCGATCGGTGATCGTAAATAGATGTGTGTGTTGACTAATGCGGAAAGGGTCACTAAGGACTGTAAAATGAGGGTGTAAAAGGATTGATTGACTCTCTAAGGGACCAAAGGTCCCTGCTGCCCTAATGGCAGCTGGATTACTAAGGTCATTTATCCACGTGACCACCCTTCACGTATCATTGACGAGGTAGGAAAAATAGACATGGTTGATGTGACGAAAGTAGATGAAGTGGAAAGATTCGCCTCAGACTTCCTAGCCTTGCCTACAATACACCCCTTGAAAGATTGTCCCCAATCACTTCCGTACCTTTAGCAGCATGGAACTAAACCGCCCGAAGATATCAATATAATAGTAAAGGAAAGAAAATTAATACATAAATAACAACAAACCCCATATATATTACTTATTTAGTTTATTTATATAACATTTTCTTATTTAAAATTTGGCTGGAAGATGATGGGAAAAGGTAGAGGGGGTACAATCTTTCAGAGATTGTACTGTATGACAAAGATGGGGTTGGATTCAAGCAGCACGATACTATTGGCATTGCAGAATCCTTCAAAGGTCTTAAGGCCGAGGATAAGATGGAGAATGGAAAGAAGGTCTGATGCCGATAAGCTTAAATTCGGTTCAATTTTAGGCATAAAATCCCCCTCTCCAAAAAGCATGCATTGATTGAAGTCGTGGATTTGGGACTTTGTGGGCTTTTTCTGGCAACGCTAGGTTAGAAAAGTCATGGAGGAGCAACTGGCTAAAGCACCATGCCATGCCCACCGCGGAGGTCCCGAGGATTCGGTTTAGACGCTCAGCCCGCAAGGCTAAGCTGGCTGGTCCGTTAGGCTGGAGTTAAATTCCAGTTGTCAGCTCTCGGGGTGGGCTAGCGTCGTGCACGTGAAGGGAATGCTCTCGCTGATCTATACCTACTATAGGGCTAGACAGGACTGCCGCAATGTCTAGACTCCAACGATCACAGAGCTTTTACTTAAAGGAGCAAATGGAGGTGCCAATCACTTGGTCTGGTCTTTGGAGATGGAGACTGGCCACGATCAGGACAGTAAATGCAAGATGAATGAGTGCTGTTGCCATGATATCTAATTGTCCAAAGCTGCCTTGCCGCTTGGACGGCCTGAAGTAGTAGGCATGGTGGGATGCTGGAGATGTGCTCCACTACCACATTCCAGTCTGTGTGTGCCTGTACGATTTACTAGTCAACAGGCTCCTCATAGTTTTGGAAAGAGTCTAATGGTCCTAACCGTAGAATTAAGAATAATTTCGGGGGGAAAGGGGGCCAGGATGGGAATTAGAAACATGCACATGTTGATCCTGGATGCATCATGAGTCGCCTCAGCTGCTAGGCTAACTTTAGTCCAAAACCTCTAGCTCTAGCAAGATTCAGTACCATATTGCACTAGACTGACTGATAAACAAGTGAGGATACAAAAAGTCAGCCTGTGGCTTGAGACTAGGCACATCACCAAAGCGTGGCTTGATGATCTAGCCTGAACAACCTGTCGCGCTGGCCGGTTGCAGCACACCAGGACCAATGTTTTGACTTGAAATAATAATGGCACCCACGCGGAAATGGGGCAGGGCTTGTGCATCTCGTGTCAGATCCTTTCATTCATTCTTTTTTTTCTCTTCTCCTTTAGCGGAAGACGAAACGCCTTTTCCCCAATTCACTAAGGGCGATCTCAGAGCCTCAATATGAGGTCTCCAACTCTGGTGCTGGGAGCGTTGCTCGCAGCCACCTCGGTTCAGGCGATCCCTAACCCAAACAGTCTATTCAGATTCGACATTTTACCACGAGACGATAGCGATACAAGTCTCGTAGAAAAGCGTGACACGGTTCAATGCCCCGCCGGTCAAGCGCCCTCCAGCCAAACGACCTGTTACACTTGCGGAGGGGGCACTTATTCACTCGGCGGCACATCCCCATGCACGCTATGTGCGGCGGGTACTTACAACGCAGACACAGGCCAGGGTAGTTGCAAAAACTGCCCGGCAGGCAAGTATGTGCCATGGACAGGGGCGAACTACTGTTTGTCATGCGCAGCAGGTCAGTACTCGACAGCTGGGTCGAGCAGCTGTCTGTCGTGTCCGGGAGGAACGTATTCAAACGCGGGAGACGCTACATGCACAACATGTCCCTCAGGGCAGGTCTCGGGCGGCGGTTCAAGCAGTTGCGGTTCGTGTATGGCGGGGACGTATCCCAACCCTGCCCGCAACCAGTGCTGGTCATGTCTGCCGGGAAGCTATTCGCCGGGCGGCCTGGATGCTTGCATTTCGTGCCCGCCAGCGTATTATGCATCGGGTTATGGAAACTCGGTGTGTACCAAATGCCCGGTAAATACACAGGCAACAGGCGGGAAAGCCGTGTGCCAAGGCTGCAATGCGGGCCAGGCGCTCAAAGCCGACCAGACGGGTTGCGATACATGCTCAGCGGGATCTTACTCGTCTGCAAATTCAGTGACGTGTACTTCATGCCCGGCTGGAACATATTCGACTGCTGCTGGCTCCACTTACTGCACGAATTGCGTAGCAGGCAAGTACTCGCTTGCTGGCTCAACGTCTTGCACCGACTGTCCGATAAACACATACTCTAATACGGTTGGATCCGGTAGCTGCACCAATTGTGCCGACAACCAATATTCGTATGGGGGCGCGACCTATTGCTACAGTTGCCCGGCGGGCTATCAGATCGCCCCCGCTCGGAACGGCTGCAACTCTTGCCAAGCAGGTACGTTTAGTGATGGAACCGGACCCTGCATATCTTGTCAGGCAGGGAAGTACTCCGGCACGTCTGCGTCTTCGTGCTCATCCTGCTCGGCCGGTTCGTACTCAGTCGGCGGCACGAGCTACTGCCCCGTGTGCCCAGCAGGATCGTACTCGTTGGCTGGTGCAGCTAGTTGTACAAGCTGTCCGGCGGGCAAATACTCCTCGAGTAGCGGATCTTCTAGCTGCACCGCTTGTCCGGCAGGAAAGTATAATCTCCAGGATGGCCTGACTTCCTGCACCAATTGTGTAGCAGGCTATTCCTCAAACGCCGGTGCAACCACCTGTTATGGTTGTACCGCAGGCACCTACGCAGCCAGCGGGGCATCCAGCTGCAGCACATGTCCTGCGGGAAAGTATTCAGGGGCTTTCTCAGGAGCCTGCACAGATTGTCCTGCGGGAAAATATTCCACCGCTGGCGCGAGTGGCTGTAACAAGTGTCCCGTAGGAAAATATTCGCTTATTGCTGCAGCCACTTGCACGGATTGCCCAGCAAACACATACTCGCCTCTTGGATCGGGCGCTTGCTTCACTTGCCCAGCAGGCCAGCAGGTTAATGCTAACAAGAGCGGTTGCGACCCATGCCCAGCAGGACAGTACGGCAATGGTCTCACTGCTTGTGCTGCTTGCGGTAGCGGAAAGTATTCACTTGATGGTGCAAGCAGTTGCTCCGCTTGCCCCGCTGGTACAATTCCCAAGACTGACAAGAGCGGCTGTGACGCCTGTCCAGTCGGCCAGGTTGCAGCTAGTGGTGACTCCAGTTGCATCAGCTGTACAGCAGGCAAGGCCCCCAACACAAGTAAGGACGCGTGCTCCGACTGTCCGGCGGGATCCTTCTCAGTTGGCGGCGTAGCCGCTTGTTCTTCCTGTCCCTCAGGCCAGTACGCGGTCAGTGGCGCTTCTGGTTGCACACCTTGTCCTGGGGGTAAGATACCCAACGGTGATAAGAGCGGGTGTACTGCATGCGATCAAGGCAAAGTCGCGGCTAGTGGTGCAACTAGCTGTACCTCATGTGCGGCGGGACAACAGCCCAACAATGATCAAAGCGGCTGCTCTACATGTCCCGGAAAACAAGTCAGCGATGGAACTGCTTGTCGGTCCTGTACTACAATACAACAACCCAAGTTTGATAGGAGCGGTTGTGATAACTGCGGAGGTGGAGATGTCAGTGATGGGACCCAGCCGTGTGCTCGATGCACCATCGGAACCGAACCCAAGCAGGATTGGAGCGGATGCAATCCTTGTCCAGCCGGCCAAGTAAGCAATGGCCTTAGTGCTTGTAGCTTCTGCCCAGCAGGACAAGAGCCAAAGACAGACAAGAGCGGCTGCAATACCTGCTCGCCTGGCCAGTTCAGCGATGGCACCACGGCCTGCGTCACTTGTCCCGACGGCTCAGAGGCCAAGCTTGACCAGAGTGGTTGCAATCCATGCCCAGCGAGCCAGTTCAGCAGTGGAGGAGCGGCCTGTGCTCCCTGTCCAGCTGGTAAAGCACCTACTGACAACAAGGATGGTTGTGCTACTTGTCTCCCCGGGCAGTACTCGCCTGGTGGTCTGGCTAGCTGCGCAGATTGTCCCGCCGGTCAATTCTCATCTGGCAACGGCGCGACCTCTTGCACCTCTTGCCCAGCTGGTCAATTCGCAACTGCGGGATCATCCATTTGCAGCCCTTGTGCAGCAGGCCAGTATTCAATTTCTGGCTCCGGAGGGTGTACTTCCTGTCCGCTTGGGTGGGCACCAAACGATGATCGAAGTGGTTGCAATGCTTGCGGCCCAGGAGATGTTGCGGCCAGTAGCGCTCCCAGCTGTACTCCATGTCCGGCAGGCCAAGCGCCTAATAATCAAAAGAGCGATTGCGTCGCTTGCAAAGCTGGTCAGTTTTCAACTGGCGGCGCCGATACCTGTGCCACCTGCTCGGATGGCTCGTACTCAACGCCTGGGTCAACCTCTTGCAGCCAATGCGACGCCGGCCAAGCACCCACTCTTGATAAGAGCGGTTGTCAGCCCTGCAGTGCGGGACGAGTTGCGAAATCTGGCGACGCGGTCTGTACAATTTGCACGGCAGGTCAAGCGCCAAACGAGGACAAGACTGCCTGCCAGGCTTGCGCAGCAGGACACTTTTCAACTGGTGGTCTGGCTACGTGCTCTCCTTGTCCAGCAGGTACAATCCCAAATGAAGATAAAAATAAGTGCGGTGGTTGCTCGGTAGGTCAAATCGCAGCCAGTGGAGATGCAGAATGCACCACTTGCGGTGCTGGCAAAGCGCCGAATGATGCCAAGAGTGCTTGTGAAGATTGCTCAGCAGGTCACTTCTCAGCAGCCGGTGAAGCGGTTTGCACACCTTGTCAAGCAGGATCTGTTCCAAATGATGCTAAGAATGGCTGTAGCCCATGTGGCAAGGGTCAAGTTGCTACCAGCGGCAGCACCTATTGTACTACATGCTCAGCAGGACAAATACCGAGCGAAGACAAGACTATCTGCCAGGCCTGCGGAACAGGTCAAGTAGCAGAGGCCGGTTCAGATACTTGCGCTACTTGCGCAGAGGGTCACGCACCCAGCTCTGATAAGAAAACCTGCGAAGCATGCGTGGCCGGTAAGTTCTCGCCTGGTGGTGTTGATGCTTGCACTTCTTGCTCCACAGGTGAGTTCTCGGCCGAAGGTGCAACCACTTGTAGCTCCTGTGCCACGGGCAGCATCTCAAAGGACGACAAGACTGGTTGCAATCCTTGTGGTACAGGGCAAATTGCAGCCAAAGGTGATGCTATCTGCACCACGTGCGATGCGGGAAAAGCACCTAACGGCGACAAAAGCGCCTGCGGCACTTGCCCAGCAGGCCAGTTTTCAGCTGGTGGTGCAGATGCTTGCTCGGATTGCCCAGATAATCATTTCTCAAGCAGTGGTTCAACTACATGCGATGTATGCCCTGAGGGCCACGCAGCCAAGGGCGACAAGAGTGGCTGCGATGCGTGTCAAGCAGGCCAGTTCAGTGATGGTACAGCGCTTTGTTCGCCATGTCCGGCGGGCCATACCTCAGCCTCTGGCGCGAAGGAGTGCACTACATGCCCTGCGGGCAAAGTACCAAATGGTGACAATACTGGTTGTGTGGATTGTACAGACGGTAAAATTGCAGCTAGCGGCTCAACCATTTGTACAGCTTGTTTGGCGGGAGAAGGTCCCAAAAATGACAAGAGTGGTTGCGAGGCTTGTCCCAAAGGCCAGTGGAGCGATGGAAAAGCGGCCTGTGATGTCTGCCCACCAGGATCTGCCGCTAAGAGTGACGGATCTAGCTGTGAAACCTGCGCACCTGGCCAGGCCAGCGATGGAACTCATGCTTGCGCTGTCTGCCCAGCAGGGCAACAGGCCAACTCGAACCAGAGCGGCTGCGAGGCCTGCACTGATGGCAAGGTCAGCGACGGAACTGGTGCTTGTATTGCGTGCAAAGCAGACCAACAGCCCAAAGGCGATGGTAGTGGCTGTGACGCGTGCCCACCTGGAGAGGTCAGTGATGGAACAAAATCATGTGCTGCTTGTCCAGTGGGTAATGAGCCCAAGGGCGACAAGAGCGGCTGCAACCCCTGCGGGCCAGGCTTGGTCAGTAATGGAATCAGTGCGTGTGCTCCCTGTTCAGCGGGCCAACAACCAAGAGAAAACCAGAGCGGCTGCGATGCCTGCCCGACTGGCCAGGTCAGTGATGGCTCTGGGGCTTGTGCCCCGTGCAACGCTGGCCACGAAGCTGCGCATGGTCAGGGATCTTGTTCTGCGTGCCAGCCAGGACATGTCAGCGATGGAACTGCCCCGTGCTCTGCCTGTGACCCAGGTCAACAGCCCAACGCCGCTGGAAAACTGTGCGAGGACTGTACAGCAGGCAAATTCAGCACTGCAGGGTTCACCTGTGCTCCCTGTGGCTCCGGGAAACATTCAGCCCTAAAGGCCGCTAGCTGCACTGACTGTGGGCCAGGAGAGGTTGCAGCCAGTGGTTCAGGGGACTGCACTGCCTGTCCAGCTGGAAAAGCACCCAATGATGACAAGAGCACCTGCGAGGCCTGTCCAGATGGCCATGTTGCCGCTGTTGGGGACTCTGCTTGTTCTCCCTGTGCACCAGGTCAAGGTCCCAACAATGACAAGAGTGCTTGTGAAGCGTGTCCCGCTGGCCATGTCTCACTTGGTGGCTTCGCAACCTGCACTGCCTGTGCACCAGGGTCTGTACCAAATGACGAAAACACCCAGTGCACCAACTGTCCAACTGGCCAGGTCAGCGATGGTACTGCTGCTTGCGCCCCCTGTGCTAAAGGCAAAACCGCCAAACACGATCAGAGCGCCTGCGAGGGCTGTACACTGGGTCAGGTCAGTAACGGCCTTGTTCCTTGCGCCGCCTGCCTACCCGGGACACAACCCAAAGGTGACCTCAGCGGCTGTGATGCTTGTCCCAAAGGCCAATTCAGCACTGGCGCAAATGCTTGTGACGTGTGTCCAGCTGGCAAAGTAGCAACATCCAACCAAGGCGGCTGCGAAGATTGCCCCAAAGGCCATTATGGCGATGGAAAGTCTGATTGTGTTGCATGCCCGGCAGGCCAATTCTCAGCTGCAGGGTCAAGCAGTTGCACTGATTGCGAGACGGGTGTGTTCTCAGCTGGTGGTGCTGACGCTTGCCAGGCCTGTCCTGTTGGCCACTACGCCAAAGAGGATCACAGCGGTTGTGATGCCTGTCCCGCGGGTCAATTTAGTGATGGAACTGTTCCTTGCGCCCCCTGCCCGGCCGGCAAATCACCCAAGGGTGACGGTAGCGGCTGCGAAGCTTGCCTAGCAGGCCGTGTTACAGCTGGCGGCGAGGCCAACTGTGCTACTTGCCCTGCTGGTCAAGCAGCCAACGAAAATCAGAGTGCCTGTAAGGCCTGTACCGCAGGTCACTTTAGCGATGGTAAATCCCCGTGCGCCCCTTGTCCGGCTGGCCAGTACTCTGGAGATGGCGCGACTACATGCTCTGACTGCTCAGACGGCCAATTCTCTGCCAGTGGAGCGGCTTCTTGCGGTAGCTGTCCAGTTGGTCAAGCCCCCAAGTCTGACAAGAGTGGTTGCGAAATTTGCCCCGATGGCAAGGTTAGCAGTGGCAGTGTTGCTTGTGCTGCATGCCCCGTTGGAAAAATCCCCAACAGCGAAAAGAGTGGCTGCGATCCTTGTCTAGCTGGACAGGTCGGACAAGGCACTAATTGCGCGTTTTGTTCGGCCGGCCAAGCTCCCAAGTCCGACCGCAGTGGATGCAATGACTGTCCTGCTGGCCAAGTCAGCGATGGAAAGAGTGATTGTAAATCTTGCTTGGTTGGTCAGACGCCCAAAGGCGATAACAGTGGCTGCACAGCTTGTCCCGCTGGTCAAGTCGCTGATGGTGTTGGTGCTTGCGCCCCTTGCGCCCTTGGCTCTGCGCCTAACGGTGACAATAGCAGCTGTAAGCTCTGCCCGTCAGGACAGGTCAGTGATGGAACCAGTTGCAAGACTTGCAACGCCGGGCAAACACCAAATTCCAAGAATAGTGGCTGCGATGATTGTCCAAAAGGCCAAGTAAGCGATGGAAAGGCCAAGTGCTCTTCTTGTCCCTCTGGACAGACGCCCAATTCCAGCAACGGCGGCTGCAGTACTTGTCCCGCTGGTCAGGTTAGCGATGGAAGCGGTGCCTGTACGACTTGTGGAGCTGGCACAGCAGCTAATGCCCAGAACAGTGCCTGTGAGCCTTGCGCCACAGGCCAAATCAGCAACGGAAATCATGCTTGTGCATCATGTCCGGCCGGGCAGCAGCCCAAGAAGGACCAGAGCGGCTGCGAGGTCTGTCCGAAGGGACAAGTTAGTGACGGTACCAAAGCGTGTGCCACCTGTGCAGCCAACCAGCAGCCCAAGGCTGACAACAGCGGCTGCGACACCTGTACAAAGGGTCAAGTTAGTGATGGATCCAGCTGCGGTCAGTGCCCAGCAGGCAAACAGCCCAAAGACGACGGCCCAGGCTGCACCGATTGCCCAGCTGGCCAAGTGAGCAATGGAATCAGTGCCTGTGCCCCCTGCTCGCCAGGACAGACACCCAAGAAGGACCAGAGCGGATGCGATGCCTGTCCAACTGGAAAGGTGAGCGATGGGAAGGGTAGTTGCAATGCTTGTCCAGTCGGCCAAACCCCCAAATCTGATAAAAGTGGCTGCCAGACCTGTCCAAAGGGACAGGTTAGCGATGGTTCGGCTGCTTGCAGCATGTGCAAGGTGGGAGAAGCACCCAACACCGAGAACGGTGCTTGTATTGCCTGCTCAACTGGCCAGGTTAGCCAAGGAACAGCTTGCTTTTCTTGCCCTGCCGGCCAGATCCCGAAGACCGATCGAAGTGGTTGCCAAGCTTGTGCTTCCGGCCAGGTGAGCAACGGGGTTGGCACATGTGTTACATGTCCGGCAGGGCAAGCCGCCAAAGCTGATAACAGCGTCTGCGAAGCTTGTCCAAAGGGCAAGTTTAGCGATGGAACCAAACCTTGTGCGCCTTGTCCAGCCGGCTCTACCATTAAAAAGGACCAGAGCGGCTGTGATGTTTGCCCAAAGGGCCAAGTAAGTGACGGAACCAGCGCATGCGCTTCCTGTCCGTCTGGTCAAGTTCCCAACACTGAAGGTACTACTTGCTCTGGCTGTAAGCCAGGTCAAGTCCCCAAGGGCGATGGTTCATCTTGTCAAGCCTGCCCAGCTGGTCAAGTCGGTGATGGAACCGCCTGTGCTGCTTGCCCATCAGGCAAAATACCCAAAGCTGACAGTTCCTCTTGTCAGAGCTGTCCATCTGGCCAAGTACCCAACAGTCAGGGAACTGCTTGCAACGCCTGTCCAAAGGACCAACTCCCCAATAGTCAAGGTACAGCTTGTATTCCAGACTGCGGTAGCAGCGCAACATTCGATAGCGGCCTCAATGCTTGCAAATGTATTGCCCCTGGTGCCAAGTTCAACACCGACAAAACCTGTACTTGCTCTGGTGCAACTTTGAACAAGACAAACAACGTTTGCATTTGCTCCACTCCCACTGGCTCAACTTGGGTTTCTGACAAGAGCGGGGTGTACTCTTGTAGCTGTCCATCAGATAAGCCTCTTAATAATGGCGCTTGCACGGCTGTGGTTGATTGCGGTGCAAATGCAACCTTCGATCCGGCCAGTAACGCTTGCAAGTGCAACGCCCCTGGAGCAATATTCAACAAGGACAAGACCTGCAGTTGTGGCACTGGTGCGGCCCTCAGCAAAGACGGCAAGACTTGTCAATGCAGCGCTCCGTCAAATTCAGCCTGGACAAAGGATACTGCAGGAAAGTACTCGTGCGCTTGCCCACAGGGTCAGACCGTCAAGAATGGCGCTTGCACAGCGCCTGTTGATTGTGGATCTGCAGCAACTCTTGACGACAACACCAATTCGTGTGTCTGCAAGGCCCCTGGCGCAGTCTTCAACTCAGATAAGAGTTGCAGCTGTGGCACTAATGCAACACTTAGTACTGACACCAAGTCTTGCCAGTGTTCTGTAACGGGCGCAACCTGGACAAAAGACAGCTCTGGAAAATATTCTTGCGTATGCCCTGCAGGTCAGACTGTGAAGAACGGTGCATGCGCAGTCTCTCTTGACTGTGGAGGCGGCGCCACAAGCCAAAGCGGCGTTTGTGTGTGCAATGCACCCGGTGCGACCTTCAACACAGCCTCCAAAACATGTGGCTGTGGTGATGGCGCATCATTGAATCCCGATGGTAAATCTTGCAAGTGCTCTGTTACTGGAGCAACTTGGACCAAAGATAGCTCTGGCAAATATTCGTGCACATGTCCTTCAGGTCAGACCATTAAGAATGGTGCCTGTACAGCTCCGCTTGACTGTGGTAACAAGGCCACCAATCAAGGCGGTACTTGCGTGTGCAATGCTCCCGGTGCCACATTCAACACAGACAAAAGCTGCAGTTGTAGTATTGGTGCCTCACTTAGCACTGATAGCAAATCATGCCAATGCTCTGTCACAGGAGCATCTTGGGCCAAGGACAGCTCTGGCAAATACTCCTGTGTCTGCCCATCGGGCCAGAGTCTCAAGAATGGGGTATGCACAGTCAATTGCGGGACCAATGCTTCTCTCAGCAAGGACGGAAAGACTTGTGTGTGCAAGGCTCCAGGAGCAACATTCAGCTCATCCGATTTGAGTTGCGGGTGCGGTCCTGACGCATCACTCAGCAAAGATGGGAAAACATGCGAATGTACCGCTCAGGGGGCATTATGGACAATGGCGAACGGTGGTGCATACACATGTCTCTGTCCGACCGGACAGGTATTCGAAAACGGCATTTGCGTCAGCAGATTCAGCTGCGGCCCTAATGCTACTGCGAAGAATGGTGCATGCCAGTGCAAAGCCCCCGGCGCAACCTATAGAGATGCAGACAAAAGCTGCAGCTGCGGCCCCAACGCAACGCTTACAAATAATGCCTGCGTGTGTAAGATCTCGGGTGCAACTTGGAGTGCCGACAGCACAGGTAAATACTCTTGCCAGTGCCCAGCGGGGCAGCTGGTTAGTGGTACAAGCTGCATCCCCAACTGCGGTACGCAGGCCACATACAACTCAAGTTCCAAGAGTTGTGTATGCAATAACCCTAACCTAGCCTTCAACCAGGGAGCAAGAATTTGCGATTGCACCACTGACGCCACTCTCGACTCCACAGGCAAAAACTGCAGTTGCAAGAAGAGCGGTATGCTCTGGGGCATCATTAGCCACACCTGCAGTTGTCCGAGAGGCATGGTCTTTAGTGGAACCAAGTGCCAAAAGGTCTAGACTGTGTTGTAGACATGGTCGATTAAATAACCGACAATTCATAAAATTATGAAATAACAATGGAAGAAACGAGAGAAGAAAAAATTGTTACAGGAATTCTCTCGTGTCAAGGCTCCGGCCTAAGGCTTGCATATATAGGGTAGGGCGTTGGGAAGGCGTACGTGGATATCTCATTGAGGAACGCGCATATGAAAGGATAGACATGTTTTCATGGGAATATGAGTACGAGATAGTATGAGATAACGAATTGATGACACGATTTTATGCTTTAACGCAATTTATAAAGAGCCAATGCATCACATTATTTTGCGAAACCACGTCACCAGTATTCCGTCTTTCCCATTCACTTGACACTACTATGCTAGATTTCTGTAATTTGCACAGTTGCCTTGCTCACCAGACTCAGTCGGTTGTATGATTAGCATGAACAGACTATTTCCCTCTCTATGTCCCAAACGAGCGTTCCAGACGAAGGTGAAATGGTAAATTAATGTCTAAATATAGATATAATATTAATTGATCATCTATGTAGTAAAATTATGTATAGTAGTACAGAAGAGTACAAAAAGATCAACATAAATTATTCATTTATCAAGTTTATAAATATATGTATACTCCTTGATTGATCATTCAAGTCTCCTGTCCAAATGGTGGATACTGTGGACCCACTATCCCATCACATGAAAATTGTACCAAGTTATCTGTAGTCGCTGAAACACTTTGACTACCTGGAGCACTGCTGGTAAATGTAATTTCAATACCCAGGGAGTACGTTGTAAGCCCACCAACAGCCCACACAAATCGCACTGGGGTAAAGTCGTCGGCACCCACCTGGACTGTCCATGTCGTCGCATCCGTGCTGCCAGGGTATGCCTCAAGCTGGACGTTGCTTCGTTGCCAACCAGAATATGCCGTAGCACCTGTCCAAACCTCAACAATATCGGCAGCACCCGTGACGCTAATCACAAAGCTGCCTGACTGCGAAGATGTCAAGTAGCCCCTGTACTCAACAGCAAAATTATAACAAGGTAGGGCATTGTCATGAAATTGAAATGTACCACCAGAGCTACAGTCTCCAGAGAAACTGTCCATTGGAGATGCTACACCTGCAAGGGATGCGCTCTCCGTCTTGAAAACAGTAGGGTCGAAATTAGAGTATGAAGGATCGGTTTTCATGGCGCTGTTTTGGTAATATGCATATTGCAGGCCTCGATTATCAACCTGACCTCCACACGGCGGTGTGGGGCTACTTGAAGCAGTTGAACTTGTTGAGGTGGATGTAGTCGATGTGGTTGACGTCATTGTGGATGAATCGGTCAAGGTCGTGGAGGTGGGTGAGTCAGTTGAAGATGTTGTGGTTGACGATATCGACATGGATGAATCAGTGGAGATGGTGGTAGTGGATGAAGATATAGTTGTGGACGACTCAAACAATGACGTGGTTGAGGTTGAGATGGCAGACAGGGATGTCGTTGTAGAGGACAATGGGGTCGTCATTGCCGTTGATGACATTGTAGAGGACGTTGATGTTGTGGATGATAATACCGTCGTGAATGTTTTAATCGGGGTATTAGATGCAGTGCTTGTTGCAGTGCTACTTAAGGCGTCTGACAATAGTGATTTCGAGATAACACACCGAGAGCCTGTGACCGAAGTCACGGCCAATGCGAGCAGAATCTTTACATGCATTATTGCAAATTTGATGCCAAAGCGAGCGTATGACAAAGGCAACAATGAAGATTCCCAATCAAGTAAAAAAGGTGACGCGGGAATGCTCGACGCCTACGGAGACACAGAGAGTTATTTGTAGTCCCTGCCCCATTTCCAGCTAATGTTCCGGGACCGAAACCAACGGTTGCTTGCCGGCAGGGAATTTGATCGCCCAGATCGTACAGGGGAACTCCCCTGACTAGGCTAAATTCGAACAAAGGGCTGTGGCTTTTCCTCCCACTGTCTGTTAGTGGATCCACATTCCAATGCCAATGGGGCGACCAATACTTGCCTCAACTGCCGAATTAACCGGTTGGGAAAGTTTCTAATCTATCGTTGTGTTGCGTTACTTCTCTAATAATGTGGTTTTTTTTTTTTAGAAAAAAAAAAAAAGAAACGTTTTTTTCAATAATGTAAAAGCATGGCTCAACGCTTCCCAGTCAATTATCATTAACATGTTTATTCTGGTGCTTTTTGATAAAAGTAGCACACATACCAAGACTGAAACTATTCTGGTATGCTACCGTTCCAGATAAGGCTAGTCAATTCCATTAAATTGGGATTACCGAAAAAAGAAAAGATCAAAGCCTGGTGGTTCAATAGCCCCAACACGGCTCCAGCCATCAACGGCGCTACAGAGGCCCTATGCTAGGCTAGATAAATAATTGAACCTTGAGTTTGCCACATCCTCGATTTAACGTGCTCAATATTTTAGGCCTACTGCACGAAGATCTGAAAACTTTACACTTCTCATTTTCCTCCTACCATAAAAAAATGGTATTGCCAATTTACGTGCAGCAGGACATAGATAATACTATCAGTTATCCTTTGATAGGTTGATATTTCGAGTAGTCCTTTAAAAGATTGTTATTGCCCGCTCCTCCTCGCCCCGTTCAAAGGCCTCGCCAGACATCGCTCCCTGAACATAACAAACTCCACCAAAATTATACTCATCATCACTGCCACCCTCCCTACGATGCAAGGTGAAGGGAAAATTTCCTCCATCGAAAACCCAGACTTCCTCTCCTGGCCGCGTTTCCATGTGACCGATGCCCATGAAGCCAGTTTGCGTAATAAACAGCCGCTGATTTTTCATCATACCTCTGATAGTTGAGTGAACCGACGATTCCTCGCCTGTCTCGATGTACTCGTAGACCTTCTCCACATCCTCTTCGTTGGCCGGTCCTTCAACTCGATGCTCGTCGTCTCTCACAATATCACCGAGCATTAGTCTTCCGAATGCCTCACGGAATGGCAGCCCTCCCTGGTAGAAGTCCGTTGCTTCCAGTGTGGTTTTCCCGATATGTTCTTCAGCAATGAGCTTCCATTCCCGGATCAATTCACGCTGGTCCATATTAAAATCGGAGTCGGATGGTCTTGGGCACAGCCATGCCTCGCCGACAGCCACAATTGTGTCAAGAAGCACACCGTTCAGTTCCAACGTATGTTTCGAGTGCTTTCGTGTTTCCAGTATCCGTTCAACATCAAGACACCTCCCACCATGAGCGTTATATTCGTTCCATGCATGTAGGTGAATCCAGTCAGTACCGCGCTCAGATATATACACCGTATCGAGTGCCCAGCGAGGTATTCCGGGGGTCGCAAGCTCAGCCTCCAATCGAGGATCCATGATAAGAGGGACAAGACTCTCGTCGTTTATCATCAGACTGAAAGTCAAGTCGCAAAAAACATCCGCTTCAGGAGTATCGTAATCACACTCTTCAACTGTTGGCAATGTTCCGCTCGGAAATAGTCCTAGTAACGCAAACACTTTGTCACGGGGGTCTGTCGCTCTACGCATGCGATAGCGTGTAATGACATCTTGAGGAGGGTCATCGGCGTCCCTGGCGAGGTCGACCCAGATCGCCATTGCCATAAAATCGCCCAAAGTTTCCATAGCTTCAAAGCGTTCAAAGAGGAGGCTTGGCATATCTCCAGTCCAGGTTTCTGTGGCACCTGTCAGGATTTTCCAAGGAAACGTTGTCGATCCCCAGAGTATCGTCTGCTGTGGCGGAAGAACAGCTTCCTGGACCGTCCACATTCTCGACCACCAGGGTGTAGTATGAATCCCTAGAGACTCTAATGCCGTGAGAGGCCCAGCGAAGGCTTCATCAGACTCGAGGCAAGATGGCACAGGTATACCTTCTTCTTCGCCCCCCGCCTCAAACACGGCGGCCATATACTTGAGAATCTCTACGGCCTCCTCACCATCAGACTGGGATATCCCCTCGCTAAAGTCTCCCATCCATATCTGACAATTCTGGCACTTGGAATAGATCTGCCGCATAAGACGAACCTGCTCGACTTTTTCTTTAGCATCCCATTGGTTGATACAAAGTTGGTCTATCCATAGAGCTCGGGTTTCATCCGCCAATCGTAATCGTAGCAAAAGCAGATACAAATTCTGAGTCACTCCAACTTTGGTGCCCGATATGTCGATATCAAAGAGGGAATCGGGGTCCCCCCAGACATAGGAGACGGCCTCATACTTGGGGCTAGCCTCAAGCGATACGACTTCAAGATAGCCCTCAAGTGAAGAACTATCGTCCCCCTTGTGTGGGCGTAGGTGTAGTATACGAATTTCGTTGGCTAAGACCATTCTTACAAATAACAGAAACGTGTGTGGTCCAGGTCAACGACGCTAGCAAGAAGGGGCTGTGACAACAAGGTAGTTACTGACTTTGTCCGAGCGGAACCTGTCCATACGGTCGCATGTGTTCTCTGAGCACATTATCCACCCCGCTCAAATCTCAGCCCCATTTGCGGCGCTTAGGGTTACTTTACCTCTTGGCATTGTGGGGCATGATTGTTCGTTAACCTCTCACGAGGTTGGCTATCAGGTTACTCATTTTCCTTCCAGCTCAACACTTGAAGGATAATTAGACGAAAAGATAATTATATTAGCAAAATCGAAATATGAGTAATAATATACAATTTAAAATATCCATGTTATTCTTCTATTTTAAAAACTCAGATCAAATCGATCAAATCCCAGTCTAATTTGAAATTGCAGAATAGCTATCTTAGCAAGAGTTGTTCTAGTACAACATCCCTATTACACAAAAGCGGAGCGATCAGCTATAGAAACTTAGCCAGTTCTCACTCGGATTCTTCTGCTTTACCAAGCACTGCTCTTCAGATGCTCCTCCAACATGCGACATTAAATTCGGCTTAGCGCGCCACATCGGGAAATTGCCAAAGACAAACAAGAAACCAAGAAAAATAGATCCGAAGGCTGTTTAAATCACATCGGAAAAATATTATGACGATCAAATGCCTAAGGTTATATCAGAAACCGGAAATAAGAAGGAGATTGAATCATCACACTTCCCCACATCACTAACAACACCGTACTCCCCCACCACACGGGTGCCACCCCACCGCGATTCTTAACCTTTCCACAAAGATGACGCCACAGCTCTCACGGGTCCTTTACGGGAATAACCGTTACATGAATGTGATGACTTATTATAAATAGAACCAGATGTTGATGCCTTGATGAATTAAAATAACCACAACACACTACACTTGTCCTAAAGAATTCCTTAGCCGTTCGATTTGACACCAACTCATCACAATGCCTGGAACTGTCAAGCCTCAGCCGGAGCATTTCGTTCCTGTTCAAGAGACCAAGGAGCCATTGGAGTATGCTGATTTGGTTCAGCTCGACTTATCAACCTACAATGACGGTGAAGAAGCTCGCAAGAAGCTGGCTGGGCAACTTCATGAAGCCATGCGCAGACATGGTTTCTTCTATGTGATCAACCATGGCCTCTCTCTCAAAGATATCGAGAGGCAGGTAGATATCGGCTACACAGTTCTCACAAAAACACCGATAGAGGAGAAGCGACGTCTTGAGGGCGAGATGAAGAAGAATGGCTCCTATCAAGGGTTCAAGCTCCGCAACTACTGGACCATTGACCAAGGAGTCAAGGATCAGATTGAGCAGTACAACTGGAATCGTAACCTGACTCTGAGAGAGCATCCTTCTACATTCCAGCCATACTTGGAAGAAATTGAAGAACTGGGTAGTCACTTGCACAAGGTTGTTTTGTACCGCCTTCTGACCCTCTTCGCTATCTCATTAGATCTTCCTGAGAACTTCTTCGTGGACCGCCACCAGTTCGGCGTGGAAGATGACTCTTGGTTCCGCTACATGATGTATTTCCACGACCACCAAGAGGAGGACATGGAGAAGACCAAGGGTGTCTGGCTGAAGGGACACTGTGACTTTGGGTCCATCACGATGCTCTTTAGCCAGCCTATGGCATCTCTTCAGCTCATGGATCATCATACAAAGGAGTGGAGATGGGTCAAGTATCTTCCCGGATCGATGGTTATCAACGCCGGAGAAATGATGGAATGGTGGACTGGTGGCTACTACAAGGCCACAATTCACCGTGTTTGCCGCCCGCCTCCTGATCAGCGCAACCAGGATCGATGTGGCCTATTCTACTTTGTGGTGCCAAACAATGAAGTGAAGATCAACACTTTGTTGGAAGAGTCGTCAGTGCTAAGAAATGCTGGAGTTGAGAGACGATTTGAACCAGGCTCTGAGCCAACGTCGGAAATGTACCGTAAAGCACGTATCAGTGCGTACGGAGTTTCCGACCTTTTCAAGAACAAGGGCTCGGGTGTTCAGGAAGAGACCGTTGGAGGTATCAAGACAAAGCACTACAATTAGAATACATTGTGTACCAGTGCGCTCGACATTATTCCATAGATTGCAAATTTACATGTCATTGATTTCAAGAACTGCTATATTATTATTCTGTCTTTGTGGTTTAATTCTCTGTCTGGAATAACAAATGTCCAGTTTAATTTTGTTCAATGTACCCATGAGCAAGAGCCTCTTGATCCACAAGTTGACAAAGCAATGATAGAGAACTGTAAGAGGTATTCGATAAGTTTCCACTTGAATCGCTAATGCGCTTTACAGCACAACCCTTAAATTCACATCTTCTACCATAAGTGCCAGTCTTCAATAATTTCTATCAGCCACCTAACACACCAAGCGTCTCCTTCGGTACATACACATTGCCATCCATAAGCCTCCTTGCTGTTCGCACAAATGAAAGTGTCCTGAATGACGGTGTTGTAGAGGGTGTTGAGTTTTCAGTCTGTACCGATATGTACATTACTCCAAGTGGATGAGCGATTCTGAGAGTGGAGGACTGTAGCGCTTGGTCTCGGAGTTGTCTGAAAACCACGGAATCCATCGTCCGACTGCAAGCGCCAAAGGCCATAGATCCAGTCCCAGCCATACTCTCGTGGCACATGTTGTCTAAGAAAAGACGGCCAGTGATATCACTATCATCGGCGAGCGGCGGAGCGATAAGGATGACCATGGGGACGAAAGGCGACTGTTCATCCACTTTGGTCCAGTCATTGCACATTCCCACCATCTCCGCCACTTTGCCTCTGAATTCATTAATCCGAGAGAGAAGCGCTGTATTTGAGGTCAAAGCTGCTGCCGATTCATGACCAGTTACGTCGAAGCTAGATGCACATGCAAAAACATAAACATTTGCCACATCGCACAGGGTGAATTCAATTTTCTTAATCCCAACACGAACGTAGTCTGTTGTGTTTCCAGTTGGAAGAATTCCCTGATCCAATCCTGCGCCAATGGTCTCTCTGTAGTCCAAAAGAATTGGAGCCGCCGTTCCAGGGACTCCGGCAATTTTGCATGTCCCTTGAGTGATGAGGCGCCTCTGGTCGTCAATGGGGACGTGGGAAATGAGGAGCTTCTTAGTTCCGGTGTTGTAAATGCGGATTTCTTGTGTGCTTATGTTTTCATTCCCTGTATATCTACCAGGTCGGAATGATTCAACGAGGCCTTCTTGGATCGCAAACGGTCCAACAGCGGCAGAAATATTCCCACAGTTGATGCTGTAGTCAATGGTGTCATCTCTGACGCCCACCTGCGCGAATGTGTAATCAATGTCGATATTGTCCCTTTTGGAACGTGAGATGATAGCAATCTTAGAAGTCACTGCTTTTGCTCCGCCCATCCCGTCAATCTGAATCGGATCGGGCGTTCCCATCAATCGTTTCAATAGGGCATCACGAGACGGACCTGGTGGGGGAATATCCTCTTCCCTAAGAAATATAGCTTTACTCGATCCTCCACGCATGTAGACTGCGGGAACTCGAATTTGATCGTCATATGCCATAGTGATTAATTGAATTAACATGTGGCAGCGAATTGCCGACAAAGGATCCTCAAACGACAGAAATATAGCGTGCTTCCCCACAGATGCATCCCCACTTCCGCCACATCAAAAATGGTTACGAATTATTCTCTTCAAACCATTAACGTTAAATTGAACCAAATCATCGGAGGCAAAAGGAATTTCCACATCCGGTATGTTCTACCAAAACCAACGGAATCCAAGGGGACACTTCAAACTATCGTGTCATCAGTCTCCCGACTTTGACGCGCTGCAGCGATTTACCGTCGGTGCTAGCCACGATAATGGAATGCTAATTAATAGCTTTCCCATCACCATAGAAACTCGACATGTGAGAGAATATTTCAACACTTGTGCGAAAACGTGTCGAAGACAGGTCAATACAACGGGAGGTGAATGTTCATGCCTGTCGTAATTCAATCTGTCTCAACTTCATGATCTGCAACATGACTATCTCCACCATATCCGGATGAGGAATAGCTTGTACAACCTCTCCAGTCGGTGTGGCTCAGTTGGTTAGAGCGTTGGTCTCATATGACATATGACTTGACCCAAGGTCAGGGACATCCAAAGGTCGAGAGTTCGAGCCTCTCCACCGACAGAACCTTTCTTTTTGCAAAATACAAGGCGGGATATGCTAGAAGCAATCAAGAACCAAAATTCACTGCATATACCACTTCTCTAGCTCTAGTAGCGCTCCAACAGAAAATCCTGCTGGAGCTCACTTTTTATTGATTTGAACTAGAAATCAACAAGCCGATAGCACAACCTTCAAGCATCCTTCCGCTGCTTAACCAACACTTTGAAATTTACAGGCTTAACAAACCAATGGTTACTTGTCTCCCACTGCCCATCAATAGCTAGCTTCATGTCAAAGTCTCGAATGAGGCGTGGAATCAACTTTGTCATTTCTAACATGGAGATGTGGCGTCCAATGCACGTCCGAGATCCAAGTCCAAACTTTGTCAAGTCAGCTATTTCAGCTCTGGATAATTGTCATCAGCCAAAACTTACCGGCATCCAATGTCTGTTCATGACGCTGACTCGATCTTTATCAGAATCAAGCCATCTGTCCGGGTTGAAATCATCCGCGTCTTTTCCAAAGATAGCTTTGCTGCGGTGCTCAACCCAAGTATTCACGCCAACAGTGGTCTTGTATAATGTTAGTAAAAATCAGAATATAATGCCCCGAATACGTACCCCTTCGGGGAAAAAGACATTGCTTATGGTTGCACCTCCTGGTGGCACAACTCGTTCCAGAGGAAGACCGGTGGCGGGATGCATTCTCAATGCTTCCTTGAGTACCGCTTGCAAATACGGCATTTTCTGAGTCTGATTAAAACTGATATGTGGTGATGCCCCTTCAACGGAGGGGCAAATGTCATCTACTTCCTGTCGAAGCTTCGTAACGACCTCTGGGTTCCGAAGGATATGGTAGAGAGTCCCAGAAAGACTGATAAATGTCGTATCCGATCCCGCAGCAATGTTGGACAAACATCCTATTTCGGTATGGTAGCTTGTGAACTCCGCGGGGTTCTCTGCTTGTCTATTAACAAACTTTGTGGTGAAGTCGGTAGGCCCGTTAAAGTTCTCTTGTTTCCTTTTGGCCTGTAACTCTGCCTCATGTTCTGCAATACAGTCATGAGTAAATTGAATGAGCATTTGTTGCTTTCCCTTCTTTCCTTCCAGCAGCTTTGAAATCTTGACAAGCAGAGGCCTGAAATGAGAGTATACCCCAAGCATACTTCCGAACCCCATAACAGTCTCGATCTGCTGAAGAAGACCGCCAATGTCTTCACCAAAGTCCAAGAATCCCAGACGCTTGGAGAAAGTGATCATGCTGATGACATCGATGGCATAGCACCGAAACCAGTGACCCATGTCAACAGCTCCGTTTCCTCCTTCGGTGCTCATCTCTAGCATTCTCTGAGAAAATATGTCGGAGCAGGCATCCACATAGGGCTCGTAATCAACAAGCGATGACATGCTATACATATTCTGATATTGTCGGCGATTCAGTCGGTGTCTGTGAGGATCCCGGTCTGAAAACAAGTCCCATTGCGCGCCCATGGGCTGGATCCAAGCATCATACCAGTTCGATTTTATGAACTTGCTACTTGGGCTGTAAATTATTTGAGTGGCATGGGGGTCAGATATGCTGTATCTGTTTGGGCCGTAGCGCACCACCGGACCTAAATCAATCGCATATCAGCCTTGACTTGCGAATTTAGCCACAATCGGGAAGGAGTTACCGTATTTTTTATGGAGCTCCAAGTTTTCTTTTTCAAAAGATCCATTATATATGCGAGAGAGGTACCACAAGTCGGTAATACGACACAAGAACGGTCCTGGAACGTTGGCTAACGATGAAAAGAAAACACTGTAAAGGGCCCATAGGAACCAGCCTCCAAAGAGGACAATGGGTCCAGCCAAAATCAAGATTTGCAACATGGCATTAATCTTGTTGAAACAAGAAGTATTAATGTGTGTTGTCTTGTCGGCGAGATGTTTCAAAAAGTTTTATAGATAGATGGATTTGTTTGGAGACGTAAGGAGCAAATATAGCATTATTGAGATCCAACAGCGGGGAATGTGGGGACCTACGAAATATGCCAGCGACGTCCTTGGCAAGCAGATCTCACGAGACACACCAGTGTTTCGTATGTCGACAATTGGCTATTAACCATTCCTATCTACATGTAGGGTATCAATCTAACGTCGCCCGGGCTTTGCCAAGGTCCCGTTTGTGAGTATTAAATTGAATTCTAAACCCCACAGCACAGATGTGGTGACGGCACTTGAACCAGGGCGAAGGGATTCACCAATGAATCTTCATTAATCTCCAAGACCAGGCGCTAGTGATACAACATTGTCCACCTCCCCACAATCTCCCCACAGTCTCTTCCAGTACCCCACAATCATCTTGAACCCTCCTCGAACTAGCGAAGTTAGATTGGAATGGATGTGAGGATTCCCCAGATTTTCAATAGCAGAGTGCCAAGATCAATGTTAACTAGTCTTATAAGATAGGTCGCGGGGAATGTGCCAGTGGGGTGTTGGTTATTTATTAAGACAGGGTCTGGATGAAAAGTCGCAATCAGCACCCAATCTTAACTTATCATTCAAGTTCCTGATTAGATCCAAAGAAAAAACAATTGTTTCATAAGCCAAAGCCCCTTCAATTTTATCAAATTCTTCATCATGCCTCCAGGAAGGGTTGTCACCAGCGTGGTCAACGAGAAGGGCCAAGGTGTTTTCGAACCTGACCGATACGTCGAAGGGGATGCACTCCCAGGTGGCGGATTGGCACGTCGCTACCACGCTGTTCCCTCAGTTCCCGTGCCAGGTATCAGATACAGCTCGCAACACGAAATAGGGAATATTACCAACAACGACTCCGTGACTTTCCTTACATGCGAAATGGCCCCCGGCAAGAGGAGCCCGATGCACGCGACGCCATCCATCGATTTTGGTGTGATGGTATATGGTGAGGTTGTGCTCATCTTGGATTCAGGAGAGGAAAGGACTCTCAAGTACGTGTTTCAGTTAATACTATCTTTCAGGGGGCTAACCAACTTGCATTAGGCCCGGAGATGTTTATATTCAAAAATCTGCCAGCCACGCTTGGGAAAACAGAACTTCTGAGGTTGCCATTTTTACCACAACACTTGTTGCTGCTCGTCCTTGATGAAACATTATGGTAGTTATGGATCGGAATGGAACATATGCTCCCAACGGTCTTCTTCCAGAATTATTTGGTGTTTAGGGCTCGTTGTCATACCCGACGAAAGCCCATTCACATCTACCAAGTCTCATAGCCGTTTCAATTTGATACATGTTGCTGAAGAGTCCTCATTTTAAAGTAACATTTGTCCCCGTGAACAGACCAAAAATGTATTGAGTCTATGCTTAGTCTAAATTCAGTCATCTCCAATCCCCGATCAGGGACTTTCGTTCTGTGAAGAAATGATGGAGATAGGGGGTTTTTATGGCAACAAGACGAAACCCAATCTTGTCACACCAAACAGTGCCATCGAACTAGGTTATCAGCATCGCCACTTTATTTTGTCAGGTGGTCCAATAGCGTGGTCTAGACCCGAGCTGGCTTGTCCCAACCGCGAGATTGATTGGTGCGATTGACGGTGGCTTGAGCTAGTGGAACGGCTGAACAACCCGCCTCCCCAAGAATTTCTCCCCTTAAGTAAACGGTGTCAAGAGAGTTCAATAATCGCGAATTCTCTCATGTTTTCATCGTTTACTCGACATTCGAAATCATGGGCTTTGCTGACCGTATACTACCAAAGGCCAAATCGCCACCTCCAGCAGGGCGGCAGGCGCCAAGCTCCAGCATCGCTCCTCCCCTGGTATCTCATTGGCAGCCTCCAACGAGTTACTCTTCTCCTTATGATCCCATGCCGCTACCTGGACAAGCCAACGAACCGACTTATGGTGTAAATCAACCAGTGTATGGTGCTTACCCACAGCCCCCCACACATGGACCCGGGATGACGGGATACGGCGCTGGTGATAACGTCTATGAGATGCCAACAAACTATTGGCAACCAGTGATCAAACCCGTACCTGAAAATGGAAATGACAAGCCAGAAAATCCACCCGCAAAACCAGAACTCGACCCCGGCCAAGTGGACGCGGAAAGCCTCCAGGCGATTCAGCCTCCCGTCGATGATGTCCCCTCCAGCCAAGACAAGCCGCAGAAAAATGGATACGCGCCGCTCAAAACATCTGGTGAAGACGGAAGCTCAATAAACGTCAACGAACTGGCACCACCTGTCAATGAGACCGCCCCAGGGACCACTCCCGAAATAATTTATAATGTCAACAGACCAACATGCTCACTCAACATTGTCTGTTACAGATCTGGGCAAGAGGGCTGCAAGTTTGAACAGCTAATGTGCATCCATCAATCCAAGTATCCAAGTCAAGAGGCTTTTAATCAAGCCTTACTTGCAAACCCAAGCTTCGTTGCCAGCGATTACGTCTTCTTCAAAGAGTTGCGACGCTTATATGAAATGAAGATGTGTACCTTTTTCCGGAGGCACTTTTCCTTGAAAACTCACCAAGGATTTCGAATACTCTCGGTAAGGTGGCAGCGTTCTTGGTACATGTCTGTTTTATGAGCTAATTTCCGTGCAAGTATACAAGAAATACTCGACCAACAGTGGTGCCATTTGACGGATTCATCCTCCAGGAGATGATGTATGCATATCGCAATCCCAAGGAAAGCATGAGTAGCACCGATTGGGTGCAGTGGGTATATCGATTACGTCGAAAGGACAAGCGCCATGCCATTGAATTTGTTGAAGGCTGGGATTCAACACGAATTACAATCGCTGGATCTTTTCCATGGCTTGCTTCCTGTCTCATTGCAATTATTTGGACAGCTGCTGGTGGAGACCCTCAGACCACGTTTACAGTCGCATCCTTCATCCTCACATCCTCCTCCAGTACGTTCACTCGACTAATAGATTTTTATCCCTACCGTACAAGAAACGCTAACCTGGTTTAGTTATTTTGGCACTCCTGGCTATCGTTAGTAGTCTCGAGTCGTCGGGGAACAACGGCATGTGACCTGATGCCGGTGTGAAGTGAAACTGTATCCACCATTCAATTCCTACAAATACGATTACGGGGTGCTTCGAGCAATTGGATGTCATTCAACAATGTCGGAGTCAGTTCTCAAATTCAAATCAGCCATTATATGAAACATGAAGTTCCTCTCCATCCTCAGTTTGATCCGCCCTGCCGTGACTTTTGCTTAGGTTTGTTCAATTTATTCCCTGTCAGAATTACACTAACGATCCTCCAGACTGCTACACTGGAGGTTTCTGTTTGCGAGAACCAGTCCAGCAGCTACCGGCGATATTGCACGCAGTACGAGCCCCAGTGTTAAAACTTCCACTACCAACCAGAGAGCTACAAGCAGTGCCTCTGCTCGGTATTCTTCACGATTAACTGCGTCGACAACCAGTACCACCAACGTGGCGAAACTAATTAAGCCAACAAATCCGTAGACGAAGTTTGCAGCTCGTCGGAGAGCAACAAATCGTAAAGCAGTGACAAACTCTGCTTTACTTAGGCTGTTTGAGCAATGCTGGTTGGCTTTAGTCACATACATGATGAACTCAATGAAACATGACAATATAAACTTATAAGATTAAACTCAACAAAAAGCTAGTTGCCTGTTTACCTTCGTCACAAAACCCAGTATACTCCGCTCCGAAACTGAACCAGAAAAATGCCCTCCATCGTTTGAAACAATCGAGGACTTATGAGTAGTCTTCAAAATATTTGGGGCCCCACTGATATTCGCCAATGTCATCATACACATCAATCTTTTTCTCAAAATCTTTTTCGTAATCAAGGTTCTCCAATTTCGATATATCGACCACTACACGAGATGATTTTGCGCGAGGTGCGAAACGAGTTGACGAATCCGAAATGTTGCCGCTGTCGTCATCATCATCGCTTTCTTCGTCGTCTTCATCGTCTTCGTCATCCGAATCGGTGGCTCGGATTTCTCTCCATGTCATTCCTAGCCAATCATTGCGCATATCCCTTTCAATAAAGAGTGCATCTTTCTTTTGCTGGTAATCGACATCGGATCCCCTTTGGACAATGATCATTATTTCCTTTCCTTTCTCACCCTCGGCCATCAGGCTTGCATCCTCTACATAGCCAAACGACATTATGCCCTCTTCATCCTCGGGTATGTCTTGCACAAACGGAACTCGGGTTTCGATATTAGAGACCGATCCCGGGCTGTCAGATATGGCAGATCGATATATCCGTACAAAAGGCTCAGAAAGTGCTCCATCTCTGTTTTTAATTACACTTTGCCAATGCATCGGTTGAGGCAAGCGCAGTTGGTGTTCAGTGGCTGCGAGTGGAAGATCTTGTGGACATTTATAACCCAGCAGTTCCGAGCTATAGGAGATGAAACGTAGTGTTTTCCACCCATTGCTTTCTAGTATGAGACGGTCAATCATCACATAGCTTTCTTTCGGGTCCCTTGGTCCAAGCACCGTCAGTGTATCAAGGCACAGACCCGGGACCATGGTGAGGCACGAAGCAAGGCAATAGTACCTTTCCTCCTCCCACTCCTCCTCCCACAACAGGACATCATGGCCGAAGAGACGCACGTGTCGTACCTTGGAAAGGATTTCCAAAGGCAAACCCGACAACCTGTCGAGCATTGTGTAGGCCTCCTCAAAGTGGAAGAGGACTTTGCCCATCCAAGTGTCCCCAACCTCGCTATTTGCACGCTAACAGGTGCGAAGAATAGCGAGAGCGTTTGGAGCAGGCTTAGTTATCGCCGTGACGGTTCCGCCAGCTTCTTGGTACCATTCCTGGGAACCCCAAGACAGCCTGGTCGAGCTGAAGAGGTACGAATAGATATCTTCGCGCAACTCTCGGGGGAGTCGGAAGAAGTGACTCTGGTCTTGGAGATGTAAAGAGGCCTCGGGCTGGGACATCGCGTCGGATTTGAGCTGTGGGGTGATACCTTGAGATTGGTGATGTGAAGGGGGAAACTCTAAATGTCGCAGAACCCTGGCGAGTCAACGTTTGAAAGTGTCTCCATAAAACCCCCGTGAGGTGACATTGTAGATGAAACAAAAGCAAAACTCTCAAGGCTCACGAAAAAGCGCCAATTTATCAACATCATAAGCTGATCAGATGTTTTGGTCTCTTTTGATAACTGTTGATTTCCTTGGTTGATTATGAACTAGATAGCTAAACTGGTCTCACTTTTGCGGGCGTCTTTGTTAAGTTGAAAGGGAAGTGGGGAAACGCGTAAGCAAAGCTATATGTTGCGGATGGTGACGCGTCAATCGCGTCAAACGCGTTTGATAAGAAATTATAGAAATATGTTTCGCTGCGGAGATGATAAATATACCTATATTTCTTATTATGATCGCGTGTTTATCCGCACTTAACGATTAAATTTCTCTTGGTGGAAAATCAGTTGCCGAATCGTTACGTCTGCAAAAGATAAAACTTGTGAGTATGCTACACCTGAATTGTTTTTCTCACAGCATGTTTTCTTGTTTTCTGAAATAAATACAAATGAAAGAGAAGTACAGTAATGATAAATGATACTACTGTGGATCTAATTTGATTAATACTCTATCGCGATGAAGAACATTTTATCTGGAGCACAGAGCTGTAGGGTAGGTTAACACAGTCAGCTTTTTTTGTCGCTCGTTTGGGCTCTCCACCTCAACACTGCTTACATAACATTTCGTGGACATCTAAGCGATTGGCCCAAATACGAACCGTCATTCAAACGACGTTAAGCGGTGTATTCCCGGTTGAGCTTTGTTCACATCAACAAGAAACAAAGACTACCGACACTGTTCTTGGCTCATTCTCACTCTTCGTTTGGAGCGAGCAAGCCGTAAACCATCATGGAGCCCGCTATGGACATTGACGACCCTCCATTGGCCAGTGCGCCCGCTCCACCGCGAGATCGCCAAGCCGAATTCCATCGAGCCTTCAAGGATTGGGTCATGACAAGATCGGTTAAGCCACCAGAGTGGGACGCCGTCGACTGGATAGCAAATAACTACCCGGGGAGGTTCATTCCTCAGCCCACTCTTGGCAGGCTCATTGACGAGGCTATTGACGAATCATTGCATGCTGTTCATGCAAGAGCCAGGGTACGCAGCTCTAACCTAGCCCAGAAAATCAACTGACTAATGCGTGGTGGTATCATCACTATAGGAGTACGACTCCCTCACAGTTCCTGGATTTGGTCTTGCTTTGGGATACATGCCGCCTGCCAATGAGCGGTTCCCTATTCTCCTTGGTGCCCATGGCTGGGACTGGAAGGCTGTGACGCTGCTGATCCGCGAGGTCTGCATGCTCAAAATGATGGAAGAGCTGACCAATAAGGCCGAGTGGTGGGTGAAAATCCGCAACCCCGAGATTGCTGAGAAATGGAAGCAAGAGGCCTTGAAGATGGACTGGGCTGCTTACAGGACTCACGGAGATTTCACCCCTGCCATGGCTGATGCAGTGAGTCTCTGAAGACACGATGCACTGAAAATATTTGAATTGACACAACATGGCCAGTGTATAACCGAACTTCGAAAAAAGGCAACTCTCTACGAGAAGACTGGTCTCATTCCCGTTTTCGACTACTCATCTTGCGTTATCAAATCTGACAGCCTTATCCCAGAGGACCTACGATCCGCTTTTCGAAAGGCTGTTGGTGCTCTTGAGGATGTTCCCGATAACGAAAAAGATTGGCATCCTGGCACTACAAAGAAGGTTCTCGATCTTGTACACCCTTCAATGTGGCCTTTCATCTACGGCCGCACTCGCGTGCTTCCTGATAAGCGCATTGGAGTTTCAGATGCCCTCAACTATTGTGGCATGGGGACAATAAGCCCAACTCCCGAACCAGTTGAGATATCATACCCCGGAGATGACTTTCATGGGATCCGCGAAGACACTGTTCCCTCATTGTCACCCAAATTCCAGTGGCTCCCATGCGATGTCGCACTCGATGGCCCGAATGCCAAAATTGACAGCTACATTAACAACCTGCATCCTGTTGATCACGCGCAACTTTACCCTTTAATCGAGCGCTTCATCGAAAAGGCTCTCCCTGCTTGGGACGTTATTTATCGCTGGCCAACCGAGTTTGAAACTCAGCGCATCACGACCCAAAGCGCCTACATGACTTGCACAGTCAAAGGTATTTGTCGCAACGACTGGAGCTGCAACCCCTGGAACCGTCCACTCGATGATGATGAGCCACCGCGAGTCAACAACGAAGCGTATCGGGATGGCTATAGAGAATCAGAGCGTGGAAAACGCGATTTGTCATGGTTCGTCGTGACTCACACCGTCGACATTCCAGACGTCGTACCAAACCAAGACCATCACCTTAGACTTTCGCCCTCAGATGTCAAATCCACGGGGTACTTTAATGGCGCCTCTCGTATTCAGGTCATTGTCAAGCTAGCGAATATTCACCTCACTCCCGAGGACCCAGAATTTACCTACGAAGTCTCCAAGGAGCTCGTCGACTTTTGGTATGCTGATTATGATAAGGCCGCAGACGAAAAATCAGAAGCGTCCTCGTTTCACCCCGTGTCCTCGTCAGGATCCCCCGCTCCGTCCGATGTCTCAAGTCTCGGAGGCCGTCCACTCTCGTTCACGCAATCCGACTACCGCAGTGTCATAGTTGGCAATGACCCGGCAGAATATGAAGGAGGATCTTGGCACACCGAGGGAATGTTGAACGAGCGTATTTGTGCTACCGCACTTTTCTACTATGATTCGGAGAATATCACAGATTGCCAGCTGGACTTCCGAACTTCGTCTAACCGTGAGGGACTTTCCACGGAACTCAACTATGCACAGCACAGCCATCACCCCATTGAGCGTACGTTTGCCATCCCGAATGCATATCGCACCACTCTTCAGGATCTCGGAGGAGTTCGTACCACGAACAGCCCGTCAACGGGTGAGGATGATACTCGCGCTGTGTTTTTCCCCAATCTCCTCCAACACCGCGTTTCCCCATTTCGCCTCGCTGACCCGACACGCCCTGGACATCGCAAGGTCCTTGCGCTTTTCCTTGTCGACCCAGCCATCCCCGTCATTTCCACCGCCAACGTGCCCCCGCAGCAGCGACACTGGTGGCACCGGGAGTCGAAGATTCAAGAGGGGCTCTCGCAGTACTTTTCTCCTGAGCTGCGGCAGATGATTCTCCAGGACGTGGATCAATTGCCAATTTACGAGGATGAAGCAAAGGAGATACGTTTGGAACTTATGGCAGAGCGGTCAGTTCAGCAAGACAAGTCAGAGGAAGGTCTGAATATCGTGAGCTGGAACTTTTGCGAACATTAGAATATTGGAGACAAGGCATGGAAAAGAAAGATGTATAGATATGCACTATAATTAGCAATTTATTGTCCACCCTTCCTCCCATTGTTCTACTTCTCCTTAGGTGTATCATCTATATTATCTTTTTTTATATAGAAGTTTAATTATTTAATAAAATTAAATTTATATATTAAAATAAAAAATAAAAAAAATAAAATTTATTAAATAAAATATTATTATTTATTATTAAAAATTTTTTTTTTAAAAATTTATTTATAAATTAAATAATAATAAAAATTTTTTTAAATAAATAGAATAAAGGTTTTTATATATACCTTATCAAGGCAGTAATAAACATCTTATAACACACCACTTTAATGCTAGCTTTCCCTGGCAGGGACTGTGCTGTCTTTCTCTAATTCTAACAGTGGACGGCGAGGAAACATCAACCAGTTTAATCGATCTTTGAAAATTGCTTCGTCCAAATACGCAGTGTCTGAATCCTCCTTCTTCTTTGGTTTGATGTGTTCTTGGTGTGTGTTAGTTGATAATCCACAAAAGTATACAAGCGAGCAGTACTCACTCCAACAAAGTCGTCCCAAATCAGCCACGTTGTAAAGGATGGTTTGGGATACGTATGCCATTGTAAAAATAGGAAGAAGCAGTATGCCCGTGACTAAGTATACATAGGATTTCCAGTTGGTAAAATCCCGGTTTGTCATGGCGTCAAAAGCCATCAGGACCTGTCGAGCTGGGAACTCGAGGAACAGGTACCCCAGCCAGAAGTCGAGGTGAAAAGGAATCTTGTTATGTCGATACTTGAGCAGTGGGGGCTCTTGCTCTGCGTCTGATCCGGAATTTCCGTAAAGCGCATTCGAGTGATAGAACGTCTGGAAATTAAGCTCAGTTACCCACTTCCAGTTCAGATCGGTGTCCTTCCTCCGACGAGCTAGATCCTCTCTTTTAACTTTTCGAGTCTCATATGAATCGTACAAGGGACTATCGTTGATCTTCCGTATTGACAGAGTCTCAAGAAGCCTTTTTATCCCCTCGATAATTGAATTTACCCTCTTTGCGTTCATTAGTGCCACCACTGTGATCAGTAGGGCAATGGCAGCGAAGATGGTCATGCTCTTCACCACGTCGCTGGGGGGCGCTCCGTTCATGCTAAAAATACTGGCTGCAAAGCCAAGTGGCAAAAATACGACGGTTACGTAGGTAAAAAAGCGAATGTTTTCCGCGCCACGCAACCCAAGATCATTCCTTATTTGCTCTTGTCTTTGCACCAAGGTCTCTCTCAGAGACTTGACGTTGCCATGGCATTTTCGAAGCTCTCCAATTCGACCGCGATTCATACGTTCTAGCCTGTTAATAGCAGCACGGTATTTGCGTTCATCATTGCGCGTCCAGCGGGGTTGTTGTACTCTTTGTCTTGCTCTCGCCTCCCATTGATCGATGATTGAAAGATTCCCAGAGATCTCTTCTTCCACGACGTGTAGTATTTGCTGGAATTCCTGCCATCGTGCGCTGGAGGAGAAGTAAACGTCACTGTTTGAAATTGAATAGGAAAAAGCACCATGCTTGATTCCCAACTCAGTCTGAATCTGCGAAAAGATCTTGGTCGTGTTACCGACTAACTCTTTGAGTATTCGATCAAAAAGATGGAGTTCGAGAATTTTTCTTTGTCTCCAACATCCTTGCTCCTGAACTACTTCATTTCCCTGGTCCCAAGGGTGAATGTCCAAGTGCCTGGTAGAGTTGGGAATGTATTCGACAAAGTGGCAAGTCCAATATCGATCGAAAACATCACCAGTGAATCGGAACCCCATTGAAGCTTGTGCAAGCTTCAGCTTTGAGCCCCGTGGTAGGACCGAAGCGTTAGGTGTGGGAATACATTTATCCAATTCTGGGTTGTAATCCTCGCTAACAAGGCGGTAAAAGCTTACATGTAGCTCAGTCTCCCATATATTAAGGCTCATATGAACTTTGTCCAGGAATGCATCGTGATATTGGGAATGTCGATCAAAAAACTGCAATATGGCCTGGTTCTCGTCTTCAGGGCTCCCAATGACACAAACAAGAGCCGTTGTCCTTGTTGCCTTAGCTAGCCAGATGAACTGCTTTTTGGCCGTGTTGGCTGCCCGCGAGCCGTATAATTCGTACCAAACTTCATCGTTCCTAGATTTCTCTTTAGACGTGACACCGTAATTCTGATGTCTACCCCGACGCCAAAGCTTTTTGCCTAGGTTTTGCTTTGGGATATTTGTGAGCCATACCATGATGTTCTCCTCGTTGGTTAGGCCCCATTTAGCGTTTCGCAGCACCTGAACTAACCGGGCCGCTTTTGTGATTGCGGATTCTTCAGTATCACCCTTGGCTTGTTCTAAAATCTTTTGGACTCCTGTCTTGAAAACTTTGCGCCCTTGACTATACGCATCTATAGAGATAGTTTTGAAGAATGATGGGTAGTTGTAGAGCCATTCGTCTTCTAATTCCACAATGTTACTTTCGTCAACCAAACCGTCGAGAGGGACACGCTTTTTGATGGCCATAACATCTGGTGACTTGGTTCTAATAGTAGCTTCGAGAGCAGACTTGATGCGATTGCCATATTCTTGTTTTTTCTGTGTCATTCCTGTTTCTATAGCATCATCATCTGCCTGTATCCGCTGCTTCGGCAGAGATGTCAATTTTATTTTAACGTTCTCTGCATTGATCCTATTGTCATTGTAATGGGGGTGGGGAAATTGCTTATTGGCTCCTAAGGGAGAATGAGGGGCGTCTTTAAAGAGAGCCAGTATTTCCTCTATATGATTGAGAAGGATATATGGAATCTCGAAACTGGCATGAAAGTAAGAATCCCTTTCTGATTCGTTTTGGAAAATAACTGGCTCCTTTGTTGTTATGTCGACTCGACCATGAAACAATCCGCTGGGACTGGTTGCAAGTGAGAGTACATCAAGAGAAGAAATCAATAATTCTGAAGGCGATCGTTCATTTAGAGACAGATTTCTGGCACCAATCATGACTGCCAAACCGTAACGATTCAACTTCTCCCAGGTAGCTTCAGAGTTTTCTCTATAACTGAGCTGGCCCCGAAGCGTGTTTTCCCACACTTCATTGAACCAGGTTTGTTTGAGAAGGAAGCCCCAATCTAGTGCATAGAATAGAGCTGTATCGCTTGAATGAAACAGAAAGCGAGTTTCTCGAGGAGAACGAGTCGTAGCGAACATGCGCTTTTTGGAAATGATATCTTCCGTAATGAATCTTTGATGGACCGCCTTTTGGATCTTCTCAGGTTCAAGAGACTCCACCAAAGCCCGCTGAACTGTGATGATTGCAGGTATATCCTTAAGATGAGATCGGATAGTCTTAATCGCTCTCCAGATCCAAATCTGCTCACTAAGTCGATATTTTTTGTATCCCTTGTCTGTGTAATGTGGCCAGACAAACGACCCTCGGACATCTTCCATTTGTAGTTGGTGAATCCACTTGTGGCCGATTGTATGTACAAGCCCCCTTATAAAACTGTGATTTTGCTCTGATGGATAAGCGACTTCGAACTGTGAGGCCTTGATTAATTGGAAGGCAGTGTCCACAAAAGAATTTTCTGGAATGAAAGATTTGCTCCCTGTTGGCAACATAATTATGTTACCGTTAGGCCAATAGTTGGCCGCAAACTGACCTGAATTTCCGGTTTCTAGCTGTGATAACCAATTTATATGGCCTTGGAAAACGTGTTCGATTCTTCTTCGGAGAGACTTGTGACTATCCTGTTCAGTGCCGTTGAGAAGATCCACAATTTTCAGAAGAAAGTTAAACGCGAAACTAGGATCAATTAGCCAACCAATTACCCTCGTTCCAGGCTGCACTGAACTCACAAGCTTGCGGACGTACAGATCCGATGGCCAGATATGTCTCCACATGTCAAAGCAATCAGTGGGGCTCTCTCTGAACCTGGGTTATTGATAGGGATGGAACAGGTGGACAAGATGTGTTCAAGATTCCGCCTGATGATGAAATCAATGTGGCTCGCCCAGCTCATGCTCGTTGATGGCAACCCTGAAATCGAGAATTTTGAGGGAGAATCTTCTCGGAGCCCCAATGCTCTGGTCGCATAAAATGGTTCAAACTCCATTTCTTCTTCAGACAAAAACTTTTGCACATTGGCCACAGACGGTGAGATTAAAAAGTCGACCCAATTTCCATTCCTCTCGGCCGGCAAAAGTATAGTCTTGTAGGCAATGGCTACTTCAACAGTAGATTTGGCCTCCAATGTGACTTCGAATTCAACTGCTTTGCCGCGTAATGGGTGGGGGACATCTTCCCACTTCTGTGCTTGCCCATTAATGAAAATGGACACCAACACAGCGACAGCCCATGGATCAGCCTCAGGTAACGGCTTGTTCTCATTTTCTGAACCAGTATACTTCTCCTTTTTATCTACCTTGGCATTGGTGTTCTTGTTGTCATTGTGTCTATTCTCATTATTTCCACCATCGCTTTCGCTGGTTGATGTTGATGTTGATGAATATACTTCGTCCTCTTCGCTTTCTGTGTCTTCTTGCTCATTGGAGACTTCTTTTTTAGGTCCTAGTGGATTGACCAATATCCATCCGTAATCATTAGGGGCCCCTCGGCACGCATGACCATTCCAAAGGTCATTAAAACTATTTCTGCCGCCGATAAACTCCAAATCTCGAATGTGCATCCCATTAGAAAATTCAAATGGCTGAACGTTCTTTTCATCTTTGTTGTTGGTCAACGAACATGATTGAACAAGTACATTTTCATTGACAATCCATTGCATGGTCATGTCAATGCTATCGCCACTGCGTTTGAACCGTGGCCATCTGTCATGCACGTAGCTCACATCTGGATAACTATTAGCAGTTATTTTGGGAAACCTTAAGCCATATTTCAATGTCGATTCGGTCTCGCTAGTTCCAAGGCTGACAATACGCCTTATTCGATCTCGAACACGATATGGCTCAGGCATGTTCATTTGGTCGACGCTAAATAGGCCAGAAGTCCCGGCGCCCAAATAACTGCTAAACTGGATGAGATCACCGCGAGCACTGAGCGTAGCTGTGACTCCACTGTCTCCAAACGATATGGGTGTCTTGGGATTTGGAGGATTGTGCCAGGAGCTACCAGTAAAACTCGACACCGCCGTGTGAAATGTGCCTAAAAGCATTAGTGATGATTACCGCAAAAGATATTGTAGGGGTTCCTACAACTGATCTGGTTACTAAAATCGGCATCGTTGTTCAGGGATTCATTATCAACATCCCACAATGGCAGAAGCAGGGTACCATTTATACAAGCCTTTATCCGTCTAATTGTTTCATGGGATTCGACGAAGCTCAAGGTCGCCGCGAGAATTTTATCTTCTCTTTTATCCTCCTCAATTCCCAAAAGGTCCAGATGAGGTGCGTTAAACCGATAGAAAAATTTCTCAACTTCAGGATATAACCGTGACAGTTTGGAACGGAAGAGGCTAGACCTCCCTTCAGACATCAAACTGGGGTGAAATACCATCGACCGATATTGTCCGCTAGTGTTGTCAAGTTCGCCCATCCCAACAGACACCAAGCAGCCAAGATTGTTTCGTAGTTGATTGTCATTCCAGAGAGTTCTGGCTTGGCCCCACGCTTGATCAATAGGGTTGAATTGCCATGTGGAATAAAGTTCAAATTCCCCGACCTTGATATGTTGGAATGTAGAGAGCTCAAAACTGGTAGCAAGAGCCGCCTCTAGTACCGTTATTGACTCTAACGGGGTGGAGTCTACGGGGTTAGTTATCGGATAACTTGCTAAAGTTACTTGAGCATCACTGCGCTCGGAGTTGGAAACCCGCGTCGTGACCAAGCTGAATTGTCAGTACAATCACAATAACTGAGAAAGAAACTTCATACATCTTGCAGGCTTTGTGCGAGGGATCCATGAGCAAGATGTTCGTATTGTAGCCGTTTGATTGGAGCATGCCCTCGATGCCTTTTCGAAGAGCAGCAGAATTGGCTACCTTTTGTGATAATGTCAAAAACTCGCCCGACTGTTTTCTTGCCATCTCGAATGGCTTCTTAATATGTTTTTCATACGCGAAAAGACACTGGTCGATTGACATTCTCAAACGTCCCAGCATTAAGGCAAAAATGCCTCCGGAGCTAGCACCGCTAATTAGGTTGAAATACTCACACGGTTTCGGCGGCGAATTGGGGTCTACGGCTTTCATCATGGCTTCTAGAATCATGATTTGAGACCTAGCACTCAATCCTGCGCCATCAAGGGCGAGTATCCTAATGGGATCCGCCATTTTTCTCGGTAGTGTTGTGGAAGAAGTTGCGTCAGCTTGGGTGATAGATCCTTCAGCTGAATCCTGGCCTCGTCTTGGCACTTAGATAGCTTTGGAATTTATCCGTGGTTTACCCACAATTAGGATCACAGAGTGACAGAAATGTGAGCACATCAGTATAGCTTACTCAGGAAGCCTGGAATAACCTGAAGGAATGAGGAAATATGTGCTTTCATTGCTAATTTGTAAATCTTATCTTATCTCATTTATTCATAATTACTTATACTTTTGTTGTCGGGTTTGTTTAGTGGATCCCCTTCAGACATATATGAATAGGCAGATCCACTTGCCATCAAGTATTTTGTCACCTGGTCGCTACTCCAAAGCGATTTTGCGTGTATTTGGATGCGATGGCTCAAACTATTATTGTTGGAAAATGAAGAGTTTGAATGAGTATTGGAAGAACATAAGCCAGGTGAGGTTGGTATGTGGTCGAAAAGAGCCATGTGAGGCCATTCAAAACTCTTCCACTTCATTGACTTGGTCGTTTTCGACTTGACGGTAGCATGAATCATATTTCAAAGCATTACTTATGATAATAACAACTAATTATGTCATAAATAAATTTCTTACTCATTGTCCTTGACATCAATAACCGTGGTCTTGAACTTCCTAGCAGGCACCTTGCGGTTAAATAGGATATCGGCCTCACGGTAAGATCGGTGCTTGAGTTCAGGAAGGAAGAAGAACGCCATGATCCAACAAAAGAGAGCAGTACTGCCCCAGACATAGCCACACTTGCCAGCAACATTCCATCCTGTAGGATTCAGAAGTTTAGAATTTAAATAAATCATGGGGATTTCAGCAACATAGTAAGCAGCACGGCCAACACCAGTGCTTAGGGCGCGAAGACGGACAGATGAAGTCTCGGCAACGATGGTGTATGAAATGGGACCTAGACTACCAGCGTACACGAAGGAAATAATGATACCCAGAATGGCTTGGGCATAGTTGGTAGCGCTGGTCTGGTGCACGGAGGCGATGATGCCGAGAATGTAGAGGAAAGTGACGTTGGTGGCAGTGCCCCAGAGATAAATGCTTCGACGGTTAAACCACGCGGTAAGGAACCAAGAACCTGCGTTGGCGATGAATCCGAGGCAAGAGTTGATTAGATTAAGCTCGAAGGCATGGTCAGTGGATATACCAGCCTCTGAAAGGGAGGTCAGTTTATCTTCACTAATCGTAACTATAGGGCTACTCACGTTCAAAGAAGAAGGTTGCCTGGTTCGCAATCAAGTTACCAGCGAAGTTTTGTGATGCGTACATCAAGCAGATGATGGTTGTTCGCCTCAAGTCGGTACTCTTGACAAGATCGAGGAGCGTGGGAGCACCGCCCTGCTGCTGTTCGATTTCGACGGTCCGCTCCATCATTGCAAGGGCCTTGTTAGCATCATCAGTACCCTTAGTACCGAGGCGTTTAATGGAGCGCAGGGCTTCCTCCTTGCGTCCATGACGGATGAGCCACCATGGTGATTCGGGGGCAAAGAAGATGAGGACAAGAAGAGGTGTCTGGGCTGAATTAGCTTCTGTACATGCATGCAGTCAGTTTAAGTCTTTACTCACGGGGAAAATCCACTGCAAGGCCAGAGGCACTCGCCAAGCCCACTGATCGTCGCGTTTGTTGTAACCATAAGTAGCGGCGGCAACAATGATTCCACCAATGGACCAACTCATCTGCAGTGTGGCCGTGCAGGCACCACGAAGAGACAGAGGCACAACTTCGCTAGCATAGGCAGGGGAGTTTGCAATGAAGAGACCCCATGGAACACCCTCCAATGCTTGACCGACGGTGAGCACAGCGAGCGAGTCGGCCTAATAGGGTTTAGTTGGCTGATGAGATCTCCATTGGGGCTAAACCACTTACAAAAAATGAGACAAAGATTGTTGCATTCATCAGCACCAAAGCAAGGATGGTGGTCCATCGGTAGCCGAGACGGTTGGTAATGGGACCGGCCATGAAGACGCCCACAAAGGCACCGCATTGACCAGACTGGAACAGGGCACTCTGCCATCGGGTCGGGATAGTGTTGCCAGATCCCTCGACATAGACACCGTATCTATTCTTGAAGGCGTTCTGGGCGACAAAGTTACCGTTGAGGAACATGTCGAACGACTCCATGACCTGATTGGAACGTTAGCGATTGGCCTGCGTAAACGGGCCGATTCTCCACACTCCCTCCAAAAGCCGGGCGGGCGGGGGTGGAGTGGTGATGCGGGGGATCTGAGGGGAACTTACAATGGTGAAGCACATAATGAAGGCCCAAAAGCAGGCCCAAGGATGTTTTTTAACGCCCTCCCAAACTCCCATCTCGTGCTCGGCGTTTTCTCCATCAAACGCGGCGAGCATGAGGTTGTCGTTTTTCAAGACATCGGAGTGGATGACATCGGCTGGTGCGTCCTCGACGCCGTGGCCCATGGCCTCTTTGGATTCGGGAATGCCCGGCGACATCTTTACTGACACAAATTTAATGCCAAGACAATTAAATCGGTGCTAAGCTTTCTCAGGACGATGCCAAGCAGCTCAGAAAGCGATGCCAAGGAACGCCACGAGATTGGGCATATCTTATATGCCATGACATCTCCGCTTCAACGCTCGATGTTGACTACGCACAACGGTGCGCGCGTGATGCATGGATTGAGTGCTGGCACGCAAACATCGTGCGGCTGGAAGCGTCCGGGGTCGTGATAGGCACGCATATATAAAATCGGTAGCGCGGCAAGAAATCCGCTGCCTATTCCCGTGATTAGCTGGACTAACACTAGTTGTGACAACGTCTGTAACTCATCGTTCCAATCGCGGATAACCTTGAATTTGAGAGAATCAACAGCATGCCACTCAACCATGTGCGGACCGTCGCTCGGCTGAAAGATGCCGACAGCCATTGGTCTGAAGATCCCCGTGGGGAAGAGTAACGTAGCCTTGGGTTTGTGTGAAGGAGCAAAAGACTAACCATTAGGGGCAAGTGTATTGGATTATCACATCACTGCGCACCACCGCGGGTGACTTGGAAGCGTCAATGTCACAAGGTTCGCGTGGATAATGAGGGGTGCGGGGTGGATTGGCGAGAAGGATGGGCTGGGAGAAGAGTGGTGACTAAAAGATAAAATCACACTTGGTGCATTCTTATTGTTAACATGCCGTCGTATTTCTGACATGTCCAACCAAAAAACCTCAGTGTGTTCTTCACCCGGAAGCCGGCTCGGCTACATTATCCGATCGGCGACTACTTTCCCTGGTTTAGTTTAGTACTGTTACTATGTCAAGGCAATTGATATGGGCTGATTCTTTTTTCTCTGGAGTTTTGATGATCATCAGGCGACATATTTTAGCTGAGCTTTCTGTTCTAAGGGTTGGCATATTAAATTACAGCCCGATGGGAATATTGCGCCAAAACTTTTGTGGAGTGGCACAATGACTAGACCGCTACCCCAACGAGCAGTACATGGTAGGGCTCTAGGATACAGTTTTGGACCGAGATCTAGTGATGTTAATAGTCTCATAGCGGCCTTAGCAGATTGTACTAGCAGTGGACTTTAGTCATCCATTCTCGACTCATAAATACTGCACCACGTTGATCAATAGTGTTTTGAAATTATTGATAGTAGCCCAGTTCTGATATATTATGGCTCAGTAACTGAGATGAGATGGCTTTTGGGAGTGGGGGGTGGGAAGTCATCGGCTAGCCGCTAAGGCCCCGATTCAATCCTACGATACATGGATGTTTGCAAAAAATTGATGTAAAAACACCAACAAAGTATTTTGCGAAGTGAGAGGTTACGAAGTACATCAAGTAGCCTAGCAAAAGCAGATCATAGTAAATATTCCTCGTGCTAGATATCAAAAGGGATAAGACAAGCGAGACCCCATGAAGTGGACCTCAGGTTTTGACCGCCCCGAGAATAATGGACGCCACCTCTGCTGAATCTGAATGTCTAGACCACGAGCTAGTAATTGAGGCATCTTGTCATTGAAAACTATTGATTTTGAATTTGGAGATTCAGCGGCTGGCAGTCAAAGCCACATTCCCTTTGTTTTACCTAGCGCCCGGCCCGGTTGTTGCTCTTTTTGCCTCGTCAGTTGAAGCGGAGGGATGGGGATGGTCAAAGGGCGGCATCTGTCGCCTTATGTCCCACGATGACACCTGTGTCGATAAAGTAAGACGCCCTTTAAGACTTTCCAAAAGCCAACTCCACCGATTAACCACTAATCACAATTCTAGGTGAGAAGGGACCCGTACTTTAAATCCGCTTGCAAGGACTTTTTCGCGAAAACTGTCATCCCTTGTCCCAAGTAAGAAACATCCAAGTCTACACACAGGATAATGGCCGTGCTAACGAACCCACCGTAGCACTTTCTACAAGACAATCACAGTGACTGTAACTAAAGCAAGCACGCGAACAAAGAATGTGCTTGTTGTGCCCACACAAACCATCCTCACAACGGCTGTGTCGGGTGCAATAACTGTGCCATACACAGTGACCGAGACAGGAGATTCATCCGCCGTCTTGTTGACATCTACTGATTTCGCCGAAGTCACCCAGACTGTTACTCAAGCAGAGGATCAAGGTCAGGCCAAGCGGGATGTCTGTACTCGAAAGACTACCAGTAGCGATAGTGGCCCTACTAGATCCAACAATGTCTGCAGATCCTCATCTGTGTTCTCAGTAGGCTGCCATTGCTACAGCGCAACTAGTGTGTCCGTCACCACACTTCGTGCGACCACCACCACATCAACAATCACAAAGACACACACCGCAACCCCCACCATCGTCCAAACCAAGCTGAGCACTTCGGTCCTCACAAATGTCAAGACTTCGTACATTCCTAGCACCTACACTACAACCGTGTCCACTGTGCTGGTCCTCAATGTGTATACGCAATGGACCGTCCTCACAGTTACCACTACAGCTACGGTTATGGTGGACCCACCACCACCATCGCCTACTTGCATCAGTTACACCACTTACTTGAAGGCTCATGGTGGCACATATGATGGCAAATACGTCAGGTACATTGAGGATGAAGACGGGTCGCCTTTCCTCGGCTTTACCGATAACCTCGACGAGGCACAGGATTTTGACTACCGGAACAACAACTTCTACAGAGGGGGCTCAGATGCTGTAATGAATGCCTGGGATAGCGGGAAGAAATGGGTGTATCTGGATAATCACCTGCATCCTACTTCAAACCCGGCTTGTTACCCTCTGGTCTGCCAGGCCACCGACCCATCGCAACCGATAAGCTGCCAGACGCATAATGGGGGAAGAAAGGTGCTCCAGACCTGCCCAGACGACCTGGGTCTCATGTACATAGATTCGACTCTCGGTTCGGGTTGCACTCCACTGGCTCTTGATATCACCCCTGTTTGCGCACAATGGAGTTAAAATCAGCCAAAGGATTGGTGGACTGGCTATGGTTAGGCTTTTACTATCTTAATTGTTAATTTAAAAGCTTAAAATTACGCTTTTGTAGAAATAGTTCCTTCCCACCGTTAGTCCCATGTGTTTTTTCCACCTAATCATCAAATTTCTTTTTACTTATATTTCATAAACATGATTCTAAGTCGATAGATTATTGCATGAAATCCGCCTTGTATCACGGGTCCCAGCCAACAGGCATCTACAACGGCTCCTGGTCTTACCCTGCATCTCATCTCACAGGAACAGATCAACCAGCAACATGCATATTCGCTAGCGTATTGTCCTGTAAACTAAGGACGGGAAAATGCCAAGCCTACTAAATGGAAAATGCGGCAGTCCTTGTCTTGGCATCGGCATCTGTGGGTCACATCGAACATGACTCTTGGCGGTTTTGAATGGGAGGGAGACAGAAGCTGAGATGGGTCAACTTCCATGTAAGTTGGGTTTAGCGTGACTCCTCCAGACACTAATGACGATCGGGTCTTCCTCCGACTCCTTCTTGCCGGTCGGGAAAGGGGCACCCATGGTGCCAAATTATGCCCGAGTGGCGGGCACTAGGCAGGGGAAAAAAGCCAAGCTTAGGACACTAAACCACACCGCAATCAGACAGCAGCAAGCCATTGCAATTTGTTTGGGTTCTACGGGATCTAGATGCATTTGCGGCTCCATTCTTGCTGCGGTGGATAAGGCGCTGAAAACCTCTCAAGCAAGCCCCGTGGAACTAAATATTGCACTGGCAGTTAAGAGGCGCTCCGGAGAGAAGCGTGGCTAGCATACCACTCATTCTCGAGGTGCCTCTATATGGAGAGAACGAATTTTCAAATGAGGTTGACTGTCTGACTGATCCCGAAAGCTATATGAAGCTTCAGATACATTCTAGGCCCTGAGAATTATAACGCTGCCGTGGTGTGCAGGTTGGTGATCTTTTCACTTCTTCCTCACGTGCTACCTGGACTTCTGCATGGCTTACGCTAACTCTCAAACTATTAGATTTCGAATAAGGTAGTCGCATAAGTATTAGACTTCCGCGGGATTTGTCTGGGCTGGAACGAAGCGATTCGATTCTAGGCCTAAACGTGATTAACATGTATCTGCTGCATGTTAGTTTGGGTCTATTTGGGTCGCGACTCACAAAGCGGCGGCTGCGTGTGTAAAATGCCGTATGACATTATTAGGTTCATGTCGCTGTATGTGCTTGTGGTAATTCGTTGTGAGAAATTTGGCGAGGTCTATTGAATTTACATTAGCCAGGGATCAAGATGTATCGTCATCAGGTAAATGGCCCATCCCCACAAAGTCTGTCCGACGTGAGGGGACAAAGTACGGCTGATGCTCAATGCCTGTCTCGCGATACCTGAGCACTAAATTCGGTTTGTGGCTAGTGCCTATTTTCAAGTGCTTCTTTTCCTCTCAAGAAACGATTTTCTTCATGTTAGGTGATAGTTGATGGTATATTTTAGCGAACGGAGAAGCAACCTTCTATTTCTTATACGAACACTGGCTTCACGCATGGACCATAGTACACACCCTCAAAGTATCACGCAATCAGTCACCCCCTCCATATTAGGTCGCCATTTACTCTCAGTCGCTGTCTCTGCAACCGTCTTGATATGCTCCTCCATTGAGTCAAACACACATCGGAGACCTTTTGCATTCGCCGTATAATTTAATCCCTCAAAGTCATTCTGGTACACTGACATGAGCTCGTCCAACTCTGAAAGCCTAACTGAATCTGATATGCTGGCCCAGGCTGACATGAGAGCGAGTGGAATTGACATCGTGGCGAAAGGCCGGTCCCTCAGACTGGATGTCGCATGTATGATGACGTCATCGCAAAACATGTCGGCTTCTTGGTGGAGGTCTCCATGTTTGCGATAGCTTTTATCGTGATGGATCTGTAGAAGGCGGTTCAAAATGAGTATTTGTGACAAAAAATAGTTATAGAGGTTACTGGTTTGTATTCTTTGTTGCTGAACCGTGAATGGTACGTCCGGTTTCGCGGCAGCATTTTTTGCTTCCTGTACGGATGCACAAATGCTCGGGTATTCGGATAGCATGAGAGTATAGACTGCCTGTATTTGACAAAGATATCTGATAGGGTCGCGAAGATATACTGATATCTCTGCCATTGACTGAGGTAGAACACTGTACATGGGGCTGTAATTGAGCGGTCGTGCACCAACTTGGCCGTTCAACATGCCCCAGAACCATGGAGCGAACTCAACCTCGTGGTCCCAAAAGCTTTCAAATATCTTGGATGTGAATATTAGCAAAGGTCTCCGGGAAATATTTAGAGCCGGGAATCGTACTATGATGGCGAGAGTTTGTCGGACGAGGTTTGGCGGGAAGTCATGTACGCGATCTTGTACGACGGCTTCATAGAGAAGACGCATCAGCACTCTCCCAGTTTTGGGCCGGTTTGCATCATGACCGCCAAGCCATGCCTACAGGCCAATAATGAGAGAATTAGCCACGTACATGCATTTATCCTCGAGTCGTGGGACTGCTTACATGACAGGCCGCCATCAAAATGATGGCATACAGGGTATTGTCTGTGCAGGCCCGAGAAGGGCTCGCTTGCAGGTCTGTCCTTAGCTTTGATATTGCGTCTACTGTGCAGCCGAGCGCTTTTCGTTTATGTTGCCGATCATGAATCGTTTTGAATGAGGCCAGGGCAGCTTTTATTCCTGCGTCCACAGTTGGGTTCGAACCTAGGCGTTGGGGAAGGTCGTAGAGAAAAGCTGCAAATGCGAAACCCGTGTATTTCACGTCTTCAATTCCCATGATGAAGATGAATTCGCTGGCAACTTTGGAAGCGTCATTTGCCAGGGTTGGTCGAAGTGAGGGCTTTGCGACGGCATTCGACACGTCCCGGTGTCGCGAATCGGCATTTGCAAGCACAAACTTGAATCTCTTGGTGCCGCTGCCGACGCACTTGATCTTCAAGCGAGTGCATCTGCCGCATGTCGGTTTCGCCTGGTCGCACTACTGGATGATTAATAAATTGGAAGATGAGACGCTCAATTATTATTGACCTTTTTCTTCCTGGCCCGGCAAGATTCACAACCACGCGAAGTGAGGGCACCTGTCATGATTTCGCGAGCTGGGGCATGCTATTGTGGGATAAATGACAATCATCATCATGGGCCTTGTTGAGCCGCGAAACAGACACGTCTCTGATGGGGTTTCTGATTACTAAGCGATGATCGCTGGGAATCCTTTCCCAATGACGCCCACGAGTTAAATTTAGTAGCAGCCAACCACTCAGCCTCACAAGGCGGCCAACTAAATTGAGACCTGCATCTTAGACTTGACACCCTTGACACAGGCCATCTTGGAGCAAATCCAGTCGCAGGGTCCGTCGGCAAGGAGCTTGTCGAGTCTCGGCTTGGCGTTCGAATCCATGATGGGCAAAATATCTTCCTGGATGTCTTCGGTGCAGAAGGTCTTCATCGGGGCTGGCACGGCCGGGATCTGTCGCACTCGCGCGCCGTTCTCAAACATCAGAATGGCTGACTCGAGCGGGTGAACGAAGTCCATGGTAATATAGCGGAGCAAAGGGGTATTGTATCGAGACTTGACGGGGCCGATGACAATTTGGCAGCACTCGAGGATGGAGCGATAGATCTCGGTGATCAAATCGCTACTTTGGGATGCCTTCGCTTCGGCCTCGGCCTGGTCGAGTATCTTGGCAACGCGACGGATGAACTTTTGCTTGTCGGCATTGGAAGCATTTTCATCAGTGGCCAGCTTCTTGTATTCGACGGCAAGCTTGCCTGAGACGGAGTTGACATCCCGTCTGGACATGCATGTTAGAAGGGAAAGGAAAGGAAGCCCAAGCTGAAGGGGAATACGCCACTACTGACCGAGCCTCATAGGACTTTCGCATACCCATGTAAATGGCGTTTTTGTCCTGAATGAGCGAAATATGCTCCAGAGCCATGCTGAGGCAGTCTTCCTCGGTGGCGCCGCGCCCGGGGGCGTTCAGGGCTGCGACACGTTCGTTGAGATCCATGACGTTGTTTTGATGTTGCGAAGAGTCAGTGGACGCGGTGTGGGAAGGCCAAGTGGATAAAGAGGTGTGAATGAAGCTGGCGAAGGTGAGTGAAAGAGAGGGAAGAAAGAGAGGGAAGACGAGACTGTAAAAGAAGAATAAAAAGTGTGCGTCGCCACTGGCAAACTGGCAGCTGGCCGTTGACAGTTGGCGAGTGCTTTGAGAAGCGGAGATGGAAGCTGTTGGAAGAATTCATCAGTCGTCTCTTCAAACTGGCACTTGGTGTGCACAAACAGAGAGCTGTCGTCATTTGATGGATGAATCCGTCAGTGCATGTCATGTGCAGTCTCTTCTCTTCTCCTTTCCACTTGTGGATGGATTTTGCCTGTATGTGCAGTTGGCACGGAAATAAATAAATAACTTTGCTAATACTAAACTCCATTAGCTTTAAATATTTATTTTTCAGGATATAATGGCCGCAATATTCCTGATTGGCAAATATGCACTAATGGTAATGAGTTGTTTTGACAGGCATTGGCATCGACATGTGATGGAATGGTGATGCGGGATTGTGGGCTGAGTGTTTGAACCCGTGGTGATGGCTTCTGGCAGATTCTAAGAATAGGGTTTCCACCTTGTTCGGCAGTGTGGCGAGGTGTGTGTTACGACCTGGACCAGATGCTGAGCGTGCAAGGGTTTGATGTTACTTACTAGCTATTGTCAGTTCCAGTGATCGCTACCAGTGCGATTATTGACCAATCTTTTTGTCCTCCTGGTGTAATCGACTGAATTGATCATAACGGCATGAGTAGCAGACATGGGGCTATCAAGTTCCGTGGGTATGTGTGGGCTTTTGATTCGTCGACGATCCTTCCCAATGACAAGCGCCACTGCATGGCGGCAGTGGCATATCTAGGTATCTCGAGTGAAAGCTAAATTCAGCTTATTCTGACAGAAAGCTTCCTCTTTTTTGAGGCTAATTCCTAGCGGTGAGTGGGCACTTGTTCAAACTTTCCCAATCTCTGACTCACCTAGGGAATCTTGGAACTCGGTCTCGGACGATGGGAGCCACCAATAGTCCGAAATACGGCACTGCGAATCAAAGCTTACATAAACCCAAAAGAGGCATGGGAAAGGCCCTAAGCGGTTGCCAATGTGCATGGTCCAATCCCAGAATTGTACAGACTAAACCTAAGAGGGCTAGATATCATTTAAATGGCCACGCAACAAAATAAACAGCCTGGTGATGATTGACCCAGCATGGTTTTTATCAAGGAGAAAAACATTAGATTTTGACATCGAGGAAAACAAATAAAATAAATACATTCAAGCTTCTACCTGGTTGATGACGCAGCTCTGCCGATGGATGACCTGGTTCTGACACAGGTTTTGTGATTCTATGAGCGGGCATGATCTGCTATTATTAGAAAAGGTTGTTGAGAGAGCGGTTACACCAAATTCACTGCACATTTTCACGGCCTCCGTCACTGCATAAGCTTCTTTCATCCACGGACTCCGTCCTTACAGGGTCTGCGTAACGACTTTAGGTCATATGTATTTAACTGCGCTCAAACCAACCATCCACTGCGGAACTTGGATCACCGGTCTCGATTTGGCTAGTCTAAAGCATCATTGACCGCTACAGAAGCAACAAACATCACTTGCAGATGCAACTAATGGCTTGGCCCGAATTCGCACAGTTAGACCTAGCGAGTGGCCGAAATTAGCAAGTCATGACAATTAATGCCCGAGCCAAGAAACGACAGATGTGTCAACACTATATAAACCACTTCTCGTCGACTAGAATTCCAAGATACTCATCAACTCTCAACCTGATTTTACAATCACCACAATAACACTACTTTCTCAATCAGCAATTTCCTGATTCTTTCAAAATGCAATCTCCAATTCTCACTCTGACAACCTTGATTGCCGTGTTTGGCACGTCTGTTATGGCAGCTCCCCAGGGGGATTGCCGAGCTATAACTAGGACCATTAGAGTACCTTTTGGAAACCCTTGCACTCCTCGATTGTCTGAAGCAACTTGTGCGGCTGGCCAGACTCGAAACGGCCAACCAAGCGTGTCAATTACTACTGATGGTAGCGCCAAGTTTTGCAAAATGGATGTAAGTATTGATTATTTCCTTCTAGCCTGAGGATTAGTTATACTGAAATTGATTAGTGGTCTTGCTGCACTCGATAGATGGTCTCTCTAGATGCAAGGCTTTTTTTTTTTTTGGATATCAAATCAAATTCTATTCACATGAAGGAGACACCCATCTATAAAATTTGAACGATTAAAGATGCCTATCTTGTACTATAGTTGAGAACTAGATAGTTAATATCCGACCTTTTTATCCTGTATATTGGTTTTGTTGTCTCTGGCTTGAATTTGTGCAGTGCATACGTCAAACTATTTCACCGGGGCTTTTCTGGCAAATCCTAAGACATCCATAGAAAATACCAAAAACCTAATTCATTTTATTATAAATAAGTTTAGAAATATATAGAAAATTATTTCTTTTATTTTTATTTTTGTATTTTTATGTTAAATGCAGGTGTTTTATGTATGTCCACCGAGCTTAGGTTGTAAAAGAGATTGAATTTCTTCCTTGACTGAGCTAGGTCTCTATCAAGCCGCCATATCATCCCTCACACTCAAAGCCTGGTTGATTACCCTGGATAACCAGGGCTCGTACATCTCATCCTTAATCTTCTCATAAAATGCCTTCCCCTGGGGGCAATTGGGTCTTCCCCAGCTGCATTTCTTTATCAAGGCATATAGCTAGGCACTCGACTCAAAAGCGTTCGATCGCCATTTCCGATATTATTTAGGATATATGCAATAGGATGTATCTTGGCGGGGATCACGTCTTTAATACGTGTCCAGATTGATAGACTTTTCTATTAAAGTTTTTGAAGCTACCTTAAAGTTATATTGTACACGGCTATAAAGAAGTTATTTGTATGGTCTAGACACTATTACTAACACAACCATATATTGTTGAACCCTATTTGTATTAAAAGCTGCCTACTTGGGCGGGACTCTTGCATTTAAAACAGAAAGAATAATGTCCACCGAGAAAAATGTATGTATGCCTGTAGCAAGAGTCTCAAATAATGAGTCATGAGATTACCTTACTACTCTTCTATCGTAATAAGCCATTTTCGATGGCTTGAACTCCCTGTTTCCGTTGTCGTAAGGTTGCTTAAGTCGTGGGCAAAACGAGTATTTTTGCCGTTCTCCTGAATATTTGGCCTTCTTGCACATAGCCTACATGAGTAAAAGTACAATTTCAAGAGTTCAAGTATGTAAACCTACAGGCAAGGCGCGCAAGCCCGATGGTTTGTCTTTACCTCGCATCTTCCATTCCAAGACGAATGCAAAAACCGGGTTCGGGACAGTGAGGTTGTCCATCAAGTATACCCAAGGGTCATTAAAGGCATCATTAGCCAGAGTTAATTATCGTGATGTTTATCGACCAGATCGGAATCAACCCAAGATGCGACAAATGAATATACAATATTTCTCATTTGGGCTACTCGAATGTAGGTATCAGTTTGAAGTCGCAGCAGGGAGCGATCATCCTATCAATCTTGTGTCCTCATAGCCCAGGTCTATGGGGTAGGGCAATTCCAAGAGCTAAGCGAGATTAAAGAAGAAGGATAAAACATAGCTTTTTAAGCATTCAAATAATATAAAATTATAGGATATCCTCATATCCAACCGCTTACAATATGAGGCATATATTAGTACAACATGGCCAACTCTTCGGCATTATCTAAGAATTTTCCATCCTCACTACCGCATTCTTAACCTCCTCCCCACGGACCTGGGCTTCGGGACGATAAGTCGCAAACTTCCTGGCAGGCACCTTCTTCATAAACATTTCATCCAACTCCTCGTAGGATCTACCTTTGGTCTCTGGTTGGTACCACCAGATAAACGCCATCGAAGGAAAACAGAGGCCACCAAAAATAAAGCCGAGTTTACCACCGAGATTAGCCTTGTCTGGGTTGAACAAATAGGGCAGCACAAATGACCACATGACGCCCAGGGAATTAGCAGACGCAATTCCAATCGCCACCGTCTTCACACGAAGACGAGAGGTTGCAATTTCAGTCAAGCAAGTGTAAGCTGTTGCGCCAATTGTGACGTTGTAAAGGAAGCAGTAGATCAAGATTAGGGCAACAGCGCCCTTGAGCTCGGCGGTACTGCCACCGACAGCGAGACCGCCCATGACCCAGAGCACTGCTGTTAGAACCATAGTGCCGTAGAGAGTCAAGCCCCGACGGCCTACCTTGTCAATGAGGTACCAGGAGATGACGTTGCCCGTCATTGACAAGACTTGCTGAATAACCTGGAGCTTAAAAGACATGTCGGTGCTGTAACCGGCCAGCTGGGCATAGTAGGTTCCGTAGCTGGCGGCGAAAACAATGCCTGTGAATTGCTGGATAATCATCGGAGCGATGGAGACCAAGGTCCGTCGCAGGTTGGATTTGCGGAAGCACTCCAAGTAAGTAACACCCGCGGTCTCGCGGCTGACTTCTTCAAGGGTAAGCTTGATGGTAGCAACACGCTTTACATCCTCACCCGACTCTGCCGTGTAACCGAGTCGATGGAGGGCTTTGAGGGCCCTCTCATCCTTGCCCTTACCAATGAGCCACCAAGGAGACCTTTATAATTTCCATGTTAGAGATATTCATGTTGCCGATTAAAGGCTAGGACGGACTTACTCAGGCATGAAGAAGACGAATAGGGCGGCGATACCGGCAAACCCATACTGGGCACAAAAGATGGCGCGGTATGCCCATCGATCGTCGCCTCCGCCGAGGCTGTTCATCAATAGGGATACGATAAATGGTCCGACCGTGAACGCGAGGGCGATCAAACATGTCATCAAGCCGCGAAGGGCAAGCGGTACGCACTGATATACTGTTAGCGGTCTGTCATTACTGGAAATACCATCTCGAATTGACTTACTTCGCCAATGTATGAAGCTGAAGTTGCTTGCATTGTACCCACAGCCAAGCCATTGACCAGCTTTCCACCAAAGAATAGTTCGTTGGTTGTTGCCACAAACTCCATCGTCACTCCAACAGTTGAAATGATGATGCCAATGACTAGCGTGTTGCGGCGACCAATGAGGTCCGCGACCTCACCTGCAATCAAGGCGCCAATGACAAGCCTGCGACCCAACAAAGTAAGCTAACGGATCATGGAGAGCAGGTTGGTTGTGGTATACTTACGCTGCACCAGCACCTCCACTAAAAGCCGCCTGCCAATCTGCATCAAGTACATAGTTTCCTTCGTAAAAGTATCCAAAATCCTTGCGAAATTGCGGGATGCTGATGACGATACCAGCAGCCTGGTTCTCAAAGCTCACGAGCAACACAGTGAAGACGGCGTAGAGACACCAGGCAAAAGCCTTTGGGTTTTGCTTGATGGCCTCCCATTTTCCACGCTCGTGCTCCTCTTGGTTGGCCAAGCGCGCAAGCTGCTCCTCGGCGGAGTGCTCCTTGTGGCTGACGTAGTCTTCGTTCTTTTCGGGATCCATTGCGTACCCTTTCGCTGAAAGCGTGCGATGCGGCCCAGAGAAATATCTTTAAAAAAAGAAACAGACTGGATGCTGTTGAACTCGATGCGGAGATCTGGGGTGTGATCCGCATCGGATCCTTTTATGTTGGGCTCTAGTTGTGGAATACATCCAGGGTGCTTTAAGCTTCCCCAGATTCTAAGAATCTCCGGAGATTCTCCCATGGCGTGCCAGCCAGCTGGATAGGTTTCGTTTGCCAAGAGCCAAAAAGAGCAATTGGAGGCTCCAATGGTCTAGCCTGGCAAAGCCATCACCTGAGTGCGCAAGACGGCCGTCCCAAGACAGCTAGCGAACTCTCCAATCCCCGCGGGCCTTGGCTGAAGCCCCCCAGCCCAGCTCAGTGGATCAGAACTGGAGACCCCAGCTCTCTCCACATGTTTATTGTTATTAGTGGGGGAACCAGTGCCCCATGGGCTCTAAAGATGTCCTAGACCTGAATAGGATGCCCCAGCCGAGGTAAGCGTGATTAAGCTAACCACTCATGTGAAGCTGAGGTAAATGCTACCTAGTTTGTGGGTTCAGCTTGGCAGTCATGTCATACGGTCTCTGGAATTGGCCACTCTTATTGCCCTAGCCACGGAATTAAGGGCGGTAATTCCCGAACCAGACCTCCCATTACCCTTGCCGCTGCGGAGTAAAGAGACAACTGAAGGAATTATCATCCCGAGGATACGACAATTTTTGCAAACCGAGATGGTGTGGGCCACGCCTTATCCATCTGTACAAGTACTGACACGATCATTCTAGGTGACAGGTCAAGGTCCCTACGCCTGGAAGCTCGCCGCGATCCCACTCATCACAATTGTACAGGACTCGACTGGTCTCAGAGTTACACAGCCACACTAAATTAGGCTGGGCATTTCTTGTATTCTGATTGCAATTTATTGAAATACATCGCTATATAAATAACACTTGAGATGGCTATCGTCCAAATTGTTCCTTATCCACGGCGTTCAAAAACGTCGTTCCTGCCAGACGGAAAGTATCCGTCGCCATGCCAAACTTGGTTGGGTGGAAGTAAAAGTTTTCCCCGTAGCCGTCAGTGGCGTTAAATTTGACCCACTCAGGAACACGAGCCACTGCAAATATTGTTAGCATCCACTTGGGCGTGTTTAGCAAGTCTTGTATACGCAATACACATACGTTGGTGGTTGTTGGGATCCAAATCATGAATGAAGCTGACCCACATCCGACACATAAGACGGCTTAGTTCTAAGACTGAAGCTGGCGCCTTTTCTAGGGGTGCAGAACCAGCATCGAAACCAATGCCAAGTGTATTATATAGGACATAGGCCACATCGATCAAGTGCGGTGTACCAATGGAGGCAGGATCTAGTAAAAAGAAATGGTCAATTAGATTGCTAAATCCGTCTCACGTGGCGTCAAATAAGAACCTGGCACTTACAAACGGTTTGGATGGTTTCAAACAGGTAGGAATACACATCAACTCCAGCTTTGGACCAAGCATCTGTTCTGCTCCGCCTAAAGGACAAAAAAGTGTGGTCCGTCGCAAACGCAATCGTTCGCTTGTACTGAGATCCAAGGGTTGAATTCAATTGGTTCCTGTACCCAGCCGGAAGGCCAAGGGCGTCGATGTCAGGGTATAACTGCATGAGGATTGATGTTGTGTTCGAGTCACCTCCGTAGCTGGCAATTCGAGCAGCCATAGCATCATCCGAGTTGACAGCGGCAGCCGAAAAAAAGGCGCTCTCGTCGGCATTTGTACCAATCAGCAGTGGTGTCTTAGTGAAATTTCCCTGCGCGAGCAAATCGCTAGAGTACTCTGGGAAGAAGTCGCCATCCACGATGGGGTTGAAGCTGTTCGAGGTGAGATTCATAATGGCCACGTTGTAGACGTCGAACGGCACTTTTCGGAGACAATCGAGCTTGTCTGCGGCATCGCTGCAACCGGTGTCGCGCGTGATATTGTCGTATCGCTCAGTTGCCTTGGTCAGGTTCTTGACGTGAGAACCCTCTGCGCCGCTTTGAGAGATGATTCCACGAAACAGTTTGTCGTCTCTGCCACCATAGGCGGTTGCGTGAATGAGCGCACTTCCGGCACCAGCGCTCTCTCCCCAAATGACAACCTTATCCGGATCACCGCCAAAGGCCTCGATGTTTTCTTGGATAAAGTGCAGCGCGAGGCGTTGATCCTTCATACCAAGATTTGCGACACCAGAATCCATGACGTCCTTACTCGCAAGAAAGCCCCATGCTGACAAGCGGTCTGTTCAAGGTGAGCAAACATTGTTGTATTGGGCGGAAATCACACTCACAGTCAAAAGATACACCTATGATTGGCTTTTTCATCTTCACAGATTCTTCCACAATAAAGCTCAGGTTGTAGGCACCATTCGCGGCGTAGTCTTGAATCCAAGCCCCACCATGGATGAAGACGCCAACAGGAAGTTTGGCGCCGTTTGAGTAGCCAGCAGGTCTTGTTACATGAATGGTCAGACAGTCTTCAGACAAGAAATGTGGCCAATTATCGGCGTTCTATGATCGAATTAGCACATATTCCAAGATGTGCACAATGCATTTGTCTCAACTTGCCCCGTAGCCAACGCAAGAGCCGCCGTACTCGGTGGCATTTCTCTCTCCACTGAATGAGGTATTTAAGCTTTGAGGGTTTCGCAAACGAAGATCCCCAATCGGCGGTTGGGCATAAGGAATTCCCAGGAATTGATCTTGATGATACTCAGACACATACTTGCCCTGATAGGTTCCGTTCCTTAGAGTGACACGAGGAGCCTGCCCAGCTCGACGTTGCGCCAGTACACCACAGATCAAAGTCGTGGCTGTCGCAATCAAACCTAGAAGCCCCATCTCAATTTCTTTTTTGCTCTTTGTTAGTTTGATGCCATATCAGTCGACAGAGCATTATTTGAGCCACGCTTCCTTTATAGCTATTTTTATGAGCTGGTTAGACTTGGATGTCATGTGGAGGCTGAAAATAGCAAACAGGGAAGTTTGTAGCACCGGTAAGAAGGCCTTTAGATGCCGAGGTCAGTAATCTTTGCGGTTCCAAATTTGGAAATTTGAGCCACTTGAGCCCCAAAGAATATCGGTAGGATGAACCCCATGCTTCAATTCCGTGAGGGCAAAAAGTTGGGGTCTCCACGCTAGGATCTATGAACCCTGGCTCCCCGCCTAACCACGGTGGGATCATACGAGACATAACCTGTCTAGGGTTCCGTCTGGACATTTACTACGCCCTTTAGCTCCATACAGCACTATATCCGGATTAAACGCCCTCAGATGAAGAACAAGCAGGGGGGTGCCAAGGCCGCGCCGAAATGTCCAGAATGTCAGGATAGGTGGGTCCCATTAATCGAAAACCGGAAATCACGGGAATCAGCGGGGAAACATCCAAAGCTACCTTCTATTATCTCCAAAATTGCACCTCGGTTTCTTTCCTTCGAATAATTAAACATATTTTCTTCTCGCTAGCTTTAGACATTAGGGCTCTTGCTTTGTTGATCATCTGGCAAGATCATTGTCCAGCATGCTTGTCAATTATTTTAGAATCGATCCAAGAGACACCAAATCCACAATGTGCCCCTTCTTGTAGATATTCGAATTGCTTAGTTATCTGATAGCCTGGATGGGAAGACACAAAACGCATCAATTATTTCCTCAAGCAAAGATTCAAGAACTTTCCAACTGGTCAAATTCGGTGAGGTTCAAATTGAAATATCCATTTATCATGCGATTCTATAAATGGATGACTAACAAGAATTTTATAACAAAATATTCTCTTACTCCCTGACCAGGAAGCTTCCTTTTTAACTAGACTTGTGCTCAATAAACAGTTTAGTTTGTGATCCGATATTCTGGAACGATGGACACCAACACATCGAGCATATCCCGCTGTTATTTATAGGATACTATAGAAATGTTGTTATGCGGCCGATGTACATCTGTGAATCTAAAGGTTCCTGCAGTCATTACCGACAAACTGCCCTAATCAAGCATTGCGCGATCCAACTTGGCCAAAAGCTCGCTTTTGGGCTGTTGATCAACCCATCTTGTACGGGGAAGTTCAAAGGTAGATGAAATTCGTCCATAGGACATACCGCCCAGCTGGGCAATCGGACGGAGCTTCTCAAGTTCAATATGACTGAAATCCTTGTTGGCTGCATCTGATTGGACCCAAAAGCGAGTTGCCTTCACAAGACATATCGCGGCGTTGCTCATACCCGGCTTATGTCCTTCAAACTCTTTGATATCGACAAGTTTCCCTTCTATTGAAAATACCGACTCTTTGACACGAGAAGGTTTAACGGTTGTTGTTGGCGCCTCAGTCAAGCCTGTAATATCCCACTCAGAAAGGCCATAGGGAGCATCAATCGAAGAAGCGCTGACTGCTTCAATCATACTCTCGGACACCGTGTTAATTACACATTCACCCGTCTCTTTCAGATTCTTGTAAGTATCTTTGATTGGCCCGAATCTAGATGAGAAACTGATGATGAACATGGGAGGATCATGATCGACCAGCTGAAAATAGCTGAAGGGAGCAAGATTCTTAGTTTTGCCATCTGCGGATACTGTGCTGAGAAAGCCGATAGGTCTAGGGGCAATTCCAGAGACCAATAAACGGTAATTTTGTACAATTGATCGGTCCGAGGAATAAGGGTCGATCTCGGTGTGCTCTTGTGCCTCCGCTGTTGAAGGATTCGGCCCGGTGCGAACGCCTTTACCATATGACCACGTAGGATCAGGCGATTTGGTCACCTCAATGGGAACCTCAGAGTGGTCAAAGTCTGGACGATTTGCGACGGTCTCTTCAAAATTAGTAATCGGCTGGACGGCTGAGAAAGCCGGCTTAGTTGCAGCGGCGGCAGACGAGGTCATCCTGGCAGTAGATGGGAATGCACCAGAAATTCCTAGTTGAGACGTCGATGTAACCCTCAATGGCCTGAGTGTGTCCCAAAGTCAATTGTATTGCCTTGCTTAGTTCAACAGATTGACTCACCTCCGAGTAAGGACGGCGCGCGAAACACGGCTAGTTGCAAACATCCTAATCTTGCGCGGAAGGCTGCAACAATCTAGATGATGAATTCCCGTAGCTGACCGCAAATTTATCTTCACTCTTCAACACGATTTTTTGTCGTGTTAAAACGGTCATTTATTTCGAGATTCATCGATTCGCACAGCAGTTCTCCCAGTCAACCAGCCGGTCTTAAGTTGGGCGCACTTAGCGCTACAAGGAACACCATTCCGGGCCGTTGAAAAAATGTGCATGGCCAGGATTGGCGTCCCGTTATGCTATACCTAATGTAGCAAGTGGATATGGTTATCGCGGAATGCCCTCCCGCTACCGGGTAGCAGCCTACGCATGGTAGAATTAGAAATGCATGCAAGCATTTCAATGATTCACACAAGTTTTAATTTTTTAAATGGTAGAATATTGTAAATCTGTGGCTTTCTTATTGTGAATTAAAACTCGCGCTTAGTTTTTCTACGATGGACTCTGTGATGAATGACGTTGAGATTCGGTCACGAATCAATTTTACGGTCGGTTATATTCATTATCCTCAAACCCTACTTTCAATGTGCCATTGGAGTCCTCAGTCAAGGCAAAAAATTGTTTGAGTAGATATACAATCTGCATGGAATGGGTAATATAGTTTTGAATTGCAGTGCACTCCAGAATCTGACTGGTATACTACTTATTCTATCCTCGCCCCACTTAAGACAAAGCAGCATCATGCATTCTCGAGATGTCAATCCTTAATGCCCAAATTTCTTCAGTCCATAGTAGCATCTCAAACTTCATTTGAAGGGTATTGGATCTCATCTAGGGGATTGTACTCCTCCTTGATCGATCTGACACTGGTGAATCGCTGAAGATGAGCCATAGTGCCGGTTTTATCATTGGTACCAGAATCTCGGCTACCTCCAAAAGGCTGCTGAGCAACCACAGACCCCGTACATTTGGTGTTGATGTACAACATGCCTGCTGCATGCTTCAATTTCGTTTGCGCTTGCCGAGATGCATAGGGATCCATGGCAAAAATACTGCCAGTCAGACCATAGCGTGAGGTTGTATCGACGAGTTCCAAAGTTTCCTCCCATTTGGCATCAGGGTAGACGTACACACCCAAAATAGGACCAAAAAGCTCGCGAGACATTATTTCGTGTCGGGGGTTAGAAGTCTTATAGACTGTAGGATGGATAAAATATCCGTACTCTTTGGAGGCCGTTCCACCAGCGATAAGCTCAAGCTCATCGTCATTCTTCGCATCCTCGATCACCTTGTTAAGCTTATCAAAAGAGCTTTCATGAATAACGGGCGTAATAAAGTTGTCGAATTCTTCAACATCGCCCACCTTGAGCTTTGGAAGCTGTTCTTGGAGATGTTTCTTGAATTCTGGCCAGACAGACTCTGCAACATACACCCGGGAGCAGGCAGAGCATTTCTGCCCTTGATATTCAAATGCACCACGGATTGTTTGGAAAGCTGCACTTTTCACGTCGGCCGAAGAGTGAATGACTCCCCAGTTTTTGCCGCCAGTTTCTCCAACCACACGAGGGTAAGAATTGTAAATCTCTTTGCCAACGCCGTCCCCAATCTTCTTCTGTAATCCTTTGAATACCTGCGTTGAGCCGATAAAGCTGACAGCAGCGAATTCTGGTCGCTTCAGGACGGTGTTGGTGATTTCCTCAGCATCGCCAGGAAGGAATTGTATAACGTCCTTAGGAAGCCCAGCCTCGAGAAGGATTTGGTGGATAAGGTAAGCAGAGTGCATGGCATAGGCAGAGGGTTTCCAAATAACCACATTGCCTAGTAATGCGGCAGGCCCGACAAGAGTGGCACCAAGTGCTGTAAAGTTGAAAGGAGCAATAGAGTAAACGAAGCCCTCCAAGGGACGGTACTCCATTTTATTCCAGTTTCCATCTGGTTGCTCTGTCGGCTGATACGAGTAAAGCTTCCACGCTTCCTGAACATAGTAGCGGAAGAAGTCAACTGTTTCGCTAGGGGCCTCAATCTCTGCCTGCCAGATATTTTTTCCTTGGCCTATCATGGTTGAGGCAACGATATCTGATCGGTATTTACCGGCAATGAGTTCAGAGGCTCTCAAGAATATGGCGGCACGATCCTCAAATGCGAGAGCCTCCCAGGCAGGCTTAGCCTTTAACGCGGCGTCAATGGCTGCATTGACCTGGTCTGGTGTCGCAGAAGCATAATGAGCCACTGCCTCTTTATGCTTTGAAGGATTTTCTTGGACTTGAAAATTGTCGGATTTTAACTGGAGGGTGAATTTAGTGATTGTTTCTGGACTTGGGCTAAACAGGTCATACCGTATTCCCATTGACAGTGATGGGAATCTGCACGGGCATCTGACCCTTCAACCGCTTCAAGGCTTCCTGCAGAGAGGCTCTCTCCGGGGACCCTTTTGCATAGTTTAACTGCAAGAGCATTCCGGTCAGTAAGAGGTTCAATGTGCGATTATTGAAAATGGGTTGCATACAAACTTTTCATTCTGAAACTTTGGAGGATGTAGCAAGCTCAATTGCCTCCGTCCACTCAAAGACACTGAAGTACCAAGAGAGACAGCTGATCTGACCCCTCCAGTGGTGTTCAATCGGCGCATCATATTGGTGACAGCGAAGGAGAAGGTCAGGATTCAAAATGAATTTGACGATAAACTTCAGAGTAAAAGGACAAAAAAGTGTCTTTTGTAATCGGGGGATCATGGAGTTTTAGTATTGACTCTGGGACAGGCGTACCACCCAAGTAAAGCGGCTAGGAGTGCTCCGAACTCGGGCTTGGTATGATAAGCGGGATATCCTTCCGCAACGGACTGAATGCTACCAACATATTGCCCGGAAGTTCATTCCGGGCTAATATCTAAGACTACCCACGCGTAAATTTAAGCACCTATCAGACGGAGACCTCTTCCGATTGCGCCGGTCTAATTCTGCAATTGTAATGTCCGCTTTTAGTTGATATTAGTAGATAGCATGGGTAACTAGTTAAAAGTCTTATTTCGGAGTGAATCGTTGGGTATTCTCAGCTCCCCCTCCAATCCCTACTCCACCAACAGAGACGCTTTTCACCATGTTGCTAAATCGTGTCCCGAAGCAACAGGCTATGTTGGGGCTTCCACAACCGTTACGAGGACGATCACAGATCCAGACATTTAGGACGGTGACAACAATGCGGGACACGTTAACGCTTGGGAAAACAGCCCTATCCCGAATTTCCAACAAAACCCTCATCCGATCCCTCATCTTGACATCGATGATGAGGAGATCTTGGATTATGCGGCCTTCACTTGCTATACTCGATGTAGTAACGAAGGCAAAGGGTATCTTGCTGAATCCTGATCGAAATCCCGCCTTAAACCGAATCCTTCGATGGTCCCTCTACAACCACTTTTGTGCTGGAACAGATAAGGCCGAGGTCTCACGCGCCATTTCTGAGGTCAAGAACATAGGTTATCAGGGAGTTATTCTCGGCCATGCTAAAGAATTTGTTATCGACCCCAACCTGGGAGAGGTGTATTCTGGGGATAGCAGTTATGGACCAGCTTGTTATAAGATGGTTGAGCAGTGGAAGCAAGGAACTCTTGATACATTACGTATGCTTCAACCTGGAGACTTTCTCGCTGTGAAGTGAGTAAGAAAGAAGCTCTTGAAATCCGATATTGACGTCGGGTTATCTTTTGGTTCAACCTAACGTGGGTTTAGGCTTACAGGCGCTGGCCCGATTTGTCTTGACGCCATGCAATCATGCCGGCCAATGCCTCAAGTCATCGTGGACGCGATGGACGAAATTTGTAACGAAGCAAAACAGCGCGGATCACAGCTTTGGATTGATGCGGAACAGCAAGTTCTGCAGATTGGCTTGGATCTTTGGATTATTGAGCTGATGAGAAAGTATAACCGCAACGGAGAAGTACTCGTCTATAACACCATCCAAGCATATCTGAAGGAAGCAAGAAACAATGCCATTCGTCATATCACCTTGGCCGCAAGGGAAGGGTGGGCCGTGGGTATCAAGCTCGTTCGGGGGGCTTACATTGAACATGATGTGCGCTCGTTGATCCACGACACAAAGGAAGATACTGACATGTCCTACAATGATATTGTCAAGATGATGATTTCACGCCAGCTTCCTCAGACTGAAAGCAACGAGAAGCTGGAGTTTCCGCCTGCTGCACTCTTTCTAGCAACACACAATCAAGAAAGCGCTCAAATAGCCATGGAAATGCACCGATCAAGAGTTTCGGCTGGTCTCAGTCTCACAGCTTTGAAATGTGGTCAGATTATTGGCATGGCTGATGAACTCAGCTGTGCACTGATCGAGGACCGTGAGAAATACGCCAGTGAGGCTTCTGTGAATAAGGACATGATCCCGGGCATTTTTAAATATTTAGCTTGGGGTTCTGTGGGAGAATGCATGGGATATTTACATCGTCGAGCTATAGAGAATCGTGGGGCGACAGAGAGGACTGAACACATGGTCGATGCTCTCCAGAAAGAACTTCGGCGTCGCGTGATGGGATGAATAAGCTCTCTTATGTACAGTAGTTAGATGAGAAATGTTTTCCATATCGTACTGCAATTCTAAACATTACTAGACATTGGTGTTAAATTGAGGCTAGATCATAGAATCATATTTCGCAGTGCTCAAACGGACCAAAATTCGGGTGAGTATGTTTAACTGTGACAAGTCTTTAAAGAAACAATGGATGGAGGTTTGAGCAAATTCTGATACGTTGCTCTCATGACTCGGAGAAATCCTTCATCGTCAATCGGTTTTGGGTAACCTAGCGATAGGCCCAATACGAATTAGACATGGAGGAAACCAGCCATTTCAGATAATTCAAATCACCAATATTCACATGACGAATGATATGGGAAAATTACATTGATGTTTGATAGTTATTCAATATATTTCCTTATACTAGCTACTGCAAAGCAATTAGATCCATCTCAATAGAAGCGCCCGCGGGGAGCCTGGGACATTCGCAAGAGGAGCGGGCTGGCTTTTGAGGGAAATATTGCTGATAAACATCGTTCACTTCTTTGAAATCATCAAAATTCTGAAAGTAAATCTTGCAATCGTCAGTGTCTTTTTGGTTTACTGCAATGCGCCGTCGACATACCGTGACTTTGACCACATTCTCCAAACTCGAGCCCGCCGCCTCTAGAACGGCGCGGGCATTCTGGCACATTTTGTGTGCCTTTTCAGTCACACTGCCCTCAATAAGCTTTCCTGTGGGCTCTGCGGGAATCTGGCCCGCAAGAAAGACAAACCCATTGGCCTTAATGGCTTGAGAATAAGGACCAATGGCTGCACGGGGGAATTTCGGTCAGCACGACTTATTTTTCGCCCAGGCTGCAGAGCAACTTACGATTCACAGCCTTCGGAGAGAAGACTGGTTCAATATCCCGGGCAGGCTTTGAGAAGGTGCGGATGGCCCCAATGGAGCTCATTGCGAGGCTTCCTTGGTTCAGGCGACTCGGACCGAGTCTTGAGACGGAGCATAGGGTGGCTGAGCGGCGCATCGCCCCGTGAATTAAATGAGTATTGAACATGTTGAACCAGTATTCGTAATAGCCTATTGGAGTCTATTTGTCGGCAATGCATCTACTGTGAAATGGAATTGGCTTATATGTAGCGTGGCGGAACACTGTTCCGGTTGTGTCACGGAGTGATATTCCGCCCCAAAGGATATATTGGGCAATCCCAAATTATTCTTTCCATGTAAATCCTCATCTCAGTAGCTAAAAATGTCCGGTTATGCTTTCCGCTTCACTATCCGGCCCGCATCAATGGGCCGGGCCCTGTTTTCGTCGACTTCTTGCAATTACGGTCGTCGAACAATGGCCACAGGCACCAACAAGAAGGAATGGCTTGCAATTCTCCCTGACAAACCCAATGTCTTGGAAATCAGGAAAAAGGTGAAAGGGTATGAATAAAAACTGTATTCAAACGAGAATATTTGGCAGATACTAGTTCGGAACCAATAATTGGGCTGACGCAATTTCCAGAACCCACTACGAAGGCATCCAGCCGCTCATTGCATCTGGAAAGTTGCCGGCGGGTGGTGAGTAAACGAGAATATCTAGCGGAACCTAATGACTTACATCTTTTTGAACAGGAGCTATTTTTGAGAAACATCCTGTTGAGGGGGAGGTTGCACTTTTCAAGGGTAGTGTCGTGGTTTACGCCGCTGAGAATACAGATCAAGTGCGTGAGATTATTGAAGACGATATTTACGCTAAGAGCGGAGTCTGGGATCTCAGCAAAGTCCAGATAATCCCGGTGAGCCCAGCACCTTCTCTTGCGTCCAGAAATGTGCTAATTTACTTTCCGTTTGTCAGTATGTTCCAGCCGTCCGTGAGCCAATTAACAAATAGATGAGGCTACACGGAATAGAACAAAGTTATGGTTGGAACTCTAGTTCAGGTATTGAAGCTGATCCCGGGGGTGAGCTGATGTTTGAAGGACTCTAGTTGATGTGTGGGAACAATTAAATAGCACCACTGAATAAAGTTGAAAGATGTTTGTTTTCTGTATTCATCTCGTTTTTCTTCAAAAAGTGATGACATCTGGGCTCGCGATGTTACAAAATATCTGTCAAATCTTCCAGCTCCCACGTCCAATTTCCGTCAAGCATCGCAGCATCAAGCGTGTCAATGTCATCAACATTGAGATGATCAATGACTGATCTTATTGTTTCCAAGTGCCCAGTAACAGAAGCTTCATTGCCATGCCGAACATGTGACCACACAGGGTCTAGTGCAAGATCTGTCGGCATTGAGTTAGTGATAGCATATCGTGATAAACCCACCATCTGCTCAGTATCAATCTCTTCATTTGTCTGAGCCTGCAGCGCACCATCACAGCCTCGAATTTTTGTGCGTAGCTCAAGGACCTGTAGCAAATCCAATCGATAGGCCTGAGCTGGAGCGACATGCCGAGCCACATATTCATCGAGTAGGTGCATAACTTGGGGGAGATCCCACAGCAACTCGTTCGCTGGCCTGATGATATCAATCAAAACTAAGACAAATGCAGCCGAGGACAACGCGTCGATATCATAAGGCAGAAATATGTCTAACGAATTAGTCATATTTTCTGTAAGAATGGATCTAACTCACCACACATCATCTGGGCTTTCAGTGTGGACATGATCTTGAGAATTAATGCAGCAGACTCCACACACATCTTGAGCATGGATTCAAAAGGCGCCGACAAAAGCCGCCTGTTTTCTTCTGCCGATCCTGGGGCTAGTAAAGGTTTTAACAAGGAGAATAGAACCGGTCGGACTGTCAGAATGACACACTGGTGGAATGCTGTCAGCTAAAGTCGCTCTCTGTGGGATGTAATGCAGACCTGGTGGAACAGCAGATGTAAAGTGGCAGCATCTCGTGAAACTGGCTGCGTGGGGGTGTGGATGTCGAGGTCCAAGTGTTCTTGAAGAATGACAAACGTTTCGGCCAGACGCGAAAGAATGGCTTTGACCTCGACCACAAAATTACGTTGCTGTTGATTGTACACGCCGTAGATGACTGCCAACTTGTCAACAACTACCGCTAATATCAGTACTTTTGTCATAGCCTACCATCAAGAATCTTGCCAAGGTGAGATGAAAGAGTGACATGAATAGAAAATGCATTTTGATCTTCATTTCCTTGCGTTATGCTAGGAAGTGGCACTGAAATATGTTCGTCTCGCATTACTAAGAGACTGCCCAGCATGGGTGTGCTCTTCCTGTCAATACAATAGACGGTCCACCAAAGTTTCCTCTGGTATTCAACATTTGTGGGCTTCAATACTTCCGGGACAGCTACGTTCATCATTCTGGTGACGGCAATACGCAGTGCCTTTCCAATCTAATTAGATAATTGTTAGCCGAGTAAAAGCGAGCAGAGAATTGAAGCAAACATACGGTAACGTAGGACTCCTGCAACAGATCTGTTGCATGCATAAATAGCGCGGCTAAGCAAAGGATTTCAATCGATAATAATGGTTCTTTGTAAAGTCTGCGAATATCCGGCATGGCCTCCATAGCACGGGTAAAGTACACCATCCCAGAGGGTCCCAACTCCGAATGTTCTCTGGCGAGTATCGATTTGCCGAAGCCCAGGACTAGAAGCATCTGGACATGCCACAGCGTCGCTTCAGGAATAGAATTCTCGGCACGCTCGTGGTAGAATGCTCTGAGCCGAGTAAGAAACGTTTCAGGATCAAACAGGGAGTATAAAGAGCCATAGTGCATGACCACAGTATTAACTAAGTATTCAGCATATGATAAACGAGGTAAGGGGATTGCCTCTAGATTGAGCGCCAGAGGTGGCAATGCTGTAGCATACGATTTGTCTCGGCGTTCTACAGACACACTGCTGGGGTCCGAGATTGGGGACGACTGCTGAAGAAGATTACGGACATTTCGACCGAAACTCAGCGTCGAACTGTGTCCCAGATAAGCTGTATAATTGCAGATGAATTAGCTCTGCTAGTTCCTAAAGACCATCAAATTCTAGCATTACCTGCATGCCCGTAGCGGTGGACTTTTATCTGTGGCTCGGAAGTGACGAGCGTGTTGGTCAAGCCCTCAGGCTCACTAAACTGGGAACTAGTTAGCCTGATTTGATACGAGTAGTAATGGGGATGCATCCTGCTGAACCTACTATTTCTGTGCTCTCGGAATCAACCTGGGGGTTGCTTGGGAGGGAGGATGCGGGTGATTCTACTAGTTCCGGGCGATTGCTGCCGCGTGCGGTGGCATCGGGGATGGAGTTTTCCTCGCCTCCGAGGCGACTCTCGAGCGATCGGATACGAGCATGTAACTGGTCAAGATAGCTGCGTCATCAGAATTGGCACATTTGTTACATTCAAGAACAAGATAATACACGCACTCCACAGAGACAGTCGTTTTCTTCTCCTTCTCCTCATACACACATGTCTCATTCCGGCCAATACACCGCTCACATGGGTCTCGGCCCGAACATCGCGCCTTGCGGCTGCGACAGCCAATGCACCTTTAGAAGAGTTAGTCTGAGCAGAAACATGGGGACGGCATCTCGACCCACGCATTGGCTATCTTACTGCGGCGACGCAGCACTGATTGACGCGAGGGCATGTTGGCGCCATCTACCATGATGATAATTATGCTTCGTGAAGTTTATCTCGGATTCCAGCCAGCCATACTAGCCTACTCGAGCGGATCACAGGGCCCGGTAGAACGTCGGGTCCTGTCGCGATGGTTGATAAAGGCGATCTACTTGTGAGAAGCCGAGCCACAAGTCGAACCCCCAAGATTTAACCATGCTTCAGTCATAAAAGGCATCACTCAAAGGTTTTTGGCACTAAGGCAGCGATATTAATTCAATTAGCGAGAGTAAGTATTATAGGTATGTTTTAGTATCATAAAGTCTCCACAGCCTGCATTATTTCTCGTCCCCACCATCATCATCTAGTCTAGACGCAAGCTGAAGCTTAATTCTAGAGATTTGGGTAATCAATTGGTCAGTTGTCGCATCAACTGAATGTTGATGCTTCAGAGGGTTGATCAGAACAATTAAACCGACTCCTGGGCGGTGCTCTTTCCCTTGATTCCCTTGGACAAGGGGAACACGGGGAGTCTGAATGGGAAGTCGACAGCTTCCAACAGGACAGCGAGGAGAAGGTAGATGACACCGAGGCATGAGACGAAGAAGATTGCACCAGATCCCTAGAGCCATAGTCAGTGGTGAATCGATGTGTCAACTTTGGAATGATCCTTACCTCAAAGACATCGGCAGCGTCGCTGGCATTTCCAGTATAATTCTCGGCCTGGAGCCAGAATCCACCTGCCAGCAGACTGAAAGCGGGAACCAGCAGGAGGAAGAAGACGGCGAAAATGGCGTTGGTTCGAAGAGAGCAGATGAAGTAGATAAGCGACAGGACAGCCATGGCAATGATCCAGAAGCCTGGCACATGTTAGTAAGCATAGCTCTACCTTTTTTCTATTTAACATTCAACTTACCCATGCCGGCATTGAAGCCAGTGGTTGTGAGGCCTTCAGCTGATGAGGTAGCATCGGCGGGAGCGTAAGTGGCGTAGGCTCCGAAGCTGGGAGTAAGAGTTCCTCCGAGTGCAAGGAAGAAAGATCCGTAGCTGATAAAGGCGGTGGAAAGGAAAGAGTTGCCAAGGAACCACTGGAGAACACCACCAAAGAACATCATCAAACCTCCCATGAAGAAGTAGACGGGACTAAAGAAAACTGATTAGATGGAATCACTATAAGGACAGATGATGCAACGAACATGGATGCGGCACTGAAGGTGCTGCTACCCCTCCAACCCATGAGAGCGGAGCAAAGCGGGAGCATAGCTGCCAAATATCCAGCCAAAGCCCTAAATTGAACATGAATTAGTTGACAAATTGCAACTCTAGCAAGATAAGGATTTTCTTACAGAGGAATTGGGTCGCCAAACTTCCTGCCAGCCTTGTTTGGAGGGGAAAGATAGAGCTTCTCGAAAAGCTCTGCATCCATGCTGACGCTCGCACTGGTGCGGATCTTGTTAACAGCTTCAGAGCGGCCATTGAGACCACTCTGGCCGTTGGTGTCGTCGTACTCGGAGTTGCCCATGGTAAATGAATTGATGGATGATTCTCAAAGGTGCTGATTGGATGGAAGAAGCTTGTGCGAATGAACACAGAAAAAACAATCATGAATCGTCGTCTCAGGCGCTTGATTATATACCGATTATTTTCGACTCACGGCTTCACCTGCAAATTGAACTGGCGTGATTCACACCGGAACTTCAGGAACTGACATGAACAACATCATCAAACAAAACCGCCTCGTGTCTCCAATTGGCTTCGACAACCCTTGTCCATTCATGTCGATCATTCCCTCACGCAGGGCCTAATCCAGCCAAGCTCAGTTCAACGGTTCATAGGTGGCGTGGTGCACAACCCGGGGAGTAACACCATCATGGGTGCCGTCATTGGTTGCAGGGGCAAAGCAAATTGGAAAAAAAGAAAAACTTCAATTGCAACAAATTGATTCCGCTTGTTAAGCTACGGACTCTAGCGGTCGGAGCCGGGAGTGCGTCTCGTCTGAGAATAAGGTTGTAGTGTGCGGGCCAAGCCGGGAAGCTGTCAGGCCACGATGTCACACCACCATTCCCAGATCACAGCAGTCAGGTCACAACAGGTAGATCAGGCCCCAGTTAATTTTTTTTTACAGCGGGTTCTTGTTCCTACCAAGGGATTGTATTTATGTAATAGTTGACAAGTTACAATTGAAAATTTTTGGTGCTTCTTTATGTTGCTGAGGCGTGCGTATTCGTGTCCCTGCAAGCGAATGGCACAGTTCAGATGAATAAACAACTGCAACTTTCTAAATCCCACCGACTGTAAACGGAACTGACTAAAAAGTGGACGTTCCGGTCGATCCGGATACCAGGATGATCGTAGTCCTGTATTACCGTAATGGGTTTTTAACCCATGAGCGGCACTTCATGACAGGAATACCCCCCAGGCACTAAGCGGAGCGCTCGGAGTCCTGAATCCAGAAAATACCGACAGTACACGGCACATGCCGGCGGAGCAAGATGGGGAGTGGATCAGGACAACACGTTATCTCTCCACACAAGCAAATACCGGAGTTCCATTGTCCAATGGCAAAGACGCCACGGAGAGTTTTTTCACTTAAAATGGACATTGATGAAAACTTGGCAGATGCACATGCTTTAGCGCAACCACCTGATGTCCCCATAAGGATGACACCACTAGCATACTCGAGGAAATTGGCGTATTAGGCATTGATTGGAGACACTGGGCAGAGCTAAGCCGTTGGGTCGACCAAATTTGGTTGGGTCATTGCCTGTTTCGACTCGCCGCAACTCGCTAATGCCAAATTTCGACATGATCTGTTTTCATGCACTAATTTTGGGATAGTGTAGGAAAAAAACAGAATTATTAGACAGAAAACAGACCAGAAAAGACTGCGGGGAACCGAGAAGAGTGAGAAATTACGAACAAAATCCTCAGAACCAATATCCTTATCGTACTCCGTCCCCTCTTGCAATTTGGTCGTCCGAGTACCCTTGTACCGCCTTCAAATATTCATCAAACTTATTTGCCACCTTAATTACATGTTGGAGATGATGAACTGACATTATTTGTCCTTCAAATTTTGCTAGCTGGCGTGCCGTCGTGATGGAATTGCGGATCTGTCGCCCATTCATCTCAATTTTGGCCAATTCGGGCAGGAAGCAATCAATCTCTTCGAAATCAATGCTCAAGGGCTCTGATGCCCTTGATGTGCCATTATGATCGCCCATGTCAGAGTTGGCAGCCGTGTTGTCAATTGCTCTCAGACGATTGAAAAAGTTTTTCCAAATCTTGTGCCTTTGGCTCACTGTAAGATTTTTATAGTGCAGTGATAGCTGGATCCGGGATTTGAATGCTTCATCAAATGTACCCACCCTATTTGATGTTAGGATTAGAATACCTTCGTAGTATTCGAGAACTCGAAGGAATACAGAAACAAGAGCATTCCGTTCGAGATCTGTAAGCCTTCTTTGTTCCAAAAACACATCAGCTTCATCTAACAGAACAACACAACCCCAGCTCTTTCCAAGATGCAAAACAGATTCCAAATACTTCTCAACATCATCAGGCTTAGTTCCAATGTCACCACAGGTCACGCGAAAGAGTGGCTTTTCTGCTAGTTCAGCCACACTTTCAGCGGTAAATGTCTTACCAGTACCAGGTCCTCCGTGGAGTAAGATAATAAGGCCATTTCCTTTTCTATCAATTATATCGGTGCTTGCCTCTCTCGAAATTTGGTTTGTAACCAAAGCTTGAACAAGCTTCTTTGTGTCATGATCTAGCACAAGGTGCTCAAATGATTTCTTGTTCCAGCACACATCTCGGATCTTATCCACTTCAAGATCAACTAAAAGGATGATTGTTATACGATAATCAAACACTAGAGGTCTTAGATTACTCACTCCATTTCTTGCTCCGAAGATTATAGGCCACAATGGACTTAGGGAAAATATAAATGTCCGAGTTCGTCGGTGGGTCGTCTGACTCCATTAATTGGTTGTCCATCCGATCACAGCCGGGATCGTCGATATTTGGATATGAGCGCTTAAAACTAACAGTTTCCGAGTGAAGCTCCTCATATGTGCTGAAGTCCACCATGAATCTATCGCTACTCTGTAACAAAATTAGCAGATGTTATGACAACTTTCGCTTGTGTTTGGGGGCTTCCGAAACGGCGTGAAAACTAAAATAAAAAAACATAACCTACACCATAAAAACCACGGTCATCTTCATATGCCACAAGCCGTCGCTTTCGGCAACTCCAAAAAGCCTTTCCTCTTTTTTCCAGTTCTATACCCCATTCCTCATTTGCGTATTTTAAGGGATATGCACTCAGCTTTTGAATCGGGACTTCCTCCTTTAATGAGTGAGCTTTCAGAAAAACTTCAATGAACGAAGAGCGGTAGTAGAATAAACCGTCGTATCGTATCTCCTTAGTCTCAATATCCCATGACCATGTTAGCATTTTGTCGTCTGCATCAGGACCTTTTTCCCATTTAAACATGTCATTGATTCGCTCTTCACTTGGCGAAGAATGCGGTCGAGGCCATGACTTTGCAACCACGGCCGTCAATTCCCGTTTTTCTTTCCAAACCATGACATCCCCTGGGCAAATTAAAAATTGCACTGTGTCGGGTGAGATGACTCCCTTTTCAATTTGTTCTTGTGCGCGATCATATAGACTCCCATAGTTCTCATCGATCCACGACGAGAGGATATTCATAATGTCTCGGTTTTTAGGCAGAAGGCCATTCAACGCCTCTGGAGAACGATAGCGATACCAAAACAAGTAGGGTGCCGAAATCTTGGCCCTTATGTTGAAATTTCGAAATTCGGTTTTAAATCTTGGTTCCTTCTCCATGAATTCCTTCTATCATGGCATCTGACTTTAAAATTAAGTCCTCGGCATATGGCTTAGGCTCGGGGATTGTTTGACCATTACGACAAGCCTGCCGAGCTTCTTTCTGCTGAGCATCTGTATCATAGAATTTTGAAATGACAAATGGTGTGTCTTTCTTATTATTCAAAAATGTATCTGGATTTTGAATAATCGATCGGCATTTAAGATGTGGATCTCCTTTGGGATCTATTGACCAGGTTGGCTCGTCCAGATATGCTGCGAAAGTCCTCTCAGACTTGTTCTGGATAAAATAAAAGGTCTGAGGAGATGTAGGGGTGCCCGGATTTTTCAAAGAGGCGTTCTCCCTCTCAAGAAGTTGAACTCTGTCCCAAAGTGCTTGTCGATCGTCAGACGAATTTCCAACTCTTGGACTGGAACTGAAAGATGGCTCTGCGAACCCTTGAGATTGTAGGCTCAAAGCAGGCCCTCCAAAGTTTTCACCGCTTAGTGGCATCTTATCGGTTATGTATTGTTGAACACGGGTAGAAAAGCCCTCCTCCGTAGTATTTCTATGCTGGCTATTGGTTGAAACCACAGGCGCAGGTGATCCTTGAGGTTGATATTGCAATCTCTCCGGGAAGTCATTCGTTGGCTGGTCTTTAATCTGTCCGTCGACTTTCCGTTGAAAGCTATTGCTATCAAAAGTTTCAAAATAAATGCGGTTCTTCAGCCCACTCAAATTACTTGATCTAGTAGATTGCAGGACCAAAAGTTGTTCTTTCTTAAAGTCGCTTGCGGCAGTTTGATCCCTAGATATAGTCAAATGCACCCACAGCTGTTTGACCCTTTTTCTCAATAATCGGTGTCGGTCTTTCTCAAACTCTTCTTCGATCTGGGAGAGCCTTTCTTCCGTTAATTGCTTTTCGTTACTTCTCTCACTATCGCTGCCGTAATCCCCGATCTCTTGTTCCGCGCCGTCCGAGTACTGGGTTTCCTCGGCAACTTCCCTAAATATCTCAAATCTTCCTTTGATCTCGTTTTTGACTCTAATCTCTTCTTCATCTGCTAGGCGAAGTAAACTATCTCGTAATCGCAGCTCTTGATGCCGTGGAAAGATTTTAACAGAAACAATGATGGCGTGTCTCAGTTCGTTGAAGAGTTCCACTGTACTTTCAACAATCTCAATTTCCACAGCTTCATCCTCATTCTCTTCGATACTGTCCCATATCGAAGTTTCTGAGAGCAAATCAAGTTCTTCGTCGATCCGTACGTCGATTATTACACATGCGCGGCGTAGAAGGCTTGAAATTTGGCGCTCAAGAGAGTTAAATGGGCTCTGTTCCCTTGGTTCGTCTTCCGTTGAAATCGAACTCTCTGCCCCGAGGTCCCAGTTCTCGTCTTCGTATTTTTCCACAAAGTCTGCTATTGCGTTTGAATCCACGTCATATTCATCAGTGTCAGTATAAGACGCCAGTTTGAATATAGAAAAACGGGCTCGTTCGTTAGGCAAGTGGCCGCATCCGTATACGGTTTTCGATCTAGTGCACGAACAAAAAGTTCCAAATAACTTCCACTCGTCTTACGTCTCATCCGCCCTGGGCATCATCTCATTACCCCTCATTGTAATCATGTGACTTGAATGATCAGCCACGAGTAAATGCCATTATTGGCTGTCTAACCTTTTCAGCTGAAAAATAGTGCAGGTCTAGGAAATTTGATTGGGTCTACAAACCTCGCTACCAGCCAAACAGATGCAACACAGCCAAAATGAAATGGTACTAGGCCATTTTAGTCACTTAATGGAGTGTAAGCAAATACCGAAACAGACTGTCTGCATGAGGCATTTTTTTCTCGCAAAACAGGCTGTGATAAGAATCTTGGAAAGTACCATTTGAAAGCCGCGTTATTGAGGAAATATCCATCCTGAATAAAGCGAGTTGATGAGTGCGGGATCCCTCCATAGCCATGCCATCTTTTACTGAAAGCGAGTCAGTAGGCATCTTCCGGCACTATTTTGTCTCTGTTTGTTTAATGCTCTCGAGATCTGTTTGTTGCAGGCTGTCGTCACAATCAAACACGCACAACACTCAGTCAGCCTCGTAAACACCGAAAGTGGGGAGGGTATCCCCCGCTTTTCAATTACCATTCGTCATTCGAGGTGCAACCTACATAAGGCATAATTGTGCCATTCCAAGTGCGCAGGCAGCAACTGTATATGCACCATAAATTTGATCCAATCAATTCGATTTATATTCATGCTACCTAGCGACCGAACTTCCGGCACAGGATATTTTGCGATCAGGGTTTTATTTATACCTCAGTGCACCGAGAGAAATAGCCTTGTTTTCTTCCTTTTGCTTACTCAAACATACTTCGCGCAAATTATTCGTGCAAAATACTTGGCCATACCAATAATAGTCACTGAATACCAATCGTAACGAAAAGCACTTTTGATTACTCAGATAAGTACTAACTGGTCCTCCTTTTTCCTCGACCTGTGGTTCAGTCAGGATTCATTGCCTGCTGTAACACCTCACTTGGTCATACATTTTACATTTTGGATCTGTCATTCTTCCTGTTTACTTTCTCTTTGAACCATTCGTATCCACGGTTTCTGAGGAAGTGTTCCTGTCTCCATATATTGGCCATGACTTCGCCGAATGACTGGTTCAATTTTAATCACAAGACTCCCAACACGTGAGTCTAGCCTACATTTAGAATTGTTACTCCCGCAGAGTATCTCAACATTGTGATCTCAAACATATTCTAACTTCAATGCTGATCGATCTTTAGCAGCCCAGGGGAAATTCTTGAACATGCGTTTCAAGAAGCCAAAGATACTTTTACAGCGGGAAAGTCATTTGATAAATCATGGGACATTTTAAACACGACAAATAACATAAATCACGTTTTAGAAACGGTTGGTAAATCTGTGGAAAAATACAAAGATAACTCCAGTTCCAAAGCAAAATCATGGCTACAAAAGTTTTCACACCGGATTTCTTACTATAGTTGCATTTTAGACGTGCTAGTTCAGCATCATCCAGAGTATGTATCATTGGCTTGGGGTGCCATGAAGTTTTTATTCATAGTGAGTTTCATTTTTTTTCAGATTGCTATAGTATGTGTAGATAACCAAAGGTAAATTGAAATCTGACATGCTACAGGTAGTGGTTGAACACGAACATACTACTGCGGGTCTTGCAAAGGCGCTCTCGGAGATTGCTGACCTCCTTCCTCGGGCAACTTTGGCAGTCGAACTTTATTCAACTCCCCGGATGGCTACAGCACTAGCAGGGCTATATGCGAATATAGTACAACTCTTGGTTAGAGCCTTCAAGTGGTTTGAAAAAGGTAAACGAGCAGCTCTTAAACGCGCTGCTCAGAGTATTATTTCGCCATTTGATTTACAATACGGTGACATTGTTCAAAATATCCAGCATTACATGAAGCAAATTGAACAACTGAGTGTCTCTGGAAATCAATCCGAGGTCCGGTATATGCGAACAATAGTAGAGGAAATTAAGCTTGAGTTATTGAATCTGAGATCTGAGCTACACTCGATAAGTCAGATCAGAGCTTGTATGATAGCGAATTTGGCTTATTTGGATAATTTACTAATTATTCTAGTGAGATCAAGCGCCTTAATAAATACCAACACTCCTGTAACGGATTTACCAATTTCCCAATTTATCGAGTCCATTTTGGAACAATTGAGTGTTTCTGGAGATCAATTCAAGGTCCAGCACATACGGTCAATGATAGAAGAAATTAAGATTGAGCAATCGAATCTGAGATCCGAGCTCCACTCGATAAGTCAGATCAGAGCTTGTAGGATAGCGAATTCGGCTTATTTAAAGGACTTTACTAATTTTTCCAGTGAGTTCAAGCGCCTTAATAAATACCAATACCCCTGTAACGGATTTGCAATTTTCTCAATTTATCGAGTCCATTTCGCATCCTCCAATTTGGAGCCAGCCTGAGATGCTCCAATATATCGCTTGGCTCCGAGAAAGACGAAGTGTTAATATTTGGAGGTCTCTGCCTTCCCAATTCTACACTTCTCCAAAGCTTAGCCAATGGACTGCCTCTGCATCTTCAGAAATATGCATCATCAAAGGGACCATTCAATCGCGATCTGCATTAAAAGTCCTTTGTGCCGATATGATCGGTCAGCTGCGTGCAGCCAAGATACCTTTCTTAGTGGCAATGAGGATCAACGAGATAGATGGAGATATTATAACGGTCTTCTCCCACATGGACCTCCTCAAATATCTAACGAAACAAGCTCTGCAGTATACAAAGTCCATGCAGACAGAAAAGAATGTGAGTCTCAGTTGCACCCAAGCGCGCGCTGCTACGTCCGAATCTGAGTGGCTAGGTATTTTGGGATCAGTGCTTGCAATGATAGGTGGACAAATATATATAATCTTAGACTTGGAAATGCTGAGCACTAAAGGCAGCAGCTCGGCTGACGAATTTTCTTGGCTTGCGGCATTCCAAAGTTTAGTCTCAAAACTTGCCAATCAGGCTCCAAAAGTTCGACTTAAAATCATGTTGCTAAGTTACGGTCCGATTTTACCATTCCAAGTCACACCAGAGGACATATCAGAGCTTTGTGTTTTTGTAAAACCAGATATCTTAACAGTGCGATATCAGCGAAAAATAGGACATGTCCGGAATGGGAGACTGTTGTTGAGATTGTGAGGTCACCTTCTCCAATGTCGCAACAATTATCTGTTCCAATGGATGGGTCTCTATATGGATAGATGAACTTGACCAAAATAAATAAAAGATTATTCAAATATCTAAAAACCGTGTTAAACCAGCATTCGAACGTATTCGACAGCCTGTTTTGGTTAATTCTCCTACCACGCTAGTGGTGCAGCATCTCACGTTTCTTTTTCCTCTTTTTCTCGACCCCCGGCGTTAAGCTAGTGTCAAGTAGTTGAAGATGGAATCAGCTGATTTATAAACCTCGGTCGTGGCACGAGATGCATCATTTACGTCTAATTGAGCCCTATTCTGTAGGACCACGTCTGAGTCAGCCCGCGCTGCGACGATATCATCTACGTTGCCCTACGCCACGACTGCGCTCGACGCCGCTTGTGCTGTTACTGTCCCAGCTGAAGACTGAGCCGCCGAATCAGCTTGCTTTGCGCCGCCCCTTCATGAATCGCTGCCCCTGTTGGCCGACTTAAAGCCTCACTTTCTGCATTGAATGCGTTCGAGCTCGTTCTATTGCCAGCATGAGAGATACTGCCGTTTGTGCCGGAATGCCACCGTACCCCTGCAATAACGGTCATTGGCTTTGCAAGCTAGCGTTTCACTTGTGACGCCACATCAACTGCCGTGTTCCACAATGTTGATCATCATTCGCAGCCGGGTCAGCGCTGACTACTGTGGCGGTATCCGTTTTAACCGATTTATGTCGCTCGGACTTTTGCCATCTGTGCGTCTTCTGTGGCTTAACCCGCACCCGGGACTGCCGCTTGTGCTAACAGACAATTCTTCTAGTGTTGCGCTGTGGCTGCGATGCCGCTAAAACAAAAATCTCGATGTCGTTGCAAAGGAACACAGTAGTTGCGCAGTATTGCAAATGGTAGGTACCTAAGGTTACAATACGAATATTTATTCATCCCACCGATGCCAATGGTAGCGATGATCGCTTTAGTAAATTATCACACTCTTCAGGGGTGCAAGACCCTGTGCACTGTAGCGCTCCAGCCATGGGTATGGCCTGTTCTGCATGGCCTTAACCCCACATTTTAGGTTTCGGCCGAGATATGACACTCAATCCGAGGTTCCTACTATTTCATAAAGGACAAGTGTAAATTACAAATGAGCAATTAGAAGGCGGATGAGATCAAGACTTAGTTTATAATAGATGCTGAAATTAAATGAGGACTTCTACAGAGGTCAACTAGAGTAATCTAAACCTTCGGCTTATCCCTCAAATAATGTTCACATTATCCTCCTCCAAATAAATACCCTCCCAATAAATACCCTCCTTAGCACAGGGTCACAAAAGAAATATCCATCCACAGTTCAAGTGATTGTGCATAGACTAAATGCCAGGCCTTGAATGAGGATTCTAGACCAAAAGCTAGTCAAGAAACATTTCTTAGACACGAGCCTTGTCAAGGTTGTTCCAGAAGTTGTTGTCGTTGAAGGGGCAGTTGGCCTTTCCGAAGGGGTTGGCGTTAAGAGCATCCTTGGAAGCCTTGGGCATGGCATCCCAGTCAGAGATCCAGTAGGTTCGGCCCTGAGTGTTGGTGAACTGCAACTCGTGGTTGGTGGGGAAGTTGGTGAAGTATTCAACCTTGACGTTGTTGCCGTTGCGCTGGGGGTTACCAGTCTTCTTGAAGTCGCCGTGGCCGGATGCAGCGCCACCAACAATGCTAGGGGTCTGGTTGGAGGGGTTGTCCAGCCAGACAACAACGCTCTCCCAGTCGTGGCGGTGGCCACCAGCGACGTTTCCGTCAATGGGGTGGTCCTTGGGCCAGTACCAAGCATACATGATGCCAAAGCGAGTACCGCGCCAAGCAGCACGAGCGTAGGTTTGACCCTTGTTGGTGTCACGGCAGCCACCGGAGCTGCTGCCAGAGTCCTGGAGACCGCCACTGTAACAATTCTATTAGCAAAGGAATAAAAGAGAGCTTTTGTTGAGGACGGTGGCTTACCTGGTGTCACCTCGATCGTTGACGGCAGTGTAAGGCTGGCAGCCGTGGGCAATGTGGAGCAAGGGCTGGAACATGCGAATAACCCGGCCAGAGGGTCCAAGGCGGTCACTAATAGGGTTGAGGGAGTCGTGATTAACCACAGCACGAGTCTCGAGATCTCTCTCGATCGGCGAGACTGCGTTGTTCTCAACAGGTGCCGGAGCACCAAGGGCTTGACCAGCCAGGAAGACAGCGGAGAAAATGGTTGACAGCTTCATTTTGAAGTAGGGACAGTGAATTAAACTGGTGTTTGTGGTAGAAGGAGTGTGTGAATGAAGAAGATAGTTGGATAAATGAGTGAGTGAGTGAGTTGTGATGTCTGGTTTATTCAATCTCTAGGAGGGGAGAGATATGATCTTTATACCTGAATGACATTTACATCTCTGCTGCCATATCGAGATGTAGGACACTCGGCCTCCGATGTTCGTGTTGAGTGTATCATCCCATCACATCGCTGTGCCTGTTTCTAACCCACTTCAGCCATAGTGTGTGCTCTTAGGACCGGGGATGCCGCCTGTCAACCGTTTACACCCTGTTTCATTAGAAACCTTATTTTCAGTGACCTACTTCAATTTACGTCTAGCGGCATGAAGACGAGAAACCCCAACACGTTCCAAGATTGACTTTGAATCTACGCCATGACAGCCGCACCTGTCGAGATGTGTGTGCCAAGGTCGTTTACTAGTCACAGGACTCTTGCGTTTAAGGTTCTAATTAAATCTCAGAGTTGCGCCTCTTGTCTGGGCGTGCATCCAAACCAAGGCAGTGCAGCCATGCACAGATCACCAAGGCCACCGCTCTGGCAGGTGCGCGCGTGATGTAGGCCCGAATTTTCTCGCCGGCAGAAGGAATTTGTAAACACTTCTACTGCCAAGAAGCTAATGATCGCCAAAGCAAAAGGTCCCAGGTGATTCCCACCATGGATTTCGTATCCAACTTGTTCAATTTTATTCCTTTTGGGCAAAATACCGCAGCCCGAATCTCGCGTCTCTAGCTTGTATGGCTTCAAAGACATGAAGACACGAATAGTTGGTTCTATGGATTTCATCTATCCTGTGGCAAAAAAGAAAAAGAAAAAAGCACGGTTCATTCATCGGAGAATCCGGAGGTCGGAACTCGGAAGGGCTCAGGGCTGAGAGAATGTCAAAGCAATGTCCTGCGAGAGATCAATCCTTGCGCTGAAGCCCAAAGAGGAAATCCCATTTGCTAATTGGAGACAAGCGAGGTGGTTGAGTGCCCAGCTAACCAAAAGGGTGGTTGATTTCCACCAATCGGCTTCCAACCTCTGATCACACTGGCCATCTCTTAGCCCAGATTAGGTTAGTGTTGAGGATGCGACTGAGCACGGATAGGTTCTTCTGCCATATCAATCTCTTCAATTAAGAGCTCTGTACCCTTTCGACTAGATCGGCTTCGCTTTCGGGTACATCAATTATGTCACGGCTATTTGCTCCGTCAATGCCACTCTTAGCTCACAGCTTCTCGTATTGTGAAGAGCAGCAGTATCGCGTCTAGGATGAACATGACTGAAAATGGCCTTTAAGGAGGCCTCTAAAAATTCATCATGAACGCTTAGAATGTTTCCTAGAGGTGGCTGGCGGATGCAGCACCTTCATTCGCTGTCGGTACGGCACAGCCGCTCGGCTAATAGACTCCCACCGTTGTGGATAGAACCAGCCTAAATGTTTATCAAGATGATTTACCCTAGAGCAACACCGTCTAGAAGGCGGCTAGAATGACATCAGTCACACCAATGCGGGAGCTGCGGGCTACTATTCTGGGTCTAGTGAGAATAGGCTGCAATATCTTGGCAGCCTAGAACGTGTATTAAACCTTAGGTCATTTGTAATGCGAGCTTCTAGTTGAATCACGGCATGTGCCGTCTGGATTTAGAGTTGGCAACTTCTAACCATCTAATTAAAGACAGTGACACACACCTAACACACCCTGTCGCCAATATACTACTAGGACTTGTAATTAGTCCCCATTTATGCATAGTGTCATATAGTGAATGAAAAACTTGGAGAGTAAAAGAATTTTCGAGCATAATCTGTCAGTTGTCCTCGCAAGTGGCGAGTTGATTCTTCTTTCTGTCCCCACATATGGAGAGCAGGATCACGAGTCTTCTAGTGGTCTCGAACACAATGGAGCTCAAACTAGAGCCATTAGAATTTCTAAATTTTACTTGGCTCTGGTCGAGCAATACTAACACCTGCCTCTCCGCGTTGGTGCTCCTCCAGGGATCAGCTTTGTATCTTCTCCTGAAAGCTGCGGCAGGCATCTGAGGGTCAGTGAGGTAGCAGATGGTCTTTTAACCGTTGTAATCTATCTACTTGGTCGAATTACTTTGTCAGATTACTGCTACAGTATGCTATAATATCCGCTTCAGCGCTGGCTACCGCGGCAGATAGCTCCACAATGAAAAGTCAGATAAGAGATCAACCGATAAAAGCCGCACCATTGCATTCCCTTCGTACGTGATAAGCCGCGGGGTATGCTGCGTGCGTCATGTGACTCACTCATCCAATACCCCGGATGTTATTCAGGATGATTGCAAGGTGCTATATACTCCAAAAGACAGTGCGTTTCGGCCCGAGTGCTTGGATCACACAGCATGGATTCCGCGACAACCGAGCTGCGGCTTTCTTCGGGCAATGGACCAATCACAAGACAGATTTTGCGATCGCCGCTGAGGGATGCGTCCCCTTCTGAAATCCCAATCATCGACATGGGCCCTGCGTTCAGCTCGGAGCTGTCTGAGCGACAGTCAGTTGCTCGGCAGATTCGTGCTGCCGCAATGAACAATGGCTTCTTCTACATTACCAACCACCGTGTTCCAGGGGCAGTCACGGACAATGCGTGTGCAGCCTGTCTCGACTTTTTCCGACAGGACCTGCCAACTAAGATGAAGGCGGACCAGAAGAAGAGCTCCTATTTTAACGGCTACAATCCACCCAAGAACCAGCAGATTAACCCATTTGAAGGGGTCGATGTTCGCGAGACATTTTCGTGGTGTTATGATCCCCGGTTCGATCCCACCATTGATGACCTGGACGCAATTCCCGAAAATGCTCGCGAGCACATGTACTCTGAAGAGTTCCCTTGGGAATCAACCTCCAATATGCCCCAATTCATGGATTCCATTGTAAAATATTTCGAGGCATGTCTCGCAATTGCTCGATGTCTGACCCGCTCATTCGCTTTGTCGTTGGACCTTCCCGAAGACTTTTTCGACGCCAAGGTCAAATACCCTGATGCGTCCTTTGCATTCAACTATTACCCACCCATTGAGAGTGATACTTCGCCTGGTGATGACAATTTGAAGGTATCTATTGGGTCGCACACAGATTTTCAGCTCTTCACCATCCTGTGGCAAGATGATGTGGGAGGTCTCCAAGTGTTGAATCGAGATGGCCAGTGGATTAACGCAAAACCCATCCCGGGTACATTTGTTGTTAATATCGCTGATTATCTGCAACGCATCACGAACGACCTCTATGTTAGCACCGTGCATCGCGCTCAAAACTGGAGCGGTCGGGAACGCATCAGCATGCCCTTCTTTTGGGGGTTTGGCTTGCATGAAAGCTGTGCCGTCCCGGATAGTTGTGTTGGGCCGGATGGGACCAAGTATGAAGAAGTGAGCTGCTATGAGTGGGTACAGACGAGGGTAAAGGAAATGCTAAAACTCAAACCGCCACCGTCTTGAGCACTGCAGAAATAAACATCCAGTTTCAGAAGTGGCCATTCAAATCAACAACCTTGAATTTACGCCCCTAATATTGTAAAATAAGCTCAAATACTGTGTTCTTCATGATCTTCAAGTAGGCCATCCGAAATATTTTATTCAGACTTCTTTGCTTCGACCTCAATCTCAATCTTCATCCTCTTATCAGCCAACCTCGGAACCCCAAGCGCAGTCCACAGTGGTCTGTGCCCAACCCATTTCTTGAGGCCCTCACTGACCATTTCCAACGTCTCATCAATGTCGAGATGGTATGTTCGGATGAGGTACACATCCTTTGCTCCCGCAGTAACTCCAGCCTCCTTCAAAATCTGATCAATGTTGGCAAAGGCATTCTCGACTTGTTCAGCTGCTGAGTCCGGTATCGGGCCAAGTGGGCCTTCAGCAATGGTCCAGCCGCCTTGCCCAGAACATTTGACGATGTTGTTGCCCAATTCGACTGTTTGGGTGTAGTACATGGCGTCGGCGAAGCGTTTGATGCCCGTGGGAGGGTTGTTGTACTTGAGATCCGACATGTCGACAGTTGATGAAGAGTTTTGATTGATGCGACCGTGATAGGTTGAAGAGATGCGTATAGAAAAGAATAGTTGAGCTTTATATCACACCATGCTTTGGAATCGCTTCATCGCAGTTGGGCTAGTGCGTCCTTAAATGTGGACTAGAGCTGTGGTTACGTACTCTCGCTTGACCCATGTCGCGCACTAATTCCGCGCGGGGTCGCAACTGTTGCGAGCTGAGTTTCACAAACTCACCAACATCTAAAAACCGCCGGAGGGTGAGATTTCGACGTGCTAAAACTATCGCCAAGAGATTGCCAGCAATCCAGATGACGTGAGAGGTGGCTGGATGGCTCTTTAGCCGCCTTCAGGCTGACGAGCAGTCTCAATATGTGGGGCAATACCATACCCTCTCACTGCTGAGTGGGCATGCGGTGCGTGAGCAAGCAAGCTTTGTTGTCAAGGTTTTGCATGCTGACCAGCGCGACATGTTCCTTAGAATGAAATAGTGCAAATAGTCTGATTTTGTCAGACACGCGATACGAAACGAGAATGGTCTCAACAGGCGGGATGGGTGATAAACACTAATGAATGAATTAACACTCTTGGTGGCATAGTTTCTTGAGTCATATGATGTCATGAAAATGAAGGGCGGCTAAATTTAGACAAGGCTAACGGTATCTCTGATCTTGTTGTAATGATGTCTTCCTGTTGTCGCGATGCACTGTCTCAAGGTGTTGGGGTACCATTGGTTGTCCAACCCTTGCTTTTTGATAACCGAAGTAAGACGGCTACTCACCAGTCCGAGTTCCCCAAAGTTCTAGTTGGGTTTATTTCAGCGCTTTGATGAGTTGTTGAACCCAAGCAACCCTGCCAATATGTGTCAAGACAATTATGACGGCTATGTGACAAAGTGGGAAGGGAGTTAGGTTGCTTGGACAATGGGTTGTTTTCTTTCCTCAATGGCAAAACTGATGGATTATAGGGCACAACCTTTCTCAACAAATCAAAAAAGGTCGCAAAGCATGGTTTAGCCCACCCCTCGAGTTATGAAACATACGCGAAGTGTGATGCGGGGTTTGTTTGGGGCCCTTTACTCATGCCACCCTGGCTAAGCTTAAGCTGTCGAAATCGGATACCGTATACCGAAAGTAAATCCAACGTCGCTTTCCAGATAAGATGATAAATTAGAATTCTCGAATTGCAAGCTATCTAGACGAGTTAATCCAAGAAAACCCCAAATGTGTCAGGGCTACGTGCTATGACATCCTTAATCCAAATCACACGCCGCTGCGGTTCTGCTCTCGTGAATTAGTTCTCAGTATATGCGAGCTTATGAGAAATCTTACATCCATTTACTACTGCGGTAAATTGGGTTCGAGTTTGAAAACCAAACTTCCTAACAACTATCTTTCTTCGCTGATTACACTTGCCACGGCGGAGGCATAAAATATTGGCATGAACGCGGGGTTGGACATTGATAAGGTTAATGAGGCCACTAATGGAAGTTCTGGGATGCGATTCAACCACAAGATCAATGATCTTGTTCCAGGGCTCACCCCAAGGAATGCGACAAGTCACGGGTATATAGGGGGCTTTCAATTGAGTTTTGTCTTGGAGCGCTATAGCTCGGCCTTAGGACCGCTGAGGATTTAGATCCTCGTGCCTTTCTGAGCAAGCCGATATTGGAAGTTTTCAGAGATGCTGCCAAGGACAAGAAATACCCAAACAGTAATCTGCATTCATCAGAGTATGACTTTCGGTGTTTAAATCTACATGCCTTGTAGAGAATAACAGGTCACAATGTACCGTGTAACACAAAACTCCTCCTATTCTTTGGTCCCTTGTACTCACTGATCCTTCTTAATGTTGTGCTTTCAAGATGACTCTTCTCGAGCTTCCGCATCCCCAGGAATTCTCCTTCTATATGCTAATCCTCAGGGCTCCATTCTTCAGGATGAAAGTCTGGATTGCCATAATGTGCACGGTTCCATATGCTATTCTTGAAGGTGCTGATCGTGACATTAAAATCTGGCTGAATACTGTTTTTACTCTTCTCATACTCTAGCGAAGCCTCACTGAATCTAACGCGATGATGTCTTAGATTGAATGGGTCAAATAAAGATGAAGATGGGAGTGGCGGTGAAATAGGCCCATCTCCGGGATCATTCGAAGAGTCCGAGTTAGAGTAGTCCGTACCCGAGCTTACAATCACAGGAAGAGAAGCCAGACTTATCTCTTCCATATGAGAAGACAAATGCTGAACGATAACACGTTTGCCATCACCTGTGGGCTCTTGACAAAGAGGGCACTCGATAGATTGCCATCCGTTATTAAATCCATGGTCAATGTTTAGATGTTGAGTCCAATCCTCGATAGAATCAAAGAATTCATCCCTGAATTTGCAGGTGGAAAAGTGGCAGAGCCAAGGTTTGAGGTCACCGTAGATATGTTTCCTACTTCGATTAGCAATGATTACATCTTGAATATTTTTATAAACTGACTTCCATTCTGAGTTGCGGGTTATTTTAACTGAACGTCCGCACGCAATACACTCAAAAGCAACACCGCTTTTCGCCTGTGGAGGTAGCGGTGGTATGCGTACTGAATGACCATTACTTTGTTTGTACGACATGACTGTTTCTGCATATGAGTTTGTTGGATGGGTAGAGGAGCCTATTCCAGAATCACGAGACTTGGTGCCATCTTTTAGAGTGATTTTATCCAACTCGGCTCCGGAATTGAGGCTGTCTTGCTCCACAGTGACTTGGTGTCTTTCTGTCTGAATTTTCTTGAACCGGTTCCAATTTGCTCTCGCAAACCGGTCAATTAGTGCTTCGTCTGCATTTGGGAATCGAGCAAAAATGCGATGGCTATAGCTATGATGCGGAGTCCATTGTATCCACTCCGAAGATGCATTTCTTTCTTTTTCGCATGTGTCCAGATGATGTGAAGACATGGGGCTTTGGATTAGAGGGTCCAGCTCCATCAGGCAACTGGTATATGTTTTCAAGTCTGCCACAATGTCATCCAAGCTTAGTGGATCCGGATTTGAAGATAAACAGCTGTCGCTTACTTCGGTAGCCGAATCGTCTGTAGATTGTATTGTTGGTTTTCCCTCGGAGATCATGGCTTTAAGTTCAGACATGTCGCAGGAGCCACTGGTTTCCAGCTGCGGTTCAAGATCTAAAAGGTTGTTAGCATTGTAGAACGTAGGACAGCAGAATTTTGAAACTAACTCTGTGTTAGAACAATGCAAATTTTGACCAGTAGTTCCATTGTCGCATGCTGGAGAGATCGTGACTTTTCCAATTTTTCATCGAGGTTTCCATCCATGACTCCATACCCATCGGCCCAAAGAACCAGGGACTCGCGGCTATTATTTAACTCATCTCGGATTTTCTTAGAAAACAAGCCTTGTGCTGACGATACTTCAACTAAAGTCTTGAATACCTTGAGGCATTCGCTGCACAGTCGGTTCACAAAGCTTCGGGAATCGGGAATCGCATCATTGACTTGCCATTGTAGAATCCGAAGGAATGGATCGTAATCGTCCGAGGATTTTACGGATTCCATTTGTCCAAACGGAAAGGCGATGCAGTCGAACTGATGTCCCTAAGAAGGAGGAAAAGGTTGTCCTTATTCAACCAAAACGGGAATGTTGACCAAGACGATTGAAATCCATTGAAATTTGCTGCGCCCCAATAATAACTCCTCTTCAGCTTCAAAATTAAATGGCTATGCAAAAAGTGTGCCTTGGAAAAAGCCTGTCACATTGGTGTGATTGTGGCTGCATAATCACGTGCCACATGCACCAAAGCACTCAGCTCCAATCCGCCCGACGAAAGGCATCTACATTTCCTAAATTTTTTTCCCGCTTTATTACAATAAGGCACATACATAAAATAAGTGATAATTCTAGCATCGTCACCCATCAAGTCAGTATGGCAGAGTTAGCTCTAGGCGTCCTCGGTGTTGTTCCACTCATCGGTGGGGCTATAAAAACATACCGTTGCATTGCCTCAAAACTGAAGAGTTTCAAAAAGTGTGCCAAAGAGATCGGTCGCATTCAACATCGAATAAAGATCCAGAGGTTGGTTTTCAAAAACGAATGCCAGATCATTCTGCAGCTGGTGGTCGGGGATGATGCACTTGCTTCAGCCATGATCTCAGATGTTGAACATGAAAGGTGGGATGACGTTGACCTTGATGGAGCATTTCAAGACTATTTGAAAGATAGCTTTGAGACTTTCCTTGATGTTGTTCGTGAAATCCGGAAAAGTCTTGAAGAGTTTAATCGGCATCTTGACTGTTTCGACATATTGACGGGGCTTCAAGAAGAAGTATGTTCATCTCCATAGTTTGGGATATATACGCACCTCTGACAATTCTCCAGGGCGAGAAGATGAAAGAAACAATAGAAAGACTCAAAGGTCGCGTCAAATTTTCCTATAAAATTAGTGACTATGATGCTGATATACAAAATTTGACATCTCATAACAATGAGTTAAAAGGTCTCAGAGAACAACTTAACGAGCTTCGAAACAGAAGTTCGAGCTTCACGAAGAAGAAAAAGATGCAAAATCTTCAGGGAATGTCCGAAATTAGACGTCTTCAGCGTGCATCAAAGGCACTCCATGGAGCATTGGTGGAGACATGGGATTGTGGTCAGCCGGGACATACCGCACATATTGTCAAGCTGTTCGTTGAGGCCGATCACTGCAACGACGATATCAAAATGCAGTTAGCTATTGTCTGTCATTTCCAGGCTTCCAGCCAGCTCCATTCTCGTCTCATTTCGCTGGAGGTACGTTCGCAGGCTCTAGATTCTGCCAAACAGCCCACCGCATGTGTGGTGTTGTCGACTCCCACCAACAGCGGGACCACCGGTCCTCGAAAAAGACGCAAAGTTGTAAGATTCGAAGATGATAGCGTTTTACTATCTGGAATTTCCTCTTCGTGTTCTAGTACTGCCTGTATACAGCAGTCTATTTCAGACAACCTCCAGCTCTCAAAGGATATTTGTCAAGTATTGACTCAGCATTCCCCGCAATCCTTCACAACTCTTGGATCGACTTGCTTGGGTCATTTGGACTCAAGCCCAAAAGAAGGGTATAGGCATTCATTCTACCCCGCACAAAATGAAGCGTTTGCCTCGGAGCCTGAAAATAATATCATTCGGATGGACGAAATGGTCGAGTTTCTGGCTGACAATTCCTTCTCTTTGGTGCACAAATTTAAGATAGCGCGTTTACTCGCAACAACATTGCTCAAGTTCCACTCAACGCCTTGGTTAAGAGATTGTTGGCGCCTTCGAGATTTGGCATTCTTTCGAAATGATGGACAAGCAATTCCGGAGTCACTACGCACCCTTCATGTTGGGTCTGAGGTAATAGGACAAGGCTTGGGGTCTATGGAGGGAATTATAGCGAAACCTGCTGAGGGATCTTTGTCGGAGGCATCGGAGGACGAGCTTCTATTTTGCGGCATTAGTAACATTGCTCTGCATAGTCTGGGCGTCGCTCTCTTACAAATCAGCACCGACATCAAGTTGGAGCCAGGTGACGTGTTAACAGTCCGAAAGATGGCGCTAAAGGCATCTTCACTTGGTCCCAGATATCGGGACATAATACAAAAGTGTCTACGATGCGATTTTGGTTACGGATCAGATCTGACCAAACCTCGGTTACAGGAAGCAATATACGATGGGGTCATCGAAGAGCTTGAATCTATCATATCTAAGCTCGATATTGACAGTGATTGAGTAGAAAGAATTTCACAACGTCCTCGCTCGCTATACCTCCTCATTCTTATATATATCCAGATGTTTTGCTACAAACTCAATTATATACAGCTGGGCCGCGTCATCAGTCAGCCAAACGCCGGAAAAGAGAGATTGTGCCACTGCCATCATCAATTTGATGTCACAATTTGGCAACATTTGGAGTCCTTACTTCTTTTCTCCTGGGGACGAGCCACGTTATATAAAAGCCATGATTTTGATGGTCTCGTTTTCAGGGGCTGGTATTTTGGGCTGCTGGTTGATGAAATGGGACTGAAGAGGGATAATCAACGTTTAATGGAACCATTTAGGCACACTGGCATTATACCTAACCTGTATACTCTTTCAGGCCGAATCTGGAAGGGGTCTGATTCAGGTTGGTTGCATTTCACATTATTTTGATACGAACGTGTCATAATAAAACACATCACAACTGTTCAAATCGGGTTTCTCTCAGCTCTGTTTGTTCTTGGGTAATTTTACCACTTGATCATCTCGTTTAATAAGAAATCAAACACTCCTCCTACTGGATTGAGCATGTTTGCCCTAGCATACAGTATTCTTGAATGCTTGTCCAGGTATACATAACTGGCATCAATGTGCATTATCTCTCGCTATCTCCTTTCCAGAACGAGGAATATGGCCGTGCTTCGCCAGCCAAAAACAGATGCCAAGATGTAAATTGCTGTCTTTTGGGGGTATAGCGTGCGTTCGTCTAGCAGCCCCACCCCACCCACCACATTGCGCTCACTTCTCGAAGTTTCGGGGCTAGAATTCCAAATAGTTTCTGTTGATAGAAATAAACTTTGGGATTGACTGTTATTCCCGCGGTAGCGCCCAATTTAAGCCCAGGAAGGAAAAAAATACTCACCGCAAATAGGCATCAACCCCCTACACCTTGAACATTGCAGCATCACCAAGCGAGCGACGCCTTGTGCACTCAAGTTTGAGTTTTCTTAAAGTGGGCACAATTCACTCCAAATGCAGTTGAAGCCAAAAAATGGACAACAGGGCCAGTTCATTTTTGTCGGCGGGCCGGCGCTAATGGACAAGAAAGGCGCAATTCGGTCCAAGCTTTTTCAGCAAGCCCACCGCAAGAAAAAGACGGAGCAAAGGCAGAATGCGGCGGTTGAACGAGAAGCACTAATGAAGGGTGAGACGTTTGCTAGTTGCACCTGTTATGAGCAACCTCCACTCTTGACAGTGCAATCTCATCTACAATCGCAACACGCGGGGTACCAAACCATCAGGCCCAAGGAGTCTGAGCCTAGAAGGCCAGGGCAAGGTCAGCTCTGTGCTTTCTGTGGAAAACCGCGACCTTTGCAAAGCCATGCTCCCCTTCTCCAAGCGTGGGATGTGGGATCTGGCAGTTTTAACCCTATGATCCCTATCAACGATGCAACCTCCCAGCTAAGGATACAGGAGATTTTGAACTTTGCCAGTACCGCAATCTGGCCAAACTTCCGCCCAATGGGCTATACATCCAAAGTTTATCAATTATGGGTGTTTCCGTTTGACGACAAGGTAAAATTGTACGCTGTGCTCTGGTCATCGGCCTATCACCAGGACGTTTTACGTCTGACGTATGGTGGCCCAGTGCATCAAGTTGGGTCAAAGGAACAATTCCGGTTAAAGGGGCTCGCCCTTGAATGCCTGCGAGAAGAAGTGGCTAAATACGATGGCACTACACCTATCGACAGCCTTATCATGTGCATTCTCTTCCTCGCCGTGAATGATACACACGGCACGCGATTATATCGCGACCCGAGCCCTTTCAGTCCTCCTTTCACTAGCCTACACGCCCTAGATCTCTATGGTAGTCGCGATTATCACGCTCTACATTGGACCGTCATCCAAGATCTTCTTGGGAGATTTGGTGGAGTCGAAGCCCTCCAAACATTTGCCCTTGCGTGGTTGCTGTCCATATCTGACATCATGAACGCGGCACATACTCTTCGGAAACCAATTTATCCGTGTCTGGGAGTCGACGGCAAAAGGCTATTCTTAGAAGAGCCGCTGGTATTATTTACGCCATTCTCTTCGCAATTTGCCCAGGACACAGCTGGGTCTGGTTTTGAGGCGCTGCTCCAGATGGATCCTCCAGTACACCGAGAACTTATTACTGTATTTTCTCAGATCGGACAGCTATCACGTGTGCTACAATACTACACAAAGGAGCTTTGCAGCCCAGAAGCTCTAGATCTCTTAGGCGATAGCAGAAATTTTGTGCACTACAACCTGTTCTCGTCACCAGACGAGCATGATGCCACGGAACAAATTCTACAGCAAACGGCTCAGTCAGCAGCTGCTATCGAATCATCCCGAGAGCTATATTTGACATGTCGGCTTGCGTTGTTGCTGTATGCCAATCACGTCACATTCCCAATTCCGCGATCTACAATCATAAGGGGCCCACTTCTACGGCCTCTATTGCTCAAGCTTCGATTACTGGATGATCAAGGCGTTTCGGGGCCTTTATTACTGTGGTGTACCAGTGTTGCGCTGATTGCGCTAGACACAAACTCTGTTGGACAAGCGTTGGGCTTATTCAAGAGACTTTGCCGTGATCTGAAACTAAACGGCTTGGATGATTTGCTAGCGCTGCTTCGGACGTTTGCATGGGTAGACTCGGCAGTGGAACACCATTACAAGAGGATGTACAGTGCAGCGAAATTGTGGTAAAGTGATGCACGCACTGCTGGGAGCCTAATGGTGCGTGCTTAATGTCATTACCTTATCCAGAAGCAGAGTTGTTACCTTTCTTTGATCTTCATCCGCCACCCCATCCAAGGGGGCAGTCACCCCCACATCATCGGTTTTATAGTAGTGTCCGTTCGAGAAACCCGGTTAGAAGTCCACTAGTGTCCCAAGGACTACATAGTTATAGCAAAGTATTCAGCAGTAACGTTAGTCGATACGATAACCTAGTAGTTGGATTTGCGTCTAAAAGGACCAACGGTAGCCACAGCCTCTCCATAACAACCAGGCGGTTGGTTTGGTCATCGTGCGTTGTTTCTGCCGACTAGCCAGCCTAATATTGAGGAGTCTCCAGTGGTTCGTTCCTTTGGTTACTAAAAAAACCTAGCCATCTGATATAGGAGTTGCTTGGTTTCTCACGGCGAGGAGAAGAGCGACTTGGCGTAACGCTTGTGGGCTGGTCACCTTATACAACCAACAATATTCATTCGACTCGGGCGAGGGACGTATCAGGCCACAACGGGATGGATTCTTGAAGCTATTTGATTTTCATGCTGCCCGTGCTCGTCGAGGTAAAAAGGACGATCGATTTACTACAACAGTGACGGAGGTAGGGATTTATCGACTCTGCTATTTGCAACGTATACGAAGGGAAAGGCTTCAAGTAGCCTTGGCTCTAGCATGTTTTCAATAAGCGAATTGCGGACCTCACAGCAATTTTTCTAAATAATTAGGCAGGCTCGCCAGTTCCTAGTGCCTTCGTCATCGTTTTGGATTGGTATCAATGCCCCAGTCGTGAATAGGCTTGGGCGGTGTTTTCGGAGCGTGTAAGCGGTGCATAGAGGCATCCGTCCGCCCTCTCCAGTGCCTTATACAGTAAACAATTCGTCTTTACTAGCTCATCGTGGGGGATTCCGCATTGTCGGCCTAGGGATCAATGGCTAGGCAGTTTCGATCGGCCGGGCTCTGCTTCAGGGCGGGCTTTCGTCTCGTCGATTCTCGGTGCTTGGGGTGTGCAAGTCGTAACAGTCCAAAGACCAGATTGTTGATTTTTTGGGACTGATCTGGACGTGCGAGAGTCTGGTGGCAAATGTACGATTGCTGAAAACACCAGATTTCGGGTTGGAGCAGAGACACAATCTGCCAACCATCAATCACGTGACACGGGGGAAATTCTCATTTGCGAAAGTCTGCCGCTTTGGAAGCTAAGGCCCGGGACTTGCCGGTCACTCGGATCCTGCGGATATTGGTGATTTCGACAAATGTCTGCCAGCGACAAATGAGATCGCTCGGGTGGCAAGCCTAGATCTGCATTGCTCATGACAACTGTAGCGATAACGTGTGTGCATCTTGGCAATGTGTCAGAAATGGAGGCAAGACACCTTCGAGGAGTCACCAACGCGTCGCTAGCCCCAGCCATTGGGGCCAAACTTCAAGCGAAGAAAAAAAATGTATATTGTCCTATAAAATCAATAAAAATCATCCATTCGTATCCTGGAATGTTCATCACCAGGACAGGGGGCGGTATTTTATCCCCTGAGAAGCGACCCAATGCTGCCACCGTGAAAAGGGAGGCGATACTGTACACCGGCGACACCCCTAAAACCAACCAAACGTAGCAAATCAACCCAGAGACACCAGTCCACCAGACTTGGAGGGGATCAAGAAAGCAAAAGACGAACACCTAACCCGAGCTGTGGAGTGGGGGATCACCATCCAAGTCGCCAGAACAGCAGCAGCTCTGGATGTCGTCTAAAAATCCCGCATCCCCTGGTAACTGCGAGTTTCGTTGTGACAGTCGCAGCACAGTCAACATCAGGCGTTGCTGTTGCCGGAGGCCCTTGACTTCGCAGCGCAGCGCATCGTTCTCCCTCTGAAGCCGTGAGACTTCGGCGTTACTTCTAGTGTGCTCATCATGAAGCGCCTCATACTCTGAGCGAAGATCGTCAGTCTTCTGCTGGAGCGTCTTGTTCAATTGATCCTTGCGGTCGCGGAACCGGCGTTGGGCTTCCCTGTTCTGAACACGGCGTCTCTATTATCCGGGTTAGCACCTGAAAGAAATGACAAGGGACCCAGACAGACGGGCTCCGTACGTTCTTAGCGTTCTGGATAATGGCTGTGCTCAGGTGGGGATCCATCCCGTCTCGTAATGTGCCATCCGTTGGCACACCAGCCACTAAGCTGCCATTGCCATCCAACGGTCTGGTCGCACTCAAATCAAGGGCTTGATAGCCGGCATATTCAACGTCCTATAATTCGGTCAACATGTGATTGTGGCTCGGGTTGTCGGGCCGCAGAAGCTTACTAATCCAGATATGACTTTGACAGACGGCGTAGAGCTCTCACCTGCAAATATGTAAGGCGAATAAAAGGAGTTTGTGGACGTGGTTGGGCTTTGTGGAGTCAGTGGCGGTTCATATGCCATCCCTGAAGCAGGCTCCATTGGTGAAGTAGCAGCTGTAGAGAATGACAACGAGTTGAGCATAAGAGGGAAAATTCTGAATGAGAGAAAGATGGCAATTCACTTTCCCATCGAGGGGATATCCTTTTTTAAATCTATCCAGAGGAATTGTTATAGCCGTCTCACTTCTTGGGCAGATCCTATTCTTAGCCAGAGTTGACCAATCAGCGCAGAACAAAGCAACTCCTATTTCGGTCTAGTCGGGTACCAGGCCCCTGGCACTTTGCCTCACAAACGGCTGTCGCTAAATTATGGGGTCGGATTAATTTGAACGAGGTCGCTCAGTGCCGTTAAAGGATAACGTCATGCCGCATTCGGCCATTCAGAAGGAGTCAGGATTCCAACCTACTTATCCTCCTACCATTTAAACTTTAGCGACGGCCACCCGTTATCACGTGTAGGAAGCAAATATTAGCCACCATTGTAACGTACCGTGACGCATGAGTGGAACAGTCAGTTCAGTTCACTTTTGCAGTAGACTCCAACACAACAACTGCGGCTGACAGTACGCGCAAAAATCTTTTCCCAGAAAAGGTGGGAAATTGTAGGAGTCTTTTAATTCAGTATTACACGTTGCTCAGTGTCGGGTAATCTGGCATAATATCCGGCTACTAGCAGTCGTTGCATCATATGCTCAGTCATGGCAATACAAGGCCAATCACAAGAAATAGAACATCTAAACACTTCTAGTGTTATTTCGCGCCATTTAGTACCATAAGAGAGTCTTGTAGAAATTATTACTGGCAAAAAAGTTGGTAAGAATATATCTGGTATCCGTACCCTATAGACCTATAACCCCACCCAATGCCAGGGCAGAGCGTGCCCAAATTGTTATACAACGCAAGCTATTTAATTTGAGATTATAGCCCGTGGCATTAAGGAGAAAATGGCCATCTGATGGCCAGATGAATTCACACTACTTGATCTACTCTTGATCGCTTTAAAGTTTGGAGATTACAAGCTTCACTTATCTAATCAGTCACATGATCAATGCAATCCAAATTAAATCTATGTAATCACGAATGGCTTTTGCCCTGAAACAGTACATCTAACACTATTCGAATTTGGAAAATTACGGATAAAAGTATAGGACTTGTTACTGATAGTATCTGCGTAGCTGTGCAGCTTTTCTCGGTGCGATATTGTGATCGTGGCCTCTAGTCTAGTGACCAGGTAGCATCCGATGAAACAGCGCTCGTTGCTTTTTTGGGGATGGGGAAATTAAATACGGAGTAGGCACAACAAAGATCATTTCCTCTCTTCTCCTCTCTACTCATGAATTCTTTTTTAACCCGCCGTGGCGCTGCACTTTTCCGTAATCATGTATATGCATCTTTGTGGTGATTGTACGCAGTACTTCAAAACGCGAGAGGAGCGAGATTATCATCGTCGAGCTTCGACACACGAGTACAGATGCCATGAGGTATGCGGGCTTGCCTTCAATACTCCAAAGCAGCTAGAAAACCACACCAAGTATGCACTTCTCCACAATTCTTTGAGCTACTATTCTACCACCAATGCAAGTGGCAAACAGGTGGCTTGGTGCCCGGACTGTAGGCGCGAGTTTGCGTATCTAGGCGCACTCATAGCACACCTTCGTGATCGTCACGGCTTGCTAAAGCGCAAGCCGAAAACCAGAAACGCAAAAAGCAGCAAAACCCCTTGCGAGCAGGATGCGGCAGATGGGAGACTGGCAAATGCTGCTGACCGAGCCGAGCAGTTGCTTGGCGACGCGTCTCCATCGACCATCACCAAAAATGTCGATGAAATGGCACTGGTTGGACTTGTCGACTCTCTGAATCTTGGTGCAGATCATGCCAACAACACCTCTCTTATTACCGGTGCGATGGAGCCATCTTCAGTTGACCAGCCCGATGCTCCTGCTGCACTAGCCGATTCTACTCTCCTGCCGCCTAAGAAGAAAAAGAAGAATAGAAGAAAGATGAGAAGGCGCGCTCATTGGGGCACTAAGGTTTTTGGACCACGTACACTGGAAGAGGAGATGAAAATCAAGGCAATTGAGGGAAAGGGGTCTCTTGTGACAGATGAGACGAAGAATAACCTGCAGCCGAGAGCGATTACAGCTACGTTAACCTCTTCTACTCCTTAAGGACCTTGCGACAATAGCTTTCAGATTTTCGTTCGGCTTATAAAAAATAGAAGATTTTTTATGTAAAACACACAATGAAAAATTGCATTTAATTATAAGTCAATCGGAAAAATTGGGACTCTCCTTCACCCAAGACTGCAGATAGGCTACCTCCAGCTGCCACTGTTGTAGAAGTTCCATTCCAGACATCCCTCACTAAGTAACTGTCGCCCGTTAAACCAAGATCATCGAGCGTAACTGAAACGTTTTGTGATCCACTGCCAACAGTACTATAGCCACCTCTACCTAGATTTGTACCCAAATTGGTCAACAACACGTAGGCTTGTCCAATTGTGCTTGGACCACAGACCCAAGCCTGCAATTGCATGGCTTGGTTACTGCCTGTGCCTGGGTTGCGCGGCTGCATTGGGTATTTGCCACAGAAGTCGGCTGCCTTGAGATCATCGCTCGAGGTGATGAGCGTCTTGCCGAGATCATCAAGATTTGTCATGTCCGAACCCAATATGAGATTTGCTGCAGCGCCGATCCAGTGGCTCATGACAGTAACACGTTGGCCATCCGCAATACCAGACACACTGGCTGGATTACCGATGAATAGATTATCAAAATCTGGGCGGACTCTCATAAGTGCATTATCTTTAGCAAGCTGGTTGATATATAGTCGGTATTGCTCAATGGTGCCCTGGATCTTCCACATGCCGACGAAGGAGCTGGAGGCATGGTTGTTGATATCCACAGCGATTCGCATAGTGTCTGCGTTACTTTCCCAGATTCCAAGATATGGCTCATTGCGGCAGACATTCGACGAGAGATCAAGTCGGATTTCCCGTCCATTGTTGAGAATGGCCTGGTGATACGTGATAGCTGCGCCACTTGTATTTGCAGGCACTGCATAGTCCCCTACAGAGGAACCCGGCGTAAGATAGTCCAGTTTGATCATATCGATGCCCCATGATGCCCAGAGGTCGATCAAGGTATTATGATAGACCTGGGTATTCGGGTGGCTATAGTTGAAGTAGCATAGCCCGTAATCATCCTCGACACCATCCAAAAAGGTTGAACCGACAAGTAGGTCTGTGCCATAAATGGTCTTATTTGCTGCCTCACACGGCAAATTTGGCATGTTGTAGAGACCGAGCTTAAGTCCTTTATCATGAAGATGGGTTCCGAGTTCAGTCATGTTGAACAGACTTGTATTGTAGGTAACGCGACCGTAATCATCTGTGACAGAGCTATACCAGCCGCCATCGACGCTACACAGATTGTATCCTGCAGCCAGAATGTCGGCATCAGCAAGGACATCACACTGCTCCATGACAAACGTCTGGTTGGTCAAAGGAGATATAGCTGATGGACTGCTGGGTGTGGTCTTGGGGTTGATCTGTATGCCCCAGGAGTTCCATCCTCTAGGGGCAGAATAAAAACCTCCAGCAGTTTTGCCGGTCTTAACTGGAACCAAGGTGCCACCAGTGGTATTTGCCGCAACTGGGTAGCAGCTAGAAGTGGCACGGGTTCCGAGCGGGAGCCGGGCCGTAGCGGCACCAACAAAAGCAAGAAGCAGCGAGCTGCACAGCATCTTCGCAACGTTGTTCAGAGTAGTTGAAGTGTCACTGTTTTTATTTGGAGTGTTTCGCCGGAATCCCTGTGACCTCGAAATCATTTTATACCTGAAAATTCATTATCGGTTAAACTACCTCGCTCAACAATAACCCGAAGCTTCATTTTCCGACCACCATGACAAACCTTGGCACGAACCTACTATGATGCCAAATTTGACCAGTCATCACATCTTCGTCATTTGATGTCCTACCCCGGATTTGGCGCCTCCTTTTGCGTGGCCTCGCCTCACTGCATATTGCGGGGACAGCTGATCGTGGTGAACATGCCGCATGCTGACTTGGAGGCAGAATTAACCGTCAATCGCAAAAATTCAAAGCCGGGAGCGAACCAATGATTAGCAGTTAAAGCCGGCCCCAATCTTGTGCCTGACCTGTAGCAAGGGTCCCCGAAATCGAAATGCGGAGTAATCCCGTGGAACAATCCCTGCAGAACATTTTACAGTCCCCTGCAGGAATTTTGCCTGCCATTCCCAGCTATGGGTGCGCGGCATATCTTTGGCGGACGCCAGCTGAGAATCCCCCGCATGATGGAGTTGAGCCTGGTCAAAATCCACAAGCGTTTGTTTCCTTACACAAGAGGCCGCGTTTAATGTCGCAATGAGTAAATGTCATTACCATGAAATAAGCAGGACAGAAAATGGAAAATATCCCAAGCAGCATTGCATAGTAATGACCGGTTTTTCATGGTGTTCTATGGTGGGTCTTGTTGGTTCTATTATGACCAGGAAATATTATTTCAAATTGGAGTCTTATTGTTTCTATCCCACAACGGCCGAATTCCATACGCACAAAATTCAGACGTGATTAATATCAGGTAGATCATAGCTATCCATATTACGCGGTAATTCTTCACACCCTCCAGAGCTTGGTCCTGTACTACTGGAACCAGTTCTAGCCTTTTCAGTAAGACTGTTTTTGCCCATCAACGAGTCTATGTAGTTGGGAAATCTTTTTGCAATCTTGAGTAAAGGCCTTAATGCCGGTAGAGACACAGCTATAATCTGGGTTGCGATTTCACCCGAACCGAGAAGGTCTTCAAGGATAGGTTCAGCCTTTGGTTAATTATTGATAGGTTAAATATATTATACTTACAGGTATTGGTTGAATCTAAACGTAGTGCTGAATTGGTAAAACGAGCAGTACTTGTGATAATAGAGAGTATATTGATAGCAAAGATACCAATCATGCCGAGTTTCTCTCTTCGAGGAGTCTTTTTTAGTCTCCTCAGCATTCCAAATGGTAGCGCAAACACTAGGTGCTTATTCAATATATAGAGCTTCTTAGATATGCTTGAAGGGACATCTCACCACATAATTCTGCTGTAATCCCGATCGACTAATTAATATATAAATTATTTTTTGCATTTGAACTTAGTAGTGAGCAATTTGTGTTATAGTTCCTGTTGTTGGAATTAGATCTTATTGTTGTATTGTTTTGCAAGGAAAAGAACGTACCAGTTCTGCTATATGTCAGAGCCACACCAGAAAAGATCACCGAGGCCTACGCCTATAAATGCGCAAATGGTGTAAACCATGACACCATATAAAAATTTTCGTAATAGTTGCTCTAATATCGGAAATAGCTCATTGTAAAATGCTAGCAAGCTAAATCTTAGAAAATAAAGACTCAAGTCAAACATAATATCGCTAGCAAACAACCACTGTATCGTAAGTCAGTGTATTAGAATGGACTGATCTTAGCTTACCTGTTGGAATTCAGCTGTCCCATGCTCTCAAATCCCGCCCGGCTTTTAGTAAATGCATATGTATCACCGACAACTAGAACTATAAAGGTCAAAAGCGATAAGACAAGAAATACTTCAGATATCCAGAATGACCACATCAACTTCAGAGGGCGTACTGCGAGGCGAATCCCAATGACAAGAAGACAGAGCCCAACTAAACCCCATTCTACGCACTTCAACACATGTTAGAAAGGGAAAGGGTCAAGTCTCAGGGTTTGACATACCAAATACGTCTGCCAGCTGACGGACATTTTAGTCGTGTTTTAGATCTTTGACAGCAATCGAGCAAAAAGAAAAGTCAATTTAGAAGGTAACCTCTTTTTGCATGATGGGAGTGCATCTGAATGGGTTCTAGGGTACGTTGTATGCTATGACGTCAAAGCAGCGTCATTATTGAGATTCGAGAATCAATTTGTTGGAAAGTCGAACAATCATGATCTTCGGACGTTGGTGTAAATAAATTAGTGGAAGCGGATGTGCAGGCCGAACTGGATTTAAGAGTCGAAATCACATGATTTGAACTGGGTTCACAGGAATGCAAAATGTTTCTGTCAAGCGATTTAGCCGGATTTAGAATGGCCTTTCTTATTAAGAATCAAGGCAAATGCAAGTTATTGGTGAACGATAAAGAACTTTACAACTATTTAATTTAGCGCAGCGTCTCACATTCCTAAGCAAAAGACTATCCGAAATTCCTCCTCCATATCACTCCGAGAATCGGTCTCCAATGTGTAAAACATAGGTGACCCTATTGAATTTATTGCTTCATGATTATGTTAACACTTCATTCCTCCCTCCTCTTCATTGCGATGAAATATCTCTTTTATTTTGACATAATAATTACAGTTCCTTACGCATTTTCCAACAGTATTAAGATTTGAGTTATCTCCTCCTTCCAAATCTAAAATTAACTTCAAAGTGGAAATATTTATTTGTAGCTGGATGTTCACATCAGTCCAGCGAAATAATTCTGTAATTGTGGCCACGCCTGCTACAAAAGGTTCGATAGAAGGGCGCCGTTTCAGTATTAAAGTCAAAGTACTAAGCACCGTTGAGATACAGTAGACTGGACTTTTTTTTCTTTTCTTTTTTTGGATACCGTTCTCTTATGTCAACTGCATCTTCCAAGAAGCCACGCAATACATGCTGCCGCTTTAGAGGGAATTACCATATTCAAAATCCAATGATATCCAATCATCTTGCGGATAATCGTTGGAAACCCTGTGAATTCTTCAAATATCACCAATATCGAGTATTTTATCGGTTAGAATGTCCGCGGATGCATAACTCGCATCAAACAGTCGCTCAACTGTATAATGTTCGTTTTCAATTGCCCATGAAAGCGGCGTTCGACCGTCTTTCTCCTTAGAATTCCGATCAATGCGAGACATTGCAAGCAGCGTCCTAACTATGAAATAATGCCCATTCCCTGCTGCCCAAGATAACGGCGTTCGACCTTCGTTGTCCTTTAAATTGATATCGTGTTTTTAATAATAGCTTGGTTACTTGATAATGCCCGTTTCCCGCTGCCCAAGATAGTGGTGTTCGGCCATTTTTATCCTTTGAAGATAAATCAAGACCATACTCTTGGAACAATAGATCAATGACTCTACAGTGCCCGTTTCATGCTGCCCACGACAGCAACGTCCGACCGCTCACATTCGTAGGATTTAAATTAATACCCTTTTTCCTTTGCAGAAGTTTGGTTGGTTCAATATGACCATTTCCTATGGGCCACGACAGTGGTGTTCGACCATCTTTATCTCTGGAATTTAGATCAATACTATCATTTGTAAGCAATAGATTGATTATCATATTGAGTCCTTGTCCTGCTGCCCATGACAGTGGTGTTCGACCTTCCTTGTACTTTGAGTCAAGTTCAATGCCATCTTTCGCGAGTAGAAGTTTAACGGTCCTCCTATGTCCCTTTCCCGCTGCTGATGACAATGGTGTTTGGCCATTTGTATCTCTCAAATTGGATCAACGCTGCATTCTATAGAGGCGTACGCCCCTCATTGTCTTTGGAATCTGGGTCAATACTCTCCATTTTCAGTAGCAATTTAACCATCACCTTTCGGCCTATTCTTGCTGCACACGATATTGGTGTCAAGCCGTCTTTATCTCGAGAATTCAAGCTGGTGCTATGCTTGGCAAACAACAGCTTCATCATTGCTGGCTTCCCGTAACGGACGATATGTAACAATATCGTACAGCCATTTTTATCTCGAGATTTCAGATCAACACGGTTGTTTCCAAGTAATAGCTTGAGCGCTGCCCTATTTCCCCTTGCTGCCCAACATAGCGGTGCTTGGCCAATTTCGTCTTTAAAATTCGGGTCGACACCATCCTTTGCAAGCAAAAACGTTTTCATTGTTAAATTCCCATTCTTCACAAATGTTGATAATAAGGACAAACCGACATGATCCTTATATTTGGGATCAAAGCCATCGGTTGCAAGCAGCTGTTCAACTACCGGCATGTATTCGTTCTCCATTGCCCACAACAACACCGTTCGATCGTAACTTTTGTCTGCATCATGAAATTTTATACCATCCTTGGCCGAGAGCAACGTTATTATTGTCACTTCGCGTCTCTCTGCGGCCCATATAAGTGGTCTGGGATTAAAGCTATCTCGGCAGTTTGGGTCAATATCATCTTGTGCAAGCAACAACTTTATAATTCCCACATGTCTTTCTCTACTGCCCAGGACAGCGGTGTTCGTCCATAAATGTTGTCTTTTGAGTTTAGGTCGATAGCACCCCCTCGCAAGGAGTAATTTTACCACTTCTTCATGCCCGTTACCTACCGCCCACGATATGGGTGTCCGATTTCCTGTGTCTTTGGAGTTTGGTTCAACACTGTGCTGCACAAGTAATAGATCCACTAAAGCAGCGTCCCCCTTCTGTGCTACCCACGATAGTGGATCAGTCCATTGGAATCCTTGGCATCTGCATTGTGTTTATATGTAAGAAGTATAGTTACTATTTCAAGGAGTCCAAAATATGCCGCAAGATGTATTCCCGTGACCTTTTTTAGCGCCCTTCGAAAATAGCTCGAGTCACCTGCATACTGTTTCGAAGCCATCGTGGCTTGGACAAACGCCGATACCTTAGCTTCATTTCAAAAAAGTCAAGAACCAACCATTCCATGTCCGAAGGGAGCTTGGTTATAGGGGAATGAATTGTTCATTTACTGGGATTCCTGCGCAGGTGTATTGACGTTCCCTCCGGGGTTCTGGCCGGCCGGTGCTCCCACCCCAATAGGGGCTCATTCAATCTAAGCTACCGTAGCGTCACGAAGAGGGCGCTTTTATGGCTGGACCCTCTATATGAGTTTGAAGATATCGGCAAGTTTCTTGACCTCCGACCGTGATAGACGCAATCTGATTATGGTGGGTCCATGTCAAAAGTAACTCTGAAAAGCAAAAACATCGCATCATTTCACAACCTGTAGCGACTAATGGTAAGTGAATCAATAGTAAAGTTCCTTTAGATTCAGGAGAACAATTTAACTGGTTAGTAAAAGAATGGCTCCACGTCTCTGCCGCTTCCGAGTCAGTGAGGCAAGGGAGATGCAATATTTGAACCTTGCGGTATGCATCCAAGGCTCTCGCGGGTGTAAAGACCATACCACTTGCATTCTGGCCTGCGAATTACGTTGCTAGTCTATTGAATATGAGTATGTTACATCTTACAAGGAGGCTAACGAGACTGGAGTAGATAAGGCACTTTTGACATCGCAAGAAGTGATCGCCAATGCTCACACGGAGGAGCTGCGATCACGTGTTTCATCACAAGGTCGGCGCACACTGGAGATGGTGAACCTGAACCAATATGCGAGAGTTTCCGGCAGTTAAGATGGGAAAATTTCTTTTATAATAGATGATACATTCACTTGCATAAGCTTAAATTAGCCATCATATTTGTTATAATCCATGTCCGCCATGCGAAGGACTAGGCGGTTTACAACAGAACCTCGTACCCACGTGACCAAACCGCGGGCTGCTTGCTCGACAAAGCTACCCTAGGCAAGAGTCACAACCATAACACAGGACCCTGGTGATGCAGGGGCTTCAGCCAAAGCGCCACAGAGCCCAGGAGTTCACAGTGGCAGCTGATAAATACAGCAGGATCTGCAAGGGCAACAGCTATCACATTATCAAGAGTTTTGGCTTATCGGTCGCAGACATTTGAGATGTAAAACCCAGGCCCCTGTTTACTGTCCTTATCTCTGTCCACCCACACACAAACCAGCTATACTCAGAATGACATCCTGTCAATTTTATAACATGATGCGCACAGTTTGGCTATTTTGTACCGCAGCACTGGTCATACTAGTCTGGCTGGCCCATACCAATAACAAAAATTGTGATATTACCAACTTCTCATTCCTCTGTACTATTATGACACTGGCAAAATCTGGCGAATGACTTTGGTTGCGCTAGCCACGATGACCTTCATGATGAAATATAGGGGAGTATTTTGATGAGATACGGGATTTGTCGCTCACCGAAAATATTGCAACGCCTTTGGGGATGATGGGATCAAAATGTGTGTCTACGGAGTATCCATTTTATACTTGCGTCTTAATAGGGTTTTCGTGGAACATCGACCAAAAACCCTAAAACCTTCAATTGAGTATTTCTTGTATCAATATCTTAAAAAGCATCGCTTGGCGTGAAGGGACGTGCCAACATAGTGCCAAAGCTATTCTACAGAGACCCAGTGTGGCGTCGGTTCGGGTTGTCAGGAAGGGCATGAGCTCCACTCAGCTTAGTGCAATCAAAAGCTGTGTACAAATCTCAAGGCAGCGTCCCCTGTTCGTTTTCCAGATGCCATATTCATTGCATCACCTTTATCAGCGAGCGGCTGACAGCCTGGGCGCCCCACAACGCCACTAATGCTTCCAATTGGCCCTTCCACGAAATAGGCCGGGCATTGGTGTACTAGTGAAGATTTGCTCAGCTGGTAGCACGGAGAGACGGAAAAAAGGGATCCGAGTGGACAAGCCTGCAGCTGAATCCAGGCACCTCTTTCTTCTCGCTTGCTGTTGTCGCTGACAACACATAACTGGTTTCATCCGTGCGCCCAACCTAAGCCCAAGCTCATTGAAGGCTTCAGTGGGACCAAGATACCGGGCACATTGCTTTTTTCCCCATTATAAACAACCTTTGATTGGTTTTATCGGCACTGTTTTCGGTAACCTAAATTTGGCTGCATCTAATGCTCGACCTGGCACAAATATAGCCGCAAAAATCCCCCTCGCCATTTTGCGAGCGCGCCATAGACCACACGTTATCCTACACTCAGCCATCATGGATTACTACCGCTTCCTCTGCCCTCCTCTAAAAAACTGCGTAAGTTCTGACTACGCTGGACATCTTCTTGAATGTGCATACTTTCCACAAACAGCCTCCGATGGACACAACCCCCACAGATATGGCTCCTACCAGAGCGCTGAGGAAAGCCACAATGCCTTATTCTTTTCGGGAGAGAAGCTACAGTCATTTTTTGCGAACGAGGAAGTGATCAGTGACATCATGAAATGCGAATGCGATGGGTGCAGTAAACAACGCAAGACAGCTGGGGCATTCGACCGACAACAATACAAAACTACGATCCTGAAATCATCCTGGTTATTGATGTGTATGCTTATATATCTTGGAAAGCTTCACGTCTTGTATTATTGGCTTAGAAAAAGCCACAGAAAACCAGATGACCCAAAGTTCACCGCCGAAGACACACCAGAAGATCTGTTTCGTAGCCCGCACGAGCGGGATCTCTTCAGAAATGCCTTCATCCAGGCTCAGGGTATGTTTTTACCAATCCAATTCGAGTTGGAACATGGCATGATCCCCCCATTCCATCACTATGATTCATTCCGTCGGTTTCCTCTTATTCTGGACAATGAATGGTCAGCAAAACAAGGTACCTCTGGCGAAGTTCAAAAGTTTCATGTGCCTAGAGAGTATGTTCATGAATCCGTCAGAAACAAGCTTCATGCCTCTCCAGTTTACAGAAGCTTTCGTGCCGATCAAGACCAAGTAAGCTGACCTAACTGGAATACGAGACCTTTTCTAATCTTGGTACAGTATCATTTCGTGAGAAAGGTGCAAAAGAGTTCTAGCTCTGCTGCGAACAAATCTATTGAATCTGCAATTCTTCGTATTGCAGGATTGCAACAGGATATTGCGGAAAACATCATTACACTGATTGCCTTTTATCAATGGCGAGATTCCATATATTTCGTCTTTCCTTTTGTGGAGGGAAACCTCAACCGGGTTCTTAGACATGGCTGGATGCCAGAGGGACCGAGTAGAGTACCCAAGGAATGTCTACCTCTTCATTGGCTATGGCACCAAGTTTGCATGGTTTGCAAAGCGTTGGACGCCATTCATTGTGGACTTCAAAGTCCGCTCGACGGAGACCAAAAGATCATCGTATTTCATCTAGACTTGAAGCCAGATAATATCCTGGTAACCCATCAAGGTGCTCTAAAAATTACAGATTTTGGCTATTCATATATTGGACTTCTGGAAGACGGGGGCGAAAATACTGGAAGTTATTATGGTGGTGATTTCGTCTACCGAGCCCCAGAGTCGATGCCATCCCAGGAGGCCCTTTTAGAAGCTGAAAGGGTCGCTATATCTGGAGCAGACTTACCCGATCATAAAGTCCGTCGCAATTATGACGTCTGGCAGATGGCCTGTATCATGACCGAGGTTTTAGTGTTTATTTACGAGGGTGGAGATGCTTGTGCGAAACTGGACGAGATCCGAGCAACAGAATTACCTCCAAAGCCTTACTACGCGGCTGAGAGAAGATCGGTAAGATTAAAGAATGGTATTAAGGAAAAATTGGAGACATTTTATGAAAAGCCGGAAGACGAATCCACTACGAAATACAGAACCGACATGGTTGAACTGATTTTTCGAATGTTTGAGACTAATCCCAGAGATCGTATTTATTCGGAGGAGGTAGTGAGGTCCTTGGATATGGCGTTGAGCACGTATCATGCTAGTCGCCAACCAAGAGACAATATCTATGACAAAATGAAGATCACCAGAGATGATTCGGAAGGATTCAGTGAGATTGGTTGGATCCAGCAAGATACGGTCAAATCATTGCTTGAGATGTAATATTCTTGTGCACTTTTTCATATTTGATAACATGTTGAAACTAACTGCACACAGTGACTCAGTGGAGATTGAACATAAAATCAATTTTCCTAACAGTGAATGGGAGATCAACATCCCCAAAACAAGCTGCCGAATACAACTTTACCGAAAGGTGGAAAGGAGTAGAACAGGAATGGAAGTATCTTATCGTCTCAGGGTTGGGTATACCGAAAGGGAGGGTATCCAAATTTCACGGATTCTGAGTGCGCGTTCCGGTTCGGTGTTGTACTCAATTCGAAAACTAACTATAATGAGATAGTTCTCGCCTCCAAATCCTATCTCAACCCACTGTATTTATTTGAAGATGAAAGTAAAGGCTTCAGATGTCGCATTGGTATGCTCAACAACTCGGGTGGCGATTTTGAACATATAATCAATTTCAACTTCAGAACACTTGATGGTAATGCTATACTTTGGAAAATACAAAGTCAGGTTGCTGATCCTGACTGCAGACCTTAAAGGCTTTCAAGGGGCCGTTCTTAATCAGACCCGAATTCTTGAAGAGAGGTAGGCTATCCCTAAAGGTTGAACTTAGCTAATATCTGTCTCAGAAACGCCGTTGCGAAAGTCCTCAAGACTCCTAGTCAGATGTCTAAACGCAGCGAGGAAATGAAAGGTCGAATTATAATTCAATTCTGGCATGAAATGACAGCTCCTGAAATTGCTTATGGCGCAACAAAAACAACAATCGCACCACCCCGAAGGCCACAAAGGCGCATGGCGTTGTTCGAAAATCAAAAGGGTTTCATCATCTTAACGTGTCAGCATGCCCAGGCACCTCTCGAGAGTCATACTAATATTATACAGTTCAGAAAGAAAGTTTCAAACGCGTTCACACCGACCTAAAGGTTGTGGAAGCAAAACCTTCAACTGGAAATTTCCACATGATGAAGCAGTCCTGCGAGGCTTCGAATGTTGATATTGGATCTCTAACTATTTCATTGAGCCCTAAACAATTCCGAGTAGATCAGAATGAAAAAAATACAGATTGGGCTCTGAAAATGTCAAGTGTAGAAATAACTTTCAAAGATGAAGATGGTAGGTTGAAATGCATTCGTTTTATGGAGGACTTCATTACTTACATCAATCACCACAGGTTACAAGATACTTCAGCATCATGAAATGCCATTCAAATAGGCTTGAAGACAGCGGCTATGAAGCAGACTATCCTAAGCCTTCACAAAATTTACACAGGACTGAAATTCTGACGCCTTAAAACTTTCCTCGCAATTTCCCTGTGCACAATTATCTCCATTATTATGTAAATACCCATGGTTAGCCCTATTAGCGGCCCTGCTATGAGCGCAAATAACTTCATCCCCGAGGTTGCCGTGACTTGAGATAGGCTGTCTTGAATTTCTACGTAGCCCATCTGCAAGATATCCTAACATTATCAGTAAGTGCTGTCATCAAAATATACCAATGCTATGAGCCTACCGCGGCAAACGAAGCCGGAGCAAAAATCAAAGCAAGAATTGCGAGCGTTTTGACTACGCTTGTCTCTTTGCTTGAGGTTTCAGATAGTTCGAGCGTCGCTGATGTGTTTTGCGTCATCTTTTCTGTGTTGGCTCGATTAATCTCGCTGCTGCGCAATGAAATCATATCACGGAGCTATTTTTATGTCAGCGTAGAGTCGCAAAATTGCAGCCATGTCTTGGGTAATACCTGTTCAGATAAAGACTTTGCCCTTTCTATGACGACTGAAACGTTCCTGGCGCTAAAGAGATGCCGTTCTATCGATATTTCTAGGCATTCCAAAAACTTTTCGAGACAAGGCCCTGTTGTCCATATAGGTCTCTGGTTCATAATTCTCCTCGTTGCACGCGACATTGCATTTATTGTCACAATGTTAACTTCTATAGAATTTGCCAAGCGGCAGGAGTGATCGTGAAGCACCTGCAAAGCTTTCAGATCACGCGAAGACTGCTCTGGACTATCAAATTCATGAAGAGATTTCGGATTCACGCTCAACAATATCACTCGCTTGAACTAAAGCAATGTCAAAACGGTGAACCAAATATAGATCATATTTCTTTCGAGAGACTTACTATTTCCGAAATTTGCTCGTCCAAGTAGTTGGTATAGCTTCTAAACCCATCATCGACAGTCTCTATGAAGAGGGAATGTAGCCTTGTCCAATCTTGCAAGAAGGACTTTGACACATCATTACCGGGTTTCAACGTTCGACCTAGCCGCTTGCTCATCGTTTCGGAAACTCTGACGAGAATGTACTCATTCTGACTATTTTCTGACGAGTGTTTTTGGTATACAAGAGTATGTCGGAGCGACCACGGGTTCTTTTCCATGAGTGCCTTGTCTCGCCTTTCAACGTATTTCAAGAGGTAGGAACATTCTAGCTTAAACTATTAGTGCCTGCATTGTCGAAGAGCGTTTGGTACTAACTCACCAAAACCAAGAAGACCCCCGTCATCGTCTACACTCTCGGTTAGATCAAACCTCCCGTAACCTTCATCTCTATAAAAGTTCTTTTGTTTAAAGGTGCTCAAGTGTGGATAAAAGTGTGGAAATACTCTTAATGCAGACAAAATTGAGACCATGGCCGGTTGTGTTATTTGCAATCGAGTCCAACTCAGCGCTGGCTTGATCAAACTAGATTAGGTGTTGGATTAGCCCGCCATGATCAGATAGGCAACATCATGATTCATGTATCTCTTTTCATTTAACATTATGGACTTACAAAAATGTGGTCGTTCCAGTCAAATGACTTGCCATGGACCTTGTAGGTGCGCTCGTGTGTTTTTCCATAAACGCTTCAACGTCTTTGTTGTTCGTTAATAACTTAGCCTCAACATCTAAGATGAGGTCAGCTGACGAAATGAAAACTTTGTTGAAGGTGAAAATCAACGAGACTCGCCTTCGCCCTTCGTTCGTGCTACTTCAAGCTGTATTGGATCATCATCGATGAAGATATCCCGAGATTCCTCTGCAAGCCGGGTGGCAATTTCGTTAACGAAGCTTGGATCTGGGGAGCTTGAACAAGGCCAACAGGCAGGAGGTTCCATGGTCGTTACAGTAAAATTAACGGATTTTTACAAAATATCGAGAAATTTTGAGGTGTTTTTCAGATTTCTTATTTTCTTCAATTAAACGCGCAGTATTTAAATACTATGACAAAGACAATCAGCCCGGCTTGGCGTGGGCGCACCCATCTTCGCCACTGCTGCGGTTGGGCAAATCAGAAAGAGGCCAATGAGCGGCTAGTGCGGTTCATTCCAAAAAGGTCGTAGTTCTTGTGATTGGTGCGCTTTCATCTCGCATCTTGATCTTGTTGGCCTGAGCCTGGATGTCAGCAGATCTGCTAATATGCCTTCAGCCAAGTCCGCCTACCTCAGGTATTGGGTACGGTACTATGACACTCCACCAGCGATTTTGGCCGTCGTCTGTTTGCTATAAATGTAATTGTTACAAAAATCACCATAAAACCTGTGCAGCGGTTCCCACTTACGCTATAAGTCCATGCAGCCGTGTCCCCGTCCCGCTGTGGCCCATATATCATTGTGAGGTGCTGAATGAGCACAAGCTCGGTCACATACTCGATAAGTTCGATAACCATGATTCACGACGAATCTGAACGGTGATTTTATCTTAACAGATCTGGTTGAACTTTATTGAATTGTCTTCTACAGCTGATCTGTGCTTGTAGCCGATGCCTCAAATTGACAGCGAGGAACGGTTTTGGATGAGATGGGACGACTGTGTCTAGGCTCCCGAGATGATGCATCGGTTGCCTTTTTGATGCCTAATAGTTCGCCAGCAGGCAACCGGGCCAGAACGAATACGATATGTGCTGTGGCTGCTCCTGCAGATGGCGTCACACTAACTAGCCCGCCACAACTGAACCCAGCCCCTGGCCAAGAAGAACCCGCAGCAATTGGACCACTCAGATGCTCGCGATACGCGCAGCTCGTCCCGTGTCACCTCAGTACTCCGTACAAGGCTAAGATATGACCGGCTTGAACAATGTGATTGTCAACAAGAACGCGTTTTCAGGAGAGGGGTGGGTGATTGGCTTACGCTAGTATGTTTTTGTTACACAACTGTGTGGTCGTAAGGCAAATCCCGCATTTCTATCGAGGACGTCCATATTCTCGGCCTAGATATATACAGCTTTCAAGTTACTCATTGTTTTATCTATTGTGCGAGGCCTTCAAAACTATGGGATTGTTCTCTTCCACTGGATCTCAGTGGTACACCGAACCATGCAGCAACCTATCCCACTCCAAACGCGACGCACAAATGGCTCGATTATTTCAAGGAGACAGTCGCAGGTCCCTGAAAACGGACATGAAGACTTACGAACAACCAACACGGACGCCCTCTACGACGATGACGTGTTAACGGAACATGGGGTTGCAATCCAAGCTGAGGGGGATGAATTAGGCACATTCGATGTGTTCTCTCTCATTGTTAACCAAATGATTGGGACTGGGATTTATAACAGCCCGGCAATAACATATCTGGCTACCGGTAACAAATCCATCACGCTTGGACTTTGGGGTATTGGCTTCGCATACGCGATTGCAAGGCAAGTCATTATCGACAATGCGCAGGATCCCGTGGCCCTTGCACCATATGTCACGCTAACTAAACAATTGCAGCATGGCTCTGTATCTTGACTACGCTGCCGCATTCCCATATACCGGCGGAGAGCTAGTGTATGTAGGTGACATGACATCAATCTATCTCTTTTAGCTAGACTAACGTTAATTAGCTCGACGAAATCACCGCCCATACCCACTCGAATCCAACCGATAACCAAGATAATGCGAACGAAAGATCGCGGATCAAAAGATGCGGGCGAACCTTATCCAAATTTTGCGGAGATGGACTCCTGTCATACGTCATCTATTCGATACTCTTTGTCTTCATATTCAACTCTGCTACGAATTCCATGCAGTTCGGTCGAATGATACTTCTTGCGGTTCACAATGAGGGGGGGCCGAGGAGAGGAGTGAAAACGGCTTTCTAAATGCTGACCTTATACGCTTCATTGGCATTGTGACTCTCAGTATACTTTGCATGATCCAGTGGGCTTCTCCGAGGGCAGGGCGTTGGTTGAACATGCTATGGGCGACTGTGAAAATTGTCTCCGTCATCGTTCTCATAGGATTTGGTGCGCATTCCGCAATACATCGCGAAAGGTCCGCAGGTGAGTGGTATGAATGGACACAGAGACTCGGCGATGATGCCAAAGAAAGAACATGGCATGACTGGGCCAAGGCGCTACTTGCTGTCTTGTTCAGCTTTGAAGGCTGGGAAAATGCAACATTTGTAAGAAATCCGTACGCATGTTTATTTGTTCTTATAGCATTAATCCGGCATAAAAGGTTGCAAGTGAGATTCCTAGAAACAATCAAAAAGTGCTCCGCAGAGGCTTCATCTGGGCTGTCCTCTGCGTTGGACTCCTTTATCTGTCTGTGGTCTCAGTATTTGTAGGTTTTTAGTCTTGCAAATCTGCACAAATGTTTGGTTTCTAATATTTCAAGCTTGACGCCACGCCACCAAGTAGACTGGAAGAGTTCCAGAATTCAGGGTCAACCTTGTTTTTTCCACCTCAGGTTTGCGAGTCACATCAAACTAATGCCTGAGCTGCTAACTAATGGGCACAGTTTTCTGATGACACACCAGGGGCTCGAGCCGCCTGGGCAGTATTATCCGCCATATCGGCTCTGGGAAGTATCAATTCTATCGTGTACACATTCTCAAGAGGTTGGTGCAATACCAATTGATATCAGCTGCAATATAACTAACCCGCATGCAGTGAAGCAATCTATTGGACAAGCTCAGATTTTGCCATGGTCGCATTTATGGAAGAATGAACGAGTGATTAAGAAAAACCAATATGGAGACCCCGTTGTGACATCCCCTCAAGGTGGATTGCTATTACATTGGATAATGACTGTAGTTGTAATTGCTGCCGTGTCAGCCATTCCAAACACGCTGGAGTCTATCAGTATCCCCGGGTATCTTCAAACCTACGCATACGCCCTAGTATTCAGTAAGTCACAAATTTGGTGTCTGTTTGTGAGATCATCTGATGCTCATCATATCTTCAAGTGCTCCTCGCGGCTCTGTTTTATCTTCTTCCTAATCGGGAGGAAGAATTACAGATCCCAATCATAGAAGACATCTTCCGTCTTTCGCAGAGTGGCTTCATGTACTGGATTATTATCCCATTTCTCATCGTCTATTGTATCCTCAATTTTGCTATTCTGATCTTCACCCCACTTTCATCTATTGCCACAGACGGCACATCTGGAGGATTTTCCGGATATGGCTTTCCCGTCTGTATTTTTACAATCATTGGCTTTGGAGCTATTTATTACTTTGCTTTTTTTGGTGGCGCTACACGGTTCTATCACTCTGATCTATCCCAGCCCTCATTTACTGACGAGAAGGGCCCATGGGGCAATCCAAACGCTACTCTTCTCCAAATTGCAAGTGTTCGGGCTGAGGTGCGGAAGCTGAATCGCTTTGATGAAGATTCAAACCAAACTAACCGATACGGCCGACGATGGAGGATCAGGTACATCTTACGGATAGACAAGCGGGTAAGTTTATCACTTCAAGATTCGTCATTTTCTACGAACATCGACTAACGAGACGAAGCATCGAACGGCAACTGGGAGAGGAGATGGAAACATAGGGAATAACTATCAAAATGACCCAGTGAACTTTTGGTATTGGCTGTTCGGGGGCAGTCGCTGGCTTGCAAAGACGCCTCGGGACAGAGTGATGGAAGCTTGGGAAGATCGGCGACGGAGACTGGGGAGAGACACTTGAGCGATGCTCTTCAATCACGAATTGTTAAACGTATGTAGGAAGCAGTAAATAGTGAGATCCTAAATGACTTGAAATAGAATGCAGTGATAAACCAAAAGAAGATAAATATTGGATGATTAATCCTGCAATGTTGTCTCAAGGTAGCACAAACCCATGGGCTGACGTTTTTCAATGCTCACTTAGACCTTCCCCAAAGGCGAAGGAAATGAATAAGTAGCTTCTTAAATTTAGCATTCATAATCACAAAAGCCCACAATCCGCCCATTGATGTGACATCCGTGTGCGTATGCGTGCGTGTGCAACAGGGCTCCCGAGTTTTAAACGCACCCCACTGTGTATTGGCTGTCCTCTAGTGGCGCCATGTCATATGTTTGCCACGATCTGAGCAGACCTGAAATTATTCGGAGAACTTTGAGCGACAATGGCATGTATTGAATCTCTGATAATTTAAAACGCGCACAAGACCGCTACCTATTGTCACTCTAGCCTAAAGAGGCAGCAATGAAGAGTGGATTGCCAAAATGAAAGGCCATGGAGACATTGTAACGTCAATTGCGTTTCTTCCTGGCACAAATCTAGTATCTTCAGGCTCGAGGGACGGGTTTCTGCTATGCATCGCAACAGACAAGCGCACAAAGGAACTAAGTTCTTACAATGGTCAATTACACTTTATAATCTTCAGATATATATGTAAAAATATGTTTATAATTGTGGAGAAATAAAACTAGAATAACTAGCTATAATAAAAAGGAAAGTTGGTAAATCCGCCCTCAGCCTAGTTGACCAAAATCAACCATGGTGGATGATGAATTAGGAGTGATGCTGGGTCTTCACCTTAAAGTCGATGGAAGGATTAAGATGGCGGTCTTTATTCTGTAATGACATTCAAGACCGAATCCTACACCCAGTTTGGCAGTCACCACAGTCTCCCTAAATGGAATGTCGGGATTGGCCTCGCGCTTCTAGTTGCCTTTGTTGTTTTTAATCCAAGCTTTGATTCCCTGAAGCGGATCGCCGGTCATAGTAAACGGGTCATCGGGAGTAGCTTCGCGCTTCTGGTTGCCTTTGTTGTTTTTAATCCAAGCTTTGATTCCCTGAAGCGGATCGCCGGTCATAGTAAACGGGTCATCGGGAGTAGCTTCGCGCTTCTGGTTGCCTTTGTTGTTTTTAATCCACTCTTCAAGCCCGAATCCTACACCAGGTTTGGCCACAATCATGGTATCCCTAAACGGAATGTCGGGATTGGCCTCGCGTTTCTGGTTGCCTTTGTTGTTTTTGATCCATGCTTCGATTCCTGGCATTCCAATACCGGGTCTAATAACATTGAGATCATTGAGGTTGGGAGGAATGGCAGCTCCCAAAACGCCTGTGGCGGCAAGAATGAGGATCGCGAGACCTTTCATTTTCGTTTGGTTGAATGAAGAAGTAAGACAGGTTATTGTTTTAAGAGAAGAATATGGTTAAAGAGAGACTGAAGAAGGATAAGATGAAGAGTGATGGTTCGAACAAAACTGAAACAAGAAATAAGGCACTTATTTATATCATCATGAGCTATCCAAATACCTTCTTACCAAATATGTTGCATCCAATCCAGCGCTGTACAACACCATTACGTTGACATATACGAACTATAGTATAAAATAGAAAGTAAATCTCGGCTTATGTGATGTGATTCAACATCAACCTCGAGAGTCGCGCTGATCGTAAGCTCCGTATTCTCGTAAAGAGCACATGCTGATTGGCTTCATTAGTTAATAGACTGCACAGGCTTCACCAATTTGAATGTAACCATGGAGTGCTGTGGTCCAAGTGTCTTGGGCTTGGCAGTAACTGAATACGAAAATGCTCCGCAAGGATCCACGCCCCTCATTATAACCAGGCGAAAACTTACTCCAATACACGTTAGCGTTGCGGAACTCAGTCGCCCGCCGACTAAATTTGAAACAGTCAGTCACGTTTAACCCGATAACTTACACCATACCTGGCCTTGCCTGGGCTCTAAAATTGATCTCTTTTTGGGACAACTAATAACAATGGGCTATCCCCTCAAAACTGCCGATCACCGTCCTGGTCGTGGTGGTAATGTCAGAGATGAGCGCAAGACCTCTCGTATCAAAATAAAATGAGAGCGGCTGATTCTATGACGTATTTGGCAGGGGAAATACCTCAGCTATTACAAAATGTTCCCCTCACTCCCATAATACAAGTCACTATTGGATTCGTTGCAGATCTGGAGCATATTAGCGCAATTTTCGATCATATAAATGGTTTTGAAGGAATTTTCAGATCAATTTACCATATTACCGACATCCCTGGCCAAGGGACTAGGCCCACCATCAGGTCTTATGTGTTTATTTCCTTGGTCTTTCTGTGCGTTGGTCACTTCCTTGTCGGGCTCCATATCACTCGTGGGATCTTACGGGCTCTGGATCAGGGTAGCGTAATAAGTGTGAATGGTGTTAAGTTGGGCTGTCGAACAGGATCATTTTGACACCTGGCCCATTGGAAATATTTTGAAACCATGAAACCATTATTCAGTGAGCTGAACGGGACTGCCTTTCTTCATTGTGATAGCACTTTCATCAAGAAGTAATGTATTAGCTTGCTAATGGGTACCTCTTGAAACGAATAATCACCAGGAAAAAGCCTATGTCATATTTTTGCCTTTAATCACTGACTAAAGTCATCGCTCAAATCTCGTTCCAATGCTCTCATTTCTGGCCACATAATAAAAAAACTACTACCACGGGGTTTATGATTTGCAGGTATTAACTCGATTCTTTCGCATACGATCATAGTGATCCTGGCTTACTCTGAAATTTGATACGAATACCAACTGCCGGGTTTTCGCTAGTCTGCGGTGGCTCTTGGCAGTTCCAACAGAGTGGAATCTCATTCCAGGGTCCCCAGTCCGTGGCTTATGGGGAAATAGTCGGAGAATCATGGCAATGGGCGGGAAACCACTACCCCATCCTGGCGGGGCAGCTTCAGCCAAAAATATTACATGTACAAACGCGGCAAGCTAGCAAAAACTTATTAATGTTCCTCCACTCCAAGAATAAACTATTGAAGAATACCAGATATGCTAGATTGTAAACCGATAATCACATAACTAATTGATCATGATAAATCAAGCGAAAAATTCATTTATGCCGTGGAATCGATATTGGCGGCCATGTCAAAATATGTTTAAATACTTGATGGGAGAAACCCAGTCCCTCGTACCAACGCCTCTGTGACTGGCCTGGATTTGAATCCCGAAGTGCTAGGTCCACAAGATAATGATGCACGGACTGGGCCAGCCAATGCAAATTCAGTAAATCCGTGAGGCTTGTCACCGTGGCATCCCTGTGCAGGGCCCATTCTCCCCAATGCCATGTCCCTTTCACATCCAACAGGAGCCAAAAACGCCTGCAGTTTTGTCTGAGCCCCCGTTACACATCTTCTGCCAGTGAAAACGCTACATCCGTAATCACCGCAGATAGCTCCGAGGTTAATACCGCACCGATGCTGAGTGGTAGCTCAACTGATGATCGCGCCTCTAACTCTGTCACGACTACCCAATTGCAATAACCGCGCCAAGTATTGAATCCGACTCAGCGCCAAATACCAGCTGAGCCGCGATGGAACCGGTATCATATCAATCGTATAGAGTAACATCAACAACAATCGTGCCGTGCTGCTTCATATGGAAATAGCGGCGCCTCGTTTCAACAAGCGACTTATCAACAAGTCGGCCACTCACCACCGCAGGTCAGGCCATATCAGCCACGGAGCAGAAGCTATACCACCAAAAAGTGGCCCAGGGAATTACCATGGCAAGCCTATCCATGGGTCGCAACAACTCCGTCCAAGGGGCGTGTTTCCAGACGTCAGGATGCCATGGCCAGGAGGCGGTCAAATATGAGACCTCGCCGTGAAGTAACCTCCAAGAATCCTGAGAGACAGTTGTCAGACTCGGCCAAGTCTTTTAAAACACTACCCCAACAAAATTTAGTTATGCACTGTCAGCTCAATTGAAGCATTGCCACTGCAAAGTACAGCTGACATTGGAAGGGTGCGCATGCGCGAGGGAATCCCAATCGGTTGCAGCTGCAATGAGGTATAGAGCCAATAGTCAAGAATAACGACGCTGTTATCATGCAAGTCTAATACGTATTACTACTGTCTTTTTAAAAGAAAATTCATTAAAAAGAGAAGATTTTTATTTAAATCATTTACTGCATTTGCATTGTGTTTAATGCCTGTTTTCCTGGAACCACTAGTTTCGCAAGCCCTCCAAAAATGGTGAGAAACTTATGCATCGGTTAGCTTCAGTAAAATCACTCGTATAGCAAAATATCACGTACTAGTTGATCTATAATGCGGCTTCCCAATGGTAGAGCGGGATAGCAATCGCCATCAAAAAATACACGCATCGTGTAGAGGAAAGAGGGCGGGAATCCAGTCGCGAAAAAATCGCGAAAAAACCATTCCTTGAAATCACCACTGGGGTTTGTTTCCTCCCTAATAGTGGATTTGATGCCCGCAACGTACTGAATACTGTGAGGATGGCCTCTCGGAATATCTAGTGGTTCATCACCTGGCCGTAGTCGCGTTGTGACACCATCGAGTGTGAAGTCCACCTCGCCTTCAAGAACAGTCATCTTCTCATCGTGATATTTATGCCAATGGTTAGGAATTGCGAGAACCTCTGAGCCTGGCTCTCCATCATACGAGACTTCGGTCCAACATTGCCCAAGAGAACCTGCAGGTTTGCTATGATCCACAAAGGCGCGCATGACACATCCCTAAATTTCATGACTTAGATTCATCCTGGAAACTCGAGAAAAAAATCAACTTACTACTCCTATTTCAATAGGCTTGAGCTCTTGTACTTGGGACATTGTAGCTGCCGAGTCTTTGATCCTGAGTTGTGGTAGGGGGCAGTAGTAAACAGAGTGGTTATCATGAGCAGCGCAGCCTACTTTGAAAGGGACGCCAAATGGACTTTGGTCGCGTTACGGGTAATCGGCCCCCCTAACAAAACGATTGACGCCGCTGGCGTGCCTACTTGCTACACACCGTTGGAGTAAGCGCTTACTTTTCAGTGGGTGTAATGATACGTTTAGCGGATCCCATAGCTGAATGGAGTTAAATTAGAATCAAGGCGGCCCAAGGTAAACGCGTTCACCAATATTTGCATGGGTCCGAGTGCTGACAATATGAGGAAGCTCTGCCAATAGCTGTGCTTGAGTTGTACGGGAGATTCGTGGCCTTGAGAAATCCCCGCAATGCACCCATCTTCTTTAAACACGACTGAGCACAGTTGCTATCATACTCCCTGTAGAGATATGTGTTGGTTGTGTTTAGAGAGGCCCTGCCCCACTAACTTAGGGTCGTGAGAATCTTGTCGCAGTACAACCCCACACGCTTGCGACCGTAGAGTCTGCCATGTCAATTGACCTCCAACCACGACCCTACCACGGTGGGGACGTTGATCCGTGGCGTAAGCCCACACCTTAAAGATGATGAGTCATGCAAGTTTTATCAGGATGCATTGCAAGCTGTCAACCAGAGGATATCCTAGCTCGAAGTTCGTCGCTGCTTTTCGGCGCCATGCCAAGCTCGAAAAAATACTTGTGTGCCATATGCAGTGAACCAACAGTTGTTCACAGAATTTACGATGGTACCGACAGCGAGAGCAGCAATGAGAGTGACCAGGGTGATGACGGCATATTTGCGGACGAGCCAAATGAATCCTGGGAGGCAGTCTGTTCCCAAGACAGCAAAAAAGGAGAAGGCCATGATTCAGGACACGATTCAATGTCCCTTCAACCACAGGATACCAAGTGGGTGAAGAATTGGCGAGTTCTCGGTTTCAACGCCAAGTCGAACCGCACTCGCAAGTGGGTCAAGACTTCTACTCACTCAGCACGGGTTGTTGACTTATTTATAGAGCTTTTATTTCAGGTCCACGAGCAGAACATGATGACAATTGTGAAGGCATCGATATTTCGGAATTTGAATGCTATTTTGACTACAACGATGTGGAACCCATGTTTCCCTTTCACCTGGACTGCTATCAGCTACTTTGTTGGCGTCTGACTGGCTCCACTGATACCAGCGGTATCGACAAGGATGTTTTGTACAGCGTTATGAGATCCAAGGCCCCTTCTCCTTGTCGCCTACTGGACTTGGATTACGGAAAAGGCAGGGCCATTCACGGTGACAATTCGCAAAAAGTTCTCCTGGCCGTTTCTCCCTCATGCACCACACAACTATTCCGCCTCATCAAATCTAATCTACGCCGGGGGCTCACAATACCCGCGCTTCAACCTACTTGTGGTTCAAAGGTAAAGTCGGATCCATTCTACCTACTCCCCCTGGAAATTATGGACCGAATATATCACTTCCTTGACTCTACCTGTATGATGAATCTTCTCAAAGCATCATGGGCCCTCCATTCTGCGGTACATACAGATGAAAGCTTCTGGAAGCATCATATCAAGCAAATGGCATGGTCCTTTGAGATACAGTCCTTACTACAAACCATGGAGGAAAACTCTATGAGTAGTATGAAAGCCATCTACCTTTGGGCGCTAGAGGTTGGCAAGCAGAATTCGTCCCTCGACAAGCCATTTCTAAAGTTGGCCAACCGCAAGCGCATCTGGGGTGTCTGCGACCAAATCGCCGATCTATATCTACCTCAACTTCCAAAGTCGAATCTCAAAGTTCAGGAAGCCGTCAGTTCTCACGCAATTAGTCCATATATTCCGATGGTCTCGTCGCCAATGAGCGCTTCTCCACACCTTGCTCAGGCATTCTGGTTGCATTCATGGGACGAGATGTACATCCCCAAAACTGTGGAGACATTTTGGGATAAAAAGGGTTATTTTGTTGGCATTTCAGTAGCACCAAGAGGCCAGAGAAGGTTGTTTGGATCCGACGACGGTCTGCCTGAAATTCGAATTCAATCCTTTGATCTTGAAAGCGGAGACTGGATCAATGGTATTATACTCCATATCCCCCGCATAAATACGCTGGAAACCGGATGTCTCACCGTCGATGGCGAAGATTGCACTCCTTACACCTCACCGAGAGGGATTACAGTATGTTACAGAAATTCAGTGAGAGAAAGGCTATTGACGAGGGTAGATATATACCACGAATAATGATCCATTCCTTATAGGCGATACGAGCCTCAAACTTTGCCAACGGCCTTTTCTTCCTCCACAAGGCGAATCAATTGTCGGGATAAATGGCCAACTAGGAGAAATAGCAGGGGTAAGTGGAAATTATACTTGCTCTTCTGTTTAACAGTTACTCATGATCAACACAGCCCCTCGAAGGTACTCCAAGGATTTTGCGCTTTGGTCTGATTTTCGCACCCTATGTCCCGCCCGGCGAGGTCCCTTCAGTGCGTCTCGAGACCCCAAAGATTCCCTGGGCACAAAAGTATCTCTGGAACGCAGAATATTTCCATCTTCTTGGCCGTCCTATATGGGAATGGGAAGAGTTGAAGCTGCGCACACGCGTCACCATGCCGTCTCAGGACGAGCAAAGGGATTTTCACGCTGACCTGATCGCTTGGGATCCATTCATCTGGGCACCGAACCTGGAAAGACTGCAGGTGCTGAAAAGAATAAAAGGATATCTTTTCCAAAGCGGAGTAAGCAAGACTGGATCGGAAGTTGAAATCGAAAAGAGCATTTGCAACATGCGGGCGGATTTTGTGCCATCGAGATCCTTGAACTCAGTTCTGGCAAGAAGCACGGATGTCGATGAGAAGCCTCTGCCACATAACAATGTCAAGTCATTCGATATTGATGGACCAGGTGGTGAACGCATCGTACGGGTTTTGACGCATGGCATTGAAGTGCTCGAGGGATTGAAAGCAAGTAAAGCTCCTGTAGCCATGGAGCACAGCTAACAGACAACAGCTACAAACCAACCGAAATCGTGAAAAGGGCTGGAAGTTTCAAAAGAATTTTCGCTACTTTCGAGAAATCCCTATTCCCCGCGGAGAGATTATTGTCGGGTTGATGCTTTCATTTGGTGACCCAGACGCAATCTCAAATCCCCGCGTGCGTTGCCAAATTATTTCTTCTCATTGCATTACCATGGCTAATCTTGAGGTGCAGACTCATACCAGACTGAGCTTCGTAGCTGCTCTAACAGTATCTTTAGATACAAACTAAAGTAACTCATTTGGAGCTCTGATACCAATGGCGACGTCCACCCTGCTGTAAAAGCAGATAAATAGAGGCCAGTGTCAAATACGCGTGTTGTCGTCCGTCAATGAATGTCCTCCTCTGAGCGTTCAGTGATCAGCTATCAAGCCATGTAACGCTGTCCGAACTAGCTCCTATGCACTCATTTCAACGATCACTTTACAGCCTTCCTATTTAGAATGACAGTAAAATTATCACTTCAATAATTTTGTCCATCTTCCCCATTACGTGGTTGATTACAGGGAACGATTAAATTATGAGTCTTCCTACGCGCACACGTACATTTTGCTCGGCGCACGCATAACTATAACTATTCTAGGAAAATCTGAAAAAGAAAAGTCTGAAAATAAATAATTTTATTTATAATAAATATGAAAACCTATTTATTATGAATAAAATTAGTTATTTTAAAATTACCTTTGAGAATTTCTCGAGAATAATTATAGCTAAATATCTTTATGTGTACGCGTAGCAAAACATGTGTGTGTACAGCAGAACTCTAAATTATTTATTTCATGGAGATATAAATAATTGTCTATTGTATCATCAAATGTCTTACGCCGTCGCTAAGGCATCCAGGATATCAGTCAACGTTGCCGTTTCCGAAGTCTCCAGAGGGTCTGGTATATTAATCCCATGATATCGATTATCCACCCCAATGTCGCTTGCAAACATGCCAAAGTAGGTGACCTTTGGCAAGCTGCTATGGATTATTTGAACCAGCCAGTACCAAGCGCTGACATCGGTTCCGTCTATAAGCCGAACATTCTCAAAGGAAATATACTCAAGCGTTGTCTGATGTCGCAGCAACAGGGATGCCATTTCGGTGGTTGTGCAAGTGATGCTCCCCAAGGTCAACGATTCCAACTTTGGCGCATGGATGGCCGAGCAAAATTTCGAGAAGCAGCTCGCATCATCAAGAGTCTCGAATTCAAGTCTAAGATTGGATAGTTCAGGCAGCTGTTGGATAAATCGGCCAAGGTCAGAAGCCCAGGCGCCGGGCTCGACTGGGTCTCTATCGCCGAAAAGGTCCAGGCTAAAGACAAGGGAAAGTTGGCGCACTCGTGTCAGGGGTGCAATGTTTAACCCAGTAAACATGGTGGGGCTAATGCAGTTGCCACGCCCCCATACGAAACCGGCGCCAATTTGGAGCGTCTCGACGTCAATATTACTGTTGGCTACTGCCGCAAGGACAGCGTGCAGGACGTGCTTCATGAATCGGATACTAGTTTGCGAGTCAAAGGTGAGGGTTCTGTGGGGTACGACGCCAATCGCTTGGGCCAACCGGTTCCAGCCCCAAGGAATGCTGTTCCCGATGCGGACTGTCTTACATTGATCCAGGCGGTTCATGACTTGAGTCAAGCATGTGGTAGCAAAATCGGCCCTGACTAGGTCTTCCTGGTTGGCAAACTGTATGGAATATGCTTTGGCATCAAGCTTGGCAAGGCGCCTGGCCTCGTTTTCATGGATCTCGCCGGGGACCAGGACTGGTTCTATGTGGTACAGCTCATCGAGCGGGATAAGATGGCTGGCGCAAATTGTAATGGCCTCAACGCAGGATGCCAGCTTAGCATCTTTTGATATGCTCTCAATTGTGCCTAGGCTCTCTTGCTCAACCATGACACGTCGCGTACGGAAAAACGTGTTGACGAAGCGGGGGTTCGTCCAGGCATTTGTCTTCTTGCACACCTGTCGGAACCGGAAGAAATCTTCGTATAGAAACTCGTCAATGATGAGATCAGCAATCTCGTAAGGGAGACTGAGGAAAGCAGACATGGCAAGAGGAGAGGTGTTGCAGTTCAGCTCGTCTCGTCTGCACTGAACTTCATTCAGCTGCTGACTTGGTCTGCAACACGTGACGGGACTATTTTGTCTCCATATTTCATGGTCCTTCTATTGGCCAGCAAGGCGAGAATTTCTCATCTATGCTTGCTTCCTAGCCATGATCATTACAACTGGTACTTCTATCTTGACTTGCTGATTGTCTAATGCCTCCTCTAGGCTGTCCCAAAGTGGCTTGCTCTCAGAGGCCGGAATAAATGGCCAACGTAGCGTCGCAAAAAATTGCTTGAACCAGTCGAACCCCTGGTGCGCCACCCAACCCTGTTCATTCTCCACCCAAACTCTCCTCTCGCATTTCTGAACCTTGCTCTCGCCAAATGGATGATCACTTAACTTAAAGGCGTCTCGGTTCCCCCGAGTATTAATATATATTCTCTTGACATCGTACCAGTTTTCTTTTGGGAACCCTAAACAATCAAGTCCCGAGTTCATGACTGGGAAGCACTGGCGTAAAAGACCTTGGGATTTGTTTCCGTGCGCCCTAAGGATTGCGTACCACGCTTTCTGTGCCCCTTCATTGCCAATAATTAATGGGGGTGAATAATGTGTAATTACAAGCGATCCATGGAGTTGGAGTTCTCGATGAAATTCCCCGATCGCTGCATCAATGTCCGTCCAGTAGATGCATTCACATGCTGTGATCAGATTGACGGAGCCTGATTGCACAGAGCTCTTTTCAGCACACTCTTGCAAAAATCTGAGCCGGCGTTTTGGTGATGACGATTGCTCCACTAAGAGCTTCCGAGCAAGCGGGATGTAACCCTCATTCGGATCCGAGACAATGACCTCATTGAACCGCGAAGCGAGAGATGCAGAGACGATGCCGCAACCAGCACCTTTGTCATGAGCTACAGCCCAAGAAACACTAGGTCGCTCAGAATGATATGCAAAAATGGCCTGGAAAAAAGAGGGAGAATAGGCAGGTCTACAGCGGACATAGTCTGACCAGTTCACGCCACAGCTGGGCGCGAATCCATATTGCCGGGTGGGCGACGTAGGGCCGGTACTCAAACTCCTTCCAGAAAGCATATTTTTCATGTTTTGGCGAATAAGGGGATATTTTACTCTCATATTGATTCCGTTTTCGATGTAGCAGGAAGCAAAAGTGAGTCGAAGCGAGGAATTAGTGGGTCTTGAATGCTGAAGAATCTTGGCAAAGGCACCCTCTCCTCTAATTATGGATCCAGCCCAAGTCCGCATCTTCATGGTGTGCTACCCTGTAGTGATTTTCTTCCCAGTCCGATTTTTTGTTTTGTCGGGTATTATCAAGTTATGATGTCCATTTATATAAAATTGATGATGGCTCCTCTTTTCCTCCTTAACATAAACCTAATTAATCGCGCCTAACGTGATTGTTTGGTAGTTGAGGAACCCTTTGTCGTGCATTGTTACAACTTGATCATTAAGATTGACTGAGGCTGCTGTTCACCAACACGAATACTTTAAAAAACGATGATCAATGCAGCCAACATCTCCTGTTAAAAATTGGATAAAAAATCGTAATAAATGCATCTAGGCTCTACAAAAGAAACACGTCAATTTCCTTCTCATTAACTAGAAATTTCCATCATGCAAAGATGGGTATGCATTGGGTGGACCTGCGTCACGTGCCCCATCGATCTTGCAGTTGCTTGGTCAATTGAGACGCGCCCGAAGGAAGCGGGCAGCTTGAGGCAGTCAGTCCATCATGATGAACGGGAATCAAGCAGCCATGCACTATGAATGACGTCGAGGCAATTTTCGCCTGGATCTGTACTTTACCTGCCAACAACATTGACGACGCCGATACGAACACCAAACCCCAACCTTGCCGAAAGCGACGATTCTCCGCCACGCGCGGCCTTGCGAGCCCCCCACATCCCACGAAGATGATGACAAGATCAAGATGCTAGCAACACCAAAAAAGGGACGTCTGGATGGCGCATTGGCCGATCCAGATGCGACGCCTCATCCCGGCGCCCACAGCATCGCGAGCTCCTCTGCGTCCTCCGTGGCTCGATCCGAGGCAAGCTCTGTGCTCTCCGGCGCCTCTTCCTCGAAGCGACACATGATGCACCCCCGGAACCTGCGCGAGTCTTGGTTAACGCCATGGAAGATATCGGCCGCTCACTCGACATTTTGCCCCATGCTCTCCAGTCTACTCTGATGGACAAGGCCAAGGCCCGCAACAATTTGGTACTACTCAAAGTTTGGAGATATACGCTGTGATTGCTGGTATGCGACAGTTGACAGGGTGGGCAAGAGACGTTCACTTGCCTTGTTTCAAGGTAAATGTTTTGGACTGAATATTTTTTCTTCTAGACTTGGCACAGGTGATTGGGTTTTGAAAGATGCTAGATGCATTGCTGTTTGTTTTGTAACGGAATGATACCCCCATTGGCGTTGTGTTGCCATATTGGCTATTTACATGATCTACCCATGAAGTTTTTCGCAACTGTGATAATTGACTTGAACATAATAAAATATCTGATATTATGTGATTTTATTTTATCCTTCCTTATTTGATCTTGGTTAATCGTATCTGATCTCGGCTTATTTGACACCAAACCTACGTAACCTGTATTGTCCTTTCTCTGCAAGCTTCCATTTATCCGACAGGCCATCATCAGTTAATCTGTTGATGATGAGGCATTGAACATTAATTTTTTCTAAACATAGGCTGGAGTTGGTATTCCGAACACCTGGACGTGGTTCTGGTTGGTCTTCATGTGCTGATTGGCTGTTGTTTCTTCGCCGCTGTTATCCACCACGGAGCAGTTTTGCTTTTTGCGAGCTGCGCTGGCAGACACAGATTTCAGCGCTCATTGTCTACCCGCCACCCAATTCATCAGGTGGTGCACTGGCTTTTGATCCGCATTGACAACTGGGCTAAGCGACTGTGCCTGTCCATGTCTTTGTGGTGCTCGCCGACGTGCTCTCCCGACATTCGCGGCTGAACAGAGCAATGTCGGGCCTGTGCTCCTCCGATGGCTTGCTGCATCCCCGCAGAAATTACCGCGCTGCATCTTGACCCATGACACCAAAGCCAAAGCAGGCATACGTACCTATGTGTGTGTTGTCTAGCCTTCTCCGCCCATTGGGCCGAGTCCGTTATGGTTCGATGTCTATTCTGAGACCCATCGGAACGGTCGTCTGAAGTCGATATAAGTCGATGCTGGCTCGTCCGAACCAAGAAGAATCATCCGGATCATTCCATCCACAACTTCCACACACTCAAACAACTCTTCTCTCAACCTTCACCACCAACCACAATCGAAATGTCTGCCCCTACTCAGACCCAAGGACAGTTTGTTGTCCCCCTTCCCACCGCAACCGGCCTTTCTGCCCCCGCTGGTAAGACACCTTCATCCAAGTCAATGCAACTGTGGCCGATAACTAACAATATCACCTACAGGCCAGCTCCTCAAGGGCGCCACTGACGCCGAGGGCAAGCCCAGCGCCGCTGCTCTGCTTGTCGGTATCAAGCTCGATCTCGAGGCTGAGGTTCACTTGACTGCTCGAGTCAAGGGTGATTTGACAGTTGGACTTTACTAAGAGGATGGGATTGGTTTCACATTTTGATGATTGATGTCGACGAACTTTTCTTGGTCATGATGGTTTCTGGATACTGGGCTTTTCTTAGGTGAAGCGGAAATGGCGAAAGCATTTTTTTCTTCCTTTCAATATTCTCGAAGGCATGCCTTGGTCTATTTCTCGTACAAATGACATATCTGCCCACTTCTGAGACCTTGGCTTTTATTCTAAATGTATCAAATTCTTCACATGGTACACAATGAGACCCATGATTACTATATTGAGTGATCGAAATATTGTGCTTTGACCCTATTTAGTAATCGGCCTGTGATGGCTGGTATGTGTGGACAAAACCGTGATTATCTCCCTGTCACACGCAACCATGATAGCACGCATCTTCTGCTTTTGGCCCCAGCTGATTCACACTTTCTATCGGCTCCCAGTCACAGCAATGTGCACATGCTAGAGTGCCAATAGTATAAAGTTATGCTTACATGATGGCCAGCACTGCTTATACGCAGTGGTGATCACTGCCTTCTTCCTGTATCGACGGCCAGTTATTGGTCAATTTATTTCTAGCTACCAGACTTCGGATACTCGGATCAACGAACGGATGCAACCTTGTGTGATGAATGGTTGACCCCCTACCAACGAAGACAGTTCTGGGTTCATGATGGAGTATTGGGATATTTATGTGCTAACCCCGATTGGCAGTTTTTGGGCCTTAAAAATTGGCTGATCTCAAAGGTCAATACTAAATCTATCATGGCGACATGTCGCTTGGTACAGAAACCGGCAGCGAAAGTTACAGGTATATCAAGTTGAGATTTGGAATTCTCTCGCAGCCCGCCGATTCACCATTCGACCCTAAAATGGAACCTGATGGCGCAGGGCATGCCGCGTTCGGACTTGAAAGAACAATCACGCCTCTCAACAGGGGAGACATATGTTATTAAGATACACAAGAAGCATATCACGTTTAGGCTTTATTAATGTCATGAAGATTGGCTTCTCCAAATACTGGGCATAGGGCTTTGGCAAGCTATATCCTGTGATATTGAGCCTTGGTAAAGATGGAATTTTAGTTCGGCAATCCATATTAGGCACAAAGAGGTGCTAATCTTATCAGCTTTATCTGATTCATCACACAAACATATAGAAATATACTGATCATCATCGTAATTTAAAAGAAAAGGGGGTATAGGTGCAATAATGACCCATGAAGGCGCTTATCCGTTTGCATGGACCTTGTTTGTGTTAGGTGTGGCTAAATACAGAGAGCAAGTTCCGTAGATAACTCTCCAAACTTGGAATGGATGTTTTCGCTTCCTGATGGTTGATGATAGTTGTCTTCTTTAAATCCGTGGATGCCATCCGGATATTTTAGTAACAGACGTTGCATTTCTTCCTTGACCCTGTTTTTTGGTTAGATTTAAGTCCGCTCAAAGGTCTGTGGGAACCTACTGATTTCTTAAGAACGCTCGATGTTCATGTAGCCCAGAGTTTATGATGTTGTCACGCCTTGGTATATAAGGTCAGCAACAATCCTAAGCAAGAAAATACGCCAAGTTTTGTCATCTCACATGGCATATAATGCATTCCTGTCATCGAAATCTTCAACAGGCTCTGACGGAAAAAATGTCTCGAAACATTTACTCGTGTATTTGCTATCGAAGCGGTATCGCGGCTCTCTCATCATTCCAAGGTCGACTATGGGATTGCTTTGTTAGAGATGGATCAAAAACATATTCAAGGGGAAGGGCAAACTCACATTCATTGTGCCCATAGCAACAACATGAATCGAAAAGGATGACGCGTTGCGTTGACATGTCAATCTGCACATTGCCATGCCAGATATCCCCATGAACTAGAGTAGGTTTAATACTTCTTCCACCAGTCTCAAGTGGTCGTAAAAGCCTCGGAATAACTTTCATGAAGAACTGCTCAGCAACGGCATCAAACTCTGGATCAGGGCCACGAATGCTCTGTTCCCACTCAATATCGGATCTAAGCTGGCGTGTAAAATACTCCTCCCAGGTATCACACCACTCGTTGACGTTTGGAACGAAGCCATTGAAAGTGGTGACATGAAAGCCGAATTTACCTGTCGGGGAAACAGATGATTTGTGGAGCTTTTGCAAAATATCTGCCAGTTGTGTTGGATCTGGAGTCTTCTCGCTCATGTTTCGGAATGTTGTGATGTAGAAGGAGGAGGATGGGTCAAGTTCAAGTATACCATGAGCGATTGGGATGACGACATTATCGGGAAGGTATTTGGCAAGTTCCTTCTGGCTCTCGTATTCAGCCATCGCAAGTTCTTCATGGCGCTCTCTGTAAATTATCTGACCGGTTTTGTTAGCACTTTTTCGACAGACAGTGACTAGAGGGTTTATCCACCTTGAGAAAGAACTCATGTTCTTCGCCGTCGGCCTTGATGTCAATTTTGTAACCAGATGACCAGCTGCCCTTTCCATGAGGATTAATTGAAATGATTTCACAATCAGCCGGCAGGACTGGATGTTGAGGTTAGCTGGAAATGAAGAGCAAAATAGTTATGAAAAAAATACCTTTGAGAATAGCGGGGTCCAGAGACTCCTCCATCGTGTTTCTGAGTGCAAGATGTTTTACGGCAAAAGCAATAGGGCAAAGATGGAAATTTCAAACAGCAAGTTGTGAGCGCGAGCGATGAAGATAAGACGAACCTCGAGAAGAGAGGGGAACCCCGCCTTAAGAATGCAAATGCGTAGAACTCCTCCAATCAAAAGTAGCAAGTATTGATTGGGTATCCCTTCGAGTTCTGTGGGAGGCTATCTTTAGACATACATAGATGGCTCCGCACAGCTACATCTAGAGCGAAGGTACATGGTGTGACATCAATGCATGACTTATCAACATATGACTGTGGGCAATCCAAAGTACCTCCTTGTAGACTTGGCGGTACTGGAGACTTGAATTCCCATATAAAATAAGCAAGGTTTGATGTACCTACATTTTCTGGTTTTTGGTTGGTTTAAACCCCTGTTCACGACCCAAGTATTGTCCAACAGCGGGCTGGCTGAAATGCATCATGCAGGGTCCAGGCTGTAAGCGCGCGGCCCGAGCAGGGAGACGGGACCTCCCGTGACCAGACTGGCCACGGGCGGGGAAAATATCTTGGACGTGCGTTCCCCCGAGAATCCATTGGGGAAGCTTGTCCAAAGGTGACGATGGAGGTATGTGTGCTCTTGTGATCACTGTCCTGAGAGTTATCAGAAAACGCTAATGGGTGTCGTATCAGAGTCGATGGTATGGTCTTACGGACCGGCGAGCTCCCAAAACCTTACCCCATGGCGACAATTCCGACTGGGAAGAGGCTGCTACGACCGCCGACGATTCAGAGTCTACGAGTATATACAAAGCCGCGAGCGTCGATGCCAAGAGTAATAAAGTACCCAAAGAGCGGTCGCGCTACTTTCCCGGGCGGCTCAGGTCAACGTCAACAAGCAAGAATACAACTTCTTCCGATACGGTCGGCACTAAGGGACCGCTTGGTCTGCACTTGTTGCACCCTTCCCCACAGCCGTTAATCGATCTGATATTCGTCCACGGATTGGGAGGTGATTCCATCAAAACATGGCGCAAAGGCAGCGACCCGTGGCTGTTCTGGCCCCAAAGATGGCTACCAATGGAAGAAGAGTTTTACCACGCGAGTATACACAGCTTTGGATATGACAGCGATTTGAAAGACTCCAAGCCGAGCATCCTCAGCGTTCACGATTTTGGCCAAGCGCTCTATGAAGAAATCAAGTCCGCACCCCATTTACGCCAAAATCCTGACGTAAGGCTCCCTTGATGTCGGCGAATGTCGCGGAAATTGTTCCCAAGACGCTAAGGTTCATCACAGAGCCCAATTATTCTCATAGGGCATTCTATGGGAGGCCTAGTCATAAAGAAGGTATGTTTGCTGGTGCGATTGGCCATTGAATCGACTCCATACTCAAGAGGAAATATTTGATAGGCCTATACCCTCGCGCACCAGGATAGTACAGCCACTCAGATAGCCGATAGAATACGCTGCATATTCTTTTTGGCCACTCCTCACAGAGGATCCGACTACGCATCAATTCTGAATAGCGTGCTGAAGTACGGAGGACTTGTTGGCATGTCTGCATCTCGAGATTATATCAAGGATCTCAAAAAAGGCTCCACACCTGCCCAACACATCAACGATGATTTTGTACGGTACGCCAAAGATCTTCCAATACATTCATTTTTTGAGTCTCTGGAGACAAATATCGGGCCATACTCTTCCTTGCTCGTGGAAAGGGAATCTGCGGTGCTAGGTATTTGTGTCACAGCTGCTGATGAAGAATTATAAGCTGATGAAGAGCCCAGGTACCGGCTTCACAAGGGAGACTAGTCGATATATGAATGCCAATCATCGTGACATGTGCAAATTCGACAGCCCCGACGACTCCAATTACCAAGTACTACGGAATAGTTTGGGCAGTATGGTTCAGATGTTGCTTAAGGATGGTAGGTGGAACCATGCTCTAAGGGCAATAAATCACTGCTAACTAAAGCAAGTATTCTCGAAGAATGAACAAGAATCTAAAGTCCAATTGCGAACGGTAAAAACAAGTCTAGGGATTGCCAACCTTTCAGATGAGCATTATGAGAAGATCGGAGGCTCGTGTGAGTGGATTGATGAACGAGATGATTTCAGAGACTGGAGGGATACGCCAGCCGACTTGCAAATGACTGAAATGATGAACTTTCACCCTTCTATTTATTGGGTGACTGCCGGCCCTGGAGCAGGAAAAACAGTTCTGGCAACCTCAGTGGCTTCTCAGCTTACTGAGTTTAACATACAAGCTGCTGTTTACTATTTTCACATTGGTAAAAAAACATCACAATCACTTGCTGGATGTTTGAGATCAATAGCTTTACAAATGGCCACCAAAAATGCTGCTGTTTGTGATGCCTTGGCAAAGGTGTTCAAGGACGGGTTTACATACGACCAAGATGATGCACGAGAAATCTGGCAGAAAGTTTTCAGAACCGGCATTTTTCAGGTTTTTCGCCCTTGGGCCCGTTGTTCTACTGTCAGGTACTAATATTTAATGGGTAGATATCAATGCTTGCCCCGCAATACTGGGTCATTGATGCACTTGATGAATGTGTCAAGTACTCTGAACTATTTACGTTACTCAAAGGAACTCAATGTCGATTTCCCTTGAGAATATTTTTGATGAGCAGAAAACTTCGCGATATGCAAAAGCTGGTGTGTCAGCTTGACTGCTGTTTCACTGTTGAGATACCTCAGCACGATACAATTCAACACATTGAGCTCTTTATCCAAAGCCGCATGGAATTTTTGCCAATAGACAACGACAGCGAAAAACAAGAATTGAAAGAAGAGGTATTGCATAGATCAGACGGGTCTTTTCTCTGGGTTCGGCTGGTAATGGACGAGCTCGAAAATGTTTATGGTTATGAGAGCATCATGTCAGTGCTCCGCGGTATCCCTGAGGGGATGATCTCATATTATCAACGTACTATCGCAGAGATGGGTGAGAACACACGAGAAAAGCACATAACCAAGGCAATTTTGGGATGGGTGGTGTCAGCCTCCAGACCGCTATCTGTCTCAGAGCTTTCAGAAGCACTCAAGCTGGATATTAAAGTGCATTTACCCAGCGCTAAAACAGCCATAGAGGGCCTTTGTGGACAATTGGTCTCTGTGGATAGGCACACAGAGCTCGTTCACGTTGCACATACAACGGCTCGAGAATTTTTAACATCTGGGGAGGCAGGGGAATTTCGGGTCCGAGGCACAGAGTTCCATGAACGGATTGCCTTGACTTGCCTTCAGTTGCTCGTTGGACCATCAATGCAGCGACCAAGGCACAGAACTCTCATCGCCCAGAAGCGTTCACAGCAACAACCTTCCCTCCTCCTGGATTACGCAATTACTGAGTTTTCGGAGCATCTTTTCGGAGCCTCAGCACAAAGCGACAAGATGTTAGTCGCCCTGGATAGATTCCTCACTACGACTGTGTTGACCTGGATCGACCGAATTGCTTCTAAGCAGGTCTTGCATCGCCTAATCCGGGTTGCGAGAAATCTGAAAAGCTACCTCGATAGAAGAGCAAAGTATAGCTCACCTCTCAATCGACATGTCAAAGTCATGATGGCTGGGTGACGGATCTCACGCGTTTGGCCACAAAGTTCGGTAGCGCTCTCGTGGCACAACCTCGTTCAATTTATTTTTTGATACCACCTCTTTGTCTAACTGAATCGGCAATTTACAGACAATTTGGAAAGTCACCTGACGGATTAATCTGCTCGGGGCTCGACAATTCGAATTGGGACGATTGTGCCGCAACCATCACTTTTGGGGATGGTAGTGCGTCCACCATAACATGCAACAATGGCCTGATCGCGATTGGCTTTGAATCTGGAAATATCCAGCTATATAATCATCGCAGCTGTCAGAAGGACCAGGAGATTACGCATAATTTCCCCATTGATTTGCTACTTCTTGATCCCCTTGGATCATTTGTTGCCTCCGCAAGTATGAAGTATCTCACAGTGAGCGATATGAAAGGGAAATTACTTTGGAAGAAGCGATTACGAAGTCGTTGCATCTTTCTAACTTGCACCTCGACATACATAATGACTGTTACAATGTCCGCTCATATCTACCATTGGGATATTGCCACAGGTGAACAGCTTGAGGATCACTCCTATCCATATCAGCCTCTTGATTTTGCTTCTAGTTTGAATTCGCATGGGGTGAAGGCGCCATTCACTGCCTCAATTTCGCCAGGTATGGAGTTGCTAGCGCTCGGATATAGATCAGGTCCTATTTCTATATACGAATTGCAATCCGACACCTGGATTTCATGGGATATTGACGAAAACTCTCGAAACGTGGCCCAGGTTATGTTTAACCCAAATCCCGAAATTAATCTTTTACTTGTGGCGTATGATGAAGGTCATTTAACTCTATATGACATGTGGTCTGGAGTTCCGCTTCAATCACAACCATCCGAAACACACGCTGTCTATTTATCATTATCATGCTCCATGGATGGGAGAACATTCAGTACTGTCGATGTTCTCGGCAATCTACAAATATGGGACTTTGAGTCTCTGACTCTACTTTACCATGTGCTCACGCCTAGCCATTCATTCAGACTATTAGAATTCAGTTCAGACGGATTCAATTTAGTTGACACCGCAGAACATGGGATGAAAATATGATCACCTTCGACTCTCATCAGAAAAACAGTCGAAGAAGAGGCTAGTATAAGCGACCAAGCGGCTGTCATTGCTGTTACGGAAGGCCAGTTTGATACCTTTAAATCTGCAAAGATCCGCTGCATGGTCACGCATGAGACTCTGCCGGCTGTGTTTAGCGGAAACCACAACGGAGATGTTCAAGTTCACCAAGGATTGGAGAGCTATGTCGGGCGAATTCTGTATTCGCACACAAACTGTATCGTCAAATGCCTTGCGATTACGAAAGAAACTATAATTGCATCTGGTGACATAGCCGGTATCGTTCAGGTCCGAGAACTTAGTGTAGCTGCCAAGTCTACTATCACAGGTGGGCGCCTTCTATTCCAAGTTCGCTTCACCGCAGCTATACACCAGTTACTGTTTGACGACACGGGAAAATACCTCCTTGTTTCCACGCAGGACTCGGATCATGTTTATGAAACGGACTCTGGGAAGCTGATTGGATCAATTCCTTTTACCGTTGAACCCCACGTCTGGAAGTGGTTAACAGTGCAAAATGAAGACGGCGTTGGTTCATTTGGATTGGTTTGTGACCACAAAATGGTCTTATATTCTGCAAATATTTTCCCTAAGGAGATAGATGGAAAATCCATCGAGTTACACTATGAAATCTCGGATGGGGTTACTGAAATGGGGATTGATTTTGCAAATTATGACAAACACACAGGGTGTCTCATCTTGGAGATTCGTCAACAAAATGAATACGTGGTGAATTCATCTGCCCTGATATTCAATCTTGCAGAAGTATGCAATGAAAGACTTGTCACAGTTTTGCGACCCGTCCGAAGACTCAACGAGACATTTTGCTCTCATGTTCTCGGAATTAGCGTAGCAGATCACAGACTGCTGTTCCTACATCCAAAATTTTGGATTTGTTCTGTCGATATTCTTGCTCCTGAAAATTCAGAGTATGATCAACATTTCTTTGTTCCGAGCGAGTTCGTTACGAAGAGCAACGATGTTTTACCTACATGTTCAGGCAGTGGTAGCTTTGTTTTTTCTATACATGACAGGGTGGCTGTCATACAAAATGGGCTTAAGTTTGTTGAGATGAAATCGTGTGAATGATAACCTTTGGATTTACAAAAACCACTCTTTATCGCGATACATATAATTCCTGTTTGTAAAACGAGGACGGCGTCGCTGATGAGGTTGGCTTAAAATAGACACCTAAAAAAGACCTCAATTTGTATACATTTCAAAGTATTTTAATCCGCGGACAAGGCGGGTATTTCACGATGTCTGAAAATAGATGAATTGGCTTTTAAAAAGACAGAACATACACACCCCGCCACCTCCTGTTTTAAAGGCCATTAACTCCAGGCATAAAATTCGTTCAGTTGGAGAGAAATCTTGCTGCTTTCATCTGAATTTCGCCACCTGATTGAAGTGATACTTTTATTGACCCGCTCCTCGTTTTCAACTTTGGCATGGGAATTGTCAGCCAGAAGTTCCATTGCTCGTTGAGTACACTCGTGAGGCTCCCAAACAACCATTTTTGGAAGACCCCACTTGGTCGCCTCGCCCAGAGCATCAAGGAGAAGTTGGGCGACAGATTTAACATGTGTATCTGTCCACGGTAATGGTACCCGGATGCGCTGTACCCCAAGTTGTTGTTTCCTAAAATCGTGAAACCAATAGATCCAAGCCTCTGTCAGATCGCAGACACTCCCATGCTTTTCAGGGGATTTGCCATGTAGTTTGGAGCCCATGAAGTGGGCTCGGTCATGAAGCTTGGTCAGTATTGTTGCGGTTGGGAGAACAGCGAATTTAATTTCTTCAGGTGAGACTGAACTCATTCCAAACCGCTCTTTGATGTCCTGAATGTCAATGGAGGCTCGAGTTGTGACTTCTGTTTTGTGAAGAGCTCGAGTTTCGACCGAATATGGTTTATCTATAGAGTTGAGTTGTTGAGGAATGGTTAAGATAGACTGGAAACTGCTCTGCTTTTTTCCAGCCTCTTCCAACATAAAACTAGTAAAAGCCGTTAACTGTTAGTAATATGTCGTATATGGCATAAGCACGATTTTTACCCACTTCGCCTATACTGCTGTAGAGCATACTTGCTGTAGCATTGCCTGGCCCATCCAGCCATAAGCTTATCTGAGTGAGCAAGTGAGATGCAAGGCCACAAGATCGATACTTTGGATCCGTGACAACGCTTGCAAGGCAATACCCTGGCTCTTCTCGCACTCCACCGGTGTCTTGGACAAGAAGATCTCGTCTGATTGTCTTGCCAGTTGCAAGAACCTCCTTCGGTCTATCCTCAAGATAAATACACCAGAGTCGTGTCGAGGCATTCTTTTGCAGTAGGTCATGGCTGGATTTCTTCTCGCGTACTAGATAATCCGATTGTGAGAGTGGGAAACGGAAGGCATCTCCAGACAACTTAAAGCAACTATCATGTTGCTCTGCAGTAGCCTCTCTAAATACTACTCTGATCGGACCGTCTGAACTTGAAAAGATCGTGAAATTAGATTGGGGCATATTATCCGTGGGTGGTTGGATGTCGAATGAGGCACGAAAGTAATATATAAAGAGTAATTTTAGGATAGAATGTACGGCTTCCTTTCGTTATAGCGGTAGATTGACTTTTCAACAGAGCAGCCTCGTTTTAGGTAGGTGGCGTGAATCTGGAGGAAGTTAGGCATCCAGTAGATTTCAGGTTGCTGCTGCTGCAATTACTTCGGGACTTATCTCGCATGATGGTAGGCGGTGATAAAGGGCAAAATTAGGACAAGGGATGCATTTTATTTTTCGTTGGTGGGTGCTGTTAGAGCACTGCTAACGCAGAATGGTTTACAGGTTGCCTTTTCATGCAATGGCCTGTAACATCAATCCTAACACTAACAGGGGTACTATTTAAAGAAGAATCAGGTAGCTGGCCTCAATGGAAACATTGCTACGTGGCTTTACTGAAATAATCTGGGTCTTGACCAACCAGGTGTTAAGCAATGGCAGTACCGAATAGCGTTTCTGTGCCCGTTGCAGGGCTCCCATCACCCTCATCTGTAACTAGGTGACGGGTTGACCCGACGGAGCAAAAAATAAGTTTTTAGTAACATTTCCTCGGGGTGCTATGTCGTAGAAATGATTTGTAAATAATATGACTTCAATCCGAGTGAGAAATTGGGATTTGAAATGTGAGATGAATGAATGCCCAAGTTTGACTAAGCTCAGCCGCCATTGATTGGTGGCTAACGTTTGGTGGGGGTGGCTGTGGTCAGATTGAAGCGAACGTCACAAAATCGCGCTGACAGGCCCAACAACAATTTAAATATCGAGAGACAGAAGATGCGATATTATGGCTACTTCAGGCTCCATTTCTAGCGTCCTCTGGTCGCTCGACACAATAGCGAAGGGGGCGGTGTTCTTACAGGGAATTCCCGAGATACAAAATGACTACGATGAATTGCGCAAACAAGTGAGGCAGCGAATCCCCTCTAGTACTAGCATATTGGCCGCGGCGCCAGATCACTTTTATGAGAGATATGATCCGAGATGCACAAGGATTTATCGGCGAGGGGCTTTTGGGTATGGAGCAAGTCACGACAGCTACGGGGCACCTCGAGGAGATATGCGATGACCTCGTGGCGATTGAACAAGCATGCACCGTTAACTCAGGCGATAATGGGACCAAAGCCAAGAAAGCAAAGTGGATCATTAAAAGTCATAAGATAGAAAAATTGCTTCAAAAGGCTCAAGGCGCGAGATCAAACTTGTCGCACGCTCTTCTCTGGCAGCAACTCCAAAAGTCCAATCTCCCACAGTCTCTGTTACTCCAACAATTTGAGCAACAAAGAACAATCGCCACTCAAATTTCACAACTCTATGAGTTTATGATCGCGTCCAAACAGTAAGTCTATCCGACGCAACATATCATTACAAAATGAGCCTAACTCTTTAACAAGAACCACCGCTATTTATCCAACTATTGACTCATCTGGTATCTTTTCAACCCAGTCCAAAATTAGTTGAATTGTCTTCTGACTTTATTTTCTTTCCTTTTGAAGCAATTACGTCAACAAAGTATGAAATTATGCAAGACATTCCCAATAACCAGATTGTCAAGCAGCATGAAATAAATGGCAATCGACCCAGGGCTCTAGTTGAAAGGCCTAAATGTCCTATCAACTGCAAATGCAGATGTCATGCTGTACCTTGGGCTTTCCAATATCCGAGTTGGATCTCGCCCATGCTGGGCTCATTCATTCTTAATTACCGTTCTAGTTGCGAACAGGTAGACTCAAGATGGGATTGGAAGTGCGTATGCAGTAAAGAGGGCCACCTGCTGTTGAAGTACCAGCTACCCAAATGGCTCCAGAGAAAAAATCCATTTTCTCAAACAGTTTATTCACTAAGATGTGCTTTGCGACCAATGAGAGCATTAAACCCGAATGATGTCATAATAGATCAGATAAAAGAACCGGTAGAGCCCTTTCGAAATGTCCTTTCAAGAAGAGAGTTTCTATTTCCTAGCGATGAACTGCATGGTATGAAGCTTATTGAGGTAATGATCGATGGTGCATCAATTTTAACGTTTCATGGCATTTTATTCTAACATCATCAATACCAGTTAGCAATTTTGTACGAATCCTATGAAGTCATTGAGGTGCTACTTGAGATCTGGGGTAGCATTTTAACCAAGGAAGGACTTCCAAGGTATGCAGCCTAAGGAGTAGCGCGGCGTTGATGCGAAGATAATAATGATAAACAGACGCGTACTCTATCAGATTGGTTCAACTCGGCGGATATCAAACCTCAGCGAGCGAGCTACTTGGCTTCTTGGAAGAGTGGAATCATACGTAGACGACACACCAGCATGGGACACTTCATTATTACAGGAAGCGATTTTTGAAGAAGGTGACGTTAAGGAGCTTTTGCAGAGACAACCATGGCTCATTGATGAGCCTGATTCCAGAGGATATGCACCTATTCACTCCGTCTGCGACCTTGGAAAAGCCGATATAGCACAACACCTCATCAATCTAGGCGTTAATATCGATCACAAAAATTATCTTGGTCATACCCCCCTCATGTTGGCAGCGGAACGCGGTCATATCGATTGCATGCGGCAACTTCTTAGGGCCAGATGCTGCGTGCACCAACAAAACAATGTTGGACATACGGCATTGCATTGGGCCGTCCATTCTGGTTAACTTAATGCCGCTCGTCTTCTAGTCAACGAGGGTGCGTCTGTTTCTATCCGCAACGTGTGGGGTCGCACCATAATGCACGAGGTGGCGGACCTTAAGGACAACAAAATAGCACACGAAATGCTTCAACTACTGCTAGATAAAACCAACTTAGATTTAGAACAACCCGACTCCTATGGAAATACTCCAATTATGGTTTCAGCGCAGCAACAAAATTCGGTGGCTCTTAGCGCCTTCTTCGAAGCCGGCGCGTCCTTAACGTCAATTAACAACTACTCATGCAATATACTCCATCCCTTGGCGAGGTATTGTGATTTCAACTGCTTGAGATTTCTACATGGATTAAGCTTATCCGGAATCGACACTGAGATGCGCGACTGTGACGGCTGGACGCCGTGGGATACGTTTGTGTATTGCATTTATCTGCCAGACCAATGCACGGGTATCTGGTCACGCCCTTCTCTGGACGCTATTGTCGCATTTGTACAGTTGTACCAAGGAATTCGAGATCGAAACCTCCACTACGAAACGTCGGTGCTACAGCAATCACTTGAAGCTTTAACTGAAAATCAGGATACGATTGCACGTAACCATCTTTCAGTTTTAATGAAGTGGAAAACTGACTGCCATAACTATAATGGAGCAAAGTGGTATCGCGCACTGGATCAGCAAATCAGGGCTGGTGCTTGGGATTCCGGTATTCGAACTTTGGCTATTGTGGCTATTGAAGATCTCTTGAAAGAGTTGACTGAAGAAATTGGTACCTCGCCTTGGCTAAAGCCAAATATATTCGGCGACACCTATTCTGATGAACATGTGAATAGTTGGGTTGGAAGCAGCCCGAGCGAACTAACAGAGGAGCCACCATCTGATCAAGAAAGCCGCTCAGAATATGAGTAGGAGGCAGAAAGTCATGTGGAGGCGTATTTATTTTCTTCATTCACCTTTCTTTTGTCCTATATATACGTCTAGCTTTTTGTTTGCTATTTTGCTTCAGAGGGGCATTCATGAGATGAGATCCGTCAGCATGAAACCTGTGCGGGGGATATCAGAGGATTAAAGTTTTAAGTGCATTTCGAGCCCAGTATGGCAAAGGATTTAAACAGCATCAACTAAATGTTTACTTCCTGTAGGGTCGCATATAGTAATTTAAAGGGTCATACTTTGAAGTAGAAATTGGATAGGTGCTATGAAGCATATGAATATCTATGCCCTACCACCCAACTTGAGTTTGTTGACGCCAAACATTTGTAGGATTTCCATCCAAAAGCCGACAGGTACTTCCTCGAATGCTGCCTCATATGCATCAATCTGTGGCTTCTCCCAAACAAGATCCGCCTCTGCAGCCTTGACAAACTTTGTCTTCTTTGCCAACTTCCACCCGAAGAATGTAATTGGCGCAACCAGCAACATGGTATAATAGGTGAAGAAGTCCTGAGCTGTAAAGTTTCCTGGGAGGAAAACTGTATACCCGTACACAAAAACCACGCATGTCAGAAAAATGGCTGAAATGTATGCTCCATAGGGCTGAAACCAGCCATAGTAAGGCAATGATTTCCGATCAATACCCTGGGCCTTGCAAGCCCGGTAAAAGAAGACATAGGTGATGGAAATAACAATGTGATCAATAATTTGGGCCGCAGTGATGATATTGGTGAGCCAAGTCAAGACCACCATTGAATTGTTGGATACCGCTAAGAAGGCTAAGAATGGGAACAACATGACAATTCCCAAGCAATAAATAGGCAAGCCAAATGATGTGCACTTGAGAAGAAACCTTGGGGCTTGACCCCCAAGGGCCAGGCCATACAGACTTCGTGAGCCGTAGTAGCAAAAGGCGTTTCCAGCCGAATAGATGGAGGAAACCAGAAGTGCATTTGCAATGTGCGGCAAGACGCCAATTCCCAAATTACCCATGGCAATAACGTAGGGGGATGCTGCGCCGGTTCCTGCACCTCCACTGGTCCCATTGATGATGCCCACGAGGGAGGGGTCATTATACGGGATGACGATACCGACGCAAATGGACGAAAGTATGAAGAAGATACCAAACCGAATGTATGTTGTCTTGAATGCAGCTTTGAGGTATGTTCGGGGCAGCTTCGCTTCACCTGCGATCATAGAAACATATTCAGGACCAACAATGGTAAACGCGGCGATCCACAAGGACCCTAGGAAGCCCTCAAATCGGCCTAAGTCGCCTGTCGTGATATGCTCGGCAAACGCTCCAGGGCTACTCCAGTATCGGAATCCGTATGCATCGTGTTTCGGGTTGCCCCCGACCATGGTGATGAATGTAAACATGAAAAGAATAAAAAAGAGCAGGATTTTGCCCGTCGAGAGCCAGAACTCGGCCTCACCAAACCATCTGACTGCACCCACATTGATGATGCTAGGTATAGCCATCAGACAAAGCTCAACATTGTGCGCACGAGGGACCAGAACTCACCCATAGGTTACAATGCAGGTCGAAACAACAGCCGCTACGGGGATATCATCCCGCCAATACTTCAAGACGACATTTAACGCAGAGATTTCGAATGGTATAAGTAGAGCTTCGTAGAGGAAGAAGTTCCATCCAACCATGAACCCGAAAGACTCATCAACCCAGCGGCCAGCCATGCGGATAAAGGCTCCCGACACGGGCATAAATGTAGCCATCTCAGCCATGCAGTTGTTCACAAGCCCGACAATGCAGGAATAGATTGTATAAGCTAGAAGCAGACTTGCAGGTCCGCCTCGAGCGAGGCCCGTGCCGATGGAGACGAACACGGCGGTTCCGATCGAGCCACCGATGGCAATGAGTTGGATCTGGCGGTTTCCGAGCCGACGTTGAAGTTCGCTTTCGTATGTGATGGTACCCTGGCGTATACTCCCGGCTGCAGAGGCTTGCTTGTCCAGCTTTGCGTCAGCGAAGCTTGGAGCCTCCACGTGGGATTTCTCGTCGGAATCCATGATGATGCAATTTGAGAACGGAAGAATGAACAGGAATTCTGAGTGAATAATGCATTTTGACATGATAGCAGGACTAGGATTGGTATTAAGTAGCAGTCCTTATCCCACGGATCAAAACGAGCTTGTCAGAGCAGCGAATAGGATCATTCCCTCATTCCCCCGCAAATTCATTCCACTTCTCTACCTCCCTGGTCTAGAACAGCGATAAGCAGCTTTACCAATCCTAGTAAGAACCAACAGGCAGGTGGGATACAATCGCCCAATACGCGATAGTCGATTAGACTGCATTCGCCAGCGGGTCTCGGGTTCGAGATCAGTTCTCCCCGGCACGCAAACCTACTTGAAGCCCTGGTGGCAGTGTACGTCATGCTAACACCAGTCTCACCTTACTTGTATCACTTCTGTCAGAAACTAGGCCGATAAGTCTTGTCCTCATTGGGGCAAGATATCCGTAATCCGTAGCTAGATGCAGGGCATAACTGTCTCGTGCAAAGTTTGGACTTTAGCACGCGACTCGCTACAGTGCCTAATGCCAAGTGCCCCGCGATCCTTGCATTACAACAAGGCCTATGCCCAAGGAACAAGGCACCATGAATCGATGAATATGGTGTGGGATGATACAGTAATTACCCCAAGAGGCAAACCGTAGTTATCTACAACAGTGTCTGCAAGTGCAATTTTGTCTTATCCATGGGCCACGTGGGATTGATAACAGACAATCAGTAAGATTTCGACGAGAGCGACCTCCATAGGCGCAACAACCAAATTTCTGTCGCGAAGCCTACTTTATGCTTGCCATACAATCGCTTTGGGGAAACGAAATAGGTCCGTTTCGCCCGTTCGAAAAGCGGAACTTTTGCAGGTCTTTTGGATTGGCGTCTTCCAGCTCACCCTTTATATCCAATTTCTTGAGTGCGAAACTTGTAGGCGACATGCGATCTATCTCTCAATTCCATTTTAACGTGTTGACAATCAATGCTTGGACACGACTTAGCTTAACATCTTGGTCAACATGGATCGGGCGGATCGGATAGAAATAGTGCCATCTCGGGTTCCTATCCGATGGTTGAATCCTATTGGTTGAACCCGACGGCTAAGCCGAACCCTGTTCTCACGCCACTTGTAAAACATATTGATGGTATACAAGCAACCAGGATGAGGTTGGCTTATTACCACGAAAGGCAGGATATTTCTCATCTCCACTGGTAGCACTGATAGGAACTTTCGAGTAGAGCTCAACCTCCAGCATTTACTTATCTCCCGCTCTGCCGTGTTCATTATCTTCGATACCTTCCATGGTAATGTTCAAATCAGAACCTTCTCCTGCTTACGCGATATAATTGCGCTAATCAAGGTTTGGCTATTCCGACCGAGAAAGAATAAGGTCATCCTTCCTTGGCTTATGCATTCGACGTCCGGCTTGTTGCAGAAGCGGCCTATACCCATGTCTCAAAAGTACAACTGACACCACGTTGAATCAAGATCCCGATCCCTGTCTTTGAGGGTGTACTATTTCGGATTTCGGACCAGAATGCGAATATCGGCATTTGGATCCATAAATACAAATAAACAATCTGTGCATCACCCCATCGACCATCGAAGTGTTCGGATAATTAATTCCCGCAGATTCTGTGCAGTCAAATGCAAGCTTTGGTCAAGTGTCATACTTTGGTTGTATGCACTTTCACCATTGCCTATACAATCTCAATCTGTTCAATTGTACCGGGTGTGTACTTTAAATCTTTCATCACCTTCGACTCCATGTAGCATTCTCCCACCAACTGATACTGCTTCAAGTTTTGGCGATACGGACCCTCCCGTGTTTCTCGCAGGATGAATGGCATCGTAGTTCCCACCAACATGCAGACGTGATCACCAACACTAGTCTCGGCCGGAGCAATACCCATCAATCCCTTCTTAGTAATAAAGAAGCGTCGAGAATGGCAATTGCGGAGGACGTCCTGGACGTAGCGCATATAACTGTAAGGCATGGTTCTTCCTGCGTCATGGAACGGAATATCTCTGTGTAGCAAGCTGCCGCCTTGCAGGAGATTTTCGTGATCCATTTGGAGAGCCACTTTATGAACTTCCGCTTCCCAGCTCACTTTAGGTATAACCCGATTGTCTGGATCATCGATGGGAGGATCTGTGATTTCTTTCCCAGCTTCTTCCTCATCCTCGACGAATTCTTGGATAGCATATTGATATTCATACCCAGCGGCTCCTATTACAAGGTGAAATTCCTTCTCCAGGTACCAATCGTGACCATCCCAGGACAACTTCCTTGGGCCGTGGACATTGATGACTACCTCTTCAATCATAAAACCCATCCACTCGCGGAGAGGAAATATGCCTTTCCCAGCAATATATACAGATCCCATCTTGGCCACTTCGTCATACAGACACCCAAACATGCGAAGAATTGCGCCAGTGTCATTGACACTGGGGTCAAGTGATTTCCTGAGCATTACCCGAGGTCCTTGTAGAGTCTCTGCTGCTCCGTTGGGGTCGAAGGGAATTTTCATCGCAATGCGCTCCACTGCGCCGAGAACAGTTCGCTGCGGTGGAATACTCCAGTCTGGAACCCAAGATGGGAGGTTTTCAGTTCTTGACCTCCCTTGGACAGCGTTAAGAATGCTCAATCCTTGTTGAGATATTAAGGCCGTGGCGCAGTCCATGTACACCTTGGCTACCGTGTCTCCGTATTTGGGTACAATGCTTAATCGTTCCTCGAAGATGTGGAACAACGGGAGAAGGCTGTATATCTTATCGCGTGGGTTTGTTGCATCGCAGTGTCTTGAGTCGACTAGAGCTTTGAGCATCGAGCTTCCGATATCGAACTTGATGAGAGACTTCTTTGATGTGGAGACAACAAATGGAACTTTGGTGAGCCAATCCTTGTTTTGATTCCACTCTTTGAAGTTCTTGATTGCAGACCAAGGCAAACTTCGACTTCCACAATAGACAACCCCACTGTTTGATAGCACAACTTCCTGAATAACCCACACTCTAGTGAACCATGGCCTGTGGAAGAAGCTTCTGAGAGCTTGTACGAGCAACTCAGATTTTGGATAGCTTAATGATGTGGTTTCAAAGCTTGGGTTGTCACAATCCATTATGAAGTCAATTGCCATATCGCTGTTTTGTGCACTCTCGCCTAGGTAAATCACTACCTCAGCGGCTTGGGAGTAGATCCTTGACATGAGTGTCACCTGATGATTTCTCTCTAAAAGGTTAGATTGGTCGATGCACAATGCATCAATCCAAAGCAGCCGTGGCTTGTCATTTTGGCGAAGATGGTGAAGGGCAGAGAAACAATTTGAAGTGACCAAGAATTCTATTTGCTCCGCTGGTGTCGCCGTTGTGATCTGAATGGCTTGGCGATCCAAAGGGTCTCCCCATGTATATGACAATGCCTCATATGCCGGCGCCGCATCCAGATCTGTGGTTATCAACTCGCATCTAATTGACTCATCAGATCCGGGCTGAAGCGAGACGAGACGAATGTGATGTTCAGATGCCAAGACTGGTCCAGGGTAGGTCTGGTCGGGTGGGGCCTGATGTTGATCCGCCATGGCTGCTGATTGGCTTGTGGAGTCTCTCTTCCTGTTCGGTCCGCAAATTGATGTTTGTTGATAGGTTTGGATTGGTTTTTGATGATATCCCTCGTTTTTGATTCACCAATCCTGAAACCCCTCTTTTTGGTTTCAGCTGTAAAATTATGTAATTGTAGCCTAAATTTGGCGAGCAAATAGAACGCGTCCGCTATTTTTGCTGCGGCTTAAAGTAGCCTGACTAAGCGATGCACTGCTTTGAATTCCTTAGTTGCACCCACTTTGCAACCCGCCAGCCTATTGACCAGCAATGTTCGTGCTAATAATTGAAATAAACCTGACTGTGTGATGCAATATTCAAAAAGGCTGGCAGAGGGAGATCTGTCGGATTAGCACAGTACAAGTTTCGGACTGCTTTGGTAATACATAGGGGAGATCCTATGCTGCCCATTTACCAGTCTCTATCTGAATATGCAGGGTTGACAACATGGTTTGTTTCTAGGTTGACAACTCGGGCAAAGACGCAACGCCCATAACGGTTGGGCCCATTTTCACACAAGCAGCATGTCCATGCGCTGCCAAGCTCCCGGTGGCGGCAATCTTTATTTCTGCATACTGAGTCCTGCTGATTGGTCCGAGTACTACTACGCTTGTCTTATAACGAAGCTATGGGATAAAACGAAGCCTCGAACGTTTTACTAGGCATTCTAATGAGAAACACCTGACATTGTAAACACAAGTGCCAGATTCAGAGAATGAAAGGGGCCCATCACGTGACAAGGAATAGATAGCGTTGAGGTTGGCAATGAATCATTACCTCTCACCTCAGAATATTTGGCTATTCACCGGCATATGGACCTCTCTACGATCAATTCAAATTCTCCTAGAACATTGCCTGATACTTTCATATCACCTTCCGATTACACCACTTTACCAGATTCACCGTAAAGTTAAAGCCATGAGTCACCACGGTGATACCACCGAGTTACAAATACGCGAAATCAACGCCGGCGATGATCAAAGTGCCGACATCGCGTTTGAGTACAATGGCAAACACATCACCATCTCTCTCTTTGCGAGCTCTTCCAAACCCCGCAACGCCACAGAAGATCGGTTGATCGATCTCCCGGGTGAAGCTGTCACCGCCAATGACGAGGACTATGAGCGTCTTGTGGATGAAGTCACGGACGTTATCCTTGAAGTTGGAAAGACTCCTTTGTCGCGGGTAGCCCCAGGCTTTCCTCCGTCCAAGGCGAATGAACAAGACTTGCACTCACTTCTTTATCCTGCAACACCCAATTTTCGACTCCAGACCATTGACGGCAAGGCTGTCATTTTCCCCATTTCCGAAGACTAAACAGTTTCGCTCCCAAATAATGGGCCGGATCCTGATTTCGAGAGCGAATTTCAAGCCGACACAAAGATCCCTCGATTCTCATCCAAGGAGGTCCTCATCAAGGAAACTTTTGTCACCGGGAATGGTACTGTTAGCAAAGTCGAAGTCAGATCACAAACTTTGCTTTGCAAGGCGCAGAGCTCAGGTCTTCAAGACCCAAACCTCGAACAAGAGCTGATCAGCCAGCAAAAAATTCACAAAGCATGCACCAGCGGGCGTGTTCGTGTTCCAAGTCTTCGAGGCTACGTAATACATGCCGATTCAGGAGCCATAATAGGGCTATTGCGTGATGGGATTCCATCCTCTACGCGTGGTGGGACTTTGCGCGATGTGGATCTCTCAACTGTGTCAACAGAGACAAGACAAAAGTGGACAGACCAAATACGCGAGACTGTAGAGCAGCTGCACCAGGTCGGGGTAGTCTGGGGAGATGGTAAAACCTCCAACATAATCATTGATCAGCGTGATGATGCTTGGCTCATTGATTTTGCAGGTGGGTGGACAAGGGGATGGGTAGATGAGGAACTTGCTGGGAGCAAAGAGGGAGACAACCAGGCGGTCAGAAAAATCACGGATTGCTTGGAAGCTGCCGAATGTAGATGGGGAGGAGATTTAGTTTGTCTTTAGGCCTCATTTTCGTCATCACAACAAGCTAGAAGACTTTCGGCATCTGATGCCCTCTTTTCCAGAGTCTGCAGGGGATGGCTGAGATGACATCACAAAAGCGGGCTTGTGTCAACAGGTAGAAGAGACAAAGGCTCAAAAGTCAAGGAAGGTTATCCAAACAGAAAATTTAAAATTGCACAAACCAAAAACTCGAATGATATTCTCTGCATTACCAGTTAGAATTTCGATGTCGAATATGAAAACACACAATGTACATATTAGTTGAGCGTAGCGAGACCCTTCTACTATCTTCATCGCGGCTTTATGGTCAATGTACACATCTCGCATAAATACTGTGTTAATCAAGACTAATAATAGTAAGTACCCCGAGGCGTAAGCACCTTGGGACAGGTTTGCTTGGATGCCTCGGCTCACCTTGACCCTGCGGGCAATCTATTGACAATTACTGTGCACGGGCTCTCATTGTCGGAACCAACCCGTGACAGGGGCCGACCGTCGGGACGCACCCGACACAGTGTGATTAGCATTTATAGAGACACGGCTATGCGTAGGAAGTCTGGATGTGATGCAATATTAACAACCAAGGTTTGTATATAATTTATTAAAGGCGGGTCTAATAATAATAAAGCAAAGGTGTTGGGCTTAATGTGCAATTATTGGATTCAGCCTGTGCAGTAGTGAGTGATCCTGGATTCCTCCTGATGGTACGGAGTACAAATGTGAAATAAATTTACCCAAGATAAACACACGGACTAACTACCCTACACTGTCGCTTGCCAGCTACAATGGCTGACCCGGGCGAGGCTTGTAACTTAATGCTGTGTCGTTTGACGCGATGACAAGCTGTAGTCTTAAATTTTAGAATCAACCCAGCCTCAATTATCATATTAGATGTTGTTGTCTTGTGTCTGTCATATTTTTTTACCACCCGAACTGCAGTATTAGGAAATCTTGATACCCAAAGAGGCGCCTCACTCTCAACCAAGCGTCACTTCCCTCGACCCGTTCCCCTCATTTTACCCCATCTGACCTGGGTAATCCCGGCTCGGCTGGGTGGCTGGTTTCAAATGGACTGAAGTTTCTTTGCGAAAAGGTGGCCAATTGGGGAAGTTGTTCTAAAGCATCCGTGTCTTCCGGGTGGATCTAACATCCCAATAGGAGCTAGCGTCACCCCCATGTTTCGCTCATGTCGGTAATATTTAGTTTGTGTGGGCCAGACTCGAAATCCTTGTTTTTCTTTCTTGGCTGGATTTCGAGGGGGCGCTGTGGCTTTGTCTCTCTTCGTAGACTAATTACAGTTGCGCGCGTCTTCCTTGGTGCCACAGCATATTGCGAATAGCTAGGCGCATCTGGCTTGTATGTGATTACTTCGGTATGCACCCAAAGCCAAGTTGCTCGATTTTCCCACTCACATTCCAGCCTCTTTGAATTTCGGTCCCCTTGTCGCGCTAGGAAACTGGGTCCACAATGACACCTCCTCCTCGTACACGCCTTCGACGTCGCAAAGTGACACTAGCATGCGAGCCCTGCAGATACCGCAAATCTCGATGTGATGGTGGTAAACCCATCTGTTCGACCTGTCAGCACCGTGGCCTCGCTTTAGAGCAGTGTATTTATTCAACAGAGAATGCTCGAACGGCATGTAAGGATGAGTAAGTACCAATAGTCATGTACCAATAGGTCTCATATTAACCTGCCCAGCTACACAAAGTCTCTCCATGAGAGAATACGTGAACTCGAACAGGCCTGTTCCTCCCAACAGACCACAACGCCTTCAGCACTTTTGGATCCATGTGTGCAAGCGCAAGGTCAGGTTCAAAGCGAAAATGTCCCCATGCCACAAACAGAAACCTCCAGTCCGGCCATCAGCCTAGGCTCGGAACTTGGTCAATGCCAGAGCGGGACTTCCACCACTTCTCATACCCAAATTGAGTCGTCTAAAAGCACAAGTGGAGTCACTGCCATGGGCACTATGCTTTCAGAAGATGTTTTGCACGGCTCCTTCACCGGCAATAGAGAATTCTATGGCGGATCATCTGCCATTTCCTTCATTAACGAGGCATATGGTCCTATGGGGTCAAATCTAACAAAGGAACCATCCTCAGATCCGGATAATAGAACGAGCAGTACATTGCTTGCTTTTTCCAATTTGGCGAATTTTCTTCTCCCGCCTCGGCCATTAGCAGATCACCTCGTACAGAGATACTTCGACAGAGTTTACTATCTGTACCCATTTTTTGACCGTGAAGCTTTTGAGAGCGGTTACCGATATCTGTGGCAGCCAGGCACTGAGCCCGAGACCGCTAATAATGAGTATCGCGGTCTTGGCCTCGGGAGCCCGCTTGGAGGCCCTAATACGGGCGTATTTCACTGCGCACTTAATGCGATATTCGCATTAGGTTGCACGTTTTCAGACCTAGAGCATTCCGAAAAGCCTGCTGCTATTGAGCTCTTCTTTAACCGTGCTAAAATGCATATTGGCCTTGATCTCTTGGATACAAACAACATTAGCGTCGTTCAATCGCTTCTTCTTGTTGCTCTCGTTTTACAGGGAACCGCTTTCCCTAATAGGTGCTGGAACGCTGTCGGCGTTGCCTGTCGTGTTGCGCAGGGTCTTGGGCTGCACACAGATATCAATCATAAGTGGTGGGGTGTTCGAGAAAAGGAAGTTCGACGACGGACTTGGCATGGGTGTGTGGTTATGGACATGTGAGTGACCCAAAACCTGAAGGCAGAATTTTTCGCAAAACTAACGATGGTCGTGAAGGTTGGTGAGCATGATATTTGGTCGGCCAAACATGACATCCAACCTCTCTATTTTACCTTTTGCCCATGTGGACGATGGTGCAACGGAATCAGAATCCGAAAGGCTTAAATTTCAGTTTAGTATAGAGAGCATACGACTTAGCAAAATTCTCGAAGGTATTCTCAGCAAGGTCTATCAAACTTGGCAGAGCCAGGCTTCTGGTAGCGGGGAGCTTTCTTCCTCGGTCACTCGTCCACCACCCAGTCTAGACAGTATTATGGAACTCAACACACAGCTTGACGCTTTCGAGAGCTCCCTTCCAAACTTTTTGTCATGGAAGAATCCAGCGCTAGAAAATACGATTCCCGAGGAAGTTAAAATAATTCTTAGTATACAGAGGAATGTACTACATGGAAGGTGAGGATAAGAATGATGAGGCTAACTTACGAATTATGCTAATTGTGAATCTAGATTCCTGTATCTACAACTCATGCTATACAGACCGATATTCACTCACCTTTTAATAAACGATAACACAATCGATAATGGGTTTCGTGCGGTTCACGTTGCCCAAGTTGGGGAATCCACAAACGCACTGATGTCATCATTCGAGCTCCAATGCGCTAGGTCCTGCGTGTCTGCAGCAATCAATTTGATAAAACTCATCTACAATACACACACATCTAATGCCTCGGACGCATGGTGGTGGAATGGATTATGTGAGTATTATACAGACATGCCTGAGATTATGTCCACGTTAGGCTGACCGAAGTAGACGCGTGTACGTCTGGGCTCGTACTAATCTCTGCACGTTTATCAAAACCTCTGTGGGAGTCTTTGTCTGAGACAGATGTTTCTGAGTCGTGGAAGCAGTGCCAGGCGGTTTTGCAGAGCCTTGCCTTGGTCAGCCCATCTGGTCGAAAGTCGATAGAAATTATCCTTAAGCTCCATGACATTGTGATTGCTAAACAAGCAAGTGAGTTTAACTGATACTCAAAATATTGATGTATGTTCTAACAATGATACTAGGCAAGGATGTTGGTTCAGATAACTTGCCTCACCCTCCTATGGAAAGTCAGGAGACGATACAATCAACTTTTCCCGACTTGCCTAGAGATTTTGCCGATCACAACTTTCCCCTCAACTTTGGAGACCTGGAGTCTGAACCAATGTTGATGGGATCGTTTCTTCCGTGTTGGGACCCGACGCTGGAGTTTATGTCCGCAGAGTTTGAGTAACATAGGCTTAGCCTCTGCCTTGAACGCGAATGGCTTCCAAGTGTTCCTGCGTAGAGGTTGTGGAAATTTATGCCATTATTGACCTACTCGGATCACAAGGGATATTTCCAAAGTGGAATTTACTTTTCTCATGAAAATTAGTTCAAGTATACAAATAAATCGAGCCAAAAAGGAACCGATAAATCAATGTCCTAGTTAATGCTGTTACTTTTGAAAAGCTGCTCATAAGACAAATCCAGGACAGTGATAACAATCTTCATATTACACTCTCGTTGCACTTCGCCAGATGCAGCCATCCCCCAAGCACCTGTTAAATTAAACATGACCATCATTTTTGAGCATTGCTTCAAAGAACCCTCTTCCCTTAATGTCTTCTAGAGGAGAAGTAGGGTGTGCATATATATAATCCTTCGCTTGCATTCGTATCGGAATGATTCCGACATTTCACTATGCCCCCGATTTGGTGGACGGGCACGCGGCAAATTCCGTCGGGTAATTTGAGTCAGCCAACTCAATCATGCTGTAGCGGGTGGCGGAGCGCCTATCCCGGCCGACATCAACTCATTTTTAGTATCCTGTTATGCCCAATGAAGACTAATTCACACGTTGGCATTCTGTAATGAGGTCATGGTGAAAGTGTGTTTGGCTTCAGCTTGAATCCCGCGTCGGAGTAGTATCATGATGGGGAGTTTGTTCGTATTCTAAAAAACGCGAGCAGCCTGATATGTTCGTTTTGCACTGTGCATTACATCCCATTTAAAGTTGGGTGGCACTTACGCCACCTCATAGTGAGCACTAAGTTCCTTTTAGTTATAACGGCAATAACAGCCTGGGCTCTATTTCTTTTTTGTGTTTCAGCACCCTACCCGTGAAGTGCGGAACAGCCTCGAGAATATATCATATGAGCAAGGCCTGGAAGGTGATGGAATGGTCGCTGTTTCGGGACGAAGCCTTGTTTTACTTGTCAATTCTTCATCCGCCCATCAAACCACTTTTCGTCAGTCACTTGTGTTTAATTCTCGAGGCTTTAGAAAGCCGCCCGTTTCAACATTCTAAAAAGTTCAAAAATTAATACCATTTTACCCCTTCATCACGCTATTATCGAACATATCAACAGACGTCAGTCACCAAGGTATGTTTATGGTCACCTTAAACTTCTCAACGTATCTCCGGAGTCTGAATAGCCTTTTGAAATAAAATGATGGCTGGAGTGATTTTCCACATGGCACAACTAACCTATCTCAGCATGTCATCTGCACGTTGTTTTAATCACAAAACCTCACGACGGTCTGTCTTTGAGGCCGATGGATATGGGGAGGCTTGTCATAATCTATTTCTGGGTAGCTCCACAGGAAATGCTATTTCCTACCATCCGATTACGTTGGATGGTTGGGTTACATACCTGGGTGAATCATCTGGTATGGATCTCCTTGTTCGTGATAATGAAGACTCCACCGATACCATTCGGCGTCCACGTTCAGAGATATTCGAGCCTCAACAGATTCTAACTGGCTCGCTCGACGATATGAACATGAAGATACTAGCCAAGAGAGGGGCTTTCATGTTACCTCCGCGATCGGTGTGCGATGAGCTCGTTGATGCCTACTTTTCCTGGGTTCATCCTATAATGCCAATGGTTAGGCAAGCTGATTTTATGAAGCAGTATCACGATCCGAATAACCCCCCCTCGTTGCTACTTCTTCAGGCTATGCTAGCTGCCGGTGCTAGAGTGTGTCAAAACACAAAAATCCTCGATCCTAATGGCTCAATGCTTTCTGCTGCATTCGCGTTTTACAAGAGGGCTAAAGCTCTCTATGATGCCAGTTATGAACGAGATAGAGTGACTATTGTACAGTCACTGCTGCTGTTAAGTTGGCACTGGGGCGGTTTACCATCAAGAACTGAGGACGCCTTTTACTGGTCACGAATTGCCACTACTGTTGCTCAAGACTTGGGCATGCATCGCAGCACAAAGGATTTGATACTGAGTGTATCCGAAGTTAGGCTTCGAAAACGGATATGGTGGACCTTGTTCACTCGCGATAGATCTCTAGACGCTGCTCTGGGTCGTCCAACTTTCATTAACCTGGACAACTCGGACATAGAGACCATAACAGAGGACGACTTTATCGATGATGAGTCTCCTAGCATATACCGGTCTGATCCACTGATGGTCAAGTTCTTTCTGCAATACGTCAAGTTGTATGAGAACTCTGATCCAATTTTGTCACAATACTCTGCCGCCTCGAAAGGAGAGCCGATAAGCCCTGATGAGATTTTTCGCGTCGACAGGGATTTGAATAACTGGCGTCAAGAATGTCCTGAGGCGTTGCGTTGGACAACATGGCGACACGACTTTTGGACGGCACTTTTATGTTGTCATTACTATACATTACTATTTCTGTTATACCGAATCCACATACCGTCGAACGGATCGTGTAATTTATTGAGTGGACCAAACGGCATAGCCTTCACTATCACTTCGCATGCGGCAAGAATGATTACCTCGATCATTGGAAATTTGGCGAAGCAAAACGAACTGCGTTACTGTCCTTCGTTTGTTGTCTACAGCGTATTTTCTGCTTCCATCCTGCATCTGTATGAGTTGGATTCATCAACACCGTTCATGCAACAGGAGGTCAAGGCTCAGCTTCAAGGTTGTGTACACGCGCTGAAGGAGTTGTCACAGATATGGATATCAGGAAACATGGTTCAAGTTCTAATAAGGTCTAAATTACCTCATGGCGTGTTGGAAGATCAACCAGAGGATGATGGGGCCACGTCATTGAAGCATATGCCATTCCCACTGCAGGATAATGAATACCAAAAAACTATGAAAGGGGAAGCTATTTTATATTTTGGATTCGAGAACATAGAAACCAGAAAGTCAAGTGGATCTCTACATCCTTGAACGCCTTCAATTTATACATACGCGCACACGTTCGTTAAAGCACCCGTGCCGCTTCCTACACGAGCACATCGCTCTAGATACAGTCAGTGCAGCTACCGTGGGGGTCGGGATCATCAACTGATTGAATAAAGGATGCCCGAGCATAGAGGCATCAACCCCGCTAGGGCAATAGATACTCTTGAAAAAAACAGTTTCTCTAATTATACACCGCTATAGTGTGGAAAGAATTTAATAGTACATTTGACTGATTCGTTCGACTAAGCGTGGTGGATTAACAAATGCTTTGTAGCAACAAGCGTAGTATACTCAAATCTTGGAAATTTCCACCATATTTGTCTGTAGTTCCCTGACTATATTTGATCCAATCCAGTCACAAATGGCCATGATAGTAATCATAGGGTTGACACCACTCGCACTTGGCAGAACACTGCCGTCTGCAACGAACAATCCCTCGCACCCCCAAACCTTTCCATGTGGATCCACAACACCTCTTCCCTGGCTTGAGCTCATACGGCAAGAACTCATCTGATGCGCCGAACTAAAGGGAGTATCGGGTACTTTATTACCGTGTGATTTTAACTCTTTTAGCCACTTTTGGAATTCTGTGTCTGTGGCATTTATATCGGAAACACTGAACTGTGGCTCTTCCGACACATCTGCGCTCATAAATGAATTGTCCTCTGACCGAATGAATGGCCGAAGACCAGGGAGAGCCGGGTGAATCTCCAGCGCACCTTGAACGTATAGGATATTTGCTAATTCAGCCATTCCTATTAAGTTATGGCGAAGGTCGTCTGGCGAAGGAGTATATGCCAAGCGAGGGTTGCCATTATTGGGATCTGCGAAAACGGAGCCGCTGCTCTTGTCCCGAGTAAGAGCAATGTAAATCTCCATGTGACGGTATTTGGATAAGAGCATTTTATAGTCGAACCCAGATGTCCAATTTAGCTGAATAGATGTCATGGACGGCTATATCAATGTCAGAAATAGTTTTTTCTCAGTCATCGAAAAGTTTACCATCATTGACCCACGTTCCAACCTCACCCCGTGTCCCTTTCCATCAAGATTGTCAAAGCTAGTGACGACTGATGTGAGAATTCCACCTAGTTTATGTCAGTAGATGTTTCCGACATTCATGGAATTGAATGTTGAGTACCTTCCCAAGGACGAACATCCTCCTTGAAAATACCACATACGAATGAAGTTGGGTGCAAGTGTAGATTGCGACCGATGTGTTTATTCTGTTTCAGGTAAGTATTTTCCCTGTTGAATTCCGTCCATTTGCAACCAATAGAGCTTTTTTACTTACCTTTAGACCACTGTTCTGTAAAATAATCGGGCTCCATAGGCTTCCCGCAGCAACGACCACAATTTTGGCTTTGATGGTAATTCGTTGAGAGATCCTTTCACTGGAATTTTCCCCGCCTGTTGAGACTCCATTTCTAGATGTCCACACCCCGGTTACACCCCCAGCAATCTTTTTCCCGCGCTTGGTATTAAAAAGGACCTTTTCAACTTTGAATCCTTCTATGAACCTTGCCCCATGTTTTGCAGCATCCGGAAACCATCCATTTACCGGACCCTGCTTTTCTCCCTTCCAGCAACCCAAAGCGCAATAGCCGTCATGATGTTCGCAATGTTTGGTATTCTGTGGCACTGATTTGATATTAAAGCCTAGCTTTCGCCCACCTTCTAAGAGTGTCGAATTGCCATGGTTTTGGTTGATGAACCTATCGCTGACACCCATGTGATCTGAAACCCGATCAAGGCAGGCCTGATAGCCACTGGATGTGAAAAATGGGAGGTTGTGTTCATTGGCCCATTCATTACGCACCATATTATCAGTTTGTAGACATGCGCTCCAATTTACTGTTCCACCTCCTCCAAAGCAGGAGCCTGCTGTGACAGATAAAGATCCGTCTTCTGACGCAACTTGGCCACCCTGCTCGAAAAGATGGAAAAATGCTTCTGATTGTCTCATAGGAAAGGATTCGGCAGAGAAATGGTAGCCCTTCTCCACAACGACAACCTGATAGCCTGCAGCGGCAATTTTATTGGCCACAACACCTGCACCGCAGCCTGAGCCAACTATGACAACGTCTGTGATGAGTTGACAGGGCGATTCGGGTGCCTGGAACTGAAGAAACTGAAATGGATAGGTTGGATTCTGCGACCAGTCTTTGGGGATTGATGGAAAACCTGAGAGTGTATTAAAAGCGGAGCTGGATCGCAGATAGACATGCTTAGCGATGACGCCGAATTGTTTAAATGCCAAACGAAGTGGGGGCAGAGAGCTCGATCTCCAAGACTGAAGAACGGCCGTGCGATTGTGAATAGGAAGTTTGTGAAATGGGGTAAGATAGCCGGTTAGAGGAAGTCCTGTCAGTCGATTGCTTTCATGTCACCCATTAGCTTTTGAAGAGGTTATGCATAGCGACACCTACTTCATTAATAAAAGTAGCGAACGGAGGCTCTGTAAATTTTTGACTGGTAATCCGGCCAACGATCTTTTCAATATCTCTTGAAATAAAGGTATTTGAGAAGGTCTCTCAGCAAGGTAGTTATCGAAAGCGGTCGTGTCTGCGAGGTCAAGCACGGTCACCCTTCGGAGATGATCAACCGCCTGGTTATATTCGACTTCAGAGATGTGTAATGCATTGGGTTTCTTTGATGTATCTCTCTCTATAGAAGGTATGATTGTGTCCATAATCGACATCAATAGACCGAATTCGTCATCCGTTAGTGGTGGGCTTGAGAGCGTGGGCAGTCCATTCGACTTCGGCCCGATTTCGACAGGCAGTAGCTCAGGGGTCACATCGGCCGGAGCAGAATACGACATGATGACTGTTGATATAGTGGGAACAATAAGAATGTTAATGAGTGGGTATATCTAAAATGTGTTGTCTTGGTACAGTGGCAATGTGTTTCTTTCAAATATATTGACTTTCATCAATTTGGCCTGGAAGTACCGGCATTCACAAGAGAATACCTAATGTAAATCCGACCGAGGCATCTCGCCAACATTACCCCGCAAATTATCGGAACGGATCCGAGGAAAAATGAAATGTTCAGTGCCAAGATGCTGAAGAATCCCAATGCTCCACATCCCTGAAATCTCTTCTTTGTTGATTGAAAAACATGCCAAACGCTTGCCTCGCCTCACATAATATTGTAGTAGAACTCTGGATGGGAAACCAACTAACTATGTGTGTATCCAAGTGAGATATTAATGTTGGGGATACTTGCGGTTGGTTGTATGGTTGTGAACAAGGGTTTGGAGTGGAGAACAGGGACCACGATGACTAATCAGCCATTCAACCCCTGCTGATGCCCTGTGTCGGCATTGATCCGGAATGTATAAATTTACGGTTCAAGTGAAGGTTCATCAACGTCACCAACGGTCATTCATATTTGTGCATTAAGAAATATTGTCGGGATATTTCCGTTGCACGGACAATATGATTAAACTTTTTAGGTCAAGATTTGATAGCAATGTGATATAGGAGCACGGCTCGCCTTTCAAAGATTTAGAGTACGTCGCTGGGAACCCAATGTCACATACATTGTCACATACATTGTCACATAGTATACTCGCCTCAAACAGCTGCCACTCCAGCCCCAAACTATTCAGAAATTCTTCGCAACCATGAGTTCGAGAATTTCTGCAGTGGACAAATTCTCCTTGGCTGTTTCCCTCGTGTTTCTAGGTACGCTTTACTCTAATCCTTGAGGGCCATGGAATTACGTTGGACTGCTAACAATCTTCTCAAGCACCTTTGAGAGTACTAACAGGCCTGTTGCGGGCTCTTTGCATCACATTGGTCCGAGGGATTCCACCGAAATTGTACCTCAGATGTGCAGTCATCAGAGTGGTTCTCGGTACTTTCAAACCCCTCGAAATACAATATCTGTCCCCATCAACCAACGAGACGTACAATAGATGGACCCAGCGCAGCCTCGACAGAGCAAAGAACTGTCCCAACGATGAGTTCCGTGGCAGGCTTCAACATGATGTCGAGCCTCTAGAGGATGGAAATTCGTCGCTTCTCTGGATCGGAAATCGAACGAAAGCAAGAAAAGTCGTTCTCTTTTTTCACGGGGGCGGATACGTTTCGCCTTTACTCCCTGGGCACCTCGAGTGGTGCTGGAGAGCCTATGTTAGGGCGGGGATTCAGATGAAGGTCGAAGTTGCTGTGGCTGTCCTTCAGTACACGCTCTGCCCTCATGCGAGGTACCCAGTTCAACTTCGTCAAGCTGTCAGCGGTCTTCAACACATTCTGGCATCTGGATATGATCCAAATGATGTTGTAATCGGTGGAGACTCAGCTGGGGGTAATCTTACGGCCCAACTGCTATGCCATTTAATCGAACCTCATCCAACTGCCAAGACGGTTCATTTGCCGAAGCCACTAGCAGGTGCATTTTTAGTGTCGCCTTGGCTCAGCCGTCATACTACCCATGCCTCATTTTCAGATAATGGTTGGATTGATATGCTTACTGGACCAATTGTCGATATATCTACGCGGGAGCTATTGGGAGACTCGGCCTTAAATGAAGAGGAATTTATGAAAAACGAACTTGCTTTCCCATTAGATATGGAAGAGCATAGATTGAGTGGAATGGCTACCGTTGTAAAAACATTGTATGTCACCGCTGGAAATCACGAGGTCTTTCGAGATCAAGTTGTTGCTTTTGTTCGAGCTGTGAAAAGGTTGAATCCCATGCTTGAACTTCGATTCGACATCCAACCGAATGAGGCGCATGATTTTATTCTTCTCGAAGGCCAAGAGGAAGCAAGCGGAGAATGCATCGATGCCATGATGCGATGGATGATGGATATTATTGTAGAGGACTAGCTACTTGTATCAAAATAATATTCGAGCTACTAGATCCCACTAGCCTCTTGAATTTAGTATCAAATATTACCTGATAACCATCATTTGATCAAGACTAACTCTAGGTCGAGGAAAGAAATGGATAACACTCGGTACAGAGGTCAAAGAATTGCTTATATAGCATTATACTGACAACGATGTGAATATATATGCTAAATTTAGACAGGATAAACGCAGGACTTATTCAATACGCTCTGGATATATCGTACTTTTCCATGCTCAATCCCACGCGGATCGAAAATACTACTAAATCTAGGCTGTAATGAGACAGATTCCAAGACAAGCAAGAGGCAAAAAGGGAAACGTAGATAAGAATATTAGGAATTAGGTCAACATGGCTATCTAAACTAGATCAAGGATTTAGTCATCAACGGCTGGCTACATTGAAGTCAAGTTGCTTCATCAGAGAGAGGGAATAGCTGCTCAAGTTTACTTGACCTTTCCAAGTGACATAAGTAACCAAAGAGAACAGAAGAGCACTGCCAAAGAGAACTAAGCCCTTTAGAAATCTGAACAAACCCGAAAGATTCCCGGATTTTTTAGTGCCCTTCAACAGTTAGTACACACTAAGAACGGCGATTTCTTCACTGACCCTGATATTCCAATCTTTCCATACCGGGAACAGACTGCGATACCAAAAGTGCCCCTGCGAATAAGGATAACTCATAGCATTCCATTTTCGCTCTCGTTTCGAAGAGTCCTCAATGTACCAACTCTGGCAACCAGAGTTCCAGACTGTTTTAGAAAGATCCTCTTGGAGTTGATCAACATAGTGTTCCTCAGCAACCTGCTGAAGTTCAACATATTCACCTTGTCCATCGAGGACAGGCCTGATCACGCGGAGTGCATAGTTGATACTATTTTCGGCGGCCATAATGGCTGAGGTATGGCCAGTTGCTGCGTTGGGACCTGATCTTATTAGTAATGCTGCCACCAATATCATACAAAGCGGCTCAAACACTCACCAAGAAGAATGAAAAAGTTGGGGAAGCCACTCATGACTGATGCATTGTAGGCTTCAGCGCCACCGAATGAGTCCCAGTGATCACTTAGGCTGCCGTTTCTTCCAATGACTTCGATACCACGGAGAAATCTATTGGTAATAAATCCATTGGCCAAAACAATGACATCGGCTTCGACGAGACCATCTTCGGTCCTGACTCCCTCGGGAACGATTTCCAATGCAGGTTTGTTCGTAAGGGTCAGGTTGCTTGAATGTAAACTCTTGAGGTAGCCAGAGTCAAAGATTCTTCTTTTACATCCAACCTCAAAGTCGGGAATCAACATTTCATGATACTTGGCAGGTGCGGTTGATTTCATGTATCTCTCCGCTTGGATCCGGCGAGTTTTGCGGAATTTAGCTCCGGATGGAGTCATCGGAAAGCCTCTTAGTTCGTTTTCTGCGGCTAGAAAGACGATAAAGCGCTGCAGGATCATACTTCCGGGTATGTATGCGAAAACCCGCTTTATTAAATCAGTATAAACTCCATCAATCGCTGGGAGAACCCAGTGTTTTGACCGAATGAATTGCGTAAGATGCTTTGTTTTGTTGACAATAGACGGCACAATCTGGGCCGCTGTACAGCCATTGCCAATAACAATGACCTTCTTGTCCTCGAGCTGCACATCGCTTCTCCATTGAGAAGAGTGAAAGATAGGACCTCGGAATGTTTCACTGCCTGGCACATCGAGTTCCCTTGGTGTAACCAGCTGTCCAGCGGCGGCAAACAGAAACTGACACTCATGGACGAAAACATGGTCTGTCTTGATGTGCCTAATATATAGCCTCCATCGCGACTTTTCCTCGATCCATTCGCATTTCTCTACATTGACGCCAAAAGTCATCTTTGGAGGTAGATCATACTTATCAGCAACGCGCTTCAAATAGAGCCAGAGTTCATCATGAGAAGGCAAAACCCGGCTCCACTCTGCATTTGATTCGAATGAATAGCTGTAGAGTGCACTTGGTACATCACAAGCGCATCCTTTTTGGTCAGCCAAGAGGCTCCATTGTGGGCTCCCTGTTTCTACAACATACCTGGGTATTTGTTTTTCAACCATGTACCACCAAGATCACTATCCCGATCAAAAAACTTGATGTCACTAATACCATACCATCTTTGGAGCGTTGCTCCTAGACCAATGGCAGAGAATCCAGTACCGATGCAAGCAAATTGGCTATAATTGCGTTGATCTTTGTCTGATGTCATTTTATCAAAAAGAGCAATAGAAGGTCTTCAATTGGGTATTGAGGTGAGAATCAGATGTGACGGTCGGGTATTTCAGCTTGAGCTTGTAGGTCGCTTTGTACTTGTGGTTTTGGTCGTGATGATATGAGTTCTCGACGTAAGCCAGCTATCGGGATTGCGGCGTTGCATATACATGCTGCTCGGATGTTGGTGGGCCTTCCTATCGGATCGAAGCCGAACATTAACCGAAGTATTCATTCCCTCTTTCACATGTGTGCAGCCGGGAGACCTATTCCGAAGGTTCAAGAGCAGAGGTTCCGGGACCATGCCGCGTATTCGGAAGAGACCCGACTCAAGTAATCTCCGCACGTTTCTCGGGGTGAAGTGTGCCAATGTGCCTATCAAGAAAAATAGAACCGAGGCCGGAAATATGGATGAACCGGTAGATATAATAATTTTTAGCGCTATGGTTTTGCATAGTGGGTTGACTCTTCGTCGTTCGCGGCTCAGTCCATGTCCCGATTTAGTGAGTAGGCATTGGCTCACGTAGTCGGGCTTTTGTGTGAATTAAACATGAAACTTTGATAAAATTATTTAGATACCTAAGAATTGATTCTAGTAGGGATGCATCATACATGAAGCGGAGTACATAGAGACTGTCTACAAGTCTGGAATTAAGATAGCCTTCCTGTATTTTTATCAATCTTTTGTCTCCCTTTGAAGTCTACACCTAGTTTGTTGGTTCCTTCTCTCGCTCCTCGCCAAATCCACTCGGGCCCTCCTTTCTGTTACGGATTCGTTAGCCTGAGACCTAATTAACTAAAACACATATTCGAGATAGTAAATTACCAGAATGGAAGCGTATCGCATGATTCCGGGCAGGTAAATCGTTTGCCCATATCCACTGTAAAGCGCTTTAACAAGCCTCTGGCTGACTGTCTCTACTTCCATAAGCGGGAAGAAGAAATGGGATTGTTTAGTTTCTCCTTTAAATAGTGGCGTGCGTGTAAAGCTAAGAATTGCTAGTGACAATCTGACCCGAGGTGCTTTGTGCACATGTCTTAACTCCAACTGCAATGCCTATCAAGTATTATATCAGTCCTCCATAGCTAGTAGAAGTTCTTAGGAGTTAGAAAGACGTTTTGTACTTACCTCATGCAGAGATATCAATCCAGACTTTGTTGCAGCGTAGTCCGCTACTTGACTGGGCGGAAGAAGAGCACTCATGGAACTGATGTTGATAATATGACCATGGTTCAGCCGGGCCATATTTGGTAGAAATTCTTTGACCAAGAGGAACGGTGCGATCAGATTAGTACGTATAGTAAGCTCAACATCATTGTAAGAACCATCGCACACTGTAAAGCCGCGGCAAATGCCAGCATTGTTGACCAAAACTGTAGGGTGACCAATGTCCTTTCTAACCTTATCGCAGACTAGCCGAATTTCGGATGAATCACTGAGGTCGCATTGGTAGTATGCAAGAGCAGATCCATTCGATGGAGCCCAGGTTAGTGGCACATAGTCAATGATGACGATTCTCGTGCTTGGATTTTGAGCGTGCAGTTGGCGGGCGAGATCAGCACCAATTCCGCTGCTCCCGCCAGTAATGACAACAATCTCTTTTGACCAGTCCCATTCTGAGCTTGGTGTCCAATTGTTTTGTGACTGCTTGTTGAGAAAGTCGGTAGCGTATAGTAGTGTGCCAAGTGTTGTAACAATGTACATATAAGCTCGGGCACTCTCTAATATTTGACTCCAACCTGAGGGAACTGAGTCATCTGAAAACATCCAGTAAACACTAGAGGCGATTGGAATGGTGACAAAGGGATTGAGAATACTCATTCGGAGAATTTTACCGACAAAGTCGATTGTAAATCCTTCGCGTGGCAGACTCATAGCAGCGATTCTGTGAGAAATTAAGATAGTAGCATAAAGCGATAATAGCAACATATTGCAAGTGTACCGTCGTGCACTGGGGAATAAGCCTTTTATATCGTCAAAGTACAATAAATTCAAGTTGGACCTTCAATGTCGGGATTGTTCCGACAAGACATCGATACCCAAACGAAGAAATTTAGTTTTTTTTCCCTCTTTTTTTCGGGTCACGGAGACATCTTCCGTGTTCTGTGTAAGTTTGAATCACGAGCGCTAGGTAATTCATTCCTTATCAATATTGTGGATTCGGCACCGTGACCAAAGTTATCACATGCGGGTTGTCGACTCATGCAGTTGCAAGATCATGCATTCACTTTCTATTCGAAAACCTCTTTTTAGTCCAGTCATGCATACGATGCGTACGTCTGGATGAATTTTAAGTATCTTAGTTCAATTAGTCCAGGCATCCCAATCTTTTACACCACATTTACTCGATTGTGTAGTTATTCTTACGACTAAGGCACTTTGGCACGGTGGAGTATTTGTATGTATTAATGAAAAAAAAACTTGACTTGATCCATCGACCTCATGAAACGAAATCTACCTACGGCTGCAGCGCCATGTGGAAGCCTATCTACTATGGTTTTAACGGAAACAAACGTGTCTTCCTATTCGTAGCAGACTCCAGAGCGGAGCCTTTTACCCTCTAAGCGACTGTCTCTGTTCCTCAATCCCGGTCGGCTTTCGCAATATCGAGGACTCCAGCCTTCGTAGCTTCCTCGATGACGAGATTTTCGTAGTCTTTACTACGAAATGTGGCCTTTATCGGGAATGGCTCATCTGTGGATTCTTGGTGGAGAATCCTGGAGTTGTATGGACCGTCCTATCCATAAATATTAGTAAATACTCGACATCATACCCAGTTAAAATACTGACCGGAGCAAAGTTAACGCATTGAATAAGTCGTGCAACGTTAATGAAGAGACTTCTCTGCGCGAGACGGTACCCAACACATATACGTCTTCCGCCCCCAAATTGCCATAATCCGTGACTGATGTCCATCTCATGACCATCCATCCACCTATCTGGGTCAAACACGGTCGGGTTTTCGCATTCATACCCCACTGCGACTTCATTAATGACAAACCCTGTCCCGGCAGGAAACCTATAATCTTCGAATTCGAGGTCTTTGGACGCGACATGGTCCGGAGTGAGAATAAATATTGGCCGCCAGCGCAACATTTCTTTCGCTATTGCGCAGATAAATCGAAGATCTTCCATGTCTGACAATATCGGAAGACGCATGTCTTTGCCTGTACCGCAAACCTCATCTATTTGAGCCCTGGCTTTGGAAAATGGCTCCGGGTATTCCAACATTGCCATCACCATGATGTTCAGCGCCTCTCGGGTAGTGTCACTTCCAGCTTCGATCAATTGCATCGCAACATACATGCAATCTTGATCGTCGTCTTTATATTTGGTGTCTGGATGCAGGAGTACATCCCGCGCAAACGATGGAGGTGCAACACCATCCTCAACTTGTTTCCTAATCGGCTCCCACCAAGAGTTATAGACATTATAGTTCCATTCTCCGAGTGCCTCCCAATATGGGCGCCACGGTTGCATGAATTTAGGTAGCTTGGCGAGATCAGGGAACCAGTCAATCATACTTGCTCCAATGCTTCCAACGAAAAACGTAACACAGTTTTGTAAGTCAGAAAGCTCGTCTGTTGACTTCATAATGCGCTCGCCCAGGGCGATTCTGTGAATGACCGAGTTTGCATATCGGTAATGGTGTTTATACCAAAGGTGCGGTTTAAAAAGATACTCAGCCATCATTTGAGTACTTTCAAGCTCTTGCCACTCGCCGTATTCCTTCAAAGCGCTACCGCTGAGAAGAGAATGCATTACTCGACGTCTCTCCATCCACGTTTCTTGGGGCAGAATCAAAGATCGAGCATCACGGCTGACGATGCCACTGGATATTGGCATTGGGGAACGTGTATTTGTGAAGCTTCCTCTTTTCGCAATGATCTCTGACACAACACGATGGCTGTTGAGAAACACCCAAGTCTTAGAACCAAGATGAACGGTGGTCATCTCGCCATATTTGGCTAGTTCCAGAAGCTACGACAGTATCAGTTAGTGAGGTATCGCATTTGGGAATGTAGCGACTTACCATTTTGTGGTCTGGGTCGTGTCGTAAGTTATTCAAATTCAACAACGATCCAAATATGGGATAGCCTTTTGGACCAGGCGGCAAGATGGGCGCTCGGCCATCTGCTAGCTTTCGTTTGCCTGCTGGCTTGAAGTGAAGTGTTGCAACTGCAAAGATTATAACGCCAGAGCATATCAACAAAATAACGAGAGACATGATCAGATTTTGTTGAAAGAAAATGAACACCGTTTCTTTGAATCTAGAAGCCATTTTCTTCGATATGTTTCAGAAAAAAGGAAATGGATAAAACCCAAGAAGGAAAAATCTCACACACGAGTAAAATGAAATGAGGCTTTAAGATGCTTTATTTTTCGAATGATCCAAGAAATTTCAGGCTTCTCAATACATTGAAGATATAGGATTATATAAAGTGGTGCATTGATTTTGGTCAACTTAAAGCGCGTTTCTGGCATCGGACATTTGAGTGGCATCGGAATGTTTCCGACAAACCACGATGGAGAACAAATGATGATACTACTTCAATAATATTGACTCTTCATTTACCACTACATGATCGAATTCACCAAAAGCCACCACAAGCTGCAGAATTAACCTATTGCATTCCCTGATTCAGTACCGGTGGCCATGTAACATCAAAAATTGAAGAATAGATCTCATGGGTGCTCCATATCATTCAATTCCAGACATAGCTGCCCGCCTGCAATATAGGGGTTCATCCGGCGGCTGTTTCTTTGATGCCGGGCAGATTCGGAACTGATCCGATCCTTACAAGTCCAACATCTGGCCTATCAAGTGCATCGGGCAGAGCAGCCTGTTATGATTCAAAAATTTCAGGCAATCATCTGGAGTGTAAGCAAAATATCATTTTGAATTGGTTTTGATAAATCATTCTTTTCAGAGGCCTTGGTGACTCTGAAAGCCTATGCCGTGAAGCCTGAGATAACGATGCGATAAATCCAAGATGAATCGAGACCAAAGCAAATGTTGCAGAGCTTACGATTCCTAAGTCACCAGCGTATATAGGCAACCTGGCGAAAGATGTGTATGCGTATTCCATGATGGACCAAACCAAGCGAAATTTAAACTTCGTGGAAATTGTATCTAATCTCTAAACAGACATTCAAATTTTCCAATTATATGCGATCATCCCCCAAATATTCATGCACCAATCGAGCAGTTTCCTTCTTACCACCTTTAGTAACCAGTACGCGATGGCAATATCTCCTCTCTCCATCTACTGTTTGAAACCCCCACACCTGCGTAGCTTGCCAACCATTTGCCTCATTTTGCGCAGAACTCATTATAAGTGTTCTTCCATCTCCTTCAATCAACCAATCAGAGGCAAGAAATTTGTCCTCAATCTCATCCAGACTCACCCATCTGGTTTGAATTTTCAGATTGCCGAAAAGCCAATCCGAATGATCACGGACTACGTTGTCTAGACAACGTTTCTCAAAGCTGCCGCTCAAACCAGAAGCTGTCTGAGTAACATCTATATGAACAACTTCATTGGTTTCTTTGCTAGGTGGCGATGGTGGTGCCGCGAACTGCGACAGTTCAATCTGAACTGTGGCGACGCTAATGGCCTTGCGCATAAGATACCCTATTCCCTGAAGTGATAGCAAGGGCTGAATGCTATCGGAAAGTTCTTTGTTCTAATGTGATAGACGGGTTAGAGTAGTGGACAGGACAGCAAGAGTCGTATATCACTCACCACTTTCCATTTTCCGCTAAGATTTCGAGTGGTCTTTTCCAATGGAGCAGCCATTATTTTCGTAATCGTTTTCTTTTTGCGGAGCGTGATTTCTTTCTCGACACAGGGGAAGCAAATCAATGGCAATATATAGACCGATCTATGCTCAGAATATCGATGTATCAAGCAAGTTGTTAACCTTGAACTTAGTATCGAGGTCTGAAGTAGCATATTTATAATTGTTTTTGAGGGTATGTCCTAGAGTTTCTACCCCTTGATCGATGGTCTAGAGGGACTTCGGATCGGATTCAAACCGGGCAACTCATGAGCTCCGATGTTTCGGACCATGCCGAGAACAAGGATATCCTAGTTGAGTGTCACGAAATTAGAGTAAAACGCGCCGACATAGATGCTGTGTAAGTCGTATAAATTCAGACCAGAATGCGATGGAGCAAAAGGCTCAGTACATACATGATGCCGAAGTTAATAAATTATCCAATTGAACGTTTCTACTCCCTTCTTAGTATGCTGTTCGAAGATGCATGCGCAGCACGAAGGGTACAGAGTGCCGAGCCATCCTTAAAATAAAAAATCATTATGTTATTCCTTGGGTCGGTGGATTTATGGCGTCTTTCGAAGGGTATTGATAATATACACGCGGGGTTGGGCACTGCGCAGAATCAGGCATCACCAAAGAAACACATCACAAACCGCAGAGACTAATTCTAATGTACGAGTAATAGTAATATTTTCATCAAGATTTGAATTAAGATCCCAAGCTCCATTAGTGACGGCCTCGTCCTAGGTTCTATGTTCAAAAATAATGTCAAATTTGCAAAGGAACACACACAGTATAAGTAAATTTTAGATACCCAGTCGAAATCCTAACTATGCGATGCATACTACTCGTAGCTATGGCCTTGGGTGTGTTTGTTCAACAACTTCAAAGAATTCTGTCTCAATGTCTCGGGTTTGATAAGAGAACCTCTTGAGTTTGTGGTGACAAATGTCGAATATGCTAAAACTATAGCGTCGATACCGTATTGGGGTACATAGGGGAAGTCGGACCCAAATAGTATATGGTCAGACTGAGCAAAGTCTAAGAGTCCATCAAGCTGAGCAGTACTTGTGCTCAGAGCAATGTCATAGTAGAAGCGAGCGAAGTCCCTCTTAGCTTGTAGGAGATTGACTTTTGCTAAAGCTGCGATGGACGCTATACCCAAAGAATTGATAGCGCGACTACCCAAAAAAGGGATCGTGCCACCGGCGTGAGAGAGGATAATGTCAATATCGGGACAGGCTTTCATCGTTCCAGTCATGACAAGATCAGTTGCAGCACGAGTTGTGGCAAGAGGGTAATCGATGACTGGCTGTGGGATTGCGGGGCCGATAAGATGAGGCTCAACATCGAGGACAGAGGGGTGCAAAAACACCAGCGCTTTGTAGGACTGGAGCTTTGCCCAAATTGGCACAAATTCAGGATTCCCAAGCAACTTCCCCCCGTAGCTGGTAAAGATTGTGACCCCGATGCAAAGTTTCTGTTCTTTGTACAAGAAGTCAATCTCCTGGAGGGTGCCATTCACATCTTGGAAATCGGGAAGCACTCCGAAAAAGCCAATTCGTCCCGAGTAGCTTGAGTTTGTAGAATAGGAACCCAAGTTTTTGTTCAGGGTACGAGCCAGCGTTCTGCCAGCCTCTCCAGTCCCTGCAATTGGAGCCCCAGGAGACGATACTGAGAGAATGCCTGCTGCAAGTTAGTTTCAGCTCGGGTATAAAGTGTTTACGACCCACCAATTGAAGTGCCTATAGAATCCATAGCTTTAACAGCATCTGCAAGCGTCCATGAGGGAGTAGGATATCCAGAAGGATCTCCTCCTGCAGCTCCCAAGGCATCAATATATGCCGGTGGCAGTGCATGAAAGTGGGTATCAATCCGGCTGCCGAACGCTCTTGGCGCAAATAGCGCAAAGGCATGAAGCATCCAACCAGTCGGGTTCATGGTAAAAATCAAAAAAGGGACAATCGCAAGTGCAATCATAAATAAAGAGCGAATACTGAACATGCTCCCAATTGACCGTCGCGACCATCTGATGCACGTTTTATATTCAACCGCAAGTCCTTCGCTTATAACAGAGATCACAGAATGCAATTTAATTTAACCGCACTCGATATATTTTAGCAAGGGCTGCTCTTGTGTTCAAGCCCATGCTCCCCAGTGGGTTTCTGTTCCGAACCTCACAGGGGTCGGCTTGTATCCGTCTCTGCCGCAGTCATCGGGTCTATCCCGACCCTAGTTTTTTAGCCTATCTCATTTATCTAAGGGAAGATCTCTCGGGTAGGACATCATTGGCAGTAGTTAGTTCTAATGCAAGTACAAAGATATATCCGACTTTATGAGATTTATGAAGATTTAGGGACTGCTAAGGGTCCTTAACGAATAAAGTAGGTAAAATAAATCCAAGTTAAAAATAGTTTTACAAGATCAATAAAATAAATACCGGATATTTCTATGTAACCATCTAACTTGGGCATTTATGTGATTTTCTCTAACTTTGTGTAGAATCTTTTCACCTTGGGATGCACGGTGACCTTGGACGGGTCAAAATTCATGACTTGTAACCCATTCATGGTCGTAGCACGCGAAAGTGCAACATATGCTTGGCCCATCTCAAACACGCGATTGAGATCTACCTTCACGCGCTCTAGTGTTTGACCCTGTGCTTTGTGGATACTGAGCGCCCATGCAAGAATCAGTGGGACTTGCACACGGCTTGCCAGTTTCTCAGCAATCCAGCAACCATCAATATCCGGATCTGGCACCCAACGTTCAACAGCCCACTCCGCAGGTTTGCACAACTCAATACGAGTACCGCCGTTCTTCAGATAAAAACGAACTACAGGGTACAAAGGCATGGTCGTTTCTGAGTCGTCACCTAGGCTGCAGGATGTTACACTCTTGGGATACACTTTATCATCTTCATCATCCCACCGATGGCGTAAGAATGTATGGCTATTGGCAAACCCAACAATCGTACCTTGGGATCCATTTACCAAGGTCTCGCCAATATTTTTGATGAGCATGACTTGGGCGCCTTTTTTAAATTTGAGGACTTCAGGTGCAATACAGTCATTCAATAGCCTCTTTCTGGCATCGGGATCCTTGATTATTCCATCCTCATCATAGGCTTTGTATCTTTTGACCCCGCCTGGGAGCCGATGCAGTCGCTCTTCATTTGCCTGGTCGGCTTCACGGCGAAGGGGGAAGAGCTCCGTACTTCCGGTGATTCCCAAGGTGCTTGCTTCTAGAGGCCTATCCAACTTTTTGAATGTGTTTATAGTGTCCCGAGAGACAACGCCTTTTCGAATCTGGTTAAGCATAGCGCTAAATACGGGGTCCTTTTGCCTGTAAATTGTGGTCAAGTTTATCATATTCTTTATCGCGGACTTCCAAGCTTTGGCCTCGAAACAGAACCTTTGCGAGCCATCATCTTTTCCCTGTAATACCGGTGGAAGTTGAAAAAAGTCGCCAGTGATGACGAGTTGTATTCCTCCGAATGGCAGATTGACTCCGCGAACTTCGCGTGCAATCTTATCGAGTTTGTTAAATAAGGTGGAATCAATCATGGATATTTCATCAATGATAAGAACTTTGACCTTCATCCAACGTTCATATCTCGGCTCGTCTTCCAAAATATCGCCGATCAGCTTTTCAGTTGGTGCCTTTCCAAGGCCGATTCCAGCAAACCGGTGGAGAGTTTTGCCACTAATATTATAAGCTGCAAGACCGGTGGATGCGGTGACGGCAACAGAGTCACGATCAAAATATGTTTCTTGCAGCCCTTTCACTATCTTACCCAAAAGTACCGATTTACCCGTACCTGCTGGACCTGTGAAAAATACACTTTTTCTTTGATTCAGCACCAGATCAAGTATAGTCTGTTGTTCCTCGCTCATCTCATTCTCTGGATGTGAGACCTCCTCTCGGAATGTATGAGCTTTAGGCTCGATGTTTTTAGTTGATTCAATATGCACCGGGTCAGATTTCTGCTTTCGTTTGCTGGACTTTTTCATCAATTCGCACGTGGCCGAGAAGTACATGAATGAAGTGCCAAGCTGCTTGTTTGATGATTGGTTGGCCAGCCACAAACATGGCATCGCAAATTGTCGAAACGTATGGCCTGGTAGTAAATAGCTATTAGAGAGAATTCTGGTGCATTTTCTCGGTAGGAGATTGCATTTGGCCGCTTTTTATTTCGTATTAGAGCCGAAACTTACGTGCATGGGTCCGCTCAAGGCCTTGCTTTGCCCATCTTGTCAACATTTTAATATGTGTCAAAGAATGCACCATTGTACTCCCTAAAAAAGTTCCGTGAGACGAGCATCTTGACAGCTAGAAAATGAGGGGTAAGTATGGCGACACGTGACGCAACGTGGCTCCTCTAAATGTATGTGAATTTTGTCCAAACCAACGGACCAGTGAGATGGGCTTCGCCTTCTTGTGTTGGCCTGTTTTTAGACCCAATTTATAACAGCCTACAGCTGTCGCTACGATTAAAGACAATAGATAGTACAAACTACGGATATGGGTAATTTAAAGTAACAAATGCAAGTTTCGTTCATAGTTGTATTTGCATCTTCTGCATGCCAAATATCCTCGGGATATTTAGCCAGCCCCTAAGAACACGGCGTATAAGGTACTCTCCACCCGCTGCATTCACTTGGGCCCCACAACTCAAAAGCAATTGACCATCTCCACACCCCTTTACCGCTGCAGCCTGAAGCGCGTTGCCATATCGCCCACCCTGTGCATTAGCCTCGGTGACCTTATCAAGAAGGATGCGAACTAAGTCTTCCACTTCTGCATGTGCAGCTGCTTGGAGTGCGTTTCCAAACTCGCCGCCTTGGGTATTCACGTCTACCCCTACATCCACTAATATCAGAGCGACCCATTCGTGTCCACCGTTAATTGATGCCTGGCGCCGTGCCAAAATGACCGCCATGGGCATTGATGTCGGCACTCATGTCAATCAGTCTCTGAACACTCTCTTCGGAGCCTCGATGGGCAGCAGCTTAAAGAGATGTCTTAAAATACCCGCCCTTTGTATATACGTTAGCGCCCGCATCAAGCAACATTTTAAAAATGGCATGTTTGCGCCGTTGGTGCACCATTGCTAGCGGAGAAACCTAGGATTCTATGTCTCGGTTCATTGAGTGGTCAGTGAGAGCCGCCGATCTAAATTTTACGTGTCGCTCTAGGGTAAGTCATGACAAACATCATGTTTGAAGCCATCTTGAACTAAAACATGCCAGAATACCTCTTAATCTACATAATGAAATAGGGTGGGATTCTACACGATGTAAGGCACCCACTAATCCCATAGAGGATTGGGGAGCTAGTTGTTAATCGCAACTGCGGGTGGGTTATGACAGAACAGGCAGCCAGACAGAGCACAGTCAATCAATATTTCTGTAGTCACTTGGGTTGAAAAAATATTATACATATGATCAAGACTGTCAGATCAAACAATTCCTAAAGTAAAGACCTCAAATAAGGCCAGAAGCATTATATTGAAGAAGCATATTTGATGTTGAGCCCTTCGGCTCTTTATCACTTAGACCGCGTTGCAGCGGACTAACTAATCTTTCGGCTAACCTTCTCAAGTCAAGGGTTCGATCCCCGACGTAGTACATCACGCCTTCGCTCGTCAAATTAAACCTATGAAAATATAGATGATTGCGAAGAGTGGCTTCTGTGATTGACTCGGATGCGGTCGCGGGAACCTGATGGGACAAACCCATCCTGCAGGATCAATGGAAGTCGGTACAGGGCTTTGGTTACCCCTGAATTTAGCATGGTGGGTCTCACATTAGGGAGCTCGCACGTCAATAGTGAAGATATGACCCACATAAAAAATTTATCACGATTTTAAATTGAGTTGAGGGTGGAACAAGAAAGAAGCCTTGGAGAATTTCGCGCTTGATGTGCGTGGTTCTCGAAACTTGAGGCGCAAAAGGGCACGTTAATGTCACACATGGCAGTTTAATAGGGCATTTTCCCAGTCCCCTCGTATGCCGTGATTTATTTTTTTTATCGCCAAGCCATTGTGTGTTAAGTGTGTGGCGTAGCCCGGTCAGCGCCGGACAGACTAGCAGCGTCCACGCTTTCAAGGGATGAGGCTACCCAACACTATGGAACGCTCGTAATCAATCGAGGATTCCTCCCACGTTGTTCTACAAAAGCCCTCCCTCGACTGTAGGGACACGTGGATGAGATTTCCACTGTTCTATCCATATTCTATTAGCTTCCTGTCAACTTCTATGATGAGGCTGTTAATCTCAATTGTTGCTGTTCTCTCTCATGCTTGCATTGGTAATGCGAGAGCCCACGCCCCTTGCGTGCTCAAGCAACCACGGCCTCTTTCATCAACAATAGAAACTACACCGAGCAACACATTGCCCTCTTCAATTTCATTGATCGACAACATTTCATTCGCCACTTCATTGATGTCGTTTCCCTCTACGACTTCATCCTCCCTTGAATCGACTTTGGCAACAACCCCCTTAATAGGGCCCTTTACAACGTCGTCTTCCACAACATCCTCTGCAACCTCAACCTCATCTACAACCACATCTACAACCCCGTCTACAACCTCGTCTACAACATTCTCTGCAACATTAACAGCGTCTTCCGCAACATCTACTCCGACATTCTCCACTACGCTCTCCATATCATCATCATCATCATCATCGTCATCACCGTCACCATCCTCTTCAACAACATCACTTTCTGCCACGTCCTCATTTGCACCATCATCGTCTACTACAATAGAATCATCAAGTACCAGCTCTCTTGTACCAGGCCCATCCATCACTAACCCTGGCTTTGAAGATGATCTAGCTAGTTGGGACTATGATGGAGATGGTGGTTTAAGTGTGGTTATCTCTACCACTAACCCACACTCAGGATCCAAGTCGGGCTGTATGGTCAAAACATACAACCAGGACGAGCAGTCAACCAATCAGATCATACAACTTCTCCCAGGTTCATTCATGATGCCTGATGTGTGGTACACGTTTTCAGCATTTGCGCGCTTTGATACTGCTAAACAGTCGACGGGTGATAGCGCTGGAGATTTCGGGACTAATCAGATTGAAATCATTTGTGAATCGATCCACAGTCTGGTCTCGACGGAACTAGTTACAACAGTCGAGGGCACTCGAACGCCACTTAATACTTGGTGGCCAATACAATCTCGGTTTAAATTTACACAGGCGCAGCTAGAAGATTCTCCGGCGGTTTGGTTGAGAGCCGATCCAACGGGCTTTGGCACGTATTGCTTTGATGATGTCAGTATGGAATTGAGTGACACAAATACACCTTGATAAAGAAAAGCTCTGCATAATTTAGTGCGCAAATTGGACGCCGAAAAACTTCTTTCAACCACGATGGGAATTCTGCCTGGGGCACTTCTTCACCAGGTTAGGTGCGCGATTATTGTGATTATTTTGATTGGGAAAATTTAAACATCACTGTACCCCTTGAACGTAGTTCATAAACCATGTTCGAAATGTTTATTTTGTTGCATCGCGGTGATCTCGTAGGAGATAGGTGGTGAGCTGGAGACCTCGGAGGAAACTATAGTTCAGAAAGTTACAACAGCCAGGGAGACTGCATACATGGGTGTGAAGCTCCTTTTAACCATGCCCTCACCTAACCACGTGTTGCGCGTCATATCTATCCCAGAATTAGCATAGTGGCACAAATGCCTCTTGTGTGAATATATTTCGGGGCTCAAATACGGAGAATGTTTGATGGCGAATTATTTTTTATTACTCGCAAAAGTCAATTGGCCACCAAAACTCAATATGGGAAACTTTGAACCCCGCGGATGATTAAAAAACATGCCAAACACTGATGGAATTGAAATGGGAAAACGCCGTGGATGCAAAAAGGTGAAGCGGACTACTTCAATTGCCTTGAAAAAAAATACAAGTTGATTGTGCATGTCTGATGATTCTTTACTTTATTTACTCGTGGTGCATGGGGAAGGCGAGGATATTTGTGTGCTGTACGGTGTATGGATCTGCTCCGAGTCAACTTCTTAACAGCCTTTGTGAAAAGTGGGACATGCCGCAACTTTCAGACGGAACATCCGAGATGGCCATTGCCAATCACGTCGAGTGCGTAAATCTTAAATTGTGAAACTAATCCTGCTGCATACTGAAGGAGAATTACGACCCTGAAGATCCATTTCAAGGCGCGTCGTCACGGCCGCTAATGCGGGAGAACCGATGCGCCAAGGGCGGAGCTACTCCTCTTGCGGCACTCAAGACGAGCTTCAAAAACCATGCGGGATGAATGCTCCAGATCTATGGTATGAAACATCGGTCTTGTTGGAGCTATAATATATAAAACTCGAGCGATCCCGTGGCCTTAGTCGCGCAGTCTACACATATTTATGTTGGAATTTTGTCCCAGTTTGACCCTCCCGCCTTACCCATGATCGAAGGCAAGTATGGTGAGCCGCCGCACATGTGTTGCAATATCGCAAGTCGTCTTATACACGCCTGTTCTTCCCGTCGCAATCTACGTTGCTCTCCACACCTGGAGATATAGCCCTCGCTTCCTATGGTGCACGCTCATTTTATTTTCGCTGCGTAAGTGTCTGATTGGTACTTCGACAAGGTGGTTACTCACGCGACGGCTGAAGTGCGTCTCGCAGGTGGTATTTTGACCATTCTCCAAGAGTTTAAGCCGGCGAATAACAATCTCGTCATTGCTACTACTGTTCTATTAAATATCGGCCTCACTCCTTTACTAGTATGCACAGTAGGCCTTATTAGAATTATGTAAGTAAAATATTTTCCATGCATGATCAAATATCAATTGGTTTTTGCAGTTTGAAGGCAAGCCAAGAAAGGAACCGACGAGCCCATGCCTTCCTCAAGATCGCTCCGATGCTTTTTCCAATCGCGACATCGCTTTTCATAACTAGCGGAGTTGCAAGCAGCTTTGCGGGACAAACAGCGACATCAAACTCTCTGGCTCGAGCTGGCAGCCTTGTGATAGCTCCCGTAGTCGCATTGTTATCGGCAGAATTGGTTCACCTACACACCCGGGGAGAGTGGATCGCTCCTCGCTGGTTCATAGTAAGTGTATCTATTTCAGCTCTATACGAGTACAACTGACCCAGTTTGGCAGTACGTGGACCTCACCCTGATGAGCATACTTTCACTCATCATGCGTTCTGCTTATGCGCTACTTGATGAATTCATTGCCAGCAACTCGACGGTCAAATGGAGTCCAGTTTTGGGCCATGCAGGCGCTTATGCTCTCATGTGCTTGTTCACGGAGTATATTTCGGTTCTCATTTATCTTCACCTTGGTTTCCGCTACATGCACGACTACGTAGCGACAGATTTGAATGAGAATCAAACTGAGAAAGAAAATAGCGATGCAAAGTATAAGCAACAAAAGGAAATAAGTCTTTCAAATGAAGAAAAATATGGTGATAGAAATGATTTTGCTCAAAGTATTGAGGGTCCCGTGAGTTTTCCGCCACGTTGCTATATAGTGGATAAATGATGGAAGAAAATGTTTTTAGCTTGCGCTATGCTATCAAAGGAAAAGTCTGAACGATATAAAAATGTCAATTATATTCACATTGAAGCTTTTGATCGAAGTATGTCGCGCAGCACAAAACTGTAGCCAACCATTGTCTAAGTTGTTCTTTATGAGTTCATCAACACACGTGGGTGATTCAGAATTTGAATTGCCACCCCGGCTTAAAACGAAAGTCTTAGTTTATGGCTTGCAGAGAGCCTTTCATGATGCCGAACGAAAAGATTGCTCATTCATTCATTCCCACAACATAAATTTGGATTTTTGTTGAGTGACGAGCGAGAGGAATCAGATTTGCAACCCACAACCTCGTCCGCCAAGGCAACTAATCCAATGTGCCGTTTTTAGTGCGGTTGCCTTGCCACGTCAGCATCAGGAAATTAATTCGCGCAAGGGCCATACCAATAGCCAGGTCATGACTGTTGAACGTACTTTCTTCCTTGACTTGACCCAGTCAAGAACTAAGTGAGTGTCATCAAATTGACAATACGTTTGTCTTCCGCGAAATATTGCACGCCACCGCAATTCTTTCCGTTCCACAAGTTGGATACCTCTAAAGTTAGAGCAACAAAGAAATATACGAAATTTATCAGGAAATCATGGCTACCACTGTCGAAATGCCCACCGGGAAATGGGTTGCCGAGCACTATGTATCATACCAATCGTCGGACGAGCCATTGCCAGATGAGGAGAACTATACAATTAGTAGCGGAGTAGACATTAAATTGTCATTCTACCCAAACGAGAATCTCTTGCGCACGAAGAATATCTGGCTCGTGCAGTTCAAGAACCCCATTATGAAGGATGGTGAATTCACGCAGAAGGGTTGGGCCCTAGATCGTGGGAAAGTCAACCTGCTCCCGTATTTTGGATGGGAGACTAGGGATAAACCAATGACAATCACTGGTGCCGCAAGAAATGTTCAATCAAAGCTCCTTGGAAAGGAAATGGCAAGACGAGGGAGGGTATTTAATTCTGACGATTCTATCAAGCCAAATCTTGCAAAGCCCGCATATATCATTGACACAGTCAGAGAACCCTGCCGTGGGCTAGTAAAAGGTGGAGGCAGGATCAATGCCACCTTTACGACGTATGCTTACGACGAGGACAACGATCGATGGCTTGGGGGTGTCTCGTGGGGCTACTCTGCTATGGTCGGGGATGATGGTTGTCCTAAGGTGACTCAACATCCATTGCGTTCACGCAGCATCGGTGCACTAAGGTCCGAAGAATCTGAGACTTGCGCTGTTTGGATGAACAAGGCTCCCTCTGGCCGTATCCCTGTTTCTAGCACGACCGAGGTGGCCTCTGAAGTCGTTTCAGGCGCGGATCAAGAATTTGAGCAACAAAGACAATGGCGGCCGTATCATGGTAGTCAATAGAAAAAGAAAGGCTGGGGGGTAGTATAAAGAAGATGAAGGTGGAAACAGCATGAACACGATCTACAAAGCGTTTATCTATATAGCCATTTGAGACTGCCGGTGGTCCTTCCACCACATTGTTAGACGGCGGATAACTTATTTGAGAGATGGTTGGGGATGCTCTCTCACAGCAAGAACAACCAAAAAGACACCTCTGAATGGGGTCTACATTTGAGTTTTTTGGACAAACGCTTTTTCTCGCGGAGCCAAAGTCTCAACTACCGCCCAATATACAAGATGGAAATTTTAGCTCAAGGCTTGCAAAGACTTTTACATCGCACTGAAGTAAATTATTTGATATCTACTAATACAAAATCTTATATTCAATTTGAATTCTTGTTCCACAACATTCCGTCATATTTTATTTCCTGTAACCCCTAGTGACGGCTACTTTCTTCTTCCTAATGAATACGCTGGTTTTCTTGCGCTTCAATGCCTTCTTGCGTTCTTTAATTCCTGATCTGACTGCTCCCCGGTCTGTCTCCGACTCTGCTTTCGAATCCGAGTCTTCATCGGAATAAGAGTCAGGAAAGAGTGCGATGTGCAAAATATACTGTCTGCTTGGGGTTTCTCGTGCTCCTGTGTCCACAACTTCAAGAGGCGCAACAGATATGACCTCAAGCTTTATTTCCACTCTGCTGTCTTTCTCTGTAGAGGGCCCTATAAAACTCTCCTTTAAAAGGTCCAATCCCTGTGAGCACTCTTTTGCCACTGTAAATCTAGCTCCGTGGTTGCAAAGCGAAGGGGCCTCAAAGTTAGGATGAGTAGGGATGGTGGCAAGGCTACCGTCGGGGTTCTCCGTGGTGAAGTCGTAAATAAAAAGAAAGTCGGTCGCTTTTCCATCGTCAATTTGTAGTCCTAATACATATCCAGTATCGTTCCAAATTCTATTTCTGGGAGGCAAGGTTGAATTCTTTGTGCACAAAACTTTTCCTAGCATCAAATAAGTCAGGTTTCAAACCAGAGCTATGGGATATTACTTACCTAACTGCGTAACAACTTTGTGATTCGTAACGCCCGCAGTGTCGATATATTCCAGCCCGACCATGTCCCTTAAATTGATCGAAAAGATTTCATGCTTATCAGCGGCGAGTTTATCGTATTCCTGAGCATGTAAAGCTTGTGGGTCGACACAAAGAGCAACTTCGAAGTCGCCATGAGCACCTAATGGGATCATGTCGGCTGCATTACCCCGGGCCGAATTTTGAATGTTTTTGTTGAAGGCTTTCCAGGCAGCATTGTAGGTGCCCCAGTCAGCGTCAAAGATTGAACTCTTGAGGCTTTCAACAAGGGCTGGCAAAGACATAGGAGGGCCATAGAAATTTTTCCACTTTTCTTTCTGGATCTCAGCTGACCACTTTTTGAATAGGTCTGGCGATCCCAACCTGTCCCGAACATACTGGTCCCATTCGCATTGTTCTTCGACGCCATTGATAGATTTGGCTTCGTATTCTTCCATGAGATCGCAAATAACTTCATCGATTATCTTGTTATATTCTTGCTGAGAGGTGGTATCGGGTTTCTTCTGGCGATTGGTGATTGAAGACAGTTTTTTAGTAAGCCGATCAGGTAACAACTTTCGCATCAGCATCTTGAACGGAGAGATGCTAGAGCCGGGCATAGAAGTAATGGCTGAACGCGATAGAGATGCGCTCATCTTGAATATTGATGATAGACCTGTATTGGATGATATTTAAATAGAAGTTGGAGAAGAAGCGTGGTGCGTGTTGTCATCTGGGGATGGCTTGCATTTGCTTGTCAGGGCGCAGGGCGTTCGAGGCAAGCTGACTGCATTATATTACTCGGGACTACTACTCTCCCGTTTCCATACACAGCCTATGGTCGAACATTTTTTGCATTAATGTAAAAGAATACACAGTGATTCACTGAAAGAACAAACATGGCCAGTAAGCTTTTCCGGAAAAGGGGATTTCATGCACTCTACTTCCGAAGTATTGGCAAGTCGGGTTAGTTTCAAAGAGATTTGTAAGGATAAATATTGGCTTGTAAAAATCGCTATTCCTAATTAGTAAAGTCTGAAGCACGTATTTGAAAATTTGTGATTCGACTTGGGATATCTTCAACAACTGTACGGGCTTGTGCATCACAAATTCGCCGGTGGGTCCGACTCGCGACAGTGGATCAGAGCAGTCTTGTACTGAGCCCCGTGTGACCCCAAGACAACCAGTGTTTTTTGTAGGCCATTCGAACAAAGAGTCATATTCACTTAGGCGCGAAGTGCACCCAACCCTGCCTGGCCTTTGCCCGTGTTTCGGCTGTTTGTGGAGAAGGGCCCGAGTGGGCGATAGTCCTTGACACCCCCAATAAATATTCCAAAAAGACAAAGAAAAAGACATTAGCTCGATTAGGCTAGTAACTACATTTCAGTCACCTTTCAGGTGGAAGGCGAGAACAACCGAACAATTAATTAACGGGACGACGACGTTATCATTGGGTCGGCATGATTGATCTTAACAGGATTAAGATAGGTGTCGACATCGGACACGGAACCATATTGACCAGATCTACCAGCACAACGAGTGAGAATCGCATTATTGTTGAACAAGTGATTGGTCTCGTCCCTTGACAATTAGTTGGTGATTATATGCTTTACGTACGGTGGAAAGATAACGAGAAACTGCGCTAATACTGATTGCAGACATAGCGAAACCACAGGACCAACTCTTGGCAAAGAGCAGGTGCGAACGGTCATTCACGAGACACTTGAATCTACTTCGCGCACATATCTCGTGCAGTTTGAGTGAGCTTCCAAACCATGAATAGAAGCAGAAAGAACTAACTCTCAAGGACAGATACCAATCGTCAAGATTGCGTGAACAACCTTGTGCAAGCTACAGAGGTTTGTATCCGTCAGAGATATCCTCCACGAGTACTGCCAGAACGCACGCGACAAAGAAAACTGTTCAGTTGGGGCGACGAAGCTAACCACTAAAATAAAAGAGCCCTGTTTAGGTCCTATCTCTACTGCTACCAATGATCATATTGTGATCCCGGCGCTTCACCTCACCTGTCCTTACTATTGAGCCCTTCGTCACCACCTATAGCGCCTCGTGAGACGATCCTGAGACCGGCCAACTCTAGACCAATACCAATCGACAGACGCCGGCTGCCTTCTTTTTAAACATCACCGGTTGACTATACACCACAGAGGGGCGGGGCTTGCGTTTAAAAGGTGTGGAGGGTAAACTAGTCGATTATATCGGTGCGATGTACCAAGGCCACCGTATCTGTATCGATGATGGGTTGTATCTTGGCACAAGAACCGAAAAGTTACAATTTCCCTTTTCTGAAAGAATCCTATATCGTGTTGTCCGTGTCCCTCTGTAGCATCTGATAGTAGAGACCATCACACATCTTCGGCCACCCAAGTGTACATCTCCTAGAAAGGTTCAAACAGCATCTAAAGAAGAGTGGGTGGCAGTCAAATAACAGAGATGAATCATTCTTCTGAGGCACTAAAGATAACATATTCACTCGTTTGATCCCAATAGTATCAGATGCGGTGTTCCCTCCATGTCATGTCAACAACTACGGCAAAAGCAAACCCATACTGCCCAAACAATCGTTGTAATAATGCCTTATCTCCAGTTTGCCATTCTAGTTCCTAATCCGACTCCCAGTCCGACATTGAAACAGGGAAAAGTCCAACATATGACACTCCATCTTTGTCTTCGTATTCCACGACGCCCGACTCGACAACTTCAGGAGGAGCCTCGGACATGACTTTCAAATTTATTTCCACCCGCTGGCCATCTTTAAAGCCATTGTCCATCCCCTCCTTTAAAAGCTTGATACCCTGTGAACTGTCTTTTGCAATAGTGAATCTGTTGCCGCGGTTGCAGAGCGAAGGTGCCAAGAAGTTTGCATCGGTGGGGATGGTCATGGGACGATCACAAGAATCGGTGGTGGTCAGGTTGTAAACGAACAAAGGGTCACCGGACTTCCCATCATCGCCGATTTGTACCACCAGTACATATTCAGTATCAACCCACCTTCTATCCTCGAGGGGCTTGGACAATTCTGCTGAAGATACCACGTGGCCTGACTTGTTAGCTTGTTGTTGGATGATATTCATGAGAAATAACTTACCCAACTGTCCGAAAACTAGTTCTTTCTTTTCGCCCGAAGCATCATAGTACCGCATGCCAAGAATATTTCTTGAGTTGACCTCAAAAACTCCACATCTCTCAGCATCAACTTCATCTGCTGGCTCGGGGCCGATGGCAAACTTGTCAATCTCCAAGGCAAGATCCAAGTCACCGTAAGCACCCAAAAGAATATGACGCTCGTCGATTTCGTGAGTGTAGTTGCCGAGTCTGAATTCGAGTTCCTCACAATGATGGTTACCATTTTCCCAATCAGCATGCAGAATGTTTACAGCCAGTGAAGCTGAATAGCCAGGACAGGGACGCAGGCCCCTCCAAGTTCTCTTGTTGATGGTATCATACCACTTGTTGATGAGCTCTCGCGAGACAAGCTTCCCCCGGATGTACCGTGCCCATTCCGTGTGTTCTTCGGTGGTTTGAATGGATTTGGCTTCGTATTCTCCAATCAACGCATCGATCAATAGATCATTTCTCTCGTTATTCTCTGGCTGGGACGTTGCCTCGACCGTCGCCGATGGTTCCGCTTTGTTCTCCGGCTTCCCGGTAGTGATAGATACTATGGATGAGGTTGAACTCATTTTGTAGACAGGAGATTGAGATGGGCTTGCTCCTAGGGGATGCTGGAAGATAGAGGTTTGAAGTTGAAGGTTAGGCTGACGGCTGTAGGCAAATGCTGACGCACTGTGTGCGACAATCCGCAGCGCTCCGCACGATCTGCATTCGCCATTAGCTTGTACGATGTCGCCTACAGACCAGCTGTTCTGGTAAGGCTTACAGTTCTCCCGTCGGTACACATTTTTAGAACAAGCTGTTAGCCATTAAGACATTAAATGAGTACAATGGCTTAATTGCGGGCGATTTATTAAATATACCCTGACAGGTAGCAGTGCGTTTCTTGGGTGAGCAATTTCCATTGCGCTGTTGCGAAAGTGGTACATCAATGCGGCGTAAGGGAGGTGGTTTGAATTAAATCATTGTTCATGACAATTATCACATTTGACGTTATCTCTAGCACACAAAAACGGCGCACCGTGACTTCAAACATCTACGTTGATTGTGCAAGCACATAGACTGACACCAAACAATGCCCGTCCATTAAAATGGTTCCGAACAAGAACTCATGTGCGACTTCAATCAAATGAAAATGTTTCACGGCTCATTGAGACAAAATCTGGCATTTCGCATGCAGCATAATTCCACTGAGGTGTCATCTCGTGTGAGGTGCGACTCCGAATCATCTTGTCATGTCTCCATCATTTAAGGTCGGAGCATCGACCGGCCGAGAATATGTCCTCCGCTTTTGCCCGAAATCCGCGACCAAAACATTGCTATGTGGGGAAAAGTCTTGGGGGGGGGGGGGGGCTTTTTGAATCCATGGACTTTGTGTCCGAATCAGCAGTTGGTGTGCGCACAAAGTTCAGTGACATCGAGGCCGCATACAAGACGTAAGCCGATAGAAAGCAGCGCGAGATTGAAAAGAAGAGGAAAGCAGAGCAGGACGCAAATGAAAAAGAAAACAAGGAAACCCCTGCCAAGGTCGACGACAAGCAACAGAAGAATCAGGCAGCAAGGGTAAAAAAGGCCAAGCCCTTTGAACAGACATCGATGGACAAAGAACTTGAGCCCCGAGCCCGTGGTCTTATTTTGGTACTCGATCAACTAACATATAATCTCATCCGAACCCGCACCTTCTTTCATATGGTCGATTGGGACAATGACCTTGGTCGGGAGGCTTTGGGATTTGTTGACTTCCTCTTACAATTATCCGAAGACGTGCCCCACCTTAATGAGGAGCTGCGAGAAAGAAAAGATTCTTCTTCAAATTCTTTGCTCGCAGACCTAGATAGAGCAATGGTTGAACTGAAACGTGAACGCTGCAGCTTGGTCGAAACTCTGCAAGATAACCACTACGATGCTTCAACTCCCACTCGAGTAAATGTACCAGGAGCAACCTTCAGGGAGTTCCTAGTTCAAATGAAATTGAAGAAAAAGCAGCATGAGATTATAAACGCTATCAAAGATGAAAAAGGAATCCAAACGGAGAGTAAATGTAAGTGCACCGATTTTGTGTGGATATTTGTGCTGATCATCGACCATAGCACGAACGGCAGGCAACGTAAGCGGGAAGGAAAACGAAGAAACGACGGCGGATGAAATTATCCGTGAGTAAAGTGGTTGATTAGTGCGCGTATACTGATTTTAAGATGATTAGTCTGAATCTTCGAGTCGATGAAAACTTGGAGTGAAAAAAAATCGGAAGGTGGTTCAGACATAAGGGAGGTCTTTGATCAACATGCTGCGTGGGTGCCCAACTGTATTGCCGTCTTTGTTGATCTCGAATACGACATCATCTCAACTGGAGCTACCAAACCGGGCTGTAAGAGCTTCACCCATGTGCAAGACGCTGTGGATCGAATCCCTCGCCTGCGCACTGGCGAGCATGTCCTGGGTACAGTAGAAGGATACTCCCAAGTATTTGCGAGGCGTGTTGAAGAGGCCCGCGAGGCTTGCAACTCAGGTATAATGTGATGAATAACTGCATGGTGAGAGAAAGGGCGACTGAGGTGGCGATTGCAGAATCACCTCAGGCCGACAACTAAGGCGCGATCGACGTTGAAAAGCTTCCTGACGATTCGATTGAGCGTCTATACTAGATGCTAGACATCCCCAACCATGAACCCATTACGACTCCCACGGCCTGGATCTGGTCCTGCGACGGACGGGGCTTTTTGCCGAAACCGCCATGCCTACGCTGCCAGAAATTATATTTTCACTGGAAGATGTGGGGGGCTTCCACAAATGTGTTCGAAAAACGTAGATATCTTTCGGAGGCCTTGTCTACCAGGCGGAAGTGGTGGACCCACAACAACAAAGAATTCTCTTTTGACGTTTGTGCTGAGACGGTGGTGGCCGCGAAGATCCACGCTCTTCACAATGCCACGCTGGGTTTGATTAGACAGTAATGTGCTTCAGGCGTTGGATGGCCACAGAGTATGGGTTCTGTACGACAGTGTTGGAAAGATCATTGTGGGTTTTGGATAGTCGTTGCATGGGACTAGACATTGGCTTTCAATACAGGGAAAGCTTTTGGTGAAGAATTGTTTGACAAAAGACAGCTATGCTTTTCCGACTGGTTTATTTCCAGGCATTGCGCAACGAAATTACTCTGCGGAGCTCAAAAGGATGATGATCGTCTCCGTTTCAAGCTTTTATCCATGGCAGGGTTTTCCACCAACTCTTCCACAGCATATTTGAAACATTGCGGCTGCTCAGGCTCAGACTTGCAATCAGGCCAATCATCCTTATCTTCGCTTTCATCTGAATAATAGACATCCCAAGAGGGTTTTTGTTCCCAAGGCGATCTGAGAATCTCGTCTTTCAAGTGTTCAAGGTCCTCTTCAATTGCGCGGGCGGCGATGTTTTGTCTTCCAGCGCGAATGTCGTTGGAGATGGCCCGATAAAAAGAAGCATGCTCGTGGTTTTGGTTTTCGGCCTTAGTCATAGCCAAGCCGGCTAGATGGCCAGAAGCGGCAGTAATGTCTTCTTTATGTAGAGCATCGGATGCTTGCTGAAGAATAGATATATCACGACGCAAATTTCTGTTCCTAATGCCTGTGTAGAGGTTTACAAAAGCTATTTGCTGGTTCAAATTTAGCGGTCGCGTATTTCCCAAATCGTATAATGAAGCATTCGTGCAGCAGATAAAAGCGTCCCAGGGAGTATCACCGCTGGAGGTTTGAAGATGAATATCAATGTTGGACAGTCGAAGACTTGTTAGAAAGTGCATCATTTCGGCGTTACAAAATTTTGCAGCATAATGAAGCAAGTTGTAAGGTTGTCTGTCAGTAAGCATCAATGAGCAGCCAGCTTGAACCAGACACTGCAATAGAGGCAGATTATTTTCCCGCAATGCGACCATTGCCGGTGTGGCTCCATTTTCTGCTTTAGCATCGATTTCAAGACCGTTTACTCCCAACAGAAGTCTGGCTGTTTCTTTGATGGAGGCTGCTGCATCTGCTCTGGATCTAGCCAGGTCATGTAGTGGTGTGTAGCCCCACGTGTCACGGACCCGCACTGACACGGAATGACACAGCAGCACCCGCACCACATCCACGCAGGCGTCTCCAGCAGCAAAATGCAGCGCTGTCCTTCCACTGTTGGCGCAGTCCATGATGCGGCACTTGGCCAAAATCAGTCGATGCATGCAATCAGTGTCATTTTTCCGGGCAGCAAACATGAGCGGCGTCATCCCAACCACATCCTTCACATTGACATCGGCGCCTGCATCAATCAGCTGCTGCACCACATCCACATTACCGTATAATATGGCATTGTGCAGTGGTGCACGGCCCGACATGTCAAGTTCGTTAATTGCCGTCGCGTCAACAAGCTGACTAATGGCTTGTTGTACTTCACAGCCATAGAGAACTGCATCATGCCAGTCCACTAATCCATCGTCCATCTCTGGTTCATCATCCACATATGAGGCTACTTTATCCAAAAGGTACTTCTCTCGTTCAGTATGGCGAGAATTGACGAGATGCATATTGGCGTAATACCACACCTGCCTGTCTTATATCAGCGCATACTTGCTAAAGTGGCATCAGGCACATACCTTGATACGCGCTTCTGTGACAGCAAATCTTCCCACATTTGCAACAATAGCTCCAGCACATCATACTTCCGGTAAAAAATTACATCCTATCATTCCACCCATTATCAGTAGTGGAATATCTGGAATCAGTCACCGATCTACTTACAGCCAATACCTCTATGCCACTTTCCATTCTATCATCAGGATAAATCATATCTCCCCTCCGCATATAATCTTGCACATGTTCCGCTGATGTTCTTAGGGTTGTCCACATAAGATTGTTCAATGGCACCACTCGAACAGGACGCAACGTGAACTGTAACCCAATCTCAGTATAGCCGGCTTGGATGGATAATATTGTTTTCCAGAGCCAGGTCGGAGGACGATAGTCTACCCGCCATGTACTTCCTCTAGCGCACTTGCATCCCGTATTTCTATAACCCGGTCCGGTCTTGGACGTGCAACGCGCATCTAACGATCCCGCTAGGTGTTTTATCCACCCCGGTGTTTGATATTGTCGCGGTTTTGCATGACAGGAGCATGGACAGCCTTTGGCACACGTGCGTATATTGCCTGATATGCTTTTGCCAAGCGAGACGCTACTGTTTTCAACAATTGTTTGGGGGTGTGAAAAGTGATCATATCCCTTTATAGCGGAGGGTTGTTCGTCAATGCCCTGGTTGCCATCAAAGTCTATATCAATATCATTAACCTCAACCAACTCCTGGATTTTATGCTGTTCAGCCGATAAGGTTTCAGCGGGAGAACTGTAAGAAAGCGGCCCTATCATTCCATGCATTGTGCGTCCGGCCCTATATGAGTATTGTCAGTCGTTACGAAACAAACCAGCGTCGATAACATAGCTTACCCATCCATTATCATCAGCTGGCTAGTCATGTCAATTCCATTGATGCCCACAGCAAGCACCCTGTCAAGTATTTGCCACTGCAAAGCTTCTAACAGCATCGCCCTTGTATTTTGTGCATTCCTCACAAGCTTCTGAATTTTTGGAGTCTCGGTGAACCATTTTCGCCTATTTGCTTTTATCACACCATCTACAGGCGGGTTTTGTACTTCAGTGTGAATCTTCTGAAGGCGTTCCAATATAACCCCCAATTCTTCCGCGATAGTGGAAACCTGTGGGTCTGGATGTGATGATTTACTTATCCGTTGTGCGCGTTCCAGAGAGTTTTTGATATGAGCAATCTAGTTCTCCCAGTTATGTCTTCTCTCCATACACTTGGATTCCTCAGTCGGATCTCTCTTACCTCTGTACTTAAATATCGGTAGTCTTCCTGGACCTCCTTTATGTCCCGGATGAATGACGCTCCCTTGGCCACCGAATCCAACGTCTGAGCCACATTAGGCAGGGACCCAAGCATTCCAGCCATGATAACGCAGAGTGACAGTCGCAGGCCAAACTTCAATCAGCTCGGTTCAAACACAGGGCTTTGTCTTACGGAGAAAATTGGAAGATGATAGATTTTAAAATCAAAGCGGGGAATAAGGTCATGTTGGCTACTTACTCAGCCTCACCAGGCTTTCTGGGGCGCGGATCAACCGCCCTCGTCATCCAATCGATAGCCAAGGCTTTCAGTCAGTGGAGAAATTTGTTGCGCGTTTAGTGGTCCAGAATTTTCAAAATAGCCAACCAGGGTTTGGAACAACCAATCGCATGTGCATCACTGACCTCACAAGCGTGTCACGTTTTCTGCCTTGGCGCTTCGCGGCTACAGCGCGCCAATGCAAAGCAATGTGCAGATTAGCCATGACTTGCGCCACTGGTTCCAACAGCCCAAAACTGCGTTGGAGCCTAAATGTCTTGGTAGTTGCCAGTCAGTAAATGGATGGTATTGAGGAATATGTTGAATTTCAAGATAAATATACAAGTAGAGTGTCACTTTTCAGCCCCCCGACCATATATTTGATCAATGCAGTTGCATTTAACGACTTCTCTCGGGATGACTCATTTTGTATCACATGCTTTTGCAAGAGTCTGTTGTTACAGGGAATCCATCACAACGTGAGGCACAAAGTCCCACAGAAGCGCTAGGGAGCAATTAAGGTGCTTAGTCTGCCATACCCGCCACATCATGGTCGGTTTGTAATGTGGCTGTTACATGAAATTTTGTCGCAATTTATCCTGTAAACTTCAACCGTCTGTACGATGGAAATACAATTTTAGCTATTATCCAAACATAGTATATGACAACCCAAACATGACCAAGACCACTTTTCCAAACCCTTTGAATACCGAAAGGTATGGAACCCACCAGTCCCTTCACACTCAGCTCAAAGCATTCTTCAAAAACAATCCCTGCAGCCATAAAAAGATAATACCAAACAGCACGCTCTGGCAATACTCCCCTAGATATGGCTACCACCGTGAGGTTTAGGATTGGGAGAGAGAACACCATAAATACGAGTATGAAACGCCGCAGAAATAAGTGTCGTCGAAGCCATGGCAACAACCCGAGTATGAACTTTGCGTGGCTGACATATGCGGCACGATGCAATTTGTGTCGCCAAATTCTATCATTCAGTGAGCAAGGTTACACTTCTACTCAAGAAGTAACTGGAATAAGGATATCTGTGTACGGGATACAACATACCCCCAGTAGCGACGGATTGAATACGCCTGCAATACATCACCGTAGAGCGGCGTCCATCTTAAATGGTCATCGCCGAGTATACAAACAGCCATTAGCGCAACCGCTGAATAGAATGTGTTCCAGGCAATATATTCAACAGTCATCTTCTGAACCACCAACCACAGACGGATTACCAGTTCCCGCTTTTGTATTAGATCACCACTCAGAACGCGACGGATAATCCCTTCCTTGACCACGCTAAAATCTCCCTCGACCACGTGGTTTAGAAAGATCCGGTGCCCATGCCTAAAAGCATCGGATACTGAAAAGAGCATCGCAAGCCTTAAAGCATGAGACACCACAAATCTAAGACGCGAAGGAACCCATGTTGGGTCACGAGAAAAGAGAGGTTTGCTGCGCAATTCTTCCCGGGGACTCAGCAGTATATACTTCGTCACCCAGTGCATCTTCTCCAATAGAGTACGTGGAGATGGCGGCGGAGACTTGGGTACCAGGCACAAATGATGGTTAGCGTATAGAAAGACATTGAATCCGACGAAGAGACAGTCCTGAAAAGCCGAGGCATCTTTGTCGGCAATTTTGATTACCACCACGCCATGACCAAACATGCCCAGAACACCAAGGGCTCGAATAAATGTCCGCCCCCGTGGCAATAAGATGATCAAAATTCCCAGGTGAGCATAAAAGCTGACAAGAAAGAGGATGCATTGTAGGTCAGCGATGGGCATTTTACCGTACCAAGTAGTGGCACTGCCGTTGTGAGCGCCGTCCATTGGACTCTAGCGGGATGAGGAAGTCTGCTTTTTGGTGACCCGAATGAGCAATGAGATATCCAATAATATTATTAAAGGGCATTTTCAAGCAAATTTAAATGAGTTGTCAGAAGGCTATTAAAATGGATTCTTGAAAATGCGCTCGTTGCTGGACAACGCGGAGGGTGACTAGTGAATGGTCTTTTGGGACCGGCGTAATCCCCTACAGGAAAATCTTCAAAATTCTGACATACTCGATTATTTATAGCCGGCTTACTGCCCTATTTTAAGCAACTTGCGACTTTGATGTTGAGGTATCGGAATGTACCTAGCGTGGTAATGGCCGCATCAGGGGTCAGGTCAGCCCCCTCGATCTCAATATTTTACCCGACTGGGTGATGGCAACTTCTCACGCGATAATAACAATTCTCTTAGTGGTCGATTGAATTTTAGATATCATCTAGTGCATTCCTTCACATGCGCAGCCAAGCCGGTCATATATCATTGGCCCTCAAAGGGTTGCATGATCATGGGAAGAAGGCTTAGATTACACATTCAGCGACATCCTTGCATACGATATGGTTCGATCATTTCTTTGAGTGCGATTCCAAATTATGTGTTTTCTTTTATATAAACATGTGCATTCCCCGCTCATTCCACTTTATTCGTATATCAAGTAACAACCTCTTGTGTTGGATATATTTGCAAGTCTCAATTTTCACTTATACTCTTTGCCAAGAAAACAGATTCAACACTGTCAATATGCGTCTACTTTCACTTATCGCTATCGCCGTGTCGACTCAACTCGCCTCGGCAGCTGTTCTTTTGGTACCTCGTACCGATTGCTGCGTGGAGGGTGGGTATATTTGCTGGTCCAACCACCCAGATTGGCCCATCTGCGGCAATTAGCCTGAACAGTGGTGCCGACCTTCTGTTAATCTGTACGCCCATTTGCAACACTTGTTCTGTTCATTTCACACTAATTTGGTTTCAGAATCTCAATAAGACCAAACATGAAGGATTTACAAAGCTAGTTTTTCTACATGTACATACATGATTGATTGTGCTGCATATAGTTGTTGATTCGGAGGGCTTTCAGTCGGAAATCAACCACGACAGTCTCTACCAATAACGAGTAATACTACTTATGTGAATATGCGACATCATCCAAGACCCAGAAATCAACCACGCGCGTGATACATCAAGTCTCAGCTATAGATAAATGGAAAAAATGCAGAATGAACTTTAGACAGCGGACCCATCATGTAGACTCGGAGCACATGAGAAATTCCCTTTCTTCTATTAAATTTTAATAGAGCTTTTTTACCGCGTTTTCTTTCCTACAGTCATGGTCGATGGTCCACGCATGTTCGTTCCAACACCCATATGGTTCAGAATTTAGAATACAACATCCATTCAAACTTGTACTTTCGCGCTCTGCGCAGTATCCCTGAACTGTTCCACATGCTCAGTCTGCCCATCACTTTTACCATCGCTGGTAAATTTTGTGTCTTCTATGTTTACAGATTGCTCATCAACAGTGCCATGATAGCATCTGGCAAAATATATATCTACGACACGTTAATACCGGACGTCTTTCAGGGCACATGATCAACCTTACCTAAGTCTTCCAGACTCTTTCCCTTTGTTTCCACAAAGAAAAGCCACAATACTGGAACAAAGGACATGTTGAAAATTCCAAGGATGACGTAATACTTCCATGCAATGTTTTCCAAGGCTGTTGGGGTTATTTCCACTGCGCACAGTTAATTTCATGTCGTAATAAGAAACGCTGCAACAGCGCCAAATCACGTACCAATTAAAAAGTTGAATAGCCAATAGCATACTTGGTGCCAAATTAGAATTTTGTCTCTGGATTCAATCGAGTAGTGGACACTTACCGACCGAAAGGCCCATTCCATGCGATCTGCCTCTCATTGGGAGAATCTCTGGTCCGTACATCCAAGATGGGCCGAGCCAACAAGAACTAAAAATTGCAAAGAAGGCATATATGAAGCTCACAATCGTGATTCCATAAGTTCGGGCCAAAGACGACTCTTCGGGTGGCATATTGGCAAAGACGCCCGCGACAATGAAGAAGCAAATTGCTTGGCCAATAGCTCCCGAGATTAGGAATGGTTTGCGACCAACCCTATCAATAAGGAACACAGGCTAAATCCAATTAGTCAAACACGTCGCTTTCAACGGGGTGGCATAGATGGAGCATACAACCAACGAAAATATGGCTGAAATGACTGATGTCAGCCCTGCAATCCAGAGAGCTTCAGCCCTCTGGACACCGATAAATGTGATTAACAATGTCGGGACGTAGTAGGTGACCGAGTTGACCTTGGCACAATTATGTTAGAAAATATTAGTCACAACAAGAATATACGTCTTACACCACTAAGTTGCTGAAAGGAGTTGATAAGACAAGACATGAGGACGCGCTTTCCATTTTGCGTAGGCCCGCTTTTAAACTGTCGGAAAATATTGTTAATCAACCAGCAGCTGAACCTAATGTTGTCACTTACAAGACTCTTCACCCAAAGAATTCCGCTAATGTTTTCCAAACGCGCAACCTCTTTCATCTGCTGAATGGATATCTGCACGTCGGGGCTATCAGCCGTAGTACCCTTGGGCCCAAGCCGAACCAGCGATTCTACAGCCTCGTCCTCTCTTCCTTTTGCCACCAGCCAACGAGGAGACTCGGGGAGGAATGGAAGCAGCAGCAACGTTGCCACGATAAAAATAAGTTGAAGGAGAATGGGAAATTCGTAAGCCATGGCACCATTGTTACCGCCAAAGCCGTAATTGGTCCACTGAGCCAATAGCAGACCTGTAGCGCCAAATGACAACTCAAGACACATCACCATGCCTCGGTTTTTGGCTGTTAAGTGTTAGATGTGGACTTTTGAGGCAAGGTGGAATGCGCACCTTTGGAAGTTTCCGCATGAAAAACGCCGATGGTAGAAGTAAGCTGTCCAACCCCGATCCCACCAACAATGCCTAGATTAAGCATCAGTCAATTGCTTTAATTTTCGGGATACTTCGGCAATTCTGGGAACATACGCCCCACGATCAGGTGTGGCACAGTTTTTGCCGTGCCTTGTAAAATGGCGCCAACAGCGGCAACAATGCAACCCAAGGCAATTGTCCTTTTGCGGCCCAAAACATGACCAAGAAAGAGACAGAAGATGGCTCCAACTGCACCGCCAATATCGAAAATGGCATTGATTGTGCCCAGGAGATTGGAGTTGGGATTGTTAAAGGTGTCCAGGAAGTAAGTTGTCACAATGACTCCAGAGAAAATACCCTGGTCGAAACCAAAGAGGAAAAACCCCGAGGCGCAAGCGAATGTGACCAAGCCCTGAAGAGCGGTCCCACGTAACTGGGTAAACGGATTCCCCATGTTGAAAACTCGACTCTGGGGGGGATTCAAATTGGAAATTTTGAAAGATGAATGAGTCGGGGTACCACAAAGTTCTCATCGGGTGTGTAACAGCAGAAACTACCAAATAAATACGGTTCGGAGGGTTAACGGTTTTCCGGAGTCTGGGGTAAAATCTGGGGTAGATGGGTGTGGGTTGCGATGAGAGCTCTGATTAGATGAAAAGAGCCGACCCGCTCCATCTAATCGGAGATGGGCCAGGGTCAGCAATCTGATTCGAAGCCGTTTGTGCAGGCAAATGAGTTCCGGCTATCCTTTTCCCCGACGCCAGTCTTTATCCACGTTGGAGATGGAGTTGATGGACTTACAAATGATGATGTAAGAATGCACGTCCAATGCTTGATACTCATCTCCAACCAAACAAGTTAAAAACAACCCACATCCGCAATCTATTGCATTACATTCCGCCCATCTATTCCGCTTCTTTACGACCTAAAATCCCTCATAGTCAATAAGTTCCATACCATGTTGTAACTGATCTGATTAATGCCAGTCCTTCAAACACGTTCCTTGACCAAAAATGATGGTTTGTTTGCTTTTATGATGGGTGGTAGAGTAAAACAGGAAAAAGTGGCCACAAAAAGTTGGACTATACTCGTTTCCTAGGTGAATTGCGTATACGTCTATCATAGACTTAATGAGGCTGATATTGAGCTACTTTCTGGGCCGTTGGAAATGCTACGGCTATGAGTGAAGTGTGGAAAGCTCATTTCAATTGACAGTGAATAACGTTGACTGTGCATTATACGGGGAGCGTCAACCTCGCTTGTTAGACGAAGAGAAAAACAAAAGTCTAAGTTAACAAGAATTCATTATTGCCATTTTCGAGTAAATCTATTCGTCAGTTTATCGATTTATTGCGTGAACTCCCATCTGATTCGGACGAATAACTCAGAGAATGTTGGTACCGGGTAGGGGACGCGACACCAATTTTCAACGCGAATAGTGGGTCCACACTGTTAGCGCGTTTACGGAGGCTTGGAAAGATGAAGCGATGTGGGAAGAGTGCACCACGTTATTGTTACTTGTAGATATATTTTCCCCAATGAGACCTGCTATGATGACACTAAAATCGAGTTTGTATAGGCGCGACTCACGGTGGGAAGTTTTTGCACAAACGTGTGTCTGCATCTGATTGGGCTTTGGAGCATCCACTGGCAGCCTAGCCCATGCACAGCCCATGATGTCAGTGCAGTGCAAAACATTTTTGGTGCTGAGCGAGATGAGGTTATCAATACGAAACCTGTCGCAAGGTTAAATAAAAGCTTCAGTATTTGACAAATGAATGATATTAAAGGTGTAATTTGTAGAAGCGATGTAGAAGCGGGTTTACAGTTCACTAAAGCTGTCGCAGCCTGGCTGTTCCCGGCCCCACCAATACCCTGCAGACCTGGTTGGCCAGTGTGATGCGTAAAATGACAGACAGCTGTTGACAACAACACGGCCTCGACGATGGAGACATGGAAAATGAAGCGATTCTCACACTGGACGCGGGACGAGGTGCGATGATGAACTTGGGCCAACCAATGCCCGGCTCGCGAATAAGTGGACCCCGGCGACTACTTTGAAGAGTAGCGCGCCATCATCAACAGTTGTCAGCGACAGGTCATTTGGGGCGCTTCACTTCACCTCACTTTGCTTCACTGCTTGCTTGCTCGTTCTGCTCTCTCTCTCTCTCTCTCTCTCTCTCTCTCTGAACAATGCCCAAAGACATAATGACCACTCTCGCATCGCTTCCGCCCGAAATATTCCTTCATGTCGTCTCCGCTCTCCCTACGACCGATCGCTGTTGCTTAGCCTGCACGTCCAAGCACATGCACGGCCTCGTGAACCCTCTCATCTGGGCCAACATTGAGTTTCACCACGAGGGCTACCATGAGTCGGAGCAGGAGCTCGAGGTACCCGCGCCCTATATCGCGCCCTTGCAGCACGACCTTCACACGGGGGCCAAGGGATGGAAGGTTTTGTACGTGTTGCGACGCGGTGCCAAAGCCGATGGCGCGCGTCAAAGGGAGCTAATGGCCCTCATCAAGACCTTGTGTGGTGTCGTCGCCGCCGAGCACAGCATCCGCTTTTGGCGTCTGATGCCGCACATGATCAACCTCCAAGCTCTCGAGATCGACTGCACGTACTGGAGATCCTCGGGCGAGGAGAAGTTCATGGTGGACATCGCCGACCCACCAATCCCCTGTCTTCGATACGCAAAGCTCTTCGGCTACATTCCGCGTTCCGTCGCCAAGTGGGTCATTGTCAAATGCGGCAAGACGCTTGAGCGCTTGGAACTTGGCATGCTGGATCGTCCCGTCTCCCCGATGTATTTCCCAATCTTGCCCCATCACGACGGCATTCTAGCGGCGCCAGAGGACGACGAGAAGGAGCGTCCACGAACCGACCCAGACAGCGACCGCGGCGACTGGCACATCCCCCGCCCGCTCAGAGGCTTCCTGTCTCCTGAAACCGATGCGGATGAGACCCTGCTGCTGCCTCGTTTGAAACATGTCTACCTGTGTCGGCCCTCGATTCGGTTTGGTCGCTATTTGGAGTACTCATGGTCTTCCAAAGTCGAGCAAGCGAGCCTTGCTGATTGGCGGAAAATACTGCTCAGCTCTTCCAAGACGCTTGAAACACTGGTCATCGAGGACAGACCCGGCGCTACAATAGCTGAGAAGGACACGTGGGACTCGCCAGGATTCATGCAGGGCGACAAGGAAGGCGTAGGTGCTAAATTATTGGTCGAGATGCTCGAGGGTCTTCTTTTTGAACAAGACGCGTTCCCTAAATTGAGACAAGTTTACATGTACGGAATCCCAATCTGTCGCTCACTGCAGCACCCGACGGAGCTTGTTCCCGGTGGGCGCCTGATGCAGCGCCTCAAGGACCGAGACGTCAAATGCGAGGCGAGGCTTGGGAGCTGGTGCTACTTTCATTGGGAGACGGGATTGACCGATTGGGAAAGGTCCGTCCCTGATGAAGAATACTGGCATAGTGATGAGGATGACGAAGATGAAGAAGAAGAGAAGGATGAAATTGCATGGGACACAGTATTGGAAAGCGTGTAAGAGGTCGATTTCAAATAGAAATGTCTTGATGAGTGTGCATGCATGTTTGTTACCTAAATCATATCATTATGACGCAAGAGGCTATCCTCTCCCGCGTGATAACGCATCCCATCAAGCCTGAATTTTATTGCCAGCCACATTGCAGGCTGCAAGTCCTTGACGCCACTTCTGAAGGATTTCCTCATTTTGAAGCGAGAACCCCTAAATTTACAGGCGATGGAATCCAAAACCCGATCGAATAGACGATGTAACAGAGATAGCCCGATGCAACGCAATGGGACGCTAGATGTTCAAGCACTCAATCAATGCTTTCTTGCATCGATAGCTTCGGCCGACAGCAGAGACAGGCTCACGACATCGCATCGCATCGCCCCCTGCAGATCTGCGACCTAGGTTCTCTCAAGGGTGGCGCGAGCCTGCTTATCCCATCCATCGCTAGCTTTGAGTCATGGTGTTCGACGTCGTTGACCGCACGAGCACCATGTAAACACCCAGCGCTCAATAACGTGGCAGGAGGAAACAATAGTAACATCCCCGGCCGTATTTTAGGCTGTTTCCTCTGAAGATCTTGCACCCAGGAGCTCTTAGTCCGTTCGTGTTCTCGGAGAATTCAAAAAAAGGATGTTCGTTCTCTCGAGATGAGCAAGTTGGAATAGCTCAAAGGGCGTTCCGATCACCCGCGACGCCAGACATGCATAGACCTTTTAGACAGCTCCTCCACAATTAATAATCCCAACTTGTTGCCGAGAATGTCAGCTTTTCGTGTCTGTGCCAAGGGCCGAGCGTTTCTTCAAGTGGTTGGTTTGGGCGAACCGTGCGTTGAGCTAGTGTTGAAACCTCTGGGGGTTTGCGAGGTAAGAACTAAGGAATGAAGATTTTTTTCTTTCTTTTTCTGTTGGAATTCAGAGACAAGTCTGATTCAATAGTAAGAGTGAATCCCACGAATAAGCGTCACTCAGCTGTGTAGCAAAAACATATCCATCAAAAACTATCAAAAAGTCTTGGGCCGTTTCCCTCGCAAGATGGGCGCAGCGTCAGATCATCATGTTTAGCGAAGAGCACTGACATTCTTCATCGAAAAGCTTATTTTGTGGCGTCTGCTTTGACACATCGCCAGCCAGATGAGTGTCAAAGTGTCGGCGATTTATCTCGGTCGATCCCGCCAAGGCCTTCATCCGGTCTCTGCTTTGCGTATTAGCACATCCCATAACCGGCTATCCTTTTGCCCTTTTTAGGTCGCTAAAGGAAGAGAGAGAGAGATGGTTCGAGCGCAGTTTTACCCCTCTCTGTGGCTGATGGGGAAATAAGAACAAAGTCTAGTACCAGGCGCCCCAACTAAAAACCATGTTCTTTGTGTCCTCGTCATTATTGTTTGCTTTAGTTCAGCCTTGCAGTAATTTACTGCGGGTTTCCCTTCATTCATTAATTCATATTTTGCCCTCGCCATGAAGTGGTGGAGCCTGGGCTTGGTGGCCACCTTTGGGCTGCTGCCGGTTGTCCAAGCACAGAAGCTTTTACAGGCAGTACCCGAGTTTCCTTCATGTGCCGTAAGTTTACCATTCAGAATGAAAAGGCTCTCACAGCCTTGTTAATAATGCTTTCTAGATAAGCTGTTTCACCGCCGCTGCGCCTCAGTCAACATGTGCAGTGAACAACGATACATGTTTGTGTCATGACCAGACCTTGACAGTCCTTGTTGGGGGCTGTATACAAACAAACTGTACCATCAAAGAAGCACTCTGTCCGTTTTCGATTCCCGACGCTGGTTCTAAATAAGTGCTAATCCCGGGTACCAGTCACCCAGAATTTGACTATGAATGCTTGTGGATTTCCTATTCGAAACCAGTCGCATTCGTATGAAGTCTTGTCCATTACCCTACTAGTAATTACTTGCTTGTTTGTAATACATCGACTTGCCGTAAGGTACATGATGCTGGGCGGTCTTGGGGCTGATGACTGGGTAATTGCCGTTACTATCCTGCTTGTAATTGCTAGTACAGTCGTTAGCTCACAAGGCCTTATCCCGAATGGACTGGGCCGTGACCTATGGACACTTCATCCAGATCAAATCACCACATTTCTTCGATACTACCAGGCCGCTGCATCGCTATATTTTGCCGAAATTTCGCTGATAAAGATTTCACTTCTTCTATTTTATCTCAGGATATTCCCTTCACAAATAGTCCGTTATATCATCTGGGGGGCCCTTATTTTCAACGCCTTATATGGGCTGTTGTATATTCTCCTCACTATATTTATATGCCATCCCCTGTCGTATTTCTGGAACCAATGGGATGGGGAGCACAAAGGAAAATGCGCAGATCTGAACGCTCTAGCAGCGACGAGTGCTAGCATTTCTATTTTTGCAGACTTCTGTGTCCTGCTCATTCCACTGATACAAATCAAATCCCTAAATCTTGATTGGAAAAAGAAGGTCGGGGTCGGCCTCATGTTTATCTTGGGAACTTTGTAAGAGTCATCCAACCTCTTCGACTTTGAAGCATCTAACACGACCTAGTGTCACTATTATAAGCATACTTCGCCTTCGCTACGTCTTGAAATTCGCATCAAATACACAAGATGCGACGTGGGACTACATGCCAGTTGCGATATGGACAGTTATCGAAATCGACATTGGAATCATTTGCACATGTTTACCAACATTCCGCACATTCCTCGCCCATACATTTACGAGAACGTTTGGCACCATTGTCAAGTCGACCGATCAAAGTTACAATACAGGCGGCTCGAATAAACATGGGTGGAGTGAAGGGTCAAAGAAGAACACGATTCTATCTACGATATCCAAATACAACCCGACGTCACCGACGAGTCCGCGTACGGACATGTTCTCGGCGAACGACCACAGTGATACAGACGAGGCTGGCTTGGTAGAACTAAGAGAGATGGACAGAAATGGGTCTATATCTGCGGTATCATCTAATGTAAATATAGTATAAAATTTTCTTTTATGTAAAAAAGTAATGACATAATATATGAATCTTCAAAAGCATATGATCACAAATGTGAAACTCAAGCTAATAATAAATCGACTTTGGTCTTCGAGACTTTCTCTAACTAAAAGCTGATCTAAACTTTAGTCATAGACATAAGAAGAAAATGGGGTGTCAATTTGGATGAAGTTGCTTTTTGTTCAAAATTTAGAATATATCTGGTGTGAAACACCGGAGAGAGTATCAGATTGAATGGCTAACCGGCGCTACTAGACAAATATAAACTAGGAGACCAGGTAGAGCTGTCTACAAATGTGGCGATAACGAATCATCAAATGAAGTGCAATACATAATTACCATTCAAGTTCCACATGAAGAGAGCCGACTACGAGCGCACCGGACAGAAAACACTGACAATCTGCATTACTTTGTTTAGGTGTATCTTAATGGATTTTGAAATAAAAGCTTCGCTGGAATACTCTGAGCTCAGTATTCTGGCATTTCTTCTCCGATTCAGAGCGATGAAAAAACTAATAAAAAGACCAGTCGTCTAACAGTGCCATGTTGACGCAAGAAAGGACCGGATCGACGCCATCGCCGGCTTTCAGTTCTGCCCGTCCGACTTATAATGCTTCAAACAGATGTTCAATCATGGTATTTCCACCAAGAGCTGAAGAGAATCTGAAAGGAAATGTGATACGATAATCTCTTGTCTCAAAGTGCAGTGCCCGAGCATAAGTCGAAACGTCGAGGTACCTTTAAAGCTATGTTGGGAACTGTTGTTACAACCATGTCAGGCAATCGGCCTACACGGTCGCCTCAACTTATTTTTTATACGGCTAGCCTAAGCGTCTCCATCAGAAGAAAGGAAGGCCTTTAATTTTTAACATCTCTATTCAGAGGATTGGAGTGAAAATGGGTAATCTGCTCGCCTGCTCTAGCCAATCGCGTTGGGGACGGAGCTTCCGATTGTCATGTCATTATCAGACCGATCGTAGACGCCAATGAATCGGCTAGTTGATACTAATATGCCATGTCTTATTTTAACTAACAGCAATCAATCTCGCTGCTTTTAATTGGAGATGTGTTTTGCTTTGCAGATCAAGGTGTCACGCTCAAGATAGACTCTTATCACATCGGGTATAGCTCTGTCGATCTCAGAACCAAAATCTCCGCATTCTCCCTTGCACCCACTGTATTTGGCCGCAGCTGTTGGCGTACTAATGCAACATCTGAAGTACCGTCAATTTCGGCTGGAGCGCCACAAGCCTCAACCTCTCCCTGCCATTCAACGCATTTGTTGCTGTAAGGGTACCGAATCATCGGAAGAAATAGAAATTCAATGAAGACACCTGATTGAAGGATTTGGATGAAACATAGAAGAGTAAAGCCGCAACTTTGTGTCCGATTCGGGGACTTTTCTGCCACCAGGTCTCCCACATCCAGGCAGCTGTGGCTTCCGTCTAGTTGGAAATGTGCCGTCTCCAGCCCACACTAGCCACGTCACTAACTAGTGGTGGAGGGATGGCAATTCTTTTGTTTTCGCTTTTCTTTTCCCCCCTCTTCACTAGTGCGATTAGCACAGTGCCAAGCATTTCACCGTAGCTAATTCTCCTTATGACATCAGCACGACTAGTTTTGATATATATTTAAGGCAACGTGAAGTCGTCCCAAGTCAGGACATGTGTCCTTGAACTCATCCAAATCAAAGTCAAGCAAAATGCATCCTTTTGTTGCAGTCATTGCCTTTGCTGCCCTCGCTGTGGCCCAAGACGGACCATGTGGTTTCGAGTTTCCATTGTGCTGCAAAAGTATTGAGAATAAAGATTCTCCAATAGTTGCCCAAGAAGCCGCACGTTTTAAAATCCCGACTAAACAACTTCCTGCCAAGGGGGTTGGGATTCGATGTAGGCTATTTGATGTAACTTTTTCATCGAAGTTCTAACTGACAGCCTAGGCGAAAACCCACAGTATGACAGCGACGGGAAGGAGATCTGTTCTGATATTCTGGCTTGCTGCAGCATGACTTTACCCGTAAGTTATCACACGAAACGCGATCAGCACCCACCCCCTAACTGTATATAGGCAACGAACCTTGGAATGTATTGCAGCCCTGTTTCTTCAGAGTAGTGCTTGAATAATTACTTTAAATTTATTATTATAAGTATAAATTTATAGATAGTAGGAGAAAGAAGAACAAATGGGATGTTTCACAGCTGCCTTTTGGTGCTTACTTCGGCGGGCTCACTCTTGTAATTGAAATAGAAAGAATAGGGATTTTGATCTATACTTCAGGACCAACTCAACGTGATGTTCAACTTAGATATCAGTGTTAGCTCTATCGATCAGAGACGAAATTCTCCGCTTTCTGTATCCGGCCACAGATGCTAGCGCGACGCTGATACAACTTCTGAAGTCCCCATAATTTCGGCTGGAGCGCCACAAATCTCAACATTCTGATGGCACCCAGCGTCTTCGTTGACATTCAGGCACAGAAGCACGTAAAAAATGGGAATCCAATGATGTCACACCTGATTCGGGATTTTGAAACAAAAATAGACCAAATGCTAGTTATGGAACATGGCAAGTTTGATTGGGGTTCCGACATCCGGGTAGTCAGAACCCGAGGTGGCGTTCTTTTAGTTCGTAATGCCGTCTGTAGTTCAAGTCTAGCCACGTCACTAACCAAGCTACACATGGATCAAACAGGTCTTGCTTTTTCTCTTCCCTTCTGTCCCTTAGCATGGTTGTGCTTGGCACGCTACCGACCATTTCAACTCAGGCATTTCTCCCTATGGCGTCAGCGGTTCTAGCCTTCGTACATATTTAAGGCAGCCTGAGGTCTCCTTCTAATGGAGATATCAACCACTCTTGATTCAGTCAAAACCAAATCAAACGCCATGTATTCTTTACTCTCAGTCCTTGCCTTTGTTGCACTCGCAGCGGCTAAGACCGACGAGTGTTTCACAACCAACGAATGGTGCTGCAAACATGTTGTCCCTGTGAATTCTCCAACGATTGCCAAAACGGTTTCCGAATATAATCTCGCTGCGAACTTACCTGATGACGCTGAAATCGGAACCGAATGTAGGATATACGATGCAACTCCTATAACAGAAATACTGACTCATGGTGTAGGTGAAGTCATGCAGGTGGACAGGAACGGGCATCTTCAATGTTCTTACAAACCAGTTTGCTGTGAAGGAAGCATCCCTGTAGGTTTCTACCCCAGAAGCAGATTTTGCAGCTGCTAACAACTCGCTGTAGTTGACAGGTGTTGCCGTGGTTTGCCAAGATCTTGATCTTGCGGCCAAAAATGCGGCCAAAAATCCCAAGAAATAACCGGATGCCCCTTTGGGTTATGTAATGTAATAGCTGTTATGGGTGAGGGATGGCGACAATTAGAGAATGAAAAGTCCCTCTTTCATGTTGATTCTAACGGAGTTATCCACGCAGCGTGATTGTAGTGATAATTGTACTTTTGCATGGGTCAATGCTTTTATGCCGTTTCTCAAAATTACACAAGAAGCACTTGAACAAATCCAGTGGGAGGTTATATAAGATGTAACAGCAAGTAATCAAACTCAGTTCAAAGTCTTGGGTTCTCATCATGGGGTTCTTCGCTTCCTAGGACATCAGGTATATCGACGGCAGTAACGAATGGTGCGATGTAAAGGACTACTCAGGAAAAGTGCATCGATATTTGTCATCTCATTAAGCTCCGTTTGAGAAATTTCGGTTTTTTCTGTGATCAGAGCAATGGCGAGCGACCTATATATATCGTACGTTGAGCTCTTTTGTTACCGTCATGGCGTCTTCCACAATTTGCGGCAGGGATTTTGGAACAGGTTCACTCGTTTGAATAGCCTCTTGTGTTGTCGCCAGATGCCAAAGACAACAAGGAGTGATGTATCTGACTTGACCACTGACAGGAACTACTTCTCGCCTATTGCAGTCAATAACAGCAAACGGGAAAGCATCAATATCACTTTCGATGGATTCGTCTACTAAATGGTACCACCCTTTCTATACTTCGTGCCGCATTTTCTTTATGATCAAGTAAGACCAGAGTTTCCAGTGATTCTGTGATTGACAGCGGGTCTGTGGTGTCAAATAGTTTCCTAGTGTATCCTCAGATGTGCAACATCACTCGCTTCTATCTTTCAGGGCTGTTCGGCTTAGTCGCCGTGGCGTTTGTTGAACCGTTCCTGTGATTTGTCCAGTATTGAAAGATGAAGACCTTTTTGCAAGCCTATTATCCTCTTCAGGGATCATGCTAAGAAAAAGGTACAGGGAAGACATGATATGCGAATCCTTTCATGGGCCAAGAAGGATAATGAATAGCTTCTTTATGGAGATTCCGTACTTAGAGATGTCCTTGAATAAGTTTCCCAGGTCTAACTCCCAACAGTGTTACTGGCTTGTTTGGTTTCAGCTAATATCGCTAACCCCCTTACCTTGACCGAAAAGAGGTGCAATATGGAAGAAGCGAACGTCAATCAGAAGATTGTCAGTTACCCAGTTGAGGAGTCCCACGAATTAATCCTGATGATGGCAATGAGGGTGGATTCCTTGCAAGTTAGGCCGTTCAATTCGGGGCGAGTGACCAGTTTCAATGGGTTTGGGATGCGCCACAATAATGCCTGGCATGGATGGCAAATCTACCAGTTTCTCTCAGGCTTCATGTTGGCCAAGTGGTGTCACTTTATTGTTTTGGGCAAACGGTTTACACAAGCCGGGTGTACTCCGCAGCCGAAGGATCTTGATCCCATTCCCATCTAGCGACACCGTATCAACTAGCGTGATTGGTTTAGTGGTAAAATTCTCCGTTGCCATTCGAGCAGCGTCGGGGAGCCCTGGGTTCGATTCCCAGATCACGCAACTGTACATCTTTTTGCTCATCCCTCCACTTTTCGTCAACACCATTCGCAAAGATCTTGATCCCATGTCTCATCTAGCCAGCCAATCAATCAGCGTGATTGGTTTAGTGGTAAAATTCTCCGTTGCCATTCGAGTAACGTCGGGGAGCCCTGGGTTCGATTCCCAGATCACGCAGCAATGTGCTTGCACAGCAAGCGTTTATTTTTATTTTTCATTTTTGTCAGTCGTTTTGAGACCACTAAGGAGGGGTGTGGGCCTGGTGTTTGAATGTTCTGATGGCCATTCATTCGATACGATTGGGTTGGATAGTGAGCATGTCATTAGCTGTGGCCTCGTTTTCCCTCGTATTCGCTAAATTGTAGATAAAATGCTTCATCTTCTCTTCATAATAAAATTTAACATCATTAGTATTCGTGTATGTAAATATATTTATACAGAAACCTCGTTTTATTCCCTTACAAATAAAATAAATTAACCTAGCAACCTATTTAAAGAGAGCATGCCTCCAAAACATTGCATCAACCATCCTAAATTCTTAACCGTATGTATAGCTTAATGCCACCACTTGGTGATCAATCGTAAAATATCTACATTCAGTGCCTCTGTTTATCACTCTGAGTTGGGTTTCGAGAAGCTGGAAGGTCCATTTCCAATCATGTATCCATCACTTTCTGTGTCGGAGTAGTGGAACATGCTGCCCCAGCTTTTGGCGTCACCATGCCCATCCGCTGTGACATAATAACATACTCCTCCTGGGTGCTGTGCAAAGCCTACACAAATGGATGAGGTGGCGCAGATGACTGCAAAAGACGTTCTCAGTACTGGAATCAAAGTTTGGGCTTTCACTGCAGGCTACTTACTGCAGCATCCATATCCTGTGGCGTCTGAAGGGTACAGAGACTGTAAAACGAGAGTTTTGTTGAAATATATGGAGCCAATCTTTTTGCCAGCTATACTGCTGACCAGGTTTCCGGGTGCACACTGAGGGAAATATGTAGTGGAAGGAGCCAATACAGTTTGGGTATGAGTTATAGTCGTCGCTGTGCTAGAGGTTGATACGGTTGTAACTGAAGATGTAACAGGAACTGCGATAGTTATCGTAAACTCGGCAATTATACTAGTACTAGTGATAGCAGACTTATAAGTGATAGTGGCGAAGCTTGTTTGAGCTGGCGCCGTCTTTGTAACAGTACTTTTACCCGTGGTACTGATTGTGACTGTTTGATAGCGAGTGATGGTGACATGGCACAAAACTGAGGAAGCATATTGTGAAATAACTTGCTTGTTGCGTTTTGGTGCTTGAGCAAGGCTGCCCGCTCTCTTCATATTATTACTTCTTGGGACAATGGGCGGTAACGCCTTGATGCTGTCAGGAGTACCAGCCCTAAGAGGCTGACGTTCCACTAGCACAGCATTACGTTTCAAAAACGTTCCTTGCTGGAAGGCAAGGGCGGTATGATTAGCTGGGGTTGGAACAGTTGCTGTAGATGACACAGTTGTCGTAGAAGTTGTTGTTTTTGTATGAGTGTGAGTTTGGATTGATGGAATCTTTTATTTTTGCCTTGTTAGAGAAGGGGAAATGAATTGTTAGTCTCAATATAGACTTACTGTTTGAGTCACGGTAGTAATATGAGAAATAGTGTACCTGTCAGTGATGGCAGGCATAAGCAGCCACGATGTAAATATCTGTGTGAATGAGATGGTGCTCGTGTCAATGGGCGGTGTCACGGTCGTAACCGGGGTTACGTTGACCAATTTGGTAAAGGTTTTCGTCGTAGTAAATGACTGTTTGCTTGTCTGAAGATTCTCGACCGCAAAGGTGCCATATCTCGTCGTGCAGGCGCTCTCGATATTGGCTTGAGCTAAGACGCTTCCCAGCATAATACTTAATAGTAGCGGGAGGTGCATTTTTGCCAGGATATCCGGCTCTTTTGCACATGAGATGGAAGAAGAACAAAATAAAGGATTTATCATGTAATAGTTTACCTGGTAGAAACAAATTACCCCTTAATTATTTGTTACTCCGATTACTGACCGTCTTGTGTTGTATTAGGCATAGTGAACCGTCCTTCTGACCCGTCCTCATGAGTGGACACACAGTGGGATGGCGTACGCCATACTGACCAGTGCACAAGCCCCGTCGTAATCGCGACATCCCAGCCAGGGCGCTATTCCTATTCTGAACTCGCCGGAACCCTTTTCTTCACTTTCAGATTATGAAAGGAATTTCCAAATGCATTCTTGGCGGGAGCAGCGACAACTGGATCAATTTAAACCAACTTGACGCTTTGGTCCTTCCGAAATTTGGATTACACTGAATGAGGGCCGCAATGTAGCCGTTAGTGTTCCAAGTTAGTGTCCATAGAACGAGTCGTGTTAGCTCCAAGCCATCCCACAGGTCACCCCTTTAACTAGCCTTTACCCTAGTATTTTTTTTTCCCTTCACAGGCGAGATTTTTATTGAAAATACTAGTAATTAAATCAAACATGTATGGAATCGGCTGTGTTGGTTGTGGGCAGCCAATTATTTGGCCTGCAGCTTACGGCGATGATAGAGCCATGATAATGATAATGAAATTACAATTGGCCTGGAAGACTTGGTAACTTTGTACACCACTACCCAACACTTGCCGAGTTGAAAATATTGCAATTAATTGGGAAAATACCTTTTGGGGTAGTTTTAATACATCTGGTTTTTTGGAAGAATCTGGTTTTAATTCTTGTACAGGGTAGTCAGGTTCACATGTGAGTGGATGATTTTAGAAGATTTATACTCAGAGGGTAGATTAGGTAGATTAAGTTTAAATAGGTGCAAATTCCTATAAAATACAAGTACCCACTCCATGAAGCATCATGGTCGTCATTCCCCTGAGCATGGTCTAACTGAGGTTAAAGAAATACTGGAATGTGTGATCTACTTAAACCTTACAAACACGACCATCATTGCCCTCCTCCCAGCCCTCACTCCCCACACAGTTTTTGCACCACAGGACGTCCTTCGGATCAACTTTGCGTTTAATTTTGAAGAGGCGCTCGTAATTACTGCCCCAGAATGTGTGCTGCCAGTCCTCTTCGAACGGAAAGCCCTAAGCCACATTGTCAGCACTTCGCCCACCGCCTGTGCGACAGGAACCAAGCATCGCTTACCTCATTCATATATGAACCACCACCAGGTGTGAGCTCACGAAGGGTCTGGAATCTATCGTCCAAAATTTTTCTAGTTTTCTCCCCGTCTGTTAGATCGAGTGGAGGGTACCCCCATCCAAGCCAGGTGACTAATGATTGTTAGCACTTTGTTTCATTATTTGAACCCGACAGTGGGATATGCTGGTGGCGTCTTCTTACGCGCATGTATGTATGCTTTTCGCCATGCTGGATGAACAGCATTACTTCCTCCGCGGGGCTTCGCTTCATTGACCCCCTTCCCAGCGACCAGATATGTTGCCAGCCAGCCATCGTTGAGAAGAATAGGCTTGAGTGCATTCTCCAGGGCGTCCAAATCTTTGGTTAGAGTATCCTTGCTTAACAATCGTGAAATGAGGTAGACCGAACCGCCAGCTGAACCGTCATCGAAATTCTCACTGTACCAATCCATAAATGAGTCATATGGTTGAGTAATGAGCAGCAAGTTTACCTGACCCGGCCAACGCTCTTGGATAGTTTTGTTTAATGGTTGAAAGATTTCGTTAATCTTGTCCGTGTCCTGGGTATCGAGTATGATGGTCTTGCCCATTAGGCCCGCGACTCGGTCTGGAAGCCCTGGGATTGGAACTGGTGGTGTCGAGTTCACGGTAGCCATGAGGTAACCTGATAACCCGGAATCCGAAAGGTAAGGGAGCTGAGAAGCGGACCAAGTGGCAAGTTCCATGGTAAATGGGGCTTCGGGAAGAGTAAAAGCCATGAACAATACCATCGTAAGTTTCTTGGGTGCATGAGTCTGGACCGTGACTGAAGTAAGAACCCCGAAAGTCGACCCTCCTCCCTATTGATGAGAGTTAATAGACCTGAACCACAGATTACTGCCGAACACTTGGCTAGTAACACTTACACCACGCATTGCCCAGAACAAGTCTGAATTCCGGTCTTCATTGACGGTGAGAATTTCCCCGCTGGGTGTGACGACCTCCATCTCCAAAACATTGTCTGCCGCCAGCCCATAATGAGGAGCCAGAATCGAGTGGCCACCTCCCGTTATAAAGCCACCTATAGAGACAGTCTTGGCTCCACCACCTACAACCACACGGTTGTGTTGGTTGGCGAACGTGTAGACATCGACCATTCTTGACCCGGCTCCGGCAGTGATGGCATCACCTGGTATGGTCTTACCTGATCCAGCAAGCTTGAACTGGCCTTTGTGAAATTTTACGCTGTTCAGGTGATGTGTCCAGATAGAGAGGGAGCCTGGCGCAATTGAGCGCCCGAGATAGTCATGTCCGCTGCTCTTTACCACAAGGCGAACGTTCTGCTTCCGGGCTATTTGGGCACCTGTCAATTGGGCTTCTTTATTTCGCGGTGGTTTGTGTGTCACTGACCGAAGTCCACAGCGGCTTTGACATGCTTTGCAGTGGTAACATTTGCCACAAACGAGGGATATCCTGCTCCAGTACAAGGAAATCCATCTATCGGTAAACAGGTATAATTTGCCCAGAGATCCCACATGACAGAGACCGGGTCCTCATCATGAAACTCGAAGGTTCTCCACTCCTCCTGGATCTTGGGGCATTGATCTGCATTGTAGTTGGGTTGCCCCGTGTGACAGACACTACCGGGCGGTATTGGTTTGAGGAGCCTGCCATCGATGGTCTTGTTAAGCCGAGACCACTCTTGACTTGATGGCCATCCTGCACCGCCTGGAAATGCCTTGCAATTCTTGGAGAGGGCTGCTGCCCATGTCAAAGCTGGCACACTAAGTGCAAGGAGAAAATTGGATGGGATCATATTGATGTTTTTGGAAGACCCATTTAACCTCTATACTTTGAGAACATTGACGTCAAGTATGATCGGGGCTTTTATTGGCATATCTACAGCAATCATGGCTATGCGTATGTTTGTAAAGTCGCCTCGACTCCTTTGCCAAGCTGCAGTAAGCAAGAATAGTTTAATCCTCTGGGGCTACTGTTAGGAAGGTGATCGTACCATAGCACGGGATACGTCCCGAGATGCAGGGGCATGCGACTGACTGACCAATCGCTACCGGAATGGAGCCATGGTCGGACTCGCTTTGCAGTGAGATCATGTTGGGGGCCACGGAAAAAAAAAGGTCAGCGCCGAATTTAGGCTATGTGCCAAGCAACCTTCTGGGCCGACGGCGCCGTTCCCGCAGCATTGGAGCGGCGTAGCATGGCGTGGCTTGGAGGATCTGAATCTTACATGCATGATGCATTATCCCTGCGCCGGTTGTGATACGATTGCAAGCTTTGCTGCATCCTGTAAGCGAAAGAAGGGCCCGAAGTGATGGAAGACCCTGAAAGGCCAGACTGTGGCAGCGTCCACGCAATCTGGGGTCTAAAGTAAGTCGTGTAGCAGTGATCACTACTCTTCATTAACGCTGAGCAATTTCCATCTGTATACGATATTAAGAAGATGTGTAAAACTTTTATCTTGCAACCGAGGCTATACTAATCTACAAAAAGAAAAAAAAGAGTCGTTACCAAAACGCTTCGTCGTGAATCTTCTACTGGTCACTCTAAATCAAATTGTTGAATCAGTATGGAGCAGGATAGAGGAGGCAGTTTCGAGATTAGTACACCGCTAGAAAAAAAGGTTGACAACAAGACAACACAGGATAACGCTGATGACATCGAGCATCATGCCAGAGACAAAACTGAAAACCTTCCACTAGATCCCATAAACAATGAAGCAATTCAACCAGAGATGAATGCCGATGAAACTGCGGCTCATCAGTACGCAACACCACGAGAGCTCGCCCTACTTTCAACGGTATTCACTGTTGCCACCTTTATGATTGCTATAGACGGAAGCATCCTTGGTAAGATATCTCATGCTTATACCCCCTGCTCAAAATGAAAATTAACATCCTCAGCGACGGCTATTCCGAAGATAACTAGCGATTTTAATCGATTAGATGATGTGGCTTGGTACGGCAGCGCATATCTCTTAACAGAGATGGCATTCCAGCCAACATTTGGTCGTTTATACACTTTATTCGACGCTAGGTTTCTTTATTTGTCCTCTATCATATTATGTGAGTCATTTATATTCTCTTAAATGGTTTCAATTAGTGTTTAATATAGTTTCTTTAAAGTTGAGGTAGGCTCAATTGTATGCGCGGCCTCACCAAACTCGGCAGCGTTGATCACCGGGCGAGTCATATCAGGCATAGGAGCTGCTGGCCTTCTCTGCGGAAGTCTGGCAGTATATGGAAGATCGGTTCCTTTGAGGGCTAGGCCGTTTGGCATGGCTCTTGTGACAAGCATGTACGGGATCGCAGGCGTGCTGGGACCGACTCTCGGGGGACTTATTACTGATACCCCTCGGTTGACTTGGCGATTCTGCTTCTGGTAAGCCCTTCCTTGCTAGTCATCCCTGGACAGAACACGAGATATTTAACTGGTAGTAGGATTAACCTCCGTAAGTAATTTGATATGTAATTAAGAAAAGCTTTTAACTGGTTGTGTAGCATTTGGAGTTGTGACATTTGCAATCGCGTTCAAAATCTTGAAGGCAAAGGCACCAGTTAATGGAAAACTCTCGCTGCGTGAGAAGATAAAGAGACTAGATCTCCTCGGTGGATTCCTGCTAATAGTGGGCTTGCTGTCACTCTTCTTCTCGCTGCAATGGGGCGGGAGCAAATATCCATGGTCCGACCCGAGGGTCTACGCATGCATTGTGGTATTTGGAATACTGATATCCGCGTTTGTATGGCTCCAAATAACCAAGAAAGAAGAGTAAGTAAATAAATGGGAAGGGTAGATGAATGGTGATTACCAGTGGCTGACAGGACCGACAGAGCTACGATTCTGATGAAAATTCTCTCACAGCGTACGGTCGCCATCAGCTGCGTCTTCAACATGCTCATGTCGATGGCTCACAACACGCACATGTATTACCTAGCCTTCTACTTTCAGGCTGTACTGGGGACGAATGCTGTCATGTCAGGCGTGCGCTGTCTCGCTTACGGGATTCCCTGCAGCATCTCGATCATCATCACCGGTGCATGTATCAGCTCTAGAGGCTACTACGTCCCATTCATGTGGCTGGGGGCCAGCATCTTCATCGCAGGGTGCGTGCTACTCCGTCAATTAGACATAGATTCCTCGATAGGGGAATGGCTAGGCTTTCAGATCATCAGTGGAGCCGGAATTGGGCTCGCAGAACAAGTGCCATTCATCGCTGTACAGGTGGTTCTACCCAGCGAACTCATGCCAACTGCGTGCGCCCTGGTTGTTTTCTTCCGCTTGTTGGGCGGCGCTGTAGGCCTCAGTATCGCTTCCAATCTTTTTTCTGGGGAGCTCTTACGGCGGCTCGCGGGAGCGCCGGTAGCGATTGACATCAGCGCCATCCAGCATGCGGGCGCGTCGGATCTAAAAGATGCGGTACCGGCCAGTGAATTACCTTTGGTCCGGACGGCTTTTGGCTATGCCGTAACTAGGGCCTTTATCTTGCCTATTGTTGTAGCTGGAATGTCCTTGCTTCTGAGCTTTGGGATGCAGAGACGATGGATTCCGGACGATCGCGTGCAGCCTACTGAAGGAGCCGAAGGGGAAACATCTCCTGATACACCTGAAACCTCATCATCGGATCCAGGATTGAATGAAAAGTAGACATATTTTAGAACCTCGAGTAAGAAATGATACTTTATCCATATGACTTTTCTGTTCATGTCCGTAAATTCGGTGGGGTCTTGTAGTGGTTGATTTGCCATCATGTAAATAAGGAGACGGCAAAGAGGATGGGCAATTTTATGACGCGAATGATGATACATCTTGGTCTGGCCACTAAGCCTATCGAAAAATTTTGTTTTCAATAAAACATCAAAAATCCATAACTAAAATCATTCTGAATAAATAAAAGAAATGCTGCAGTAAGCTTCAATATATGCCGTGAAAAATCTAGTATAAACAAAATACATCTCATGCTGCATCTATCAATTTCTTCATCACCAACGAGGCGCGCTGTAAACAGTCTGACCATGCAATCACCTCTTCCTTTCCAGTAACAACAGAGAAATGGGCGCTAGAAACACAATAGCCATTAGTATCTCTGATAACATATATTTGGAGAAGATTAATTCTTACCCTGAATCAGTAACATAGTACGTCATCCAAAACCTCTTGGGATTCTGCATGATGAAGCAGGACTCGGGAGAAAGTCCGTCCGTATTCGAGAACATTTGGTCCGGCTCCACGGTCTGCTCATAAAGCGGGTTCTTGAAGAGATCGGGCACTTCTCCGGCCTCATCTGCGCAAATCTCAAGCGCTCTGAATGTGCGCTGGTAAACACGACCCATAAATGCATCCTTGATGGTTTGGTTCCTGGCGTTTGCAGCTTCGACCATCAAGTCAAACCTTTCACGCGCTGGTAGACTCTCATCATCTGCGACAGTGCAGAAGCGCGCAGTGATAGGGGTGTTGACTTGAACGATATCTGGTCGGCCTTTATGGTAGTGTGACATGGAGACTGCCTCCCAGGATTGGGCGTTGTAGCCGTAGTAGTAATAGTTGGCAAGCAAACCCATGACATCGTATATACCTTTGATGGGAAGATGGCGATCAAGTAAGATGTCCTTTCCGAACTCGGCGAGGACAACGTCTCTGTATCCGAATTTTGTAATATCTTCTTGGAATCGTTGCCGCACGTGGCGGATGCGATCATCTAAAGCTGGTGTTGTCTTGAGCGAGAATTCTTTAGGCACATCAACAACGCCATTTGTGTGTCCGTTAACATGGCGCTCCGGCTTGTAGGTCAGTATGCCTTTAACAATGGCAGTTTGCATCACAAACAGAGTCATTGCCTATCATGGATTGTGATTAGTTCTGGAATAATCAAGACAAAAGAGCAGTAAGACTCACATCAATGCAAGTATGCTCGACATATGTCCCGGAAGTCGCGTTTTTACAGACCACAAAAGCTATAGACTTGTCAACCCAGCGGTTGAACCCGTCGAGCATCATCATATCCCTGATCCGATCTTCTGCGGTGATAGGTTCTGTTTCGTCAAGACAAACAAGGAAAGCTGCAGCTTCAACCATATCTATGGTTTCTTTGTTTGTCACATCAAGCTCTATGAGAGCCTTACGACTCTGTTGTGTCAAGCCGTCAGTACTATTACAAAGCAACAATCTTGGACAGGTGAACAGTGATAAACTTACCTCTGCCCAAGAAGTACGATCGTCAGTGCAAAGAATACTTGTCCAATTGTCTTCAATGCCTTCGCGACTTAAAAGAGAATTGAACATCTTGGTTAGCGTTTCGACAGACACATTCTTCTCTCCATCCTTCAGCATAACCTTGAAGATATGTCCACGGTGGAGCACCGCCATATAGTCATTACCAGGGAATTTTGCCATCCGATCAAAGGGCACACCGGGCAAACGAGCCGTGTTAAAGATGTGCTGCCAGAGGTCGGTACAGTTGGCTGTGAACATGTACACCATGGGATCCCATCGGTCTGCCTCGAGATCTTGCTTGCACTGGAAAGCAATGCTGGCAATCATTGCTGCCCGCTCTGCTTGGGTATGGCCCATCTCTCCGAGTGGGTGGAATGCCATGAAGTTGTTGAATGGCGCGAGCGGCATGCGTCTCTGAAGGTACATGCTTTGTAGGAAGTAATTCTCCTGCCAATTCTCTATCTTGGGATCATGAGCTTTCTCGTAGAGGCAATCATAGTACTTGCGACCCAGGCTGCCCGGTTGCCTGAAGTCTGCTACATCCCTCTCCACAGTCTCAAATTCTTCTGGGGTGAAGAACATTCTTGACTTTTCGAGATATTCGTCAAGCATTATATCAAACTCCACAAGGGGTAGCTTATTCAGAGTCTTGGACGCTTTACAGCAGTGGAAGTCGTGATTAGCAACTGTAGTTCCGCTCTCAGTTTTCGTTTTCACGTCTTTCTCGACGACGCTGGTCTCTTCCTTTTGCGGTACAGCCGCTTCAGTGTCGAGAGAGACCAATTTGGACCTGTGAGTAATAGTCTTGGCTAAAATCGCGATATTAGGAGCATCGATGACTTCTGATGTCTGAAGTGTCGTCTGGAAGGTTCGCACAAGGAAGTTTTTCAACTCTATAGCGACAAGAGAATCGAGACCAAATGTTTCCATGGAAACGTCCGGACTAATATCTTCCACTGGACAGGCAGTGAACATGGCGAATCGCTCGCAAATTCCACGAACGACAATACTTTCGGCTTCCTCGAGTGTAGTCGCTTGTTGAAGGAGCTTGCCAATGTCGGTGGAGGCCTCCTTTGCTGTTTCCCCCTTCTCCTCCAGGTAAGGAATTTGGCTGAACATTGGATTGGCTAGGGCGGCCTCATCGTGGACTGCCTCCATCGACTCTCTGTCAAACCCAAGAATCATTTGGTGGAGTCCATCTTGATCTGCTTGTGGGCTCATTGCGTAACTCAAAACCGTAAAGACCTCTTCAAATGACATGAGAACTGATCCCCGTCTCATGGCATCCTGTTGTACAGTAGGCAGCGACGTGATTGCCAATGAGCCATCGACCACACCCAGATTCATAGCTACATATCTGCACTTTGATGTCTGTTTGCTGTGAGCGAAAGCATCCTGAAAAGCGTTGCCGACTGCGTAGTTGGACTGCCCAGACTTTCCAAGAATGGCAGTCACGGATGATAGCATAATAAAGAAGTCGAGGGAATCAGAAACTCCAAAAGCGTTATCAAGGTTCCGGGTTCCTTGGACCTTAGGCTTGATAGCTGTCATGTAGTCGTCGTGAGACATGATTTCGAAAGGATGATCCTGTGGATAACGTTAGTAAAACAGTAACATGGTAGAGTTTAAGAAGGGAGCATACTCTTAGAACCATTCCTGCGTGGATGATACCTCGGACTTGGGGAAGATTTGCAGAACACTCTGCAGCGGCTAATCTTACTGACTCCTCATCAGTCACATCACAGCCGATAATGTGTAGCTCCGCTCCTAGAGCACGCAGTTCCGCTTCAAAGGCCAACCGATCTGTTTTTTCGAGCTTTCGCCGCGATAGGGTCACCACGTGTCCTGCACCACGAGTAGCCAAGAGCTTTGCAATTCTTCTCCCAAGGTCCCCAAGACCTCCAGAGATAAGATAGGTTCCATTCTTTTCTAGTCGCGGAGGCTGTGGGCGTGCCACGGTCAACTTTACTGGCAACGCATCGTCGCAAACAAGAACGACTTTACCAGTGTGTTTTCTGGATTGGATCAGACGGAAGGCCTCCTCAATGTTGGCCATGGGCATGGTTGTTATTGGCGCAACAGGTTGTAGAGCACCATCCTCGAACATAGACAAGACTTTGTCGAGCGTCTCTCTCATTTTGACTGGTTTCAGTCGAGCCAAGACTGTGAGATCCACTGCAGCAAAGGTGACACTATTGTCGAAAGGAACCATGCTGATTTCATTCTTCCGATATATATCGGATTTTCCAATCTCAACAAAGGTGCCCAAAGGGGCAAGAACAGCAAACGAGTCATGAAGCGATTCACCCGACAACGAGTTCAGTACACAGTCGACACCCTTGTTTTCAGTAAGTCGCATGATGCCCTGTTTAAACGTTCGGAGCCTGGACGAGAAGATGTGGCTTGGCGGAATGTTGAATGTATCGATAAGCAACTGGCGTTTCGCACTGCTACCCACGGTACAGAAGATTTCGGTTCCAATATTCTGAGCGAGCTGGATGGCTGCCTGACCGACACCACCGGAAGCGGCATGAATTAGAATAGTCTGACCAGGCTGAAGACGAGCCACTTCGACGATGCAGTGGTACGCTGTGCAGAAGATGACAGGGATCGACGCGCCGACAGAGTAAGGCATTGACTCTGGCAGGTGAGAGCTGAAGGTTCCGTTGATCCGTGGGTAACTTGAAAAAGGCTCGGCGAATATGCCACAAACGCGATCCCCAACGCTAAACTGGTTCAGGAGAGCAGAGCCTACCCTTCGAACATTGCCGGAACACTCGCCTGCCATGGTGACGCCGGGTACCATCTGTCCCATGGCGATGAAGACGTCTTTGAAATTGACACCGTAGGCTTTGGCCTCAAGCTCTATCTCAAACGGTCCCAAAGGCTTCAAGGGTATGTCGTCATCCATAAACCGGAGACTGCTAAGCAGTCCTGGTGTCTCGACTTCCAACTTGAGTGGCCGGTCTGGTTGTTGGAAACGTCCTGTTGCCATATCTTGGGTATAGATAGCCCTCTTCATCCAATCGTTGAACTTTGCATCAGCATGAACTCTGGGGATGAGAAGCTGCCCTCCCATGAAAACGTACTCATCTTCATCCGATGATGTCGCGTCGATCGGGGTGGCAAACGACCTGGTAAAGATATCCCAGAAGGAAGAAATGAGGGTTGTCGGGCTGGACATGACATCTTCTTGTACATTGACAGTGACCAATCGGATTCCCGCATTTTCTCGTCGCACGACTCTAGCGAGGCCATTTATCATGCCCTTGCTCGGATTTTGAATGTCTGCCCCGCTTCCTTGACAGCCCATCCAGAGCAGATTCTTGGCCTTGGTAACGAGCGAGACAATTTGACTGAACTTTTCGGCGGTCGGTGAACCAAGAGTGGGATTCTCTGCGTTATCGACAACAATATAGATTGATTCCGAATCAACTGGCTCGGATGGCAGGTCCCCTGAAGAGCAGGAAAATCCATGGCTGGTTATCCGTGCGGTTAACGCATCAACCAGAGACTTGAACTCCTCGCTTGACTGAGACTCGCAGATAATACGAACTGGGGGGAAATCATCTTGCAAAGTGGACTGTGGTCCAATGGCTCTGGCCAGAATGAGCGAGCTTCCTGCAGCAAGGCCAATTTGATCAGATTTCACAGTTTGAAAGCCGTGCTGTTCAAGGCGTGCACGCCAGTCGTCATCTGACGACAAGTGAGTAATCTCATCATGCCCGTTTTGAATTGGCAATACACCGAGAACTAATCGTCCATGAGGCTTCAGTAGCTTTCGCAAGTTAGCAAGGCTGTCATCTGTCGGGCCTGTCGCGTGGAACGCGGTTGGGGCAATGATGAGATCAAAAGTGCCTTCTACAAATCCTTGCTGAATTGGATCCTTGTAAATATCAAGAATCTTGGCATCGACTCGATCTGACCACTTTTGAAGCAATTTCTTTCCTTCCTCTAAGGCGCCATTCTGCGGGTCAGTGTAATAATATCGGTCAAGCAATAGGCCTTCGGGACGATCAAGTGCTTGGATCAATTCCAGTGCCACTCCACCTCTAGCTCCAGCTCCCACTTCTAAAATCTTCATATGTGGTTGCTTGAAGGCTAAAAGCTCAAGATATTCGACCAGCTGTGGCCGTTCACTCAGGGCCTGGGGTGGGAGAAGATCGATATCCGGCTGCCATTTGAGAGCGTAGCTCGCCTTGCGGTTGAATGGAAGTGTGCTTGCGTCAACTGGCGCCTCGCCAATTCCTCGAAGAGCTCCACCGCGAATATTAATGACTGGCACCGGGGGTGCACCTTCAGCTGTTTCTTCAAACACCATGATCTCCATTCGGGCAAATCTGAAACCTGTTTGGCTCATTGTGGTCGCTGTGAGCCATTTGGTGTTGGGTTTACTGCTGAGGTTACAATTGATGGTCAACTCGTCTATGCTTGTGGGCATCACAGGACCATTTCCAATGCTTCTCCGGTACAAGGGAATTCCCAGCTGAAAGACGGCATCGAGAGAAGCGGGGTGAATGACATGCGGCTGCTGGTGTTTTCGAGGCATCACGCTCTCCACATCGGGGATGCGAATCTCAGCGATACCAGCCTGCGGGCCAATCTGTGCTGACTGGACACCTGTAAATGTAGGTCCATACACATTGCCGTTCTCTACAAAATCCTTGTAGAGATCCTGACCACTATAATTTGTATCACAAGCATCTATAATGTCCTGGAGGTGCTTGAGGCGGCTCGAGATTGTCATGTTCTCTTCACGGACACCCTCCACCTCGTCCTCTTTCGACACCCAATCAACCATAATATCGCCGGAGCAGTGTTGGTGCCACTCATCCTCCGGAGAAAGAGCCATGATCCGGAATGTCTCCCACGTGCGATCGGCTAAATGTTTAGCAGGCCTCAACGTAAGGAGAACTTCGACATCGGACGTCAGCCCATCTGTACGCCGCTCGGGAATTATGATTGACTTGGAGAATGTGATGTTCTTCAGATGGACTTGAGAAATGGTGCCTTGGACCCGCCTATCGACACTTATTTGTCGCACTGCCTCTATGGCCATGCAAAGATAAGCTGAGGCGGGATAGATTGCGAAGCCATCGACAACATGATCGCTCAACCATGGAAGACTATCAACTCCAAGAAAGTTGCGCCAAGTAGGCTCCTGAACAGTAGTTCCGGCGACTCGTAAACCCAAGAGATCATGGGGCGGGTGCGCGCGGAAGCGATGCTGCTTGCTGAGGTTTGACTCATAGAGATAGCTGGTAGAGTGGTCCCAAGGGTATGGGGCAAGGTCATCCACCAAAACTGGTTTTGTTTGTTGTTCGCTAAGTGCTGCCTGCAACGAGACTGGATAGCCAAACTCAAATAACTTGCCTGCTGTTTCAAGAAGGCTGATGACTGCATCACGACCCCGCACCAGCGTCGAAAGGTAGTTGGATTTGAAGCTAGCCAAGTTAAGACCCTTGATAGTCTGCCTAACAGGACCAGCCAAAGCACCATGCGGGCCAACTTCTGTGAAGAGAGTTAACGGTGCAGGCTCAATAGGCGCAAGTTCTGTGCGACAAAGAAGCTCCAGAGCGTTGCCAAAACGAACGGGTGACACCAGGTTGTCAACCCAGTATTGCGCATCAAAATCACCCGTCTTTTCTGCAACCAGTACGGAGGAGTAGAATTTAACGGCAGGATTTGGGGTCTGTGTCTTGATGTGCGCGATGGACTCAAAGTACTCGGACGCGACCTTCTTCATATGATGGGAGTGATAAGCCGTATCTACCTTCAACTTGCGATTGAAGATGGACTCCTCATCAAGAATTTGTTTCAACTCGTCGATGGCAGACTCGTCACCAGAAATCGTTGTGCTGACAGGGGAGTTGACACAAGCAACGCAGATCAGTCCCGTCCTCGTCTGGTCAATGTATTTCTGCACATCGTGCTCGCCCAGGCCAACAGCCATCATAGCGCCTCGGTTCGAGATTACACGTGCACATGCCTGCGACATGAAACCTCGCCTATATGATATCTCGAGCGCTGTCTCATGATCCAGTGCTTCTGCAGCATAGCCTGCAGCTATTTCGCCGCTGCTGTGACCGAGGACGTAATTAGGAAATACGTGGAAGCTCTTGAGGAGGTCTACCAAGGCGATTTGTATGGCCGTGGTTGACGGCTGGGAGATCTCAGCCTGCCCAACTCGGGACGTCTTCTCGTCTTTGGAAAGTTCATCGATCAAACTCCATTCAGCCCCGAGCTCTTTCAGGATTCCGTCTGACTTGAGCATGGACTCTCTGAAAACTGGTTGACCCATTGTAAGCTCCCGACCCATGGCATGCCACTGCGCTCCTTGACCCGTAAAGAGAAAAACGGAACGGAAACTAGGAGCAACTCTAGTAATGCGGGGCTTCTGGTCAAGGAGGGTAATGAGCTGGTCATGGCTAGCTGCAGCCACACTGAAGCGGAAGTGCATCTCTGATCGACGTGTCGAAAGAGTGTAAGCAAGGTTGGAGAAAGAAGAGAGATCTTTATGAGAAGAGAGCCATTGTTGGACATTGGACACCATAGTTTGCAATGAAGCCTCAGACCGAGCCGATAAGACGAACAGTTCAGGGCTTTGTACAACATCGTTCTTGGCATCAACAGGGTCAGACACTGATTGATTTTCGCTGGCTCCGTTGTTTCCGTTAGTTTTATTGTCTCCACCAGGTTGCACATCATCATTCTCCGTGTTTTTGAGGTCATTGTCAGTATGGTTTCCATTGACTCCATTGGTGCCATTTGTTCCATTTGTTCCGTTAGTCTCATGAGAGCCATTGGTTCCATTCGTATTATGGTGGCCGTTGGTCCCATTCGTGTTGTGATGACCATTGGTTCCATTTGTAACATGGTTTCCGTTGGCTCCGTTAGTTCTCGGGTTACCATTACTACCATTAATTGCGGGGTCATAGGAAGTCTCTTCTTTAATAGACTGAGTTGCCTCTTCAACATGGCCATTAGTACCATTTGATGCGATAGAGACCAGGGCTTCTGCTGTCTTCTGGAAAGTATAAGGAGCTTCCAGAATTACATGCGCGTTGGTCCCACCATAACCAAAAGAGTTGACAGACACGCGCCGGGGACCACTAGATGAGGGAAGAGGAACCATTTCGGTCGCAATCTTTGTGGTAAAATATTAGTAACAGTACAAATGTTTAGAGATATCCTTCCTGATCCATACCTTAATATTTCGCTCCTCCAGGTGCAACGTAGGTTTCGGCTCGATAAAGTCAACATTTGGTGGGATGACTCCATGCTTCAAAATCAGGATTGCCTTTAGTAACCCTGCGACACCACTTGAGGCTTCCAGGTGGCCGATGTTTGATTTAATAGAGCCAACGTAGAAATCACCCTCACGTTGCCCGTTGGGGCAGAAAACTTCCGCAATAGAGGATATTTCTGCGCTATCGCCTGTAAATTATTCAGTGTCTGTCCTTCAAGTCCACAAAACAAATAGATGCATACCAGCTTGGGTTCCTGTTCCATGCGCCTCAACATATGAAGTATCTGCTGGATCAAGGCCGGCATTTCTGTATACTTGTCTAATAAGACTTGCTTGGGAGACAGGGTTTGGGAGCGTGAGTCCCGCTGTCTTGCCATCCTGGTTCAAGCCAGAGCTTCTGATGACAGCATGTACTTTGTCTCCATCTGTCAGAGCATCATCAAGACGCTTTAGAATAAAACTGACAACACCCTCGCCTCTTGCGTATCCAGTCCCGCGGCTGTCAAAGACGTAACATTTACCATCCGGATTTGTCATTCTAAGAGAATGTAGTTAGCTCATGCACGAGTTTCCAATCACGTGTTTACCTACCCGACACTGCTCATTGGAATGATTTGATCAGGGGTTAGGACCAATTGGGTGCCGGCCACAATGGCCATTTTTGATTCCCTTGCTCGGAGTCCATGGCATGCTTGGTGCAAGGCAACCATGCTCCCTGAACACCCAGTGTCCACTGTGCTGGATGGACCCTTGAGGTCAAAGACATAGGATATCCTGTTAGATAGAATGGCAATTCCGGTACCGATCATGTGGGCCTTTGGGGTCCTTGCCATATCCTTGTAACCCATACGTTCAAAGCTGCGAGCGCACATGTTAGCTTAAAGTCGCCAGGTGGAGAGACAGGGGCCTTCTCGCTCAATCACATAACTTGCTCTTATGCAGCATGGAAAGGAATAACTTACTCCGTAGCGTAGGCACCGACGTGGACAGAGGTGTCAGACCCTTTGATTCCTGCAATAGTCTGTCCAGCATTCTCAAGCGCTTCATATGTTGTCTCCAGCAGAATCCGCTGCTGAGGATCAAGGCAGTGAGCTTCGTGAGGGTGGATATTGAAAAACCGTGCATCAAAAGCAGTGATATCCTGGTCTAGGAAGTATAGGCCTTTGAAGTTGACGGCTTCCTTGGCCTCGGGATCTGGATGATAGAACGAATCTTTGCTCCATCTGTCTTCGGGAATCTCACGCCATCCACTCCGTCCCTCAGAAAGCATGTCCCAGAGTTTGTCCGGGTTGTCTGAACCACCTGGTAGGCGACATGCCATGCCAATAATGGCAATTGGACTGGGGCTTGACTCGGCCATGTTTGAAATCAAGTAAACACTTCCGAGAGGCTTTTAGAAATATGTTTAAGAATTAAGACAACAGCGGGCCAGGATTATTGATCCCTTAATTTCGTTGAACGATAAAATGCTACGAAAGAAGATTTTTGAATGAGAAAATGGCTGTTTAATAAAAACTTGAGACTATCTCCCTCTCGACACTGCCTCGATATTTCACAACAGTGGAAATCTCAATATTCACTGTCAACTCCAGCTCGACCCCACGGACAAGAAAGGCAAGCGCGTGCCGGGTGGAATCAGGACCGACAATTCCTGTCGGATAGTTAATTCCCGCCTACATGAAATGAAGCCGCTATGGCCGACGCGTCAGCATTCAGGAGCAATCGAGTTGATGGGATACGGACGAAGGATCCGCCAGCTTAGACGCCTATTGTGCCTTGTAAGGCGAACGTGCTGATAAGCAGTAAGATTCATATTAGGATATGACAATATTCGCGATCCAGTAGTCGGACGACGTATCCATGTTGTGAAGGATGTCGTGAATCCTTCAAGACGATAGATAGTATTACTGCTGCAGGTTGATCCCGAAAATTCCGAACCATGTCGTACCCTACAACTCTCGAAATCCGCCCCCAATCGCAACGCCACCGACTCTCACAGGGTGGTTGATGCGCAGGTTTCGTCTATGATGGTGTTCGTGAGTGGACAAGCAGATGCCTCAGCCGGGCGGCGCAGCGTAGGTATGGCTTATGGCAGGAGGAGGAAGAGGCGACGGCAAGCTATACGGCGGGCGCTACGTCAAGTTAAAACGGATCTAAGGGGTGCGCCGCTCCACCATTCACTCTTCATCACAGATTTGATTCGGTAAAGCACCCCATAGGCTGGGTTCTTTGAGGCCCCATGTCTCCCACGTCCCTCCACCACAGAGCCCCATGTCTTCAGCTTCGCTTACCGAACACGGCCCCAGGGAAATGATCCGATCTCTACGAAGTGTGGGGCGGGTTGATTTAGCCAAATTAGCCGCGCGACCAACGGCGGCTCAAGCACTAACTCTGATCCGGCTGACATGGATACCGATGCACCTCTGGATTGCACGGCCGGAATCAAGGGAAGCCAGCCGAAGAAGAGCACTCAGACGTGTGTCTCAGACTTGACTGCGACCCAACATAGCACCGAGCATTTTGACCAACAATGAAGCAACCAAAGGACCCAACAAACTCTTTGCGCCAATTTCAAATCCAGCAATGTCGTTGCTTCATCAAGTGTTTGACTCTTGACATATTATTGATGGTCTTAAATACGGGCTATCAGGAGATAAATCTCTTTCATTCCAGCTAATTTCTCTTCTCTACCCAAATCCCCGCATTTCCAGAAACTCGGCTCAAGATGTCGGCCCCCGAAGGCTACATTGAAGGTTTCGTCTGCACCCTGGACACATGCTCTGTGGAACAATGGGGCTACATTCACTACCGGCCGAGTGTGCCCGGAAATGCCATTTTCTTGGCCATCATGGCCGTACTAGGAATCTCTCAACTTTACCTGGGTATTAGACACAAAATTAGAGGTTTTATGATCACTATGTGCCTTGGTTTGTTGACAGAGACCGTTGGCTACGTTGCTCGGGTGCTTCTTAATGGGAACCCCTTCAGTCGAGACTATTTCTTGTGGTACCTCATCACTTTGACCATCGGGCCTGTCTTCATCGCTGCCGGAATCTACCTGACGCTAGGGCGGATTGTCGTGGTCCACGGGGAGGCCATTAGTCGAATCAAGCCTCGTTCGTACACCACCTTTTTCGTGGGATGCGATATCGTCAGTCTTGTTGTTCAGGCCGTCGGCGGAGGCATCGCTGCATCTACGCCTCTGACCAATCAATACATGGTACTAGAAAGATCTCTTGGCGTCACGATCCAATGACTCTTGGCAAATTATACTGATGATCGTGCAATTGTAGATCGATGTGGGAACGAACATTCTCGTCGCAGGCCTCTCCATTCAGGTTGCTTGCCTGTTTGCATTCTCAGCCTGCAGTCTAGAGTTCTTTTGGCGGGTGAAAAAGAACCCAGACTTGCGCAATCCCGCATTTATCGATCTTGTGAACAGCAAAAGATTTAAAGTGTTCCTGTTCGGTATGTATTAGGAATGTAACATGGTATATTCTTAGAAAACTAACAACCCGGATAGCACTATTTGGCGCAACGGCCTGTTTGTTTATTCGAACCGTCTTTCGTTCCGTCGAGCTGAGCGAGGGGTTTGCGGGCAAACTTGCCAACAGAGAAGTTGAATTCATGATTCTCGATGGAGTCATGGTTATACTAGCATGTATAAGCTTGACCGTTTGTCATCCGGCATATGGCTTTGAGCATCGGTGGAACGAGGCTGGATTCCGGTTTCGTACCTCCAAGGCTAAGGCTGATCCTGAGGAAACATCGGAGACAGTTGCTACTGGAGGAAGTGAAAAGGTAGAGCAGGAATTGTCTACAGAGAGACTGTGATCACCAATATCATAATCGCTCGGCAATTAAAAGGGATAAGGAGAAGAAAATGGGATTCTGTCCATCCCTTTAACAAAGCTTAGGAGTTGTGGTATACATCTCAAGAAATGTGTGTGAGAATTAGTTCACTTCCATCCACCATCAGTCTTCATAGCTAGTTCAATTTGACATAATGGTATCGCGGATCGCAAACCAGCATGAATACTGATCACTACTGAAGAGTTATTTTGATTACAGTACTCTCGTAAATTCTGGCGGGTATTAAACAGATCGTCTATCCGGAAAATAGTGTCAAAGTTCGAACCAAGTCTCAACACTACCATCTCAACCTGTGAGAGCAAAGCAGCTATAAATGTTCCGCCCTTCTACAGCTACGGACGGCCATATCGGTGAAATACGCATATAATTTTTATACTGTAGAAAAAAACAAAATTCAAAACAGGCCTATCTTCATTCATCTACCTTGATTACCCTACTTTAGCTGAACATGAACTGGCTTGCCTTCAGCGGCACACTTGTAAATGGCCGATACCACCCCGAAATTGAACTCAAGCCTACTCCTAGAAAGGGCCACACTATCGCGTCCCTCAATCAAGTCAACAAAGGAGAGAAAGGGACGCTGATTTGCATCCTCCCATCCAAAAGCAGGGAACTTCTCCTCCTTGGCATGAACCTTTCCATCGGCATCCACATAGTGTACGAGTTTGAAGCCTTCCTTTGTTTCATCGACTTCGTCCTTGTAGTCAAAAGTCGGGACCCATTCCCAGGTCAGACCTCCAGTCGTGCCGTCGACATTCAAAGAAACCTGGGGGTCTCCGTGGAAACCACTTGCTCGCTCCCAATCAAATGGGACGATAGTACCATCCTCCAGTGTCAAGGTCAGAGAGGCACCAGCATGCGTCTCGACGGATATAGAAGGCTCGGACGGATCGGCGCCAGTCTTCGGGGTCGCCAACCAGGCATAATTGACTGTGAGAGCGACCGGGCGGAGGACGTCGAAGAACATGGTGAGATCGTATACACCCCAGTCGAAAATGGTTCCGCCGCCAGACTTGTCCCTTTCCAAAAACCACCTGCTTGATGGTTGGTACTCGATACCCGCACGAGATCGTGGTTGACGGTTGATGAAGCGGGCGTGATACACAGATCCAACGCCGCCAGACTCGATCAATTGACGAGCGCGGTCCAAGGCTCCGTTCCCGAGATAGCGAAAGCTGCATTCTCCAAATATCCGACCAGCACTATCACTGGCGGCTAGCATCTCTGCCATCTCGATCTCGGATGTTGCTAGAGGCTTTTCGCAGAGAACATGGCGGTTGGATCGAAAGGCAAGGAGCGTCGCGGCATGGTGCAAGAATGGAGGCACGGCTATCACAACAATGTCGCGCTGTTGCCCTGGAGAACTGGAGAGCATGGCCTCAGCACCCTCAAAAACAGTGGCTTTGGGGAACTTGAGGAGGAATTCTTCTCGGGCAGCTTTAGAAGGATCAGCAGCAAATAGCTGAACATCAGGCCCTAAGCTTTCTGCCGCAACGCCATGTCGCCATGCAATAGACCCAGCGCCGTACAAATAGACTCGCCACGGTGCAATCGTTCCATTGACATCATTCATCTTGAAAAATGGTATGTGTCGCCACAATAGAATAGTTTAGACTTGGAGGATATTCAGTCATCTTGCGCAGCAGCTACAGTCGATTGCGGAAATAGAAAATCTAGGTGAAATCAAAGCTCACCAAATGTTTCCGGCTGAATCTCCAGGGTCAATTGAAGCGACTGCGGCGAGCTGAATTTACCCTTCGCAATCCTTCCCGGTTCCCGGGTTGTGCTGCGCCGCACGGGCCGAGGACAGCGAGCCGCCGGGACTTACTTTTGATACACGCGGCCCTGACTTGGAGGGCTTGGACCTAATAATAAGGATGAATACGGATACCTGTATAGCCGATGATAGCATCATCAACTTTGTGAATAAAATCAGGCCATGACAGGATTTTTCCCCTGCAACGACCCCTACTTTGGAGAATGTGCGCCCTGGCATAATACGGTCCGCTCTGCCGCTCGTTTAGGATGACGTTGCATCGGATTTGACCTGTCAACTATTTCGGGAAATAAACACTTTGGGCGGCTCTAGGCTTTAGGAATCAGGCGCGAGGTTCCAGATCACAGATAGGCATAATCCTTCGGGTGGCCGGGTGTCATAGTGCAAATGATACGTTGTGATGTTCGAAGAAGTCATTTATATGCAGTTAGAAACGATTTCGTCCACCTCTACCTCGGGGTGATTATATCAAGATTGACCCAATTGTCCAGCTTTTGCCAGACTTCCAAAAACAAACTCATTTTTCAGCGCTGTGCCAACGACCAATATGACTAAAACATCCAACGGCCACGGGCCGAAAAGCATTCTCAAGGTTGGAATCATCGGTTTAGGAGAGGTCGCTCAGGTTTGTTTGAATCCAATCTCATCTGATTCTCATACAGACGATATTGATAGTTCCTCATTCTAGGTGTCTCACATCCATGTGCTGAACAATCTCTCCAGTTATTATCATATCACCTACATCTGTGATACATCTCAGCAAGCCCTTGAGATCTGCAGTAAGAAGGTCGCTGGAGGACCACCCAAGACAACTTCAAATCCGGAAGAGCTGATTGCTTCTCCTGATACTGACGTCGTATTCATCTGCAACGTCAATGCTTTTCATCCCGCACAGGCAATCCTGGCACTTCAGCACAACAAGTATGTGCTTGTGGAGAAACCGCTTGCTTTGAACTATCATGACCTTGATGCCATCATCGCCGCAGAGCAAAATTCGGAGGGAAGAGTCTTTGTCGGGTATCAAAGACGATATGCCGAAGCGTTCCTGGATTCCTTGGAGGAAGTTGGAAGTATGGATAAGATAGAATACATACGAGTCAGAGGTAGGTCGGCACTTCGCTTGTAGGCTAAACAAACAGCTGACATTAAAAAGACATCATCGGTCAAAACAGCTCATTTGTCAATCAATCCGGCATTTTTCCTAAGAAGTATACCGACTACTCAAAGGATGCAGCTGCAAAAATGCATGCGGTTGAGGAAGAGATGGTTAAGGCCGCACTTGTTGATGAAATCGGGGTTGAAGCAACACCAGAGTCAATGACATTGTTCAGATTATTTACCGGGTAGGTGAAGTTGCTGTTCCTGGATCGTCCATCAAATAGAAACGTGCACCACTAACACCTGACACTCACCAACCAGGCTCGGCGTTCATGATTTCTCCGCTTTGCGGGAGATGGTTGGGATGCCTTCGCGGGTTATGGGCGCGTCCCTCGGATTGCCAATTTGGAACGTACTATTCCAGTACCAGGGCTTTCCCGTTATGTATGAGTCAGGCATCATTGATGTACCCAGGTTTGATTGCCACATCGAGATTTACTCTCGAGAAAAGATTGTGCGCGTTGATTACGATACGCCGTATGTGAAGGGCCTTCCCGTCACAATGACCATTCAGGAAAAGATCGACAGTGCCAAGGGCGATGGTTACCAAGAGCGCACAGTCAGGAAGACATACGAAGATCCTTTCACGCTGGAGTTTCTGGATTTTCACCACTGTGCGACGAATAAGACATGCCCAAAGACTTCGGCTGCAGATGCTCGGGAAGATATGGATTGTATCAAGATGATTATGCAGGCGGCCTACAATTAGACCCATTCACTACTTGAATCGCAATCTTTCATTCATGTGGATTAATATTCAAATTTCCTAAGCTAGAGATCAACCGATGATAATAAGATGAAAATGGAATAGAAATTCATACAAAAATTCATTGTCATGTATTGTAATGGTATTTTTTTCATGAATCGAGTTCCTTCCAAGGAATGGGCGAACTCATGTAGGGTAAGACGAGTGAGGCTGGATTCAAGTCAAGTGAACAAGATCCAGATTTGGCCACGCCACACTCCAGCCACAGTTCAGCTTACCCCTGAAGCCAAAAAATGTGCGTGGGTCATGATCTCGCTTAGAGTAGCATAGCGCCTTAATCGAACTGGTGCGCTCCACAAGATCTTTCAGGCCCAGTGGGAAATAGCGTATTCAGCCACTGTCAATCCCCTGCTGTAAGGGTTCATTCTCTCCAGGCAAGTCGGTTCTCATGGCCGCCCTGAAGACTGACCAAGAAATCAAGCAAAATTGGAGGCCACCTGAAATGCCGGCGCCCCAAAATCCCAAGGCCCCATTCCAAGCGACTGCACCGCTTCGTACGCAGTGCACACCAAGAGCTGGCCAGAACCAAAGCGTGAGCCCCGTGCTGGCAAAAGCCACCCATTTGGGGAATAGAGGCTTGGGTCTCTTGTCGAGTAATATGGCATAAGAAAAGGCAAAATCTTGGCAGAGAAGTGCGGGAAATGGCATCGCGAACATGATCCAGCTCACATCATTCAAGAGTTGAGTGAGCTCAGGAGCCCGATCCAGCCGGTACATGGTCGCCGCGAATAAGTAGGCAGGGAGCACCAGAAATAATCCTCCCACAACACCTCCCAAAAGTTGCGCGTAGATCATGGTGTTGGGAACACCCGGAATCCGGCTCATTTGACCAGCAATGGCTGCACAAAACAGCGGCTGGAAGAATGAAACCAGCGTCATCAGCGCGAGACCGCCTTTGTAGCCGGTCTCGTACTTGGAGTAATGGTCATGAACCTGGTCGGCTGTAAGCCGAGGCGGCATCGGTGGAAGATTGCCGGTTGCAGGGAGCCATAAAAAGAAGAATAGAATGGTAAAGGGCCCGCCCAGGGCAGCAAACTTGACAAAGTTGTTTGCGGTAATCCACCCGTCAACCTTTTTCGTCTTGGTGACGATAACAGACGACATTGATGTCGCCTGCTCAGAAAAGCTCTGATCTTTCAGCATGACTTGTGGTATTGAACTTGTTGTTTGAGTTGAACATTCAAGTTGAACTTTTGCATGCACCATTGTTGAATATTAACTTGATTGCGGCTAATTCGGCTAGGAGTTTCCGCGGAGCAGTCAACACCCGTCCTCCGTGGAGCTAATCATCCCGCTGGCCGCCCAAGACCAAGTCGCTTTGTATGGGCGAGCTATGAAGTATAGTAATAATGCTTGTGTTGAGCAATTAAAACTATAGTATGTGCCTTTTATTTGCAGCGTACTGCTGTTGCTGCAACTGGTATTTACAGGACTATGATTTCATCGTAGTTTTGTCATAGCACTAGGTGTTTGTGGCACACCAATCACTGGAATTAGGGCAATCCCAGTACTTCCTGACGAAGCATGTTCCCTCCGACATTGGTGATTGACCTTTCTTGCGACAACGGCACCGCGTATATATAAAGCTCTTTCGCCAGCAATCCTTTCCAACCCTACAAGGTTGACCGTCTAAATAAAAATGGTTTAGTAATTGACATGATTCTATCCCTGATTATTAGGAACCCTTACCCGCTTTTCCTTGGATATCGACGAGACCTTGCGAATATTCTTTGGGTTCTGGCATTGCTGTGCCTAGTATAACAAGACTAAGGAACAGCATGATATTCTTGGCTTGCATTTTTTTTTCGATATGAGTAGAGAACCCAATTACTAATAGGGGTATTATAATTGTTTGACGACTTGGAATTAACGCATCCTCAGCTAATTTGGCGGAACAAGACCGCTATTTGTAGTACGACTGCATTCCATGGGGACATTTTCAATGCATATTGAATGACTGAACATCCGTACTGACCGAGTAATTGTGGGGTGGCGCTTTGGATCGATGATGACATTCCACTTTTTACCCAAATCTTCCAGCCATCTTTTCCGCCTCTTAATTTGGGTTTGCGTGTGCAAGCGTTATTTGGTGTTTCAATTTGACCTTGCTAGAGAGGTAGACTTGATTGTAGGAAACGGGGAGAAATATTCCTCGCTCCGGTTAGCAGACTCATGCAGTGAAGTGACATTAGTGGCAACAAATGAGAGTCAGGGTTGATAAGGGTGAGTTTGACCTGGACCTATCACTTGATAGCAAGCGATTTTGTTGAGTTCAGCTTCTTGTTTACCTAATTCATGATGTGCAGTGGGACCAATTTCTGATGCATTCTCCAATCTAACCTAAATAGGACACTTATCATAATAAAAACAAAGAAGCAAAAAGGCGCTGAAAGTACGCTCGAAGCACGCTGAGAAGATTCTTACAGGACGGATGAGGAGAAGCGCACCGTATTTTACTAAATTGGTAATAAGATTGCTGCTAAGACGCGACAGCTTCCTTGTTATTTTTTTCGACAGTGAATCAGTTGAATTGATGACTTCATTGGTAAACCGAGCAAGGGAATTTCAAAAGTTAATTCTCCATCAACCGCAATAATCTTCAAAGTAGCGTTCGTGGGCGTCAATAAGGTCCAATAACCAACAACGAATCGAAGTGCTTCAAATGTTCCATTCGCTGGAATGGTGGATTCGGCCCGAGCCCATCCGCGTCAAGCCTTCCCACTTTTAGTCGACATGAGAAGTATGAAGGCTAGATTAACTTTCATCACAATGCGGGGCAATAGAAAGCGACAGCAAGGCCATGGAAATAAAGCTGGTTTCCTCAAATGACTTGGAAGAATGCGGGTTTATTTAGCTCGTCAATTGCAAAATTTGAATTGGAGAGCAACGAGAGATGATATAAGGAGGTCGTGTTCTTTACTAGATAAGCTCAAACCGCTTTCCATTGAATACATCCTATGGCACATGCTGATATCTGCAGCAAACGATAATGTGGCAATATACACATTGCCTAATCTGATCAGCCTGTCGCAACAGGTGAAATATACAATTATTACCCATCTTTCAAGTTTCAAGTGATCCACCTATCCCATAGTTCCTGTAGAGTCTTGAAAAATCCGGCATATTCCATAGCATGGCCGATTAGGCTTCGGTGTTCCTTCATTCCGCAGGATATCCGAGGTGCTACCATTAGCGGGCCCTAAACTTATTATGACTCGTCGGGTTTGATTGCAGCCAAAAGAAGACCGTACGAGTTACCTCTCGTAAGCGTCTATATTTTCACTGTCAACATGTTGATAATCTCGTTGAGGCCTTGTGCGTCAGTTGCCTCAATGCCATCAAGTGGAATAGATGCACCGTCTTGTGTAGTGGTACTCGTCCTTATATGAAACTTAGTAAGGTCAAGTCCGTCACGGATAACCTCAACCAACCAACGCCAGACACAAGCATTTCTACGAAATTCGATAGAATCCAGGAAAACTTCACGAAGTGTTCGATGGTGACGGAGCAAGAAAAATGCTACGTCCTCTCTAGAGCAGTCAATACAGGCAAGACTCAATGTCTTCAATTTGGAGACGTAAAGCTCTTTGCTCAGCCCAGAAAACCGCCCCATCTCATCTCTCTCCTCAAAATCGAGCTCGAGATATGAAAGTTCCGGTAAAAGCTTGATAAATCGAACCAAATCGGTTTCCCACTTGGAGGAAGGCGGAATACCTCCAGGGATATTTGGATCGACCGAGATTCTGAGGTGACGAAGATTAACGAGAGGAGACTCGGCCAAGATAGCAGAAGATGACCCCATGAGCATAAGAGGGCTAACCCGGTTCGCATTCATAAGCATATCTTCAGGTCCAATATTTAGTTCCTCAATCTGTATTTTACGTGCAGCCATTGCCTGAAGAACCAATTAGATAATATGACGAACTAGTCGGATGCTCTCCTGAGATTTGAATGTGAGGGCCCTTTGAGGTAAGATGCCGATTCTTCGGCTAAATCGATTAAGCCCCCAAGCCCAGATACTACTGCTGATATTAATCAGTTTGCAGCGCTTGAAGGACGCCATGGCCCGTGTCAGACACTTCAAATCAAATCCTGTTTGGATTACTTGTTCTTGGTTCTCTAGGTGTTTGCGATACTCTCTCGCATTAAGTCGACGCAGTCAATCTCGCCGTGATAATTGAGCCTCCTCCTCATAGAAACCTGCTCCAAAATCGATGGTACCCATTCTATCACACCACTCATCATAATCATCGCGTAAATCAGTTGGAACAGTTTTTCCCTTGTGGAATTTGATGAGATTCTCGTCCTCGCTGTACGGTGGCTGGATGTCTTGGATCTTATTGAGGGGTAGCAGATGGCTGATGCAGATATCGAGCTCCTCCACACAATAGCTAAGGGTAGGATCCTCCGCAATCCTCTCAAGACATTCCAAACTATCTTTTTCAAGCAGTAGGAAACGTCTCTTGAAGTAATACCTAGTGAAGAGATGGGCCGTCCTTGCATTGATCTCCTTGCATGTCTGTCGGAGAGAGAGCCAGTCTCGAGGACGAAGCTTTATGAATATGAGAGTGGCAACTTCGGGGGGGAGATGAAGTAAAGCAACCATCCTAGCGGAAGCTTAGTGTTGGATGTGAGTGGCAAATTGACTAGGCGCTTAGTGGTGTTTTCGGGCCTGTGTGCAACAGCCGTCCGGACCTTCCTATAGAGAATTCAGACTCTGATTATGTTCAGAAAAGGCAGCCGTACGATTTGTGTTCGCAGGACGGATCAGGCTCACCGGGTTGAGCAATAGAGAATTTTGTATCCAGCAAAGAATGAGTCAATTTGTTGGGCGGATCAATTCAAGATAACCAGGTTGAATGGAGAGCTATGTTGTGCGCTAAGTGGCAGCAATTTGCTCGAGATTTAAATTCGCTATTCCTTTAGTGCAAATCAGGGCAAAGGTGAGGGTTTTTGGGTCGTATGGAGAGTGATCACAGTGATCACTCTTAGCGTTGATGATGGTGAGCGATCACCCGGGTCTAGCAGGGAATAAGGGAAGCCTCTCCGACTAAAAGTGGGTTTCATGTCAGCTGACTTCTCTCAAACGAGAACCTGCGCTCCGCGCCCTGGATACTTTTTAACCTTTTAAGAATGTCACTGTTGATATATTATACGTTTCCGTCGACGTAATTATTTATCATAAAATTGCGGAATGAGCTCACGCCTGTGAAGCGAGAAGCGAGCGAGCTGGAAATATGAAAGGGCGTTTGTATATAATATGCTTGAGGAATGTGAGTTTTGGTTTGATTTTGTAGTGGGGGTGAAAGTTGTGATGGATTAATTATGAAAGTTAAGATTAAGATTAAATTTAGTAATTATTATATTATAATATTATATAAAAAAGAAATAAATTATTATTTAATTATATATATATATTATATATATATTATATATTAAATTATTAAGATTTTTTTTATAAATTAAATTTATAAAATTTTTTATAGTTTTTTTATTAAATATTTTTTATTTTTTTTTATTTTTAAAGATTTTATTATAAAAGATTATATTTTATTATTTTTAAAAAATAATCTAAATTTTAATTTAATATCTTTAAATTTATTAAAAATTCTTATAAAAATAATAATAATAGAAAATATTATAAAAGTTATAATTAATAAAAGTATTATTTTTGTTATAACCCGAACACCCAAAAGGCAGTAACCACAGGCAGAACCCCAACCAATCAAACCAAACTACCCTAGACCCATATAACCAACCAATAAGAGTAAAGTCGAACGGCCCTCGTTCGACTTGACCGAAGGTCATAACGAACACTATCGAACTAATCCTATTCGACTATTGCAATAATAGAACCCTAGATATAATAGTATATAAGATAGATTAGGTCTTATTGTAAGGAAAGGAATTGATTAGTTTTTAATATAATTTGGTTATTTTAATTGTGATTAATTATTATTTAATATAATACTTTTATTATTTTATTTATTATAATATACTTAATTATTCTATTAATAATAAATTCTTTATTTTAATTAATTTATTAAATTAGGAATTGATTAGATTGTTATATATTAAAAGCTTTTATTTAGTTAGTTATTTATATTAATAATTAAGTAATAATAATGTTTAGAAAGAATCCTATTATTATTATTTTTTTTAATAATATTAAATTAATTATAGAATTATAGTAGGTTAAGAAGAAACTTATAAATATATAAGTTTAATTTAAAGTAAAAGAAGCTAGAACTATTATAATTAAAAAAAATAAGGGTAAAGATATTAGTGAAATTCTAAGATCTCCGGTCCTAGAACCCTTCTTAGAAAAAGTTGCTAATATAATTCCCTTTCTTACTTAAATAAAAGAATACTTCTACTTTTTCCTAACCTAACTTATAACTTTTAAAGCCTAAGTATTATATATTAAAACCTTTCTTTAAGGAGATATAGGAGTATAATTTAAACCTATTATAAGGGATTATTTAGAAAATAAGGATAATATTAATTAAATTAAAGAAATTTAAGAAATCTTTAAAGATTAAGAAAATTTTAAGATTGCTATTAAAGATAACTTTAGTATAATTAATATAGAATAGTAAGTTATAAATTAGTTATATAAACTTAAATAAATAAAATCCTACAGCTAGTATTTAGCTAAATTTAAAAGAATTGTAGTATAAATAGCCTAAGATAATAATATACTAATAGAACTTTATTATAAAGGCTTAAAAAGCAAAGTTAAGGATAAAATCTATAAGAAAGATCGGCTAGAAAAACTCTTAAAATATATTAAAAATACTATCAAGATTAATAAAAGATAATTTAACTAATATAAAAAATGTACCTAAGATAATAAAACCTTATATATCCTAAATAAAGAAAAAACCTAGAATAAGTAGTAAAGTATTATATATAGGACTTATTTAGGACTAATGGAACTTGACACTACCTAGGGTTATGATAAAAGTAAGATTACTTGCTTTAACTACAGAAAGAAAGGATATAAATCCTTCAAATGCCACTCCCCAAGAATAGGAAATCAGTTTAAACCTATATTAGAAGAACAGAAACAACTTAACACTATGAAAAACTAATGGACTCTAGTATTAGAGGGAAAAGAGGATATTATAGGAAAAGTTGTTCTTACTATTATTTTTAAGTATGAATTAATTATTATTGTTAAATAATAAAAAGAAAATTATGAATTATAAAAAGTTAAGCTTATTTTGTAATAAGAAGTTAATAAAGCTATCTATAAAGTATAATTAATCAGGGAAGAAGAAAAAGTATATTTATTATACGAATGGTTAAAATAAGCTAAAGAAATAGGAATCCTTGTATTTATACTAGACATCCACACTAATAAAGCCCTGGTATAGTAGGATACTTATACTTATGATAAAAATAGGAAAAGAAGGTAGATAACTAGCTTATAGAAAATAGTATAGTAAATTAGAGAACCCTTGTGGGATGGAGATAAAGTATTTCTACTAGTTCAAAGCAAATGGTAACCAGGAAACCTTAATCCCTGGCTAATCTAATACCTAGAGGATAACCCCTAACTAGATATAGTATATAAAAAATATAAAAAAACTTTATAGGTAAGCTGCTATAATCATAATTGTTTTATCCATATAGAATAAAAATAAAAAGTAATATGCTTTCCTATTAAGGTAAAAGATATAGCTATCTATTACATCTATGGAAGACACTTCAACTAGTATAAAGTTATAAAAAGAAACCCCTACTACTAATTTATTATATTAAAACTAGGTAAGCTTAAGTTCCCTAACTATAATAAATTACCTTAGAATAAATACTAAGACCTTAAATATAATATCTATATACTAGATAAAGTAATAACTTAACATTAAGTAAAACTAAAAAATAAGTAAAGCCCTTTATAAAAGAGTAATAGAAGCAGCTAGAGCAATAACCCCTAGAATTACTAAAAGAACTCCTTAGAAAAGCTCTATACTTTATAATTAAAAAATAATCCTAATAATAATTAAAAATAAAAATAAAGATTAAGAGGAAGTAGTATAATGCTATAGTAGATAGTAGAGTTAAGTAAAATTATATTAATCCTTAAGTAATTAATCAACTTTAGCTACTATAGATAATAAAAGCTAATCTATATAAAATTATTAATATAAAAGAAACCCCTTTTAATTATAATAATAATATTATAAATAAAAAGATTAATTATTTAAAAATCTTTATTAAAGAAAAAAACTAAGGAATAACCTTTAATATTATTAATATTAGATAATATAATCTAGTTTTAGAATACCTATAGTTATATTAATACAACCTTAATATCTGCTGGCGTACTAGCTAGGTGCAACTATTTAAGAAGTATAATGCAACTAGCAATATTTCTATAAACTATAATAAAAGATCTTAAACTCCTAGCCCTAACTAAGTAAAAGATATAAGTAAAGGAGAATCTTTACTATCTAAAGAAATAAAATATAAATATAAGAATGATTAGAAAAAGTAATAATAGTAGACTATTATATGCCTTAGAATATAGTTCTAATAAATTAATAAAAGCCTTAAAGAAATAAAGGCTAAAGTAAAAATAAATAGACTATATAATATACCCCTATAGTACTAAATCTATAAAAAACTCTTTATAGAAGAATTAGATATTAGACTACTTAAGTTTAGCTAATAAGACCATAAAATCATCCTTAAAGATAGATCTAATACCTAATTTTACTCTATTTATAATCTTAATTAAATTAAGCTTAATATCTTAAAGGAATATATTCAAAATATACTTAGAAAAAGATATATTTATATTTTAAACTCTAAAGCTAGTTATTCTATTATATTTATGCCTAAGAAAAACAAGAAGCTATACTTTATTATAGACTATTAATAGCTTAATAATATTACCATTAAAGATCATACTTTACTACTATTAATTAATAAAATAAAGGATTATCTTTATAAAGTTAATATCTTTATTATATTAAATCTTAAAGAAATATATAATCTTATTTATATTAAAGAAGGATATAAATAGAAAATTACTTTTTAAATAAAATTTAGATTATTTAAATACCTAATTATACCTTTTGAACTTATAAATATACTAATATTATTTTAATAAATAATAATTAATATATTATAAGAATACTTAAATATCTTTATTATCTACTACCTAAATAATATTCTTATCTTCTTCAAAAATAAAAAAGAATATAAAGAATATATCTATAAGATCTTAAAAGCCCTTTAAAATACTAAATTCCTAATTAAATTAAAAAAAGTAAATTCTATATCTAAGAAGTAGAATTTCTAGAATATATTATTAACTCTAATAAGATTTATATAAACCTAAAGAAAATTACTATAATAAAAGATTAGAAGGAATTTATTAATATAAAAGAAATATAAGCCTTCCTTAGATTTATTAATTATTACTAAAGATTTATTAAAGGATTTAATAAAATCATCTTAAATATAATAGAACTAATTAAGAAAGAAATTATCTTTTAATAAAAAAATAAAGCATAATAATTATTTAAAGCTATAAAAAATACTATTTTAGAAGAACCTATTCTTACAATGTTCAACCTTAATAAGCCTATAGAGCTAGAAACCGATACATTGGACTTTGTCTTAGGGGCCTAGATCGGATAACGAGATGAATAAGAAAATCTATACTTTATAGCATTTTACTTGTATAAACTATATAACCCTAAGCTAAATTACTTTATTTATAATAAAGAATTCTTTATTATTATTAATATTTTTAAGGAATTCTAATAGTATTTTTAAAAAGTAATTATAAAATTATTATATATATTAATTATAAAAATATTACCTACTTTACAACTATTTAAAAACTTAGTAAAAGGTAATTATAATATATAGAATACCTATCCAAATTTAACTATCAAATTATCTATATTAAAGAAACTAAGAACAGCTATACTAATGCGATCAGCTGCTAACCTAACTATAATATAGAAAAATTAAAAATATAGGAAAAACTATTAATCTATAATACCAATGGAGGCCTAGAATAAGCCTTAATTAATAGAATAATAATAAAAATAAAGAAAATAATTATTACTATAAGAATAGAAGGATTACTATAAATAATTAAAACCACTATAATAGAAATACTAATATAATAAGTGGAACAAGGTAATCTACTACTAAGAAAAATTGAAGAATATAATCTAGTACTTCTAGAAGAGGAAAAAACAGACTATCTACAAGTGCCTAAGAAATATTAAATAGAGTTAATAAGAGATATCTATAAATACCCCTTATATAGCTATAAAGATATTAATAAAACCCTTAAATAAGTTAAATAGATATTTTCCTTTAACAAGATAAAAAGAAAATTGAATAGGTATATAAGGAATGTAGCCTATATTGATACTCCAAAAAACCAAGATATAAACCATATGGATTATTATAATTATCCCTTATTACATAATAACTATAGAACTTAATTATAATAGACTTCATTATTGACCTTCCTTTATTAGTAAACCCTACTATAGAAGTATATTATAATAATATTTTTATTATTATTAATTATTTTATAAAAATAATATATTATCTTCTTTATAATAAAGTAATAAAAGAAAAATAATTTATTTACTTTTTCCTTTAAAATATAATTATTATATATAGATTACTAATTAAAATTATTTTAAATAAAGAATAATTATTTATATTTAAGTTTTAGTAAAGCTTAATATTCTTAATAGAGCTAAACTATAAACTAAGCACAGCTTTCTACCCTTAAATAGACAGATAAACCAAACACTAAAACCAAGAAATTAAGCAATATCTACAATACTATATTAATTATAAGCAAACTAATTAAATAGAAAAGTTACCTATTATACAGTTAGTATATAATATATTCTATAATTATAATATTAAAATAATACCAATAAAAGCCAACTTTGGCTTTATACTAGACACTTACTAAGCCCCCTTAGAAGATATAATTTAAGCAAAAGCTATAATTAAGTTAAATAATCTAAGAAAATTATATAAAGAAATAAAAATAGAATTTAAGTTTATTTATAATATAATAAAAAGATATTATAATCTAAAAAAGCTAAAAAGATTATCCTTCTCAAAGGGAGATATAATCTACCTAATAACAAAAAATCTTATAATAAAAAAACAAAATAAAAAAATCAATTTTATATAAATTAAATTATACCCAATTAAAAAAAATATTAGAAAATAACTATAAGCTCAATCTCCTAGACAATATTAAGGTCTACCCTATCTTCTATATCTTACTATTAGAACCAGGCAATAATATCCAAGTGAACACAGAACCTAAATACAAACTATAAATAAAAAACCTAGAAGACTAATAGAAAGTTAAAAAAATTCTATAAAAAAGAGAAAAAATAGAAAATTTAAAATTAAATAGAAAGATTATAAAGAAATAATATAAGAACCTACAAAATACCTTATATATTACTTAAAGATACTAGAAATATTTCTCCAGAATCAACACAAAGGAAATTAGATAAACTGCTCCAATTGATAACCCTATAATCCTTAAGTAACTATACCTCCAATAATACCAACACCTTAATATACTCCTTTTTCTCTAATTTATCTAAATCCTTATAACCTTAAGAAATTATCTTTTTACTTTTTTATATAAATAATACTCTTAAGTATACAAGTATTATAACTAGGCCAAAGCACTTATTAAATCTGCCTTAGCCTTCTCCTTCTCCTTATTAATCTAATCTTTCTTATAAGAAATTTACTTAATTAGGAAGGAGATAAGCATATAAAAAACAAAAAAAGAAAAATACACTTACAAGCCTAAACAAAGATATCTCTAAAATCATAACTAGAATACTTATTCTTTATATAAAATTTATAGTAGCTTTTTCCTTTAATTATAATATAGAATAGCTGCCTAGCATAAAAATAAGCCAAATAATAAGACATCTTAAAACTAAATTTATTAATTAATTTAATAATATCCTTTTAATAAGCCTTAGTTATTTTAGGATAAGGTATAACCTTAGTAATACAACCTGATATCCTATTAGTATTAAAATTATAAGAAGATAAAAAAAGGAAAAATATATAATAGTTAAAAGTAAGGAACTAGCCTATTTTACTAGCCTTAGGATAAGACCAACAAAGGGGAAGTATTATATTATAACCCAAACACCCAAAAGGCAATAACCACAGGCAGAACCCCAACCAATCAAACCAAACTACCCTAGACTCATATAACCAACCAATAAAAGTAAAATCAAACAGCCCCCATTCAACTTAACCGAAGATCACAATAAACACTATTAAACTAACCTTATTTGACTATTGCAATAATAGAACCTTAGATATAATAATATATAAGATGGATTAGGTCTTATTGTAAGGAAAGGAATTAATTAATTTTTAATATAATTTGGTTATTTTAATTGTGATTGATTATTATTTAATGTAATATTTTTATTATTTTATTTATTATAATATGCTTAATTATTTTATTAATAATAAATTCTTTATTTTGATTGGTTTATTAAGTTAGGAATTAACTAGATTGTTATAATTTTTTCTAAAAAGTTTTAAGATTTAGAAATTATAATAAAAATATAATTATTTTTATTAATTAATAGGTTTATTAAATACTTATAATTAAAAAAGCTAATTATTTTACTAATATATAAGAAGAGTAATCTAGAAATAAACTAAATCTTTACCTTCTCTATTATTCTCTTATATAAAAGTATAAAAGGAAATATATTAATTAATAAAAAGATAAAAATCTAAAAGGTATAGAAATTATAATAAAAGGACTTATTTACCTAGCTTAAAATAAGATAAATAGATTTATATATTAAATAATAATATTTAAACTAATTATTATTAAATAATAATAAAGAATTCTACTTTAAAGTAATCTTATCTAAATTAATTATCTAACTAATAATAGTACCTTAATAAGTAATTACTAGGAACCTTTTACTATCTAAAAGGATATATAAGTTTAATTTAAGTAGAAGTTAATAAATAAAATTTTATAATTAAAATTAAATAAATAATATATATATTTAAAGATCTATATTATAGATTATTTTAATAAATATTTTATAGATCTTCTCTTTATTATTATTATTAATAAAGTATAAATCTAGCTTTTTAAGAATTTATATTAAAATAAAGAAGTAAATTTTTTTAATTATTTAAAATTATTAATTCTTTTATTATAATTTATTTATTAGGTAACTAAAAATTATAAAATTAAAATTAAGATAGATTTCTTATAAATTAATATTTTAATAAGCCTTAAATAATAAAAAGGTATATTCAGGCTTCTATATATAAGGAGGAGGTATTAAAAGAAACTTAATAAAAGCCTTAATATTAAGGCCTCTTATATATTATAATTTAAGATTAGAAAGCTAAGTAGGAGTATTAAGTTAAGTAATAAAAAATAGAGTTAGATTATTATTAAGCCTTTTTTAATTATTTAAAGATCTTTAGAGATAGCTTCTATTAGTATAAGATAAATTAGATTTAAATATAATCTTAATTAAGCTAGTAATATAAAAATAAATAGAATATAAATAATTAAGATAATATAAGAAATTAAAATAATTTTTTAATTTTATAAAAATTTTTATAATTTATAAAAAGTAAAATTTATATTAATAATAAAATATTTATTTATTTTATAAAAGATTATTTAATAAAAAATAAAATAATTAATAATATAATATTTAAAATTATAATTAATAATTATAAAAATAAAAAGATGCTATTTATAGAACCATTCCTTATAGAAATACTACCCAATCCTAGCTAATTATATAATAGAACTATATACTACCTATATTAAAATATTATTTATATTTTAAAACTAAAAGTTCTAGATTTTTTAATATAAAAGTTAATCAAATATTAATAAACAATTAGATAGTATATAAGCTCTTTAATCTCTATTATCTCTAATTTTAAAATATAGGGCCTAATTAATAGTAAAAAAGAACCACTTATTATCCAGATTAAGGCCTTATTTATATTTTAAGCTTGGAAATATTTCATTTTTTTCTTTAAGAGTGAATTAAATAATAATAGGGAATTAGATAATATATAAGTTTTTTAATTTTTATTATTATTAATATTAAGATATAATAGTAAAAAAAGTAATAAAATAAATCTAGATTTTTAAGTAATTTAGGTATTTATTATTAACCTTATATAATATAATAATATTCTCTTATATAATTTTTAATCTAATAAAGAAATTAATAATTATACTTTTTTTAATTAGAATTATAGTAATTAAAGGAGTTTAAGGGAATTTGGGAGAATTTAACTATAAATATAAGATTTTCGCTAGATATATAATAAAAATAGGAGATCTAATTTATAAAAAAGTTATTTTTAAAAAATAGGGGAATAAATTAATATAAGAAAAATAAGCTATTTTTAAATAATAATAAGTTATAGAAGGAAAAAAGTATTTTAATAAGAAAAAAAGAATAAAATTTTTAATATTATAAAAATAAAATCTAGTATAGTTTAAGAAAAAATAGAAGTAATAGTAAATTTATATTAAATATTAATTAAAATAATAGAAGAGAAATTAAAAAAGGCTAGGGAATAAGGGAGGGGAAAGAAGAAAGTAATTAAAATAAAAATATAATTACTATTATATAAAGATAGGTAATAGCTTTTTTTACTTTAAATAATAAATAAATAATAATTATTAAAATATTTATTAATAAATTTTTATTAATTAAAATTAAATTTTATTTATATTAATTATTATTAGATCTTTATTTATATTATAATAAATAATAATATTAATTTATTTCCTTAAAAGAAAATTTAAAAGAGAAAAGCTTATAAAGTATTTTAAATATTCTTAAACTTTAAATATTAAACTATATCTTAAAAAACCAAAATAAATATATTTTTATAATATCTTAGAGCTTTAGAGATACTATAATAACTTAAATTCTAACTTAATATTGGTAAGTATTTTATAAAGTATAAGTTATAAATAATAGCTAAAATACCTTATTAATACTACTAGAGTATATTAGTGGATATTCTTTTTAATCTTTATTTTCTAGAATAAATATCTAAATCTATAATAATATATTTATTTAATAGAATTAAATTTTAAATATTATAATATTAAATTAATATATATAAATTATTAAAAATATATTAATATAATCAAAATTAAATACCTAATCTAATATAATTATTATAACTTTTAATATAATTCTAGGTTTAAAATATAAATATAAAAAATAATATATTAAATATAAAAAATATTAGACTCTATAAAGTACTAAGCTTTACATTATATATCCTCCTTATAAAGCAGGTAGGAACCAACACTAATATATTATATATAAAAAGACCTAGAAGCCAGAAGCATCTAACCTAAGAAAGTATTATACCTATTATTAATAATAAAAAAAGAAAAAGTAAAAAATAAAAAAACAAGCTATATAATAAAAAAATAGCTAATTTAATATTAATTAATAAATATACACTATCTATAATAAGATCTAAAAGCTAGAGGTATTTAACTTAAGAAAGTATTATACTTATTACTAATAGTAAAGAAAGAAGGATTAAGAAAAGAGAAAATTAGCTAGGTAATAAAAAAGTAGCTAACTTAATATTAACTAATATATATATAATATTTATAATAAGATCTAGGAATTAAAAGCATTTAATTTAAGGAAGTATTATATCTATTATTAATAGTAGAGAAAGATAAAGAAGGAAAGAAGAAAATAGACTATATAATATAAAAGTAGTTATTCTAATATCTTTTAATATTTATATATATTTTATAAAAAGATTTAAGAATTAAAAATATTTAATTTAAGAAAATATTATTTTTTTATTAATAAAAGATAATAGAATAAGAATAAAAGAGAAAGATAATAAAATAGGGCTATATTAATATTATTAAATAAATTTATACTATCTATTATAATATCTAGGTATTAGAATTATTTAATTTAAAAAAAGCTATCTTACTTATTAATAAAAGAATATAGAATAAAAATAAAAGTAAAAAATAATATAAAAAAAAGATAAAAATAACTTAATATTACTAAATATATATATAATCTTTATAATAAAATCTAAAAATTAAAAGTATTTAATTTAAGAAAGAGTTATCTTTTTTATTAAAAGAAAAATATAAAGTAAAAAAAGAAGAAAAAAGATATAATAAGAGAAAAGATTTAGAGCTAAGTTAGTATTACCTAGTATATTTATAATTACTATAATAAGATCTAGAATTTAAAAGTATTTAATTTAAGAAGGAATTACTTTTTTTATTAATAAATATTTATAAAGTAAAATAAAAAAAGAATAAATAATATAAAAAATTAAATAATATTTAAAAATAATTCTATTAAAAGATATATTACTAAATAATTAGAATATTTATAAAGTGCTCTTAAATTTTTAAAAGATAAGTATATAAAAAAAGAAAGGCTTTTATATTAAGGCATATAAGCAAAGCTAATACCACTATATAAAAAGATATCTACTATATTAGAATTTTATTTAGCCTTCTATAATAAAGATACCCTACCTACCTAGACCTATATACTATACTATTAAAAGTTTAATAAAAGTAATATAGTAAAGATTAGTTGGAAAGACTAGGAAATTTGCAATTTAAAGAAGATTTATAAAGGTCTATTTAAATGTTAAAATTACTTTCTTTCTAATAAAGATATTAGGGTTTATATAGGATATAAGTGATAAGTATAATTACTAGATTTTAATAAAAGGATATTTCTATACTAGAAACTTGATTATAAGTATATATATTTAATTAAATTTAAAGGCTTAATATTAATTAAAGAAGCCCTTATTATATTAAATATATATTTTAGGTATATTATAAGGGTTAGCTAAAGGTAGAATAATATTTAAAATATTAGATATACTAAATATATTAAAGAGTATATAATGGTCTTCCTAAATAATATTAAATAGATTATTATTAAGATCTTATTATATAATCTCTTATATATTAAATAATATATATATAATATAGTATAGTAAAAACAAGCTAAGGCTAAAAGATCTAATAAAGCTATTATTAGTATACTAATAGAAGATCAAGCAGGCCTTAGTATAGCTAAAGAAATATAACCCTTATTATAAAGATATCCAAATTAATAAAGAAAAAATGGATATCTAGGGTCAGCTATTATATAAAGTCCTTAGATAATTCTTTAATAGAATTAAAGAGAACTAGCCAATAGCCTATAAGAAGACTAGAACTATGCATATTATACCAACAATTAAATATAATTATAAGGAAGAATAATTAAGGATAATAATATAAATTTAATAAAAGTTAGTTAATAGAGATAAGATTGTTAGTAATAAGATTAAGCTTGAATATAATGATATTGGAAGGGATGATTTTGAAGATAGTGCTAAAGAGGGCTTTTTTAATTAGATTTATTATTTTAGTATATTTTTATTGAATATATTTTTAAAGGATAATAAGGTAGTTAAGTTATAATATATAATTAATTTATTAGCTAATATTAATAATCTAGATGTTTATAATAATAAACTAGTATTAAATATTAAATATAGTAAAAATAGATATTTATTTATTTATATATTTAAATTAAAAAAGTATATAAATAATAATAATATATAGTATTAAGTAAAAATATTTCTAATACTTTTTTTATTTAGATTTAAAATCCTATAATATAAAAAGAAAATAGAATTTAATCTTTAAAAGTATTATTTGGTAGATTATTATAATAAAGATTTATTAAATCTCTTATATATATTATAATATAATATAAGTCTTTAAATATAAATAAATATAATTCTTTAAAAATATAATATTTAATTTATAAATTATTAAATCTTTTTATTTTTAATTTTTAATATAGAAGTTTAATTGAAAAATTAAGGAATAAGTATAATTAGTATTAAATAAAGTAATTTTTTTAAGGTTAAGTATATTATATAATCTTTATTATTAGTAAGATTAGAAAAGGCTAAAAAGAAATTAAAGGAAAATAGGAAAATAAATGATAAGAAGATTAAAAAACTTCTTAGATATTTATCTTATTATAGATATAAATAGTTAATATTAAAAGAGGTAAAGCTTATTATATAAAGGAAGATAAAATCTCTTATTATTTACTATAGAATATTAGTAATCTAGTTTATTATTAGCCCTAATGATTTAATTAATTTATTAAAATTATAATTAGTAATATATTAAAGAAATAAGGATAATAATAAAACTAGTAATAGTATTATTAATTATATTAAAGAAGATTTTAAAAGGATTCTTAATAAAATAATAGAAAATTTATATAAAAATATAAAATTAAGTACTTTAAATATATTTAACTTAGTTATTTTTTTTATTATAAAATTAATCTTTTTTAAAAAATATATTAAAGTTAGTAAGAAGTCTATATTTAGTAAAATTAATTAATACTTTATTACCATAAAAACCAATAAATAGGATATACTTTATATCCATAGCCTTATATAATTAAAAAAAATCTAAAATTTAATAATATTATTAATATAATTGGAGATAATATTAATAAAAGTATTCTAAAAACTTAAAAATAGATTCTTAAATATATTAATATTATATTTATAAAGAACCTAAATAAAATAATATTTAAAAAGAATAAAAATATTAAGTAATTAATTTATAACAATATTTTCTCCAAGATACAAAACCTAGACCGATTTACTATAAAGTTTGATGTAAAAGCAAGCTTTATAGTAGTAACTGTATAGAATCATATTTGCAGTGATTTATATATAAAATATGCTATTAAGAAAGAAGCTAGAAACTACTATCGGTTTAGGGCCTTATAGAAGCTTATTATAAAGTTAGGCTTTACTTATAATAGAATGTTATAATTATATTATATGTATTTTATAATTAATAGATATAATATAGCTTTAATTATTAATCTAAGATATAATTATAATATTTTCTTCATAAAAACCTTCTTTAAATCCCTAGTATTTATTTACTATTTTACTAATTATATTATAAAAGTTAAGGATTTAAGTTAGAAGTATATAGCTATAATAATAAAATTATACTTAAAGAAGTTTAATATAAAAATATCTAGAATAAAGTAGGAAATATAGATTAGTATATTAAATAATACTTTTAAAAATTGCTTTTAATAATATATATTAAATATTATAAATAAACTATTTACTTAATAATTATTATCTTATATAAAGTTACTTTTATATTTACTTTATTACTTTAATAAGTATTTAAATATTTTATAATAAATTTATATTAATATAATATTATTTTATTAAAGTATATTTTAAAAATAATTATATTTAAAATACTTAAGTAAGAAAATAAATTTAAATAATAATAATCTTACTTTAGGAAATAATATTAATAATAATAATAAAAATATAGATATATTTTATATTAATATTAATATTATTAATAAAATTAATAATATTAATATTAAAGAAAATAAAGATAATATATTTAAAAAAGAAAATTATAATTAAGAAGATTAATAAAAAAAAAGCCTAAGGGTTAATTAGAATTAGCCTAATAATAGCTAGATTAGGAGTAATTATTCTAGGATTAATTTATAAATAAAGTAAGAAAGTAATAAATTTATAGAAGATTAAGTATTAATTAAGAAAGGAGATAAGAAACTTTTAATATTTAAGGTTTATTATTATTAAAAGGAGATTTTATAATTATTATACTTATATAATTATCTTATTTTTATTTAATTAAAAAGAAAGAAATATATTTACTTAAAAAAGCTTTTAAAAATTAAATTTAATTAAGATTAATATATAAGTAAGAAGTAGATATAAATTCTAAGATAGTTAAAGGATTATATTATATTATATATTAATAGCTTTCTTAATATAAATTTTAAAATAAATAATAAAGGAAATTATTATTAATAAGTAATAGTATAATATTTATTATTATTTATTTTATAAAAATTATTTATTAATAAAAAATATTAATTAAGTAATTTATAAAAGATATAAAAGGATTATATATTAAAAAGACTTTAAATAATAATAGGAAATATTTAATTATTTAGAAGGTTAGTAAAGGATATTTAATAGAATGTAGAGTAGTGGGTATTAGTAGAAGATAATACTTTATTTGGTAATTTAAATATATATAAAGATAATATAAATATAATAGAATTATATTAAACTAATTAAATTAGTATATTTAATTGATTAATTGAGATAATAGAAGCTACTTTAGAGCTAGGGTAAATTATAAAAGGGTCTAAGTAGCTTATTAAAATATATTAATAATTTTATAATTTTTAATAAGAAATATTAAAATTTAAGAAAGATTTTAAATTTTTAATTATAATAAAGCTTATTTAATAATATAAATTAAATTTATTATAATAAATACTTATATAAAATAAACTTATATTTATAAAAAATTAATAAAATAAAGAGTTTAGAAAGATAAAGATAAGAATTTTAAAAGATAATATAAAAGAAGATATAAGTAATACTAAATAGGAAATAAGTATATTAATAAATAATATTATAATTAAATTTAGAGGTAAATATATAAAAATTATAGGACCAGATATTTAGTATATATAATTAGTATAATAAATTATAATTATTATATAGTATATATTTTAAATAATATTTATATAAATTAAAGAAAATATTATTAATAAAAAAACATTTAATAAATAATAAAGAATTATATTCCTCCTACTTTACTATTATCTTAATTAAATTAAATAAGCTAATAATAAAGGCTATAATAATGTTAATATAAGGGCATTACAGTTTTACTAGTTCCTAGACGGCGAAGGCAGTACTAGAAAATCTAGAGTTATAAAGGTATTAATAGAAGTATTTTCTTATAAAGGTATTTTATATTAATTACTAATAATAGTACTATTAAAAGTAATAATTATTTATATTAATAAAGTAATATTTTATATAATTTATTAAATTAAAATTAATAATTTATTTATAAATAAGTCTACTAAATCCTATATTAATATAATAAAGCAAATAAACTAGAAGGAAAAGTGGCTTCTTATTATTAATAAGATTAATATACTAGGGGCATATATCCTTTATATAGTAGATAAGTAGATATATTAATTTTATAGAATAGACTAAGACTTTAAAGGGATCCTAATGATTCTTTTTTTAAAGATTTTAATTAGTTTTAATTAATAAAGGATAGATTATTATTTACTTTAGATAATAATATTATTAATAAAGAATTTTAATTAGCTTATTATTTATAATAAAATTAATAAATATTATTTTACTTAATAAGTAGATATAGGTAGCTGAAGATCTATAATTATAAAGATTACTATATTAAATTTAATAAAAAAAATAAAATAAAATTAATATAAAGCTTTTTAATAATAAATATTTCTATAAGGGCTAGATAATACCTTAAGGCATAGATATTACTACTATTATACTATTAAATTATAATTACTAAAATCTAAATATAAAGATAATCCTAAATAAATAAAAGAGAGAAAGAAAGATTACCTAATTATTCCTACTTTAATATATATAAGTAAGTAAAAAAATAATAATAATAAGCAAAAGAGAGATATAACGTATAATAAATCTTGAAAATAATAATAATTATCTAATCCTAGTTATATTTATATTTATATTTAAAATATAAGTTATTATTAATAAGAATTAGAATCTTAATTTAAAGATTATTAATAATATAATATATAAAGTATAGAAGATTATTATTAATAAAAAGTACCTTAGATATTAAATATTCTTATTATTTATTATTTATTTTAAATTATTAGCTAGATTTCTTATTAAATTAGATAATATAAAAGACTATTACTTTTAATATATATTACTTAAAATATTACTTTTAATCTTAAAAAATTATATAATCCACCCTAATAAAATATTAAGATCTTAATAAAGATATTCTATCTTACAGAAAGGTCTTCTATATATAGCAGCTTTTATATATATTAATTATAAAGTCTAAGGTTATATATTAGAGAAAATAATAATAAAATTTAAAGGGGTTAAAATAAATTATAATAAGAAGCTGCTAAAATATAACTAATATAATCTTTATATATAGTTATTATAATATAAATTTATAAAGATATGGGACCAAGAGGACCAATCAAGCACACATACCGAATGTATACTAGCGCAAGATACTATAAAGCAAGGACACCTATAATAATATTATATAATAAGTATAGGCAAATGGTTCTATAATTTATTAAGTTAAAGTCTTAGTAATAAAAATAAAGGTCTATTATAGTTTTATTTGTGTTTTATTTTAGTTATAAATTTAATTTATTATAATTCTTTAATTTCTTTTTTTTAGGAGATTAGTATATTATATAATAGATAGAGTTATTAGAAGCTTAGGAAGGATTAGTATTGTATTATTATTTTTTAAGTTAATAAAGATTTATTATAATAAATAAAAGTTATAAATATAAATTATATATAATTAAGAGTATAAATAAGAACTTCAAAAAAGCTTATTTAAAAAGGTAAAGCTTTAAAGAATTTAGATATATTTTTTATTTTAATTTTTAAAAATATTTTAATTATAAAATTAAAGAAGTAAGAATTTTAAAATTTAAAGAATATTAAAGAGTAAATATTATTATTATTTATAATATAAATTTTATATAATATAAAAAAAATTATAATATTTATAAAAGATTTTATAATTATAATAATTTAATAATAAAAATAATTTTAAATATAATAATAATAACTTTAGATTTAGTAATAATAATTTTAAATAGATATATTATATTAATTGGCTATATAGCTTAGTATAGGTCTAAGGAAGGATTATAAAAAATCTTTATTATATAATTATAAGAGGCTTAATAAAGATATATTAAGTATTTAAATTAATAACTAGATCTATATTATTAAAGCTAATAATAGCTTATAGCTAGGTAATTCTACTATATAGTATATAAAGTAAGCTATAACTAAGTTCTTATATCTTCTATAAATATAATAATATAACTATATTAGAGGGCTTACTAGCTAAGACCTTTTATAAGAAGACTTTTTTATTTTTATATATAAGATATATATTAACCTAAATCTATATAAATACTAGCTCTATAATAAGTTACTATCTCTAAAGTAGAAAAAGGATTATATATTATAATAATACTTTATTATATAAATAGTCTTATATACTATATTAAGTATTAAAGATTTAAAGAATAATATTATCTTAACTTATTAATATTATTTTAAATTATAATTTAAATTAAAAGTAAAAATATTAAAATAAAAAATAAAGTTTAAAAAGTTTTATAAAATAATTAATAAAATTAAGTAACTTTAAATCTATTTTTATTAAAATAATTAAAAAATATAAAAAAGTAATAATATTAAAAAATTACTTTTTAATTAATAAAAAAGCTTTTAAAAGTAATATTTTAATAATTATAAAGGTTAAGGTAAAGACTAAGGTAAAGGTAGAAGTTAAGAAGGTATACTTAAACTAATCTTTTTAAGAGATAATATTAAATCTATTTTTTTATTACTTTTAATAATATAAAGAAGATTATTAATTTTAATTATATTTAATTTTTAATTTATTATATTTATAATAAAAAAGATTATATTTTTTTATTATTTATTATAATAAAAGGATAATATACTTTTTAAAATTATTAAAATTTAAATTATTAATAATAATTTTATTAAAATAGATTTATTAGAAAATAAATAAGTATAAGTTTAATATATAAAGCTATTATATATAAAAAACTTCTATCTTTAAAATAGATTATCTAAGGAAGAGTATTAGTATTTAATATTTATAAGAAAGAAGAAGTCTAGGTAAATATAGATATCTATATATAGGTAGACCTTATTAGCTAATAACTAGTGTAAAAACTAGGTTTAAAGCTAGCCCTAGATATAACTATACTTATATTAGAAAGTTATAATAGAACTATATTAGCCTTATATAAGGTATATTAATTAACTTTATTTTTAATTAATTATTAAAGAATATTTTAGAAAATTTAAAGAGTATTTATTAAAGTATAATATTTAAAAGATATTAATAATCTACTTTTTTTAAATAATTCTATAAATAAAGAAAATATTATAATTAATATATATAATTATTATTAAATATATAAACTTATTTCTTTTTAAAGATATAGAGCATTCTATTAATATTATAAAAGATAAAGAGTCTCTATATAATCCATTATATCTACTAAATATTAAATAATATTATATATTATAAGTATATATAATAAATAATATTATTAATAGTAGAATATAATTATTAGTTAATATTATTAATATATTAATATTATTTATATTAAAAAAAGATAATATTATATATTTATATATAGATTATAAAGGTTTTAATATAATTATTATTAAAAATTAATATTTATTTCTATTTATTAATAACCTTTTAAATAGATTAGTAGGAGTAAGATAGATTATTAAGATTAATATTTATAATATATATTATTATATTAAAATTAAAAAAAGTAATAAATAGAAGATTATTTTTAGAATTTAATATAATTACTTTAAATATATAATTATATTATTTAAATTAATTAATACTTTAATTACTTTTTAAATATATATTTATTATATATTTATAAGACTTTTAAATATTTATTATATTATATATTTAAATAATATTATTATTTATTTTAAAATAAAAAAATAATATATTAAAGATATTAAAGAGATTTTTAGATAATTATATAACTTTTAATTATATATTAAACTTTTTAAATATACTTTTTATTAATAAAAGATAGAATTTTTAAAATATATAATTACTTAGAAAAATATTAAAATAAATCTTATATAAGTTTAATCTATTATTAAATAAAAGAAACCAATCTTATATAAGAATATATAGATATTCCTTAATTTTTATAATTTTTATTAAAAATTTATTTTTAAATACTTTAAAATAATAGAATTTTTAATAAAACTATTTAAAAAAAATAAGAATAATTATAAGGCTAAAGACTTTATTTAAATTAAGATTAAAAAAGATATATTCTAGGAATTAAAGATAACCTTCTATTTAATAACCATCTTATAATATTAGAATCTAATCCTAAAAGCTTATATTAAAATAGATATATCTACTAAGACTATCTCAAAGATCTTATTATAGCTTATAAAAGATCAATAGCACCTGATAGTCTATTAATTAAGGAAGCTCTCTAATACTGAATAATATTAGGGAATTAGATAGTAAGAGCTGCTTATAATTATTGAGAGCTTAAAGTATTAGAGTTACTATTTATTAAAGCTATTAGAGAAGTTTGTAATATTAATAGATTATTTTATTTTTAAAGGTATTATTAAAATTTTAATAAAAGATCTTAAAGAAAGATTTATAAAATAGATTTATAGATTATCCTTATTTAATTTTAATTTTAAATATAGGCTAAAGAAGCTTAATTTAATAAATAATTTATTAAAATAATTAAATTATATAAAAAAGAAAATTATATATAAAAATATATTTTTTATATTTATAAAAAAGCTTTAATTAATAAAAAAATTATTATTAAATATATAATATATAATTATTAATATAAAAAGTAAAATTAAAATTACTAATACTTATATATAAATTATTTATATTAATTTTAAAGATAATATATTTATATATTAAATAATAAGTAAAGGTTTCTTATTTTTAGATTAAGAGTAAGCTATTAGATTATTAGATTAGTGGAATATAATTATAATCTTTTTAATTATATAATAATAAAAAGCTAATAATATTATTATAAAGAAGAACATTTAATAAAAAGAGGTTATATATTTTAATTATAAAGATTTATTAGAAGTTAGGGTAGTTGATTTAGAATAATTTATTTTATATTCTATTATAAAAGAGTTTATAAAAAGTAAAATAATATTTTTTACTTAATTATCTATATAATTAAAAAAACTAATTTAAGAATTATAAACTAAAGATCCTTTTTATTAATAATAAATATAAAAGATTAAATAGAACACTAGAGATATAAAGGTATATTACTTAAATAGAAATGGTATATTCTTTTATAAGGGAAGGCTAATTATTTTAATATAATATATACTAAGGATTAAGATATTTTATAGATATTATAATGATTTAAGAGTAAGGTATATGAAAGTTACTAAGATAATTAAATTTATTAAAAGAAAATTCTATTAAAAAGGAATTATAAAAAATATATATAATTATATCTTAAGATGTTAGATATATTAAAGTATATAAATCTTATATTATAAATTATATAGAAAATTATAGTTTTTATTATTATTAGTATATTTTTTTAAGAAATTAGTATAGATTTTATTATAAGATTGCCTTAAAGTGTTTATAATAATAGAGAAGAATATAATACTATTTTTATAATTATCTATTATATAATAAAGTTTATTATATTTATATTTATAAAAAAGATATTTATTATTATTTAAATAATATAAATATTATATAAATATATAAAATATTAATATAAAATATTAAAAAATATTATAAATAATTAAAATAAGCTATTTATAAGCTAATTCTAAAAAGAAATTAATAAAAAAATAAATAATAATTAAATAGTTATCTACTATCTACTATCTTTAAATTAATAAATAAATTAAGTAAATATATTAAACCTTAAAGAGATATTTAAGATTATTTATAGAAAAAATCTTAAAAAGATGGATAATATAATTCTTTAAAAGTAAGTTTATTTATAATAATAATTAATATAATATTATTAAAGTATTATTAATATAAGTATTATATAATTATTATTTTAAAATAATTAAATATACTTTAAAGTATTTAAAGATTTATATATAAAGTATATAAAAGTATATTAAAGTCTTAAATTATATATATATTTAAGTTTAATAATATTAGTAAAAAATTATAAAAATATAGGTTAAATATTATAATAAAAAGTATATTATTATAAAATATAAAAAAGAATAAATTATTAATTTATTTATAAGGAACTTTAGATTTAAGTATAAAAAGCTTATATCTAAGTTTATTAAGGTTATTATTATTAAAAGAATAGAACAATAGGCCTATAAGATATATCTACCTAAGTAATACCAATAGATATATAATATTTTCTTAGTTTTCTTACTTAAATCCTAGGAAGGTACTAAAGGTAATGCTACTACCCACCTACTAAAGTTAGCTAAAGAAAAGAATAAGTAAAAGATTAAGAAGATTATTATATATAAAGGTAATAATAATAAGATATTATATTAGATTAAGTAGATTAAATAGCCTATAAAGTATAATATATAAGAACCTAAAGCTTATCTTAAAAATATAATAACTTTAATATATAAGTACTATAAATAAATTAAAAGGATATATAAAAAATAGGATAATAAGATATAAAGGTAATATTACTTTTATTAAATTCTTTTAAAATTTAAAAATAAGCTTTTAAAAGAAAAAAATAATTATAAAAATATAGAACTAAAAGGATTAATTAAGTATATATACTAAATATATACTAATATAAGACACTATAAGGCAAGGATACCTATAATAATATTATATAGTAAGTGTAAGCAAATAGTTCTATGGTTTGTTAAGTTGAAGTCTTGGTAATAAGAATAGAGGTCTATTACAGTCCCATTTGTACTTCACCCTAGTTATAAATCCAGTTTATTATAAAATTATTAAAAGATATTATTTTAATATTGTGGAATGAGCTTACGCCTATGAAGCAAGAAGCGAGCAAGCTGGAAATACAAAAGGGCGTTTGTATATAATATACTTAAAGAATGTAAGTCTTTGTTTGACCTTGTAGTAGGGTAAAAGTTGTAATAGATTAATTATAAAAGCTAAGATTAGAGTTAAATTTAATAATTATTATATTATAATATTATATTAGAGAGAGATAAATTATTATTTAATTATATATATTAAATTATTTAAATCTTTTATATAAATTAAATTTATAAAATCCTTTATAATTTCTTTATTAAATACTTTTTATTCTTTTTTATTTTTAAAAGCTTTATTATAAAAGATTATATTTAATAATTAGGTATTTTGGGAATATTAATAAGTTTAGTAATTTAAAATATAGTTTTATATTTAATCTTATTATTATTATATTAATTAATATTAATTAAATTAGGATTATTTAAATTAAAGATTAATATAATATAAATCTTATTAATATTTTATAAAATATTCTTAAAGCTTCATAAAGAACTTTTTAAAATCCTTTTAAATATAAAAAAGAAAATAATAAATATTTTAATATTAATAATAATATACTATTAAAAAAAATATAAATCTTTTTAATTAAAATTCTTTTAATATTAAATATAAAGGTAGTAAATCTTTTCTTTATATAAAATATACTTAAAAGTATATTTAATACTTATTATATTTTACTTTTTTTAAAAAATAATTTAAACTTTAATTTAATATCTTTAAATTTACTAGAAGTTCTTATAAAGATATTAATAATAGAAGATATTATAAAAATTATAGTTAATAAAGATATTATTCTTTTTAAAAAGCTTTAAGATTTAGGAATTATAATAAAGATATAATTATTTTTATTAGCTAATAAGTTTACTAAGTACTAATAATTAAGAAGATTAACTATTTTACTAATATATAAAAAAGACAATCTAGAAATAAACTAAATCTTTACCTTCTCTATTATCCTCTTATATAAAAATATAAAAGAAAGTATATTAATTAATAAAAAAATAAAAATCTAAAAAATATAAAAATTATAATAAAAGAACTTATCTATCTAGTTTAAAATAAAGTAAATAGATCTATATATTAAGTAATAGTATTTTAGTTAATTATTATTAAATAATAATAAAAAATTCTACTTTAAAATAATCTTACCTAAGCTAATTATCTAGCTAATAATAGTACTTTAGAAAATAATAACTAGAAACCTTTTATTATTTAAAAAGGTATATAAATTAAATTTAAATAAAAGTTAATAAAAGTAATTTTATAATTAAAATTAAGTAAATAATATATATATTTAAAGACTTATATTATAGATTACCCTAATAGATATCTTATAAACCTTCTCTTTATTATTACTATTAGAAGAATATACATCTAGTTTCTTAAGTATCTATATTAAGGTAAAGGAATAAATCTTTTTAATTATCCAAAACCACTAATTCTTCTATTATAGTTTATCTATTAGGTAGTTAAAGATTATAAAATTAAAATTAAGATAGATTTTTTATAGATTGGTATTTTAGTAAGTCTTAAGTAGTAGAAAGATATATTTAGGATTCTATATATAAGAAGAAGGTATTAAAAGAAGTTTAATAAAAGCTTTAATATTAAGGCCTCTTATATATTATAAATTAAGGTTAGAGAGTTAAATAGAAGTATTAAGTTAAGTAATAAAAAATAGAATTAAATTATTACTAAGCCTTTTTTAATTATTTAAAGATTTTTAAAAGTAATTTCTATTAGTATAAAATAAATTAGATTTAGATATAATATATATAATATTAGTAAAATAAAATAAATAAAATATAGATATCTTTAATAAAAATAAAAAACCTAATTTACTTAAAACCTTTTATTTAAATATTAATATTTAATAAATATATTAAATTTTTAAATAAAAGATAAAATAATTAAAAATAATTTATAATTAATAATTATAAAATCTAAAGTAATATTTTATTTATAAAATAATTCCCTATAATAATACTATCTAACCCTTACTAATTATATAGTAAAACTATCTATTATTTAAATTAAAATATTATCTATATTTTAAGCCTACTAATACCCTATCCCTTTTCTAAAAAGCCAATTAAATAAATATAGGTAAATAAGTAATATATAAGCTTTTTAACCTTTATATTTATTAAGACTAAGAAGTAAAAGTAAAAAACTATAATAAAAGCTAAGTCTAGATTTTTAAATAATTTAGTTATTTATTAATAACTTTATTTAAATATAATAATATTATCTTATATAATTTTTAATTAAATAAGAAAATTAATAGTATTATTTTTTTAATTAAAATTATATTAATTAAAAAAGTTTAAAAGTAATTAAAGGTAAAAGTAAATATTATTTAATAACTATAATAAAATTAAAAGATTTAATTTATAAGAAGAATATTTATAAGAATAAAGAAATAAACTTTAATAAAAGAATAAGCTATTATTATTTTATAATTAATTAAAAAGAGAAAAGAATATATAAAGAAGGAAAAAATAAATAAAAATTATAATATTATAAGAATAAGATTAGGTTTAATTTAGAAGAAAATAGAAGTAATATAAGAAAGATATTAAAAAAGAATTAAAAAGATAATAAAATAAAGATTAAGAAAAGATAATAAAATAAGGGAAGAGGGGAGAAATATAATTAAGATAAGAATCTAGCTAGAATTATATAAAGAAGAAGAGATATTTATTTTACTTTAAATAATTATATATTCTTAAAATTAATTTTAATATTAAATTAATAATTATTATAATATATATAATTAATAAAAGAATAATTAATTTATTTTTTTAATATTATTAAAGTATATTAAAAAATAGCTTTTTTAATTTTTAAATTTTATAATAAACTTTTAAATATATAATAATATAATTAATAAATTAGATTAAAGTTTAAATATTATAATATTAAAAGAAAATATATAGAAAATTAATAGTATATTAATATAATTAAGATTAAATATTTAATTTAATATAAATAATATAATATTTATAATATTTATAATACCTTTAAATTTAAAATATACAAATAATAAAAAGTATACTAAATATAAGAACTATTAAATTCTATAAGTAATTAAGATTTATTATATATATTCTACTTATTATAAAAATAAGAATTAATATCTTTATATTAAATATAAAAAATCCTAAAATTTAAAAATATTTAATTTAAATAAGACTTATCTTCTCTATTAATAAAAAAGAAAAAGAATAAAAATAAAAAAGCTAGAATTAAAGTAAGAATAAATATAGAACCAAATTAAAGCCAGCCAATGCTTTTATAATAACTACAAAAAGATCTAAGATCTAAAAGTATTTAACTTAAATAAAACCTACCCCCTCTATTAAAAAAAAGAGCAATAATAAAAAAAGAAGTATTTAGGCTATAAGAGAATAAATAAAGAGCCAAATTAGTATTAGCTAGTGCCTTTACTATTTATATTATAAGATCTAGAATCTAAAGAAATCTAATTTAAAAAAGACTTATATCTTCTATTAGTTAAAGTAAATTAAAATAAAAAAAAGAATAAAATAAAGAATAAAAGAATAATTAAAGAGTAAAATTAGTGCTAGATAGTGCCTTTATAATAAATACTATAAAATTTAAAACCTAGAAGTATCTAACTTAAATAAAAGTTACACTATTTATTAGTAAAAGGCTATAAATTTAAAAAAAAGGCTATAAAAACTAAAAAAAAAGAATAAAATACTAAAACTAATATCTTTATAATATATATTAAAAGATCTAGGACTTAAATGTATCTAATTTAAATAAGATTTACCTCCTTTATTAAGAAAAGTATATTAGATAAAGGAGAAAGAAGTAGGAGGCTATAATAATATAAATTAAGTATTAAATTAATACTACTAACTAGTATATTTATACTTAATATTATAAGATCTAGGATTCTAAAGTATTTAATCTAAGTATATATTATACTATTTATTAGTAGAAAGTAATAAAATTAAAAAGAAAGAGTATTAGGGTTGTAAAAGAATAAGGCTTTAGAAAAGATTAATCCTAATTATAATAAAATATTATTAAGTAATTAGAATTTTTATAAAGAGCTTTTAAATTATTAAAAGATAAGTATATAATAAAGAAAAGGCTTTTATATAAAGATAAATAAGTAAAGCTAATACTATTAGATTAAAAGATATTTACTATAATAAACTTTTACTAGGCCTTATATAATAAAAATATATTATTTACTTAAATTTATATATTATATTATTAAAAGTTTAGTAAAAATAATATAATTAATATAAGTTAAAAAGAATAAGAAATATATAATATAAAAAAGACTTATTAAAGTCTATTCTTATATTAAAAATGTTTTTACCTTAGGCACAATATTAAAGTCTATAAGAGCTATAAGCAACAAGTATAACTACTAAAAATAAATATAAGAATCCTACTTTATTAAAAATTAAGCTATAAGTATATATATTTTAAAGAGCTTAAAGGCTTAATACTTATTAAAGAAGCCCTTATTATATTAAATATATATTTTAGATATATTATAAGGATTAATAAAAGAAAAAGTAATATTTAAAATATTAAATATACCAAATATATTAAAGGATATATTACTATCTTCCTAAATAATATTAAATAAATTACTATAAAAGTCTTACCATATTCTCTCTTATATATATTAAATAATATATATATAATATAATATAGAAAAAACCGGCCTAGATCATAAGATCTAAGTAAGTTATTGTTAGTATATAGATAGAAGGTAGAGCAGGCTTTATTATAATTAAAGTAAAATAATCTATATTATAAAAATATCTAAATTAATATAATAAAAATAAATACCTAGGGTTAATTTTTATATAAAATACTAAAGTAAGTTTTTAAAAGAATTAAAGAGAACTAGCTAATAGTTTATAAAAAGATAAGAATTATATATATTATATTAATAATTAAATATAGTATTAAGAAGAAATATATAAAAATAATAATATAAATTTAATAAAAGTTAATTAATAAAAATAGAATATCTAATAATTAGAACAATTTTAAATATAATAATATTAAAAAGGATAATTTTAAAGATAATACTAAAAGGAGCTTTTTTAACTAAATCTATTGCTCTAATATATTTTCCTTGGATATACTACTAGAGGATAATAAGGCAGCTAAGTTACAATATATAATTAACTTATTAGCTAGCATTAATATACTAAATATTTATAAAAACCATCTAATAGAGAATATATAGTAAAATAAAAATAGATATTTATTTATATATATTCTAAAGTTAGAAAAATATATAAATAATAATAATATTTAATATTAAGCAAAAATATTCCTAATACTTTTACTATTTAGATTTAAGATTTTATAATATAAAAAGAAAATAGAATTTGATTTTTAAAAGTACTACTTAAATAATCTATATAAAGAAGATCTATTGGACTTTTTATATATACTTAAATATAATATAAATCTTTAAATATAAGTAAAAGTAATATTATAAAAATATAATATTTAATTTATAAATTATTAAACTTTTTTATTTTTAATTTTTAATATAAAAGTTTAATTTAAAAATTAAGGTATAAGTATAATTAATATTAAGTAAAATGATTTTTTAAAAATTAAATATATTATATAATCTTTATTATTAATAAAATTAAAAAAGATTAAAAAAGAATTAGAGAAAGATAAAAAAATAGAAGATAAAAAGATTAAAAAGCTTTTAAAATATATCTTCTATTATAAATATAAGTAACTAATATTAAAGAAGATAAAGCTTACTATATAACAGAAGATTAAATCCCTTATTATTTACTATAAAATACTAGCAATATAATTTACTATTAGCCCTAATAACTTAACCAATCCAATTAAATTATAATTAATAATATATTAAAGAAATAAAGATAATAATAAAATTAATAATAGTATAACTGATTATATTAATAATAACTTTAAGAGGATGTTTAATAAAAGGATAAAAAACTTATATAAGAGTACAAAATTAAATATACTAGATGCACTTAAATTGGCTATATTCTTTTATTATAAAATTAGTTTTTTCTTTAAAAAATATATTAAGATTAATAAAGAATCTATATTTAATAAAATTAATTAATATTTTAGTATAATAGAAATTAATAAATAAAATATACTTTACCTCTATAGTCTAATATAATTGAAGAGGAATCTAAACCTTAGTAATATTATTAATATAACTAAAGATAATATTAATAAAGGTATTCTAAGAACCTAAAAGTAGATCCTTAAGTATATTAATACTATATTTATAAAAAACCTAAATAAAATAATATTTAAAAAAAATAAAAATATTAGGTAGTTAATTTATAATAATATTTCTTATAAGATGTAAAACTAGGAATAATTTATTAAAGAGTTTAATATAAAGATAAGCTTTATAGTAATAATTATATAAAATTATATTTATAATAACTTATATATAAAATATATTATTAAAAAAGGAGCTAGAAACTGCTGTTAATTTGGGGCCTTATGGAAGCTTATTGTAAAGTCAGGCTTTACCTCTAATAGAATACTATAATTATATTATATATATTCTATAATTAATAGATATAATATAGCTTTAATTATTAATCTAAGATATAATTATAATATCTTCTTTATAGGAATCTCTTTTAAGTCTCTAGTACTTATTTACTATCTTATTAATTATATTATAAAGATTAAAGATTTAAGCTAGAAGTATATAATTATAATAGTAAAATTATATTTAAAGAATATTAATATAAAAGTATTTAAGAATAATAAAAGAAAATAATTTAATATATTAAATATTACTTTTATTAATTACTTTTAATAATATATATTAAGTATTATTAATTAATTATTTACTTAATAATCTTTATTTTATATAAAGATTCTTATATATTTACTTTATTATTTTAATAAATTTTTAAATACTTTATAATAAGCTTATATTAATATAATATTATTTTATTAAAGTATATTCTAAAGATAATTATATTTTAGATATTTAAGTAAAGAAATAGATTTAAATAATAATAATCTTAATATAAATAATTATATAATTAATAATATTAATAATATTAATATATCTTATATTAATAATAATATTATAAAAGATAATATATTTAAGAAAAAGATAATTAAAATTAAGAAAATATATAAAGAAGGTAGCTATAAAGTAGAAAGAAATTAGGTTAATAATAATTAGCTAGAAAGTACTTAATAAAAAGAAATAAACCTATTAAAAATTAAATCTTAATTAGTAAAAGGAGAAAGAAACTTTTAATATTTAAAGTTTATTATTATTAAAAGGAGATCTTAAAGTTATTATATCTTTATAATTATCTCTCTTTTATTTAAATATAAAGGAAAGTATATATTTATTTAAAAAAGTTTATAAAAATTAAGTTTAATTAAGATTAAAGTATAAATAAGAAGTAAATATAAATTCTAAGATAATTAAAGAATTATATTATATTATATATAAATAGCTTTCTTAATATAGACTTTAAAGCAATAGAACAAGGAAATTATTATTAATAAGTAGTAATATAATATCTAGTACTATTTATCCTATAATAGCTATTTACTAATAAAACTAGTTAACTAAATAATCTATAAAAGAAATAAAAGGATTATATACTAAAAAGGCTTTAAATAATTATAGGAAATATTCAGCTACTTAGATAATTAGTAGAAGATATCTGGCAGGATATAGAGTAATGGATTATAGTAGGGGATAATACTTTATTTAATAATTTGGATATATATAAGGTTAATATAGGTATAGTGGAATTATACTAAGTTAACTAGATTGGTATATTTAGTTAGCTAGTTGAGATAATAGAAGTTATTTTAAGACTAAGGTAAATTATTAAGGGTTCTAAATAGCTTATTAAAATATATTAATAATTTTATAATATTTAATAAAAAATATTAAAGTTTAAAGAGAATCTTAAATTTTTAATTATAATAAAGTTTATTTAATAATATTAATTAAATTTATTATTATAAATATTTAAATAAAATAAATTTATATTTATAAAAAGTTAGTAGAATAAAGAATTAAAGAAAATAAAGATAAGGATTTTAAAAGATAATATAATAAAATACTTTAATAATACTAAGTAAGAAATAGATTTATTAATAAATAATATTATTATTAGGTTTGAAAATAATTTAATAAAAATAATAAAATTAAATATTTAATATATATAATAAATTATAATTATAATATAATATATATTTAAAATAATATTTAAATAAATTAAAAAAAGTATTATAAATAAAAAAATATTTAATAAATAATAAAAAATTATATTTCTTTTATTTTATTATTATTTAAATTAAATTAAATAAATTAATAATAAAGGTTAAAATAATAAAATTAATATAAGGGTACTATAATTCTACTAGTTCCTAGGTAATAAAAGTAATACTAGAAAATCCAAGGTTATAAAGGTATTAGTAGAGATCTTCTTTTATAAAAGTATTTTATATTAACTTCTAATAATAATATTATTTAAAGTAATAATTATTTATATTAATAAAGTAATACTTTATATAATCTATTAGATTAAAATTAAAGATTTATTTATAATAAAGTTTATTAAAATTTATATTAATATAGTAAAGTAAATAAATTAGAAGGAAAAGTAGTTTTTTATTATTAATAAGATTAATATACTTAATATATATATATTTTATATAATAAATAAGTAAATATACTAATTTTATAGAATAAATTAAGATTTTAGAAGAATCTTAATAATTTTATTTTTAGAGACTTTAGCTAATTTCAACTAGTAAAGGACAGATCTATTCTTACCCTAAATAATAATATTACTAATAAAGAATTATAATTAGCCTAATATCTTTAATAAAAATTTATAAATATTATTTTATTTAATAAATAAATATAAATAGCTAAAGACCTATAATTATAAAGATTATTATAATAAATTTAATAAAAAAAATAAAATAAAATTAATATAAAGCTCCTTAATAATAAATACTTTTATAAAAGCTAGGCAATCTCTTAAAGCATTAGTATTACTATAATTATACCCTTAAATTCTAATCATTAGAATCTAAATATAAAGGTAACTTTAGATTAATAAAAAAAAGAAAAAAGTAGCCTGCTTATTTTTACCTTAGTATATATAAGCAGGTAGAAAGAAGGTAATAATAAGTAAAAGAGAAATATAGCTTATAATAGATTTTAAAAATAATAGTAGCTATCTAATCCTAATTATATTTATATTTATACCTAATATAAAAGTAATTATTAATAAAAATAAAAATCTTAACTTTAAAATTATTAATAATATAATATATAAATTATAAAAGATTATTATTAATAAAATATATTCTAAGTATTAAATATTTCTATTATTTATTATCTATTTTAAACCTCTAGTTAAACTTCTTATTAAATTAAATAATATTAAAAACTATTATTTTTACTATATATTATCTAAGATATTACTTTTAATCTTAAAAAGCTCTATAATCTATCCCAATAAAATATTATAATTCTAACAATAATATCCTATTTTAAGAAAAATCTTATATATATAATAGCTTTTATATATACTAATTATAAGGTTTAAGATTATATATTGGAATAAGTTATAGTAAAATTTAAAGAGGCTAAAATAAATAGTAATAAAAAGCCCCTAAAGTATAACTAATATAGTCTTTATATCTAACTATTATAATATAAATTATTAAATAATATTATATTAATATTAAAAATTTAAATAAATAATATTATTAAAAATAAATAAAATAATAAAATAATTCTTATTAAAAGATAATTAATCTTACTTTATAAAATAATAATATAAAAAGTATAAATCTTATTATAAATATAATTAAAATAATAATTAATATAAAAAAAATAAAATAATTTTATAATAATTAATAAAAATAAAAATAAAAAAAAATAAATCTTTTTAACTTATATTATTTTTTTTATAATTTAAAATTATATTTATTATAAATTTAAATATTATAAATAATATCTAAATAAACCTTAAAAAATCTATAAAAGCTTTAGGTAGCTTATTAAAAGCTATAAAAGGCAATAAAAAACCTAGAATTAATATTAGGTAACTTAAGATCAATTAAATCAATAAATATCGAATTATTTCTACTTTACCCTAGTCATTATCCCCCTAGAACATAATCAAGGTAAGAAGTAACTCTTGTTCCTTGAGCATTTAAGATTTAAATAATTAATATAATTAAGAATAAATAAAATAATAAAATAATTAATATTAAAAGGTAATTAATATTACTTTATAAGAAAATAATCTAAAAAATATAAACTTTACGTTATGACCCATGACACACCTAGGCGGTCTATGGCGGCAGAACTAGCACCTACTTACCCTATAACCCCACACTAATTAATAAGGAAGTATTTACTTATAATTACTTATATTATTGGTGATTACCTTATAATCACTAACCTAATTACTAATACCTTAGATAGAACTAATATAGTGAGTGTTTATTAGGATAATAGTATATAAATAGATTAGAATCTGCCTTTATGGTTAATATTAATTAGCTTTTAATATAATTTGGTTATCTTAATTGTAATTAATTATTATTTAATATAATATTTTTATTATTCTATTATTATAATATATCTAATTATCTTATTAATATTAATCCTTTACTTTAATTAGTTTATTTAATTAGGAAATTAATTAGATTATTATATATTAAAAGCTTTTATTTAATTAATTACCTATATCTTCAATTAAATAATATTGCCAATATATCTACTCTAATCCTAAGCACCTCTATTAGCTTACTACAGGATTAACTATAGGAAAATGTATTTATAAACTACAACAGGGACCTAGGGATAGAAGCCTTTGAAGAAGTTAGTAGTAAAAAAGATAATCTAGATAAGAGATATTATTAAAAACTTAAATAAGAAAATTAAAAATTAAATAAATTACTTAATTAATTTATTATTTAATATAAATTTTTATAATAAAGATTTAATAAAATAAATAATATATAAGATCTTAAGGATATTATAAATACCCTAGGATAATAGCAAATAAATATAACCTAAAACTATTAATAATACCTATAAGAACTTAATAACTTTACTACTTATAGAAAAGACCCTAGAGAAGTAATCAAGTCTAAAGAACTATCTATATAAGGAGAAGATATTACTATTCTATATAAATAGCTTATATAAGTTAAGAGCTACTAATCTCTTTATCTCTTAATATTTAAATAAAGTAAGAGATTAAGAGTTTAATATATTATAAAATAATTAGAAGGAAAGATATTAAGAATTATATTTAAATATTTTAAAATCTTTATTATTATATTATAGGATTGAGTTAATAATATAATTTAAAAACTCTTTAATTTCTTTAATAATTTTAAAAAGAAATTTTAAATTTAATTTAGAATAATTAATAAAAAATAAATTGCTCTAAGAGAACTAAATAAGTTATCTTAGAAAGGATCTTATAATAATTTTCTTTTTAACTTCTAATACCATATAGCTAAATTTAATTAAATAGAAGAAATAATAATTAATAAATTCTATAAATAATTTAAGAAAAATATCTAAAATAAAATATATTAACTCTTAGAACTTCCTATAGAATTCTTCAAATATATAACCTATACAATATAAATCAATAATTAACAATTTAAAAGAAAACAATAAAAAAACCAAAAACTTAAGACCTAACCTACTAACTCTAGAGCCAAATGAACTAAAAGTATAGCATATAGAACCCACTTAGAACCTATGGAATTAAATGTAACCTAATAAAAGAATAAACCTAAGATTATATGTTTTAATTATAAAAAGAAAGAATATAAATCCTTTAAATATCACTCTTTTAAAATAGAAAATCAATTTAAATCTATTTAAGAGAGAAAGTAGTTTAATATTATTAAAAAATCTATTAATAAAATATAGAAGGAATAGACCTTTATATTAGAAGGAAAAAATAACTTTATAGGAAAAACTATCCTTATTATTATTATTAAATATAAATCTATTATTATTATTAAATAATAAAAAAAAATTATAAATTTTATAAAATTAAATTTATTTTATAATAAGAAATTAATAAAACTATTTATAAAATATAGTTAATATAGAAAAAAGGTAAAGCCTACTTATTATATAAATAGTTAAAAAGAGTTAAGAAAATTAGAATCCTGGCATCTATAATAGACATCTATACTAATAAATCTTTAGCTTAGTAGGATATTTATACCTATAATAAATATAGAAAAAGAAAATGAACAACTAATATATAAAGAATAATCTAATAAATTAAGGAATTATTATAGGATAAAGATAAAGTCTTCCTACTAGCCTAAAGTAAGTAACAATCTAGAAATCTTAACCCCTAACCTATCTAATATAAAAAAGATAATCTTAAGCTAGATATAGTATATAAAAAGTATAGAGATATTTTATAAATAAGTTATTATAATTATAATTACTTTATATATATAGAATAAAAGTAATATATAATATACTTTCTTATTTAAATAGAAGATATAATTATTTATTATATTTATAAAAAGGAATTTAATTAATATAAAGTAATAGAAAAAAACCTCTACTATTAATTTATTATATTAAAATTAAATAAACTTAAGTTCCTTAATTATAATAAATTATTATAAAATAAATATTAAGATTTTAAGTATAATATATATATAATAAATAAAGTAATAACTTAATATTAAATAAAGGCAAAAAATAACAAACACCCTCTATAAAAGAGCAATAGGAGCAGCTACCCCTAGAGTTATTAAAAGAACTCCTTAAGAAGGCTTTATACTCAACAATCAAAGAATAACCTTAATAATAATTAGAAATAAAAATAAAAATTAAAAGAAAGTAATATAATATTATAATAGATAGTAGAGCTAAATAGGATTATATTAACTCTCAAGTAGTCAATAAACTTTAGCTACTATAGATAATAAAAGTCAACCTTTATAAAGTTATTAATATAAAAAGAATACTCTTTAGATATAATAATAATATTATAGATAAGAAGATTAATTATTTAAAGATCTTTATTAAAGGGAAAAATTAAAAGATAATTTTTAATATTATTAATATTAGACAATATAATCTAGTTTTAAGGTACCTATAGTTATATAAGTATAACCCTAATATCTATTAGTATACTAGCTAGGTATAAATATATAAAGAGTATAATATAACTAATAATATTTCTATAAACCTAACTAAGAGATCTTGAACTTCTAGCCCTAACTAAGTAGAAGATATAAGTAAAGAAGAATCTTCACTATCTAAAAGAACTAAATATAAATATAAAAATAATTAAAAAAAGTAATAATAATAAATAATTATTTACTTTAGAATATAGTTCTAATAAATTAATAAAAACCTTAAGAAAATAAAAGAAGAAATAGAAACCAATAGATTATATAATATACCTTTATAGTATAAAATTTACTAAAAACTCTTTATAGAAGAATTAGATATTAGACTACTTAAGTTTAATTAATAGAATTATAAAATTATCCTTAAAAATAGATCTAATATCTAATTTTACCTTATTTATAATCTTAACTAAACCAAGCTTAATACCTTAAAGGAATATATTTAAGATATACTTAAAAAAGGATATATTTATATTTTAAATTCTAAAGCTAATTACTTTATTATATTTATATTTAAAAAGAATAAGAAATTATACTTTATTATAGATTATTAATAGTTTAATAATATTATTATTAAAGATTACATTCTATTATTATTAATTAATAAAATAAAGAATTATCTTTATAAAGCTAATATCTTTATTATATTAGATTTTAAAGGAGTATATAATCTTATTTATATTAAAGAAGGATATAAATAGAAAACCGCTTTTTAAACTAAGTTTAGACTATTTAAATACCTAGTTATGTCTTTTAGATTTATAAATACACTAATATCATTCCAGCGAATAATAACTAATATATTATAAGAATACTTAAATATCTTTATTATCTACTATTTAAATAATATCCTTATCTTCTTTAAAAATAAAAAAGAATATAAAAAATATATTTATAAGATCTTAAAAGCCCTCTAAGATATTAAACTTCTAATTAAACCTAAGAAAAGTAAGTTCTATATTTAAAAAGTAGAATTCTTAGAATATATTATTAGCTTTAATAAAATCTATATAGACTTAAAGAAAATTATAATAGTATAAGAATAGAAAGTATTAATAAATATAAAGGAAATATAAGCTTTTCTTAGCTTTATAAATTATTATTGAAGATTTATTAAAGGATTTAATAAGATTACCTTTATAATAATTAAATTAACTAAGAAAAAAGTTACCTTCTAATGGAGAACTAAAGCATAATAATTATTTAAAGCCATAAAAGACGCCATTCTAGAAGAATCTATCCTAATCATATTTAATTTAAATAAACCTATAAAACTAGAAACTAATACCTCGGACTTTACACTAGGAGCCCAAATTGGATAATATAATAATTAAGAAAATCTATATCCTATAGCTTTTTACTTATATAAGCTATATAGCCCTAAGCTAAATTACCCTATCTATAATAAAGAATTCCTTACTATTATAAATACCTTTAAAGAATTTTAATAATATTTATTAAAAAGTAATTATAAAATTATAATATATACTAATTATAAAAACATCTTCTACTTTATAATAATCTAGAAACTTAATAAAAAATAATTATAATATACTAAATACCTCTCTAAGTTCAACTACCAAATTATCTATATTAAAGAAACTAAAAACAACCGTGCTAATACAATTAGCTGCCGACTAGATTATAACACAGAAAAACCCAAAATACAAGAACAACTCCTTATTTATAATTTAAAAGAAGGACTAGAATAAGCACCAATTAGTAGAATAATAATAGAAATTAAGAAAGTTATTACTACTATTAAAATAAAAGAACTACTATAAGCAATTAAAACCACTTTTATAAATACCTTAATATAATAAATAAAATAGGGTAATTTACTATTAAAAAAAATTAAAGAGTATAATCTTTTACTTTTAAATAAAGAAAAAATAGATTACCTTTAAATACTTAAAGAATACTAAATAGAACTAATAAAGGAAATCCATAAGTATCCCTTATATAGCTATAAAGGTGTTAATAAAACCCTTAAATAAATCAAATAAATATTTTCCTTTAATAAAATAAAAAAGAAAGTTAAATAAGTATATAAAAAATATAGCCTATATTAATATTCTAAAAAACCAAAATATAAACTATATAGATTATTACAACCATCTCTTATTATATAATGATCATAGGACTTAATTATAATAGACTTTATTATAGACCTTCCTTTATTAGCAGACCCTACTATAGAAGTATATTATAATAGTATTTTTATTATTATTAATTATTTTATAAAAGTAGTCTACTATTTTTCTTATAATAAAGTAATAAATAAAAACTAATTTATCTACCTTTTCTTCTAATATATAATTATTATATATAAATTATTAATAAAAATTATATTTAATAAAGAATAATTATTTATATTTAAGTTTAATAAAGCTTAATATTTTTAATAGGATTAAATTATAAACTAAATATAATATTCTATTTTTAAATAAATAAACAAATTAAATACTAAAATCAAAAGATTAAATAATATTTATAATACTATATTAACTATAAATAAACCAATTAAATAAAAAAATTACTTATTATATAATTAATATATAATATATTTTATAATTATAATATTAAAATAATACTAGTAAAAGCCAATTTTAGCTTTATATTAAATATTTATTAAGCCTTTTTAGAAAGTATGATCCAAGTAAAGGCAATAATTAAGTTAAATAATCTAAGAAAATTATATAAAGAAATAAAAACTAAACTTAAATTTATTTATAATATTATAAAAAGATATTATAATTTTAAAAAATTAAAAGAATTAATCTTTTTAGAAAGAGATATAATCTACTTAATAATAAAAAATCTTATAATAAAATAATAAAATAAAAAAATTAACTTTATATAAATTAGATTTTATCTAATAAAAAAAAAGTATTAAAAAATAATTACAAACTTAATCTCCTAGATAATATTAAGATATACCCTATCTTCTATATCTCTCTCCTTAAACCTAGCAATAACATCCAAATTAATATAGAACTAATATATAAGCTATAAATAAAAAATCTTAAAAATTAATAAAAAATTAAGAAGATTTTAAAAAGAAAAAAGGAAAATAAAAAATTTAAAATTAAATAAAAAGATTATAAAGAAATAATATAAAAATCTATAAAATATCTTATATATTACTTAAAATTATTAAAAGTATTCCTAAGAATATAATACCAAGCAAACTATTAAGATCAATAGTATTCTAATTAATAATATCCATTGCCTCTAGAGACTACATCTAAATAATAGCCTTTAATTCCATTTAATCTACTTTTTCTAGCTTATTTAAAGAAAAGAGCTTATAATATACTATCTTTATACCTTTTATTTTAAATTAATATTTTTAATAATAAAAATAAAATAAATAATTTAAAGACTCTTGAACTTTAGCTTAAGTAATAAGTACTTTTACTTATATATAAAGGAACTCCTTCTTAATTATCTCTTTCTTTATATTTAAATAATTAAACTTCTAATTTATTTAATTTATTATAAAAATTAATAATTAATTATATTTATTACTATAAAATAATATATATATAATTAAAAATACTTTTAAAATATTATATATTCTATTATAATAAGTATACTTATTATAATAGTTACTAGAATCCAGCAATATCTTACACTATAAGCCCTTAAAAGAATAAAAAGAATATAATATAATTTTAAAACCTACTAAATTAATAAGCTAAGCTTAAGCCTTAATATAAAGATAAGGTTTAGAATTACCTAAATTATAAAGTATAATTAAAAAATATTTTAAAAATTAAAAATAAGAAACTTATATATAAGATTAATCTAATAAACTTTAAAAATAAGATTAATAAAAAAAGAATATTATATTATAACCTATAATATACTTAGGTAATTTATAGTAATAGAATTAATACCTATCTATCCTATAACCTTATATTAACTAATAAGAAAATACTTACTTATAATTATTTATATTATTAATAATCACCCTATAATCACTAACCTAATTATTAATACCTTAAATAAAACCAATATAATAAATACCTACTAGAACAATAATATATAAACAAATTAAAATCCACCCTTATAACTAATATTAACTAACTTTTAATATAACTTAATTATCTTAATTACAATTAATTATTACCTAATGTAACATTTCTATTATTCTATTACCATAATGTACCTGACTATCCTGCCAATATTAACCCTTCGCTCTGATTGGTTCACCTAGTTGGGAAATTAACTAGATCGTTACACTTTACTTTAATTATAATTATAATAATATAATAATTAGAAAGTTTAATTAGATAATAATAATAAAAAAATAAACATTTTCCCTAAATATTTCTATAAATCCTATAATCTAATAATATAATCATCTTAAACTTTAAAACTATAAACACTACCTAAATAAGCCTAAAAAAATAAAAAAAATTAAAAAAATATATAAAAAATAATAAAAGAAAATAAAATACTCAAAATAATAAATCATATAATATTTATATAACCATAGAACAACACCTGCCTTCTCATCTAGCTCACCTAGAGCTTTTTAGAGGGCGAAAAAAAAGCGGGGAAAAAGAACTCTCGTTCCTCGAGCATACACTGCCCACAAAAAGTTAATCCTCAACCAATTATAAATAGATAGTAAGAAGCATATGATCAAACGGCTGATGATGGTATTCCTGTCATCTGGATTATGGGTTTCTGATGATGTGATCTGATTCTGATTCTGATGATCTGATTCTGATCTGATCCCCCAGTCTCACTAGAACTAACGAGCCCGGATAATCTTGCGAGTGGTCGACCATCACTGAAATGCAGTTGTGAGTAAAGACTAATAAAAGTGATATTTGTCTCTACAGCCTATCTAGTATATCTTACCAGATGAGACTTTGGCGGGAAGCTTGAAAGGCTAGTCCGGTCGCTTATCGAAAGGTCCACAATAAAGATGCCAACAATGTTAGATTGTTGGTAAAGTTCTTAAGATAGAGAACACGAGATCCTTGATTGCTACACAGTGGAAGGGAAAAATCACAAATCCTGAGTCATTTTTCCTAGCGCAAGGCTGCACCTTCCTGTAGGAAAATGCCGACTCTTTTAGTTCAGAAATATTAAAATTTACTTGCGAGAAAATATCGACATTTGTATCACAGATCACATTGGCAACATGGATTGGATTAGTTGAGCTTAACGCCGCCTAACATTGTAATAAGGTGGCTTTTTCGACAATGATCTAAAAGATCTGCCGGGGTAGTGATGCCACACAACAGTCACAATTGGTCCGTTCCCTATTAGTGCCCAACTAGACTAGTACTCAACCATTGATGAACACTCACAATAATGGATAATGGAGAATCGTCTTTGACAACTCACCCTGCCCCGAAGCAAGATATCATATTGAACTATTTATCTGGGTTGAACCCAACCAAGATTAAGGAGAAGTATTGAGGAAGTCCAAAGCTCCAGGTCCAATTTCTGTAATCAGCGAGTGCCACATCAGATAAATTTTGCGGAACAGCTGTACCGTCATGTCGCACTAGCGGCTTCAGCTGAGTGCCATGGCGCACACCCGCATGTTGCATGTGTCAACTTATTCCGATCCTATTGGTAAGGGCTACATGGAGCGGCTCGCTAGACTAGCAATTGAACGTAATCGGTAGAATAATGACCCGTAAACAATCCCCTTGATGTTTGGTGACTCTGATCTTCACAGCGTCGTTCCGCAAACGCAAACTTTCCTTCTGCAATCCAACAGTCTACCTCCAAAAGATTTTGCTCCCATTTGAGCTATCAAGACAAGTTGATCCCGATGCCGTACCTATCAATTCTAGCTTGTCTCATTGCCCTAGGCAAAACAGTACAAAGTGAAACCAGCTTTATCGTACCAGGGGCAAATACACATGGGGATCAAGTCAATTTTGCTAAAAATACGGTTTACAAAGTCGGACAGATATTGGATATTCAATGGAAGTCGAACTATACATCATTCGATTTATATCTGTTGCTGGAGTATCCTGTGCAACTTTCAGAACAGTTCGCCAGTAAGCATTCTCAAACAAACCAGCCTCAAAATATGGAATATCTAACGTGATTATAGCCAATACAACTGCAAGACACTTCAAGTGGACAGTGAGCGTGGAGGACTATACCTCAAATGTCCCAAAGGGTAATGATTATGTGATGTGGTTCACGATCGACTCATATGACAGTCAAGGCGACATATCAGCCAACAATGATTCCTTATTTATCAATGTGACGAGTGGGTATACTCTAACTTCGTATTGATAACTTCCGCGATTAAGCTAGGAACCAGATCCATACAACACATCTATAACTCCTACATCTAGTGCATCGGTCACTTCGATATCAAATGCATCCATGACTTCAAAGCACAAAGGTAGATATTTTTACTTACGGCTATAGCTCATTAGTTAAATATGACAAAGCTGTGATAATAGGACCAGTTGTCAGTTTGGTAACCGTCATAATTCTCGGCACATTCATCTTTTGGTTTCGACAGCACACCAAAAGGAGAGGCGAATTGTTCAACGGGTTATCACGAAATAAGTCGAAATATGAGAAGCCGCAACTTCATTCTGAATGTCTTCCTCGCAAAGCTTACGAATTAGAAGGATCGGCCCCTGAGCCCATCGCTGTAATGACAGTGAATGAGGTGGCTGCTCAAGAAATGCTAGCGCAGGACCAGGCAGATATCAAGAGCGAAAATGAACAGGAAGTACATGATCAGAAAAGAGATAATGAAGCACAGAATGAGATTAGCGGTCCGGATAGGAATAGGTGTCAAGAGGACAGTAACCGACAAGGATGAGCCCTGGTCTCCATGGCAGCAGTATCTTCACAAATTAAGGTGGGGATATGAAGAAGAAAAGTAAATCAATAATGTACCTCCAGTTTATGGTTTTTTTGTTTTGTAAGATCAGGCATTTTATTTAATGAAAAAGAGGTGACATTTGACAGAACATACAATATACAAGATTTTTGGCATTCTTTACTGTAGGAAACTAGTCAATTCAAGAACTTCCAAGCAAAAGTACGGTCGTTAATGCTGTCAATGCAGCGATTGCATATTGCCCAATCCCAGTCCCACCTTGAACATCATCTCTGGAAACAGACCAAGCAATAGTGAGAATTGTCAAAACAAATAACAACATGGCTACGAAACTCATTATCAAGCCCCAGTTAATATCTTCCTTAATATAAAATCCCCATCCATATGGCCTATTGATGAGGTTATGCTCGGAGTTGTTCCAGTATAGTTCAGAATGCAGTCGCTTTGGTAGCATCTCAATGGCCATTGGCCCCAGATGATCTCCTGGATACTCAAACATGTGCATAAATATTGAAGGGGGAATGGGAAGATCTCCATATCGTGGTGGACATGGGCTGTAGGCGTACTCATGATGGTATACTTCCTTGATGGACGGAATAGAGTTACATTCGAAATGGCCAACGCACTCCTTGGATCTTTGTAGATACATGAGGTCGAACTATAGCTGATTAGAAGATGATCAAACCCCAGGGTTATCATAATATAGTACGTAAGTAAAGAAAACTCACGAACACAGTACCTTAACATAATCCATGGTTTTAGGTAGCTTCAATCGATGAAGCCACTTCTTCCGACGCAACTGATGATAAGCTGTTCGTATTTTATCAAATACCGCACCAGAATCATTCATGTCGGTAACATCCACATTAGCTAACTTTATCAACCTAATGCCAGTATTTACGCATACTAGCATGTACTTTTTAGTGCCAGCTGGGTAAAAAAGGCTCGTGTTACCGTCGTTTGTAGATATTTCAGTGTCCAAGGACTCGGTTGAATGGTGCATGACAGGTGGTCTTTTATCGTCAGTGCTGCTGACGCTCGCCGAAGAAGAAGACGAAGCATCGGGAGAAGCCGTGATCGATATGGTTTGGGCGCCCTGTGGGCCGGCTGCTTGTTGGGCGAAAGAGAGAGCTGCAGACTGCCGATCGCGCGTCACGTCAATGCAGAGGCGTCGCTGGCACCTCTGTTCAAAATTAGCAAGGCCAAAGTCGTGTTACGGGGACGCGAAGAGACTTGCACATGTCCAAGATACACGAGTATACCCGGTCATAATCTTTGGCTGCATATAATCAGAAATTCGGTTTTGGATATTTATGAAAAGTCGAGCCACATGAATAATGAGAGGCTGTCTTGGGATAGTTGTCTCATGATCCGTCGCAGACCTGATGTTTGAAGGGTCATCTTGGGGTCTGGTTTGTTTACCGACTTGCTGTCCCGAATCAATCGCGCTGCCCACGTGCCGTGAATCGTCTTGAGATAATGACTCGCGCATAGAATCGGTTGAAATTCTAAACTGCTTTATTTCTGGCGCTGATTGTGATGCGTCGGTGGTACTAGAGGCTCCGCGGAATCCATCAATTTCTACTTCAACCCATTGTAAAATTTCCTCGCGAAACTCCAAGAAGGCTTGTGCTGAAATCAAAAAGCGTTTCGCCAGATCAATGCTTTGCCGTTTGCTATCATCATCCCTGCCACCGCTACTATTATTTTTTTCTGGTTGGACTGATTGAATTCCATATTGGTTCTCATTGAATGTTGAATAATAACACAAATCAGGGTCCTCGTAGGTTTCACTATACCTGATGTCTGGGTTCCCGTAGGATGTACTATAGTCAACCTGGTGGCCCGATTTCTGGGATCCCGTCCGCACAATGTGCTGCAGCGAAACACTACCCCACAGCAGGCCTGAGGGTTCACTGTCGTTAAATTCATCGGATAACGGGGTTGAATAGGAATGGCCCGCGTATTGTTGATTTCGAGAATCTCGCTCAGCTTTCTCCTTCATCTCTCGTGCCCTTTCTCCTGGAGGCATAGATTAACAAATCAAAGGAATTCCGGATCGGAAAGAGTGAAACATACGAAATTTGCGCTGTGCGATGCGATTTTGATTTCGCCCGCGTTCCTCAGGTTCTGTTATCTCGCTCCAATCACTCTCTCTTTGACGAGATCTCGAACTTTTTGACGCAGCAGTTCGGCGCTTTCTAGAGCTGCTAGAGTTATCATCGGTCTTTTCCAGGCGCTTGTCTCTGCTCCTTGTATTCTCCGGGCCGAGTGACATATCACTCATATCAAGATTATTCCACTTTACATCGGACTCAGCATTGTTGTTGGGATTGTTGCTTCTCAACAGGGAACTAATGAACTCGGTTGTGACTGAGTGGGAGTTGTTGTGAACAAACTCGGCCATGTAGGTTTCTAATGGCCTTGCCGCTTCATTCTGTAAATCCAGGCCATACTTTTGAAACGCGCAGCGAAGATAGTTCTCAGACTTGTTCAAGTTGACCTTAGATAGGTCTAGATTGAATAGGCTTTTTATACCTTCTTGCTGAAGAAGCAATTGCGCAATTTCATTCGTTTCAATGTCTCCAACTTGTATCAGTTCATCGTTAGTCTTGTTCGTCTTGCTGAAGCCGGGGTCTGTTGTAGGTCCATTTATCATTCTACCCTCTTGCTTCATCTTATTCGCAGTCGTCAGAGAAACCGAAGTATTCATGCCGGTCCTGGCAGTGGCAACTGCTTTGTTGAGGTGATTTATAATGAGCAAGGTAATAGCAAGTATATTGAAAAGACAAGCAACCGTTCCAATCATTATCCCGATGAGCGCTCCTGTAACAGCTCCACCTTCATCACTAGATAAAACCAGGCGCGTGCATGGGATATTGCTCGGGAAATCCCTCAAAGTTTGGTGGGAGCCATCAACGGCATTTGAGTTGACCTCATTGTTCTCGCAACTCATGGTCGACAAGTCTGTTTCAAATAAGATTCCTTGAAGGAGGAAGCAAGAGTACGCATTGACACTTGTGATAGTAAGGTGATGAGAAAACGGCCATGCATTCATAGACAATGCTGACATGTGATCGCAAGAGTGAGACGAATTAGCCTAATCTTCACGTCCTGTCGCCTAGCCCTTTCTTGTTACGGTTTAGCGTAATTAATGGCAAGAGTTGCCTGATGAACAACTTGAGAGTCAGGTTTCGTACTTGATCTTGGAAAGATGTCTAACAATCATATTTGTGATGCCAGTCTAATTAGTAACGTTTGCAGAAACTCTTTTCTCTGAAGTCCAAGGAAATAGAAGAATAAAAATCAGAACTCGTGATGGTGACTGAATGGTGAGTCGGAACATCAGCCAACCCCTTGTATAGTGGAAAGACTGCTCTTTTTATTGAGCACTTTTCAAGTATATCAAATGAGATATAAAATTGATAGGAATTGATAGGAAGATGTGGCGGACGCTCATCCGATTGTTTATGCTCAACGCCGTTTAGTAACTTCGCCAGCATCTGACTTCGGGCGTCTTGGCATCTAATGCATTACAAAAGCCCAGCCCAAAGTGGCACTCAAGGAAAAACAAAAGGCCGATCAAGTGGGTTTGCTTGTAATTTCCAGGTCAAAATGGAGTAGTTGGATAAGCGAAATTACACACCAACTCAAAAATACTAGCGGCGATACCTGGCAATGTGTATAGGGTGGGTAGGAGGAGACTTCGTCACAAAAGATTGAACAGAAAACACTCACAAAAGATAATTGGATAAACGAATTTGGGCATGTTTGAATATATTGGATGCATTAAAATAAACCATTTCCTAAAAATAAATATATTCCTTAAATAAGATAAAAGTGGCCGATCGAGCTAAATTGCCACGCCATAATGACACTAGATACCTTCGGCTCTCTGTCAAGAGATCAGGCTAGAAGCCGGAACAACTAATATCCGACCCCACATCAAAATTCACTTTAGGCTAGACTCATCAAAAAGGGCGTAAGAAAGGGATTGTCTGAAAAAACTTCGCACAAACATCATCAAAAATTTTTGAAAGTCACACACACAAGGCCACCAACACACCGGCTGGAAGCTGCAAATAGCTCCGAGAGGTAAGAAATGCCTCCCTCAGCATCCCCCTTCCCTCTAGGAGTTATTTGCAGCCAAAGCCGGGCCCGCCACGAAAAACCACAGTACGAGCAAGCCACGCACAAACACAGTCTTCAACAACGTCAATAGGAAACCCTCTTGCAAGGGGCAGCCAACCAAGGAGCCCGGGAGTCTTTAAAGTAATAAAGCCCCGGATACTCAATACACAGCTTCAGGAGCTTAACTTCAGCTCCGCCCCAACACACAGTTTACAGACAGGACTGGTCACCCTGCCGCCTCTTCCTCTAATGTTAAGATCCGCGAGACAGAAATTTAGGGCCCGGGCCCCAAGGAACAGCTGCGGATTGCAAGAGCTATTACCTATTACACGTACACACAGTCACATCAACCCCTAGCAATAGGCCACAAATACGCCCTAGAGGGGTCCAAAAGGGTAGGAAAAACCGAGGGCTAGGGGCAATAACGTAAGGATAGGTAGCAGCTATCAAGAGCCATGCATACAACAGAGCACACACACAGAGCAGAGGTCGGGTTATTAGGGAAGGCAAGGAGGGTAAAAGGCAAGATCAATAATCGAGGTATTCATTGGAGGAGCTGTTATTCTAGCCTTCTAAGCATCTTAGAGAGAGGTAGACAGCCCAGGTCAACTGGGTGAAGTGGGGGGCCTGTTTAGGGCTCGTCGGCTACCGGCTCCGCCTGGCCTATCCGGGCATAGCCGCGATGATTACGTGGCCACAACCGTGTAGGAAACCAATCAATCAATCAATCAATCAATCAATCAGGGATTGTCTGACCCGTCATGTTTATTTTAACCAGCTCCGCACAGAGGGTGCTTGGTTGAAGACAAGCATCGCTCGTGGCAACAAACACCCTCGGTTCTGTGGTCTAGTTGGTTATGGCATCTCGTTAACACCGAGAAGGTCCCCGGTTCAAACCCGGGCGGAATCACTTTTTCGCGGCTTAGAAAAGTCATACTTGCATCCTGTACGAGGTTGTGTTTTTTCTCATTCCTGGTCTGAATTTTTAGCGATGCATAAATTTTTGTGTTGCTGATTTGGCGGGACATGGGTATGTTTTACAATTTGACTCCATCGGAGAAGGGTGACTTCCATGGCTCGTTTGTGAATTTACTTCTTTTTCAGACCAGGATCAATCTAGAATAAACCATAGTGATATGATTTATGGCTTAGTTATAGGTCATTATTTTTACGATCACTGGCAGTTGATATGCGCCACACGAAGAATGTCAATCTCTCTCATAGAGCTAGCTGATTGGGACGTGCCCTTGGTTTGGCACCGGCCCAAGTTGGGACAAGAACCTTGGGTCTAGAATCTGGACTTCCAGATCATGTCATTGTCAAATTCTATGAGTCCAATTGGCTTGGGGCAGTATTAATTGACTAAAAGCCTAGAACCGTTCCTGAATTTAGTGATTTCGGTTATCGGCAAGTAGCACGAATCGTGGACGAAACGTGGGGGCAAAGCGCTTGGATGAAGCGACAAAAAAAATCAAGGCCTGCTGCAAAGCGACATGGGTTCAGTAAATGAGCCATGCACCGACCGCACACAAGGATTTTCGGAACATGGTATATTTTTGACCATTTATTTTTATCAGGAAAAATGATCAACTCGTTCGGAGTCCATCATATTGTTCCTCGTTTTTCACCATCATTAGCTTATTTTATTCCGAGATACCCGTTGTAGGCTGCGCCAGCGGCAAACTTGGCGGGGGAACGCCACTAGACTACCGCTAATAAACGAGGCGCTCAGGGGAGTTTGCAGTGCTGCCGCCAACGTCCATGATTCTTCGAACGACCACATGAAATTTGAAGAATTGGTAGCGGAAACCGGCATTTGCCCCTGATATAGCTTCCTCTAATTGGGGCTGTGCCTCAGTCTGTATCACACACCATTGCCCTATGTGTCCTGGATAAATACGCGGTCGCTTTCCAAGCGGATGTCTTTTATGTGCGCTTCAGTCAGTGGCAGTCTTGAACGTAGTCGACATGCAGTTAATATCTATTTCCATTCTTCTTGCGCTTGCAAGCACCACAGTCGCTGTCCCAAAATATGATCAATGCTATCTTTCGGTAAGAATTTCCCTAATGTTTTTTTGGAATGTCTTGCTTATACACGCCAGATTTTCCATGCCTCAAAAGACTATGGTCACTCTCCCGACATTGTTGAAAAGGATTGTGCTTCTTTTCTAAGGGCTACCGTGTCGCCATGCCCCATGTAAGATGGATGAATCCCATGCAAATTGTGTTTTCTGACAAGTTTAGAACCGAAACTCGCACGATTGCGCAAACGCACACGGCGAAGGCATCAACCACCACGTTGGTCGCTACAGTCGCCTCCAACAACCATGAGACCCGAACAACGGATGTCACCCTTGTTAACACGAATATTGAATCCGCGACCATCACAGTGCCTGCGACTGCATACACCACGGCCTTTGAGACTCATGTGCACACTGATACTAGCCTGCAAATGATTACTGTAAGTGCTCCGGGATCCATTTAATCAGGAACCAGGCTAAGGGGCGATTTGAAGAGTTATGGAACCGTGACTATCACGTCGACAAGCACTTCGTATGTGCTTATACCACCCGCTGCACAACCATTTCGTTTTGCGCGAGCAGCAAATGAATGCAAGCCACAGAAATGGAGTGCACATGATCTGCCTGGCTATGCTTTTCCATGCAAAGGCCCTGAAGCTTATTCTTCCTCATGCTCGTGCTTTGGAGTCGAGGCCATGACAACAACACTCCGCCCAAGCACAACTGTGCACTCCGTCGTGCAGGCCACAACTGTCACTCCAACAGTCACTGCCCACTCTACCACCACTATACAAGGCCCTGCCGAGGTCGACTTGCATACAGCCATGGCTACTGTTCAAACGACTGTCATGGTGACCCGTGTAGTTACAACTACCACCGTCATCGCAATTACCAATACTGTGGATGCCCCGGTCGTCGTCACCCAAACTACGAGCACGCTTGTGAATGATGCTACTACCACTCAGATAGCCTTTGCCACCGTCACGGATACGGCTTGCCCGATAATCATGGCCTCCGGACCAATGGCCGGCCAGTACCTAAGCGGTAGCCTGGTACCGGACAGCGGTTTCATGTATTGGTCTTCAGACAGGACCAACGCTTTGAACTGGTATCTGGAGGACACTTTGCTCAAGTCAGGTGGCCTCATGCTTCTAGCCCTCAATGATGGGATATCAAACTGCGCTATACAGGGTGGAAGTTATGAGATGGACACCAACAATTATTTCCCAATGACTTGCAGCATCGACAACAACCTCATACTCTCGTGCCGCACCGGTAGCACAGACGATGCTGTCAATAACCAATTCTGTGGGTCCGCATCTTCGAATTTGCTGGTTTTCTGCGCCGCTAGCAACATGGCTGCTGGGGGCTACTCTGAGGTTACCCTCCAATTTGATTGTGCCGACGGCCAACAAGCTGGTGGTGGTGATTAGATGCGAGTTGCTGTTGTTGGTTCTGAATGAGAAGTTGGCCATTTCAGACTTAAAAGGCATTTTTTTCGCGTAGTCATCTTTAGACGCCAAGTCTGGTTCTCTAGTTCTCTAATTTCCTTCTCACTTCAATTTAATTGTAATATATCTTTGTCTCATGTAAATACGTTTCGGTTATATCTTTCACGCACACGGTGAGTTTGTCACTGCGATGGATAACAAACCAGTTCAAGGAAGCTGACTACGGAATTTACAATGCATAATAGAGTCTAATAGAAACTGAAAATATAAAAAAGGGTCGATTCTGGCCGATGTCAAACCACCGAAATTCGAGATCCTTCATAACATTAGGAATAAGGATTTAGGGAGTTTAAAACATTCATCGATGTTCGAGCACGCAGTATAGCCTTTGTGCAAAAGTTGATCCGGTTACGAGCATATTATAAAACCATTGTTAATATTCTCTTCTCAACAAGTATATAGTCACAATAGACATAAACATTGGGAATCGAAATAAACAGTCTTCCTAATGTAAGCAATGAATGGACAAAATTTCACACAGAAGTAACATTTCAAACTCATGACCGAATGCCAAACTCAGACACAACGGAGTTTCCAAATATCCGAACAGCATTCTCCAATTCCTCTTCCTCGGCTGTCACATATGATAACCGGAAGAAGATCTCTTTTTCTGAATCTTCCACAACAAACCAGCTCCCTTTAGCAGTCACGACACCCTTTCGTTCGGCATCCTGGTGTATCCTTTCCTCGACAACATCGCGAAATTCATTCATATTAAAGCCCTCGCATCCTTCGGAAACAATTTTGGGATGTTGTTGCAAGTTAAGCTTGATCCAGATAAACATGCCCACTTGGGGGTACGACCACTGACAAATGTTTTGAGGAATATATTTCTCGCATGCATCTATCACAATGTCTCGACGCTTCTTGTATTGCAAAGAAAGGTGTATCAGCCACTTCGTGAGGCCATCGTATCCCCATCTCTCTTTGACAAGCTTATAGATGATGGCCTGGGAAGCGCCGCTGGGGGCTAGTGTACTGGCATCTGCAAATGCAACATACAATCCAATGATTTGAGAACTGCCAGTGATCCATCCGGTACGTAGTCCGGGAGCCAGAATCTTAGATGCGCTATCTAAGCGGAGGACCCGACCGGATGTGTCTATTGAGAGATAGGAGGTAGGTAGAGCATCACGATACAGCTCTTCTGTGATTGAACCATCTTCCGCGGATGATGACCCGTTCGCTGTTCGTCCTTTACCAATGTTGAGAGGCAAGTGATAATATGGGTCATCTTCCAGAATGAACAAATCATGCTTCTCCGCCACTTGGTAGATTGCCATCTTTCTTTCAGTTGACTGCGTTGTTCCTGTGGGATTTTGACCGGATGGAATAGTGTATAAGATAAATGGTTTCTTCCCGTGTTTGGCAGAATCCCAATTACTGAGCTTGTCGTCGAGGTCTTCCGGAATAAGTCCGTCATCATCCATTCGAATGCCAATAGTCTTTAGACCGTGGCTACCGGCTGCAATCTTTGCTCCTGAATAAGTAAACTGTTCCGTGATAATCCAATCGCCGTGGTTGCAGAACATCCGAAGAGCAATATCGATTGCCGAGGTTGATCAACATGACAAACATGTGTCCCAGTCTTTATACGGCGGATTGTGAGTGATCTTGACAAAAGATTTGAAGAAATCAACCAATTGTGGCATTCCAACTGTTGTACCATAGTTTAAAGCATCAGAGAGATCAAATTATGCTGCACCTTTCTCACATGTCATGGGTTTTTGGTGGGCAAACGTGGCTTCATTAATCGTCGACGTGGATATAGCTTGCCAAGGGTAAAACTGCGCATGGGGTCGCGCAGTGCTCAAAAGAGCTGGACTCGCATCGCCGAGATTTTGAACAGAATCTTTCAAAGGAGACATAGATTGACCCATGCTTTCAATGCTGTAGCGGTGGTCCCATCTCTTTGCATAATGTTCTGCAGAGTCGCTCTGTTTTTCAATCTTCACATTGCCATTTTGCCTTGCAATATCGGGAATGAATGCCTCTGATACAGCAATTTGGCTCATGGTAATGGATTCTGACCAGAGCTTTGGATAATAAAGGTATGCTAAGTGAAAGAATCGGCAGTTGTGCTACTTGAAGACTTATGCTTATGTGGATGAGAGATGGATTCGAATGGCTCGTAATCTGATAGATCTTATAGAACTATTCAATATATGCAGGATGGCTTATACCCGTGGTGAAATCATGATGTAACTGATTTCTGTGCTACTCAATATCCGCCAATGACTAGGTTGGATATCCACATAGACTACGTAGGGCGCGATCAACACATGACATCTAGACATTTGCGCCCAATCTGGCATGAGTTTTATGACACGCCCCACTCCGCTATACAAGTCCTGTTTCCAGCCTCTAGCCGCTGCAGACAGCTTGAACAAGCCTAGCGCTTCAGAGAAACCCGGCATTAGGCATTAGGTTTTAATGGCAAATGTGGTAAGAGAAATTGTGTACATATTCGACGGATTACAAGATTTAGTCACCAGAGACCGATTATACATCTACGCACACTCTGCGAGTGTTGATGTATTAAAAACAGGTGAATATTGTCTTCTTAATATTATATTCTTAATGCGTGTCATTCAGTAAAGAATTGACGGAGGAGTCCAACAGTGGGCGTGTCGTTTAACGACTGACCAACTCCACGGATAGCCCGATGAAATATATTTTTATTCATTCATGAAGTAGTTATTATCGCATCTATGAAAGAGAAAAGAGTGAGGGAATAATATATCCAAGTTTTGGCTAGTTGCGAAGAGGATCATCAACGATGCTAAATTCAGATTTAAATCGTTGTAACCATTCATCGTTATCAGCTGCAGTAGGGTTCCAAGGATCATCGCTGATAAATATTAGATCAAGAAGAAATAATAGATAAGGATTGTGGCTTACTCATTGTATACAATACAGCGGGCTTGGTGGCGAATTTCTTCGTCTGATGGTTTATGAGAGCTTGGATTGTTAGGTGACATCGTGCTTGTGACCCAACGTCCAAGTTCTCGCGACAGCCACCAATGGAAATTCGCATCACTCATGTAAATGTGATTAGTCGTAACCCAGTGGGAATGGGAAGTCAAGTTGGTGCTTGATCGCAATTCCCTGGAGGGACTCATATTAGTATTTGGATCCGTTTCCTTGGCCGATAGGTTCTGCATTGAGTTTTCTGCAGAAGTAACCGGTTGAGAATAACTAGGCTCCATGTTTAAAAGTTCAGTAGGATTTATGTACGCATTGTGTGGGAAAACGTCATTGGTTTCGTTTTGTATAGACTGTAATTCGCCGCACTCCTTGTGCTTATTGGATAAGAAAGCAGTTGGCACGGCGCTTGTTGACTGCTCAACTGCGAGCAATTGACCGTAAACGCGGTTCCGAAAAGGTATTAGCCAAACTGTTGATGATCCAACCAGGGTAATTAACCAGCTAGAAATTATGGTGAGAGGATGGACCGATGGGTTTGAATTGAGATTCGAAATAATCCTGCAAGCTTCGAATTGGAGCTCCGCATCGCTCAAAATTTTCCGACTGGATGACCAAGCCGATTCCGCGTATTGGCGGAGCTGGCTCTCGAGCGGGCAATCTTCAAAAAGGCTTCGTTTGGAATGAAGCTTAGGAACGTGTAGTGCACTTTCCGATTGTGATCGTATGGGGCCAAACTTTGCCTCGTGAGCAATGTCGGCTCTTGACGTGATGAGGTCTCGTAACCAAGACTGACTGGGCTTTTTCCCCATGTCGTCCTGCATCGTTGCTTCTGCGGCAAATATGATACGGCACGCTTCGAGTCGAATTCTTTCTTGATCTGGCATGCATTTGGCGGGGTCGGTGTAGGTTTGCAAGAACCAGGATAATTCTGACTGGATGAGTCCATGGGCATGAGAAGGATATTCAGCAGGAGCGTGACTGCCCATGAAAGGGTATGGCGTGTTGCGCTCCGTGCAAATCAAATCTGAATTCCCGTGCATTAGTAGCGTTCTTGAATATGGGGCAACTTAATTTCTCACATGGTGGGATGGCGTTCTGCACCATACTTGATACTTCATCATCAAATCCCCAATCTCCCCTCCATGTAGCCATCGTGTGGCCTACTTTAAAGTGGTCAGCTAAATGGTCAACTCTGAATTCCCAAGTATCCATGGTTAGCCCGCAAAATCCGCATCTTGATCGGACTTGTACTGGAGGCGCCTTCCAATTTTCTATTAGCCCATCTTTGAGAGTTGCGTGATGGACAAGCCTCAAGTGTTGCTTTAGATGATCTTTCCTACTAAAGCTCCTTTCACGACAATGTTCTGGGTTGTGTTGCTTAATATGCACATCATTGGGATCTGTCTCTCCACAGAAAGCACAACACATCTTCCCACTTCTCTCATTGAACGCCTGGGTTCCATGAGGTGCACATAGCCACCTTTCACGAGGAAGGTGCAGCGAATTTTCATGTCGTTGCCAATCGTGCTTGCTGCCAAACGTCTCCGTGCAGAACGTGCACTGAAAGCGATTAGATGGGGCGGTTAAATTGCCTCTTGAGTTGGACCGAGATTTGCGACGAGACGCCCTGTTGGCTTTCTTCTGTCGTTGTCGCCTTGAAAACCCCCAGGACTCGTTGGATTGGCCGGAAGAGACAGAACTCCGACTAGATTGAGAGACAGCTGTATTTCCTCTCAGGACATGAAAGTCTTGGCCTGACCTTTGGTGGGAAGCAAACCAATTAGAACCTTCCAAGCCACGGTCTCCTACCGTATTTCTTAGATTAGCTACTACGAAAAGGTAATGGGGAAATTTCGCATGAAGCGGGACCGTACCGTTTTTATTTGATGCCACGGCGCGAGCTATATCTGCAGCTGCAGCCGGCTCCTCATCTGGGGGTGATTCATACCACCGTTGCAAGAGGGTAGGCTCTGACTGGGCATTTCTGACCGCCGGTGTGCCTGGCCTCTGGGGAATACCGGCAGGGCTTGTAGAGGAAGATGACGAATCTAAGCGGGGGCGATTAATATGCTGCTTTTTGATTCGCCGCCTGGCATTTGCAAGCCAAGTTTCGACCTGTGTTTTGCTGAGACTGGTTTGTGCTTGTAATATTTGCTTTTCTTCCTCGTTGGGGTATGGATCCTCGGCATTTAAGGCTAACCACCGTCTCAAAATAGAAACTGCCTCTTTGGAGAATCTGGTACCGATCTTGGGAGGTGGCTTGGATCGATTGTCCTCGCTTGCTGAATAATCCGGGCCAGAGGAATCAACACAATTAGCATCTGGTAAACTAGCCCTGGTGATATTGGCGATTTCAGGTTCCAATGATAGATAATCAATGCTGGAATAATCCACAGCATCATTGGACAGCGGGTCGCTAAGGCCATCGGACGTAGTAAAGTCCTTGAGAAGGCCGGCAAGATCAAAACAGAGACTGTCTGAGCCAAGCGTTGCCCCATCAGCTGGGGTGCTATCGAAGGGCAGAGATGCTGTGGCGTCATCCACCCCGTAAGGCGTATCCATGCTCAATTATTCCACCTAGAATGACAAGAATTGAACAAGTTGACAATGTAGATGAGAAATTACCCCACCATTATAGCGGCATGTCTTGTTTGAATCACTTGTCAAACTTCGCCCAACTATTTATAAATTCGTGCTAGCGTGGATCCACATTTTAAGAACAGGGCGTAATGAGCAAGTTGTAAAGATAACAAACTAACGAGCCTCCTCAACCTAAGCGAGCAAGGAGATTTTATCTGAAGAAATTGACGTGCAAGTTCTTTCTTTGCCTCAATTGCTATGTTACGATCAGAGACTGATGTTGCAGAAGCAATTCCTGGCGTGAGTTGCCAATCTCGTCGGCGTGCACAGAATCCATGCACTAACCTAATCCGGTTTAGACCGAAACCATTAGTCCAGCTGGTTAGTGTTTGTTCTTTGCACTGGGCGTACGTTAATTCAGATGTAATTATCACATCGTTTGTTGGTTCAAAATTAGTAGTCTACAGAAGTCGTATAAAAACGAAGAGTTCATCATCTTTTGAAAAGGTGAAGCCCCTAATTAATTGGGTAGTTAAAAGCTTTAAATCGGGTGTTCATTGACAATAACAAGCTGCCATGCCTCAGCAAAAAGCTAATGTGCTCCTCATTGGATGTGGCGGTGTGGGCACAATGAGTGCATGTGCGCTTGAGAAGGGTGGCAAAGCAACCGTCACAGCAGTTCTCCGTTCGAACTATGATCGCGTGCGCGACAATGGTTTCGAATTAGATACTATCCATGATGGTAAGGTCACTGGATGGAGACCAACTAAACGTGAGTTTATTATTCGCGTAGTATAATGATTTCTCTAGCAATTATTGGTTACTGATCACTCCTGGAAATTTCCAGTCCTGCAGAAAGTCCCTGATGCAAGGGGCAATAATGCAATTCCTTATGATTTCTGTGTTGTGGCTACCAAGAACATTCCTGATATTCAGCCGGATATTGTGGATATAATCAGACCAGCCGTTACTCCTCGACACACCACCGTGGTTCTCATACAAAATGGCCTCAACATTGAGAAGTCAATTACGGCCACATATCCAACAAACCCTGTTCTATCAGGTGTTTCAATGATGGGTGCAACCGAAACCTCTCATGGATGTGTCCGGCAGGATGATGAGGATATCCTAATTGTTGGTGCTTTTGACAGCCCTGAAGTTGACTGTGCTATCAGCGAAAGAAAGGCACAAGAATTTACCGACTTTTACGGTGCCTATCACAATTCTACCTGTCAACATGACCCCAACGTCAAATATTGTAGGTGGCGAAAGCTGCTATACAATGCCACATTCAACAGTGTTTCCACAATCCTGCGCATTGATACTAGTCGAATGCGAGTATCTGAACACATAATAGATGGTCTCATCAAACCGGCTTTTTTCGAGATTCGGGCTCTGGCTACGGCTGATGGAATAGCCCTCCCCGAAGATCTATTTCTCAAATATATGAGCATTGACCCATATGATTCATTCTGGAAACCCAGTATGTGCCAGGACATTGAGAAGGTACATACCATATTTTAGCTGTGCTCTATACCTCTCAAAATGCAGATTCGCTAATAAATTACTATTTTTTCAGGGAAACTACATTGAATTTGAGAATATTGTGGGAGAGCCAGTAAGATTTGGTGAAAAACGGGGTGTTCCAACACCCGTCCTCAAAGTGATTTATGAGATTCTGAGGGGACTCCAGTTTAAAATCAAGGAATCTAAGGGTTTAATTATTATCCCTGAAAGTTCTGCCGGATTGAAGTACCCATGAATATATTTAAAAGATCTTACTGCGACCGATTCATTTGCGACTGGTTGATTGACTTGTGTTCAAACTAGCTCATCGAACCTTTCTCCCCCAATGTACCCATAATCATCCACGGTGTTTAATGCGTCTTTCAGAATTGCTGCACCCACTTCTAATTCCTCCGTAGTCATGGTAAGAATGAAGCTGATCCGGAGTCTATCCTTCTTTGCATATAAGAATAGGCCTTTGTGCATACACAATGCTGCAACTCGGGGTCCAGGGACTTGTCGCAGGAAAATGTTCCAATCTCCCCCCAAACCGGCGACATAGTCAATTTTGGGATGGTTCCATCCCTGCACTATTTTCCTCCATTGGAGTCCTAGAACTATGGCTCTGTGCGCAAGGTTCTCATCGTCAATTACATGAATAGCAGCCTCCGTGGCAGCAATGGCTAGAGGGGTGTGGCCGTATGTAGATGCAATCTCGAACGAACCAACGATGCTCATCACATCGTCTGTCCCTATAATGTACGATTTCGGGCACATACCACCTGTTATGGACTTTCCCAACAGGGTCATGTCCGGTTTGCAATTATCTCCAAGGTGATTGTAAGAAAAGAATTGTCCTGTCTTACCAGCCAGCACCTTGCCGGACCTCGTCTGCAATACAGACGATGTTATATCTTTTGCACAGATCATAGACACCACGCGCATAGTTGATTTCCTGCTGCGGGTCTCGGGATGTTCCGTGCAAAAACTCCAAAATGACAGCGGCCACTCGATGGTGGTGGGTATCCAGACACCTGCGCATGGCCTCTATATCGAGATATGCCAATGGTTCACCCGTAGATGGGTTTAGATTCATGTACCTTGAACTAAGAATCCCGTAATCATGGCGCTTTGAAGATGGGTCTTGCAACTTCCACATTTGAGATCCCAAACCGTGGTAGGATTCTCCGACGCCTAAAATCAGGCATTCCTCGGGGTTGATGTTCTTTTTGACAATTCCCCATTTCATAGCAATTTTGCAAGCGTTGTCAGCAGCCTCTGTTCCTGAAGTAAGCGCCACGATTTTATCGTACCCAAAACGCTGGCACATTTTCTTTGCAAAAGCTGGCCAGTATACACTGTGACCTGACAAATTAAAGATGGCGGCTAAAGGCAAGTCAGGTTCAAAAGTTCTCCAAATTCGATCATGCCGAAATAGGGTTGCTCGCCTTCTTGGCATTTGTCAATGACCCGCTTTGTGACAACTGGGTGAGAATGCCCAAGATTCAAAGCGCTAAACCCGGCGATAAAATCCAGATATTCGCGCCCATCTTGATCCTAGCCCAAATGTCAACCTCTGAACTGACCAGATGGGAAAAGTCTCTCTGAAAAGAGGCGAAGTCACTCACCCAAACTTTGGTACCGTGTCCTGTGACAAAGAAGGCTGGAATTGGCTCAAATCCACCCACAGTGTACTTCCGCTCATCGAGCAAAAGTGCTTTGGCGTTAGAAGAAAGCTGAAATGTTGATGAAGACATTTTCTCAGATTAAACGACAAAATTATGTCAGATTTTCTTTGGGTATCGATTCTATTGAAGATTGAAAACACTCTTATTTAGTCAATAGAAATTTCAGCATCAAAGTGGAAATTCACAAACGGTAACTGACGACGAGACATGCCCTCTTCTCCTGTGAAGCTAGTCCATGTCCTGCTATCACTAACCCATTTCGGTCTAAAGGTGCCGTTGCAGTAAACAATACCTGAGATGCGCTTGGTGCGATTCAACAACATATTTTAAGAAATGGGTTACATAACATGCAACAATTTTCCTTAGTTGAGGTACTCACTGGATTAAAACTATAATTTGAATAGATTGTCAACTTAACATTAATACTATCTTCTTTTCTTCTACAATCGATAACCAATTACTCCCTATGTGATCGCTTGTACGTCGGCGCCAGAGTTCGTAAATGATATCGCGGCCACCTCTGATAGCGTCAAATCCGTAACCCTCCATTATTTCGAATAGATCTTTACACCGAGTCTTAAATTTCTCATCTTCTGCTTCTGTTGCGGCGATAAATATCGGCCAAAATAAAGGCCCAGCCACGATATTGTTCATCTGCTTAATGGCCTCAATGGCTTCTGTACTAACCAACACTTTTTCAACATACCCCCTAAGATACCGATACGACATAGAGAGCACGTTTTGCGAAAAGTAGATCACTATCGCGTTATAAAAAGCCTCAATCTGATGCTTCAGTATTTCGCCGGCTTCATCGGTTTTGCACAACTGCTTGCATTGTTCTGTTACTTCTGTCACTGGCCAATCCAGTATCTTTGCTTCTAATCCCTTAGAAACCTTTGATAGTATCAGTGATGACTTCTCACAATTTGGTTCTTTGAGTATTTTGATCAGTCTCGTTGTGCTATTTAACATACTTATTAAGTCCTCGGGTATACCGTATATGAGTTCAAATGATGACATATCATCATCCAGATTTCTAGATGTGTCGAGCCAAGGAGGCATCTGTCCAACACTTTCTAAGTAAAAGTGGTTCTCTGAGTATTCTAAACTTGGTGATGAGGAAACTGGCGATTCAAAATCTGAATTTCTGTTGTTGAATTCACCCGACAACCTTGGCGAGGTGCTTTCGTAAATTGTGCGGATGTAAAAGAAGATACGATGTAGAGCACGCGCCTTTTTAGAGTAACGCTTTTTTGTTTGCTTAAAATGACGAATGAGCTTCTCGCACCCATCAATGTGTACACCACAAGTGGCCGTGTCACCAGACATTACCTAGTTGACATCATATGAGCATGCTTGAAAATGAAATTGAAGTGGATGGAGACCAACATCAATCGTAACCATTGATAGCATGGTTACGAGGAAGTCTTTATATTTTGGTTCTCTTCCGGAATTGAATTCTTCCGTCATAGCCTGTTGAAGCAAGGCTATGGCCGTGAATCTCAATTCTCTAGCAACTGAGTCCCATCTGTTGTGATTTTGGGCTTCGTTTGGAGATTTTCTAAAACAGTTTGCAAGATAGAAAGCACTCGTGGACAGAAGAGAGCTGAGAAGAGCTTGACGAATCAACGAAGTCGTCCCACCAGTCGACAATTCCGCGGCAGTTTGTAACGCACGCGGAAGGTGGATTGTTTTCCATGGGCTTTTGGGGTTTTCAAAAGAACAAAATAAATTGACTATTTTATGTCGGTAGTGGTATAGGAGATATGTATGCGGTTCTCCAAATAGTCCAACATGTGTCTGGCCAACAGCCATTGGCGGATAACGAACTGGATCACCGGCAGACACATCGTCAATACTGAGTCCATGCTGGATTTCGCAGCATTGAGACACTGGTATATTCAACTCAGACCAATCATCCCAGGATTCTGGTGCGCTATCATGTTGTTCATCAGAGATGAAGGGGCTGCACGGGGTAGATGGAACGGGGATAACATGGTCGACCAATGGTGACTGATGTGCGGTACGTTGAACAGCATCATGATTCGATGTCTCTTGGACATTTAGGGCTCCGCCTAAAGACTTCGAGTCAAATTGAGACAGGTGCGGCACGGCGTTATCGACAAAGCTGGCAACAGGGTCCGAGAAAGTGGATGATAATAATGCGGCAAAACGTGAAAATACACCAAAAGGCCCCGATACAATAGTTGATAAAGTGACCTGACATGCATCAACATCTATACGTTCAATCTCAGCCAAGCTATTCTCAACATCACATTCAATCAAGGTTTTATCAGCGGCGTCTTGACAACGGGTTAGCTATTATTAATGAGTTATTTGGGACGCGGAGTTCATCTCACTCAAGACAAGCCGTCGACTGCCCCCGAACATGTCTGATCCCCGCTGCAACTTGGATGATGACTTCTGGCTTCCAAAGCCGGATTCCAAGGGCAGCCATGTCAATCGGGCTGAATACCCACCGCAGTCGATTCCGCGTATTGTGCATTGAGAACAACTTGGCCGACCCTCATCGTAACGAATTCGGCGCTCTTGACAAGTCCAACAACCTGTGAAGGTCTTCTTAGGAACTTTCTTCTGTTTTGCTAGGCCCATGTTGGGAGCTTAGGTGGTAGTTTAGGAGGAGGGTAATTGAGAGCGAGAGATTGCCGTCAGTTGGTTTTGACTTATATCATCCAAGACTTTGCACAATTAGGAAATTCATAACGAGAGCGAGTGGGGTTCTACTTATGCATCATTCCTCAATGGCTAAATCAAGTCTGTGCGCTAAATTAGTGTCTGACTCACTGTCTCTTGACTCTCAATTTTGGGTTGCACATCAAGTCTGGGCTTGGTCTCATTGATGAAACATGATTCAATATGGTTCAAGGACCATTTAGACTGATGGCTTGGGGGATATTGTATTTTGTGTAAATGACCAACGCGCCAAGACAATCTTGACAGAAGGTTGTTTATTCCAAGTGCGGGCGAGATTACCCTATACTTCATTGGGCTTCAAGCACTTAAGTGTGTGCTGTATTAGATATTATATCCACCTCCTTGCATCTCATTAATGATTGTTCTTCTCTCATATCCATCTTGGGCTACGCAAATGGGCAATTTTTTCATCCTCACGTTGGATATGGCGAGTTGTGGGGCCCCAAAAAAGGAAATTAACGACGTGGGTTCGTTCCCTTCAACCGTACATCACGACGTGGATCAGAATCTGAAAACTGGCTGTAGCCGTCTATACTCTAGTAGTATATTTATTACCTGTAGGGAATTTCTCGTTTGTGTACCCGATGGAAATAGATCAAGAGTTGATAAGATGCAAAATTGGCGGCTAGATGTTTTCGGTAAAGCGGGTGAATGCAAAGCCGGTCGGGCCGAGAGCAGATGTTTATGATCATGACAATGGACGATTCGAAAATCAACAATTCAACTTGAAGGCAACCGCAAAGCTTAGTATCATATTTACTTGTTTTACACAATGGCGTTTCACCCAGCTATCATGAGCATTTCGCTCGGGCGAGGATACGTTCATGATTTTGACGACAAGATGGCCCAAGCTGGTAAAGTGGGTTTTCGCGGTGTCGAGATCTTTATCGAGGACTTGGAGAACTTGGCTGGCAAGATACCAGGAGACGAGTCTACCGAACCTACCCCGGATCAGCTGTTGGATACCGCAAAACACGTCCGCGCTATCTGCGACTCCAATGGTCTAACAGTAATTACTCTGCAGCCGTTTCTCTTTTACGATGGGTTGAAGGATCGAGAGAAGCGTGTGCAATTGCTCGAAAAAGCCAAGCTTTGGTTCCGCATCGCCAAGATTCTGGGCACATCCATGATTCAGGTTTCAGCAAACTTTCTGCCCGCAGACCAGCTCATCGGCGATCGTGACATTATTGCTTCGGACCTACGAGAACTTGCTGACTTGGGTGCGGGAGAGAACCCACCCATTCGATTTGCCTACGAGAATTTGTGCTGGAGCACGCACATCAGCACCTGGCAGGATCTCTGGGATATTGTATGCCGAGTCGATCGTCCCAATTTCGGATTGGTCCTTGATGGGTTTAACATTGCCGGTGGAGTATGGGCAGACCCCACATCGCCAACAGGCAAGAAGCCGAATGCAGACGAAGACTTGAAGGCGAGCTTGGATAGCTTGGTCAAAACGATCAACCTCAAGAAAGTATTCTATTTTCAGCTGGCAGATGCGGAAAAACTCGAGAAGCCATTGCTAGAGGACCATCCTTTTCACGTTGATGGCCAACCGCCAAGAATGAGCTGGTCTAGAAATGCGCGAGTATTCCCATACGAAACTGAAAGGGGTGGCTATCTACCTGTCGAAGATGTCGCCAAGGCAGTGATTAATGGCCTTGGGTATGAGGGATACATTTCTCTCGAACTTTTCTCAAGGACCATGATTGAGAAAGGGAAGCATGTGCCTGCTGAGCATGCGCAACGCGGTATGGCCTCTTGGAAGAAATTCGTCGAAAGATTAGGGTTACAATCGAGTTAGATTTAATGTTTGGAAGCGCCATCGGCAATTAACGGCATGCTTGCCCTTTAGTGTTAGAAAATACCACAATAAGATTATATACATCGGAATCTACATAATAGATCATGATTCGTACAATACATCTTAATTATCAAAATTGATGGCCATACCTTGCATTGAGGTTGACACTCTGATGCTCTATATCTGAATGGTGAGAATACAAATTCAATAGTCCCGCAGGTTCATATCTGATAAATAAATTTAACAATGATTTGTAAAACTGGTACATCGAAATCCCGTAGGGCTAGACTTATTTGGACAGCAGTTTAACTGGCAAAACACTATTCCGAACCCGTCAGATCGGATTTATCGACCAAGGTCTCCCCAAGGCCCCACTACTTTAGCACGCTTGTTTGAGCACGAATGTAGTATCAATTTTTCAGAATTGAGACAGAAAAGAGGATAAGAAAATAAAACAACTATTTCAGTATGTCATAATAAAAAGAATAGCCATCATATTATAATCCCGACCGTGAGAAAGCTCCTCTGTTTTCCTCAGCTATCTCCTGCATCACTCCAGTCGGCAAAGCCAAGAATCCAACTTGTCTCAAGAACTCGACACTTTTCATTATCGCCCTTTTTAAGTGTGGGGAAGCCTTGGAGTTGATCAAACTGTTAGAAGTCGGCTTTGTGGCTTGCGCATAGTTACCCCGGAACACATGGGCAACTGGCCACAACGGGTGATTCTCTTTTTCTGTATCCATATCGTTATTAATGGCAGTGAGCCACTCAGCCTTCGCTTTGCTTTTCAAATCATAACCCATATCCTTGATAATAGTCCATAGCTCTTCTTTCCGCATGCCTTCGTTGATCTGGTTTACAGTCGGGCGATTTGCGCTGGTTCCAAGCCCTGCGTCGATTGTGATGGATGCGACCGAGGCAACATCGGATATACTTAACCATTCGCCTGCGGAATCCGCTTCATAAGAGCCAATCTTGATACTTGATGCAACTAGACGCCACAAGTAATCATCTGCGTTTGAGACACCTTCGGTGGGAGTACCGACGACAAGGCCAGGACGAACGATAGAAATAGCACCCATGTTCTTTGCTCTACGATCTGATGCGCGCTTGACCACAGCTTCTGCCACGAACTTGGTTTGACTGTATCCAAGAGCATTGGGAGAAGAAAGCCTCCCAAGAATCTCCTCTTCGCTTTCCTCGGCAGACAGATTTTGAAGACCCCCAGTGACATAGACGAATCTCATGTCTGGGCGGGCTACCGCAAGCTGCAGTAATTCCATAGTTGACTGGACGTTGACCGCTTCTAGAGTTTCATAATTCTTAACCCAATGCACTAGTGCTCCATTATGGATGATGAAGTCGACAACTTTTCCATCCAAAAGATCAGTCCAATGTGTACGCTCGAGTCCTAGTTGAGGCAACGAAAGATCACCCTTCCAAACTTTCAACCTTGTGTCGTAAGACTCTGTCCACCAGAGAGCTTTCTTTGCAGCTTCAATAGTACGGGCTCGGGCGCTATCCACAGTGTCTCCACGCACAATGGCAATGACTTTATTCACCTGCCTATGCTCAAGCAACTGTCGGAGTATCTGGGTTCCAATAAATCCGTTTGCACCTGTGAGGAGAACTGTGAGACCATCAGCACAACTCAAACTCGGGTGACTTTTTGCATTTTCTTCAGAGTTTGCTTCAGTATGCACCGTCAAACTGTGTTGTGCAGCTGCAATCTCAGAGTCATAAAAGTCAATCTTAGACTTGAGATCTAGAGTAGGCAGAGCAGGAGCGGTTGTATCATTCCCCAATTCTATTGAAGATGAATTGTGTTGCAACGAAGATATGGCACTTGCAAGTTTTCGGATGCTAGTTGTTTTATCCATAAGTAGCTGCAAGCTGACTTTGACATCGAATTCGTGAGTAATAAAATGCGCAAGAGACATGATGCTGATAGAATCAAGACCAGAAGTATGCAACATTAAATCAGGTAGCCCAAGGTTTGTAAGATCTGTGTCATTCTCCGCTTGAACCATGTCATTCAAGCCCCAAGCGGAACACAGCGACAACACCTTCTTAGCTAGGGAGTAAGCCGGCTGCTCGGTCTCCGGAATAGGTTTACCGGTGACTATTTCTGACTTAGAATCCTTGGACCCTTGGAGGAGTTTTCCTGCTTCCCTGGTAAGGAATGCGTTGACTATCTGACGAAGTTGCCTTCGGTCAGTCTTTCCAGTTGGAGTAATTGGTACTTTTGGGATGGTCAAGAAAACTGCAGGAATCATGTAGCTGGGTAAACACTCATGTAATCGATGCTGGAGCTGCTGGGAAACGGGGAGTATGGAAATCGATTCAGGCTCGAGGCTTTCTGAATTGTTTGCAAAGCGATGCAGATGGATAAGCGCTGCCAATATTGTGGTTGCGCCTTCTTCACCCGGTGAGAGAACTTCCGCAATTACTTGTGTTGCATCAGGCATGGTCTGCTGGACGCGGTATTCCACTTCGGCAAGTTCGACTCGTTGTCCACGAATCTTTACTTGGGTATCTTTTCGGCCAATATAGACCAAGCTACCATCTTCACTGTAATGCACAAGATCACCAGTCTTATACATGCGCCCGTAGCGTCCTGGCTTTCGCATACCTCCTTGTACTAGCCACACTGGGTCATCCATGAAAACCTCCGCTGTCTTTTCTGGCTCGTTTAAATAACCAAGACCCACAAGGGGGCCTTCTACCACAAGCTCACCGATATGGCCCGGTGGTAAAAGAGTATTATGATCTTCTGGGTCTACGACCCATGTGACAAGTCCAACCCCCTTTCCAATTGATGTTGCGGTTTCAGGGCTGGGTGCATCGTAGTTGATGGTGCAGAAAAGGCATTCAGCCGGTCCATAGACATTTATGACGCGGGTCTTGCCCCACCATCGAGCAGCGTCATCAACTGACACTGGCTCACCAAGAAGGATGAGGGTATTAAGCTCGGGAACCATGTCCGGATCGAGTATATGAGCCACGGATGGTGTCAGAGATACAACTGTAGCGCGCATTGTGGCTATTGAATTTGCAAGATTGCTCTTTCGATCCTCATCCGAAGGAATACACAAACATGCTCCATTGCATAACGCGGCAAACACATTATGACAAGCAACATCAAAAGCATAAGACGCAAAGTCAAATATTCGAGAGTCTTTTGTGATGCCTAGAGGGTCGGATTGATGTCTGAGCCCCGTGCAAAGATTCTCATGTGAAATGGTTGCCCCCTTTGGTTCTCCAGTGCTTCCCGATGTAAACACCACAAACATGGCGGCTGATGGCACCGGGGTTAGGAACTCAGGAACCACGACAGGATCGAGAAGGTAATCCGAATCTGGGCCAATTTCAATAATCAGACTGGATAGTTGTGAACTGAGGGGCTTTTTTGCACTAGACGACAGAATCAGGAATGGATCTACTTTTTCGATAATTGATTGAAGTCGCTGGATAGGTAGAGATGTTTCCAAAAGGACGAAGGCTGCTCCTGCTTTCAAAACAGCTAGAGTTGCTACTGGTGTCCACATCGACTTTTCAAAACAAAGTGGGATCACCATGCCTGGTCGCACACCGTGCCCAATGAGATGACCGGCTAGATTGCTGCTGAGATGGTTTAGCCGTCCGTAGGTCAAGTCTCCGTCCCAGGCGCATATTGCTAATGATTTTGGATCGGCTTGCGCCCATTTTTCGATGATTCTGTGGGCGCATTCATCATAAGATGCTGGAACGTCGGCATTCCATGACCATATTTGCTCGAGATCTTGCGATGTCATAATCTCGATGTCTGACAATGTCTTCTCCATGTTTGAGTGATTAAATTGCTGAAGCACATGATCAAGTTGTTGAAGTAATCTTTGGACCGCTGGGGGCTTTATAACCCGGGAATCAAAACTAGCCTGGGCTGTCAAGCCCTCTGACCCAAGTTGAACCTCGACCATAAGCCCATAAGGATTGAAGTGCTGCAGATAATTCTCGCTAACATGCCACTTGCCAAGTATGTCATTAACTCTACCGGTCTCTTGAGGTTGAATGATGAGCAATGTCTGAATGTTACTCGCACATTTGCTTTCAGCTGATAGTTTCGCAATCTGCTGGAGTCCTGCCTGCTCAAAGGGTATCATTTCCGTAGCCTGTTGTTGGACAGCTTGTAGATAGTCTCGCACGCTGCAATCCCCCGCTAGCTTTACGCGCAGTGGCACAGTTGCAAAAACCGGCCCAACTATGGATTCGATATCGTTAATCGGCGCATTCCGACCAGATACCGTTGCTCCATACACGACATCGCTCGAGTTACTGGTCTTTCCAAGGACGAAGGCCCACGCGGCTCGTATTAACATGGGTGTGGTGATATCTTGAACAAGCTCTTGGGGATATTCGAACTTGTGTTGTGCGAAGCTGTCTGCCTCTGGCTTATTAACAGATGCTGGAAGAGCTGGGAATGGAATATCGTTGTAGTCCGCCAAAGCACTTCTCCAGTACGCTGCCGTTTTGTCTGTATCCAGCGACGCAATGTACTTGATCATAGCTTGGAACTGGGAGATGCTTCGCGCCTGCTTGCCCTGATAGACTTGATTTACCGCATCAATGATTATGGGCAGAGACCAGCCATCATAGAGTGCGTGATGCAAAGCAAGCACAAACCATGTTGTCGCTCCAGCGTCATCTTTGACCAGCGAATATCCAGCAAGAGGCGTTCCTAAACCCATAACCTCCTTTGTGTTCATTTCCATGCACTCATCCATCGACTTTGCTACCTTCCACTGGATCTTTTCATCGAGTACCACTTGTAGTAGACCAAAGTGATTATGCTCCACAATCCTCGTCCGTAGAATGGGCGTTTCCCTGGCTATCCTCTCCCAGGCGTTCTTAAACTCCGCGATATCCACATCAAGCGAAATTTCAAGAGGCACTTGAAGCTTGTAGCCTCCTTCATGTTTCGTTGACAGAGACAACAGACCTTCTTGTAGCTGAGTGCACGGATATGCGTCTTGAATGGTGCCAAGCTGATATTGGGCCGAGAGTTGTTGACACAATGAGGCTACATCAATACCATCACCTAATAACTCGAAAGGTTGGATAAGCTTTGAATTTTTGCTATTCATCGGACGAGCGGTAGCCGCGACTTGATGAAGCGCAGGACTTTGGAAAATGTTGGCAACGGTGAGTTCCAGTCCAGCCGACCGAGCCTCACCAACAAGCTTGATTGCGGCAATTGAGTTCCCTCCGAGTTGGAAAAAGCTGTCATCTAGGCCAATGAATTCCGTTTTTATTTTAAGCACTCGTGCCCAAATCTGCTGCATTTGTCTTTGCGAATCCGAAACTGGCTGTCGCTTTGTCGCTCGCACAGCAGTTCGTACGGCAGCTAATTCTGCGGCCGAAAAGCTGCCGCCAATCTCGCGTAATAGTTTTCGGTCCGTTTTTCCTGTCGTTCCCATGGGAAGTCTCCGGAAAGTGAAAAACGCCGTTGGTATCATGTAGTTTGGTAGATGCGCCGCCAACTTTGTTTCAACATCAGTAGGAATTGCGATAACCTGGGGCTTAGTGTCTTGTGAATTATCGCCATCATGCGAATCACTGCTCGCTATTTGCAAGAAAGCGACTAGCGTGGGACCGAGGTCATCACCCCCTGGTAAAATGACCTCGGAAGCAACATTTGATACCTCTGGCATGTACTGCTGGACATAGTGTTCGACTTCCCCCAACTCAACGCGTTGACCTCGGATCTTGACCTGGGCATCTTTCCTTCCAATGTAATGCAGTAAGCCATCTTTTGTGTAATCAACCAAGTCACCTGTCTTGTACATCCTCCCTTGTCGTCCTTGCTTGCCAGAAGCGCCATCAGACAGCCATTTGGGGCTATCAATAAACGACGCAGCAGTCTTTTCTGGGTCATTCAAATACCCTTGGCCAACAAGCGGCCCCTCGAGGAGAAGCTCACCAACGCAACCAGGCGCGAGGAGACGGTCTTCATTTTCCGGATCCACGATCCACGTAGCTAATCCAGCACCCTTCCCAATACTTGTGCAAGTCTCAAGAGTCGCTGCGCCCGCGTTCACAGTACTAATGTGACACTCAGCGGGCCCATATGCATTTACAAAATTGACCTTGCCCCACCACGGGCGTACATCATTAGGAGAGACAACCTCACCACCCAGAATCAACGTTTCAAGACTTGGAACATTTTCTGGATGGATTAACCGGGATACCGAAGGCGTTATGTTGACTAACGTAACATTCATGTCTGCCATCGTCTTTTCAATGTTACCCCGGCGATCTTCATCAGACGGGATGCATAAACAGCCTCCCACGGCAAATGCAGCAATGGCATTGTGAACTGCCATGTCAAACGCGTAGGATGCAAAGTCAAAGACTCTCGAATTTGCCCTGAACCCCAGAAGGTTTATCTGATACTTCAAACTAGTGACGAAATTCGTATGCGTGAGAATTATGCCCTTAGGTGTGCCGGTACTTCCGGAAGTGAAAATAACAAACATGGGAGAGTTCGGCGATGCCTGTCTCCTTCGAATTGTGGAGGATGTGGAGTAACGAATTGAATCCGCACTAACCGGTACCACTGTCTTACACAATCGAGAGCTGAGGCCCAAGTTGGTCGTTGAAGAAAGAATTATATCTGCCTCTAGCTGCTGAACGATAGATTTGAGTCGGTGTTCTGGAATAGAAGTATCCAACAAGGAGAAGGCTGCACCAGCTTTGAGCACTGCGAGCATTGCCACCGGTGTCCACATTGACTTCTCAAAACATAGCGGCACCAGTGTACCAGATTCAATTCCGAGATCGACCAAGTGACTCGAAAGCACATCTGAAAGTTGAGATAGTTGTTCATAAGTAAGATCGCCATCCCAGGCAAATACTGCAGGTGCACTAGGCTGCACTTGTGCCCGCTCCTCAAAGAGCTCGTGGGCACATTTCTCCCATGGAACTGGAGCATCCCTGTTCCATTCCCAAAGTTGGTTCAAATCATTTGGCGTCATGGCTTCAATGTCAGCCAATAGATGATCAGCACCAGCATTGTCCAGTTTATCCATGACGTGTTCAAAACGCTCTAGGAGCCTCTGTACAGTCCACGAATCTATCACTCGCGAGTCGAACGTTGCTTTCATGACGATTCGATCAGTTCCAAGGTGGGCCTCAAGCATTATGGCATAGGTGTTGAACCATTGTTCTTGGTTTTCATACTTCAGCTTCTCAAAAACTCCAGGAGTGTTCCCGTTCTCCTGAGGCTGTACGAGTAGTAGCGTTTGGAAATTCGTAGCCTGGGACGCACTATCACTCAAGCCCGCGATCTCCTGCAATCCCATCTGCTCAAACGGGATCATTTCCATGGCTTGCTTTTGAACTTTGCTGATAAAATCGGAGATCGTTTGGTCACCGTTCAACTTGATGCGCAATGGAACTGTTGCAATGGTAGGCCCCACCATTCTATCCATGTTAGGGATCGGTGCGTTTCTTCCGGATACGGTGACTCCAAAAACAACATCTTCCGTACTGGTCATCCGGCCTTGAACCAAAGCCCAAGCGGCTTGGATCATGGTCGATTCTGTTGCTTCAAGTTGCTCCTTATGCGGGCGCGACAGGGTAAGCTCTAATACTTTGTCTGCCGCAGGCTGTTCAATACCTCGCGGTAACATTGGGAATGGTTCGCAATGACAGTCTTCAAGAGACTTTCGCCAGTATTCTGCTGCTCTTTCATTATCTTGCCCATTTATGGAGTCGATAAATCTTTGAAACTGGGGCCCTTGCTGAACCGGTTTACCCTGGTAAAGCCGGTCCACGGTATCCAGAATCAGAGACAAAGACCAACCGTCGTAAAGAGCATGATAAATTGTCCATACAAACCAGCGAACCGTGCTTTTGTCATCCTTTATTAGGGCATATCGAACGAGTGGTTGCCCTAGGCCCATGGGGTTCTCTCGGTCTGATTTGAGATAGTCTTCAAGCCCAACTGTCTCATTCCACTGAATTTGGTCATCCAAAACTACCTGTAAGAGCCCAAGGCTGCCATGCTGGACTATTCTGGTACGAAGGATAGGTAGAGTTGCAGCCGCAGCTTCCCATGCTGCCCGGAACTCGTCGATCGCAACATGTTCAGGCAGTTCCAGCGTTGTCTGCATAACATAATCGCCAGTTCTTTTTGAGCCTAGAGACATAATGCCCTCTTGGAGAGGTGTGCATGGATAAAGGTCCTTGATAGCAGAGGCCTTCAGGTGATAGAGCTCTGAAACTTCCTGAACGATCAACGTATCATTTGCACCATCACCCAACAATGAAAAAGCCGGGATATTCTCGGAGTCCTCGCTGACTGCAATCGATTGCTTTGCGAGAAGATGAATGGTAGGGAACTGAAACATGTCAGACATCGTCAAAGCCATTCCAAGCTTTCGCGCTTCGCTAATCACTTTCATTGCAGCTATTGAATCACCTCCAAGCCGCAGAAAGCTATCATGAAGTCCAATCGTGGCAGGGTCGAGCCTGAGAACTCGAGACCAGATGTTCTGCAGTTGTAACTCGGACCCCTTCATTGGCTGAGTGGTCAGCCGTTCAGGAGTCTGTAAACCGAGCAACTCCTCGACAGTAAACGATGAACCAATATCACGCAGCTCTTTTCTATTTGCCTTGCCTGTGGCTGTCATTGGAATTTTCACAATGGAGAAGAAAACGGTTGGCACCATGTAGCTGGGTAGACGCTGAGCGAGTTTGTCTCTCACTTCATCTGAGGCGGGGATTATCTCGGGGGCAGCCGCCTCATTGTCGTTTGTCGACGCTCTGTTTCTAAGCAAGAGGAATGCAGCGAGAACGGGTTTTTCTTGTCGTCCCTTTGGAGTTATGACTTCAGCAACTACCTGGGAGATTTCAGGCAGGCACTTTTGAACCCAGTGTTCAACGTCCCCAAGTTCCACTCGTTGACCGCGGATTTTTACTTGGACGTCCTTTCGACCGATCGCATCTAAGGTCCCGTCGTCATGCTGCTGCACCAAATCCCCAGTTCGGTAAAGTCTCCCGGTGCGTCCTGCATGGCCAGGAGCACCCTTTAGGAGCCACACAGGATTCTCGACGAAGGTTGTTGCCGTTTTCTCCGGGCTATTCAAATACCCTCGACTTACAAGCGGACCTTCAAGGACCAGCTCTCCTATGCACCCAGGCGGTAGCAGGTAGTTATAGTTATCCGGGTCCACGACCCAAGTGCGTAACCCTGCGCCTGTCCCAAGCCGACTGGCCTCCTCAATGGTAGGTGCGTTGCTATTGAGAACGTTGATGGTAGTACATTCACTGGATCCGTACCCAGAAAACACCTCGACCCGACCCCACCAGGGCAAGAAATCCTTTTGTCGCACCTTTTCACCGCCAAACCCAATCTTTATAAGACCAGGCAACTTCTCCGGGGAAAGGATTTCGGCAATTGATGGAGTAAGAATAACAGTATTGGCCTTCAAAGACGCAAAACTCCCCGCGAGGTTGCTCTTACGATCCTGGTCACTTGGAACGCAGAAGCAACTTCCAGCGGCTAGCGTCAAGAAAAATTTCATGATCGCCAAGCTGAAGCTGTATGAGACAAAATCGTACATTCGGTGCCTAGACGAAAGCCCTAGGCGATCTTTTTGCAAGATAAGAGCTGACGACATGTTGGAATGGGTTATCATTGCACCCTTGGGAACGCCCGTGCTGCCTGATGTGAAAACAACATATGCAGCTGAATCTGGCGTTGCTTTGGATTGCTGAAGTACCGTTTCATTGCCAGATTCCAGCTTTGCAAACAGTCCAGAATCGATAACGACTGTGGTTGGCACTAATTTGGTGCCAAGGGTCTGGAGGGCGGCTGATGTCAAGATCAGACAAGTCTTGGCCTGCTCAACAATAGACTCTAGTCGTTGCTGTGGAAGGGCGGAATCGAGTAGAACAAATGCTCCTCCTGCTTTTAGAACACCTAAAATAGCCACGGAGGTCCACATCGACTTCTCGAAGCACAAGGCCACCAAAACTTCTGGACCGACACCAAGGTTGATTAGGTGGACAGCCAATCTAGAAGAAAGACCGTCCAACTCAGCATAGGTTAAATCGCCATCCCAGGCACATATAGCAGGTGCACCAGGATGTAGTCGTACCTGTTCCTCGAAAACATCATGAATACATCTCTCAACTGATTCAGGAACAGTCGCATTCCATTCCCATATTTGCTCCAGATCCTGGGGTGTGGTGACTTCGATATCTGCAACTTTCATGTCAGGTCCTGCGTTCTCGATTTGGCGCATCACCAGCGCCAATCGCTGAAGCAATCTTTCTACGACCCATCTTCGTATTACCTTGGAGTCAAATTTGGCAATGGGCTTTGCTTGTTCATTAAAAATGTCGATTTCAATAACCAAAGGATAGACATGACCATTGCCTGTCCCTGCCAGTAGCTCAGTTTGGGAGTCTCCCTGTTCCGACGATCTGATAGCTAAGACCGTGTTGAACTTTGTCGCGTCGATGGCCCCGTCCTTAAAGGAAGATGATCTTGATATCAACTGTTGTTGCTGTACCTCCTCCACGTAGTCCGATATATTCTGATCGCCAACCAGTCTCACTCGTAGGGGAGTCGGCACGCCTACCCCCAAAGACTCAGTGACGCCAATGACAACACCTTCAGAGTTAATCATGCGGCCTACCACCAAGGCCCATGCCGAATGAACCAACGTTGGCAGGCTATCCAATGGCCTTGATGAAAAGGTTGAGAAACCGTATTCTACCTTGCTATCTGCCTCTACTCTCTCCACAGACAATGGCAAAAAGGGAAATGAGGCACATTCCCAAGTGTCCGTTTGGGCGTGGTTTGGGAGCTTGGAGACAGTTCCAGCTGTCGTGCGAGACTCAATTGGAGGTGAGTCACTCTTTGGAGTGATAAGTGGTGTTCTATTACTTGGCGGAAGGTTGTGAAGGCTCTCACTCGTAGCCACCAACTCCTTGGCCTTGCCATTTCCGTCAATAGTCATGTTGAATGCTGAATGAATTCTCAGTTTTGATCCTCTTCTCGTGTAGGAGGGAAGGTGGAGTCGAGTCTTGGCAAAATATGTGCTTCATAAACGACGTTGGTTGAAGCTGTCAGTAAAATGCAAGCTGCAAGAAAGAGCAAAAATGTCGTCGTAAGATAGATGCGCTGACTAGTTTCACGAGATCTCACCCGCATCAAATGAGAAACACAACGTCAATATGCTGACTTATTACAACCTAGCCACTTTCTCAAATCCCAAGGGTCTCCGCTTAACCGCTTTTCTCGCCGAGTTTTCCCTGTTCGGCACCACATCCTTCACTTGCCCAGGCTCGTAACGCCACTATGCATGGGGAATCAGCCGCAATTTTTCGTGCACAAAAGATCCAAATATACAGCGATTAGCGCTTTGCAATCCCTAAGAATCTGAGCGAGTTTCGCTTATGTCAGATTAGAAGTTCCATACCAGTTTTCTTGCCACTAGTCTATTGTTGCCACTCTTTTACTTTTAAGCCTATTAGGCGTTGGTGCCCGAAGCTTCCCGCTTATGGTCTCATGGATTTGGAAATCTAGGTTTGAGGAAGAGACATCTTACTCCCAAGTGCCACCGTATAGTCCAAGATGGGTTTAGTGAATTCTCGCTTGTTGTCATGGGACTCTGCCGTGCCAGGTGGCTGGCAACGCTAATGTAGGGCTTATGAATCTTCATGGTGCTTCCAAGACAGGAAAATGCTGTAGACGATCCAATCAAATGACAGCCTGGCTTGATTCCTAATTATACTGCCCCTCCGAGGCTGGCATGTCACGATTCGTACTCTAACCCTACTGGTTCATTATTGCGCGAATTAATTGATAGGAGTACAGCGCCACAATAAATGAGGCGTGCACGGCAGAGCTTTTTAAGACAACGCTGACTGGTTTTGTTTCACCAATCTCAGACATTACTTATGCTTCGAAAGAACTCCACCGACCAAACAAAAATGCCCTCAGCTAATCCTTAGTGCGGTGGTTCCGACCGTCTCGATATACTAGGAAATATTTTGACTAGCGCTAGCCTGGCACTCTCCGAACCACTCAGGTAGTGTTTTGTGATACAATGTGATGCCGCGTGTGCGACGTAGCAGGGAGTCATGAACAGTGCAAGTGGTTTTTGCTTTGATGACTCAGGTGGAACACCAAGCCGAACAATACAATCTAGGGTAAGCCACATCCCAGCATTAGAGGTCACCTCAATCTTAGTTTTGCGACCCAGCCTTGAATTTGGCCGGGTAATCCGGGATCACTCTATAAATTCTAGTTTTCCAACCCAAACTTTTTGTTCGTGTGGTTGATGAGTAATCGGCGCCTATGACAAGATATGTCACCTGGGTAGGAATCCTATTTTTCGGGATGGTATCGTCAAATTGGTTTTCAGCAGCGTCAAAATATCGTCCGCTATTTGTGCTTTTGCCAGCTACGTCATATATTGTTTACCGAATCATGACTGTCTGGGGTGGATCAAATGCCCCCGCGACATACGGTATATTTGTCTAGATAAACACCCAAAGCCAATGTTGTTGTGCTCCACAAGCCCACCAAGTCACGACAAACCAGTGTTGACCAGTAGGATTAACTGAACTAATCATGATTTAATTGAATTGGTACTATAATAAAATTCAGTGGAGAGCTATTTGTATGAAGAATTTGTTCAAAATTCTCTGCACATGCTTTAAACATCTATCGGAGTAAGCTGTGCCACCAAATCACTAACCCTGCCGGTCGCGCTCAATTCTCTCAACAATAAAAGAACAGCATCGTCAGATTTAGACTTCTCGTAATCCTGAATCTTCGGTATTAGCCGTGTTCATTTGCGTCCTAAACAGAGAAGGGGGTCTGCAGATACCTGTTGACTTTGCCAGCCAAACATCAAAAGGATAGTTCCCTGCTGGCTATCGATACCTCTCGCGTAAAATGACACGGGCGTTGCTTTTGTGAACTCCGAAACGGCTTTTTGTACCCGATCTAGTAGCATATCTGCGTCCTCAGTTTGAGCCACTTTGATGATTTGAGTCACACCAGCAGCCGAGCAGGATGCTGAGGATCCATTCGCTTCAAAAAGCTCAGGTTGGGCTGGGGCGGCTGCCAATGGTTTTACAAGTTTCACAAAGCCCTGAAATTTGGCTGAATTTGGAAAGAAAGCATGGAAAGAGGAGGCTTGATCCCATTCTACTCATTCTCAATTGTTAGTAGGATTGTGTCAGAGCTTGAAGAACATTGACAGTCAGACAAACCTAAAACAAGGACAGTGCGACCACTATTATTTGGGAGGAATTCGCCATTTTCAGCCAGAATCGAGCCGCGGAACAAAGATTTCAGTCCTTCGACTCCGGAAAATTGCTTGAAAATCTCAGGCGCCTTTGCCTTGAGTTCAGACTGGGAGCTGGCATCTTGCTTGTAGATTGGAAACACAAGCTCCGTGACTGGCATTTTGGCTGTTTGGTTGATGAAGCGTAATTGTTTTTGGCTGGGCAGCGTTGCACGGATGAGTCTGACTCTAGTCGTAGTTGTGACGTGCTTCGCCGCGATCTGGAAGGAGTTCATGAGAAAGTAAATATGATGTTTGGGAATCTTTATTCTTCAACCCATCAGTGCACCTGTGCGAACTTATTAAATTTTATACAACAGAGAGAAATGATTTTGAGACTGCAGAGTGAGGTGTTTTTTAGCCGAAATAATCGGTTGAGACTGAAATGGTGACAAATACAACGCTGGGATCCACATTTGACCGCCGCACCCTAGATTACAACTCCGCAATGGGGAAAGCTTAATAGGAATAACACTGAAAGGGTGTATATGCATGGGCCTCATAGAGTATATGTCATGGGAATTATGTTTTAGTTAGTTGGTGTCAAGATGGTATTCCCGAGAATCCAGATAGGATCGAAAATTTGAACTCTAACTTAGCTGAAAAAAAAAACACAATCCAAAATTTAGATCTGGCTCGACTACTATTGGCAGGAGATTGTTTAGTTTGCGCGACAAATTCGTCAATCGTATTGTATGCAACTGCTGCATACTGAGCAGCTAGAGAAGATGTTGCCGAGAAAACAGATAATCTGGATCAGATCTGGTTAGAAAGCTCCTAGTGGACATAAACCAGCAGTTTTCCCAGTATGTTTCCTAAACCAAGTCCTCGATACTTTTTCTTGTGTTACACAACTCAAAGCTACTCCGTCGTTGTGAGTTAGTTGGTGTACGTCAGAGAGATCCACAAATGACCGCCTGCTGCTCCACAAATGACCGCAATGAGCAATCAGCAGACATCATCATCTAGTTACAATGAAGGTTCGGATACAAAAGCTCAAGTACAGCACGGCCAGGATAATTAACGAGCATGGTTGTTCCAAATTCTAAGGCAACTATTAAATATTGCTTCTCATCCATCTAAGCTGGGAGTAGCTAATTGTCATCATCGGAGTAGACATAACGGTCATCATCTTCCTCATAATATTGATCTAGTTCATCGTACTCATGGGGATAGTACTCCTTGCCTCCGGCTTTTTCAACAAGGTGTTTCATCAATTGCCCCAATTTGATTAGATCCTCTTGCGAGTCGGTCCAAATAGGATTGCTATCCTCCCAGACCCGGGGGATACGGTCGTAACTTTCATGTGTTGACCAGTAGGTGAGCTGATCGATTTGACTAGCTTGGAGGTTTGGGCAGTTCTTTCGCAAGTACATGAACAACTCAGACCAATTTCCTCCCTGTTTATAAACTTTGACATCATGCAAATTAATGCAACGCAAGGGGAGCGAGTCTTTGCTTGGAGATGAAGGCTCCAATAGTTTGAGGATAGATGAGACACTTGCCCATACCCTGCTTAGACATAATCTATGGAGGCCTCGAGATTCAGGTGACTTTTCCCAATCAAGCTGATCCAAGTCAAGGTAATGAGATCCCGTGACACCCAGAGACTCGAGGTTTGGGCACGAAGATATAAATTCCCAAACAAACCTTTGATTCTCTTTATTGGGGAAGTCTATCTGTAAGTTGCTGGGCGCAACGGTTTCAAAATCTGAGGCTCCGTCTACAGCTCCATCGTCGGAGTAACTGTCTCTAGCATTAAGGATGCTGTTCGATCCGTCTTGACCTGTTTCATCCATGATACATATACGCAAGTGTCTTAAACGGTGGCGCAAATCGACACTCATTGCATTCGTAAAGCGTTCCATATCTCGCGTACAAGGGATATTAAGACGAAGATCCACCAGGTGTTGGAATCCGTCCAGGTTGATAGCGTATTCAATAGTAGAGAGGACAAGATCGTGGTATTTGGTATCGTAACAGTCTGTTACTGAGTCCATATATTCTTCGTCGGACTGAGCAGAGGGGAACTCGACGCTCAATGCTTGGACTCCATCGAGACGGTTCAGAACAGTGCGGAGAAGATCCAGAGCGCGAGACTTGTCAGTATGGACTTGCTGTTGACTATTATGCGGCATCTTCAAAGGTCTATCCCGAATGATATGGTGCGATGCGTACGACCCGTCATCGTGATCTGGCATGGTGGTGTATGTATAAATCCTCTGGAACGATAGCAAATTCCATAGGTCTGTTATCTCTAACTTTTTCACCAGGAAAGGGTGTTGCGCAAGTGCACACTGTGATGCTCGAGAAAGATTCTCGTCGGAAGCAAACTTGAGAGACCACCAAAAATGGTCAACGAGGAATTGCGTGGCGGTTGAGTGCCAGTCCCGAGAAACGAGGCGTAAATTTAGCAAAGCTTTCAAGTCAGGTTTAGTTTCGAACCAAGGGTTATTTCGACACCGACGAGCCATTTTCCGGTCAGTATACTCGTAGCTACAATCTCCGTAAAACCAGGGATCAGCGCATGTATCGGAGAGCTGCAAGGTAATGGCATCCCTGACTTCTGGGGGGAGATTCATGTTTGCGCTTTGAAATGTGTAGCTCGGTATGATTGTCCTTAGAATCTTCTCGTATACTCTAACGACGGAGACTTTTTAATAATGACGAAAAATGCAAATTTGATCTGAAATTGAACTAGTCACCGCCTCCAGTTTTATTAGGCAGACGTGTCTTCACGATGTTGGTTCCCAACCACCATCAATGTGACCCACTTGTTGGACACAGCAACAAGCGCTTTGGGGATAGCTTGGAAATTATCGCTAGTGCGAATTGTTACCAGAGAAGCTATAAGGATGCATCTGTTTACATCGAAGATACATTGAAAAATACATAGAAAGAAAACCTGTGTTGAAGAATATAGTAATCAAAATTTTTTATTTTTGTAAATTGAGTATCTACAACAACTCGAGAGACAGGTCCTTCTTCTCGAGATTCGACAAAACGCCCACTAAATCAGAAACATCATCGGCAATTTTTTCCACCAGACCCGAATCGAATAGGTTGTCGTCATACATGACCTTCAATATGTGTCGATCCCCGAGCGATTTAGACATCTCGACGACAAGCGCGTATGGCTGGTACATGCGCACCTTAGACTTGGCCATGATAAGCCATCGGTATTGACCGTTGGGATCATCCTTGGCTGCGGGCTCAAATGGCTGCGACAAGAACAGAATCCGGCTACCGTGGGTTTGTCGCGAGACTCCCACTGTGTCATAAATGTTGTCGAGCCCCACGAGGCCGTTCTCCGTTACCGCCCAGAAGTCATCTTGCAAAGTCGAAAGGAATCCTTGGACGGTGTCCTGGGGACCGATGGGTGTTCGGAACGGCAAGAAGTTTGCAAGCGTGCCATTGATGGATTGAGGATCCGGCAGTGCGACATTGCGGCCACTCAAAAGGTAGTCAAAGCGAATGTCTGTGTTCCCAGTTGCCCCAGCCAGCCACAAAGAAAACGCACCTTGGAAGATGATGCTGGGCGTGACACCAAGCTGGCTCGCCGCATGATCAATACCCGATGTATCAATTTCGCGTCGCAAGAAAGCTGTGATTTTGGGCGAAGTAATTGCGCCCAGATCTTGATCACCAACACGCTGACTTATCGGGCTCAGATCGGCCATCTTATCTTTCCAATACTGGAGAGGTGTGGTGCTGTCTTGCTGGAAGACATGCTGTGCAAAGTCGCGGAATTCGACGCGAGGCTCTATGGCTTTGCCGCGCAGAATGGCACCAAAGTCCTCATCAAAGATACGGAAAAGAGTACCGTCATACACAGCGTGATCCATCTTGATCACTAGGTCCCAGGATGAGTCCTGATGGGTCACTATAGCATACTTGATGAATGGGCGTCCGAACTCAAAGCGCGCTTGCCAAAATTCTTCCACAAATCTCGAGATTTCTTCTTCCGATTCGAGAGCGACCGTGGTGACATTCAATTCAGGGTTACGAAGCACAACTCCAGCCCAGTGGTCTGGAAAGGCCTCTAGCCAAGTTGTTCTCAGAATGTCGTTAGCCTCTGTCAGGTTCGTAGTTGCTTTGATCCAGTTTTCCGGATCAATGTCTCCTGTCATGCGCCGGACAGTTTGAAGCACCCACATCTGTTCGTCTCGTTTGCCTTGCTTGAGGAACTCTGCTTGGCCCGGTGGGCAGGGATAAGCTAAGACATCATGAGTTAGTATGTGTTCCATTCTCAACGTCAATGGTTTTGGTAAACTCACCATATTCAACATCATCTTCCCATACTAGACCACTGTCTTGTACCGCAATCTTGACGACATCCGGAACTTCAAAGACCCGCTTCTCTACGAGACCTTGGCTTTCAATCTTGCGCATCGCAGCCGCCATATCTTTGAGCTTGGGGGATTTGAGAATGTCCAACACTGACAATGAATATTCTACCTGGCGAAGCTGGCTAGTGAGGCTAATGGCGGAAATCGAGTCACCTCCGAGTGCAAAGAAGTTTGCCTCGCGTCCAATCAAATCGCAAGAAACACCGAAGATGTCTGCCCAAATTGACTCCAGGGTCATTTCGGCTAGTGTCTCCACTGGAACTACTTCATAGCCCTCATTGGGAGACTCGGGCACACACTGTGAGAGGAATTCTCGGTCAAACTGGTCAATTGTATTCTTCAGCTTCTTTCGGTCAACCTTGCGAGAAGGAAGTTTGGGGAAGGTGCCCATCGGAATGAAGAATTTCGGTATCATGTAGGTGGCCAAGGAACCAAGCTTCTCGCGGATTTGGGCCATGAAATCTCGGAACAGTGTTGGGTCAAGAGCATCCGTCTGATCTGAGGTGATGGCCTCTTCATCACTAGTGAAAAATGAAACAAGGTGATCCTTTCCATGAACAGTTGCGCTAACAACCACTGTGTCTTTGACGAGACCAGAGTTGCGAATCGCGTTCTCGACCTCTCCTAGTTCGATGCGATGGCCATGGATCTTGACTTGGTTGTCCTTGCGACCCAAACACTCAATCTCACCGTCAGGTAGCCATCGCGCTAAATCACCAGTTCGATAGATGCGCGCACCGAGAACACTACTATCAACATAGGCGGCGTCTGTGAGGTCAGGACGATTCATATAACCGGCTGTGACCTGAGGGCCCGCAACACACAGTTCTCCAACGGCGCCGTATGGCCGTAGCGCCTCGCCGTTCGGATCCACAATGAAGGCCATAACAGTTGAAAATGGCGCGCCAATGTTTCCGATACGGAGGTCCGATCCTGCAAGCAACTTGACATCTTTGGTGGTTACGACCATGGACGTTTCTGTTGGGCCGTAGACGTTCAAGATTTTGCAGTGTGGCCCCCAAGTCTCAACAACGTCCTTGGTCAAAGGCTCACCGCCAACAATGAGGGTTTCGAAGCTTGGCACATCTTTGGGGCTGAAAAGCTTTGCAACTGTTGGAGTGATGATGGATTGACGCGCATCCATTCGGTTAACACAGCCAACAATGTCCGATAATAAAGTCTCTGTAGGCGCCATGCATAGGGTCCCGCCTGTGCTGAGCGTGTTAAAGAAATCTTGCACAGAGGCATCGAAAACGTAGTTGGCGAATTGCAACGTCCGCCAGGTGCCTTGATTGCGCCCCTCGACCTGAGCCATGCTAGTGACAGCAGCTGCGGCAGATCTATGTGGCACCTTGACTCCCTTGGGCAATCCAGTACTTCCAGAGGTGTAAATCAAATAAGCCAAGTTGTCGGGAGTAAATTCAACAACTGGAGCTATCTCTGCATCGTCACCGGCCTTGTTTACCGCGCTAAGGTTGCTATACCTTTCGATGACCAAAGCCTCTGCTCCATGAAACTCCTTAACGTGATCGCCGAATTCCGAATGTTGGGGATGCAAAACGACAAGCTTCGCCTTGGTGTCGGAGACGATAAAGGCGTTTCTCTCCACAGGGTTATCTGGGCTGAGAGGGACATACGCTGCCCCAGCCTTCATCACACCAAGAATTACAACCATCATATCCACCGACTTATCCAGCATGAGAGGAATCAAGTCCCCAGGTCTAATGCCGCGATCGATCAGTGTGTGTGCAAAACGATTTGCTAGTTTGTCCAGCTTTGCATAGGTGATTTGCTCCTCACCATTGAAATCAATGGCTATGGTATTCGGAGCATAGTGTGCAATTCTTTCAAAGGCGTTAAAAAGAAACTCTTCTTCGGGAATACGCAAAGTTTCCCGATTGGAGAGTTTTTTGTAGAGAAAATCATATTCTGCCTTGTCGATGACTGTAACTGAGGCGAGCACAGAGTCGGGTTGGTTAAGCAAAAGCGAAACTATTTTCAAGAATGAATCCTTGATGAAGCCAAGACGCTCCGTTTCCATTGTGCTGATAAAACGTGCGACTGTTGTATTTGTTGGGCCCTGCGCCTCTTCGATTTCCAGGACAGTTGTGTCAGACCCAGAAGACCACTGGGGCTTAGAACCGTATCTTTCAAACACCTGAGAAGAAGTTCTCTTATCGGCAGAATTACCCCCAACTACTAAATTCACAAGTGTGTCAATCCCCTGCGGAGAAATATTGCCTGCTTTTAGTGCTCCGAGCAATCCCACTTGCGAGTGTCTCAACAATTGTGCAAAACCCGAGACTACACCTTTGGCCACCTCTTTGAGCGTAGAATTGAGGTCCAGTTTAACGCGTTGAGGTACTGTTGTCATGGTAGGCCCGTCAATCTCATCGATACTAGGAACAGGCACTTCCCTTCCGGATATAGTTGTGGCGAAGACTACATCGTCAGTTCCCAATTGCCGTGAGAGAAGAATTGCCCAGGCGCTGTAGATGACTGTTCCAAGCGTTAAGCCAACATTTCCAGCAAGGACGCTGATATTGAACCCCAGATCAAACTCTATGGTGTTGGTCTGAGTAAACGGGCTATGGTTCAGCTTCGTGACCTCTGCCCCCTCTAGGTAAGTTGACCAAAACGCTCTGCTAGATAGAACATCTGCGTTCTGAAGGTGCCGAACGAAGTTATTGAAACTCGGCCTTTGAGGAATGGTCTTTCCCAAATACGATGCTGCAACATCATCATACAAGAATTGATGTGACCAAAAGTCAAAGAGAGAATGGTGCATCGTTACCACAAGAACTCGTTCAGCAGAGACGGTTATTTTCCAGAGAGGCCTGTTCAATTCCCATTGGCGGTTCTTCTCGTCTGCCTTGATAGCTTCAGCAGTTTCCGAAGCCTCATACCATGGGAGCTCGAGGTCGTTCCTGACTGTTTGTATGAAGGAGCGTTTCTGTGGAATGAAGACCGTGCGTAGTATCTCATGGTCCCGAAATACTCGCTCAAAACTTTGCTTCAACACCGCAAGGTCGAGTTTCGTCGCGTCCCAAGTGCGAGAATAAGTGTAGGGATCGGAGGGGGTGTTCAAAGATGCCAGCATCCCTTCCTGGAACGGTGTCACGGGATAAGCATCAATAATCCCTCCATCTCTTTGTAAGGCTGACACTACACCAACATCTGCAATCAGCGCAAATGGCTCGGGATCTTTCTGGTCCTCATCCTTAAGGATGTGAGATCTAGAGGCGACTTCTTTGAGAGGAATATCCTCTAGTAGATCGCCAAGCTCAGTCACCAGTTCAACTTTGCGAAGCTCTGAGACGGCCTGTATAGCTTGAATGGAGCTCCCTCCAAGGACTATGAATGAATGAGATCGACGGATAACAGAAGAGTCAGTTCGGAGAATTGTTGCCCAAACTGTTGCAATCTTTGATTCAACTTCGCCAACAACAAGACTCGACTCAGAATCTTCGCTGTCTTCCATCAGGTTTGCAAACCCCACGGTTCCAAGTTCTTTAGCATAATCACGGAGCCACTTATAATTGATTTTCCCATTACCGTTCTTTGGAATACCTTCTAGTGGGAGCCAAATTGTTGGCACCATGTAGGCAGGCAAATTTGCGCGCAAATGCTCCTTGGCAGTGAGAACTGACTCCCGGAAAATGTATCCGTTCCCAAGAACAATGCCAGTTACCAGCAATGTACGGTCTTCTATTTTGACAGCGAAGGTCACAGAAGCATCGATGCTGTCAATAGCTCGCAAAAGACGGTCAACCTCGGCTGGCTCAACCTTTTGGCCGTTAATCTTGACTTGCATGTCAATACGCCCCTGAATCTCAATATCTCCATTCACAAGTCGACGAGCCTTATCACCTGTTCGATATAATCTTCCAGGACCGAATGGGTTGTTGATGAAAGACCGCGCCGTTAGTTCGGGCTCCCCTAGATAGCCGTCTGCAAGCTGAGGCCCCGCAAGACAAAGCTCACCCGAAACAAGGAGTGGCGATAGCTCGATTGTCCCTTGAGAAAGTATGAAGACGCTTGTGGTGTCTACTGGAGGGCTAACCACGCGGGGATTGGCCACTCTACCTTCTTGTGCATGCAGCTCCCTCCCAAAATTTAACTGAGTACACTCGCTTAACCCATATGTGTTCCTCAAGGTGAGACCTTCCCTCGTTGACCAGGTGCTGACGACTTCCTGAGTGATTTGCTCACCCACGAGGGTAACCTGCTTAAGACCAGGGACGTCTTCAGGTTTCAAAAGAGAAAGGGCCGAAGGGGTGATACCAAGAGAGTCGACTGAAAGGTCGTTGATGACCTTGGCAAGATCACCAGTAAGCGTCTCCTTGCTTGCTAAGACCAAGGTCCCTCCGTGAACAAGTGTGCTCAGAATTGTTCGTTGAGCGGCACTAAAACTTGGGTTGTAAAAGAGCAGCCATCGGTTGAGCCCTTTTAGTGTGTGGTGTTGCATACCACTCGTAGCGGCGCGATGGCTGAGTACAGCACCTTTAGGCTTTCCTGTACTTCCTGATGTGTAGATAATGTAGCAAGGATCTTCAGGATCAATCTCAACACTGAAGTTTTCTTGGTCTTGCTGGGATGGCTCCTTAACTGAAGCCGACAGAGGACCCTGAATAGGGGTTGCGGTAGCAAAGATATCGATATACTTGCGACTCGCCAAGATGGTCGCAGGGTTACAGTCGCTCACAACCTGATCAAGACGGCTTTTTGGGGTATCAGGATCGAGAACTGTGTAAACAGCCCCAGATTTGAGTACCGCCAAAATGGCAACAACGAGGTCCAATGATCGCTCAGAAAGGATTGGCACGACACCCCCCTTTTGAAGGTTCAGTTTTCTTGCAAGAGCATTCGCTCGCCCGTTGAGCTCCGAAAAGGTAAGACCTGTCTTGCCCTCAAAGTCAATGGCAACTCTCTCCGGATGCGCAGCCACAGCCTGCTCAAATAGGAGTGCAATGGTTGTAGGCTTGGAGGTGCGAGTGTTCTTTGATTGCGACAGGATGAGGCTCTTTTCAGCATCGGATATGAGACCAATATCAGATAGGCGACAATCGTTGTTGACACTCAGGTTAGATGCAGTGCTCATAATAGCCGAGACAAAGTGGCGCAAAACCAACTCAGTCTCTTCAAGAGGGATGGTGGCATTGCACTTCAATGTCACTCGCAGCGCATTTGCGTCGCTGATGCAAAGGACAACAGGAAACCTTCTTAAGCCAGGAGCGATACATGGAGTGTTTGTCGTGCGGCTATAGCTGACAGCCGTCTCGATGCTTCTACTATATTGATACTGGCGCTGTATTTCATTGAGGCCAATGAAAGCATGGCGACTGGCTTCTTTGTGGTAGTCTTCGAGAGACCTCAACACATTCCCGACAGTCACAGTCTCATCACCAGCAACTCGCAGCTTGACGGGATATGTCTGGTCAACACAACCCACACATGTGTCAAAGCCAATAAAGTTCTGGTCTCGACGCACGGTTCCAAATAGGACCTCGTCAGAGCCTGTATGTACGCTGAGGACATGAGCCCAGACAATCTCAAAGAATGTTTGTCGCCAGGTTGTAAAACCTTGAGATGCCGCAAGATTATTTAGCTTGGCAAGGTCATCGCCGTTAATTACAGCACTGACACTATGTCTGTCTTGGGAGATATGATGGGAAACACCAGTGTCAACCCCAAAGACAGGCTGCGGAACAGTCTCGGCAAGGGTCTCAGACCAATACACCTTGGAAGACTGGACATTTTGCCTTTGTTGATCCAGGTACCGATTATAAGTTTTGAAACCAGCACTCTCAATACTTGGTAAGCCATGGATATGAAGAGCGCAGTTGAGCCTGATCATGTACAACGAGGTTGTGTCAATCAAAGCTCGGTGAAAGTGTAGCACAAGGCTAATTCCATCAAGACGCTTCGCGCTCTCGACTGTAACGTATGCCGGGCTTTCATTTGATGTCTTTGGGTCTTCATCAGAGCGTCCCCATCTAACGCGCTCAGCACGTCGTAGGATCACAACTTGAGGCTGACCTGACTGAGTGTCGGTAGTGATGTAAGATCGAAGACACACATCTTTTAAACAAAGAATTAGTATTGGGTCAACCCAGATGGAATGAAAATATCAATATGAATCAGAAAAAACTTACGATGTGAAGCCAGAGAATTCCAGGCATTGAATACATTTTCCAATCCAAATTCGGATGGTTTTCCTGAGAAAAGCACTACTTGTGCCCACTGAACATCTTCAGAAAGGATGTCCTTCTGAACCTCAGTAAGGGGGAAGATGGCTTCAACATCTGAGAAAGTTGGAACTTGCTCCTTTCCAAAGATCTTGTCATGGAAATCAAAATTGAGGTCCCCTGTGTGAGGGAGAAAGAAGTCTTCATGCTTCTCAACGTGGCGAAGTACTTGCATGACGAAAAAAGATGGGCAATGGCCACTTGGAGCAGTTTGAAGACTTGATTTATTCTGAGTCGTAAGAATTGAATATTGTGGGAGGTATAGCCCATTTAATAGTTATACTACCATGTCTACTCTTGCATCACCGCACAAAAAGTCCCTTGCCTCTTGAGGCGGAATTCGAATGTCGGTTTCAAAAGTGCAGACATAATGCACTGAAGAAGCCGCGGCTAAACTGAAGCCACATTGTGCACCTTGCACGCAATGTGCTGATACTCAAGGGTTGTTTACACACCAACACGGCTTAGAGCGACACAACGTCTCATCAGTCCCTGATCGAATAGTGCATGTTACATTCGAAGAAAACCTTAACTATTACGTCAAACGAGGTAGTAACTATGGAGATCTACTTCCTAAAATGTCAACTGCCGAGCTGCTATGCGAGACCAGGTAGATGCAATGAGACCAGGTTGGTTAGTTCCGATGGCTTTTGCTCGCGCGATTGAGACTACTGCAAGTAATCTGCAAGTGATTCCGAAAGTAATCCCACCTTCGGCTTCTCGAATGGGATATAGACATATGGTAAGACTGGTGTCCTGGAGTCCTAGCCACTTGCATCAAATTGTGGCATTCGGCGTGGAGACGAACCGAAATGGGGCTCAAGCTGACATGCAATGAGTGACATGCAGTTGGGTGCCGCATCCTTTGTCGCCTGTATGTCTTAACGCGTGGCGCGGCCTTGGTTAAACAAGACGCCTAGCCTAAGGCAATACGGCTGAGGCGACGCGGCAGTGTTCCCCACTCCGGAGTTGCCAGAGCTTAAATGTCTCATTTGTAGGACTATGCGCCGCAGCATGTCTCAGTTCCTGGCGCTTGGTTGGCTGGTCTCCACCCCCTAGTCTGTTATGTATAAGGAGAGAACGGGATAATAACGAGAAAGTTCTTTACGTCATATTAGGCGACTGGAATTTCTGTTACGTATGTTTACCCGAACGCCGACATAAGAGCTAGCAACGTGCATCAGCCTCAGCTGCCTGTTTGGCGAAAACAGGCCGAGGCCAATATAGGAAAATCCCGTGTAAGATGTGGAAACATTATTGGTTGCAGCAACAATGCGGCAACGATGCAGCAAGGATTCGAACTGCATAGTGGTAACGAATTGAGGGTTAAAAATGGCAAATACAAGCTGCATGGAACAGATATTATCCCTTCCACTGAAATTGGGCGATAGTAACAAGGAGTTGCAAACTCTATCTCTCTCGACTATATGGCGTTTGGACTCTCGCAATATCCCATTCACATGTCCTAATTATCAAAGTGCTCGCTTAAGTCTCCACAGGCAACTCGGAATTATCGTAATCCTGGCAATCCGGGCTATACGACGGGGATGCACGAGCAGGGTCGGGATCCTCCGGGCCAAGCAGAGAATAATCTGAACACAGTGCGTGTTAGACTGTGTTCCACACCACCCTGGCCAGTATTACCTGCATCATCCCACGTTCCATTGGGGGGCCGGCATCTCAAGCCGCAACCGATGTGGCCCATAAACACAAAATATGGCGGAATGGAAAATCTGGCCATGGATCCCCATTGAAACCTGTTGCAACGTCGCAATACGCGTAAGCATCATGTATATTTAAACCCAATTCTCAGCGAGAAAAGGTCAATATCCACCAAGGCATCAGGTTCTTACTATTCAATCTCAACATCAATTACTCGGTTCACATTTACTCATTTATTCATATCAAACATGGCTTCTTGGGACAACCGTGTCGTCACAAACGAGCATTTGCTCCCATATGTTGACTCCAACACGGCTCCTCCTGATATCAAGGCTGCCCTCCAGACTCTGCCCTTCGAAAGAAACATCTTCAAGGTGCGTGTTATGTGACTAAAATGCTAACAGAATACTGACTCCAAAATCAATTAGCTGCTTGCCAACAGCAATGTCTTGTTCAAGCCATTTATGACCCTTCTTTCCTCTGCCTGGCACGAGGACCGTAAGCTCCGATCCACCGATTGGCAGCTGATTGTCTTGCGCACGGCTGCGACTCATAATGCTCCCTATGAATGGGACGTTAATGAGCCCGTTGCCCGCATTTTTGGTTTCGGCGAGGACAAGCTGGATGCACTGCGCAACCCCAAGGAGCCCTTGCCAGAGAGCCTCTTTACTCCTCGCCAGCGACTCCTTGCCCGCATCGTTGAGACCCTCAGGCATGAATCCAAGATCGAGAAGGATGTTCTTGTTGAGGCCAAGGCAACTTTCAGCGATGAGGAGATTGCTGAAATCTTCTTTCTCCAGGGCATTTACGCCTTCCTGGCCAAATTCATGAATAGTGCCCAGATTGATTTCGATGAGCCAATTCCTGGGTTGGAGGACCTGTTGCGCAAGTACAACGGCAAGGCCATTGAGAAGGAGAAACAATACAAGGATTAGAGAGTCATATAGTTGCTAGAATAGATACTACCAAGTACACTTTCAATCAATCACTTTAAAACCTACACTCATGGCAAATCATTCCATCAATGAATTACGTACAGCGCGTGCAAAATATCATCAGCAATTTGTATTTTCAAGCACCGAGGAATTTTATCGCAAACTTGGACCAATTTCTTTAGTCATTTGTATCAAAATCCCAATGCTCTGTACTGAATTCGTCCATGGCTGGCTTCTTACAAGGCTTTGTCGTCTATATTCGAGCAGCCAATAGAGATCCCTGCAGTGGCCACTTACACCATGTATGCAAGTGCCGTGGCACATTGAGCCAGGATCATTCGCCTTCAAAAAAAAAATGCGGTTGTCGTTTATCGGTCTCGTTTAACCTCTTCTCCACTATTTATGTATGTTTCGACTCTATCCCAATAGGGTAGGTTTCAACCGGACGGTATTGCAACGCTGCACAGAAGGTCATTAGACATTGGAGGGATGTACTTTTTCGGTGTACTTTTGGATGCCATTTACGAACCATGCATTGATATGTCTTTAAGGAGGAAAGAAGAGCCACAATGTACATGTAAAACAAGTTAAAGCAGTAGTATGTATTGGTCTAATCTCGAAAAGGGTACATAGAATCAAATAGCTCAGGTGGCCGCCGAGGTGACACCGAATTCCAGGACATATTTCAGGTTTCCAACGATCCCAGCCACTGGAGAAACTGCTTCAATAGCACGTTTTTCAAACTCTAATTTATCCTCAGCTTCTGTGGGAACCCAGAGTGTCTCCACCTTTGGAGTCTGCAGGGTTCCCTGAGCGAGCAGGTCTTGAAACCAAGTTAGAAGCGTTTCTTGCTCCGCTGGGGTCCGTTTATTGAGTTGCTCCGAGAGTCGAAAATTGCGGAACCTGACCTCGGACCAAAACAATAAACGTTGCGATAGCCGCACTACGCCGTCTGCCCCGCCTAGAGACCCATAGTTGACATATGTTCCACCGTGGGACAGGGTGTGTGCCAGGCGTTCCCCAGGCTCTCCGAAGACGCCATCGATTGCAAGGACCACACGGTTTCGGGAAGAGGCATCCGCAAATGCCGGGTGCGCCTCAACTCCCTTGTCCTTCAAATCTTGTTCGGTAATGACAACATCGGCACCTTGCTTCTCTAATTCGGTTTTTAAGGTTTGAAGCTCTTCGTCGGGCCGGTCGCGTACAACATTACATGTGTGAACACCTTTGAGTCGAGCAAATTGAACCACCAATCGCGCAATAGTGCCCGATCCAAGATTTTGGATGAGCCAATCACCGGGCTTCAACACGCGCATGTCCTCAATGAGTAGGTATGCAGGCAGGAACGCCATGCGCAGGAGTGACAAACCGACAAGATCATCGGTGGGAGAGAGGCGGATCACATCCGCCGTGCCAAGGACAGCCTGGGAGCGCCAGGTACCCAACCCATGCCGACGCGGAATGATGAGATCGCCAGGGCGGACCATAGAGTTTGGGGAAGATGGGCTCAGGCTGGGTCCCACAGCGTCAACGCGTGCAACGCCGTCGTAGCCGAGCACGGGTTCGCCATGATAGGCGTGGGATGGCTTGACGGGATATTTCCCCGCAATGACCAGCAGGTCCTGTGGGTTGATGGGGGAAAAGAGAAAAGAGGCTCGAAGGGTGCCGGGATCAAGGGGCTGAGCTTCATCTTGAGGGTAATGGAAATGGACAGGTATGGCTTGACCAATCGATGGTCCGGATTGCGTGATTACAACCATTTTGGGTAGATGCCGAGATTGGAATTTGGGCGTGAAGAAAGAGAAATGGTTGGTTGGCTGGTTAGTTGCGTATGCGGAAAATTTTGTGGAATTGCGGTTGGAAGAAATAGTTTTCGGTTTCTGTTCCCTCAAGGTGTATTCTAGTTGATGACAACTGCAGTGGGAAATTCGTAGCTGACAGTAACGCGGAATTATGCATCGCGCCACATAATGAATCTCTCCATCATTCACCATCATCCTTGTTAATGGGCACAATGCAACACAGTGCGTTGGATCAGGCCCCTGTATTTAGGGCGGGGCCCACGGGACGGGCCGGTACTAGCCATATTGAGTAGTTTCCGGAGTTGTGAACTATTGGGCCTGAGATCATTACGTGAGCTTGATTTCTAAGGGAGAGCGGTACTGCAAATGCTATTTTACAGCCACATTTGAGGCTCTGGAGGCGGGATGGAAAGTACATAAACATTACTGCCATAGACGGCATCCCTATTCCGCTCACTGCAAGCCTCACTGCTACTAACCACATCTCTCAGAGATATATCCGCTTCCCCTTGCAATCCCCACCTGCCCTGCAATTATGGCCGAACTAGAAAAGGGCGCTACGCTTCGCCCCAGTGGTGATCTCACGCCATCCTCTCCTAGCTTGGAGCCCGCCAGCAAGGAAACCGGCAATTCATCTTCGGGCAGCGAGTTGCTTGAGGATACCGACCCGCCCCGAACCATTCATGGAGTCAAGGTTAGTCAAAAAATACTCCTTGTTTTCGTTTCAATGAGTTTAATCAAGCTAAATCCCAATCACAGTGGTTTCTCGTCGTCTGTGCCCTCCTTTCTGCCCTCTTTCTCTACGCCCTAGACAACACCGTGGTCGCCAATGTCCAAGCAAAGGTCGTCCAAACATACGACCGGGTAGACCTTGTCCCATGGCTCAGTGTGTCTTTTGCATTGGCCTCGGCTGCTACCACGCTTCCATGGTCTAAAGCCTACGGCACATTCTCCGCCAAAAAGCTGTACCTCGGGTCCACCACCGTCTTCATGGGAGCTTCAGCTCTCTGTGGCGCCGCACCCGACATCAACTCCTTCATCGTCGGTCGTGCTATCGCAGGAGTAGGTGGTTGCGGTATGTACATGGGTCTTCTCACACTCCTGTCCGTCACCACCACAAATGCGGAGCGACCTAGATATCTCAGTCTTACTGGCTTCATTTGGGGTATTGGTACTGTCCTGGGTCCCGTCGTTGGAGGCTCTTTTGGCGACAGCAAAGCTACTTGGCGATGGGCCTTTTACCTCAATTTGCTCGTCGGTGCTGTTGTGGGTCCCATTTACATCGTCTTGCTCCCTGACTTTAAGCCCCAAACCGGTGTGCCATGGCTGAAGCGCGTTGCTCAGATTGACTTTGTTGGTTCCATTCTGTCTATTGGCGCTGTACTTTGTGTCATCATGGCCATGAACTTTGGTGGAGTTGAATGGGCGTGGAGTGACGGTAAAAGCATCGGTTTGTTTGTCACTGCCGGTGTGTTGACCATCCTATTTGTCCTCCAACAGACATTTATCATCGGAACTACGAGAGAGAATCGTCTGTTCCCCATGCACTTCTGGAAGAGCCGCACCATGATTTGCTTGTTCTTCACAATGAGTATGTTGCATCTTCCATCTCATTGAACTAGGTGTTCGAGATTCAGCTAACAATCCAACTTTCAGTGCTCGCAACATTTGGTAGCTTCATTGGCATCTTTTACTTGCCCCTTTACTACCAATTCACACGCGGTAGCACCGCTGTGGAGACTTCGGTGCACCTTTTGCCCTTTATCCTCTTCCTTGTTGCCTTCAATCTACTGAACGGCCAGTTCATGGCTCGCACTGGTTATTACTACCCATGGTACATTGTTGGCTCTGCTCTAGAGCTAATTGGTGGTGTCCTGATTTGTAAGTTATAAAACTCTCAATATTTTCATCATTTGAGTATCGCTGACTCCTTTTAAGACACTGTGGATGAGCATACCTCCAATGCCAAGATTTACGGCTACACAATTATCCTGGGCACAGGTGTCGGCTGCTTTTGTCAAGCTGGATTTGCAGTTGCCCAGATGAAAGTCCAACCCAGCGAGATCCCATACAGTGTCGGATTCATGACTGTTGGTCAGATGATGGGCATCGTTTTCGGTACTGGCATGTCGGGTGCCCTTTTCGTCAACTATGGCCAGATTTACCTTTCAGCTGTTTTCCCTGATGTTCCAACGTCCCAAATCTCTGACGCTCTTGCCGGTGTCGGCAGTAGTCTTATTGAGTCTGCATCAGCAGAGCTCCAGGCTGAAGCTATCCATGCGATCACAAGGGCAATCCAGCTGGCTTATGTTCCCATTATTGCCGCCGGTTCTATTTGTCTGCTATGCAGCGTATTGATGAAGAGGGAGAAGATCTGGTAGATTGTATATACATGCAGACACCCAATTGATCTTGGTTACAGCGCTTGGAAAGGGTTCGCCCTTCATAGTTTGAAAAGAAAAGTATGGCTTGGCTCAGTCATAGCATCTACCGACAGGGCCACACAACTTGAAGTAATAGGGGAAACGACGCAATGTATTATCGTCGAATTTAGGGGGTGGAACTGGGGTGGCAATTTATTATTTACAACCAAATTGGAACTTATTGGTCACCCACACTCAAGGAGAAAATAAAAAACGAAAATAATATTCTTAGATCTTTATTGAGTATAAAAATGCATAATCAGCTAAATAAATCATGATTGAATGGACACGCAGTACACTCAGGCACTGTGACTCCAAGGGTTAGTGCTAACTCCACGCATTTAAAAAAGGAATCAAGAAAAAAATATTCGCATTAAAAAGACGTAAATAAAAGGGAGGGAGGGAGACCAAAGAGGGCTTTTGCTCTTTTGCAGTGTTTCGATACTCCTTTCTTATGCACATTTATTGCACTGACATCGTGGAAACATTAGAGTCAAGAAATGCGAAAATAGAGGACTGCTAGCTCCTAAATATAGAAGCCAGTAATTTCCATTAAACCCAGGAAAAGTAAGCCATTTTCAAAGGTTTCAGTGCTTAAGGTTAGCACGTCTCAGCGCAGTCAACGCGTAAAAAAAAGTGCACGCTAAAAACCTAGTCGCGTGTTCCTCTCCACTTTTGTTGTTTTGCTACCCTATATGGCCAATTCTTTTAGAATCAGACTGTATCAAACTAGGAATACTATGTGTAGATGTAAGGGATAATTGGTAAAAGACGAAAAGAATGGGCCTGAAATTTATCACTTCTTGAGGCTGTTAGAATAGAGACATCTACAAAAGATTGGGACAATCATGAAGTAAAAAATGAGTCTACGCGTAGAACTCTTCGCAAATACCATTAGTATGAAGTGAGTCTTCCTACGAATTTTGTTACTAGTATACATGCAATGTATTACGAACGTAGTGTAATAGAGATTTGATCCCAAATACCCATTTCTCCGTTTTTCTTGAAGATTTTTCAATGTGGTGGATTCTTTTGATAATCATGGTCTCGGCGAAAATCAACGTTGTCCTTGTACGAGCCCGAGGTCTTGCGGCCTGCGAATGAGGCTGTGCGCCTGGTAGCTCATGCACGAGCCTTCATTTTCGCGAAGCAACACTTGCTTTTTTCTCTGAGGCACTCGGCGTAGGTCCATATGCCGATTGTCAAGAGATCCGACCACATATGAGGGTGATATCGCCGAGAGTGGGACTGTTGCCTCAGTACTTGGAGGAGCCCGTACACGCTGCGTTGACCCGATTGTTTCGGCCAGGAAATGTTTAGTGGCCCCTGTTTTTGAAGAGGTTGGCCCAGGCGCGTAGATCCGGTATTTGCTCAAACTGGCGCGCTATTTCGTCATACCATCAGCGCTTGCGCGAGCTAAGCAGTTTAGTCTGGGGCCATTCATGCCGGCCCTCGTTCCAAAAAAATTCCAAATACCCAAATTTCAAATAGGTACAGCCACGTTGACATAGCCCCAGGGGCTTTTTTTTCTTCTCGTCAGGTCGAATCGAATACTCCTTTGTGGTTAGTCTGTCGCTCAGAAAGAGTCCGTTGTGGTTGATACAGAATATTCGTTGGGGCAAATATGGGAGGGTTGTAATGCACCATCAAGATCGGTTGTGCTTGTGATTGATATGTTGATTGAAATGGCGAATTTTAAATAATATTGATCTTGCCACACTTTGTATACTATATACGCAAAAAAGGTTGGGGTATTGTATTTGGAATTGTGCATCGCAAGGCTTCCTTGCTTGGTGTATCGTCAACGCGGCTGGTGTAGTGGGGCCCGGTCGGCAGCCGATCGTCCCGACTCTCCGATCTTCCGTGCTCCGATTCGAGATTGGCGGCTGTTAGAAGTGATCCCGAACATAGGACTAATATGGTAGAGCAAGCAGGTGCCTCCCTATGGCTCAGCCATCTTCAGTGCGTCAATGAGAAGCAACACGTATAAAGACAAGCCGGTCGCCCATGGAGTTACCAGACATCACCAACACAGAACATCCTACAGCCCGAACTCACATCTACAGCTCAATCTTTGATAACCATGGTCGCCCTTGCTTCCTTTGTTGCCCTCGTTGCAGGGCTTACTGCTGGAGCAACAGCTCGAAACTGCCAGGACATTACGATTCCCGTCACCATCTCATCCACCAACCAGGTTTTTGACCTGAAAGCACCTTCGTCCAACATTGAAATCACCAACTTTATTCTCAACCTTCTCAAAGTCGGTAGCACCTATGCGCAGGGGCTTATAAAAGGCGTAAGTCAATATGTAATGGCATACCTTGGTCGATGATCTGACACTGCGAGGTAGAATAAGACAGTATCTGGTTCTTACAACATTGCTGCCACCTACTGCGAACCTGCATATGGTCCTGGCAAGACGATTCAAGTTTTGACCCATGGTATTGGCTTTGATCGCACCTATTGGTTCGTACACCCTCTAATTCTCTAGTTGTTCAACCTCAACTTATTACCACAATGCATACTAATCCATGGACTGCAGGGATTTCTCCGCCAATAACTACAACTACAGCTATGTGAACAAGGCCTTGGAACGTGGCTACTCGACGTTGTTCTATGATCGACTTGGTCTGGGCAAGTCGTCTCGTGGCGAGGCCGTTAACGAGATCCAGTCGACACTTGAGGTTGCGTCGTTGCGTGCCCTGACAGAGATGCTCCGCAAGGGAACTGTCCCCCATATCAAATCCAAGTTCGAAAAGGTTGTCCACGTGGGGCACAGCTTCGGATCTGCCCAGACATACGGTCTTGCAGCCAAGTACCCCGATCTTACCGACGGAATTGTTCTCACCGGCTTCTCACTGAACCCAAACTTTGTTTCGCTCTTTACCTATTCAGCCAACTTCCGTCTAGCCAAGAACATCAAGTCTTTGAGTTCCTACCCCAACGGTTACCTAGCGCTTGGCGATGAGAGCAGCGTTCACAGCAACTTCTTCAGCTCCAGCAACCTCGACCCTGAGATCCTGGCCGCGGCTACTGATGCTCGTCAGCCTGTTAGTGTTGGTGAACTGCTCACTACCCTCGCACCCGCTTCGACTGTCAACAGATTTGAAGGCCCTGTTTTGGTTGTCACTGGAGGTATGTAGAATTCAACTGCATCCCGCCGTATAGGAGCAGAAAACTAATACGCGATTGTGCTTTTGCAGACTACGATTTGGCCTTTTGCGGAGGCAATTGCACACCCAGCAAGCCATCTATTCCAGCCCAAGTCAAGGCTGCTTTCCCCAATACGACTGAGTTTGAGGCGGTTGTCATTCCCAAGACTGGCCATGGCTTGAACTTGGTAAGCACGCTTTCACGACTATCAGCCGAGCAAGAGACTAATAATAATATAGGAGTACACACACCCTATTACATACGGTGCCATTCTCGACTTCTTTGACAAGCATGTCTAAGACTGGGGTTTAATTATATCGACCCGGCGTAAATAGTTTCTTTCTTGTGCCTCGCACTTCGACTTGAATAATTGTATGGAACAGCCTGGTGCTTAGTTGCCAGACTGAGGAGGACAATGGCTTCAGGTAGATTATAATAGCTCATACATTAATCGTAAAACCATCATTTTGTTTTTTTTGGAAAATCCACGGCCGTCATTAGTTGAATTGTAGTGAGTTTGGTTGCGGGGCTGTAGAGTGGCACCAGGGTGATTAAGTGGTTCTTCACAAAAAGATCCACAACAATCGAAGATCAAAAAACATACAACAGCGAGGATTCCCCGGTCGTCACCGACCCGAGTACTAATTCACCGCTTCTCAGCTTGACTATGGGAGAGCGGACGGGATCCCGTATTTTCTGAGAGCTATGGTCGTATGTGCCTGTTCTGCTCGTAGGAGACCTCATATCCAGAGGCCTCGCCTCTGACGTTAAATGTCTACTATCTTTCGTCTAGTACTGAAAAAGAAAATAAGATATTTTAGTAGTACAATGACTGGTTTTTGAAGGATTTATGATAGATGAGAAAGCCCAAGACTCAACGAGTAAACCTTGAACCCTAGTTCCCTATCAGAATCAACAAGACATCATCTTAGCATTGGACAGGGGAATTTATGTATCTCACAGCGACAGAAACCACGTTTCGTGTGTTGCCTTTTAATTGTCACTCTGAATAAAAAAGGTTCAAGAAGTCCATCCGTGTATATTGGTAGTTTATAAATTTGCGGGCCATGATTCGCAATCACATCATCATTAGCTAAGGTATGATTCGTTGGACGAGTTACTATACATCATTACTCCTCACAGAAGTAAAAAGCGAAAAAGACCCTGATAGTAATATCCCTAAGATCCATATCCAAGCACTAATACCCTCCCAAAAAAGCAACAAGGCTAGTGGCCATGCATGCTAGCTAGCTGCGGCAAGAAATGTATAATCGAAGTGAAGGTAGGCTAAGGTGCCAAGTCGTTCGTTTATAGGGCAAGAGCAGCAGCGAAGATGGCAAGGAGGCCGACTGCAGCGGGAGCAGCAGCGGAGCCAGCGCTGACGTAGGAGATGGGAGTGGTGTAAGAACCGGCACCGGTGCTGTTGCTGGCCGAAGGGGTGGGGACAGCGTAGTTGGTGGCAATGGTGGAGCTGGCAGGAGCGGTGCTGAGGCCCTCACCACCAGCGTTGTAGGCAGAGCTGGGGGCGGCGCTGGAGGCGGGAGCAGAGGGAGGAGCGTAGTTGTTGTTGGCGCTGGAGGTGTAGGCGGGAGGAGGAGCAGCGGCAGTGGACTTGGGAGGAGGAGGAGGAGCAGCAGAGGTGGCCTTGGGGGGAGTGTTGGGGTGGGCAGAGTAGGCGGCGCAAGCAGAGCCAGCCTCAGACTGAGCCTGCATGATCTCATCGGTAGAGCACTTCTTCATCATGCAGGGGCCAACAACGCTGACAAGCTCAGACTGGGTGGAGGGCTTGCACAGGCAGGCCAAGTCCTCGATGCCACTGCATCCAAGCTGGGGGAGACCATCCTGGAGACATCCAATCTATGAGAAGAGAAGAGGTTAGATTGCTGGTCAAGTTCAAATCCAAGTGTTGTTTGTACTTACAGCACACTCGGGAATACCGGTGGCGGCAGTAAGGCAGGCGATGGCAGCGAGAACGAAAGCAGTCTTCATTTTGAATGATAGTTATCCGAACCGGGGATTAGATTAAGTTTTAAAATTAGCACAAAAAGAGTGTGTTAGAGAGTAGAGAGAGTGTAGGTGAGTGAGTGATGATTGCTGTAGAAAAGGATGGGTAGATGACTGATGGAAGGGGTTCTATATATACAGATGAACCTCTGCTGTTTCCCTCACTAACCACCAAGCCGATCCCATAAAACACCGGGTAATCGTCCGTACTCTCAGGGCAAGATCCAAACCAGCCTCGAGTAGTTCAACGCACGGCTCTTGGACGTGCATAGATGATGGCTCTTGCACACTTCCTAGCGAGAGGGGGGGAGGGGGCAGCCCACATCGCCAGCGCTCATCAGCAGGTCCCAGCGCAGTCCAAAGCCGCAGAATGCTCTTTGCCTGATGATGGGGGGCGGGGTAGAGCGCTGAGAGGGCGCTGGGAGGGCGCTGACCGGGAGTGAAGATCGCTGGTCCAGGCACACATCGTATGGTGCTTGAGATGGATGCATGTCCGAGCGCCGGTGAGGATAGTCCGGAGGAGGGCCCCGAAGATGGCCCCGACGAGGGGATTTGCAAGGAACCGAGCTTGGCGATGGTTTGTTGGTGTGGTCAAACATGCCGCTCATGCTGGCGCCCCTTAATGAGAGTCGGGCCGTGGCGCCACTGTCTCGAGTTCGGTGGAATGGTGTTGATATTCCAGCTTATTCCCCTTTGGTGCTGTAGCTTACTGAACTAGGAATTGTGCTATGACGGCTTGAATTAGCCAAAGGTCGTGCGCTGCAGTCTTGCCTCCGACGCACGGTTCCAGGCACATGTTGCTGATTGGGTGATGCACAGGGACCCTTGGATGATCCTCATATCTCCGCCCGTGCGCGAACCGTTAGTGGGGGGCAATCAATCACCCGCCTCCTCGCTCGCTTCCTAGCGAGTTCCGGTGCTGGATTTACCCTATAGTTCAAATTCTCGACTGAATTGGACCAGAAATAGACATTATTATTGGAAAAGAAATGGAGTTTAAGCAGAGAAAAATTATGAAACCATCCCAAGACTGAAATATCAAACAATATGTCGTGTTTTCAAGAGGGGTTGCGTCATGAGTGAGGCGTTGTCAAATGGCTTGTCGCCGCCTTCAAACTGCACGATGCACGCTGATCAAGATTTACTCACAATGGACAGGGCATAGATACTTCCAACGTCGCACGGATTGCAAATCACTGATCCTCGGTTTACCAAATCAAGCCCGCGCCTGCATTCTAAACAAGAATAAATAAAATTGCATCATCATATCACCAGCCCATGTCACTGTGAACACAGGTTTTAGATGACTCCTCATGAGTCATTGTAGAGCCAGTCTCAAATATTTGCCTCATGTGTCTACATAACAGAAATGTGTGGGTCGTTCGTTACACAAGCCTCAGCTTACATAGTCGCATGTCAAACACTTTGACGCAGCCACATGCCAAGCAGGACCAGTATCTCATATCCTGCAGATAAGCAACGCAGGGTTCAGACGAGAATAGATAATTAAACTTCAATAATATTTAATATATAATAAATTGCCTCATGGGCCATGGCGCAATCAATCAGACAAACCGCATGCGGGTCTGACCGACAAGCTTAGTTCATGTCCAAGCGTTGCATCTGCAGGGTCAGGTCACTGCTCTCGAAGCCTCTATATTAGATGCTATCGCTGCATGCTCGAGTTGCACAGATTTCCTGAAATATTGCTCATGGAAAATTGACCCGGATGCCTCAAAATATATTCCGGGATTCTGAGCATCGTCGCCATCTAACGTGCTCTGGTACTCAGTCAATACGGACCTCGTTGCACGGCTCATTGGTCAGCCCACACATGAGAGGGCCTGGGTCAAGTATGCACGCGGTCAAATAAGAAAAACCAACAAAAGGTTACTTTTTCAACTAGTGGCTTTCCCTTTTGATTTGGTAAATAAATTCGTCAAGCGGTGACTATTTCTACCATTTGTGTGACCCTTATACCCCCGGGCGCAAAATCCCGTTAAGCCCTTGCTTTTTCTTTTCTTTCCTACCAAACGAGTTTTCTGACAGGAAAAGAAAACTTGAGATTTACATTTCCGTGTATTGCCTATCGTATTTCATCACCTATGTCACTGGGCCCTTTTTCTTCGACCATATGCCATGGATGCTGGTATAAAGGTTTGATTGAGTCAGCGGCTCTAATTCAATGGGCCGCGAACCTGAAGCCGTATCAAAGATTAAAGACGTGTTCGTATTCGCCAAGATTTAAATCACTTTTATGTTTGAGACAATATGACATCTCGCGGTTTTAGAATGAGGAGGTGCGATTGGCTATCGGGGAAGGCGGATTACTGTGGATTCAGAATCTGCATCATGACGAAGATGAAAGACAAGAATAGCCAGATGTCTATTTGTATAGGGTATGAATTTCAAGCCACAGCGATCATTCCCTTGAACACACAAGGACAATTCAGATGGTAACCAATGATTTTAGCACAGGTTGATAGGTCGCCTCACTGAGCTAAGAGGATCATCACCAGCTGAGGCAGTGTTGGGAATTCATAAGTGCTCTCACTTCCTTTTATCTACGAACGAATATTTACTTTATTGCATTGAATTAAATCAAGAATTTAGTGTAGCACTTCTGGATTCTGCCGGTTTTGGTCTGTCAACAAACGATCGGATATGACCTATTTTCTTCATGTCTTCGGTTAGCGGCAACAAACCACGTCCGAGCGGCGGATCCACCGAATCGTTACTGTTTACAACCAACAAAACCGAATCGATCGAGGAAAACTTGCCGAATGAAGTGCCTCTAAATGGCTGGAAGCCACGATCATTGTCAGTTTCCACACTGGCTGTTGTGATATTTGTTTCACTTCTCTTCGTCATCGTTATTGAGATTCTAGCGCAGCGAAGCAAGGCACAAGGTGGCTTAGCTCTCTCCGTGTCCGGAGACGATATTCCGAAGAATGCCCGAATTAGCTCCCAGTACTTGCCAAACATTATATCAATTTTGTACAGCCTGGCATGGACCTGGATTGACATGGATGTTAAAAGAATGCAACCGTGGATAGAGCTATCCAAATCTGGAGGGGCTAATGCCATGAGTTCAGTCTTGCTCGATTATCCCTCTCAACTTATAGCGTTTGCGCCTTTCCGAGCTGCAAGAATGAGGTAAAGTTCCCCTAATTGTTGGTTTCAGCGCTAATAAAAATGCTTAGGCACTGGCCTGTATTCGTCTCTGGATTAGTCACATTGATCGTTATTTTAGCTTTGACACCTCTTCAAAGCGCCTGGCTCGGAGTGGCTACAGTCATAAGAGACCAGCCTGCAACGATAGCCACGAGATCAAAGCTGCTTCCCATTGATGAGCTGTCGTTTGGAGTTGGCTACATTAACAAAGCTTATACAATTAATTGGCTCAACGTGTCATACCCACCATTCACGACGCCAGAATTCGGTCTTCTGCCGTATCATCTCGACAGCAAGTCGCAACCAGAAACATTTAATGCCAACAGCAACTGAACTGCAGAGACAACAAAGTTATGGACCGAGGTAGTTTGTTCACCTGCCATGTTCGAATTTGTGAATGCTTCAGTTGGGCGGTCAAATATGTCCTTTTATAGCTTTCGTGGTAAGAATGGTGGCTTTGGCGAGACATATTTTTCCTCGGAGATTCACATGAGCTACTTGGATACCATTAAGTGGACAATGGGAAATCGAATCAGCGTGGGAAACAATTGGACATGTCCGAACCAATCGCCAAATTACTATTCTGCGCTGGTTTTGTGGGCCATGCGTGAGCCTGATTCTGACAATCGGTATAATATTACGGCGTTGCACTGCGAATTGTCCTACCACCAGTAGCAAGTTTTTACAACCATCAATTATAAGAACTTACTTCCAGTTGACATCTACCCAAAACCACTCTCTAATGCGAAGGAACTTGGCCAAAACGATTTCAACGTCTCAATGTACCAGAGGTCGCTTCCAACCGGCTGGGGATCCCAATATATGAAAATAGACAATCGTTCCGATTTTGTGGATATATTTCTCACTTTGGATTCCATGCTGAATAACGCACATATCGGCACCTTTGATCCCATCATGTCACATGCCCTTTTGCTTGAAGAGGGGCGGCGTCCATTGACGGCTTATTCGGATCCGATACAGCTGCATAGAGCTATTGCGGCGATTCATAAGCAATTCTTTGCTCTTTCAATATTGGATGCTGTGAACAACGAGACCCAGCCTTTCAATAATACGGCAACGTTAAGTTCTCAGCGATCAGGAATCGTCGTGAGCAGACCATTGGCGGCCACCTCTGAAGCTCTCTTGTTGCTCATTGCTGTTGCAGCTAGTCTGTTGATTTACTATTCCTGGTCACTTCATTCTGCTTTGGTTAAGAATCCAGCTTCAATAGCCGAACTTCTTAATATTGCACACACGAGCCCGCACACTACGAAGATGTTTTGCTCGCTTGATACAGCAAATGAAGAAACTCTTGTGTCTTGTCTAAAGGACACAGACTTTCAACTCCGATTTGATCAGGGCGCTAACGCCAATGTGTTAATCGCGATAGAAAGCGATAAAGAGCTTCTGGAAGATATAAGAAGAAATTCCCGAGGATACTATACTCCGCTCAAGCCTTGGGTACTTAGGGGAACAACAGGATGCGCTATTATAGCCGCTCTGATTTCTGGTATTATTGCCTTTTCTTGCTTGAAGGCCAAGGTGGATGATGAAAATGGTTGGTTACCCGTCTGTTTGAAACACATTCCAACTAATATTTTATGCAGGACTACAGGTCCCTTCAACAAACCTTGTAGTCATAAGACTTGTGGAACATTACATCCCCACTTTATGTGCTACAACTGCCGAACCATTCTGGATCCTTTTGACGAGAACGATTGGAATCTTCCAACCTTTCAAGGAACTTTGGGCAGGGGCATCTCCAGCATCTCGATCTCTCGAAGCCACCTATGTCTCTGTTCCGCCACAGATTGTGCTTGTTAACGCGATCAAATCTCGCCACTTTACCCTGGCAATTTGCTGCCTTGCAACCCTTCTGGGAAACGTACTTGTCATTGGTCTAGGCTCTCTATTTTATGAGACACCAATCACTGTAAGGTCCAGGCATAAATTCCAACCTCTTTACGAAGAAAGATTCAATGCGACCATAACAAGAAGCCCCGAATTATATCAAGTACTTAGTCCTGGAATTCATTTTGATACTACTAGCTCTCAATGGATTACATTTGCTAACATGAGCAATAACTCGCCGCTACCTCCATGGCTGTCAACCGAGTACTATTTTCAGCCCAGCAGCTTTCCCGGACAAAAAGACGGAACGACTTCAGATCGATACACTCTTCAGACAAGAGGGTTTGGTGCTATTGCTAATTGCATATCCATCCCAGCTTCGCTCCTGAAAGCCAAGGTTGGGGAGAATGCCAGTGTGTATGAAATACCGAAACATGACAGAACCACCTGCTCAAGTCTTACTTCGAGTATTTCAGAAGCGATTGTTAAATATTCTGGTTATTCATACCACGGACCTACAACTCAGTATGTTGACGGAGATGTAAATCCGTTTCAGCCTGCGGTAAATAAACCATCGGCGATACAGATCTTCTCGCACTGGATGCCATATAATGCACAAGAATTTCTTGAAAACCCTCGTTTAAATGTCATTCCTATCAATAATGAAATAGAACGTCCAGACAACGCTTGTTCTGCCCCTTTTATTGTTGGCTGGGCCAGAGCTCCCGATTTGAGGAACGGTACTGCTATCAACGCTACCTTTGTCGAGTGTCGTCCTATTTTCCAAACCGCCATATTCGACATCACTATCGACCGCTACGGTCACGTTCTTGGGTACAACCGTATTTCTGATTTCGAATCTACGATGGAAAGCTCCCTACCCCCCAAGAGCACTTGGCCAATCAGCAAAGATACTTGGGCAGTTCTGTATAAGTTTGGTGACAACTTTGCGAGGAATCTCGGGATAGAATGGGTCAATCATAACAGAACAACAGATTGGATGTCACAATTTATTACAATGGAGGTTGGAAACCGAGATGCCTTGGATCCCAACCTACCACTTCCCGACCCGTCGAAGATGGCACCGGTGATAGAGAGGATTTATCAGAGAACTTTCGCAGCTTTTCTCGGCACAAATACAGTCTTTTTCCAAAAGTCTACGACGGGCAATATTATCCAGGCCTTGAAGTTCAGCAGCGAAACGCGTGTTTTTATGCGAGGCACCGCATTTATCCTTGCTGTTTTTATACTATGCTTTGATGTGGCAGTTGTGTTAATATTCTACTGGTGGAGGTTCCCATATGTGTTACCACGCATGCCGACAACAGTCGCATCAGTTCTTGCCTATATTGCACCTAGCAGGGCTGTCAGGGATGGGATGCCTACTTCAGGGTGGAAAGACGAGACACTTAGCTATGGGAGATATATGGGATACGATGGGAAGAGCCACATTGGGATTGAGTTGGACCCTAATGTGGCAGCAAGGGATACTTCATTGGGAGTCCAAAAAGGGTCATGGAATTCTTTCTGGCATAGACAGCGTTCGAGACTGTGAACATGGCGGGGACTATCGCCGATTCCAATGCATCGATATCAACTTTTAGCAATGATATCATTGAACATATCAACTCGGAAAGGCAGGATACATTCTACTTTGCAGTGTACAAAAGATTTCTTCAATTTCTCAACTGAGGGAAAATCTTTTGATCCTCTAAGCAATTCGATTTGGATGCATGGTCATTGTGATGGCGACCTGTAAACGACGGTGTGTCCACGATAGTGCATACCCTCCTCATCTCTGGGCTACCTCGGAGCTAAAGCCGAAATCAACCCTAGGGATACCCATACAGGACAGCATCAAAAGTGATAAATGACTTGGCAGGGTTGTTGTCTCAAATGAAGGCTCATGAGTGGCGTAGGGGTACAGGTCGCACGTGACTTGCCCACAATCATCCCACACCTCACCGCAACAGCATTTTTGTTATCGTTCTGTACACGCAAGACGAAATTCATCATGGCGCCCATAGACTATTCGAAATGGGACAACATAGACACAGATTCCGAGCCGGACGAGGCTCCTGTGCCTAAATCAACCAAACCACCGGCACCATCTCCACCGTACGTCGCTTCTGGCTCTATCCAGGCCGTCATTGCGCGTTGCGAGGTTGAGAGAATCGGTCACCTTCCTTGGGAGGCCACGACAATCCCAGAAGACCACTCGATCTTCTCGCAGACAGTACCCCCTGTCCCCCAGTTCATCGGCATTCCGCTAGTGCTGCACCGAGTAGGCACGCAGTCCCCAAGACAGGCCGACCTCGACAACCAGATCGCCACGTATCTCAACATCGACGCTGAGTCCGGCTTCGCGCCTCCCCAATGGCAGTCGCACGTCGGCACTGTCGTGATCGCGCGAAAAGACAAGAAGCCGTTGCTGCCCGTGCACATGGAGGGCGTGTGGATGTATTGTGACCACATCCTAGATCTGTTTGGAGAGGGGAAGGGTGCACCGAGAGACAGGTACACCCGCGAGGCTTTTGAAGAGTGGTGGAGGATGTACCGCGAGGCGCAGAATGAGTTTCGCGATGGAAAGGGCGGTGACAAAGATGGTGACGATTGGCGAGCACCGAAGTCTCCATATGACATGTGAGGCCAATCTGGGTAGTTCTGCACCTCAACCTAGTTCTCAAAAAATGCTGCGAGAGTATTAAGTGGACAATTAGACAACGAAACAGGGCAAATTTGTACGCCGTTGTTGAACAGATTGGCACTATTGATTCGGGCGCAGACGGAAGAAAATGATTTTTTGATCCGTTTTCACATACCTCTAATTAATCAGGAAGTCTTGTCTCTGAAAATGCGGACTTAGAGAGATAGCCATGGAAAGTTATCGAGACCAGATCCCAAACTTCGTCGAACAAAGGATCCACGCTTACCATTGCCTCCCACTCTACATTCGGAGCGAAAGAGTACACATTTTTATCCAACAGTGGCATGATGAATTTTGTTGTTATGTGTAATGTTGCACTGGTAGGAGCATTCTCTAAATGAGAGGGGTCAAATTGAATTTCTAGCCAAAGTAAATCAAAGGTTTGTGGATTCGTATCAACATTTTCGTAGTTTATTTTTGTGATACTATCACAGATTTGGATGGTGCAAATTACTGTTTTCGTGGCTCCACCACTCCTATAAACCACTGATGAATTTGAAGGAATATCATCTCAGAAAACCTTTTCACGATGACGAAATCATCTTCGTCTCCACTAGGAATTGTCTATTACAGATCTTGGCGTAGCAGGTCACCCTCAAGGCGGTATTCGCCATCAACGATCCACTGGCAATATTCCTCCCACTGGTAATTCCACTTTCGGAGATGCTCGGCCTTCTTACCATGGCCGTTCTCGCCCAGATGGATATCTCGCAGCCATTCATCATGTGTCTGGTCTTCAAAGTTAGACCAGCGCACGCTGTTTTGGGCAAGAGCACCCTAATTCCTTGTTAGCGTATCAGAAAGTGTTCACACGGGCAATGAAACATACCAATCCTCCAAGTTCAAAGCTGTCAAATGCCTGAATAACTTGGTAAAAGTCGTAACTGAGACCCGAAGAATCCTGACCCAACACGGCAGGATCGTCATTGCTGATGGCAGCAGGGACACCATTCGCAACCAGAGCCGGTAGAGGATGATGGAGGATATCTGTTGTGAGTCTAAGAACCTCATGAGATATGGGGCACACCTCAACAAGGACTTGTTTTTGCCTCAGTGCCTTCATCAAATCAGGGTGTTTGTAAATGTCAAATGCATGGCCGATTCGTCGTGATTTGAGCTCTAGAGCATCGAATAGATTTTCGTCAGCAAGTTTGCCATCTACGAGTGTTTCTCCAGCATGGAAAAAGAAGGGCATTTCGAGACGCTCTTCATGAGCCTTTTTCTGAAATGCAACCAGTTCAGGCAACACTTCGTCTAAAGTATGGCCAAGATCTTCTTGACCAACAAGATCATAGCCTCCAAATAAGCTCTTGTACTTGGTCTTTCTTGTCAAGGCCTGTCCCATGTCTATTTTCACTATTAGTCGACTGTTCTCATTGAGCCCGTAAGATGCGATTGACTTACTGTGAACCAGCTTCTCATAGTTGCTGCCTCGAAAGTCGCCCCAAATAACCCTAACACCCCAAAAGTTCCTGCCCTTGGCTGTTTTCTGAAAGCGTTTGACCTCTTCCAACATGACGTCCCACCATGCATTCGGGTTGGGATCAGGCTCCTCGGAGCCTTCACGAATAAGATCTCCCACTGACCCACCGGCGCGGAACTCGATCCAATAGACACCATCATTGACGAGCCCCTTGAAGAGGTGCTGGTAGAATTTGCGGACAATTGGTTCGTATCTCAGAAGAGTTCCCATGGAATCAACGTTGATATTGAAGCGTTTCCAAATTTGATTAACTCCCCGCTCGTGATGGACAGCTTCATTTGGTAGAATCATCATCTTCCATCTGATGAACTTTTCAAAGGCATGCTTGCCCCCGGGGAAGTACTTATCGGCCTCCTTTACGGGAAAGAAATGGTCATTGTACTCTAGGCCCTCAGTATTCTGTTTGAAGAAGAAGCCAATCTTGGGGCTCTTTTGAGTATCCTCAACGTAGTCCCCTTGAGAGGCATTGAAGATCATGCCAGGGGTGTCATAGATATCCTTCAATATGATGTCATAGGGAACCATTAGCTTGAGGTGGCCATGGAGTAAAGAACCTTTAGGCATGCGTTTGATGATCTTGAAGAGCTGGGTGCGTCGAATTTGTTCACGTGCCAGAGGGAACATTTGGCCAGGGAATCTGTACGGATCCTTTGCCGTTGGCTGCCAGATTTCCTCAGCCTCCCGCGATTGAATATTTTTAACTATGGACTCCGCCTCCTGGCACGTTTTGGACATGCCAGTTACGAACTCATAGTCTGTAAACCGTCAGAAATGTAAGTTAAATGTACACAATTAGAACCTCACCTTGTCGGTTTCTAGACTCTTCTCTCAGGAGCCGTCGTCGTTGGCTCCTGAGATATGCTACGTCGCTCAAAACATTGGTGTCATCGGGGTCGGGAACAAGATTGGACTCATCTCCGATCACGGATGAGGCGGTGAAGAATAGAAATGTTAATAAGCTGAGGAGCTTCATCTTGGCCTAGCTTCTAGAAAGATCTGATATAAGATAGCCAGGAAACAAATTGGATATCTTTTGGATACTGGTTCAACGTGAGGTGTGCAAGATGATTATATATAGGCACTGATATTTTTATCACATAGATAAACTCGGGAATGTATGCGGGGTATTGAAAATGCAAAAAGCGGCATTAAGGACCATTCCAGTCACGCTTACACTTTTAGACTGGGATAACAGTGGATCTTAGAATTCAACTGCCTAGACTTGAATAAGCGGGTATACTAGTCATGCAGGAGGTGATTAGCCAACTACAGGCTCCGTGGTGGAATCAAAATGGAGCCGCATAAAATGTGTAGAATTATCGGCGGTAATTGGCGTTGCTAGGCGCTTCCGGATGCGTGTGATATATTTCTCTTGCTGGTCATTTTGTGGTCTTAGCCCCCCGCCGCCGCGATTCGACGTTCTAATAGTGGAGATGATGCACATCACGGAAGCCAAAATGGTGGTTGTAGCTGAGCACAATTTCTCAACGATGCAGCCTGAGTGGTTGCCACATTTACCATTAAAGAACGAAATGAGCCAATTAAATGGTCTCGCTGCCGAACGTGGAATGACATGACTTGTAGTATAGAAATTAGAAGGAAATGGCAAAGCTTACTCGACGCATCCTTTGTTGCCCTTTTTTGACAACCCAGTGTCGGAAGCAACCACACCAAATGAATGACACAAGAATGCCAAATTAATTTCTTTGTGATTTTATGTTTCCAAGTCCAATGACGGGGACTGCGTTACATCAGCAATAATCTTGATTGGCGAAGGTCATTGGCCCGAGAATCAAGAGTGTTCAATCAAGAATAAATATGCTCTGCTTCACGAAAAATAAGCTTCTCATCTCCGCTCGAGTTACTCAACTAAGTACTGCCTAACTTCTGTTCACTTTTTAAAGGTATCCGCTTTGGTCTAGTTTGCTTGAGACCGACGACCGAACTCATACATGCGGATCCGAATTTCTTTTTGCGGAATGTGGAGAGGGAGAGGCTTGCCGAAACAATGGACCTCGGGACCTTAGTTTTAGAAGCTCCCGTGCCAGCAATAGAACACTTCGTGGCTGATGCCATTAACCTTCGACCGGTTCCACCCTCACCATAGCGGGTATCACAGAAACCACCAACCCTATTTATTGTTGATCATCCCTTCACCATAATTTGTGTCCTGAAAATATGAGTCAAGCCAAAAATGGAAAGCGTCATCAATTATTCCGTAAAGAAAAGATAAATAGGGGCGTTGGAATTTAAGGAGGGCTACAGCGGATTCATCAATTATTCTCAAACAAGTGAGTGATGGCAGTCGGTTAACAGAGCGGAGGCGAAACAGTCTTGGATGAGATGGTCACTGGTGCCAAAGCTCAAATCTTTTGTTATCGAGTTGTTTTTTATTAATGCAAATTCACTACAAGGCCCAAGTATCCTAGCATTATGAGAGAATTAGGCAGTTAACAGGTAATCTAGGTGTAATGGGGTAGGGTTTAGGCGCGTTCAACAAAAACATGAAGACTTTTGTTGTTAGTGCAACAAAATGCCAAAGAGACTGAGTAGGTGAATAATTAGCAGCCATGATTGGTCACTGGTCCGAAACCTACTCAGAGCTACAATACGGAGCACACCTCATGCCAGTATCTGCGGGCACAGACGAGGAGGATATTTCTACTTAATATTGAATTTTGTTCTGGGTACACATATTTTTTGCTCTGTGTGTGCTTATCATAAACTATGCGTGCGTGTGATACAGGTGTGCGCACTTTGCTGATCTGCGAATCGTTAAATTGAACTATTACATCTTGTTTCATGAGCATATCCCGGATGTTTAGTGTATGGTAGTATCAAAGTCCATCTCTAGATCAATGTATTTTATGCGCTAAGGAACAATAGATACGAAAATATTAATTTTCTAGAATAATTCATCGCTTTTTGTCTCAGCCCTTGGCCCTTAGTGAGCGAAGCTCATGCTTCCACACGGCCAGCATTTCCACTGAAAGAAACAAAAGATTATGCCCAAATACACCATAAGCTTGAGATGAATGCTAACACAAGCAAAAGCCAAATCAACCCAATTTCGGCCCCGGGAGGGCTCGTCGGGGCTGTATTCCCAAACAGGACCAATGATTTTGTTTGCATATCAACATCAACTCAAAATCTTCACTTCCTATAGGATAGGAGCTATCCTCAGGTTTCAATCGAAGCTGCATGTCTCGCCAATGGAACAATCAGAGGTTTTGGTGCAGGTTTGGACGCACTGACTCTGGTAGCAGACGTATGGCGCCATGCATTCCTCACATCGCAGAAAAGTGCATGTTGTATCATCGCAATACTGATTCGGGTTACATTCGGTATCTTCACCACATTGTGTGTAGGTTTCAACGAGACAGTTTCCAGTTGGCTCGGGAGTAACAGAGGAAGTTGTGGTAGTCGCTGGCTCGGTCACTGATTCACTGCTTGACGTGTCAATAACAGACATTGATGTCGTGTCAATAACAGATGTTGATGTCGTGTCAATGATAGACGTTGATGTCGTGGGTGCTGATGTCGCAGGCTCCGATATTTGGGTGGCTGGTGTTGGCGTTGTTGTCGTTGTGACGGATTTATCCGTGCTTAAGGTACCTGTCGTCGATTCCTCGGTAGTCAGGGTGCTGGTTGTGAATGAATCGCCAGTTGATGCGAGAGCGGTTGTCAGATCGCCAGTTGAGAGATCAATCTCTAGCGATGATGATGCGATTGACACTAGCCTTGTCGATGTTGTACCCGTCGTCAAAGATGAGTGAGGTTTGCAAACAGCCCGTGCAGCGTGGACATTTAGGTTTTGCGCCAAAATTAGGCTCAAAAGGAATATGGTTTGTCGATGCATAATCGCAATCAAGAGAATCAACGGGCGCAGATTTAATGATGGCAAAAATTTCGATTCGCGGCACTTCTTGGAAGAATGCTCAGATTTGTTGATTTTGTGTCCGCTTAAACTTGGTGACTTTTTTCCTTCAAGGAAAAGGAAAAGTAATGGTCACTTCAGGGGTACCGCGATTTTCATCGAGCCCACGTGAATGGCGTCGAACTATTGATTTTTTTGTGGGTTGTGCCGACTTGCATGACTCCAGCAAATGATTCACTGTGATAGAAAGCATTCTATCTTCAAATTAACACCAATAATTTCCATTTAGGTCAAATCTCGGAGAAATAATTGCTTTATTCTTAAAATTCCTTAAAATTTAAACATGCCTAATCCCTATCACAATAAATATGTTGCCTGTCTTCTGTCTGCGTACGAGTGCCAAAGTGTGGTAGATGGTAGTTTTATTGAAATTACCAAGGACCGATAAGATTAGCGGGTTAGACTCGATAATAGGGGATTAAGCGCATTGAAGTTGGTGGAAGCTCGTACAAAAGTCTGCAAGCACAGCAACACACTAAACAGCGCTAAACCCCTCCAGCCAGCCACCGAACATTCATAGCGTGTAACGAGAGCTACACTTCATCTAAGTTTATGCTAGGCATCTAGGTTTATGCTAGGATCTCTCTTCACCCTGTGGGGCGAGAACCCCAAACTTTGACCAAGCGTGTAACATGGTTCAAGTGGCCAGCAATCGATACAGATACTCACATTTATCAGGCCATGACTCAGCTCAAGCAATTGATGCTCCAATTAAGTATTAATGATTATTTCATATACATCAAGACTGATTCCTGAATATAATGTTTTATACGTCTATACACGAAAGAGTTTCTAGAACTAGAATGGAACTTAATTGTTGCAAGCAGGCATCAATGTTGCCCTCACAATTCCTATACAGCCGTCCCCAACGGTCGAGGCAATATTAATAACCTCTACGCCTGGAGCCAGACATTCCTGAAGTTGATATGTTTCAGTTACGTCGCTACACGTCAAGAGAATGTAAGAATCAAAAGGTGTTGGCTGGCAAATAACTGGACTAAGGACGCCCGCATTCGCAGAATTAACAAAGATCACTTGATTCGGGTTGCTGAAAGAACCGAACAACATGGCGTTATTAGTTCCCGCTTGCAATAAGGTGGTACCGTCCAGCTGAAGTAACTGGGCGTTTGCGTCCGTGTTAACGAATTCGACAGTGGTGCCATCAGTGGCCCCAATATATCCGGGGAAATTATTCGACAGCACGACCACCATGCTGTACGTGGAACAGGGCGGTGGTACAACGAATGTAGTCAGACTGGTGACAGCAACCACTGCTATTTCTGTATACCGAGAGGGAACGGCGACTATAGAACTAGCCCTCACGGTGATGGGGACAGTTGTTTTCTTGACGTCGGTGAAAATGGAGGTCTGTGTACCGACTTTTGTGACAGTCACAACGGGCGCATTAGTCGCGGTAACTGTAATTGTGGAAACGGTGGTAGCACGCTTGGCTGTCACGGTCTTGGGCGTAACATTGAGGCAACAGCAGGCCGCCGAAAACTGCGCAGCGCCTGAGCAGGCCTTAGCACAGGCGGGCAAACGCGTAGCCGATCCAGTCTTGGGATAGCAACTGTTTACAACTCGCTTGCGTGCTAGGCCTTAGGTGATGGTGACGGTACTAGGAACAACTTGAGTCCAGGTAACCCATACTTGGGAAGGGAAGGTAGAAGTCTGAATATCGACGACTGTCGTTTTTGATGTCACTGAGACAATCACCGTCTTCGTTGGGAAAACATTGCTTGTCTTCGATATTGTCGTGGTCTTTGGTTTAGTTACCGTGACAGTCTTAGTTTGGAACACAGTTCTAGCTTGGGTTAGCTTTCTATAACATTTGTGTATCCTCAACCAACTACAGAGTTCATACGTTGGGCAAGGAGTGACCGTTTTCTCCAAGAATGACGCACACTCACGCGGTGCTGTACCAGGTAGCCATAATCGAAGTCAGAGTCCGAGTACAAAGAGACATAGTGGTGGCAGAAATACCGATTTTAGGCATTTGTTTGCTTTGCAAGATGCGCTATTTGAACCTGGAACCGCATTTGCAGACGGGCCAAAAAGGGCTGTAGCCACGACAAGACCGAACAGCTTCATGATGAATGGATATGAACTGGCCCCCCAAAGCTAAACTGAAAATCAATTGCCAATATCACCTATATAAATATGTTAATATGGTAATAAGAGACGCTTGCGCGATTCAGACGATTTCGCATCTACTTGCTAGGCTCTGTCGCCACAAAGTCTGAAATCTGAGCCGTGTGCCGAGTGCCGAAGAATTATCCAATCAAGCAGTGCGCCTCTAAATTCATTTAGACTGAATCAAGCGAAGGGCTGAAAGAATGAGCACCAAGCTTTGACACTTAAACCTTCAGAGACAACACCAAAGTCTGGATTGTGCAAAGTCGCTCGAGGCTAAAGGTAAATTTCGTATTTTGTGTTAGGATTCTATTTCATGTCTTAGGTGAGCTGCCGCCATTGTCGCCCGACCTTAGGTGAGCCAGACGACTAAAATCTAGATCACGAGATTTAGTGAATGGTATTACTGCACTATGTGAGCTGCCTGACCACCATTATTTGTTCCATGGGTGGATTGCAACCTCTATGGCTCCTGGAGATATCCAGTCACAGCCCGTGTCTCATTCTTTTGGTCCATATAAGTATATGAATTGTCTCTTGTTATGAAAATGTGGACCTGTTGTCCCTATCAGAATCACGTTATCAAAGCAAACAACAGGATGAAGATCAACCCTCTTAATTCTCATTTTACCTCTACCTAAGTCCAGTTATCCCGTAATGTTGTCCAAATCAGTAGACTAAATACAATATTTGGTAGCTTTCTTATTTTGGTTTAACGCCTACAAGCTTAACCTAGCAATGGTATGTTTAATATCTGAATGAAAATGTCTATTGGTAAAATGCATTAGTTACCCGAGCTCCAATTTACTTCATCTATCCGTATCGTTCTACCATGAAAAATAGCTTAACCGTACCATCCGTAACATTTAGGCCATCCATCATATCGAACAAGCAGGTACCAAAGCCAAGCTTACGATCGGTGTGCAAGAGGTTACCGTTTTGCCTATATAAAGATCCTGGCTGCCCGTAGCACCTGGGCAAATCTGCCACTTATTTTTCGTTCTGAAAGTAATCGAAGAGCAATCCAGTGTCAAGGCATCCGCGCCAGTTCCCGACGTGCACCAGACGGGACTCGATCCTCCACTCATTAGCCACACATTGCCAGGAAGCCCGTCGCCCAGATTATCGTTAACAAAGAGTTTTGTTTGAAATGAGCCCAGTAGATATAAGTAAGAGTTGTCCCTGTAAAAATGGACAGCCTGCTGGTAGTCGGTAGTGAAAACGGTGACGGCACCAAAATTGGGAGGAGCTGCAAGGTAGCCAGTTTCTCCTCCTTCTTTGGTCATCTTGAAAACGTAATTTGTGGTGCAGGGCGGCGCCGCAATAACGCTGGTTGTGCTGGTGACCTCGACCCATGTCACGTCTGTATACAAGGATGGAACAGAGACGGAACTAGTAATTTCGAGAGTGGCAGGTATGATACTCGTCTTGGTGGTTTTGAAAACAGACGTCAGTGTGCGAACTGATGTAATGGTTGCTTTTGGGACTATGGTCACAGTTTTGGTTGTTGTGACGGTTGTTGTGGACTGCTTAGCCGTGATGGTTTTGGCTGTCGCGCCAATACACGAGCAGGCCGATGAGAACTGCGATGTGCCTGAACAAGCCTTGGCGCACCCAGGCAATGCTGTAGATGATGTCGTCTTAGGGGAACATATGCTGACAATGCGTTTGTTCTTCTTGGGAGTCAAGGTGACCGTAGCCGGAATCACAGTTGTCGACGTGAGAAGGACCTGTGAGGGAACATAGACCGTTTCAAAATCCACGATGGTACTGGTAGATGTGATGGACTCGATGACTTCCTCGGTTGGGACAACTACCGTAGTCTGAGAGACCACAGATGTAGTTGGCTTGGTTACTGTGGCTGTGGCTGTTTTGGTTCAGTACTAAAATGTGGGTTAGTGGTGATGCATTGTTGGGACGAAAGGGCATTTACATTGGGCAAGGAACGACGGTCTTCTGCAGAAATGCGTTGCAACTTTGCCGAGCTGCAGGCGAATTTAGCTGTGAACAAAGTTAGCCCATCATACATCACAGACTATATAAGTCTTATGGCATACTGAATTCAGACACTGGTTGGCCTTGCAAGTTGGAGGATAATATTGGCCTGGCGATGCGGCTGCACTCGAGGCGAGTATGCCAACGGCTCCGATAAGCCCTGTCACCTTCATTGTCAAGAAAGCTAGTAGTAGCACATGCAATCGATGACCAGACGGACGGTACTGCTGGGAGAGAGGCCATTATAAATAAATACTCGCTACCATCAGGCAAAAAAGATGGTCTCTGTTATTGTACCCGATCTGGACAGTGCACCACCAGCCCAGACATTCCGACTTTTTTTAATGGCGCTAATCAACAGCTACCGACGCCACCCAAGCTAAAAGTGGCGAGGCGTCAATAGCCCGTCCTCGCGCTTTCAGCTGGAGGCCATGCTCTAGACTCACACAGAGTGGCAAAATTCTCTAGATCAACAGCAATATCCCGCCCTGGTTGTCTCAAAACACCATGGGTGCTGGCTTCCAACCCGGTCAAAATAAAACTCCGAAATCTTTGTTTCTCGTCTGAATTGATCTGGTTAACTGAGAAGGTTTGCGGCAGTTGATACTCGGGAATTGGGCTTTCCCCGTCCCATTTCCCCTTTTAGGTGTGTCATGGGCGGCAAAGCGGGTGCAGGGGCCGCGGACAAAAGCAATATTTAAGCATGGATTAAAGCATTATTCGCTGGGCCTTTCTTCCCTTCCCAATCAATAGCTTTTTTGCGGTGACTAGGTGTCTTGACTGGACTAGAAAAGCAACTTATCCTAAAAGAGTAAGACAAGTCGATATTTTGTCTCACAGAGCTGGTGACGGCGCGACCGCCAGAATCCACTATTGCGCTCATCTACCTTAGTTCATATGTTGAAAATCAGGGGCTAGCAATTTCAGCGGAGCGCTGAGTTGTCTTGTTGCGCTCAGGTGGCCCTTGAAGTGGGTTCATTGTGTTCCAGAACCACGGTTCGTATTGCTGCTAGTTAGTATCTGGCTAATTTGGGTGGGGCATCCACAGCTGAAGTTCTGTGATGGAAAGAAATATTGAACAGCACATTGGATACAAGCACACTCACGATTCGATTATCGTGCGCAAGTATTTTAAGAAAATTGTAGCCGTGAACGCCAAACGCGGAACAACCACGTCGGTATGGGCGACCAAAGCTGCTTGCATGGATGCCTCCCAAGTTGCGCGATTGGCCGGAGCACATGGGACGTTCTAGGCTCTTTTTGTCATTGGGCTACGCCAACAACGACCGGCTCATCTATGACCGCTTTTTTTTTTCAGATTTATATGAGTCAGCTGCTTCTGCTTCGTTTTACTCCTCTCTTCATTTTATTTTTTTTATTTAGGGTGCACATCCGATCTCATGTCCCAATATCCTCTGTCATATTCCAGTCACAGGTAGCTGAGCCCTAAATTCCATGAAAAGCCAGTGATTTCTTCATCAAACTATCAGCCTAACACCTTCATGTATCATGATAGTTGTGTCTTATAGCATCTTTATTAGATTTCCATCTACCCATTCATGCTTTTTTACCATGGTTGGCTCATCTCTATTACCGTCTCAGGCTCCGGCTCAATTTTCCGCTTGGTGACTGTTTTGCTTTTCCAGACATAAATCTACGCCGGTCTAAGTATATAGAAAAGGAAAGCCGGAGTTCATGGTTCGCATATTGGTCAACTGCAGGTCAGTTGCACCGGGAGTGAACCTTCTGAGTGATGCTGCGTTGCGGAAGGCACTTGAAAGATAGCGTTATCCAAAAGACGATATTACAAGAATTCTTACTTGAGATTCCGACTATTTTCGGCACCAATGATCAAAAGTTCATGCTACTGGTACACAGGAATGGAGATAACCTACCTGTCCGTGTACAAATGAGTTTATTTGATTAGGTTTCAACGTGCCGAAGGTTTCAAGACTAGTCTTATGGTCGCAAGAGACTGCATATTGTATAGACGTCACGCAGATGTAGGTGAAATGTGGCGCGGTCGTTATCATTGTGGTGACTGTGTGACCAATAAGGATATGATGTATCTCTGACACGACATCTCTTGGACACGACGTCTTGGCATACAACTAGCGTCAAGGTGAGTCCAGGCGCCAAGGAAACATAGCCTCACCAAGCTAAATGCATGTGCGATTTGTCCTTGCAACCGTGATTACGTCCACCACCACATCCATCTGCCTGTAACGACGTGGAAATGTCATATTTGGGCCTTGGCGTCGCGTTGGCACTTGAGGGACGATGACAACCATGCAAATTCCTTGTTTAAGCTGCCCTCTCATCCTTAAAAGGGGCCTTGGCACCTCCGCATAACGAGCCAGGGGCAGGGAAATGACCTTTGCGGAGTTTGTGTGGAGAAAATTAAATGGTGGAGTTTTGAGCTGACCAATGACAGTCGTAGCGTAGCTACCCTATACTACAGAGCACATGCGCGGGATTCAAATTCCTACTTTCAGGCCACGGCATCTTGAAAATTTGCGGTTAGAGTCAAGATACGGTAGTGTAATGTAGTAGGGATATATTTGTATTTGTATTTTTTGTCCTTTTTGGATGACCTTACTACGTGGAATACTCATCTGTGACTGGGCAATAACACATCTACCAAACAACGCAAAAGGAGAAAGCACGTGCACCGTAAGATTTTCTCCAAGTGAAATGGGACTTGATCGTCCGGCAAGTATTATTAGCTATTAAAGTCTTTTTTAAAAATCCATGTGCAAAACAGGGTTTCCTATTAGCTTCTTCATTCCCTTTAACCAATCACACACTTAAATGGATGCCGTGGCTACATCACTGTGAGTCCCACTCCACGCGATAGATCCCCCACGTCTTAGCAAATAAAGTGCCGTTGATTTATATTATCATGCATCGACATCATGGAAATATTTTCTCAAAGTCAACCTCTACAATCAGTATGACGCGTACTATGAGCTATCGAGCCAAGTATGTAGCGTAGGTCTGACATACATATGCATTGATAGCAACTAGCTACTCAGCATTCTCTGACAGACCAATGGCGGCAATGCCCAGAAAGCCTGTCGGAGTCGCCCAAGAAATATTTTGACTGAATACGACATTACATGACTGCCAAGACCAAATAACCAAGCGCCCAGCCACTATTGAGTTATGACAAGGGTGGCGCGGGTGGCCAAGTTGGCGGTGCTCCCACAGAGTTTAAGCATAAGCTTAAATTATCTTGGCGCCGCACAAAAAAGGACGGCCGATCTTGCCGGACTGAGAGATCTCCTTGCTGTTGGGCTGTACGCGAGAGCTGATGAGGAGCCGCTGATCATTCTCATCTTGTTCCCCTGCCCTTGGAGATACTGAAATCAATGCGCCATCATTGGGTAGATGGTACTTCGCCTTGCGGGGATTACCCACTCAGCAGGGATCAAGACTCTGGGCTTTTCTTGGAGACGCGCGTTCAAGCAATGAACTTCTTATAGGGCCTCGGCATCATGACGGGTTTTCGGAACCCGTCAAACAGCTGTACGCGGAGATGGAAAGTGGGATAGCATCACCAGTAATCTCACGGTAGGCAAAACCAAGGGACAAGCTGTATGGAAAGTGCTGAGAAAATGTAAGCTTGAGAATTTACGTATTGTAAAGATGAAACACGAAATATATCAGTGTGATAGATTATCAAGGTTTATCTTGCCATTGATGATATCAATCTCAGGTTTGATTCAAAAGGTGGGATCAACAGACGTCAAATGCAAAGGAACATCCCGAATATGTCAGCACCCGGTGGGATTGGTGTGGGTGTAAAGTTTTCAACTTCCAAATGAAACAACGGAATCTAGGCAAGCCACATCAATTCGTCCAATCCAATCTCTCCTATTTCCCAAAATCTCATACCCCATACCCGCCTGGGGCTGTGACTTCCCATGATAGATTAGCGTGGACGTCATCTATATCGTGGCCCTTGTAATCTCGGACTCGGCTGGTATTGCCGGCCTTTAAAGTTTCTGTGGTGTTGTGCAATACGAGCTAACGAAATGTTTATCTTTGAACTTGCTCAAAACGAAAAAACGCGGCTGTGCTTACCGTTAGATTCGGACTGCATAGCCCCCGGGATACCGACTGTTTGGGAATATTCTTAATTGAATCTCGATCTCGAGTCGAGGATACATAACCTTGCCCGCATCCCCCAAACTCACTGATCGGCATCATCCTTTGCAATCGCATTCAACTCGACTTTTCGCATCTTCATCTTGACCCGGATTTTATTACGAATCGAGTAAAAAAATATGAAGTCAACTTTTAGCACAGCGGTTGTCGCTGCGGCGTTTTGTAAGTCACACAGACTTCACACAACATTTGTCTAGTTTTCCCACTCGACTCTTGCTAATGGTTCGATTTACAGTCGCCAACAGCGCATTCGCCGTTACCGACGCTCACTGCCCCTCCTCAAATGTTTGTTTCCGATGGGGCGTGCCGGAGGCTGCCGCAAGCTCAGGGTCTGGCGATGTTTACTTCCAGATCAAGGCTCCTACAACCTACACATGGGTTGGACTTGGAATCGGTTCAAGAATGGCGGGCTCCGAAATGTTCATCATCTACACAGACGGCGCCGGAAATGTGACCCTAAGCCCCAGAGACAGCCCTGGCTATAACATGCCCACATACTCAGAGAGAAGCGGCCTTGAGCTGCTGAGCGGGTCCGGTGTCAGCAACAATGAGATGACTGCCAATATTAAATGTAGCGACTGTTCCTCACTAGACCTGACAGGATCCAACTCATGGATTGCTGGTTGGAAGGAGGGGAGCGCCCTTGACTCAACAAGTCCATCCGAGGCCATCTCAGAGCACGACGGCGATGATAGCTTCAGTGTTGACTTTACAGCGGCCACTTTCACCACTACCACCAACGGTAACCCTTTTACTGATACTACCACCTCTACTGGTTCTACCACCGGTTCTGGATCTGGTGTATCTAGCGGCGGCGGTCCCGATGTCGACAAGCTTGTCAAGGCCCATGGTATCATCCTAACTATCGTCTTCCTCGTCGGATACCCCATTGGATCCGTTCTTATGCCCATGCTCGGCAAGTGGCTTATCCATGCTGGCTGGCAAACCATTGCGTTCCTACTCATGTGGGCTGGTTTCGGTATTGGCTACGTTGCGGCTCGCGAAGATGGTTATGTAAGTTTTGCATCGAACACTTGTTTACATTATATATCCTGGATACTAATATGCTGAAGTGGTGGAACAACACGCACACCAAGCTAGGTACGATCATCATCGCGCTTATTGGCCTTCAGCCCTTCCTGGGATGGCTACACCACGTGTACTTTGTCAAGCACCAGCAGCGCGGAGCCATCAGCCACATCCACATCTGGTTCGGCCGCATTTGTATGATCATTGGTATCGTTAATGGAGGATTGGGTCTTCAGCTTGCTGGCTCTTCCACTGCTTATATTGCGGTCTACTCAGTCCTGGCTGGCCTTGGATTCGTCATCTACGCCGCTGGTGCCGCCCGTGGTGAGATGAAGAGGGCGCGCAGTGGTGGTGCTATGACCAAGGGCATTAACCTTTCAGGAGACTCTGTAGAGCTCAGCGAGTCTCAGCGACCTCATGCTTAAAAGTACTTATAAAAATCTATATTTGGACTGGCGCGTTCGTTTACTCAGGATATCAGTATTTATTAGTTTTTATTATATAGCGGTCTTCTTTGTATCTTTAATCTTATCCATATGTTCTTAAGATGTGCATGATCAGGTGTCGGAGTACCTTGATTCCCCAACTTGGACGAGTTCACCTCTACTCACATATAACTGGTGGTTTCTGAGTTATCGGTTCATGATTGCGCCAAATGTTCAACGTGGGATCTCATCCCAGGTCGCGAAGCCATCTGCCACCTCAGTTTTTACCCGAAACTAACCATTTTCATGTCGCACATCGGATTAGATAGGACTCGAAGACAAGGATATGTCTTGAAGAGCTGGTCAAAGACTTGTCAAGTTGGGCCCGAATAACTTCACTCACTGACCTTGATTTTCTGACGAAGATATTTTCCGGGGTGAGTCTCAATTTTGCCACCAAATCTTGCATTTTGTGTTTTCGGGTTTGAGTTTGAAACGAATCTTAGCTATTAACTGGACCGCTGAGCGGATGGAGCATAACAGAGAAAAATCAACAGGTTTGGTTCTTTCCACGCCTCCCAGATCTGACCGCTTTCTTCTTTTTTATCTTCCGTTTAACCTTGGACGCTTGTGGTGTGTCATTCTTGGGTGCAGACACAACGCGTGTGATCCCCATGGATTGGTTACCTTCATCCAGCTTCGTGGCAGACTTCTTTTCCCAATCATAGTCAATGGCGGCAAAGCTCGCCCCTTCTCCGTCCAATGGACTGCGTTGATATCGATCTTTGTTTCGTAGTCGTTGCCCAAAGTACCAATTAGGGTGGAATGATCTCCAGAATCTGCGATGGGGATTTTGATCATTCCAATCCCAGATGAGTTCATCCATCCATTCGCGGTCTTGATTGCAAATTTCCTTTGACCGTAGTTCGTCATAGACTGGACTATTGCGGTCCAGTAGGAAATGAGGGACAGTATAAGCCACGCTAAAATCTAGGAGAAGACCGCGTCGATAGTTTGGTTTTCGTATGTCGTTCACGATAATGCCGAGTTTGTTGATGGAACGGATATCTTTCATCATTCGAGGTAGCATCTCAAAAGTGAAGGACTGTGAATCTTCGATATACTCCTTCACCAAACATTGATGGGCACCTGTAGAGGATCCAACCTCATAAGAACCGTCATCATTTAGATGCAAGAAAAGGTACCCAAAGCAACGAACAGCAAGATGTTCATTACCAGTTTCCTTTAGTCGGCCATACGCTCTACATTCGCAGTTGAACGGGTCCATGTGGTTGGAAATAACTTGGGGTTTGATGTGACTACGATAGTCTCTAAGTCCCCTTGAGTGGGAGCCAGTGAACTAATGATGAATGTTAGCTGACGGATAGCCTAATTTGCTTCCAAGAAGCCGAGGTCAAAGGCTTCTACCATTTTCAGGGCATAGACAGCCCCATTGATGGTGACTCGATACACTTCGCTGTGAAGTCCATTGCCCAAGTGTTCATGTAATGTGACACGAAGAGATCTGGGGTCATTGGAGTAAAAGGGTTCGAGCTTTGGGCCTTTGCACCATGGTAATGGTCGTTGTGGTATCATGGACATCATGGGTGGCCTGAGGCTTGGGTGAGAGAAGCCCTCGACCATGAATCATGACCCAATCTGCGCTTCAACAATGGTTCATGCGTTTAAATAGGACAGAGCGCGTTAGCTCAGCAAGCGCGACGTGTGATTCATCGCAAAGTCTTTGTTACACACGGAGCATTTGATTTTCCATGGCCGATTGTTTGGTGACGGTGGCACCGTCGGTTGCCAACACTAGCTCGCTTTGTCACACCATCCGTTTACCGCGCTTTCCGTTATTCCGTGATGCATTACTGACTGAATATGGAGATTCGTTTGCTTGCCGGTGAGATGGACATATGTAGGTCGCCTGCGCAGCAAAGCGCAGTCACGTAACCAAATGAGATATAAAAGGTGTATGCCTTTACATACAAAAGGGGAGCACGGCTTTCGTTAATGTTATGGGAATGGCATCAATTTGAGCTCTTTTAGACTTTTCTTACGAGGAATTGAGCGTTTCGTCATGGCTTCTATCAGCTTGATAGAGTACCTGACGAAACGCAACCCTGACGTGATCATCGACAACCAGGGCCAAACCAACACTTACACCACAAACACCAACTATGTGCCACTGCTGACGGACCAAATCTCTGAATGGCACGACTTTACATACCAAAATATCGAGGCCGCCTACGGCCACCTCTTTGATCTTGAGTTTCCCGCCGATGAAGCATGGGCGCAACCTTGCATATACGAGAATCTCCGTGGTACGCCTTTGCGCACACGACACGAGCCCGGAGTGAAGGATGTGGTATTACTTTGGAACCATCAAGTAATCCGTAATCCAATCAAGGAGGGTGCTAGAAGGATCTACGATGACCTGAGCCTTCATCATCACGATGTCTCAGTCGTTCGAAATGACGACCGTTACAAAGCCGAGGGTGAAAAGGAAACTTACATCCCCGATTGGAAAATTCAACCTGACCATTCCGACAAGAAAATAATTGTTTGGGGTGATGGGAAGTTTTCCTCCAGCTTCAACACCTCCCTCGACAGAAACCTCCCGCGCTGGCGCTGGCCTTTTCGGCAGCTGGTTACCTATTGTGTCAAGGCAAAGATTAGGTACAGTTTTATTGTCACGCAGCGCGAACTTGTTGTCCAACGAACCATGCACTAAGGCAATGTCAAAAATTACCCGTGGTTGGTTGAATACACTTCGATTCCATGGGAAAACATGGGTGAAGGCACTTTGACCATCAATCTCGCGCTTTGGGCGCTAGCTATGATGAGCTTGAACGAACGACATCGCAGAATCACGTCACGCCCAAACACTCTTCCATTGAACGTTTGGTGGGAATCGGAAAATGAACAGGGGGGGATTGAGTATGAACACCACCTATCCGGCCGGAGGGTCTCTGCGGACCTCTGGCCTGCGGGCCAGGTGGCTCATCCGGACCCGAACCGGCCTCGTCGTTCAAAACGGCTTATCGACCAGGCCGACAATGCGAAAGCTCTGGGAGGTAAACGAGACCCAAGCCCCGGCCCCTCGGGCCAAAGAACGAAACGGATGCGTCAGTAGGCCAAGTAAAAGGAGGGGGGACGCTAGAGTACCTGAGATAGAACTTGAATCAAGGTTATTTCCAACTTCCGCACCGGGTGTCATCCCAGCTGTAACATCAAAGTAATTTCCGTTATCCGTGGCCACAAAGTCGCACATGTTCAGCGAGTTTGCTGGTTCAAGGCGGCACAGATGATGATGATCGCGTCTCTTTGTTCGCTTCCGAGGTGGCGCACGCACACACACATTCATAGATCTCACATCCACCAAAGAAAAGCGCAATGAATGTTTTGCGCCAATAAAAAACTACTCCAGCTAGTTTAGTGCTTTCCATTCCCAACCAAAAAAAAATTCCGCGCAAACTCCGCAGGGACGCAGACCACAAGACTTGTGCAGCCCGCCACATTTTCGGAGCCGTCCACTCACCGTCTCACCGTAACCATGTTGCTCTAATGTTTGCGGACACACACCACATTTAAGTTCCATCGCAATCTTATCCAGGCGTTTAGTGCTCGTGTGTGGTTGGGCACACTGATCGGGAAATTTCGAACAGAGGCGGCAACACAAGTTGGAACAGGCTAGCTGGTGTGTTGCGGGTGCGACGATGCTGAGGGCCGGCGTGCACCAAACTTGTTTCCCTTCCGATATTTTACGCGGAACGCTGTGTCTGTTGCATGTCGGTTCCCGCCGGCAACCTCTGTGGCAGTCACGAGCGCTAACTTTGGAGGTTGGAGCAAAGTCACGGCTGCGATGGAGTAATAGCTTTGTGAATGGTGAGGGGATGTACATTTAGCTGATACCTTCTATTTTAGACTAAAGCAGTATGCCACTCGCCGTTTGAGATCATCGCTCGCTTGCCTTTACCAGTTTCGTCCATCTAGTGGTTGGTGGGTGTCACCACACTCTCCGCCCGGCACTGACCGATGCAACTGTTTGTGCAGGTAGCACCAAAACTCCTTTCTTCTCACCGCTCCCAATTGTGCTACGACCAACTTCATACTTGAAGAAATACCCGGATGCGGTGAAAGAAAGGATTTGTACGAAATGCCTTCCCTGATTAGCAGCTGGATGTGGATGGGTGCACCGCAGATCAATGAAACTTGAGTCTCGCTCTGGCTTTGTTCTTTGTTCCTCCGGGCCCACTTTGTGGCCTTGAATAACTATCATAATTATGCAAGATGTGCAAGAGATCGGGGGAAAATTCGGCTGAATTTGGTGTATTTCTACTTTACTTGTCCCAGCTTTTAATGGGGCCATCTACATCATGTTCAAATGCGAGGTTCGAAACACGAAATGGGAGTATAAATCGAGGCGAGCATTGTGGGAATTGATGCTTTTTTTCCAGTAGGAGTGTTTTCGCTGGGGAAGTTGGGTGTATTGCAATTTAGTCGTAAATCGCAGCCCACATCATGTTGAAAGAATGCCGCTCTATTCATTGGTGCCGTTAGCAAGTTCGCACGGACGAACTTGTTGCTCTAAAATCTAAGTGCCACGAGATACGCGACTCGTGCTTATATTATAGAACATGTTTCTTCTATTCAGAGTATTGAAGCAGCCTGTACACAACAGGCTTTCTTTGTTAAATAGACTTTGCCACCGACCGGACCTCTGCGCAGTGTGTAAATCGGCTAGAGCACCTCCCAATTATTTGTTGAGAATAGTACAACGCTTGCTAAAAATCGGGACTTCATTATGGGGCTTCATGCAAATCGCCCAGTGACATGGACATGGTTTAGCTATTTTAGGAGTAATGTGTCCACAAATGTGATGTGTCTCACCTGTGAGTGATCACATCTAGGTAACAGTTAGATAGGGTGGCATAACGCATGGGTGTGCGAGAAACAAGGCAAGCCAAAACTACACCTTATGAGCATAGTCAAGGCTTGTGAACAGGGTTGCTAAAAAAACTTAAGTTATTTAACTTAAGTTAAATAACTTAGACTTTTTAAGTTAAAATTTAAGTTTTTTAGAATTTTTTTTATTAAGTTAAGTTAAAATTTTTTATAACTTAACTTAAGTTAATTTAAATTAATTTAAAAAACTTAATAAATCTATTTTTAATATATAAAAATATAAAAATAAGGTTTTTTTATTAAAATATATATATTTAAATATATATTATATAAAAAATTAAATAAAAATTATAATATAATTTTATTTAATTTTTTAAAAAATTATTTAAAATATTAATAATTAAAAAAAAAATTTTTTGATTTTTTTAAACTTATTTTTAATTTATTAACTTATATAAGTTAACTTAAGTTAACTTATAAAAAATAAATCAAGTTATTTATAAAAATTTTTAACTTAACTTACTGTTAAGTTAAGTCAAGTTAACTTAAGTTAACTTTTTAACAACCCTGCTTGTGAAGTAGTGGCTTGGATTGGGTGTCGATAGACTTATCGAGTACAAGTTATGTCAGCATTACTCAACCTAATTGTAAACACGTGTCTCTTTTGTGGGCGACTGAGATCTTGTACTTGCTTTAAAATCTAGAAGCAACGATTACCACTAAATGATGCTGAAGAGATTAATGAGCGAGTCTCCTAAGCAAAAGCAACCATCTGATAGATGAATGCATCTCTTGCACTTCCTACATCTCCGATTCTAGATCAAATTTTGTCCAGGTGAAGATCCGAAGTGAATTAGCTCAAATCCGTGCGTTAGTTTATGACCCTTGAATATTAGATCCATGGAACCAATAGGAAAGCAGACAGCCGAAAGAGCACGGGCATCGTCAAGAGCCCCAAGATGTGTCAATAATATATCTCACATATGGTATCATTCGACGCGCCAACATAGAACGAGACCTTTGTACTGTGGGCTCACCACAAACGGTGTCAGTCCAAGTTTCGTGACGCCGCAACGAGCACGCACTGAAGTGGAGGAAGTGCCCACTTTCCCGCCCGAATACGCCCGCAACTGCAGCGATCGCAGTTCTACACATACTTCTTGATGTAACTAATATGTGCTAGAATAAAGTACAAACTGCAACCAATAATCTTATTTCGGCTCCCGTTCGGCTTCCGTGCTTGTACAAGGTTCAATTTGTGGGCTAATGGTCCACATGCATAAACTGGATCCGTGTGTACTCGGCAGCAACATTCCGTTTAGCCGGTGGTAGCCCATTTCCTATCTGAAATCTACGGTTAAACTATTCTAGCTTATGAATATTCCAAGGTTCGAAGAGTTTCGGAGAAAATTCCTGTTCAAGCAACTCTTCTGTCAAGTCTTGAATAATATTAGTGTTTGTAGTTATATATTAAGCTTTAATATAATATTTTCTATATCTAAAGGATTAAGTCTAGCTCCTTTAAAACCTACCTTAATATTGCTTTCTATTATAATAGCTTGGTATATATTGTAAAAGGCTAGGAAGAAGTTGGCCTTTAAAATGTAGGTTATTGTTATGACCCATGACATGCCTAGGCGGTCTATGGTGGCAGAACTAGCACCTACCTACCCTATAACCCTACACTAATTAATAAGGAAGCGCTTACTTGTGATTACTTATGTTATTGGTAATTACCTTGTGATTACTAATTTAATTATTAATATCTTAAATAGAATTAATATAGTGAGTGTTTATTAGAATAATAGTATATAGATAGATTAGAATCTGCCTTTATAGTTAATATTAATTAATTTTTAATATAATTTAATTACTTTAATTATAATTAATTATTATTTAATATAATATTTTTATTATTTTATTATTATAATATATCTAATTATTCTACTAATATTAATCTTTTGCTCTAATTAATTTACTTAATTAAAAAATTAATTAGATTATTATATATTAAAAGCTTTTATTTAATTAATTACTTATATTTTTAATTAAATAATATTATTAATATATTTACTCTAACCCTAAGCACCTCTACCAGCTTACTATAGAACTAACTATAGAAAAATATATCTATAGACTATAATAGGGATCTAAGGATAAAAGCCCCTAAAGAAGTCAGTAGTAAAGAAAATAATCTAAATAAAAGATATTATTAAAAACTTAAATAAGAAAATTGAAAATTAAGTAAATTACTTAATTAACTTATTATTTAATATAAATTCTTATAATAAAGATTTAATAAAGTAAATAATATATAAAATCTTAAGAATATTATAAATACCTTAAAATAATAATAAGTAAATATAGCCTAAAACTATTAATAATACCTATAAGAACTTAATAACTTTACTACTTATAGGAAAGACCCTAGAGAAATAATCAAGCTTAAAGAACTATCTATATAAGAAGAAGATATTACTATCCTATATAAATAATTTATATAAATTAAGAGTTATTAATCTTTTTATTTTTTAATATTTAGATAAAGTAAGAGATTAAAAGTTTAATATATTATAGAATAATTGGAAGGAAAGGTATTAAGAATTATATTTAAATATTTTAAGATCTTTATTATTATATTATAGGATTAAGTTAATAGTATAATTTAAAAACTTTTTAATTTTTTTAATAATTTTAAAAAGGAACTTTAAATTTAATTTAAAATAATTAATAAAAAATAAATTATTTTAAAAGAACTAAGTAAGTTATTCTAGAAAGGATCTTATAATAATTTCCTCTTTAACTTCTAATACTATATAGCTAAACTTAATTAAATAAAAAAATAATAATTAATAAATTTTATAAATAATTTAAAGAAAGTATTAAAAATAAAATATATTAACTCTTAAAACCCCCTATAGAATTCTCCAAATATATAACCTATATAATATAAATTAATAATTAATAATTTAAAAAAAAGTAATAAAAGAACTAAAAACTTAAAACCTAACCTACTAACTCTAAAATTAAATGAACTAAAAGTATAATATATAGAATCTACTTAGGACCTATAGAATTAGATATAATCTAATAAAAGGATAAACTTAAGATTATATATTTTAATTATAGAAAGAAAGAATATAAATCCTTTAAATATTACTTTTTTAAAATAGAAAATCAATTTAAATCTATTTAAGAGAGAAAGTAGTTTAATATTATTAAAAAATCTATTAATAAAATATAAAAGAAATAGATCTTTATACTAAAAGAAAAAAATAATTTTATAAGAAAAACTACTTTTATTATTATTATTAAATATAAATCTATTATTATTATTAAATAATAAAAAGAAAATTATAAACTTTATAAAATTAAACTTATTCTATAATAAAAAATTAATAAAGCTATTTATAAAATATAATTAATATAGGAAGAAAGTAAAGTCTATTTATTATATAAATAGTTAAAAAGAGCTAAAAAAATTAAAATCCTAGCATCTATAATAAACATCCACACCAATAAATCTCTAGCTTAGTAGAACACTTACACCTACAACAAATATAAAAAAAGAAAATAAACAATTAATATATAAAAAATAGCCCAATAAGTTAAGGAACTATTATAAAATAAAGATAAAGTCTTCCTACTAGCCTAAAATAAGTAATAACCTAGGAACCTTAACCCCTAATCTATCTAATATAAAGAAAATGACCCTAGGCTAGATATAGTATATGAAAAGTATAGAGATATCTTATAAATAAATTATTATAATTATGATTGCTTTGTATATATAGAATAAAAGTGATATATAGTATGCTTCCCTATTTAAATAAAAGATATAGTTATTTATTATGCTTATAGAAAGAAATTTAATTAATATAAAGTAATAGAAAGAAACCTCTACTATTAGTTCATTATGTTAGAATTAGGTAAATTTAAGTTCCTTAATTATAATAAATTATTATAGAATAAATATTAAGATTTTAAGTATAATATATATATAATAGATAAAGTAATAACTTAGTACTAAATAAAGGCAAAAAATAATAAATACTTCTTATAAAAGAGTAATAGGAGCAGCTACTTCTAAAATTATTAAAAGAACTTCTAAAAAAGCTTTATATTTAATAATTAAAGAATAATCCTAATAATAATTAAAAATAAAGGTAAGAATTAAAAGGAAATAATATAATATTATAATAGATAGTAGAGTTAAATAGGATTATATTAATCTTTAAGTAATTAATAAACTTCAGCTATTATAGATAATAAAAGTCAACCTTTATAAAGTTATTAATATAAAAAGAATATCTTTTAGATATAATAATAGTATTATAAATAAGAAGATTAATTATCTAAAGGTCTTTATTAAAGAAAAAACTAAAAAATAATCTTTAATATTATTAATATTAGATAATATAATCTAGTTTTAGAGTATCTATAATTATATAAGTATAATCCTAATATTTATTAGTATATTAGCTAAGTGTAAATATATAAGGAGTATAATATAGCCAATAATATTTCCATAAACCTAATTAAAAGATCTTAAACTCCTAGCCTTAACTAAGTAGAAGATATAAGTAAAAAGAATCTTCACTATTTAAAAGAATTAAATATAAATATAAAAATAATTAGAAAAAATAATAATAATAAATAATCACCTACCTTAAAATATAATTCTAATAAATTAATAAAAGCTTTAAGAAAATAAAAGAAGAAATAAAAACTAATAGATTATATAGTATACCTTTATAGTATAAAATTTACTAAAAACTCTTTATAAAAGAACTAGATACTAGATTACTTAAGTTTAATTAATAAGATTATAAAATTATTTTTAAAAATAGATTTAATATCTAATTTTACTTTATTTATAATCTTAATTAAACTAAACTTAATACTTTAAAGGAATATATTTAAGATATACTTAGAAAAAATATATCTATATTTTAAACTTTAAAGTTAATTACTTTATTATATTTATATTTAAAAAGAATAAAAAACTATACTTTATTATAAATTACTAATAACTTAATAATATTATTATTAAAGATTATACTTTATTATTATTAATTAATAAAATAAAGGATTACTTTTATAAAATTAATATCTTTATTATACTAGATTTTAAAGGAGTATATAATTTTATTTATATTAAAGAAAGATATAAATAGAAAACCACTTTCTAAATTAAGTTTAGATTATTTAAATATCTAATTATATCTTTTAGACTTATAAATACACTAGTATTATTCTAATAAATAATAATTAATATATTATAAGAACACTTAGATATCTTTATTATTTACTATCTAAATAATATTCTTATTTTCTTTAAAAATAAAAAAAATATAAAAAATACATTCATAAGATCTTAAAAGCCCTCTAAAACACCAAATTCTTAATTAAATCTAAGAAAAATAAATTCTATACCTAGAAAGTAGAATTCTTAGGATATATTATTAGCCCTAATAAAATCTATATAGACCTAAAGAAAATTATAATAATATAAAAATAAAAAGTACTAATAAATATAAAGAAAGTATAAGCCTTCTTTAATTTTATAAATTATTATTAAAGATTTATTAAAGGATTTAATAAGATTATCTCTATAATAATTAAATTAACTAAGAAAAAAATTACCTTCTAATAAAAAACTAAAATACAATAATCATTCAAAGTTATAAAGGATATCATTCTAGAAGAACCTATCCTAATTATATTTAACCTAGATAAACCCATAAAACTAGAAACTAATACCTTAGACTTCGCGCTAGAAGCCCAAATCGGATAATATAATAATTAAGGAAACCTACATCTTATAGCTTTTTACTTATATAAGCTATATAGCCTTAAGCTAAATTACTTTATTTATAATAAAGAATTCCTTATTATTATAAATACTTTTAAAAAATTCTAATAATATTTATTAAAAAGTAATTATAAAATTATAATATATATTAATTATAAAAATATCTTTTATTTTATAATAATTTAAAAATTTAATAGAAGATAATTATAATATATTAAATATCTCTCTAAGTTTAACTACTAAATCATCTATATTAAAAGAACTGAAAATAACTATACTAATATAATTAGCTATTAATTAAATTATAATATAGAAAAACCTAAAATATAAGAATAACTCCTTATTTACAACTTAAAAGGAGGACTAGAATAAGTATTAATTAGTAAAATAATAATAGAAACTAAGAAAATCATTACTACTATTAGAATAGGAGGACTACCACAAGTAATCAGAACCACTCTTATAGACACCCTAATATAATAAGTAGAATAAGGTAATCTATTATTAAAGAAAATTGAAGAATATAATTTTTTACTTCTAGATAAAGAAAAAACAGATTACCTCTAAGTATCTAAGGAATATTAAATAGAATTAATAAAGGAAATCTATAAATATCCCCTATATAGCTATAAAGATATTAATAAAACCCTTAAATAAGTTAAATAGATATTTTCCTTTAATAAAATAAAAAAGAAAGTCGAACAAGTATATAAAGAATATAGCCTATATTAATATTCTAAAAAACCAAAATATAAACTATATAGATTATTATAATCATCCTCTATTATATAATAACTATAGAACTTAATTATAATAGACTTTATTATAAACCTTCTTTTATTAATAAACCTTATTATAAAAGTATATTATAATAATATTTTTATTATTATTAACCACTTTATAAAAATAGCCTACTACTTTCCTTATAATAAAATAATAAATAAAAACTAATTCACTTACTTTTTCTTCTAATATATAATTACTATATATAAATTACTAATAAAAATCATATTTAATAAAAAATAATTATTTATATTTAAATTTTAATAAAACTTAATATTCTTAATAGGATTAAATTATAAATTAAATATAATATTCTACCCTTAAATAGATAAATAAATTAAATACTAGAATTAGAAGATTGAATAATACTTATAATACTATATTAATTATAAATAAACTAATTAAATAAAAAAATTATTTATTATATAATTAATATATAATATATTTTATAATTATAATATTAAAATAATACTAGTAAAAGCTAATTTTAGCTTTATATTAGATATTTATTAAACCTTTTTAAAAAATATAATCTAAGTAAAGATAATAATTAAGTTAGATGATCTAAAAAAATTATATAAAGAAATAAAAATTAAGCTTAAATTTATTTATAATATTATAAAAAAATACTATAATCTTAAAAGGCTAAAAAAACTAATCTTTTTAGAAAGAAATATAATTTACTTAATAATAAAAAATCTTATAATAAAATAATAAAATAAAAAAATTAACTTTATATAAATTAAACTCTATCTAATAAAAAGAAAAGTATTAAAAAATAATTATAAACTTAACCTCCTAAACAATATTAAGATACACCCTATCTTCTATATCTCTCTTCTTGAATCTAGTAATAATATTTAAGTTAATATAAAACCAATATATAAATTATAAATAAAAAATTTTAAAAATTAATAAAAAGTTAAGAAGATTTTAAGAAAAAGGAAGGAAGATAGAAAATTTAAAATTAAATAGAAAGATTATAAAAAAATAATATAAGAACCTATAAAATACCTTATATATTACTTAAAGTTATTAAAAGTATTTCTAAGAATATAATACTAAGTAAACCATTAAAATTAATAGTATTCTAATTAATAATATCTATTATCCCTAGAGATTATATTTAAATAATAACCTTTAATTCCATCTAATCTACCTTTTTTAATTTATTTAAAGAAGAAAGCTTATAGTATATTATTTTTACACTTTTTATTTTAAGTTAATATTTTTAATAATAAAAATAAAATAAATAATTTAAAAACTTTTAAATTTTAGTTTAAGTAATAAGTGCTTTTATTTATATATAAAAGAACTCCTTCTTAACTACCTCTTCCTTTATATTTAAATAATTAGACTTTTAATTTATCTAGTTTATTATAAAAGTTAGTAATTAATTATATTTATTATTATAAAATAATATATATATAGCTAAAGATATCTTTAAAGTATTATATATTCTACTATAATAAGTACACTTACTATAATAATTACTAGAATCTAATAATATCTTATATTATAAGCTTTTAAAAGAATAAAAAGAATATAATATAATTTCAAAACTTACCAAATTAATAAACTAAGCTTAAGTCTTAATATAAAAATAAGATTTAGAATTACCTAAACTATAAGGTATAATTAAAAAATATTTTAAAAATTAAAAATAAAAAACTTATATATAAAATCAATCTAATAAACCTTAGAAATAAGATTAATAAAAAAGAAATATTATATTATAATCTATAATATACTTAAGCAGTTTATAATAGTAGAACTAGCACCTACTTACCCTATAACCTTATACTAATTAATAAGGAAACACTTACTTATAATCACTTATATTATTAATAATTATTCTATAATTACCAATTTAATTACTAATACCTTAAATAAAATTAATATAATAAATACCTATTAAAATAATAATATATAAACAAATTAAAATCTACCCTTATAACTAATATTAACTAATTTTTAATATAACTTAATTACCTTAATTACAATTAACTATTACCTAATATAATATTCCTATTATTCTATTACCATAACACACCTAACCATCCTGCCAACATTAACCCTTCGCTCTGATTGGTTTATCTAGTTGGGAAATTGACCAGATCGTTACAGTTATAGAGTATTTAATTAGATTCTTTATTTCCTTCTTATATACTATTTTTAGTAGTTTAAAGTATATAATATTAAGTGACTAAAGTAGATAAGATAAATTAGATAGTATATAAAGTGTAATGATTTTATTATTCTTATAATATTCCTTAAATTTAATTAAATAATAACTTTTATATTTATTAAGGACTAGAAGATAATAGCAATTAATTAATTGATTGTTTATATAATAATTAAAGTATTTTAACTACTTAAGACTTATTTTATTATTAGTCTAGTTATTTTGAGTAATTATAATAGTCTAATTGCCTAGAAGGTTGCTTTCTTTATATTAATTAATAAAATAATATTAGTCTATAGTGATAAGAAATGGTGGGATTACCTAGCCTCTTATATTAACTACTTTAATTATTATAATCTATTCTTAATTTCTAGGCTAGATTAATTTTGGATTTGAATATCTTTCTGCCTTTATTATAATAATTCTATTTATAATAATACCTATTATAAAGCTAATTTTATTAAAATTATATATATTATTTAATCTAATATTATATTTATTTATTATATTAATTATAAGCTAAAATTAATTATTAATTATCTTTAGATCTTCATATTTAGCTTTTTTATAATTATATTTATAAAAAAATATATTTTAAACTTTAAATAATATTTAATAAAATTTAAAGTCTAATACTTATTAATAAATAATATATTTTAATTAAAAAATAATCAATTAATTATTTCTTTAATACTATATAATCTTAAAGAAAATCCTCACAAATCTAAATTAAAAATAAATTAAATAATAATCTCTTCTTCTAAATCAAATAATTTATATAATAAAAGAACCCAATCACTTCAAAACTAAATCCCTTACTACCAGCAATACAATCACTGCTAACTTATACTATAGATTCTCGCAGCCTTTCAGGTACTTATTTTTTAGGGACCTTGAAGGGCTTGAAGGGCAAGAAGAGTTTTGGCCTCAGTATTTAGCGCAGACATCTTTGGTTATTAAGAAGTATTTAATTAAATGGTTTGTAGTCTGTATGAGGGATTTTTAGCCTGCATGCTTGTTTGGCCCGCATGCTTATCGTGTACGTTAATTTAATTATATATTTATTATAAATTATAATATATAAAATCATTATAATCTAAATCATTATAATTTAAATCACTATAATCCTTCCTTATATAATCCCTCTAAGATAGCTAAATCTAATTAGTCTATGATTCCTTTGTCACATGTGGGGTTCGGCGCTTCTCCGTCCTTTAGCCGTTGGTCCCGACATGGGTCGTGACACCATAGAGGTTGATCGCAACACAACGGTTCAATCAAACAACTAACAGGATACGATCAGTGTGACAGGATACGAGCAGTGATGCTGTCACTGTAATGTTGTGATAGAGCATCAAAAAATTCATAGATCTGTAGACAATGTAGATGGAGAGTCTGGCAATTGTTGGTGGGAATATTGGGGCTTGTGGCCGTTTCAAAAATCTCAATTGTGTGTACAATTTTTCATCCATCAAAGCAATTTGGCGCAGTGGAAGCGCGGTATGTTATGACTCATGCCCTGAGAAATATCACCAATACTAACTCATCCAAGCCGGGCTCATAACCCGGAGGTCGCACGATCGAAACGTGCAATCGCTAGGATAATTCTCCAAATCTTTTTTTTTTTCCTAGACTTTGACACGGACTGTGCTGGACATGAAGGCCACCAACTCACACCTGTATCTAAGTTCGCCTTTGACTTTTTGTCGCCGTTGCAAGTGCTAGCAGGAAGTTAGATTTGTTTTATACCCTCAAAGTTCTCATAAAATTTCCATTCTTCTATCTTTCAGTTTTTATGCGGGCAATATACGATAGGGAATGATGGAAGCAGAATGAGACTTGGAGGAGGACTGGTCACCGGGATGCTCTAGGGTAAGGACTCTAAAATCAGTCATCAAGCTCCTGGAACCATTTTCCTGATAAACCCTTTTTATCGGATGTCTAAAAAATAGACGGCAGTCATTGACATCAGGATGCATTTCTCTCCTTTGATGTACACTGAAATGCCCTCATAGCTTAACGATGGTCATGAAAAAAAAACGAAAAATGAAAAGATAGAGGTTAAAAAACCTTTAAAATTCGTATGGTTCATTTTTCAAGTCATGTCATTCTGTGGCGTCTCACAAGCAAGCCATTATCAAGCCAAAATGTTTGAGCGACGGTCCCAAAATCTATAGGTTACATATCCTTCAATCCTCAGGGGCGGGAGCAGCCTCCGGGTCATCAGCCAACAAAGCCTCAATCTCTGCACCTCTTTTGCGCCTTTCTTCGAGAGAGACCTCTCGCGTTGGCGATGTAGACCAGCCCAGGCCCAATTCGGGATACTGGAGTGGAATGCTACCCTCACGCGGCAAGCTGTCCAAGTAAATAGGCCACGGCGTGCCCATCTACACATTACGAGATTCGTGGTCAGCGCGTTGAACCCCAGTTAAAGGGTGGACCAAGATGCTGAGAAAATTATTAGACACAGCGTTAAATGGTCTACATCAGCTGCTCTGGCGCACATTGGCGGTAGATGAAGGCTGGTATAGGTATGCAAAAGGAGTTAATCCTACCTTAGGTTGCCTCGGTTTGATGCCAAGTAGAAAAATACATCGGAGAAGGAAGAGTCAGGGACCTAGACTGTACCAAGAAACGATGTTTAACACAGATTTGTTGAAACCAAAAGCTTTGTCGAGATTTTGTAACATGAATCTCATAGCAGTGAAAAGTTCTACTTACTTTCGTAGGAACCAGCAGGGTGAGGTCCCATCTAGACGACCGAGTTAGCAATCACTGATAAATTTTCAAGATATTGCGAGGGTGTAGTAAATGCATATTTCATCTGAAGCAAGTTTCAGAAGCCACATGTGCCTCAAAAGTTGCAAATAGCACCAGGGGCAAATATAAAACTCAAAAAATACTTACAGGGTGCTCGTTGACTCTAAACAAAGGTACAGCAACAAAGGCGCCTTTCCCATCAGCCAGTAAGCCTGAGCGAGCAAAGGCTTCAGGTCTTTCGTTTAGACTTACCATCGCGGCGGAGCTTCAAGACGGCATCACGAAGAGCGAGCGCTGAGGCAGTCTCAGTCGGAGATTGCAACAAGAAATAGATGTGGAAATGCCACTCCCGAGCTCGGCTTTCGGTAACGGTTTTCAAGTCGTCCTGCGGAGCTGACGCTGCGCGACCGGTAACCATGGTCATTTTAAGCAAATTATCGAGTACTCCTAAATGTTAATGTCTTATTTTTCACCTTCTTAGCACGGTCGTGGTTAAGTTTAAGCAAAAACATCGAACGACTGAAGTCAAGGTGCGGGGCAATAGTGTTCGTCGAGCACGCCATATATTGAGATAGTAACGTATCGGAACAATAATTACCCGTGCAAGTGACATGATTGATTGACTGTTACTCTAAAACACAAGGAATCCCATCCGATCTTACAGGGTCGGGTCGACTAGAAATGAATTAACTAGTCCTTGAGTCGGCAGCGATCGGGAAATTTTTGGCGTAGTATGTTTTTTATCACTTATGCCGTGCTATATTAGATGTCGATGCAGCAACACGCAACAATATCAGGATACGTGCATTAACATCTTTTGTATCAGTGTACTACATCACAATCTATCACAGTGATTTCTATAGAAATGCGAGGCGAGGTTGAGTTTTAAAATATAGTTTCTAGTCAGATGTGTTAACGCTGCTTTACAAGTGTTGAAATGTCTTCTTAAGCCCGATCATACTAGTGATGCTCTTTCGCAGCTTAGTAAATGGGGATTTTTAAGCCGTCAAAGTCCCAAGTCCAACTATCAATAGAATCTTGGCTGTAAACGCACTCGGAATTAGTCCCATTGTTGGTCCAGAGCGGTCGAAGTGGCCAAGAGCAAATCTGCTGCTGCTCGCCCCCAGACTCGCCAGCGCTGATGGTTCCATTCAACGTGACGGGCTCAGTGCCCTTTTCAACCCAGTCAATGAGGGTAAGTAGCGGTGTTTCTGGGAAAGGCCCTAGCTGGGAGCTAGTAGAGCAATGTCCGGCCCCAGGAATAAGAAATAGACGATACCAGGAGTCAAGCTCTTGGACACTGGCGTTATAGGAGAGCTCTGGGTGCATGATGCTTCTGACAGACTCATAATAGCGGACTGAGGAAGCCGGGGGGACCTGAGGATCTGATTCGCCGTGGTAGTGGATGATCTTGCCACCATTCTCAAGATAAACTGTCAAGTCGGGATAGTTACTTTCAATGGTATTTATGTAGTTCTGATATCCATCAATCATCCAATCGCGGAAAGTATCGCCAGTGACACCATCAAAACTGCCAAGAGACTTGTTCATGATCAGCTCAATGCCTAGCTCAACCCACTTGGCACCCATGAGGTTCATGAATGTGGTACATGTCCCATTGCTTGTGCAACTTGTCACGGCATCCTGGAATGCAGCAGAGGGTTGAGTCGATAGGTAGATCTGACGACCCTTGGAGTCTTTTGCCCCATCCAAAATGCCTTGGGCGACAGCAACACCCTGAGCTGAGACGACGCCATTCGCGGCCGGGATAGCTGGCATGAAACCTGTGATTTCTGCAGTCTCTGTGCAGCTGTATTCCTCGCCGATTGTGGAGTTGAGGTTGAAATTGTCTTTGCATAAGTCTGTCCGGGAGACGACCCCATCGACTTTCCCATCCATTTCATCACAAGCAGCGATAGTCAAATTGACAATCTTCTCCAGTTCGCAATAGTTTGGGTAGTAGTTTTGGGTATATTCGACAAACGACGACCATAGATGATTGGCATTTTGGAATGGCCAACGGATGCCCGGTGCTCCAACAAGCACACCATCCATCTCTTCAGCATGTCTCTGGACCTGACTCCAGCCCTCTCGGCCGCCTTCGGAACAGCCAGAGTAGTATGAATACAACTTCGTTTCAGACATGTTGTAAAAGCTTTTGGTAAGCGCCTTTCCAACTATGCCCAATTCGTAAATGCCCTGATGACCAAGCATTTCCACCGTCTCCCAGTTGATGGTGCCATTTGCTAGCAGCCACACATCATCTGATCCAGCATCGAAACCTCCAAAACCACCATCTGTCGTGCCAGTGACTGCTCCATACTCCACCCCGCCAGGAAGAGATGAGTTTTGGTTTGTAATAGCCCATTCATTACCACCAGTTGACACGTAACGGTTTTAAAATCCCCAGGCAAGGGCAACCAATAATTCAAATTAACGGTGTCATCCCACCCGGCGTGAGAGTATGCAAAGTTCACGTCGCAGAATGTGAGGTCAGAGACTCCCCGTGATGAGTAATTTTGAACTGATGCAGCGACCACACTGGACATGTCAATCTCAATACCCGGAATAGAGCCGGTGGTTGGGAGGTTCGACGCCACATAATTTGACGTGCACAGATGATCGAAAGCGACAGCCTGCACAAGGCCGATGGAAGCCCATACATGGAAAAGGAGGTGTAAGCGAGAATGCATTCTGTTCAATGGCTATGCGTGCTGCTCTCAACAGCAAAAATGAACGAATTATGTGGGGTAAGCAATGGCAAGTAGTTATCAATCAACAGAGAAACAGCTGTTATATCTACAATCTGCCCTATTTTTGATGGACTTTTTATCTGATCTGATTACCTTGGCACTCCAAGATTCGCGCAAATCAGGGCGGAAGACGATAGTACCATGCTTCTGTGCTAAATGAAGGGGTCCGATCATGTGGACCCAGAACATGTTGTGTGTCGATTAGATAGTTAAGCCTACTACTTCTTAGATCTTAAAGACTCTAAAGAATATTACTAAGACTAGCTTATAATCTAAGTATCTTAAAAGGTAAATTAGAAGGTTTTAAAGTATCTCTCCAAAGTTTATTATTAAGGTATTATAATTACTTTCTAAAGAAATAAAGATTATTATATATAAGATAGTCTTATTAAAAACTAAAATCTAAGATCTTAAATAAGTAAATAAGATATTAAGTAAATACTATAAATCTAAAAGAACTTAATTATAAGATAGAAAGATAATAATAGTAAATAATATAAAAAAAGTAATAAATTAAATAAAAATTAATATCTAAATATAGATAGAAATATTATAAAGTAGTAGTTAAGAAAAGTTAATATAATTAAGTAGTAGGTATTATAAGACTTATAGTAAGATTAATTATAATTTAAAAATATATTAAATAATTATTAAGATCTTTAATAAAAAGAATAGTAATTAGAATTAATTAATTAAATACTTTATAGTATTTTTATTTTAATTTGAAAATAGGGTATAGTAAAAAGTGTGATATATGCTTATTTGTGGCGTATGCTTATGGTGTACGTTATATTATTTATTATTAATTATATATATAATATATATTTAATAAGTAATTATTATAAAGATCTTACTTTTAATAAGATATATATTATAATATACTTATTATTTTTCTTATTTTATACTCATTTATAATTCTTTTATATAAATAATATTTCTTACCTTATTTATTATATATATATATATATTTATTTTTTACTATTATTTTACTTTTTTTCTTATTAAATACTCTCTAAATCTTTATAATATTACTTCTTTCTTAACTTTTTATAATACTTACTTACTATAAATAATTTACTAACCAAGTATTTACTAAATAATTATTAAATAATTATTCTTATTTCTATTATATTATATAGAAGTATAATAATCTCTCTCTTATCTACTACTAAAGATCCATCAATACTTACTATATCTACTATAAAAAAACTAGCTAATCTTATAATATAATATATCTACCTTTATTAAATATTCTATATATAATTATTATTAACTTAATTAAATTCCTTAAAAGCTTATTAATACTATAATCTAATATTAGAATTTCCTAATTAAACTTAATATATATAATATTATTAAGTATAATAAAAATAATAATAACACCTCTAAGCCCTTAATAAATATTAACTACTAACACCTTAACCAAATTATACATACTACTACCAATTCCTAGCACTATATTAAAAATAATATTAAAAGTATAACTAACATTTGTAAAACATCTAACAAATAGCTATCTTTATACTTATTATAAAAAACCATTATCTAATATAAGCTAGTAATATTAGACTTCTAAGTCTAAGTAGGTGCCTTTATTCTATATTTAGTAAATATTCTACTAACTTACTATCACAGGCTGAAGCCTGGCAGAGGATTACGGCTATGCCGTATCCACCTAGATTAAGCTTTATGACTATGTTGGTAGTAAGGGCACACTAAGGTATATATAATTAGAAGAATATATTCTTTCAATTATCTTTTTCTTTTTTCTTTTTAGCTTTAGATAGACTAATATAGAGTATTTTTTAAATTAAATAAATCTAAAATTAGCTTTTTATATATTTAAAGCTTAATTAATTTTAATATAAATTATTAATTAAGATATTTATAGGTATAATAGTAGATTAAGGATTTAGTAGCTTAGTATTAGATAAGGTGATCTAATAGTGGCTAGTATAGCTTATATAATAAGAATTAAGTATAATTTTGGTCTTAATTTAAGAGCAGATTGTATAATTAAGAGCCTAATAGAGTAATATAGTAGAGAGATTGATATTATTATAGGAATGCTTTAAGAAGAGTCTAAGGGTCTTAGTTAAGGTAGAGTTATTAGATTTAATTAGGTTAAATATTAATATTTTTTAATAATTCTTTTTAAAGTAAAAGTTACTTTTAAATTTATTAAAGTTTTTAAGTAATTATTATAAATACTTAATATAATTATAATAAATAAGAGATAAATTAAAGCTAAATATTTATTTTTATATAATAAATTAAGAGCTTTAATATTTAATTAATTTATATTTAATAGTAAGATCTTAGAAGATAGTAGCTATTTTCTATATTACTAGAGGATCTAAAGGTTATTATAATTTTATAAACTTTATATATTACTTAGATTATATATATAAGGATATTAATTTATAAGTATATATAATAATATCCTTATAAACCTTTTAATAAAATAAAAATATCTTTTTTATAAGCTTTCTATTTAAATTTAAGTAGATTATAGTAGATATAGAAGGCTTTTAATAGGCTAATTAAGTTAAGATTATCTTTTTAAAAGGTATATTAAATTTATAATTATAGTATAACTTAATTATAATAGATCTATTATATGATTATATAGGCTAGCTGGCTTAAGTATAGGATATAGCTTAGAAGCTAGAGAAACTTAAGAAGCTAGAGAAAAAGAAACCTACTATTAGCTAAAAGTAAGATTATATTTCTTAGATCTTTAAAGTAACTAAAAATTATAAAAGTAATATACTAATAATAGGCAAGGTAGTTGCTAAGAAACCAACCTCTTATAAGCAGTCTACTAGTAACCAAGATTAGGATATATGATATTATTTTAGTTGTAGAAGCTTTAATTACTTAAAGGCCTCTTACTTGATTTACTAATTAATAATTTAATAATCTTATATAAAGAAAGCTAAGTAGGCTAATAATACTAACTTTATAAAGTTAGATTTATCTACTAATAAGGGTAAAGATTTAGAAAATAAGAAGCTTTAATATAAAGTTAGATATTAGAGCTATTTAAGAAAGATTTTTAAGGGTAAGTAAAGTAAAAGCCTATAATAATTAATAAATTAGCTTTAATTAAAGTAAGAGTTAATAATTAATTTATTTAAGCTCTTATTAATATAAGCTATAATGCTTTTACCTTTATAAGTAAAGATCTAGCTAATTAACTAGCCCTTCTATATATTAAGAAGAAGCTATAATAGCTTAGTAGCTTTACTAAGTCTAAGGAAAGGATTTATCCAAGCTAGTAGTTTAACTACTAGCGCCCTAGTATTGTTTATTAGGAAGCCTAAAGGAGGATTATACTTTTATTATAATTATTATATATTTAATACTATTATATAATAGGACCAGTATTCTCTTCTCTTAATCATAGAGATACTATAAAATCTATCTAAAGCTAAGTGATTTACTAAGCTAGATATAGTTGCTGTCTTCTATAAGGTCTAAATGGTTAAAGGATATAAGGCTAAGATTGCCTTCTAGACCTGGTTTGGGCTATATAAGTGGCTGGTATGCTTATTTGGCCTAAGTGGTATATTTATTATATTCTAGAGGTATATGAATAAGGTATTATAAGACTTTCTAGATGATTTTGCTATAGCCTATTTAAATAATATATTAATCTATTTTAATAATTTAAAAAAGGATTATTTAATAAAGGTATAGAAGGTACTCTATATCTTAGCTATTACTAGATTATATCTAGATTTAAAAAAGTATAAGTTTATAGTTTAAAAGGTAAAATATCTAGGATTTATTATATAAGCTAGGAAAGAAGTATTTTATAATCTAGAGAAATATTAAATAATTTATAAATAAAAAATATTTTAAATAATAAAAGATATATAAAGTTTTTTAAACTTTATAAATTATTATTAGATCTTTATATTAGATTTTATAAAAATATTAATCCTTTTAATAATATTAATTTAAAAAGAGATTATCTTTAAATAAAGATCTAATAAAAAAGTAGCTTTTTAAGAACTTAAATATAGATTTTATAAAGCTCCTATATTATAATAATAAGATCTAGATAAACTAATATTCCTTAAGACTAATTATTTAAATAATATATTAAAAGAAGTTCTAGCTTAAGAAAATAAATAAGGCTACTATTAGCTAATTATCTTTTATTTATAATAACTAAGCTTAATAGAATATAATTATCTAATCTATAATAAGGAGATATTAGTGATTATATATTGCCTAGATGCTTAAAGAGTAGAATTATATAATTATAGCCTATTTAATATTATTATAAATTATAAAAACCTAATATACTTTATAAAATATTAATATTTTATAAAATAATAAAATTATTAAGTAAGATAATTATTAAAATATAATTTCTAACTTAAGTATTAATCTAATAATAAGATAATAGTGCTAGATATACTAAACTATAAAGAGTAGGATATACCTAAGGGAATTAAAGACCTTAAGGAGCAAAGCCATTACCTATAATTAATCTCTCAACTAGCTATTCTATAGAATAAAGTAATTATACTAAAGTAAATTATTCTTTAGGTAGTCTAGGTAAAGATACTATAGATAGTGGTTTTCTCTGATTATCTAGAGTTATAGGATTTATAGGATTAAGCTATTACTATAGATAAGACTTATATAAATATATATATTATAATATAATAATAGGAGCAAAGTCTATTATTTAAGTTAGATCTAAAGGTTTAGATCTTAGAATGTACTTTAAATACTAAAGATTAGTTAATCTTCTAAGACCGATTGTAGGTATCTAGTAGTGAGATTAATATAGAGATATTATATACTTATATTGTATAGATAGAGTATAATATTACTATTAGAGGTTATTTAAGCTATAATAGTATAATAACCTTAATATTAAGATAATTCTTTTAATTAGAATTATTATAACTAATTTACTAGTTTATTATTAATTATTAAATTTATAAAAGAAGTTATATTTAATAGTAATTAAAAGAGAGCTATTAAAGCCTTTATTAGTTCTAGAATGGCTATAGAGTAATCTAGCTATAGATTTTATAATAAATCTTCCTCTAATAGATAAAAATAAGTCTTAATATTTATAAGTAATAATTAATTAATTTATATAAGCTATTATACTTAAGATTATATCTATAATAAAAGTAGAAGCTTATATAAAATAATTCCTTAACTACTATTATAGATCATATAGAATACCCCAGTCTATTATTAGTAATTAAGAGAGTAATTAGACTAATAGGTTCTAATAAGCCTTCTATAAGCTAGCTAGTATTATATAGTAGCTTAATATAGTATATTACCTATAGATAGATAAGGGGCTAGAATAAATAAACTAGGAAATTTAAGTATATTTATAAGTATATATTTATTATTTATAAAAGGATTAAGATTATTATCTTCTAATAATATAGTTAGTACTAAACAATTATAAGAACTTGGTTATAAGGATAAGTCCCTTCTTCTTAAAGTATAAATACTATATAAAGCCCTTTAAGGTCTAAGAGATTACTATAGAATTATTATTAAGTAATAATAAGGCCTAGGCTAGGAACCTATTATAAAAGATTTAAGATATTATAGAATTTATATAAGCTATAATAACTGTAATATAATAGTATTATAAATAGGTAATAAATAAGAAATAGATGCTAGTAAAGAGGTTTAAGATTGGAGACAAGGTCTAGGTTAATCTGACCAACTATAAGTCCTTTAGGTCTTGTAAGAAGCTAGATTGACTATATTAGTAATATATTATAATAAAGGTAATAGATATATATATAGTAGAGGTTAATATATTTAGAATAATATATTTATAATTTTATATTAATCTCTTAAGAAGAGTATAATAGGATCTTTTATTAGAATGATAATAGAATAACTTCTAGCCTTTATTAATTTAGGTAGATAGTAAAGATAAGTAGATAGTCAAAGAAATTCTATATATTAGGTAGAAGTAATAAGAATAAGATAAAATCTAAGAAACTTTTATTTAATAATATAACTATAAAAAATCTATTTAATAATTAATAAAGTTCTTAATAAAGTTAGAAGCCCTAGATATATATAAAACTATCTATAAACTAATTATAGAATTAAATAACCTAGTAAGTAATTATATAGCACTAAAGTAATAAAATTACTATTTAAAAGAGAAGGAAGGTAATATTATAAACTAAAGTCTAATAAAGAATTATAACTATATTATATCTATCTAGATTAAGCTTTATAATTATATTAATAATAAAAGTACACTAAAGCATATATAATCAAAAGAACACATTCTTCTAATTATCTTCTTCTCCTTCCTCCTTAGCTTTCGATAGACCAATATAGAGCACCCTTTAGGTTAAATAAACCCAGGACCAGCCCTTTACACTTACTATAACATAACCTTATCCTTATTAACATTAAAGACTTACACCTCCACCTAGCCTTCACTATCCCCCTTTATACCTATAATAATAATATTATTATAATTATTAAATATTCATTAAACACTTTTAATTAAGCTAAATTTACTTATATCCCTAATATCACAAAAGGTTCCTTATCTTAGTTCACTATTATATAAAAGTACAAGATCTTGCATACTTTAGCTACTACTATAGATCATTATAGCCCTATTTATACTATCAAGTATACTAAGAAACCTCTTGTTCAGTGAAGAGCGGTTGGCATATCTTCACGCTATGTTCAAGAGGAGGAGGAGTCTGAGGTTGCAGAGTCTATTGCCTCTAAGGCCAAGTCTGAGCCTATGCCTAATAACACGCCTCCGCCGCCCGCTAGCTGTGGTTATAGTGGATGTAGTAATTGCTCTTATGGTTGTTCTTATGATTGTTCTTGTGGTTGTAATTGTGGTGCCTCTTCCTAGGCGCCTGTTTGCCAAGCTGTTGTTGAGTCTTCGCTGAGTGCCCCCTAGCTATTACCTTAGTGGTTTATGTGTGTATTTATGCCTATAGGTATATTAGTTAGTAATTATCTTATTGGCTATTTATTATATCTTTATTATACTTTTTATTTTATATTATTATTTTATTTTATATATATATATTTATATTATTTATAGTATTTTTATATTATTTATAGAATATTCTATAAATACTTAATAGGTTCTTATATATTATATTCTACTAGCTAGCCTACTTACTTAATTTAATAGAATAATTATTCTCTATCTTCCTTATAATTTATAATTTCCTTTACTTCCTACTCTTCCTCTTCTTCTTTTAACTTAAAAAGAATAATTATACCTTTATTATTTACTTACTAAGGCTATAATTATAACTTTAATAATAAAACTAAGAATATATTATATATATATTAATATTACTTTAGTAAATATATCTTATATACTTATTTCCTTATTCTCTTCTTAATTACTATTTTAATAAACTATAATATTAATTTCTTATCTTTAAAATAAAAATATTTAATTAATAGTTTAATAATATTCTTTAATTTATATTCCTTAATTTAATAATATTAATTATAATACTTAGATTATACCTTTATAATAAACTACTAGTATTCTGAGGCTTATTCTTATACTTAGTAAAAGATTATTAAATACTTATTAACTTCTTATACTCTAGCTTTAATATATTTAAAAATATAAACCACTATTTTAAAATAATACTTATAAAGTACTTATATTAAAAAAACTTTAATAATACTATATATACTATTATTATAACGTACATAATAAGCGAGCGCCCCAGACAAGCAAGCGCCCCAAAAATCCCTCATATACAATACAAACTATTTAATCAAATACTTCTTGACAATTAATAATATCCTAATTAAATACTGAAGCTAAAACTCTTTTTTCCCTTCAGGCCCTTTAAAAGAACCCAAAATTAAATCTACAAAAAGTAGAAGCAGTTTATAGAGTAAGTCGCCAGCGGCTATGTTATTAGTAAAAAGGAATTTAGTCTTGAAGTGATATTATTCCTAATTTATAAAAGCTATTTGATCTAGAAGAAGAGATTATTATTAATTTTATTCTAGACTTAGATTTGCAAGGATTTCTTTCCTAGCTTTATAGTGTTAAAGAAATAATTAATTGATTATTTATTAATTAAAATGTATTATTTATTAGTAAGTATTAGGCTTTAAATTTTATTAAGTATTATTTAAAGTTTAAAATATATTTCTTTTATAAATATAATTATAAGAGGGTTAAATATAAAGATCTAAAGATTATTAATAATTAGTTTTAACTTATATTAAATATAATTAAAAAGTATAATATTTAATTAAATAATATATATAACTTTAATAAGATTAGCTTTATAATAGGTATTATTGTAAGTAGAATAATTATAATAGGTATAAAAAGGTATTTAAATTTAAAATTAATCTAGCCTAGAAACCAAGAATAGATAATAGTAATTTAAGCTATTAATATAAGAGGCTAGGCCATTCTGCTATTTCTTATTACTATAAGCTAATATTATCTTGCTAATTGGTATTAAGAAAGCAATCTTCTAGATAATTAGGCTATTATAATTACTTAAAATGGCTAGATTAATAATAAAGTAGATCTTAAATGGCTAAAGTACTTTAATTATTATATAAGTAATTAATTAATTAATTATTATTATCTTCTAATCCTTAATAACTATAAAAGTTATTATTCAATCTAATTTAAAGAATATTATAAAAACAATAAAATTATTATACTTTATATACTATCTAATTTATCTTATCTACTTTAGTTACTTAATATTATATACTTTAAGCCACTAAAAACAATATATAGAAAGAAAATAAAGCATTTAATCAGATGCTCTATTACCTATATTTCAAAGGCTAACTTCTTCCTAGCCTTTTATAATATATATAAAGCTATTATAATAGAAAAGAATATTAAGGTAGGTTTTAGAGGAGCTAGACTTGATCCTCTAGATCTAGAAAATATCATATTGAAGCTTAATATACAGCTATAGACTCCAATATCATTCAATTAAGTAATTAATCTACCTACAATCTAGATATTAAAGACTCTAAGGACTATTACTAAGACTAGCTTATAGTTTAAGTATTTTATAGAATGAATTAGAAGGCTTTAAAATGCCTCTTTAAAGTTTATTATTAAGATATTATAATTGCTTTTTAAAGGAATAAAGAAGGTTATATATAAGATAATATTATTAAAGTTAAAGATATAGGATCTTAAATAAGTAAATGAGATACTTAGTAAATACTGTAGAGCAAAGAGAACTTAATTATAAGATAGAGGGATAATAATAGTAGCTAGTATAAGGGAAGTAATTAATTAAATAAATATAAATATATAAATATAAATAAAAATATTATAAAGTAGTAGTTAAAGAAAGTTAATATAATTAAAGGAGTAATATTATAGTACTTATAGTAAGATTAGTTATAATATAAAAATATATTAAGTAATTATTAAGATCTTTAAGGAAAAGAATAATAATTAGAATTAATTAATTGGATGTTTTATAATATTTTTATTTTGGTTTGAAAATAGGGTATAGTAAGAAGTGGGGCGCTTGCTTGTCTGGGGCGCTCGCTTATCATGTATGTTATATAAACTTTACTTTAGATAATTAGGCTATCTATTGATTTAATAAGTCTTTTATATATATTTAAAGATATTTTTCTAATATTTAATAAGTCTATTTTATTTAATTATTTATTTATAAATAATATATAATAAATAATTAATAAGTAATTGTCTATTCTTTTATAAATTTAACCTAAAATTTATTAATAATTAATTTATCTTTATCACTTATAATTCCTTCTAATATTCTAAATTTATACTTAATATTTTTATAAAGAATTTATATAAGCTAGATTATATTAAGTATTTTCCTTATTAGTAAAAAAATTATATATTTAGTTATATAGTATATAATAACTAAGATTATATTATATTCTTTATTATCTACTTAAGTATTATTTAGCAACCCTATAATAAAATCTATATTAATTTCTTAAAATAAGTGTACTAGTAGGGGAGTAGCTATAACTACTTATATAGCTTATATCTCGGCGAGCGCTTGCCTTAGTATACCTAATACCTTATTATATAATCTTTAATATTATTAGCTATGCCTTTCTAATAGAACTTATAGCTAATTAACTTAAGTATTTTATATACCCTTATATATCTTAATCTTAGATTATTATAATACTTTTTTAGAATTTCTTTTTTTATAATATATTAATCTAGGATTACTAATCTTCCTTTATAAAAGAAAGTACTTTATTTATTAAGATAATATTTCTTTTATTCACTAGCTACTTTATAAGCCTTCTTTGCCTTCTATTAATAATATTAGTTATTAATTTATAATTCTTTAACTAAGTCTTCTAGCTTATATAAAGATTATAATAGAAATGCTATTTTACCTTATATAAGTTCTTTTATAATAGAGCATAGGATATATTAATCTAGGCCAATAACCCTAGCTTTAAGCAAGTCCTTATAGCTCTTTATAACTACTTCTTATTAAGTATTTTTTAAGTATTTATTAGTATAATCCATTATTCCTCTAGCTCACATTATAACTATAAAGATATATATTATATATTATATTAGGTTAGGGGTCCTAAGGCCTAACTTTAACCTAGGGGTAAGAAAACCTCTCTTAGGCTAGCTTAAGTGGCTTATATATATGCCTAGATACTCTTATACTTTTCTTTAAGATTGGTAATTATTTATTATATATCTAGTAATAATTTATTAATTAATACTAGTTTCTTTATTAAAGTAAGTAATATATTATAATAGGCTATTTTACTTAATATATAATTAGATCTTCTAAAGAGCCTATTAGTAAAATTTATTTTCTTTAGTTTATATATAATATTAAAATTAAATAATATAAGTCTATATATCTAATAGATAAGCCTTCTTTAAAGGTCCTATATAAAGGTAAATATTACTTTTATTAAAATAGTATAATCTATTAGTAATATAAACTTATTAGATAACTCTAGTAAATAATAGCTTTAATACTCCAAGCTTTTTATAATAGCTAGAAGTTCTTATTAACCTATAGCCTAGTATTACTTTATATTTATAAGCTTCTATAACTAGTAAGTGACTAATCACTATTAATTTACCTATAATTAAAATAATATATCTAAGATAACTTTAATTAATATATCTATCTTTATATATATAAATAATTTAGAGTTCTAGTACTAGAGAATAGTTACTAAGTAAAAAGTATATTAAAGCTTTTTTAATACTTTTTATATCTTTAAAAGCTATATAAATTCTTTTATTTTATAATCTTTCTTATTACCTTTAAATAAGGCTATAATAAGCTTTATAATTTTTAAATATTTTAAAATAAATTTCTTATAAAAGTTATAGAAGCTTAAGAAGATTTATACTTCTCTAAAATTAATTAATATAGGTTACTTAGCAACCGCTTAAACTTACACTAGATTCATTTTAATCTTCTCTTATATAATAATATAGCCTAAGAACTTAACCTCCTACTAGTAAAAAATACACTTAGATAGCTTGGTATATAGCTAGGCTGCTTATAGCTTTTACAAGATCTCTTTAATATTTTATATATATTAGTCTTAATTTTAGAAGTAAATAATAATATTATCTAGATATATAATATAATATATATCTAGTAATCTAGTAAGTATTTGGTGAATATATACTTAGAAAGTAATAGGTATATTAATAAGCCTAAATAGTATTACTATATATTAAAAATAGTTATATTATATATAGAAAGTAGTTTTTTAGTAATTAGTAGGTTTAATATTAATATAATAATAACGTACTCCATAAGCTTACAACGCAGATAAGCATACGATGCAAAAATCCCTTATATATATTACTATCCATTTAATTAAATGCTTCTTAACCATTAAATATATCCCAATCAAATACTAAGTCTAAAACCCTTCTTACCCTTCAGGCCCTTCAAAATAATAGAAAATTAAGTACCTAAAAGGCTATATTAATCTATAATATTAGTGAGCCTTGGTTACATCATCAATAGTATGGCATTTAATCTTATAGCGATTAGGTTCCTTCCTTCTATAAGCTATCTAATCTAGAAGAAGAGATTATTATTTAATTTATTTTTAATCTAGATTTATAAGGATTTTCTTTAAGATTATATAGTATTAAAGAAATAATTAATTAATTATTTTTTAATTAAAATATATTATTTATTAGTAAGTACTAGGCTTTAAATTTTATTAAATATTATTTAAAACTTAAAATATAATTTTATTATAAATATAATTATAAAAGGGCTAAATATAAAGATCTAAAGATAATTAATAATTAACTTTAATTTATAACTAATATAATAGGTAAGTATAATATTTAATTAAATAATATATATAATTTTAATAAAATTAGCTTTATAATAGGCATTATTATAAGTAGAATAATTATAATAGATATAGAAAGGCATTTAAACCTAAAATTGATCTAGCCTGGAAACCGGGAATAGATGATAGTAATTAAAGCTATTAATATAAGAGGCTAGGCTATCTTGCTATTTTTTATTATTGTAAGCTAATATTATCTTGCTAATTAATATAAAGAAAGTAACCTTTTAGGTAATTAGGCTATTATAATTACTTAAAATGGCTAGACTGATAATAAAATAGCTTTTAAGTAGCTAAAGTATTTTAATTATTATATAAATAATTAATTAATTAATTATTATTATTTTTTAATCTTTAATAGATATAAAAGTTACTATTTAGTTAAGTTTAAGGAATATTATAAGGATAATAAAATTATTATACTTTATATATTACCTCATTTATCTTATCTACTTCAGCCACTTAATATTATATACTTTAAGCTATTAAAAATAGTATATAAGAAGGAAATAGAGCATTTAATCAAATACTTTATAATCTATATTTTAAAGGCTAACTTCTTTCTAACCTTTTATAATATATACCAAGCTATTATAATAAAAAGCAATATTAAGATAGGTTTTAGAGGAGCTAGGCTTGATCCTTTAAATGTAGAAAATATTATATTAAAGCTTAATATATAATTATAAATATTAATATTATTTAATTAGATGATTAAGCTTATTACTTCTTAGATCTTAAAGACTCTAAGGAATACTACTAAGACTAGCTTATAATCTAAGTATTTTATAAAATAAATTTAAAGGCTTTAAAGTATCTTTCTAAAGTCTATTATTAAAATATTATAATTACTTTTTAAAAGAATAAAGGCTATTATATATAAGATTATTTTATTAAAGGCTAAGGTTTAGGATCTTTAATAAATAAATAAGGTACTAAGCAAATATTATAAATCTAAAAGAACTTAATTATAAGATAGAGAAATAATAATAATAAAGATAGATAAGAAAGTAATTAATTAAATAAAAGTAGATATATAAATATAGATAAAAATATTATAAAATAATAGTTGAGGAAAGTTAGTATAATTAAATAGTAGGTATTATAGGACTTATAGTAAGATTAGCTATAATGTAAGAATATGTTAGGTAGTTATTAAGATCTTTAAGGAAGAGGATAGTAATTAGAACTAATTAATTGAATATTTTATTGTATTTTTATTTTAGTTTTAAAATGGGGTATTATAAAAAGTGCATTACATGCTTATCTACATCGCAAGCTTATGGAGTACGTTATATATTTTAAAGATCTATTTTAATAATCTACTTTACTTTTATAAAATAATTTAATAAATTATTAATTAATAGTAAAAGATAATAATTCTTAATTATTATTATATTTAACCCTTTATAATTAATATATAATCTTAAAATACTATCTTTCTTAAATATAAAAAGAACTAGCACCCCTACTTTACTTATAAAAAATTCTATCTAATTACTTACTATATTCTTTATAATATAGTTCTATAATATCTCTTATTATTTCCTATTAATAAAATAGATTAGATTATATAATAGTTTTTTCCTTTTTTAAAGATTAATAATATATTCTATCTCTTTTAATATAAATAACTTCTCTATAACTTCCTTACTAAATGCTTACTTATTATCTTTTAACTTTATAAATAATATAACTTCTTTTTCCTTAACTTTCTTATTAAAGGCAGCTATTAGCTATTTATTTGGTATAAGCATACTATAGATATATATTATTTAAGCTTACTTATTATTCTCTATTAGCTTCTTTATAAAGGATTCTATATTAATAATAAAGATTAGCTTATAATTCCACAAGCAGGTTTTTATATTTATAATAATACCTTCCTTACTCATTAATCTAGTAGATAATAGAATATTACTAGCTCCATTAGGTCTAGCTACTTTAATAAGTACTTACCAAATCTTCCATAGAAATCCTTTAGAGTCGATTAGGAAGAAGATTAGCTAATAAACTTACCCTAGAGGCTTCTTAGTCCTATTATAGCTTATAAGACTTAGCACCTTCCAATTAGCTACCTCTTTAAGTCCTAGTCTAGCCACTAGCCTTATACTAATAAGATTAACTTATATACTTATATTTATATTTACTTTAATTATTTTTTTATTAAGTATTTAAAGAATGATTATTTTATTTTTAATAATATTCCTTATAAAGATTATTTTTAGTTTTAATATTAAAGTATTAAACTTAGCCTTTATACCTTCTTATTTTTTAAAAAATCTAATTTTTTAATTTTAATATTAATAGCTTATATTTATATCTTTAATTATATTAATTTAGTTAGAGATTACCTTATATTCTACTAGAATTGATTATACTTAAGATTAAAATAATCCTACTTACTATTATTAAAGTATTATATAATAGAATAGCTTCTTATTAAATTCTTTTTAAATATTTAATATTAATAGGTATTTAAAGTAAAGGAGTTTTAAGGATCTTTATTCTAAGATCTTTCTTTAAATTCTTAATTCTATATATATCTACCTTTTAAATATTTATAATATTGATTTAAAGGTTAGAACTTTTTTATACTTTCTTAAATTACTTTTAAGTATAATCTTTTATTTTAACTATTCCTTAACTATTTAATACTATTATATATATAAGGCTATAATTATTTTACCTTATAGACTACTTTTTTAACTTTTTATAATAAGATCTATAACTACCTTATTTCCTTCTTTAGGTCCTTATTTAGCTTATAATAATACTAGTAGGCTAAGTTAGGCCTATCTTCTAAATCTTAGGTGCCTAGGGATATATAAATAGCGCTCTATATATTAAAATAATCTATTAGTAATTGCTTATTGCCCTATTATAGATCTAGGAGGTTATCTCTTAGCTATATTTCCTAGAACTTTAAGTTAATATACTTTTTATAAATAAAATCTAAGAAATCCTACTAGGAAGAATTATTAAGGCTTATAATATAATTTCTCTATTAGATTTATAGATAGTAAGAGAATCTAGTTATAGCCTATTTAATCTTTTATAAATCTAAATAGCCCTTTTACAGACTATTCCCTAACTCTATTATATATATCTAATTATTAACTTATATACTAGTTGCATTATCCTAGAGGATAGTATAATTATAGATTGGTGGCTTATCCTAGTCTTTTCTTAGTATATAATATAATTAATCTATTATTTTTTGTAATATCTTTATTTAAGTTATTTATTATTAGACTATAATTTATAACAAGATTTAGAACTTTTTTCCTTTTATTATATATTCTTTATATAAAATAAATAATAAATAATCATTATATCCTATAGATCTATATAATATATCCACTCTTTCTAGGCCTTCTTACTCTAATCTTCCTATTAAGAAGGGCCTAGGGCTATAAGGTTTATACTTTAAATTTAAAGTATAATTATTTAGTATATACTTATATTATTACTTACTTAATTCCTTAAGCCTTTACTTTATATTTAGATCTAGTGCTTCCATTTACTATTTATTTTATATTTATTTATTAATAAAAGTTAAGAGCTTAATTATTAAAGTTAATTAATTTTTTATAATATTTAAATACTTTAATAAAATATAGATTTTTTAAAATAATTTAAATATTATATTTATATATAATATACTTAAAAGATATTTATTATAATTATTTATAATTTATATACTTATAATAATTATATTAATTATTTAGGAAGGTATAAAAATTAAAGAATTATAAAAGTTATTAATTAGAATAATTTTAAAAATTATAAAATAAATTATATTATAGTATATAGACTTTAATTTGGTAAGTATTTCTTAATTGCTTGCCGAAATTCTTTAATAGACTAAGTGGATTGTATATTACTTCCAGCCACAGTGGCGCTAGGATCCCAATTGTCCTTATAGAAATAAAGAAGGAATTAGAATGGGTATAAGATAAAATAAGAAAATATTATAATAAAATAAAGATATAGGGATTATCTTTTTTAAAAGGGGATATAGTTTTATTAAATATATAAAATATTAATATTATAAGATAAAATAAAAAACTTAATTATAAATTTATTAGATTATTTAAAATAAAAATAAAAATCTTAGAAAATAATTATAAACTTAATCTATTAGAAGAAGTTAGAATATATTTAATATTCTATATATTATTATTAAAAATTGTAAAAGATATTATTATAATAAAAACAAGATCTTAATATAAACTATAAGTTAATCTAATAGAAGAAGAATTTATAATAAAAAAAATTATTAATATATAGGAAAATAAGAAAATAATTAATATAGAATTCCTAATTAAATAGAAAAATTATAATAAGTTATAGAACAATTAGGAACTATAAATATACCTAATATATTACTTAAAGAAATTAGAAGATTTCTTATAAAAATAATAAAAAAACTATATTAAAAAACAAAACTAGGATCTAGTGAAGGAACATTACTAATAAAATCCCTAAATAAATTAATACCTAAACCCTTATTATTAAAACCTAATACCTTTAAATTAATATCCTTAATAATACTAAAAAAATATATATTATTAATTAACCAACTTTTATATATATTTAAAGCAGGAAGAACTAACTTATTAATACTATTCTTCTTATTTACTTTAAGTAAACTATAATATAAGGTCTTTAATTGCTTGCATCTAATGCTCTTATAGATCTTATGAATCTATAATAAATAAGAAACTGCAATTAATGTAGTTTTTTATATATCTTTTATCTACTTTTAAAGATATTTAATTTTATTAATAATCTTTTTTTATTAAGTTTAAGCTTTTTAGAAGATTTTATAAAAATATAAACTATAAAAAACCTAAGATTAATATCCAAAGAAAAACCTATAAGATTAAAAGGTATTTATAAAAAGATATTACCAAAATACCATTATAAGAATAATTAATCTTTATATATTTACTATAATACTTCTTATTAGAAAGGAATTTACACTCTAAACCCTTTTTAAAATAATAAGAATATAATATTTTTATATTAAAATCCTCTAATATAATAGCTTTTAAAAGTAATAAATACTTATATATCTTTTTATTAAATATCTTAATTAATTATATAAAAAAAGAATAATAATAAGAAAATTAAAAATAAATATTATAAATCTAAATTTTATAAAAAGAGAAATAATAAAATTAAATTAATAATATTAATTTTAAAAATAAAAATTAATAAAAAAAGAGTATTATATTATAATCTATATTAAGATTAATAATTAAAAAACAAAGAAACACTAAATCTTATATATAATAAAGGAATTATAAATTAATTAAATTTAATTACCTTAAAGGAATTATATAAAGTGTTGGAACCAGTCTGCAACAGCAGGCTCGGCTGCTTTAGGCAGCAGCCCTGTGGGTCAGGTGACCCACGCACACACACATAAACACCACAGGCTAGCCTAGATAGATGAAAAACAAGCAAGATTCACACACACCCTAGAGACCCGGCACTAGTGCTAAAACCCACCTTCCCTTTGAATCCAACATAAAGAAAGATTATAATAATCTAAATTATAACAATCCTATATATTATAATCTATAATAAATATATAAATAAATTAGCTTTAACTATAATAAATAATACCAATTAGCTTTTAATATAACTTAATTACCTTAATCTATAATTAACTATTACTAGATATAATATTTATAAACACTCTATATTACTCATTAAACAACCTAATATACCTAACCTCTCTGCTAACATAAACCATATTAACCCTGATTGGCTTATCCTGTTGGACAACCGACCAGAACATTATATATGGTGCTTAAGGTGTGGGGTAAATAAAGGGATAAATAAATACACTCTATGTGTATTTAGTTAATATAAGTAAAATAGTATATAAAGTAATAATTTATTAAAATAATCTAATATTTATAAAATTATTTAATTTTCTTTTTTATTTTTTTATATTATTATTATTTATATTTATAATTATTTAAGAATATTCTTATTTTATTTTAATAATATTTATTATTAAAGAATATTTTAATAATTTTATAAAAATCTTATTAAAATATTATTAAAAAATACCTTAAATAATTTTATAATAATTTTATAATAATATAAAAATCTATATATTAGAATACAATAGAACTTTTATTAAACTATAATTCTAATTATATAAATTTATATTGAAAGTATATACTATATCTTATAATCTTTTAAATATATAATTACTAAAATTATAATAAAATCTTTTAGTAAAAAAATAAGTATTACTTTTAGTAACGTACATCATATACGAGCGCGCCACCCAAACAAGCAGGCTAAAAATCCCTTATATATACACTTTTCCATTTAATCAACTAATTCTTAACTACAAAATATATCACAGCCAGATATTAAGGCCAGAATTCTTCTTGCTCTTCAGGCCCTTTAAAATAACCCAAGGTTATTTATTAAAAAAGTTACATTGATCTATAGGGTTAGTTGGTGGCGAATAGCTTGTTGCTAATAAAGTACTTAATCTTAAGATAATATTATCCTTAATTTACATAAACTATCTAATCTAGAGAAATAGGTTATTCTTAATTATATTCTTAATTTAGATTTTTAGGGATTTCTTTTATAATTATATACTATTTAAGAAATAGCTGATCAATTACTTACTAATTATAATGTATTACTTGTTAGTAAGTATTAGGCTTTAAATTTTATTAAGTGATATTTAGAGCTTAAGATATATTCTTTTTGTAAATATAATTATAAGAGAGCTAAATGTAAAGATCTAAAGATTATTAGTAAGTAGTTTATATTTATAATAAATATAATTATAAAATATAATATTTAATTAAATAATATTTATAATTTTAATAAAATTAGCTTTATAATAGGCCTTATTAGAAGTAGAATAGTTATTATAAGTATAGAAAAATATTTAAATTTAAAATTAATTTAATCTAAAAACCAAGAATAGATAATAGCTATTTAAAGGATTAATATAAGAGGGTGGGCAATCCTGCTATTTCTTATTGCTATAGGCTAATATTATCTTATTAATTAATATTAAGATAGCAACCTCTTAGGCAATTGGGCTATTACTACTATCTATAATGGCTAGACTAATAATATTATAGGCCTTAAGTAGTTTAAATATTTTAATTAATATATAAAGATCTAATTAATTAGTTATTATTATCTTTTAATCTTTAATAGATATAAAAATTATTACTTACTTAAATTTAATTAATATTATAAGGATAATAAGATTATTATACTTTATATACTTTCTAATTTATCTTACCTACTTTAGCCTCTTAATATTATATACTTTAGATTACTTAAAATAGTATATAAAAAAGAAATAAAGCATTTAATTAAATACTCTATTATTTATATTTTAAAGTCTAATTTCTTTTTAATCTTTTTTAATATATATAATATTATTATAATAGAATAAAATATTAAGGTAGGCTTTAGAGGAGCTAGTTTTGATCCTTTAAATATAGAAATTGTTATATTAAAGCTTAATATGTGGCTATAGACTCTAATATTAATTAATTAAGAGGTTCTATTATTTAATATTTAGACTTTAAGGACTCTAAGAACTATTATAAAAGTAAACTTATAATCTAAGTATTTAAAAAGATAAATTAGAAGGTATTAAAGTAGCTTTTTAAAATCTATTTTTAAAATATTAAAATCACTTTTTAAAAAATAAAGATAATTATATATAAGATAATATTATTAAAGGCTAAGATATAAGATCTTTAATAATTAAATAAGGTACTTAGTAAATAATATAAAGTAAAAAGAACCTACTTATAGAATAAAGGGATAATAATAGTAAAATAAAAGAAAGAAGTAATTAATTAAATAAAAGCTAATATATAAATATAAGTTAAAATATTAAAAAGTAATAATTAAAGATAGTTAGTATAATTAAAGAAATAGTATTATAGAACTTATAGAGGGATTAATTATAATTTAAGAATATATTAAATAATTATTAAGATCTTTAAGGAAAAGAAAAGTAATTAATTCTAATTAATTAGATATGTTATTGTATTTTTATATTAATATATTAATTAAGGGTAGTGAAAAATGGCCTGCTTGTTTGGGTGGTGCGCTTGTATATAATGTATGTTATATATACTTATTTTTTTATTATTAGATTTTAATATTAAATTAATTATTATATAAGGAAAGCATTAGAAATAAATATTATATTTTAATTTATATATAATAATATTATTATAGTAGAAATCTCTTATTTATAATAATTTTATAAGTATAGGATCTTAGTGGGTGATTAATATCTAATTTATAAGATTAGTTATAATATAATTAGATAAGATGTGAGATATTTGAATGGACTATTAAGTAATTGCTTTTTATAAAGAAAATAGAAAATAGGTTTTTATTTATTCATTTATAATATTAAGTTGCTATCTTAGTTTTTTTATTATATAGGTATTTTAGTTAAGAATTAGGTAATTAGCTCTTTATTTATTATAATAAAATTATAATATTTTAATTATTAATAAATATAAGATAAAATTAATAATAGGATAGTAATGTTATTATATTATTATTTTGTTAAGTATATAATATATTTATTCTTTTTAAAAGTTAAAGTAAATATATTTTATAAAAATTTATATATAAATAAAAAGATTATAAAAAATATAAATAAATAAAAAAATAAAATTAAAAAAAAGTTTTATTATTAAATAATTTTATTTATTTATTTATTCTATTTAAGTAAAATATTTAAAGATAATTTATAATTATTTAATATATTTAAAATTACTTTATAATTAATTATTACTATATATTACTTTAATAATATAATAATAATATATTAAAGTAAATTAAGATTTATATATTTTAATATAAGAAATATTATCTAATAAATGCTACCTTACTATATAAGTAGGTTATTAATATATACTACAAATATTACTATATAAGGGATTTAATTATTTAAATCCTTACTATTTATTATAACGATCTGGTCAATTTCCCAACTAGGTGAACCAATCAGAGTAAAAAGTTAATATTAGCAGGATAGTCAAGCGCATTATAATAGTAAAACAATTATAATATTATATTAAATAATAATTAATAGTAATTAAGGTAACTAAGTTATATTAAAAGCTAGTTAATATTAGCTATAAGGGCAGATTTTAATCTATTTATATACTATTATCTAGTAAGCACTTACTATATTAGCTCTATCTAATATATTAATAATTAAAGTAATAATTATTTATAAATATTTTCTTATTAATTAATATAAGGCTATGAAGTAAATAAGTATTAATTCTACTATTATTAACTATCTAAGTATATTATAAATTATAATATAATATTCCCTCTTTATTAATCTTATCCTTAAAGCTTATTAGATTAATCTTATATATAAATTCCTTATTTTTAATTTTTAAAATATTTTCTAATTATATCTTAAGGTCTAGATAATTCTAAGCTACATCTTTATACCAATACTTAAGCTTAATTTATTAATTTAATAAATTTTAAAATTATATTATATTCTTTTTATTCTTTTAAAGATTTATAATATAAAATATTATTAAATTTTAATAATTATTATAGTAAATATATCTATTATAATAAAATATATAATACTTTAAAGATGTCACGGTTTGGCCCGATTGGGCTAAAGCGGGGCTAGCACTTCGATCGTGGCAGCGATGCTGCGTCCTTACCCGTTGCGGCAAAAGGATATGTAATGACTAAGCTGGCAACTTAGTCATTTAGCCACGTATAAGGCCCTAGGCACAGCCTAGGTCAAGGTGCCAGGCCTCAGCCTGTGACAAAAGATATCTTTAGCTATATATATATCATTTTTATAAATAATAACTATAAATAGATACTAATATTTATAATAATCTAGATAAATTAGGAGTTTAATTATTTAAATATTAAAGAGAAGATAATTAAGGAGAAGTTCTTTTATATATAAATAAAAATACTTATTACTTAGGCTAAGATTTAAAAATCTTTAAATTATTTATTTTATTTTTATTATTAAAAATATTAATTTAAAATAAAAAATATAAAAATAATATATTAAGATTTTTTCTTTTTAAATAAATTAAAAAAGATAGATAAAATAGAATTAAAAGCTATTATTTAGATATAATCTTTAGGGGTTATAGATATTATTAATTAGAATATTATTAATTTTAATAATTTACTTAGTATTATATCTTTAGGAATACTTTTAATATCTTTAAGTAATATATAAAATATTTTACTAATTTCTAGATTATTTTTTTATAGTTTTTTTATTTAATTTTAAATTTTCTATCTTTCTCTCTTTTTTATAATATTTTCTTAACTTCCTACTAATCTTCTAGATTTTTTATTTATAGTTTATATTTAGGTTTTATATTAATTTAGATATTATTACTAGATTTTAATAGTAAGATATAGAAGATAAAGTAGATCTTAATATTATCTAGAAAATCAAGTTTATAATTATTTTTTAATATTCTTTTTTTATTAAATAAGATTTAATTTATATAAAATTAACTTTTTGATTTTATCTTTTTATTATAAGATTTTTTATAATTAAATAGACTATATCTCTCTCTAAGAAGGTTAATCTCTTTAGCCTTTTTAGATTATAATATTTTTTATTATATTATAAATAAATTCTAATTTAATTATTAATTCTTTATATAATTTCTTTAAATTATTTAATTTAATTATTATTTTTATTTAAATTATATCTTTTAAAAATGCTTAATATACATTAAAAATAAAACCAAAATTAGCTTTTACTAGTATTATTTTAATACTATAATTATAAAAAATATTATATACTAATTATATAATAGATAATTTTTAACCTAATTTATTTATTTATAATTAATATAGTATTTTAAATATTATTCAATTTCCTAATTTTAGTATTCTATTTATCCATCTATTTAAAAATAGAAAGCTATACTTAATTTATAATTTAATTCTATTAATAATATTAAACTTTATTAAAACTTAAATATAAATAATTATCTTTTATTAGATATGATTTCTATAGGTAATCTATAGATTATAATTATATATTTAAAAAATAGAAAAATAAATTATTCTTCTTTTATTACTTTATTATAAAGAATATAATATATTATTTTAATAAATTAATTTATAATAATAAGAATATTATTATAGTATACTCTTATAATAGGGTTTACTAAAAGGGGTAGATCAGTAATAAAATCTATTATAATTAATTCCTAAGATCTATATACTACTAGAACTAATTATAATAATCTATATGATTTATATTTTGATTTTTTAGAATATTAGTATAGGCTATATTCCTTATATACCTTTTTAACTTTCTTTTTCATTTTATTAAAGGAAAATATCTATTTAATATATTTAAAAGTTTTATTTATTTCTTTATACCGATATAAAGAATACTTATAAATATTTTTTATTAATTCCATTTAATACTCTTTAAGTACTTATAAATATTCTATTTTTTCTTTTTTTAAAAGTAAAAGATTATATTTTTTAATTTTTTTAAAAATAGATTACCCTATTCTATATATTATATTAGAATATCTATAAAGGTAGTTCTAATCACTTATAATAATCCCTTTATCCTAATAATAATAATAACTTTCTTAATTTTTATTATTATTTTACTAATTAATACTTATTCTAGTCCTTCTTTTAAATTATAAATAAGAAATTATCTCTATATTTTAGGTTTTTTTATATTATAATCTAATCTTTGGTTAATAGTACTAGCTTAGTTATTTTCTATTTCTTTAATATAGACTATCTAGTAATTAAATTTGAAGAGATATTTAATATATTATATTTATCTTCTACTAAGTTTTTAAATAATTATAAAATATATAACGTATATAATAAGCATACATCGTAGACAAGTATACATCACACTTTCCACCACCCCCTATTTTTAATTTAAAATAAAAATATTATAAAACATTTAATCAATTAAAACTAATTATTATTCTTTTCTTTAAAGATCTTAATAACTACCTAATATATCCTTATATTATAACCAATCTTACTATAAGTTCTATAGTACCTTTTACCTAATTATATTAACTTCCCTCAATTACTACTTTTTAATAATTCTACCTATATTTATATATTTATATCTATCTGATTAATTGCTTCTTATATATTAGCTACTATTATTATCCCTTTATCTTATAATCTAGTTTTTTTGATCTATAGTATTTATTAAGTATCTTATTTACTTATTAAAGATTCTATATCTTAGCTTTTATTAATACTATCTTATATATAATTATCTTTATTTCTTTAAAAAGTGATTATAATATCTTAATAATAGACTCTAGAGAGATACTTTATAATCTTTTAATTTATCTTTTAAAATACTTAGACTAAGAGCTAGTCTTAATAATATTCCTTAGAGTCTTTAGAGCCTAAGGGCTAGTAAGCTTAATTATTTAATTAAAGGGTATTGGAGTTTATAGCTATATATTAAGCTTTAATATAACATTTTCTATATCTAAAGAATAAAGCCTAGCTCCTCTAAATCTTACTTAAATATTCTTTTCTATAGTAATAGTATTATATATATTATAAAAAGCTAGGAAAAAGTTAGACTTTAAAATATAGGTTATAAAGTATTTGATTAAATACTCTATTTCTTTCTTATATATTGTTTTTAATAGCCTAAAGTATATAATATTAAAAGACTAAAGTAGATAAAATAAATTAAATAGTATATAAAATATAATAATTTTATTATTCTTATAATATTCCTTAAATTAGATTAAATAATAACTTTTATATCTATTAAAAATAAAAAAATAATAATAATTAATTAATTAATTACTTATATAATAATTAAAGTACTTTAACTACTTAAGACCTATTATATTATCAATCTAGCTATTTTAGGTAATAGTAATAACCTAATTAGCTAGAAGGTTACTTTCTTTATACTAATTAGCAAGATAATATTGGCCTATAGTAATAAGAAATAGCAGGATTATCTAGCCTCTTATATTAATAATTTAAATAGCTATTATCTATTCTTGATTTCTAGGCTAGATTAATTTCAGATTTAAATATCTTTTTATATCTATTATAACCATTTCACTTACAATAATACCTATTATAAAGCCAATTTTATTAAAATTATAAATATTATTTAATTTAATATTATACTTTTTTATTATATTTACTATAAGCTTAAACTAATTACTAATAATCTTTAGATCTTTATATATAATCCTTTTATAATTATATTTATAAAAGAATTATATTTTAAGCTTTATATATTATTTTATAAAATTTAAAACCTAATATTAACCAACTAATAATTTATTTTAATTAAAAAACAATTAATCAATTATTTCCTTTACACTAGAAAGCTATAAAAAGAATCCTTATAAATCTAGATCTAGAATAAACTAAAAAATAATATCCTCTCCTAGATTGGATAGCTTATGTGATGGAGGGACCTAATTGCTTCAAGATTGAATCCCCTTCTGCTAATAATATAGCCTATGCTTATTAACTTTATAAATCTATGCAGCCTTTCAGGTACTTAATTTTTAAGGATCTTAAATAGCTTAAAGAGTAAGAAGGGTATTAGCCTTTATATTGGATTATAATATATTTAATGGTTAAGAAGTATTTGATTAATTGAAAAGTGTTATGTATGAGGGATTTTTGTGATATATACTTGTCTGCAATGTATGCTTATCATATACATTAATATTTTTATAATTTATATAAATAATTACTTTATAATAATTTTCTAATAGGTATTATTTAAATTCTTTAAAAATATTAATAATTATAAGGAATTCCTTATTATAGATAAAGTAATTTAGCTTAGATCTACTTAACTTATATAAGTAAAAGGTTATAAAGTATAAATTTCCTTAATAATTATAAGGAATTTCTTATTATAGATAAAGTAATTTAGCTTAGATCTACTTAACTTATATAAGTAAAAGGTTATAAAGTATAAATTTCCTTAATTATTTTATTAACTAATTTATACTTTAAGTAAAAAAAAGCTAGCATTTCTACCTTTAGAAATTGTGGTTTAAATTTCTATTCTTACAAATATACTTACCAGGAGAATATCAGATTAAAATATAATTGCTGCTTTTACAAAGAAAATATTTTTTACTATCCCTGTCATTCCTTCTTTGTATACAAGATGTACATTATCATTTATCATATAAATCCCTACCTTATATTACCTATACACAAATTAATCCCACATTTAAGACTTATTTATTAGATAACTAATATAGTAATACATATACCCATAATATAATAGCTTAGCCAATGATCATCTTTCCAGCAATTACTCCTATATATAATAGTGCTTAATTAATATAAGCTAATTGCTTGGCTAGTGGTATTAAATACTTTTATATAGTGTTATTGGTTAATTAATCTTTTATTTAATTATATAATAGTTATATTGATAATTATAAGTATTATATTTAGTATCTTTTAGATTAATAGGGTAATATAAATTTACTTAGATATTCTTATAAATACTAATTATATTAAGAACTACCCTTATGAAAAAGTAATTATAGAAATATATTAAATACCTTATATATATATATAAGACTTATTCTAAATCAGGAAGATGATTATCTACTTTTGGTAATTCCTATATTTTACTTTTTACTTTCTCACTTACTTAATGCCTTAAAGAGGGTATCCTACTTCCTTTTCTAGTAGTTACTATATAGATATTGCTAAAGGATTTATCTTAGTACTTCGTGTTCCACGATATCCTCATATAATCAAAGGCCCACAAAGTCCATTTTATTATGTTATTTATATAGTAAGGAGTTGCTTAAGTAACCTAGGGGTTTCTATAATAAATATAAATAACAACATATTATGCTTGTAATATCTTCAATTTCCTAACTACATCTCCTATAGTATGCTTATTACAATGGAATCTCTATAGTGGAAGCCCTATAAACCATTATTTCTTAGAAAAACAGTAACCAACAATAACACCAACCAGAAGCACCAGATAGCACAAACCATTCCATACCAACTTATAACTAATAAATTTATTAAATTTTACTTATCACCTAACACCTTATTATAATCTACTAAAGGTAAAACTTTTAAATATATTTTTTTATCTTAGCTACTTACTTAAGATAGCATTAAAAGACAATTCCTCTACCAAGGCTTTAAGCTCACTTAAGGATAATAATAAATTAGGGTTAGAAGCCTCTATATATATTAGCAAGATTGGCCAAAATCAAGATTCCGAATCGGTTCTCTACACCATAAACTAACCAGTTAACCAATTTGATCTAAAAGAGTATTCTTACTGCAAACCTACCTAGGATAGTAAGCTAGAATATTCTAATTAAGCTCAATATAGCTGTAACTTATATCTTAACTTAGCTCTTATAGAAGATAATAATAATAGCAATTTTAACTAGGATTTATTGCTGTTAAATATGGATTCTAGTAATAATAATTATTTAAATAATTCTAATATTAAAGCTACCTTTAATATAGTATATATATCTATCTAAAAAGTATCGGTTTATAATAAAACAATTAGATCAACTCAAAGAGCAGCATCTGAATCTAGAGAAAGGTAATATTTTAAAGTCTCCAGTATTATAATTAAGCAGCCTAGAGGAGCTACACTATACGAAATTGAGATTAACAAGAAGATCCTTTCGCTAGAGAAGAGAAAAAGGAGCAGTTGGAAGGAAAAGTTAGACGCAGACTCAACTAAGAATCCAAATGAGCATCCAGACTCACTTACAGCAAGTCTGGAGCGCCATAACCACCCCAGAAAACTTACAAAAGTAGCCTTAAATACCTACAAACAAGGAGGGCCAGTCATTGAAAATGCATTACTACATAACAGGCACCATGGAATTCCGTTAGGAGAGGTTTATTAAAGAAGTAAAAAGAGCCAAATACAACCAGAAACCTTTCTAGGAAGCTCTCGTAAGCCGGAAAACACACCTAAGGAACAAATTCACTCTACTTACATAACAAACCACACACCACCAAACAGATCATCTAATGGTATACTAGACACCCTTGAAATACCATCTAGATCACTTTCAAATTACGCAACTTAATATAGCTTCTTATACAGTACTTATAGGTTTTCTTCATCAAATCTAATGGATATTATTGAAATGCTGTAGATATTCGGTCAAGGTAATATAACCTTATCGAATGACAACAAGAATATATTACTACCATTTATTATAGCATATATTAAACAACTAAAAATGAATTTAGTCTTAAATAAAATGTCTGCAGAATCGAGTGGTAAGGTTCCCATAGGTGCAGATTCTTGTAGGCAAGATACAGATAAAGAAAGCAAGCACTAGGGTGAAAGCAAAAGTGAGAACCACAGTAAAAACAAAAGTGAAAGCTACATTATAAAGGCTAATAATAATTACTCCTATAATAGTCGTGGAATCTCACTTAATAAGCCCTAGCAAGAAAAATATAAAGCATAAATATTGGAAGAAGAAAATCTTATTGTTATGTAGGATAGGGCAGGTATGCCACTTAATAGGATAGCCATCCTTCTCCAAACCTAGACTGCTGGGGCTATTAAACAATAGCTAGATCTAATTAAGAAAAAAAAGCCAATTAGTAAGGCTACAAGTTAGAGAAGATGGTAGAGAGTATAAGTGTGTATAAATATAAGTTTTTATTTGCTATAGATTTTATAACCATAAATTATAAAAAATTAATATCTAATCTTACTTAGTATAGGATAGATTTAGTAAAGATATATATTAAATAAAGATTGACTATGGTAAGAAGTAATAAGCAACAGTTGCAATTTTTCAGTTATATTACCTAATACATCTAAATGTAGATTGTTACTACTACCTTAGCCTTCCCTTTTCCTAGACCATTGGTCCAATCACCCGCAGAATCTATTATCTCCCTTTTTCAATGCCATCTCTTTAGTAGGGGATATGAAAGGTTCGCATTAGGATTGGTTTAAAAGTCTTAGTGGGGAAGCCACCCTTAGTACGACCAAAGTTGATTGTTCTTTGGGTGAATGATCTTACTATCTGTGGTTCTGGTTAAGTTCGATATAACTAAAAAAAGATGTAGGACAAAGATCAAGCGAAAGGCGATGAGAACCCTTTTATCTAGCAGAAATATATCTTAGTTTGTCCGGCAGAATAATAACGCTAAAACTAAACGGGGCTACTGTAAGCCAGTTATACTCTCCTATCTTGACCGTATTCTAACCTAAATAAGAAACCGTTATATTAATTAAGTGGGTCAAAAGTGGGTTCATAAAAACCCAAGTATGGCCAAATTTGGATTTAATATTAATTAATTTGCCTACAATCCGACTATTAGAATGGGTTTGAATGAGATACTTAGGAGGCCAAAAGTGGATACGGTAGTTTTGTTTGCTCCTCATATGTAAACTATCTGTAGTATATGTGGCTGATATTACTTGGAGAATAGAAAACTAATTTAGGCCAAAAAGGCTAGCGAGTGGTCTTTATCTTAAAAGTAACTCTTAATATTTAGGTTGCCTAAGGCTAGAAATGGCTCATAGTATATCATGCTATAGATCTATTATTCTTACAAAAAATACCATATAATTAATGTTGTTATTGACAAGATTATAACTCCAGGATATATGTTATTATAGGCTGGTGGAATAATATTCTACTGATATCTAAGGAATGAGTTTTATAATTTTACTAGTGCCTAGTATGTAAGGTAGAAAGACTTTGGGTTTGGACCTGTACCTGTAATTCTCAATTTACCCTTCCTATGTTTTTGCAATAAGATCTGAAAGATTGCAAGATTGATTTCTCTTCAATAAATACCTTACGCCAATAATATTGTAAAGAAATATAGTAAATTAAGGATAGTAGTATTTATATATAATAGAAGGTAATATTTATAAAGAATTCTATCTATATATTAAAAAATATAATTACTACTTTTATCTAACTTAATATAAGTAATAGTAGGATAAATAAATTAGTACTATAATATCTATAAATAAGTATTATTTAATATGCAAGTAAGATAAAATATAAGTTTATTAGCTCCTAAGGTCTAAAAATATTTTCTTAAATATTTAGGAGCTGCACTTATGGTGGACATTCTCCTATTCCTCCATATTTATAATAAGAGGGAATCAGTCACTCTCTTATTTAGTTGCCATAAGGTTTGAGGTATAAGGCTTGGGCGTCTGACTATTGTTTGTGCTTAGCTTTATTGTATTGGCTGTGTATGATTCTCTTACTTGTGTCTAGATTACATTCTTTTCTTCGTCTAATTGTCGTACCTCCTAGCTGTACTTCCTCCTTGATGAGCCTTGGCCCTACTTCTCCGCATAGTACTTCTGCTAGAGCAATAGATATAGCTTTGATTTAAAGATTGTATAAAAATCTTAAAAACTTCCTTAATTCTCAGCAAGGCAGGCGGATGTGAGATATGATTGAATTATATTAAGGCTTCTTTGCCTAAATGTAATATGCTTAGATATAAAGATAGATCAATGGGTTTCAAAAATTGCTTCTCACTTTGGCTAAAAAAATATCTACCTACATTTAGTTCCAATTTAATACACATATAAATACCCTAGGTATATATAACTAAATAAAGGCATTTTGCTGATAGAACTAGAATATGCCAATCTCCTTCATAGCTCAATCTTCCGGCCATACGCCGATAGGAACCTGCAATCCAGTATTAGAATCTAGCTACACAAGCCATAGAAAATTATCAAGTATTAGAAAATATTCAAATTTTTTGTATATCGGTTTCAATATTGATGAAACCGGCGTCTTTTAACTAGGCGGCCTATTCGGCCATGCAATCTATCGGCTTTCTAAGTTTCCCTATTCTCTCATACAGGCTGCTAGCCTATATTTGAGCGTTTATCGCATTATTAGAAGTCTTATCGTCAGATTTAAATCTTGGATCGATTGCTTGTAACTCGATGTAGTCTCCAGAAATTAAATGTTTGTATGTTTAATGAAATAATTGTTTAATATCAGTTATATATCCTCTGAGTTCTCAGGCATGGATATAGTCGAACTTTTTTCCAAATGGCCACTCTGTTTTAAAATTATTTACCTTAAATACATAGTTTAGAGGGACCTTACATAAAATATTAACCACCTAGATACTAAAATAAATAATAATAGTATAAATTAGGCTATATGGGGCTTAAATTATTCCTAATTACCTCTATGGATGGATATTTTCTAATGTTTAATAATTAGAATTTGTTGATAATATATATATATTTAAAGTAATAAGAAGGACTTAGCCTTACTCTGCAAATTCTATGGCCCAAATGCCTATCCTAGTACCTAGATCAAGCGCATATTAAATATTTGTGTAACGGTCTGGTTAATTCCCAACTTGATGAACTAATCAGAATGAAGGGTTTATTGTTGGCAGGATGGTTAAGTGTGTTATAGTAAATAGAGCAATGGAAGTATTATATTAGGTAATAGTTAATTATAATTAAGGTAATTAAATTATATTAAAAGCTAATCTATTCTATTTCCTATAATATAATTAATCTATTTATAACATACACCATAAGCATGCGCCGTAAATAAGCATACGCCACACTTTTCACTATATCCTATTTTCAAATTAAGATAAAAACATTATAAAGCATTTAATCAATTGGTTCTAATTACTATTCTCTTTATTAAAGGTCTTAATAATCACTTGGTATATTCTTAAATTATAATCAATCTTACTATAAGTCCTATAATGCCTATTGCCTAATTATATTAACTTTTTTTAATTATTATTTTATAATATTTCTATCTATATTTAGATATTAATTTTTATTTAATTTATTACTTTTTTTATATTATTTATTATTATTATTTTTTTATTTTATAATTAAGTTCTTTTAGATCTATAATATTTACTTAATATCTTATTTACTTATTTAAGATCTTAAATTTTAACTTTTAATAAAACTATCTTATATATAATAGCCTTTATTTTTTAAAAAGTAATTATAATACCTTAATAATAGATTTTAGAGAGGTACTTTAAAGTCTTCTAATTTACCTTTTAAAATACTTAAACTATAAGCTAGTCTTAGTAATATTCTTTAGAGTCTTTAAGGTTTAAGGGGTAGTAGGCTTAATTATTTAATTAAATAGTATTAGTATTTATAGCTATATATTAAGCTTTAATATAATATTTTCTACATTTAAAGGATTAAGCCTAGCTCCTTTAAAACCTGCCTTAATATTACTTTCTATTATAATAGCTTAGTATATATTATAAAAGGCTAGGAAGAAATTGGTCTTTAAAATGTAGGTTATAGAGCATCTGATTAGATTCTTTATTTTCTTCCTATATGCTGTTTTTAATAGCTTAAAGTATGTAATATTAAGTGGCTGAAGTAGATGAGATAAATTAGATAGTATATAAAATATAATAATTTTATTATTCTTATAATATTTCTTAAATTTAATTAAATAATAACTTTTATATTTATTAAGAATTAAAAGATAATAGTAATTAATTAATTAATTGCTTATATAATAATTAAAGTGCTTTAATTACTTAAGATCTATTTTATTATCAGTTTAGCTATTTTAAGTAATTATAATAGCCTAATTGCCTAGAAGATTGCTTTCTTTATATTAATTAGTAAGATAATATTAGCTTATAATAATAAGAAATGGTAGGATTGCCTAGCCTCTTATATTAATTACTTTAATTATTATAATCTATTCTTGATTTCTAGGCTAGATTAATTTTAGGTTTAAATATCTTTTTACCTTTATTATAATAATTCCACTTATAATAATACTTATTATAAAGCTAATCTTATTAAAATTATATATATTATTTAATCTAATATTATATTTACCTATTATATTAGTTATAAGCTAAAACCAATTACTAATTATTTTTAAATCTTTATATTTAGCTCTTTTATAATTATATTTATAAAAAAATATATTTTAAGCTCTAATTATTACTTAATAAAATTTAAAGCCTAATACTTATTAATAAATTATATATTTTAATTAATAAATAATTAATTAATTATTTCCTTAATACTATAAAATCTTAAAGAAAATCCTTAAAAATTTAAATCTAGAATAAATTTAATTATTATCTTTTCTTTTAGATTAGATAGCTTATATAATAAAAAGACCTAATTACTTTAAGATTGAATACTTTATTACTAACAATATAGCTTTTTCTTATCAACTTTATAAATTTTTATAATCTTTTGGATATTTATTTTTTAGGGACCTTAAAGGGCTTGAAGGGTAAGAAGAGTTTTAGCCTTAATAGTTGGTTGGGATATAGTTAGTTATTAAGAAGCAATTAATTGAATGGTTTGTGTTGTATATAAGGGATTTTTATAGTGTATGCTTATTTGCGGCGTATGCTTATGGTGTACGTTATACTTTTATATTAATAGATAATTATTTATTATTTTGGTAATTTTTATAATAATTATATTATAATTATATAAGTAATTATAATTAGTATGGTAATTATAGTCTAGGGTAGGTAGATCTAATGTTCATTTTAATAGTTGTGATCACTCTAGTCTAGTATAGGTTATAATATGATGTCCTCTCTTTATTAGTTCTTATCCTTAAAACTATATACTTAACCTTAGTGTAATTACCTTTTTATATGTCCTAACTTAGACTTATAAAAATTCTAAGAGTTATAGTACTAATAGTATATCTAGCAAATCCGCTTATCATTATACCTAGCTTTCTAATGATATTGCTAGCTTTGATTATAACATTATACCTTATTCTTTCTATTCATCTAAAGGGCTTTATTGCTAAATAATAGCTTATTTTTTCTATTATAATAAATATATATATTATAATTATTTTTATAATACTTTTAATATTATAATAAATTCTTATAAAAGATTTTTTAAATACTTCTAGTTATTTTTATTAATAAGTATAAGTAATAATAAAATTAAGTAAAAAATTAGAATATCTAAAGCAAGCTAAGGAATAAGCTAAGAAGGAAATACTTACTACTTAAACAAAATTAAACAAGGTTTTAGCTTAATTAATTTAATTATATAAATAAAAATACCTTTTAAAGTTATAAGGTAAGAAGATAGTTTATTATAGGTTATTATTTATTAATAATTTAGATAATATAGGTTAGGTTGAATTGAAGGTAGTGGTTGGTACTTAGTCCTTAGAGGCTCTAGATATTATTAATTGGAATATTATTGATCTTAATGGTTTATTTAGTATTATATCTTTAGAAATACTTCTAGTATTTTTAAGTAATATATAAGGTATTTTATTGATTCTTAGGTTATTTCTTTATAATCTTTTTATTTAATTTTAAATTTTTTATCTTTCTTTTTCTTTATAATATCTTCTTAACTTTCTATTAGTCTTCTAGATTTTCTATTTATAGTTTATATTTAGATCCTATATTCACCTAGATATTATTACCTAATTCTAATAATAAGATATAGAAGATAAAGTAGACCTTAATATTATCTAAGAGATTAAATTTATAATTATTTTTTAATATTTTTTTTAATTAGGTATAATTTAATTTATATAAAGTTAATCTTTTTATTTTATTTTTTTATTATAAGATTTTTTATTATTAAGTAGATTATATCTTCCTTTAAGAAAGATAGTCTTTTTAATCTTTTTAAATTATAATATCTTTTTATTATATTATAAATAAACTTAAATTCTATCTTTATTTCTTTATATAATTTTCTTAGATTATTTAACTTAATTATAGCTTTTACTTAGATTATATCTTCTAAGGAGGCTTAATAAGTATCTAGTATAAAGCCAAAGTTAGCTTTCATTAATATTATTTTAATATTATAATTATAAAATATATTATATATTAATTATATAATAGGTAATTTTTCTACTTAATTAGTTTATTTATAGTTAATATAGTATTATAGATATTACTTAATTTCCTAGTTTTAATATTTAGTTTATTTATTTATTTAAGAGTAAAAGACTATACTTAGCTTATAGTTTAATCTTATTAAGAATATCAGGCTTTACTAAAACTTAAATATAAATAATTATCTTTTATTTAAAATAATTTTAGTTAATAATCTATATATAATAATTATATATTAAAAGAAAAGATAAATAAATTATTCTTCTTTTATTACTTTATTATAAGAAAGGTAATATACTACTTTTATAAAATAATTAATAATAATAAAAATACTATTATAATATACTCCTATAGTAGGGTCTACTAATAAAAGAAGGTTAGTAATAAAGTCCATTATAATTAAATCTTATGATTGTTATGTAATAGAGGATAGTTGTGATAATCTATATAGTTTATATCTTGGTTTTTAAAGTATTAATATAGGCTATATTCTTTATATATCTATTTAACTTTCTTTTTTATTTTATTAAAGGAAAATATCTATTTAACTTATTTAAAGATTTTATTAATACTTTTATAACTATATAAAGGATATTTATAAATATCCTTTATTAATTCTATTTAATATTCCTCTAGTACTTATAAGTAGTTTATTTTCTTTTCTTCTAAAAGTACTAGATTATATTCTTCAATTTTCCTTAATAATAGATTATCTTATTCTATTTATTATATTAGAATTTCTATAGTAATAGTTCTGGTTATATATAGTAATCCTTCTATTCTTATAGTAGTAATTATTTTCTTTATTCTTATTATTATTCTACTAATTAAGGCTTATTCTAGGCCTCTATTAGTATTATAGATTAATAGTTTTTTCTATATTTTTGATTTTTCTATATTATAGTTAGGTTAGTGGCTGATTATATTAACATAGCTATTTTTAGTTCTTTTAATATAGATAATTTAGTAGTCAAACTTAGAGAGATATTTAATATATTATAATTATCTTTTATTAAATTTTTAAATTATTATAAAGTAAGAGATATTTTTATAATCTATATATATTATAATTTTATAATTACTTTTTAATAAATATTATTAGAATTCTTTAAAAGTATTTACAATAATAAGGAATTCTTTATCATAAATAGAGTAATTTAATTCAAGACTATACAGCTTATATAAGTAGAAGGCTATAGGATGTAGGTTTCCTTGTTCATCTCGTTGTCTGATCTGGGCCCCTAAGGCGAAGTCTGATGTATCGGTTTCTAGCTCTATAGGCTTATTAGGGTCGAATATTGTAAGGATAGGTTCTTCTAAAATAGCATTTTTTATAATTTTAAATAATTATTATATTTTATTTTTTTATTAAAAGATAATTTCTTTCTTAATTAGTTCTATTATACTTAAGGTAATTCTACTAAATCCTTTAATAAATCTTTAATAATAATTAATAAATCTAAAGAAGGCTTATATTTCCTTTATATTAATAGGTTCTTTTTAATCTTTTATTATAATAACTTTCTTTAGATCTATATGAATTTTATTAGGGTTAATAATATATTCTAGAAATTCTACTTTTTAAATATAAAATTTACTTTTTTTAATTTAATTAAAAGTTTGGTATTTTAGAGAGCTTTTAAGATCTTATAAATATATTTTTTATATTCTTTTTTATTTTTAAAGAAAATAAGGATATTATTTAAATAATAGATAATAAAAATATCTAAGTATTCTTATAATATATTAATTATTATTTATTAAAATAATATTAGTATATTTATAAGTTTAAAAGGTATAATTAGATATTTAAATAATCTAAACTTTATTTAGAAAGTAGTTTTCTATTTATATTTCTCTTTAATATAAATAAGATTATATACTTCTTTAAGATCTAATATAATAAAGATATTAGCTTTATAAAGATAATCTTTTATTTTATTAATTAATAGTAATAAAGTATAATCTTTAATAATAATATTATTAAATTATTAGTAATCTATAATAAGATATAGCTTCTTATTTTTCTTAAATATAAATATAATAAAATAACTAACTTTAGAGTTTAAAATATAGATATATCTCTTTTTAAATATATCTTAGATATATTCCTTTAGAATATTAAGCTTAATTTAATTAAGATTATAAATAAAATAAAATTAGATATTAGATCTATCTTTAAGGATGATTTTATGATCTTACTAACTAAACTTAAGTAATCTAGTATCTAGTTCTTTTATAAAGGGCTTTTTATAGATTTAGTATTATAAGGGTATATTATATAATCTATTTATTTCTACTTTAATCTTTATTTCTTTAAGACTTTTATTAATTTATTAGAATTATATTCTAAAGTATATAATAATCTATTATTATTACCTTTTCTAATTATTTTTATATTTATATTTTATTTCTTTAAATAATAAAGATTCTCTTTTACTTATATCTTTTACTTAATTAAGGCTAGAAGTTTAAGATCTTTTAATTAGGCTTATAGAAATATTACTAGCTATATTATACTCCTTAGATATTTATATCTAGCTAGTATATTAGTAGATATTAGGGTTATATTAATATAATTATAAATACCCTAAAACTAGATTATATTATCTAATATTAATAATATTAAAGATTATTTTTTAATTTTTTTCTTTAATAAAGACTTTTAAATAATTAATCTTTTTATTTATAATATTATTATTATAATTAAAAGAGATTCCTTTTATATTAATAATTTTATATAGATTAGCTTTTATTATTTATAGTAGCTAAAGTTAATTAATTACTTAAGAATTAATATAATTTTATTTAATTTTACTATTTATTATAATATTATATTATTTCTTTTTAATTCTTACTTTTATTTTTAATTATTATTAAGATTACTCTTTAATTATAAAGTATAAAGCTTTTTAAGAAGTTCTTTTAGTAACTTTAGAGATTATTACTCTAGCTGCTTCTACTGCTTTTTTATAAAGGGCTTTGCTTATTTTTTAATTTTACTTAGTACTAGGCTATTACTTTATTTATTATATAGATATTATATTTAAGGTTTTAATATTTATTCTAAGATAGCTTATTATAATTAGAGAACTTAAGCTTACCTAGGTCTAATATAATAAACTAATAATAGGGATTTCTTTTTATTATTTTATATTAATTAAAATATCTTTTATAATTATAATAGATAATCATATCTTCTATCCTAATAAAGAAGTATATTATATATTATTTTTGCTTTATATATTAAAGGTAATTATAATTATAATAACTTATTTATAAAATATTTTTATATTCTTTATATACTATATTTAATCTAGGATCATCCTTCTTATATTAGATAGATTAGGGGTTATAATTTCCTAATTGCCATTTGCTTTATGCAAGTAAGAAGACTTTATCTCCATTCTATAAAGGTTCTTTGATTTATTAAGCCATTCTTTTAATATTAATTATCTATTTCCTATTTCTATTTTTATTATAAATATAAGTATTCTATTATACTAGTACTTTATTAGTATATATATCTAGAATAAATGCAGGGATTCCTATCTTCTTAGCTCATTCTAGCTATTTATAGAGAAAATAGGACTAGCTTTTTTATTAAATTAATTATACTTTTTAGATAATTTTATTAATTTCTTATTATAAAATAAATTTTATTTTATATAATTTATAATCTTCTATATACTACTTAACTATAATAGTTAGTTTATATTTCCTAATAATAGTAAGAATAATTTTTCCTATAATATTCTCTTTCCCTTTTAATACTAAGGTCTATTAAGTTTTTATAATATTAAGTTATTTCTATCCTTCTAATATAGATTTAAATTAATTTCCTATTTTTAAAAAGTAATATTTAAAAGATTTATATCCTTTCTTTCTATAATTAAAGTAGGTAATTTTACTTTTATTATAATCTTAGGTAGTATTAAATTCTATTGGTTCTAAATAAGTCCTATATATAGTACTTTGCTACTTATTCTAGGTTTTTTCTTTATTTAGGATATATAAGGTTTTATTATCTTAAATATATTCTTTATATTAATTAAATTATCTTTTATTAATTTTAATAATATTTTTAATATACTTTAAGAGTTTTTCTAGCCAGTTTTCCTTATAGATTTTATTCTTAACTTCACTCTTTAAATCTCTATAATAAAGTTCTATTAGTATATTATTATCTTAGATTATTTATATTATAATTATTTTAAACTTAATTAAATACTAATTATAAGATTTTATTTATTTAAATTTATATAATTAATTTATAGTTTATTATTCTATATTAATTATATTAAAATTATTTTTAATAATAATTTTAAAATTTTCCTAATCTCTAAAGATCTCTTAAATTTCTTTAATTTAATTAATATTATCCTTATTTTCTAAATAATCTTTTATAATAAATTTAAATTATACTTCTATATCTTCTTAAAGAAGAATTTTAATATATAGTACTTAAACTTTAAAAATTATAAGTTAGATTAAAAAGAAGTAAAAGTATTCTTTTATTTAAGTAAAAAAAAGACTATATCGGCAGCTTTTCTTAGGAAGGGTTCTAAGGCTAAGGGTCTTAGGATTTTATTAATATCTTTACTTTTACTTCCTTTAATTATAATAGTTCTAACTTCTTTTACTTTAAGCTAGGCTTATATATTTATAAGTTTTTTTTAATTTATTATAATTTTATAATTAACTTAGTATTATTAGAAGAAGTAATAGTAATAAGATTCTTTCTAGATATTGTTATTACTTAATTATTAATATAAATAATTAACTAAATAAAAGCTTTTAATATATAATAATCTAATCAATTCCTAACTTAATAAACTAATTAGAATAAAAGGTTTATTATTAATAAGATAGTTAAGTGTATTATAATAAATAGAATAATAGAAGTATTATATTAAATAATAATTAATTATAATTAAAGTAACCAAATTATATTAAAAGTTAATCTATTCTATTTCCTATAATATAGTCAATTTATCTATATACTTTTATATTAATAAATAATTACTTATTATCTTAATAATCTTTATAATAATTATTTTATAATTATAATAATTATATTATAATTATACAAATAATCACAATTGGCATGGTAATTGTGGTCTAGGGTAGGTAGGTCCAATGTTCATTCTGACAGTTGTAACCGCCCTGGTCCAGCATGGGTTATAACAATTTGCGCCTAGAGGCGCCAGATGCAGTTTTCTTTAAAGTACTAGTAAGTAGATATAATGTAATAAATCTATACATTTTTATTTATTATCATCATTTAACTTTAATAATTTAGTTGCTTAATTGTTTAGAATTTACTTATTAACAACATACCACTAGATACACCCCTTGGCAGTACCTGTGGTAACGACGCCCATTCTATACCTGTGTTAGCTTTCATGAATGCCAGGCTCTGCATTGTACTAGCCTTATATCTGATCATAGGTTTTAATCTCTTTATTAGAAAGATATTATATGTATAAGTGGAGACTTTTGAAGAACTTATATGTATTTTGTAATACTTGGAGTTAATGACTTGTAGCTACCACTTATATAACTAAATATTTATCATTAATCAAAGCACACCAGAGCGTTAGGTTATGTACATATTGTTGTATACGGAATTAACGTCATCTACATCTTCCTAAAGGCTTTTTAAGTTGTATTAAAGGGTCTTGGGCCTGGATATCTTACGTTTGCTTGCAAATCTTCCTCCTCTATATCAGTCTGTAATTGAGCAATTGTGTCATCTGGGCTTAGGCCTTGGTCTTTGTTGGGAGAGGTAGCCATGAGGTAGGTAGATGTAGAAAAAGGCAATTTATTAGCTTAGGAAATCAATTGCTTATGTATTTCCACGCCAGGCTTAAGTGTGCTTCTAATATTTCTTAGCCTAGATCTATTTTAAGTGAGGCTTGCAATACAGTACATAAAGGACAAAAGCAGGAAATATGGTATGGGTCTTGGAAAAGAGTAGCCTTTGGATCCTTATAAGATGTAGTGTATCCTTAAAAATTAGCTCACCAAGACCACAGAGAACACCTAAAAATTCCACAAGAGGTAAAGATAGTCGGTATCCTGGACCCTGAGCCAAAGAACCCCACATAAGCAAAACATGGACGAGTCTCTCGTTTTATTGGGATAGCCTATTAGCACATAGGCATAGTAATCAAAGTAGCGCCATAGGGACTAAATTGAAATTGCTTGAACAATCTGAGCTATAATCAAATAGCAAAGCTACAAGTTAAAATGGTATACAACTAGGGGTGGGTTTATTATTTGTCATTTCATTATAACAGTGAACCAATTACTTCGACGGTTTCTTTTACTCTATTTAAATAGGAAGTAAGACAATTCCCTTGCTTTCCGCTCTTCTATCTAGCATATACAACCGTTGGAGCTAGTAAAATATTATCGCTAAGCTTGAATCTATTTAATAAGCCTACCTAATTGCCTCGCCTTGCTTCCTATGATTCTCTTTTTTCCTGCAAAATATATAATAATATTCTATAAGTATTAAATACATTTAAAAGAACCTATCCATATAAGCATTATCCTATTTAGAGACTGATTATATACTATATTTTTATAAAATACTAATTTTTTTAAAGTTATTAAGCAAGTAATAGTTATAAATACTTCAATTAATATTAAGTATTTTAACTTTATTAGCTTCTTAATACTATAAGATATAATAAGTGTCCATTCTAATAATATCTATATATAAAATGAAATTATAGATACTACTAAAAGATCTTGAAATATTTAATCTTAAGACGCTAGGCAAACACCAACTGTAAAAGTTAATAACACTATTAATAAAAGAATAACAAGAGGTTGGGGATCAAACGCTCTTAGTCCTGCTGTCTAAGAAATGCCAATAGTCAAACCCTTTTTAGGTTATTATAGGATTCTCTTAATTCAAGACTCCATGACTTACCTGTCTCATGATACTAGAAAGGATAATAGCTGAGCTTAGGTAGGTTGATTAGGTCTCTTTATAAACCCACATTAAGACTATGAATGAAACCGTGGTTCCAATTGTTATAATGCACAATGTTAGATGGGCAAGCTGGGAACTCAGAGGGTATCTCCCTGCCAGGCAATTGAGATCTAGATAGGTTACGCTTGCTTGATCCCGAGACCGAAGGATAGTGTTGTCAAATATTTGGAGGTTAGTTATAGTTATGAGAATGAATGCAATTGTTAATAAAATATTAGAGCTTATTACAACAATGAATGCGATTACTGCAAATATACCTGATTTTAATAATAAAGATTATGATGATTGAGGGAAGCTTAGCCTCATATTATATAAAGGGGTTTGTTTTGAAATATATATTTGCTTAAAGGATTATATAGGTGAGCTATTGCAATTTACTAAACAAATGGTGATAATTCTAGGCTCCACGATTGCTAGATAGTTTTCAAGGAACTTCAATATATTACATGGAATAAGCAAGCCTATATTGTATAATTGGTGGATTCTATTTTCCCCCTGGGAGCAATGGGAAGGTCTCGCCTTAGCATATAGTTATTCTGGGATGTGGGGAGTTTTTATTAGCTTGACTTATTATAGTGTGAAATTAGTTAGTGTTTAGGGTTGTAATATATAGTGTGTGGGATTGATCGGCGTAAAAAGGTTAGTATGGAGTATTACATATGGAGAGTCATTTTACAAGTTAGTGCGATGCACCTTCCTTTTCAGACCCCGCTAGGTATCATGATTGGTAGTGTAGCTACTTGTAAAGGTGGCTGTTAATATACTGTTAGGATATATATCCAGCTAAAAACTTGCTAGAGCACACTCTGGCCAGGTTCAGTTCGTATTTCAGCCCATTTAGTGTCTATTATTTCACTCACTGTTCAGTCCATATTATCTTGTACTCGGACGCTGTGAACCATCATAATCCTCATATAGAAGAAAGCTTTGATATATGCAACAGCATAAAAGGTTTATATATTATTCTAAGTACACATTCTTCTCTAAGTCCCTCTTATATTTAGTAAGCGTTATATCATATAACGTACATCATATACGAGCGCGCCACCCAAACGAGCGGGCCAAAAATCCCTCATACATACACTTTTCTATTTAATCAACTAATTCTTAATTATAAAATATATTATAGCTAGATACTGAGGCTAGAACTCTTCTTGCTCTTTAGGCTTTTTAAAATAATCTAAGGTTATCTATTAGAAAAGTTGTATTGGTTTATAGGGTTAGTTGGTGGTGAATAGCTTGCTGTTAATAGGGTACTTAATTTTGAGATAATATTATTTTTAATTTATATAAACTATCTAATTTAAAGAAATAGATTATTTTTAATTATATTTTTAATTTAGATTTTTAGGGATTTTTTTATAATTATATATTATTTAAAAAATAATTAATTAATTATTTATTAATTATAATATATTATCTATTAGTAAGTATTAAGCTTTAAATTTTATTAAATAATACTTAAAGCTTAAAATATATTCTTTTTATAAATATAATTATAAAAGGGCTAAATATAAAAATCTAAAGATTATTAATAAATAGTTTATATTTATAATAAATATAATTATAAAATATAATATTTAATTAAATAATACCTATAATTTTAATAAAACTAGCTTTATTAAAAGTAGAATAGTTATTATAGGCATAAAAAAACATTCAAATCTAAAATTAATCTAGCCTAAAAACTAAAAATAAATAATAATTATTTAAAGGATTAATATAAAAGGGTGAGCAATCCTACCATTTCTTATTACTATAAGCTAATATCATCTTACCAATTAATATTAAGATAGCAACCTCCTAGGTAATTAGGCTATTACTACTACCTATAATAGCTAGATTAATAATATTATAGGCCTTAAGTAGCTTAAATATTTTAATTAATATATAAAAACTTGATTAATTAGTTACTATTATCTTTTAATCTTTAATAAATATAAAAATTATTACTTATTTAAATTTAATTAATATTATAAGGATAATAAGATTATTATATTTTATATACCTTCTAATTTATCTTACTTACTTTAATCTCTTAATATTATATACTTTAGATTATTTAAAATAGTATATAGAAAAGAAATAAAGTATTTAATTAAATATTCTATTACCTATATTTTAAAGTCTAACTTTCTCTTAGCCTTTTTAATATATATAATATTATTATAATAGAATAAAATATTAAAATAGGCTTTAAAGGAGCTAGCCTTAATCCTTTAAATATAAAAATTATTATATTAAAGCTTAATATATAGCTATAGACTCTAATATTAATTAATCAAGAGATTTTACTACCTAATACTTAAACTTTAAAGATCTTAAGAACTATTATAAAGGTAAACTTATAATCTAAATATTTAAAAAATAAATTAAAAGATATTAAAATAGCTCTTTAAAATCTATTTTTAAGATATTAAAGTTATTTTCTAAAGAAATAAAGGCAATTATATATAAAATAATATTATTAAAAATTAAAATATAAGATCTTTAATAATTAAATAAAACACTTAATAAATAATATAAAGTAAAAAGAACTTACTTATAAAATAAAAAGATAATAATAGTAAAATAAAAGAAAGAAGTAATTAATTAAATAAAAATTAATATATAAATATAAGCTAAAATATTAAAAAGTAATAATTAAAAATAATTAATATAATTAAAGGAATAACATTATAGGACTTATAAGGGGATTAATTATAATTTAAGAATATATTAAATAGTTATTAAGATCTTTAAGGAAGAGAAGAGTAATTAGTTCTAATTAATTAGATGTGTTATTGTGTTTTTATATTAATATATTAATTGAGGGTAGTGAAAAATGGCCCGCTCGTTTGGGTGGCGCGCTCGTATATGATGTACGTTAATAGATTCGTTTACAATAATAATATTATATTTCCTGATGGAAAGGATCTTTTATATATATCCGAGGAAAGTTAGAAGGAGCTTAGAGAAGCGTTTAGGATTGTAGACCACAGTTTAAAATGCGGCAATCAGGCAAAGCAACTGTCAATTGATTTTAAATAATTTAACACCTCTGAACAACTGGCCGAGCTAATCTTGCTAGCCCTGCTGTCTTCGAAATCTGTCAAACCCGAATCTGTGACTGAGTCGAGCTACAGCTTGCATAGCTGATTGAAGATGTTCTTTATTATTGATGTAGTTCATTTCCCCTAAAAGGTAGTCCTAGAATAGGAGAATCTGTGCTATGTATTCTGAATTATCTAGTTTGCTTTTCATTTCATCAACATCACCTCTCTCTCGATGGAAAATTTGGAGTTCAATAACCAATCCCCAATATCCTATGCACAAATATTCTAAAGCATTCCTGATCTCTGGTTTTTGAATGTCTATAATTGTATTATTTTTCATAACTCTCCTAAAATCACAAATCTTTTAGGTGTCCTTTATAATAAAAGAAATTTTATCTAAGGCAGAAGATATATAGTTATATGCGTTAAGGACACTATAGCATTAAAGCGCATAATCACCTACCTAGCTTAAATTATAAAGGCTATTTAACACTTTTTCATAGATTAGTGACAATATTTAGACCCCTTCCTGCAAAATACATTTATCTTGAGGCTCCTTTAACATCTATTCAATGATTTTCATTACTGTGTCTAGATCTAGCTTTATAGAATATAGTATAAACTCAAAGGATACAGTATTAAATCGACTTTTTACTACTTTATCCTTTCCGTAAAAACTATATATAATTAGAGAGAATAGTAAGAACGTACACTCTTACTTACTAGCCAAAATATGCAGCGCTTAAATCTAGATAGCAGGATAATAAGGTATTATAATCCTCAAGCGGAATGCCATTATATTCAAACCTCGCCTAGATCCTCAATTTGAAGTCATTATGTGGCAAAAATGCCTTAAAATCTTAACAGCAAATCAAAACAGCTTTTGCAGCAGGTTCAAGTCCCTCTATACAAATCTGGGAATTAGCTCCTTCTAGAAGATCAAAGAAAACAACCGCCTCTTCTAGTTCATTTGACATTTGACGCAACCATAGTGGTTGCCGGGCAAACTGCTGGACCAATTCTCTGAGCGATTTGCATTACACTGACGCATTACTGTAGATTGAGTTAGCCATTACTTTAAAATGACTTTTGGGTTAAAATTGGGTGATAAAAGAGAGCTACTTCTGATTATTGTGTACTATTGAGCAAGGTTTTAAATTGAGTTATGATATTTCTTAATTGTATTAATTTTGTGCCTTAGGCTAGGCCTTATATGTGAGGCGCTATTATTTGCTCCACCAATCAATAGCTTAGAATAGAAGTTCTCCCTTTTCCGAGCCATACCTAGTCCCCGCTTTATATTCGTCTCTAAGTAAGCCCTAATCCCATCCCAAATGAACCTTTCCTATCTAGGCATATTCCCACAACCACATAATGAAAGCCATCTGCCGTCTGAAATAACTGGCAATAGCATGCTTGAAATTTAAAGCTAATATTAAACAGAGCTAAAACAAAGACCGTATAGCAAACTAGTCAATTCACCATAACCCTCCTGGACTACTGTGCAATATCTCCTCAATGAGAAATAGCAAAGTTTAATCAACCTTCTACAGCATTTATTAGGGAGTTAATATCTGCCCTTAAATCTAGCATAAATGCCAGTTAAAGGCTTCCACCGGGTCCAAGTATATATAGGCAGCTCCGAGGTAAGCTCTGAAGTTTAATCGCTATACTATACTTACTAATGGAGAAATACTGTGGTTGTTCTCTTAATCTTGTCCTTCATTATTGCACAGAGCTATGCCAGAACCTTGGTCATAATATAGATGAATCGTACATAATAAAAGTCATTTAGTACATTTCTATCTTTAGAATTGCTATTGTAGATTCAGATATATAAGAACTCTCCCATAGGACTAATCTCTTCAATTCTGACTGATAATTCCTATCTTCCAGAAACACCTTATACAGGAACCATATCCCCCTAACACAAGATATGATTTGCCAATATCAAGATATTATCCAGGACACCAAAGAATATCTTGAAGACAGCCTATTGGATCTGGAAGACATGCAGATAGGCCTAGAGATTTGCACTTTACTATCCGCGACACTTGAATCGTTTTCTCCAGCCCCATTACCGCTAGACCTAACAACAAAAAATATCATCAAGTACACTGATTAATAATGCAATAATGATACTTTATTGACTTTACAAGTTCTTCTCCTTGCCACCTTAGCACACCCGACAGGGTCAGAGGTAGCTAGGAGTACGGTGAGTATTCTGTAAGCGTATTATGACTTTTCTGGGCCTTTATATAAAGTGGAAGTTCTAGAAAGAAATATTCATATTCCTGGGGCCTTAAATCTTTTAGTGCTTTGTCAATAGTTAAATGGCATTAAGGGGGATCGATCCAAGAGATAGGAGATCACCTAGCAGAGCCAATTCTAGGAGCATGGATAGCCCATGTACGCCTACTTGCTAGTATTAAGAAATTAGATAGAAGTCCCATCCAGTTATAACTTTTAGAAAAGGTAGAAGATTTTAATTGTAGAATTCTATATATAATATCTTTAGTTTGAGTCCTAGACCTAGGAGCCTCATTCCAGCGATTTTACCATATTTATTAGGAGTTCAACAGGAACCTACCTAATATTCCAGATCAAGAGTAGCTTTTGGTATCTTCTGCTAAGGTAATCGCCTATCAGAACATTTTCCTTGTAGTAGCTGGTTGTTTACAGGACCCCAACATAATCACAGATATAAAACTATATTTCGAAAAGGAATTGGCTATAGTTGAGAACTAGCTTTGCAATTTGTATAAAGAAAGTAGGGTGGGCTAGATGTCATCCTAATATATAAGTATCTTTAGTTTGAAATTGGGTTAGGTGTATTTGTAGCTCAACAATTTATTTAAACTATTATCTTTTGAATAAGGCGCTTATGGGTGCTATAGGCTCACAGATACACCTACAGTCATTTAACTCGTACTATCATTATAGAATACAGAGTCCATGCAAAAGTCCTAATATACTATCTCCAAGATCAACAATATGTTCATTGGTAATTAAAATTAGATATGGAATAGCTTTTACTTGCAAGCAATGCATTAATTTATAAAGGTCTCATAGGAGCCATCACGACCTTGCTCTGTTATCTCTTGATAACAAGGCTGGTGTTACTGCTGCAGGTGCTGTCACTGTTCCCATTACTACAGCTGCTATAGATATTAGTACTATAGTGGTTGTTCTAATACTAGGCAAAGGTGCTGTTATCGGGGAGAGATTTATTGGCAGTAGTATATAGTTTATAGCTCATTAGGATCTATACTGCTATACAACTGTTATTATTTGTTGCCCATAACTGAAAGCGAGGGCGCATACTCTAATGCCTTGTATTTGCGTCTCCCGAGCACAGGATAGAAATTAGTGAATGTTATAAGCCTTCTAGTCTCGGTCCTCTAAGGCCGATTTGTGTCTTGGGGAGCTTTAAGGTCTTTCTTCTTTTATGTAAAATTTCAGTCCTGTACCCCTCTTCCTAAATTACATAAAACCATAGAACTTGTCACATAATAGATCATGTGAGAATTGTAAAATGGCTTCTATTGTTATAACCTAGTCTAGCACAATTATTGCTAAAGGTTGCTAAATTTAATAGCATATAACCCACTAAATACTGCTAAGTTCACTAAAGTCCACTAAAAGTCTATATTAGGTGTTATAAATTTTAGTGGGCTAGAGTGCGCTAATTTTGAGTGATTTCATAGCCCTAAGTTATTTCTGCATATGTATAAGATATAAAGAGCCTAATCCATTTCTGGATGACAATAAATGAACAGCCCACTATACTATGTAGAAATAAATAATATTAGTACTATAATTATGGTCTGTGCAGGCTATAAGACAAACTCTGTAATATAAATTCATACAGAGTTTCATTCGATCGTTCTTTTACAGTCCTTTGCAAGTATAACAATGGCCTCCCCAACGCTGGGTCCCAACTTCCCTTCATCTAAGAGCCCAAAAATGAATCATCTGAAACTAGATGAGGAGCCTTTGAAAAAACAAACCACACGCCCTAGTCTTCCAATATATACTTACACCAATCTTGCTTTACTACCTAAGGGTATTGTACATTGGCTAGGTTAGATAAATTTCCATTGCTTACAAGAAACCTTTTTATTAATAGTATAGATAATCTAGTAGAGCTTAAGAGTGCTTATTAACCATAATATATTAAGGATGCATGCAATGGGAAGGCAGAATGGGGACCTGAGTTCTTACCAAGGGAAGGCTCCAATTCTCCAACGATAGCAAACAGTCTAACTCACTACAAAGAATTCATTTCAAAGCCCCAGCCACAACAGATTTCAACAGCCAAGAAAGAAATAAATCCAAATCCAGGACCAAAAATGAACCAAAAGTTAAACAAATAAATAGAAATTATTAAAAAACAACTAAAACCAGGGAAGATTAGAAAGAAAAAGGGAAGAATTACCGGAAAAAATGTTAAAATACTATTGTAATGGGCTAGGAGCGTAAATAAGAGATAAGGCCGAGAAAAATAGTAAGAAGTACTTCTGTAGTGTTTTTATGAGAATTTATTATCTATATTATCTTAAAGGAAAAGTTTTTATTTTATTGTTGTAAAAGAATCTGTAACGGTTCGTGTTCACAGATAAGATCAGGCACGTTGGTTGTAACGATCTGGTCAATTTCCCAATTAGGTGAACCAATCAGAGCGAAGGGTTAATGTTGGTAGGATGGTTAGGTGTGTTATAGTAATAGAATAATAGGAATATTATATTAGATAATAGTTAATTATAATTAAGGTAATTAAATTATATTAAAAGCTAGTTAATATTAATTATAAAGGTAGATTTTAATCTATCTATATATTATTATTTTAGTAGGTATTTATTATATTGGTTCTATTTAAGATATTGGTAATTAGGTTGGTGATTATAGGGTAATTATTAATAATATGAGTGATTATAAGTAAGTGCTTCCTTATTGGTTAATATAGGGTTATAGGGTAGGCAGGTGTTAGTTCTACTGCTATAGACCACCTAGATATATTATAGGTTATAATATAATATTCTCTTTTTATTAGTTTTATTTTTAAGGTTTATTAGGTTAATCTTATATATAAGTTTCTTATTTTTAATTTTTAAAATATTTTTTAATTATATTTTATAATTTAAGTAATTTTAAATTTTATCTTTATATTAAAACTTAAGCTTAGTTTATTAATTTAGTAGGTTTTAAAATTATATTATATTCTTTTTATTTTTCTAAGGGCTTATAGTATAAGATATTACTAGATTCTAGTAATTATTATAGTAAGTATACTTATTATAATAGAATATATAATACTTTAAAGATATTCTTAATTATATATATATTATTTTATAATAGTAAATATAATTAATTATTAACTTTTATAATAAATTAAATAAATTAAAAGTCTAATTATTTAAATATAAAGAAAGAGATAGTTAAGAAGAAGTTCCTTTATATATAAGTAAAAATACTTACTACTTAAATTAAAATTTAAAAATTTTTAAATTATTTATTTTATCTTTATTATTAAAAATATTAACTTAAAATAAAAGATATAAAGATAATATATTATAAGCTCTTTTCTTTAGATAAGCTAGAAGAGGTAGATTAGATAGAATTAAAGATTATTATTTAGATATAGTCTCTAGAGATAGTAGATATTATTAATTGGAATATTATTAATTTTAATAATTTGCTTAGTATTGTATTCTTAGGAATGCTTCTAATAATTTTAAGTAATATATAAGGTATTTTATGGATTCTTATATTATTTCTTTATAATCTTTTTATTTAATTTTAAATTTTTTATCTTCCTTCTTTCTTTTTAAAATCTTCTTAACTTTCTATTAGCCTTTAAGGTTTTTTATTTATAGCTTATATATTAGTCCTATATTAATTTAAATATTATTATTAGGTTTAAGAAGAGAGATATAGAAGATAGGGTATACCTTAATATTGTTTAGAAGGTTAAGTTTGTAATTATTTTTTAATACTTTTCTTTTTATTAGATAAGGTTTAATTTATATAAAGTTGATTTTTTTGTTTTATTGTTTTATTATAAGATTTTTTATTGCTAGGTAGATTATATCTTATTTTAAAAAGATTAATCTTTTTAGCCTTTTAAGATTATAATATCTTTTTATAATATTATAGATAAATTTAAGCTTAATTTTTATTTCTTTATATAATTTTCTTAGATTATCTAACTTAATTATTGCTTTTACTTAGATCATACTTTTTAAAAGGGCTTAGTAAATATTTAATATAAAGCTAAAGTTGGCTTTTATTAATATTATTTTAATATTATAATTATAAAATATATTATATATTAATTATATAATAAATAATTTTTTTATTTAATTAGTTTATTTATAGTTAATATAGTATTATAGGTATTATTCAATCTTTTAATTCTAATATTCAATTTATTTATCTATTTAAAAGTAGAATATTATACTTAGTTTATAATTTAATCCTATTAAGAATATTAAGTTTTATTAAAATTTAAATATAAATAATTATTTTTTATTAGATATAATTTTTATTAGTAATTTATATATAATAATTATATATTAAAAAAAAAATAAGTAAATTAGTTTTTATTTATTACTTTATTATAAGGAAAGTAATAAACTACTTTTATAAAGTAGTTAATAATAATAAAAATATTATTATAATATACTTCTATAATAAGATCTACTAATAAGGGAAGGTTTATAATAAAGTTTATTATGATTAAGTCTTATAATTATTATATGATAGGGGATGGTTATAATAATCTATATAGTTTATATTTTAGTTTTTTAGAATATTAATATAGGCTATATTTTTTGTATACTTATTTAACTTTTTTTTTATTTTATTAAAGAAAAATGTCTATTTAATTTATTTAAAGGTTTTATTAATGCCTTTATAGCTATATAGGGGATGTTTATAGATTTCCTTTATTAATTCTATTTGGTATTCCTTAGGTACTTAGAGGTAGTCTATTTTTTCTTTATTTAGAAGTAGAAGATTATACTTTTTAATTTTCTTTAGTAATAGATTGCCCTATTCCATTTATTATATTAGGGTATTTATAAGAGTGGTTCTGATTGCTTATAATAATCCTCTTATTCTAATAATAATAATGACTTTTTTAGTTTCTATTATTATTCTATTAATTAGTATTTATTCTAATCTTCCTTTTAAATTATAAATAAGGAATTATTTTTATATTTTAGGTTTTTTTATATTATAATCTAGTCAGTAGCTAATTATATTAGTATAGTTATTTTTAATTTCTTTAATATAGATAATTTAATAGTCAAACTTAGAAAGATATTTAGTATATTATAGTTATCTTTTATTAAATTTCTAGATTATTATAAAATAAAAGATATTTTTATAATTAATATATATTATAATTTTATAATTACTTTTTAATAAATATTATTAGAATTCTTTAAAAATATTTATAATAATAAGAAATTCTTTATTATAGATAGGGTAATTTAGCTTAAGGCTATATAGCTTATATAAGTAAAAAGCTATAAAATATAGGTTTCCTTAATCATCATATTATCCAATTTAGGCTCCTAGCGCAAAGTCTAAGACATCAGTTTCTAGTTCTATAGATTTGTCTAGATTGAATATGATCAAGATAGATTCTTCTAGAATAATATTCCTTATAGCTTTAAATAATTATTATACTTTAATTCTTTATTAAAAGGTAACTTCTTTCTTAATTAATTTAATTATTATAAAGATAATCTTATTAAATTTTTTAATAAATCTTTAATAATAATTTATAAAACTAAAAAAGGCTTATACTTTCTTTATATTTATTAATACTTTTTATTTTTATACTATTATAATTTTCTTTAAGTCTATATAGATTTTATTAAAGCTAATAATATATTCTAAGAATTCTACTTTCTAAATATAGAACTTACTTTTCTTAAATTTAATTAGAAGTTTGGTATTTTAGAGAGCTTTTAAGATCTTATAAATATATTCTTTATATTCTTCTTTATTTTTAAAGAAGATAAGAATATTATTTAGGTAATAAATAATAAAAATATTTAAATATTTTTATAATATATTAATTATTATTTATTAGAATAATACTAATATATTTATAAGTCTAAAAGGCATAATTAGGTATTCAAATAGTCTAAACTTAGTTTGGAAAGTGGTTTTTTATTTATATTCTTTTTTAATATAAATAAGATTATATACTCCTTTAAAATCTAGTATAATAAAGATATTAGCTTTATAAAGATAATCTTTTATTTTATTAATTAATAATAATAAAGTACAATCTTTAATAATAATATTATTAAACTATTAATAGTTTATAATAAGGTATAGTTTCCCATTCTTCTTAGGCACAAATATAATAAAGTAACCAGCTTTAGAGTTTAAAATATAGATATATCTTTTTCTAAGTATATTTTAAATATATTCCTTTAAAATATCAAGCTTAATTTAATTAAGATTATAAATAAAGTAAAATTAAATATTAGATCTATCTTTAAGAATAATTTTATAATCTTATTAATTAAACTTAAGTAGTCTAATATCTAGTTCTTTTATAAAGAGTTTTTAATAAATTTTATATTATAAGAGTATATTATATAGTCTATTAGTTTCTATTTCTTCTTTTATTTTCTTAAAGCTTTTATTGATTTATTAGAATTATATTCTAAGGTAGGTAATTGTTTATTATTATTATCTTTTCTAATTATTCTTATATTTATATTTAATTCCTTTAAATAATAAAGATTCTTTTTACTTATATCTTTTACTTAATTAAGATTAGAAGTTCAAGATCTTTTAACTAGATTTATAGAAATATTATTAATTATATTATATTTCTTATATATTTACACTTAGTTAGTATACTAATAGATATTAGGGTTATACTTATATAACTATAGATACTCTAAAACTAGATTATATTATCTAATATTAATAATATTAAAGATTATTCTTTAATTTTTCTTTTTAATAAAGATCTTTAGGTAATTAATCTTCTTATTTATAATATTATTATTATATCCAAAGGGTATTCTTTTTATATTAATAATTTTATAAAAATTAACTTTTATTATTTATAATAGCTAAAATTTATTAATTACTTAAGAATTAATATAATCCTATTTAGCTTTATTATCTACTATAATATTATATTACTTCTTTTTAATCCTTACTTTTATTTCTAATTATTATTAAAGTTGCTTTTTAATTATTAAGTATAAAGCCTTCTTAGAAAGTTCTTTTAGTAACTCTAAGGATAGCTGCTCCTATTGCTCTTCTATAGGGGGCATTTATTATTTTTTACCTTTATTTAGTATTAAATTATTGCTTTATTTATTATATATATATTATACTTAGGGTCTTGATATTTATTTTATAGCAATTTGTTATAATTAGAGAACTTAAGTTTGCCTAATTTTAGTATAATAAACTAATAATAGGGGTTTCTTTCTATTACTTTATATTAATTAAATTCCTTTCTATAGGTATAGTAAATAGCTATATCTTCTACCTAGATAGGGAAGTATACTATATATTACTTTTATTCTATATATATAAAGTAATCATAATTATAATAGCTTACTTATAAAATATCTCTATACTTTTTATATATTATGTCTAGCTTAGGGTTATCTTCTTTATATTAGATAGATTAGGGGTCAAGGTTCCTAAGTTATCACTTACTTTAGGCTAGTAGGAAGACTTTATCTTTATCCTATAATAGTTTTTTAATTTATTAGGCTATTCTTTATATATTAGTTATTTATTTTCTTTTTCTATATTTATTATAGGTGTAAGTGTCTTACTAAGCTAGAGGTTTATTGATATAGATATCTATTATAGATACTAGGATTTTAATTTCCTTAGCTCTTTTTAACCATTTATATAGTAAGTAGGCTTTATCTTCTTCCTATATTGACTATACTTTATAAATAGTTTTATTAATTTCTTATTATAGGGTAAGTTTAATTTTATAGAGTTTATAATTTTTTTCTATTATTTGATAATAGTAATAGATTTATATTTAATAATAATAATAAAGGTAGTTTTTCTTATAGAGTTATTTTTTCCTTCTAGTATAAAGGTTTATTTCTTTTATATTTTATTAATAGATTTTTTAATAGTATTAAATTACTTTCTTTTTTAAATAGATTTAAATTGATTTTCTATTTTAAAGAAGTAGTATTTAAAGGATTTATATTCTTTCTTTTTATAATTAAAATATATAATCTTAGGTTTATTCTTTTATTAGATTATACTTAATTCTATAGATCTTAAGTAGGTTCTATGTATTATACTTTTAGTTCATTTAGCTCTAAAGTTAATAGATTAGGTTTTAAGTTTTTAATTCTTCTATTACCTTCTTTTAAATTATTAATTATTAATTTATATTATATAGGTTATATATTTAAAGAATTCTATAAAAGATTCTAAGAGTTAATATATTTTATTTTAAATGCTTTCCTTAAGCTATTTATAGAATTTATTAATTATTATTTCTTCTATTTAATTAAGTTTAATTATATAATATTAGAAGTTAGAGAGGAAGTTATTATAAAATCCTTTTTAGAATAATTTATTTAATTCTTTTAAAATAATTTATTTTTTATTAATTATTTTAAATTAAATTTAAAGTTTCTTTTTAAAATTATTAAAAAAATTAAAGAATTTTTAGATTATATTATTAACTTAATCTTATAATATAATAATAAAAATCTTAAGATATTTAAATATAGTTCTTAATATCTTTCCTTCCAATTATTCTATAATATATTAAACTCTTAATCTCTCACTTTATCTAAATATTAAAAAATAAAGAGATTAATAGCTTTTAACCTATATAAGCTATTTATATAAAGTAGTAATATCTTCTTCTTATATAGATAGTTCTTTAGGCTTAATTACTTCTCTAAGGTCTTTCTTATAGATAGTAAAGTTATTAAGTTCTTATAAATATTATTAATAGTTTTAAGTTATATTTACTTACTATTATTCTAAAATATTTATAATATCCTTAAAATCTTATATATTATTTACTTTATTAAATCTTTATTATAAAAATTTATATTAAATAATAAATTAATTAAGTAATTTATTTAATTTTTAATTTTCTTATTTAAGTTTCTAATAATATCTCTTATCTAGATTATCTTCTTTATTATTAACTTCTTTAAAGGCTTCTATCCCTAGGTCCCTATTATAATCTATAGGTATATTTTCCTATAATTGGTCCTATAGTAGGCTAGTAGAGGGGCTTAAGATTGAAGTAGATATATTAGTAATATTATTTAATTAAAGATATAGGTAATTAACTAAACAAAAGCTTTTAATATATAATAATCTAATCAATTTCCTAATTAAATAAACTAATTAAAGTAAAAGATTAATATTAATAGGATAATTAAGTATATTATAATAATAAAATAATAAAAATATTATATTAAATAATAATTAATTATAATTAAAGTAATTAAATTATATTAAAAACTAATTAATATTAACCATAAAAGCAGATTCTAATCTATCTATATACTATTATCCTAATAAACACTTACTATATTAATTCTATCTAAGATATTAATAATCAAGTTAGTAATCATAAAGTAATCATTAATAATATAAATAATCACAAGTAAGCACTTCCTGATTGGTTGGTATGGGGTTATAGGGTAGGTAGGTGCTAGTTCTGCCGCCATAGACCGCCTAGGCGTGTCATGGGTCATAACATAAGGCCTTACTCGCTCTATATAATATTAACTATAATTCTATTATTACTCTTACTAATATATATATATACAAGGATATTCCTTATTTATTTAATTTAATCTAAATATTATTCTAAAAAATTGTCACTATAATCAAACCAAAAGTCAAATAAAATAACCACTATAATTATACTAATTGAAGTCCATTTTTGATCTATTGGTCTAATATGAACATCCTTGAACTATAAAATAAGAAGTAGCCAAGAACGCACCTAACTAGATCGCCTCAAAGGATAACCTTAATTAACAGTAAAACCACTAAGCTCTGCTAATTGTATAAGTCTTCTTAGCTCTTATATAGTTACTTCTTATACTAGGCCTCTAATAGCTTAATTATCTTTTATGCTTTTATATAGCCCTGATTCTGATCCCTTACTCCCTAAAGGTTTATTCTGTTTTTTTATACCTCTTATACTATTCAAGTCGAAATTACTTTAATTATTAGATCTCTTTAGTGTTTTGAATTAGGGTGTTTAATTTGCTTTTTTTTAATTTTTTCTAAGTTTATTTAATATAAGATTAAGGGTCTTAGATAAGTATAGATTTAAGAGCTAAATATACTTTTTATTTTATAGGGAATTATTTACTTTTATTAAAGTGTTAGAATATTCTAGGGAGAGATCTTATCTTTAACCACTTTTTATGTAAAACTTATATGGGTGAAGTTCTAAGATCTAGGAAGAAGTTTTTTTCTATAAAATGGCCTATATTGTATTCTATAAACTCTATAGATAGTGTATAAAAAGGAGCTAACTCTTAGTTTTATTATTATTAATTGGATCTTTCCTTATATAGATATTTACTATAATACCTATCTTAAACTTATTCTAAGCTTTATATTTTAAATTTATTTATACTTTTATAAGATATTTATATATAAAAAGAGAATTATAGTAAATAAGAAGGAAATTATTTATAAAAGCTATCAAAGAATAAAGACAATTTATTATAAATTTATTTTTCTTTTTCTCAAAGCTAAGCTTATCAAATTTAAATATATTATATTAATATATCTAAAATCATCCTATTAAATCATTAACTATCTAATTACAAGATAGTATAATAGTAGCTCTCAACCCTTAAAGTCTATTTAGCTTTGCCTATAGCCTGAAGCATTATCTAGGTATAGAAAGGCAAACCATAGTTAAAATCTGCTGCCAAAGTACACCAGGTAATATATACTAGCTGCCGCTGATAGGGATAAGAGCCCACATCTTGCATCAGAGGACTTTGCGTTAATGTGCTAGAAATAGCGCCCAGCCTGTTCTCGATAGACGTGGCCATTCCAGAAGTCAAGTAGGTCATATTTATTAAAGATAGGTTGGAATTCTGTTAAGCAAAATGGTCCTGAGGCTGCATTAAGTTACTGGGACTGTTTTAATTGGTAATGTAATTGGCCTGTCGAGAGATATTGGCCTGTCGAGAGATATTGGCCTGTCGAGAGATATTGGCCTGTCGAGAGATATTGGCCTGTCGAGAGATATTGGCCTGTCGAGAGATATTGGCCTGTCGAGAGATATTGGCCTGTCGAGAGATACCGGCTTCTTGGTGCATTATATACATACTGGGCTGTTGATTAGTGCCCCTTTGTGTGTGGAATTTGGCGGGAATACTGGTTTGGTGACTCTAAGGCTGTTTGAACTTGAAGAAGGAAGTGGTAGGGTATAATAAATCTTAATTAATTAAGTTTATATTTTGAAGATTTTAAATAATATTAAAGGTAGTAAGAATAGAAAAAGGTGTATTAGGATTAGATTTAGAAGAAATATTATCTATAATATTATTAGAATATATTCCTTGTTAATTAGATTAATGCTTATGCCTAATTATATTACAAAAGCTACAATTTTATTAAATTAATTTAATTAATTTTTATAAAGATATATACTTATTTTTTTAAGTAAGTATAATAGCTATATTTATTTAATAATTTACTAATATAGCCTTCTTAATAAACTCTTCAATAGTAGCTAAAACTAGAAGATTATAAACTTATTAATAGTTAATTTATATTTATAACTTTCAACTAACTTACATCAAAGAAACTTTTACTATAGCTAAAATACTAGTAATAATAGAGCTTTTCCCTAGTATATATTTAAATATGAATAGTAAGAGCACTATATTATAAAAAGCTCTTTTTATAGCTAGGAGTTATATAAGAATAAGGATATTTGTTTGTATGGATTTGATAGTGTCTTTAAAGAGAAGACTTACGGTTAAAGTCTTATATTTGAGATATAAGCTGCCTAAGCTAAGGAATTTAGTTAATTAATTAATCTTATAATATAATTGTTAGTTATATAGAAAGGGGCGAGTAGTAGACTTATTCTTAATAAGCTTTAAGGCTTTTATTATAAATACTTATATAATAAAAGTAAATTATTAAATGGATATTAAAATGTTACTTTAATGGGAAGGTGATAATTGGTTCTGAGGAGTATAGAAAGTATTAATAAAATATAAGCTAATAGATGATTAAGGAGTTATATAGAAATAGAGGGATGGAAAAGTTAGAGGAACTAGAAGAAAGAAGATAAGTATTATGTATTTGAAAGATATAGAGATTATAGTAAAGATAAGGAAGTATGAGAATAAAGTTAAGACCAGAGGGTAATTATGGGGTAGATGAGGATAAGATATAGGAGGGCTGGTCGAGTCGAACTAGAATCAATATAGAATTAATTTAACTTAACTTTATATTTTGAGATAAAGAAATTATACCCTTACTAAATATAATAGCTACATGTGGGTCACTCTAACCATGGAAACCTGCTTAATATATACCAATGTGCCTGTGTTGTACAAAATGTTCTGTGTTTTGAGATACACCTTGTAGAAGCAAATAAACAAACTTCAGTATTTAAATATACCTTATATATCTGCATGGGAAATCACCCTTCGTATCCAACTTTTACTGTAAGCTGAATATTACCTGGTGGAATATTAAGATCTATTCCATCTATATCTTTTATTACTATATTATTATATATATTAAATATAGTTCTACCTAGATTTATTATTAAGTAAATATTATTAAAATAAACTTGTAGGCCTAGAATTTTAAGTTTAAATGATGCTAAAATTAAGTAAGATACATCTACTCTAGACTAGCTATTGTTTAAGGTATTAGCTATATCAAACTTAAGTTAAGTAGAAGCAAATTGGCTAGAAGGTATTATAGGTATACTTCTAATACCATATATACATTTACTTTAGGAGTTTATATTAATAGTAATTAATTAAGATCTAGATGATAAGATATTGAATTCTAAGATCTGGTTTCTGTTAAATGATCTATTAAGATTACTTTAAGGGCTAATCTTCAACTAATAAATATACTTTTATACTTTACTAGCTATATTTATAAAAGTAGTTAAATATGGATATTCTTTAAGAATATTATTCTATATTAATATTAAATTATAACTATAATTATCTTCTATCCTTATATTTCCTTTATAATTAATCTATGCCTTAGTAGCTCTTTTAGAGCTTTTGTAAAATAGAATAAAGACTTTAATTTCAGATGTTTATAATTGTAAATATAGTAGACTATATAAGCTAAGTATGTCTAAGATAGTTCCTAGGAGAGCATAAGTAATTATTAAAATTTAAGGTAAGTAAGAATTCTTTATTATTATGTTCTCCTTTATATAAAAAATTAAATAAAAGTAATTTTTAGAAAAATTAACTACCTTAGTATTTTAATCTAAATGGAGGGGCTATTTTCTATCTATTGTTATTTAGTGGAATATAGCTTGTATGAATTAGGGTTAATCTCTTTTTACTATATGTAAGGGTAGATAATGTTATTAAATATAGTATAGCTAGATTTAATATAAAGGAACTAACTTTCTAATTATATATTATATTATTATATATTATAAAATAATTTTTAAATATAACTAGTAATTGCTAAATATTGGTCTATATTTGTTTATATTAATTAGCTTATTTATTTTAATATATATCTATATTTAAAATATAATTAAATAATAATATTAAATAATACTTTATATAATAATTTCTAGATTTTAACACCAAAAATAGTATATCTTTTCAACTATATCACATCTATAATATAATATTATTACATATACTAATATAATATTCAACCAAAGGTTCGGCTCTCTGGTCAAATATATTATTAGATGGGCAGTCAGATATGCTATTATTATTATATTATACTATTATATAATAATATATTAGAAAGCAAGTATATTATCTATTGTTTAGTCTAATGCTTATCTATTGGTCTTTTTTTTATTTTTATTAGCCCTTCTTTGGCCTTTTTACCTTACTTTCGGATTTATTATCTACGCTAGTATGATTTTTATAGAGTTTTTATTAAATTTATTTTTAGAGAAGTAGAATATTTATATTTAAATCTACTATTATTAAAAAAGTAAAAATTAGGGAATGCACTCTAGATAGGATCTTAAAAATTAGAATAGCTATATAATTAATTTAATACTAATAAATTATATTTTTACTTTTCTTCCTTTAAATAAATCAATCTAAGAATTTGATTTGTTAAATAACCTACGCTTAGCTGGGATATTGGATTTTAGCCCTGAAATAAGTTATAATTGTATTTTTAGTATATTAGTTTACTTTAGTCTGACTTCTTGGTAGTTTATAAATGCTAAGAATAATATAATAATTAATATACTTTCTTTATACTTTTTAAATATAGAGTAGTATATAAATAAAGGATATATAAAATAACCTTTTTATTATGTTCTTGTGACAATACTATCTTCTAATGCTTGGAAGGGCGATGGGTGAGAGCTATAAATATTACTTCAATTTAACTATAGATAGTGGTTTTAAGATTTATAATGTTATATTGTTGTACTATAAGTTATAAGAGGTATTAATATCTATAACTTGTAACTATTAACCTATAATAGTTAATTAAAATATCTAAATATCAGCCATCTAGATATTATAGACTATTGAAGAATTAAAAGTAATTATAATATTATATATATACAATTAATAGATATTAAATTAAAGTGAATTATGATTATAAGTGTAAGTGGCTAATTAAAGTCTAGTTTAAATCATTATATACTACAATTAGGATCTATACTTCCTATAACCTCCATTGCCAGTGAGACCAAATATTAAGATCCGTACTTCCTATTACATCTGTTAGCTGGTTAGGCCAAAAGATAAGTCTATAGTTATGATGCTTATAATTATAAGTGCAGATAATAGTTATAAAGAGATCTTTTTTTATAATATATAATAAACTTAGTATAATAATTATACTAGATTATTATACTATACTAGCTTTAATATTATATTATTCTAATAAGTAAAAGTTTATAATAAGTCTGATTGCTATTATAGCAATTATTATAATATATAGCAGCGCCTAAGAGCCCCTGTATAAGTGATTAGTTTAGTATAAAACTAGGTATGGTGGATTAGGATATAATATCTAGCTATAATAAATACAATTAGATCAGGTAGGGATTATTTAATATTAGAGATTTAAGTAAATGTAATATTAATTAATATTAATGGATCTAAGTTTTACCTGGCCTTATTTCTGATGTATACTAATGGAAATAAAATAAATGTTTACTTGTAATTGTAACTAGACCTATATGGTTCTTCTATAGAAATGAGCTAATTTTTATATATACCCCCTACAATATACAACTATCAGTTATACTATATTAAGAAATAAGCAATATTATTTAATTTACTAAAAACAAACTTTCTTTATTATACTATTTATTTTATAGTTCTTTTATATCTCTTTATAATTATATAATCTTAGTAAATTTATATTCTTATAAAAGATACCAATTGCTATTATTATTATCTAAATCTCCACAAGTACTAGAGCTTAAAGAACTATAATACTAATAATATAAATTACCTTAGCAAGATTATAAAAGATTATCTCTACTACTACTAATAAACCACTAATAAATAAATCCTAGTACTTAATATATATATATTTAGATTATTAGGGCTTAAATAAATAAGATTGCTTTATATTTAGAATACTAAAGTATAAATAATTATATTATAATATACCCTAAAAGCCAAAATATAAATCACTAAAGTAATACAAATACTCTCTCTAAATAGATTTTACTTAAATTTAGTTAAAAGGTTTTAACTTAATCAATAAACTTAATAATATAGATAAGAATTAACTTGCAGAATATTACAAATTATATTAAGAAAAGATTAATAAGGATACTACAGAAAGAGTATTTTAGTTAGATATCTTATAGATAGCTTAGTAAGTTAAATTAATAATAGAGAAAGAGCTTAGTCTAGAAAGTTCGGATGATTTTATTAGCGGTTAGGATCCTTAAATAAAATAATGCGAGAACTATATCCCTATTAATAAAGATCTAAAAGCACCTGAAAGTAAATACAAATATAATAGTTTTATAGCCCTAAATAAAAAGTCTGGTGTTATTAAAAAAGTCAATAGAGATAGGCTGTATCAGGAGAAGGCCTATAATGATATAAAGAGCCAGTCAGTATACACCTAAACTAACTTCTAAATGAAGCTATAAGGCACCTAGAAAATATGATAGCTATATTTAAGATACTTAATAAATTATATAGATTATAATAGTAAAAAAGAATTATTCTATATAATGATTTTTTATTTATTTTTAATAAGGGGCTATTTGTTATTTATTATTAATTTAATCTATAAATATAAATAAATAAGGATACAATATAATTTATAATTATATTTATTAAGACTACTTTCTTTATATATATTAATAATAAGGTTACTATAGAGGCACCATAAGACTATTAAAAATTTAACTAATTAAAGATATCTAGCTTTTGATAATTCTGGTGAAAAATAGCGCACCAAGTATGATTAAAATCCTGTTATTTGTTAATTTACTCTTCTAGTATAATAGATTAAATAGGTCCTAATGTATAAATATGTTAGATACCCTTGGAATTATAGTAGCCAATTTAACCATATAATAGCAAATTATAATAATAATTAGTTTATTTTTAAAGATATATAAATAAAAGCTTATATTTTAATAAGATCTTCTTTTTATTAAGTAAAAACTTTAGTTAGATACTTATATTAAGTATATATTAGATTTTAATATTAAAAATTAGATTTAGTAATAATAAAATAAAAGAGAAAATAATAAATAAGGAAATTAAATAAGATATAATACAATAATATAATAGCCTTATTACTATCCTTTATATTACTAAATATAAGATAGAATATTATTTCCTAAGAAAAAAACCGATTAAGCTATAAATAGTGGTTTACTTCTCTAAGTAAGTATTATATTTATTATTTAATAATACTTTAAGTATTACCTTCCTCATAATACCATTATATTACTATAGACTTAATAAGTATTAGTTTATACTTATCTATAGGGATTCTTATTTTATTATATTAGTCAATTAGAGGTTAGTTTTAGTTTTTGGATCTATAGTAATTATATAGATTATTTAGGCCTTTTCTTAAAGTAGAAATTTTATAATTTCTTTTTAATATTAGTATACTATAATTATTAATAATAAGATTGTTAGAAATTAAAGCAACTAGAGGAAGTTATTCCAGTTAATAGTTTATTAATAGTAGTTTAAATCTACTCCTATTTATAATATATAATCTAAGATTTTTAAAGTAACTTTATTATCTAAGTATTTTAAATAAATAGTAAGAGTTACTTTAGTTAGGCTTTATAGAAGTAGTAATGAATTAAGAGCAAAAGGTAAAATCAATTCTAAAGAAGGCGCCTTATAGTAAGGGTATTTAATATTTGCCTTATAAGTTGAATCCAACTAATAATTTAAGTAGATAGTATGGTTTATAATCTATTATTATAAGCCTAGAATTCTCTAAAAGGTTTATACTATATAATATAATTAAAAATATAAAAGTTCTTTTATATTAGTAATTTTTATAATAAGGTTTAAGACCTTGCCTTATTATATAACTAAAAGTATAATTCTTATAATACTAATAAATAATTAAATATTATACACTATAATTAGATATTTTATATACTTTATCTTCCTTTATAAAATTATTACTACTATATTTATAAAGTATAGAAAGATTAAAAAGTAGAATTATCAGATTAGGTATAAGTATAAATATTAATTATATATATACTCTTAATATAAATAGTTAGATAGTAAAAATAAGATCTTTTATAATATTTCTAAATTAGATTTAAAAAGGAAAAAAATCACTATTTATATTATAATTTATTTTAACTCAATTAGATTACTATATATCATCCGAAGCTAGCTAGAGGCTCCCCGCGCAATATCTATCAGCATAACATCTCAAATGCTTAAAATCATCTCACCAAATTACAAATTATATAAGCTAGTAGTACCTGTAGTAGTCCTATTTTCGGAAAAGCCTATAGCCACGCAATCCATAGTTATAGCAGCTAGTAGATTTAACTCTATTAATAATAATTAAATTACTTTTAATTATTATATCTATCTAATTATTATATAAGAATAATAAATTATAATATGATTTCTATTATAATTAGATATAACTTTATAAAAGTAAAAATAAAAAAGATATTTAATATTTTTTCATTTGTGGACCAGGTACTATTTCTGGATTTATTTTAATCTACTTAATAGCTCCTCTATACAAATTATAGAGGTATATAGTATCAACCACTTCCACAAGGTATTCAATTCCTTCCACTAGAAGTAGATTAAATTAAATCGCCTAACTTAATAGAAATCTCTATTTTACTAAACTAAACTAAGCTCCTCTAATTTTTAAAATTCAACCATTTTAGATTATAATATAAAACTACTAATTCTTAGTAAGATTAAAGATAGTAAGGAATTAGATAGGTAGTAAGAGAAATCTTACTATAAGAAAATAATAGAATATAAAATAGTGAACAATATAACCAACTCTCTATTAGGTAGGCGGTGAGAGAAACCCCACCACAAGAAAATGATAGAATGTAAAGTGGGGAATAATGTAATTAACTCTCTATTAGGCAAGCGGTGGAGGCCGGGTTTAGGGACCTTATGGTCTGTAAACTTAGCCTTTGGCTTATATCTAGTATGAGGACCTGAACCTATATATCCAAAATTATTATTATAAAATAGTTTAACTTAGATTATTTATTATATTAAAGGTAAGTTTTAATAGTAGTTATTTATCTTTTGATTTTAGTAGATACTCTTTTTATATCTTTAAAAAGAAAAAAAAGCATAACCTTCTAATAAAATTATATTAAAATAAGGTAAAGATAAATTGATAATTATACTAATTTCATCTAATAAGATAAATAGTAAGATATTAGAAACCACTAAAATAAACTTATAATTATTAAAGCAATATATAAAAGTATGGCCACTAAATTATTACTTATAATAGAAAACACTTATACTATACTCTACTTAGCATTTCTTTACTAATTCCTTATAACTATTCCATAGAATTACTATATATAACTTTAAAACTCCTCTTTTAACTTCACTCTAAAATTATAAATTCCATACTAAGCCTCTTCTATTGCTAGTATTTTTAATAAATAAATATTTTTAAAATATCTTATAATATTAGTAGATATATAAAATTCTTAATAATTATTTTCTTTATAAATATCTTCTAGTTCTAAATATAATACTTTTACAATATATATAAAGCACCTAAATAATCTTACTTTCTTATCTATAATAATTATTAATTATATTATTTTAATATTACTATTAAAAAAATTAAATAACTTCTTAAAACAATTATAGTACTTTAAGAAATTTCATTTTTTTAATATATAACCTTTTTATATAAAATAATATATACTAATTATATTAATAGCATTACCCTATCATTTATATTAACCCTCTAATATAAAGACTAATAGTTCCTTAAGCACATCTACCAACTATTTCTAAAATCCTAGTAAAGGCTAAGAACATTCTTCTCCCAATACACTAACAAATCCAATCCCTTTAAGTTAATTTTTAATATCTTTAATCACTTACTTAACTATCCATCTTACTTTAATCTAAGCTTTAAGAGCAAGCTAATATCTCTATATAGCATTTTTTAAATTTCATTAGGCTTCTCAATACTTATACATACCTTAAATCAATTTATTAACTTATTTTCATAAGCGCATCACTTCTAGTTGGTTTTTAATAGATACAGACTAATTAGAACTCAAATTTATAAATCTGCATTTACTCATTAAATAACTAATACCACAGGACCATTTTATCAGTACTTTTTAAGGCTTCATTCCACACAAGATTGACCAAAAGTCACAATCCATCTACAATCCAAGATAGTAATGTTGAAAAAGGTCCGAGTTGCTATATCTGAGTGCACTATTTCAAAGGGCCTCGCTCACATTAACTGGATATGCCATATATTAATATTAATTATAAAGGATATAGAAGGAGAAGATAAACCACTCTAATCAAGGCTATTTACTGTATTATACCGGAGATTATATACAATCGTTAGATGTTTAATATTAAGTAACTTATCAATCTATCTTATCTATATTATTATTATTTTATATATTATATACCTATTAAGTAATAGTTTATAATCTATTATATTTTAAATAATTTATTAAAATATAAAAGTATTATTTAGGTTCTCTTATAAGGGTAATAGAAGTTTATTTTTCTTAAAGTAAATATTAAGGGCATTAAGTTATTAAGGAAAGATAAATGCCTTAGTATAAAAGGCCTAATATTAAAATAAAATGTTTAAGAGGAATATATAAGGGTTAAGAAGTAAGGAAAGATTAGAAAAAATCTTTAGAATATAGAATAACTTTTTGTTAAAGTATTAGCTTATTTTAGAATTAATATTATTATAATTAGGGCAAAAACTAATATATCTTTTTCTTCTAGATATATCTTTATAAAGGCTAAAGTAAAGGAAAGTAATAATCAATATAGTCTATTATTTAGGTCCTTTACAAGAATAACTCTAATATCTTTGTATTAGAGTTTTAATATAGAGGTTAGATAAGCGCCTTCTAGGGTAAGTAATAAAAGAAATAGAATAACTAGGATTTAAAGTTTATCTAACTTAAATAACTTTCTTATTATAGATAATATAGTTTCTATTTATTCCTTTAGAGTATTAATTATTATTTAATAATTTTATTACTACTAAGCACTTAGCTAATACTTAGTATTTAATCTTTTAAGCACCTTAATATATTAAAAGTAGTTTATTAGTACTTAAAATAGAAATCCTATTATATATATCTTATGATTTAATTTTAATTTAATTTTATTACCTATTTATCTCTTATATATAAGCTTAAAAACTTTCTAAAGAGTTCTTAAAGAGCTTCTCTTTTAATACCTTATTTTACCCTATTATTAGGTATTTGCTTTTAATTAAGATACTAATTAAAAAAGGAGTTTAAAAGATCAAGAGTAAGTGATTGATAATACTCCTAAGAATCATTACCAAGTACTTATTAATAATACCTAAGATCATTAGTAAACTTATTAAATAAGAGATATAAATAAAAATCATATACTAGTTTTATTATACTTCAATTGTATTAATAAGTATGGTTAATCTTTTAGTGTAGTTCTATGCTTTATATATAATTATATTAAAGTTCTTTATTATCTACTAGTAATACTTAAGAGAGTAAGTATTTCCATTAAAAAGTTAAATTTAATCTTCAATATTAATATCTTCTATATTAGTATTATTAATCTCATACCTACTATTATCTTTAATATTAATTAATTTATCTAAATTATAATACTTAAATAACTTTAATAATATTATTAAATAAAAAATGATTTTATTAGTAAGATATTCTTTTAAGAGGAGTTAACTCTTTATATTATTCTTTAAAATAATATCTTAAACTAAACCAAATATAGACTAAAAGATAAGAACAAGAATACCCTTGTTTATACAATATACCTTAAGGTATACTTAGGTATATTATATAAGATACACTTGGCACTTTTTCTTAAAGTAACCTTTAAAGTGGCACTGGATTTTATGCTTTTTTCCCACTAGGTTTATAACCAAAAGTGGACAGAACTAGTGATAAAAACGCTATCTTTTAGATTTTATTAGTATTAATCTATATAGTAATTATTATTTATAGATTCTGGTTTTCTTCTTATATTTAAGTAAGATTACTATATTAAACTAAAAATCTAGTTTTAATACTTGTAAATAATACCTAAAATACTATATAATTAATTATATAATAATTATTATTATTTAGTGGTATTAGAAGATATTTTAGTAAGGATAATAGGTTATTCTTATTAGTAAATATATAGCCTTCTATCATCTCTACTATAATTGATTAATTTATGTACAAGGTATCTTTGATCTGGCTATTGGATATATCTAGGATTCTAGGATTTGTATAGCTGCTAGCTAATATTATAATATCAGCTCCACTTATCTTAATACAGATATTCTTTTTTAGTAGTACTTAAGTTAATTATTACTTATGCTTAGAATGGTCTAGCATTATCTTATTTATAAAGTTAAGGGATTTTTAATTAGTTTTTATAGAGATCTTTATTATCACTAGATTATAGTAATATAATTTAAGCTTTTTTTGGTTAATAGTATCTTCTATTTTAAATAACCATAACAGGGCATAATTAAACAATTGCATAAACTATCACAAAACAAGGCCAGAGGTAAGCATAATAACTATATTATATAATAAAGAGAGCAGAAAGCTCTTACTACAGTCAGCTAATATTAATATTGTACATATGTGTAGTATACACGTGACTCCACACATGACTACCTGTGTGACCTGTGACAAAGAGAGGGCGAGACCAAAGCCGGCAAAGTGGCCGGTACAGTCATGACTACCTCTACCAATATTAAGAAGGGAAATATAGCCGACTGGGTGATGATTTTGGAGTCTATTAATGCCTTTGGATCGAGGCTATCACCATATGTTTTATTTACCAGTTCCAGCCATCAGGGACAGTGGTTTCCTAAGCCTTTTCCTAACTAGTTCTATGAATGTAGCCCCAGCGGCTGGTGCAACACCAGAATCTTCAAAAAGTGGTCCAAACACGTGTTTCTTCCGCAGATAGTGCTGTCAGAGCCCGGGCTTTGGAAGCTTCTAGTACTTAACGGTCACAAGTCACATATATCAGTAAAAATGATATATCAGGCATGGAAGAATAAGGTCCAGCTATTATATTTATCCTTACATTTATTATATATCACACAGCCGCTTGATGTTAGTATTTTTGGCCTGCTGAAGTAGTATTTTTATAAGAAAATCGCCGGCTTCCGTACCTTCAGTGTATCAGCCTCTATCTACAAATAGTGCTTTATCAAGGCATATAAAGAGGCATTAAGGAAAGTATTTTTAAAGAAGAATATTTAAGGCGGATTTTACAGTTCTAGGATATATCCACTTAACCCTAATTGCAGGTTAGTTGGCCTCTACAAGTTGAAGTGAAAAGCGCCTCCCTTCAATGCCGCCCCAGCCTACCGCATAGCTCTAATACATAGAAGACTAACCTTTATGGACTTTTAAGACTATAAAGGAAGTATGGGACCAGCTAAATTTAGTGTAGAAATATCTTATAGCAGCTAGTTGCAATTTGCGGTCTATTGTACTTAAAATGGAGAAGGAGATTGATTATTAGAGCTATCTTTGGGCTATAGTAAATAGGGAAAATGTCATTTTAAAGGAAGAACTTAAATTAAAGAAGCCTTATAGTTGTAAGGCAGTTAATTATAACCCCAACAAGACTTTTACTTATATTAAGGAGATTGGAAAAGTCTAGGAAGAGGTAGAGCAAGCTGCAAGTTGGTATGAGAAGAAGTATACACTTAAATTGAATGATAAGGCTATGGAAATTGCATATATGGATAAGGAGGCAATATTCTTTAAGTGGTAGTTGTAGATAGTTAATTGAAGTTATTTATTAAGAAATTAAATAGTTTTATATAATTATAGTGGTATTATTTGGGTGGTGATTTTGGGAGGGTAGTGAAGTTCTGGGGTGGGGATGTTATATTATTATTGGCATTAGCTTAGTGACCATATTCACCTCCCCAATTAGCTATCTATAGGGTAGGTGCCTTTACTAAGAGTGTATGGCACTTACATTGTATATATAGTAGCCTTTATATATAATATTGGGTTTTTATGTTGTTTTTTTATTAACGTATTTATTAAAAAAAACTATATTCTTTATTTTTCCTTTATTTCCCTTTATTTAGTATAAAATATCTCCCTTATATACCCTATTTACCAGCATAGGCTAATCTCAACAGGTTAAAAGTTAGACTCCATATCCTTAGCATTATAAATAATAAAATCTACTTAGATTTTATAATATAGATCTAAGAATACTTATTTTATAACTCTTTTAAAGATCTCTAAAATACTCTAGGGTAGGAAATACTAATTATTAGCATTTTACACCGGATTAATTATTATTATACTATAATCCAAGAGTACTTATATAACTTAATATAAAGATTTAATTATTAGTAGTACTTTCAACAATTAAGAATAGAAGGGTAAGTTAGAAAGGATCTATTACTCGGCCTTCCTATAGGGTAAAGCTGAGTAAATGGTGAAGTCATAGGATCAATTAATAACTAAGAAGAAAAGTACCCCTATTGTTCTACTATCTTATTGGACATAACCTAGCGCCATACATTATAACCATAAACATATTATCACAGTCCTAACTATATCACATATATACTCTAGCTGGTTGTGATATTGTTGACATTATAATACATATTCTTTTGGTGTAGTAACTAGGGTCTACTCCGTTATAGTTTGTGATGTCGAAAGGCTGTATGTTCGAGTCCTGCCTCGTATACTAATTCAAGGCTCTCTTTAGAGTTGCAGTCCTGCCTGGCTTAATGAACCCTTGGGGATACATATAGTGGGGCTGTTTAGCCATAGACTTCGCTGTGCCGGCCCGGGCAGACAGAGCCTATAAGAGAGGGAAGTACTATCACAGTCCTAACTGTATCATATATATACTCTAGCTGGTTGTGATGTTGTTGATATCACAATGTATATCCTTTTGGTGTAGTGGCTAGGGTCTACTCTGTTACATATATCCCCACAACCACTTACCCATACATACATTTATACTCTATTTAACCAAATATTAACCACCTAGATATAAAGATCCCCTACTTTGCCTAACTTCTAACTCCATATCTTCAAATATCTATAACCACTGACCTATTATAGTAAGAAGTTGTTATAATCTATGCTGAACTAGGGCGGTTATAATTGTTAGAATGAATATTGGACCTACCTACCCTAGATTGCGATTATTATACTAATTGTGATCATTTGTATAATTATAATGTGATTACCATGATCGTAAAATGATTATTATAAAGATTACTGAGATAATAAGTGATTATCTATTAATATAGAAGTATATAGATAGACTGACCGTATTGTAAGAAATGGAATGGATTAGCTTTTAATATAATTTAGTTAATGTATATGATAAGCGAGCCGGTCAGATAAGCGAGCCAGTTAAAAATCCCTTATATATATTATAAACTATTTAATTAAATACTTCTTAGTTATTAAATATATTAAAGTAAAAGAATAAATTAAATATTCTTCTTACACTTTAAGCCTATTAAAATAATCTAAAATTAAGTCTTTATTATATTATAAAAATCTACTAAATCTTTTATAGTACTTTTTTTAATAGAGAGAATAGTATTTTTATATAATATAATATTATTTTTAATTTATATAAGCTATTTAATTTAAAGGAAGAGATTATTATCTAATTTATTCTAGATTTAGATTTATAAGGATTTCCTCTATAATTATATGGTATTAAAGAAATAACTAATTAATTACTTTTAGATTGAAATATATTATTTATTGGTAAGTATTAGACTTTAAATTTTATTAAATATTATTTATAATTTAAAATATAATTTTTTAAAAATATAATTATAAAAAGGTTAAATATAAAGATCTAAAGATAATTAATAATTGGTTTTAGCTTATAGCTAATATAATAGGGAAGTATAGTATTTAATTAAATAATATTTATAATTTTAATAATATTGGTTTTATAATAGGCATTATTGTAAGTAGAATAATTATAATAGATTTAAAAAGGTATTCAAATCTAAAACTAATCTAGCCTAGAAATCAAGAATGGATAATAGTAATTTAAACTATTAATATAAGAGGCTAGGCTATTCTGCCATTTCTTATTATTACTAATTAATATTATCTTATTAATTAGTATAAAGAAAGCAATCTTTTAGATAATTAGGTTATTATAATTATTTAAAATGACTAGATTAATAATAATATATATATAAAGTAGTTAAAGTATTTTAATTATTATATAAATAATTAATTAATTAATTATTATTATTTTCTAATCTTTAATAAGTATAAAAATTATTATTTAATTAAATTTAAGGAATATTATAAGAATAATAAAATTATCATACTTTATATACTATTTAATTTATTATATCTACTTTAACTATTTAATATTATATACTTTAAGCTACTGAAAACAGTATATAGAAAAAAATAAAGCATTTAATTAAATACTCTATAACCTATATTTTAAAGTTTAACTTCTTCTTAATATTTTATAATATATATAATACTACTATTATAAAAAGTAATATTAAGGTAGGTTTTAAAAGAGCTAAGCTTAATCCTCTAAATCTAGAAAATATTATATCAAAGCTTAATATACAGCTATAGACTTCAATACTATTTAATCAAGTAATTAAACCTACTACCTCTTAGATTTTAAAGACTCCAAAAACTATAACTAAGACCAGCTTATAGTCTAAGTACCTTATAGAATGAATTAAAAGGCTTTAAAGTATCTCTCTAGAGTCTATTATTAAGGTATTATAATTGCTTTTTAAAAAAATAAAGATTATTATATATAAGATAGTGTTAATAAAGGCTAAGATCTAGGATCTTTGATAAGCAAATAAGATACTTAATAAATACTATAGATTAAAAAGAATTAAATTATAAAATAGAAGGATAATAATAGTAAAAGTAGGTAAGAAAGTAATTAATTAAATAGAAGCTAATATATAAATATAAGTAGAAATATTATAAAGTAATGATTAAGAGAAATTAGTATAATTAAGTAGAAAATATTATAAGACTTATAGTAAGATTAGTTATAATATAAGAATATATTAAATAATTATTAAGATCTTTGAAGAAGAGAATAATAATTAAAACTAATTAATTAAATACTTTATGGTGTTTTTATTCTAGTTATAAACTGAAGTATAGTAAAAAGTGACTGGCTTGCTTGTCTGACTGGCTCGCTTATTATATATATTATTTTAATTGCAATTAACTATTATTTAATATAATACTTCTATTGCTTTATTTACTATAATATATTTAATTATGCTATTAATAATAAACCCTTTATTCTAATTAGTTTATTAAATTAGAAATTGATTAGACTATTATATATTAAAAGCTCTTATTTAATTAATTACCTATATTAATAATTAGGTAATAATAATATTTAAAAAGAACCCTATTACTATTACTCCTTCTAATAACACCAAATTAATTATAAAATTATAATAAATCAAAAAGAAACTTATAGATATATAAATCTAGCTTAAAGTAAAAGAAGCTAGAACCACTACAATCAAAGAAAGTAAGGATAAAAATATTAGTAAAATCCTAAGACCTCTGGCCTTAGAACCTTTTCTAGGAAAAGCCACTAATATAATCCCTTTTTTACTTAAATAAAAGGATATTTCTACTTTTTCCTAATCTAACTTATAACTCTTAAAGCTTAAGTATTATATATTAAAATCTTTCTTTAAGAAGATATAGGAGTATAATTTAAATTTATTATAAGAGATTATTTAAAAAATAAAAATAATATTAATTAAATTAAAGAAATTTAAAAGATTTTTAAAAATTAGGAAAATTTTAAGATTATTATTAAAAATAATTTTAGTATAGTTAATATAGAATAATAAGCTATAAATTAGTTATATAAGCTTAAATAAATAAAATCCTATAGCTAGTATTTAGCCAAGTTTAAAAGAATTATAGTATAAATAGCCTAGGATAATAATATATTAATAGAACTTTATTATAAAGACCTAAAGGATAAAGTTAAGGATAAAATCTATAAGAAAGATTAGCTAGAAAAACTCTTAAAATATATTAAAAGTATTATTAAAATTAATAAAAAATAATTTAATTAATATAAAGAATATACTTAAAATAATAAAACTTTATATATCCTAAATAAAGGAAAAATCTAGAATAAGTAATAAAGTACTATATATAGGACTTATTTAGGATTAATAGAACTTAGCACTACCTAGGGTTATAATAAAAGTAAGATTATTTATTTTAATTATAAAAAGAAAAGATATAAATCCTTTAAATATTATTTTTTAAAAATAGAAAATTAATTTAAATTTATACTAAAAGAATAGAAATAACTTAATATTATAAAAACTTAATAAATCTTAGTATTAGAAAAGAAATAGAATATTATAAAAAAAATTATTCTTATTATTATTAGAAAATATAAATTAATTATTATAGTTAAATAATATATAAAAGATTATAAATTATATAAAGTAAAACTCACTTTATAATAAAAAATTAATAAAACTATCCAAAAAGTATAATCAATCTAATAAGAAGGCTAGTCCTATCTCCTCTATAAATGGCTAGAATAAGCCAAGAAGATAGAAATCTTTATATCTATTTTAAATATATATACTAATAAAGCACTAATATAGTAAAATACTTATACTTATAATAAAAATAAAAATAAAAAATAAATAATTAATATTAAAAGAATAATTTAATAAATTAAAGAATTTTTATAAAATAAAAATAAAGTCTTTTTACTTATATAAAGTAAATAATAATTAAGAAATTATAATCCCTAATCTATTTAATATAAGGAAAATAATCTTAAACTAAATATAATATATAAGGAATATAAGAATATTTTATAAATAAATTATTATAATTATAATTACTTTTAATATATAAAGTAAAAATAATATATAATATACTTTCTTATTAAAATAGAAGATATAATTATTTATTATACTTATAGAAGATACTTTAATTAATATAAAGTAATAGAAAAAAACCCCTACTATTAATTTACTATATTAGAACTAAATAAGCCTAAGTTCTCTAATTGTAATAAGCTACCCTAGAATAAATATTAAGACCTTAAATATAATATCTATATAATAAATAAAATAATAGCCTAGTATTAAGTAAAATCAAAAAATAAGTAAAGCCCCTTATAAAAGAGCAATAGGAGTAGCTAGAACAATAACCTCTAGAATTATTAAAAAAACTCTTTAAAAAAGCTTTATATTTTATAATTAAAAAATAATTTTAATAATAATTAAAAATAAAAGTAAGAATTAAAAGAAAATAATATAATATTATAATAGATAATAGAGCTAAATAAAACTATATTAATCTTTAAATAATTAATTAACTTTAACTACTATAGATAATAAAAGCTAACCTATATAAAATAATTAATATAAAAAGAACCTCTTTTAATTATAATAATAATATTATAAATAAAAAGATTAATTATCTAAAAGTCTTTATTAAAGAAAAGAACTAAGGAATAACTTTTAATATTATTAATATTAAATAATATAATCTAATTTTAAGGTATCTATAATTATATCAATATAACCCTAATATCTACTAGTGTACTAGCTAGGTGTAAATACCTAAGGAGTATGATATAGCCAGCGATATTTCTATAAGTCTAGTTAAAAGATCTTAAACTTCTAATCTTAATTAAGTAAAAGATATAAGTAAAGAAGAATCTTTATTATTAAAAAAAATAAAATATAAATATAAGAATAATTAGAAAAAGTAATAATAATAGATTATTATATACTTTAGAATATAATTTTAATAAATTAATAAAAATCTTAAAAAAATAAAGATTAAAATAAAAATAAATAGATTATATAATATACTTTTATAATACTAAATTTATAAAAAGCTTTTTATAAAAAAACTAGATATTAGATTACTTAAGTTTAGCTAGTAAGATTATAAAATTATTCTTAAAAATAAATCTAATATTTTATCTTACTTATAATCTTAATTAAATCAAGCTTAATATTCTAAAGGAATATATCTAAGATATATTTAAAAAGGGATATATCTATATTTCAAACTTTAAAGCCAATTACCCTATTATATTTATATCTAAAAAAATAGAAAACTATACCTTATTATAGACTATCAATAACTTAATAATATTATTATTAAAAATTATACTTTATTATTATTAATTAATAAAATAAAAAATTATTTTTATAAAGTTAATATCTTTATTATATTAGATCTTAAAGGAGTATATAATCTTATTTATATTAAAAAAGAATATAAATAAAAAACTACTTTCTAAATAAAGTTTAAATTATTTAAATACCTAATTATACCTTTTAAACTCATAAATACACTAACATTATTCCAATAAATAATAACCAATATATTATAAAAATACTTAGATATTTTTATTATTTACTATCTAGATAATATCCTTATCTTTTTTAAAAATAAAAAAGAATATAAAGAATATATTTATAAGATCTTAAAAGCCCTCTAAGACATCAAATTTCTAATTAAATTAAAAAAAGTAAATTCTATACTTAAAAAGTAAAATTTCTAGAATATATTATTAATCTTAATAAAATTTATATAAATCTAAAAAAAGTTATTATAATAAAAGATTAAAAGGAACTTATTAATATAAAAAAGTATAAATCTTTCTTAGATTTACTAATTATTATTAAAGATTTATTAAAGGATTTAATAGAATTATTTTAAATATAATAAAACTAACTAAGAAAAAATTATCTTTTAATAAAAAAATAAAATATAATAATTATTTAAAGCTATAAAAAATGCTATTTTAAAAGAACCTATCCTTATAATATTCAATCCTAATAAGCCTATAGAGCTAGAAACCGATACATCAGACTTCACCTTAGAGGCCCAGATCGGACAACAAGATAAACAAGAAAACCTACATCCTATAGCCTTCTATTTATATAAGCTATATAACCCTAAACTAAATTACTTTATCTATAATAAAGAATTCCTTATTATTATAGATATTTTTAAAGAATTTTAATAATATTTATTAAAAAGTAATTATAAAATTATAATATATATAAATTATAAAAATATCTTTTATTTTATAATAATTTAAAAATTTAATATAAGATAATTATAATATATTAAATATCTCTTTAAGTTCAATTACTAAATTATCTATATTAAAAAAACTAAAAACAATTATACTAATATAATCAACTACTAACCTAACTATAATATAAAAAAATCAAAAATATAGAAAAAACTATTAATCTATAATACTAATAGAGGCCTAAAATAAGCCCTAATTAACAAAATAATAATAAAAATAAAGAGAATAATCACTACTATAAGAATAAAAGGATTACCATATATAATTAGAACTACTACTATAAAAATTCTAATATAATAAATAAAATAAGATAATCTACTATTAAGAAAAATTAAAAAATATAATCTAGTACTTTTAAAAAAGAGAAAATAAATTATCTATAAGTGCTAGAGAAATACTAAATAGAACTAATAAAGGATATTTATAAACATCCCTTATATAACCATAAAGATATTAATAAAATCTTTAAATAAATTAAATAGATATTTTCTTTTAATAAGATGAAAAAGAAAGTTGAATAGGTATATAAAGAATACAGCCTATATTAATACTTTAAAAACCAAGATATAAACTATATAGATTATTATAACCATCCTTTATAAGATTTAATTATAATAGACTTTATTATTAATCTTCCTTTATTAATAAATCTTATTATAAAAATATATTATAATAATATTTTTATTATTATTAATTACTTTATAAAAGTAATATATTACTTTCTTTATAATAAAATAATAAAAGAAAAATAATTTATTTATTTTTTCTTTTAATATATAATTACTATATATAGATTACTAACTAAAATTATTTTAAATAAAGAATAACTATTTATATTTAAGTTTTAATAAAGCCTGATGTTCTTAATAAGGTTAAACTATAAGCTAAATATAGCCTTCTACTTCTAAATAAATAGATAAACTAAATACCAAAATTAGAAAATTAAGCAATATCTATAATATTATATTAACTATAAATAAACTAATTAAATAGAAAAGTTACTTATTATATAATTAATATATAATATATCTTATAATTATAGTATTAAAATAATACTAATAAAAGCTAATTTTGGCTTTATATTAGACACTTACTAAACCTTCTTAAAAAGCATAATCTAAGTAAAAGTTATAATTAAGTTAAATAATTTAAGAAAATTATATAAAAAAATAAAAATAGAATTTAAATTTATTTATAATATAATAAAAAGATATTATAATTTAAAAAATTAAAAGGATTATTCTTCTTAAAAGAAGATATAATCTATTTAATAATAAAAAATCTTATAATAAAAAAATAAAATAAAAAAATCAACTTTATATAAATTAAATTATACCTAATTAAAAAAGAAATATTAAAAAATAACTATAAGCTTAATCTCCTAGATAATATTAAGATCTACTTTATCTTCTATATCTTATTATTAAAATTAAATAATAATATTTAAATAAATATAAAATTTAAATATAAATTATAAATAAAAAATTTAGAAAATTAATAAAAAGTTAAAAAGATATTATAAAGAAAAAAGGAAAATAAAAAATTTAAAATTAAATAAAAAGATTATAAAAAAATAATCTAAGAATTAATAAAATATTTTATATATTACTTAAAGATATTAAAAGTATTTCTAAAGATATAATATTAAATAAACTATTAAGATTAATAGTATTCCAATTAATAATATCTAGAGCCCCTAGGGATTAAGTATTAACTACTATCTTTAATTCAGCCTAATCTATATTATCCAAATTATTAATAAATAATAGCCTATAATAAACCATCTCCTTACCTTATAACTTTAAAAGGTATTTCTGCCTACATAATTAAATCAATTAAGCTAAGATCTTATTTAACTTTGCCTAAGTAATTATAACGGTCTGGTCAATTCCCAACTTAATAAACTAATTAGAATGAAGGATTTATTGTTAGCAGGATGGTTAGGTGTGTTATAGTAAATAGAGCGATAGAAGTATTATATTAAATAATAGTTAATTGTAATTAAGATAACTAAATTATATTAAAAGCTGGTTAGTATTAGCTATAAGAGCAGATTCTAATCTATTTATATATTATTATCTAGTAGGCACTTATTATATTAGTTTTATTTAATGTATTAGTAATTAAGGTAATAATTATAGGGTAATTACTAATATTATAAGTAATCGCTTATAAGTGCTTCCTTATTGGTTAGTATAGGGCTATAGGGTAGGTAAGTATTATTTCTGCCTTATTTGACCGCCCAGGCGTATTATAGGTTATAATATAATATCCCCCCTCTGTTAGTCTTATCCTCAAGGCCTATTAGGTCAACCTTATGTGTAAGTTCCCTATTCTTAACCTTTAAAATATTTTCTAATTATACTTTAAGGTCTAAGTACCTCCAAGCTATATCTTTATACTAACGCTTAAGCCCAGCTTATTAATTTAATAGGTTTTAAAATCATGTTATATTCTTTTTATTCTTTTAAGGGTTTATAATGTAAGATATTGCCAGATTCTAATGACCATTATAATGAATATTCCTATTATAGTAGAATATATAATACTTTGAAGGCATCTTTAACTATATATATATAATTTTTTATAAATAATAAATATAAGTAAGTACTAATATCTATAATAACCTAGATAAATCAAAAGTCTAATTATTTAAATATAAAGAAGGAGATAGCTAAGAAGGAGTTCCTTTATATCTAAGTAAAAATACTTATAACTTAGGCTAAAGTTTAAGAATCCTTAAATTATTTATCCTATTTTTATTATTAAAAATATTAACTTAAAATAAAAGATATAAAAATAGTATATTAAGGTCTTTTTTTTTAAATAAATTAGAGAATGTAAATTAGGTAGAATTAGAGGCTATTATTTAAATATAATCTTTAGAGGCTATAGATATTATTGATTAGAACACCATTAACTTTAATAGTTTATTTAATATTATATCTTTAAGAATACTTTTAGTATTTTTAAATAATATATAAGATATTTTATTAATTTTTAAATTATTTCTTTATAATCTTTTTATTTAATTTTAAATTTTTTATTTTCCTCTTTTCTTTATAATATTTTCTTAACTTTTTATTAATCTTTTAAATTTTTTATTTATAATTTATATTTAAATTTTATATTTATCTAAATATTATTACTTAATTCTAATAGTAAGATATAGAAGATAAAGTGAATCTTAATATTATCTAGGAGATTAAGTTTGTAGTTATTTTTTAATATTTTTTTTTAATTAAGTATAATTTAATTTATATAAAATTAATTTTTTTATTTTATTTTTTTATTATAAGATTTTTTATTATTAAATAGATTATATCTTTCTTTAAGAAGAATAATCTCTTTAATCTTTTTAAATTATAATATCTTTTTATTATATTATAAACAAACTTAAGTTCTATCTTTATTTCTTTATATAATTTTCTTAAATTATCTAACTTAATTATAACTTTTATTTAAATTATATCTTCTAAAGGGGCTCAGTAAGTATCTAATATAAAACCAAAGTTAGCTTTTATTAGTATTATTTTAATACTATAATTATAGGATATATTATATATTAACTATATAATAAATAACTTTTCTACTTAATTAATTTATTTGTAGTTAATATAGCATTATAGATATTACTTAATTTCCTAATTTTAGTATTCAGTTTATCTGTCTATTTAAGGGTAAAAGGCTATGCTTAGTTTATAGTTTAACTTTATTAAGAATATTAGGCTTTATTAAAACTTAAATATAAATAATTATCCTTTATTTAAAATAATTTTAGTTAGTAATTTATATATAATAATTATATATTAAAAAAAAATAAGTAAATTATTTTTCTTTTATTATTTTATTATAAAAAAGGTAATATATTATTTTTATAAAGTAATTAATAATAATAAAAATACTATTATAATATACTCCTATAATAAGATCTACTAATAAAAGAAGGTTAGTAATAAAGTCTATTATAATTAAGTCCTATAGTTGTTGTATGATAGAGAATAGTTGTAATAATCTATATAATTTATATCTTGGTTTTTTAGAGTATTAATATAAGCTATATTTTTTATATACTTATTTAACTTTCTTTTTTATCTTATTAAAGGAAAATATCTATTTAACTTATTTAAAGATTTTATTAATACCTTTATAGCTATATAAAGGATATTTATAAATATCCTTTATTAATTCTATTTAATATTCCTCTAGTACTTATAGATAATCTGTTTTCTCTTTTTCTAGAAGTACTAGATTATATTTTTTAATTTTTCTTAATAATAGATTACCTTATTCTATTTATTATATTAGAATTTCTATAGTAGTAGTTTTAATTATATATAGTAGTCCTTCTATTCTTATAATAGCAATTATTTTCTTTATTTCTATTATTATTTTACTAATTAAAGCTTATTCTAGGCCTCTATTAGTATTATAGATTAATAGTTTTTTTCTATATTTTTGGTTTTTCTATATTATAGTTAGGTTAGTAGTTGATTATATTAGCATAATTATTCTCAATTTCTTTAATATAGATAATTTAGTAGTTAAATTTAGATAGGTATTCTATATATTATAATTACCTTTTATTAAATTTTTAAATAATTATAAAATAAATAATATTTTTATAATTAATATATATTATAATTTTATAATTACTTTTTAAAAGATATTATTAAAATTCTTTAAAAATATTAATAATAATAAGGAATTCTTTATTATAAATAAAGTAATTTAGCTTAAGGCTATATAGTTTATATAAGTAGAATGCTATAGGATATAGGTTTCCTTATTCATCTTATTATCTGATCTAGGCCCCTAAGGCGAAGTCTAATATATTAGTTTCTAGCTTTATAGGCTTATTAGGGTTGAATATTATAAGAATAGGTTCTTTTAAAATAGTATTTTTTATAGCTTTAAATAATTATTATGTTTTATTTTTCTATTAAAAGATAATTTCTTTTTTAATTAGTTCTATTATACTTAAAGTAATTCTACTAAATTCTTTAATAAATCTTTAATAATAATTAATAAATCTAAGAAAAGCTTATACTTTCTTTATATTAGTAGGTTCTTTTTAATCTTTTATTATAGTAATTTTCTTTAGGTCTATATGAATTTTATTAAGGCTAATAATATATCCTAGAAATTCTACTTTTTAGATATAGAATTTACTTTTTTTAATTTAATTAAAAGTTTAATATCTTAGAGAGCTTTTAAGATCTTATGAATATATTCTTTATATTCTTTTTTATTTTTAAAGAAGATAAGGATATTATTTAGATAGTAGATAATAAAGATATCTAAGTATTCTTATAATATATTAATTATTATTCACTAAAATAATACTAATACATTTATAAGTCTAAAAGATATAATTAAATATTTAAATAATCTAAATTTTATTTAAAAAATGGTTTTTTATTTATATTCCTTTTTAATATAAATAAGATTATATACTTCTTTAAAATCTAATATAATAAAGATATTAGCTTTATAAAAACAATCCTTTATTTTATTAATTAATAATAATAGAGTATAATCTTTAATAATAATATTATTAAGCTATCGGTAGTCTACAATAAGGTATAGCTTCTTATTTTTCTTAGATATAAATATAATAAGATAACTAGCTTTAGAGTTTAAAATATAAATATATCCTTTTTTAAATATATCTTAGATATATTCCTTCAGGGTATCAAGCTTGATTTAATTAAGATTATAAATAAGGTAAAATTAGATATTAGATCTATCTTTAAGAATAATTTTATAATCCTATTAACTAAACTTAAATAATCTAGTATCTAGTTCTTTTATAAAAAGCTTTTTATAAATTTAGTATTATAAAAGTATATTATATAATCTATCTATTTTTACTTTAATTTTTATTTTTTTAAAGCTTTTATTAATTTATTAAAATTATATTCTAAAGTATATAATAATCCATTATTATTATCTTTTTTAATTATTTTTATATTTATATTTTATTTTTTAAGTAATAAAGATTCTTCTTTACTTATATCTTTTACTTAATTAAGGCTAGAAGTTCAAGATCTCTTAGCTAAGCTTATAAAAATATTACTAACTATATTATACTCCTCAGATATTTGTATCTAGCTAGTATACTAGCAGATATTAGGGTTATATTAATATAACTATAAATACTTTAAAATTAGGTTATATTATCTAATATTAATAATATTAAAGATTATTCCTTAATTCTTTTCTTTAATAAAGACTTTTAAATAATTAATCTTTTTATCTATAATACTATTATTATAATTAAAAGAGATTTCTTTTATATTAATAATTTTATATAAATTAGCTTTTATTATCTATAATACTTAAAATTAATTAACTATTTAAAAATTAATATAATTTTATTTAATTCTACTATCTACTATAATATTATATTACTTCTTTTTAATCCTTACTTTTATTTTTAATTATTATTAAAATTACTTTTTAATTATAAAATATAAAGCTTTTTTAAGAAGTTCTTTTAATAACTTTAGGGGTTATTGCTCTAGCTGCTCCTACTACTCTTCTATAGGGGGCTTTGCTTATTTTTTGGTTTTGCTTAGTATTAGGCTATTATTTTATTTATTATATAAATATTATATTTAAGATCTTAATATTTATTCTAGGGTAGCTTACTATAATTAAAGAACTTAAGCTTATTTAATTCTAATATAGTAAACTAGTAATAGAGGTTTCTTCTTATTACTTTATATTAATTAAAGTATCTTCTATAAATATAATAAATAACTATATCTTCTATCTTAATAAAAAAGTATATTATATATTATTTTTACTTTATATATTAAAGGTAATTATAATTATAATAGCTTATTTATAAAATATTCTTATATTTTTTATATATTATATTTAATTTAAGATTATTTTTCTTATATTAGATAGATTAGGGATTATGGTTTTTTAATTGTTATTTACTTTATATAAGTAAGAAGATTTTATTTTTATTTTATAAAGATTTTTTAATTTATTAGATTATTCTTTTAATATTAATTATTTATTTTCTATTTTTATTTTTATTATAAGTATAAGTATTCTATTATATTAGTACTTTATTAATATATATATTTAAAATGGATATAAAGATTTCTATCTTCTTAGCTTATTCTAGCTATTTATGAGGAAGGTAGAACTAGCCTTCTTATTAGATTAATTATACTTTTTGGATAGTTTTATTAATTTCTTATTATAAAATAAGTTTTACTTTATATAACTTATAATCTTCTATATATTATTTAATTATAATAATTAGTTTATATTTCCTAGTAATAGTAAGAATAACTTTTCCTATAGTATTCTTTTTTCTTTTTAGTACTAAGGTCTATTAAGTTTTTATAATATTAAATTATTTCTATCCTTCTAATATAGGTTTAAACTGATTTCCTATTTTTAAGGAGTAATATTTAAAGGATTTATATTTTTTCTTTCTATAATTAAAGTAAATAATCTTACTTTTATTATAATCTTAAATAGTGCTAAGTTCTATTAATCCTAAATAAATCCTATATATAATACTTTATTACTTATTTTAGGTTTTTTCTTTATTTAGAATATATAAGGTTTTATTATCTTAGGTATATTCTTTATATTAATTAAATTATCTTTTATTAATTTTAATAATATTTTTAATATACTTTAAGAATTTTTCTAGCTAATCTTTCTTATAGATTTTATCCTTAACTTTACCTTTTAAGCCTTTATAATAAAGTTCTATTAGTATATTATTATCCTAGGCTATTTATATTATAATTCTTTTAAATTTGGCCAAATACTAGCTATAGAATTTTATTTATTTAAGCTTATATAATTAATTTATAATTTATTATTTTATATTAATTATATTAAAATTATTTTTAATAATAATCTTAAAACTTTCTTAATTTTTAAAAATCTTTTAAATTTTTTTAATTTAATTAATATTATCCTTATTTTCTAAATAATCTCTTATAATAGATTTAAACTATACTCCTATATCTCCTTAAAGGAAGATTTTAGTATATAGTACTTAGGCTTTAGGAGTTATAAGTTAGGTTAGGAAGAAGTAGAAGTATCCCTTTATTTAGGTAAGAAAAAGGATTATATTGGCGGCTTTTTTTAAGAAGGGTTCTAGGGCTAGGGGTCTTAGGATTTTACTAATATCTTTACTCTTGCTTTCTTTAATTATAGTGATTCTAGCTTTTTTTACTTTAAGTTAGGCTTATATATTTATAAGTTTCTTTTTAATTTATTATAATTTTATAATTAATTTAGTATTATTAGAAGAAGTAGTAGTAATAAGATTCTTTCTAGATATTATTATTATTTAATTATTAATATAAGTAATTAATTAAATAAGAGCTTTTAATATATAATAATTTAATTAATTCCTAATTTAATAAATCAATTAGAATAAAGGGTTTATTATTAGTAGGATAATTAGATATATTATAGTAAATAAAATAATAAAAGTATTATATTAAGTAATAATTAATTATAATTAAGATAATTAAATTATATTAAAAACTAGTTAGTATTAGCTATAAAAGCAGATTCTAATCTATTTATATATTATTACTTAGTAAGCGCTCACTATATTAGTTCTATCTAATATATTAATAATTAAGGTAGTGATTATAGAGTAATTACTAATACTATAAGTGATCGCTTGTAAGTGCTTCCTTATTGGTTGGTGTGGGGCTATAGGGTAGGTGAGTATCGTTTCTGCCTTGTTTGACCGCCCAGGCGTGTCATGGGTCATAACAGTAGTAAGTATTTTTTTCTTAGCCTACTCCTTAACTTACTCTAGATACTCTAATTCCTTACTTAATTTTATTATTATTTATACTTATTAATAAAAATAACTAGAAGTACTTAAAAAATCCCTTATAAAAATTCATTATAGCACTAGAAGCATTATAAGAATAGCTATAATATATATATTTACTATAATAAAAAGAATAAGCTATTATTTGATAATAAAGCCCTTTGGATAAATAGAAAGAATAAGGCATAACATTATAACCAAAGCTAGCAATATCATTAGTAAGCTAGGCATAATAACAAGCGGATTTACTAGATATACTATTAATACTATAACTCTTAGAATTTTTATAAGTCTAAGTTAGGATATACAAAAAGGTTATACTAAGGTTAAGTATATGATCTTAAGGACAAGAACTAACAGAGAGGGGACATCATATTATAACCTATACTAGACCAGGGCGGTCATAACTATCAAAATAAACATTAGATCTATCTACCTTAGACTACAATCACCATACTAATCATAATTACCTAACGTATATGATAAGCGAGCCGGTCAGATAAGCGAGCCGGTCAAAAATCTCTTATACATATCATAAACCATTTAATCAAATGCTTCTTAGCTATTAAATATATTAAAGTAAAAGAATAAATTAAATATTCTTCTTATACTTTAAGTTTATTAAAATAATTTAAAATTAAGTTTTTATTATATTATAAAGGTTTACTAAGTCTTTTATAATATTTTTTTAATAAAGAGAATAATATTTTTATATAATATAATATTATTTCTAATTTATATAAGCTATTTAATCTAGAGAAAGAGATTATTATTTAATTTATTCTAGATCTAGATTTATAAGGATTTTCTTTATGATTATATGGTATTAAAGAAATAATTAATTAATTACTTTTAGATTAAAATGTATTATCTATTAGTAAGTATTAGGCTTTAAATTTCATTAAATACTATTTATAGCTTAAAATGTAATTCTTTTAAAAATATAATTATAAAAAGGCTAAATATAAAAATCTAAAGATAATTAATAATTAGTTTTAGCTTATAGCTAATATAATAAGGAAGTATAATATTTAATTAAATAATATTTATAATTTTAATAAGATTGGCTTTATAATAGGTATTATTGTAAATAAAATAGTTATAATAAGTTTAGAAAGGTATTTAAATCTAAAACTAATTTAACCTAGAAATCGAGAATGGATAATAATAATTTAAGCTATTAATATAAAAGGCTAGGCTATCCTGCTATTTCTTATTATTACTAGTTAATATTATTTTATTAATTGATATAAAGAAAGCAATCTTTTAGACAATTGGGCTATTATAATTATCTAAAATGGCTAGATTAATAATAATATATATATAAAGTAATTAAAGTATTTTAATTACTATATAAATAATTAATTAATTAATTGTTATTGTTTTTTAATTCTTAATAAGTATAAAAGTTACTATTTAGTTAAGTTTAAGGAATATTATAAGGATAATAAAATCATCACACTTTATATACTACTTAATTTATTATATCTACTTCAGCTACTTAATATTATATACTTTAAGCTATTAAAAATAATATATAGAAAAGAAATAGAGCATTTAATTAAATACTTTATAATCTATATTTTAAAGTCTAACTTCTTCCTAATATTTTATAATATATATAATACTATTATTATAAAAAGTAATATTAAGGTAGGTTTTAGAGGAGCTAGGCTTGATCCTCTAGATCTAGAAAATGTTATATTAAAGCTTAATATATGGCTATAGACTTTAATATTATTTAATTAAGTAGTTAAATTTATTACTTTTTGGATTTTAAAGACTCTAAGGATTATAACTAAGATTAACTTATAGTTTAAATATCTTATAAAATAAATTAAAAGGCTTTAAAGTACTTTTCTAAAGTTTATTATTAAGGTATTATAATTACTTTTTAAAAAATAAAGATTATTATATATAAAATAGTATTAATAAAGGCTAAGATCTAGGATCTTTAATAAATAAATAAAATATTTAATAAATACTATAGATTAAAAAGAACTAGACTATAAGATAAAAGGATAATAATAATAAAGGTAGATAAGAAAGTAATTAATTAAATAAAAGCTAATATATAAATATAAGTAGAAATATTATAAAATAATAATTAAGAGAAGTTAATATAATTAGGTAGAAGGTATTATAGAAATTATAATAAGATTAATTATAATATAAGAATATATTAAGTAATTATTAAGATCTTTAAAGAAGAGAATAATAATTAGAATTAATTAATTGAATGTTTTATAGTATTTTTATTCTAGTTATAAACTAGGGTATAGTAAAAAGTGACTAGCTTGCTTGTCTAACTGGCTCGCTTATTATATACGTTATATAATTATAATATAATTATTATAATTATAAAATAATTACTATAAAAATTACCAAGATAATAAGTAATTACCTATTAATATAAAAGTATATAAATAAATTAATTATATTATAAAAAATAGAATAGATTAGCTTTCAATATAACTTAATTACCTTAATTACAATTAACTATTATTTAATATAATACTTCTATTACTCTATTTACTATAACACACCTAACCATCCTGCCAACAATAAACCCTTTATTCTGATTGGTTTATTAAGTTGGGAATTGACCAGACCGTTACAGAAGTAGTCCTCCACCTAGCCCTAAATTAACTCAACTATTTTCACTATCTAAATTAGTAAAATACCTCTCCAATAAACCTATAACTATAGCACACTATATACAGATATTTCTTACAGCTTAGGCCAAAATACCAACTTCCCACTTCTCATATATATATATAAAAAGGACTAAGATCTAAGTAACTGTAAGTAAAGGATTACCAATTTATCACTAAAAGTTACATATTAGATAGAGCTCTGTATCTTTACTTACTAAAATCCTGCTCTCTACCTTATCTCCATTTGTAAGGCCTGCTTTACATAGTATCACCTAGTGCAATTTATAGCAAGGCTCCCTTCTTTCTCTTTTTCAAACCAATCTTCCACGCTAAGGATGCCATATACTAGGAATAAAGTGAGGTTCACCTGCCCTTATTTATACTAACATAATCTAATTCTAGGTATCCGTGGCAACCTAATACCAAAGATATTAATAAGTCTCCTGTTTCAGATTTAAGCAAGTAAGGGCAAGGAGCTATCATTATAAATACTTATTGTTCGCCAGGTATTATAATATAGGAAGCAACTGATAACAAGTACTCTATTAGAGAATTACAATTTAAAATATTTTTAGACACTGGCGGCAATACTATGTTCTTTAAGGTTTATAGCTATATATTTCTTAAATTAATAAGAAAATAGAATATTAAATAAAATATTAAATATCCTATTTATCTCTTTATATCTTCTAAAACCATATAGATAATCATCTAGTAAAAGCTAAATAATAATTACTTAAATATAATTAGAAATATAGTTAAGGATAGAGATTACTTATTATATTTCCTATTATTAAAATTATCTTAATTTATTATACTAAAAAATCAACCTCTTAAATTAAAAAGTATTACTTAAAACTTACTTAATACAATCAAGTCTTTTATAAAAGCAACCAAGTTCACCACCTACTTCAGCCACCATAAGATAAACTAGCTATTACAACAAGAACTTAATATACTAGTATTGGTTTTTTTAGAGGATATATACAATCATCCACTTGCGCACAATGGATATAATAATATTATTATTTTATATAAAGGTAACAGTAATGAAATAATAGGCTTAGACTATAAAGCTATAGTCTTAAACTATTAGACCACAGACCTACCCCCTAAGATTAACTCTAGATTATACTTACCTTTATATAGTAAAGCTATCCTTAAATCTAGCTAATCTAATAATAAGTATTTTATTATTTATTTCACATAGCTTTTCTAATTAATTAAGTACTACTAAAGGCAGGAAATATTAATATATAAGCAATTTCCCCCTAAATAAGGACAATCGAATTCTTTCTTTCCTAGAAGCAATATAGAAGAACTTATCCCACCAACTAGATGTCCTTTGTAATGACTTTAATAATCGGTTTGACAGCTTGAACAGCCGAATGAAACAAATTAAAGTAACAATAAATACCTATTCATACTTATACCAATATAATTCAAAAAAAAGACAAGATCTAAGGAAACATCTTATACAAGATGTGAACAATATAGTGAAGGATACAATACTAGATATATAGATCAAATTGCAGGAGAAGCTAGATAATAAGTTTAAGGAGAGTCTTAATAAGGCTAGGGAGGATATTAAATAATTAAAGAATAATACCCACTAATTCATAAAATAGCTAGTAGATAAAAGTATAAAAACCATACTTAACAATACAACACTCCAATTAACTAATAATACATCCTTCTAATTCTAAATAAAGGAATAAAAGATATATATAATACCTACTATACCTACTACTAATAGCCTCTATAATTATACTTAGATAAATATTTTTAAATGCCTAGCAAGAGCTAAATATAAAATGACTAGAGAATAAGACTATAGTATCTATATACAAGGATAGAGAATACATAGTATAAAGTAAGGTACAAAATGCAGGCCTGATATGAAGGTAAAGGCAGATAGGCCACACTATATAACACTATTCATTACTAAAGTCTATATATTAAGCATCCACCTTAAATCCTTAATTAATATCCTTCTAAGTAATAATATAACTAGCAATATCATCTTTATAAAATATTACAAATCCTAAAGCTTCATAAAGAGATATCACAACACTCTTTTCACTAAAAGTCTTTCTTTTAATAATATAATTTACAAATATACTTTCATTATACTTCTTAAAGTAATTTCTAGAATTCTCATTTTTTATCCAACCTTACTTTTTCTACATCCATACCAATTTACATAATTTAGTGGTTTATATACTCACCACCAATATAAATAAAGCATTAGTTCAGTACCACAACAAGATCCTCACATTAATAGAAAGCCTACTCTTATAGGTTGCAAAAATAAGCATAGGTGCAAGTAAACAGGCCGCATTTCCATACTTAATTCTAGAGTAGGCTGAATAGCTCGTTACATAGCCACAGAACCTGCCCATATGCTATATATAGGCCACCGAGAATTATCTCCTTTAGCATGGTGTATCTTTTTAAATATACTATGATTGTATTTTAGCTCTAATTGTTATTCTTAAAAAGCTTACTTAATTAGGTAGTGTGCTTCTGAATAAGAAGGTCTTTGTGTAATTTATTAAGATTATTCTTAGGATGTAAAGTAAATAAGTATTTAATTTTTTAATTAGTTATATTATTTTTAATTATAATAAGATTAAATATAAAAGTAAGTTTTAGTATAAGCTTAATATAGATATTTTTTATTTAATTAATAAAATAATTAGATAATTAATAAAAAATCTATATAAATATATTAAATTTATTTTTATAAGTAATCGCGGATGCGCTGCTGCCGCCGCCGGTTTAGCGGCACATTCCTTTAAGCATGGCGCCCTCGCCGCCCGCTACCTATACCGTGTCACGTGACCTGTTCCTATATAAGCGTTCTTCCTGCCGCCTAACGTCCACCTACCCTCGTGAACTTGTACTCTCGACTTCTGCCCCTTCCCTCGCTCCTCATTTCCTCCTCAGCCTGAGTTTCATTCTCATAAGCCGGACGCGTCATGCGCTCGGTCGCATGGGACCGCCATCATCGCTCCAGGGCAACTTGGCGACGGCGTCGGCTGCATTCCCCCTTTCCCACTAATTCAGGACAACTGGTTGCATCGTATAAATGCTTTCCAAGGACCTCTTCCTTACTCACCTAGAGGACTTTTACACCCGTATGAATCTTCCTGCCTCCCTCATGGCCTTTCGCTGTATACTGACTGATGCCTGAAGCCGCCGTTAAAGCCATCTTCCTTAGACGGATGGTCTGACGGAATGGTAGCCTCCCGTCGTCACGCTCCATTCTCAGGCAGCAGGCACCTAACTGGGTTGTTGGTCCTCATGAGGCCTCCCACGGGGATCTGACCAGTTGCGAAAATGCCGCAAAGGCCCACTGCGTCTATGCCCAAGGCAGACTGAGGGCGATGCGCTTTTGGCATAAACTCGATGGGACAGGGGATGGCTAGCTCCAGCGAGCTGAAGCATGACCCCTCTTCCCCCCCTTCCTTCGCAGCAGTGACCGAGTCCGACCTATCGCAAGCGGCGAGAACCCCTTCCATGAGCAGGCATGATTCACCAATACAGGGGCAGCGAACTGGCATCATTTCGGAAACGCCTCTTCCGTGGCTGCCGGCCTGTATTGCTGAGTCCCTTCACCCTCCTGATTCACCATGGGAGAGGCAAGGGCCAAGCGGCATGAAAGGGAAGGAGCATGCTGCATATACGAACGCATGGATGGATGACACAATGGCCTTGCGGATTCTGCAGGATGGAGGCTGGGTGATGTTGCAGCACGGGAGGGGGTAGAGTGGCGAAGCTAGGCGAGACGGAGCTCGTCCTACGCTTGGTGTTGGCCTTGGCCACCACTTTACCCCCGGGTATTCGGGCGATGGCCATATACTGCAGGTATCAGGAGCCTGAGTGGCCAGAGAACTCGCGAGCCAGGGATGATCGGCATCTTGTTGGCCGAGTCAGGCGACGTCGTCAGAGTCAGGTGGGTGAGCAGAAACCGCCGGCTGTTGGGATCCAGACTCCACTCATCCACACCAGGATACGATTCGTGCACGGAGACCACGAGCAACCAACAGGTATGTCTCGGGGTGACTCCGGAGTCGCTGAGGACTTGACCTTGCCAATGAAAGAGTCGACTTCCTCCCAAGAGACTAGGTGACGAGGCAGTGAGAGTCTTCTCTCCATGCAACTGCGTTGGTCTGGCTCGGCAGTTGGCTCATTGGTAGAGATAACGGAGACGGGGACGCAGCGGCCTCCTTTCGAGCACCCCCTTTGTCTCGGATGGACGGATGGTAGGGAGAAGCCGAGCAGCACCTGGAGCCGGCAGGAAGGCCATGACGTGCAGGCCAGCTCAATTATTAAAGCTGGACGGTGCCTGCCTGTCTAACAACGCTATCCGAGCAAATTTCACATCTTTCCCTCAACAGGAGCACGCGTAACCCGACCATGACACCAACCACCAACCTTGATACTAGCCGGCAGCACGCTCATCCTCCTTCTCCTTCACCAGCGGAAACCTTATTCCCGTGTGAAGTCGAACACAACCGCCTGTCGACATCTGGAGTCGGAGCCTCCAATGAGCCAATATGGATCCCCTCTGACATCGAGTCCGATGTGGAGGATGATGGAGATGACGGTCAAGATTTTGATGGCTCGCGATCTGATGCCACGCTTCCATCGATCAATAGCCTTGCTGCACAGTCTCAGCCTAGGAACACGATCCATGCGGGTAGGTCCTAAAGACCGTCTGCTCTCTAAAAATACCGGAGCTCTAACAGCCGATCCAGACAGCCCCAGCAAGGTGTTTGAAGGCATTGATTCTGTTCATTATGTCGACTTAACTACAGCTTGCGCAATTGAGTCAGATGCCATGACCAGCGTGGTCAGTGGATCCCCAAGATCTTCGCCGCACACCGCCGTAAACCCCCCAACGCCAACACAGACATCACCGACGCCCGATCTTGAGCATTTTCTCCTAGATCAGGCTCCTTGTCAAGGTGATGATGCGCCTGCGAGCGGTACCCTTGCATGCCATGATGGTATTCCTGAGACCCCCCCCGAATACCCTCAAAGACACCTATCTCAAGACACGTCTGAAGGGCAGGGCCTAGCTACAGCCGACGCAACTGAGCGAAGCACTGTCACCGGCGATGCTATGCATGTCGTAACACCGAACCCCTTATCACGGAGTAGTACGGATCCCCCAACGCCAGCATGTACGTCACAGCCGCCCACCCTTACACCGCTTGACACGGACGATGCTCCGTGTCGAGGTGATGACATGTCTGTGAGCGCTACTCCTTCACACCAAAACAGCATTCCTGGGGCAGGTGATGTGTCCTTGCAAAGATAACCGTCATTCGAAACGCCTCAAGGGCAAGACCATGAAACGAGCGATCGCGGACCCGAAGATGTCGCGGCCCATGGATTATCTGATGGCGCACCTTAATTGTCTTCGGGAGCCCGCGCATCCCCTTCTCGGCCACTGGGCCCCATAATGCGCCGCCGCGCCCGCTGTCAGGCTGTGCATAGATTGGTCCAAGACGACGATGATAGCAGCAGCGACACGAGCAACCAGTCCCAAGGAAGTGAATCCCATCCTGACCGAGCGAATTTACGGCGTGATAAGGACTATTGTCCCTCTCACACGGAAGCCGAAGAGATGGGCCAGGAAGGCGACCAGTCTGAGGGCGAAGATCAATGCCCACGCAAGCGTCGCAAGGTCTCGAGGTCCTCCGCCGGTTCGCCGCAGAATGCAGCAGCTAGTGTTGAGCGCCCTCGTCGGGGAAGACCGTCTTTGAGATCGTGGGGGAAGAATACCCAGGCAAGCGGTATCCTCAGCCCAGCGTCATCCCAGGCGACGTCCGATGAGGCCGAAGTCACAGCGGTTCTTGCTAGCTTTGAGGAATGGCTGCTCGAGAATGCTTCACTCAAGCGCATAACCGAGAACGGCAAAACAACTTTCCAGTTACAGTTCGACTGGACTCCTTGTACTAAGCATAGGCATGCCAGCAGCATCATTCAGAATCAAGTTAATTTACCCTTGAGTCGGACGCAGAGCAAGGTCAGGCGTGCTTCAGCTGCAAGAGCTAAATACACCTTATAGGAAGATAGTCTTCTTATCAAGTTAAAGGAGGGCGGGGAGATGCTAGCGTGGCCCAAGATTCACCAGCGGTTCAGTGAGGCCCATCCAGGGCGGTCTGTCGAGAGTCTACAGGTCCATTACTCTACGAAGCTCAAAAATCGGGAAATGTCCTAGCATCGTGCTAGTGGGATGCAGGTCAAATATCAAGCGGTCGGTGTTTGTCTCTACGCAGGGCTTCGTAGTCTCCAATTACGCAAATCATATAGCACTAAATTTCTATCTCTCTTACCCTAAATCCAGCACACATCACAGTTCCAGATGCAATTTATATGTTCTTCCTCGAGAGACGTATTCAGGTCCTTCGTGCCTTTCGTCGAGAAAAGCTTGCGCAGCAATGTACTCCGTACTACTGGCGCAGATCCAGCTGACAGTGTAGTCGTTCGGATTGGACATGTTCGCTCGCAGGATGATCCAGAGGCAAGGCGAGCTATGAAGGACGATTAGTGTTTGGTTGCCGAGGTTTCTCAGAAAGATCACTTGCTTCCGCCTGGACAAATTGCATCCGCCTGCAGACCACTGTGATCGCTAAGCACAATAAACCAACCTAATAGCGCAACTTGACTCCTCTAATCGCGGGGGTTCAGTAGGATTTTAGGATCTGCGCTGGAGTTCAATTGACAGAGCATACGGTACCCCAAAAATGACAGCGATTATGAAAGAAGTCACGACATCGCGACCATCAAAAAGTGGCTGGGCAGCATTGGCAGTATTGGGCAAAGCAAGTCGGTCATCTGACCCCCTCAGCCACGGCGCTTACTCGCAGTTGAATGGGCACCTCTCGCCCAATAATATCGTTCTGATGCTGGGATGGCAGGGCGCCATCACATGCTCTTCACCAATCATACGTTATTATTATGTCTCATCTCTTTAAAGGAGCTGCTTATAGGCCAATTCTCTAAGGCAACAGAGTCAAGTACTCGAGTTCATGCTCCCCCGTAGCCAAGGCGGTCCGTGGAGAGTCTACAGGTGCATTACTCTACAAAACTCAAGAGTCGTGAGACCCATCCCACAGTGTATTCATTATGATTTCTGGTCTCGGTAGTTATCTGTGCAGCCATTGCGAGGGGATCGGTTGGGTCTTCGAGAGGAGGAATGGGGACTTGGGAGTCAATCGGCTGCGGTCGGTTCTGTTCGATGCGGGTTTCTCGCGGTGACTCGACGGCTGCCGGTCGAACAAACGCCATCAAGCACCCTGCGTCTTCCAAAGGGAAAAAGGCGTCGATTCACCGGCGGGAAAGTGGGTGACACGAGGATCCTGGAGAAACTGGCTGAGCGGATGTCGAGCATTCAGCCTTAGGCGGAAGGTGTCTTGGGCAGCAACTGGCAAGAAAGAAATGAATTGCCGATTGGATGGCGTTAGCCCACAGTGAACAAATCATCGACATCGGTGCCAGGGCTGTCACAAAAAGGCGTCCACTAGTGAGCAGAGCGATAAGAGACGGCGTAAATCAGCAAATTGCTGGCGGGGCGGAGCCAACTCGCCCGACATTTCCGCGGACCTCGCAGATCAGGGACGCAGGACAGCCAGCCTGCATTCCCAATGGCCGATCGAATGCAAACAAAGACTGCGAAGGTAGCCATACTTGAGCAGCTGAAGGTACATACGAGTACTTCAGCCCTCCACAGTGAGACAAGACGTACACGTACGGGAACTGGCCTTTGCGTCTCGAAGCACGCAGCGTCCAAGGAGCATGCGTCGAGCTACCACAACAGCTGGAGGGGTCCCATTCACAGTGGGAACTCCTGGTCTGGTGCGATGCGGGCCGCACTGGGCTTCGTGCCGAACCTCAACCAAAATTGAGTTGGTGGAGGCGGTCGCGGTTCTGAAGACGCCGACGCCAATGAATTGTCCGGTTGGTTGGTTTATTCCTACTCGGTTGTGGCTCCAGCAATAAGACAGCATTACAGTCGACATATGGGGACAGAGGCGCGCCTTACGTGGATAAAAATTGATCCATACAAGGACCCGAAAGCCACAATCGGCCATTGGGTAATGTGGGTACCGGTACAATCGATGCCGAGCCGGCCCGTAACATCCGGCGCGCCTTGTCAGCGGAACCCGGCTGACGGGGTCGAGTTGGAGCAACCGCTCTCCGCTCGCGACCGAAATGGGCGCCCCGGACGGCCGGGATACAGGAGCCGTCCGGCAAGCAAGATTTATTTATCCGCGGCCGTCAGCCTCTGTCTCAACGTAAAATAAAGCATTAACCAAACGAAAACTTCATCCACAGAATGATTCCCGACGCTACAGTTCTCGTTTGGTCTAGAAGGCAGGAACGCCTCAGTCCCTTCCAATATAAATTTTGTTCGGCCCCTACGACCCTCCCAGATCAAAGCGAAAAGGAAATTAAAGAGAAAGAAATAACGCTGACTTTTTCCTATAGCACATTCGAAGCTCAGTGAATACAGAGCTGGCTGGCTAAGGTAGGAAGTAGTTGCTAGCCGGGCTTCCTGCTTCCAAATCAAACATAACCAACTACGTGGGTCGCTACTGAGAACCGGAAAGGGGCTGCTTGTAACTAAAGAGGAAATTATGCCTCCCTCCGCTCTAAGAGAACTTCATCACCAGTACACGACCTGAGGGGCAGCCGATAGCGACCGTTGATCCCACCACAGCCGATTCCGTCACTCGATACTCCGGAGGTAACCAAAGCATCCCCTTTCCATCTTTTACAATCCATACACCGTCGGTGCTTATACCCCAGCCAGAGTGGCGAACACCCTGTAAGGTTGCGTCAGTCGACCGATTCCTGACATTGAAAGTCTGCAGGGACGCGCCCGTTGCCGCATCCCAGACTTTAACTGTGTTTTCGCCCAAGCCCGACGCGAGCCGCTGGCCATCCGCCGAGAAGGCCACCGACCACACCCAACCGCCATGGCCCTCGAGCGTCTGCACGCACGCCCCCGTTGCTGCATCCCAGATCTTGACCATCTCATCAACCGAGCCCGATGCGAGCCGCTGGCCATCCGCCGAGAAGGCCACCGAGTTCACCGAACCGGCATGGCCCTCGAGCGTCTGCATGCATGCATTCCAGTCTGATTCCACGCTCGGCTTGAGCGTGATCCAGTTCGGCTCTTCTTTTTCGAAGAGCTCTCTGATTAGGCTGCGGGTGGGACTAAACACGAGTGCTGATGCGTAGACCTGTAATGGAGCAATCTCGATGGCCCGCTTGTGAGAAAGAATAAAGCGGCGCGCGTCTCGAAGTAGTTCCGTTAGTTGTCGCGCTTCCTTGGTTTTCTGCTAACATGTCAGACCGTCTCCAGTTTGTACATGAATTATACCAACTCACTACTAAAGCTTCGAGCTTCTGCACTGCCATGACCGCCTCCGACATGCTGCGTAACAGACTGAGAGATTCTAACCAATACAGATACTTCTCTAGAAGGAAGTCATGGACGACCCCCGCGTCCTGTAGGTCCTTGTCACTCATCTTCGCCCGAGGTTCCGAGTCATCGAGATGGTCTACCCAGAAGACGCAGGAATATCGTATCGAAGCCAATGGGTCAGGGTCGGGCGGCGAGACCTGATCAATGGGAAGTCCGGGGACGCCCAGTTCGTAAACGTCACGTTCGAGAGTCTCCGAGAGAGCCTCTAGCGACCTCGAGAAGATGGCATGGTGCTGGTGCGCGGCGCCAGAGGGTAGGATTCGGTCGGAAGCCTTGTTAAGCAGGAAATCCTTGGCTGATTGATGCACAAAGTAGATGACACCTTCTCGAAGAGTCAGGAAAGAACCGCAGGATCCGATGATTTCTTCCAGGTCGTCCTGGTCGAGATCCTCGAGCGACTCAACAAGAACCTTCAACTCGTCCAAGGTGATAGGTCGGTATACGACTGAAACAGTAGCCAGGACTTCCCTGCAAAAGCCCGCATCCTTCGAACCACCGATATGCCCTATCATTCGGTCATAGAGCGAATCAAGCCCCGGAGGGAATGACTTCAACGTGTTGAGCGTATGCCGTTTTCGGACCTTGGGACCTGCGAGCTCTTGACAGACCAAGGCCACCCAGAGAAACGTGCCGTCGGCATTGGAGGTTAAGTGGTTCTCGACAGCGTCTTTTGTTTGCTTGTCGTATTTCTTATGGCATGCCAATCGATCCACCTTGTATCCAATGTATGTGTCAACAGCCTTGGAGATTGAGTCCTTGTTCAACTCGAGGTGCAGCCTGACTTTCTGCTCTGTATTGTCTAGTTTCTCCTCAATGTCCTGCCAGTTGCGACTAGACACGATCCACTTGACGCGAGAAGGCTTGGCGATCAACTCGAGAAGCTGACTTCGATTCGTTTTGCATTCGTCGAGGGCATCAACAATCAGGATCGCACCATCCAAGCTCGGGTCATTGAGCATGGCCGCAAGGATCTTGGATAAGGCTTCCCAGGCATTCCCGTCCTCAAAAAGCTGCTTACCCGCATGGTCGTGCTTTTTCCGAACATGCGAGATGAGCGACGGCTGTTGTTCGACGAGAAGGTAGATCAGACCGCGCAGCACGGCCGTCGCATTACTCAGTCGTGCCTCGGTGGCCTGGCAGAAGAAATAGGACAGGCGATTGTCGGGTTCCTTCTCCAGCTCGTCGATGATGCCGCATAGCAGCATCGTCTTGCCCTTGCCAGGGTCGCCTTTGATCTAGAGAAGCTGGCTCTGCGGATCGTCACGCCATCGCTGGAAGTCGTCATTGTCGAGGATCCAGCGGTACGAGTCCCTGAGGAGGCCGCCCTTTGTATCTTGGATGCGCGTCTTGTCGTCGCGAGGATCAGTCTCGCGTAGGTCTTTCAGACATTGCTTGTCCCTGTCATCTTGGTGTCTCCTCTCCTGCTGCCGTGTTTGGTCCTGGATGGCAGAATGGATGTCTTGGAGATTCATCTCTATAGCTCTTGAGGTGTCGGTGAGTTTCCGAAGTTGCATCTTGCTCTCTTCAGTATTGTATTGTTCCATGTCTCTTTGCACGGCAGCCTCGGCTTCCTGGATCTCGCTGACCTGGCCAGCCCAGTCATCAAGTTTGAGCATATCTCTTCCGATGACGGCAGCCCAGTTCCGGTGGTAAAGGCAGATGCTCTGTATCTGATACGACAAAAGTTTCTCATATAGCTGCATGACGTGCTTCTCCAGTTGGACTCGCAGTCCCGTGGAGGATTGCTCGGCCTTATTCTCATCGAGAAGCAGGACCACCAAGTTCCAATACCACTCCATTCTCGACAGGACGTAGACGATGCCTTTGCGATTGTCGCGTGCCTCGGTGACGGGGTTCGAAAGGATCTATTAACTGTCAGCGGGGGATCATCCACCATTCTCTCTTCGGTTGGGAAAGCTGATCGCACACACCTCTAGGCCAAGGCAGACGCCTACCCAGGCGACGGCGGCTTCTGGAGCGCAATGCACCGCCTTGTCCACTATTCCCCTCACCACTTGCATTGCTTGCAAGCCTTCATCGATTCCTTGTTTAATGGACGCTTGCTTCCGCGTCCGGTTCAGCCCTTCCTGGACCAACTGCTGCATTTGGCGGCATCGTGTCTCCCGAGCCCCCCCTATCTCGTTTTCCGTTGATTCGCAAGTAACAGAGCTCGGGTCGTTTCGGTGAAGTCCAACTGATAGGATCTTCTCGTACGCTTCGACCAGTTTGGGCTCGCTCGCTTTGAGCTCGTCGTAGGCCTGGTTCCAAAGTCGCTCTTGCAGACTCGGCAGCGGCGAGGTGTCGGAATCCGTCGAGGTAGGTGGAGAAGGCGTTGGCTGAGGTCGAGTTGCTGGTTCGGATGCAGGCTGAGACGGTGTCGGCGAAGGTGTAGGTGACGAAGGAGTTGGGGCCGATTCTTGGGGAGTAGTCTGCCATGGCCATCTGACTTTGGATTTGATCTTGGATCCAAACCGGCCAGGCGCCATCTTCACCGAGAAGAGGATACCTTAGCCTTGTTGGGCGTTGCGATGGTATCAGCCAGATGGCTTCTGCTCCGATCGATGATGAGTCGGACGACGATGGAGTGTCACGACCGACAACTTGGGGCAGCAACATCTTTGCTGGATTTCTCGTGCGGGGAAGGGAGGCCTCAGCAGCTGAAAAAGACCCCTGTAGCCAGGCGCAGCTTGTGAGGCCAATAGGATTGTCGAGTACTGTGATGTGCAGCTGCGCCAGGTCAATCACAGGGCTCTGCCGTGTTGGAAGTGGAAAGCGCAAACAAAGCAGGTGAGGAAAGAGGTAAAAACATGCTGGCATGATTTGACTCTATGTGTGCACGGCCGGTTGTTAGATCACGCGGACGGGTAGCTTACCCTGGCCATCCACAAGACGGGTTCAAGGAGGTTGTGCCAAAGAAAGAGCACTACCCGTTGGTATTGTGGGGCAAGCCGCCTACCAACCTCGGGATCTGTATTGCCTCCCTAGCTATTCGATCATGAGCATAGCGGCCGCCAGTAGCATGGCAGTTGCCAGTCGTAAATGCGGGTTCACCCGTTATCTCGATGTCCGCAATTAGTCGCCTCTCCACGTCTTTGATGTGGGGCATGGAGCGTTGTGGATGCATCGCGGATGCGTTGCTAATTCAGGAGGTTGGGTATGATCCAGGCAGACCAAAGAGAAAGCGTGAAGCTGTTGTTCGGTCAAAAATATGGACAAGAGCTGATTGACAGGAGATAATGATGCAAAAAATTGGCCTACACTGGTCGTCGGAAGGATAAATGGCGTGTTGGCTTCTGACACCAGAGTCAAAGATGCTGCTTCTAGATAAGCGAGTCCGGGTAGGACGTTGCCCCGGCGGTGGAGGATTGGAGGCACAGTGTCGCGACTTTGGCGGATAGGTCGATGATGGCGATGACACTTGCGGCGAGTCCTACCGCCTCGGCCATGGTAAGCTATGGTGTTTTGATGATTGGGGAGTGCTTTGGAGGAGTCGAGCATTCGAGACGAAAGCGTTTAGGAGGGGTAGGGGATCGTCAGGCAGGTTACCACGGTAGGTGCCCAACCAGGCTGTGGCGTGGCGGAGTTGCGCTTGGATTCCTGCAAAGCAGGGTATACAACTCACGGAGGACCATGGTCGGCCGCCGACTCCGTGAACCACGGCTCGCCGAAGAATTCGTGCTCATTAGACGAAGGATCGTGAAGAACAGGGTCCTCTTGCTCGCTGGCAACGTTTCGGTCAACGTACGATCGCGGGGTGGTCGTGTCAGACATTGCGTCTTCGATGGAACGGGAAGTCGAAGGCTTGCGAGGGCAGTTGCGGAACGGTTCGTTATTTACTGCATGAAGTGGAAGAAAACGATGCGTAATCTTGAAGAATTGTAGCTGAATAGCTGTAGCTAAAAAGTGTGATCGGAACGGGGTAGGAAGCTTGCGGGAGGGCAAGCGGTTCGTTTTATAGAGGGGACGCTGCTGCCCGAGGACGCGTCTAAGCAGCAGGACGACGCGGTCGGCCATTGCCAAGACCACGAGTGATAACGTGACTAATCACTGCGGGAGGAGGAGGAGGAGGAGGAGGAGGAGGGGAGGGGGAGAGGGGAGGACCCCATAATGAGACCCGTCACCTCCTAATCCGTTTGAGTATTGCTAGGGGCACGAACAACTTTTACTACAGGCACGAACATTTTACATACTAGCCTAAAGAGGAATCTACTGACGGAGATCTTGCTAAATTGGGACGTCACGTGAAGCATCTGTAGTCACATGATGTCACGTGTTGCCTTGTGACGCCTGCGTTACCTCAGCAAGCTCAGGCCATTGTGGCTCGTGCCTGCGGCAGCGGAGCACGCTACTCACGTGCGCTCCTCGAGCAAATGGCCTGAGGATCCTGTCCAGATATTTGGGCGCGTGCGGAGTTTTTTTCCACGAAAAAGACTCCATCTTAAAACTCATTTTCAACCACAACCACAAAGCATCCAGTAAATTGAAGAGAATCATTCGATTCGCCTGCTTTTATTCCATAGTTGATTGAATTTTGGGCCATGTAAGCTCAAGGCCTGCGTTGTGAGAGTACGCTGTTTAACCGGGCTGTCTCTTCATCCTACCGAACTCGTCCAGATTGTAAGTACACAGCTACTAATGGATGGGGATTTCGATATGGTCGACGCCCTGACACGTCAGCGTTTTTCACAGACCACACAGATGAAGTAGGAGGAAAAACTTACTTTCTAGATAGAATATGCTTTGATGCATAATTGATTGAATTTTAAGATACTTGTGGCATGGTTTGGTGTAGTTATTGATGGATACGTAAGAACGTGGCCTTCAGAATCGCGAAAATAAGGTACAAAGTTTCCGCAGAGCAGTGGGCGCATTGGACAGGATCCTCAGGCCATTTGCTCGAGGAGCGCACGTGAGTCGCGTGCTCCGCTGCCGCAGGCACGAGCCACAATGGCCTGAGCTTGCTGAGGTAACGCCTGCGGCTAGCTGTTTAGATCTCTTGGCCATCTTTTGCTCAAATTTATATGAGTCCGGCCAATGCCTCAAGCCCCCCACCCCATAGGGGCTCCCGGGGGGCCACTCGGCGGCCTTGCATCTTAAGCTATTACTTTAAATGTGATGACTCTTCTATTTATTCTATGTCTTCCCGATTTTATATGTGAAATGTGGTGTCAGTTAGAGAAGAATATGAAGCAGAGTAAATTTTCCCGGCACGTGACTTTGTTCGTGCCTGTAGCAAAAGTTGTTCGTGCCCCTAGCAATACTCATCCGTTTCCATCATAGGGCGGACTAGCGTACACAGGCCCTGTGTATTATGTGATGAATGACGAAGGAGTGGAAGTTTGCGATCCGCGACTGCCTCCGGTCGTTGGAGAAGCGGGCGGTGGAATGACGATGTTTTAACTTGTTCGAGTCTAGGCTAGCGGAATGACAGGTTGTCTTTTGCTCCATACCACTGCTGTCTATGTGTCAGTAAATGTGCTGGCAGCGACTGAGAAGTGGGTTTGATTATGAATTAGCACATGGAGTTCATCTAACAAGCGCCCCTACATGTTCGTCATTCAAAATTGTCTCCTTTCCTATGATAGGTCGCTCGCTTCTTCCCACTTAGCTAGAGTTGCCGCCGAGGACACCGCGTCCGGATGGTCTATACCAAGCACTTGCTCTCGTAGGGCAACGCAGTCTCGCATTAGAGCTAGTGCATCTCTAGTGCGGCCTTGGTGTTTCCAGGTAACGGCCAGGTTGTTCATGCCAGTCAGCGTCGAGGGATGCTCCTCTCCCAGCACCCTCTTCCTCGTCTCCATCACTCGCACCTGTAGTTCTTCCGCCTCCTTCCATCGCCCTTGGTTCTTATATGTCAACGCCAGGTTGTTCATGTTGGTCAGCGTGTCGGGATGCTCCTCTCCCAGCACACTGGCCCTCGTTTTGACTGCTTTGTCGCCCAACTTTTCTGCCGCCCTGTAGTTCCCTATAGTGAACATATACCATGCACAATTTGTCAACAAACGGGCCCACTTCTGCAGGTCCTCGGTTGGTGGCTCCTCCTCCATCATCGACTCAATGTGAGGAAGTAGCATCTGACAGGTGGGCCAGGTCTCGAATGCACCACGCGGGAAATGTCTTGACATGGCCCATAAAAATACCTGTCTCCATCGTTCTGCATCGTCAACCACAGACAGCCAAGCTCGTGTGCAAAATTGCACGAGGGAATGCATCTCGCATATATCCCGCGTTGCTGTCACAGACACGAGCGAGTAGCCACAGAGGACATCTAGATCATCCTCAAATTCATCACTATCTTCATCTCTATCCATATTGTCCTCCAGCAGACAGAGCTGCCATTAGCATACAAGAAATTATTTGCTTTTTCCTATTTAGCTGCTTTAGCTATAATGCTATTTGCACGTAGCTGAACTGTTAGTTTGTGATGGCTTAGGCACCAACTGTCGTATCTTTCTTCTGTAACTACTGCATTTACGGGCATTAGTTGCCTGGAAATCAAGGGCTTCAATTCATATCTCAATGCAACGTTCCTGTTAGATACTGCACATGATGACCCGTTGAGTTATGATCTACTGCGCGAGAACCCTCCATCGTCACAAGACTTGTATTCCAGATGGGCATTCTCTAAAATGTCAAAACCACAGGGTAAGCATCTATATTAGGGTCGTTTTCTAGGATGTGAATCTATACATGGATGTTGCCTTGTACTTCCACTTCATTTAGTCCATCGTTCGCTTAATGGAGCATTTCCAAGAGCTCATACATCGGTCTAGGAGCCCTCAGTAATAGATGGCCTTGGTAAATATTATCTTGTGAATTAGCTCAATTTCAAATATAAGATAAAAAAGTAAACCCCTGGCTACTGTTAGGTATCTGTGTGCTCACGACCGACTCGGACTGACTTTGCGCAAATTTCTCTGCCTGCTGTCTCCTTACGATAGCTGCAACCTCGGCAGGATCCTAAAATTCCTTGACGCTCGGGTGATCATATTATTCATATAGTTCATATTGCTACATTTCCATGGGTTTGGTGTCTCTGATTGTGCTAAGTTTTTTTGCCAGTTGTAATTCTTATAAAGGATCCGGAGATCATTGATGGGGCTTGTAGGTGCTTGGATGGATATTGGGGGAATGTCGGACACCTTCCACATAGCAGAAAATAGATCGGACCTGATATGTTTTCTCTTTTTTATTTCCTGACTGTTATAAATTCCCACTTATGGTGACAGAGCTGTTGCTTCCTAGGGAAACGGCGATAATAAAGAAGCCGATTTTGGAAGATGTATTGAGATGTGCCAAGCTACCGGCATGTTTTTACGCCGTGGGTACGTTGCCGTGTCGGAGTATTTACACTACCAGATCTGTTCAAGTTGTAGAATATAGACGTGCAAGGTATGCCGCGTCTATCACGCTCTCGGAGGGTACCTAGGTTCGTAAAAGCAACATTCCTCAACTACGTACTCCGAAGGAAAATAAATGCGCCGTTTGGATGACTGAGGAATCTGGCCGATTGGCTTGAAGCCCGATGTCTCGGGGATATATGTGTGGGTAAAAGATGCATGTCCGAATTGGGGGTAGGTCCATCCGCTTTAATCGCCGAGACGTAGATGGCATGAACTTTGCCAATTATAGGACATGGGAACGTATCAAGTGCTGGGTATAGAAACCATCAACACGTCTCTTCTTTCCCTGGCAAATCGAATCATCATCACACAATCTTCCTCATCATTGAAACATGGCTACAAACGGACTCAACATCATCTTCGGCGCGGCCCTTTTCGCCTATAGCTCAGTCGATGTGGTCAAAAAGTGGCTAGAGCTGGTGGAGGAGCTTGGCTTCAAGACCATCGACACGGCGCAGCTCTATGGCGCTTCCGAAGAGCTCTTAGGAAAGGCTGACGCTGCTTCGCGGTTCACCATCGACACCAAAGTGCCGGGCGCGTTGGCTCCGGAGCTCACCACCGGTAGCTATGTCATCAGCTCCGGCAAGCAGAGTCTGGCAAAGCTTGGGGTTGATAGTGTGCGTCATTGTTAACTGATGGTTGGTCCTCGCTAACATTGACTTCCAGGTCGACGTGTACTACCTGCATGCCCCGGACCGTAGAGTCCCTTTGAAAGATACACTGAGCGGCTTGAACGAGCTCTATCAACAAGGAGCTTTTAAGCGTCTGGGCCTGTCAAACTTTCTCGGGAATGAGGTTGAAGAGATCGTCAAAATTGCCAAGGAGAACAGCTTTGTAGTTCCAACAGTCTACCAAGGCAACTACTCCGCTGTGGCCCGCCGTGCAGATAACGAAATCTTCCCTATTCTTCGCAAGCATGGGATTGCATTTTACGCCTACAGCCCCATCGCCGGTGGCTTCCTTTCCAGGTCTAAAGCCACGCTGGCGGACCCTAACGGCCGCTTTGGCAAGGGTGATAAGCTTGCAGGGCTTTATAACGGCATGTACAATCGACCCAGCTTTGTGGCCGCCCTCGACGTTTGGGGCCAGATCGCCGAGAAGGAGGGTGTCTCAAGAGCTGAGCTGGCATACCGCTGGGCTACATACCACTCCAAGTTGGATGCGAAGTTAGGCGATGCCCTGATTGTTGGCGCTAGTAAAGAAGAGCAGCTCAAGGAGACAGTGCAAGCAATCAAGAAGGGACCACTGTCGGATACGGCTGTCAAGAGTATCGAAGGTGTCTGGGAAGGTGTTAAGGCGGATGCTTCGTTGGACAACTTTGAAATGCAGACCCAGTTTTGATCTGGACTGTATCCCTCGCGGCCTTCTATTGAGCGGCTTAGGTTGAGCTCTAAACCTTTTGCTTCGTTTTGGCTAAGTTCCAGTACTAGCAGCTGTATTCTGACGTTCACAGGAAGTTGCTAGAACTTGCCAACTTTCTGGTTGATATTAAATATGTAACCTGTTATATGTTCCTGCGATTCTCTTTTCTTGAGTTCTTGGGTGACAATTTTTAAGCTGTGCATCAATATCTTCTACTACTAGTAGAATTATTAGCTGTTACTAATGGAGAGAGCTAAGTACAACTTGAAACTGTACATCTCTTTTTAAAGAAGTAGTAGAAGGTAAGATATTATAATATATTGCTAACTGAGGTAAAAAGAATGTTTAAAAGTGTTACGGCCTGGTTCACCCGTAGCAGCGAGGGCTTATATAGCAGTGTGTGCGCCTCAGTAATTGCCGCAATAGCAGTTATTGACCGATCTTTTGCCCTATGGTACAGCGGTCTAGCACACCCGTTACAAAAAGTATTTTATTTTTCTTAATTAATTAAATATTACTACTGATAGTATAAATTTAAATATATATTAAGAAGTAAGAAATTAATTTTGAAAAGTTTATATTTTAAATAGCTAATAGAAAATATATTATTATATTTATAATGGTCTGGTCAATTCCCAACTTAATAAACTAATCAAAACAAAGGGTTTATTGTTAGCAGGATGGTTAGGTGTGTTATAGTAATAATAAAGTAATAAAGGTATTATATTAGGTAATAGTTAATTATAATTAAGATAATCAAATTATATTGAAAGTTAATCTATTTTATTTCTTATAGTATGGTTAGTTTGTTTATATACTTTTATATTAATAGGTGATTATTTATTGTTCTAATGATCTTTATAATAGTTATTTTTTAATTGTAGTAATTGTATTATAATTATATAGGTGATTATGATTGGTGTGGTGATTATAGTCTAGGGTAGGTAAATCTAATATTTATTTTAATAATTATAACTACCTTAGTTTAATATGGATTATAATATAATATCCTCTCTTTATTAGTTCTTATTCTTAAGATTGTATACTTGACCTTAGTATGGTTACTTTTTATATATTCTGATTTAAATTTGTAAAAATTCTAAGAGTTATAGTGCTAATAGTATATCCAGTAAATCTGCTTATTATTATACTTAGCTTACTAATAATATTACTAACTTTAATTATAATATTATACTTTATTCTTTCTATTTATTTAAAGGGCTTTATTATTAAATAATAGTTTATTCTTTTTATTATAATAAATATATATATTATAACTATTTTTATAATACTTTTAATACTATAATAAATTCTTATAAAGGATTTTTTAAGTACTTTTAATTATTTTTTATTAATAAGTATAAGTAATAATAAAATTAAATAAAGAATTAAAGTATTTAAAGCAAGCTAAGAAGTAAGCTAAAAAAGAGATACTTACTACTTAAATAAAATTAAATAAGATTTTAACTTAATTAATTTAATTATATAAATAGAAGTGCCTTTTGAAGTTGTAAGGTAAGGAGATAGTTTATTGTAGGCTATTGTCTATTGATAATTTGGATGATGTAGGTTGGGCTGAATTAGAGATGGTGGTTAGTGCTTAGTTCTTAGGGGCTCTAGATATTATTGATTGGAATGCTATTGATCTTGATGGTTTGTTTAGTATTATATTTTTAAAAATGCTTTTAGTATCTTTAAGTAATATATAAGGTGTTTTATTAATTCCTAGGTTATTTCTTTATAGCCTTTTTATTTAATTTTGAATTTTCTATCTTCCTCTCTTCTTTATAATATTTTCTTAACTTTCTATTAATCTTCTAGGTTTTCTATTTATAGTTTATATTTAGGTTCTATATTTACTTAGATACTATTGCCTGGTTCTAATAGTAAGATATAGAAGATAGGGTGGATCTTGATGTTGTCTGGGAGGTTGAGCTTGTAGTTATTTTTTGATATTTTTTTTTAATTAGGTATAGTTTAATTTATATAAAGTTGATTTTTTTATTTTATTTTTTTATTATAAGATTTTTTATTACTAGGTAGATTATATCTTTTTTTAAGAAGGATAATCCTTTTAGCCTTTTTAGATTATAATATCTTTTTATTATATTATAAATAAATTTAAATTCTATTTTTATTTCTTTATATAATTTTCTTAGATTATCTAACTTAATTATAGCTTTTGCTTAAATTATATCTTCTAAAAGGGCTTAGTAAGTGTTTAATATAAAGCTAAAATTAGCTTTTATTAGTATTATTTTAATATTATAATTGTAGGATATATTATATATTAATTATATAATAGGTAACTTTTTTACTTAATTAATTTGCTTATAATTAATATAGTATTATAGATATTGTTTAATTTCCTGGTTTTGGTATTTAGTTTATTTATTTATTTAGGGATAGAAAGCTATACTTAGCTTATAGTTCAGCCCTATTAAGAACATCAGGCTTTACTAAAATTTAGATATGAATAATTGTTCTCTATTTAAAATGATTTTAATTAGTAGTCTATATATAATAACTATATATTAAAAGAAAAAATAAGTAAATTATTCTTTTTTTATTATTTTATTATAAGAAAAGTAATATATTACTTTTATAAAGTAATTAATAATAATAAAAATATTATTATAATATACTTCTATAGTAAGATCTACTAATAAAAGAAGGTTAGTAATAAAGTTTATTATGATTAAGTTTTATAGTTATTATATAATAGAGGATGGTTATAATAATCTATATGGTTTATATCTTGGTTTTTTAGAGTATTAATATAAGCTATATTCCTTATATATTTATTTAACTTTCTTTTTTATCTTATTAAAAAAAATATTTATTTAATTTATTTAAAGGTTTTATTAATGCCTTTATAGTTATACAAGGGATATTCATAAATATCCTTTATTAACTCCATTTAATATTCCTCTAGCACTTATAAATAATTTATTTTTTCTTCTTTTAAAAGTATTAGATTATATTCTTTAATTTTCTTTAATAGTAGATTACTTTATTCCACTTATTATATTAGTATTTTTATAATAGTAGTTCTGATTATATATGATAATCCTTTTACTCTTATAGTAGTGATTATTTTCTTTATTTTTATTATTATTTTATTGATTAAGGCTTATTTTAGTTCTCTATTAGTATTATAGATTAATAGTTTTTTTATATTTTTGGTTTTTTTATATTATAATTACTTTTTAATAAATATTATTAGAATTTTTTAAAAGTATTTATAATAGTAAAAAATTCTTTATTATAAATAAAGTAATTTAGCTTAGGGCTATATAGCTTATACAAGTAGAATGCTATAAGGTATAGATTTCCTTGTTCATCTCATTATCCGATCTAGGCCCCTAAGGCGAAGTCCGATATATCAGTTTCTAGCTTTATAAGCTTATTAGGATTGAATATTATAAGGATAGGTTTTTCTAAGATAGTATTTTTTATAGCTTTAAATAATTATTATGCTTTATTTTCTTATTAAAATATAATTCCTTTCTTAATTAGTTTAATTATATTTAAAATAATTTTATTAAATCCTTTAATAAATTTTTAATAATAATTAGTAAATCTAAGAAAGGCTTATATTTCCTTTATATTAGTAAGTTCCTTCCAATCTTTTACTATAATAACTTTCTTTAGATCTATATAAATTTTATTAAAGCTAATAATATATTCTAGAAATTCTACTTCTTAAATATAGAACTTGCTTTTTTCTAATTTAATTAGAAGTTTAGTATCTTGGAAAGCTTTTAAGATTTTATAGATATATTCTTTATATTCTTTTTTATTTTTGGAGAAGATAAGGATATTATTTAAGTAATAGATAATAAAGATATTTAAGTATTTTTATAATATATTGATTATTATTTATTAAAATAATATTAATATATTTATAAATCTAAAAGGTATAACTAGATATTTAAATAATCTAAACTTAGTTTGGAAAGCGATTTTCTATTTATACCCTTCTTTAATATAAATAAGATTATATACTCCTTTAAGGTTTAATATAATAAAGATATTAGTTCTATAAAGATAATCCTTTATTTTATTAATTAATAGTAATAAAGTATAATTTTTAATAGTAATATTATTAAGTTATTAATAATCTATAATAAAATATAACTTCCTATTTTTCTTAAATATAAATATAATAGGATAATTAGCTTTAAAGTTTAAAATATAAATATATCCCTTTTTAAATATATTTTAAATATATTCCTTTAAAATATTAAACTTGATTTAATTAAAATTATAAATAAAATAAAATTAGGTATTAGATCTATCTTTTAGGATAATTTTATAATCTTACTAGCTAAACTTAAATAGCCTAATATCTAGTTTTTCTATAAAGAGCTTTTTATAGATTTAGTATTATAGAAGTACATTATATAGTCTATCTATTTCTGCTTTAGCCTTCATTTCTTTAAGGCCTTTATTAATTTATTGGAATTATATTCTAAGGTAGACGATTATTTATTATCTTTGCTTTTTTTAATTATTCTTGTGTTTATGTTTTGTTTCTCTAGGTAGTGAAGATTCTTCTTTACTTGTATCTCTTACTTGATTAAGGTGTTATGACCTGGCCTGCGGGCACAGGGCTTACAGGGCTCTTAGGTGCTGTTAGGTGCTGCGATAATTGCCGCAATAGCAGTTATTGACCAATCTTTTGCCCTATGGTACAGCGGTCAACAGCACAGCCGTTACATAAGGCTAGGAGTTTAAGATCTCTTATTATATTTTATAGAAATATTGCTAGCTATATTATACTCCTTGGGTATTTGCACCTGGTTAGTATGCTAGTAGATATTAGGGTTATATTGGTATAACTATAGGTACCTTAAAACTAGGTTATATTATCTAACATTGATAATATTAAAGGTTATTTTTTGGTTTTTTTTAATGAAGACTTTTAGATGATTAATCTTTTTGTTTATAATATTATTATTATATCTAAAGGATATTCCTTTTATATTAATAATTTTATATAGGTTAGCTTTTATTATCTATAATAGTTAAAGTTTATTAATTATTTAAGGATTTATATAATTTTACTTAATTCCACTATCTACTATAATATTATATTACTTTCTTTTAATTCTTACTTCTATTTCTAATTATTATTAAGATTATTTTTTAATTATAAAGTATAAAGCTTTTTTAGGGAGTTTTTTTAATAACTTTGAGAATTATTGCCTTAATTACTTTTACTATTTTTCTATAGGGGGCTTTACTTATTTTTTAATTTTATTTAGTATTAAATTATTATTTTATTTATTATATAAATATTATATTTAAAATCTTAATATTTATTTTAAGGTAGTTTATTATAATTAAGGAACTTAGGCTTACCTAGTTCTAATATAATAAACTAGTAGTAAAGATTTCTTCCTATTACTTTATATTAATTAAAGTATCTTCTATAAGTATAGTAGATTATTATATCTTCTATTTTAATAAGAAAGTATATTATATATTATTTTTACTTTATATATTAAAGGTAATTATAATTATAATAATTTATTTATAAAATATTCTTATATTCTTTATATATTATATTTAGTTTAGGGTTATTCTTCTTATATTAGATAGGTTAGGGGTTGTGGTTTCCTAGTTATTATTTGCTTTATGTAAGTAGGAAGACTTTGTCTTTATCCTATAAAGGTTCTTTGATTTGTTAGGCTATTCTTTTAATACTAATTATCTATTTTCTATTTCTATTTTTATTATAAGTGTAAGTATTCTACTATATTAGTGTTTTATTAGTATATATATTTAAGATAGATATAAGGATTTCTATCTTCTTAGCTTATTTTAATTATTTATAGGGAAGGTAGAATTAGCCTTTTTATTAGATTAATTATACTTTTTAAATAGTTTTATTAATTTCTTATTATAAAATAAGTTTTACTTTTTATAATTTATAATCTTTTATATATTACTTAATTATAGTAATTGATTTATATTTCCTAGTAATAGTAAGAATAACTTTTTCTATAATATTCTCTTTTTCTTTTAATACTAAGGTCTATTAAGTTTTTATAATATTAAATTATTTCTATCCTTTTAATATAGATTTAAATTAATTTTTTATTTTTAAAAAGTAGTATTTAAAGGATTTATATCTTCTTTTTTTATAATTAAAATAGATAATCTTATTTTTATTATAATTCTAGGTAGCGCCAAGTTCTATTAATCCTAAATGAGTCCTGTGTGTGATGCTTTGTTATTTATTTTGGGTTTTTCCTTTATTTAGGATATATAGGTTTTTATTATTTTAGGTATATTCTTTATATTAATTAAATTATCTTTTATTAATCTTAATAGTACTTTTAATATACTTTAAGAGTTTCTTTAATCAATTTTCTTTATAGATTTTATTTTTAACTTTACTTTTTAAACCTTTATAATAAAGTTCTATTAATATATTATTATTTTAGGCTATTTATATTATAATTCTTTTAAACTTAGTTAAATACTAATTATAGGATTTTGCTTATTTAAGCTTATATAATTGATTTATAGCTTATTATTCTATATTAATTATACTAAAGTTATTTTTAATAATAATCTTAAAATTTTCCTAATCTCTAAAGATTTTTTAAATTTCTTTAATTTAATTAATATTATCCTTATTTTTTAAATAATCTCTTATAATAAATTTAAACTATACTTCTATATCTTTTTAAAAAGGGTTTTAATATATAATACTTAGACTTTAAAAGTTATAAGTTAAATTAAAAAGAAGCAGAAATATCCTTTTATTTAGGTAAGGAAGAGGATTATATTAGTAGCTTTTCTTAGGAAGGGTTCTAGGATTGGAGGTCTTAGAATTTTGCTAATATCTTTACCCTTACTTTCTTCAATTGTAATAGTTCTAGCTTTTTTTACTTTAAGCTAGGCTTATATATTTGTAAGTTTCTTCTTAATCTATTATAATTTTATAGTTAATTTGGTATTATTAGGAGAAGTAGTGGTGATGAGGTTCTTTCTAGATATTATTATTATTTAATTATTAATATAGGTAATTAATTAAATAAAAGCTTTTAATATATAATAATTTAATTAATTCTTAATTTAATAAATTAATTAGAATAAAGGATTTATTATTAATAGAATAATTAAGTATATTATAATAATAATAAAATAATAAAAATATTATATTAAATAATAATTAATTATAATTAAGATAATTAAATTATATTAAAAGTTGATCTATTCTATTTCTTATAGTACAGTTAATCTATTTATATACTTTTATATTAATAAGTAATTACTTATTATTCTAATAATCTTTATAATAGTTATTTTTTAATTATGGTGATTGTATTGTAATTATACAGGTGATCACGATTGGTGTGGTGATCGTGGTCTAGGGTAGGTGGGTCCAATGTTCATTCTGACAGTTGTGATCGCCCTGGTCTAGCATGGGTTATAATAATATTCAGTATTTCTTTTAACTTTACTTAATATTATTAAATAAATTAAAGTTATATAGTAATCTTAAATTATAGGGATAAATAATAAGTACTATATTTTATACTAGAAGAAATAATATACTATTATATTTCTTATAAAATTACAACTAACTTAAAATTACTCTTACTGATTTTAATAACTATTAACTTTAAATTAAAATTACAGATTTAATCTAAATAGAAATAAGTTTTATTATTTTATTTACTTTTACTGCTTTCGCAGTGGTCTAGGGTATGTTGGTGGATCTTGGTCACGGGATAAGGGATTTGGTCCATAAAAGAAAGATCTACCCTCAAGTTGATAGAGAAATCAAGCATCTTTGGCCCATTCTTTCATTTTTTGAGAGCTTCTATGAGGCAGACCAAACCGACCCAAGACTCTTGATCTGTATTATGTTGTTTTATTTTTAAGGGATGTACCTTCAGTGAGTTACCGTAATAACTCAGCAAATACGGTCTTGGCAAAGTGGAGAATATGCAGATGGCCAACACACTAGACCACAAATAGAAAGGTCATCCAGCGGCTCTGCAAGCTGCAATATCAAGATTGAGGGGATTTCGGGCTGGCTTTTCTGTATGCCAAAAATCCCCTTAATGGTGATGAATTTCTTGGTGTTGTGGCCAATTTCCTCTTTTTTTAATACTACCAATACAATGCCGCTAGATCTAATTGACCTAAATACCTGGCGAAGGCCAGGTCTGAAGAAAAGAAAGCTTTCTAACTGTACATTTAGCCCTTCCAAGTCAATCTAATGTGTTGAGAGAAGCTATTCTATACAGAAGAAGGAAGAGGTTGTAATGTGGCTGTTATACTATTGAGTTTATAATCCTAAGGGTCTAAAATATAGGTATCTCTTTGAGGGCTATTGATGCCTTTATATTTGTGAGATTGTTAAATACTTTAAGATCCTTATTAATATAATATAATAATGGTAAGTAAAGAAGGATAATTTATATTTTTATACTTGTATATATTTATTTTAATAGTTTAATCTTAAAGATAAGCTTTTTTAATAGTTTTTATAATATTAGGTAGAGTGGAAAATAGTTATAGTTACTTAGTTCTAGAAGACCAGCTGTAATATCTTTAAAAGGCTCTATCTCTCTATTTTAATTATTTTTACCTTCTTAAATAGCTAGTTTAATAGCTTTAAAAGAAGGTATAGTATTATATAAAGAAAGATAATAAAGCAAGCTACTAGACAATTAGATAAATATATTCTTATAATAAATTCCTTTCTTTACTTTATCTATTATATCTTATAGCTTAAGAACTAGCTATATAGTAATCTTAACTATCTTCTAGAATCACTAAAACACTACTATAGAAGGAATTATATAATTAACTTAGATAAAACACTAATTCTATTTAAATACCTTAATAGCTATATATATAACTAATAAGGGGCTTATATAATAGCTGGCAAGTTAAATTGAAGTAGATAGAATAAGTAGTAGGCTATCTTGATTCTATATATCTTTGCTAATAGTATTTTAAGGCTAAAGCCAAAGATCATCTTTCATAGTATACTTGAAGGTAGGATAAATAGGGAAGAAGGGCACCTTTATTCCCCGGAGGTTATAATTGAATTCAATAAGATTGTATATAATAATGAAGACCTTTTATCAACCTGGATTATAGAGGAATTAGCCCCTTTAACCTATAATAGCAAGTATCTTTTGATCATAGATATTATCTTATTTTATAAGTTAGACCTTATTTTATAATAGCTTTGCAATACATAGGTTATACCTATTTTAATTCCTACTAATTATATAAGCCTTCTTTAACCTTTAGATATAGTAATTAATAAGCTATTTAAATAGTGGCTTTTAGAGGTAATAGAGGCATACATACTTGAACATAAGGCCCAAGGAAAGATAGAATGATCAGTCTTTAATAAGCAGATTATAACAACACATGTCGTAGCTTAAGCTGCTTATATACTAGCAGAAAGGACTAATCTAGTCGAAAAGGCATTTCTAGATTACGGTATTAGTGTACGGCCTGACGGAAGCCAGGATCATCTTATTCAAATTAAAGATATCCCTCTAGATAAAATTGACCTTTCAGATTAGAAAGAGATTGACATAACACTTAAAAATATAAACTTAAAATTAAAAGAAGTGGTCGATTTGATCTCTGATGAAGAGGAGCTAGGGCTGGCTACAGATGACCTTGGTTTTGCGTACATGACTCTCAGCGTTACAGTGTTACAGGGGCTGCTGCGAGAGAAGGGGCTTCCAACAGCTGGATCAAAGAAAGAGCTTATAGCCCGGCTTCTAGACCATTAGAATAGCTAGAAAACACTAGAAATGCGTACGCAGACCTCATCGCGATGCCTCAATTGCCGCAAAATTGGAAGAGGGCGGGGAAGGGAGTCAAATGATGCATTTACTATTGCAGTTTAGTGTGTTGGCCATCTGCATATTCTCCACTTTGCCAAGACCGTATTTACTGAGTTATTACGGTATTATTTTTGAGGATTGTGTCCTTGTCCAAATACTTCATTTTTTTTACTATTCTATCTAATAGTGAAGGCTCTGATCAGAGGCTTTACAGTCATTTAGCCTTGCCAAATTGTTGCTTTTCCTCAAAATACTACATCACGGACGGACGGCTGTGGGTGGTGTGGTGTTTTTGTGTGGTTCCCTTCCCCGCCGCGAAACTGCCTGATTTTAAGATATATTATAATAAAATTAATAATAATAATATTAATTCTTACTTATTCTAGCTATTTAAAATAACTAAAAGAGGAGTTATTAAGCTTCTATTTAAATTAACATTTTAATATTACTCTACCAGAGGTTTTATTCTTAAGTAAACCTTAAGAATAATATAAGAATAGATTAGTATCAGCTTCTTATTTTACTCCTTTTATATAATAACTTTCAGATTCAGCTACAACAATTTCAAGTTATCCTGTCTTCACGCTATGCAACATTGAGTGGCAATTAGCTGCGGCAGAAAACCTGCTATATGCTATCAGACAAGTGGATTGGTTGAGACAGCTTGGGGACGATGGATGATCTTGTCTTTTAGTTTAGGAAGGAAGAAAGCTAGCTATTTATGCCGGGAGGTCTGACTGATCCAGATGCTCTTGATGAGGCCAGATATCCCTGATCTAGTGAAGCCGACCCTAGCCGTTGAACTAGGTTGTTGAGGGTCATCAGGGTCATCTAGGTTGAAAGTCTCCATCTAGGTTCGAAGGAAAACCACGGTACAGGTCCGGTCCTATGTAAAGCTGACTTTTCCTATCGGTCCGTCTGACATATACAGTCTGCAAAAGATATAGAAAAAAGGATGTGGTTGGCTAGCTATAGGAAAAATCCAGAAAAGTTAGGTCTTGTGACGAGACCGCTGACGAGGCCGATGACGAGGCCGGTGGCGATGGACGCCTATGATGAAGGAAGAAACCTTCAATACAGTAGAAATCCGATATCCCGATACCTAATACTGTGACACCGCACACCCGTACCTCTGTTTGCAAGGTCTTTTGTGTTCAGCGCTGCAGGCAGCCCCCGGCAGGGCCGCCGGAGGCAAAGACACTGCAAATATGACCTACTAGCCTGGGACTACAGCTTTGCTTTCCCCTATGACAGCTTGTTGACATTGGACCTAGTTTAGAGTCACATTCCAACATTTAGTTAAGATCGGCGTCAGCGGCTGGATATCTGAGATTGCGGGCGCAACGGGCCGGCAGCCGTAGTATATCTCGGCACTGGGATTGGAGATGCCATCCATTCCAGGCGACCAGTCGCTCCTAGGAATGGCATCTGTGCTTCTCCGCCATTGGTAGAGATGAGCTCCTCCGAAGACGCGATTATGTCCTGTTGCCCGGCCGTCCCGTCTATATGCAGAGTTGCGGAAGCGGCGGCAGATGACGTCTCAGTGGCCAATCTTCAGTAGAACAGGGAATAATGTAACTTCGGATGCGTCCCTAAATGTAGAAACATCCGGATTGATAGACAATATGGGATCATTTACAGTTTATTATTTAGATGGGCATATGTTTAGCAGCAAGGCTAAGCCCGAAGGAGCTCTTAGTGTTGTTCCGGGAAGTGGATTCAACAACCACTAGCCAAACAAGACCCCTGGTAATTGTACTGATGCAGCGCCGCGGAAGCGTCGGCAGATGCTGTCTACGTTGTTAATATGTTTTGTAGAACGGGAAGTAATGCAGCTTCGGATGCATCCCTAACAGACAGAAACACTGGGACCGATAGATAACATGGGATCATTTACAGTTTATTACTTACACGGGTATGTATATCTCTAGTAATAAGGCGAGGTCTGAATAAGCTCTCAGCGCCTTCACCGGGAAGTGGATTCAACAGCTACTAGCGAGACAACACCCCAGGTAATTAATCAGTAAGATACAAGGCTAATGATCGCTTTCGTATAAGGGGTTCGATATCAGCCTCGGCACCCGATCACACCATCCGCCACATGGCCTAGATCCCGCCGCTAGAGACACGTGCTGGAACTTATTCATTAGCTAGTAGCCGGTTCTTATCATTGACTTACGTTCTGCTCAAACAACTGGGTGGAGGGCTTCCACCCTACTGGCTAGGTGATCCTGCCGTGGCACGATGCTACACACCACATAGACTATGATCTGCATGCCGCTTTTGACCGCGAAAATGTGAGCTGGTCGAATTGGCTTTCCTGTAGGCCACACAAGGTTGCACGTTAAGCGACCTGCCAAGTTCAGCTAGGGCCGGATGTAACCACACACAGCTGTTGTACAGTCACCACCAATGGTAACATACATAATTGAACTTAGGGCAATCGAGGAGCAAAGCCCGACCCTATATGACCTTGGTTGGTAGGTTCCCTGTGGACGCGACCCACAGTGATTATCTCTACGAGAAAAGTGTCTGTGGGGTACCCCTGGAGCTCGTGGCCAAGTTCTCCTTACTCCCATAGGACATGTAGACCCATATGCTCGGATGAGAGTTTATAAGTCTGACAGGGAAGCATCAGATGTTTGTCAACGTACATTCAACACCTAGTATTTATACTAAATGAAACAACCGATGTTATGCATCATTTCTGAGTTCTTCTTCGTTTACTCCTGGTACTTTTGACGCCGGGAAGTCGGACGATTCAACATCTCATCCCGCCCCATCTCCTCACTATGGCCCCATCTCCAGACTCAACGGCTACTACAGCGGGCCCGTCTCAGCGGCAGTCGTGCGATCGGTGCCACAAACAGAAGTTGCGATGCGGCCGCAGTAAAAGCAGTAACAGCGGCGTCTGTGACAGGTGTCTAGCAAAACGAGTTCAGTGCGTATACAGCTTCAGCCTACCCAAGGGTCGACCAAGCTTGCACCGCCTGGCAGAGAAGCCGAGCGTCTCTAGCACGTCACCGGCGGCAGCATCGTCTCCAAAGACCGGCCCGGTGGTCTTGGAGCCAGAGCCTCCTAAGACCCCGGTCATGGGTGAGTGCGTTCTTCGCGAATCATAGTGCCACAGCCCCCTGGTCACGACTCACACTAGAAGCGCTTGCTGACTCGCGAAGCCTCTGAACCCAGTATTGCTGGTGCAAAAATGGACGACGATTCTGTCAACATCGCCAACAACCTGAACACGGGGGAACCCTCGGTCATCTCTGGGCTGACGGAAACAGCAATGTTTCCGTGGGTCGAGACGTTGATGTGGGATGAAACACAGCCTGAGATTGACTGGATAAGCAGTGACACGAGGCACAACGACGGCTTTTCGGCATCACTAGACCCCAGAGCTCCCGTGATGGCTCTAGACCTGGCTGGACAGCACGGGGGGAAGAATAACGGTGTGCAGATGGTTCAGATGGACGTGTCCCCGGCTGGACAAAAAAGCAGCCCCAGTCTGGCAATCACGCAGCTTTCACAACTCAGCATGAGCCTGTCTTCATTGCGCTCTGTGAGCTATCTTCTAGCCAAGATAGCAGAATCACCTTCGGGCCGACAGCTGCCGCTCACCAATCCCGCTTCCTTCGACTCCGTTGCCGCGTGGCTCTCCCACTGCGAGATCTACAAGCGATATCCGGCAGGCTTGAGCGGCAATGCAACCGCCGACATTGCGGATCTGATGTGCCACAGCCCCGATATCAAGGCCCAAAACGGTAGTATCGGCGCCCTCCGCGACGTCTTCTCGGCCTCACACCGGCTTCTAGAGATTCTTGGCCATCTCAAGTCCGGAAATGTACCAGAGGAGTCGGCTCATCAGCAAGCGGCCGAGGAGGGCCAGCAGGGCCACAGCGCCGTCTCCATTGTTCGCCATCTGGTCCTGGCGTGTGACGCCCTGCTCTTGGAGATCTACTCTGCCATCGTCATGGCGCTGCAGCACGACGCGGGCTTGGGCGAGTCAACGAACCCTGGCAGCTCCACGATTCTGGGTGATGTGCGACTTGTCCTGGTCGCTCAGCTCTGCTCCTACATGGTCCAGCGGCAGCATCAGGCTGTTGATCAGTACCTCGGCCCGGCGAGTACGCAGAACGTGGAGGGGGATGCCTTGGGCGAGCTGAGACTCCAGGTGCAGCAGAGGCTTGCGCAGTTGCACCAGACGCTGCGTTCCAATACCTGAAGTTTCCGTGATTATTGCCTCTAGTCGAAGCTGCGATACAAATTCATGACCCTATAGACGGCGATAGAAAATATCAAATCTTTCACAGCGCCTTAGTTTCACCCAGGCCCTCTTAGGGCTCGTCTCTACGGTCACATTAACGCTCTATAGGTATAAGGTGCGGCTCAAGCCAGCCACACACTAAGCTTCGGTGGGTTTTCTGCCTTGGCAAGATTGCGAATATCTGATAGATGACATTGCGCTCGTATCAAAATGCACCGAACAGGCCGATCGGGGGTTAAAAATACGCCGAATGAGGATTCCTAAGCCGCCTGAAACTCGGCATGGACCGGTCAGCCGACAACTCATTCATCCCGGTAAATCAGAGTCCTTTTTGTTCGTGCCGTTATTTGCCACTCACGTTTACTTGCTCATTAAAAAGTATCAAGTGGAACACCCTGAAACGCCAATGTCCGAGTCTAGAATCCTTGCCATCACCAACCAAAATGCTACCGCTACCGCGCTTCCTTGTCCAACTGGCGGGCTGGGCTTCCAGCACTCAAGCCACCTGCAGGTACATTCCTGGAGACGCAGGCTGGCCCGACGCTCAACAGTGGCACCATCTCAATGCAACGGTCGGCGGCCGTTTGATTGCTAACGTTCCCTTGGGCCAAGTTTGCCACGACTGTGGGGCCTTCCACGCGTACAACGCGACGGCATGCGCGAAACTGGGCCAGGCAATCATGACGGAAGGGGCCCAGACCTTGTAAGTTGTTGGTTAGGAATGATTGGACAGTCTGTAAATACTGACGCTGGCTCAAAGACAGCCGCGACCGGGGGAGGTGATGAACCCGTACTTCCAGAACCTCGCCTGTTCCCCTTTCACGCCTGTATCCCGCCCCTGCGAGCTCGGGGACAGCGCCGTGTACTCCATCAACGTCAGCGGCCCCGCCGAAGTGCAGGCTGGATTGAAGTTTGCCCAGCAAAACAACGTTCGCTTGGTCATCAAGAGCACTGGCATCGAGTACGTCAAGCAGTGTGAGGTGCGGAATCGTCGCTAACTGTTATCTTCGTCAGCTACATGGGCAAGTCGACCGGCCGAGGCTCCCTCGCCCTGTGGATGTACAACCTCAAGACTGTGGAGATACTGGACAAGTACAGCAGCCCGTTCTATTCGGGGCCGGCAGTCAAGCTCGGTTCAGGCGTCATTGCTGGAGAGGCCTACGAGGCTGTCTCAGCTGCAGGATATCGCATCGTTGCCCCCGAGTGCGGGTTAACAGGCATCGTCGGCGGTTATACGCAGGGGGTCGGCCACTCGCAGCTCACCACTGCGTACGGTTTAGCCGCCGACCAGGTCCTCGAGTGGGAGCTCGTCACACCCTCAGGTGAGTACCTCGTGGCCACCCCTGAGCAGCACAAGGACTTGTATTGGGCCCTTTCCGGCGGTGGAGGCGGCACGTACGGCGTCGTGCTCAGCGCTACGGTGCGAGCTCATCCCGACGGCCCGGTGGCCGGAGGCACCTTGGTGATCGAAAACACCAATGAGACGGCGTTTTGGAAGGCTGTTGGAATCTGGTTCCATCAGTCTCCGTCTTTTGTCGAGGGAAGTCCCAACAACGTGCAATTCCTCGTCACCAACGCCACTCTAATCGTCTTCGCCTTTGTACTTCCGGACCAGACGACGTCAGCCATTGACACGCTGCTGGCATCGTTCCTGCCGGAGCTGCGAGCCCGAGAGCTACCGTATCATCTCACGACCAGCCAGTCTGCCAACTATGTCGAGTCGCTCGTCGGCGCATATGGCGATCTGCCGTACGGCAACCTGTGCCCAAACTACCCTATCATCTCCAGCCGGCTGATCCCGCGGGCGACGGTCCTAAACAAAACGTCCAACGAGAAGCTCGTTGACGTGTTCCGCACCATGACGGCTGACGGCACCTGGTTCATCGGGTGTTCCGTCATCAACGCCGGCCCAGATCCGGAGGTCCGGCCGCCCCACCCGGCGAACGCCGTGCACCCGGCCTGGCGCGATGCCGTGGCCTACTGCAACCCGAACCGGCCGTGGGACTGGACGGACCCGGCCGGCTCGCTCGCCGCCAAGCATCGGCTCGTCAACGACTATTTTCCCGCCATGGAAGCGGCCACGCCCGGGTCTGGTGTCAACCTCAACGAGATGGATCCCCTGTATCGGGGAGACTGGAAAGAGGCCATGTACGGTCCCAACTACGGGCGTTTGCTAAGCATCAAGCACAAGCACGACCCGCATCGACTCATGTATGCCCATTTTGCCGTCGGCGCTGATGAGTTCACCATCGATGAAAGGGGGCGGGTGTGCGATGTGGGCGACGCATCTGGGTCGGCACCCAGCAGCCCTTGGAACGGTTATAGAGAGCTGTAGTAGCATGCATCAGTATCTTACCAAATTGTCTTTATGATTTTTTTCAGAGGCCCGGGAAGCATTTAGTTCATCGCCTTGGAGGCTATCCAAATCCAAAAGCGGCTACTGAGAGGCTTTGGGCTAGATGATAGCGCATCTTAGCCACACAAATTGACATTCATTTTGTGATCAACAATTCATTAGTGGTATGGTGACTTGACACAAACTTAGCCTATGGATACCATATCATTATGACTTCTACGTGGCTTTCCCCAGGCCACGGATTGGTAGGTGCAGGCGGGCTTTTGTGCATGTTGCAATACTAGGTTCACCTTCTAGCATAATTCTATCAATATGTGAATGGAGAGATGGCGTTGTAGTCCTAACACTCTGGAGTTCACTACCTTGAGCTAGTAGCACTGCATTGGAGGTTGCACGGTGGACTCAATGTCTTTGCTATCTATAGCCACGGCATACCCTATGCTGCTATATATCTGAGTACCGCGAGGCTTCCGCCATCCAATGCAATTCAGTTTCTATCTACGCTGGAGCGCCAACTTCAGCCTTGGCTTCCGGGTGCAGGGAGAACTGGTTGCGGAATCGCTTGACCAGAAGCTGGCCGACCGTCTCCTTGTTAGGGTCGGCAGGGTTCAGCGGGTTAGTAGCAAACAAATCGCCGTGGAAGAAGGTGGCGCACGAGAGGCGGCTCTCCCGAGACGCCTTGTTGATGACGCGGTGCCTGGCGCTCTTGTACTGCCCGCCAGACCACTTCATCACCATGTCGCCGCAGTTGATGACATAGACGTCCTCAAGCGCCTCGACGGGCACCCACGTCTCCGAGTCTTCCAGCCAGACCTCGAGCCCGTGGCGGCCCGGCTCCTGGAGCAGCACCGTGACGCCGCCAAAGTCGGTGTGCGCGCCGACGCCAAACTGCCCGTCGAGCGTGGCCTCGAGAGGCGGGTAGCGGATCATCTTCATCACCACCATGGGCTTCTTGGCGAAGTCCTCCAGCAGCGATGTCGGATGGCCGAGGCCTTGGAGGAGAATCTCCCAGATGACCTGGCCGAGCCCCTGTGTGGCCTGGTAGTAATCCCACACGGGCTTGCGGAATTGTTCCTCGGGAAGCGGTGGCCATATGTTGGGCCCGTAGAAGCCCGAGTGCTCGACGGCTGAGTCCTCTCGCCCAATGTAGAAGGCCTTGAAATTGTCAACTCGTCAGTAATCACAGCAATGAAGACGTCCCCGGGTAATGGCTCGCACCTCCTTGGAGTCGGGCAGCGCGTCGCCGTCCCGGAGGGACATGCCCGACGCCTCGTATCCCCGGCGAGACACATTTTGCAGAAACGAGAGCTTGCGCTTCTCCTCGGGTGGCAGGTTGAACAGAGTATCGATGCTTTTCAGAAGGCCCCTTTGCAAGCCTGGAGTAATACCGTGGCCTGTGGTCTGGAAGAAGCCAAATTTGGCACACGCATCTCGCACCTCGGCGATGACTCGCTCCTGGTCTCCAGGAGACTTGGGGTTCAGGTAACCGCTCAGGTCAATAAGAGGCAGCTTAACCGACATGATTGAAGTGATGGTATGATGGTGTACAGCAAGATGATATTGTGGAAGTGGGTTGTGGAAGTGGGCTGTGGGGTCAGTTCTGCACTCCAAAGACTCGATAGAGATGGAGTGTCTAGTAAGTCATATACTTGGAGGAATCCCTAATTCGCCGACGACCCCATCGGGGCTTTCGGTGCTTCTCTCTACATCGTACGTTTTTCATATCTAATTATTAAGCGCCGAAATCATCGGCATTCGAAATATACATACTTGAAGCTCCACTGAGGTGGCATTCGAGCCCTTCACCAACGCTCAACAGCTATAGCAACACCAACGACTCAAATTTCTACTTTCCACCCTGTCACTATGCACGTACTCATTGTTGGAGCTGGCCTCGGCGGACTCACGCTCGCCCAGGCGCTTCGGAAGCAAGGTATTTCGTTTGAGATTTTCGAGCGCGATGAGAATCGCGACGCACGCTTTCAGGGATGGGCTATTGCCATTCACACGTAACTGCTTTCCCCACTACCCATCCATAACGAGTCCACATGTTCTAGCGACATTAGACTAACAGTATACTGGCTCAGAATCGTCGAAGAGCTTCTGGCAAGCCTCCCAGATGATCTACCCGACCTAAAGAAGGCGACGGACCATCTGGCCCCGTTGACCCTTCGCCACCAGTTTGCCTACTACTATGGCGGCAAGGAGGAGCGTTACGGCATCGAGGTAAGCAAAGACTCGAAGGTTAGCATGGAGCATTCTCTAACGCGGCGCGGCACAAGGAGTCTCCGAAGATGACATTCATCCGTGCAGAGCGGTCTCGACTCCGAGACTGGCTGTTGACGAATCTCTCGGTTCAATGGAACAAGGCAGCGGCGCGCATCCAGCATCATGACGATGGAGTCACGGTGCATTTTACCGACGGCACGCATGCAAAGGGAGATATCCTGGTGGGTGCCGATGGGGCACACAGTGTCGGTACGTGTGATTTGGATGGCGCCTTTGGCCATTTATTTGGCTTGCTATACCACGGCCCTTTGGATTCTGGCTCACTGTCATCAGTTCGACAAGACATGCTCCAGCGACCCAGCAGCGACCTGCTCCAGGTCGTCCCCCTGACAGCCATCGTGGGCGAGGTGACGCTGTCGGGAGACGCCTTCAAGCGGCAGCTCGAGCTGGGCCACAGCGCCTACAACCTCATCAACCCGGAGTTGGGCTTCATCGCCTTCGTCGGCCTGCACCACGCGCTCCCCGACGGGCAGTCGGGCCGCTTCTACTGGATGTTCATGCAGCCCGACGCCAGCGACGTCAGCCGCCCGCAGCACTGGCTCCAGGTGAGCAGCCAGGGGGAGAAGCTGGACTACGTGCGGCGCGCGACGGCCGGGCTGGCCCCGAAGCTCGGCGAGATCTTCCGCCTGACGCCGGCGCACGGCATCCGGAGGGAGCCGCACGTCTGGCGCGACCTGGAGCTGGATAGTCTACCGTCGGGCCGCGTCGCCCTTCTCGGGGACGCGGCGCATGCCATGACGCCGTCGAGGGGAGAGGGCGCCTTTCACGCCTTCGTCGACGCCATGAGGCTGAGTGCCGTGCTGGCCCAGCTCGATCCCGAAGCCGACTTGGCCGTCATCGAGCCTGCTATTGCCGGGTACCACGCCGAGATGCTCCAAAGGGGCGCCGCCGCCGTACGCGCGTCGAGGAGTTCGTACCAGGATGCCAAGAAGCACGCCGAGAATGGTCAGCACTTTACCAACGGAATGAAGCTGCTGCCTGTTGGCGAGCCCATCGTGCTAGGAGCCAAGGCTTAGGGTTTAGTTGGGACTGGTGGTGAATTTGTTCTATATGGCTTGAGTAAGAGGCTTGAGTAAGATAGACACCAACCCAACTTAAGTACTTGAAGTAGACAATTGGAAATATTCTGAGAGTAGCTCAATACATTCAGTATGCAGGTTACTTCAATTGCCTTGGCAATCTAGTCAGACTTGGCTTGTGCTTATTGTTCCTAATACTGAATGTAGCGAGACAAGAAAATAATTTACTGTACACCCATCACCAGGCCGCTCTAGCTATAATTGTATATACCCACCATGTCTTGAAAGACCTGTCTTAATATTGAATATTAGAATGATATAAGAGTGGCGCTTCCATTCCAACATTTCAGCATCATGGACAGGGTGTGTCTGCAACATAGTATGTAGTACGCTTGTGGTTTCAATTTCCACTCTCTTCTCATCTTAACAGTTGTTAATAAGCAAAAAGTCTAACCACGCCCATTCACGAGCAAGTGTGAAACATGTGGTCAACCTGCGTAGTGCACATGGGTAAGTATGTCTAGTATATCGGGGCCTGGTTCAATGTCTATTTCCAATCCATTAATATTCGGCCATTTTTCTTCCATCCTAGTGGTCGAGACTTCGGTAGTTTCGCTCCATCTTGTTGCGTCTAGGGTAGCTGCATTATCGGCTACTTCTCTGTCTCTTGATTGGGCGACGACCCTCAGGTTGGTAAAGGTCAATCAAGTGGCCGGCTGTATCTCCCTGAAGTCGCAAACTCGAAAAAATATGTTCTCTTTGCCCTGAAAGAGAGGCAGGACGCAAAAGGAGGCCAAAATCCCAAAAAAACCGCGTTGAGCTGGGACGCAGTTGGCACCCATCATTCAGTCTTTGTTACCGAGCCGCGAACGGAACGACGACACCCACGTCCCACAGTCTAACTCTCCAGTTATTGTCGATCCAAAGCAAAAAGAAAAAAAAAGGAGGTCAGAATAGGGGTTTCACACTTGATACAGAAGCTCAAAATGTCACTGGCACAATTGAAACGCGTCTGGTGGGCGTTCAACCCTCCCACCGTCGAGAAGCGTAGCGATGCCCTCAGGTTCGGCATCTTGGGCGCCGCTAATTCTGCGTGAGTGTCTTTCCTCTGGGCTCACAGGGCCTGATATGCCTTGGTATAGCTACTCACGACTGGATGTTACCAGCGGCATGACCCTGACCATCCCAGCCAAGTTGCATCCCGAAGTCGTGATTCAGGCCGTGGCGGCTAGAAATCGCAAGCGAGCCGAGGAGTTTGCAAAGAAGAATGGCATCCCGCAGGTCATGGACTCGTACCAGGGTAAGTGTTTGCTCGTTGCTACATGGCAAACACCTCTATTTCTCGAACTCTAGTTCTTGAAGACCTAAACCAACCGTCTGGCTTATTAGATATCCTCGACGACCCCAACATCGACTGTGTTCTGGTTCCCTTGCCCAACGCGCTCCATTTTGAATGGGCTGTCCGCGCCATTCGCGCCGGCAAGCACGTTCTTCTGGAGAAGCCATCCGTGTCCAATTCGATCGAGGCCGACATGTTGTTCAACATGCCCGAGCTGAGCCGGCCCGACGCCCCGGTGCTCCTAGAGGCATTCCACTACCGCTTCCACCCCGTGTGGTCCGTCTTCATGTCGCTCGTCGAGCCAGCCAACGTCGTCCACGTTGACACGTACACCATGATCCCGTGGTGGTTCGTCTCCAAGGATCACATCCACTTCAACTACAACCTCGCCGGTGGCACCATGATGGGCATGGGCACGTACAACTTCGCCGCCCTGCGCCTCATCTTCGGCGCCGAGCCGGAGGAGTGCCTGAGCGCCGACGTCAAGGCCTTCACCGAGGGCGTCCATCACGACTGCGACTACGAGTTCAAGGCCCGCTTCCGCTTCCCCGGCGGGGGCGTCGGCGAGGCCTTCAGCACCCTGCAGGGCCCGACTATTTGGCATCCCTCGTACGCTAGGGTCACCCACCGCCAGGTCGAAGCCCCGGACGCAACGCTCCCCGCCTCGCAGATGAAGCTGGTGACGCGCGAGGTGACGATCCACGGCTTCGTCCACGCCGTCTTCTGGCACCGCGTGGACGTCAAGGAGTTCTTCGAGATCCGCAGCCGGGACTCCGGCAAGGTGCTGAAGAAGTGGACCGAGAGCAGGTGGCAGAAGGCCTATACGCCCGCCGAGGCCGGCGGCGAGTTCGCCGAGCGCGACGGCGAGCCCTACTGGATGTCGTTCCGATATCAGCTCGAGGCGTTTGTGAACCGCGTCAAGGGTCGTGAAACTGACTACTGGGTCGACACCAAAGACTCCCTCCTTCAGATGAAGATGGTTGACATGGCCTATGAGAAGAGCGGATTGGGAATTCGACCTACTAGCAAGTACCATGTCAAGGTCACAGAAGATGTAGTTACACTAGGGAGTGGTTGAGCGAGCACTTTAGCTCATTACGCTAGTGGTCCATAGAGTATGTTTTTCTCGGCACTTACCTGAGCATTAGACTGGCGTTTGTGACTCCGTGCTCCTCCATTGGTTCGTATGAAATTGGCAGGCTACGAGTTTTTGAAGGCTTCATAGGCAATGTATTCTATCCTAGGCAGAGAACTTACGCCCTCAAATCGTACATCCAACAGACACCCAAATCCATGATATCTCATCGTCTAACTTACGCCTTTGTCTCATCTAGCTTTGGACATGACAAATTTATTCAACGGCTGCCCTTGATGGTGGTCCACAGGAACATGGGAAAGCAATCATTACTTGGGACTACCGAGCAAGCCAATCTCGTGCACCAAGATCCTGTGCTTCTGCATCTTGGCGTACTTGAGCTGGCGAGGTGGGGGAATTCGGTGATATGATCTCGTGGAAAAATACAAGGGCAATTGGTACGGACTGTGTAGTTTGATGTTCGAGGGCTCGGATGATGGGGAAACACCCGAGTGAATTCGGGTCGTTGGCCGTAGCCAAGTAAGTGCACCGATGAACTGACCACCATCGGAATCGAGCAAGACTTAATCGCCGAAGTGTCCGGGGTAAGGCTCGGAGGGACGGAGTTGGTAGATGACCGTTTCACGTCTATGGGCACTTCGGTTGGTGAGTGTTCGGCGGCATATTGATCTTCTCGTTAGGGGGCGACATCCAAGGGCTTGCATCACATCGTGGGCAGGTTGGATGATATAGAAGGGCCCATACACTCGTGTGAAGAGTTGCGTTTTGAATCTTTGGTTCCCCATCATTTACCTGAATCCAACGAGAAAATGTCTTCCAAACAACAGCACCAACAACAGCAACAAGAGCCCATCGCCATCGTGGGCAGCGCCTGTCGTTTCCCAGGAGGGGCCAACTCACCCTCGGCGCTATGGAAGCTCCTCGAGAGTCCCCGCGAAGTTGGCGTGGACATTGGTCCGGATCGATTCGATGCAAAGACCTTTTACCATCCCGACGGGAGCCACCACGGCACCAGCAACGTTCTCCGGTCGTATCTGCTGCAGGAGGACGTGCGAGTGTTCGACGCGGCCTTCTTCAACATTAGCCCCAACGAGGCGGACTCGATGGATCCCCAGCAACGCCTGCTGCTGGAGACAGTATACGAAGCCCTCGAGGCTGGAGGCCACACGCTCGAGGGCCTGCGTGGATCCGACACGGCTGTATACGCAGGCACAATGACGGCCGACTACAACGACACGCTGGCCCGGGACCACAACACCATGCCCAAGTACTTCGCCACGGGGACGAACCGGGCCATCATTTCGAATCGTGTTTCCTACTTCTTCGACTGGCACGGCCCGAGCATGACCATCGACACGGCCTGCTCGTCCAGCCTGATTGCCCTGGATCAGGGACTCAACGCCCTCCGGACCGGCCAGTCGCGTGTCGTCTTGGCTTGCGGCACGCAGCTGCTCCTCAACCCTGAGATGTACATCGCTGAGAGCAAGCTGAAGATGCTGTCACCGAATGGCGTCTCGCGCATGTGGGATGCCGACGCAGACGGCTACGCGCGGGGCGAAGGTGTGGCCGCCGTGGTGCTGAAGCGGCTGAGTGATGCCCTCGCCGACGGGGACCACATCGAGTGCCTCGTCCGCGAGACGGGCGTGAACCACGACGGCTTCTCCAACGGCCTGACGGTGCCCAACACGGACGCCCAAGCGGAACTCATCCGCCAGACGTATGCGAGAGCCGGCCTTGACCCGGAGAACGAGCCGCTGGACCGGCCGCAGTTCTTCGAGGCCCACGGGACCGGCACGCCGGCGGGCGATCCCAGAGAGGCTGCAGCTATTCATCAATGTTTCGGTGGACACGACGGCACTCCTCTGTACGTCGGCTCCGTCAAGACCGTCATCGGCCATCTCGAGGGCTGCGCCGGTCTCGCCGGTCTCCTCAAGGCATCCTCCATGATCCAGACGGGCTTCGTCGCGCCAAACCTCCACTTCCAACGCCTCAGCCCGCGTGTAGCGCCCTTCTACGAGGGCCTGCAAGTGCCGACACAGCTGACTCCATGGCCGGAGCTGCCCAAGGGAGTTCCTCGACGAGTGAGCGTCAATAGCTTTGGTACGTTATGGCACAGAGTCGTGAGAGTGGCGTGCCTCGAGCCGTTGCATGCCCACACACACCGCACATATAAGCTACAGAATAACTAACGCAACTGTCTAATTAGGCTTCGGAGGCACCAACGGACATGCTATTCTGGAGCAATATAACGACGACGAAGCCGAATCTCAACCTCGTCAGCATCAGCAATCTCTCAACTTTACGCCCTTTGTGTTCTCGGCCGCATCCGAGACCTCGTTGATCGCACAGCTGCAGGCACTTTCCAGCCATTTGAAGACCCGTCCTGAAATCGACATGTCCGACTTAGCCTGGACTCTGCACGCACGCAGAAGCCGTCTCTCCACAAAGACGGCCTTCTCAGCAGTCTCCATTGAGCAGTTGGTGTCCAAGATAGACGCCAAGCTTGCAGCACCATCCGTAGGTCTTCGATCCAATGTCAAGGTAGGAGCTGCGCGTCTGCTTGGTGTCTTCACGGGGCAAGGTGCACAGTGGCCGGCAATGGGAGCCGACTTGATCCGCGCGTCGGATTATGTGCGTGAAAGGATCCAATATCTGGAGCAATCTCTAGCTACCCTGCCCTCGTCGGATCGTCCGCAATGGAGCCTCGAAGCCGAGATGCTGGCAGGAAAAGAAGCCTCTCGGGTGGGAGAGGCCGCCCTGTCGCAGCCCCTGTGTACCGCTGTCCAGATCGTCTTGGTCGATCTTTTGCGCGCAGCTGGAGTCACCTTTGCCGCCGTCGTGGGACACTCCTCGGGTGAAATCGCCGCAGCCTACGCCGCTGGCTTTGTGTCAGCGCATGACGCCATCCGTATTGCCTACTATCGGGGGTTTTGCGTGTCCCAGGCCTCCAGCCGAGGGGACGGCCAGAAAGGCGCAATGATGGCAGTCGGCACTTCGTGGGAAGAGGCCCAGGGCCTTGTGAACTCGGAAGCCTTCAAAAGCCGTCTAGCTGTTGCCGCCCACAACTCTCCTGCGAGTGTGACCTTGTCAGGCGATGCTGATGCCATCGTAGAGGCCAAGGACCTCTTGGATCACAGGAAAACATTTGCACGTCTTTTGAAGGTAGACACGGCATATCATTCCCACCATATGCTGGCATGTGGCGAACGTTATGCGCAGCTCTTGCGGGAATGCCACGTCCAGGTCATCCGGGAGCGAGCCAATACCTCTTGCACCTGGTTCTCCAGCGTCACTGCCTCTCCCCAAGGAATGGAAGCTGTTGATGCCCTCGAGGCTGACTACTGGAGGGACAACATGATAAACGCAGTGCGGTTTGCCGACGCCGTCAGAAACGCCGTCGTGGCTACGGAGCAGCTTGACCTGGCCGTCGAGGTCGGACCTCACCCTGCCCTCAAAGGTCCGGTCATGCAGAACGTCTCCGAAGTGCGGACCTCTCCTCTTCCATACTGCGGTGTCCTGAGCCGGGGTAGCAACGACATCGAGGCCGTCTCCGAGGCTTTAGGCTTCGTCTGGACCCATCTACCGCATCTTGTCGACTTCAAGTCCTTTGAGAGGGCCATTTCTGGGAAGGATTATCGCCAGCCGAGGTTGGTTGTGGATTTGCCCTCTTACCAGTGGAACCATTCGAGATCTCACTGGAGCGAATCCCGCATCTCAAGAAGAATGCGTACGCGAAAGGATGCTCATCACGAGATACTCGGTTTTCTATCCGCAAACTCCAACTCACATGAAATGCGCTGGCTGAATGTGCTGAAGCCAAAGGAGATACGGTGGCTTGATGGCCATCAGCTTCAAGGCCAGACAGTTTTCCCTGCCGCTGGCTACGTTGCCATGGCGCTTGAAGCGTCCAAGTCCCTCACAGGCGACAGAGCGGTTGAAGTGTTTGAACTTCACCACCTTATCCTGCCAAAGGCAATCACGTTCGAGGAGGGGGACAGCTTTGGCGTTGAGACTGTGGTGACGCTGACGGGGATTGAATATCATGCTGACCTGACCGCCACGGCTGCCTTTGCTTGCTACTCGACCCCTGTTCTCGCCGCTGGTTCGCGACATGACATGGAGCTCACGGCTAGCGGAACGGTCAAGGTTGTGTTTGGGATTCCGAACGTTGCGGCACTGTCTTGCAGTTCCCTCGAGGACTATAGCATGTCAGAAGTCGACACTGAGCATTTCTACACAACCATTGCTAAGCTGGGATACGACTACTCTGGTCCCTTCAAGACCTTGTCTTCGGCCAGGCGTAGACTGAACCACGCGTCTGTCCTGGTGGATTCTTACACCTATCTCGATGACGATGTATCCGAATACCTGGTTCATCCTAGCCTACTCGACGTCGCATTCCAAGCATCGATTCTAGCGCACTCAGCCCCTGGAGATGAACGTCTATGGTCGCTTTCAGTCCCCACAGCTATCGGAGCCATTCGACTCAACCCAGAAGTTTGCGCTACACTGCCTACTTCCGGGTCCAAGGTGCCCGTTTGTGCAACGATTGACGGCGAGTCTGACTCGTTCTTGGCAAGTATCGATATATTCAGCGAGCATGGCGAACATGGCATGGTTCAGGTCGAGGACCTGGCACTCCGATCTTTCGCCCCCGCCACGGCAGCCGACGACCGCACCATGTTCACTCGCACCAAGTTTGATTTTGCGGTGCCTAACGGTGCTGCTTTGACTGAGGGCGTCCGGCCTTCTGGCTACGAAATGGAGCTAGCACTCGCCTGCGAGAGGATATCGTGCTATTATCTCCGCAAATGGGTGTCGGAGCTTGGTGAACATGTTTGGGCAAACGGCCAGCCGCACTGGGTGCAGCATTTGGACTGGATGCGTCAAACATTGGCAAATACCGCTTCTCGCGGGCATCCAACTCTGAAGAAAGAATGGCTCGGCGACACCGCCCAGGATATGCAGGCGTTGTGTGGCCAGTTTCCCACGTCTGTTGACATTAGGATCCTTCAGGCTATAGACCAAAGCCTGACGGTTGCCGCTCGGGAGGACGCCCCTGCAGAGCAAATGCTACCAAGTGATATGCTTGCTGATTGGTATAATGATGCCCTCGGTTTTGGCGCCAGCAACTCCTTTCTGGCGGGTATGGTGCAGCAGGTGGTACACCGATACCCTCATGCCAGAATTCTGGAAATCGGTAAGGCTTCATAATTCCAACTGTTTCGCAGCTGTAACTGACCACGATGGAAGGTGCCGGATTGGGTGGTACTGCAAAATCCATCTTGGAACGCATCGATGACAAGTTCTCTTCATACACATACACTGATCGATCGGCGGACTCCTTTCCTCGTGTCAAAGAAACGCTCAAGGCATACGGCAGCAAGTTGACGTTTTCTGCCCTGGACATCGAAAAGACACTCGCAGAGCAGGGATTTATGCCGTACTCGTACGACATTGTTATTGCCTCTAACGTCCTTACGACCACGGGTTCGCTTCAAACCTCTCTGGGAAATGTACGTCAGCTCCTGAGGCCTGGAGGGTATCTTCTCCTAGCCGAGATTACCAGCCCAGCACCGGTACGCTGCCACAGTATCTTGGGTAGCGTTCCTGGTGGATGGCCTGGTGTGGTCAATGGTCAAAAGTCCCCGCCGCCGTTGACTCCTGGGCGCTGGAATGCTGCCCTGCAAAAGGCGGGATTCGCAGGCGTTGATGCTCACACTCCAGAGATAGACCATGTGGCCTGGCCCATCTCAATCATTGCATCCCAAGCGGTCGACGAGCGAGTGCATTTCTTGCGGCGGCCCCTGACATCGCCTTCGCCATCGCCTCATATATACTTGGAGAGTTTAGTCATTCTTGGGAAAGGCACTTTTGAGACGGCTCTAATAAGTGGTGAGGTGGCTGAGTACCTCGAACGCTTTTGTGGCGAGATAACGATCCTCGATGGCCTGCCTACTGAAGAAGAGGTCCTGACTTTGAATCCAGCGAGTACCTTTATTAACTTGGTTGACATTGACTCTCCAATCTTCCAGGACATGACAAACGAGAAAATGGACGGCTTGAAGCGTATGCTGGAACGTGCCAGAAACGTATTCTGGGTTACGCACGCTGGTCACATAGATCAGCCTTACCAAACGGCCAGCATTTCCTTCGTCCGCTCCATTAGACAAGAGGCAGTGCATATTGGAGTGAACCACATGGACGTGTCTGACCTGCATCACAATGTCTCCAAACCTATTGCCGAGTACCTCCTACAGCAGATCGCCCTCGACTTGTGGGAGGCGCCGTTGTCGACGCTAGCGGACCGTCGACACCGGGACTTCGAGCTTCTATGGTCTAGGGAACCCGAGGTTTTCCTTGATGGTGGGAGGGTCAAAATCCCTCGGCTGGTCGTCGACGTGGAACAGAACGCCAGACTCAACTCATCGAGGCGTGTCATCACCAAGACAGTACCGATATCCCAGACTAGTGTCGCAGTTGTTTCACCGTCGTTCGATTCGCAGCGCCTAGTGGTGGAGCAGGTCGGCCGAGAACGCACTGGAGTATCTGACAATGGCCTTGTTCGGGTTCTAAGCTCAAGCCTTAAGGCACTGCATATTGCTGCAGACTTTTTCTTGTTTCTTGGTGTTGGTAAAGATGTAAACGGTGTCCTTCAGGTCTTGCTATCAGAGACGAACTCTTCTGAGGTGACTCCAGTCGCGGCTGTCGAGTTGCCGTCGACTGATGATGTCGACGGCATGCTGGTCGCTGTTGCGAGCGAGATCGTGGCCGAGTCAGTACTTCAGCTACCGACGGGCAGCCGCATCCTGGTTCACTGTTCTGGTAAAGATGGCTCGCTTGCTGTTGCATTGGTCCGTCAAGCAGCCGCGAAAGACGTTCACGTCACGTTTACATGCAATAGCCAGGACCAACAACGAGACCCGTCCTGGATTCCGCTGGAACCCCGAGCCCCCATCAACGTTATGCGGAAGATCCTTCGCCTGGCGAAACCTACCTTCTTTCTTGACTTGACCACTGGAACAACCCTTGGGCGCCGTATTGCTCAGGCCTTGCCGTCAAGTTGCACATATATCGACCAATTGGCCCACTTCCGACGCGAGGCTTCGCCTACAGGCCTGGTGCGTGACCAGGAGGGTCTTGTGAGTCGACTCGAGGATGCTGTTTCCCGCATGCGCCTCCTGCCCGGGGTAGAACTCCAGGGTCTAGTGAATACGCTTGGCCAGATGCGTACGCTGAGTCTTGAGCATGCAACGAGTGCCATTCATTGGCCCCTAGATGAGCTTGTCGAAGTCTCAACGCATCCTCTGGACTGCAAGCCATTCTTCTCCAAAGACAAAACTTACCTCCTCGTGGGTCTGAGCGGCCAGATTGGACAGTCTCTGTGTGATTGGATGGTCTCGAATGGCGCAGGGTATGTATGCTTGACAAGTCGTCGCCCCCAGGTTGACCAGAGATGGCTGGAGTCTTTCCATGGCAGCGGAGCTACCGTCAAGGTTATGGCGTTGGATGTACTTGACAGAGAAGGTCTAGAGCGCGTCGTGAAAGACATTAGAGAGACGTGTCCCCCGATCGCCGGCGTTGCCAACGGAGCAGTCATCTTCGACGATCAACTTTTCGCGAGCATGCCGGGTGAGTCGATGCGGAAAGTCCTTGGAGCCAAGGTTACGGGCTCGCAAAATCTTGATGACGTGTTCCACGACGACGACCTTGACTTTTTCGTCCTCTTCTCATCGGCAGTCTGCGTTTTGGGCAACCCCGGCCAGTCCAACTACGCCGCGGCCAATGGATTCCTCGGTGGTCTGGCTAGGCAAAGACGCAGACGGGGTTTGGCTGCCTCTGCCATTGATCTCGGCCGCGTGACGGGCATAGGGCATGTCGAGGGGGCAGGCCAGGTTGTCTTGGAACAACTCGTGAAGAAGCTTGGGCTACCGCCTGTCTCGGAGACGGACCTGCGCCATGTAATTGGAGAGACAATCCTGGCCGGGTTCCAGCGGAATCAAGACCGCGAAGGGATCCCGAACGCTGTTGTGACGACCGGGTTCCGTCTCATCGGCGACGACGAAGCCCTCCGAGGGCCGTGGTTCAGCAACCCTTTCTTCTCGCACATTATCATTGAGAGCAAGAACAACGCATCTGGCCCTGATGGACAGGGTAAACAGGCAATGCTTCCCGTTGGTCAGAGGCTTTCAGCTGCATCGAGCAAGGAGGAGGCTTTCGACATTCTGCAAGGTACGTGTAAAATTGCTTACAAGTTGGAGGCTCATTGCTAACCCCACGCAGACTCCTTTACAGCAGAGCTTCGCGTTGTGCTGCAATTGGCAGATCAGGAAATCGAGCCAAGCGCTCCTCTCTTGGAGCTTGGTATTGACTCCCTGGTTGCCGTAGAGTTGCGACTGTGGTTCTTGAAAGCCTTGAAGGTGGACATTCCCGTCCTGAAGATTGTCGGCGGTGCTTCCTTGGCCGAGATATGTCAGAGGGCGCTGGAGAAACTCCCCGAGGAGTTCACATTGGGATCCGACAACCAGCGAGATGAAGCCAAGGTTACTGCCCAAGCTCTGACTTTATCTCAAGAACAGGTCCCGATTGCCACTTCCGAGACCAATTCCTCATCCGCCGACAGCCCTGACTCCTCGAGGGTGGAATCACGTTCCAGTCCAGGCCCATTGACGGCATCAACAACACCATTACGCCAAGGACCTCCCAGAAAGTTTCTAAAATCCGAACGCATCTCGCTTCCCCAGTCGCGGTTCTGGTTCTTGCGCCACATGCTCGAAGATCCAACAACGGCAAACGTGAATTTCTGTCTCGGGTTGACGGGCAACCTGCGCGTCGGCGACCTCGAGAGAGCCATCCGCATCGTCACCAGCAGGCACGAAGCGCTGAGAACGTGCTTCGTCGAGGATGAAGGTGACGCCAGCGAGGCGTATCAGAAAATCTTGCCCACTTCTTTACTGCGGCTGGAGCGCAAGAAGATCACGGCTGAAGACGAAGTGGCCGTGGAATACGCACACCTAACGCGGCAAGTATTCGATCTCGAGGGTGGCGATGTCATGAGGTTGGTTCTCCTAGAGCTGTCGTCGTCTCGCCATCACCTCTTGATTTCGTACCATCACATCGTCATGGACGGCGCCAGTTTCAACGTGTTCCTCTCCGACTTGGAGAAAGCTTACAATGGCCAATCCCTCGGAGCGCCGCCTCGGCAGTATCCCGAGTTCTCGGCATCTCAGAGACTGGCCCTCGAGAAAGGTGAGATGGAGGAAGAGCTCAGATATTGGCAGGCCGTATTTCCTGCTGGCGAACAGCCTCCTGTTCTGCCGCTGTTCCCCATGGCCCGTACCAGCTCTAGGATCGCCATGAACGGCTTCGACTCTCATCAGGTGGTATGCCATCTCGAGCCAGACCTAGTGGCTCGAGTCAAGTCACTGTCCAAGGCGGAGCGATGCACACCTTTCCATCTTCACCTGGCTGCCTTCAAGACGCTGTTGTTCTGCTTCGCCGGGGCCAACACCAAAGACTTGACCATTGGCATTGCCGACGCCGCTCGAAACGATGGCGACGTGGGCAATAGCATCGGCTTCTTTTTGAATCTTCTCACGCTGCGGTTCCGCCGCCAGCCAGACCAAACCTTTGCCGACGCCATCGTCGAGGCGCGCAACACGTCGTACGGCGCGCTTGAGAGCTCACGTTTGCCGTTCGACGTTCTGTTGACCAAGTTGAATATCGCCCGCTCCTCTTTGCACAGCCCATTCTTCCAAGCCTTTCTCGATTACCGTCAGGGAGTTCAGGAGCGGAGACCGTGGGGCAACTGCCAGCTCGAATTTCAAGACGTCCATCCCGGTAGGACGGCATACGATGTGACTTTGGATGTCATCGAGGGGGATTCCAACGACACCATGGTCATGTTTCGAGTGCAGAAAGGCCTGTACGATTTGACAGCAGCGGGCTTACTGCTAGACACCTACATCCACCTCCTCGACGTCGTCACACGCGATGCGTCGCTTTCTCTGCACGCTTCTCCACAGTTCAGCGAGAAGCAGCTCGCCCAAGCCGTCCAGATCGGCCGCGGTGAGTCTCATCCAGTATCGTGTTCCGTAATGACGATGGCTAACTATCAACGATTCAGGCCCTGCTTTGACCTCGGACTGGCCTGAAACACTGCCGCACCGTATCGACGATATCGCTCACGAGAAGCACGACTGCGTAGCTCTCATGGATGGCACAGGCAACGTTCTCACGTACTCGGATATGGCAAATCGTGTCGAGGCCATTGCCGAAGCATTGTTGGCGGCCGGCACTGGTCCTGGCTCTCGCGTCCTCGTATACCAGCAGCCTGCGACGGACTGGACGTGTTCTATGCTCGCCATCATGCGTATTGGCGCCGTCTACGTGCCATTGGACCTTCGCAATCCCCTGACCCGTCTCTCTGCCGTTGCAAAGGACTGCGAGCCGAGAGCCGTCCTCGCCGACTACACTACAATTGAGGATGCGCCGCAACTCGAGGCGGCACATGCCAGCATCATCAACGTGTCGGATCTGCCTGTGGCTGCCTCGGCTCGTATCGCAAACCGTGCATCCAAGGACTCGCCAGCCGCCATTCTATACACCAGTGGCTCGACCGGTACGCCCAAGGGAATCATGGTTACCCACATGGGCCTCCGCAACGAGATTGAGGGATACACAAGGACGTGGGGTCTAGGGGCCGAGCGCGTCTTGCAACAGAGTGCCTTTACCTTTAACCATTCTTCGGACCAGATGTATACGGGGCTCGTCAATGGCGGCACTGTGTATATCGTTCCAGCTGAGAAGCGTGGCGACCCCGTCGAGATTACCACCATCATCCAACAGCACGCCATCACATACACCAAGGCGACGCCGTCCGAGTACTCGCTATGGATCCGGTATGGAGGAGATGTGCTTCGGCAGGCGTCTAGCTGGCACTTTGCTTTCGGGGGCGGCGAGCCTCTGACAAGCATGGTGACGCAGGAATTTGCTACCCTCGGTCTGCCGCAGTTGCGTTTCTTCAACTCATACGGCCCTACCGAGATATCCATCTCTTCGCACAAAATGGAGATCCCTTACCGCGAGACCCAAGCGGTCGAGGACGTGGGCCGGATTCCGTGCGGCTACTCTCTGCCCAACTACTACACGTACGTTGTGGACGAGCAACTGCGGCCGATGCCCGTTGGCATGCCAGGCGAGATCTGCATAGGCGGCGCCGGCGTGTCCCTCGGATATCTCAACAACGAGGAACTAACCAGCAAGCACTTTGTCCGCAACCCATTTGCAACGAAGGAGGACGCCACCCGAGGCTGGACGGCCATGTACCGCACCGGAGATATCGGCCACCTGCGCGAAGACGGCGCCATGGTCTTTCGCAGCCGCGCGGCTGGTGACTCCCAGGTTAAGATCCGTGGGCTTCGGATCGAGCTGAGCGACATCGAAAGCAACATCATCTCGGCCGCAGGCGGTGCGCTGAGAGAGGCCATCGTGACGCTCCGCGAGGGTGACCCGGCTTTCCTAGTCGCCCACGTTGTCTTTGCGCCGCACCACACCATCTCGGATACAGATGCCTTTCTACAGGCCCTGCTGAGCCGACTGCCTGTGCCTCAGTACATGGTGCCCGTTGTGGCCATCCCGATCGACCAGTTTCCCCTCAGCGGCCATTCCAAGGTAGACCGGAAAGCCGTCCAGTTGCTGCCGCTTCCCGAGCGGGTAGCTGGGGCCGGAGAGACGACCGAGATGACGGAAACCATGCTGCAGCTGACACGGGTATGGCGAGACGTGTTGGGCAAGAATGTGGACAAGTTCCGTTTCGAGCTGAATCCAGAGACGAATTTCTTCCTCATCGGCGGCAACTCTCTCCTTGCTATCCGCCTCCAGGCTCGCATACGCCAGGTCTTCCACGTTGCTATCCCTCTCTTCAAGATACTGGGTTTCAACACGCTGGGAAAGATGGCGCAGGCCGTTGAAGACGGCGACAGCGTCGACCTCATTGACTGGGAGGAGGAGACGGCGCCGCCGTCAATTCCTAGCCTCCTCGGCGATGCTCCCGTGAAGACGAAGAACGAAGGAGAGCCAAAATCCATCTTGGTCACTGGTGCAACTGGCTTCCTTGGAAAATACCTGATCCCACAGCTAGCAGCCCGGCCCGACGTCGGCATGATCCACTGCATTGCGGTGAGAGACAGGCCCCGCGAGAGCACTCCGTTCACGGCGCCAAAGGTAGTCTACCACTTTGGCGATCTTTCTCTACCGCTGCTCGGGCTTGGTGCAGACGAGTTCCGTGAGCTAGCCTCCAAGGTCGATGTAGTCCTACATATGGGTGCCCTCCGCTCGTTCTGGGACAACTACCACGTTCTCCGTCCCAGCAACGTCTACCCAGTCAAGGAGCTTGTTAAACTCGCTACTCCTCGTCGGGTACCCATTCACTACATCTCGACGGTTGGGGTACTCCCTCCCAATGAGGCTGCCAGCTGGTTAGATGCTGGATCTGCGTCTGCCCACATCCCCCCCAGAGACGGCAGTGGTGGCTACGCGGCGTCCAAATGGGCCGGCGAGCGCATCCTTGAGCGCTCTGCCGAAGACCTAGGTGTCCCTTCGTGCGTCTACAGACTTCTTCCTGCTTCTCATCCCCGGCAGGAGTCTTTACAGAAGCAGAGCTTGCTAGATGCCTTTCTCAGCTTTGTCGATGCGTCGGGCTCAACGCCGGACACGAGCGTCTGGAAAGGCCGGGTTGACCTGATTCCCACCGAGCAGATAGCCCAGGCGCTCGCCGAGTCGGTCACGGAGACGACTCCTACTGACATGACGGCTGGCACCCGGTTTGTCCACTACGAAAGCCCCCTCGCCATCCATACCGACGAGCTAAACGCGCATGTCGAACTCCGTAAAGGAAATAAAACCGGGCTTGAGTCTGTGCCTATTCTCCAGTGGTTTGGGCGTATCAAGGCTCTTGGTTTCAACTATCTTTTGACGTCACAGGAAGCGACAGTTGGGGGCAGTGACGGAACCCAGGCGCTCCAGTCTCGACGGTGAGGGACGGTTGTTCTCATATTTGACACCACGAATAATTCAGGGTGTTTTTCAAGAAGCGGAAGATCAGATTACCTGCAGTCCGGGAGTTTTAGAACAATTTTACCGTAATCGAGAACTACTCAACTTCAGTTATGGATGTTATAGTTCAGGCTAGTCACACTTGGTAGAGCTGCAATCATAGCAGCATGTCTTATTACTCCAATTGCTTGATCTTTTACTTTTGAATTGAGACCTCGCGTGGCTGCGCAGTAACCATGAGTTAAATATGTAGTTTGATAGATAACCATCTGATATATCAATATTTGAATACATAAAATCCCCATGACATGAAAAGAGGGGCAAGATGGCGTATGCTGATCCACAGGAGCGCCCCTCATACTAATAAAGTATTTCTTTTGTTTTTCAACTACGTCTATTTCTGATTCTTGCTGTTAGTCCGCGGCTGATGTTATACGCGGAGGGCTGTAGAAGCCATGTTTTCATTGTGTCCAATTTGCATTCCATTCGGCACTCGCCAAGATACTTTGGATGGTGATTTGATTCCATCGTCGGCGATTTCTCTACATGGGTGAAGGCCTGCCCACTCAGGAGATGGAAAAGTCGCCGAACAAAAAAGCAGAAAGAAATACCACCGAAAGGGTAAGTATTTAAGACAATCTGGCCACCGGTTGGGTCTTGCTTCGGCGGCGGTAAACCGCAGCACACTTCAAGGTACCTCTTCACCATGGCCGTGGCCAACATGACAGGAGACCAACGCAGGGTTGTCAGAGACTGCGGCGCATCGTAATTCCCAAACGCAGAACCCAAGACTGTGAGGCAGGACATGGAGGCTGACGGATAGTAGGGAGCGCATGTCGACGGCCTGGCACGACCTGGGGCTCTACTTCCGCATCTCCAACACGGTCACGTTGACGATACCAAGGGACAAACTGGGCGACGACGGCCGAGATGCCGTGTCACTTACAATCCGCAGAGCGGTTGCGCAGGTGATGCTGGCACAGCCCGTGATGCGCGTAGGCATCGTTAGAGAGAACTCGAAGCGACCGCAATTTGTAGCCTTGTCCGAGGTAGACTTGGCGAAGCAGGTCGAGGAGGGCGAGGCGGCATCCATGGACGACGTGGCGAGTCGCCTAGAGAAGATGCTGCTACAGCCGTGGCCGCATCTCGAGGCGAGACCGGGATGGAATGTGTTGATTTTGCACGACAATGGCAGGTTTGCAGAAGGAAAACCAAACAAGGGCAGGGAATCGGACAAGGTCAGGGAACTCTGCCGCTTCCGCATTTGCTTCACTGTCCACCACGCCATCTGCGATGGGATGAGCACCGCCATGTTCCAAAAACACCTGGTTGACGCTCTGAACGGACCCGACCCGGCCGTCATGTCCCTCATGGCCGAAGCTGGCGACAGGAACAAACTCATCATCAAATTACCCAATGCCGACGCTGGTGCTCTTGTATATCCCCCTCCGCAGGAGCACCTCATCAAGTTCACAGCCGACTTGAGCTGGACTGCATCCAAGATCTGGAGCTCGCTGGCGCCGCCCATGCTCAAGCCGTGGGAGCTGCCGACGTGGGCTGGTAAGCCGCATGATCCCATCATCAAGGCGATCCACTTGCGTTATATGACGCTGGACTCGGTGACGGCGGAGGCCATCGCAAGGAGATGCCGCGACGAGAAGACGACTGTTACGAACCTCGTCAACGCCCTCTGCGCGACGTCGTTGGCTCGTCGCATGCCTTCTGATGCCGCGGCCAAGCGGTTGGGCTTCGTCGCCAGCACACCCATCAGCCTGCGTCCGTGGATCACCGATGGGTCTGGGTCTGGGTCTGGGTCTGGGTCTGGGTCTAGGTCTGATGCCGGTTCTAGTTCCGGCCGTATGTCAGTCTGCGTCACGGGCTACGATCAGGAATTCCCACACCACGTCCTCGACAAGCTCCATCTGGATACCGACGTGTGGGAGCTCGCAGCCCAGCTCCGCACCGACATGAAGCAAAGGACAGACACGATGCCCCATAACGACGTCTCGGGCCTCGCAACCCGCGTCGGCGACTGGCGCGACGTGTTCCGGGCCCGGTATGGGAAGCCGAGGCGGGAGCTGTGGTCGGTGAGCAACCTTGGTCGCGTTGCCGCGCCGCTCCGACAGGGTCCATGGGCCATGGAGAGCCTCATGTTTTCCCAGCTGTATCCCGTTATCAGCTGTGCCCTTGCCATTGGTCTCGCGAGCGTTGACGGGGGCGACTTGGTCATGTCTTTTGTGTGGCAGGACGGCATACTCGAGACTCCGCTCGTCCAAGGGCTGCGGGACGACCTGGAGAAGTGGATGGTAAGCCTCGCACGCAACGGAGAGCTCGGAGTTGGGTCGTGATGAATCGAGACACGGCTATCTAGGTGCCCTACAGAATCATTGATTTCCTTGCTGGAGCCATCGCGTATATGACGGGCTGTTCGCGGCGTTTAGTCTGGTGACCTGAAATGGTTTGGTGATGGTTATCTAGTCGAGCAAGCCATCTTTCCGGGGACGTCGGCCCTAGCATTGTAAGGCCGGGCCAGATACCGAACCGAAACAAGTAAGTATATGCCAGGCGGATTGCTATTGTTAGGCTGTAATATCCCACTCGGAGGTGTTCGTTGCTTAGCACTGTCAAGACGTCAAATATGTGTGTATTGATGACTATTCCTAGCTAGCTAGACGAGGGAACCTTGCTTCAACATTCACTACCCCCTCCAGCGCCGCCTTGGTTTACAAAGAGTGGAACCTCAAGACCAGGCGTTCGCTCAATGGCTTCGCCGTGTAAGCATCCTCCTGTTCAATCCCCTCGTCATCAACAACCGTCGTCTCAAAATTGGCATAGACGGCCGCGAGCATGTACTTCATCTCGTTCAAGGCAAAGTTAGATCCAATGCACATCCGCCCACCGCTGCTAAAAGCCCAGAAATTCCTATGCATCTCTCGACGCCGTTCTTCCCATTCCATCAAATCTGCCGCTTCAATATCATTCGTCTTCGGTCGTAGCCATCGGCTTGGGGTCCATTCTTCAGGCTGAGGGTACACTCTAGCATCGCGGTGAAGGGAATGAGCAGATGAGGCAATCCTTACACCGCCAGGGATGTGATGTCCTCCGATGTAACATCCGTCTTTCGGTGTCTGGCGTGGCTGAGGGCCAGGAATTGGTGCATGCAATCGCAAAGTTTCCATGACGACTGCGTTTAGAAGAGGTAGAGCATCTAGCGTCTTTGGGTCAGGTAGTGTCGGGCGGGCGTTGGTGTTATCTGGAGTCGAGCCATGATGGAGTTTCATGGAAGCAGCAATAGACATAATCTCGGCACGGAGTTCTTCCTGCAACTCCGGGACCTTCGACAGATGCCAAGTCGCGTACGTAAGGGCAACGCCGGTGGTTTCTTGTCCTGCCAAAGAATGGTCCATGAGCTCTGACGCTACAGCTGGATCGCGTTCGAGAATGCTGGTGCTATAGAGAAGGCTTTTCTCCCCATTGATACGCCATTCACGGTCAATGCCGGCATTCAAGGCATTATAGACCACTGCTTCGTCTGCGACGTCTGTCTCGCTGTCCGTGGCTTGAACGTTCTGTTTTGCCTCTTCACTTGTTGCCTGTTTGGCTTTTTCGCAGAGATCTCTATTCCATTGGCCCAGGTCCTCATTTGACTCGTCAACCCACTTTGGATATAATCTGAACCATGGCATCCAGCGGCTGCAGAAAGCCGTCAAACCAGGCACCTCTTGTGGCCAAAAAGGATAGTTTGCTCGTGCAAGGTACATCTTTTGCCAGCTTTGACGATGAGACTCGTCCTCAATAAAGTTGGTCCCGTTCGATAATCCGAAGATATAAGCCGTTATCAAATCCATGGCCGCGGCTAGAAAGAGTCCAAAAACTTCAACATCGTGGTAGTTTCGCGTTGCACCTTGTTGGCTGTTCACGCCGATATCCATTTCTCCCACTTCATTGTACTTGGCTTCAGCACGCCCATATAGAGCAGGTATCAGGCGCCGGAACAGCACGTGAGATAGCTGAGAATGACTGGCCGGTGAGGATTGAATGAACGTTTTGGAATAGATGTTGGATATCATGCGTTTACGGGCTGATATCTGCGGGGGTTGGCTTAATCATTCGCGACTCCTCATTCATGTTGAACTCGAACTAGCCTAACATGGCAATTTGTTCCGACATGGCGCGGGGCCATTTTCATAGGGCGTAATTGACGTGTCAAGAGACCGAAAGGTACGCCCATTGGGTCGAATTCGTTCCAAAGGATTATCATGTGAATCATCTCTGCAGCTAAGACATCGAAACACCACGACCTGGGCTGAATCCATTGCCAGGTGAACAGCTTGGCTGGCATTTCAGAAACTGCCAAGTTCAGCCGCCGTGTATAACGCCGGGTAGATACGACGCGAGGGTATTCTAGAGCGCTTACTACGCTTATCGCTATCGATTGATTTAATCTTCACTACCCTGAATAGTATCCAGAGGTTAGGGTGCTCTAGTACGCATACCCAGAAGGGGGACTGGACGCTCAACAGTAAAAAAACCCTGCGTATTATATAACTAATGAATAAAGATATGATATTAGCCCACCAGCTTGGATTCATCAATGTGGAAGCTGCGGATCACTCCATGTTTAACCTCATCAAGGTTCTGATTCTGCACCTCACGCCCCAACAGCTCCTTTCTCGACCTCCTCAATGCGTCGGCAATCTCCCTCCACTGCAAAGAGATTTTGCCTACGGTAGTCTTCATTTCCTCTTCTACTACCACGTCCACGAGTTTGCCCTCCCGTTTTCTGATAATACCATCCACAATTACCGTTTCCACGTTGGCGATGCTGCTGTGCAAAACGATTACCGCCACCGGATCCTGCTCAGCCGCACACGGCATTTCAGGACTAATAACGTCAAAGATAACCAAATCAGCCAGTTTGCCTTCAGCGATGCTGCCAATCTTGTCCTCCATCCCAATCGCTCTATCACCCTGGATTGTGCCCAGATTGAAAGCCTCTTCCACAGCCTTAGAGATATGTTTGGGAGCTTTCCCTTGATCAAGAATCTTCTGATTGCGCTTCGCTCTCGATGCTTGCAACGCCAGCCTCATTTCGTAAACGATGCTTGAGGCATGGTTGCTGTGGCAGTCAACGCCTAGACTTGACTGCTTCTGCGCGTGAGGGAGGTCATCGTCGAGGCATACAGGGAACCCGACAGCCATCTGCATCTCTGTTGAAGGGGTACTGATGATGTGCACTCCAGCATCTACAATGGCTTGGATGCTTTCAGCTGAAACGCCGTTGGCATGGCTGAACAACATGCTGGAATGAAGCAGGCCGAGACTTTTGACTTGTTCAACAAGATCAGCCATGCCAGTCTGCGCATTGCGGACTGTATGAGTAGTCGCCAGCTTAACGCCTGCTTCCCTAGCGCGTTGAAAGACGTCTTGGATGATGGATGGTGGCAAAAACCATAGGTCAAACGCTAGTCCCATCGTCACGCGGCCATCACCAAAAGGCGCTCTGTTAGCGAGATCCTCCAGGTTCTCCATGACCCAAGGTGCGAGGACGTGTTGATCGAGGGCGAATGGCGACCAGGAAGCGACTCGAGGAGTCGGACAGTATCCATAAACGCAGCGTAGCCCAGAGGACACGGTTGCCGAAATCGCCGTTGATGCTGAACCAATACGAAACACTTAGTCTTCTTGCAATGCATTTCTGCTCGGAACTTTTTGCATGACTTACCAGCGCCAGGAAAACAGTTGATGTGTGCATGATCAACGACAGCTGTGGTCCCGGCGTTGATAGCTTCGAGGCACCCCCCAAGCTGACCCCAGTATATATCTTCTTTAGTGTAGTTGGATGACTGCAAGTTTCCCGAGGCCATATACTCGAGCAAAACTTCGTTGGCGTGCCTCCCCTTGAGTTGGGTTTGCCAGAGATGGTGGTGCGTGTCAACGAATCCTGGGGAAATGATCTTCATGTGACAATCGATGACATCGGCGTCGGCATAGTCGCGAATGGTCGAAGATATTTTCGAAATCTCGTTATTTTCAATGAGAATGTCTTTTTTCACAGCCCGGACATGGTCGCGGGCGTCATGCATGAGTACTGTGCCTCCTCTCAATAAGAGTCGCGAAGATGGCTTTTGAATTGGCGGCATATGCTCTAGTCTGGAAGATGAATGAGCTTGCATGATGACAGGAACTCGAGACGATCGAAGACTGCTGTTGATTCCCAGAGCTACTCGCTGGTGTACTTCCAACTCTGGATGTGTGAACGAAGAAGCTATTGATCGCCGCAGACGACGGAACATATATTGCTGTTAAGCAGTTCTGCCAAGCCAGACTAACGGCGATCGCCAAACTTAGATCGTATTCAGATCGTATTCAGGTTGAAAAGTTACGTACGTAGTAGCACTAACAAGGTTAGTGGCACAACACGACGGTCTCTAGTTATTCCAAGAAGAAGCTACAGGTACACCATGTACTATCAAGAGGTTAGGGTGCCCTACTACACAGAGGGGGGAATAGAAGCTCAACAGTAAAAAAGAATGTACTATGTACTTTGAACCTGGGATTCTCCGGTTGGAGGCTGCCAAGATCAAGGCAGGTACTTGATTGAACCTTAGTCTCCAATCGGCGCCCTAACATTCCATGCTTCGGTACTGACACTCCATGTGCAACACGCTAATGTACTGAGTTTGGCCTGGCTGCGTGGCTACAGGAGTGGGTACTCAGGGAAAGACAAATCACCGAACGGAAAGTCCCTTCTTTGCTGAGTAAATCGGAATGAACCGCTCGCTTGTTAGGCTGTATCAACTGGTGGATGCGGTACGTATCTTGAACACACGTCGGCGTGGATCAAAATACATTATGGAGCAGAAAATGACGACTTTGGTGGAACTCGGTTAAGCTCCTCAAACTTCTCTATCCGGGATCTCGAACCTTGATTGGCTTGGAATGAAGAGGCCAAGGGAAGAACAAACCTGACATATCTTCAAGACCGAACATGGGCACAGTAGCCGAAAGGGTTCCTCGCTTTTCCACCTCGGCCTGTCATAGCCTACCCTGTAGAGAACTGATTCACTCGAGGTGCGTCTCAAGGGTAAAGCGCGAGTTCCAAATGGCGAATGGCGAAACCCCAATGCGCCATCTCTGTGTCGCTTTCTCGCGAGATGACTGCCGATTCCTCGTTCCGTCGAGGGGAAGATACAGACAAGAGGGGACTAAAAAGTATTCCAGATCTAGAGCTAAAGTGGGCTAAGCAAGGAGCTGAGCACGATGAATCTAGGATCACAGGTCCCGACTATGCCTAAGGTACGGAGTAGTTCTGGGTTAATTAAAGCTGGGTTTCATGCCCTCTTTCTACAACGAAAGGCGCCTACTACCCTACAACGGACTCTGCTGGTGGCCACTACCCGGGTGCTGACAGCAAAACAATCATATCTTCACGTCCCCTGACTTTCCAAGACATTATCAAAAAAAGTGAGAGGAGAGCAGAAGCTAGAAGGAAAATCTGATGCATCTTTTTGTTAGCTGCAATCGGCATGACTAAGTGCGCTTCTCACATTGATTATTAAACATTTCGCTAGATTCATTCAGAGGGATAGTATCAAAATCCGTCAGGAAGTCGTAAGAAGCGGGCCTGCCACTGTCCTCTGTAGACGCTTCTATATTTCCAAGGACAATACTCAAAGCCTTCACTACCTTTCCAGCTTCCGCATATACCATACTTATTTAAAGCCAAATCTTATATAAGATTATAAGTTATTATCGAATCTCCTCGTCCCTAGACGACCATGTTGTGTGTCCTGTAGTCCTGGATAATTCAAATTTGTTAATATCTTAAATATAGAGGTAGAGCATGCTCATTATAAGTAGAATATCCTAATTAAAAATATAGATAATCTTCTATCTTAGCTAATATAAATAATTAAATAGTTAAGACTTCTTATGAAGTATCTATTGGAATGATAGAATCTTAAGTATGGAATCTAAATGTCACAGGCTGAAGCCTGGCAGAGGATTATGGCTATACCATATCCACCTAGATTAAGCTTTATGACTATATTGGTAGTGAGAGTACACCAAGGTATATATAATTAAAAGAATATATTTTTTTAATTATCTTCTTCTTTTTCCTTTTTAACTTTAAATAAATTAATATAAAGTACCTTTTAAATTAAATAAACCTAAAACTAGCTTTTTATATATTTAAAGTTTAATTAATTTTAATATAAACTATTAATTAAAATATTTATAAGTATAATAGTAGATTAAGGATTTAGTAATTTAATATTAAATAAAATAATTTAATAATAATTAATATAGTTTATATAATAGAGATTAAGTATAGCTTTAGCCTTAATTTAGAAGTAGATTATATAATTAAGAGTTTAATAGAGTAATATAATAGAGAGATTAATATTATTATAGGAATACCCTAAGGAGAGCCTAAGGGTTTTAATTAAGGTGGAATTATTAGGTTTAATTAGGTTAGATATTAATATTTTTTGATAGTCTTTTTTAAAGTAGAAGTTATTTTTAAATTTATTAAAGTTTTTAAGTAATTATTATAAATATTTAATATAATTATAATAAATAAAAGATAAATTAAAGTTAAATATTTATTTTTATATATTAAATTAAGAGTTTTAATATTTAATTAATTTATATTTAATAATAAGATTTTAAAAGATAATAATTACCTTTTATATTATTAAAGAACTTAAAGATTATTATAATCTTATAAATTTTATATATTATTTAGATTATATATATAAAGATATTAATTTATAAGTATATATAATAATATTCTTATAAATCCTCTAATAAGATAAGAATATCTCTTTTATAAGCTTTTTATCTAAATTTAAGTAGATTATAGTAAATATAAGAGGCTTTTAGTAGGCTAATTAAGTTAAGATTATCTTTTTAAAAGGTATACTAAACTTATAATTGTAGTATAGCTTGGTTATAGTAGACCTACTATATGATTATATAGGCTGGCTGGCTTGAGTACAGGATATAGCTTGGAAGCTAGAGAAACTTAAGAAGCTAAAGAAAAAGGAACCTACTACCAGCTAAAGGTAAGATCATATTTCTTAGGTCCTTAAAGTGACCAAGGACTATAAAGATAATATACTAATGATAGGCAAGGTAGCTGCTAAGAAATCAACCTTTTATAAGTAGCTTGCTAGTAATTAAGATTAGGATATATAATATTATTTTAGTTATAGAAGTTTTAATTATTTAAAGGCTTTTTGCTTAATTTATTAATTAATAATTTAATAATTTTAAGTAAAAAAAGTTAAGTAGGCTAATAATATTAACTTTATAGAGTTAGATTTATTTATTAATAAAGATAAAGATTTAGAAAATAAAGAATTTTAATATAAAGTTAGATATTAAAGTTATTTAGGGAAGATCTTTAAAAGTAAATAAAATAAAAGTCTATAATAATTAGTAGATTAGCTTTAATTAAAGTAAAAGTTAATAATTAATCTATTTAAGCCTTTATTAATATAAACTATAATACTTTTATTTTTATAAGTAAAGATCTAGCTAACCAGCTAGCCCTTCTATATATTAAGAAGAAGTTATAATAGCTTAGTGGCTTTATTAAATTTAAAAAAAGAACTTATACCTCTAGGGTTATAATATTAATCTTTAAGGTAGAAGATTATAAGTAAAGGCTATATGCCTATATTATAAAAGGCCTAGAAGAGGATTTATTCCTAGGTAAGCCTTAATTAAAAGTAAATAAGGTTATTTATAATATAATAAAGGAGTGTATTACCTATAGGGTAGCTAGAATCAAGCTATAGCTTACTGGTGAAGAAGAAACCCTAAAGGTTTGTTAGATATAGGCAGCTTATTGTGTTATAGTTGTGACCTTTGTAGCTGAATGTTGTTGCTTGTATAAAATATATAGTCTAGTAGTATTATTAGTGTAATCTATTAGCTTAAAAGATATTAAAGAAGCCTTTTAATAAAAGATTAAGAAAGACTTAAAAAGATAGGTTCTAGCTATATTGCTTAATGAATTTGAAGAATTATTCTTAGTAATAGAGGTAGTTAAATTATTATTATATTAATTAAATATTAATTATAAGGTTAACTTATAGTAAAATAAATTTAAAAATAAATTATTACTTTCTTAAGGATCTTTATATAATATATTTAAAGAGGAATTACTAATTTTTAGAAAGATTTTTAAGGATTTATTAGATAAGGGATTTATTTAAGCTAATAGCTTGGCTACTAATGCCTTAGTATTATTTATTAAAAAGCCTAGAGAAGGATTATACTTTTATTATAATTATTATATACTTAATATTATTATATAATAGAACTAGTATCTTTTTCTTTTAATTATAGAGATACTATAGAATCTATCTAAGGCTAAGTGGTTTATTAAGCTAGATATAGTTGCTATCTTCTATAAGGTCCAAATGGCTAAAGGGTATGAGGCTAAGATTGTCTTCTGGACCTGGTTTGGGCTGTACAAGTGGCTGGTATGCTTATTTGGCCTAAGTGGTGTATCTGTTATATTCTAGAGATATATGAATAAGATGTTATAAGACTTTCTAGATAACTTTGTTATAGCTTATTTAAATAATATATTAATTTATTTTAGTAACTTAAAGAAGGATTATTTAATAAAGATATGGAAGGTACTTTATACTTTAATTATTACTAGATTATATCTAGATTTAAAGAAGTATAAGTTTATAATTTAAAAGATAAAATACCTAGAATTTATTATATAAATTAGAAAAGAAGTATTTTATAATTTAAAGAAATAATAAATAATTTATAAATAAAAAATATTTTAAATAATAAAAAATATATAAAGTTTCTTAGACTTTATAAATTATTATTAGATCTTTATATTAAACTTTATAAAAATATTAATCTTTTTAATAATATTAACTTAAAAAGGATTACCTTTAAATAAAGATCTAATAAGAAAGTAGCTTTCTAAGAACTTAAGTATAGATTTTATAAAGCTTTTATATTTTAATAGTGAGATTTAGATAAATTAATATTCCTTAAGGTTGATTACTTAGGTAATATATTAGAAAGAGTTCTAGCTTAAGAAGATAAATAAGACTACTATTAGCCAATTACCTTTCACTTATAATAACTAAGCTTAATAGAATATAACTACCTAATCTATAATAAGAAAATACTAATAATTATATATTATCTAGATACTTAAAGAGTAGAACTATATAATTATAATCTATTTACTATTATTATAAATTATAAGAACCTAATATATTTTATAAAATATTAGTATTTTATAAAGTAATAAAGTTATTAAGTAGAATAGCTATTAGAATACAATTTCTAGCTTAAATATTAACCTAGTAGTAAGGCAGTAGCGCCAGATGCGCTAAACTATAAAGAGCAAAATATACCCAAGAGAGTCAAAGACCCTAGGGAGCAGGGCCATTACCTATAGTTGATCCTTTAATTAGCTATTCTAGAGAATAAAGTGGCTACACTAGAGCAAGTTATTCTCTAGGTAGCCTAGATAGAGATATTACAGATGGTGGTTTTCCCTGATTATCTAGAGCTATAGGATTTATGGGATTAAGTTATAGTTGTGGATAAGACTTATATAAGTATATATGCTATAGTATAGTAGTAGGAGTGAAGTCTGCTATTTAAGTTAGGTCTAAAGGTTTAGATCTTAAAATGCGTTTTAGATGTTAAAGGTTAGTTGATCTTTTAAGACTAGTTATAGGTATCTAATAGTGAGATTAATATAAAGATATTATATACTTATATTATATAATTAGAGTATAATGTTATTATTGGAGGTTATCTAGGTTATAATAATATAATAGCTTTAATATTAAGATAATTCTTTTAGCTAGGATTATTATAGCTAGTTTGCTAGTTTATTGCTAATTATTAAGTTTATAGAAGAAATTATATCTAATAATAGTTAAAAAGAGGGCTATTAAAGCTTTTGCTAGTTCTAGAACGGCCATGGAGTGATCTAGTTATAGATTTTATAATAGATCTTCCTTTAATAAGTAAAAATAAGTCTTAATATTTATAGGTGATAGTTAATTGACTTATATGAGCTATTATACTTAAGGTTATCACTGCTCGTATCCTGTCACACTGCTCGTATCCTGTTAGTTGTTTGATTGAACCGTTGTTTGCATTTCCTATTCTAGTACACAGCCTTTCCTGCCTTTTTCCTTCCACTATGCTGTATTTATGACTATTTGATTTAATATATTAATCTATATAAAACCCTTATTTTTTATTTCCTTTAAAAATCTCTTTTAATTCTTTTTAAAGGAAAGTCTTTTATATTTAGGTATATTAAAATATTTTAATATTAATTTTATTATTTATTATTACTTTTAAATAAAGGTCTTATTTTTATTTAAAAGATTCTTTTTTTAAAAAAAAGTTTATATTTTTAAAGAATTAATTTAATTTTAATTTAATTTTTTATATTATTTTATTTTTATATTTTTATTATTTCTTTTTAAAGTTTTTTTAATTTTTAATTCTTTATATTTAATTTAATATTATTAACTTAGATTTCTTAATAAATATATTAAACTATAGATTCTATTTCTAAAGAACTATCACCCTTATAAATAATATATTATTTAAACATCTTAGTTATATATATATATATATTTAAAAGAATCTATTTAATATATATTTGAGAGAGGGTTGTTTAAGAGAGGTTTGTTTAAGTGTACGTTACTGCATTCCTGGCTAGTAGAAAATTCTTCCTTTTATTATACGAGGGTTCCATCTATCAAGGTTTTCATCTTGTGTTGCCTTTAGGCTTCAGAGTTGGCACAAGGGCGATTGTACCAATTGATGTGAAAGTCTATCATGAGGCGTGCCTTTAGGTCCTGTGACCTTGTCGGCATCTTCCTTTCCTAAAAGGAAGAAAATAACTATATGAAAGACATACTTAAGGTTATACCTATAATAGAAGTAGAAGCCTGTATAGAATAGTTCCTTAGCTGCTATTATAGATTATATAGAATACCTTAGTCTATTATTAATAACTGAGGGAGCAATTGGACTAGTAGGTTCTAGTAAGCCTTCTATAAGCTAGCTAGTATTATATAGTAATTTAATATAGTATATTACCTATAGATCAATAGAGGGCTAGAATAGATAAACTAGGAAATCTAAGTATATCTATAAGTATATATTTACTATTTATAAAAGGATTAAGATTATTATTTTTTAATAATATAATTAATATTAAATAATTATAAGAACTTAGTTATAAGGATAAGTTCCTTCTTTTTAAAATATAGGTATTATATAAAGCCCTTTAAAGTCTAGGAGATTGCTATAAAGTTACCATTAAGTAATAATAAGGCCTAAGCTAGAAACCTACTATAGAAGATTTAAGATATTATAGAATTTATATAAGCTATAGTAATTATAATATAATAGTACTATAAATAGATAATAAATAAGAAGTAGATATTAATAAAGAGGTTTAAGATTGAAGATAAGGTCTAGGTTAATCTAATTAACTATAAGTCCCTTAGGCCTTATAAGAAGCTAGATTAGCTATATTAATAATATATTATAATAAAGGTAATAAATATATATATAGTAAAGGTTAATATATCTAAGGTAATATATCTATAATTTTATATTAATCTTTTAAAAAGAGTATAATAGAATCCCTTATTAGAATAATAATAAAATAATTTCTAGTCCCTACTAATTTAAGTAGATAATAAAGATAAGTAAATAATTAAAGAAATCCTATATACTAAATAAAAGCAATAAAAATAAAACAAGATCTAAGAAACTCTTATTTAATAATATAATTATAAAAAACCTACTTAATAACTAATAAAGTTCTTAATAAAACTAGAAGCCCTAAATATATATAAAATTATTTATAAGCTAATCATAAAATCAGATAGCCTAATAAGCAAGTATATAGCACTAAAGCAATAAAATCACCACTTAGAAAAAAAGAGAATAATATTATAAACTAAAGCCTAGTAAAGAATTATAATTATATTATATTTATCTAGATTAAGCTTTATAACTATATTAGTAGTAAGAGCACACTAAGGCATATATAATCAAAAGAATATATTCTTCTGATTGTCTTCTTCTTCTTTCTTTTTAGCTTTAGATAGACTAATATAGAGCACCCTTTAGGTTAAATAAACCTAGGACCAGCCTTTTACAATTTTAAAGGGCTTTTAAGATCTTATAAATATATTCTTTATATTCTTTTTTATTTTTAAAGAAAATAAAGATATTATCTAAATAGCAAATAATAAAGATATCTAAGTATTCTTATAATATATTAATTATTATTTACTAGAATAATACTAGTGTATTTATAAGTTTAAAAGGTATAATTAGGTATTTAAATAATCTAAATTTAGTTTAGAAAGTGATTTTTTATTTATATCCTTCTTTAATATAAATAAGATTATATATTTCTTTAAGATCTAATATAATAAAAATATTAGCTCTATAAAAGCAATCCTTTATTTTATTAATTAATAATAATAAAGTATAATCTTTAATAATAATATTATTAAGCTATTAGTAATTTATAATAAGGTATAGCTTCTTATTCTTCTTAAATATAAATATAATAAAATAATTAGCTTTAAAGTTTAAAATATAGATATATCCTTTTTTAAGTATATCTTAGATATATTCCTTTAAAGTATTAAGCTTAATTTAATTAAGATTATAAATAAAGTAAAATTAAGTATTAGATTTATTTTTAAAGATAATTTTATAATCTTATTAGCTAAACTTAAGTAATCTAATATCTAGTTCTTTTATAAAGAGCTTTTTATAGATTTGGTATTATAGAAGTATATTATATAATCTATTTATTTTTACTTTAATTTTTATTTTTTTAAAGCTTTTATTAATTTATTAGAATTATATTTTAAAATAAATAATTATTTATTATCTTTATCTTTTTTAATTATTCTTATATTTATATTTTATTTCTTTAAGAAATAAAGATTCTTTTTACTTATATCTTTTACTTAATTAGGGCTAGGAATTTAAGATCTTTTATTATATTTTATAGAAATATTACTAGCTATATTATACTTCTTAAGTATTTACACCTAGCTAATATACCAATAGATATTAGGATTATATTAATATAATTATAAGTACTTTAAAACTAGATTATATTATCTAATATTAATAATATTAAAGATTATTTTTTAGTTCTTTCCTTTAATAAAGACTTTTAAATAATTAATCTTTTTATTTATAATATTATTATTATAATTAAAGGAGGTTCCTTTTATATTAATAATTCTATATAGATTAGCTTTTATTATCTATAATAATTAAAATTAATTAACTATTTAAGGATTAATATAATTTTATTTAGCTCTACTATCTACTATAATATTATATTACTTCTTTTTAATTCTTACTTCTATTTTTAATTATTATTAAAATTACTTTTTAATTATAAAATATAAAGCTTTTTAAGGAGTTCTTTTAGTAACTCTAGAGATCATTGCTTTAGCTACTTCTACTACTCTTTTATAAAATGCTTTATTTATTTTTTAGTTTTATTTAATATTAGGCTATTACTTTATCTAATATATAAATATTATATTTAAGATCTTAGTATTTATTCTATAGTAATTTATTATAATTAAAGAACTTAAGTTCACTTAGTTCTAATATAATAAACTAATAATAGAGATTTCTTCCTATTACTTTATATTAATTAAAGTATCTCCTATAGATACAATAGATAGTTATATTTTTTATCTTAATAAAAAAATATATTACTTTTTATTTTTATTTTATATAAATAAAATAATTATAATTATAATAACTTATTTATAAAATTTCCTTATACTTTTTATATATTATATTTAATTGGGGATCATCCTCTAGATATTAGATTAATTAAGGGTTAAGGTTTCCTAGTTATTATTTGCTTTAGGCTAGTAAGAATATTTTGTCTCCATCCTATAAGAGTTCCTTGATTTGCTATGCTATTTTCTGTAGGTTAGTTATCTATTTTCTTTTTTTATTTTTATTATAAATGTAAGTGTTCTATTATGCTGGGGCTTTATTAGTGTAGATATTTAGCATAGATGTAAGGATTCTTATTTCTTTAATTTATTTTAATTATTTATATGGTAAGCATGCTTTTTCTTCTTTCTTAATTAATTATATTTTATAAATAGCTTTATTAACTTCTTATTATAAGATAAGCTTAACTTTTTATAATTTATAATTTTCTTTTTATTATTTAATAATAGTAATTAATTTATACTTAAAGATAATAGTAAGAATAACTTTTCCTATAATATCCTCTTTTCCTTTTAATATTAAGATTTATTAATTTTTTATAATATTAAGTTATTTCTATTCTTCTAGTATAGATTTAAATTGATTTTCTATTCTTAAAAAGTAATATTTAAAAGATTTATATTCTTTCTTTCTATAATTAAAGTAAGTAATCTTATTTTTATTATAATCTTAGGTAGTGCTAAATTTTATTAATCTTAAATAAATTCTATATATAGTGCTTTATTACTTATTCTAGATTTTTCCTTTATTTAGAATATATAAAGTTTTATTATTTTAGATGTATTTTTTATATTAATTAAATTATCTTTTATTAATTTTAATAATACTTTTAATATACTTTAAGAGTTTTTCTAGCCAGTCTTTCTTATAGATTTTACCCTTAACTTTATCTTTCAGGCCTTTATAATAGAGTTCTATTAGTATATTATTATCCTAGGCTATTTATACTATAATTCTTTTAAACTTAATTAAATATTAGTTATAAGATTTTATTTATTTAAACTTATATAATTAATTTATAGCTTATTATTCTATATCAATTATATTAAAGTTATTTTTAATAATAATCTTAAAATTTTCCTAATCTTTAAAGATTTCTCAAGTTTCTTTAATTTAATTAATATTATCCTTATTTTCTAAATAATCCCTTATAATAGATTTAAATTATACTCCTATATCTTCTTAAAGAAAGATTTTAATATATAATACTTAAACTTTAAGAATTATAAATTAAATTAAAAAGAAGTAAAAATATTCCTTTATTTAGATAAGGAAGGGGACTACATTAACAGCTTTTCCTAGAAAGGGTTCTAAAATCGGAGGTCTTAGAATTTTATTAATATTCTTACCCTTACTTCCTTTAATTATAGTGGTTCTAGCTTCTTTTGCTTTAAGCTAGGCTTATATATTTATAAGTTTCTTTTTAATTTATTATAATTCTATAGTTAATTTAGTATTACTAGGAGAAATAATAGTAGTAGGGTTTTTTCTAGATATTATTATTATTTAATTATTAATATAAATAACGTACATGATAAGCGAGCGACGCAAACAAGCGAGCGACGCATTTTAATTTTCAGCTTAAATTAAGATTTTTAAAGTTTTCTTAAAAATCCAAACCAAGCCTAAAATAGCTATGTCTTTCATATAGTTATTTTCTTCCTTTTAGGAAAGGAAGATGCCGACAAGGTCACGGGACCTAAAGGTATGTCTTATGATAGACTTTCACATCGATTGGTATAATCGCCCTTGTGCTAACTCTGAAGCCTAAAGGCAACACAAGATAAAAACCTTGATAGATGGAACCCTTGTATAATAAAAGGAAGAATTTTACTTAAATAAATCTCTTTTAAATAACCCTCTTTTAAATATATATTAAATAGACTTTTTAAAAATATATATATATATAATTAAGATATTTAAATAATATATTATTTATAAAAATAATAGCTTTTTAAAAATAGAATTTATAGTTTAATATATTTATTAAAAAATCTAAATTAATAATATTAAATTAAATATAAAAAATTAAAAATTAAAAAAACTTTAAAAAGAAATAATAAAAATATAAAAGTAAAATAATATAAAAAATTAAATTAAAATTAAATTAATTCTTTAAAAATATAAACTTCTTTTTAAAAAAAAATCTTTTAAATAAAAATAAAATCTTTATTTAAAAATAATAATAAATAATAAAATTAATATTAAAATATTTTAATATATTTAAATATAAAAGACCTTCCTTTAAAAAAAGTTAAAAGAGATTTTTAAAGAAAATAAAAAATAAGGGTTTTATATAGATTAATATATTAAATCGAACAATCATAAATACAGCATAGTGGAAGGAAAAAGGCAGGAAAGGTAGAATAGGAAATGCAAACAACGGTTCAAACAAACAACTAACAGGATACGAGCAGTGTGACAGGATACGAGCAGTGTGACAGGATACGAGCAGTGGCCTAAAATAGCTATATTTCTATTAATTAGCTAGCTAAAAATCAATAAATATATAGGAATTTTCTATATTTTCCTAGATTTTTATATAGCTAGAAGTTAAGTATTTATAAATTCACACTATATAAATTGCTATTTAAATATATAGAAAAATATTTAAAAATCTAAAAAAGAGATTATTTATTTATTTTTCTTTTAAATAGCTTATTTTAATTTTTTTAGGCTATAGCTACTTAAATTATTAATTTTAGAAAATCCAAAATTGGTATTTTTCGGTGTACAGTATACTGCGTCGCTCGCTTGTCTGCGTCGCTCGCTTATCATGTACGTTAATTAATTAAATAAAAGCTTTTAATATATAATAATCTAATTAATTCTTAACTTAATAAATTAATTAGAATAAAAAGTTTATTATTAATAGGATAGTTAGGTATATTATAGTAAATAAAGTAATAGAAGTATTATATTAAGTAATAGTTAATTATAATTAAAATAACGTACACCATAAGCATGCGCCGCAAATAAGCATATGCTGCACTTTTCATTATACCCCATTTTTAAATTAAAATAAAAATACTATAAAGTATTTAATCAATTGGTTCTAATCACTATCCTCTTTATTAGAGGTCTTAATAATCACTTAGTATATCCTTGAATTATAACCAATCTTGCTATAAGTTCTATAATGCCTGCCGCCTGGTTGTACTGACTTTTCTTAATTATTACTTTATAATATTTCTATCTATATTTAGATATTAACTTTTATTTAATTTATTATTTTTCTTATATTATCTACTATTATTATCTTTCTATTTTATAATTAAGTCCTTTTAGATCTATAGTATTTATTTAATATCTTATTTATTTATTTAAGATCTTAGACCTTAGTCTTTAATAAGATTATCTTATATATAATAATCTTTATTCCTTTAAAAAGCAATTATAATATCTTAATAATAAACTTTAAAAAGATACTTTAAAACCTTCTAATTTACCTTTTAAAATACTTAAACTATAAGCTAGTCTTAGTAATATTCCTTAGAGTCTTTAAGGTCTAAGAGGTAATAGGCTTAACTATCTAATTAAATAGTATTGATATTTGTAGCTATATATTAAGCTTTAATATAATATTTTCTATATCTAAAGGATTAAGCCTAGCTCCTTTAAAACCTATCTTAATATTACTTTCTATTATAATAGCTTAGTATATATTATAAAAGGCTAGAAAAAAGTTAGCCTTTAAAATATAGATTATAGAGTATTTAATTAGATTCTTTATTTCCTTTCTATATACTATTTTTAGTAGCCTAAAGTATATAATATTAAGTAACTAAAGTAGATATAATAAATTAAGTAGTATATAAAGTATGATAATTTTATTATTCTTATAATATTCCTTAAACTTAATTAAATAATAACTTTTATACCTATTAAGAACTAAAAGATAATAATAACTAATTAATTAATTATTTATATAATAATTAAAGTACTTTAACTACTTTATATATATATTATTATTAATCTAGCTATTTTAGGTGATTGTAATAGTCTAATTACCTAGGAGATTGCTTTCTTTATATTAATTAGTAAAATAATATTGACTAGTAGTAATAAGAAATGGCAAGATAGCCTAGCCTCTTGTATTAATAGCTTAAATTACTATTATCTATTCTTAATTTCTAGGCTAGATTAGTTTTAGATTTAAATACCTTTTTAAACCTATTACAATCATTCCACTTATAATAACACCCATTATAAAACCAATCTTATTAAAATTATAAATATTATCTAATTAAATACTATACTTCCTTATTATATTAACTATAAGCTAAAACTAATTACTAATTATCTTTAGATCTTTACATTTAGCCCTTTTATAATTATATTTCTAGAAAAATCACATTTTAAACTATAAATAGCATTTAATAAAATTTAAAGCCTAACACTTATCAATAAATAATATATTTTAATCTAAAAGTAATTAATTAATTATTTCTTTAATACTATATAATTATAAAGAAAATCCTTATAAATCTAGATCTAGAATAAATTAGATAATAATCTCTTTCTTTAAATTAAATAATTTATATAAATTAAAAATAATATTATATTATATAAAAATATTATTCTCTTTATTAAGAAAAGTATTATAAAAGATTTAATAGATCTTTATAATATAATAAAGATTTAATTTTAAATTATTTTAATAGACTTAAAGTATAAGAAGAATATTTAATTTATTCTTTTATTTTAATATATTTAATAATTAAGAAGTATTTAATTAAATGGTTTATGATATGTATGAGGGATTTTTGATTGGCTTGCTTGTCTAACTGGCTTGCTTATTATATACGTTATTATTTAGATAATAAATAATAAAAATATTTAAGTATTCCTATAATATATTAGTTATTATTTATTAAAATAATGCTAGTATATTTATAAGTTTGAAAGATATTATTAAGTATTTAAATAATTTAAATTTTATTTAAAAAGTGGTTTTTTATTTATATTCTTTTTTAATATAAATAAGATTATATATTTCTTTAAAATCTAATATAATAAAGATATTAATTTTATAAAGATAATCTTTTATTTTATTAATTAATAGTAATAAAGTATAATCTTTAATAATAATATTATTAAGCTATTAATAGTTTATAATAAGGTATAGTTTTCTATTTTTCTTAGGTATAAATATAATAGGATAATTAGCTTTAAAGTTTAAAATATAAATATATCTCTTTTTAAATATATCTTAGATATATTCCTTTAAGGTATTAAGCTTGATTTAGTTAAGATTATAAATAAAGTAAAATTAGGTATTAGATCTATTTTTAAAAATAAATAATAGTTTATTATTTTTACTTTTTTTAATTATTTTTATATTTATATTTTATTTTTTTAAATAATAAAGATTCTTCTTTACTTATATCTTTTATTTAATTAAAGCTAGGAGTTTAAGATCTTTTATTATATTTTATAAAAATATTACTAATTATATTATACTTCTTAGGTATTTGCACCTAGCTAGTATATTAGTAGATATTAGGGTTATATTAGTATAATTATAGGTATCTCAAAACTAGATTATATTATTTAATATTAATAATATTAAAAATTATTCTTTAGTTTTTTTCCTAATAAAGACTTTTAAATAATTAATCTTTTTATTTATAATATTATTATTATAATTAAAAGGGATTTCTTTTATATTAATAATTTTATATAAATTAACTTTTATTATCTATAATAACTAAAATTAATTAATTACTTAAAGATTAATATAATCTTATTTAGCTTTATTATTTATTATAATATTATATTATTTCCTTTTAATCTTTACTTTTACTTTTAATTATTATTAAAATTACTTTTTAATTATAAAATATAAAGCTTTTTTAAGAAGTTCTTTTAATAACTCTAGAGGTTATTGTTTTAACTGCTTTTACTACTTTTCTATAGGGGGCTTTGCTTGTTTTTTAATTTTACTTAATACTAGATTATTACTTTATTTATTATATAAATATTGTATTTAAGGTCTTGATATTTATTCTAAAGTAGCTTACTATAATTAAAGAACTTAAGTTCTTTTAGTTCTAATATAGTAAATTGATAGTAAGGGTTTCTTTTTATAACTTTATATTAATTATAGTGTTTTCTATAGGTATAGTAGATAGTTATATTTTTTATTTTAATAGGAAAGTATATTACTCTTTATTTATATTTTATATAAATAAAATAATTATAATTATAATAGCTTACCTATAAAATTTCTTTATATTCTTTATATATTATATTTAGTTAGAGATTATTCTTAGAGTATTAGATTAATTAGAGGTTAAGGTTTCCTAGTTATCACTTGCTTTAGATTAGTAAGAATACTTTATCTCTATTTTATAAAAGTTCCTGGATTTATTATATTATTTTTTACAAGCTAGTTATCTATCTTCTTTTCTTATTTTTATTATAAATATAAGTATTCTACTATATTAGGGCTTTATTAATATAGATATTTAATATAAATATAGAAATTTTTATTTCTTTGGCTTATTTTAATTATTTATATAATAAATATACTTTTCCTTCTTTTTAAATTAATTATACTTTATAAATAACTTTATTAATTTCTTATTATAAGATAAGCTTAACTTTTTATAGTTTATAACTTTCTTTTTATTATTTAATAATAATAATTAATTTATATTTAAAGATAATAATAAGAATAACTTTTCCTATAATATCCCTTTTTTCTTCTAATACTAAGATCTATTAAGTTTTTATAATATTGAATTATTTTTATCCTTCTAGTATAAGTTTAAATTAATTTCTTATTTTTAAAAAGTAATATTTAAAAGATTTATATTCTTTCTTTCTATAATTAAAATAAATAATCTTATTTTTATTATAATCTTAGATAGTGCTAAGTTCTATTGGTCCTGAATAAGTCCTATATATAGTACTTTATTACTTATTTTAGGTTTTTCTTTTATTTAGGATATATAGGGTTTTATTATCTTAGGCATATTCTTTATATTAATTGAATTACTTTTTATTAATCTTGATAGCACTTTTAATATATTTTAAGAGTTTTTCTAACTAATCTTCCTTATAGATTTTATTTTTAATTTTACTTTTTAAGCCTTTATAATAAAGTTTTATTAATATATTATTATTTTAGGCTATTTATATTATAATTTTTTTAAATTTAGTTAAATATTAGTTATAAGATTTTATTTATTTAAATTTATATAATTAATTTATAATTTATTATTTTATATTAATTATATTAAAATTATTTTTAATAATAATTTTAAAATTTTCTTAATCTTTAAAGATTTTTTAAATTTCTTTAATTTAATTAATATTATTTTTATTTTTTAAATAATCTCTTATAATAGATTTAAATTATATTCCTATATTTCCTTAAAAAAGATTTTAATATATAATACTTAAACTTTAGGAATTATAAGTTAGATTAAGAAAAAGTAGAAGTATCCTTTTATTTGGATAAAAAGGGGACTATATTAGCAGCTTTTTCTAGAAAGGGTTCTAGGATTAAAGATCTTAGAATTTTATTAATACTTTTACTTTTACTTTCTTTAATTATAGTAGTTCTAGCTTTTTTTGCTTTAAGTTGGGCTTATATATTTAGAAGTTTTTTCTTAATTTATTATAGTTTTATAATTAACTTGGTATTATTAGAAGGAATAATAATAGTAAGGTTCTTTCTAGATATTATTATTATTTAATTATTAATATAAATAATTAATTAAATAAAAGCTTTTAATATATAATAATCTAATTAATTTTTAATTTAATAAATTAATTAGAATAAAGAATTTATTATTAATAAGATAATTAAATATATTATAATAAATAAAATAATAAAAAGTATTATATTAAATAATAATTAATTATAATTAAAATAATTAAATTATATTAAAAGCTAATTAATTCTATTCTTTATAATAAGATCTAATCTATCTATATATTACTATCCTATTTTAATATATATAATATACTTAGTATATTAAGTATAATACCTTTTACACTTATTATAATAATTGCTTTTATCACTCCTTCTTTAATTAGTTATATGTAATTATAGGGTAGTTGGTTTCTTATAGGGTGTGGTATTTTGCTATTCTAGACTGCCCTGGGTATGATATGGGTTGTAATAATTATCTTTAAAAGGATTTAAATTAATCTTTTAATTAAATTATATTAAAGAGATAATATTAAGTAATTATTTAGTTTAAGTATTTATTTCTTTATTTTTTACTATATTATTTTAAATAAGATCTTTTAATATTAATTAAGATATTTAAAGGGATCTAGATAGTATTTTTAATCTTATTTAAAATATTTAAATAAATAAAAGGAGAAATAATTAAATTCTTATTTTTATATTAATTATTTAAGCCAATAGCTTTTATAATAAAATATAATTTAAATCTCTTATTAATATAATAAGATTTGAAGATATATAAGTAATTTCTAGATTAATAAAGAATCCTTCTAGTTTTTTAATTAAGAAAATATTTAATTCTATTCTTATTTTTTTTAATTATTAAATTAGTATTCCCTTATATAAGTAATTAAATCTAATTATAATTTAATTTAAGATAAATTATACTTTTACTTATATAAGGCTTATATATAGAATTAGATTTTAATAATAGATTATAGAAGAAAATAAGTTTAATTATATAATAAAGATTTAATTATTTTTTTAAAGTAAAAGTATTATTATTCTTAAGTAATATAAAAATTAATAATAATTAATTTAATCTTTTTATTTAATTATTTAATTTTTAAATAATTAAAATCTTTTTTTATAAAAAGATATTATATCTTAAAATTCATTTAATATATAAGAAATAATCTATTTTTAAAGTATAAATCTATATTTATAAATTTTTTAAAAATAAATTAATTTTAAATATAATTATATATAATTATTATTATTTATTGTAATTAATCTATATAATATTTAAAATATAAAATAAATAAAAAAATAAATAAATATACTTTATATATATTTAATTAATATAAATAAAATAATATATAAAATAATAATTTATTAAAATAATCTAATATTTATAAAATTATTTAATCTTTTTTTATTTTCTTTTATATTATTATTATTTATATTTATAATTATTTAAAAATATTCTTATTCTATTTTAATAATATTTATTATTAAAAAATATCTTAAATAACTTTATAATAATTTTATAATAATTTTATAATAATCTTATTAAAATATTATTTAAAATATTAAGTAGAACTTTATAGTAATTTTATAATAATATAAAGGCCTATATATTAAAATATAATAAGACCTTTATTAGACCACAGTCCTAGTTATATAGATCTAGATTGAGAGCATGTGCCATATCCTATAACCTCCTGGATATATAATCGCCAAGATTGTAACACATTGTTTGCATTTCCTATTCTAGTACAGTATCCATTTGAAAGTAGCCTTTTTTACCCTTTTTCTTCCTTTTCCTTTTATTATTATATTCTTATAATCCTTTTATTTAATATATTAATTTATTTATAATTTTCTTTACTTAATTTCTTTAAAAATTATTTTTATTTATTATTTAAAAAGATTTTTTATATTTAAATATTTTAAAATATTTTAATATTAATTTTATTATTTATTATTATTTTTAAATAAAAATTTTATTATTTTTAAATATATTTTTTAAAAAAAATTATATTTTTAAAAAATTAATTTAATTTTAATTTTATTTTTTATATTATTTTATTATTAAATTTTTTTAATTTTTTTTTAAATTTTAATAAATATTTTTATTTATTTATATTTAAATTAATATTATTAATTTAAATTTTTTAATAAATATATTAAATTATAAATTTAATTTTTAAAAAATTATTATTAATATAAATAATATATTATTTATAAATAAATATTTTAATTATATATATATATTTAAAAAGATTTATTTAAATAAAATTCTTTTTTTATCATATAAAATTTTTAATTATTAAGATTTTTTTATTTTATATTACCTTTAAACTCTAAAATTAACATAAAAGCAATTATACTAACAGATCTAAAAGTCTATCATGAGGTATGCCTTTAGGTCCTGTGACCTTGTCGGCGTCTTCCTTTCCTAAAAGGAAGAAAATAACTATATGAAAGACAGTGACGGCATCATGAACCAATGCTGCAAAAAAAATAGGGGGACCCACAGATGTCACACCACACTCCATTGGTTTGCCTCATCGTCAAGAGACATTGATTGAACTTTCAACTGGGTCAACATGATCAACGCTGTGAATTATTATGATGCAATTCTCGTATCTACCAGAAAACAAAAAAAAAAACACCGAGAGACAACTAGAAGAGCAAAAAGTGATTCCGCCCGGGATTGAACCGGGGACCTTCTCGGTGTTAACGAGATGCCATAACCAACTAGACCACAGAACCGAATGCTTTTGATTGGTGGACGAGGTGTCGCTTGAACTGAATCAAGCACGTGCACCCACAAGCAGTTGAGTGCACTTATCGTGGCGATTGAAGAACCACAGGGTGCGCCTTGCCAATGCATGTTTCATATTTCAACTATTTGGGCTATATCTATTTTTCATCCCTATAATTGGGCTCGTCTTGGAACTTGATGAGCGGGCTGGCAAACCCAGACATGAGCGAAAAATTCTGGAACGTGCTGCCGTTGTTCTCCTCTGCCAGCTGCGAAGACCGTACTTCAATATATTTTTTATGTTAATATGATAATTCGGATCTCACTCTTGGAACATGTTTGTGTGAGTAATCTTCTCAATTAATCCCAAAGAGTGATTATCTGTCGGAAAGTCCAGCGCCTTCTCTGTTAGCGGACGCTAGCACTGGCACGAGGCATCGCCTGTGTTTATTTCTGCGAAGATACCAACCAGACCATAAGTAGTTTGGGCCCATGGTCATGTGTCAAATTCGTTTGTTGTCGGGGGAACCGTATCCTAACTTGTCGTACCTGAAATGATGGAGTACATTAATTACCACGACTGTGGGGTCAACAGGGGTCGCAAATTCCGCCCAGTCCGAGATTCGTAACTTTCAGAACTCAGACAAGTGAATTTGTAAACTATGATTGACTAAGAACCACCGCTTGTGATACAAGTGCAAATGTAGTGCTCTTAAAGGAATAGCAAACAACAGAATGTCAGAGAAATGTTTTATTTCCAACCGAGGGTCAACCCCAATACGTTTAATCTTTTTTACTTTCGGAAGTACAAACTTACGTACCCCTACCCCGCACGACCCAGCAAATCAAAGTGTCCTCAAGTGACATGAGCAATGCCAGCCTTTGATCCCGGTACAGTACTTGGAGGCACACACCATGGGAAGTAGTCCAGAACTCCCTCTGTCTTCAGCGGTCATAGAGTATGAGCACAGATGGCTTACTCATTTAGACGTACTATAATACGCTCAGATACAGTAGTCAATCGTAGAAAAGAGAAAGCTTCAATAGGGTTTAAGGCCAGCCCTCTGAGTACTGTACCTCGTAAAGAGCCATACTAAACTGCTTTGGTTCGGAAATCTTGCCTTCCGGACCAGATATTACGCCGGGAGGGTTTTTCCCGCTAGCCTCCAAGCCCCTTCGAATCCGGATATCCCGGAGAGGTGTCCCAGTTAGACTAGCTTGACTTACCCGGGAGCTAGGTTGCTTGATGGTGTCTAGATCAATGTGCTTTTCAACATCCAAAGCCACAAGTGCAAGGAGTAGATATGTAGACTTCCAAGTCCTATGGTTCACGTGCCCTCGTTCCCACCTTCAAGTTGGATAAAAGTAGAATAAAATGACGGCTTTCTTACTAGCTGAGACTAGCGCGTCGCACACTCAAACATCTACGCTCGCGTGATAAGTCGATCAACCAAAATGCCTACCTAAAAACGGTGCATCATTTACGCAAGGGATACCCTCCAACAACGGAGACGGCAGATCGATTATTCGAAGAGAAATACAAGCGAACAACAAACGTACAACTCAGCTCTGCTCATCGGAAATATCTCAGCAGAATTTGGCGATCATACCTCATCATCGAAAAATAGGAGTAATATAATAATTATGGCCAAAATAGAATAATAACGTACCCATAGACTATATGATACTGAGCAAGATAAAACCTTGAAGTGGAGCTTTTTGTTGCATTGATCGACTTTTCCTACAAGCCTTGTCGAGATGGAGAGGGAAGGAGAATGTCACCTATGCGGCGGTAGAAAAGGCAGCAACGCCATGATGGGCAGTCATGATTGGAGGGTATAAGGTAGCACTCTACGTGTGAGGATCCATGCATCCTGTTTCATCACTTCACCCGCCTGGCCAAAAGATAAGTCCATAATTGCAATTCTCGCAATTACAGGCACTGATAAAAGCTGCTATGGGGGTAAGATCTTACCACTACGGGTGGACGGTTTCAGTTCAACATGGATATGAAAGCTTCACCTGATCATATAGCTCATCACTGGCCTAACAGTTTCTTTGCCTTACTATATGTCATTGGGTTTGAGCAGTTATATTACAGGTTCCGTCACGAGCGTGGCAGGCACTTACAGCAGAACAGGGCTGACAGAGAAAGCGGGAATTGGTAGGCGACTTCCTCGAAAACTCAGTGCTGAAACGTAATGAGTTCATGTAACACAAAAGAAATCGATTTTGGGTCACGGGACTAGCCAAGTGATTTGGTTTGAGAAGACGAAGACTGCTGTCGAGGTGCCTGGGGCACTGGTCACACACACCACTACTACTCCATCCTTTTCTCCCCTTGTGGCTGTAAAGGCTATCAAGGCTACTCCCGTACTTTCTCAATGGATTGGGCTAACCCGTGGGTCTTGATACCCTTGTCAAACCAATTGACTGTGCCCAACGAGCTATCAATCTCTGCGTCGGCTTTTTGACAAACTCGCTAAGGAGATCAAGACCCACGGGTAATAAATTCCAATCCATTGAAAATATGGTACCTTGATATAACCAGGATAAGCTCGATACCCAACCAATGTGATAAACCCCAAACTGCGCTAGAGGTAAACGAATCCTCCTAATCTGTCATTAGTGGTGACGCAATGGGGGTCCTGAGCTAGCCAGACATGGCTAGACTCGGCTGATCAGTGAGAGAACGAGACAACAACAAGGATGGGTTCAGCACCAACCGGCAGGGACGAAATTATAGAAGAGAGCAACATGACCCCATCCAGAACTCTGAAGCCTATGACCTCAAGAGGTTTGACCCGACGACAACAGAACCGCGAATACAAGTCCTGCAGCAAAACACCCAACGAAGGCCTAATCACCGACTGGTTCTTTTTTCCCCATTTCCTTTTTTTTTTTTTTTTTACTTGCTTCCTTTTATTTTTCACTCTCCTCGAAACGGCGCCAAAGGTCAAACAAGCTAATATAGATAGCGAGAAGCGAACAAACGGTTGGGCTTCGCGCGACCCGCGCTACAAGAAATGGCTCACGCAGCGGACTACAGGCACGACTCAAGTTCAGAAAGAAATGGTGGAGACCCCCTAATTCGACAGTCATCAGCCATGACAAGGCCCCCTGCGCAAACTTTAATGTCGACCCTCACCGCCTCCTCCTCGTCAAACTATGCCTCTAGCGTGTCTAGCGACAGCCAGAACCAGAGCAGGGGTGTCCCTGGCACACCCGTGAGCAGACGCTCCGGCGGATGGGACCGGCAAACGCTTTCCCCGGCCGCGGTTGCAAGGGCCAAAACTGATGATGTGGGAATTCCTTGAGCCAAGTTGCGATCTGATAACGTTTGATGATTGGTGTTTAACTGACTGTGGAGAAATAGCCTATGATTGAAGACCATGTCGTTTATCAGTCAAGCACGACACTGGCCAATGAGGAGCTAGATGACTCTGATTCTTCAGATGGATACGTGCCGAGTTATCGGCTTTTGAAAAGGTAAGAATTACCTATGATGTTGCTGTTAGTTCAGTATCATTTTACTACCCTCGATTTTGGATCAATGGAGCGAGGGTTACCACCCATACTGGTAGATTGGTAGATTGGTTCATCTGTTTGCTCATGCTGATTTGGCAAATTAGTTCCACTCAGGTCAGAGGGTCACGCTCCAAAAGGTTCTTTCAATCCTTCGTGAAGAAGTTCACTAAATCCTCTGTTCGTTCGTTTCCCCCTTCCCTCAGTTGTAACACGCCATTGGGATCCGAGAATTAATAAAGGAACACACAGGTTACGGCTTGATTTCAAACAGCCAAGTAAGTTCCCGTCTCATCTATCATGCTCTTCGCTAGCGTGCATCTAAATTCCTCGTGTGCTAATGTGCTTAATTTTTAGCAAGAACAAGACAGAAATGGTATGGATTGAGACCCGGGAGCGCCATTCCCTCGCTACTCTTCAAGTTGCATGCTTGCTGACGGATTGCGTCAGTCATCCAGCACACCATCATCACTGATGTCTTCAGAGGGCAACTTCATTTAGCACCTATCACATCAAGGCCAAAGCGGGTTCTTGATGTTGGCACTGGCCCTGGAATATGGGCATTGGTAAGTTCTTATCATTGAACGAAGGTGATGATTTGCATCTTTTACTGACAGTTGCCATTTTGCTGTATTTAGGAATTTGGCAAGTCTTTTTTTTTTCTTATTCGTGTCCTTTTGTGCAATTGAAGCTAACGATCGTGGCGTTCGTTTGTAGGCCAAAAACATCCTCACTGTTCTGTTCTAGGTGTCGACATTGAACCGGTCCAGCCGCCTTATACTAGACCCAACTGTAGCTTTATGACAATGGATATTACGCATGATTGGGACTTCGCCGCCGGCGGTAAATTCGATTTTATTCACGTTCGACAACTTGGCGATATTCAGGATAAAAAGAAATTAATCCAATCGGCCTTTGACAACCTGAAGCCTGGAGGATGGGTCGAGTTCACGGAATGGATCGCAATTCTACAGTCACCAAATCATTCACTGAACGGCACGGCATTCCGCAAATGGAACGATCTGCTAGAGGAAGGAATGCATAACTTCGGTACAACGCTGTACTACCCTGACAAGTTCAAGCCAATTTTGCAGGAAACAGGCTTTGAGAATATCATTGAGACCAGAAACGGCGCACCGACAAATGCGTGCTATCCTGGGAAAAAGTTGCAGCGCATAGGCCATCTAATGACACAAAACTGGCTGCTTATTCTTGAGCCATTAACAATGCCTGTTTACACGCAAGCGTTAGGCTGGACTCCAGAAAAAGTCAAGTCGTTTCTGGCTGATGTGCGGAAAGAGATTGGCAACACAAAATACCATTCCTTCATGACGCTGTGAGTATCATCTGTCTCCTTCATCTGAGCACTTATTGCGTGGTTGTCAAAGACTCTTATACTTACAATTGCGATTCAGAATAACTTTTTGTGCCCAAAAGCCGTTAGATAGTTCAGCTGCGTCATTAATGTCGAACTCAGCCTCCGCATCCAAATCGGTTCTTTCTACGATGGAGTAGGCCCTCCGCTTGGACTAGAGGCACGTTGAATACGGCCCGCAGAGTTTCCTTTTTGAAAAGAGGTTGCTTGCGAATGTAATTAATAAGCAGAAGCACGTTTCGCGATACTTGGCATAGATGGGGAACTCTGTCCCGTCTCCAAGGATGGATCGGGTTGGCTTGGATGCAGTCATGTCCATGGCACGCCTGGTTACAATGTTTTTGCGGTTCTTTTGGCAGGGAACTTTTGATAATTGGGATGATATCAAGAAAAATATGGAGTGTACGAACTAGACCCCTTGATGGGACCGACAGTTATGTTTTTGGTGTTGCATTGCTTCTTTTGGGTCTGTAAGCTTATTCGGTGGTGTATTGACCTTGCTGGATGGCTAGACTTGTGTATAAGTAAAAAGAGAATACATATGGTTTCCTATAAAATGTGAGAGACTCCGAGCGTAAACCTCAGATAGGAAATTTAGGATCGCCCACTCCTGCCCTCTGAAAAATGTTACTGTTTAAGAACTTTTCCACAAAAAAAGCTAGAGGAGAATAGATGTAGAAAAGCGTTGTGAAATTATCGGAAGGGATAGTAATCTCTGGAAAGCAAAGAACGTACACATTTGATATATCTCAAATATTCTAACAGAGCTATTCATGAAAGCGTAGGTAGGATATGAACTATCTGAAAAAAAACGAAAACCCATGAACCCATGGCCTGCAATAAATTTCAACCCTCTAGAGAGGTCATAATTCTTCATACAATCATTCGAGAAACCCTAGCTGCCAGATCCTGGATACTATATGGATTCGTCAAGTCATTGATGGGTAAATCAATCTGGAATGCGTATCTAGCCCAAGATCTGACCTCAATGGCAATGAGTGAATCCATGCCATACTGGACTGCCGATCTCGTGGGCTGGATCTCGCCGACCTTTAATGACAATACCTGCGCTAGCTTGGCAACGAGAGCAGAACAAACGACGGGCTGCAAAGCCGCCTCCTTGCCCTCCGGCACATCGGCCAGACGCCCCAGAGTGTTTCGGAAGGCCTTGACGGCCGTCTGGACTGCACTCTCTCCGCTCTCAGAATCGGGCTCAAGTACGGCATTGTCAGCAGCCCTTGATCGCAACAAGCCAAATTTTGCGTCCTTGGCCCAAGACTGCCATTCTGCTGTAGCCTTGTCAATCATGCCAAAGCTGAGGACGATTTGACTTTGTGAAAAGTCATCGTAGGGAGAGTTTTTGACTATGTTTGGATTCTCGGGCGAACCGGTTGCAATAGCACCCTCGACTACGCGTAGAACATCTCTCACAGTGATGGGTCTGAGTCCGCGGGATAGCAAGGAAGCCTGGATCTCCGGACGCTCGCTAATGTTTCCGACGTCCTCAACGAATCCTAGATCAACAGATGAGGCTGGAAGCCCAAGACTCTGACGGTATCTTGCAAAGGTGTCGAGGAAAGTGCTGCTTGCCGCGTAGTTTGACTGGCCTTCATTACCCAAGACACCGCAACCCGAACTGAGCATGACAAAGAAGTCGAGGTCGTGATTGAGAAGACACGTATGGAGATTCAGCGAGCCATTGACCTTTGGGCCAAATACGACATCGAAGTCGTCCAAAGTGATGTCTTTGAAAAATCGGTCCTAGATAAAAGGATTAGATGGGGTTACACATAAGAACCACCAAGTTTGGGAGTAGACTCACGCTAAGTCTCAAGGCTGAGTGAATAACTCCACCGATAGGGGTTTCGATCGCAGCAACGAGCTCTTCGACAGCTGCAAGGTCACCCACATCGCAAACTTCAACTCTGGCACTGCATCCATATGATGATAATTGTTGTAAAAGCTCACCAGACTCTGAGGCCCTCGAAACCGAGCTGGTGGCCAGAATGAGGTTTCGAGCGCCATAGCTGGCCATCCACACCGCAATTGCGCGCCCCAGACCACCAAGACCGCCCGTGATGATGTATGTCTTGTGCTTGTTGAAACTAGAAGTCTTTGGTCGTGTCTAGATCATGGTCAAATACAACTCTGTCGTCGAAAGTATTGGGAGCACATACCTTGATCAATTGCTGATCATCAACATTCGCAAGTGATATGACCTGTTTATGCTGGTTCCCTTCTACTAGTGTCGAAAATGCTGACTGTAGGGAGTGGAGTCCAGACACCGAAACCGACATGTCAACATCGATTTCTCGCTTTTCAACCATGTCAATCAGTTGATCCAGCAATCTAATGCAATCCAAACGTTAGCTACTAGAGAATAGACACGAAAAAGATCCAGCCACTTACTTTCCTAGGTCTTGGTTGCTCTCATGATATGCATCTACCAGATCAATGGAAGCAAACATGACGTTCTTGTTAGGTCGAGGATAGAATTCATCACCATGAGTTTCACCTAACCCGATCTCGATATATGTTCCGCGGTTCGCCACCAAATGAGAAAACTTTGCGTATTGACCGGATCGGGTGTTCAATACAAGCTTGTATGCTTGGCCATTAGTGGCACGGGAAACGTTGGAGCGGCTGGGGCTTGTCGGGTCAACAAATATCTTGGATGCGCAAATTCCGTGTTTGGTGAGAAGAGACTTGTTGTTTCCATCACTCGTGGTGGCGTAAACATCTAACTTTAGCGCCGTGGCTGTTTTGATCAGAGCGATGCCTTGAGTTGACGTGGCGTTGATGACGAGGGTTTTCTGATGTCATGTCAATACCCCACCAAAGTCTCTGGGTGAATATGGGACACATACCTGGCCTGCCGAGACTCTCGCAGTCGTAATCAATGCGTACAACGCAGTGACGAAACTTGTAGGGATCGCTGCCGCATCCTAGACCATAGTCAGCCGCACGCACATTTTTTTTACACTAATCTCAGAGTTCTTCTTACCTCGAATGAAAGCCAGTCAGGTATCTTCCTACAGCAATCTGAAGGTGCCACGTAGTGTGTTGTAAAAGTTCCTTGACCAATGACCGCAACTCGATCTCCTGGGCTGAATGATGTGACATTAGCAGCACATCTCGTGACGACACCAGAACACTCGCGGCCAAATTTTGTCGCTGGCAGTGATCCTTGGGCGATATATCCGTCCTGAGTTACGGTTAGAGACGCCGATTCGCCATTGATGGAGGAAACCAGTTGTGCTTACCCGTTCGTCGAGACCGACGGCTTTGACCTCAACAAGAACATGCCCATCCGGCAAGTCTAAACATTCGTCACCTTGGGCCATGGTCAGACTCTCCAAGATTCCTGGTTCTCCTACAACCAAGTTATGTGCTGTGCGCACTACCTGCGTCGCAGGTGCCTCCATCTTTCGAGCAGGACCAAAGGCATTTTCCAGGCGATCATCATTCACAAGTCTACATGTCCAGAGCTGCCCGTCCTTTTCTGCCACCTCGTAGTCCAATTTGGAGATTGGATCGTCATGCGAGTAATGGACCCGTTCCAAGACGTGGTAGATGATGTTGGCTATCGCATCGCCCTCGCTACTCAAGTCCAGTGTATAGGGCTCAAGTTGACTATTTTCCATTCGGAGGGTTCGAGCAAAACCTGTTACAAGCCCTCCCGTCGTATTCTGCGGATCCAGATATACCTTGTGGGTAACCCAGATGCACTTCATAGGTTTAGTTAGCAATGACTTCAGTGCCTCCAACTGCTCTGGTTGAAGAGAGGCAAGAAGGCTTCCTTCAGCCTCGTCCATGATGATGAGCCAGTCTTCAGCCCATGGCCGCGAAGAAAGTTCTTCAAGATTACTAGATGTCGCAGAAATACCACGTTTGCCGAGGTATTGTTCAATCTGGCCCCGCGTTGATAAATCGCTACCAACTCCAGTGATATGCACCTTCTTTTCAGAAAGTGGCTTGGGTGGAGTATAGCTAGCTGGCTTTGCCCTGGCCATCATCACGATGGTGCTTGAGAGTTGATTAACATCGCTCTTGTCGTGTTTGGCCTCAATCTCAGAAACGCTGTCAAAATCCTCAGCAAGCTCTTCGCGCCATTCGTCCATGGTAAGGCCAGGTCCGGACCGACCAGGCGATCGAGGGCGCAGCCACCAGCCAGTCAAGGGTCCCTACAAAGGAATTAATTATGAAAACCAAATGAAGACATGTTAGATCATACCCAAAGGAAATTAGCTGAAGTAAGGTCTGTAAATTAAAATGTTAGCTAATCTTGCAAATTGCGGAATCGGAGCATGTTACTTACCCTCTGACAGCTCACCCACTAAGAGGTATCCATCGTCACGTAATAAGGATCGAATATTCTTCATTGCGAACTTCAAGTCGGCAGTCGCGTGCAGAACCTAACGTAGAATAGTCAGTAATTGATAGCACCCGCCGTGACGTATATCTAGGACCTACATTGGCTGCAACGACAAGGTCGTACTTTTCCGTAAAGCCTTGGTCAGAAATATCCTTTTCGACATCAAGAGTCTTGAACTCGATCCGATCCCATTCGGCAAACTTCTTCTTGGCTTTATCGAAGAAACCAGCCGAGATGTCTGTAAAGGTATAGGATTGGTAAGCATTTGGCCCTCCGGCCTTGGAGAAACCGCGCAGCAACTCAGTGGTTGCACCACCGGTTCCGGCTCCAATTTCCAAGATTTTCATGTTGGGATTCTTGTGGGCCAAGAGCTCGGCAACGGAAAGGAGTTTCTGGTTCATGCTCGTTGTGAAGATGCTCTCTTCATAGAACCTGTACAACAAATCGTTTTCTAGCCAAACTGCTAGTGCTTCCACTTCTCCTCTAAAGATTCTGCCCATGTTAATCGCTAGTTGAGATACAATGGACGCATCGACAGTCTGAGAAATTCCGGAGTTTGAGACGACATTTGAGATGGCATCTTGTCCTGTCGCGGATCCATTCTCCAGCTGGCGACGCGCTAATAGCCTTTCTTTATGCACATCAGCTTGTTCAAGCAGCCACGAATGGTACCTTAGCAAGTGAGGAGCCAAGTCTTTGCCTTTCTCGATACCATTCTCAACGATGAGTGGTAATAGGTCCTTGACCAAGTTCTCGAGGTTGATAAGCTTCTTTTCTGCTGGAAGACTGTTGATCTGGATGGAATTGAGCATGGGATCATTGTTCGAGATGTCGCCGATGTCAGGTTTCCAGGTTAGCCGCAGCCAAGGGAGGGTAGTTTGGTCGTCACTGGTGGCTCTATCCATCTGCAGACCTTCTACGACAAAGAAAGGTTTCGATAACGCATCATAACATCGAACCGTTCCTTCTATCCGGCCAAAACCAACAGGCGATGTACTGGTAGCGCAAGACGCGATATCCGTGTTCTTGGCGGGCATTCGGATGGATATTCTCCTCATTCGGGATGGCAGCAGCAATGTATCGATCTCTTGGAAGTAACCAGAGCGATTAGCTAGTGCAGGTGTTTGCAGAGCTGCATCCATCATTGCTGGATGCAAGAGATATCGCTGGCCAGGAACGGGAGATTGAGAAACCGAGGCCATGTCGATTTGGGCGGCACAAGCCGAGAGGTTTGGACGAACCCGAACTTCAGAAAGAAGCTGGAACTTGGGACCATAGCCATAGCCAACTCTTTCCAGAGTTTTGTAATAGCTCTTCAATGGTACCTTGAGGGGCATATGACGCCAAGAGGTTCTGCGCAGAAAAGCACCCTCAGTTTTGCCCGCTAGAAACCGTCAGCCTAGACCACCAATCATTTTTGTCATCTACCACTCACTCTTCAGCACTGCAGCTTTGCCATGGCAATGGCGGATATCAACGTCGCCTCTTAGCGAGGAAATGGTAAAGCTATACCATGTCTCGTCGGATTTGATATTGTCGTTTTCCGGAATTAGTGTGAGAAAGAGATTAATCGGTGTTTCGTCAGGAAGGATGATGGAATTTGAAAAGACAAAATCTTCAAATTCAAATGAATGATTTGCCCAATCAATCTCTTTGGTCTCTTCTTGTACTTGCATCATAGCCTCCACTACCATTGCTATGCCGGTAGTGAAGGAAAATGTCACAATACCATTGACCTGTTTTGAGTCAGCCTTATCTTGAGATGAATATATTCTCTCCTTCATACCTGATGATCAACGAGCCAAGGTGCATCTTCTATCGACACCTTGTTCCTCCATGTAGGAGCTGATGGGTTCACTCCTCGGCAGCGGGATCCTAGAATCTCATGTCGTGGTGATTTACGGAAACGCCATTCCAGGCTGTTTTGTGGCTCGATCCATGGTGTCGAGGAATAATCCCAAGCATAAGGGGGAAGATTGTCTTGAAGATCATTGGGGAGACGTCCGGGCTCGCCCGCGACCACAGAGCTGGCCTTATTGACTTGTTCCAAATCCAACTGCTTTCCACTGAGGACCAACTCTCCGGCAAGGCTCATCAGCTGTTCACTTGTGTCTGCATTTCGAAGCATGGTAGAAAAATAGGGGAGTTGGGGTGAATCAGCGAGAGACTTCATAATCTCAGATGTAGGACGAGAAAGCAATGAATGAGGCCCAATCTCGACACACAAATCAAACTTGCGATCTGCTTGAGTCATGGCCAATGTTACTGCATCAGTATAAAGGACTGGGCATACGAGGTTTTCCCCCCAGTACTCAGCATTAACCTCGGTCCCATTCAGCTCGAGACCGGAAACAGATGAGTACATAGGAACCCGTCCAGCCTTTGGATGCAGAGCACCCTGGAGGTGACCGACGTAATCATCCACCACACTCTTCATGGCACGAGTATGGTAGGCTCGAGTTACAGCGACGGCCCTGGATATGATGCCCTGACCGCTAAGCTCGGCGGACACATTCCGAATTCCCTCAACAGATCCTGCGAGAGTGAGATTCTGGGGACCATTAAAGCACGAAATTTGCACATTGTTTCGCTCCAATGCATCTTGCAACTCTTTCGCTTTTGGTGCACTTCTAACGGCCAACATGGCACCTGATGGGGCGTTCTCGCAGGCTATTCCTCGATAGTAAGCAACCGTGATGGCCTCACTGGCAGTAAGAGAACCGCAAGCGTAAGCAGCGGCTGTCTCTCCACCTGAATGGCCGACGACGCCATCTGGAAGAACCCCCCAACTAGAAAGAACATCCGTCAGCGCGATTTGAACCGCCATGGAAAGAGGGTGCGCGAGTGCCGGTGAGTGAATCTCTTCTTGTGATAGCTGCGCAGTTAGCTGGTCTATAAAGAAGTCAGTAATCATGAAGAAGTGGCACAGAATTGTTCGCGTCTGGAAGTACCTATCAGGGACCAGGTCGACGTGTTGGATGACTGAAGTTCTCCAAGGACCTTATCAAGATTGCGCAAGGTGTCGCGCGCCACAGGAAATGCCTCGAGGAGACGTTTACCCATCTGGGACCACATAGCTCCTTGACCCGTAAATGTAAACAGGATTCGAGGTGCACTACCACTGGACGGCGCTGAAGTGGATTTCAGAGCGTTCCTCTCCAACTGCTGGATGAGATCGTCAACTGTCTGAGCAACGGCGTACGACTTCCACGGCCGGGCATGAATCTGGCTTCGAGCATTCAGCGCCGTGACAAGGGGACCCATTAAGGTACGACATTCATCGTGGCTTTTAAGAAACTCTAGGAGGTTCTGTGTGTTTGTGTCTCGAGAGCTGCGAGAGGCGCCAGATGTGAACAGAAGGAAAGACGGTCTGTTGGCCTGTTCCCCTGCCTCATGATGGCTATCAACACCATTGATGCTCTGGACTTCATTAACACCATTCACGGAATCTTGAATCATCTTAGGCGGCTCGTAGAACTCGACAACCGCATGCGCAGTAGATCCACCGATACCAAGGGAGTTGACGCTTGCTCGGCGTATGGACTTTGAAGGCCAGGGCTGGGGGCTAGTCGGAACACGAACTCTCCATCCGTCAAAGTCAACTAGCAAAATCATCGTTAGTTGAATCCAAAATAGATGTGGAAACTAGGAAACACTATACTTTTGGGGTTGGGTGTCTTGTAATTAGTGTTGGGGGGGATTTCTCCCTTTTCCAAAGCCAAAACTACTTTGATGAGACTGCTCAAACCGCTGGCCGCCTCCGAGTGTCCCACATTCGGCTTTGTCTGTTGGCTTGGTTAGTCTATGTTTTTCTCAAAGGAACTGCGGATGGGAAATCTTTCAAATGAAAACTTACAGAACCAACCCAAAGTGCGTCTTTGGATTCGTGACTGGCAGCGAAAACTGAACCTACAGCTCCCAGCTCTATACAATCGCCTACGGGCGTACCTGTACCATGACACTCAAAGTACCCTGTCTCACTGAAGTCATTAATTCCTGCTTGAGCATAAGCCTGCAGGATGGTATCTCTTTGAGCTCGCCCGGAAGGTTCCGTAATTGCTGGAGTAGCACCAGAACTAATTTTGTTAGTGAACCCTCAGTGTATCAATCTTGCGTGCAGAAGAATCAGACGCACCTGTTAGATGAAGTGCCCCTGATGACGGCTCGGATATTATCCCCATCTCTAATCGCATCGCTCAGCCTTTTCACATAGACGGCGTTGGTTCCTTCACCACGTCCATATCCATTGGCGCTAGCGTCAAATGTCTTACATTGACCGTCTGCAGCTATAGCGCCAAGCCGCGTCAAGGACAATGCATAATCTGGACTTAGAAAAAGATTAGATGCACCAACCACTGCACCGTCACACTCTCCAGCTTGAAGTGCTTGGCAGGCAAGATGCAGGGCAACCAGGGCACCAGAACAGGCTGTGTCGATGGTAACACTGCATTTGACGTGTCAGTACCAGAACCAACCACCACGTGTCGGTGCCCACTTTTGAAAGTCAGATCAACCATTATTCACAACATACCTGGGACCACCAAGATCAAGCGCATGACTGATGCGGTTGGCAAGCATAGTTCGTGTTGTTCCAATGGCGATAAATGTTGGAAGATATTCAGGGTCCTGCATCAGCATGTCATGATAATCGGCCACAAACATGGCACAATAGCAGCCAATCTTGGACTCTGAGATCCTCTTCATGGAAATATTGGCTGACTCGAGACATTCGTAGACAACTTCCAGCAATTGTTTTTGCTGGGGATCCATGGCTGTTGCCGTGTCTTTGCTTATACCAAAGAACTTGTGATCGAACTGCTTGATGTCCCTCTTGACGAAGTGAGCACCCCTAAACGCCTGAGCTCCCTTCTGATTAGGATCCATGGATAGGAAGTTCTCGGCATTGAACCGATCTTTGGGTATCGGCGTAGCTGACGAACGTCCTGCTCGAACATGATCCCATAGGTCCAATGGTTTGTCGATGCCGCCTGGGAGGCGGCAAGCCATGCTCACAATGGCAATTGGCTCCCGCCATTGTGAAACATGGGAAGTCATTGCATGAAACAAACGTGAAAAACAATGAAGGTATTCTCAAGGAATATTTCCAGAGAGTTGTACAACAACTCCAGGAAATGTTATACGAGAAGGCATGGATCACGCGTTACCCCACAGACATGGGCACATCTAAGCACCGCCTATAAGTACAAGCAGAGACTGGCAGAGTAGGACCGGTAATCAGCCCCATGAACCATCACATCAGGACATGCACCTGGTCCATTGCCCCTCCTAGTCTTCCCCACTAATGCATGAACCGGCTCAGATTCCAGTCCCGACCATGCGGTGTACACCATGCAGTGTCGAAGTATCAGGACTAACAGCGACATGGGTATGCATGTCGGATAACGTGGGTGGGGCTAAGGAATAATAAGCGGGCGCGACCCCTTCGCAATCTATGATGGAGCCGAGATGTGGATACGGTTGATGTGGCACTACAGCTGTCAGGTGAAGTTTATGACCCTCCTGGTGCGACAAGGGGCTAAAATAAGTACATGGACATAGAGTTATTTTCCTGCTCTGGAAAACCGCAAAGGAGCTTGCCGTATACGTTCCAAGTTTACCCCAAGCTGGCTAGTCTGTGAGCCTAAATAAGCTATGTAAAGCACGCAGGTCTCGAGATGGCGGGGTGGCCTCCCGCTTTATGGGTCTGCGGCAAATGATACATATATTGCGGTCGGCAGCCAATTTCCCAGATGATGGATAGTGTACGTAAAGCTGTGCCTCAAATTTCCAAGCAAGGTTCCAGCCAACCCGGCTAGAATATGCACGTGAGGTTACTTCGCTGTTGGGGGCTGTTTTATTGCCAATCACAGACGTCAGACGCGACATGGGTACCCCCACTTATTTACTTATCATTGTACATAAGGCATTTTTTGGTCGCTCGGTTAGGACTAAACCACTTGTTAGGTTAGTACATAATTCTGGAAATACTCAATCCAGGTGTTTAAGAGGTCCAAAACGGGGTTTGAGAGGCAGAAGAAGTGCCTTGTTGGTTGGTGGTTATGCAGTTGGTTCCAAATTGAGAGTCGGCTTTGTGGGGCGGGATGTTGGTTGAATGAAATAAATGTACAAGATGAAATAGGATAAGAGCAGTGCGAATGTGGAATTGAAGGCGAGTACGTAAGCTAAGGGCGATAGGAAACAGCCAGGATTGTTGTTACCGCTTGATCCACCGCATCCGGGAGGCTCTGTACTGAGGCTCTTCCGCGCGACTACGTGCTCCAGTAATTGCCGCAACAGCGATTATGGACCAATCTGTTGCCCCGTGCTACAATGGTGTAGCACAACCGTTACAATTGCCTCGAATATCGCGAGACATACAAAGTGTGTTGGTCGACCCTTGTTCATTTATATTGTCGCTGTATTAATGTAGGTATTATAGTTTGTAGGGAATAACTTATCCACCAATGCGGTTCCACATGGCGACATCTGAGCCAGCCTGGTCGATGGGCAATTGGCCCGCATGATCGACGCATCGGATCAGTTGAATTCTGCCTTGAATCTCGAACACTCTCGGGATCGCTGCCTCCAAACACCACAAATGGCCCGCCTGATCTATGAACCCAAATACGCTCGAGGCAAAATCGGCCGAGCTCATTCCGTCAGTTCCGTCAGGGAGTTTGGCATAATGCTTAACCTAGATCACCACACCTTCTTTAGGGTGCTCGCTTAAGAAGGGATAAACCATTGGGAGAGCAAGCGTGTACGGGCCGTGAACCATGCAGGGAACAAATGGTTGAATCTTCTCCTTGAAGCTTACCCTAAAGCCCAAAAAGCGTATACCAGCGCCTAGTTGCTGGGTAATATTGAGCGTCTGTGTTTGGACATATGGGAGGCGAATATGTGTGTACCAGGAATTGAAAGGTAGGAGATCGAATCGTTTTGATTCTGCAGCTGCCCCATCTAATCGGATGAAGATGAACTACCCAATTCCATTTTGCCGATTTCAGATATACTTCGCATGTTGATAGTGTTTTCCCGTGAAAGCCGTCGAGTCACGAGATACGAGTTTGATGTTTTGCCGATTGTGTGGGGTTCAAGATGAGACATGATACGAGGCATATTTTTCTCGCGAATGATTGGCTCTTGGCATCGCCGCAGCAACGTTGCAACCGAGTCAGTGCACGGATGTCGCCATCAATCGTCATGACACTTCTCCAGATCATCGCGCATTGACCTAACTGAGAAGTCGGTGTAACAACTACAATTTTCCACTCATCCTTGCTGGCCATTGGTAATGCGATGTCCTTATAAAATAGACATCAAATTGCACTGGCCTCAATTATTCCGATGGACCACAGCCCTTTAGACGCTCAATGAAGGAAGTCATGCCCATTCCAAACCAATAAATGGTGATGGAGTCCGTGCCTCTTCCAGCCAGATAATGATTTATCACATTCCAACTTAAACGGGAAGGAATCGATTGGAAATGAATTCTTATGGCGAATTGTATTCAGAGCTCTTCACATGTCCTATATGACACAGAAGTAGATAGAAATCCATGTAGTATTGTTCGCAGAGAGTGAAGGGCTTGGAATAATATTGGGGTAGCGTTCTTGGTTTTAGTGACGATACCGGAGAAGGAACGATATTTATTTGAAGATTTCTCCAAAATTAAAAATGCCGTCTTTATTTAAATGACGGTTTTAGGTGTCACTTTGTCGAATCCCACATCACCGAACGTTACGCACAATTTTATCGATTTTTTTCTGACGTCTTGGCTTCACTTGCGACATCTGACCTGTCTCACATCCCATCTTAGCCTTATTGGAAGAACTTATTATCCTTGTGCATGGCGCAACTAATTATGAGCTAATTAGATTGCAGAAGTAAGTTCGATGCATGGCTTTGTTCTAGGTAGTGAATGAGTTAAGACATGAGAATTCATGACTATGAACGGTCAAATAAAAAGCCATTCTGGCCTAAGACTCAGGCCTTAACCACGTTGCGAATAATTATGGGTACCATATTGAGTTTTGCCGTATGCTGGCATTGCAGTTCTTTGGTTGGCCACCTATCGTACGCTCTTATGCAAGGAGTATTTCTTTTTAAAAGCGGGTGACTAATGTTGGAGACTAGTGATCGCCACCTCCACTACCCCGCAAACACCATGGGTCCTCCCTCCATGACCGTCGAATCTTGTCTCTTCCTTATCCATGAACTTTGCTTGGTATAATTTATCAGAGCTCTGCCATGGCACCACAATTCACCTTTGTATCTCACCTAACACCCAACAACAACGACGGCCGGCGACGTGCGCGCTCCAAGACGGCTTGCAACTCATGTCGGACTAAAAAGGTTGGTTAGGCATGGTTCTATCTATTCGATAAAATTATTGATGTATTCCTGGATAGAGACGTTGCGTTCATCGAGATTCGCTGGCCGACGCGTCAGAGTCAGATTTGGGAAATCATGTGGCCGAATGCGCTGCATTAGAAGCCGAAGCAGAAGGAGGGGATGATGAGGGTGGCCACAGTGAGATGGATCGCGAAACAGACCAAAGTTCTGCCAACCCACTCTCAAATGATCAAGAAACTGAACCATTGCCAAGCCCTGCCCAATCTGCGAATCGGCTCCATGCGCCGCATCCAGGTTGCACGTCTGGACAGACGCGTGTGTTGCACGAGACGGGCACCATATCTGAGCCATCCCCCGCAACACCACGATTTGTCGGTGATTTAAACCCGGAGGCTAGACTACTAGATGAATCGGCTACGCCTGAAGAGAGTCGGGACATGACTCTCAACAAAGTGGGCTTGTGGGTTCAACAACGGCCTTGCAGTAATTGTACCGTGGCCGTTGAACCGCGTCTACCCTCTTACTCGTGCCACAGCCAGATGTACGGTGTCTCGGGAGCACCAATCTCTGACATTATCTCAATGGAGACGATTGCAGCGCTATCTGAAATTTATTTTTCCAGCATACACCCTATCATACCAATTTTGAACGAGCAAGACTACCGCCAGAATTATGCAGCCGGCACTCTCCCAGCAGGCCTCGCTCACGCTGTGTGCCTCATTGCCGCCAAAGACTACAACGCAGAAAATTATTTGAAACTTCTCCAGACCGGGGATTCTCTTGTGCCTACGCGGCAATTTTGCAGCCAATTACACGCATCCATTGTGACTGGTATTTATACGCGGACGACATTACGCAAGATTACTACCGTGCGAATAATGGCACTGTTATCTCTTCACCATGAAGGATGTGATGGAGCCGAGCAAGCATCCGGCTTCAACGCTCAGGCCGTACACGGTGCACAAAGCCTAGCTCTTCATTTAAAACACCCTAGGGATGACGCCGACGAAATGAGGAGAACATTTTGGTGTATTTGGATCCTCGACAAGCTCAATTCAGCGATTCATTCAAGGCCCCGCATGATCAGAGATGCCGATATTGCGACAGAACCGCTAACAGCAGCTGAATCTGGTTATCCAGGCTTCGATATTTTATTCCGTATTGCCAAGATTCTCAATAAGGCAATTGATCTCTACTGTCCAACAAATCCTGAATCCATCACCGGCTTAGACGTAGACTATCCCGGATTTGAGGAAATAGTTGATGAGGCCCAGGGCTGGCAACTTGCTGCCTCAACCATTGGTATGTTAACGAGTCAACATTGATGATAAATATATCTAAATTCATACTGATTTTTTGGGCTTTCACAGCAACTTTGCATATATTTTATCTAGCTACTGCCATCCTCTCACACAGGCTGAAAAGCACGAGAACCTTGCCTACTTCAACACCATCGAGGCTAAGGCAGCAATTGTCTGCCACCCAGGTGGTTCGAAATCTGAGCGAACCAGGTCAACTGAACACGCTGCATCCAACTCCCTTCAACGCATATGCTGTTTCATTGGCGCTCTCGGTTTCCTATCAGCAAATGAGATGGAGCCGTTTACCCAGTGATCAGGAAAGTGCGCGTCGCGATTTCAACGCGGCCTGCGATATTCTCCAGCATCTGCGACGAAAGTGGGCATCTGCAGATGTCATGGCATCGCTGGCGCGCAAGATATCAACCGAATTGAAGAAGATGCCGAACTTGGAAATGCTGCGACTGGGAAGATCTGAAGTTGGCCAACAATGCGGCCAAGAGGACGACCAAGCACCACGCAACAGTGATTGCGATGCAAATCGATCAGAGATTGTCGACACAGCATCCGGTTCCATGGACCATATTGATGATGATATAATAAATGCTTTCTGCGGACAGGGGACATTCGATCTGTTCAACGGGATGGATGATGTTTCTTGGATGTACCTCGATGCAGAAAATCCTGTCAACTTTGGCATTCTACCGTCTCAAGACGCGACAACTGATTAACACTCACACCACCAACCTAACACCTACCCTAATAAAATGGCACTGAAGAAGAATTCGTATATCACAAAATTATTCATACTTCAGCGATATTAATTTTCTCTCTCAATTTCTATTTGCATCCGTTCTCATCCAGGTCTGGTGCACATCGTTGGACCCAGTCGTACTACCTGCTACGTTGGACGAATGGGTTGACACGTGTCGAAAAACGACGGTGTGACCTAACTTTGGAAAGAAAAGCCAATGCCATAGAAACAACTAGCCCTGGGCCTAGCAAGTAATGCGCTGTTTAATCCAGCAAAGGGTGGCGAGGCCCGTTGCATCCGTGTCCTGGCTGTGTGGTCTTGGTTAACTCCATTTGGCTTGGCCGCCGGAGCGTCCGGATAATTTCCTCTTTTGGACGCGACCGCCGCATGTCACGTCCGCCTCACTCTAATGCGACGCTTTATTGGCGGAATGAACATGCGCAACCCGATTCGCGCCCAGTTCAAATTGCTGGAGCAATCAAGTTGCTGGTTCGTATGAAGTCAGTGCAGTGCTTTGTCATTACTCGACCCAACTGACGATTCTGATGAGATAGCCTCAAACAATTTCGTCCAGCTGCCAAACAAGCACCATTTGTACTTTTGACCAACCACACTTGGCGCAGAAGTTTTAGCACAATATTAACTTCGGAATTGTACGCAATGGTGAATTTGCATCTGGTTTCAATATTACACCTTATTAATCGCCAAGGTCTTCCAGTCGGTTAAGCACCAGTACATCACAGAAATATTTAGACTGGGTAAAAATTGATCAGAGAATTGGAGATTTATTCCTAAAGAATCTACATTTTCTGGCAGCTCACGGCTGACATGAGAACTTATAGATGGCGCTGAGCGACTTTGATGATGAGCGGCCCCGGATTAGAATTAAAACGCTCCTGGGTCTCCAATTTGAATCCCTCCGGTATAACAAAATCATAGAATTTAGCCACCGTGGCTATCAAAACAATTTGCTCAAAGTAAGCGATGTTTCTTCCGATACAAGCTCGCGGTCCGGTACTAAACGGAAGATGGCTGTTCATCATACAGCGCTTTTTTTCTTGGTCGTTAATTAACCATCTTCCTGGGTCGTACTGGTCTGCGCGATCAAACACCAACTCATCTCGCAATAGGGAGTAAGTGGGCACTGATACAGTTACACCCCCTTGAATGAACTGACCTGCAATGACTTTGCCTCCCTCTGGAACAATCCGAGGCAGTCCCATTGAGCTGGCTGGCCGGGTACGTAGCGATTCCTCAATACAAGCACGCAAATAAGGCAACTTCGAGGCTGCTTCATAAGTAGGAAGCTCTTTTCCCGGAAAAGCCATATCCAGCTCGTTTCGCAGTTTTTCAAGCACTCTGGGGTGAGTATAGAGCAAGTACACGGTGTTTGTCATTGCTGCAGTTGTTGTTTCTGTTCCAGCATTCATCATGGCCTGACATTCTGCCATAATCTCGCCCATCGAAAGACCAAGATCTTGGCCCTTGCTATCTTTCAAAAGACGATCAAAAAGATCACCCAGAGGTCCATCTGCACTCATCCTTTTCTTTGTGTTATAGTGAACAATATTCTCCCAGTCCGTTCCTGCCTTCTTATACGGGTGGTTCTTGAACAAGGGACGCGTGATCGTAAGCCAAGATGGCGCAAATGCAAGGCAAGTGTTGACGACTGTGGCGTCTAGCAGAGGTTGAATGAACGGAGACATATATCTATGACCGTTCGGAGACTCGGCTTGGAGAACATCATCTCCTCGGTCCAAACAACCTAGCCGCTCGCTATATAGTATACGTCCAAAGAGATCGATTGTAAAATAGTTCATGAGTAGTCTTATGTTGACCTCTTTGCCTGCATCGGAAAAGTTGTCCAACTGTCCCATGAACGATCCAATCGTGTCAACCAAAACTGGCTCCAAGCCAACAACTGTCTTTGCAGCAAAGGCATGAGCCAACATCTTTCGCTTTGCTTGATGTTCTGACTTGTCCCTTGCATCCGCAAGATTGCGATGTGCTCCGGCAGCGGCATCATACCACTGTTCCTTCAACATATTTGCGCCATGGCCATAGACTTCGTATGGCGCTCTGGGGTCAAGAATCGAGACATGATTGGGTCCGATTCGCACATGTGTACCCAGCTTTTTGTGCGCCATGTCAACCGCTGCGTAATGGTTGAAGTGTAAGTTGTGGAATATGCGCCAGAACGGAGTGGTTGCGGCAGCAAAAGATGGTGAGGGAAACTTGCGAAGCCCTTTGGGATCCAGGACATAATTGACAAGGGGGAGGAATACAAGGCCTAGGATTGTAAAACCTAGAGCATATGGTAAAGTAAGCGACAGAAATTGAGAAATCATGATGAATAAGTTACAAGTGCGCAAAGTATGCTTTTTTTTTTCTTTACAAAAACTGATGGCGTGTTCTTGCGTTGAGTTGTGACTCTCAATACATTTTGTCGAGGCCGTTGTCCCAATCTTAAATCAAGTACAACCCTTCTTCCATATTGCAATGAATGATCACATCACCAACATGACAGCCACCCAGATCAAACTTCCCTACAAAGTATCTCCGAGGTGAGAGCAAAACGTCAAACGGCGGACTGATATCCATAAACGGTTATTCTGTGTTTGAAAGGAGGAGCGGGATCCGCATTTGGTAAATCGCTCCGCTAGTGTGAGCGGTAAAAATTGAGACAATTTCAGTGGCGTCAAGCCGACTATACCACTGTAACGTCATTCCATGGGCCATCTCCCCCACACATCTTGGGTTCCCCCAGGTTTTACCCCAGCTGGGGGTTGTGGCTTGTGCGGGGTTAAGCATGATGTGTAATTTTTCAGCTCGCTATGGATGCAGCGAGGTCAAGTCGAGGACATACTAGAAGTCGTAAACATCCTCTCAAAAGTCTGTAGCAATAACTGTAACTTTTAAAGAATAAGTACGAAATTTAAAAACAATTCCCTTGAGTGTATTAAGGCTTGTTGAAAATCCCGGGCTCAAGTCAAAACCGAGGATGTGCTGCATTCTCCAAGCAAGGTGTACCCCAGAGAGAGTGCGGGAGCCACTAGCCGCGATTTGACTAAATTATGCTACCCAAAGTAGAGTTCGCGAGTCAAGTATGTCTCGGCGAGGACTATGACACTAGCAGCGCGGGCTTTTTGCAATATAAAATGTCGTATCCCCAGATCCTTTATGCGAGGACATTACCATTGTTCCAGCCTATCATTCTCCATCGCTTTCTTCACTCCAGCACGCCGTGACAGATCGAAAGTAAAGACAACCGAAGCCATGGGCATCAAGGAGTTCTTTAGGAATCGCTCCCTGAAAGCAGACATCTCGCGCCGTGGCCGAGCTGCCGAGCTAACGCTGCGCGAATCACTTGCTCCGCTCTGTCTCGTCACAACACTTTTTTTCCTCTGGGGTTTTAGTTATGGCCTTCTCGACACCCTCAATAAGCATTTTCAAAACGTGCTGAATATTGACCGTGCTCGCTCTTCCGGTCTACAAGCTGCATATTTTGGGTAAGCCCTTTGGAACGTGACACAACAGCTTCGCAATCATGAACAAAAATTTTTGCATCAATATTTTCATGAGCACAGCAGTTGCTAATATTTATCTTCAGTGCATATCCCCTAGCCTCCATCGGACATGCCGCGTGGATCCTTCGCCATTACGGCTATCGAGCCGTCTTCATTTGGGGCCTTTGTCTATACTCCCTTGGCTCCCTACTTACTATTGCAGCACTAAAGGCCAAGAGCTTTGGAGGTTTCTGTGCCTGCATCTTCATTATTGGTAACGGCTTGGGATCCCTAGAGACAGCTGCAAATCCTTACGTCGCTGGTAAGCCCGAGCCATCTTTTTTTCCCCATAAATTCGCGCGTTGGGATTAACAAAATGCAGTATGCGGGCCTCCAAAATATTCCGAACTCCGAATCAACATTTCTCAAGCATTCAACGGTATCGGTACCACAATCGGGCCCGTCCTTGGCTCTTACGTATTCTTCAAATACACGGATTCGCGGGCCCTTGACAATGTACAATGGGTCTACGTTGCCATTGGAATATTTGTCTTACTTCTGGCGATGGTATTTTACATTGTAGATATTCCTGAAATTACAGATGCTGGTGAGTGCCCCCCAAAACCTCGTTGATTGCATAAAACTGACGTTTTTCGGCCCAGATATGAAACATCAAGCTCAAGAGACGCACTCAGAGGCCGATGAGAAGCCTTTTAGAAAGCAATACCGCCTCTTTCATGCCTCATTTGCCGTATTCTGTTACAGCGGAGCTCAGATCGCCATTGCCACATTCTTCATCAACTACGCGGTTGGAACACGACCTGGAACTGATAGTTCAATGGGTGCCAATCTTCTTGCTGGGGCTCAAGGAACATTTACACTGGGGCGCTTCATTGGCATCATTCTTATGAAGTTCATCAAGCCAAGACTCGTTTTGCTAGCCTTTTTAACTGGATGTATAGTGTTTCTAGGCCCTTCCATCACCCAACGAGACAACATCGGAATATCCATGGTTTTCTTAGTCATGTTCTTTGAGTCGATTTGCTTTCCAACAATCATTGCTTTGGGAATGCGAGGACTTGGACGCCACACCAAGCGAGGTAGTGGATATCTTGTCGCTGGTGTTCTTGGCGGTGCCATCGTGCCGTTTTTAACTGGAGTTGCTGGAGACAACCTAGGAGATGGAAGGGCCATGGTGGTGCCACTCTCATTCTTTGTGGTTTCCTGGACGTATGGTCTCTGTGCCAATTTTGTTCCTTCCTACGTGAAGCCTATTGACGCTTTCGGCAATTTAGATATGGGAGCAAGGGTTGCTGGGGACCTGGAAGAGGGTGAAGGGTCTACAACGGACGATAAACCTGACCAAGATCATGTTGAGTTGTCTCATTAGTGTCCAAATATGAACTACCGAGGTGGCGACCACCATCAAATTAACACACGACATCGTCGCCGCGAAATGAGCCAAAAAATAACATAAAATTGAAAGATCTTTGACTAGTTCCTATTTGTAAATATTTGAACATCTCGTGATTTATAGAAAGTGCGACAGTAATATGGATTGCAGACCACCTTTCAAAAGATCTATGAGAAGATGCTATAGGCTCTAGGGCAAGTTCAATTCGGCAAGACTAAATAGGTATAGTGCGACATGAGAGCCAATGCGGATGTAATCTCCCAAAAGAGTATCAAGTGCCGATGATGGTATCCTGAAATTGTCTGATCATTGCTTGCGGACCCTGTCTTGTGAAATTGATTATTATTTAAAATATGATAAAATGTTTTCTTGCCTTTCAATGAATATCCTGTCAAATTGCGTTCATATTGTTTCTAATATACACCCCATTGAATCATCGTAGCAATGCTTCTGTTTAACGAGTCATCCTTGTTCAACTGTGTTTCCTCCTTCACAAAGTTTGGGTCTGAATTGCGGCAAGCAATTTCTTGCTCCAATTCTGGATCACGCCACTTGGTGTCGATAAATTCAATCGTCTCGTTCAGAATCGAATGCTCATATGCAGTCATTCCATCGGGATTGGGCGCTTTCAAATTAAAGCCTCTTTCAAGAAGTAGGTTGATCATGCTGACAACTGTTGCAGTGCGGTCTCTGTTGTATTCGATCTCGTATGGCCTCATGTCTAAGAGCCTGAGACTGTTCTTGGGGAGCCCGGTGTTTCGTGTTCGAAAACCCTTCGTTCTAGGTAAGCCCCAAATTTTGGCCTCGAATTTTCCTTCACAATCCATGTTGATCTCTTTGAGAAAGTCCCTTTGAAAGGAAAGATGCACATTGCAACCTTCAATTACTCGCCTCCAAACGCGATCGTAGGGATCATCAATCATCTTGCTTGGGAGTTCGCAAATGTGGCGAAGGGTTCTTTCTTGGTCAACATCCTCCATCGTATCAAGATTGTGCTCCAGCATTAATTTAAAAATTTCATGTGTTCTAGGCAAGGTGCCAAATCTCAGATAGCCTGCTACTCTTTGAGGACTAAAAAAGGTAGCCAAGGGATTTTCTTTATCATCGGGACGTTTGGTGGATTTATAATGTGGGATCAATAACTTGAGAGCCCAGATTAAGTCATCTCCGTAGAGGTTGTCGATGACCCAGTTAACAACGTGCCTCCCGTTATCGGTGTAGAACTGCGAAGAGTTCAACTCTGAACGAACCAATAAGTCGAATTTAGATCTTCGAGAGGCAGGAGGCTCAAATGACACATCGCAAGACTCACTCCTAGTGCTTCGTGTACCACCATACTTAATGGCATCGAGGTGATATTGCTCATAGACGGTTCGGTCGCCTTCACACCTAGGCTCAGGAAACCCTGTGAGAACGCATTGCAAAATAGAAAACTTTAGGCCAAACTCTGAAAGCTGACCAGAGCAATTCCTTTCCGCTCCTGCTTTCAACAAGCGCTCAAATTTTGCTACTCCAACACCATCACCGGCGGCAAACATTAAAGGGGTGAATCCCTGTAGATGCAATGATGGTTGACAATAATCGACCGTTCCAGATTCGAGTAGTTGGCAAAACATGTCGTCAAAGCTGCTATGCATTGACCAAACCAAAGGAACGATATCGAATCGGGTGGCAAGACTCGGGTCAGCGCCTCGTTGCAGTAGTGTTGTGACGCCTCGATGCCATCCATTGGCGCATGCGAATGATAAGAGTCGTCTTTCTCCATTGATGGTAGCATTTGGCGAAATTCCTACATCTAGGAATGCGCATAAAACTTGATTGTAAAATTCGTCGTCGCTGGAATTAGTTTTGAGAACTTGAGACTGTTCTGTCCATATTGGAGGGCAGGGTTCATGCAAAGTGAAACTGAGAGCCAAGGCCAAATCTCCGGTGACGTTTTCAGTACTCAATGGCCCATATCGCACCATGAGGTCAACAATGTCCAGCCTCTTGGTTAGCATTGCAGCCATCAAGGGACTTCCGGGTATTTCTGAGACTGCTTGATCGCTTCGTCTGGAACTCGCCCCATGATTGAGAAATAGCTCAACAATTTTTGGCAGCTCATCATATTTGACGTGACATAGCTCGATAGCTCGGGGGCCTAGACTTTGTTTCTGCTTGGCTTGGCTTTGCTTAGATCGTTTTTGTGGTGTGTAGTGAGTATGGCGTAATAAAAATAATTCGAGTGGCGGATACATCATATTTTCAAAAGAATTTATATACGTGTTGCCTTGGAATTCCCCGGCAGCTATCAGTAACTCTGCTGCTTCTAGTGAACGGACGTGTGTAATAGCCACCGAGTGCTTCGAGGCCCATTTCGATAGAGGAGGTCCATAGTCCTTGGGTGTGGGGGCAACATCTAGTCGTTGTTCGGCTAATTTGGCGATCTCAGTAGCCTCACTTGGCAATTTATCCCCCAAACCCAGTAGAATTTTCATAATTTCAATATGGTTGAACTTGGTGGCCATGATAAGCGGGCTGCAAGGAACATCCTCTTCTGGCAGCCATTCCTGGTGTCGAAACCTTGTTGGGAAAACTGGGTTTGTATAAGTCTGGCGGTCAAGTCGAATGAGCTCAGAATTACGCCGGGCGGATTTTGGGTTGTGGCAAAACACGACGTTTGGGGAGGCGCCCGCCTGGAGACAGGCCCTGGCCAGAGCGACATGGCCAAAAGAACAGGCCCAGAACAACGAGTTATACTCTCCAGCCCTGATGTCAGCTTCCACAAGGCATGCACCACCAAGTGCAAATCCAAACCGACGACAGGTCAAGGCAAGGCTTTTAATGTCAATAACATCCAGATGCTGAGTGATGTTGAGCAAGATTTCCTGGGGTATCTTGTCGACCCACAATGGCATTGGATTCATTATGTGGTATTGGTCCGAAAAAGAAAATGATGATACGGATCCTTTTCCTGCAAATTAATTCAAAGTTTTGTGCTAGTCCCGATAGATTTATATCAAATAGGGTGTTGTACGCAGGTAGCGGCAATCTTGTCAATAATGAAAGTGTCTGTCTGCCTGGAGATGCAACAAAAAGGCACAGCAATACAAGTGTATTATCTCACAACTCGGAAGCTCAGCTGTAAAAGTGGCTAAACTGGATGTAGCCACAAGGATTCAATCTTACGAGGCAGTGGGCCACAAGCGAGGCTTACTGAGACTTGGCAACAGTGGTTTCTTGGAAGGCACTCAGTGCCCATCCATATAATCGGGATAATTATCCACCGAAAAGGCTTTCGCCAAACTTGATATACGACTAAACTTTTTTTAGTGTATACATCTCAGTTGATGATTGTTTTGACCACTGGATGGAACACGATTGTGATGCAGTCAAGCGCCGTCGCCAGGATCCATCGCAACCCCCCTGCCTGAGGATTTTTTTCAAGATAAAGGATAAAAGAAAGCCTAATTGTTCCATAAGTTCCATACTTCATAAAGCTGTCATTTGATATCTTGGTTTCCTCCCAAGTAGGGTGGTGTTGTGCTGCCTGTGCTGAGTTATTGGTGGGGGTGAGTTGGCAGTGCAACAGGAGGAGGCCTCACATGCCACAAGCACCTGCAACATGGGAAGAGCATAGCCACCTCTCGCGCAGTAACTCTGTCACCGAATATTGCAGCTCCTTGATATATACTGACGATGTCTGGTTATTGCTCATACATACCCCTCATCTTTGGATCTCATGCAACTATTCAGAAACATGATAATATCCATTTTTGAGCGCATAGCTGTAGGGTAGAATATAATAAAACTAGCTCTTCCCTGTCGTAAACGCGTCTATTATTCTCGTAAGGCTAAAGAGTAATTAAATTGCGAATCCGATCGACATCTCCTTTCTGTTCAATTGAGCTCGCCGTATAACCTCGCTTGATGGGCCCGAGCGTTAACCATTCCCAATCGGATCATTTGACCGATGACTAATCGGTGATTTTGTCTTAGTCTCCGCTGTCCGACTCTTGGCCATGAATTGATTCAACAGCCATTTCATTTCGGATATTCGCATTTTTTCGGGTGGCAATGAAAACGGGTCAAAATCCGGGACTCGGTTTCTTTCTCTGTTCCGAAATTCTGTCATCGAAGCCAAGGGGCGGTGTGTTTTGACTGTACTGACTCAGGTCAAGGTTCTATTTCCAGTGATCTTGGACATGAGTGAGCATGGACATATTCGCAATCGAAATCTTGAGTAGATGAAGCATCTTGATCGGAACTTGCTAAAAGCTCCCGACAACACTAGACAAAACCATATATTCTTTTTTCCGTACATCGTCTGGAACACTAGGAATTTGCCTTCTTGATAGGTCTAACATGCATAACTTGCCGTTGACTTTAAAAGGCAAAGCTTATCTCGGGAAGACCTAATTTGGCCCTTTTTCATCGGAGTTTTGGATCTTAACTTAAAATATTATCAGTAAAACAAGGACCCTGAAAAGTCAATGACACATTATCTCTCGGGATGAAGCCATGCGCCCGAGTCCGATGCTATTTCCCATTGGCATCCAAGGTTCCATTTCCACTGACTCTGATATTGGTTTTCCATTGGACGTATAGAAAATTATTAGACAGTCCCATTTGTTTGGCCATGTGAGAAAAGGCGGGCCTACGTCATGGGTGGACCTTGTGGCTGCATCGCCGCTTTGACGGCACTAACGATTTTAGTTCTACTGCTTTGGGTTCCCGAAGCCGATGACACATCATGCAGCTCTGGACTGCTCAGTGCTCCGAGAGCCCTTGAACATAGGAGCATGGCAGTGGAAAGAATCAAGATCTGAATATAAGATGTCACGTCTACCCGTTAATATTTTGGCTTCATCAGGCAGACAATCAACCTTCACATTTCACATCATCTCAATTTTAAAGCTTCTATTCACCAAAGCTCGATCTCAACCCTAAGAATGAAATCAGACTTCAAAGTAATTATCGTGGGCGGTGGTCCAGCCGGGCTAACGGCCGCCCATTCTCTACACTTGGCCGGGATCGACTTCGTGGTCCTCGAGCGCAGAGGCGAGGTTTTGGTCGACTCGGGAGCCAGTCTTGTCCTTGCACCACCAAGTCTACGAGTAATGCACCAATTCGGCCTTTTTGAGAAACTCATGAATATCAGCGTTGAGCTTCAACACAGCAAAGCTTTTACGATTGAAGGGAAGGTATTCAAAGACCACGATGCGGTCCAGTATATGAGGAAAAAGTAAGTTGAGGCCCGCGACTTCTCAATCAATCATCGCAACCGTATTTCTGACTGCGGACGGTAGCCACGGGTCTGCTCCAGTCGTCTTTCATAGAGCTGAACTCATCCAAACACTTTACGAAGGTCTTCCTGAAGAAGCCAAAGCAAAGTATCATACCGGAAAGAAGCTCACAGACATCACCTCTGACGAAAATGGAGTCACTGTTTCATGTGCTGATGGCAGCACTTATCACGGATCATTAGTCATTGGTGCCGATGGAGTTCACAGCAAGACTCGTCAACTCATGCGCAAGCTTGCATTGGCTGCTAACCCTGCCGCTGATTGGGATCCAGAAGAGCCATACACATGTAGCTACAAGTGCCTGTGGGCCAGCTTTCCGCGTCCATCGGCTCCAGGGGAAGGATTCGAGACTCAGCACAAGGATCAATCTATCATGTATCTGACGGGCAAAGAGCGCGGTTGGATATTCCTATACGAAAAAATGCCAGAACCAACGAAGGAGCGCGTCTTTTATTCGGATAACGACGTGGAAGCCTTCCAAGATCGCTTCAAGGACTTCCCATTGAGGGAGGATCTCAAGGTCAAGGATGTGTGGCCGACAAGAATGACAGCTGGAATGGCTAACCTCGAAGAAGGTATTGTGAAGCGCTGGAGTTGGGGCCGCATCGTGCTTGTTGGAGATGCATGCCACAAATTCACGCCCAATGCCGGTCTGGGGTTCAACAATGGCGTTCAGGATGTCGTGGCCTTGTGCAATAGCCTAAATCAGGCCGTGTCTGCGGCCCCAGGAGGCGACCCTGCACTCTCTGTCTTCACTGATATTTTTGAAAAGTATCAAGAGTTGCGTGTCAGCTCACTTCAGCCCGACTTTTCGCGTTCAGCCCAAATGACGCGCATGCATGCTTGGGCAAGCACGCCTCATCGCCTGTTGTCGCAATATGTTTTCTCATCCGCCCTCGTCGAATCATTTCTCATAAACTACATTGCGCCAAGGGCTATGAGACAAGCGCTAGTCTTGGATTATGCACCTGGTGAGGAGCCGCTCAAGGGTTCAGTTGAGTGGGCACACCCTATCCCTGCTCGGTAAAGAGGTTCCACCCCAAGTAGCCGGAAGGAGTACATTGTATTTTATTTAGGGGTCTCAGTTGATGGGTAATGTATGCCTGGGGTTATAGTGTTTAGACATGGAGACTTTTGTGTATTACTCAGAGATTAGACTTATCGACCACTCTGTTAGGCCGTTATTCTTGAATTAATTCGCAATATTCTGAACTAAGAAATCAATCCTAGATAATTCAATGGCGAATTAAATTGACCTCAATAGGATACCTATAGCCTTAGATTGATCTTGTAGCAATGTGACACGACCCCAAGTTGAACGTCTAGGTAATTCGTGCGAATAGCCTGGCTTAACAAGGTTCTTCTCTAGATACCACTGACCACTACTTTGCCAAAATGCTGACGGTTCCAGACTCTTCTGTAAACATCCTTCATTTGTTTCAAAGTAAATGTAGCAGTATCAAGCGTAGGATGAATGTTCTTGGCTTCAATAGCCTTGATCATATCTTCTAGTTGTTCTCGACTCCCAACCTCGACCCCACGAACAATACAGGCCCGAACAAGAGGTTCCAGATATGATGGGCCATCAGAGACATTATTTTGCCCCTCTAGGAACCCGATAACGTTGATGACTCCACCGCGAGCAACACATTCGAAAGATTGTTTGATTGTGGATGGTCCACCAACTTCAATGATGTGGTCGCATCCGAGGCCATGAGGTGTCAACCTTCGCGCAACTTCCCCCCAGGCGGGAACCTCTTTGTAGTTGATAATATGCTGTACACCCATATTTTTCAGAATAGGAACCTTCTCTTCAGATCCTGTGGTAGCAATGACCGTAGCTCCAGCAGCAAGGGCGAATTGAATTGTAAACATTGATACACCTCCTGTTCCTTGGGCCAGAATCCAGGACCCAGGCTTAATAGGAGCATAGCCATAAAGTGCATTCCAAGCGGTCAATGCTGAACATGGCAAGCTCGCAATCTCCTCATACGAGAGATTTCTCGGAGCAACAATAAGAGCCCGTTCGTCAAAAACGCCAAATTCGGTAAAAACACCAGGGGCGGTAGTTCCTGAAACACCGTGACTGTTTAGATGATTCGGAGCCCGTCCATGATCAAAATTCGGGTAGTACACAGGGAAAACGCGGTCCCCAACTTCCAATCCTCTGACCGTCGTCCCTGTAGCGATGATTTCACCGGCGCCGTCGGAACCTGGAGGATTGATTAAATTCTCGGGTACCCAGGGATAGGTACCATTTGCAACTGGAATTCGTCAGTGCCGACTTCAATTTATGGATGGATATGACGAACTGGCGAGCTCTGGATAGTTGATTGACCACGCATGAAATTTTACCAAAACCTCAGTAGGGCCCAAAGGTGGTAATTGACAGTTCTCTTCCCAAATTAGAGCATTTGAGCCATCATCCGGGGCAGTTCCTTGGATTTTCCATCCTCGAGTTGTCTTTGGTATCTCCATTTTGAATAAATTTGGGTGATTCAGGTACAAGTGATGGTTTAGAATAGAAATATAGAAGCTTTTGGTGCCAACATCATTGAAACAGAGTAGCAGGACTCTGATACTAAAAGCAATGCCGTTAAATCAGTAAGTACGTAAAATAATGCCAAGATAAGCCGTCGTTTATTCCCCCCCCCCCATTTTAACAACGTTGTTCTAAGACGTCAGTGTCGTTCCGATGTTGTTTGTAAGCCCCCCTCAAATAAATCGGCCGTATTTCTGGATTTGGAAAGGAATCTCGAATGCCAAGATAATTTAACTGCATTTAGAGTATTTAGACGACAAGAGTATATGCTTAATAAAACCCCTCTCCAACTTTGACATCTGCGGGTCCATGTCTCCAAATTTGTACTCCACCCGTCTCCATGAGACACTGGCTTATAAATCACATCTTGACCGGTGTCGGCTTCTGTTTGCCAAATTAAATCCAAAAAGGAAATAGTCATCTAAAAATCTGTCAGTCTCAATTTACAGTGTGGTTGATGTAGGATGTCTGAATATCTATTGGTCAACACGACTTTGGTACAGTGTGAAGAGTTGGCGTGGACAGTCCCCAACTCCCCCACATGTCAAAATCTACTCCAAATTACAACTTGAATTTTAGGTGGATAGTGACATTTGGCCCGTGAAAAAGGAGTATTTAGAGCTCTGGAATCATCGTGGCCAAATTTTAGAGGAGTGATAGAGCAACATATTTTGTTTCTTGTACACTCAATTCAAGCCCAGCAGCGTGTAGAATTTTTTAGTTGAAATAAGGTCTCGAGGCAAGTGGCCCTTGTGTAGTCAAGGGGGAAGCACTTATTTTGTGAAATAAGATCTTTATACAATTTCGTCTATAAATTTCATAATAGATAATAGCCGGCTATTATTTCAAATCTATCGATGTGATTGCTGAAAGAAGCTATTAGTAAGAAGAGCCGGCAGGAGAGCTGGTACTGCCTGTGGTGCTACCACTAGTGCTACCGCTGGTGCTACCGCTAGCACTGCCTCCGGTGCTGCCAATGACAGAAGCCACGAACTCAGCTGCAGAAGACACATCCTGACCATAGCTCAAGTGACCGCCAACACCACCAGCCGAGCTAGACGAACCGCTAGAAGAACCACCAGTAAGACCACCAAGACCGCTTGTCAAACCACCACCAATGTTGGCAACACCACAGACAGGGTCGTCAGTCTTGCAGTAAACCTTGCACTTGGAGGCGTCGATTCCGGAGAAGGCCTGGCCCTTGACTATGGAACATGTTAGCTAATTCCGGGTTCATTTTTATAAGGCGTGTTAGTGCTTACAAGGATCGCCAAAGACAACAGCAGCAGCGATTTTGCTGGCCTCGCTGCCAACTTGCTTGGCAGCATTGTGAGCAAGCATGGCGCCCTGAGAGTATCCAGAGATGACCACCTTGGCATTGGGACACTTGGTAAATGCCTCCTGGATGAGCTTAGCCCTAGTTAAATAGTTAGTAATCTCGACGTCGTAAAATCTCAGCTGTAGGACAACTTACATAGTCTGAGAACCGGCAGGGTCACCCATTTGCATGTTTCCAGTCATGCTGGCAGCGTAGTCAACACCCTGGGCGGCAACCTTGCCAGATCCAATCTTCTGCTCAAGGGCACTGTACAGACCAGGGCCAACGACGGAACCCATGTTACCCATTTCTGAAGTACCACGGGCGAAGATGAGGATGACGTCCTTGCACTCGCCAGAGAGGCCGTTCTGGGTAGAGCCGCCAAGGCCACCCATCAAACCAGAGAGCCCGCTGCTGCCGCTCGAAGAGCTACCTCCGAGACCACTGAGACCGCTAAGGCCACTGAGGCCACCAAGGCCTGACGAACCAGAGCTGCTACCGCTGCTAGAGGAACCAGAAGTGCTGCCGCTGCTTCCAGAAGAGCCAGTTAGGCCGCTGAGACCGCTGAGTCCACTAAGGCCGCTCAGACCGCCGCTGCTGGAGCCACCTCCAAGGCCACTAAGGAGGCTAGAGCCGCTGCCGAGACCATACTGGCGGGCAACCTTTTTGGTCTTGGTAGAGCCGTCAGGGCTGTATGAGGAGGAAGGTGTGTCGGGAGTAGTGCCGGGAGTGGCATCGGGTGTAGGAGTGGTAGTTGGGGTCTCACTTCCAGAACCGGAGCCGGAGCCATAATCGGAGCCGGAGCCGGAGCCGGAGTCTGAACCAGAGCCAGTGTCTGAGCCAGAATCAGAGCCGGACCCTGAATCAGATCCTGACCCAGAGTCAGAGCCACCACCTAAACCTCCATAGGAGCCGCCTCCTCCAAGAAGGCTGCCAAGACCACCACTTCCCGAAGAACCGCCTCCAAGGAGGCTACCAAGGCCGCCACCAAGGCCACCACTGCCGCTACCGCTGCCAGAAGCTCCACCTCCCAGCAGACTGCCCAGTCCACCACCTCCAGAAGCACCGCCGCCAAGGAGGCTGCTAAGACCACCGCTCCCGCTTCCGGAAGCACCACCACCGAGAAGGCTACCGAGGCCGCCACTTCCCGAAGATCCCCCACCCATGAGCCCGCCTAGATCTCCAAGGCCACCGCCGGAAGCACCGCCTCCCAGACCAGAGTAGCCGCTGCCACTCGAATCACCACCGGAACCGCCGCTCGAGCTGCCAGAGCCGCTGCTTCCCGGGAGGCCACCATAGGCTCTCCTATCCACGGGACCAGCCGCGGCAAGGACAGGAAGAAGGGCCAAAAGAACGGAGTTGGAAAGCGAAGGCATGTTGAAAAAACGAACTGTTGTCGGAGTGTAGAATTTTGAAAATGAGGGCCAGCCTTAAAAGAATGGAAGCTGTTGAATGAAGTGTTGAAAGTGAATGGAATGTGAATGTGTCTGAAGATGTCAACTCAAGTCACGACGAACCATTCTTATATATCCAAATGTCTGTATGATTTTTATGGGTCTTCTAGAAGATGTCAAGAAACTATTCGATGGCGCAAAAATTTCCAGAAGCGGATGCCTGGCCGCCCCTAGTTTCTCAGAATTATTGTTTGAGCCACGCCGATATCCGTAGTGGCTTCAAGGATCGCCAACCGTCGTATTCACTGTCCAGACGACACTTGACTAGCAAGTGTCAGATCTGCCATCAGTCGATATGACCGAAGGATCTCCAACAGACTAACTCTGTCTTCTCGGAGTGGTCTGGTGAAACAGGCGGCGCAGGGCTGAAGTGCCAGAGATGAAACAAATGGCCGTGCGCTTAGCTGTAATCGCACCAATGACCTGTCAACTGGCGCTAATTTGAGTTCCGGCTCGAACCGACCAACTACTCCATTCGGAAGCTGATTTATCTCTTTTTGGTTAGCCACTACTGAGCTGAACTGAAAGAGCCTCGGCATCAATCCCTCCATGTACGTCGATCTGATCGGCTGGTTTGGATAAACAAGCCGTGCCGTGTGGCTGGATACATCAATGGAAAGTTTATATGTCTTTGCATAATCTTTTCTAAATGTGTGCAGGCTAAAATGATTGTATGAAATGAGAAAGTGTTGAGTACCCACACACAAGCTGATCTTGAATGACACAACCACGCGCAAGAAAACAGAAACCCATATGCAACAATTTCCAGATCGTGGATTTCAGGTCGTTGGACTTAATTAAATGTGATTAACGACAAATCCGACTCTCATTATTTTTGGAGACGGGAATTCAGTCGCTTGTCAATTAGGAAGGTGATGATTTCTTGTATCTAGGGTAAGAAATTCGGATGTGGACGTGTGAGGGGGGGATAAAATAGATTGCTCAAACCTAATTTATGAATGGAGAATTTTGTGGTTTTGAAATGACCCCTTAGAGTAACTTCTCTTAGAAATACAATATCTAAAACGTTTAGGAAGTGTATGTTGTTGGATCTAACGATGAAGGATAATAGAAAATGTGTAGGTCGCGGAACTTGCCTAATTCGAAAGCCGCACCCTTAATCGCAACTAGTCCCAGGGGATAATTATCACTGTCCCGAATCGCATGTATCTAGGGGTTATGATTGTATTGACAGGCTGATGATTCAGCCTTTCATGAACTCTTTGAATACCTTTACGCGGGATGTCGGCATCTTCGCTCCACTCGCATTAGGTACCTGTGGTTCTTCTCCAGTGATGTTTACTTCTTGCCACTGTGCGACTGTCTACTATTCAACCACCAACGCCAAGTAACAAGCTCAGTCCACTCCCTTCTGTTCTGAACCCTGTGTCGCAGGCTGGCTCGACCCCGATCCCTCGCCAGCCTGTCCGCCGGAGGGGCCGGCTCCCGCACGGTCTTCACCAGCCACCTGCTCTCCGGCTCGTGCGGGCCTGTGAAATTGGACTAGTCAGCTATACCTTGCCCATCAACCGCGCTTCAAGTACGTCGGGTCTTGACTTACTTCTTTTTCTTCTTTGGCGGTTTCCCAGCAAAGAATGCGGCCCAAGTGCTGTGTTCCAACGACTTTCTAGCCTTTTTCAGTGGACCAGCATAGCCCTGCGTTGGTGCGGGAATACCACTACCAGATGGAATCGGACCCGGACTGTGACCTGTAACCATTTTGGGCCAGACTATTGGATTCGTACCACTGCCATGTTGTGTTCTGGGTTCAACAGGCGGCATTGTATCTATTGGCCACATGGTCATAGTAATAGACCAACCTGGTTGCACCACTTTGTCCCAAACCGAAGGAAGAATAATCTCACCATCGGGCCCGATAAGATCATAATGACCTTCCTTGACGTGAGGTCCAAGGTGATCAACATGCATGAAAGCCTGATTGATGAGCTCCTCCATTCCCTATTCCAGGTACCCGGGTTAGCAAAAGTCCCATATCGTTGGAAGGAAACCAACATACCGACCACGCCGCACAAAGATGGAATGGGAAGCTGAACTTTCTACCCACGGCATCCTTGAACCTAATGGGGGCCTGCTCGGTGGCCTTGGAAGCGCTGGCAAGTTTGGCTGTCGTCTCCTCCTCGATTTTCTGCTTAAATTCATCCCTGGCTTTGGCTTCCATTTTCTTCATGTTCTCCGCCTTCTCAGCCTCGTCCTTGGCTGATGCTGACTTATTTGCTTCTTGTTTTCCCAACACGGGTTCAGCTTCATCCATAGCCTTCTCAGCTGCAGAAACCTTAGCTTCCTCCTCCGCCTTCCTGGCTTGCTCAATTTTAATTCGTGCTGTTTCCTCCGCCTCCCTCATAGCTTCAGCATGCTTTCGTGCACGATCCTCTTCAGCATTCCGCTCGGCTTCAATTCGCTTCAAAGCAGCATCCTCGGCTTCGATCCTCGCCTTTTCAATCTCCCTCTTGGCCTCTTCTTGGGCAATTTTCATGGCTTCCATTCTTTGTTGGAAAGCCTCTTCAGCATCCTTGCGAATTTGAGCCTCAATTTCCAACTGCCTTTCTACACTCTTGGCTTTCTTTTCGTCACTCTTAGATGCCTCGATTTCGGCTTCGGACTTGATTTTTTCGAGATTCTCCTTCGCTGAAGAGGTTTCCTCGATATCTTCAACTGCTTGCTCTTGATTCACCTCTTCAAGTACGTATTGATCATGTGGCGGGCGCTCTTGCCCACTGTAGCTATTGGCGAAAGAGATCTCGTCCGGAGCAGGGTGGGAATCGGCTGTGGTGGTCATGGCAGGGTAGGGCTGGGGAGAGCCATAGGGGTGCAGAAGCGACTCGTGGGGAGGGGGGTATGTTGAATAAGTGAAGAGAGGAGGAGAGTGAGAGCGCTCTCGTTCATCGTAATTATTGGAGAAGAAGAACCCGTCGGAGTGCTCCATGGGAGGAGTGAAGGGCTGTGAAGGAAGGGTCTTGGCGGAAGTAATGGGCTGAGTCTTCTGAGACTCGGAGGAGCGCTTCGACTTGGTTGTGGTGGTGGGCTGGAACTGCTTCTCGGAGTCGGCGTCATCGGATGAGCCTGCGCGGCGCTCGAGGTCTTCAAGACGATTCTTGAGCTTCTTGCCTATATTGCGAAAACGCTGGTCAGTCATGGTTGCCGGCTTGAGCTGGCGAGGGGATCACCTACGGTAGTTGCGCTGGGCGATGCGGTTCTGTATTCTCCGGCGCTCAGCAAGATCCGAGATCTTGGTCCAGTCTTCATCGGGGTTGGCAGAGCTACTAAAGGCGCTTTCAGCGAGACCACTTGGACTTCCCATGTCCTGTTTCTCAAGTTTGTGTTTGCCCGCCTTGTTGGCTTCTGCGGCTACCAGTTCCATTTCCTCGGAATTTGGATTGTTTGACTGGCTTTTCATAGCCACGTCGGTCGAGTGATCCATCCTGCTAACCTCATTGTCGGGCATCGTGCCTATCATCCCCGTTTTGTACTCTCCTTCACCACCGGGAGCGGAATAAAAACCGAATTCTTGGCCGTACCACCCATCAGAATCATTGGCCAAGGCGCTGACATTTGCTTCTACAATAATAGTATCGTCATCAAGCTTGGAGCCAGCTATATTCTGATCTGAATAGCCATAATCATCGTCGAAGGGAGTCCCATGGCTGCGTCCAGAGGGCTGATCCTCTGCAGTTTCACTGGGCTCGCTGGTGATTTTGCCAATCTCATTATTCACAGACAGTCCTCTGTTATCTGGTTCAATGGTCGTCGAGGGCAGTTGGGATTCTGTTGCTATGGCCACCTCTCTGTCTCTGGAGTAGGTTACCTTCATGTCTTCTAATCGATGGGTGAGTTCTTCGTCGACTTTTTCATGTGGCCGGCCATCAAGGCCAACTTTCCCTTCCTAAGATATCAATCATTAGCAGTTATGTATATGCAGAAATAAAAACCTCAATATCAAATAATTCACAGCAACACAAGAAATCTCCCCACACTAAAAAGGGTCAATGAAATCAAACATACTCTGTGAGGCCGTTGTTTTGGCCAGCAATTATCGCAAAATGAATCATCACATTGGACACATCTCCAAACCTTCACAAATCGTTCGCAATTGCAACAGGGCATCAGCTTTTGGGGATCGGGAATTTGCCCACCCAGTTGTGGCATGGTGGAGTTCGCATATATGGGCTTCGGAGGTACTGTAGCATATTCAACCTCTTCTGAAGCCTTTAGCTCTCCCCGAACCACTTCAGCCTGATGTATGAAACTTTCACCTGGAGGCTGATCTGTTACAGCCGTTTCGCTGATCACTAGCTCCTCAATTTTGCCATCGGAGTACAACACAGGTGAAGGCTCTGCAGAGACATCATCCGCCACCTGCTGATCAGCCATACTTTGTATTGGATTATTCTGACCAGAGACACTATCAGGTAGCGACCCCAATGCTGAGATCCGCAAGCTACCTGCTTGAGATGAACCAATACTGCGTGAATGTTCCTTCTCATCGGCAAAGTAGTCGTTAGTACTAAAATAGTTAAATTGGTCCAAATTTGGCTCTCTCTGAGATATGAATATATCCTTTAATAGACCTTCCATGTTTTTCCAATGCGCCGAGGTCCGGATTTCTAGCTCTATATCCAGATCATCGAGCCATGAATCCAGCATTGATGAGTCGTTGAGATTGAACATTCCCGGAATAGTCGGCTCAGCTATCTGCTTGGGCGGCGCGTCGGCCCATGGCAAAGAAAGAAGTGCGAAATTGTGCGTGTGTTCCAAAACATGATTGATAAGTTCTGGGGAATCTTCTGCAGCTGTTGAATGGCATAATGGGCATTTGTCAAGACCCAGAGAAGGTGTTGAAGGCCATAGACGTACTGAACTAATAAGTTCTAATGGAAATGAATCTCCATGGGTTTCTTTTACGTGTTCAACTAAATCGTAATTGTTGGAGAAAAGGCTTGAACTGGAGTTGGTGCAAAGCTGGCATTTCCATTTACTCGCATGACTCTTCTTGACGTGGTCTTCCCATTCCGCTCGAGTACGGTATAGGACATGTGGTGCGTCACATTCCGTAGCGATGCAAGTGTATGGACAAAGGTCGATAGACAAATGTTTCCTAATTTATCAGCATATGCCTCTACCACCGGCGGGCCATGTAAAAAGAACTCACTTCCATACTCTCTCAGATTTTAGCATTGTATAAGGTAGCGCTTCGCAGCAGCAAGGGCACTTCAGGACCTTGAATTGCTCATCACCCTGATCTTCCTTGCAAGAAGCGTGATCTGGTTTCAGAGGACTTATGAGCTTCGGGTAGATCGCCGAGTTTGCGATGGAGGTTATTTGACTTTTGGGTGCCTGGATTATATTTTGTGCCTTTTTCCATCTCAGCTTACTTTCTGGGATGGATGCGGAAGTACCGGATAGAGTTGGTGCAGCGGTTATCCGCTTGCCTTTTCGTCCTTTATGCTGGTGAGGCCCTGAAAACTCGATCCATTCTGCGTCTAGTTCAGATATATCTTCCCTAAAGAAGTCTTCAAGATCTAAATGTCCGTCAAACACAACGTCCAGAACTTCTCTCCGGCTAAGCTTCTGAGAATGTCTTTGGCAGTAAAGAAATCGATTTCTCCTGCGCAGATTAGCCTCGATGAGCCGACTTTGCAAGGGTGTTAACCCTTTATTAATATCATCTTGCCACCAGCCAGGCTCCTCTCTCCGACGTTTCTGTTGCCCTTCATCTAATGAAGCCAACTGCACAAGGACTAATGTGGAGACTAGTTGTGGCTGGCCTCAATGGCCTCACGGCCTCAATGCGTTGTCGCAGCCCCACAGCCAATTAGGGCTGGACCTAGCTATAAAACACATAGTTGACTGCTCTTTATTTCATAGGAATCAAGGCTCCTTCAATCTCTCGTTATGACCCAATGACCAAAGTGTGATAACTAAGCATGACATATTGTCTCTAAATTCCCTAAGCTTATTCGGATCAAACGTTCTATCGGCTCTCAACAAGCGAGACCTTCGTCCAGTTTGGCGGATTGCGACAGCAATGGATGCAAGATTGTCGATGGCTGAATTGACACCTTTTTTTGCCTCGTCTAACATGTCTTCTTCGCTAGAGCTTAGACATGCTCTCAAAAAGCTCATCAAGTCTATGAGCAGACTTTTGACAAGAGCTAGCTCACGCGGCTTTGAGTTAAACCGATCATCGAGTGAGGCTCTTTTGGCAGCCATAGCCCCAACTCCATCTACCCATAGATTAAAGTCTGCTCGCCTATTTTCAATCCAATGCGAACTCCCGAGCGCCTCGCTGAGCATGCATTTGTCGAAATAGCTGAGACATTTAGCCGCCAGGGTCGCTGCCGAACATTGCGTCGAATCCATTCGAAGGTAGCGCCCTGTAGGTTCCGACCGCAAAAGTTACGTTCGTTTTGAATAGCAAGAATATGATGAAGTCAACAATCAGGCAGATTATGCTGGCTGAGGGGTGGAGCAAGGCGTCGAGTATAGGTGCGGTATTATTGGCTGGCTCGCGGTTCAACCAATAGTATTCACGCATCGATCATCTGACAAATCTGCTAATTGTAGGAGCTGACATCAGTGTTGGAGCGGGGAATCGATCATCACAATAATTCACTCATGGCCGCTGATCGCGACTATGGCCTACAATGATTTGGCTGACCGCCTCGAAGAATGGGCCTGGAAGGTTAGCGAAGCGATGCAATGTCTGGATAGGTGCCCGCACATTTCAAAACAACGCGCAGCCGGGGAACTTAACAGTCTCTGCATTCCATGCATGAATTTAAAATCTAAGTTAGGAGTTCTCCCGATGCACTTGGACTCGAATCCAGACGGCATTACAGAAGTTGAAGCAGAGGCTCGCGAGCTATTGAAGATCCTGCGAGATGCGTGTTCCGTGAGTTGCAACCTATCCTCCGGCTACCGTTTATCCACAGAGTGACATAAGTTTGCTAAGTTTGTTCGAGTAGTGGCCGCGACTATGCGGTATACGGAAACGCCAGGTCAAAAAAGCGCAAGCTTTGGGGGATGAGAAAACTTGGAATCCCCTCCACGATGGCATTCGTGCCTATTTAAAACAGCCCCAGTTTGTTATAGAGGGACTGAGTACAAAATGTGATGAGCTGATCCAAAAGCTCTCGTTGGATGAATCCGAGGATGATATGGAACTAGAGGATCTCGAACCAGAGGACCATTCTCGCGCCCATAATGTGTTATTTCCGGCACTTCGAAAGTATTCAAGATGCAAATCATGTTCCAAGAACCAGCGGCTAGAACAAACATCTTGGCATCAAGTGAGACTAATCTTAATGGATCTACCAAAGAGTGATGCTGGCATGGTTGAATTTGATGTTATCACGTCTGCTACCACAAAGGATTGGTGGCAGGAACTTAGTATCACGACATCAACGTATTTATTTCCTGTCCACAATGCGTGCAATATATTCAACTAATGATGGACTTCAGAAACACTGCCCAGCGTGTGACATTCGGGGAACTCGATGACGATCTTTCTCGTCCCCCTGCTCTCGATACTGTCGAAACAGAACAGTTGGATAGATTCTGCCAGATTCTTGAGAAGCAAGATTTCTGTCACATGTCTTTCAAACTAGAAAACAGAATTCTACGTAGGTTGGGTGCTGAAGCATTGAGGCATCCAACATCGCCGGGCCAGGGACTCTCACTCGCTCATGTTCTGGAAAATTATACTCTAAGCGTAAGAGAGAAAGTTTCCCTAGCCTACTCAATATCATTGGCTGTCTGGAGGTTTTACGATTCACAACTCATGCATCGGGCATGGAGCAGTAACAACATCTGGTTTATGCCTGAGCCTGATCTACGAAACAATTCACAACGACTCCCACTCAAGGCCTACATCTCCTTCCATCAGGATACTACCGAGTGCGATTTTGATGCCTCGGAATTCATTTCAGCACACTCTGTAATTCACAGATGCCCTCGAATACAGGCCTTGGCTGTCCTGCTCCTGGAAGTCGGACTTGGCGAGCCCTTGCAATGCCCTCATTTCGACCATGACCCTTATCGCCTTAATTATCGCCACTCCATGGCTTCACAATGGCTAGAGGAGCTTAAATCGTCCGAGTGGGAGGACTTTTCTCACAAACACATATATACTGATGCTATCCGGGACTGTCTTACGTTTGATGGTTTGACGGGCAAGGAAGCAAACACCGATAATGAGACTTCGAATGCCTCGCGAAGAGCAGCACTTTATAAGCAAGTAGTTGCCCGTTTGGAATGGTTAAATAAGTCATTTCACGGAGGCAATAATAAGACGACGTACCTATCTGCCAAGGAAATTGAACAAGACGCTATCCAATTAAGCAGAACTACAACTCTGATGACGAAAGCGGAAACATGGACCGACGTTGAATCAGAATGCCAGGTTCAAGTCAAATTAGACAGTCACGTTGAGACTGAAAACTCATTGCGACCAATTGATAGGCATGCATTTGAGGTTCTCATCATTTGCGCTTTGACTGTTGAGTTTGATGCCGTTGAGGCTTTATTTGATCACGACTGGGAAGAAGATGGCTACAATTATGGTCGAGCTCGAGGTGATACCAACGCCTATTCTACCGGCCTTATTGGTCGTCATAATGTTGTGATTACGCACCTGTCCAGGATGGGGAAAAAAGAGGCAGCAACCGCCGCAGCAAACTGCAAACAGAGTTTTCCGAATATTAAAATTGCCCTTGTTGTTGGCATATGTGGCGCGGTGCCGCTAGTACCAGACACAAATGAAGAGATTATTCTTGGAGATGTGATTTTGAGTGAAGGTTTAGTCGAACACGACTTTGGGCGGAGATTTCCAGAGAGATTTGCTCGCAAAAATACGCTTTTGGAATCATTGGGACCACCGAGTTCCGAGATTCGTTCACTGTTAGGAAAACTAAAAAGTCACAAGGGTCGCAGGAGGTTAAGGAAAAGAATGCAGATATATCTCGAAGAGTTGCAGAAAGAGCTGGGAACTCGGTCTGAATATCCCATTGGCGGTGTTGACAAACTTTTTGAAGCAAAATGCCGCCATATTGACGACACAAGAACCTGCGAAGAGGTTGGGTGTCAAGGCAATTTAGTCTTACGACATCGTATAGCTCAAGGGGCCACACAACCAGAGATACATTTCGGTTTACTTGCCTCTGGGGATACTGTGATGAAATCTGCAGAAGAGCGGGACTCAATTGCCAAGGCTGAGCGTATTATTGGGTTTGAGATGGAGGGTGCCGGAGTGTGGGACGTCTTTCCGTCAGTGGTTGTGATCAAAAGCGCTTGTGACTACGCAGATAGCCACAAGAGCAAAGAGTGGCAACAGTATGCAGCGGCAACAGCAGCAGCCTGTACCAAGGCATTTTTGGACGATTGGAAGCCGACCATGGCAAATGGTTTATAGCGGCCTTTATCTTGATGCATTGACGTCAGCTTCATAATCAATATCCAAAGAGTCAAGGTTACGATTTATTTGGAGCATAAGTAGCAGGAGTAAACACTGAATGATTTTGCGCAAGAACAAAGATGGTATTCTGAAGTCACCGCCATCTTCTCCTCCGGCCCAAAATCACTTGGCTCCGATTTTCCGGGTTTTCACTTTGGCATCCACGAGCTAGACCCGAAGTTGCCTTCAAGAAAATGTGGCTTACCAATGGGGTCCGTAACAGATGAAACACAACTGATGCCGTGATAAGCGAGTACTACGGTCTAACCATTTACCATCGAATCCCCACGCCACCGGATCACCATCATGTGAGTGAGATATCCCACTCCCTTGCAGCACCGCACGTGCCTTGGTCTTGGAAATGCGCATAGATTAGTACCCCGCAAATCTGTCTCGCTAAGACAAGAGTGCCAAGAACGCCAAGAAATCATATCAAGCTTCAGAGTGAAAGCCGGTACCATGTCGTTGAATTCAGACACTCGTACAGTCCCTATGAAAGTTTTATGTCTCGGATATAGCCGAACAGGGACAAACTGTCAGTAATGGCCGAGTCCTGGAAGTTGACTCCGAAGACGACCCCGCTAAATTTGTTGACGTGCAGCACTTCGGGATGCATTGATGATGCTAGGATTTTGTCATACCTACCATGGATATGACTTGGCTACAGATCCTCCATACCATTACAAACTGTGGTTCGACGCGTTGCGCGCAAAATACGACGGTGTAGGGCGCAAGCCTGACCGCGAGTTTTTTGACAAAATCCTGGGTCATTGTCAGGTCAGTCGTTATTCACGGAAACATGCCTTTACATTGCTTGTGATCGCAGACTGAATGTTTTGTAGGCTGTCACGGACATGCCAGCCGCGATTTTTGCTGAGGAACTGGTCGAGGCATACCCAGACGCCAAAGTCATCCTGACTATTAGAGATCCCGACAAGTGGTACCAGTAAGAAAGCCACTCATATTTGCAATCATACTGATGAACATGCAATCTAAGAGAGTTGACAGGTCTGCAAAGAACACGTTTGAAGATCCATTTTTTAGAGTCATGTGGCCGTTGATGGGCTTCACATCTACCGTGCTTCACATGCCCAATAGGTGGTGCCGTCCAATGTTTCAAAAAATGGAACAAGTCCTTTACGACAGTGATTTCGATAAAAACGGCCTCGACAGCTTCCAGCGTCACTGCGACCTTGTACGATCACTGGTCCCAAAGGAAAAACTTCTCGAGTATCGCGTTAGTGACGGATGGGAGCCACTCTGCAACTTTCTGAACTGTCCAATTCCGCCAAATGACTTTCCCTATACTAACCAGGCTGAGAAGCATCAACAAACTGCGCACGAAAAACTGCTGGTGGATGTAAAGGCCCAGGCAAAGCGGGTTTTGGATATTACTGCCTATGTTTCACTGGGACTGTGGGTAGTGTCGGCAATGATGGCGAGATTTCCGACGCTAAAGTCCTACTCTTAATGAAGTACCCTGTCAGCCAGTAGTCCAGACGTTCTAAATTGTACTAAATAAGTAATGGCGCACGAGCCATTGAGTAAAATTGTCACCTGTCTCGTGCGAAAAGAGCTCCTGTGCTGGACATTTACACCCGTCACCCTAGTTAGTTAAATTACATAAGCTGATAAAAATTGAGACTCCGTTCGTGGAATAGAATGAGTAACAGGAAGCAAGTCTACTCGCATGAATCTCACCAAGGCATATAGAGCAGAAATATCATCCATCATTGCCACCACTCTTGGAATGCATTTCAGACGAGGCTAAATAATTCAGACACAAAAGCCCCAAAGCCCCACCATACTACTAAAAGAGTATAGGTCGCATGCACTCCCCATTCCAGACATCACAGGCCCACAAGCCTCCAGGGTGAGATGGCCGAGTTGGTTATGGCGTCAGGTTAGGGTTACCTTAACACCACTTCCTGATAGAGCAATCCTCCTGGGTTTGAGTCCCAGTCTCATCATTTTTCTTTTTTTGCACTTTTTTTGCACTTGAAATGAATTGGAATGTTGTTTTGTGTTGTTTTGGTGGTGTTTTGGTGTGTTGGTGAGTCTTGGTGGCGGTTTGCAAGAGTGGCGGTGGTGTGGCGTTGGGGCGTGGCTGGGCTATTGGTGGTGGCGATGGACTGAACCTGATGCATAATTCCATTTTCTGGTCAATAAAGGATGTTTTATATGGGATATGTTTTTTATTCTACTTCTGGAGTTGGTGTCACTGAATTTCTCTCAACCCCGTTCAACGTTCACACCGCAACCGGGCAAATAACCAGCAACACCTCAATGGTCCTTCGTTCAAGTTTCACTTACAGGAAATAAAAAGGAAAAAAAGCAAATGACAACGAAAGGCAAGAAAACAAACAAGGGAAATATGTGGAAAAGTTAGCAACCTGGATACCCCAGGATGGATCAAAAAGAAACTGGCATTGTGACCATGAGGCCTGTGTGCTACCAGTGGCAAACTAGATCTTCCTGGTCCAACCTGAACTTCACTCTAGCACGGCCTCCAGACTGGGGTGGAGCTCCACATGCTTGATCTTTGGTTTTAAAAAAACCCTAATAAACGCGTGATCCGCCCGGGGCATCACTCCAAGTCCGAGTTTTTCTTTTCAGACGATGGCAGCGGAGTACGCACGGTTGGTCAATACGATGCCAAGCTCGTAAAGCTTCGAAATCATCTAAAGTTGGCCGATGGTAGCCAATAGAATGGGTTTTTGAATAGGTCGTAGCATGCCATACAGAACGTTGACAGACATAGGAGGACTTCTTTTGCGTTACTTATTTGATCTCTATCATAGATAGGACACTTGTAATTCTCGTTCGTCATCAAACACACACTCACAGGAAAAGGATTATGGATCTGATTCCATCAGTTTTTGGTTTGCCGAATTGAGGACCATTATGTCACTTGCTGAATCTGAGGGCAAATAAAGATATTAAAACGCTTGGCATGGTTCATCCCATTTCTATGGCAGATTTTAGTCAACTAACTAATTTGTATCTGCCAAATCAAAATAAGACGAAACGGTGAGCTGAAAATGAGGAGAATAATGTCTCGAAATATATCATATCTACTGAGTTAGGCTAAAAATGTTCCGCCCTGACACCTTATGCAACATGGCAGTCACGTGTAAGGCGTACGAAGTGTACAAGGCGCAGAACGGCTAACCCGGTACTAGTGCACGTCTCACTAGACTATTGACGGGTTTGAGTTCGGGAAGTGCCTCAATATTTGCATGCTCGTGCTCTTTTTGCCCCCTTTCTTTCTAGCCCGTGGCCGGGATCGTTTTGTCGGTGAGAAATTTAATCCAACCCTCATAGGTTAGGCCAATCGAGCTTTGCCTGATTTTCATAGCAGACTCTATCTTTCTATGCTAGAACTGCCCGTACAGCACCAGAACGCACAAACATTTATCGCATGATTCAATTTACCTAGCTTTTTGGCACATGGCCTTGATGACTGTCTCGGATATCTGACAGACTGTCAAGTGAAACTGGGGGACAGATGCTAAAATAGATCGGTCACACAGATTGTGCAGCTCGGACTTTTAGCGCGTAACTTTGGTGTGACAAGTAATTGCAGCCCGCCACCACAGCAAAGCCAGTGCGCACCATCCGCGATCGTTATAAAGGATCGATCCTAATACCCTAGGAGACCTTTCTCCTTCGCCAAGATCTATGATATTACTAAGAACAATGGCAGCACCTCTGAAGATGACTCAAAAGCGCACTCGCAAGAGCGTGCCGAGAGTAAGAACTGGCTGCCTCACATGGTTTGTGATGCCCCCGCCGCGCGATCTCGATTCTGTTAAGCTAACTTTCTCGTCTCTAGCAAGTTAGTTGACCTACCAGACCCATAAACCGTAAATCGGCCGCTTATTTGACATAGGTTTCGCCACGTGAAATGCGACGAGGGAAGACCTGGCTGTCAGCGATGTCTTACTGGAGGCTATCTGTGCGAAGGGTACCAACCAATTGAACCCAGATCTAAATCCAAGAAGAACGCCACTACACGTCCCAAATCTCCGTCTTCCAAGCGATTAAAACCCATTGTTTTACAGCTATCACCGTGTAATCAGGGACTCATCTTTGACCCATGCGAGACACCATCAGAGATGAAGTTCTTTCATCACATGCGAACTGTTGTATCACACTTTGGTCATTGGGTCATAACGAGAGATTGAAAGAGCCTTAATTCCTATGAAATAAAGAGCAGTCAACTATGTGTTTTATAGCTAGGTCCAGCCCCAATTGGCTGTGGGGCTGCGACAACGCATTGAGGCCGTGAGGCCATCGAGGCCAGCCACAACTAGTCTCCACATGTTGTCATTCAGGATTTCACGACATCATTCTCATCAACAGACTTCTGGCAAAGCTATGCTCTCCCTCTGGGTCATACAGTCAAGCCAATCAGAGCTGCTCTCTGTGCCCTTGGAAGCGCTCATAGGCGGTTCAAAATCCAACACTCTCAGCCCTCGTCCACTCCATCTTCATTATTTATCTTAGAAGAGTTTTCAATTCAACAATACAATGAAGCTCTGAATCAAATAACTAGCTTCTACACGAAAAATTTTGGGCAGCAAATAGACGTTGTCCTGACATGTTGCATAATTTTTATTTGCATTGAGACCCTTCTTGGCCGTTACACCGAGTGTATTCGGCATGTCAGCGCTGCTTACACCCTTCTCGGCTCCAAACTTCGAGAGAATCACAATGCAGATATAAAATCACAAACATGCGCAACAAAAAGGAACGCCGAATTTTATCGAGATATAAATATCTTCCTCACTACTATTGGTCATGACCTTGGCCTTTATGCTGGCTACGATGCAATCCCCGAACTCACTTCACATTCGACACTCATGACGATATTTAATGATGCCTCAACCTCATTCAAATCAATAGCCTTGGCAGCAAAATCCCTCCGGGTCTTTCAAGTGCAGTATGGCTGCATGGCCGCATGGGAGTTGAAACAAGCGTTGGGATCGCGTGATCCAAGGGTCACTAGTCTTCGTTTCTCGTCCGATTTTCGTCAAATCAGCTCGAAAGATGTATTATTGGCCTTTGGACGCTGGAGCATTCGATTTGATAAGTTCAAGTCCGAAATGATTGCTGAGGATCTTTCCAAACAACAAAGATATCAACTTCAGGTTCTCTCCTTGAACCAAACCATGTACACAATCATTGCCGAGATAATTTTGATCGATTATCGTATCTCGAGAACCCTATGCGAAAACATGTTGCAACAAGTCGAATTAATGATCGATTCTCAAAAACTCGATTCGACCCCTACGTTTTCTTTTGATGGATGCATTATCCCCACTTTGTCCATGATTTGCCTACGTTGTGAGGATGATGATGTTTGCGCACGAACGATCAACTTATTGCGGTCATTGAAAAGACGGGAAGGAATCTGGGACAGTCAAGAAATAGCCGGAATTTTTGAAACCATGCTGCTTGCTCGGGAAGCTAACCTTATCTCAGAGGGTAAAAATCAATGGCATCCGATCCAACTAGCTAGAGAACTTTCATCTCACTGCATACCACCGCTGCAGTGCCCACCTAGCCTCATTGCTTTAGTACAGAACGCCTGAGCTTACAATTGAACATGAGCTCAGAGCGCAAAAGATGGAAGATAACCGAGTATACCTTGGATAATTCATTGCAGTTCATAATTATGTTATGGATTTGTTAGCAATAATTTCTCCGGCACACATGCACACGAGATGAAACTAGTGACGTTAAGTGAACCCAAGTTTAAAGCCACATGTCACCAAACCTTTGCTGCGTTGGCCTTTTTATTAAATCCGACACTAGTTTTAGGACCAAAGTAGCACTTTTCTCAATAAATAAATCAAGAAGGAGAAAAGAAGACTTTTATGTTTTATATAATGTATAAAAATAGTGAGTGAACCAAACTTGACATCAATAGCGCCAGGCAAAGCTGCAGCTGATACCAAGCGCTTACCCAAAAGGATGTCTAGAAATAGCTTGCGATGATGTGCATTCAGAATGGACGCATATTCAACGACATCATGTTCTTTGCTGAATAATGTCGTCTGCAATCTTTTCTGCGAGAACGTAAATTGAGCTTTGTGGATGGCCAGGAGGAAGAATTGCCATCGAGCTGGCGTCGACAACTCTGAGCTTTTGGACACCAAATACACGAGCCAAGTTATCAACCACAGCCATCGTGTCATTTTTCTTCCCCATTTTGCATGTGCAGGCCGCGTGCCATACAGTCATGAGAGAGTTTTGGATGACATCAAGGATCTCTGCATCTGTCTGATTGCCAGATCCCGGCCAATACTCATCGCCGACAGTAACAGAATTGATTGACTTCCAAACATCTCGCATTCTTTTGAACCAGGCAATGGCAGCCTCTTGGTCTGCCTTTGCTGTAAGCCAGTTGGGATTAATGGCAGGTGGATCCAATCCTGATGATGAAGTAATGGTTACATTTCCCCTTGACACTGGGGCCACCATTGCTCCAAGAATAGTTGCATATTGCCTTCCATCGTCAGGCTGTTGTGTAATAGGCCAATCAAAATCTCCAAGGTATCCATTGGCAGCGAGATACTCAACCTCGGGCCAATCACTCGGAAATTCCGCCAGGCGCTCCTCCGTTTCTGAAGAAAAGTTGCCACGGTACGCGTCCGGCAATTTCTCCCATCCTAGAAATTCTATAATATTCGAACTGAGGGGTCCATCCTTTGTCAAGCCATATCGCAAAATAGAATTTACTAGCTCGATGGGGTCATTGAGGATAGTATCCAATGTCTCAAAGTCAACCGCGTATGACGGTCCAAAAAATATGTGATCCCACATATTTTGCCCGACGCCCTCAAGAGCGGAGACAACAGGAATGTTGAACTTCTGCAGAGTTTCTGTGGGTCCTACTCCTGAGACCATCAATAGCTGCGGTGATTGAAATGCCCCTGCACTTAGAATAACCTCCTTGGATGCTTTGATTGTGTATGAGATGCCCAGGTAGTCAACAGTGACTCCTGTCGCGTTATTATCCTTGTCGAAAAGCACCTTAGTGACCTGGGTATTCGTAAATACTTTGAGGTTACCGTTAAAGTTAGTACTGGAGTTGGTAGACTTGCGGATGAAGTCGGCAGAGGAGCTCCTAACGGCGCTCTCTGGTCGAATTGTTGTCTGCACATAGTGATACCCGAGGAGACTACCGTTGTTAAAGCCTGTTGTAGTCTTCAAGCCAACAGCTTTCAATCCTTGCTCCAACCAAGTTGCCCATGCAGACACCCAGTTAGTGTAGCTGACTTGCAATGGACCACCCTGCCCGTAAGGTGCAAAATCGTTTTCATCATATAATGTCGTCGCATTCGCAAGTCGTTTGTCGGTATTCGGGGGAGTGAATGTCGCGCTCTTTTTAAAGTATGGTTGAAGGTTTACCAATCTGTATGACAGTCAGCTGTGTCACCTGCGTTGCTCGAATCAGACAAACCTGTAGCTATCATCGCCAACCAAGTCGGCCCAGAGGTCATAGGTTCCTGTTGTTCCTCGATGATACAACATGAAATTCAAAGCAGAGGATCCACCGAGGCACTTTCCGCGGGCATAATGAAATTTTCGATTCTTTGCTCCAGCTTGAGGTTCAGTCTCAAAGGCCCAGTCTACTGTAGCAATGGAATCTTCGATATTCCGGCCAATCCCCACAATATCACCTGCTGGTGTTGTACTCAGTACCGGCTTGGAGATTTCGTAGAAGCTGCCTGCCTCGACAATTGCAACGTTATAGCCAGCCTCAGCCAAACGGGTCCCAACGACATTGCCAGCCGTACCGCCTCCTGCAATGATGTAGTCAAATTCTTGTGTCTCGCCCAGAACTCCCCCAAGCGCACCAAGAGTAGATTCGACAAGACCATAACCACTGAGAAGAGATGTGACACTGTCGGCAAGTGGACTCAACAATGGACTCGATCCAACAATGTCATCAAGAACGTCTTGGCCCCTACATATCTGTCCAAATAGGACGACATGACAAAGGGCGTTGCGAAGACGCATTGCCTCAGTATGGGATTGAAACAGACAAGGTGAAAATCCAAGAACAGGATATTCGCAGCGTAAGTGATATGGCCAGACAGTTCACTCACATCAAGAAACAAGTTTTTATGATGCCATTTATACCAAATACAATATCTAGGCATCCATTTCGTATAAGCTAAGCGGTTGTTTTCGGATATCGGATTTCACCGTTCGGATATACGCCTCTCAATAAAAGCGCGCTCCGATATCAACCTGACCTCGTTCAGAGCCCGACACTAAGCCAACATGAGGTAACAAGGTGGGTATAATCCCCATAGCCTCCATGCCGATTGGGCTAGTTCGCGTATAGTTCGCTCTCGCGATCGGTCTCGTTTTAGAATAGCAGCCACGGCTTGAGTGGTGCATAATGACAAACACAGATAACCATTATATAAAAAGCGACTCCTTCAACATTCTATAGAACCAAGTGTTTGATTCCAACATGGGCAGGTTCTCTTCCATAATACCTATTGCCACAATCAACCCGATCAGACCACCAGCAGAATCACTTTTGTACTTTTGGTGAGTTTATTGAAAGCGCATTGACCACCAAATTGAAATTGCTCGCCCCTTCCGCCCGATCAACGAGCACGACAACAATATCCCGAAATACCCGACCTATGCTGTAGATCCCGAATATCTGATGCCCGATCTTCACTGAACTAGTAAAATCCATTAGGTAAATATTTTCAGCATTATACTAATTTGTTCATCCGTTTTTGCTTCCCGTAGGCATGAATTGCTGGCTCAGAGAATTAAAAAAAAATTCGTCTCGGTGGAGCACCAAGCCATTCGCAAATATGCAGTTGGGATCCAGCAACTCACTATCTATGAATAACTGAGACGGTTCGATTATTTTAGGGATTTTCTATCGGTGCTTGAATTTCTGGATCGCTGGGTTTTGGGGCAAGCTCCTCACTATGCAACACGTTTAGATAAGATCTGCACACGGGGTTGCGCTCTCAAAGCATGTTTTTTTCCCAAGCCCCCTCTTTTTGGATCTTTTCGACCAGTGATAGTCGGATTGGGTTTCATTGTAAACTCAATCGATACAAGGTTCAACAAAACGCCAGGGGTATCAATCTCGGTTAAGCAAAAAAAGAAAGTGCAACGAACGAACAGGAAGCTGATATACGACAATATCTTTGTGTGACAAGAATGGAAAGATCAGATTGGGCATGGTCCGATACTAGGTCACTAATTGGTAAACCATTCGGTTGAATGTAGCATGGTCCAGCATCGCTTCGGCCCGAAAATTCTATTCAAGGCAATTCACCCACCGATCACAATCAGCGAGTGAATCATAAAAGCTGACAGTCCTGAACTTATTAACTAAAAATAATTTACTAATATTGTATGCCGTGCAGATTTGATAGAGTTCCTAAACAACCGCCTTTGCCATATTATTGACATAACCCGATATCAAAAAAATCGTATACCCCGTAGTAGGCATAAACCTTTTCCGGCCGTATAATTCTAAGATTGCAACCCAAAATATTGTCTCAAAATCGTCTCGACCCATCATTTAATCTTTGACTAAGAAACAATCCGAAGCAGATCGCACATACTACCAGGCTAATTTTGCTGCAGTACTATCTTGGAAAGGATCTTCACTCAAACTCAGGCTATCCATGGCTTCCCTCTTATCTTGCGAATTCTTTTTGGAGTTTTAACTTCAAACTCAGGCAGCTTGGGAGCATTATCGCGATCCCATGACTCCTTCATATGTTGAATATTATTGCCCAGTTCCGCTTGAGGTTCTTTGAAAAGGTAGGCGGCATTCTTTAAGTCAACATCCGCCACATCACCCAACTCACGAATAAAATTTTAAATTAATTTTAATTGGTGGTTGTTCACGTCCGGCTTTGCATTATCCAATGGTAGGTTTCCTGGGCCTCTATCAGTCTTCTACTGGTTCGAGCCGGTTTTGTCTCTGACAACCTTGGAGCGTTGAACATGTTAGTTCATAGTCTTATCCCGTTCAGGATATTGTCAATAACTGAGCTCAATTTGTCTGCCACGTGAATAACAAACCACTGACTGGCAAGCCAGCGCTTGGTCTCCACGCTACTTGTGCCGTGCAGTTCAGGCTATATCAATCTTTGCCAACTAAACACTGTCAAATATTGGACAGGCCTAATGATGCTTTTTGTACGTCCAGACACCCGTTCCAATTCGTTCAAAGTTTCCCGCTATCAGTGCCTTCCCTTGCTGTAGAATCATACGGAAATAGTGTGGCCAAACTAGAAGAAGGCAGTTTCTTCTAAATAATCTTACTCAAAATATAAACCATCTACATATGCGCAGTTAGTTGTTTCGCAACCCAATTAATGCGTATCTGAAGCATCAATCCAAATTTTGCTCATCGATGAAATGATTTCATTTATTTTGAACTATTTATGAATCAACAATGAAGTAAAAATTAGTTCATCACTCAAAGGACAAGAATTCCGCTGTTGCATCTAATGAGCCGAGAACATGAGACCCTTCAGCCCGACCCCAGTGGATTTGTGCAATGGCGAGATGAGGATCTGCGTTGTGCCCGTGCAGAAATTAGTTGGCGAATAATTTACTTCCAAAATCTCATCTTCTCTCTCTCCAAAGAAAAAGAATGCCAGCCCTTTTATCGCTGGGGAGGGAGATGAAGGTCTGTAGCTCCGTCCTTCGTCGTTGTTCTTACCTTACTCATCGACCATCTCTACCCATGACACCTTTTCGCTTCCCTGGGCTTTGATATCATGGAAAAGAGGCCCGGCAAATTTTACACTGAGGCCAGTGCTCTCAAATAATTCCCTAATAACCTCCATTCTCAGAATGATATCAGGATAGTCAATTCGATCTATCCGACCATTCCAGTAACGAAGCTTACTTGAACAACCGAAAGTGAGACGTTTCAGTGCGGGGAAGCAACCATTTGAGGCTTGTTGTACAAGATGTTCAACATGGGGACAGTACCACTGTCGTGGTTCAAACACGAGGTACAGATGCTCCAATTGTGTCGGAATCGTCCTAACCAAGAAATACTCCCTGGATCCCCAATTTTGGTAACCAGAGCAGCAATTTTCGCTGACCATTAAAGAATTGAGTGCGGTAAATCCACTGAGGTGAAATTGCTTTATTCGCTCCTTGTTGGAGTCGCCGGCATTTAGAAAGTCCAAGCCAATGTGCTTCAACGTGCCTCTCCGTGGCAAGAGTGCTCTAAGCACCCTAATTGGCGATAATATATTATCGGCAAACCGAGGTCTCCACACCTGCATGCTTGGGCGAAATTTAAAGGTGTGTAGTTTCGGTGCGGATGCAATTATCTTGGCCAGAATCGCAAATTCTGACGTTTCCGAGTCATCATTGAAGATACAATCCTCAAGCTCCAGTATCTCCAGGTTTTGCAATGCCAGAGTCATTTCCTCCACGTCAAAATCAGCGCTGCTGTATTCTTGATCCAATTTCCCCCCAATCGCATTGCGCACTTTGAGGTGTTTCAGGTTAATGGTAGCGCCCAAGAGGGAGGCGAGACGAGGGTACGAGAAGCAAAAGTTGCTAGCAGGTTGATAGTCCAGCGTAAGATGACGGATTCCTTGCAACAAGCAATCTCTATCCAAGGGTTGAAGATTCTTGCTCGTGAACAGAAGGGGTCCGTGATCAAACCCTTCCTCTTCGCTTTCATCCTCTTCGCTATCTTCATCATCCTCATCGTCATCTGAATCTTCACCTTCATCGCTATCTCCATACTCTTGTACCCGTCGGAACTGGCTGTCAGTAAACTCCATCTCCCGAAATTCGCCAACCTTCAACCACAGTGCGTTGACATGCGGGGTCAAGGCCAGAGCTAACCTCAAAACAAAAGCATTATGAGCCAGACTGTTTTCGTTGGTGTTTTCCATATCAGGTGTCTCTCCAATGGGTGTGGGCAATCTCTGCGCCACTTGCTTGAAGAAATCAAACTCGTCATCGCTGATCTTCTGCTGCAAGCATAGCACCAGTTCCTTCACTTCTGCGCCAATATATGGATTTCTTTCTAAAGTGGAAATGAGGGTTCTCAATGGTACCTCGCTACTTGTGCGATGAGCTAAGAATGACAAGGCAACTGGACGAATCTTCTTGCTGCACATGGAGAGGGCCCGCAGCGCTTGACGGCCAGCCTCTGCCCTGACAGCCACATTTCCAGGCGCGCCTGGCTCTGTAAGACAATGAGGACACAAATGTTGAAATATAAGGCGATGAATATCGATGGGGAGTGATTCCAAAGCAGACGCGAGGCTGGGTTCATCAAGCGCGTCCATTTTCGTGATTCGAGTGATTGAGAAATGATGTGGATGTGTTGTCCCCGCCGTTGCCTAAGGGAGCTTTTAAATGAACTCCACAAATAGCGCGAAACGAGATACAGGTTCGTTGTACAAACACCAACAACACCCTTGAACAAGTCATAGATGGACTTTGGGATTTGAGGTAGAAAAGTCTAGAAGGTTTTAATACGAAATACAATTTAATCCATTTATCCGTCAAATCGTCATCTCGCCTGCAATCATGAGCTCCGTTGGGTAGCAAATTATGCTTATGTTTAGCTCGTATAAGCAACCGAAACGAGACTAGAGCGCGTCTGGGATAGCGCGAACCTCGACTTAACCACCACCCATTGCATACCAGTTTTAAGTTTGCATGTACGGTTTTCAGTTCTTATGATAGGTTTCACATAGGAATTCATCATTTTTACGCTAAATAAAATGCTTGCTTACCTTGGCTGTTGGGCCATTGCTGGGGTTTGAGGCGCTAACTCACAAAAGATATCGTGCTGTGAACCCAACATATTTCACAAGTCATGTCCCAAACGTTAATAAGACACTAAAAAGATCACCGAACAGACTAAAAAAATAAGAGAGAAATAGTGAAAGGGATATCATCACGTATATCTAATTTAATGTGCATTTATCCTGCTCTTTGTAGCTGGTTGTGTTTTGGCACTAGTGTAGGGTAGGATGAGTTGTGGTTGAGCTTTGGCCATTTGGTTTCGAAATGAAAAAAGACACCCAAAAAACATGACAGCGAACTCGGGTGACACGTGATCTAGCACAGTTACCACTTTTATGGCCTCCTTTGCTCATTGGCTCGGTTGTTGGTTGAGCCCCTTAAACAGCCCACATTTACCTGCTGGTGTCTACGACATAACGGCCAGAAATGTTCCCTTGCTGCATTAATTCGTACACGCTCTGGAGCTCTGAGAGACCGACAATCTTGTATGGAGCCTTGATGAAGCCCTGTCTGAAGAACTCAATGGCTTCGGCTGTGTCTTGTCGGTTGCCGACGTAGCTTCCCTTGATGCTGATCTCGCTGTTATTCAATTAGTTTGGTGTTTTCCGGAATAAAGAAAGGATGGGGTCAATCATCATACCGAACAACAGTGTCAAAAACGGGTGCCTTGACGAAAGCATTGGCTGGTAGACCAACACAGACAATAGTACCCTTGCTCTTCACGTACTGGCTGGCCTGCTGGAAGGGCTTCTCGCTGGCGGCTAGAAGCAGCACGGCGTCAGGGCCCAAACCACCCGACGCGTTGCGGATGTCGGCCACAATGTCCTCGGACGTCTTGAAGTCGACAAACGTGTCGGCTCCGAGCTCCAAGCACACCTTGCGCTTCTCATCACCACCGTCGAGCGCCGTCACGTGTAGGCCCATGGCCTTTGCGTACTGCAGCGCAAAGACGCCGAGGCCACCGCCGGCTCCGGCAATGGCCACGTGCTGGCCGGGCCGTACGCCCGACGACTTGAGCGCCTTGTACACGGTCAGGCCGGCGCAGAGGATCGGGGCCACAGCCGCAAGGTCGCAGTCCTTGGGGATGCGCGCCACGTGTGCCGCCTTGCCCACGGCATATTGCTGGAACGACCCGTCGACAGTGTAACCCGATAGCGAGGCCGACGAGCAGAGCGATTCGTTGGACTGCCGGCACTGCTCGCAGCTCATGCATGACCCGTGCAGCCACTTGATGCCGACGTGGTCGCCAATCTCAATGTCCTTGACTAATTCGCCGCGTGCGACTACGACGCCAGCGCCCTCGTGTCCCCCGATGAGAGGCATCTTGGATGGCAGCGGCCAGTCGCCATTGACGGCGTGTAGATCTGTGTGGCAGACGCCGCTGTACTTGATGTTGATCAACACCTCATCTGAAGCTGGTGTAGGAACAGGAATCCTCTTGTACAGCACGGCTGTTGCGCAATTGGTTATCATTGTTGCTCACCGCCGACATCTTTTTTTGGGGGGAAGAGCACTCACGACCGCCCTTTTGCTCCAAAACCTGCGCCCATTGCTCCGTAGGGATTTCGGGACCGGCTGTTGTGGCGTATGCTGCCGTCTTGCTGGCGTTGCTGCTTGCGTTGATGCTGTTGGCAATGCTGCTGGTGCTGGTGCTTGCACGGCTGTTGTGTCGAGAGCACGTGTGGCCGTTGGACTTTGCACAGTTCCCGCAGAGACATCGTTGGCTGGAGCTAAAGTTTCGACTGCTGATTCGAGTGGCTGCTACTGCTGATCTCGCAATGAATGCCGTGTTGCGCGTGGCCGGCCTCACCATCCGGAGAGCCCCGGTCCTCATAAGGCTGGCTGTTGACATCATTACAATCCTCGCTACGTAGTATTTTGTTTTTTTATTTGGCGTATCTCTCTTATTGCGATGCCCTTGGAATTAGCTGGCGGGCCGTTTTATACTAACGCTATCGATCGGTCAGACGATTTCCTATCTGCGTAGTGCCGTGGAGCCCGTCTCGTCTTGAAAGCTTATTCCTCATCAGATCATATCACAGAAACACAACAGACACAAACTCCCCAGACCCCAGTGTGGGAAATTGCTGCTTCCTCCAGGCGGAGAATTATCCCCTGCGTTGCGGAGAGTCACACCAGAAAGCTGACCTGCCATAGGATTGGAAATCCACGTGGTCTGGAACGGTCAGCCTGGTGAAAGGAACACACGAGACTGAATCGGATGGGGCTGACCCCGGCGAACTCTCGTGATGCCATATCCACTGTGGGTCCTCTAACCACTTTGCCATGGAGTGAGCAGATTTTACCGAGAACCGTAGGTGTCTAGACCTTTGCGATAAAATCTCCGTGAGGCTCCTGACGATAAGACAAGGGCCATGATAAAGAATGCCAACATGGGGTCCGACCAACTGCCATATCAAAGCCCTGATGCCCAGGCCATAAGCAAAACAGCATTCGTTGCACACCAACACAAAGTCAATGAAAGAATTGGCAACGGCGAGGATTCCCTGGTCACCGCCGGCCCGAGAATTAATTCACTCGTTCTCAAATTTACTAACAGAGAGCGAATGAGAGCGTCATCTACTATTTTTTCGCATCAATCCGACTGTTTCATTGCAACGGCTCCGTTCCGCCAGCAAAACGGCTCGTTCGGGACCTGGTGTGGACCGGCCACTCTTCCGTTGCCCCGGTAGGATCTCCCGTAATTGCCCGGGTTCCACTTCTCCTTCTGCGTTCATGACTACGGAGCACACTCGGACCCTTTGCGTAAATCCCTCCATTACCAATCGAAAGCTTTTCTAAGAGCCCGATTGGATACTTGATAGATCAATGCGTTGCGGTTCGATTTCTTTCTTAAGCACAGCACCAATGGGGAGTGACCAAGCTAACACTCTCCCTTACCCACGTGAATGTCCAATCCAAGTTTAATTTCCTCGAGGTTGAAAAATGGTAACTTTGGTAACTTGATTATCTGGACACACTTCACACGTTACTCTCAAGGCATGTCACGATCCTCGTTTCGTGAGGGTCGATGTCTATGCACCTCATCGCAGGTCAACCCTACCTCTCAATAGACTATGCACGTGAAAGTGTCTATCACGCAGCACCTATAATTAGAATTGAAGAATCGAGATAAAGCCTAGACTACTGGATGCACGATGGCGCACATTTGACCACTGTTCGGATCGTCAACGCCTACCCAGTGCACAAAGTATAGTTGTTGGGGTGAGTTTTTCGGGATGTGCGAATTTTTTCTCTTGCAATCTAAGTCTAAATTATTGCCAGAAATCAAAGCTTGACCATACACTTGGCAGATCGAAAGCGTCAGTAATATTCATAATCGACAACGTCTTAGTCAGACAGTCTAACAACAAGGAGAATATGAGCCGTATCTTTATTTGAGCAGAGAGCCACATATGGCGACTCAGCCATAATAATATATCTGATAATCACTATAGTAGTATGACAAATAGTCATTGTAGTATGAACGACGATAAAAGAGTTGAAGACATATACCTGGAGTTATCAGTGGCAAGCCGAAGCACATTGTGAAACAGACTCTGCTTCGGGTCGAATTTACAACGCGTAGAGCAAATATTATACCACAAGAAACCCCAATTGTCAGACATAAGACCAAAATAGAACAGTACCAACGCAAATAGCTAAAATAGTGGTGCAAGAGCTTTTTTAAAGACTCTCAAAGTATATCTTGTAACCACGGGCACCAAGCCAACAAGAGCAACGCAGTACTAGCTTCTCTCAGCCACATCGGGAAGAGGACGTGTAACCAATGATAAAGTCATATTCCTGGTGTTAATTAATACATGTGAGCCAAAAATTCAAGAAAGTTCCATTAATTTATATTATCCTGTAAAATCTTCAGCTGAATGTTGCACCCTTACCTGTTGGCTCAGCTGCGGGTTCCAAACTTGACAGGCGGTAAGCAACTCATGTAGATCAAAGTTGGTCTCGTTTTTTGTCTTGGTCACAGGCCAAGAGACACGGGGGTACTTCGGGTGGCGGCTGGGCCAGCCTTCGGTTAAACTGAACCCCTGGAGTGTTAGTTCCCCATGTGGCCCTAAAATAGGTAGGATAGTCTGCTATGTTGAAACATTGGTAGCAGGGACTTTCTTCTAATCAGCTAGTCTCAATAAGGTCAGGTAGGTCGCCAAGTCACCTTCGGTTAATCCAATGTCGTCACACTGAGTCTCAGATTTTCCTACCGCTATCAACTGATGTGATACGCTACAAACAGTGGTCATAATCATGCGGATTGGTGTTGATGCTGTAAGTATGTCTAAGAAAACCCAATATCCCATCCTTTCCTTGTCTCCAGTGTCTCGTCTCGTCTCCGTTGTCGAGTCTCATCTCCACATCATTCTGTCTTATTGCCTAGGTAGTTATATGGGCGCTAGTAGGTACACTACTGTGGATATGTACCGGTCCTCTGATATTCTGCACAACCTTCCACCGTTGCCCCACAATCGGGGTCATTAGGATCCGCGCACCAAGCCGCAGCCTACAATAGTACTGTATCAGTAATAATTCTCAAGTATCCTTAGAGATCTTTATACTTACACCATATCTGCATATATCCTAGTTTTATTTGGTATTAGTAAAATTAAGGTACATGCATTAATAAGAAAGGCAAATTCTTTTAAACATACCCTACCACCTTGTGGTATTGATAACACTGGGCTTATGAAAAGTGCAGTGGAGAGGATAGCGGTCAGAAATCGCATATTGAACTTAAAGGCGTGAGATTCTATTTATCTAAAAGTGTTGTGTAATGAAATGAGGTGTAAGTTGAATGATTGTCTTTCTATCGAAGGGCGAAGAAAGCAACCTTTTATAGATTAAATCAAGCCCTTTAAGAGGCGCTTCTAGCGACCGGCTTAGGTAGCTAGCGGCCGGCTCAAGTCTCAAATTTTCCTCCTCCCACCTACTAATGTGATACACTACAAACAGCAGCTATAATCAGGTTAGCGTGGTATCAGTGTTGTAAGGATGTCCAAGTGAACTCAGCATCCCGCTCCTCCTATTTCCTTGTCTCCATAATATCCCGACCTATCCCCACTCTGTGACGTGTTGTCCCCACTCTGTGCCGTCTTGTCCTCACGCTGTCCTGTTCTATCCCGTCTTGTCTCCACTCTGTGCCGTCTTGTGTCTCATGTTTCACCGCCATCCGTGCAGAAATCCTAGAACGACAGCGCCTTCAAAAATGGACACTCGAGTGGTCCATCGCCAGTGGCCGGTAGTCTGGGGCCAGTCAAGCACGAGCAAACGTCTGCACTCCGAGTACTTTAGTAACCTAGCAAAAATACAAAAACCAAAGGCATCCGCGTAATCGTCTGGCTGAGTGCCAATCATGTAAAACATCCCCCAAACTTTTTGCCAGCCTCGAACAAGGATCAAATCTGGGCTCTAGAATTTGGCTTTGGCTTTGTGCTGCCGTCTTGGTTTCACATCTGGCCGACTAGCCAACTCAATCGGCGTGGATGCCTGGATCAATGACTCAAATGAGTCAGACATTGGAATTGATCTATGAACAGATGCTGACTACTGGTAGATGGAGAAATGAGCCGGGTGGCTAAAGGAGAGAAGTAGGTGTAGCCTCACAAAGTCAAATGAAAAGATGAATCCAACACGCTCGCTACGCAATGTGAAGATTCTGATAGAAATAAGGCACCATGAAAAGGTTAAATACAACTCAATCAGCAATTTAAATAAGGGGAGTGTGTAGCTCCTATAATACTTAATTGGGGGCGTGTGGTTTATGTGAGGTCCCTCTTATCACTCACTGGTTGCTGACAAAATACCACGGCTAAATAAAATGTCCCTTTATGCCGATGATGATCTCAATATAGCAACTGAGAAAGTTTTGGAAGAATTTTGCTTATCGTGATATTTTATGCTTCTATTTTAATGTACTGCGTCGGGCTAATTTCTGACGCTGTTGTCTTGTCCATCATCGTTTCGTACAATTGGGTAGCAATAAAGGACATACTCCTTGTCGAGCTGGAACTAATTTTGGTGTTATCTCTGATTCACGCAGTGAGGCATTTTTTCAATTGGAAGCCTGATTTTCTGTTGGCTAGTAGCCGATTACGCATTACCCTCGCATGCAACCCAAAACAGAAGCACGTAATACAAAGTGCAAATCAAGAAGCTGAAATTGGGGGCCGGAGATCAGTCTTTGTAATTTCTTCAGGGGCTGGAAAGTTGATTGCCTGGCAAGAAAAAAAAAGAAAAAGAAAAGAAAAAAGATAAACCAGATATGCATTTTATAAACGTGATATATAATTCTTATGTCATCAATGTTCCGTGTTGTAGGTCATACGAGCCGTTGTCTACACCAATTACGCGTCCATCCAAGTTGTGGGATTGGTGCCAAAGGTGGGATGCGGCTCCGAAATTGAGCCTCCGAAGATGAGAAATCTATTCCTTGTATTTTGGGCATGATTAGAGAGCAGGATATTTATTTTCTGTATTAAAATTAGCGATGACGATAAATATAAGAAAAAGGAAGGATAAAAAGAAGCGGAGCAAGAACGAAGAGTTAATTTGTGGGGTCGGAAGCCTTCCCGAGACGGCAATGTGGGCGGCTGGAATACGAGGCCCACAGCAGCGGCGTCGTACATGTATTCAGACAAGACGAAGGGCCAATACAGAAGCATGAGCGGAATTTGAGAGACTTCTCCAATGGAATTCGCTTATTGACCAGTTTCATCGCAAAGATCACCTGCTCCGAGGTTCCCGGGCTTTCCCAAGTCCACTCGGCATGCCGATATCTGCATTGACCACAATGACGTCGGCTTGCCGAGTGAATTGGCTCAGCGTCACATACATCCTATTAATTTTATTGATATATATATTCATTCCACTAAATTCTCTCCATTTTCTTTTGACCATCTTCACAACTGTGTATTCTATGCCCCCCCGATGCCTGTAGCTCTTGATTCATCCTTACTTTTTGTCTCAACACACAGTAACCCGACAGGTTTACCCTGCAAGTTAACTGATATCATTCATTAACAATGACACTCCTTCAGAACATATCTTCCGGCGATGTCTCAATCAAGTCCGTATCTGCGGCAGTTACGCTGGCTGCTTTCACTTGGTTCATATGGAAAGCCATTCAAGAAATTCGTTTGAGAAACCGATACAACTTGCCAAACTTGGTCCCTGGATTGCCGATTATTGGCAATGGACACCAAATCCCCACCAAATATTCGGTTTTGCACTACCAAAGTTTGGCCAAAAGATATGGCGAAATGTTCGTGCAAAGTCTTTAGTCAACTTCTGCTTTATCACAGAGCTAATGCCTTTTACAGGTTTACTATTAAGGTAGGTGGAGTGTATTGGCTTTTTTTAAACTCCAAGCGGGTTGCCCACGAGCTCCTTGAGAAACGAGCGGCTATTTACTCATCTCGAATGAGTCTTCCTATGGGCCATAATTTGATATCAAATCAAAAGCGGATTCTTCTAATGCCGTATGGGGATTTATGGCGACGAGAACGAAAGATCATGCATCAGATCCTCAATGGTACTCAAGCCTCAATATTTGAGCCATATCAGGACTTGGAATCCAAAGCCTTGCTCTTTCACTACCTTCAAGGCCCTAAGGTTTGGTGGAAGGCACATGCAGCATTTACCGGGTCCGTTATTATGAGCGTTGTTTTTGGACGAAGAGCTGCTGTTGATGACGCAAACTTGAAAGAATCAATGGCTGTTTCTGAGGAATTTGTCCAGTTCCTCGCCCCAGGGCGCGCAGTAGTTGATCACTTTCCTTTTCTTGCTAATATTCCTTGGTTTAAATCTCTTCAGCCATGGCGTTGGTATGGTGACGACATGCACCGTCGCACAAGAAAGTAAGTCATAGTCCATATGAAGTAGACTTTATAGCTAATTTATCGGAACCAGCATTTATAAGAAGGAAATTGACCAGCTTCGAAAAAGGATGGAGACTGGAAGTTATAATCCTTGCTTCATGTCTGAGTTTCTACACAACGGGCATGATCAAGAGTTCGATGAAGATGAAGTGTACTTTATCGCTGGTGCCTTATGGGAGGCGGGTACCGATACCACACGCACCTCACTCGATCAATGCGTAGCGGCAGCAGCTTTGTGGCCTGACTGGTATCAAAGAGCTCGCGAGGAGCTGGACAGGGTCTGCGGAGCCAATGCCGACCGACTCCCGACAATGGAGGACATGCCAAACCTTCCCCTCATAAAAGCCGCCGTAAAAGAGAGTGTTCGCTGGAAGTAAGAATATTGTGTCCTGAAGACTGCCGTCGCTTGTGACTAACAAACTTCTCCCCAGGCCCGCCATCGCTGACACTGGCATTCCTCACGCCCTCATGCGTGATGACGAATTTGAAGGATTTAAGATCCCTGCCGGGACCGTCGTCACCTACAACAACTGGGCGGTTTCTAATGATCCGAAAGAGTTCGATCAACCTGACCGTTTCTGGCCTGAGCGCTTTTTGGACGAAGACCTTGACAAACCGTTGAAAGGGCATTACGGATGGGGAGCCGGTGAGTCTGAAACCAGGGTTCTAAATTCACACACTAAGTTCTCCACAGGCAGGAGAGTCTGTGTTGGTTATAACGTCGCGTATACTAACCTTTTGATCGCCCTCTCGCGAATTATCTACTGTTTTGATATCCAGGAGAAGGATGATGCTCCCATAGATACATCCAAGCCATTGTATCCAGTGGATGCAATTCCTCCTTTCCAGGCGAGCGTTAAGGTGAGGAGCAAAGCACACGCAGAACTCATCAAAAGGGAGTACAGCAAGGCTGTCGGAGACACTATTGCTTGAATGGTGCGACATTGGAATAGACAACCAGAGGCAAAGGCAAAACATAAAGAAGTTCCCTTCTGGCTGTGGAGAAAGGGGGAGGAGTCTGCTGATACAGCGGTCCACGTCTGATGGATTTCTGCCGTTACTGCTCAACAACAATTGATCTGCCCACTCTTGCGGTCTCTAAACTATTCCACCTGCGTAAATATGGACCTTACTACTCTCACTACTATACTTATGACATTCCAAGACATTTGCAATGGCAGATGCTTTATCATTTTGTCAAAACATTACTATTCTTATCGAGAATGTATATTTGCCCGCAAATATCAGTGTAATGATCAATCATATCCCAATTCTTGTGCTGTTTGGCGTATCATTCAATTCGCAAATGGATTGAAAGGTTCAATGATGTATTATTTCCATCATATCTCAACTCTGACTAGAAACGTTATTCAACCCGTGCAATATTTTACAGATGCTTTGCAGCAAAGGGAACCGTTTGCCAGTTACTTCATGGGAGAAAATATTTTCTATCATACCAAGGACTGGCGACATGAAGGAGCTTTTCAAGGTTTGATAAGGAGCAATCGGCACCATCTCCGCGAATTCATCCATTGTACCAATGATATCACTTAATTTTGAGATGTATGGGGTGCCGTGGTTGTGTTCGATCCAGCGTTGGCTCTCAACGGTCTCATTGCCATCCAGTCGGATTTTAGGCGTATCAGATAGACCGCCGGATTGGTACCCGCCGACACGGTTTGTTGATACTAGTGGATTAGTCTTTCCGTATGTCCAAAGGCATAATGCGGCATGGAAGAGGGTGTAAACATGAAAGTTGGTTCTGTCCTTGGGAGGGATCATCCTGCAGACACGAAAGAGCTGTCCGGCATGCCAAATGGCAACCCTGGCTAGTCTGGATTGGCGCCACTCGCTGAGCTGCTTTAAAGTCTTATGAGCAGATGGACGTCTTTGATTGCTAAGCAATGCTTCCGTCAGGTGGTTCGGGCTTGCTGAGTAAAAATTGTAAAACTCAAGGATGAATGCGATGGTTGACCTGCAGCCTGACGCGTGCCGGTCGACCTCACCACGGATCTCATCGCAAAGAGTGGTAATGCGTCTAGAAATAAATGTTTGGGACGCAAATTGGCCTGCCAATTGGTTTACTTGGTTGCCACTAAATCCGATGATTCGTCGTCTGTCTTCTACCAGAATTGATAAAAGAAAGTACATTGTTAACAATGTGGTGAGTTCGCGGTCTTGTAGTGGTGGAAATGGTTTCGACGTAAGGCCGTTGGCGAGACAGTCAGTCAATGTTAAGTTTTGGTTATTCGCTGGTTCCTTGAGGTTGAGGTATATAGTATTCCATTCATTCGCTGAATTTGCGTGCCACAGCTGATTATTTTCCGGCAATGGGATAGAGATCTCCATGCACGAAATCTGGGATGACATGTTACCAACGATGGCACGCAGTGTAGACTTTATAAAGTGTTGATAAACTGTCCTTAAGCATGGTTAGATTTATGATGTCATGTTGGAATCAGCCGATAGGTACCTTTTAATTGATTCTTGGTCTGCCCAGCGTTTCCAAGTCTCAGGGACGGAATCCAGGCTCTGGTTCAACGACGGAGAAATACATGCATAGCTCGAACCATCAAAGCGTCGTGCATGTCTCAGCATCTGCAACGAACTCAATTGTTAGCTGAAATTGTTTCCGAATGACAACCATCTGACAAATTACCGTGGTTGCGAATGCAGATTGTATGTCTGATATTTCCGACTTTCGCTTGTCGCCACACCAAAATGCGATATCTGACACAATGACCAAAGCCTGGATATATGGCGTTGACCGGGTCAGAGTATTATCTCGGTCAGCCTAGTGGATAAAATATGATGAGCTTTATGATGTAATTTTGGTAGGTCAGCTAAAACTTGTGATTTAAACATACCTTAAGAGGAAGCATCCAGCGCAAGACTTCGGTCAGAGCAAGACCGAACCGGTAGATGATTAATTTGGGAGATGAGACAGCACCAGCAGCAATACAAGCCATGAGGAGAGAGATGTCGCAATTGCGAAGTGAGAAGAGTGGAAGGTGGATGAAACTGGTCAAGCCGTCTTTTTGCGTTGTGAGAAATATTCTGAGCAGTTCGTCCAATATGTTAACCGAGGGAAAGAAGGGGATGGTTGGCTGTAATTGAAAAGCAGCAAAACGGTTGGATACGGTGATAATCATTTCATCCCTCATTCTGGGAGAGATTTTATCCAAAACTACGTCTGGGTCAAAGTACCCCATTTGCCCCGACATAGAGCTCTGCTCTTCGAGGGGTATGGAGAGGAATTCTAAGTCTAGTGTCAGGTGGTCTGCTCGTCCTGGGTGCCACCTACTCATGGTGCTATCGTAAGCTTCGACAGCCGTACTTGGAACGGCGACGTCGTTGCATGGAGGCTCTGCAAGGTCCGGCCTGTTGGCGCTATTTTGGCGATAACTAAGGCCCTGCTGATGATCACTAGAGCCGATGGTCGCTGAAAACAAGTCGATGGTTTGCTCAATTGGTGGATTGTTAAAGGACGCCAAGCAAGGCCATTCATCGCTCCCGGTGAAAGGGAGATCAAACATGCCATCATATGTGTATATCATATCTTCAAGTGATAGCAGAGGATCTATTATGGCGGTGGATTGTGGTGGGGCAAGTTGTGTCACTGAGGCGTCCACCTGAGTGGGAGTGGGAGCGGCAGCCTCATTTAGGCCTAGTGCTGCGCTTTCAGCGAGAGTAGAACCATAACTGGGCGATGTACCAGCGCTCGGTGAGGCACCGCGCGTGGCATGGTTAGAATACGATCTTTCAGCGGCGTAGCTTTCATCCTCCGACAAAGAAAGTTGATCTGTCTCAGTTCGTCGCCAATACGTAGACCTTAGACAGGGCACCCCCTTCTTCTGGCATCGTCGACAGGTTGCAAGGTCATCACAGCGCACCTTGGAGGCAGCGCAAGATCGACACGCCTGCGAGGCTCGAGGCGGGCGTCGAGCCAGTTGCCTTACGTTACGGCGCGCACCGCCATCCGGATTTTCGCCCCAGACATACCGCCTTTTATCAGGTTCAAAAGTTTCCTCTTCGATTCCACTTTCGTTGTAGTTGAGGCGACGACGACGAGCTCTGATGGACGTACGTTGGAGAGTGTGAATCTCGTCTGTCGATTGCATTCTAGCGGTTGGCTGGGCTACTCAGACAAAGGGAACAGCCGGCTTCTTTTTGGATAGCTGTCTTTTTATAGCCTAACCCTTATTAAAATGCCGAAATGCGGGGAAGCCAGGAAGCTTTGCCGCACCGACCTAATCGCAATTGATCGGGAAGTTAGTTGTCGTTTTTCTCCCGCTTAGTCAAAGACCCCACCCATCAGCCAGCAAAGCTACTCTTGGGAATTCAAAGAAGTTGAATTAAACTAAATATGTATTTTTAAACTCTTTTCAAGAAATCTGCAGTCTACACTCAAAACGGGCCACAATTTTGATTTTTACTTTCTGTTTACGACGACCGCATTAATCACTCTGGTGAGCTGGGCAGAGGTACCAGAGTCTTGGCAGAGGACATTGCGCTAGAAGTGTAGAAATGAGCCAAGAGAGAAAAAAAAAATTTCTTAACCTAACCTGGAGAATAAAAAAAGTTCGGACCACAGTATGCACTGCACCACGTGAGCTTTTAATAGGATCAATTGTGATTCATGGCCTAGACAATAATCATGCTTGAGGAGAATGATTGATCTGTTTTGCTTAATACTTGATACATGGAGGAACAAGACACCATGAAACCAAGGCAGGGGTACCACTGCAAATGTGGGCATAATCTTTCTATTCGTATTATGTCACCCTATACTGTAGCTGACGCGAATTAGCTAAACACAGTCTTGCTTTCCTGCCGCATTGTTTCAAAGTTGGACCCTTTTCGCAAAGTCTTCATTAAGCTCGGTGGACGGTGATGTTATGTCCAAAATGAACTTTGGAAGAGTCATGTGTCTGAAAATCACTGCCACTATTAGGAGTAGGGTGCAGGAGCAAGCTGACAGGCCATGATCGCCTACCACTGCGGTTGGCCTTAACTGGTGACCAATACTTGTGCCAGAAGTATATTATACCAGCCAGGATGAGAAATAAGCTGAGAACTGAGCCGATAGCAATACCCGCTTTGGCACCTTCGCTCAGAGAGCTTGATTTTGCCGATGAGGATGCCAGTGCAGTAGATGCCTGCGAGGAGGATGTCTGCAAGGAGGATGTTTGCGTGGAAGATGTTTAGGCAGAAGATGTTTCCAAAGGAATCGCTTGTATTGATTCAGCCGCAGTGGTTGAAAAAGTAGATGTACTCGCTTTGAGACTGGTAATTTTGAAGCTTCGAGAAAAGGTATGGTCGCCAAAATTACTGGCGTTATATAACGCCAACTTGAAATCCGCATCGTCGATGTTGGTGAGACTTATATTCGTATGTGAACTGGCGACCTCCAAGCTCACTGTCCACATGTATTTGGTGGTTCTCAAATCCTCTGGACAGGTCACGTTAAAATATTGAATAAAATGTCATTTCTGTAGCAGCGCTTACGTTTAACGAGAAAATACTGCGCTCCGCGCCCTGGATATTATTTGAAAAAAAAAAAATAGTTTCTATTTTATTATATAATAGTAAATTATATGTTTGTATTTTATTTAGTGTAGCTCTGGTATTGTTTTTTTTGGAGTTTATAGGGTAAAGTAAAGAGAGGGTTTAATATATTATTATTAATATTTTATATTAATAATAATATATTATTAAATTCTTTTTTTATATAATTTTAATTTAATTATAATAAGTATATTAAGTTAGATTATTTAATTAGATTTAATTGAATTTAATTATTTTAATAATCTTATTTTTTTTAATTATAATTTATAGTAAGATAGATTTATTTTAAAATAAAGTTTTTAAAAGGTAAGTTAAATTTAAAATATAAATAATTAATTAATTTATTAAAGTATAATATTATAAATTTAATTATTTTTTTTTATAAGATTATAAATAAAGTTAATTAATTTAAAGTTATAAAATATATAATTCTCTATTAATATTATAAATTATTTATTAATAAAATTAAATATTATAATTATTAAATATTATTATTTTAAAAGATTCTTTTAATATTTTATAAAATTTAAAATATTATTAAAGTACCTTTTTTGTTGGAACCAGTCTGCAACAGCAGGCTCGGCTGCTTTAGGCAGCAGCCCTGTGGGTCAGGTGACCTACGCACACACACATAAACACCACAGGCTAGCCTAGATAGATGCAAAACAAGCAAGATTCACACACACCCTAGAGACCCGGCACTAGTGCTAAAACCCACCTTCCCTTTGAATCCAACATTTTTTTAATATTAATATTTTATTATTATTTAATTATTAATTTTTAATATATATCTTTCTATACTTAATATATAGATAATAATTTTAAGGTTTTCTTCTAAGGTTAGGCTAATTATAAATTACTTATTAATATAAAAAAATATATTTATTATATATAAAGATCAATTTATTACTTTAAGATATACTTATATATAAGTATAAATAGGTTTTATAATTATATTAAGATTATAAAATTTATTTTTTAGAAAGATATTAATATTTAAGTAAATCTCTATATAATTTAAAGTATTAGGTTAGGAGCTATTTGGTAAAATATTATTAATAAAATCCTAAATATAGATTGTATTTATAAGTTTTAGTAAAAATAAAGTTATTTTATCTTTTATAATTATAATATAATTAAAAATGAAAAAAAGATATATAAATAGAAGAATTAAAATAAGAGTTAGTTAATTATATAATATTAGTATTTAGCTAAATAACTATATATCTATAATTTAATAATAATATATATTAAATATAATAGTTTATATTATTATATTATTATTTTTAAAAGATTAAATTAAAAAAACTTAAATTATTATTATATTATTTCCAATCTAGCTAATCTATTAATCTAAAAGTAATTTATAAAATATAATATTTATAATTTTCTTTTCCTTATTATCCTAAACTAAAAGGATTTAAAGATCTAAGTATTATTATACTTATAAAAGATTAATATATAATTAATTATATATAAATATTAAGATTTAAAGATCTAGAATAACTTGATCTAGTATAAGGCTTTAATAGTTATTAAATATTATTATATATATTAGATATAAAGAAAATTATTATTATTAAATAACATATATAATAAGCAAGCCAGTTAGATAAGCAAGCCAGTCAAAAATCCCTCATATATATCACAAACCATTTAATCAAATGCTTCTTAACTATTAAACATATCAAAGTAAAAAAATAAATTAAATATTCTTCTTATACTTTAAGCCTATTAAAATAATCTAAAATTAAATCTCTATTATATTATAAAAATCTACTAAGTCTTTTATAATATCTTTCTTAATAAAAAGAATAATATCTTTATATAATATAATACTATCCTTAATTTATATAAGCTATTTAATCTAAAGGAAGAGATTATTATCCAATTTATCCTAGACCTAGATTTATAAGGATTTTCTTTATAATTATATGGTATTAAAGAAATAGCTGATTAATTACTTTTAGACCGAAATGTATTATTTGTTGGTAAGTGTTAAGCTTTAAATTTTATTAAATATTACTTATAGCTTAAAATGTGATTTTTTTAAAAATATAATTATAAAAGGGTTAAATATAAAGATCTAAAGATAATTAGTAATTAGTTTTAACTTATAGCTAATATAATAGGAAAGTATAGTATTTGATTAGATAATATTTATAACTTTAATAAGACTGGCTTTATAATAGGTATTATTATAAGTGGAATGGTTATAATAGGTTTAGAAAGGCATTCAAATCTAAAACTAATCTAGCCTAGAAATTAAGAATGGATAATTATAATTTAAGCTATTAATATAAAAGGCTAGGCTATTCTATTATTTCTTATTACTACTAATTAATATTATTTTACTAATTAATATAAAGAAAGCAACCTCTTAGATAATTAGGTTATTATAATTACTTAAAATAGCTAGATTGATAATAATATATATATAAAGTAGTTAAAATACTTTAATTATTATATAAATAATTAATTAATTAATTATTATTATTTTCTAATCTTTAATAAATATAAAAATTATTATTTAATTAAGTTTAAGAAATATTATAAGGATAATTAAATTATTATACTTTATATATTACCTAATTTATTATATCTACTTTAGCTACTTAATATTATATATTTTAGGCTATTAAAAATAATATATAGGAAAAAAATAGAGTATTTAATTAAATACTTTATAACCTATATTTTAAAATCTAATTTCTTTTTAATATTTTATAATATATATAATACTATTATTATAAAAAGTAATATTAAAGTAGGTTTTAGAGGAACTAGGCTTGATCCTCTAGATTTAAAAAATATTATATTAAAGCTTAATATATAACTATAGACTCTAATACTATTTAATTAAATAATTAAATTTATTACCTCTTGGATTTTAAAGACTCCAAGAACTATAATTAAGACCAACTTATAATTTAAATATTTTATAGAATAAATTAAAAGACTTTAAAATATCTCTTTAAAATCTATTATTAAGACATTATAATCACTTTCTAAAGAAATAAAGACTATTATATATAAAATAATATTAATAAAGGCTAAAATCTAGGATCTTTAATAAGTAAATAAGATACTTAGCAAATGCTATAGATCAAAAAGAACTAGATTATAAAATAAAAGGATAATAATAATAGAGGTAAGTAAAGAAGTAATTAATCAAATAGAAGCTAATATATAAATATAAGCAGAAATATTATAAAGTAGTGATTAAGAGAAATCAGTGTAACTGGGTGGAAGGTATTGTAGGACTTGTAATAAGACTAGTTATAATATAAGGATATATTAGGTAGTTATTAAGATCTTTAAAGAAGAGAATAGCGATTAGAACTAATTAATTGAATGCTTTATAGTATTTTTATTCTAGTTATAAACTGGGGTATAGTAAAAAGTGACTGGCTTGCTTGTCTAACTAGCTTGCTTATTATATATGTTAATTTAATTTATTATTCTTAATTGAAAATTAAAGTTAATATATAAAAGATAGAATTTAATATTTTTATAATTAATTATAATAATATATAATATTTAAATATAGATAATATAATAATTAAGATATAGAATTTAGATTTAGATATTTTTTATTAATTCTTTATTAATAAATAAATTTCTTATTAAAATATAAACTACTTCTTCTTTAAAATAAAGTTTATAAAAAGGAATATCTAGTTCTTTCAGTAAGATTAGATAATTAGAAATAATATTAGTAAGTATTTTTTAATTAAGTTTATTTATTTTCTTAATATAATTTATATTAAGAAATATTCTTAAAAAAGATTAAAATATTAATAAAATAAGATTATTTAAAAATATATAAATAATATTAACCTTTATTATTAAATAATTATCTTAATATTAGACTATTAAACTTATCTATTTATATATTAAATAGACTTAAGAAAGACTAAAGGATAAATTATAATAAATTTATAATAATTTTATTAGAGAATAGAAAGTCTATAGCCTTTTAAAGTGAATTTACTTTATTTAAATAATCTAAGGGTATTTTAATATTATATAATAGTATATTATTATTTACTTTATTAAATTAATTTAAATATAATAGATTAGATATTATTCTTATTAGTATAGTAAGATGTAAAATCTTAAAGTATTATTATAAAGAGGATAAATAGATTAAATTATTAAATATAATAATAGATGTTATTATAGCTAATATAATAGAAATTATTTATTAAAAGTTATTTATATTAATAAATATCTTATTCTTAAATAAATAATTATTATTAATAATATTATATAGTAGTTTATTAATATATTTAATAGTAACTTTATTAGTTATAGGAAATTCCTTCTATAATATAAAACTTATATAATATAATAACTTAGCCTAAGATAATATTAATTAGATAAATAAAATTAATTTAGTTAAATTTTTAAATATAAGAATTTTAAATATAGAATAAGCTATATAATTATATTTATAAAGAGTAATACTTAGAGCTATTAAACCTATAATATATATTACCTTATCTTTATTATAAATTCAATTATATAAGGATTATATTAGAAATATTTTACCCCTCCTAGCCTTTTTATTAAGAAAGAAATATCTACTATTAAAAATAATATAATATATTATATTAAATATATAATATTAATTAATATTAAAAGCCTTATAAGATCAATAGCTACATACTAATAACCTTTTTTATTATAATGCAAAAACATCTAACTCAATATTAACTTTATATTTAATATATTCTAGTTCTAGGAGATCATATTATTTTAAAATAACATTATTAAATTATAAGATTTATAATATTAATTATAATATATATAATTATATCTTATATATTTTATAATATAGATTAAAATTAGTAAATATTATAGAATAGAATTATTCCTATAATTCAATTGTTAGTAAGGGGAAGTTTAATAATAAATAAGTAAATAAAAAGTAAAATTATAAAAATTAGTTAAAATATATAATAGTCTTTTTTATAATATATTTAGTTTTAAATATATTTTAAAAAAGCCTTATTACTATAATAGCTTTTTGGTATATATAATATTATACTCCTTTAATTAATCTTAATTTAAAGAATATAAAGGCTGGTTAGTTTTAGAGTAATAAATAAAAATAAAATAATTCTTTAATATATAGATATATAATATATATATATATTATTAAATTTCCCTTCTACTATTATATTAAGACTTTTTATTTTATATTCTTTTTTATTTAAGTATTTATAATAAATTATTAATATTATTTTAATAGATAATTAAGTAATAAGATAATATAATAATACTTATTATAAAACCTTAAATATATAAGATTAATAAAAGAATAATATAATAATCTCTAAAAATACTAAAATAACTTAAATATAAATAATTAATTAAAAGATTAAATTAATTAATTAAATTACTAATTTTCTAAATATATTAATAGACCTTAAACTAGAGGCTTTTTAAAGGTAATATTGAATAATAATATTTACCATATAGCTTTAGATAATAATAGATATTTTACTACAATATAATTATAATATTTATCTAGGATATTAGGAGTAGATTTGCTTTTAAGGTAAAATCTAGTTTATGTTATGACCCATGACACGCCTGGGCGGTCAAACAAGGCAGAAACGATGCTCACCTACCCTATAGCCCCATACCAACCAATAAGGAAGCGCTCACAAGCAATCACTTGTAGTATTGGTGATTACCTTATAATCACTACCTTAATCACCAATATATTAGATAGAATTAATATAGTAAGCGCCTATTAAATAATAGTATATAGATAGGTTAGAATCTACCCTTATAGCTAATACTATCTAGCTTTTAATATAATTTAGTTATTTTAATTATAATTAATTATTACTTAATATAATACTTCTATTACTTTATTTACTATAATACATCTAATTATTCTATTAATAATAAACCTTTTATTTTAATTAATTTATTAAGTTAAAAATTAATTAGATTATTATATATTAAAAGCTTTTATTTAATTAATTATTTATATTAATAATTAAGTAATAATAATATCTAGAAAAAACCTTATTACTATTACTTCTCTTAATAATATTAAATTAATTATAAAATTATAATAAATTAAGAAAAAATTTATAAATATATAAGCTTAACTTAAAGTAAAAGAAGCTAGAACTACTATAATTAAAGAAAATAAAAGTAAAGATATTAATAAAATTCTAAGATCTCCAATCTTAGAAGCTTTTTAAAAAAAGCTGCTAATATAGTCCCTTTCCTTATCTAAATAAAAGAATACTTTTGTTTTTTTTTAATCTAACTTGTAACTCCTAAAGCCTAAGTATTATATATTAAAATCTTTCTTTAAGAAGATATAGAAGTATAGTTTAAATCTATTATAAGAGATTATTTAGAAAATAAGGATAATATTAATTAAATTAAAGAAATTTAAGAGATTTTTAGAGATTAAGAAAATTTTAAGATTATTATTAAAGATAATTTTAATATAATTAATATAAAATAATAAATTATAAATTAATTATATAAGCTTAAATAAATAAAATTTTATAATTAATATTTAGCTAAGTTTAAAAGAATTATAGTATAAATAATTTAAAATAATAATATATTAATAGAACTTTATTATAGAGGCTTAAAAAATAAAATTAAAAATAAAATCTATAAAAAAGATTGATTAAAAAAACTCTTAAAATATATTAAAAGTATTATTAAGATTAATAAAAGATAATTTAACTAATACAAAGAATATACCTAAAATAATAAAACCTTATATATTCTAAATAAAGGAAAAACCTAGAATAAGTAATAAAGTATTATATATAGGATCTATTTAGAATTAATAGAACTTAGTATTACTTAAGGCTATAATAAAAGTAAGATTACCTACTTTAATTATAAAAAGAAAGAATATAAATCCTTTAAATATTACTCCTTAAGAATAAAAAATCAATTTAAACCTATATTAGAAGAATAAAAATAACTTAATACTATAAAAAATCAATAGATCTTGATACTAGAGGGAAAAAAGGATATTATAAGAAAAATTATTTTTATTATTATTTTTAAATATAAACTAATTACTATTATTAAATAATAAAAAAAAATTATAAATTATAAAAAATTAAGCTTATTCTATAATAAGAAGTTAATAAAGCTATCTATAAAGTATAGTTAACCTAGGAAGAGAGAAAAGCATGCTTACTATACAAATAGTTAAAATAAGCTAAAAAATAAGAATCCCTACATCTATATTAGATGTCTATATTAATAAAGCCCTAATATGGTAGGACATTTATACTTATAATAAAAATAGGAAAAAAGATAGACAACTAATCTATAGAAAATGGCATAATAAATTAAGGAACCCTTGTAAGATAGAGATAAAGTATTCCTACTAGCCTGAAGCAAGTAGCAACTAGGAAACCTTAACCCCTAACCAATCTAATACCCAGAGAATGACCCCTAACTAGATATAGTATATAAAAAATATAAGGAAATTTTATAAGTAAGCTACTATAATTATAACTATTTTGCCTATATAGAATAAAAATAAAAAGTAATATGCTTTCCTATTAAGGTAGAAGATATAGCTATTTATTATATCTATAAAAGATACTTCAACTAGTATAAAGTTATAAAAAGAAACCTCTACTACTAATTTATTATATTAAAATTAAAAGAGCTTAAGTTCTCTAATTATAACAAGCTACCCTAGAATGAATACCAAGACCCTAAGTATAATATCCATATACTAAATAAAGCAATAGCCTAGTATTAAGCAAAATTAAAAAATAAGCAGAGCCCCCTATAGAAGAGCAGCAGGAGCGGCTAGGGTAATAACCCCTAAAGTTATTAAAAGAATTCCTTAAAAAAGCTTTATACTTTATAATTAAAGAGCAATTTTAATAATAATTAAAAATAAAAGTAAGAATTAAAGGGAAGTAATATAATATTATAGTAGATAGTAGAGTTAAATAAAATTATATTAATTCTTAAGTAATTAACCAATTTTAGCTATTATAGATAATAAAAGCTAATCTATATAAAATTATTAATATAAAAGGAATCTCTTTTGGTTATAATAATAGTATTATAAATAAAAAGATTAATTACTTAAAAGTCTTTATTAAAGAAAAAAACTAAAGAATAATCTTTAATATTATTAATATTAGATAATATAATCTAGTTTTAAGATACCTATAGTTATATTAATATAACCCTAATATTTGCTAGTATACTAACTAGATATAAATATTTGAGAAATATAATATAATTAGTAATATTTTTATAAAATATAATAAGATATCTTGAACTTCTAGCCTTAATTAAGTAAAAGATATAAGTAAAGGAGAATCTTTATTATCTAAAGAAATAAAATATAAATATAAGAATAATTAGAAAAGATAATAATAATAGATTATTATATACTTTAGAATATAATTCTAATAAATTAATAAAAATCTTAAAAAGATAAAGGTTAAAATAGAAATAAATAGATTATATAATATACTTTTATAATACTAAATCTATAAAAAACTCTTTATAAAAGAATTAGATATTAGATTATTTAAGTTTAATTAATAAAATTATAAAATTATTTTTAAAAATAGATCTAATATCTAATTTTACTTTATTTATAATCTTAATTAAATTAAGCTTAATATTTTAAAGGAATATATCTAAGATATACTTAAAAAAAGATATATTTATATTTTAAACTCTAAAGTTAATTATTTTATTATATTTATATTTAAAAAAAATAGAAAATTATACTTTATTATAAACTACTAATAACTTAATAATATTATTATTAAAGATTATACTTTACTACTATTAATTAATAAAATAAAGGATTACTTTTATAAAATTAATATCTTTATTATACTAGATCTTAAAGAAGTATATAATCTTATTTATATTAAAAAAGAATATAAAGAATATATTTATAAGGTCTTAAAAGCTCTTTAAGATATTAAACTTTTAATTAAACTAGAAAAAAGTAAGTTCTATATTTAAGAAGTAGAATTTTTAGGATATATTATTAGCCTTAATGAAATTTATATAGACCTAAAGAAAATTACTATAGTAAAAGATTAGAAGGAATCTACTAATATAAAGGAAATATAAGCCTTTCTTAGATTTACTAATTATTATTGAAGATTTATTAAAAGATTTAATAAAATTGCTTTAAGTATAATAGAACTAACTAAGAAAGGAATTACCTTTTAATAAAAAAATAAAATATAATAATCATTTAAAGTTATAAAAAATGCTATTTTAGAAAAACCTATTTTTATAATATTTAACCTTAATAAGCCTATAGAGCTAGAAACTAATATATTAGACTTCATTTTAGGGGCCTAGATTGGATAACAAGATAAATAAGGAAATCTATACTTTATAGTATTTTACTTATATAAGCTATATAGCCCTAAATTAAACTACTTTATTTATAATAAAGAATTCCTTATTATTATTAATACTTTTAAAGAATTCTAATAATATCTTTTAAAAAATAATTATAAAATTATAATATATATTAACTATAAAAATATTACTTACTTTATAATCATTTAAAAACTTAATAGAAGATAATTATAATATATAGAATATCTATCTAAATTTAATTATTAAATTATCTATATTAAAGGAACTAAGAATAGCTGCGCTAATGTGATCAGCCACTGACCTAACTATAATATAAAAAAACCAAAAATATAAAAAAAACTATTAATCTATAATACTAATAGAGGCCTAAAATAAGCCTTAATTAATAAAATAATAATAAAAATAAAGAAAATAATCACCATTATAAGAATAGAAGGACTACTATATATAAATAGAACCACTATTATAGAAATACTAATATAATAAGTGAAATAAAGTAATCTACTATTAAAAAAATTAAAGAATATAATCTAATACTTTTAGAAGAGAAGAAAACAAACTATTTATAAGTATTTAAAGAATATTAAATGAAGTTAATAAAAGATATCCATAAACACCCCTTATATAGCTATAAAGGTATTAATAAAACCCTTAAATAAGTTAACTAGACATTTTCCTTTAGTAAGATAAAAAAGAAAGTTGAATAAGTATATAAGGAATATAGCCTATATTAATACTTTAAAAAACCAAAATATAAACTATATAGATTATTATAACTATTCTTTATTATATAATAATTATAAGATTTAATTATAATGGACTTTATTATTAATCTTTTTTTATTAGTAGACCTTATTATAAAAGTATATTATAATAATATTTTTATTATTATTAATTATTTTATAAAAGTAGTATATTATCTTCTTTATAATAAAATAATAAAAGAAAAATAATTTACTTATTTTTTCTTTTAATATATAATTACTATATATAAACTACTAACTAAAATCATTTTAAATAGAGGATAATTATTTATATTTAAGTTTTAGTAAAGCCTAATGTTTTTAATAGGGCTAAACTATAAGCTAAATATAGCTTTTTACCTTTAAATAAATAGATAAATCAAATACTAAAATTAAAAAATTAAGTAATATTTATAATATTATATTAATTATAAGTAAATTAATTAAATAAAAAAGTTATTTATTATATAATTAATATATAATATATCTTATAATTATAATATTAAAATAATACTAATAAAAGCTAATTTTAGTTTTATATTAAACATTTACTAAGCCCCCTTAGAAAATATAATTCAAGTAAAAGCTATAATATAATAAAAAGATATTATAATTTAAAAAGGTTAAAAGGATTATCCTTTTTAAAGAGAGATATAGTTTATTTAATAATAAAAAATCTTATAATAAAAAGATAAAATAAAAAAATCAACTTTATATAGATTAGATTATACTTAATTAAAAAAAATATTAAAAAATAACTATAAGCTTAACCTCCTAAATAATATTAAGGTCCACCTTATCTTTTATATCTTACTATTAGAACTAGGCAATAGTATCTAAATAAACACAGGACCTAAATATAAACTATAAATAGAAAACTTAGAAGATTAATAGAAAATTAAAAAGATATTATAAAAAAAGAGAAAGATAGAAAATTCAAAATTAAATAAAAAGACTATAAAAAAATAACTTAAAAACCAATAAAATATCTTATATATTACTTAAAGATACTAGAAATATTCCTAAAAATATAGCACTAAGTAAACTATTAAGATTAATAATATTCCAATTAATAATATCTATAGCCTCTAAAGATTATACCTAAATAATAATCTCTAACTTTACCTAATTTACATTCTCTAACTTATTTAAAGAAAAAAGATCTTAATATACTATTTTTATATCTTTTATTTTAAATTAATATTTTTAATAATAAAAATAAAATAAATAATTTAAGAATTCTTAAACTTTAGCCTAAGTTATAAGTATCTTTACTTAAATATAAAGGAATTCCTTCTTAGTTATCTCCTTCTCCACATTTAAACAATTAGACTCCCAATTTATCTAGATTACTATAGATATTAGTACCTACTTATACTTATTATTTATAAAAATCATATATATATAGCCAAAGATACCTTTAAAATATTATATATTCTACTATAATAGATATATTTATTATAATAATTACTAGAATCTAGTAATATCTTATATTATAAAGCCTTAAAAGAATAAAAAGAATATAATATAACTTTAAAACTTATTAAATTAATAAGCTAGGCTTGAGCATTGGTATGAAGATATAGCTTAAAAGTACCTAGACTTTAAAGCATAATTAGAAAATATTTTAAAGGTTAAGAATAAGAAACTTATATATAAGGTCAACTTAATAGGCTTTAAGGATAAGATTAATAGAGGGGAAATATTATATTATAACCTATAATATATCTAGGCAGTTAAATAAGATAGAAATAATACTTACCTACTTTATAGCTTTATACTAACTAATAAGGAAGCACTTATAAACGATCACTTGTAGTATTAATAATCACCCTATAATTACTACCTTAATCACTAACACATTAAATAAAACCAATATAATAAGCATTTATTAAATAATAATATATAAATAAATTAGAATCTACTTTTATAACTAATACTACCTAGCTTTTAATATAACTTAATTATCTTAATTATAATTAATTATTACCTAATATAATACTTCTATTGCTTTATTTACTATAACACGCCTAACTATCTGTAACAATCTGGTCAATTCCCAACTTAATAAACCAATCAAAGTGAAGGATTTATTATTAGCAGGATGGTTAGGTATGTTATAGTAAATAGAATAATAGAAGTATTATATTAGGTAATAGTTAATTATAATTAAAGTAATTAAATTATATTAAAAGTTAATTAGTGTAACAGTCTGGTCAATTCCCAACTTAATAAACCAATCAGAACAAAGGGTTTATTGTTAACAGGATGGTTAGATGCGTTATAGTAAATAAAGCAATAGAAATATTATATTAAGTAATAGTCAATCGCAATTAAGGTAACCAAGTTATATTAAAAACTAATCAATTCCCTCCCTTATAATAAGGTCTAATCTATCTATATACTACTATATCTAAGATTCCATTATTACAATAGTTAAATAGGGTTAATTTAATAATATTTATTATAACCTTTAGTAATATCGAATAGGGGCTATTCGACTTTACTCTTATTGGTTGGTTATATAGGTCTAGGGTAGTTTTGTTATAATTGGTTGAGGTTCTGCCTGTGGTCATTGCCTTTAGGTATTTAGATTATAATATAATACTCCCCCTCTTGTTGGTCTTGTCCTAAGGCCAGGTAAATAGGCTAGTTTCCCTACTTGTAACTACTGTATGTTTTTTTCTTTTTTTATCCTTTTATAGTCTAGGTATTGATAGGATATTAGGTTATATTATTAAGATTATGCCTTGTTTTAAGGTGACTGAAGCTTGTTGAAAGGATATTACTAAATTAATTAATAAGTTTGGTTTTAAGATATCTTATTATTTGGCTTATTTTTATATTAGGCAGCTATTCTATATTATGGCTAAGGGAAAAAGCTATTATAAATTTTATATAAAGAATAAATATTCTGGTTGCGATTTTGGAGGTGTTTCTGCCCAGGCTTGTAAGTATATTCCTCCTTTTACTTTCATATACTTATTTCTTTTTAATTAAGCGGGTTTCTCATAAGAAGGATCGGATTGATAGGAAGAAAGAAAAGGCTAAGGTAGATTTAATAAGTACTCTAGCTTAGTTGCAACGCTTGCACACTCAGGAATGTCATTTACATAAGAAGGTAAAGAAGATGATTTCTTGGGGTTGTGAGGATTTGGATGAATTGGAGGAAAAGGAGTGTGCTGAGGCGTTGGCATTATTAGAGGTATAATTGCTTGAGGATTATGGGGTTATTGACTGGAGCGGTTTGCCCGATTTTCTTTGTGTTGATTTTGGAGAAATGCTTTTAGTATTTTCGAGTAATATGTAAGGTGTTTAGTAGGTTCTTAAATTGTTTTTTTATAATCTTTTTATTTAATTTTGAATTTTTTATTTTTTTTTTTTTTATAGGATTTTTTTGACTTTTTATTAATCTTCTAGGTTTTTTATTTATAATTTGTAATTGGGTTTTATATTAATTTAGATGCTATTACTAGATTCTAATAGTAAAATATGGAAGATAGAGTATACTTTAATATTATCTAGGAAATTAAGTTTATAATTATTTTTTAATATTTTTCTTTTAATAAAATATAATCTAATCTATATAAAGTTAATTTTTTTATTTTATTTTTTTATTATAAGATTTTTTATTACTAAGTAAACTATATCTTTCTCTAAAAAGGTTAATCCTTTTAATCTTTTAAGATTATAATATCTTTTTATAATATTATAAATAAACTTAAGTTCTATCTTTATTTCTTTATATAATTTTCTTAGATTATTTAACTTAATTATAGCTTTTACTTAAATTATACTTTCTAAGGAGGCTCAATAAGTATCTAGTATAAAGCTAAAATTAGCTTTTATTAGTATTATTTTAATACTATAATTATAGAATATATTATATACTAATTATATAATAGATAGTTTTTTTATTTAATTGGTTTGCTTATAGTTAATGTAGTATTGTAAATATTGCTTAATTTCCTGGTTTTGGTGTTCGGTTTGTCTGTTTGTTTGGGGGTGGAAGGCTATGCTTAGCTTATAGTTTAGCCCTATAAGGGATATTAGGCTTTATTAAAATTTAGATATAAATAGTTATTCTCTATCTAAAATGATTTCGGTTGATAATCTGTATATAGTAATTATATATTAGAAGAAAAAGTAGGTAAATTATTTCTTTTTTATTACTTTATTATAAGAAAGGTAATATATTACTTTTATAAAATAATTAATAATAATAAAAATATTATTATAATATATTTCTATAGTAGGGTCTACTAATAAGAGGAGATTGATAATAAAGTCTATTATAATTAAGTTCTATGGTTATTATATGATAGGGGATGGTTATAATAATCTATATAGTTTATATCTTGGTTTTTTAAAGTATTAATATAGGCTATATTCCTTATATACTTGTTCAACTTTCTTTTTTATCTTATTAAAAAAAATATCTATTTAACTTATTTAAAGGTTTTATTAATACCTTTATAGCTATATAAGGGATATTTATAAATATCCTTTATTAGCTCTATTTAATATTCTTTTGGCATTTATAGATAATTTATTTTTCTTTTTCTAAAAGTACTAGATTATATTTTTTGATTTTCTTTAGTAGTAGATTATTTTATTTTATTTATTATATTAGTATTTCTATAGTAGTGGTTCTAGTTATATATAGTAATCCTCCTACTTTTATAATAATAATTATTTTCTTTATTTTTATTATTATTTTATTAATTAGGGCTTATTCTAGTTCTTTATTGGTGTTATAGATTAATAGTTTTTCTTATATTTTTGGTTTTTCTATGTTATAGTTGGGTTAGCGGCTGATTGTATTAGTGTAGCTGTTTTTAGTTCCTTTAATATAAATAATTTAATAGTTAAATTTAGATAGATATTCTATATATTATAATTACCTTTTATTAAGTTTTTAAATAATTATAAAATAAGTAATATTTTTATAATTAATATATATTATAATTTTATAATTACTTTTTAAAAAATATTATTAGAATTCTTTAAAAATATTAATAATAATAAGGAATTCTTTATTATAGATAAAATAGTTTAGCTTAAGGCCATATAGCTTATATAAATAGAATACTATAGGATATAGGTTTCCTTGTTCATCTTGTTGTCCAATCTGGGCCCCTAGGGCGAAGTCTAATATATCGGTTTCTAGCTCTATGGGTTTATTAGGGTTGAATATTGTAAGGATAGGTTCTTTTAAAATAGTATTTTTTATAACTTTAAATAATTGTTGTACTTTATTTTCTTATTAAAAGATAATTCTTTTTTTAATTAATTCTATTATATTTAAGGTAATTTTACTAAATCCCTTAATAAATCTTTAATAATAATTAATAAATTTAAAGAAGGCTTATACTTTCTTTATATTAGTAGATTCTTTCTAATCTTTTACTATAGTAATTTTCTTTAGGTCTATATAGATTTTATTAGGGCTAATAATGTATTTTAGAAATTCTACTTCTTATATATAGAACTTACTTTTTTTAGTTTAATTAGGAGTTTGGTATCTTAGAGAGCTTTTAAGATCTTATAAATATATTCTTTATATTCTTCTTTATTTTTAAAGAAAATAAGGATATTATCTAGATAGTAAATAATAAAAATATTTAAGTATTCTTATAATATATTAGTTATTATTTGTTAGAATAATATTAGTATATTTATAAGTTTAAAAGGTATAATTAGGTATTTAAATAATCTAAATTTAGTTTGGAAAGTAGTTTTTTATTTATATTTTTCTTTAATATGAATAAGATTATATACTCCTTTAAGATCTAATATAGTAAAGATGTTAGCTTTATGAAGGCAATCCTTTATTTTATTAATTAATGGTAATAAAGTGCGATTTTTAATGGTAATATTATTAAGCTATTAGTAGTCTATAATAAGGTATAGCTTCCCATTTTTCTTAGGCATAAATATAATAGGGTAATTAGCTTTAGAGTTTAAAATATAAATATATCCCTTTTTAAGCATATCTTAGATATATTCCTTCAAGGTATTAAACTTAATTTAATTAAGATTATAAATAAAGTAAAATCAGGTATTAGATCTATTTTTAAGGATGATTTTATAATCTTACTAGCTAAACTTAGATAGTCTAATATCTAGTTCTTCTATAAAAAGCTTTTTATAGATTTAGTATTATAAAGGTATATTATATAGTCTATCTATTTCTACTTTAGCCTTTATTTCTTTAAGGCTTTTATTAATTTATTAAAATTATATTTTAAGGTAAGTAATTATTTATTATTTTTACTTTTTTTAATTATTCTTATATTTATATTTTATTCCTTTAAATAATAAAGATTCTCCTTTACTTATATCTTTTACTTAATTAGGGCTAGGAGTTTAAGATCTTTTATTATATTTTGTAAAAATATCGCTAGCTATATTATACTCCTTAGATATTTACATCTAGCTAATATACTAGTAGATATTAGGGTTGTATTAGTATAACTATGGGTATCCTAAGACTAGGTTATATTATCCAATATTGATAATATTAAAGATTATTCTTTGGTTTTTTCTTTAATAAAGATTTTTAAGTAATTAATCTTCTTATTTATAATATTATTATTATATCTAAAGGATATTCCTTTTATATTAATAATTTTATATAGATTGACTTTTATTGTTTATAGTAGCTGAAGTTTATTAATTACTTAAGGATTTATATAGTTTTGCTTAGCTTCACTATTTATTATAGTATTATATTATTTTTCTTTAATTCTTATTTTTATTTCTAATTATTATTAAAATTACTTTTTAATTATAAAGTATAAAGCTTTTTTAAGGAGTTCTTTTAGTAACTTTAAGGATTATTACCCTAGCCGCTTCTATTACTCTTTTATAAAGAGCTTTATTTATTTTTTAATTTTATTCAATATTAGGCTATTACTTTATCTATTATATAGATATTATATTTAAAATCTTAATATTCATTTTAGGGTAGCTTATTATAATTAGAGAACTTAGGCTTACCTAGTTCTAATATAATAAATTAATAATAGGGGTTTCTTTCTATTACTTTATATTAGTTAAAGTATCTCTTATAAATATAATAAATAATTATATCTTCTACTCTAATAGAAAAGCATACTATATATTACTTTTATTCTATATATTAAAGGTAATTATAATTATAGTAGCTTATTTATAAAATATTTTTATATTCTTTATATACTATATTTAATTTAAGATTATCCTTTTTATATTAAATAGATTAAGGATTATAGTTTCCTAATTATTATTTATTTTATATAAGTAGGAAGACTTTATCTCTATCCTATAAGGGTTCCCTAACTTATTAGGCTATTTTTTTGATATTAGTTATTTATTTTCTATTTTTATTTTTATTATAAGTATAGGTATCCTACTATACTAGTGCTTTATTAGTATATACATCTAGGATGGATGTAAGGATTCCTATCTTCTTGGCTCATTCTAACCATTTATAGGGAAAGCAGGACTAGCCTTCTTATTAGATTGATTATACTTTTTGGATAGCTTTATTGATTTTTTATTATAGAATAAGTTTTACCTTATATAACTTATAGTTTTTTATATATTACTTAATTATAGTAGTTGATTTATATTTTTTAATAATAGTAAGAATAACTTTTCCTATAATATCCTCTTTTCCTTCTAATACTAAGGTCTATTAAGTTTTTATAGTGTTGAGTTGTTTCTGTCCTTCTGGTATAGGTTTGAACTGATTTCTTGTTTTTAAGGAGTGGCATTTAAAGGATTTATATCCTTTTTTCTATAGTTGAAGTAGGTAATCTTACTTTTATTATACCCCTAGGTGGCGTTGAGTTCTATTAATCCTAAATAAGTCCTATATATAGTGCTTTATTGCTTATTCTAGGTTTTTTCTTTATTTAGGATATATAGGTTTTTATTATCTTGGGTATGTTTTTTATATTGGTTAAATTGTCTTTTGTTAATTTTGATAGCACTTTTGATATATTTTAAAAGTTTTTCTAGCTAATCTTCTTTATAGATTTTATCCTTAATTTTATTCTTTAGGCCTTTATAGTAAAGTTCTATTAGTATATTATTATTTTAGGCTATTTATGCTATAATCTTTTTGAATTTAGCTAAATACTAATTATAAGATTTTATTTATTTAAGTTTATATAATTAATTTATAGCTTATTATTTTATATTAATTATACTAAAATTATCTTTAATAATAATTTTAAAATATTCCTAGTCTCTAAAGATCTCTTAAATCTTTTTATTTTAATTAATATTATCCTTATTTTCCAAATAATCTCTTATAATAGATTCAAACTATACTCCTATATCCCTTTAAAAGAAGGTTTTAGTATATAATACCTAGGCTTTAAGGATTATAAGTTATATTAAGAAAAAGCAAAAGTATTCCTTTATTTGGGTGAGGAAGGGGACTATATTGGCAGCCTTTCCTAGAAAGGGCTTTAAGATTAAGAATCTTAGAATTTCACTAATATCTTTACCTTTATTTCCTTTAACTGTAGTGGTTCTGGCTTTTTCTACTTTAAGTTATACTTATATATTTATAAGTTTTTTTTAATCTATTGTAATTCTATAGTTAATTTAATATTGCTAGGAGGAGTAGTAATAGTAGGATTCTTTCTAGATATTATTATTATTTAATTATTAATATAAGTAATTAATTAAATAAGAGCTTTTAATATATAATAGTCTAGTTAATTCTTAACTTAATAAACTAATTAAAATAAAGGGTTTATTATTAATAGGATAGTTAGGTGTGTTATAGTAAATAAAGTAATAGAAGTATTATATTAGGTAATAATCAATTGCAATTAAGGTAATTAAGTTATATTAAAAGCTAATTAATTCTCTCCCTTATAGTAAGATCTAATCTATCTATATACTATTATATTTAAGATTCTATTATTATAATAGTTGAATGAGGTTAATTTAATAATATTTATTATAATCTTTAGTAATATTAAATAGGGGCTATTTAACTTTGCTCTTATTAGTTGGTTATGTGGGTCTAGGGTAGTTTTGTTATAATTGGTTGGGGTTCTGCCTGTGGTCACCGCCTTTAGGTGTTTGGGTCATAACAATTAGTTCTATTTTTTATAGTAGGATCTAATCTATCTATATACTATTATATCTAAGATTTTATTATTATAATAATTAAATAAAATTAATTTAATAATATTTATTATAATCTTTAGTAAAGTTAAATAAAGGCTATTTAACTTTATTTTTATTAGCTAATTATATAGATCTAAGGTAGTTTTATTATAATTAATTAGGGTTCTGCCTGTGGTTACTACCTTTAGGTATTTAGATTATAATATAATACTTCTTCTCTTATTGGTCTTATCCTAAGGCTAGGTAAATAGGCTAGTTTCCCTACTTATAACTATTGTATGTTTTTTCCTCTTTTTATCTTCTTATAATCCAAGTACTGATAAGATATTAGATTATATTACTAAGGTTATGCCTTATCCTAAGGTGATTGAAGCTTATTAAAAGGATATTACTAAATTAATTAATAAATTTGATTTTAAGATATCTTATTATTTAGCTTATTTTTATATTAAGTAACTATTTTATATTGTAATTAAGGGAAAAAGCTATTATAAATTTTATATAAAGAATAAATATTCTAGTTATGATTTTAAGGGTATTTTTACTTAAGCTTGTAAATATATTCCTTCTTTTACTTTCTTATACTTATTTCTTTTTAGTTAAGTAGGTTTTTTATAAGAAAGATTAGATTAATAGGAAAAAAAGAAAGCTAAGGTAGATTTAATAAGTGCTCTAGCTTAGTTATAGTGCTTATATACTTAGGAGTATTATTTATATAAGAAAGTAAAGAAAATAATTTCTTAAAATTATAAAGATTTAGATAAATTAGAAGAAAAGGAATATACTAAGATATTAGTATTATTAGAGGTATAATTGCTTGAGGATTATGGGGTTATTAATTGGAGCAGTTTACCTGATTTTCTTTATATTGATTTTGAAGAAATATTTTTAGTATCTTTAAGCAATATATAAGGTATTTGGTAGATTTCTAGATTATTTCTTTATAGCCTTTTTATTTAATTTCAAATTTTCTATTTTCTTCTTTTCTTTGTAGGATTTTTTGACTTTCTATTGGTTTTCTAGGTTTTTTATTTATAGTTTATATTTAGATTTTATATTTATCTAGATATTATTGTTAGGTTCTAGTAGTGAGATATAGAAGATAGGGTGAACCTTAATATTATCTAGGAGATTAAGTTTATAATTATTTTTTGATATTTTTTTTAATTAGATATAATTTAATTTATATAAAGTTAATTTTTTTATTTTATTTTTTTATTATAAGATTTTTTGTTACTAGGTAGATTATATCTCTTTTTAAAAAGATTAATTTTTTTAATCTTTTAAGATTATAATATCTTTTTATAATATTATAAATAAATTTAAGTTTAATTTTTATTTCTTTATATAATTTTCTTAAATTATTTGACTTAATTATTACTTTTATTTGAATTATATCTTCTAAAAGGGTTTAATAAGTATTTAATATAAAGCTAAAATTAGCTTTTATTAATATTATTTTAATATTATAATTATAAAATATATTATATATTAATTATATAATAAGTAATTTTTTTATTTAATTAGTTTATTTATAGTTAATATAATATTATAAATATTACTTAATTTCTTAGTTTTAGTATTTGATTTATTTATTTATTTAAAGGTAGAAGGCTATATTTAGCTTATAATTTAACCTTATTAAGAATATTAAGCTTTATTAAAATTTAAATATAAATAATTATTCTTTATTTAAAATAATTTTAATTAGTAGTTTATATATAGTAATTATATTTTAAAAGAAAAGATAAGTAAATTATTCTTCTTTTATTACTTTATTATAAAAAAAATAATATACTACTTTTATAAAGTAATTAATAATAATAAAAATACTATTATAATATACTTCTATAATAAGGTTTATTAATAAAAGGAGGTTAGTAATAAAGTCCATTATAATTAAGTCTTATAATTATTATATAATAGGGGATAGTTATAATAATCTATATAGTTTATATTTTGGTTTTTTAGAGTATCAATATAGGCTACATTCCTTATATACTTATTTAACTTTCTTTTTTATCTTACTAAAAGAAAATATCTATTTAACTCATTTAAGGGTTTTATTAATACCTTTATAGCTATATAAGGGATATTTATAAATATCCCTTATTAACTTCATTTAGTATTTTTCTAGTACTTATAAATAATTTATTTTTTCTTCTTCTAAAAGTATTAGATTATATTCTTTAATTTTTCTTAGTAGTAGATTATTTTATTTTACTTATTATATTAGTATTTCTATAGTAGTAGTTCTGATTATATATAGTAATCCTTTTATTTTTATAGTAGTGATTATTTTCTTTATTTTTATTATTATTTTACTAATTAAGGCTTATTTTAGTCCTCTATTAGTATTATAGGTTAATAGTTTTTTCTATATTTTTAGTTTTTCTATATTATAGTTAGATTGGCGGCTGATTATATTAGTATAATTATTCTTAGTCTCTTTAATATAAACAATTTAATAATCAAATTTAAATAGATATTTTATATATTATAATTATTTTTTATTAAGTTTTTAAGTAATTATAAAGTAAATAATATTTTTATAATTAATATATATTATAATTTTATAATTATTTTTTAAAAGATATTATTAAAATTCTTTAAAAGTATTAATAATAATAAGGAATTTTTTATTATAAATAAGGTAATTTAGCTTAAGGCTATATAGCTTATATAAGTAGAATACTATAAAATATAGATTTTCTTATTTATTTTATTATCTAATCTAGGCCTTTAAAATAAAATCTAATATATTAGTTTCTAGCTCTATAGGCTTATTAAGGTTGAATATTATAAGAATAGGTTCTTCTAAAATAGTATTTTTTATAACTTTAAATAATTATTATATTTTATTTCTTTATTAAAAAATAATTTCTTTCTTAATTAATTCTATTATACTTAAAGTAATTTTATTAAATCCTTTAATAAATCTTTAATAATAATTAATAAATCTAAAGAAAGCTTATACTTTCTTTATATTAATAAATTCCTTCTAATCTTTTATTATAATAACTTTCTTTAGGTCTATATGAATTTTATTAGGGCTAATAATATATCCTAGGAATTCTACTTCTTAAATATAGAACTCACTTTTTTCTAATTTAATTAAGAGTTTGGTATCTTGGAAAGCTTTTAAGATCTTATAAATATATTCTTTATATTCTTCTTTATTTTTAGAAAAAAAGGATATTATTTAGATAGTAGATAATAAAGATATCTAAGTATTTTTATAATATATTAGTTATTATTTGTTAGAATATTGTTAGTATATTTATAAGTTTAAAAGGTATAATTAAATATTTAAATAATCTAAACTTTATTTAAAAAGTAATTTTCTATTTATATCTTTTTTTAATATAAATAAGATTATATACTTTTTAAGATCTAATATAATAAAAATATTAACTTTATAAAAATAATCCTTTATTTTATTAATTAATAATAATAAAGTATAATCTTTAATAATAATATTATTAAGCTATTAATAGTTTATAATAAAATATAATTTCCTATTTTTCTTAAGTATAAATATAATAAAGTAATTAGCTTTAAAGTTTAAAATATAAATATATCTTTTTTTAAGTATATTTTAAATATATTTCTTTAAGGTATTAAGCTTAATTTAATTAAGATTATAAATAAAGTAAAATTAAATATTAGATCTATTTTTAAAGATAATTTTATAATCTCATTAATTAAACTTAAGTAGTCTAGTATCTAGTTCTTTTATAAAAAGCTTTTTGTAGATTTGATATTATAAGAATATATTATATAATCTATTTATTTCTACTTTAACTTTTATTTTTTTAAAGTTTTTATTAATTTATTAGAATTATATTCTAAGGTAAGTAATTATTTATTATTTTTACCTTTTTTAATTATTCTTATATTTATATTTTATTTCTTTAAATAATAAAGATTCTTCTTTATTTATATTTTTTACTTAATTAAGGCTAGAAGTTCAAGATTTTTTATTATATTTTATAAAAATATTACTAGCTATATTATACTTCTTAGGTATTTACACTTAACTAATATACTAGTAGATATTAAGATTATATTAGTATAATTATAGATATTTTAAAATTAGATTATATTATCTAATATTAATAATATTAAAGATTATTTTTTGATTCTTTCCTTTAATAAAGATTTTTAAATAATCAATCTTCCTATCTATAATACTATTATTATATTTAAAGAATATTCTTTTTATATTAATAATTTTATATAGATTAGCTTTTATTATTTATAGTAGCTAAAGTTTATTAATTACTTAAAAATTTATATAGTTTTACTTTACTTTATTATTTACTATAATATTATATTACTTCCCTTTAATTCTTACTTTTATTTCTAATTATTATTAAGATTACTTTTTAATTATAAAATATAAAGCCTTTTTAAGAAATTCTTTTAATAACTCTAGAGATTATTACTCTAGCTATTTCTATTACTCTTTTATAAAAGGCTCTATTTATTTTTTAATTTTATTTAATATTAAGCTATTACTTTATCTATTATATAAATATTATATTTAAGATCTTAATATTTATTCTAAAGCAGCTTATTATAATTAAAAAACTTAAGCTTATCTAGTTCTAATATAATAAACTAATAATAAAGATTTCTTTTTATTACTTTATATTAATTAAAGTATCTCCTATAAATACAATAAATAACTATATCTTCTACTTTAATAAAAAAGCATATTATATACTATTTTTATTTTATATTTTAAAGGTAATTATAATTATAATAATTTACCTATAAGATATTCTTATATTCTTTATATATTATATTTAATTTAAGATTATCCTCCTTATATTGGATAGATTAGGGGTTATAGTTTTCTAGTTATTATTTGCTTTATATAAGTAGGAAGACTTTATCTCTATCCTATAAGGATTCCTTAACTTATTAGGCTATTCTTTTAATACTAATTATCTATTTCTTATTTTTATTTTTATTATAAGTATAAGTATCTTACTATATTAGTGCTTTATTAGTATATATATTTAGAATAGATGTAGGGATTCTTATCTTCTTGGCTTATTCTAACTATTTATAGGGAAGGTAGGATTAGCCTTTTTATTAGATTGATTATGCTTTTTAGATAGTTTTATTAATTTCTTATTATAAAATAAGTTTTATTTTATATAATTTATAATTTTTTATATATTATTTAATTATAATAGTTGGTTTATATTTTCTAATAATAATAAGAATAACTTTTTTATAATATTCTTTTTTCCTTTTAATACTAAGATCTATTAAGTTTTTATAATATTAAATTATTTTTATCCTTTTAATATAAATTTAAATTAATTTCTTATTTTTAAGAAGTAATATTTAAAGGATTTATATTCTTTCTTTGTATAATTAAAGTAAGTAATCTTACTTTTATTATAACCCTAAGTAATATTAAGTTCTATTAATCTTAAATAAATCTTATATATAATATTTTATTACTTATTTTAGATTTTTCCTTTATTTAGAATATATAGGTTTTTATTATTTTAAATATATTCTTTATATTAATTAAATTATCTTTTATTAATTTTAATAATACTTTTAATATACTTTAAAAGTTTCTTTAGTGTAACGGCTGTGCTGTTGACCGCTGTACCATAGGGCAAAAGATTGGTCAATAACTGCTATTGCGGCAATTATCGCAGCACCTAACAGCACCTAAGAGCCCTGTAAGCCCTGTGCCCGCAGGCCAGGTCATAACATTTAGTTAATCTTTTTTATAAATTTTATCCTTAACTTCATTTTTTAAATCTTTATAATAAAGTTCTATTAATATATTATTATCCTAAGCTATTTATATTATAATTCTTTTAAACTTAACTAAATATTAATTATAAGATTTTATTTATTTAAATTTATATAATTAATTTATAACTTATTATTTTATATTAATTATATTAAAATTATCTTTAATAATAATTTTAAAATATTCCTAATCTTTAAAAATCTCTTAAATCTTTTTATTTTAATTAATATTATTCTTATTTTCCAAATAATCTTTTATAATAAATTTAAATTATACTCCTACATCCCCTTAAAGAAGGGTTTTAATATATAATACCTAGGCTTCGGAGGTTATAAGTTATATTAGAAAAAAGCAAAAGTATCCCTTTATTTAGATAAGGAAGGGGACTACATTAGTAGCCTTTTCTAGAAAGGGCTTTAGGACTGAGGGTCTTAGAATTTCATTGATATCTTTACCCTTATTTTCTTTAATTATAGTAGTTCTGGCTTTTTCTACTTTAAGTTATATTTATGTATTTATAAGTTTCTTCTTAATCTATTGTAGTTCTGTAGTTAACTTAGTATTATTAGAAGGAGTAATAGTAGTAAGGTTCTTTTTAAATATTATTATTATTTAATTATTAATATAAATAATTAATTAAATAAGAGCTTTTAATATATAATAGTTTAATTAATTTTTAATTTAATAAATTAATTAAAATAAAAGATTTATTATTAATAGAATAATTAAGTATATTATAGTAAATAAAATAATAAAAGTATTATATTAAGTAATAGTTAATTGTAATTAAAGTAATTAAGTTATATTAAAAGCTAATTAATTCTATTCCTTACAGTAGGATCTAATCTATCTATATACTACTATATCTAAGGTTCTATTATTACAATAGTCAAACAAAGTTGGTTTAATAATATTTATTATGATCTTTAGTAAAGTTAAATAAAGGCTATTTAACTTTACTCTTATTAGCTGGTTATGTAGGTCTAGGGTAGTTTTGTTATGATTGGTTGGGGTTCTGCCCGTGGTTACCGCCTTTGGGTGTTTGGGTCATAACACTATCCTGCTAACAATAAACCTGTTACGACCTGTGCAACTGGGCGCACGAGACCCTATTTAATAGCTGTTATCCGTACCTGTAATTGCAAGCATTGCGATTATTGACTTATCTTTTGGCCTGACGGGCTAATTAACGTAATAGGAAGTACAGATCCTTACACAATAATCGCATACTATGGGTCATGAGTTCGATTCCAGGGTCACATGCTTTAATAAGGAATTCAACACCGGCTCAAACTAGGCCCTACTATAGCTAGTTGGGGTAAGGTAGCTATGTGTGGTGCAAGATGATAAGGCTTAGTTATCCTTATCAGCGCAGTGAACTAATGAGAGGTAATAGGGCCTGAGGGTATGCTTATTGGAGGGGAGATATTATATTACAACCTATGCAACTAGGCGCACGAGACCCTATTTAATAGCTATTATCTATACCTGTAATTGTAAGTATTGCGATTATTGACTTATCTTTTGGCCTGACGGGCTAATTGACGTAATGGGAAGTATGGATCCTTATAAAACCCTTTGTTCTGATTGGTTTATTAAATTAGGAATTGACCAGACCGTTATAATATTATTAAAGTTAAAGATATAAGATCTTAAATAAGCAAATAAGATACTTAATAAATATTATAAAATAAAAAGAACCTAATTATAAAATAAAGAGATAATAATAATAGCTAATGTAAAAGAAGTAATTAATTAAATAAATATAAATATATAAATATAGATAAAAATATTATAAAATAATAATTAAGAGAAGTTAATATAATTAAGAAAGTAACACTATAATACTTATAATAAAATTAGTTATAATATAAGAATATATTAAGTAATTATTAAGACCTCTAAGGAAAAGGATAGTAATTAGAATTAATTAATTAGATACTTTATAGTATTTTTATTCTAGTTTGAAAATAGGGTATAATAAGAAGTGGGGCGCTCGCTTGTCTAGGGCGCTCGCTTATCATGTACGTTATTATAAATATATATAAAATATTTTAAATAAATTTAATATTTAAAGCTTTTTATATTTAATATAAATTTAAAAAATAGTTAATATATTTCTTTTTATTTAAATTTATTTAAATAAAAAATAAACTTAATATATATATTTAAAAAAAAATGAAAAAAAAATAAATAAAAAACCTTACTTAATATTAACTAATTTTATATAATTTAATCTTATTTTATTAAAATTAAATTATATAAATAAATAATATAATAAACCATCCTTCTTATATATTAAAATAAAATAAAAATATTACTATTATAATATTATATACTAATAAAAATATAATTATTAATTATATTTTAATTATACCTAACACAATACCCATATAACAAATAAAATCAAAGTATAAAATTCCAATCTTAAGCTAGATGTTAGAACTATATAGATAGCACATAATAAAACAACTGATAATGGCATTCCCGTTATCTGGATTATAGGTTTCTCTGATCCAGCCCTGCCGGCCATAGCCACCATCCCCTGGAAAGTATTGATAGAGAACCAACAAAGTGGTGATATAGTTTGTTGTCATCCATGCCACAACAACGTGCTGACCCACATTGTATGTGATATTTTCGTCGGAATTGTCGGGATTAGTGAATTCGGTGTCGGCACATACAGCCGTAATGAACGCGAGAGCTTGGGCAAGCCGGGAGAGAAGCACCATGATGGTAAAAATGAGTGTATGATTGAATTAAATATTTAGTATTAAAGATGAGAGTTGGACAAATGAGGAATACTTCCGAGGAGAGAAAAACTGGCGGGTGGGCGTAGAAGGGAATGGCAGGCCCACTTACGCCATGGTGCGTCCAACATGTCGGGGCTGCAAGCGTATTCCAAATGATGCGTGAGAATTTGCTTATTCATAGATTTCTACTCGAGGGGCGCGAACCTTCAACCGGCGCCATCTCGGCCGTTGTGAAAGGGACAGTTCCCAATCACGCGCCCCCAATTTGTAACCCCCGGCAGTACGTAGCATACCGCCGCCATTCAGGCCTCGACGTTTGGCACTCCCTTATGGTTGGGAATGATAGCCACGTCTGGGTATGAGCCTCACTGTCTGCATCTCACTGTTCTTAGCCTCACGGCATTATCTACTGTTTCCTTCTCGCAAGAGTAGGCACCCTTTGAAGCAAAGGGCAGATTCAATACTAATCAATGATAGCCACGTTTCATCTAAAAATATACGCCAGGCGGCACATCAACGCTGCGAATCAACGTCGCCAGGTCAGTTATACAGTGATGGCCAGTAACTATAGGCTAATTGCGGTACCAATGTATCGTAGCAGCCAGCGGCTATATCTGACAGTGTCACTACGCACACTGGCTCTGGAAAAAATGGGCAGTCTACAGGCAGCCGAGTAAAGTTTTGGCGACATCATAACAGAGCCGTAGCGCGTCATTGTTTTTCCACAGAGCTTAGTAGTTTGGTAGGCAGTAGCCAATTTCAAATCACTTTTTTATATGATCCAAGCCCCAGGCACGCGATGCAGAAATTACATCTCCAAATTGGGGCTTGGAGGTCAACAAAGATTTCTGTTGCTCTTTTTGTTCAGCCAGTCCTCGGTGTTCTATCAAGACTAAAACTTGCAGCTTCAGGGCTGCTCGCTTGTGTGGCGAGTCTATGGTGGGTGTATAGACGACTAGGCTGTGGCTAATGTGTGGCTTGGTCCTGTCGCATTTTATACATGCAGTGTGATTATTGGTGCAAACGACACGCTGGAGCATACTTTTAAAAGCAAATGTCTTGAGATAACTTTTTAAATTGAACTGTAATTCGTATGGAATTGTCTTTGTGGCTGTAGCAAAGCGATATATTGCAATAAAATTACATTCTCTACATACTGTATTTATAACGGACGTACACCTGTACGTAGTATCCAACGAGAAGAATCATTTCATACGATTCACCTCTGATGAAATAATTAGAATACAACATCAAACCTTAGCTTCCACAAATCATGGAGACGGCCGAGGTGTAAACGCTAATGGCACATCTGTAGGGTTCTCCTTGGTCACTACTTCGGTCGCGTTCTGGATGTTGGGCCCAATTTGGGTTTTGCTCATGGACCAACCAAGGGCCACTGGGAAGCGTTCATTTCCTTTTCGTGCGTGTATTAGTCTTCCAAGATTCTAGTGTGACGGCATGGCTCATGTTTTGAGAGATTCCAACTCACTGTACATGTATTCGATATACTCTCTCTTCGCGACGAGTTGTACTGGGTCACCAAAGATGGAAAGAAGCATGGCCATCTCGCCCATGAGGATATTTAAACCTGCTTCCGGGATATAGAAATTTGGATTAATTCGACTCATGTCATAGGCATGTCTGGCCCGAGCATTGGCAATGGTGGTGGTATTAACAGTGGTTTCGTTCTTCAAATAGCTGAGGAAGTTGCTGAAAGTAGCCTCGTCAAACGAATTCGTTGGGTCAAAGACAATATCGCGACGAGAAAGGCTCCCATCATGTTCAAATATGTTGTGAGTATTGTGCAACATATCCAAATCAAAATACTAGGAAGGATTCAAGAGATTAGACGACTAGCTTGATGTAGGCGGGGCGCTGGAACTCACAGTTGCATTGGGGTTAGGATTGGCTGACAGAGCCGTCTTAAAAGCGTCAGTAGCGTGCGGTTCATCAAAGTTCAAGACCGACTGAACCGCCTTTATAAACGGCGGGCCAGTGATATTTCGGCCACCATGGGGAATCAACTCGTGGTTGGCCATAGTGTTCAAAATTGGACAAGGAGATCGAACTGTGGTGGCTTTAGATTACCACACTGTCAATGGAAAGGGGCTCGCTCATACCGTCACCTTTGCCGGGTGCTCTCCACACTGATGGGTTCCAGTCTAGAGCGTTTCCATTGCGCGGGAAATTTGCCGAGCGATGAGCTAGGACTGATGGATTGGAAAGACCTCCATGGTGAGGGAATGATGAAACTAGAGGAATCAAGAAAAGGAAAATGGAAGGCAGCAACATAATTGAGGATGAAAGGTCCGATTCGCTGGGAAATGGCAAACGCTTAGATGCGAGAGTTCTAGAAGGGAAAGAAATAAGAATAGAAACCCTTTTGTAGGGCCAACCAGTGGGTGTGGTTCGTAATATAGAGGAAATGTATGGTTAAGACTGACGTGGGGATTCAGTGGAAGTCTTCTACATACCACGGTGTGTTTCTATACCATCAGTGTATGGATTGGTATGGGCCTGGTGGAGCTAATATTGGCCATCTATGCTGAAACAAGTGATTAAATTCATCCCTCTTATGCCAAGCATCTGTTAGCCTAACGTGAATCCTCGGATAGGCTCCCTCGGATCCCGTACTCTAGCTGTAAAATTCGCAACGCCCTGTGGGGGTTGGCATCCTTGCACCATCCGGCAGTTGCTCTATCCGTACTAGAAAATTATGTTGTGACTGAATTGCTTAATTCTTACGGTATGAATTGATGGACTTTTGGAACCACCACCAACAGGAATCCGGGAGGGCGTCTTATTGGGTCTTAAGATGTCTCTGGATTTAATGATGTGCCACTGAAACCCAGTTTTCTAGAAGTTCCTCTTGGACCTTTCGCCCGATGAATAGCTGTTCAATATAAATCAACCGGTGATATGCAAACGGCTTGCCGAAGGCCCTCATCTGCCGTGGCTATGTGAAAGTCAAATTGAAGTTGTTCATGGTATTTTAGAGATAGGGCGCACTTCCTACTTCTATTATGATCAACACCAAGAGAAGTAATGCAGTATAACTGGGCACTGCATGCATTGCAATCCTTTACCCATATTTCTTTTCATCTTGTTTTCCTTGGAGTGTGAGCGACTGTCCCCTCTTAAGGTGTGGTACTGAGTCATTTGATGTGAGTTGTGACAGGCACAAGCTACAGAATGGTCTGAGCTTGAAGAAGGTTCATGTGCATGAAGACGCAGACTATTCTTTGCCTTCTTTAGACTGAGGATCTTTGCCGGTTTGCGTAGTGTGGACCCATTTGCGAAAGTCAACTTCAAAATCAACGGCAGTAAGGCTTCGTTCGCCGCCATTTCTCCGCATGTCGTCATAATGCTACCTCCACTGAAACACCACAGAATCCAAAGAGCTTGGCATCTCCACAAATGCGAATATGTCGTATATGCACCGCCACAGACTTTTTAGCTGCCAAGCAAAAACACCAACAAGAACAAATCGTGATCGGCAGGAGCTCTAACCTTAACGGACTCCGAGCGTGCAAAGGTCTGGGCAGTGGAAAGTTCAAAGATCGTCTTAGAATCATTTAATGGATTAAAAAAGGGCGTCAAGACGGACTGGGTTAGCCATAGTCAGTCACCCACACTCAAGATTGCTCGTCAAGATGCGCCTGCACAAAACGTTGATTGCATCTATTTTTTCCTTGGTCGCTGGCTCGACTGGGAGCATCATATTCACAGAAGATGTTCCTCTCGTTGGACCAGTTCTATCCGCCAATTTTGATCCTTCCAATTCCACTGCGATTCAATATGCGAAAGATCAGTTTCCCACCTTGATCGAAAATATGTTTCAAGGCGGTCTGCTCAACCGGACTGACCTGGTGTTTGCCGTCGATGTCTTTTCTGCGGCGACAAACAAGTCAATCTACAGCTACTTCCACGTGGGCGAGGGTCAGAACAAAACATTAACCTCAGGTCGTTTGGATGAAAACACCATCTTTCGCATCGGAAGCATATCGAAACTCTTTACTGTTTATGCCCTGCTTGCTCAGGCGGGAATGGAGGTCATGAGTCATTCTGTGACAAAGTATCTACCCGAGTTGCTGAGAGATACATCTGATCCGTTGGAAAATCTTAACTGGGAGGAGATCACGGTTGGAGCACTCGCCTCACACCAGGCTGGTACTGGAGCTGTACCATGTAAGGTTTGAGCTGAACCTCTCTTTAAGAAATGAACTAATTCATCAAAGATTTGTACACCAATTATGCCCCCAACTTCAAATATGCCCCTGTAGAAGGTTCGTTAATATCTAGTCCCATGCAAGCAATCGCTAATCAAGTCTCTCTGCTCAGAAATACTTAGACAAGCGCGTGACAAACGTCCTACAATTTCCGCCTACAGAAATTCCATGTACTCTGATGCAGGGTTTGTCATTCTGGGTCAGGTTATCTCTCGAATTGTCGGCAAACCGTATGCCGAGGTTGTCAACGATGCGATATTTGCACCACTCGGTCTTCAATCAACGACGACAAAAGCCCCTACTGGCCCGAACATCAATGGCGTCGACCGTCATTCTGTCGATAATAACACCCTGTGGGGTTATGATGTTGAGACTGTTTCTCCGTACGTATCATAGTCCACCCCTTGGCGAATTGAATCTGGATTAACTTGCTTCTAGAAGCGGGGGCTATTATTCAAGCGCTGCAGATCTCCGAAAGCTCGGGCTTTCCATCTCGAATAGCGAGAAGCTTTCTGCTGCCACGACGCAGGCTTGGATGAAGCCCGTGAGTGGTACTGGCAGTCTAGTTGAGCTAGTGGGTGCGCCATGGGAAATCACGCGCCTAACCATCCCTGTCACTCCGGACACGAACCTCACTCGTGTCTCCGATCTCTACATCAAATCAGGCGGGGCCACGGATTACAGTGCCATAATTGCCCTATCGCCAGACCACGGGATCGGGTACTCGGTTTTAGTAGCGGGGAGCACTGCATCACCAGCTCGTTGGCCCCTTCGCCAAACCATTGGCGAAGCCTTCATTCCAGCCGCCGAGTGTGCCGCAGTGGAGAATGCAAAATCTAAGTACAGCGGTACTTTTATTGATGCGACTTCCGAGGGGAGTAACATCACCCTTACAGTTGATGTAGGGTTCCCCGGGCTCGGTATCAAGTCGTTGTATGTAAACGGCACCGAGAGTCGCGTTAGATTTCTCGGATCATCGGCGCCCTCGAACATGTCTGTTCGGTTATACCCAACTGGACTCAACTCCCGCTCTAGATCCCTGTCATCTTTGTATGATTCACGTGGGAGTATTCGAATGGCATATCGTGCTTTTAGCCAGAGTTGGGCACGCACCCCACGGTCCGCGGTAGAGGGTGGATTGGGATTATTTAACAACTTTTGGACTTGGATGTCTGTTGACGATCCTGGTCTGGACGAACTCATCCTCGAGATCCAAGATGGGAGGCTGATGAGCGTGAATTGCACTGGATTAGGGGTCGTGTTTAACAGATTAGATTGTTGAACCCGGCGTTAAAATTTGCAACCAAAAGAATAATAGCGGAGGGCTTTTATACCATCAAGGGGGGATGCGCTGATTTATGATCTAACCTGCCTTGGGTTTCTTGCTCGCCAATTGCAGAGCTGTGAACTGTGAACTTCTGATATGATAGAAAAATGGATGCCCTTCAGTACACAATGAATAGCAACGCTGTGGTCTTCAAAATGACGAGCGTAACACGGAAAATGTGCCACAAAGTAAAGTCTCGTAGTTGGGAAAAACTCGGCATTACTCGATAATTCCATTGTATGCACAGGCAACCGTGTGACTGTAAGCTGCAGGTATTGGTGGATCTCTAAACATCACTAAATACGAGGCCGTGTAGTTTTAGACCTCGTATTAACCCACCGCGACCATTAATAAAATCGGTGTTGACCCCCTTCCTCCATCCAATATTTTGCGAAGATTTTGTAATAGTATGTTAAATTGAAGTGATAGATCAAGTTGCTTGATGATCTTGTATGAACACATGACCATCATCGTCTTTGCTTTTCACGTAACAAATGTCACAGTTGGTCTAAACTAATCAGGTCGGACCGAATGGACATAAACTATCTTGCCATATCGAGATTGGCCTCGTGATAACCCACCAGTAGAATTAAATAACGGTGCATGGTGCTGTCGGTTGAGGCTGAAACTTTCGTATTCAGACGTCAGCACTGCATATCGTGAGTGATCGCCACTGGGAAGTAATTGGTTCAAACTTATGCCAAGACTTTTGGGCCTATGCAAATCGCTCAGCTGGGCCGCCACGAGCACATCAATGCGTCCTGCCTGACCCCTTAATAGAGCGCCACAGCTCTTAGGATGCGATTATGATGCTGGATCAGGATAGCCAGAGGTACTTCTCAGCCGCTTCGCGACATCTTTATTCTGCCTCTGAGATAGAATGGTACTTCGATATGATAGGGTATTTTGATCGGTACAGAGAAAGTTAATCTCTCTCTCTCTCTAAAAAAGGAAAACAAAAAAGCAATGTTGTGCTGGGATTCTATGATTCCGAAATACCAAGTGATTTTTAAACGGTAACCTTCCACCAGGGCTCGTATCCAGTCACTGCCTACAATCTACTCTAGTTAGTGGAACGGTCACACTAAGGTAAGCCCCGCATCACAACAGGTAATCTCCGATACATTGAAAAAGGTCATTCCAATTTTCTTCTATTCCACTAAGGTTGGAGGCTAAAGCGAACTTCTTGAACCTCACATAGCCAATTTTCGCCGGTCAACTTGGCCTAATTCACCCCCCACCGAGAATTTGAGCAGCACAGCCAATATGACAACTCCCCACACGAGAGGGCAAGAGGAAGACAATGATCTTGTGTTATTCTCTTCCAAAACACAACTTCCAAATTGGCCGACCAACCCCACGCAACTTCCCTTAGGATTCGGATCCAGACTTAAAAATGCGGCACTTGATATTTTGTTGATCGTGTTTCCGCTGAGCTTCATCGGTAAGTATATTCTTAACCCTAGCGGTTGAGACGCGTGAGGAAATTGTTTGAAATGTGCGGTGATTAAGTGAGACAGTTCTCGGCGTTATTGTGCTCCTACTTCGAGATGCCTTCCAATCCGATGTTGGGGATGTCGTGTTAGAAGCGATACAAGTGGCCTCTACCGTTTGGCCTCTAGTATTTTCCGCTGTTGTTGGTGGCATGCTCAAGAATCTTGCGCATCGCACGGCTCAATATGGGGGGAAGCTTGGTGTAAGGTTCCTTGTTTTAGTCATTTGCAATCCTGAGAAATTAAACACGACTGCTAATGAGTACTTCCTGCAGTTGATCGAACAATTAATGGGCAGTCAAACTGTCTTTGGAACGCTGAAAATGATTTATAAACTTCAACCAATTGGTTTTGCAAGACCAGTGCTCCTGTTTCTTTGGGGATTGAGTCCATTTGGAGGCCAAGCCATTCTCCGATCCGCGGAAAGAGTTCTACAAATTATAGAGCTGACTGAGCCACTTTCATATATGTCGCTTAACCCGCGAATCACTTACAGCTTTGATGTACAGCCAGGCAGGGCATCAAGCTCCGATGTCGCTAGTGTGCCTCAAGTGCTTTTTGGGACTGCAATCTTGAGCACATCCGCATCTCTTCATGCTCTAAATGGAACCCAGCAACTAAGTGTATTTCATCAAGTGGTTTCGAGCCTTGGAGGACCTAAAGCTGCCATCCAAATCTCGGAAAGAGATATGTGGAATCATGCTCGAATACCCATTGTCGACCTGTTACCAGGCTTTGATGAGAAGAGTTTCAAGGGAAGTAGTTGGATTGATATTCCTACAGACCAAGTATTGTCTTATAGCTCTGCCTTTGGTGTTCCCACTTTTAGCCTTCCCACTGGGAGGAAAGGAAACGCGAGCTTCTCCATCCAATCAGCATATACGAGATTCACCGTCAGTGTCGCCACCACTGCCGTATAATGTCAAGTACTAATTGGATACAGTGTGATAAGGAGTGGATGACGGGGGGCAAGTTCCAGCAATATCTGAATCGCTCAGAGTCTAGGTTCCAGATAAGTAACGGGGTCAGCAGCGGCTTATTGGGGAGCTATTCCAATGCTTTTAACATTACCCACAAATTTCAGACAATCATGCCCTTCGATTCCACTGAGCGAGGCCTAAATGGGCCCAATGGCACAGACTGCAAGATACCAGAAAGGCCATTGCTTTTTTATACTGATTGGAACAGAGACTTGGCCCAATCCTATGGGATCGTCTGCTATCCTCGAGTCGTTTACGTTGAGGCCAGAATGGTTTGCTCGCGTGCCTCCACAAATGTACAGCTTCAGTGTACCACTCGCCAAATTCGCCGGTCGCAGGATACGACACACTTGTGCCCAAGCATCACAGAAATCGACCTGTTTAATGGATCATACTATGACCCATTAAATTACATGTTAAGACTGTTTTGGAATCCTGTGGATAGTATCCCTCCCTCAGCTGCCGAGCAATTTCTATTAAATCCCGCTGGAGTCTACAAGAACGCTACCTTGCTCGTAATGTCGGGAATACCCAATAACTACAACATGACAACAGTAGAGCCATCGGTACTGGCAAATCGGTTGACCATGTTATGGAATACCTGGTCTATGGCTACTAAAGACAACGGCCTTTTGTCCGGATTTGAATTCTCACCTCCAAGCGTTATTACGTTGCCAAAGGATGGGAAAATAGCTCTTTTGGCTAACGACTCTTCAGCTAATTGGACCTATGAGGTCGGATATATCTACCAAATCAACACTATGTGGATCAGCGCCTACCTGGGAAGCGTTGGTATCTTGTTCCTTTGCTCTCTTTATGCAGCTTTGCTCAAATATCAACTGGAGATCCCCGAAATTCTAGGCAACGTATCCAGCCTCACCAGGGATACGCCGCATATTCACCTACCCGTCGATATGGCAGCGAGCACACTGAGTGGAGACGACCGTGCCAAACTAATGAAGAACATATGTATCAGACTGCAAGATGTGAAAGAACAGAGTCAGGTTGGCAGATTGGCCATCACCCAATGTTCAGAGGACAAAAAGGACCGTGCTCCACTCAACAAGACTAAATTATATGAGTAGTTGATGCATTCAGGTATGTTCAACAATCGCACCCTATCAGGTACCAAGCTGATGGATACTCCTTGCTAGGCTACTTTCCAATGGTTATTTCACTTGTGGTAGCAATTTGTATCAGCGACAAGGTTGTGTTGGATGATTGAGATTTTTCTTTCTTTTTTTCTTGTGCTTTCACTACCGATGGCAGAAAATGACTCTTTTTGATAACGGAAAATGATGAAAAAGAAGTGGGAGTGGGAAAGAGGACTAAGAAATTGACGTACTCACGCGCTCTCGATTTCAACCTTATCAGTGGTCAAGGTACACGTCTACTAAGTTTTCTCATGCGATTTCAATTAGAGAAGTATCATGCTTTTCCTCAGAAAATCCCATGGATGTATTATATTTTTGAACAATTTCCCACGCCCGCAATCAATATTCTCGCACAGTATTTTGACACATGGTAGGCGAACAGAACCTCATGGTCGTGCATGATTTGCTGCCCCCAGGAAGAACTTTAAAACTCAAACCTGATTGAGTCATCCGGTTAAACGGGGAATTACCCACAACTACGTGATCCACAAGCACCGATTTTGTCTCTTGGTCTGTAGACTGAATCCAAGACGTGACTGTGGCATCTTTGTTATACATATATGGCACAGACTGTCTCTCCCCGTATATCCATAACATCACCCACAGTTACATTCGGCTTCACGCTATTCATCCACAGATTGTGGCCCAGAGTCGTGGTATTGCCTGAGTCTCCAGAGTACTCTGTGAGACCAGGCTCGGGTTTCGACCAGCCGACTAGTTCAAGAAACGAATCCGAAGGAATGTTGTTGCCTCCCATCTCTGTGAGACAGTAGCTCAGATTCTGAGACTGCCATTCCCACCAAAGCCGGTCGAGGTTTGCGTGGTGCATTAAGAAAAGAGGGTCTCCTGGAGCGAGCGAAACATCATGCATCTGAGTAGATTATTATTATTATCCATCTTGAAAAGAAAGAGCCAGACTTACTGTTCCGCCAACACCATTGTGACCGGAAGCGTGAGGATTTGTATGAAGACATTGCCACATATCGTCATAGTTGTCAATTTCCAAGCACTTTTCGGCCTCAGACTGACTACCAAGTGAAAACTCGGACAAATCAAAATCACGACTGAGGCAGTAGTCTGTGACCGAACCATTGCTTTCCATGTGTAGGGTAAGATCCACAAAGGGGCCGTCGGTGATGCAGTTGTTGCTTCCAGAACCATTGCCACCAAAACCATATTCAGAATCAAAAATCTCGATATCCGGAAAGCTATCGACGTCATCGGCCTCGAGCCAGTAGCTAAGGATCGTTAGTTTACCAACTTAGGTTGAATCTCGATTATAAGGTACATACGGCTGTGCTCCTATGTATCCGCATTTTTCACGCAAGAGCTCTTCGTGGACCTTCACAAAGTAACGGTGCCAAGGGAGAAATTGGCCCTAGGAGAAGTAATGGTTAATACCGTGTGCTGATTTATGGAAGTTCGTCATCATACGCACCACGCCATGGATATAATTCGCCTGAGCGATATGCAGAAACTGGAGTTGATCCCAAACAGTGTTGGCTCCATACGAGTTTTCGGATGCTGTAGCATTGATCAAACACCACTCAGCATCCAGATATGCTGTCTTTTCAGTGTTGGTCAGATTGTTCTTGAAAGGTCAGCCAAAATACTGCGTGAAGGAAATGGTAGAAGTGGTTATTCACCGTGACTTCTGTTCAAGCAACGATGTACAATTAGAATCTGATTGTCGTTTAGGTAGTTGCGGAATATCCTTGTGAGCTGAAGGAGACGCAAAGATTGATGGCAGAAGGGAAGTGAAGAGAAACGCGAAATGAGTAAAAGAAGCCATATGGAATCAAGTTGAAATAGAATCGTCTCATGAAATGATTACATAGAAAAATTTATTAAAATACATGTAAAAAGGATGCGACCGAAGAGCTAAAGTAATGGACAGTGAAATGAAAGGACGGCTGTTCAGGAGGATTCTCAGTGACGCCAAACGTGGATACTGGAGTGCGCTTTGACGACACTTCCGTAGCGTAGTGCTCACTGAGTGCCGATCGCCTAGGCGGAGTTATCTTCTGCTGGGCGATGACGCCAAGATGCTACGGAATACCCACGTACACGCTGCAGGGGCTTGGAAACGATTGCGCGATCCATGGTCCAGGATGACCCATCCGTGGTAAGAGATGATCTATTGAAGGTCAATGAAATGACCATAACCAATGATTTTAGGAAATTTTCGGATGCCCGGTTACAGGAAGACCACTTTTATATTTCTAACCCCTGAGCCCTGTAACCCGGCTCCACAAGCTCTCGGCACCCGCCGTTAGTTCTGTGGGGAAATTGTACTTTTGCAGTCTCGCCGTACATAGATCTCGATATCTTTTGACACGCGGCAGATACGAAAATGGAGAGTTTTCGGTTGGATCGAGACACGGCTGTGCCTGCAGTGGCTTTGCTACGACTGCCTTATCACCGGCACCCCACAGCCTAATGCCGGTATAACTCAATAAATTCCGACTTACCCGTGGGGCTCAGTCTCTATGCGAGACAGGTGAAGTGCTTCCTTAATTTCTGAAAGAATCAGCAACCGACTATAACAAAGGGCCCTTAGGGGATTGATCCCTTATTGCATGTAGCCAATTGGTCTTAATGAGAGTACCACACTCAACATGGTAGCCCAAATGTCTTCGCAAATATATAGTGGAGAAGGATTACGATTGAGTTTTGAAACGAAAGCTTACGTGCCAAAGCGTAAACAAGCTCGGCTAGTCGTAGGGGGGCAGTGAAGCAAGTGCCAAGTACCCTTGAGAGTCATCTAATGTTGATGAAGTGCCATTAATAATCACGCACATCGTTATTTTGCACGGTTACAACAAGTTGCAGCAAGACCTACCATGCACGTATGGCCCGCGCGTGCGCGTACGTGGCTCGGCTTCGGCCGCGGCGCAGACAATCCGTAAGCTTTTGTCTGGCTTGATAATATCGTCAAAGCGATTCGTCGAAGTCTTCTTAACAGCCGCCGATCCCCAGAATTGAACAACAACAGATTCAGTTTCATCTCGTCTTTCTCTTTCCTATCCAGCAGCTTAAGGAAGAAGCGAAGCAAAAAAGGAAAGATCGCCAATTGATTATCCCTTCTAATCTTGATTTTCCTTTTACGAAATGCATCTCTTCCGCTTTCTGGCCGTTGCCCTTCTCTCGGGTGCTTCAGCAGCTCACCCAGGCGAGGACCACAGTCATGAGATTGCCAAACGCAGAAATTTCCTAGCGCACTCCAAACGCACCGACCTCTCGCATTGCTCAGCTAAACTAGAGGCCCGCGGTGTCGAGGCCCGCAATATCGCTCGGCGATCTGCCATGGTTAAATCTCTTTCAAAGAAGACAAGTTCGTGGACTCTGCCCTCTCCTCACCAAAAAGAAGTTTCTGCCATTTTCAGATAATGACAGAAACTATAATGAGTAACTAAACTAACATATACAATCCTTTGTAAACAGAACGCGACTTGGACTCCGTCTTGAACACGAATCACAACGAGACAAACCTCGGCTACACGCCGACTACAGATAACTACATTGTTTTTTCAACAAACACTAGCTGCGCTTTATCCCCGGAAATCACCCAGGGTCCAGTGAGTATACAATCTTTCGTAAGATGCATTTCGAGGCCGTAGGTCATGCTAACCAGATTATCAAAATAGTACTATGTCTCTGGCGAGTCAGTTCGTCGTAACATTGTTGAGGAGCAGCAGGGGGTCGACCTATATCTTGACTTTCAGGCCATTGACACCAATACCTGCGACCCGTGGACAATGTGTACCTTGAGATATGGCAAGCTAATGCTACTGGCGTTTATTCTGGTGTTGTGGCCGCTGCCAACGGTGTTGGAACTGATGACCTGGACAACATCGATACGACTTTCCTCCGAGGCATTCAGCTGACCGACTCTGATGGCGTGGCTGAGTTTGTCTCTATATTCCCTGGGCACTACATCACCCGTACGACTCACATCCATGTTATGGTTCACCACAACGCAACGGAGCTCAGAAACCATACAATCGGTGCTGGAAACTCTACTAGCGTCACCCACGTCGGTCAGGTATTTTTCGACCAAGACCTAATCACTGAGGTTGAGGAGCGTTGGCCCTATACCACCAACACCCAGGAGCTTACTACCAATGAAGACGACACTCTGTTTGCTTCAGAGGCTGATTCCGGGATCGACCCAGTGATGAGCTACGCTTACCTTGGTGATAGCGTTGAGGATGGCATCTTTGCCTGGATTTCGTTTGCAATCAACACCTCCTCTGTTTATGATATTAGCCCCGCTGCGGCATACTACGAGAGTGGTGGGGAACCGGAAGATATCTCTGGTTGGACCGTCGAGCCCCCTAGCTCGGGCACTACTCCCACGGGTGATAGTTCTAGCGCTGCTAGCACTTCAACATAGGTGATCACTTTCGGTTCGAGAAGAGAATGATGAGTGCCATATAAAAGGCAATCTGAACTTCTGCAAGTTAAAAAGAGGGCATACTAAATAGACATGAGTTCTCAGAAAGTGCATTTATATTCGTCAATATTCAAGTATTTTGATCATGTTTTTACAACAGGCTTGCCTTAGATTTGTGGAAAATGTGACCAGAAATGAACAACTGATGAACTTCCTATGAAATTATTGACAGCTCCCCCAATCATGGATACTCGTCAGACTCGGACACACAGAACTCCTTCACATGACCCATCCGTTCATTTAATAGCGCTGTAATATTATGTAGTGATATGACTGCAAATAGACCAAATAACATACAAAATTTAAATCATGCTACAAATCTGATCGCATGCAAGTATGATAACTAAGGCCACTCACTGTAGTGGTCAAGTTTACATATTGAGGACAAACTGCATTTTTGTTTTCAATCCCACTATTCGTAATCCAAAGATCAACGAACATTCGGACGCGGAAATACGGAAGAGAACTGTAGATTGACTTAATATTTGTTAGCTTAGATCTTTTTAGTGAATTTATGGGATGACAGACGCTCTAACGAATCCTACGCTAGGTATTTGCGGTCCCAGCGAGTATATTGTATAGCTAAAATTCCCTAAGAACAAAGTCTACGGGGTCAGAATCACGACCAACGGTCTCAAAACTCATGTTTGTGCATCCAGTTCCCAAAGAGGTGTCACATTGATTAATACAAAAATCGTAATGTGATTCATCATGACTTGAATATAGTATATATAAAGGCCAAGCCCTTACCAAAGTCTCAAGATACTGTTGCTTAAACATTCTATGCGATTGATCCAAAGACAGCTCAACCAGGTATAAATCCCCAAAAACGTGTAATAGATCTCAACATGCCGTATATATCAAGCAGCATTCCTGCGAAGGCCCAGACAGACGAATGTGACGAAAACTATAAAAAGGATCTTGATACGCGCTTCCTCGTCGTTATTGGAGACGGTTGCAAATTTTCAACCATCGAAGATCTCCAGGCGCATCTTGGGCTGGCGTCAGCCCCTGAAGTTGTGGCAGCAAACGGTCGGTGCCGAGCGTCAGGCAAGACACGAGAGTGCATATGGGTCTGTGGTTTAGTGGGGCGTGATCACTACAGTCTTGTCACTGATATAGATGGATACATGATAATGGTGCAATTAGATGGACAATCTAGATGCGCTTTCTTTGCGCCATTGCCTAGCCAGCCGGTACCAAATTAATAAACAACCAATGGATTGCCGGGTTTCTTTTGGGCATTTAGAACCAAAAGCCAAATTGCCGAGCACTGAATTTACTAGCACGGCTTTTCATCAAGGATAACTAATCAACAGCAATTGAGTTATTCTCTTTTTAGCTAAGGTACAGAAAGCAACGGAAAGCCTTGCCGAAAATAAAAGAATTACAGGTATAATATTCAATTCTTAAACGTGGCGTGAAAAGTTGAATTGGCATTCAGACTGTGATGCTACTGCGCAAATTTCTGAAAGGGTCATCGGATTATGACGTCTGACCTGCACAATACGACGTTATCTGGATTGCTGCCTGGGAAATGGCAAGGCAGATTTGCTGACATTCAGCCTGATCCCTCCCGATCCGTCAGTAGAGCCCCTCCCCACGAGCACTGCCACCTGTCTTTCTACTCTGCTACATGCCTTTTGGTCAGAATTTTATTTTAATTCTTACCGTTAAAATATTCTCAACATATCGCAATTGAGACTAAAGACCATTTTCTTTGGATCAATTGGCAGCCGTATTCATAATGGAAGCCGTTGGGGCGGGCGCCAACGTACTGGCGTTTGTCATCCTCGGGCTGAAAAGCGCCAAATTTATCCACGAGACTTTGACGTCGATCAAGGATGGTCCAAAGATAGTTAAAGAGGTTGCTCAACAGGTTTTACAAATGCACGGGATTTTGGTCCGTATCCAACACTCGCAAGTCGCTGTTGCCGACAAAGCTTTGCTCAACCACGCCAAGATATGTGTGCAAGCCTTGCAAGGCCTGGAAACCACCATGGACAAATTACAGCTGAAGCCAAATGAAAAGAGGGCAGGGAGATACTGGAAGCGACTGAAGATGTTTGTAAATGAAAAGGATTTGGCCAATATCAGAGGTCAGATTACCACCAACGCCGTGTTATTGAACACGCAAATGGACCTACTATCTAGGTTAGTGGGCTCCAGTCCGGCGGGTCATATCCAGATTTTAATTAACAGTGATCTAGTAATATCACTTGCGAGATACGTGATTCAAACCAGAATATACTTAAAACAGCCCAAGCCATCGATGTCAGTTTCCAAAAAAATGCAAGATATAATCATCAATCATCGTACAGACGAAGAATATTCACAGCCTACACCGGATCGGACAGAAAGATGCGAGCGCAGTGACCACTTGAAGCTTGGAAAAGATATCGCCGCCATACTTGGCAAGCTGCAGGAAATAGAAAAACACATTGTTCCAGCTTCTGGATTTACCGCGCCCAAGAGAAACACTCAAGCATCTAGCCTTTCTGAGGGGCCTATGGGCCAACCCAACAATATGAGTATTCCAGTCATTGACCAACAAATTGTGGGCAGCCTGAATAGACTTTTTGAACATGCCCACGAGAGGAAACTTTCTATAGATACCTACTCTAATGACCATGACTTGGCGGAATCTATTATGGATGATCTCCAGAAGCTTCTGCGCTTAATTGAGAAACAAGGTGCGCTAGTAGAGCGCCTCCAGAGCACAACTGTGCCAGGGGGAGAACTAGAACCAATGGCTTTCCGTTCCGGTCTTCGTAGACTGGATAAATGGTTTGGGAATGGTGACCTTGGAATTAATGAGTCAAGTAAGCATGACACTGCCCTCAATAAAACGCAACATCTAATACGAGATAGATACTACCAATCAAATCAAATATCAGCCAGGGATGCACATTCAACAGACTCGAACAGTCGATCGCTTCGATGTTGGCGTCGGACAGATAAGTCTTACAATTCACAAGCGCAAAAGATCCATTCAAGAATGCGACAACCAGCAAAGTCTTACAAAGCGAATTAGAACGGACCATTCAATATCCCTAACGTTTGTGCCTAATACCGTTCGAGCCCGCATGCTTGTTGCTGCCACTACCCAACATCAAACGATAGACAGTGGTGTCAGGTCCTTTTCGATGCTAGTGACAAATAGAGTGTTGCCCGCAAAGTCGCGAGTCTTTCAGGTAGTACGAGAAGGCGACCTTTGGGAGCTTCAACGAATGTTCCAGGACGGCACGGCCTCTACACGAGATCATGATGAATATGGCGCGTCCTTGCTTCATGTGAGTCCAGATCTCTTTTCATGGGAAGCAAGCACTGACGTGTTTTTACAAACAAGTATTCAACAAGACAACCAGAAGTATGCAAGTTCTTGATTGATTGTGGGCTAGACGTAGACCATGTTGCAATAGCATATGGAGTTGATGAAATACACGAAAACGATCCTATGTACGTTCAGATTCATATGCTCCATTTCTTTGACATGCAGTTTGTAAATATTAACAACTATGAAGATTTCCGCTCCAGATGGAGATGAATGACTTCGAACGACCACGCGAGGTAATGGCCGCGATCAACCAATCCCGCAGGTTATTGCTTGCCGCCGGCGCAGACCCAACACTTAACTTGTCCCCAAATAAACGTTTGACCGTACTCGAAGAGGTGACTGAAGCGAATACTCCTGTTAGTACCTTTGCTCTGCATACAAAATTGCATCAACTAATAGACGTGATAGGAATCTCTCCGATTGATATGGGATCCCGAGCTCATAGGGCACTGGGCGCATATTGATAGTTTCTTATCAAAAGGCCGACCCTTGTTCCTAAGACACTGCATAAATTTTGGTGATGGGTTTAGTGCTGCTTCTTTTAAGCAGTTTCTCAATCTTGGTGTGAACATATCTATCCGAAATGAGCATGGTGATTCATGCCTTCATATTTGCCTACAAAATCTTCACGGAAATCTGCACCACAATTTACTTAAAGAATTCTATGCTGTTAGACTTCTTTTAGATAATGGTGCAGACCCTTTTGCAATCAACTCTCGTGGCAAATCTGTTTCGGATATTGCATATGGGCGCGCAGGCTTCAGACGGGACCTTGGAAGCTACCCAGGTGACCTTTGGGACTCAGTCTTACAGGCTTCTGGCTTCGATCTTGCACAATTCCGTTCAAAGAGCCAACAAAGGAACGCAAAATATAATAATAATTATTCTCGGGAAATATTCGAATCACTTTGGACTGGAAGAGAAACCGAATGTCCGTATTGGGACGATCAACCATGGCCAGTGTCTAATCCCAGTGCGGAGATAGAGAATAAAAGAAACAACTCGCATGGCTCAATGAATGGCGGAAGACTTGGGGAAACGTCTAGATCCTCTGAGATCAACATTGGATTCACAACTGGAATTTCACGCTAGGCGATTAGAGATTGATAAAGGTTTGTTGTTAAAATTTTTATTCAATCTCTATATTCAATTTAGTTACCATTAGTATCATTTCCTCTGGCAATACGGACAAAATTCATGAAAATGGTTTTAACCGGTAGCTATAAATTTACCCATAACTTTCAGCCTCGAGCCTTCCTCAATCCAAACCTGCCTGCATAATGTGCTGCATTGGCTTTCGTGGTAGAATCATCCATGTCCGGTGTTATTATGAGACAGTAAGAATCTGGCTGGCGTCTCAAAGACCAAGATATTGTTTCCATCTTCCAGTTACTTCAAGGTATAATGCTTATCAAACTAGCCAAGTGCCATTACGGAAGGAAATGCATCCATATATATCATACCCGCGCCGCTTTCATATCCTAAGGGGTCTGCCCTGACAGGTGCATGCTCCATCACATCGATTTGGGGCACGGTGTCAGCCCACGCAGCCAGAATACAACGAACTATTTTAGCGGCATCCTCCATCTCAATAATATCATCATTGCTCAAGGATTTCGTGATTGACTTGAGAGACTTTCCAAGATCTTCCTCGACTAGTTGTTGCTCCTCGTGGTTGAGCATGGTCTTCTGGTCCAGCACTCCATCTTGTACTTGCTTATCCTTCACAGCAGCTTGGTATACTTCATTGAGGAGGGCTGCTGTACTTTCAAAGAGGTCGTGTACAGCCTTGTCAGTAATTCTAGAACGAGCTAAAACATGCTCTAAGAGATTCATATACCGCGCAAAAGTAGACGCCGCGTCTCTTGGGTTCTTCTCACTTGAAGGATAATCGTAGTTCACATAAATGTGTCCCGTTGCCGATGTGCGCTGCAGAACTCGTTCGCCAAATATCTCCTCCTTCAAGGAGCTCTTTTGATCCTCTAGGGAATCCTTTTGGAGGGCATCCACCAGATCCTCCAGATTCTGGACACACCCATCCAGATTTCCGGCGACCGTGAATTTGACAGCTTCGATAACATTTCGATCAGCCTGTGGCACAAGCCCTCCAAAGGCGATTCCGGCCACAAGATCTGCCCATTTACTAACTTTCGTGCCTTTTGCATCCAGAACAAGGCCTGTTTTATCGCTTCCGTGCTCATTGGCAAGTCCATAATAGGCGTCAATAGCCTTATCCCCTGGAAGGCGCCGAAGAAATTCTAGAGAAGGACCTCCATATGCCCAAGTATCCATAATACAGAGTCCGTTTTTCACAGCGTCGAGAACCTTTTCAGTCACGTAGACCGAACGAATCCAATCACCGCTTTCCCCGAATGGTATGCTTCCACATGCCAAATGCTTCGCCATTAAGGATGTGTATCCGTTTCCCATGGATGGCGCATGTCGCGGAATTCGGGATCCCTTGGCTAGAGAGAGCTTCCAAATTGCGTCCGTATAGGCGAGGTCGAAGGATAAGCCGTATGCTCCAATACCTGAGTATTGGCCGTTGTTGCTCCTGGTGATAGGCATTCCCATCATCAGGGAGAGAGCAACAAGCTCTTCTCTGGTAACCGGAATGCAGGGTTTCTTTCCAACAAGCCATGCTGCCTTGACCCTTCTCAATCCTTTCCCTTGTTTTTTGGACGATGTTCCTATTGTCGGTAACCTCCGAATGCCATTTACGAGGTATTCATTCTTAAACAGGCGGCGGCGACTATCGGCGAGACTTGATATATGATTTGCGTGATCTTGACTCTTCAATTTATCGAAGACTCCAGCGAGGGGACGACTCTTGTCCCACTTCCACGACATACAATGTAGTATGTCGTCAAATACAGACTCGCACAGGGGGACCCATGTGAGTTCAGGGTGGATCTCTGGCATGTGATCCAGAGTTGTGCTTGTCCACAAACCCCTGTCTGCTGATTCAATGAGGCCCTCAATACTTGGAATTTCCAAGACCTGCGCCTGGCGCCCTATGAGCGACCATAGTGCGTTAACTGGCCTGTTGCTAAAGCAGCCCACAAGAGTTGAGTTGGTTGTGTCGTGTCCTTTGTCATGCTCTCTGACTCGTCGCACACGTTCAACTCCGAGTGCAATGACGGCGACGAGTATGGGAATCATCAGGGCCCAGGGTCAAAATGAGGCGGCGGTTGAACATCCGGCGGCCTCCAGCCTTGTTTTGAGGGGGGAAATAACCAATCAAGTCCCAAGCACTGCCATATTGCACAATCAGTAGGTGCCTAAAGCGCAGTCTGTAAGTCCTAAGTGAACGTAAGGTGGCAATAGGTCCAGAGGCATAAGACGGCATAGGACCCGCATCCTGCGCCATAGATAATCCCGATTGGGACACGTTGACAGTTGCCTTGGCCAACTATGGGAACACGAATCATGGCGCACGCACGGACTATGAGTGGCAAATATATTTTAAGAGAAAACATAGGATTTTACTGTGGGTGTTTAATGTAAATATCTCTTTTTTAATATAATATTAAAAACTTTTTAAAGGAGCTTGACTAAAAATAATTATAATTTTTTAGATATTTATTTTAATTAGTGTCTTTTCAGAGTAACGCAACTGATGCTGAAACATCAAGGTATATTGACGGAAGCCGAGGTCTTGAATCAACCGAGTCCGAATCTGGCTCCTGCTATCACCAAGACGTAACGGCCAGTCTCTATCAACATTATCATGACGAAGAAAACGCGGCGTCTCTCGTGTCGCAAATTTCTGGAGTACAGTTGGAAAATCCATGGTTGAATTAGGTGGATCTCAAAACTCAACCAGCTAAGCTTAATATCTAAAATAACTCAATCTTGTGGTTGCTAGATAGATTGGCGACGGATTTGTGTGATTATATTCGTTGTAGAATGTCCTGGATTGACCTGCACGAGAACGACTCTGCCTCCAGTGGCGATAACATCCTCAGAGCCGACGACCTGTTCTACTGTATACTCAGCTCCTTTGACTAATACATCGGGTTTTAACATTCGGATGAGCTCTAACGGCGTGTCTTCGTCGAACACGGTGACAGCCGCTCGCGCCTCAAGACTATTTACGGGACGCGAAGGTCCTTTCAGTCGTCTTATAATAGCATCACCATTAATTGCGACCAGCAGTTTATCGCAGGCCGCGCGCGCACCCGCAAGGCATGATATGTGACCAGGATGTAAAATGTCGAAACAGCCATTGGTGAAGCCTACTTTAAGACCCTCAGCCTTCCAGCTATCCACAAGTTTCTTGGCCGCGTCTAAGGATATGAGCTCCGGTGACGTTGGGCACGCATGCGTTGGCCCGTGTGCGGTCAGCTCGTCTTGTAATTCTTTGATACTAACTGTAGCTGTGCTAGACTTTCCTATAACAATACCTGCTGCTACGCTCGCGATGTGCATGGCAGATTCGAGGTCGTTACCTGTAGCGTAAGCCAGCGCCAGCGTCGCAATGGCAGTATCGCCTACGCCAGAAACCTCAACCACCCGACAGGCATGGGAGGGAATAGGCACAACCCGACCTTCTGCTGTGACTAGCATCATCCCCTTTTCTGAGCGAGTCACCAAAATGGCGCGGGCGCTGGCTTGCTCCATGACATGCCGTGCCGCGGCGGTGATGGCCTCCTTGCTGTCTACAGCCATTCTCGATGCATTCGCCAGTTCGCATACGTTAGGCTTAATGCAGGTGGCGCCTGAAAAACGAGAAAAGTCGCGTGATCTAGAGTCGACGAATACACCAATTCCACGCCGCTGCGCTGCGCTGATACATTGGGCCACCACGGCATCAGTGCAGACGCCCTCGACATAATCGGATATTACTACGACATCGGCCGCCAGCATGTGTGCCGTGATGGTGTCAATTATCTTCGCCTCATCATCCGGGTGCAAGTCTATCCGACTCTCTTCATCTATGCGGGTCACCTGCTGCTGCGAGGCCAGGAAGCGAGACTTGCGGTTCGTAGGCCGGTGACAGGTTGTCACCACTGCGTCCAACATTGTCTTATTTTCGGCCATGAGTCGCCCTAGTGCCGCCCCGGCATCATCGTTGCCAGCCGCGCCAACCATGATAGCCTTGCCGCCGAGGCTGGTGATGTTGTTGGCCATGTTCCCCGCGCCGCCAAGCATCTCGCATACCCGTGTCTGCCGGATGACCGGTACCGGCGCCTCTTCCGAAATCATTTCCATGTCTCCGTGGACGAACCGGTCCAGCATGAGATCCCCCACGCAGAGGACTGTCACGTTGGAAAAGTCCATCTCGCTTATGACTGGGCTGGCATGGATGACCCCTGACAGAATCTGATAAGGAGTTCAACAGCGGAAGAAATCCGATGTGTGTGACGGCTGGTGCATTTGAACGTGTGATGTGTGACTGAGTCGCATCAAAAGACCTGAGTCTAAGTTCATGCTCTTGGGCTCCATTTAACAAAAACCATGAAGGGACAGTACCAAGAAATTCCCAGTTATTATGATATCTGCAATACCCGCAAGGCCAGCCAATTTACTTGCCGTCCAAGGTACTAGTATTCTTCGCTTAACACTAGGTAGTGAGACAGTTCCCACACGTGTTGGGCTTGCGAGGCAATAGTTCTACGCAATCTAAGACATTCCTTCCCGTGCGCATGTAACACGTCATCACCGCTCATTTCATGACCAGATCCAAAGAAAACTATCCTTATATTGCGCGCTATTTCCGCTTCAAGCCGCCGTGTTTCACTCATCAATAGTTCTTCCCAATATCGAGTGTGTGCAAAGATCCTGAACATGGCAGTAGTCAGCCGCAGTCTGGCCCCACCACTCTTTCAGCAAGATTATGACAAGATGCACACAATGCAGTTTATTAAAATCTAGAACGTCTCCAAGGTACCTTGTCAACTCAAAATCACAACTACTTGTTAGCTTCTGCCAAGCTCCACAATTCTCAACTCGGGCAATGATTCATTGCGGCGTATACAGGGGATATAACTGCGACCTGTTTGCTGAATTTTATGACAGATCTTTACGATTGCGCTTCCGGAGACATAAATCCAAGGTTCCCGGACCTAATGTCGGTTGACGTCATTTGAGGAGGACCAACACGCATAGCGTCTATAAAAGACATTGCCGAGTGAGCCACTTCGATCTCACTCTAACCAACCAACCTATCATAGCATCTATTTATTTGAGCGCATTCATCTCAATTAAACCTTTCTTCCTTTAATTACAAAGACTGTACCGGCATCAAGACAGCGAGCATTAGCCACTATTGACCATTTACATCATCATCAAACAATCTTACACCAAATAATATGGCACCCACGATTCTCACTGCCAATCAGCCACCTGCCAGAACATATCGTGGCGGCACTAAGATATCCCCGTTTAGAGCAATGGGTCTCTCTGGACCGCATCAGCCAGAGGACTAGATTGCATCAACAACGTGCTATCGAGGATGCGCGGACGCCAAATCCGGAATGACAACTTTGCCCGACGGCCGTCTATTCGCAGATGAAGTGGCTGAACGACCAGAACACTGGCTCGGAGCTAGTCATGTTAAAGCTTTTGGTTAAGTTATTAGATGCCGGTGAAAGACTTCCTATACACGCTCATCCACACGCCGATTGGGCACGAAAACATCTGGGTGCTGCCCATGGGAAAGCAGAAGCATGGTTTCTCCTGACTGATGGTGAAATTCATCTGGGATTAAAAGAGGACATATCGCACGACAAGCTTTTGGATTTGATAGAAAGGCAGGATACAGAGGTACTATTAGAAAAAATGCATAAAATCAAGGTACAAGCGTACCAAACGGTCTATGTCCCTCCAGGCATGCTACACGCCATTGGCGAGGGAATTTTGCTTGTCGAAGTGCAGGAACCAGAAGACATGTCCATTTTATGCGAATGGAAAGGATTCAACATTGATGGGTCAAAGGATGGGCATTTGGGGCTAGGATTTCCTCTGGCCTTGCAAGCAATCAACATTCAGGGTCTTCCTAGATCAAAAGTCTTGGATCTAATCACGTCGAATAATACATTCGGGTCGGTGCTGCCTGAAGATGCAACTAGGTATTTTAACCTGGAAAGGTTACAGATAAATGGGTCTAAGGAATGCCGGGGTGGGTTTGCCATCCTTGTGGTTTACCAGGGAGAGATGGAGCTGTTTGTAGAGAACGGAAAAGCTACGACACTGACAAAGGGCGATACTTTGGTCATTCCTCATGAAGACGGAAATTTTACTCTTGCAGGACAGGGTCAGGTCATTCTAGCAAGGCCTCCATCAACATAGTCCCTTACCAATATACCAGTCCTCAGACACCATGGTTGGATAAAATGAGACGACCATCCACATTACACACATCATTTCATCCCACCTTAAAAATTCAAACATTGCACTTCACAGAGAGCGAACGTACCAGCTTGCACAATTCCCTGCGCCGGTCCCAGTCACGATAATTATACCCAGCAACCCCCCCAAGTTGAAATTTAGCATAGACTCCCCCATAGGCCGTTATTTTTTAGATGATCATGGCTGGCCGTGGCACGGAATGAGACTGTAACCAGGCCGAGCCTCGTTGTCGTTGTGAATACCAGACACGACGGCAACATGCAACGCACTTTACGCAAATCTTTGGTCACACAAGGCCTAGGTCATCATGAATAATTGACCTTCTTCGAGCTTTTTAAGAGTATCTTCAGAAAGCGGGTCCTTTTGCATGTAGCTTCCGCGCTTCCGCTCGGCTGGAGACCAGGTGGTAATGTCCAGGGCGTCACCTCCTATGTTTCTCCTGTAGGCACCGCGATAGGCATACATGGGCGGGACACAGCTCTTAGTGTATTCGTTAAAGGTCCTGGACCAACCCCATGGCTCCTTGACGGTTTCTTTAGGCATGGTGAGGTCGGCGCCTTCTGCAATATTGGGCACGCCGGGGACAGTAATGCCATGACAGTGGGCATAGGCTCGTAGATAATGATCGAGGTTATTCGGCCGAAATTTGAAAGCCCTGGCTTTGGTAGGCTTGGACTCTTCCAGATAGCTCATTGACCGCATGGTGGCGACCAGCTTGAGGTACAGTGCAACTACCCAACCCACGTTTCTGAAGGGCGAGTTGTGATTGAGATGGCCATCAGCTTCCAGAACGCTAAACATGGTGAGCACCATCCTGGCCAACTGGGCCACGGTGTCTCCAACCATTACCGGGTCGTCGGCCACCAACATGATGTCGCCGCCGCCCACCAGCATGAACATGACGGTGGCCTCAATGACTGCCCAAGCCGTCTGCCAGGTCTTGTGGCGAAAGGCCTCGTCAAAGTCGAGGAACATGTTCTGCACAACCTCGAGCGCGCCGTAGGACATGTGGTCGCCGAATGTGTAGAGGTTAAATGCGTCGGGGTTTCGGAGGTTCATCATGTATTGGGCCCAACCGTTTTTGGCGAGGCCGGCCTTGGTCATGGTGAAAGGGTGCGAGGGCACGGCTGTAGCGGGCTTGGAGCACGGACACGTTCGGCCTTGGTCGCAAGTCACTCTGGGCTGGTCGTCTTGGTCACTGGCATCGCCCTCGTCATCGTCTTCTTCCTCGTAGTCGGTAGTAGGGTCACAGATGCACAAAAATTGAAAGGATGCATCGCGATTCTTGGTGACTTTCAGGTAATCAATGTCGAGGTTCTTGGAAGCCGACACCTTGGACCAGCGCTTGGCCCTAGTGTAGATGTAGCCATCGAGCAGCCTATCCCAGTCTGGCGGCGTGACCTGGGTGGTGGTAGTAGTGGCAGCACCAGGCGCCTCAGCAGTGGGCTTGGCCCTCTTGGGATTGTCGACTTGGTCGGCGGCGGTGAGAGCGACAGTGGGCGTGGGAGAAGTGGCCTTGCGCTTCGTGGCCATGGTATTGACTCTGAACGAGTGAGTGAGTTGGTCCATTACACTGATAGGACCAGAGTATTAGGGTTTCTGGTGAGGCTAGCTCTGGCATTAAGCTAGTGGGTTCCTTGGACCACGATGAAGGTGGGGTTTAAAATACCGCGCGCGTCGTCGTTGAAACGCGAACATGGTGACGTCACGTGTCAACTGCAAGGCTGCAGGCCAGCCCAATTGGCCCTTTTTTTGCTTTTTTGTCTTGTTATTGTTTTGTTTTCTTGTTCTGGCGCACGATTGTTGATTTTTTCTGTTTACTTTTGCCTCTTTTTTCATCGATATGCGATGCACTGGACAAACATGGTCTACTTCATTATTATATCCACCCCAGTTCATTATTCTTCCAAATTTAGCATTCATGGTGACCCACACACATAAGCTACCCGTGAGCATCGGATCAAATTGCATCGATAACACCAGACGATAACCATCGGGGGAAATTGGAAACTAAGAAGTATTTAATCTTGAAAACATGAAAAATAACAAGGATATAACCATACAGCCAGCAATAAAATTTTCTTTCTGGCGTCAAGCCCACCAAGCAATCTCTCCGGAGGACCGAATTGGAGAAGGGCATGGCTGCAGCCCCCCCACGATCCACAGACCATTCGTTCCAACTCTAAATTAAACTAAGACCCAAAATTTTCTTCTTTTTGGGCAGTAGCTAGACCCAGTAGCCCTATTAGCGCACCCACGCGGATCAAATTCACAAGCCTCCGATAATCTAGCTACATGCCATGTCCATCCATAGTTGTATTGGAATGCGAGACCACGGGCCAGCAATCACCACCAGACACATATTTTTGCAAGGCATATATTTGTGTGTCAAAACTAGACGTTCATTTTCCCTCCCTAAACTTTGTTCAAATTCTCTGGGATAGGAAAACATCAATGTTTCGATAAGAACTAACCTCGGATATTTAGAGACAGAGAGTCTAAAATACTTATACTAACGAAATGGTATGTTTCTATGGAAGTTGCTAGCACGAAGACAGTAGTTTCCTTATCTCTGCCAATATCACGTATTGCTTCACAGATACGTCAAAAGTAATAGATGTCTCGTTGAGAGGTTCCCACCAGAGAATAAACTATTTGGGGATTTGTTACTCTGGAGAGTCAAAAAAAAAAAAAGCACGGTCAAAAGAGTAATTATTAAGTGGCATTCATCACATAATCTGAAGCCACCCCATTTATTGGCATAGAATATCTGCCTCGATATTGAAGATATGTAAACACTCAGTAAAGCGCATGAGGCAGCTTTCGCAGTGGGTGCTAAAAATCGGGAGACTGAAATCAAAGTCTTACATAATTCAATTCCTGTGCAATCATCAAATATCACTGGCATGTAATATGAGATCAATCAAATAGCGAGATTTCAAGGACTCTACGGACATTGTATTTAGTTGGTCATTTCTCTGAGTGCGCGTGTTGAGGCGGTTTGTGACGCCCTCACAGAACCTTGAGGTTGATGTGTGGGGTCAACAGCAACCAGGATGAGAGGGCACTCTCAATGAGACCGCAGCCACATATGTGTCAGCTCTATCTCAGATACCGGGACTATCCAATTAAATTTGTTTTGATGGAGTCCGAATACGATGACTGACGAATCAACATGTTGTGTACTGTCTCATGGCCCCCATGTTTTGCTGGTGGGTTGCATTTCAGATACAGGATGGAACCAATCATATCCCTGACATCACCCCTACTAGCGCAGTGCAGATGCTCTGACCCCTGGTTCCTACGCGCTCCAACTTGGCTAGGGAAGTCACAGGTTAAAAAGAAAGCCACCCTCCAAGGCCAGTCTCACCACCATCCATTTCAGTCGTCTTCTTTTACCCATAAATCATTCCTTGGTCGCCCACTATGCCTCCATTGGTCAAACGACTTCCAGAAAGCGAATGGTTAAACCACAAGGTGACCATTCATCATGTACTTGAAACAAAAGTTATCGCTTAACGATATGCTTCATCGATTAAAAGCAGAGGGCTTTGATGTTACGTATGGATTCTGAGCCTAACTACAGAGAGTACCGCTGATTAGCAAGCAGAAAATAACAGCTCGAGTATAAACTTAAAATTTGGGGATTCCGTAAGAAGATCCCCAAGCACTTGGGTGCCACGGTGTGGCAATATATTGATCATCAAATGAAAAAACGGCAAAAGCGAGGCAAAAGTACTAAGGTCTATCTTTCGGGTGAAATGTTGGACGAACGGACTGTTCACAAAGAAACTAATCGACACCGAAAGATCACATATGGAAATCGTAAGCCCCTAGCCCATATCTGGTTGGATTGTCCAGTGGCTAAATATGAATTTAACTTATAGCATCAAGCCCGAAACAACCTAGTGGGCTGCATATTTCAATTCGAACCCCTTCGCCTCCACCATCTGTTCTTTCTTGGCCCATGGACATTCCTTGGCTAAAATTTCAACTCACATCTAAAACACGTAAGATTGAGCCCTCCCAAAATGGACTCAAATAAAGCTCAGAAATGTCTAGATTTTGACTTGGAGATGGCTTCTCTGACAGCCGGCCAGTGTCCTATCGACCGGAAAAACAATATCTTCACAAGAAAACTATCAGTGATGTGTGAAGCTGGCTCATGCGTTTCTATGAAGCCATTTTCCAACCAACTAGCGCGTCAGTTGAAAGTTTGGATGCCAGAGCTATACGCCGGCGAATCATAACGTCGAGCAGAGATCATTTTGATGGACTCTGGTAGCCAATCTCTTCGAGAACAGCTTTTAGTTCTCATATTTTCCATTAGCAACAATCGAGAGCGAGATATACACGGTCTGAGATTCATACTGCATTTGATCAAGTCGTCAGGTCTCATGTCAGCGCCTTTGGATCTGGAAAATACCAAGTCAATGACAGTACGAGCCTTGTGCGAGAACCTCTTTCAGCTCGCTATCCACGTCATGTATAACTATGGGAATCTTAAACCTGATATGCCGGATTTCTTGCAGCTCGTACAATGGCTTTTGGAATCTGGTCAATCTCCAGACACACTGGTTGATGATGGTGACATCAGGTTAACAGCATTGCAAACCGCTTGTCATTCCCATAACTATGAGCTCCTAGATGCTATTCTTGAAAAGGGAGCTAATCCAAATCTGGTCATACCAAAGGTATTGGCTCTAAATGAAGATGATCCGTCCATGCTTCCCTCCCTCGAATCTCCACACCGGTACTTCTGGACATGGCCACCATTATTCATCGCGATTAATTGTCTAAGAAACCTAGACGATCTTCGAACCGTTAATACGCTTTTGAAATATCATGCAAGTACAGACCGAGCCCTGAGACCTAGCGATGGTCATATACTTGAAGAAACCATCTTTACCCTTGCAGCGGGACAAAAGCATGTTGAAGTGGCATACGAGCTTGTACGCCAACTTTTGAAAATCGCACATCAGAATCAATTGTCGCGATATTTAACTCCAGATGTCGCTATATCCGCTGCTTCCAGGGGGAACTTGAAAGTTCTTGAACTACTCCAAGAAAGCGGTGTTAGTATATGCGAGCCTAATAGGTTTGGCTTTACCTCATTACATGCAGCAGCATTTAATGGAAAATTCGAATGCTGCGAATTTCTGATCGAGTGTGGAATCGAGGTAGATCCTTGTCATCCGCATTTCCCGTCGCCTCTACACCTGGCATGCTTCCAGAAACATGCAGCGGTAGTTGAACTACTGCACGAAGCTGGTTCGTCACTTCAAAGACCAATTGCAATTGAAGGAGAATGGGAAGAAATAACTTTTCTTCGATACTTTTTTATCTCTGAATATGGTCGCCACCAGCCGGTTGTCATTGAGTTACTTCAAACACCGATGGGCGCATCGGTTTTATGGGACTTCACACTCGGAACCTTTTTCAGACATGATAGTTACGGTCTTATAGCACCGTTTGATTGTTTAGCAAAGCCTCCATTTGAGGTAGTATCTTACCTTGTGGATTGTGGAGTTCCCGTTCATCCTTTGGCGGCCAATTATGCCGTTGAGGCCCAAGACAACCATCTCCTGTCATTGGTATTAGATTCAGGTGCCAGTCCAAACATGATGGACATAGAAGGAGTTCTTCTACTTTTCAAGACCCTAGAGGTAGGACCTCAAAATATTTCAGCCTTAAATGTTGAAGAACGCATCCATATGGCTTTCATATTGCTACAGAGGGGTGTAGAGGTATACCAAGGCGCTGCGGTGCCAGCAATTTCATTCCAAAATTGGTCCTTGGTGGAAATGATTATCAGAGCTGATAAGCGAAAAGTCTCGTGCATTCTTTTCGAAGGCTCATATCAAATCCATTTATTGGAAGCAGCCGTTCTTACTGGCTCTTCTACATTAATCAAGAAAGTACTTCAGAATGTTTCAATTGGATATTCTCCTGGAACACTATGCGCTGCAGTGCTTATGGTTTCAAGAGGCGATCTTGACGAAACCATAATACATCTACTATTACAACTTCGAGGCAACATAGAAGAGTCACCAGATGCTCTCGAGATAGAAGCTTCGGCTATCGGAATAGCGGCACTGTATGGTAAGAGGAATATACTAATAACACTCCTGGCACGATTACCACGATCCAAAACAGCTAGACTACCTTTTTTTGAGAACCCGGAGATGCCAGAGGAAAAGCATTTATCTTTCGGAAAAGAGTTGCAAAAGGACATTGAAAAATGTTTACGGGGTAAAGCCATGCCTTTTTGGCGAAGAGTGTTTCATTTCAATGTGGGCTCAGTTCTAGGATTTGTGACAAATTTTGATACAGAGATATTCCAGCTTCTACTGGATCATGGTTACCATCTAGATTGGGAATCCCTCGCAGTGCTTTCAGCTCTTGAAGATATAGAACCAGTCATCTCCGCCTTGAGCCGTCAAGAGGAAGCGCTTCATCCTCAAAGAGGCTCAATACTTTGCTTGGAGAGAGTGATTACTGGAGGACATCCCGCCCTCCTCAAGGTGATACTAAACATGTCTGGGAATATAAACAACATATTTCAAGGTGTAGGTCACGTCAAAAGCCCGCTTACAATCGCGATTGAAGTTGGGAGCTTAGAAATGGTCGAGATACTTCTGGAATCAGGAATAGACCCTTGCGCTCCACCTACTGAGAAGCATGGCATGACAAGTCTACAAGCTGCAGCAACATACGGCCATTTGGGAATCGCCAAAAGATTAATAGATGTCGGAGTTGACATCAACGCTAAAGGCGGGCGATATATGGGTCGTACAGCTTTAGAAGCTGCTGCGGAACATGGTCGCCTTGATATAGTTGGACTATTCCTCAGTTTGGGCGTTGAGACCAGTGGGGATGGCCAAAGACAATACCTCAGAGCAGTAGGATTTGCCGAGCGAGAATGCCATTTTACCGTTGCAAAACTACTCAAAGCACACCGTATGTGGACAGATGAGGACAGATCTCTGATGGAAGATGAGAGTTTACTGTCGGAGGAATACGAATCACCCTCTGTGGAGTATTTTTCAGAAGACGAAGAAATAACGGGATCCCCAGATACTCTGATGTCTACTCCTGAAGCCACAAATCAAGAGAACGAGACAGGGAGTGGTTTCAATCCTATGCAAGTACAGGATACGACGGGGCTCATTAGCGATGACTTTTTATATTCGGAAACACAGCCTCTATATCCAGATTTCTCTATATGGCAGTAGGATATGAAAACAGGACTTGGCGAGTCTTCTAATAAACCTATTGATCAAGAGGAACTATTATTTGAGAACCATGACGGAGATATAGCATAGAATAGGAATTTAATACCAGAAATCAGACAGAGAAATCCAGAACTAGTATACTGATAGGCTGCCCTTAGAACAAAGTAAAAGGCTCGGACAGTAGCAGGTCACGTTCCGCCCGAACAATGTCGTGTCATAATACTAATTCAAATCTCTTCACATCAGGCTCCAAGAAAACTGAAAATTTGGAACCCTTTTGGGTCTTAGTCACTGTCAAAGCCTGGGTATGAGCCTCACTGTCTGCATCTCACTGTTGTTAGCCTCACGGCAATATCTACTGTTTCCTTCTCGCAAGATCAGGCGCCCTTTGAAACAAAGGCTAGATTCAATACTAATCAATCAATACTAATTCAATAGGATGCCAATGTTACATTACTAACCACGGAAGATCCTGAGATACTGAGCTACCAAACAATCGAACAAATCCATGTTGAACTTAATATCAGACTCAATTTTATCAGCCCCCATTGGGATCACAGCTGCTGTATCTATTCATGAAATGAAAGAGAATTCAAATCGATTGGCTAGTTGTCCATCATCACTGGATATTTGACCAGAGCCTACGTCGATGTCGAGGCCAATCCACCGCCGGACTGCCCTTGTCAAGAGAAGCCACAGAAAAATGCACGAGTTTCAGACACCAACCATCAAAGAAAACATTTTCTATTTTTCCATAAACGTCCAAAAAGGGAATTTCATTGATCAATAGAAATTTCCATCACCAACACTCGGCCGTTAAGCTTCATCTTGGGTCATGAGCCAGTCAACTTTGAAAATGGGCGCCGAGACTTCGCCCCACCCTTGCCCCCGCTTTCGCAGGTCCACCCCCATCGCTATATAGCCAAGCCCTTCGCCTTTGTCACGCCACTGCAACCGTCCCACCAAAATCATCAGAATGGTTTTGACTGCCGAACAACTTGCATCTCTCCCTTTCTCCCCTGAAAACCCTCACAAGCCCCCGAACGACACACCTCCTGATGTCCTCAATGGGCTCTCTGCTGCCATCTCCTCCAATGACGAGCGCCGCTTCAACACCATACTAGCGTCGTACGTTGGATCGGCACGTTGTACTAACATTCATGACCTCAACGATATTATGTTACTCGCAGTAAGTCAAGATAAGCCATATTTTGTCACTCAGTTTTTGCAATGCGGCTTGAAGGTCCGTGCGAGATTTGTGATAAAAGCGATCGAAGTTAGGGCGAAACGATGCATGGAAGCTTTCATTGCCTTTGGCTGGGACATCAATGAGAACATTGCTCTCACAGAGCCTTCTACAATACAGTGAGTTTTTATCGTGCCTGATCACCCCTTTTTCTAGTGACCTGCATATTCACCTTCACTTCCAGTACTGCCTTTCGCGACGAAGAAATGACTTTCTGGATGCTCGACCATGGTGCAGATCTCAACAAAGATGCCTTCATCGATATCACGCCCATGTCGCTTGCTATGATGAATGCTTCTCCTGATCTCATCAAGAAACTACTTGATAGAAGTGCCGATGTCAGAAAAGGCGAACTTTTGCAATACGCTCTCGAACGTGAGGGAGATGATGTATTCCAAGTCGTCTCTCTGCTGCTTGATAAAGGCGCCCCACTCAACACGACCAGATATGCAAATCACCCTACTTCAAGTAACCACTTTTTCTGGATGGACTTGGGCACCCCGCTACATACAGCTGTAAAAAAAGGAATGGTGGAGATTGTGCGACTATTTCTTGATCGCGGGGCCGATGCTACCATTAAGAACTCCAAGGGGCACACAGCGAAAGACCTGGCCGACAAGGCTGGTCATGTCGAAATTGCAAGAATGCTGGCATCGAAGACAGGGAATAATTAGTGTTCCGTCTATACACTGCGTGAGGCAACAGTTCATTTTGCTTTTTTAGATTCATAGTATTGAATCCCGTTTCTTGCAATGTCCATCTGATGTCCCCATGTCAAATCTTTTTAAAAGCCACCGCCTATTGATGAAACTAAAACGGGCCCATGTCAAATGGCCAGTTGTCCATCGTGACCGGGTTTTCAATGAACCAGAGCCATTCAGCATCCAGGTCGGGCTGGTCACCCCCTAGAGCGTTGTCTTTGAGTTTGAGTTTAGCGTCTGTTCGCTCTCTGGATAAAGCAATCAACCGTTGAGCTGTATTCAATGCTTCCTTGGCCATGTGCGAGTCGTATATTTCTACGATGCTGCGAAGAGTCTCCATGGCTGGTGTAAGAAGACGTAGATAGGGGCTCGTATCGACTGAAATGCAGATGCAAACAATCTGAAACGGCACACTGAGTATGTTCCACCATGGTTGCTTGGCAGTTAGTAATCCAGGGATCCTCTCCAGTGCCTTTTCGAATATGGCAACAGCTTTGGTGCTTATTTCTTGCCCTAGCGACGATTTGGAAGAAATAAATCTCCGCAACATACACAAACATACTTCAGCCTTCATTAAAGCCACAATTGCTAGTATATCCGGTATGCTTTGTAGAGCGGTGAAGTAACAAGCCATGCCTTGGGATGTGATGCCGCCGGTGGCTGTTTCTTCAGCTGATTCTAGTATTTGGGCCAATGATACGAGAGATTCAACATGCATGCCGCGGATTTGGTTGATGAGGGTGCCAGTCACTCGGGGGAGTGTGACTGGCGTGAGTCCGTATTCGACACTGAATAAGCAATTTAATGAACAAGCTACCCAATAGTGCTGAAGGCGCAGTTTTGTTTCTTCAGTACAAAATTCTGTGTTTTCTCGTCCATTTATTAAACCAGTTTCAGTAATGCATCGATGCAAACCCATGATTTCTGAAAGGTGCACTGCTGTGTGACTAGCCATGAAAGCTATAGCAGGTCGTGTGGTAAGACGAAGGTATAATGTTCGAAGGATCCACCCGGCGACTGAATCTAGATTCACCATGGAGACTGGCGTAGAGAGACATGAATCAAGAATGGAGATGCAGTGGCCGATGATTTGTTCTTCTCGTGGATGATTGGGTTGAGAAAAGAAGGAGCCCAGGGCGGCCACGCCAGCAACAACGGCGGCAAAGTTTGGTCGATTCTTTTCTAACATGGTCCATTCTTGTTCCAGATCTGCCAAATAATCATCTTTGGAAAGAAATGTAAACAGAGGGTGGACCGCATCAAAGTAAACGACCGAGAGTTCCTTGCACTCTGCAAGAGTTAAATAGTCGGAGAGAGATGTTAACATGGAACCTCGCCGTTCTTGGCGCAACCCAAGATTCCACGCATATGAGTGTAATCTTGGAGGGTTGTCGGCATCCAACTCCCGACCAACAAGGTGAGCGAGAGCAGCAGCACTGTGGGCATTTACAGTGCGGCCCCTCTCCTTACTGATGATCACGGGAGTAGAAATAGCTGGCGGTAGTGGTGGTGGCGGCGGCGCAGACACTTGGTTTCCCGTGCGGTTGGAGGAATTCCCACTGTCTCGTGGCACCTCAGCATAGTGGCAGATGTACCCATGCGAGTTGCACGAGAAACAAGGTAGATTCCCGTCGCATTTTCGTTTACGTCGCCGACATTCTGTACAAGCAGCATATGCCCGCATCCGATTTGACGTGTTTGTTCGATTTTCAGCAGGGTGCGTCCGTTTAGGCATTTTCAGGCAATGGTGTCACTGTGGAGATGCGAAAGATGCGCGATGGATTGATTACATTTGTACAACTTTTTTGGGCCTAAAACGGGATAGCTCATGACCACGTGGTGCGCTACATTCCCTTGCTTCAATGTACACGACCAACAGTTTGCAGATAATTGAGGAGATAGACGCCGAGCATTCTGACTTTGATGCCGAACCAATCATTTTATTTCCGAAGCGCCGGTCCCTTGCCCATAGAGCATCTGAATTATCTGCACCAGCATACTCTGCAACTCGTCCTCCACCCCGGCCCCTTTCCATCGATTCAAATCTTCTACCAAAAGATGGCCGGAGCCAAAGCATTGGTCCAAAGTTTTTACATTAATAACCAGCTGTGGAGCAGACGCAGCCACCTTCATCCGCAGACCCGTCAAGATTTCTCGTAGATGCGCAGCAGCTTTACTGCCGCCTCTGCCACCATAGGTAACAACAGCCGCTGGTTTCCCGCTCCATTCGTGGTAGAGATAGTCGAGGGCGTTTTTGAGGCTCGCCGGGATGCTCCAATTGTATTGCGGAGTCACAAAGATGAATGCATCGTATTGACGCACGACGGCCGACCATTTTCTTGTGTGCTCATGTGCATAATGAGGGGTGGGATCGTCCAATGGTAGTTGTGAGGGAATTGCCGGCTCATCATACAACGGCAGTGACTGGTCCGCCAAGTCAAGCGGCGAGACAGTGATGTCGGGATATCCTGGGTCAAGGAGATTGCAGACGTATTCGGTGATGAAGGGGTTCAAGCGTGGCGATCTCGTGCTGCAAGTCACAACAGCAATACTGAACTTTTTCATAGCGACGGACGTAGCGGAGACAAATATGAGAAATGACGGCACTTAGAGATATACTTTGTGGGTGAATGATGAATTCGTTCCAAATATTGACCTCAACAGGTTGTTTTTATACCCCCCTAATCCTAATCTAAGGCAGCCGTGTTCTAGACGGCGATCTTGATGGTGGCAGTGGATACTGCGGGCCGTCCGGGTATTGCGGCGGGTACTGCGGCTTTTGCGGGAGACTTCCGGGGGGTTCAAATCAAGCTGAAAAATGACAACAGGTATGATCCAGCTCGATCGTATACGTTCTGTTGCATTATTTAGGATTTTGACGCGCTTATTCCTTCACATCTTGGTGCTTTAGGATTGTGTTGGCTTGAACGACATCTCAAATTACCTTCACTTTCTCTCACCCTCCACCTCTGATAATTCCTACAACACATGGGTTAGATGTGGTTAGAAATCGAACAAATGGATACTAAATATCTTTTTGAGAGACTCCAATATAATTTCCCTTTTACAAAAAGTGGTCTCCATTGCCCAATAGCGCATTCCGCACGTCTGCATTGCTCCCGAAGAGGAACGGTCTGTCTAGGGTAGCTTGGGAGAATCCGGTGAAGAGGGGCTGACCCACTTGTGTCGGCGCCGTGTTTATCCGTGCCGGCGTACCCCTGCATTCCTCCCGCACATCATTTGTGGGCCACACTCCCTTGAAGATGCCCCTTGAGGATCGTGTTCTCAGCACGTGAAGCCGTCGACATGGCAGCTTCATCCAATCTCTTGTCTCTTCCCATCGAGGTTTTGCGATCCATTACCTTCAATCTCACCCCAGGAGATCTGGTCCAATTTGCCCTTGTCTGCAAGCACACTAATGCCCTCGCAGAACCTCTGCTATGGACCGGCATCGAGCTGCACGCGCAGGGATATCATGAATCCGAATTCGAATTGGATGCCCCACCACCCTTCTTGCTCCCATCCCAGCGATGCAACGCCACCCCTGGGAGGCTATTGCTCGGCCATGGAAGCGAAGGAGTAGCAGTGGCGTTTTTTGAGCTTCTGCAGTCTTGCGATGAGGCTCTTCTGACAAAACTTGCTTCGCGGGTAAAACACCTGTGTACAATCGTCAACCCGATGTGGGAAAACTCGGGCGACAACGACGACGACGACCATGATCAGCAGCGCCGAAGTCTCTGGCAAGTGCTTCCATACTTTACGAGCCTGGAAACACTTGAGCTGCATGGCCAAATTTCATCTTCAGCCAGTCCAGACCAGTTCGTCGCTGACATCTCCGCCTCTCCCATCCCCAACCTGCGTTTTGCAAAGCTCTCTGGCTACATCCCACGTGGGGTGGCGGCATGGATTCTCCAATCCGGTCCATCTCTTGAGCGACTAGAGCTTGGGATGCTGGACCGGCCCATTTCCGGCGAGGAATCCTTTGAGCGACCTTTCAGGCCTCTGCCTGAGGAGGATATTAATTTTGGCCAACGTTCTTCCGATGAGAATGACGAGGATGATGATGTGGAATCAGATTATGGAAGCCTAAACGGAGAAAATGTTATTCCCCGACCACTCAGCCGTTTCTTATCCGTCGACAGTGTCAAGGATGGTGAGGGAGGATCAGATCCCAACACCACACTGACGCTATCCAAACTGAAACATTTATATCTTTATCAGCCATCTAAATATGAAGACCCAGAGGGCATCTCGTACTCCTGGTCAACTAGGGCTGATGCAGCAAGTCTTGCGGACTGGCGGCAGATTCTATTGGCTTGCAGCGAGACGCTAGAAATTTTGGTGCTGGAGCAGAGACCAGGTGCTGAAGAAACCGAAGGTGAAGGATGGGCATCAAACCAGTTTATGCGGACTAGGAACGAACAGAATGAGACTGGGAGTAGCAGGCTGCTTGTGGAAATGCTAAAGGAGGTCCTTTTAAAAGACGGTGCATTCCCAAAGCTGAGACAGGTGTATCTCTATGGTATCCCAGTTGGAACAAGGACTGGGGGCGATCCGTTAGAGAATACTCCAGGTGGACGCCTTATGCACCTTTTAAAGGCGCGTGGTGTTAGGTGTGAGGCTAGATTGGGCAACTGGTGCACCTTTGCGTTTGATTATGGCATTGCAGATTGGTCCCGGTGGGGCCCATTGACCGATCAGGAAAAGAGATTCGAGCGTGGGGATGGAACCGAGCCCGAGTGGGATGCCCTGCTTGCCGTAACGTAGCATGGCAAACGAAGATGTCTTCTTTTCATGTAATAAGCTAGTCAACTAGGAATTGTTAAAATGGTCTCAGATAATTGAATGACTTAGAAAATGTTCAATATCCGTTTTAATGGATCCATGAGTTTGAGTGTCAGATCAAACGTTTGATGCATCATTCCAACAGCATCACAAACGCCCTTTGTCCAAAACTATTTCCACGATGGCGATGTGTTAGTCATGGATTCAAGCCACAAAGTCATGGTAGACCCGCAGCCGCACCCGCTCCCTTAAGTTTGAGGCTATACTTTAGTCGTTTGATGAGCCGCCTGAATATTGATCTTCGAGAGTTGAATAGCCATCCGTCTCACCTCGGAATCACAGCCGCAGAATCATATTGAATGTGAAAAATTGATTAATCTGGACTCAGTAGAACGAGCTTTGTTTGAGTCCTTGATCTCTCCATAACATGCGTCTGTTATGGAAGGAGTCATCATCCCACAAATTAAATGATGAATGACGTACTGATCTGGTATTTGATACGAGCTAGAAGAGTTTGGAATCTGGGCTGTCCTTATCCCCGAGACGGCACTGGAATGTTGGTGGCGGCGTCTTCACCACGTGAAGGCGGCTATTCAATGCGTAGAAGGCTGAGATTTAACGCATTGTACTGGGCAGCGGTATTATTTAGTAGTAAAATAACCCTTAATTAGCTCACAAACTATTGAATTCTAGATTGCAGATGGCCCTAAAATCTGGTAACGGCGCTTGATGGTGACGCCCGGATCGCAACTAAGCAGTAGCCCGTCGCACCGTAGCCTCTTGAGCCAGTTCTGAAGCCGTTGCTAACATCTAATACGCTAGAACTCGAGCAAAGCTCGGTTTTAATATCTAATTGGTGGCAAGGCAATAAAAAGCAGGCTAGCCGTTGTGTTGACCGATGGTTTGGCTCTTGCAATGAGACTTAAGAGCGCTGAGCTAGCGACAGCAATTCAGGGGTCGGCATAACATAGTCCCACCTCGAGAGAGAGATGAAGTAGTATTAAAAAGCCGCTGGTCCTCTCGAAGAAATAGAGATTCTCTGGAAATAATCGTCAGTCGTTTGGTTCAACACGTTCAAACTGAAAATACGCTGGCAACATTCTTTCATCGTTGGCGCCCTCGCCGCTCTGACGAGTGCAGGCCCCGTCTACCAAGGCCCTTGTGGCGGTAAGGACACTGAGAAGATTCTGAAGACTTTGTCAAGTATTCATGCTTCTCCATTTTGTTCGGCAAATTTGGGTATCAAGACGTCGACTCAGACTGGTATGACATTTTCACCATGGGATCCTTTGCACAGACACTAATTCTTTGTTTCATCAGTTACCTTGACAGCATCACACCTCCAGACAAGCATTGTGACCTCGACGACCTCTGTCCAGGTAAAAAAAGACGCAGTGTCTGAATGCAACGATTTCGATCTAATACAGAATTTTTCTAGGTTCCTATTACAGTGACGCAAACCAGCATTATTTCGGTGGCCGATCATACGACCAAAACAAATACTGTAACTGTGTCGTTGCCAGTCGGCACCGTCACAAGCTTCGCGACCATGGAAACTGACACAACTACGACCACTACGTCACCTCTTCCAACCTCGTTAGTTATTCATATGGTGCTTCTATTGGATATAACTATGCTGACATTTTGGACGCTGTAGTACGATATGCCTTCGTGAGGTGGCAGATATTGGTGGTGTTAAACGTGATGCTCTTCCAACCTCACCGAGCCTCCTTCAAGCGCGAGTCGACATTCCGAAAGGTTGATTTATTTCTTATTTTCTATTTCACGAAGGTGATTGATATACTGATAGTGTTTATAGTGCTGCAATGCTATAATAAGCAGCAGCTTTCGAATGCTTGTGGCTGCTACCTCACCTCAAAGGCTCCGAAGGTGGTTACAAAAACGATTACAGTCACGGCTAACCGGGTTAAAACGACAACCAAGGTCGTTTCTACTGCCAAGACTGTCGCTGCTACAGTCACAATCACCTCAACTACAAACTACCAGGTCACAGATCCTGTCTCCGTAACCGTAAGCGTCTCATTACCTGTTTTATTTCATATATACTAAAGTTCCATTGTAGGATATTATCACTCCGGAGCCAACAACGATCACCTCCACAAGCACCCAAATTACTAGTACATCAACCTCTGTAGAGGTTGTACTAACTGTGACAGATATGAGTCAACCGTAAGTCTCTCAGTGGAGCGGTACGAAATTCATGGCCCAAAATTCTGCCACTGTCTACCAACTGGGCTTCATGGATATTGACGGGGCTAAACAACAATGCGCCTGCAAATGTAATAGTGAGTGTTTCGTGCATGCTCTATAAAAGTTAAGCATCAATGATGACTAATGACTATTGATAGTTAACCCAGCTTGCGGGTCGTTCCTGGTTTACCAGTTTCCTGCTGTGTTTGTCGGTCCGGTTTGGAACTGTGTCCTGTGAGTGTTATCTGAAATCACCATGGATTTTACTAATATATAAATAGCTATTATTCTCAATGGACTGATAACTTTTTGGTCAGCAATACCGCGGCTCTGCAAGGCGCAGTATACGAGTATGTGCCAACTCGTCTCAGAACATGTTCAAATTAGGAAACAGGACTTCACAAGCTTTATAGGATAAGAAGTTATCTCCACGACTGCCACTGATATAGGTATTATTGCCAGAAATTAAAATACTGACAGAAAAAAGAAACACAAAGCAAATTATCAGTAATGAAATATTTGACTACGCTGTCAATTCTTCCCTAGGAGGCATCAGGGATGAATCTTTGATTGTAGTGTTCCGAGTTTATGGTGCACGTGCACTTTTTACGTTATCTTCGATTTGAGTGGGAGCAAAAGAAGCCTTATTAATATAATCTTAATTACCTGAAAGAAGTTTGCATCAATAGCCTTGGTATTGGTAATATTAAATGCTTTGGGTCTGTGCGGACTTGAGTAATGGTGTTGTTGGTATATTTCAGTGTAAACTCCTAAATAAGCCCTTTTCTTTTGTCGCGCTGCTCACTGGTTCTGTAGTCTTTTGTTCATCCAGCCCATCTGCATCCTGAAGGGTTGAATTCAAGGCGTGAGTGGGCCAGATGCATCGATCGAGATCAGCATATGCAGCAGACCAGATTCTCGATTTAACCTGTCTGTTCCAAGCTACATTACACTGCACGCATCAATCTCAACACCTACCCCCATAGAATTCACATTATGGAGAAGCATATCTGGCCCACAATTCCGTGACCCTCATATTTGGCCTTGGCGTTGAGACATTTTGAATGACGACCTTTGTGACATTTGGTTCGTGCTTCGGGCCACATAAAGCGGAGTCCGCGGCGATTTGACATAATGTGATAAAGCTGTGCGGCCTGATATTTGTCCGAGGTCCGGCATGTCTCCAAAAATCTCTATTAATAATCACTGTATGCAATTGTAAATGGTTCAATTTAATGATCTGTGGGGGGACAACTAAACTTTATCAAAGCTCGGACAACCGAAGAGAGCCTGGAAGCATCCCCACCTTGGTTGTAATGATACCGTATATCGTGTTCACATTTATTTAAGTCGGCTGATTTCTTTGCCAATCTATTTCATCACACAGCTCGTCTTAGATCTATGGGAGTTTATTTATTGGAACATTATCAGGCTCCTCGAACATATTCAACGTTTTCGTTTTTATTATTGCGCTCCTTGGTCTCAAGATGGCTGGACCTTTCGGGAGATTCCTTAGCAATGGAATTAATAACCTTCAACCCTTCACATTTCAGATTACAGACGACGAAATTTCTCACTTCCAATCTCTCTTGTCCTTATCGAACATTGCCCCTGCAACATGGGAGAATCAACAAGAAGATGGCAGGTTTGGTGTGACTCGAAAATGGCTTGATGAGGCCAAGAAGGCTTGGTTGGAATTCGACTGGCGAGCGTTTGAGGAGCGTATCAATTCTTTTCCCAATTACAAAACTCGAGTTGAAGACCCCCAATGTGGATCAATCAGTATACACTTTGCTGCGATGATATCTTCCAGGGAGGATGCGGTCCCTGTCATTTTCATGCATGGCTGGCCCGGTTCTTTTCTAGAATTTCTTCCCATGCTCGATAGACTGAGCCGAAATTACACGCCCAAGACCCTTCCATATCATGTTATTGTCCCATCTCTGCCGGGATACGGATTCTCGTCGAGCCCCCAGGACAAGGAGCTCACGGTCGTCCACGCAGCCCGGATATTGAATCAGCTGATGATAAATCTTGGCTTTGGCAAAGGATATATTGCTCAAGGTGGTGATATCGGAAGCTTGATCGCACGTAACATGTCTGCCTCTTTCAAAGAGTGCAAAGCTTATCACGGTGGGTACACATTATCAGACTAAGCATAAACGAGAATATCTGCTGATGGAAAAAGTTAACATGTTGACTTTGGGCCCTGATGACGATGTGAGCCTTGCTCCTAATCTTAGCGAAGAAGAAGAGGAACGACAAAAAGCCATGAAGAAATGGCTCGATGCGGACGCGGCATATTCACTTGAACATGGAACGAAGCCTTCTACTATTGGTCTGGCTCTGTCAACAAGCCCTCTCGCTCTGCTGGCATGGTAAGCACGGTGCTGCTTTGAAGAATGGTCATTGATTCCGCTAACGGGTGTAGGATTGGAGAGAAGTACATAGACTGGGCGGACAGCCGACAACCTCTGCCCTTGGATACGGTGCTTGGTCTCGCTGGCCTATATTGGTTTACGTCATGCTTTCCTAGTAGCATATACCCTTACAGAGAAATTATATCTGGAAAGGGATTTGTTGATTCTAAAGAGAAGCCTTTTGGGTATTCAGCATTCAACTATGACATCTTGATCGTACCAAAGCCTTGGGTAGAGAAGTTCTATCCTAACATGGTGCAGTATAGGTATCATGCAAAGGTTAGTTATCGCTACTGTCTTCCATTCCTCTTGTTCATAAACGCTCGAAGCTGACATAAATGCGGAAAACAGGGTGGCCATTTTGCAGCACTGGAGGAGCCAGATACCTTTTTGGAAGATCTCGAAGCATTCGTTGCCAAGGTTAAAGACTTGGTCCTGGATTGAGATGTTTTCTGTTAGGGAATCACATATGAGTGTGACAACGCTTAGAAATAATGAGGTCACTCATTGGTAAAAGCCTAGAATTTCCAAAATAGTGACAAATTCTACTAAGTTTTCATGAATTTTCAAGGATCTACACAATGAAGTAGCACACATGGAGGGGGAACTAGATTCTATATTCTTATCGATGGATGTGCAACCTGATATTACACACTATGTTTGTATGCCTGTCAGTATTGCAGCGATAGTTCGAGCGATCCCGGATGGAATGTGTAGAGTCGTTTACATATTCCGGCCACCCTCAAATAGCACCTTTAACATTAATAATGGAAACTTGGGATGACTAGAGGATGGGCTGTGCCTTAGAACTTGACTTCGTCGCTGGAACCTTCACTATCCGTTGAAGACATCGGTAGAAAAAATTCGGTATGGATTATATCACAATCCTTTCCAAAGCTGCTTGGAAAAAGCTTCACCGTCATATATAAACCCATCTCCTCGATTGTCTACTTGCATAACCCGTCCTGAGCAGCTGATGGTATGGCAACTTAATATCCTACGTCAGGAATAGAAACGGAATGATTACTAGTTTTTTTATTCTATCTAAAGAACGAGTTTGGAAGAGAGATACTTTCTTTCTGAAGTGATATTATTAATAGCATGTTAGCACTGTAAATGGATGGTATCCAACCAAAATACTAGCATGCAGTAACAGAACGGGTAGATGCTGCTCGAGTTATTGCAAAAGGGCTGCCTAACTGAATGGTAACGGTGACGGCAATAATTGAACAGGAACCCTATGGAACATTATTCTTGGTGAAAGAATCTGTCACACTCACAAGATGGTCTAAACAGCCTAGCCTAGCAGCCGGGCCTCTTAGGGCCCGGCCGGACCTTGACTACAAAGCCTCGATGCCCTCGACGGCACAGTCCAGTACTTATAGTAACAGCTAGATAGCTCTTGCCGCAACCGGCCCCAAATAGTCATACAAATCAGGATAAATGCCTAGATGAAGGATCTAGCTACTACAGACCTATCCCAACGCGGCTGCAAGCAACATCCGTATGCGGTGGTCACCGTAGCTAGCTTTGGATAGCCTCAACCTAAAAGAAACTCCCCTCGGCCGACCGGAACAGCTAGTCACAACAGCAGCTATAAGAGACCTAGATAGACCCTTCAATTGACAAGACAAGAGCTTCCAAATGTAACCCTGTGGCCTCTATAGCTAGTGATAGAATCTTTTTGTAATTTATGATATGAAATCTAAATAATAAATTTGAATAACAAGACTTTAGTGAAAGGAATGATGTTCATGTAGTTTCCAATCTATCGACCTCCCTGAATCTAGCTCACGCTAAACAACTGAGTTTCAGCACCTCAATGCGCATGCCCTGGTAATATTTTGGTATTTTAAAACTCTGGTCAAAGTAAAAGAGGCCACAAGGTGCAACTAGAGTTACTCCTTTGTGTAGAGACGAGGAATAACATCAGGAAGGTCCAATTCAAGCTCCTCTGGAGACATTAGAGATGCAAGCTCAGCGGAGCGTACGGCAATCTCCTTGGCGGCGGGGTCGGACTGTTGCTCGTAGAATTCCTTGGCATCGGCAATCATGTTGTCCAGAGATGGAGCGGAAGCTCGATTGATGGTCTTTTTGCCACCACTTAGAGCCGACAGGGGAAAGTCAGTGATGCGATCGGTGAGCTTTTCTATGAAGTCGTACATCTCCAGCGATGTGTCAAAAGCTCTGTTGATCCAGCCAATCTCAGCTGCCTCAGATGCGGTGATGTCCCGAGAGGTCAGTACATATTCCATTGCACGCCCGCGACCGATGAGTCCTGGGAGGAACTGACTGCCACCACCTCCTGGGAATAGGCCGCTGCCGACCTCAGGCTGCCCGAAGACCGTGTCTACCTTGGTGGCAAAGCGCATGTCGAGCGCTACAAGGAGCTCATTGCCAGCGCCACGGGCTCTGCCTTCGACGGCACCAATGGTTACCTGGGAGAGAGTGGAAATATTATAGATAAGGGTCGCAAAATCTAGACCAAAAGCAGCTGATGTTTATCTTGATTAGATGTATGGCTAGGGACGTTGTGTTTATGTGAATGCTTACGATCTGCCAGACTTGGGAGAGAAAGGTCGAGATGTGCCATGAACCATCTAGGGACGTCGCTCTTAAATATTACAACCTTGGTCTCGTTGTCGCTTTGAAGTTGTGAGACCAGATCGGTGAGGTCATCTTGAGTATCCTGGTTCCAGAGATTGATGGGAGACGACGGGTTATGGAATACAACTTCAAGAACGCTGTTGTTGAGCGAGGTCTTGAGGCCTTTGTAGTTTGAAATACTTAGGGCGATAGCGGATGGCATAATGGCCAAAGCAAGGCCGAAAACCCGAGATGAGAGCATATTGTAGATGTTGCGAATGGCTTATTTTGTTGGTGAATTGTGGAAATCCAGCGCAACCTACTGGCTATATATAAAGATCTTGATGGGTGCTGGGGAAGGTACAGGACTGTCTCATACGGAAACTGAATACTAATAATAAGAATTAATAAGCTGCACCAACGAGGGTCTTTGGAATTAGATAGAAGGCTCGGAGTAAATGAATCGGTCGATAAATCCCTGTTTCAACGCGCCGGCGGGGCGGACATGAGGTGGATGTTACTCAACATTATTAATAAAGTAGTCTTTACGTATCTTCGGGGAGGAATCAAAGCAGGGATCCCATGATGGAAAGGAAATTAATGTCAAAGTATATTATCCCAGCATACCAGAGTTGCAGTCAATTCATGCACTCTAATCGTAGCTTTATTGACAATAAATTCTAATCTGTACTTGCTGAACCTATAACAAGGAATTGGAGCAACGTACCACAAGAGACTGCTTTAGTTATTCATCTGCTACTCGCTACTGACCTGACATAATCTGGTAACAAGTCCTGGATGTGTCACTTAAATTTATCTGCCGCTCATAAGGAGTGAAGGTAATTTTCTTTCTACAGGTACCCTTCCTAAACTAAGCATGCTATCAATGATCCTCTATTCTCTTACTATTTACATGAGTTTGTATTAGTAACCTTGCTGCAAATGAGAGAAACAGTTTCATCATGCTGCAGATACTTTGATCGCATCTACCAAGGAACGACTGTGCCGTCATAGTTCTGAAAGGTTCCGCTAATATCCTTGGTCGCTTTGTTGATGGTCTTGACCATGGCAGCCACGCTAGTATCAACACTGATAGCGCCCAAGTCGGACAGCTTCAGTGATGAGCCTGCTACAGCGGCCGCAGCGAGGTCCGTCTCTACCAAGCCAGGGTGGAAGACAAAGCTGGTGAGCCATGGCTCCTCAAAGTGCAGGCGACGGATAAACCAGTTGAGCCCTGCCTTGCTACCACCGTACGGACTCTGGGTTGGCGGGAATCCTGCGAGTGCTTCCATGGAACCAATTGAACCGATAAGGGTGGAAACGGCAACAAAGATGGGGTTGCCAGTCTTGCTAGCCTGGAGAAGGTCCGCAGTGGCTTGAAATAGAGCGACTGGGCCAACGAGATTAACAAGCAGATGCTGGTTAATGTTCTCGATGGCTGTTTTGCGCACCGAGGTACCATCGATGGAAATGCCTGCGTTGGCGATGACAATATCGAGAGATTTGATCCTGTGCCCTGTTTGAAGCTCCTGGACCGCCTCAGTAGCATCAGATGGGATGCTGGAGTCCAACTTGACGACAATCAACTGAGACCCGTCTGCCTTGGGGAGATCATAAAGGGCCTTCGACGTGGGGTGCGTAGGGTTACGCACAGCCACAATGACAGTGGTGGAAGGCTTGACAAGAAAGGTTTTGACGAATCCCAGACCGATTCCACGGTTTCCACCGGTAATGAGAATGGTTGATGGGGTGCTCATGATGAGAAGTATAAGTTGATGAGTGCTGTGAGGTGATTGTTGATTTTGGATGTAATGGCAATATGATTTTTGTTTTTGCATCAAACAAGAAGCTCAAATATATATAATTGGAAAAAAGAGAAAACATGATGATTGATGGTCATTTTTTTCTCCGCATAGTGCCGCTATCGTTACTCCGCAAGTCCGTGCCTCCTAAGCAAACTGTAAGTCAAAAAGCGGGACATTAGATAATTTGTTCCGTGTGCTCTATTGCGCCAGCGCACCAACCAAGTCTTTGGAGAGATTATCAATCACCATTTGAACATTTGGATCGTTAAAATGTTGATTCTGTCGGGTCAACTGATGCGCCGGTAGGAATTTGTCATTAGTTGCGAAATTACGATACGGGTGGTTTATCTAATTGTGTTCCTGGTCGAGAAATGGCATCACCCAGCTCCACAATAGCAAAAGTTAGCTTCTACCCATAATGGATTATGCTGTGAACAATTTGATGATCGTTGTTCAAGTCAGGTCCTGTGCCCACTCGGTCTCTATGTCTTGGAATCGATCTCTGAACATCAGATGGATTGGTAGTGTTGTTCGTTTTTTGAGTACAAATAACTACTGAAAAGGAAGTGTGTGGATAAAGATCACAGGGTCGTTCTTTGGCACATTAGATGTTCAAAAGTCTGTTTCAATAGGCTGTCTTCCATCTTGTCATGATCAAATACTCTAAGATTCAGGGCTTTATAGCTATAGGCAATCTAGATATCCTTCCATCCTTTCTGCAAAATCTCCTTGACTGTACGAGCCTTGATATCGGGAAAAACCTCATTGAGTGTTTTCTTTGGCTGCAAATTGAACATTCCTCTCTCAAACCAAACGCCAAATGTGGCAAAAAGAGATTGAATCATCTCCTTGGGCATCTGACTGTAAAGAGAGGGATGCGAAGGAAGTTCGGTAATCTTTCCAGAGAGCAAAGTATCCATGCTATCATGCGTTACCTTGAACTTTTTACCTAGAAACTATTAGCCTTTATAATCACAAAACACCAGAATTGTTACCTTTGACCTCCTCAGCAATAGAAAGAAACTCATTCCATGTGACAGTGTCGCCAACTACATAGCTTTCTCGATCCCATTTGGGTAGCCCCAGACTGGCTACGACAAATTCAGCCACGTCTAAGGTGTGAGTGAATACTACTGGGGTATCTCCCTTGCCAGGAATGGCAGCTGTTTCGTGTTCAATATCAACGGCAATGATGTTTTGTCGTTGAAATGATTTGACTCGCGGATAACCCCAAAAGTCAAGAAAGTATCCCACATAGAACAACGTGTATTCCAGTGAGGTCTTTTCAAGTGCCTCAACGGCATCAAGCTTGGACTTTCCAATATCCATTTTCCCCTCAATTACTTGCCTATTGGTTGTTAGCGTTAGCAGTGTGGTAATGATGACACGGCCAAGGGGAAGCTGACTCCCTCGAGTACGGAATTCCCCAGATGCTCGGAATGAAACGCTTTGTGAAACTCGACGCCTCAGCGGCGTTGACAAGGTTCACCTGTGGGGTACCATCGTATGTAACAAACAGAGTAGAAATGATTGTATGCACTCTAGAATCCTCCAAGACTTTGGTCAAGGCATCGACATTGTCGTAGTCAACTGTGATTACCTTGATACCAGTCTCCGCCTCAAGTTGAGGGTTTCCCTGTTCATATTAGCATGAGTCTTTGTGAATCAGACTACGCACAGTTCTGCTCAAAATCTTGACATCATAATTGTCGCTGCGATTAAGGGCTTCCGCAATCGCACGGCCAATGCCACGAGTTCCTCCAGCGACTAAGACGGTAACCATTCTGTATGTTTCAGATTAACGCTTGAAAATAATATTATAATTTCGTTATGACATACCGACAGTAAAAGGATTTAGTCTCGTATTTAATCGTCCACATACAGAGTATCAACCATCGCGGGCAATCATGATGCCGACGGTGCAACTTGAGCCCGATCGTGAAGTCAGTCCCACATTTACACTCGGGCCTCCAGCCGCCCAAGGACGATATTCGGCCGAAAGTCTTGGATCGACAAAGTACTCAATGATTGTGATAGAAAGTCTTCATCTACAAATATCAACAATTGACATACAATTTCACAATGGAGTAATTCCAATCCCAATCGTCCAAAGCACATTATTCATCATGGTCAATATCGCTATCGCTGGTGGCACTGGTGGAGTAGGGCGTACCATCGTGGACGCCTTGAGGAACCACCCAACGCACAAAACTATTATTTTGACCCGAAAGGTGAGCAAGCCATACGAATCCGCCGTAAAGATCTCTGACCACTTATTATCTAGACTCCCCAAGACTTAGACCTCGGCTGTCCCGTCGTTGAGATTGACTACGATGATGTCAACGGCCTACAAACTGTGTTGGAAAAGCATCAGATAAACACTGTTATCTCTGCTCTTGCTCTTCACATCCATGGGGTTGGAAAGTCTCAAATCAATCTCATCCACGCAGCCGACAAAAGCACCACCACGAAGCGATTTGTAGCCAGCAGCTGGGCTGTACGGCCTTCGACCGAATACCTTTCTATGCTACCCCACGGGTATCAGCACATAGAGTCATACGCGACGTTGGAGAAGACTGGGTTGGAATGGACAGCCTTCAACATTGGGTGGTTTCTCGAATACTACGGAATGCCACACGTGCAAACGCACATTCAGCAGACAACCTTTGTCGTGGATATGGCGAATAAGCACGCAGCTATTCCTGGAAACGGCAAACAACCCATGGTGTTTACTTATTCTCGTGATGTTGCTCTTTTTGTAATCGCAGCGCTTGATCTTCCGAAATGGGACCAGGATCTCTTTGTCATAGGCGATAAAATGACATGGGAGGAATTCGTCAAGCTAGCTGAGGAGGCTCGAGGTAAGACCAGGCACTGTTGCAACCTCCAACTATCGACCCTAATTCTTAAACAGGGGCAAAATTTACCGTTACTTATGACAGTGTCGAAAAGCTCCAAGCAGGTGAAATTACCGAGCTCCCAGGTCAAGTCGCCGCATATTCCTATTTCCCAAAGGAATGGGTACAACGCCTTTTCTCGGTTTTTGGATTCTGGGTAACTGAGGGAGTCTTTGACTTTCCTGAACAGAAGGCTCTGAACGCGAAGTTTCCCAACATTAAAGTCACAACTGTCAAGGAAATGTTGAACAGCTCATGGAGATCTGAGAAATGAGGGCTTGTGAGACACTGGCTGGAGGTATCTCAATCGCGACAACGTAGTTTAGCTAGCCAATACACACAAATAGTCTTCCTGCTTCATCTGAATCTTCACAACCAATGGCACATTCAAAAACCCCAGAGTGCAAGTTTTATTACGTAAAGGCCCACCCTTTCCACAAGCTGTGACTCCATTCTTCTTGTTTCGTTGTCGGATCTTTGACTAAATATTTGATAATCGAGTTGATGAATTATTTGTATTTATTCTTTTTATATTTGCCTACCCTAAATCTTGCCCCTTTCCCCCAAAACTGCCAAATCTAGTTCTGGTGTGAGTGATTGACAATGGAACAGTGTGGCACATTAGGGTAATTTTCGCTGTAAAGGAGCAGACTTCGATCAATACTAGTGAAAATTGCTTTTTTTTTAGATACTCGCATAGAATTAATCACACTGAAATTTGAGAAATCGAATATGATACCTTTCGATGACATCATACAGACCCGAGAGCCTTGTCTACCCTAGGCTCATCCGTCGCCTTTCCCTAGTTTTGTTATTTCCTATGACGATTGCTGGGTCTGTATCTTTCTTGTCCATTCGTGCTTAGTTGGTCCGTGATTGCGGACTTGATAAAGCTCATCATTATGTGTAATAAAACATAGATTGGACTAGAGTCATCCAATAGTCGGCCATGATGGCGAGTGTCTCCGATGTTGTCTACAGGGTAGTTATTGGGGCCAGAGGCTATCTCGACCACGCTAAGAAACTCCGCTATCGAGCGGAGCACGGTTGCGCCGAGTCAAATCGGGGATTTATGTAACAGTGCCGACATGGCCTTAGCTGGGGCAGGGTTCCTTGGCATCGCGAGATTGCCAATGGAAGATTCTCCAAACGTGTGGGAGCTTTGGTCATTTACATCCAGCGACTTATAATGAACATTTTGCTCCCACATCATGAACTGAATATCCATCTCAAGCACTTTTTCATTACTTTATCTTTATTATTCACTCTACGACCAACTATGCAAGCTCTTGTATCAAATCGAGGTCTGTTCAATAGACTTATCAATGCAGCCAGAAATAAGACCATTGGTGGGCAAGGTGGGAGTGTCCAGCAGGTGCCTGTGCCGGTCATCTCACCAGACGAGATTCTCGTCAAGGTTCAAGCAGTTGCGCTAAATCCGACGGACTTCAAACACCTAGACGTGATTTCACCTCCAAATTCCATCATTGGCTGTGACTACGCTGGGGTGGTCCACCAGGTGGGCGAGGCAGCCAAAGCTAAGTGGAAGGTTGGCGACCGCGTTGCGGGTGCTGTGCATGGAGGCCTGTACCAGAACAGAGGGTCATTTGCGGAATTCTTAAAAATTGACGCAGACCTTGCCTGGAAAATTCCCGACGAGATGAATGATACGGATGCAACCACCTTCGGCATATCTGCTGTAACGGCCATGTTAAGCCTCAATGTTCGCCACGGTTTGCCATTTATTGATGGTGCCGCCAAAAGCCCGAGCAAGGAGGCTATTTTAATCTACGCGGGATCCACGAGTGCCGGCTTGTTCCATATACAGATTGCAAAAGCAGCTGGCTACACTGTTGTCACAACAGCCTCGCCACGTTCATTTGACCTAGTCAAAAGCTATGGTGCAGATGCTGTCTTTGACTACAAATCACCACATGTTTCAAAAGAGATCACCAAAAAATATCCCAACATTACCAAGGCGGTAGACTGTTTTTCTGAAGGAACCTCAAGCTCAATCTGCGCAGAGGTGCTCAGAGAAAATGGTGGCAAAGTGATCACTCTCTTGCCCAATGGAAAATCTCAAATTCCAGGTGTAACCTATGATCTTGTCATGGCTTACACACTGTTTGGTCGCGGCTTTCAGTGGTTGCCACCCATTGGTCCAAAGTTTTCAGCGAGTCCTACAGATCGCGAAGCACTTGTGCGGGTTTACGAGGTGTTGCCACAAGTAACACACATTTTAAAACCAATCCCAACTATTCAGCTGCAAGACGGATTTGAGGGTATTTTAGAAGGGTTGAACAGGCTGCGAGAAGGCACAGTGGTTGGTGGAAAGCAAGTAGTAAGATTTAATGAACTGAGTGAGTAATGGCACATAAGTATTGTTATGATATGGACTAGAAGAACATCCTAGGTCCGGATTGAAGACATTTTATTCCACCTTTTCCCACAATGTAACAGAAACTAAAATGAAAAAGTAGCCAATGAAACAACGATCATTTAGAAAGCTCTGTAATATTCTCCATCAAGTGTCCTTTTCATCACTCGGCGACTCTACCCAAACTTGTACTGATTTTGTATCATATTTCGTCGGCTGTAAGAAGACTAATTTCTCGGTAATAGTCGGGGGACTTCTCAAATACATGTCTAACATAAAACTATTGCCTTTTTCCTTCGTACTTATTAAGATGGTCTCGCATTAGCCGCTCTCATCCTTTATTCCATTGTTTCTTTGGGCGTATGATAGGCTACTTACAGAGCCCCGTTTGCGGGAGGACATGAGAATACTGGTCTGTCTGACATAGTTGGAGATGAGCGTCAGTAAAACCAGGAACTTTAGATTTGCCCGTTGTAAAGATTCAAGGGGATAAAAAGTGTATTCGGTAACCTGATCTATGCTTAGCCTCAGAGAGTAGGTCAAATCTAGCTATTTATCCTCTGTCATCCCTCACCCCTCGCTTGCAGCACCGAATGGCCCCGACACCACGAATAATAAATCCGATATTATTTCACAGAGTATATCCAACACATAATGAGCGCGGGACAGTCCAGGGAATATTCTTCGCCAACGCACGACACATCTGACAATCGTTTTTCAGCACATGTGTGCTTTGCCATGTCATTGGTCAGCGCGGGTTGAGTATGGCCAATTGGATCTGAAAGCACAATTGTGTCGAGCCCCACAAGGAGCATCTGCAATCCTGTGCTGACAGTCAGAGTAACCATGTTAGTTTTCTAGAGCACACAAAACAGACGGCGAATGTAGAGCTGCAGGGCAAAACAAATTAATTCATTAAAAAGGATCAGAATTGTGTTCTCCAATCATCAAGTTCTTAAATGTGGATGTGCGTCTTGACAACTCGCTTCCCATCACGATAAGCATCCAATACCTCATTCACATTCCCTTCAGTCAGACCTTCCTTAACAACAAAACTCAGAGGCTTGACCTTGCCCTCAAGGAGATAGGTCGGTAGGCTTTCCCAAAACGGCGCACAGAGTGTTGGTTTTACCTGAGAGGAGCCAAAAACATCCAGCACCTCAAATCCTGCTTCCTTACCCAACACCTTTGACTCATCAACAGGTCCCAGTGGAAGTAATCTAGCCAATTTACCACGCTTGTGACTGGATAGGGCGTTTAATGTCAAGATCTGCCCGGATGGGGGGTTAATCGGGTCGTAGGCATAAACCAAATCATCACCAACAACGGCACGAATGCGTTCAAGTACAACTTGATCACCACCGTGTCGGTCCAGAACATGGGTGGCACCGTATGAAGCCAACTCTTCTTCGGGTCCACCTACAACCACAATCTTGCCAATGCCGGCCAATTTGGCCAACTGAACTCCAAACTTGCCGCAACTAGATCCACCACCAGCAATTAAGATGGTGGTATTGACGTAGTCAAAGCCTTCAGACTCAGGGGCCCATGGCGCGGGGATTTGCAGCGTATCAAATATAGCCACTAATGGCGCAATGAGGTTGGTGGGGATGGTGGCGGCTTCATCGTCAGATACAGAGTCGGGGATCTTTGCCGAAAATGGAACATCGGCTACGGCGTATTCCTGGACACCATTCTGAAGATATTGGCCGCCAGAGAAACCAGCATGCGAAACAACGCGGTCACCAATGGCGTAGCGCTGTACGCCGTTCCCCAGTTTGGTGACGACTCCTACAACATCGTTGGTGATGAGTGCAGGGAGGTAGTCCTTGACAAAGAGACCATAGCTTCGCGCTTTCTCATCATGAGGGTTAATCCCAGCCACTGATACTTTAATTTGGACCTGATTCTCTCCTGGTTGCGGAATCGGTCGATCATTTATCAGCTGCAGGGGCTGGCCAATCTCTTTAATCACGAGTGCTTTCTGGGTTGCTGCCATGTTCATGAGTGTGTGAATAGCTGTGGTTGATGAATTCCATGATGGGCCACCACGACACGGCATATTTATACGACACTAATATTCGTAATGCGCTCTGTTCGGAGACCGAAACGGTTGGGAAATCATTGCTATTTGTCAGCACGTGGCGTCGAACCGCATCATAGATGCCGACAATCCCACCGGGCAAAGCATTTGGAGCTCAAACTAGCTTAATAATCAATCTGCACAAGTTAGGCGATATGCTACACTTATTGAATGATGCTACAGAGGTACTGGTTCGATTAAAGCATGTACCTTCTAGATAAGATAGCATGCACTCTTTGGATGGCGTAACGCAGTGCGTCAATGACGAGAATTTCACACTCCCGCGCCGATGTTTTTCGAATACTATCAGCCCAAATTAAATCGAGTCGCTACTCTTTGGAAGGGCTTTATTTTATATTAACTAAATTATCTCTATTCAAAAATGCTCATCAAGTTGAAATGAGCTGATATCTGGGTCCACCAAGTGCCAGGTCAGGTTAGGCTTGCTGACAGCGCGATTGTCAGGGCTTTAATCCCAAGCTCACGTAAGATCGTAAAGGCGTACACTGCGAGCTATGATTGGGCAACATATCGAGGTCTACAGAAATTATGCGTGGAGCGCGGATGCCGCGACGTAAGATCGTATAGTCGTATACCAAGACTTGTGGTTGGATGGACCTACAGCAGCTCATTCATGAACTTCATTGAGAGGATGTCCTGCGAAATACTCTCAAATACTTAAGAAGGGAGATTCATCATCAAATGTCCACGATTCATCCAAATTAAACTTCCAAAATCTTTCGTTTTACACTCACAAAATGTCGACACTGACTCGAGCCATCGAGAAAACAACCAAAGGGTTCCTCAGATCCTACATAGACGCCAGCCAGACAAAGGATATCCACATATTATCCAATTACCTAGCTGATGGTTGTGTGCGATATCTTGGTCCATCATACTTCCTACGATCAATGGGCTTGCCAGAAGACTTTTCAATGACCCCTGCCGAGTATGAGGGTGAATTTGGAACCATGGAATTTTACGTCTTTGACACGCACGAAATTTTCGACCTCACAATCGACACCATAAATATGAAGTCAGCTCTTATGTCTGAGCTGAGCGGGACATTCAATGATGGGAAAAACTTCAGTCGAATGTTTGCATGGTTCCTAGACTTTAATGAGGATGCAAGCAAGATTATCAAGGTTTACCAGCAGAATGATACGCAAGAGGCAGCGGACTTCAGACTCAGCATTAAAGCGTACCACGCGGCAAAGATTAAGGCCTCTACGTCTGCCTAAGGAAATTCAGTCAAGCTGTCAAGCAGGTGGAACCCGGATGTGGCACGCGGGATCTGGTACAAGATCAATTTACCACTTGTTGAATGTCATTCTTTTCTCCTATATCTAAATCCATTACCCAAACTCAACTATTCCCTTTATCAATATGTGAATTTATCCTAAAAAAAAAAATTAAAAAACTCCCCGTGAGGTTCAAGCTTGGCCCAACTTCGTGCGATTCGGCCATCTTAGCCAGTCCTCCCAGCCAGTTCCCAAGTGATTATCAATAAGATGGATTAGGCGCATGCCCAAGTCGCCCACAAACCAATGTCCTGCAACATGGTGTAATAGAACAGCAAAATGTGCCAGAACCACCAGCGCCTCCGGCTTCTTTTGATTAAGCAGTGTAACGTAGTCCTGTGGTATTGTCGCCAACCAATCTTGAACTGCAGCCCACATAGTATGAGAATTAGTTGTACATACGGTGTCAAATCGATCTTGCAGGATCTCAACAGTGCGGCAAAGGGATTCGATAGATGCGCGATCCATGTCAGCGGTATAGAGCTTCATTAGGAGAGAATCACACTCTCCCCTAGAATCTGGGCTGCTCGGTATGGGTGCAATGTCACGCCTGCAACTGCGCATCAAGCGTTCTTGGATCTGTTCGGGAAACATGGGCCAGGACAGTTTTGCTATGGCGATGAGTCCACGGTGGATTGCAATGGAACGCGTCAGATAGTCAATGAGGGCGTCGAGGCCATCATGTACCGATAAGCCCATACAAAAGATAATGTGATGACTCAACAACGACGAGAAGATAAAAATAGGAAGGCAATTGGAGGCGGATATTTGTTTGTGTGCACCGTTATAGGATGCCAAAGCCCTAGTTTGCAGCCTGGTGGCCTCCAAAATATAACGCTGCCTCGTTTGGTGATCAAGAGTGCTCTTGTGTGCTGCCGCATAGGCCAACAATTCATCCATTAGGTATGGCGCGTCAAACCCCGCCGTAATGAATAAGCCCTGCACATCTTTCAAGCCTGGATGTAGCCATTTCGTATGATGATACTGGTCGTGCTGAAAATGGTAAAGCAGACGGTGGTTGAATGAGCCGTATCGGTCCTCTAGCCAAGGATCTGGTGGTATGGAAGGTTGGGCAACTAGAGAAGAAGAGGAAGAAGAGTGAGACGGCAAATTTGGTGCCTCATTGAGAAAAGAGCATTGAAGGTTTGATCGAGAGCACCGGCCGCACAACGGTCGCGCCTCATCACATTTGCTGCGGCGCAATTTGCACTGTTTGCAGCCCAACCTAGACTTTTTATGGAATCTGCGCATAATTACGGGTTGGTGGATGGTGAAAAGAAAAGAAAGCTATAGCTATTGGTTTTGTGCTGGAGTACAAATGTAAGCCGCATCGCAATGCGGACAAGCCCTTGACCAGATGAGTCGAGTCAGCTGACTAAGAAACCCAGGCTCTAGGAGCAATCGAAAAGACATGGTAGATGCATTCGTCTACAAAAGTCTGAATGCCGCTATGACAAACAATTTTAATAATTTTGATGCCAAGCTTTATAATTTATTCACTCTATGCATCAGGATGTGCAGTCGACACAGCGAACATATGGAAAGACCCAAATCGCGAACTCTCACAATTGAATGACCCAGCTTTACCCGTGGGCGTTTAACGAACATGTAACAAGTCAAACAGTCACAGAGCCAATGGTATTGGCGCGATCCGTCCTCCACTCGCCAGTCCCGGGGTTGTATTCGAAAAGATACAATGCCTTTCCATCGTCACTACTCTTGTATTCGTGGATGAGCTTCAGATTCGGTTCCCCGTAGTTTCCCATGAATTCCAGTTCCAAATTAAACTGCATTCCAGGCTCTAGCTCACCTCGATACTGAATCGAGAAGGGTTCTGAGCGAATGTGGCGTCGGTTATTTTCCAACTTGACAGACTTGAGAAACGAGACTGGGGTCGCGTCGACGTCCACACCACAAACTATCAACTGATGCCTAAAATCGCTGTGGGAGTCAATTTGAACAAGAAATCGGCGACGAAGAATAAAAGAAGGAATAGATAGATCGAGATGTTTCATGACCCCAACCATCAAACTGTCAATGTCGGAATAAATTCGCAGTTTGCAAAGGTTGTCAAGCGGTGTCGATTGAAGATTGCAAATCACCAAGTTCGCATTCTCTCTTTCACCGACGATCTCAGGAATTTCATTTGATGGAGTGACCGTCAAAGATGAGCCGAGTACCAGGCAAAGGTCAGCCTTTGCCGCATGATCGCGGGCTTGTGCGAGCGGTATAGGTGGCAATTGCTCATCGAAATTGATGATGCTGTCAAGTAAGGCTCCGCCGCACAAAATGCATTTTCTTCCCGTGCGGTGGTCATGAACGGTCTTCTCATACTTGGCCACGGCCCGAAAATCTAGGGAATTGGACATCAGCAGAGAATAGGCGCCAGGGGATGGAAAAGCCATTACCACGAATGTACTCCTTGCCACACTGTTTGCAATATTCCCTATTATTATTACCATGAACTTCGGAAATTTTTTCCTGGGTCCATTATTAGTTACCACAAGCGTGACGACGGGCATTGGATGATGCATCTTACGGGCACTATTCCGCTTCTTCGATGTAGACCATCACAATTCTGGCTAATGAGATATTTTAACAATCCTCTATGCTGCATTTCCACAAGAGCCATATGCGTAGACGTGGGGATGGCCTGCAACGTGTTTACGTCGTCTCTGGTTTTTTTCCCTTGTGCCCGTAATGTCCAAACCCCTTCGGGGCCACGGAAGTCAGGGATTCCTTGGATAATTGTCAAAGAATCAATCAAAACGTGTCCGTGGTCTCTCAGAACATACCAGCAGAAGTAGAGATGCCGGCTCCCGTAAATACGATGAAATGTGTGCTTTCTTTGATCATGTCGGCAAGAATCTGGGCCTTTTTAGCGACATGGCTCGGTGGCTCATGACGTTCACGCTCAGCAACTTTGGGGGCGGAATCAGCCATTTCTGGATTCTAATATAAACAAAAATTTCAAATTGGCAACCATGAACATTGAAATGGGATACGGCTTTTATTCTAATATTCTTTGGTTGGTCATTGTTGGTTTGTTCGGAAGATCCCATAAACATACTAGCGCCAAAAGGACATCGACCCCACTAATTTCAGGCAGAAACACCCCCTTGAAGTATGCCAACCAACAAGTAGCCTCAGCACCGATATTATAAGAATGGCTGATAATGGCTGCTTTTTCTATGTATTCAAATAATATATTTTGGCTCATAATATATCAAACCAACATAAATTATCAATTGCTACGCGCCACTGTTCTCAAAACGCAATCACGCACCCTGTTCAAGCCATTGATGTTAACCACTAGGTGATGCTGGCTGCAAATCTCACGTTCGCAACCAGAGGCTAGATAATATATCATTCGATTGACAAAAACAAAAGCGTGTACACATATAGAATATATATTTACTGTATATAGAGAAATGAAATAAAATAGAGAATAGAGAGCCAGAACTTGGAAAAAAAAAGGCTGTTAAGGAATAGTGTAGGGTAGCTAATTGCCTTGGCACGTGCTCACGTGTGCTTTGTTGTTTTCTGACACGCGAGGGCAATGGGCTGGTCTCAAGAGCAGATGTCTCGATTGAATTCCACGTGATTTTTAATTCAGATTGATAATGGCTGCAACATCGTGGGTACATCAGCATTGGAAATGAGCACCTCGCCCTGCATTAGAGCGAACCTGACCGGGTGAACCAAAGTGGCACGGGATCTATTCCGATGACAGCTACTGGTTCGTTTGAACCATGGCCCACTTTATGCCTCCAATCTACGACATGGTCACCCACACTAACACGCGCCACTACTCGATTATTGGTTCAGCAGTGTCAAGTGTCGATGCCACGACGCCAGGCTCGCCCGCCACGTCTGCAATTGGAGGTATGACGAATTACCTAAGCAAATGTTCGGTGAGCTGACGTCTTCAAGGTTCTCACCAAGGTCAATACCTCTCCCCCGGTTCCCTCAGGCTTGCCTGAAGCATCTCTTTTTTGAAAAGCTCACAATGGTTACCTTTAGCCCAGACGTCAAGTACTCCTACGCACAGATCCACACTCCCGGGTCCGACTTCACGTGGGCTCGCTTTGAGTACAATGGAGACAAGATCATCGCCATTGACATCGGCTGTGATTTTCCGGACCTTCCTTCCATGTTTCGTAAGGACCAAGTTCAATATGCTTACCTTCGCGTAAACGGAAAGTTTGTTCTTATCCGATGGATTGGGGGACATGTCAGCGCTCTCAAGAGGGGACAAGCATCTATGGACGTTGAACAACTCAAAACCATTGTTAGCGACTTCCAGGTCGAAATTATAACCTCGGACAAAGAAGATCTTTCCAAAGAGAAGTAGGTCATCTATGCCTTAAAACATGCTACATTCGGCTAATGTTGTAAAGAATCGTCGATCGATTACACTAAGGTCTGATCCTCGCGTGGCACTTGCCACAGGAAATTATCTGGTAATATTTTGTGTGTGGTGTCAAGGATATGAAATATACCTTGAGCATAATGTCTGAGCTATTCATCACGCAGTGGTAGATTGGAAATAGGATCGCGTTGGACCGTCCGATTGAGTGAACCTAATCAAAAGGTTCGATGAGGTGCGTTTTGAGGGTGTGGAATTAATGAGTTGGATAAGGGAGAGATACAAACTATTATGAATTACGAGGTTTTCTGGCATTTATGCGACTACGGATAAGACTTACCCGGCTGTTGACTACCTGGAACAAAACATTGAGTATCATACCCGAGAGCCTTGATGTAAAGAATAATAGACATTACCTCAAAGCCTCGAAGAGCCTATCTCGGAGGATAATTGAAAGCGATAGCATGTTGTAACATTACATGATCGTTTTGTTGGCTATAGGTAAATTCTCAACATCGTATTTCATGGTCTCATATTGGTTGTTATTGTCTAGTTATATTTAGAGTTGGGATTGGCTCGGATGCTGTGAAATTGTTTCATATATCTAAATGATTGTAAAAGCACCCGTTGCTTCACAGTTCACAGGCATCCATAGTAAAAGTAATATTTCGACCATTCATCTCATACTACCTATGGTATAGCAGTTTGAATCCTAATCTTCTACTCTAAATTTGTTACCAAATCCATTATCCTATAAATATTCATATATGAGATGTTTACTAGTGCTCTGATCATACTACAAACGTAATAGTAAACCCGCCATGTGAAGAATGGCCTATATTGACTGTATTTTCCCTTACGCCCCTTACATCTATCGTAGTAGGGCGATAGTCCGTAGGTAGCCAAAGGACCATGTGACCGTTCCATGTGACCCATCTGCCACTCTCATCAAAACCAGCACTCGACAGGTTATCGACTGTGGTGTAAGTTGTGAAGTTCTTTGTGTTTGTAGGTGGATTTATTGTGGTGCGTTTGCTATCGAACAATTTAAACATGCCTTGCTCAGTTTGGATAAGTGAATCATTTAGAAACGCTATCCTATGGTCTAAAGTTAAAATATATTGAGCACATAGAGAACCTGTGTCTGTTTCGATGAGAAACATTTGGTGGGGACACTTTGCCATGAGCAATTTCGCACAGGGCGAGATTGTCAAGTGATTAATCAAAAGAACATTGAAGTGCCAGTGGTCCTTTCGATTCCGTATCCTTGATATATTACGCACTGAATCTGTAACGATATCCCATCTCCATATCCATAGGTTCAGTTTAATTGTGGATGCAATGTAGAGAATGGTGTTTTTTGGACCGAAAGCGATTTCAGTTGTGGAGAAATCTGCATCTTTGTTGCCAGCCAATCTCTGAAGATTGAGGGTCTTTTGCAATATACTCGTATGCGCATCAAATATGTGTACCCTTGATCTGCATGCTGTAGCTACCACCCACTGATCACCAACTCGATGATTCGGAGATATGCTAATAGAAAAGGAGGTGAATAAAGGATCGAGCTCCAATAGTAACGCGCTGGTTGTCACGTTGTAAATTTCTATTCGCTTCTTATTCAGTACATAGGCAAGAACGAATTGGCCATCTGGTGAGAATCTTAGACATGAGTAGCGGTTTTTATCCCTACAAGTCGCGATAAGCCTTGGGGGGTTGTTTGCGTGGGTCTGTTGTAGGTGTAATTGCCCGTTTGTAGTGGATGAAGCTAACATCCTCCTGTTATGCGAATAACAAAGTTCTGATAAAACAGAACGCTTTATCCTGTCTTTTTCTAACCCAGCGACCTGTCCTGATATCGGGTCATGAGTGGGGTTGTTATGTAGAGATATTGTACCGTTCTGAGTACCTATTGCCAACCGTCCATCTCGGGACACAGTCATGACTGGATAATGAACTCCGTGGGCAGGAGAGATCCTAATTGCGGACAATTTTTCCATTGTCTTAGTTTCAAAAACTGACACCTTGTTCATATGCGCTATCGCTAGCCAGTCATCAACAGGAGAGTAGATTATTTGACCGCCAGGGAAACCTGGTGATAATTGCACCCTTTTTTCGATCAGCTGAAGATTTAGATTGTAAACAATAAAGTATCCTGGCAATTGAATTACGAGGCGATGACCTCCAGGAATGAAATCTATGTTCTTAGGACAATAATCTTTTGTGAGATGGTAAAATGTTTTTTCGCCAATGTGGATGTTGAAAACGGTGACACCACTTTTCTGTGGCAAGGCGACAAGTTGGCTGTCCGAAGAGAATTTCACAGGAGATACACCTATGTCTGTGCCCGTATGCTGATTTAGGCGGCAGTCGTAGAAAGCGCGTGATTCAACTCCCCAAACGAGTAATGTTGTGGGGTACACAATTGTCAGCCACGCACCGTTTGGCGAGAAGCTCATCGCCACCTCAGTTACCATCGAAGGAATCGAAATACTTGGATCGGACCATTTAGCATCCGCGATCTCGAGACGCCTTTTATCGAATTTCCACACTACCAATCCATCATCATGCGAAATTGCAGCATACCAACTCCAATCCGGCGAGAGAGCTACGCTTAATTGGATGTCTCCAGGGAGCTCAATCATATGCGAAGCACCATTATCCAGTTGCCAAACTTGCATTCGATAAGGGTACTGCATTAGTTCATCAAAAGGCGGTTTGACGAATACCATCAACATATCTCCTGCTGGCGAAAACATAGGTGATCACACATTACCCATACTGTGGAGAGTACGCCTGTGTATATCCCAATTGTTCTTTACTATGGGGTCAGCGAAAATCCATCCGAAGACGCAATTCTGGAAATAGTTTCGAATAGAACTGTTTCTGGGGCTAAATATTAGCCCAGATGTGTACACCTGCAGTGGATATTCCTCGATCGCGATTTGGAAGTAGGCAATAAACTCTCTTGCGTCTCGTAAAAGTTCAGAATTCTCTGAAATAGCTTCAAGTTTCTATATGTAACATGTTATCATAATAATTGACCATGGTGGCCAGTAAATTGGGGAACGTACCAGAAAGGCTTCCTCGAGTTTATGTAGTGATGATATACCGATTGGGAGACATCGCAGGAGTCCAAGAGCCTCAATCCAAAATAATGATTTCCGAGAGAAAAAGTAATGCAAAACTCCCCTTTGATGAATCAGATCACCCTTTGAGACATCCCTGGCATCATGGGGATGATCAGCCCAGTGGATACACGCGTATTCCATACCAGCAAGTGGATTTGGGTTGGGTTGGAGAGATATAGCCGTGTCGATGCGAGTGCCAGGATGGCCCAAATTGTAAATGTCTTGCTTAAGTCCATCCATGACTTTAAGAGAGTTTCTGAATATTCTATAATGTCTCATTCTCTTTCCGGCTGAAAATAATATGACCTGTTCTTGTAGGAGAAAGTCCTTTGCAGATTGATGCATAAGGAATACAGTGTCATTTCTTATTATTAGGAATGATCCACAGTTCATTACAATATTAGAGAAGTCTTCTTGGTCACCTGGAAAGCCCTCAAGACATGCTATTTCTTGTACTTTGAGGGGTCGGTATGCAGTAAGTGCCATATCAAGGATTCTCAAGCATAGATCGGCTGCATCTGAATGAAGGAGTTTGATACGGGATACCATTTGGTCATAAACCAAGTCAAGTCCTTTGGGGAAGTGCACTACGCGGCCCACTAGTTCCCATCGTTCACAGTTTTGCAGCTCCTGACAAACTAATGCCACCCATAGAAAGGTCCCGTTGGCATTTCGATTGAGATGATGTCTGATGAAGGCCTCTGTTTCGTTGTTACAATTTTTCTGGCTGACTAGCCTGGCTACCTTCCAATCAATATAGGCACGAATGGCCTTAGAAACCAACGTTTTGTTGAGTTCGAGAGATAGTGGAACTTTAACTTTGCTCAAAGATACAATCCTTTCAATCTGAGGTTGATTGCGGCTGGAAATGACCCATTTGACATTGGAGGGCGTAGAAAGGATAAACTTTAAAAGATGGTCACTGTCTGTTTGGCACTCATCCAAGGCGTCAACTATTAGGGTTGGATTTTGGATTGCTGGGTCTCTAAGAATCTTTGACAAAATAACCTCTATGCTCACGCGAGAGTTCCAGTGCCCCGTGCTCTTATTTGGTCCATGGAACTTCTCGCGCAGGTGTTTGATGATTGATGGCTCTTGTACGGCAAGAAGATATACAAGACCGTTTAACACTGCAGCAGCATTGTTCAGACCAGAATTCGTTGCTTGACAAAAGAAGTACGACAAGTGGACTTTGCTCTCTGGATCTTTCAGTTTTGTGGAAGATTGGAGTTCATCAATAATGCCGCAGAGGAGCATCGTCTTTCCCTTCCCAGGGTCACCCTTTACCCAAAGGACCCTAGAATCCTCTTCGTCACGCCACTTTTTGTACTCGGAAGCTTCTAGGACCCAGCGATAGGATTCTTTCAAGAGACCACCTTTGGTTTCTTCGATGCGGATTTTATCTTCTCGGGGATCGGTTAATCGTAGGCTCGCAAGCCACTCCTCGATAGCGTCTTGTTCGGATTTGTATTGAGTAATGTTTCCGATATGAACTCTAGCATTGTTTTGAGCAAGGATGTTGTGTGCCGTATTCGACATTTTGGCTTCAGACTAAATGCGAATTGAAGTGGAGGGAGCAGCATTCGGACATATGTGCTTAGCTGTGTTGTCGTCGTCGTCGTCGGTCTTGTTTCAGCTGCGCAGGGCTCGATATGTATTTGGGTTTGAAGAGAATTGGCGACAACAAGAATGGCCGATCCACAAGGCTTCTCGTTGCTTTCTCGGAGAGAATTTTGCAGGATAAATAAAGAATCATAGGTGCCTGACACATGGAGCCTCATTTTTTCAACTCAGGGCTGGACTCAGCTTACGTCACATGACCCAGGCTGATTTTTACTCGAGCATCTTAATCAATCTGCTAATTTAGATATGATACGATGTCTTGGAAAGATTTATTGGGTAATTATCTTGTTGATTGGGAGAGGGCCCCCCCATGTTAAGTCACAGGGAGATAACGAAGGTTTAGAAGCAAAGTGCATGTGAATTCGCACCCCGTATCGGTAAAACATTATTTTTTTGTACTGCGCCCATTAGCAGCCTTTCTCTTACATCAGAAATTGATGATCTGCCCTAATTAAATGGTATAAGTATTTCAGATGGCTGATAATTAGTTCACAGATTCGTGTATCCTTAGTTTCCGAAGCATTCGATGGGTCAGAACTACTAAACTTCCGCGGAATTACCATACTTCGGAACGTGGCATGGGGAGTCGGTGGTATACGAGCGGGTTGTGATCGGGAACCATGATGTCATTATAATCTAATACCAAATTACTTGGGAAAGAGCCAGGTATCATAAAGTAGCAAGATGTCAAACGATATGTAGCAACCTCACGTTGTGTTTGGGATTACTAGGCGTTGTTTACTTGACTTTTCCCGTCACTCCCAATGGGGCGTGGGGTTATCCGTGCGGCTTTTATCAATACCTATATACCTAGACTGATCATGATGATACAACTTTTTTATCCTTAAACAGCGTTCTGAATAACATTCCGAATAGCGGCCCGAATTTTGGCCCGAATGCCATTCCGAATGCCCGTGTGACCGACGACGTTGGCACTGTTGGAAACAAATAAATACATCACTTGATTAACCCAATAGAATTTACCCAATGCAATAAAACTAAACTGGCTGAATCTCATCCGAATTACGAGATTCCGAGCCATCTGGACCCTGGATAGGAAGGTAGGGTATTGAATCGCATCGCCGCTAAAGAGAATGCTAATGAGCGCCTATAGTGTGTCGCGCTGTCTTCCAGTGCAGACTCTACAAACTACTGAGACCACCAGCAATGAAGGTATTTCAATACGAAAACCCCGCTACCGGTCTCCAAGCCAGCGAGCTGCCGATTCCCGAGCCAGAGTCGGGAGAGGTCCTGCTTTCTGTGCAAGCCGCAGGACTGTGCCACTCCGACGTTCACATCATCCGCGGTCATGGGGAGAGCTGGTTGAGCAAACGTCCGATCGTTCTGGGCCATGAGGTAGCCGGCACCGTTGCTAAGATGGGAGCCGGCGTGTCGGAGTTTAGCATTGGCGACCGCGTTGGGGTGGCACCTCCTCAGAAGCCTATTGCCGCCACAGGGTTTGGAGGCTCTCTCGGCCTCGGTCGTAACGGGGGCTTTGCCGAGTATGTCACTGTGCGCGCTGAGCGCCTTATTCCTATACCTGACGGAGTGAGCTTTGCACAAGCAGCCGTTTCGTCCGATTCCGTTGCGACCGCATATCACGCCGTCGTCGGGGAGGCCAAGGTTACTACCGAATCAACTGTGGCCATTGTCGGATTGGGTGGACTAGGATTGAACGGTGTCAAGGTAGCTGCACTAAAGGGTGCGACCGTCTACGGCGTGGATGTTGATGAGAAGAAATTTGATGAAGCCGTTCGACTAGGCGCGCAAGCGTGCTTCCGCAGCCTGGATGATCTGTCCGATATTACCTTGGATGCTGTCGTCGACTTTGCGGGCGTCGGAGCCACCACAAATGCGGCCATCACTGCCGTGAAGCCAACTGGTTGTGTGGTGTTGGTTGGTTTGGCTGTGGACGAGTTGGAGATATCAGCACAGGCCCTCGTGACGCGAAATGTTCAGCTTCGTGGTTCGCTTGGGTCTATCAGAGAAGAATACATTGCTGTGCTGAATTTAATTTCTACCGGGTCTTTGACCTCTTTACTAGAAGAGATCCCCTTCTCTAGCGTTCCCGAGGGGTTGGAACGCCTGGCGGGGCAAGAAACACTTGGCAGGCTCTGGACCAACCCAAGCGCATAACAAGATTACCTGTAGCAATTAGGAGGTTTTCGGAGAGAGTGCTCTATGGAATAAAATTTGCAAATAAAATTTACTGCAGGCCGTCAACATGTATCATGACTGAGTAGTAATAGAGGCGGACAATTCACTGCCAAAATTGCCGCTTCACCTTCCAGGCAGCTCCCCTTTTCAAGTTATCGTGGAGCCATGATACACTAAGGAAACAAGTTGTATTCTAATGACCAAGAAACCATCAATGTCAGAGTGGAAGATCAGAAGAACAAACTCTAGTAGAATATGCACATTGTGATTTGAGCAGCAAAATGCTAAGTAAATGCAATCCACGAAGCCCCACCTGAGTATAATATGCTGTCTACCCAGCTAAAAATATGCCAATCCATGCTTCCCGGTGTGATATTGTCAACCCATAACCTTGCACGGAGAACCTTGCTGCAGTCAGCATCAATGCTGTTGAATGCTATCAGAACATTGGGTGCCCTCCAGAATAAATCCTTCGGGAAATTGACCCATCCGCCATTTATCAGTTGGGGACTGTCTACTCGCCGCGTGTCGGCGATAGACACGGTCCCACTAGCAATGTTTGGCTTATCGGCCGGGTATGCAATCCAGGTTGCTGTGGCTGCGTATAGTAATGTATCGGACGTAGTGTTCAGCTGTATTGTAAAACCATCTTTATCAATGTCCGCAGCTTGGGCACTGACTCGATAGTTCTTATCCTTGACCATATCAAATCCACTAAGCCAAACTACAACGTTCGGTGTCTTGGGAAAGGGTTTTGAGAAAGCAATTCTCCAGGATGTTTTCAATCGAGGTTGAGACCATGGGTGATCTTCAGTGGTGCTGAACTCGCCCATTTGAAAGTCCGGGTCATTGGCAGCGGCGCGGAACCAAGTGCAGCCTCCTCCGTAAAATGAGGTATCGCTCCAAGAATTTACATGAATGGTGGCAGAGGTGTTTGTAATGTTGTCAGCCCAGGTTTTGACGCGAACATTGTTCTCGTTTCCAATGTCTAGATAATTGAGGCCGGTGACCATTTTCGGGCGCTCCAGAGAGTATCCAAAAGTTTTTGTAACTTGGTTGTCGTGCCACTTCTGTTCCCATGTCCTGATGTCGTTGGTGTTGAAAGTGGTTGGATCATTGCGGCCAGGGTATATCTTTGCGATATACTCCTTATCCTTTGGCGAGAGTGCTATGTTCCATGGGGTCGAGTAGCCATCAAGCGTGAGTTCGGGTGGGATGTTATAAATCATGATGGAATTCTTATCAAACTCTGAAAATTGAGTCGTAGATTCTTCAGCCTTGTCGAAGACGTTGGCTTCGACATCAGCGCGGTCCCACTTGGGGTTTCTCTTCATAAAGTATGCATAAGCCGCCTCCTTATTCCACTGTATACCGCTAGCTGGGCTTTTATTCTCATGGATACAGCCGAGTGCATGGCCAAACTCATGGAGGACGTCGTTCGAGAAATTCTGATTGGGAGAGTCTTCGTTGAGTGAACCAAGAACCATGGTCCTTTGATTGTCAGGAAATAGTAGCGAATTATTTCCAATGATGGACCAGGATTCGCCGCTGTTGTTCACCGAGATGCGGATGTTGCTGTCCTCGGTATCACCAACCCAGAGAAAGCTGAGATTGGCATATGCTGTCCATTCAGTGGCAATCTGGCGAATTTTCCTCCTCATCTTTTCAGAAGGGTTATTATAAAACTTGACTCGAATCGTTGTTCCATTCTTCCACAGAAATTGCTTGTCTAGAGCCAGTCCTAGAGGCGGCGGATGTTGACTCTGGTTAGCCGCAGCGACAGTGGCGGGTGGGTGAGATGGAATTTTGGAACCCAGTTGGGTACACATATGAATCTTGCTCATGATTGTGGAGTTTGATGTTGCTTATCGTTTAGGATGGAGAATTTGTAAGAGGAATAATAGCAACCTCAAGCTCAAAGGTCAATGAGCTTTAATATTGTCACTCTGATGATATGAATTAGGTATCCCTGGGGCTGAGATCATGGGTTATTACGCATATTTTTATCGTCACCACGCTAGTAGCCTTGGTATCACGTTGACAGCCCCGATTGGACTGCATCCTTGGTCAAGCTGATATTCGATGAGCCCAAAAGCAACTTTGCACAAAATAGCGCAGCCAATATGCAGCCACTTTATTTAATCGCGAGGTTTTTAGGCACATGTGATGATCTAGTCACCTATTTTCGGAAAGGGTGATTCCTTTGGGTTCAATTGAGAGCCCAACTGGCAGAAAAAGGGCTTTGTTGGGCTAGAAAAGTCTATGTCAAGGTGTTGACTCGTCTATTAGCACGCCATGTCTAGTTAATTGGGAGAAAATATCCATGGGCAGTGGTAGGATCAAAGCACATGGCTTTGTAAAATGATTGAGAAATATCAGGGCCCAACAGATAAGCATTGTGAACTAGTCTTTCGTTTCCAGGACCAGCCGGTGTCCACTGCATTCGCCGTTCAGAGATGGCCATTCAGAATGACAGATCATTTAACCTTAACTGGTCTGGGTTGATTCAATAACGACGGCGCAGACAAAATGAGTCAAGTTTGGGGGGGCTTCGGTCTCGGCCCTATGTGGCTTGGGCTGTCGTCTGTAAACGAGAGCTAGCGGGGAGCTAAGATTGCACATGATGCACAGTGGCTGGCTACCTTGCGTGGAGACATCCGGGAGCTGAAATGAAGTCAATTGGCGCTTACGGACTACAGTTTTAACAATGCCGATGTGAATGAGATGGAATTTCTGTGTCCTCAAGAGTCAGCCATTCACCGCGGGACAGCGCCTCTAGCATTAGTGCTGACGCACTCTTTTATTTTAGAGCCACCTCTAGGGCTGTGTCCCGTCTCCATAATCTGCGGTGAATAGAATGGTGGAGTCGACCGCACGCGAGACGCGCCCCGCGTTTTCTCGCGTCGTACCATGTATTACACGATTCTAGCCCTCCATGTTTGAGGCATTCCAAAGCTGTAAAAACTCCCAGAGGAGCATAAACGTATGTTCCAATTTGCTCGTGCTCCCAAATCTCGCACTCGATGAAATACATATAAATCATGATCGGATGCATGGGAGACAACCGCATGTGTCCACATACAAGGGCGCTTTGGAACCAAACCGATCCCTTGGAATCAGGGAATAGATACGTGGGCAATGTCTTTTACGCGATTTCCGGGTCGGTTACATTGACTCTTGATTCAGCTATGGAGAACCCGAGGGGTGTAGGCATTCAATACTCTAATTTTAGAGGCTAGGTACAAGCTGCCTGTTAATTTGTTTATTTTTGAGAGGTGCTTCCACAGGACCATCCAAGATAGAGACAGTGGTCGGCCTGAACTGTTCAACGGAAAATAAACCAAATATGCGACACTCTTAAAAAGTGTTACCCAATTACAGGAATCCATCGGAACCGATTAAATCAACCGTGGTGCTACGTGAGGTTCTCATGGCTAGTCGAGGCGCTACCATCAAAGACTTGATAGTTTCTGCGACAGGCCCTGACTTTATAGATCAAGTGAACGAGTTTATTCAACATTATGGCCAGGGTCCGAAAAATTGGGGCTGGAAAACAGGCAACGCCGTAGTTGGGATTTGGTTTTGCGTCAATGATATCAACAAACCCTATTTCCCAACTATGGATTCAGCGATCGAACTGTTCTCAACTGTAATGGGCATTTACTTTTAACAGGTTGGAAGATTGGAGAGTGTCGGCCTGAGGAAATTTGTCTTCCTCAAAGCTCCGCGTAAGCGGAACTTTTTATGGCCTGGGTGGTCGAATGATCCTGATGATTATAGCCTTGAATATCATGCCCGCCGTTCAGAGGTTGAAGACAAACGAACGCGCCGAAAACCTCGCTGCATACGTGATGAATTGAAATACCATTTTAACCCACAAGTTTGTCGATTTCAAATCAAGGCATAATGACACTGTCGGAGAGATGGTTGACACATCAGTGCCACTATGGGCTGGATTTCGAAACCCAGACGCCTTTGGTGCGCCGAATGTAAGCTGCCAAAGTAAAGATGGCGTATCATGTGTAAGACATTCACTGTGGCGCAAGGGTTTGCCATTCAATACTGATTTAGCTGTAGTTATGGTATGATGGCTTTCATCCTGCAACCAAAATAAATAGGCTCATAGCGGCTGAAGTCGCAAAATTCCTACAGATGAGCGCATCCAGTACCTTTCCTACACGCGCAGCCACATGATAAGTAATCAGAAGCGCCAAGGACGTCAGGATTAACCTTACATAAATATTTTTATATATCTGGGCTGTTGAATATACCCTTATCTTCGATATTTGCATTGTTCAGAAAAGCGAAATTGGGATCAATACCGCCGACATGAGAGACCTTCTCATCCTGAAGTTGAGATCATATCCATGAATGAGCAGGGTTCTTGATTACTTCTGAGTTCGGCTAAGCTTGACTCTCAGTGGCTGTGCTCGTTGAATCTCACCCCGCCACACAGCCACCTCGCTAGGCATCCATTTCGCTAGGCATCCACCTTGAATTGTGACCTTCTTTGGAATTTTCTTGGAAATATATTTTCAAGTCCAACTTAGAATATAACCAATTGCAATCATGAATATTTTCAAAATAGACCCAATTAGTGCGGTTGAACAAGTACCCGGCCTATTCATCTCCGAGTAATGCATCACTTGCCACCTCCACGAATAGTTGCACTGACATCTGAGTAGCATAACCATCGCACGCTCTCCAGATGCACTGAGCAAACACAATATCACCCATGTGCTTAGTTTAACGAATCAACGGGATCGTCCCCAAATCCCTGAAGGGGCAGGCATACAGCAACTGCACTTGGAGATCGAAGACAACCCGCTCGAGGACTTGCTAATGTTACTGGATGGAATATGCGCGTGGATTGACGATTCGCTCACCTCGGGAAGGGTTCTGGTTCACTGTCTCCAAGGCATCTCGCGGAGCGGGGCAGTCATTATTGCGTACCTGATGCGCAAACGCTCCATTGACTACGACGCAGCTTTTGATCTCGCGAAAATATCGCGCTCAATCATTGCACCGAATAGTGGGTTTGCGGAGCAACTTAGACTTTGGCAGCAGCTTGAATACACCATTTACGAGAAGGTCATCGATGGTGAGGAAAACTGCGCCCAAAGGAAGAAGGAGTTATATGAACAATGGAAAGCGAACAGAGGGATCCTTCTCTCAAAAGGAGAAGAGGTAAAACAAGAAGTGCTCAGGAAGAGTGTAGCAGACATGGCAGCCCTTTTTGGAAGAAGAAGGATAGAGTTAACAGACAAGAATGTGGAAAGCAGCCCAGGGTAGTAAGGGAAACTGAACAAATTCATCAGATTTAATACTGTTGGGTAGGAATCAGTGAAATAAGACATCATATATAATGTTGTCAAATAGGCTTGCTGATACAAACCCAAATTACACCCCATACAGTGGAATAGCTAACGAGATGGTGTATTTATAATACTGTATCCTTTTCAACAAGCTGGACGCGACTCTCAAAATATCCAACCTTAACTAATGTTCGATGCACACCATGAGTCTTTAGCCACGATCTCACCGTCTTGTCATCAACATTGTCCACGTCCCGAATCCAATTATCAGTCGTAGGTCCAAAGAGCTGCGAGATAGCGGCCCACGCGTTTTGAATCCGGCTAAGGTTTGCGGTGCGGCGAAATATCAAGGTTACGAGCAAGACGAGGAGTAGATGCAAGACGGCCACGCTCACGACAATGGCGAAGGTGGTCCGACCCAGTGGCCGAGTAACTTGGACAAGGGATACCTGTGTTGATGGTGCGGCTGTGTCGAACATGGCGATTGTATCGTAATAAGCGATTGCACATAGGGTTGTAAAGAACGCTTGAAGTGCGAGCGCAGGATTTTTTGTCGTGGTTACCATTTGAGAAAGAATTGAGTATTGAGCTTCATTCATCATACCACCATAAATTCTGTCACCCATCGCGTCGAGAGCTCCGGTAGTCGAAAAGGTGCCTCCAGAGAGGAGTAGGTCAAGTTGCACAGGTCGTTGCCACGGACGATCAGCAAGTTGAAAGACCCCGCGTTCTATGGTCGATATGCTTGATGTTCCGGCCCCAAGCTGCCGCAGAACAGCCCTGGTGTCGTATAGCGCCGTTGATGTGTCCCAAACTAAGGAGGGCTCCGGGGGAATCGGTATTGGCCTCGTCGCGTTGATCTCCAGTTCTTGTGCCTCGAATGCTGTCATACACAGTGTGAGCTGTATACTGAGATCATACAGCGATGAATCTTCTGATTGAATTGTAATAGACTCCCAGACGTCGGAACCGTCCAAGCCCTTCACGGAATCACTTGTGGTCGCATTGATTAGGAGATAAGAATTGCCTAGTTCCTCCTTGCCCTTTGGTTCCATGACGGAATAGATTCCTTTGAAGGCAATTAGTATGCTTGGAGCAACAGTTTATGTCACTCGTTAATCTTGTTTAGCTTCTTGCTAGGCTACCACGTACCTTCTTTTGAATGCTCGTAGATTGTTTGACATAAAGCGACCGGCCATCCATATGCCTCTGAGTAATTTTGACCCGTAGCCGCAGCAAATCCGCAGTCGAACGATAGAGAGAAATTTGTACTCCCCTGATCGTCGACTTGTTGGAGAAGACCCAAAGGCTTCTGCTCATTGTATGCTAGACCGGTTAAGCGGAAACCTGACTCGATGGTAAACACGACATCTTTTAGCTTCGGACGCATACAAACGACCCTCGTGTCTACTGCGGTGCCATATCCATTATACTCTACTAAGCGACTGCGCTCGTCGCTGTTTTTAATTGGAAGAAAGGCTCGCACAACGGTTCCAGTGTCTTTTATACCAGGTCCGTTGTTAGGAGCAAATTCTCCGTGCTGAGCAGTCGTGTCTGAAGACGTTGCATTGGAAGCCCATTCGGCGAAGGCGGGATATCCCCCAGGCGTTGTGTCCACGAACGATGGAACAGACCCAAGCTGTGATCTGAATGTAATTCCATGTGGATCTACGCCATAGTATGTCTGTGGGACAGGGATTGTAACAGGTAGAGAAGCTATACCCACTTGTGACAGTAAGATGGTAGAGGTGAACTGCAGGGATAATGTCGTGACACTGAGCAGTGCAGCTAGCAAGCCTACTGAGATAGATGTACGATGCCACTCTGCCCCTATTATTCCCAAGAGCGACCAGGGACCCTTATTGTCAAACCTCATGATGGACACTGCGGCCGCGGTGGGGAGAGGGACCGCAGCCCTCTGCAGTAGGATTGCTGCAAGCATGGATGTGCATGTTGCCGCTTGGGCGGCTGTCACCCATCTTAAAACAAGGGAAGTAATGGTAATGGACCGGGTCGTCCATCCAGCAAGGACAATCCTCCTCCAGACGGCGTTATTCGTGTCAGACCCCCATAAGAATGCAAAAAAGACCAAACATCCCAAGCATACAACGAAAAGGAGAACAAAGCCAGCAGTGCAGACCTTTCCAAGACGCGACACAAGCCCGGAGCGGCCGGAGCGGGAAAGGTTGTCGTTCATGCGAGGAAGGTTGTTGCTCGCGCTCATTTCAGACCGCTTGGCAGGTGGTATCAACTCGTTTTTCCAATTACAGCTCTTCGACAAGGCTTAGGAGTAAGCAGCTTTCAGGGTGTAGGCCAGACGGGGGAGGTTGTATTTATTAGCGCATTTGTGTACCCCGAGTCTCGTGCACATTTTGGTGATGGTTCATTGTGGTTGTAGCCGGTCGCAGTCTACCAGGTTCTAGCCCAAGCCACTAACACGCTTTGAACTAAGAATCGTATCAGAATGTCACTCCTGATTTCAGCCCCTGTAACCGCGCTAGCTGGAATTCCAGATGAAGAATTCTATAACTCCGCGGGTAGGCCTTGATAGATCACCCCAGGAAGCCTTCAAACTTGATATTAATATTGTTCCTGTGAAAGGCTGATATGAAATTGTGAGCATCGCAATTCTCCCCTATATCATTGCCCTAACCCATTTAATGGTTCGTCTTCAAATAACGATGAGGCATGGTTTTTTATGCAAGTCATTTGCTCAAGTGTCGCTATCAAACTTGGTACATAAGGTCAGTCAACCGTAACACTCAAAAACTTGATGATGAGGAGCAGTTGCATGTCAATACCAACTCCGACCAACGTACAGTTCGATGGCCTTGAAATATTGCAAAATTCCATCTAAAACTGGCTTCTTCAATCTTTCCTCCATTGAGCTTGCAGAACGTAATCCCCCTTCGATTATTCCAAGTATGTTGTGTGCTACCTCTGTTGTGAAATTCTGCTGCTTCACCAGAACCCTTACTGCATTGAATGCTCAGTCAGCTGGTCGGTCCTTTTCAATGTTTCAGTTTACTAATCATTAGTTAGACCCAGAATATTCCCCATTGCACGATCATAGTCCTCAATGCTAGCAGATTCCTTCTGAGAGAGTTCATGTCATGTATTTCCATTCGAGAGAATATCCGCCGATTTTGCATTTGATGCCCCAGGCAGGGTTGTTTTGTAAGTCAAATGATCAGATATCATAATCTTTTCTGAATGCTAAAATATCATAGTAGAGATACACGTTTACATTTCCAGTTACCCCATCCATCACCGCTCAGCATTGCGTACCGAAAACAGCTTAATCACATGGGGATGACGCTCAGTCCCTTAAAACTCGTATGGAGAGCTACTCCCTTTTTCAAGTTACTTGTATGGTACTAGAGGAATGAATTATATCAATTCATTTGACCGCACATTGTGGACAGCTTTTCCGAAGCCAAGAACGAACGAAAATCGATAGTTAATGCCGCCGTAGAGGAATTCAATTGAGAACATAGCACCAATAGGGGCGAATAAAATGGAGTCCCGCATGAGTCGTTTATTGATATGGTCTATTTCCAACTAATGATATTTTTATTTGGTTGTGATGACACCATCACACTCACTATCCCCAGGATCTTCGGGCAATTGCAACTCCATCCTGAATATTTGGTAAACTAAGGCAAGAACATGACAAGGTTTTTGGTGCTGACCCTAACTCTACTAAGAACGAGATTTTGGAATCTTCTCATCTTCTGGACTCGTTAAAATACACAGCTGGTGTCATGAACGAAATGCTCCGCCTAAATCCAGCAACAATTATAATTAGACAAGGGCAACCTGCCTTTCTTTCAAGATACAGGGAGTAAATACACCACACCATCGCCAACAGATGGGTTTGATCTCTTTCAAAGTTCTACCAAAATACATCACGACCAAGAACGTCCCTGGCCCCCTTAAATTTATACCTGACCGCTACTCAATGCCAAACAATCACCCATTATAGCCAAGAAAGAGCCTCTGGCAGGCCTTTCAACTAGGCCCTAGGCAACCGTGAATTGGTCAGGAAATGGCCATGGTTGTGCTTAAACTGATGCTGGCTGGTCTTTGTCGTAAGTAATTTTAAGGTCAAAAGTGCTTGGGAGGAGTGGGACAAGATTCGATCAGAGCAAGGTGTGAGGCCAGATTGCCCAGAAGATCTAAAGGAACAGAATGTATGCAATTGGGAAAGCTACTTCGCACAACAAGGATGGTGCACTCGTGAGGGTGAATACAAGGACCCAATCCTCGATGTGATCTTCATGGATCTTGGATCACCGGAGCACGTGTTTCAGAATAAGATTTGATGCCTGAACATCAGCCAACAACATAGGCATCATTCAGTTGCTACTAGCATCTGCCAATATCTTAATAAAAGTCTACTCAACCATTTCTCTGATGGCAGAAGTATGACACCTAGCCCTTGGGTAGCAATCTAAAACATCGGACCCTATATTTGTATCACACGGAACCCATTAGACACCACAACCTGCAAATAAAATGCACACGTCGACACCATATTGATTTATGAAGATTAGAATATCTTCCATGGTCAATTTCAAGGTAGCAACCCAAAAATGGCAACTTACAGTCCTGGTGTGAACTTTCACACTTGCTGGTAAATTCTTAAACTTAACTGGGTTTCCACCATACTCTCACGCCGAAATCCCAAAGCTAAGTCTGCCAATACGATGCCTACCACTACCATTGCGTCTACGATCCTACAAAGTGCGTCTCGTACATGCTAAATACTGCGACTCATCCCACCGGCCTTCGAATAAGATGATTACTTAGGACCAACCTAAGAATGAAGCTTTGGCTCGGATGATCCGCCTTGGATCTACAGAGCTGCTAAATACCAAAGAGGAAAAGCGATGAAGTCTAATAGGTATGCAAATATCCACTTAACCTATACCTTTCTGTTCTCACCCAAGCTTCCACCGCACTCAAGCCGTCCAAACATCGCAAGGTCCATAAAATTGGCTCTTGAGCTATCCATTATCATAAACCCCCCATTTTTACCGACTCAGAGGTAAGTGCGCCATTTCCACGAAGGTATTGAGTGAATGACACACAACTGAGCCTGAATGTCGCCTAACCCTATTTAGTATCAATGAAATCCACTATTCATTAGAGTTCATCCAGTCTCACAACCAGCGCTCTCGATCTTGGCCGCAAGTGGAGATATTGAGCGGGTCTGGCAAACACCAGTACAAACTCATGTGCTTTGGGACATGATGATTTCCTGTTGGTTTTAACCCTAATTTATGGCAGTTATATATTCACCTCCCCTCCCATGTCGTTTATGATTCGGATCATCTCACTGAGTATGGTCTAATTGTTTTTCTGACAATTCATTATGATTCTTCGTGGTTCAATAGCGCTTTTGCTATTTGTCTCGTCGAGTGTGGTGTTGGCAAGGTCACGTCACCAGCACTGCAGGGTTCCAAGATGCCTTAAATCTGTAGGAGCAACGCCTGGTATTAGGCAAATCTAAAACTAACCGGAGCATAGATGGACCAAGTCTCCGTTAGCCAAGATTGCAGGGCTTTTCTGGATATCACAATCACGCCATGTCCAATGTGAGTTCACCAGCAAATGAAAAGGAACCGCTGGCTAAGAAAGCATTCCAGAACTACGGACACAACAGAAACCACCACTGCTACAAAGCCAAAGACAACCACAGTTTCGAACTTGACTACCAAATTAACCCTCTCAGTCACCGCAACCACTACTATTACAATAAATCCGGACAAGAGAGGGGCAAGTCACAAGGTTTGCCACCCACAAACTGGCTCAGCTACGGCGGCTCCGACGTATGCTTCGACATGTCCGGGTGGAGATGATGAATTTTCTTCGGCTTGTGCATGCCTGGGGGTCGTGGGCAAAACAACCACGGCGGTACAGGTCACATCTGTCTCGACTACCACCAAGACAGTGACGTACGCCCCAGCGGTAACAATCACTGTCACTGGGGGGGCCGGATCTCTTTCCACAGATACCAAGACCACCTCAGCATCTGCGACATCAACGAAATCAGCTTCTACCACGTCAAGCATACCTCTGTCTACAGGCACAACAGTGGTATCAGTTACTAACACAGTGACCAGTACTGCCACAATAGCCTCGCCAACCTGCTCACAGACTGGGTTGATGGCACTCTCAGGCGACTCCGCTGGCTATTACGCGGTGGCAAACCTTGGTGATGGCAGGATAACATTTACTCCAAATAGCAAAGCCGCTCTGGAGTTCAAACTGGTATCTAACAGCGTTTACACGCAGGCTGGCGATAAAATAATGGCGTTGGCATATGACGATTATCCAATTCAGCCTATCAAACTCTACGGCGTTAATAGTCCCGTCACCGCTTCGCTTACTTGCACTGGGTCGTCATCGGATCTTCCGGCGACGTTGAGCTGTACTACACAAAACTTTGGAGGTATTCTCCAACTTTGTTCTAATTATCTAAAAGTCGGAAAGAGCGTCGATCCAAGCTGTCAGGCAGTTACTTTGGCCCTCGTGCGGTATTGCGCAACTTGACGCTGAATTTCAATCTAAGAAGTGGCATAGCGAGCAGCACCACATCACACATTCAAAACAAAAGAAGTTATGAATGAATCTTGATTTTTTGCCGCACATTGAGTCGTATTCATATTTCGTTGGGTGGAACGAGCAATAAATCTTCACAAATGCAGTGGTGTCTGAACGAGCCGTGATGAAACCAATTGTGTGATGAGCAAAGTGAATGGCCATGTTTTGTTCCCTTTTGATTTGGATAATGCCCTATATCCCCATATCACACAACTAATAGAGGCTCATTGGCGAATTAGATCCATAGTAAAATTGTGCTGAGACAGGTGACGCCATATTGTGACACAATGAGCCAAAAACGAATTTGATATTTGGGTCTTCCGTGCTTCTACAGATCAACGATATAAACGGGATACCCATTAGTCAACTTGCCCAAAGTGCTAAGATATCAGATATTTGGAAATTCTAGAAATATTAAGATAGAGGCAAGGCATTTCAAATTATGTAGTCCACCTAGGGAATGTAACCAGTCCGTCAATGATATGAGCGTGATCAAAATCCATAAAACAAGGAATCTTTTTGTTACATCACTCTTCATGAAACATAGTTTTAGATAAAGATTCCTATGTCTTATTAGGGCTCTTTTGGAAGCTATGTATTGAGCGTATTTATAGCAACATCTTTCCAGTCAAGTCGAGGCCCACCATAGTGAACAGGTAAAACATGCTGCTCAAAGCTGCACAAGTAGTTAATGTTGGACGCAAACATTTGTAAAGTGTTTTTATATGGTATGGAAGACGTTCTTTTCAACATTATTCAATATACGTTAGACTTTCAGAGTATACTTGAGGTTTAAAACCCGAAAGCTGCTGGAAGGACTCGATCGTGTGGCAGGTTCCCGTACAAGATCAAAATCAGAATAGCATGCGCAAACACCAAGCTTTATTTGTTGAATGAGACATGAATAAGTGGGTCACCCAAGTTTTACTAACATTGAGTACCATGACGATTTACATGCCTCACTGTGCTCATCATGGAACAGGGTATATAGTGCAACACCCCTGTTTTCAAAATGTCTCTTTTCGTCTCCTAAGTTATCTTCTGCGGTAAATTACCGACAAAACCTTCCACACCAGTTCCATTGTACCAATATTGTCAAATTTGCAATGTATTTCAAAGCAACAATTCTGTTTTTGGTTCTGATTCTTGCTTTAGGCAGTCATGCCTCTCCCATAGTCGCCCCTGTTGAATGTAGGGGCGCCCGGTTGCAGATTTCTCCCAACATGAATGGTCATCCAAATAATGTCAATAAGCGTTCCCCTAACGATAATCCCTTCAACGCCGCTTTTAACGTCGCGAACGAAGCCACTAATTTTTCCGGGGTGAGTGGATAATGTTGATGTTACAAACACTTGCGTCACTCAGTACCCAAAGTCGAGCAAGCTCAATTAATTGCTGATTTTAATTAGAGTATCACCCGGGGAGCATTAGTAAGTCCACCAAAAAAATAACCTGATGCTTTAGTCTTGTGACTGAGTTCATATCATATACTTACTAACCCCGCCATAGGGTCTTACCTCGGGAATTTTAGTAAGTGAATGAAGTTCATATCATGAGCAGGCGAACCTTGACAATTCGAGGTCCAATATATGTATGTATGTAATCGTCACTAATATCCTTCTTAGCGACTCGTCAGTAAAATATTGGTGAGTAAAAGAAATTTGGGGGCCGCCCTACACGGAATGGTAAACCAGAACCTTCACTAATCAGAATATCAGGATACTGTGTCAAACAACCTGCCTAACCGATAATGCAATTGGGAGTCTTATTAGCGTCGAGGCGTAAGACTGCGAAAGGTACAAGGGGCTCAAACAGACGGTGAATAAAATTGGAACGTGGTTTGCACTAGCTGTTGTGGTGGGGAAATTCAATAACATCATAGCTGACTAGTACCAATATCGTTCCTCGAAGATGCCATGCCAGTTCGTACGAGAAATTTTACAATGTCAAATTTAAATTCCAATACTCATCTCCAAACTTGTTCAGGCCATTTTCAAATAAGTTCTAATCTTCAGTGTCCTCATGCATTGACATTTCCCCTTTGGTTATCCTTCTCTACTGTTAGACTAACCGTGATACTCTATCAATTACCTATTGCGTCAAATAACCGCCTGTTTGACATATTGTCTTCATCCTTGACATAATTTATCTTTTCATAAGGACGAAGTCGAATTGTGCGTGGCACCTCCACGTCCTCATCTTCATCTTCATCGTCGAAGTCTGAATAGCAATCATCTGGATAATATCCAAACGAGAACCTGCGCTCCGCGCCCTGGATACTTTTTAACCTTTTAAGAATGTCACTGTTGATATATTATACGTTTCCGTCGACGTAATTATTTATCATAAAATACACTGCCCACAAAAAGTTAATCCTCAACCAATTATAAATAGATAGTAAGAAGCATATGATCAAACGGCTGATGATGGTATTCCTGTCATCTGGATTATGGGTTTCTGATCCGCCTGCCTTTAAGTAAAGATGACGACTAAGCGCTTCCAATTCTGATCTGTCTGTGTCGCTAAAGGACCAAATCGTTGTGAGGTTTTCGCCGAATCTATGATATGCTTCATAGTTCTTGTGATCCGAGAAATAAGCCAATTGATAACGCCTGAAATATTCGAGTTTGGGGCAATTCTGCCTCAAGTAAATGAAAAACTCGGACCAGTCTCCACCTTCTGGATGAACCTTGACGTTGTACATGTTGATTCCCTGTAATATTGGGGGCCCAGTGGACTCTGTGGCTGGGTCGATCAGTTTGATGAGAGATGAAATGCTTGTCCATATTCTTTCTAGTGATAGGAATCGAAGCCCAGCAAAATTCGAGGGTTTTTCCCACATGAACTGGTCCAAATCAAGGTACTGAGTTCCCGTTATGGACAGAGACTCCAGATTTGGACATGATGCCACACATTTCCACATACTATGCTGATACTCTCTATTGGGATATGTCATTTGCACATTGCTTGAGGGTACAACACCCGGCATTGCAGTACCATCAAACATCTCATCGTTGCGCTCTTCATTAAATTCGTTGTCGTTTTGGTCATCTGCACCATCGCCTGTTTTGTCCATGATTTTAATGTAGAGATATTTTAGCTGAGCCCGAGATTGCATGGTCATCTTGCCCATAAACAGTTCAACATCTCGTGTACATGGAACTTCCAACCGAAGATCAATCAGGTGTTGGAATGCGGCTGATCTCAGCCCATACCCGACAGTTGTGGCCATTTCCTCGACGCCCTTTATATCGTAGCAAGGTGCCTTGCTTTGTCTGTCACGGAAACCCCCAATCGGCCGAGCTTCAGGAAATGAAATGCTAAATACTTCAAGCCTTTCAAGGGAATCGAATAGCTTGCACAACATGCGATGTTCGTTGTGCTTGTCGTGGTGAACTTGTTCGGGCATTTCTTTATGTTTCCTCAGTTCGTCGCAAGATGGTTGATATTGTTCCACAGATATCTCGGGGTCAATTTCCGCCGGACACTTTCTGTAGAATGTGGAAATATAGTCCATGTCGCAAATTGCCAAGTTTCTGATCAAATGCGCCGAAGAAAGAGGGAGTGTCGAGTTTAACTGAACCTTATCTCTGGACACGCAATTCTCAACAAACTTGGGTAAGAATTCTTTACGATAAAAGCCTAATGGGAGGTTCCACTGTTTGTACTCTCGGAGCAAATCCGTGACGGTATCATACCAGTCGCGCGAGACAAGACGGAGAGGAAGCAGGTACTCATTATCGAAGCACATGCGGAATAGTGGGTTCCCATATAACGGATTTTCTCTTGCAATCATCTCCCAGGCCCCATTCCTAACATAACCATCTCTCATCCCAGTATTATCATAGTGATGGCACCAACTGAAGCGGTGCTCGGGGAACCAGGGGTCTACCTCTATGAACAACAGCTGTGAGGCAATTTCGGCTCTGATTTCTGTTGGAAGATGCATGTTGATTAGGGTCTGCGCTAGTTTTTAGGTTGCTAGACGTGAATTCTGGCCCAAGACAAAATGAATAGGTATAATGCCCTCTTGTAGGTGTGTGTAGTGCGTGCGTGTCAAATGGAACTTTTTATTGAGAACCAGTGCTGCCTAAAATCTTCTTCACACCTACAAGGATGTCAGCCCTCCCAATTTTTTAGTGTGAGCCAACAGCCCAAAGACAGCTAGCTCACTCTCCGTCTCCACTATGAAAAACACTGGTGATACACAGCTACTCCAACAGACTAATTATGTGGTCCAGATCTGCGTCTTATTCGTACGAAGACCATGATCGTGCTAATCAATCGCCCACATGTCCTTTTTATACCCCTTGACAGGCAATTTTATCCCTGCAACAAAAGCGAAGGTTGGTGAGAGATGCACCCAGAAACAACCCAACTCGTCGCAAACACACATACCGTTTCACAAAATGTACCCTTGCTTTTCAGCAGTCCTCCCCACCTCCTTCGTTATTAGCAGCTTAGCACCTGATCGCTCGTCTTATGAGATCGATTTGCTCTGCTCATTTATTCGCTTTCTTCTTCTTCTTTTTCCCATTGACAGAACTAGACTCTCCTGCCGTCGTATTAGCCTGCGTGACTGTGTTTTGTGGTACTGCCTTTCGCTCTATTTTTGCAGATGAACGACCCTTGGAGCTATTCTTGGAAACTGGCTACATGTGTTATTAGCTGACTGAACTAAGCACTTTGTCAAAATAGATAGACCTTTCCATGTTTCGTTGGCCTCCAGCGAGGATTAATTATTTTTATCTTCCCGAATCTCTGCATCCATAAATGGGCCATGTCACCTGGCCACAGCTAGTAATAAATATTGGCAGATTCAGTCACGGTTGGGTGGACTACATTCATTCGCGCCACGCTGCGGCTTCCTATCTTCCCTGTGACGATAGGTCTTTCAAGAATCTAAAAATATGTTCCCTCGGAGGGGTTGAATCTTTCTAGGGGTGGCTACGAAAGCACAGTAACGACTTTACCACCAGAAATTAACCAAGCAAAACTGGCCGAAACGCCGTGGACATATTTCGACCACGCCTTGGGGTTCTTTTGATGTCGGGGACATTTCGGATCCTTTTTATTCATCAAAGGACCCATTGCTGTTGTGAGCGTCTGCATTCCGTGGTTATCCGCCCATTTTTGTGCCTCCTCCAAAAGCATTCCACTCCATAGCACCTGTCGGTTTTCAGACCAGACCCTTCGGAATTGCTGCTGGATCTCGCAGATTTCCTCAGTAGTCAAATATTGACTCAAGATAACTTCAACAGGCTTTGGGAACTGTTCCTCGTTGAGCTTAGGGCTTGTTGCTGAACTCGAATCTCTCGGCGGGCTCGCCATCACGCGCGTTGCCACCAGTGCAGTGAAAAAAAGGTAAAATCATTTGCCAAGAGTTAAATTGACCAGTGGAAAGCCGGTTTTCGAAAGGCGTTCGGTTATTTGGGTCCTGTTGCTATTAGCGGTATCACGTTGACTCTTGGCGCTACTGAAATTATTCAGATGAAAAGATATCGAGCGTGATGACCGTTGACCCTTTGGAATCAGGGTGTAAGATGCCCGCCTGGCGTCATTGAAGGTCATCGTCCACTCATGAATCGTCAGCCTCAAGAGAGAGCCAGTGTGCATCGATCGAAAATAACGGTCTAAATTCCAAGGGATGCTCAAGCACAGATACATACATGCAGAGCCACCAAGACGACTCACCTTACAACGTTTTTCTCACCTACATGGCCCACATCATGGACCAATGTGCACCCGCATTTTTAACCAGGCAATAAGTACGAAGCGCTGCAGCTAGTATAGAGGCTGGAAGAAGCCATACTTTTGCATTTAATGTGATCTAGTGCGTGCACCTGATCTCCACGGCTCCGAGAAGGATGCAATAATCTAACATCTATAATTCCATCCTACAAGAAAATATTCCGCGTATTTCCAACCCATGATCAAACTTAGCGAAGTGCAAAAGTACAAGACATTGTCGCAAAGCATTAAGCGAGGCTCTTGGCGCCTTGGTGCCCGCTAGACCATTCTTGTCAACTCGATCCGCAAGGATCAAAACAAGGCTAACTTCAATGCGCGTTAATATGCATTTGGATATCCAGTGTACTTTTGATAGCTGCGCTGATTCGTCTATTTACACTGGTGGGGAATATTTTAGTTCGAGAAGCCGTATTCCATCGCTGAACAGGCTGGGGGCGGGACGGCCTGGGGATTGCAGCTGATGCGACAGCATATCCCAGACCAGACTGTCCCATTGCAACACTACAATCAATCCAAATCAATCAAGTAGAAATCATCCAATTTTTTATAAGATAATTGGTTTAGATGGTAGCAATACTGGCCTCTGACCCCAAAAGCTTAGTCCAGTGAAGCGGCCTTCGCGGAAATATGAGAAGAAACATCGATGAAGAATTGGTGGAATCACAAAATTCAGCCGCGTATGAAACCGAGGCCTCCCTCTCTGTCTCTAGTCATCTAATCGTAAGAATGATCCACAGGCAAGGGGTGGGAATTTCCTGATCCAGCCAACACCTGTGTCAATACCCCTGCATTGACGCGTCATCCACCAAAATTATGCTCCATCAATCCAGAATTCGGGTATATCTATTACCATACTGGTCACTTCCATCCGAGAGTGGTTAGATTGATAGATCATTGTGAATGACACGTGGAAGAAGTGTAAAAACGGGCATCTCAGATGGGCTTGGGCTTGGGCTTGGGCTTGGAGCAGTCGCTCGCTGCCTGCGAAATAGACACCCAAAAACACCGTTCTTATCGATACTTGTCGCTCAATCAAACTCTGCATTTTAAGATATTACTTAGTGTAACTTGTATATTTCACGTCTTTAAAATCGGCACGAGATTGGGGAAAAGGAACGAGCGCGTCAAAAACATGTTGAGCCAAAATCAAGTATGCTCTTTTTTTTCCATCGCTATAAAACAATCATATTTATTCCGAATAAAACACTACTTCTATAATCCCTCGACTCTATGTGTCATTGACGTTGATGTTGATTAGAGTTTTCTTGGTGATACGAGCCGCACTTCATCTCCCCTGACCCTTGCACACAAGTATGTTGTCAGCCGTAGGTCGTGTTTGAACTTGCTCTGTTCGAAGATAAAAGAGAGAGCTTAATGGCCAGGGGGGCCACCGGGGCCGCCAGGGCCGCCGGGACCACCAAAGCCGGGACCTTCAGGGCCATCATCACCGCAGCCGCAACCACAGCAGCAGCAATCACAATCGCACTCATCAGGGCCGGGCATGCCGCCACGCATGCTCACAAGGCCCATCTGTGGCTCAGTTTCCTAGTAACAGAATAACATGTCAGCTTCAAAACTCCAACGTCATGAAGACAAACACTTACAGGCTGTTGAGCCACAACAGATCCAGGAGCAGTGGCTTCCATAGCCTGCTGTTGCTGAGGAGGGATAACTTCAGGCATATTGACAATGTAATTATGAACAGTATTGATAAAAGTCTGTGAGTAGTATACTATCTCTCAAGTAGAATTTTAAATTGTACGATATGATGCCTTTATACTACTTTCTCATGGCAGGTGCTTCAAGCGCCCACGTAGATGTTGACGTATGTACAGTCCATGTCAGTGGGTCAGTGGGTACGTGTATCCTTGCCGTGATACATCCTGAACATTACCACGCATTACCACGTATCCACCGCCAAGGCTGAGCCAGGGAAATCGGCAACACTGAGCCTAAAAGACGGACGAAAGTGCTTGGCGTTTTTGCTCTTCCACTGCCAGCTCGGTGTTGGGATCTTACGGTTGGTGGGTCAGCCGAACACAAATCGCCGTCAACGATGGATTCTCACTCGGATACCGGGCAAGTAGCATAAACTAAAAAAGCATATTCCGACTGGCAGCTATCTTTCAGTCTTGCAATCCCAACTAGCTTAAATCGTCGACGATGAGCAAAGAACACGAAAATGGCTAATGGATACGGGAACAATATGATACATATGATGTATTTTTGTTGGGTTTTTGTTTTAGAAACCCGATTTAAAATCACATTTATCCTAAGTGAGGTTAGAAGAATTTCTATGTCTCTAACAATATGTAGGACGCATCTCACATTTCCCAGATCACACAATGGGACAAGACCAATTCTCGAATGTTGGTAAGTGGGTCATCACCAGCCAATTATATTCAGGCGATCCAATCTCAACCACTCAAAATTCCAGGTTCGGAACCCCTCCTTGAGCAGCGTCAATTTCTTTTGCGTTAGATAAATTCTACGTTTCATCAAGCCAACCCAGTCACTAACTTTCGAAATGGCCAGCTCATCAACAAAGTCGAAATCTATTGCAATAGCGACCTCAGCACTGACTCTGGTTACAGCCGCTAGCAAATCTGCGAACTCACTCAATGATACTGTCCAACGGTTTAAAAGACGTAACAAGATTTTAAACAACCTACACGATGAACTTTCGAGTCTCGCTTCTACATTGGACATGCTTAAAGAAGCCGCTATTGTCGAGCCATCTATGCTGGAACTCCTAAAGGGGCCTGTGGAGCGGTGCTGCCAAGTCTGTGATGAGTTTAAAAAAGCTATGGAAGATTTCCATGCAAAATCAAAAATTGACCTTTTGGATTGGGCCAAGATGGAATTTATGAAAGGCAATGTTAGTGATTTTATGGAGACTTTGGCCGGATACAAGGCGACTATTTTGGTCGTTCTTGGAACCATCAATCTGTCAGTCTCTTCTTTTGTGCTAACCAAACTTCATCATCTTTACTCACAATCACCCTTTATCCAGAAAACGCGCAGAAGTCTCTCGAGCCACCGTTGAGAGGCATCGTGAGATGATTAAAGACACTACGGATGGCTTGATGATCCAGATACAACGCCTCAATGAGAGGGTTGAATCATTAACTGCAAAACCCATGAAGGTATCAGACATGCCGAGTCAGCGAAATGACGAGGCAGCGGTGACTGAGAGATGTATTCATATCTGCCACGACGCAAAGTCATTCGTCGAGTCTCTAGAAGATCAAGAACCTATCCAACAGAATCCATTTTCAGATTCTGCTAGAGACTTGACTAAACAATTTCTGGCAGGACCAACATCAGGGGAGAATGAGGATAATTCCCAGGTCATATACCAGCTCCGAAAGCGCCTCGAGTCTTTACTATCGAATGACGGGTCAGAGAGCGATCGCGAAAGATTAAGGTTTCAAAAAGACCTAGAAATCTCGCGAGAGTTTTTCGAAGTTTGCAGGCTAGCTTCCCAGAAAACCCGTCCGCAAAATGTATTCACCATGGTGGAAGCTATTGCCGAAGGTGAAAGTGACCAAGTTATTGTGACCACATCGGATGGTCTTTTTGATGTCAAAAAGGCTTTTTCTAGAGGAAATTCGGCACAGTTGATTGGGTCAATGACTTCCGAATCGGTCCAACAGCTCTCTCATGATCGGTATGGCAGCAAGTTCGGAATTGCATCGATTTCTACCCCCATTTCGCCCAAGCTTGTCGAGACGCGAAACAGAAATGCCTCTTCTCCGCAGCCAACTGATAAGGATGGTTGGTCAAATTTGGAAGCCAGCCGACGAAAACCGGCTCCTAATGAGATGAGAAAACGAGCAGCGGAAGTGGATACTAAAACCACAAATGAATAGGATAAAAGAGATTAAGACTTGGGAGCCTGAATAGACGAAACTGTGAAGCCTTGATGATATTGAATCCTCGACTGTTCAAGGTCTGAGCCAATCCAATGAGCCACTGCAACCTCATCAAAATGAGGCGAGGGGACAGCTTGTCCTCTTGTTTATTATTTATAAAGGATAGTAGTATTTTCAAGAAGAAAAATGAAAATGGAGTGAGTCATGCTTATTTGGTGGGCAGCTTTCGATCATTCCAGTGGCAGATTATCGAAAAGTGAGGCGACCGTGCCTATCGCCCCTCTTTCGGAAGCGGGGTCAGGTGAGCCTTGTCAGTCCATCTTGCATTTGCAATACGACTATTTATTCGTTCATCCTCGTTCTACAGCAGCACAGGGTCATTAAGTTTTGTCTTGGCATTATTAAATGGCTCCTGCAGATCGATCTTAGATAAGCCCAACAAAAAAGGTGTGATGTCATATTTTTTCATCCTACAATAAGGTGTTAAATGCTGCAAACTACAGATCATTAAACCACGCAATCCAGCCCATTCACTACCATGGCCACCACTAATGGTTACGAGCATGCCGATGCTTTTGACACCGGCAAACTCCCTGTTGGTGACATCCATTCTCTCCACTACGAGCAGTACGGAAAGCCAGATGGCAAACCAGGTATGAAGAATCGAGTGTTCTCTCTGCTACAACGCTGACATATCCAACAGTCGTTTTCCTCCATGGTGGGCCTGGAGGCAGCACCTCCAAGGCAAACACTGCTTTTTTTGATCCACAGGTTTACAGAGTAGTGCTCTTTGACCAGCGCGGAACCGGCAAGTCGACTCCGTGGGCCGATATCCGCGAGAATACAACAGACCATCTCGTCGGCGATATTGAGACCTTGCGCCAGCATCTGAACATTACCAAGTGGGCCGCGGTGTTTGGTGGTTCGTGGGGCTCAACTCTGGCTCTCGCCTACGCCGAGGCTCACCCCGACATGGTCGGCTCGCTGATCTTGCGTGGCATCTTCCTCTGTGATAAGGCAGGGCTTGAATGGGGGTACAATGTATCCGCAGAGTTCTTTCCAGATGACCAAGAAGCGTTTTTGGAGATCCTGACTCCAGAGGAGCGCAAGAATCCGGAGCTGTCATACTACAATCGCATGAAATCCGAGGATGCGGCCACGCGCTTCGACGCTGCAAGGCGATGGAACGCAAAGGAGATTCACATGAGCGAGGTCAACTCCCAGCCAGAGCTGCTCGCGAAGCTCAACAACGAGAAATGGTCGCTGCCACACGCACTCATTGAAGCGCACTACTTTATGCACGGCGCCTTCCTTGAAGAGGACCAGCTGGTCAAAAATGCCAGCAAGATCCAGCACATCCCCACGAGCATCGTGCAGGGAAGACTGGACATGGTTTGTCCACCAAGGTCTGCCTGGGCACTGCACCAAGCTTTGCCGCAGTCCAGGTTGGATTTTATCAGCGGTGCTGGGCATGCAGCCACAGAGCCAGGAACCTTTAAGAGACTTGTCGAAATTTGTGATGAATATGCGAAGCTTTAGGGATATTTGGCTCGCTAGTGACGGTGTTTAAAATGAAACACTGAAAATGAAATGATAATGACAGACAACACTCTTTGCACTATGCATTTAGGTTGAACGATGGAGGAGATTTTGTTGAGGACAGTGTTACAACGAACAGCACGACGAGGCTACACAATGTTTTATGACTAAGAAATTGAGAAATAGTCCTTTATAGTTAAAAACCAAGTTCAAACAGAGGAGAGTTAAACCTGATGTGATTTAATGCATACTTATTGAAGACTGTTGAAAATATAGGGTAGTTCAGTGACGCGATGCTATTATTAGCCCCCGACATTGTGCCAATGAAAAGGCTTGTATGGACCCACAATGGGCAAGAACGCGCTAGATGAGATGCGATGCGACGCGTCGACGGGATCGATCGCGTCCATTTTCCTTTCGGTGTAGGCCCGCTGCAAGTTTTAAGAAAGCGTGTGTATCGAACTGCAAGTTCCATTGGAAGATACAAGTCTGCGATTTGTCGAGGATGGCTATGCTGTGCACCTCAAGTGTGGACACGTGACTTCGAGCATCTCCCCTCTCTGATCATGAGATTTCTGGACTTGCGTGATTGAAGGGAACGTATGTAGAAGGAAGAGAGCAATCCATCAGGGAATTCCCACTACCTATGACCTATGAATCCGAATTGTAGTTTTTCGCGACAAATTAAAGGAGACATGGAACGGATGGAAGCCAAAGCGTGGAAATTTGAGAGTAGGAATTCAACAACTCAGCCGAGAACCCGATCGCCAGATACTGCCTTCTTCAATTGGTGAGTGACTGCACAGTAGTTTGCCGGTCAGAAGGCTTGAACATCAAGCCAAACCGTCGCCTTTTACAAGAATTGCACGGTGGGTGATCTCTGTACTACGATGATAACGAGCACAACGATCTCCCTAGCATGGCCAGTTCTCTCAAACCCCGAGCGTGAAATACACAGTTTATTATTCTATGGAACTCAGTACACATTCTGATTCGGACATTGCCTACACCGCCCCGATATTATAGAGTATATTGGCTGGGCGGAGGTGCATGCCGATCGTCAGCATCTTGTTTTATGCAACTGGAAAGTGTGACATCACTTGCGTATCCATCAAGTAAAAAATATTAACTCTATTCCACTAGCTAATACATAAAACACTGGGGTTGCATTTAATAGATCCTCGGTAGACTAGGGTTGAGCTTCGAATTGCTGCCTCTCGGCGACGTAAAATGTTGGGATAGGCAAATGGCCTGACCACAGGTCGGAGACATCACCAGGATTGGGTGCGAATGGGTCGTTGAGACACTGCAATGCCGATCTTGATTGCCAAAAGTGGCCTGAATTTGTGGAGTTGATCGGAAATAACAGGTGAGCCTTCATCTGTGCGTATTCGCATTTAAGCTTGTCCCTAGTCCTTGCGTTTTCGCTTCTCATGATGTGCCTAAACCAACATGCCATTTTCACCCTTAGCCCTACCGTGCGTATGATTCATGAGATCATGGCATCACGAGACCCCTATTCCACCACTTCCAAGTATTTATCGACCTGTTCATCTCTACATGCCAGTTCACACAAGCTCTCGGCGACAAATCACCATATTCATACCCACCAAGGGCCTCGGCACTTAATGGGATAGCGCTCTTACCTACGATGACAGAATTTAATACCCATAGCTCGAAACGCATTATCCAGAAGATACCCAATTCAGACCTGCTAGGCGCCAAGCCGGAATGTGATGCCGACTATGGCTCACCCGACCCGCCTTCGTATCTTTACAGCACCACGTCTGTTCGGCGTGCACGAAGGCAGGCAGATAGTGCGTTGAAATTATATGTTGACTGGATGAACCGTAATCAGATAAGTATGTCACCTTGATTCATTGGTCACTGTGATCAGATCCCTTCTTGACCCCTCAAGGACCAGGATGGCCTAGAATGGGGGGCGCTTGGCTTTCGTCAACTAACAGCATATCTATCCATCAGACCTTGCCTTCAGCCTTCTTGCATTACTCGTTGTGGCACAACTAGTACCTAATATCCAACCCCACACTACCAAGTTCATCACCTTGTCTTACCGAAATCCACTATCCCACAAGTACAGTCATGGAAGTGATGACTTATTCCTCATCTTCAACATGATGGTATGCTTCACAGGCGCACGAGCCGTTGGCATGAAATACGGGTTCGTTCCACTCGCTAGAAGATTAGGGATTAAGAAGCCCAAAGCGATAAATCGGTTTAGCGACCAATCTTGGATGGTCTGCTACTACACTGTGTCTTGGACACTAGGCATGGTACGCCCCTCCACCGCTGTTCTCATGCTTGATGTAATAGTTAACATCTTCCCTAGTATATTTATAGCCATTCTACCTACTGGCTTAGTCTAACTCAACTTTGGACCAACTGGCCAACGCGGGAACTCGATGGCCTGGTGAAATTCTACATACTTACACAGCTGGCCTTCTATCTTCAGCAAACCGTCATAATATTAATAGAAGAGCATGGCAAAGACTTTTGGAAAATGATGGTCCATCACTTTGTAACCTCTAGTCTGATATATGCTTGCTACGCATATCACCAAACCAGGGTTGGCAATGTGATACTGATAATTATGGACTTTGTCGACATTATCCTTCCGGTGAGTAAACTCTTCAGTATATCGCGCTGAAAGAGGCTAATAAGCTGCAGCTCGCCAAATGTCTCAAGTATATTGGCTTCAAGACTGTTTGCGACATCATGTTTGGTGTGTTCTTGGTCTCTTGGATAGCTACTCGCCATGCCGCCTATTCTTTGGTATGCTGGTCCATCTATGCTGATATACCAAAAGTAATTGGCGATGTTTGCTGGAGAGGTTCCAATGACGAACTCAAGGGACCGATTCCTTGGCCAGAGGGATACAGCTACCTGCTCGAACCATTTTGGGATTCAAAGGGTCTCGTCTGCTTTGGGCAGTTACACAAGTGGTTATTCCTGGTCCCTTTGCTTGTACTACAAGTCTTGAACTTTATTTGGCTGGCCATGATTGCTCGGATAGCTTTGAGAGTTATTCGACGGCAAGGTGCGGAGGATAGCAGGAGCGACGACGACGAGTCCGAGAAAGAGCAATGATTATTATGAAACATATTTTACGACAGATTTGCATTAAAGCTAACGCAAATTAACCATCCGCTTTTGACTTAGCCTTTTGGGTGGATAATGATAATAATTAATATGAAATTAATACGAAGCTTCATAATTTGGTTCTAGGTAAAACGAAGCTAGTCAGATATGGAAATGATAAAAAAAAATCTCACATTAAAGCATCACCTTTATCTTCTCATTTTCCATGTATTGACTTCGCGACTGACTTCAGGCTGGGTAGAGTTTGGTTTTGTTCACCTTTTGATGACCAAATTTCTGTTTTTTTTTCACCCACTCCAAAGTCCAGGGATTTGAAATTTAAGCTAACCAGGTTCGGCTAGCTGGAAGACAAACTAACCAGTAAAAGATTAGTTTTGTGCCCAAGAAGATCCAATCAGCTTCAAAATCCCAGCTATTATTTTGGTCACCTCAGTTTTGCTCACATTTCTGGCCCCATGGCTTCGTCCATATCACTTTGACCACGCCAGCCTCAACCTTCTGAAGTGTATTCATAGAGCGAAGGCGAACCTTTTTTTTCTGGCTTGTCCCAGCTTGTCTCCTCATCAAGATATGGGGTTAATGTCTGGGCGAGTGATTTTGCTCTCATACCAATCAAGAAAAATACATGCAACTCCCACTCCAGCGATAATGACTTTATTAGTCCTGTAAACATTTAGCCCTATTTTCCCAGTCGCCTCGATAGGTAAGAATGGCACTTTCGAGTTGAGTTCTTGACTGGAGCCCTTTAACTCTCAATAATCTTGGGTTTTCCTAGTTCTAACCGTTTTTGAAGACTTTAGACTGATATTTTATCTCATAATAAGCAATGAGATTACTCAATACTTCTTCGCATACGCTCGAGAGTTTTATCGGGGCTGAAATCCCCCCATATGCTATCTTATCTCACACCTGGGAACAAGAGGAGGTTACCTTCGATGACATCACTGACAAGGGCGATTATCGCCAGAAGAAAGGATATGCAAAGATCCTGGCTGCTTGCAACCTGGCGTTAGGTGATAATCTGGATTATGTTTGGATTGACACATGTTGCATCGACAAGTCTAGTAGCAGCGAGCTCACCGAAGCGATCAATTCTATGTTTAGATGGTATGCCAACGCGGAAGTGTGCTTCGTATATCTATCCGATGTACCAACAGAAATACAGCCATTTTCCAAGTACAAACTTGAAAACAGTCGTTGGTTTACGCGGGGTTGGACGCTACAGGAACTGATAGCGCCGCGTAATGTGCTATTCTATGATCAAGACCAAAATTTACTCGGCACGAAGCATTCACTGGCTGGCTATCTAGCAGATATAACAGGCATTGATGTCGAAGTTCTCCAGGATGAATCAAGCCAGAATCTGCTTTACTCGCTCCCCGTGGCCCGTCGTATGGCATGGGCAGCTCATCGTCAAACTACCCGCGTTGAAGACATCGCATACTGCCTCCTGGGCATTTTTGACGTTAGTCTCCCGTTAATCTACGGGGAAGGCCAGAAGGCATTTTCTCGCCTGCAAGAAGAGATTATTCGACAGTCAAACGATCTTAGCATTTTTGCTTGGAAGTCTAATTCCCAGGCGCGACGAGGCATTTACGCAAACTCACCAGCAGAGTTTAAGGATGCCGGCCAGATATTGAATGTTGGGGACAATATCGAAAATCCAGAGTTCAGCATAACAAACAAAGGAATCAAAATACTCATGAACTTCATTAGCTACCAAGGAGGAAGTGGCGAAGATGAAGATGAAGATGATAAAGCAGATTTCGTCCTGCCGTTGCGTTGCACAATCGGCCGAGTTGGCCCATCGATTCACGGCCACTTGGGCCATAATCGAAATCGACACATAGGTATCTACCTTAATGTCTGTGGACCTGGCGTGTACGTACGTACCAGGGCCAATTTGTTGTGGGAACAAGGCGTTCTTGATTCTCAGACAGGAGGGGCACCTGAGGAACGATATATCTTGAAGCATATTCCACCTGGGAGTGACCCAGACGCCGCCCGCCGCAGGATGCGCTCTAAGTGCTTCCGATTTCCATTCCCATTCCACACGCAGCATTACCGGTATGAGAAGACGTATCCGGCAACGTGGTGGAACCAGGGCGGAAAAGTGTATTACCGTGACATGGATCAGCCATTCTGTGCGATGCATGTGTTTAGGTCTAAATTGGATAATGCTGATAACCAGTTTGCTCTTATATTTGGCCTTAATATCATTATTGGAGGAAAGGAAGAAGCGTGGGTTACTCTGATTAACCGCCAATTCGATCCTCAGCTCTTTGATGATGCGGCGGCCGGGAGCGTCAATTTCATTGAGGTTCTTGGGCAGTTGAGAACCTCGGCCAAATTACAGATAAGTAATGCCGAAGATATAAGTCTGTTACCTGAGCCAACGAGGATGAGAGTCAACGACTTCGGTCCAGAAACCAACTCCTCCAGTCAAAGGAGGAAGGAGAGAACCAATGGGTTAATTTATTCTATCGTTCTGGGGCAAAGGAAGACAGCAACGAAGAACGAAGTGTATGTTGAGATGACACCTACGAGGAAAATGTGGGCATTAGATGAGTTTTGATCTCGTTACAGAATAAAAGTCAATGCATTATGCTTCCTAGCAAATCTTTCCAAGGGTAGCCAGTCCAACAAAGCTCTCTGTGATATAAAGTTCCTTAATTTACGGTCTGAGCCCAACAGACATATTCGTGGTGGTCTAGTCCACTCGAGGTGGGATAATCTGTTTCAAAGATTCCCCCCAGCAGTTTTGAAAATAGGTTTAAACTTCTCTGGCACATCGTATTTCCCAAGAACCAACTCCACAAGATTCAGTCCTCTTGATTCATTGAAGTTCTCATCATCAAGGAGCTTTTCGAGATCGCCCCACGTCTTGACTTGATGTAGACCAACGGGATAATCCCCAGGCGCACCGAAGAAGGAGGCTGCCTCAAGGTATCTCCACGGGGAAAGGTCGTTGTATGACTCATTTAAACCGTGAATGAGGCGTTCGTATGCGTATCCCTGGTTCTGGATAATGAATATTGTCACATCTAGCTGCTCGCGGATTATAGTGCTAATCTCCTGCACTGTCATCTGGATGTTGCCATCCCCTTCAATGAGGATAGTACGTGGTCGCTTTTTTGCACCAGTATCGGTGCGATTGGCGCAGGCAATACCCAGGGCCGCTGGAAGCATATGCCCAATCGAGAACCACATTCCCGAGGCAACTACTCGAGCGCCCTCAGGGAGCACGAAATCCCGACCTCCAATAATGGACGTGGCGTTTCCAAGGATTATGACATCATTTGGCCGGAGGAATCTGCTGAGGCGGTGGTAGAGCTTGGATTGAGTGATTGGTGCCTGCAAGTCATCGCCGGTTATTGAATCTGTTGGGAGTGTTGTTACTTTTTGTCCATCAGCCCGCAACAGGCTTTTGGGATGACGCATGGTCTTGGAGTTTACATTGCGTTCTCGAATTTGGTGTAGCCTTTCTGGTGTCATATATTCCAAGATCTTGATGCTGTCCATGGCGACGTTGTCAATGGAGTCCTTCCCTACAATGATCAAATTGGTCTCATCTGGGACGGTCTTCCATCCTACCGTCTGCGTATCCGAGAACATGGGGCCAAAGGCAACGATGAGATCTACTGACCGCACATACGACATTGTGTCTATCTGTCCGACTGGCCCCGAGTGCACTCCATAATAATTTGGAAGCTTGTTAGATACCATGCCGGCCCCTGAAGGCATACACAGTGTTGGTACGCCCGACTCCCGAACAAGATGTTCAATTTGGTGCCTCATTTTATCAACTCCCATTCCGCGGTCAATCAGAAATAAGGGCCTCTTTGCATTCGACAATCGGTCGATTAAAGCGTGAGCCTGTTTCAAAGCGGCTTGAGCATCGAGAGGCTGATCCATGGGAATACTGTTTTTTTGTAATCTGTCTGCCCCAGAAACAATCTCAACGTTAACCATATGACTTGGAAGTTCAATATAGACTGGTCGACTGAGTCTCTTCGCTTCCCCAATCACCCAGTCCACCATCTCTGGTGCAGTCTCCGCATTGTCTAATTTCACTTGAGCTGCTGTGACTTTGGTCGCAATCTCGGAAAAGACATTCAGTCTCTCCCAATCGGCTAAGCTGTGATGCACGAAGATGTTTCGCCGGCGTGCTGATGCCCCCATCAGGTGGTTTGATGGCGTGCCTACAATATGCACAACGGGCACATGTTCAGCGTAGCTCCCCGCGATGGCATTTATGGCAGACAATTCACCCACGCCGTATGTTGTGAGCACAGCTCCGAGCCCCCGGATACGCGCGTAGCCGTCAGCAGCGTACCCCGCGTTTAGTTCATTACAGTTCCCAACCCAGCGCAACCCGGAGAGTGCTAGTTTCACGTGGTCAAGAGCCTTGAGAGTAAAATCCCCGGGTACACCAAACAGGGTGTTGACATTGTTTTGAGAGAGTCGCTTGAAGAGATATCGTGCAACTGTTGTTGCCGCCGCCGTTCCGACAGCCGCCATATTGTTGATTGTGTATGGTTGCAACCACCATGATTCTTCCCCGCAGTGAGATTATCTTAGGATATCTGACAACCCAGACCCCACAATTCGGTTGCATTATTTAATCAACCCGTGAGGATGATGTCGCTTAATGACCATTGATGAGTAACCCGGAGTAGGTAGGATCTCCCCACCCATGACTCCACTCCTCTATTTATGATAACAGACTAGTCTGATACGTCTGAATCTGAGACGGAAATGTTCACCCTTCCCGGCTCGATGGCCGACAGCGATTTGCGGGTTTCACCAACGGTTTTGAGTTATGGAATATTCTGTCTGTAACTGGCATGAACATGTTTATTCGTATTCATCCTAAAGCTTGGCATTCAAATCCTCTAAGCCTGCAACAAAATCTTCAACATCTTGTAACAACACTTCTGGTAGTTCGAGAGCTGGAAAATGGCCACCCTGCATGGGGTATAGGAAAACCCAAAAGTTAGCAAAGAGACAATAAAAACAATCCCGCACAATTCCGCAAAGTCTTTAGTCAATGGGTCTTACCTTGTCATGTGCCCGATACTGTGTCATGTTGGGATAATTGGCATGGGCCCAGGCTTTGGGTGCGAATAAAAACTCGTCTTTGAAAAAAGAGTAGCCAATTGGCTTCTTTTTGTCCGTTTCGAATGCCTTCGAATTAACCAGTATATACCGATAAACGTACAAACTGGAAGGGATCGTTGATGTGAATCAATACAGACTGGCGTGCGAGATGATAATATCTAATGGAATTGGTATACCTGGCCATTCCAAAAACTTCTCGCCAATCCTATACAACAAGATGCATGGTCAGAACAAAACTTGGATTATACAAGAATTGAATTAGAGAGAACAGTCATCTTGTAAACACTTACCATGCTAAAATGGCTAAAGGATTTGATGATAGTGCGAGTCCGATTGTCGCAGGGCGAGTGCCGTGTTCTAGAGCATAGGCCATCCCTGTGCGGACCCATGAATTCATCGCCTTGATCTTTTCGCGCTCCTGTGGCATCAGGTCCTCCATAGCCTCGTCTAATTCTTGGATACCTAAAGAGAAAACATTGACTGTCCGTATTTGTGAGAATCCTCGTGTCAGTCTCATATCCACGGGGGGAGAATTCTTCTGTTATGGGTTTTAGAAGAGGGCAATTACGTACCATGCGCTGCCACACATTGTTCATAATCTCGCAAGAGAATTGCTGACAATAAGGCGCCTACATCTCCGCCTTGGGCTATGTATCCCTTCTTGAATCCTAAATCCATCATTAATTGATGGATTATGCGTGCAGCAGCCTCCATCGTAAATTCTGTTGCGATAGGAATATCTGCGGAGAGACCGAATCCAGGTAGTGAAGGGACAATGACGTGGTATGGCAATGTCTCGGGCGTGTACTTGTCGCTTAGAATACGCAAGATAGGTAGATATTCCAAAAAGGATCCTGGCCAGCCATGCATAAAAACGATCGGCGTGGCATTCAACTTCTTGGAGAAGAGCGCAGCGAAATGCATCTTGATGGGACCGTGCTGAGAGTCATTAATGGTCATGTAAAAATTCGGAAACCCATTAATGGCTCTTTCTTGCTGGCGCCAATCGAATTTACTCAGCCAGGTGTCTTTGGCGTGAGAGAGCCATTTGGTGGAGATGCCTAGAGAAAGGTCATCCTGATGATTCCACCAAGTATCTCGGCCGATTCTAGAAAGGCTCAGAATGGCTTTTAAAGTCGATAGCTCCTCATCCGGGACCCGGAGAGTGAATGGATCAGGCTGAGTTGAGATGTTAAGAGGAATCTGATCGAAAGTCATCGCAATTTCGCTATGGTATGGACAATTATTGAAGAAGCCTCTTCCGTGTCTATAGTTGAGCTAACTGGCGATGGAACTGAACACGGGCTGTATACGACATAAACATCCTTTGCCGCCATGTGCGGGGCAAGCGGATCATTATATCCGATATATATATAGATTTTTTGTACGAGTGACTGCTCGCTATGCATGCAGATAGATAGAGAATTTAGATCCAATCCGCACGCCTAGATTGCTCTGTCGCCCCGCAACTCCTGCAATGACACTGCACTATTAAGCGATGTATTTCTAACTTTGAATACGTGCAGCTGATTACGAGAGGCAAATATTGATACTGAAATCTTACTCGACGCACTGCGTCGCAAATGACACCTACCAAGAGCTTTATTGCGCAGCACTAGTCTATCAATTTATCAGGTTAGCATGCTTGCACAGATCGGCGTTCTTATTGGAGAAGTTGTTGGGCTATAAAAGCGGAGAAATTATTCCTTGTGGCAATAAACCTTACGGGAGTGCCGCTCAAGCTGCCACAATCTTGATTAGGAAGGGCGCCGGTATTCTAGGGATGATATGAAAGGGCTCATAGTGGGGCTACATGCAAATCAGATTTGGAAGGTATTTTTACTAATATTTATGCGAGTCATCCGCATGGCTTCATTAACTTCTGTTCTGATTCGCTGATGGTGTCTAAGCAGGTGTTTGAACCTTAGTTAGGGTTCGCTTCCGCTACCGTGCCAAGTATTATTCAGGCAGTCGAAATGATATCGAGTGTGACATAACTTATGTATCCAATGTAGCGGATTGATGTCATTGTGGATAACAGATAATTTTACGATCAACGGGTTGAAGAAATAACTAAACTGAATACAAGCAATTCAATGCCTGCTTCTAGCGCGGAGGGTACGTGTGGGAGATTATAGGTTCAAGGATGTCACCATGATGCAATGTCTAAAGGAATCGCCGTGTATTTGGATCAGCGTTATAAAATATTGGGACATAATATCTCAGTATTTTTAGTGACTGTGATTGAAATCGTTCAAAAGAGGGCCTGAAAAACGAGCCTTGGCATAAAAGAACCAGTTTAGTAGACATAGCGTAAGCGCACCAACCACCACAACGATGCCATAATCTTTGACGGTGTTAGTTTTCCCCCTCTCTAAATTAGAATCCATGACTTACTCATAGTGGTAACAGTTGGACTTCTCGCGGTAGGGAAGAGAAAAACCGGAATTGCAAGCATTGCAAACAAAACCGTGACGACATTAGCAACCCATCCGATGACTGGCGAAAGTTTAAAGGTACGATCTTCAGGAAGAATATCTGCTGACCGCCTCTTGTATAGAACAAAAGCTGTTGGTATAGCTAGAGTAATCTCTTGGAAAATTACGGTCACTCCAACAATCGAGTTGAATGCTGAGGTATACATCAGTAACCGCTTCCTACTATAAGATGAAGCTGGATATTTGTTGACATACCTAGTGACGAGAACAAATACAGGCATCCGACGAGAAACATGATGCTTGAATTGACTAACAATGCCAAAATAGGTGCCTGAGTACTTGGGTCAACTTTGGTGAGATAACGGTCCAAGGCAAGGCCCTTATCGCGGGAAAGACTCCAAGTCATCATGGATGCTACCTGTGTGCAAGCAATGGTACCGACAGGCAGCAGGAAAATAGTGATACTGGTAAAAACGACTGGAACCGTGCTTGTGGACGTCGCTTGCGACCAGATATCGAAGAGAGGGAACCCGGATGCTGATAGCAAGACGGCTTCGAAGTCGGATATACAATAAAGGGTGGCTAGAATGAAGGCTAAAGACGTAACAAAAGAGATAGTCAACGCGGATAGAATAGTGCGAGGGACCACCTTTTTGGCATCTTTCACCTCCTCGATAAGGTGAATAGCGCCGTCGATGGGACAGAAAGCTACAACTGGGGCAGTCAGAGCGATTAAAAATTGCAGTCCGACTGGCCAGCCCGATGATTCATAATACGCTGTCCAAATTGTTTTCGAGTCTTGCTTGGTTTTTTGCATTGATAAAACGGTGACTGTAAATCCAAGGAAGGCCGAAACACTGAGAATAACTAGAAGTGTTCTATTAGTGATGGTGCATGTGCACTGGGAGATGACAGATGGCATACAACCAAATGAGTAATATTTTGGCAAGACCTTCTTGCCAAAGATGTTCACCAATAGACTCAATATATTGTTGGCCTGGAAAATAAGAAATGCATGCCATCCTTTGGGGGCAAAGTCGGGATTACTGTTCAGAATGAGTGCATATACGCAGGAGATGACAGCACTTGCACTAGAACAGCTCATGCAAATCCAAGAAAGCCAATTAACACACCCGCAGAAGTAACTCTAAAATTGGAGATGATTAGACCAAAATGACTCTTGTCCAACGATATCCGTGCATCCGAGGTGCCTGGAACTTACTGCGGGTTTATTGATCTGAGTAGGGGCGATCATATATGTCCAGTGATATTGGCCGCCCGTAGTTGGGTAAACGGATACCAGCTCGGAAAGAGTCAAGGCTATACAGAGGTATACAGGTGCAATGGCTAGTAGACCCCAAATTGAGTTCATCGGTCCGTAGGACAGGGAAATCGACAGAGTAGCGGCAACAACTAGCCAGCTATTGTTGACATTGAACCCTGCCGCTAGGATGCTCAGCCAGCCCATACTCTTTTTAAAGGGAGCATCACTAGGGGTTGTGGTGCAGGAATCCATCTCTCCCTCCGCTTTATCTTCCATATTGTCTCGTAAATTTCGACTCGAGGTCTTTTCCAACACTATATGACCATTAGATCTGATAGAATCTGTGCAAGGAGAGGAAACCAAAGACTTACTTTGCTTCTCATTCGAACTTTCAACACTTGCCGCAAGCGGCTCAGTCGGCCGGTTTTCCTTTGTCATTCTATTCCGTGATCAATAGTCGACGGATGTTAGATGGAAAGTTTGGTTTTGATGAAAGAGGACGGTGTGTGTTCTGTCAAGTAATGCTAATTATCAACCGGACCGGGCAGCTGTCTATATTCTACTTTGTTTACTTGACAGCCGTATCAGTAAAGCTTTGAATGGAAACCCGGGTCCGAGCCCCTGATTAGGGTGACTAGTGCGGGGTCGGAAATCGCGTTTTTGGTCCCGGGGTTTAGCGTGCTGGACAATGATAAGTGGCTTTAAGATAGTGGCTATTGGTCATGTCTGCGTTCAGTTTTGTCAACCTTGATGCCTGAATTGGAACCTTCGCATTCCGGGGGCCGGAATAATATGAAAATTATGAACAATTATGCTCATGGCTTATATAACAGGCATTGGAAGGAATCATCGATCTAAGGCAAGGATAAACCGGAACATTCTGCAATGGATGTTTTCATTGGCGCATTTAAAACCGACACTATATTATACATATGGAATCAAATTCGAATCAATCGATGCCCTTATATAAATATCCAGAACACTTCAAGAAATTTTAGCGCGGTAGTACTCATCATAGCTAGGCTTATATCCCAAAACCCATCTCCCGAAAAACCCCATCCCGTGCATAAAAGCTTTGCTAGCCAGAATCCCCAATCTCTGAGGCATGATCGGCAAGCCAAGCGGAGTATCGCTGTCACGTAAGAATACCATGAGCTGGAAAGGACTAGGTTGTTGATTGGCTTTTCTGCAGTCATCTAGGTAGCCAAAGAAGTTGCGGAAGAACCGCTCTTCCCCCTCAGCATCTTCAGGTGTAAGAGAAACATCGAGAACTAGTGGCTCAGTGGTGGACGTGTTGTTTATTGTGTGGTAAGTGTTGGGGGGAATAGAAGTAGTCTTGAGCCCGTTTGGATCCTTGGAGGATAGCGTCTTCCACGGCTTATCCGCCGTATCCTTGAACAAATGGCACTCTCCAGAGACAATCCGAAAGTGCTCCGTTTGGTAAATATGAAAATGGAAGGGAGGCACCATAATTGATGGTTTTTCTTTGTTAAATGGTGGGTGCATGTTGCGGAGGAGGTACTCAGACGGGCCCTTGCGGAACTCAAGTGAGGAAGCCCCGTCTTCGTAAAGGATGAGGTCATCTCCGGCCCGGTTAGTCCTGGGAGGTAAAGGTGCTCGAAGGAAAGAAAACATGGTTGAATTGAATAGATGAGGTTGTCTGCGATCAATTGCATCGGCGATTAGTCCCATGTGAGTAGACTGAGTCCAATTCAGCGGGAGGCATGTGGAGAATTGCCAGTTTTGAGAAGGGAATCGTTCTCAATACGTACTCATAGTGCATTTTCCTACCCGCAGGAAAACGGCAAACCAATTTCCACCTACTCCCACTAGTAGCACACCACCCTGTGCTGGAGGTTGAATGATTGTGGTGGCCGGACACCGGAAATCCGGTTTCCGCCCCACATTGATAGACCAACTAGAAGTAGTTAACCCATGAATCGCAAAGTGGGGAAGCGGTCTAGGTTTTGATATGGCCCCCTGTTGGTGTTCTTGTGTCCTTATCATGAAAAGGCGTTATTTTTATTGCCAACAGAGATAAGGTAGTGACTTGATGGACCAAGAAGTTCTAGGCGATTCATATACTCATGTGGAATGAGATGTATAGATAAAATTAATGACTGGAGTGGCTGGTTCTGGAACCCTGACTGTCAGTTAATATGGAGGTGGACATCAGAAACCTTGGCTCTTCCCTAACCAGACTAGCCCAGATGATGAAGGTTTCCCCCTCAACCATGCCCAGACTGGGATGGATGGTGATGTGGCGGCAATGCCGAACAAGCAGAGATAACATCTCCAGTACAGGGGTCTTCCTACCTCAAGTGTCATTGAAGATGCGCATGCTGGTTCGCCGCCGCCAGCCCAGGTCACATCCACATACCCCGTATTTGATAACGTGCCGATTGGCTCCCCCGCATTTTGATCTGACTGTCCCTAACGCGTTATCGCCACTCGTCGTTGCCAAGCGTAACCTCGGGTCTGCTGGCACCTATTTACCCTCCTGTAGATCCATGCTATCCCCAAGATCCAGCGTTGCAGCACATTTGTCTCAAATCAGGCCACATCGGTCCATAATACACTATTCCGGTTAACCTGTCACCATGTCAGTTGCAGGCCCAGCCACGGCGCCTCGGATTCTGCCTGCTGTACGTATATTTGAGTTTGCAGTGGCCTGCGCGTGTGATATTGGGGCTGATGTTTTTTTTTCTCAGTGTGACAACTGCCATACGAAAAAGGTCAGTCGAGATATTCATGTGAATTGAATTGTGAAGGCTCATTGTCGCTACTCAGACTCGATGTGACCGACAAGACCCATGCGGCAACTGCGTCGTTGCCAAATTGACATGTCTACGTCTACGTCCACGCCAGATTTCGCAAAACAAGAACAGGTATGTCTTGAAACCAGTGCCATCCAGCTCATTTCAGACTTGTAACCAACAGTGCGACAATAGTGAACGGCTGGACGCAGTGTTGGAACGTATGGCTAGACTGGAGGAGACAATTAAAACGAGCGCATCTGGCAAATCGACTTCTGCAACACGTCGCAGCTCAACAATAACCACTATCCCATCAGACGTATTTAGTCAATGTGCAGATACGGTGCATGAGGCGACGCCGGATTCAGGACATGGCCCCGAGATTGCGAACAATCCTTCCGGTCGGAAACGACAAGATTCGTCCCCTCCCGCGTCAGATGAAAGTAGCATTGATAATGAGCGAGAATCACCAAGAAAACGGTCACGTAAGGAAGACGATGTCGAGGAAGGGAGGACACCAGAGGACAAGATGCTCGCCAACATTGACCTGAACCGGTACCTTCGACTGGACAAACAAAGCTGTGATGTCGACAAGGAGCGTCAAAATGTCATTGAATCCGCAATAAGAGTCGCCAAAAGTGTAGCGATGGCCAACCCGCCACTTAAACCAAGCATGGAAGGACGCCCCAACTTCTATGATCCCTCTATGTATCCAACTGCCGAGCTTTTGCATCTCATCTTCTACGGTACGCCATTAAATTCATTCACATACATCGCCAATCATGCTAATTAGATTTCAGAATCAACAAAGGACCCTATACTATCTTACTGTCTTGTGCACTTTTCCACAGTATCCAAACCACTTCTCGAAGAAATGGCCTTTGCATTGATCGACCACACAGTACATGATCAACGAAGAATACAATATATCATATGTGTCAATCATGTGGTATACTCCTTTCTTATGGCCTTTTCCTCCGAAAAAAGCGCCAGAATGCGTCTGGAGCTTGGAAACTCCCGTCGAAGATATCAAGAGAATATGATGGCTGCAATCGTACATCTTGATGTCACAATTCGCTCAGATATTTCATTACTATATGCTCTTCAATCTGCTGTATGCATTCCTTAAACAGCTTTGAATCGGTCGCGGCATCCCAGCTGATATGATATTATACAGGCCATGCTGACGCAAGAAATGGGTCGGATGCGACGATGCTGGAGGTTTAATTCCCTTGCCTGTCAAGTTGGTGCCAGCATTTCAGATAATCTACCGGTTGATGACGTGTTAAGTGACGAAGAAATTAGATTACTTCGCCTCACATACATTAGATCTTACGCCTTCAATTCTGCTCTCTCGGCAAACATATATCAACCAGCATGCACCGCAAAACTAAAAATTGATCGATCCATACTGGATACAGGAGCTCCAGAGGATGCCGTCCTAGAAGTTCTTCTCTCCTTTGCCGAGATTCAAGGGGTCATCATTGAGGAAGCCAAGCACTGTGCCAGCTCAGATCAAAAATCTCAGATGAATCTAAAGCGCGTCGCTGGTCTCACGCATCAAATGAGAAAGGTTCGTCTTAAGATCGAACAGGTACGTAAAACCCAACCAGAAAATAATTCTGGAACTGAACCTAAATTTGAATTGGGCAGTACCGAGCTCGGTCTCAATCCGCATCACACGACTTTTTTAAATTTGAATGGCTTTGTCTAGACTTCATATTCTATTCCATGATGACATCCATCATTCGTCTGGGCGCAACTCATAATGACTCGCATGCTCATTTTTCATGCTTGGAGAATGCTAGGGAATCCCTATCTAAGCTGAAGCAACTACTTGATATGTGGGATCGATGCGATAACCCTGACTTGTACGGGTGCTCTTTGGCCTGGTATGTATTACTCAACAGATAAACATGGGACCTTAATCCTGAACGATTTATAATTAACATTCATCAATTTACAGGGTTATCCCACTATTTCCACTGAGACCTCTATATTTTGTCTTCACCAATGTTGTCGCAACATCTGATCCTCTCGATTTAAAAACTCTGGAAGACATTGCAAAGGGACTATCAAAGCGGATTAATACAAGCCCCTCGGTCTTTCAAATCCATAGATTATGTGTGTCGCTTATTGGGCTTTATAGTAAATATAATGCTCAGGTCACGAACTGTACAGAACCGCAAGGATCCGATGATCCAAGTACAGCTGTTCGAGATTCAAGTCAAGTCACAGAAACAAGTCAAGGAGGGTTCAACTATGGAACTGTTGAATCTCTATCAACCTTTGCTATACAATTCGGCAATAATCCGATGGACCAGCTTCCATACGTGGATCTGTGCTTAGATTCTACTGCAAATCAACCGAGTGAACCCTCACCTTGGGATCCCGCGTATTTTGAGCAACAGATTGACTGGGATTTAATCAACATGCAGCAAATATCCAATATATTCCAGTGGCCAAATTCAACAGAGGAAGGGAATTCTGATCAGTAACTCTAACTGCCTGTTTCTTTCCGCCAGGCACATTAAACTCAATTCATGATATTGGATTCTTGCATATAGTAGCTGCTTACACGACTCTATAGTCGAAACACATTCCACTTGCGTTTAAAAACGCTTATTCTAAGTAGATCTTAACATCATCTCCGTTAATGAGAAATCACCACGATGTACTTTATGCATTTTCATATTAATGCATATAACTACCGTTTTAAAAACTGTGCGTAATGTCCTCGGTGCGTATTTCAATTCTACATAGTTAGAAGAGCTTTACCAACATTCTTCCCTTCTAAAAGATTGACAAGGCCGGCTGCAGCATTCTCAATCCCAAGAGTCTCGCTTATTGCAGGCTTAAAGCTCCCGTCTGCAATCCATTGGCTCACAACGTCCTGGTGCTTCATGCGATAAGCATCGCCCATGTGCTTATCAAAGACGCTCATTCCCCTCCAAGTCAACCGCTTCCCGATAATCATGCTCGTATTTCGAATACCATATTGCTTAGATGGGTGGATGCTATATTGGGAAGCGTAGCCACATGCAACTAGTGCGGTAAGGTTAGCTTACGTATTGCTTCTCGAGTTGGACTTACCAATTCGCCCCCAATCATTCAAACACGTAATTGCAGCTTCCAATTGTTCCCCGCCTACATTATCATAGTATACTGTTTTGCGTCAATGTTCTGCTGATGAAAGGGTTCCTCTGGAAAATATTTATTCACTCACTGTCAATTCCATTCGGAGCAAGCTTCTTGAGCTGGGATAAAATATCCCCATCTCGATAATTGAACCCTCCATGGAATTTAAAAACATCAGTGAGAAGCTGAAGCTTTTCATTGCTTCCGACACTTCCAATAACATTCAGTCCTTCTCGGAGCGCCAATTGTCCAACAATTTGGCCGACTGCCCCACTAGCGGCAGAAATGAAAATGGTCTCTCCCTTTTTAGGCTGCCCGATCTCAAAAAGGCCAGAGAATGCTGTCAAACCAGGCATTCCAAGAGGACCTAGAAAGAATTTCAACTCTAAGCTATGAGGATTCTGAATGGGAAAGAACTGAGCTGCAGCTTCTGATGTAATAGAAACGTATTCTTGAATTGGACCCATACCGACTACAATATCATCTTTTTTGAACCGTTCGCTGTCCGAGGACATTATTTGCATAATAATTCCATTTGGTATGATGCTTCCAACTTGCATAGGTTCAAATCCGTCTCGGGCTTCATCAGGCTGGACCATTCTGTGGCGCAAATACGGATCAAATGAAGCATGAAGGACCCTACCAGTGAAGCCTCCAGCTGGTGGCGGACATAATGAATCAAATTGGTGTGTTTGAACAACGAGGTGTTGGCCAGCGACTGGTAGGCCTTCGGGGACTTGGGCAAATACGAGAGCCTTATTTTGTATCATTCTGAAATAAATATCTTGTGCAAATTTCGAGAGGGTTATGTACGAGGGAGAAGCCCCGTTGTAGGCCAGGCGTCTCATATAGGCTCCTGATGGCATCGCTAGTCTTGTGAGAAGCTAATGGTGAAGCAAGGAAGCCAGCTCCGACATCCAGCCCCACCAGGGCGATCGGATCCCATACTTCCGTTTCCCGGACCCGACATTTTCCAGCAGCCTGGCTTCGGAATCCAGTTTAGACACAGGAAGATTTATTTACGAGGAAATTAATAATCATTAGTTATCGTGTAGAATTGACAAAGCCTCTGGATCATGATCAATTTAGCTCCGGGGTTATCCGAGAATGGACGACCCATTTCCAGTTGCAGATCACAGTTCAAGCACATCTAAAAGTCAAAGCCTGATTTTTTTTTCAGCATGCTTGAAGCACAACTCAGCATTGATTCAACATTTACTCCTACCCAAAAAGCCAACCTAATCCTAGTAGCGTATCCTTGGGATATACTTTGCTCATTGAATGTCCCGGATAATTAGGAACAAACATGTGAGGGAGTCCAGGATAGATATCTACTCTTGTTTCAATCTTATAGTCTTCTCGAAGTATACGCTCATATATCAAAGCCTCATCGCGTAGCACATCCAACCCACAGATCTGAAAGTATGTCCGTGGGAGGCCTGGCTGATTTTGGTCCACTCCAGGCCAGTTTAGTGGACTCCATACGTGTGATTGTAAATCCGGAGCATAGGCCTCAGTGTACATGTCCATGAAGGCTTTGTTGAGCACCGGGGCCAAGGCATTTTGATCACGGCTTCGGTACAACGACGCGTACTTCCCGAGCACCGCCTCTGGTGCTAAAACAAGAGGAACATTGAGATAGAGACCAGTAATAGGTGGAGCCAAACCGTTGTCTCTAGCCAGATGCGAAAGCACGGTGGCAATATTGCCTCCAGCTGAAGTTCCACCCAAGACGAAGCCTCTTGATGGGTCGACTCCAAGTTTAGTAAAATTTTTGTAAATCTTGTATCAATCAGCGTCGGCCTTATTGTAGCTGGAACTATTATTGCTCACCCATTTCAAGGCGTCCCAGCAGTCATCTGTTGCTGTGGGGAACTTGTGCTCGGGAGCCAAGCGATAGCTGAGGCTTAAAGCCACACATCCATACGTTTCAACAGCACGGATGCAGGTTGGTCCATCCATTTCCGGACATCCATAGCAGAAGCCCCCTCCATGGATAAGAACGAGTAGAGGTCGAGGCGTTGATGAGGATTGCGCACGTTGATACACCATCGCGCGCTGGGTACCGCCATCACGCCGCGGGATTTGAATTTCTTCGCATGTAACGCGTCCTTGGGTTTTGGCGAGCGCGTTGTCCGCAAATGCTTTGTATTTGGGGTACCAGGCATCCCGAGTTGAGACAACTGCGTTGATATCAGGCGATTTTTTAAATTCCGGATTGGTGTCTTTACATAATATCTGGTAGCCTTTAGTCATCGCCTCATGTTAATGATCATGAAATATTCACTGACCTGCTCCAGTTCAGGATCAATTTGTCCCCATTCCAACCAAGTCGTTGGATCAGAAATAGTGGCAACCATCGCTATCTGTCTTGTGTATCCGGCTTAATTGAATAAAATATTCGTTGCATTATTTTCCACGAGTTCAAAAAGACCCAAGGTCAATGTTTTAGCTATCTTGAAAGGAAGGCTTAGTCTAGCTGGTGGAGATTATTGCGGGGTGGGCGTGTTGACCAAGCCACTCCGGCCGGATCTCCGGATTTCCGATGTTATCCAGACGAAGAACCTTGCTGCTAGTGAAAAATGTGGGTAGTCTTGATCGAAGGAGCGTGAAAGCCAAAAAGCAGAATTATATTAAATGGTATCTTGTCTGATTTATGATTGATACAAGCGAATCTCGATAACCTACCCTAAGCTTTGTGAATTCAATTCGGCCAACTTGCTCAAATACAGGTCGCAATCAACACGAAAATATGGCTACTCATACACCGAGTGGTTTGCCGAGTGTGCTTCATCACTCAAAAATTGGTCAGCTCCAGGGTAAGTACGGCAAGGGCGTAATACAATACCTAGGAATTCAATATGCGACATTGGAGCATCGCTTTGCTGATCCTGAGGTCAAATCATACTCTGGATCTGAGTCGATCGATGCCACACGCCATGGGTAAGTTATTATAAATCCTCTACTTTTTTCATCGTTTAGTTGAACACCTGATGTTGGCATTTAAATAAATATTAAACCAAAAATGTAGGCCACCAGTCGTCTCCCCTCCCGATTCGGCAGACATGGAAATGAGCTTCATTCAAAAGCATATCCCTAAGCTGGACGTACCCACCATGTCCGATACCAAAGGTCTGAATCTGAATATTACGGTGCCCATGGAAGGCGGGGAGAATTTGCCCGTTCTAGTTTACATACATGGCGGCGGTTTTACTTTTGGTTCATCATCATATCCGCATTATGACCAGAGCAAAGTCATTGAACTTTCGGCAATTATGAATCAGCCAATAATTGCGATCAACTTCAAGTAAGAAAAGAAGAAGTTCGACGTCAAAATACTTGCTAACCTGTCTAGCTATCGACTTGGAATCGCTGGGTTTCTCTCATCAAGCGAATTACGAAACGCTGGTATTAAAGACAATCGAGGTCTTCATGACCAACGCGCTGCTCTGGAATGGGTAAAAAAGTACATTTCGGGTTTCGGAGGTGACTGTGATAAGATTACAGTCGTTGGCCAGAGTGCTGGTGCTGGTGAGTAAACCTGCTGCTTTAAAAAAAGAATCATTGTATTTAACGCGTGCAAGCATCTGTAAACTATCTGATGCATTCAAAAGAGGTTCTTTTCCATCAGGCAATTCTTCTTGGAGGCTCTTTTTTAATGATGAAGCCCTCAAATACAGAAACTGCTGAGAACAGATATCAGGCGCTCACTGAAACCCTTGGGCTTGGTAGTCTTGTGCCTAGTGAGAGAATAAGCTGTCTGCTCGCGATACCGCAAGAGCAGCTCGTAGCCAATGTCTCCAAAGAAATGACTTCTTTGGGTCCAGTTATTGACGGAACACTAATTCCAGTTGAGGCAAAGTTTTCTCTGGTTGATAACGTATCCGAGCTGCAGGTTCCTGGGTTTGAATGGTGCAAACGCTTATTTTCGATCGAAAGTCAACATGATGTAAGTGTTCAGACGTGTTATTCAAGTCGAAGAATCTGACAACAAAAAGGGAACAATTTTCGCTCTTGTCAATTTGAACTTCCGTCAGCATGGCATTCGACGAACTTTCAGCGACTATGTCTACCAGAAGGTTGGCATCGTTGGCACGAACTTGCTCAAACTCTATCGCATTAACGACAACACCACTGATTCAGAGGCTTTGGAGTCGATCACCCAATTTATCTCGGACATTGCCTTTCTAGCACCTTCGGTGACACTAGCCGATAAATGGCCTGGAAAGGCCTACATCGGCCATTTCAACGAACGAAATCCTTGGGATGGGCCATACAAAGGAAAGGCCAACCATCTCTTGGATACGGCATATATGTGGGGCAATTACAATCAATCATACACTCGTCAAAATTGGACCGTGGCCAGAGCCATGGCCGAGAGCGTTGTGTCATTCACGCATGAGAAGGATACTCTGCCCAGATATCAACCAGAAACACAACTAGTCACGGTGTTTGGCCCCAGTGAAGAGGGTATATCATCTGTTGTCGCCAAACTGGGCTCTGAAGAAACACGTAGGAGTACTGAACTTTTTCAACTTGCCGACCAAGTTGGTGGGCTTGATATTTTGCTTGGAGTAATGCATGGCTTTCTTGATCTCTGAGTGCCATGATCCTAAATAAATGCCTAGAGTAGCATCACACTATTCATGCAAACTAAAAAAAATTGAATTCATGAACAAGCAACACCGTTTACGAGAAATGCGCTGTGTCTTGATTGAAAGTACGATCCTCCAATCAAAAGAAAAAAGGAAAAATCGAAAATTGTCTGCTTCATTACCTGAATATAATGATTTTTGATTGATAGACTGTCCAAATTAAAATTATTGCTTAAATTCTTCGCGCTGATTCAAAAGTCTAGTTTTCGTTATCTGGAGTCTGCGTAAAATGGATAGACGAGAGTCAAGTCTTTTTAACAAAAAAAAAGAATGAATTTTTGATTTGTGCATAAGTACGAGAATATCAACACATACAATTTCATACAAGAGCATCACCTAGAAATAAATACGTACTATCCACTTGTTAATCTACGCTAAAGTCTTCGCTGAACCGCCAATCTGAACGAATTCACCCCAACGAGGCCCACGCATTCTCCAATAGTAGTTCCAGATCCTATAATGGTTATACATTGGTGTCGCTCCAGCAGGTGTCTAATATGTCAAGTCAATATCCGAGGTTATTGGAAAAAGCTAAAAACTTGGGACCTTACCTTATGATAGGTGGCACATTGTGCTGAGAGAAACGAGGGCGTGCCACGGTTCTCCTTGAGCCAATTATTATATCGACTTTGAACTTCAGAATCAGGATAGATAGCATATGGAATCTTCTTGCTCTGTTTTCTGATCCGTCGAAGGAGCTTGCAGTGATACTTGACCTGGATCTCGACTACCGTCGTAATGTTTGACCAATAGTTTGTTGAGTTAGGTCCTAGTGTTAGGAACAAGTTCGGAAATCCCGTGACGGCAACGCCTATTTTTGCGGTCAGTCACATTACTGAGCAACGACGGAATTAAATAACTTACTCCAGTAAGTCTCGGGATAATCTTTCCATGTCTTGGAGAGATTCCTACCACCAATGCCATAAATTTGGAAATGTCCGCCCGAATCATTCATGTCAAATCCGGTGCCCCAAATCAACACGTCGATTTTCCTCTCTACTTCCTGATCAGAAGCATGGTTGGTGGTGTTGACTTGATACGACCCTGTAGGTTGTTGAGAGCGCTCTTCAATAGAAAGACCATTTGCTGACTTTGAAACAATGCCATTTTCCGTGATACGAACTGGCTTGTCCGTGACCAACTCCACATTTGGTTCATTATACATTGAATACCAGTCGTCAAGAAATAAGACACGTTTGCAGCCGAATTCATCGGACGGACGCAACTTTTCTCTCACCGCTGGATCCTTCACTTCCTTCTCAAGGAATTCAATACATGCATCATGCATGGCTCGGTTCTGTTTCGTACCGGCCATCCACATCGCCTTTGTTCGATCAAACTGATTAAAATGTTATTTATCAATATCGGGTGAGGAGGTGGCTGAAGGACATACAAATACAAACCAGGAAACATGGTATAGCCAAAGAATAGGGCTAAACAATCGAAACAAGGTCCTTTTCCACCGAGGAATATTGTGATTATTGCGTGGGAGAACATGTCCACAGCTTCGCTGGAACATATAAAGTTCCTTGACGATAGGTTGGATCCTCGGTGCAACTTGAGCTGCGCTAGGACCAGTGCCAATTAAAGCGACGCGTTTTCCCTTGAGATCTGCTTTGGCTGGCCATTCAGCCGTATGCCACTGCTCACCCTGAAACTTATCCGCTCCTGGAATCTTTGCATATTTCGGTCGGTGGAAACCGCCACCATTGTCGAAGACGACATTGGCGATCCACAAGGTCCTCTGCCCAGTTTTGCGATCCTCCACAATGACTTCCCATAAAGTTGTTTCTTCGTTCCATCGAGCCTCGTGTACGTAAGTGTTGAAAACTGTGTTATGCTGAAGACATCGTCGGTTTGCAAAACGCGCGTAATATTGTTGAATCTCCTTTCCTTCGGCGAATTTCCTGGACCAGTCTGTCTCGTATTAGCTAGCAAGGTCGTTACTGGAAGGCTTGGTACATACCGGCATTCAGATACGTCTTCATAACATAGGCATGGCTGGGGATATCGCAGGCAGCGCCAGGGTACCGATTGGTCTCCCAGACGCCTCCAAAGTCGTTATTCTTATCGATAATAACGAACTCATCCCGCTTCAAGGTTCCAGATGCTAGAATCTCATCACCAAGTGATACTCCGCACATTCCTGCTCCAACAATAAGGCAGAATATGCGCTTCTGAATCGGTTCGTCAAGCTCCATGTTGTTCAGTTATGATCAATATTGTTGATTTGATTGACGATGCCGAATGAGTTGCGACAGGCATTCTTTTGAATGATATTCCGTTGCTTTGGATTGCACCATGGCTCCCCTTGTATTATCGCTCATCTTCGTGCCATCTAGTGCTCGATAGGATGATCGGAGAGAAATTTCGGTACATCCCGATTGAATCTAGTAGCTCGGGGCGCGGAATTCCGCTCCATTTGCCTGGATAGCGTAGCAGAAATCTCAATTGAGAAGTGCTAACGAGATCCACCCAGGCATTGTGGAAACCTGGAATCCGGAATCCGGCGTCAAACCTTACGTTAGGAATGCTTGTCGGTTGAAAAATCGATTGAACAAAGCAAGAAATAAATTGAATAGTCTAATTTTTAATGAGATAAAACTTTCGAAAGTGGTTCAAATCCACTTTTGGACAACTTTCTTTACCCTAATGTTTGCCAAAGCAGATAGTTTAGCTATTGCTATTTTTTCCCTCTAATATTCAAATGTGATCGAAGTTTAGTTCTAGATTTGCTCTGGATAAAAAGTTCCATGGTTATAAAATTGCAATCTTGGCCATGTATATCGCTATTCACCTTCGGCGTGATGGATATCTTCAGCCTTTATCGGATAAATCTTTAAAGTACAGTGACATAATTCAGCTTATGAATTGACTAGTGCATGAAGTAGGGCAGTTATGCTTGGATTATTCCATCTTTAAGCAGACCTTACGTGTTACATTAAACAGAGAAACACGTTTACCATGGAATAAGCGAAGCAGACTATTTAATTCACACCAGGCACAAACAAATTGACAAATACCGTTACTTCATTGAATGCAATGCGTCATACTATAGAACTAGCCTTAGATATCTCTATTTCTCATCAATATCTCGTACTCAGCGTCTGGCGATACCTGTAAATAGTTACTTAGCTATTCCAACCACACATGATGTCACCTTATGTTACTTACAAGCGCTTCAAAGGCCTCACTCACTGGTGGCTTGCTATCTGCTGCTTTGAAGTCGTACTTTCGGAGGAACTCTGCGAGCACCAACTTGATGTTGAGATGGCCGAGATATCGTCCAGGACAGGCATGCCTCCCATACCCGAATGAAAGATCGTCTTTGCCGACGCTCACATATAGATGTTTATTCTCCTGGCCGGGAAGTTGACGTTGATGATAAAATCGGAGTCCGTCAAAGGTAGAAGCGTCCTTGTAGTGGATTTCATCATGGTGTATAGAGTATGTATTTGCTTCAATCTTGGTGCCTTTTGGTATAAATGTACCATCGGGTAAGACCATGTCAGCTAATGCAGCGCGTTGAAAAGTGGCTTTTGCTCTTGTCAGTTCTTGTCAATAATTTCAAGGTAGGATAAACATACACAGATCCGCTGCTGTTAGACGTTGACTCTCCTTAATAAAGCTGTCCAGTTTCTGCATTGCGGGAATCGCCTCCTTTTTGAACATGCCATACTCATCAACTGGCACTGAATCAATCTCCTCTCGTAGTATAGCGATGTACTCTGGATGCATAACGAGGTCATATATGGCCTGCACCGTTGACGCGAAAGTGGTGACAGTCCCAACCGCCACAAGAGTCATTTGAAACAACAACTGCTTTTCCAAATCGTCTGCTAAATGTGAGTTCTTTCCGGAGCTTAGGAAGTCTAACATGGTTGGCGGGTTATCTATATTGCCAGCTAGCCTTTTCCGCTCCTGCATGCAATGTGAAACCCTTCGTCTTCCCTTGTCCCATTGCCCATTGATTGCAGCTCGTTGGGGAATTAGGAGGTAAATAATGGGCCGAACCCATGGCGGCCATTCCTTCAACTTTCGAATGGTTTCGAAGACAGAAAGTACGTAGCCCGTGGAGGCTTCAACCCACTCTTCATCAAGAGATGCAGTTGTCCCAAGGAAAACGCGGGCGTTATTGGTCCCGACAAGTTTTAGGATTCTGTCATGAATCGCTACGCGTGTCCATTCTGCACAAATGGTTCTATTAGCAGCCACTCATTTTAAATAGATATTCATAAGAAAACTAACTCGGATACTGTCCAACAATTTTAGGCATATTCCTTTTGGTCATTTGGTTGAGAACTGGCGTGAAGGCAGCTTTTTATGTTAGCTTTTATCTAAACGCTAGGTAGGTCGCAGCCAACTCACGAAGCGAGGCGGTCATGCCAGCTTTGATTGCATGGATGACAAATTCCGGAGGCCCACCAAAGTACGTATAGTCCGCTTGCATATCCTATGATGAATCAGTGACATATTCACAAACAACATGGCCGAAAATTGTAAAAGAAAAAAGAAAGTTACCCACATTATCAATTGATACCTTGAAGCTCAAGCTAGGGTGACTTTTCAAGTCGTCCAGAAACTTGGGTGGAATAACCACCTTGACACCTTCTCACAAGTCAGGAGCTATTACAAATTTGATAGGTAGGCGCCAGCAGGAAGTCTCACCGTCTCTTGTGTTCATTCCATAGACTTGATCAGGATACTAGCCATTGTCAACATTCCCCTTCCAGTTGCAGAGCATCTTTCTTACCTTTTCGTATCCCTTGAGCATCAGCTCACGTGGACGATAACAGTACTCAAGAGCGCGTGTCCTTGCACTCCGTATTTCATCCGCCAGTAAAATTTTAACGTTGAGTTTGCTGCGACGGGACCATCGAATAAGTGAGGTTATGACTACCAAAATCGTGATGACAACTATGATTGAGGTAGCCGGAAACTCTGCATCAAGGGTACGCAAGTGATTTCCCCATTTCATCAGAGTCATCTTTGAATGTTGCAGATTGAGGAGGGCCATTTTCGTGCTGTACAAGCTGCGAGGCAGGAAATACACAGGCCCAATTTCAGCTTCTTATCGCGAGATGCAGACAATTGAGACCCAGCGTAATTATATCTCCAACACAATCAAAAACGTCCACAAAATTATAGTTTACGTTAAATCCTCTTGCTCCTCATCAAACAGGTAAGTGCTCAGCAGGCAATCTAAGCGGCGCATGTGCGGAACCCGGACTTCCGGAAACGGAACCCCGGTAAAGCGGGGCTCTCGTCCATCACCAAGGCCACCGTAAGAGAACAACTATAGAAGATGGCCGCCGGAATGTGGAAGCCCGTAATAACAGAACAATTTGAGAGACCGATGCTTCCTATTTTGTTCGTTGTCTCTTTTCCAACGAAATTTTGACGTCTTCACACCAAACCTTCCATCACCTCAGAAATGAAAGGCAAAACTGCTTTGATTTCTGGCTCCTCGGCGGGGATTGGAGCTGCCATCGCCATTGAGTTATCAAGCCGTGGTGCGAATATCGTTTTAAACTATCCGTTCCCTCATCTGGAAGAGGAATGCAACCAAGTCGGGTCCAAGCTTAAGACACCTTGGATCGCCGTCTGCGCTGATCTTTCCACCATCGACGGTCCAAAAAATCTAGTCGAAGCGGCCGTCGCCAAGTTCGGCATTATTCACATCCTAGTCAACAATGCTGCTATTGTTCCGCACTCTCATACCTGGTCTACAACTGCTAAGACCTGGGATGACACTTATAATTTAAATGCTCGAGGCACATTTTTGTTAACGCAAGCCGTTTTACCTCACCTACCTGCTTATATTCCATCATCGCCTCCGTCAGTGTCTGGAGTCAAGTCAGGGTCTAGAATCATCTGCATTGGCTCAGGATCCAGCCGGATCCCTCAGCCTGACTTATTGGTTTATTCCTCAACCAAAGGTGCTTTAGAAACCATGATCAAAATTTGGGCTAAAGAACTCCCACCAAAATATGGATGTACGGTCAATGGTATCGCCCCTGGTCCAGTGAACACCGATACCTTTCAAAAGGGGGCCGGCGATGCTCTTGAACAGATCAAGGCAGATTTTGAAAAAGATACGCCTTGCGAAGGAAGTTTGGCTGATCCTGAGGATGTCGCATGGGCTGTTGCATGGCTTGCGGATGATCGGTCGAAGTGGATCAATGGAGAATACATCATGGTAAATGGTGGTTTATGTATGGTTTAAATATCTAGAAAATCCACGTTTGAGACTTTGATAAAATTGATATCGTTGTAAAACTAAGGCTATATCCCTCATACTCCTAAGTCGCCCAGCCACAGAATATACCATCCTATCAAGGAATGCGTGTTTGAGATCATATCAGACTTGTGACATACACATATATATGACAGATAATTGTAGAGTACAGATACCATTACTAACAGTGCCGATGATTGTAAAATCTAGTTTTATTGATAGGTGCTCCCTTTTTGGTTCAGCTCGCACTTGCCTTTGGAACCGGAATTCAGGGAATGCGTGTCTTTACGCGTGTCTTTACCCACTAACGCAGCCACGTACTCCTAGAGCCCTGGGAAACGGAAGGGTCCCCGTGTATGCCCGCTGGAATCTCGTGTTCCGTGGACTCCGACGTGATTCCGTTCGACCGAGAATAAAGTACTGCTTGATCATTTGTTAGACCAACGTGTAAAGCCACCCAATGCGGTCACACCCACCACGGTCTACGACAATCTCATTACACAGACCAAAAGCCCTCGCTACATCAATTATTTTATTGAAAAAAAAATACACCAGCTGACAATGACCGTCGTAGCCATCGCAGGTGGTTTGGGAGATCTTGGTCGGACTGTAGCCGAAGAAATCCTTCAATCTAAGAAGCATACCCTACACATTCTCGCACGAAAGGTATTGCAATAAAATTACATCGGAAAGGTCAACGCTAATCAGATATTGGCACTAAGACAAAGCCAGGTGCTGCTCAAAAAGAATATCCCAGTTATCTGCCACGCCCGGTCGAGATTGACTATACTTCTGTATCTGACATAACCACCTGCCTTCAAAGTCTGAAGGTCAAGATTGTCATATCTACACTCAATCTACATTGGCCTGGTGCCTCGGAATCGCAAATAAACTTGATACGAGCAGCCGCAGCATCTGGCGTTGTGGACCGATTTATTCCTAGTGAATTCAATGTGGATTATCATAATCCTCCAGAGTAAGTGCTATTCAGATATAAATATGATATCCCATTTAATTATTTATCCGCCGATAAAGAAAAATGCCATATGGCCCCAGATCCGAATTTCTTCGCACAGAAGCTGAGCTGGAATCTCATTCTAACCTGACCTTTACTTTGATACGATGTGGATTTTTCATGGATTACCTCGGACTACCTTATGGAAAGACCAATCTCCATCCTTTATATTGCCTGATCGATCTTCAATATTCCAAGGCCGTCATTCCTGGTGATGGAAAGGCACAGGTTACTTTCACGCACACACGAGACGTTGGTAAATTCGTGACGCAATTGTTGAGCGTTGAGGCTGCAGCTTGGCCGAGAGAGGCAACCATTTCAGGACAGCGAATCTCGCTGAATGACTTGGTGATCCTTGCTGAAACCATCACTGGTATGTAAATTATTATCCAATGCATCTTCCAACCTGTGAGCTCAGAACTACGCAGGCAAACCATTCGAGAAGCATTACGAAAATGAGCAAAATTTGAGAGAAAACAGTCTCAAAGAGCTTCCTTCTAATAGCTCCTGCTACGCATACTTTCCTGGTGGAAAAGCCGATCTCAACTCCGTCATATGCCCGATGATGATTGGCATGCTTTTTGGAATTTTCGACATACAAGGGACGGAATTGACCCAGCTCTTTCCGGGTGTGGGGGTGATTAACCTTGAAAGTTTTCTACGTCAATGCTACAGGAAGCGAGTAGATGCCCAAGGTTGAATTGAAAAACTTCAATTTGTTCTACTTTTTCTTAGCTTTGGAAGTTTTTATGTGCTTTTAGTTGGAAATTTCCTATGAGAGGCAGCTCGACCTCGTCGTCCAAGTAGCAGTCCAATTATTCTTGCCTGCTAGATGCAATAGCAATGTGGCAGCATCTATCCTTTCTGCCGTTAGGAGGTTTTTATAGGCCGCTTTCATGTATGCTAACCCCTTGCTATTATCAAATTTCAAATCTGGATATATCTGTTGTCATCTTATAGAGAAGTAGTGCATATTGGCTTGGACCAATAAACATCGAATACAACCGATCCAATCTGCTTGTTTGCAGGTATATTAGGCCTCGCACTAGGGGGCCGCCTGTTGCCTAAATTTTAAGTAATGTCTCGGAAAATTGATATTTCCATTGCTCAAAGGCTTTTTATCTCAATCTGCATTCGAATAAATGCCTCATTCCCCTCTCAAGCTCTCGTCCACGTTTCGGTTGATATATGCCAACCTCTTCAGACCAGTAACACTTCAAGCATTTCTCCTCACACCAAAAAGGTATCGCCACAATTTACGGATGAATGATGGCCGGCAATAAAAATCAACAAACCATTGGAATCCCGCTAACGCCCTCAACATTATGTACCGAGTGCCAAACACTGATAGACAACGCACACGTGGACTTTGAACTGTCTAATCAACAGGAGCATTTCAATTATCATGACACGTGGTCAGCCGTGAAACTATCTGCTGAAAAGGGATGCGGAATATGTCTCCACTTCATTCACAATGTCGGTGACACCGTGCCTGATGAGGCGGATGTCCTAGAAGAGGGAAGGTCCCGCCACAGCATCGGGGAGCATGTAGTAGCAAAAGACCGCGTGGGAAGAGTTCTGAGGGATTCCCCAGGTATATATACCTTGTATACTCCCTACAATGAAGGGGACGTAGATCCTGTCAATGATGAAGACTTCTTAGGGTATATTAGTTCGTCACTAAAAATACATCGGGCTGATAAGCTAGGTCAGATATGCCATAACCCTCTGAAGACCTTTTATCGCTAACTTTTTCTTGAACACAGCAATTGCATACGATGTCTTGGGATCTCAGAGCAAGAATACTCAGGACGCACTCCCAACGTGCAAACGCTGGCTCCAGAAATGCAAATTTTCTCACAAGTCTTGTAAGCAAAATGCAGGACAAAAAGTCCCCACGCGACTTCTACACATCAGGGGTGATTGCCTTCAACTTCGGCTCAATACAGAAATTCCATCCGGCGTCACATATGCTACACTTAGCCATTGTTGGGGCCCCACACCTCATCAATTTGTTAAACTAGAGAAGAAAACCCTAGGAAAATTCCAACGGTGTATTTCAATTGAAGATCTAACCGAAACCTTCCGAAATGCGATTTGCATAAGCCAAACCTTAGGGTTCGAATATCTATGGATTGATTCGTTATGTATCATACAGGATGATAAAGAAGACTGGGTTAGAGAATCTGCTCTGATGACCGAAGTTTACCTCAATTCTGAGCTCAATATTGCTGCTACATCAGCAGAAAATGGAAGTGTAGGATGCTTCTTTGATCGAGGAAAGAATCCACGATGTCAAGTTCAGTCAAGCGACAAATGCAATCTATTCGATGTATATCGAATGGATCATACATCTCCGAGAAGAAACCCTCTGGGCGAACGTGCCTGGGTCGTTCAGGAGCGTTATCTATCTCGGCGAATACTACATTTTGCAGAAGAACAGGTCTTTTGGGAATGCAATGAGATATCGGTATGCGAGACATACCCAGATGGTTATCCTATCGATGTGTCGCCAAATGAGTTCGATCAAAAGAAACTGCCTACGCTCCAATCTTGGCCTGAGATCGTAGAAGCATATTCCAAATGCCGTTTGACACACGATACCGACAAGCTCGTCGCCATTGCCGGCCTTGCAAGACGTATTCAAAAGCAGACCAGGGATACCAATACATACACAGCCGGGCTATGGAGAAACCAGCTCGAAGGTCAATTATTATGGCATATCCCCAAAGGCCCGAATGGCTTTTTGCAGAATTCAGCCAGGATCCCATTGACAAATGCGCCCACATGGTCGTGGGCTTCTATCAATGGACCCATCGAATATGGGTACCTGGGAAATGATCACATGTTAATCAACGTGAAGAGTCTGCATTGTGAATCTACAAATCGGGGAACTTTTGTTGATGTTGCGAATGCAACTCTCCGACTCCTTTGTGAGTCTTTATATTCTGTACTTGTCTGCTGGCGATATGGAGACTTCGAAGCATATGTAGAGTGTGTTTTTTATTTTCAGGACACACCGTCAGGCGAAGAAGACATTGCCTCTAATACTTCATCCGATCTTGACCATGGCCATAAGATCACTTTGCACTTTGATCACCCAAAGTTCTCCCAAGGGCCTTATTATTGCGAAGAAGCTTATCTCCTGCCAGTGAGAGAATGCGATGAGATTATTTATGGATTGTTACTTGAGGATACGAGTCAGAATAATGCTGAGAAAGGCCGATATCGACGAATAGGCTACTTCGAATTGGATAGCTGGATTATTGACGATGCACATGATGAGAAGAATCTAGTTTGGTGTGATTTACGAGAATATTTTACGCAAGTATCAACCACCAATGAAGGGACACAATACTTCATAGATATTATTTAGTAATACCATTACGGTATGCTAGAAAACCTTTTTGTGGTCATAATAATCTAATAATAGTATGTTGCTGCTCGAAATTTGCAATGCCATTAGATGTTGACGATACCCCGATACGCCGTCATCCCTCATCATCTATCATCTCTAATAGTACTTCAATTGCTGATTCCTCCCGTTGCCTATTTAAATGTTGGTGTTCGCTCCAATATGCGGCAAATGCTTCTTCGTCTTGTTCACGGCGCGGTGAGCCCATCAGTCTCTGATAGCAATCCTCGCCATTCTCACTGATTGGAGGTGAAATGTCCCTTTCAGCATGATCATCAAAGCCAGCGCAGTAATCATCATAGATACTGTCGTTATATCCTTCATAGATATCATCCTCATAACTATAGTCCATGCCATCGTCGATATCATCAGGAGACCCAGTTTCGGGTTCAACATCCAAATTGTTATAAAAGTTCTCTCCCTCGTCTATAAGGTCCTCTTGTAATTCATACTCTTCGTTCATCATTTGTGATCCTAGACCCTCCGCATACGCAGACGGTGGAACGCTCGGCGAACGTACCCGAGGGTGCAGGTTTTGCACATATGGAGGTAAATCATCGTAGTTGGGCTCCGGAGACAAGGTGGCATCACCCACGAATACCTCTTCGCACTTTGCACAAGACGTGTTATAAGAGTTCTGAGAAAAGCTCTTCCAATAGTCTTCACGACCACCTTTTTCTGGATATCGTTTGTCATTCCAGTAGGGGCAACGGGATTCATTTCCCAGCCATAATCTTTCAAAATCCTTTCTTGTGTAATTTTTATTGTACCGTGGGGTTCGCAGATAAGATGCTCGAAACTCGCCGAGATCGAAGCCACAGATTATTAAAGTGGCATCCCAGAGGTCACCTCGATACGATCCCTTGGAGGAATAATGGTTGTCATTTTCGTTGGGCAGATATGCTCGCATAGAGACAGTGTTGTCATGATGATCGATAGCCCAAGGATCAGCCTTGTTCTTGATCAAGAATATCAACGTTTCAAGTTCGTCCCGGTCCGTAGTTCGATGTGCGGTGTAAACAAGACTATGCAGGCATGTGAAGCCGAGCGTCTCATGGTCATCTGGAGACCAGGACCGACTAATTCGAGCGGTGATCTGAGCCCCAGCAGCTATTAACATAGCCACCGCTTTTCGCTTACTTGTTGACCTCGAATCAGCCATGCAGACTTGATGGAGTCTCGTTCTTCCATTCATATCTGGGTTTTCAAGGTCCTGCATGGCGAAGTGACTCCCATATTTCAAGAAGAGTTCCACGGACGGCTGGGTTGATGGATTAGCAAGAGTAACGCCTCATTAGTGTGCGTTACTTACAATATCAGAATTACACGCAGTTGCTAATGGGTTGTCCCATCCAGGATATGAAAGGGTGGGATCCGCCATGTTCTCCAATAGCACTTGGACAGTATCATGGCAATCCAGCCCAGTTGTTGATGATAGAGCTGTTCCACCCTGGAGTCCCATCTCGTCAACATCCGCGCCGGATTCAAGAAGGAATTTGCACATCTCTACACTTCCTGTTGCGGCGTACTTATGAAACAATTAGTGAAAAGAGAGGTGAAAATATATCGCGGAGGCATCTCACATGTAAAAGAGACAAACCGTCCTCGTCATGGTCTCTGAGGCTTGCCTTTCCTTGCTTCAAAAGCATTCGGAAGTCGTTAAGCTGGCCTTCTCGAACTAAGTGGAAGACAAGTGAGTCGTTCGGAACTATTGGACAGGCAGATATTCGTGGGATGCTCTGGATACTGCGATCAAATAGCTGCCCTTGAGAAACGGATACGGAGAACATCCAAGATGAGCCCGATGGACGAAACATGATGTTGGCAATGACATCTCGATAAGTTGCTATGCTCCCAGATGAATCAACAAGCGATGTCTGACAGATTCGCCGGCGCTTGTTTGTTGAAACTATTAGAGAGCCGTGTTTCACGTCAATTTCTTCTCTTAATCGCTTTTGCTTAATGATAGCGCCTTTGGGAATATTGGCTAAGAGCTGTTTCGAGTTCGGAGCTAAGCTGTTAGCCTCTAGTGCCAGATGCAAGTGGGTGATTTATTACCTGGTTTATTTATAGCCAGAATTGGTGCCGACAATATTAATCCCTCAACTAATTTCAAGTCTCTACGTAGTGATACCGCATCTTCCATACCAACGTTCGGGTACACACGGCCCTTGCTGCCACATGCCTTGTCCTTTGCTATTAGTATAATTCTTTGTAAATCATCAATTATCTGCTCAGCATCTTCAGCTTCAAGAGTAGATGCACCACGATCAACGAGGCTAGATAACCGCGATATGCTCTCCTCCAGTTCAGAGCAAATAGCCATAGCCTCGAGGTCTGCTGCGACTGTCTCTGAGGTAGCGTCCATTTCTGTTTTGGCCAGTGTCGGTTGTACTTTTAAATTGGAAGCAATTGTGTTATTGTCTAATCGCATATGGAGACTTGATACCTCGGCAAGAATTCGCTCCAGAATGCCAGTTGTTGCTGATGCTTGGGAGTCAATTTTTGCAGATGTATCTGAAATCGCTTGTGCTTGAATCAGGCCGAGGTAAAGGTTGGCTTGCGTTGTCTTATCCCTGATTCTATGGCGAGCCTCCTCGAGATCCTCTTTCTTGATGACAGCAAGAATCCCTTTGAAGACGCGATTTGACCGGCCACCGTTTGGTTTAGCGGAGAATTGCATCAATCGCGTCTCAATGCTGCCGAGCTCTGCTGCACAAGTCTTAAGCATTTCCTCTAGGGAAATGATGGTGGTGCCCGAAACTTGGGTCAAGGAACAATGACTCAAGCGTTGGAGAACAGACTGAAGCAGCTGAATGTCGTGCGATAACTCGCCTACTACCCTCGGCGCATCCTTGATGGTGTTGAGGGATTCATGGATAACCTTGGCTGACTTCAGCGCCAGTAGCACGAGGGCCAAGGCGCTGGAGCCAGACTTCATTGTTTCCATGTTAGATGAGGGATAGATGAAGAAAAATACTTGGTTACCTGGCAGTTCCGCATCGTCATGCCATGTGTGTTGCTTATCGGATGAATGAAAGAGGCAGATTCCTCGTCAATTCAGCCTCACCGTGGCTGTGTAAGCGCCGAGGTGGGTCCCCCACAGCGAGAGCAAGAACCAATCAGCAAGCCTGGCGCTTGATGTCTCCCAAAAACTTCAAGAATTATTTGGCGGGCACATGAAACTCTCTGCTGACATTTCTTTTGGTGACTTAGAGTTAATTAGGTTAAATATATACTTAAATAAATATCTTAGACATTCCAAGCTAGCTTTGGCTACGAAAGGGGACGCAGCGAAACTGCGCAAATAACGTGACTGACAACCCCGCACATCGGGTGACCGTTTTCTTACCAAAAAAAAATACAATATAAAGAATAAAAAGAATAAAAAGCCTCTTTCGCTGGGCATATACATATATAGAAATTGAATGAAATGATTGTCTACTTCAGCGTTTGACTGTGGACTCTTTTGTGAACCAACGTTGTAGTTCCACGCTGGAAGAGAGACAGACACAGACAAAACGTACGACTCGTGGTCGTTCGTCTTCACGATTTTTTTTAAAAAGCGGACCCGCCCGCTGCAGGGTTACAGGGCGCGAAGTGGACAGTGTAAATTTAGAGGTGGAAAGCTGGGGCTCATTCACTAATTAGCGACGGGTGCTAGTAAATTTCCGGCGGATTTTGTGGGTGCAACTACGGGAGCGGCCGAGCGAGGAGGAATGACTCGAAGTATAAATGTATTTATTCATATACGCGGGACTTGGAGGGGAAAAAAAAAAGAGAGAGTGGGATAGAGAGAAGCGTGCACAGGACACTCGGACATAAGAGAGGGCTTCCTTCATCTCTCATGTCGCACCAAGACAGCGTCGCATTGCTTTTTCTCAGCTGCACTTCCCATTCATTGAACCCGTTCAGCCCAAATTGCGGCCTCAGGCAGCGATGACGCCGCGAGATCTGATGTCCCCGACCAACAGCCCACGCACCATAACAACTTTTTTGGGCACAGAGACAGAAATCATGCTGGCGGCCAGGTCTACCTTGTCGTCGACGCGTCTCTTTTGCTGTGCCAGTATCCCCGCCATATTTTGCCCGGAAATCTCCACCTGAGCGGCGCGCGCCTGTGTGTGCCAGTCCATCCACTCTGCCTGCTCTTCTCGCCCAGCAGCCAGACCAGACACACCAAACACCACCCCCCCGCTTCAACCCATACACACCCATGAGCCATGGACCATGACCATGGCGGCGCCTACCACTACCATGCGCCATACGGGCCAGATGCCGCGTCCATCGCCTCGCGGGCTTATTCCTACATGACGAGGAACTTTACCGACCAGCAGCAGGCCCATCCAACGACATCTGCCTTCACATCCAGCGTGCCAGAATTGCGGCCAACATATCCCCAGCCTCAGCCTCAGCCTCAACTTCAGCTTCAGCCCCAGAGAGAGCCATCGCCTGACTTGTTCGTCAGCGACTACAATGATGATGATGATGAAGCCGATGCCAATGCCGAAGCCGACCGCCTCTTTGCCGAGTCCACACCACAACCACAACCACATCCACCGCCGCAGTCGCAGTCGCAGTCGCAGTCGCAGTCGCAGCCACAACCAAACTCCCAGTCGCAGCCCATCATTCTCGATCTGCCACTCATGGCATGTCCATACTGGAAGCTTGACCCTGTTCGAAACCGTGATTGTCTAACAGATGACCTTGAGACCATCTCGCTCCTCAAAAATCACCTCAAGACAAAGCATACGCCTAAATTCTTTTGTTCGCGCTGCTTTTCCGTCTTTCCCGATGACGAAACCCATACCGCGCACTATCATCATGGCCAGTGCACTCGTTCTCGAAATGCCAAGTTTGACGGCATCACACGTAATAAGCAGACAGCCCTGAACCACAAGTTCAAGGGATCCGACTCGGACCAGTGGTTTGCAATCTGGGCCATCGTCTTCCCCCAGCATCCAAAGCCTCAGAATCCTTATCTGGATCCAGATCTGCCTGCAGATGTTTGTATAGATCCGAATCTATCCACAGATCCAGATACAGGTGTAGTTCGATCCACGGATCCCGACGTGGATCCAAGCATACTGCACACGGGTCCACCTCTAACAATGGATCTGCCGCACTTTCAAGAATTTGCAAAAGCTCATCTTTCATCCATGTTGACGAAAGAACTCCAAAAGTGTGGCTTCATCCCCAAATCAATCCAGAAGGACGCCATCCGCGCATCAATTGATCAAACCTTGACGCGAATATATCAGTCCTTCGAAAGAGTTTGCACCCCACCTGCCACTAGCCCGCTGTCCATTTCAGATGGTACTCCATCAATTCAGCACGCAACTCCTAGCATGTCACAAATGACCAGCGAGTCAGGTTCGAGTTCGAGAAGCAGACCAGAATCCAACCCTAGCCGAAACCATCCAAGCTCGAGGCCCTTTAACCCGATCGAAGACGCCCTCCAATCACAATTTGAATCACCTGAGAGCTGGGCTCCAGCGCCTCCAAGGCAAACTGGAGGGGATTGGCATGATTACCGTCAACCCAACAGCGTCCGTGCAGTTGAAAAAAGTTCTGCTTCAAGACTTGATTTCATTTTGAACTGACGGCCGAGCATCGGGCCACTGTCCTTTTTCCATACCAAAAGCCATCTGTGCTTTCCACCCAGCAAGCTGCAAGGCACTGGAACCTGCAATCTTTTAGACTTTGTCAACCAAAAATGTCGGATTTTGGATCAATCTGGGATCTGTTTATCCAAGTACTGAGGAGCTGAAGTAATATGTGTTACTCTATTTATCCTATGTTGATGACGGGGAGAGGGCTTTTTTTGTTTAAGGGGGAAATAGTTCTTGACCCTATGAAAACAAATAATTACAGGTGCACCGCAGTTTGCAGACCTGCGCAGTAAATGATGAACGTATGGGCAACCCCAGCCAGTTTGTAGATCTTGCCACCTGTGTAGATAACAGAGTCACCAACGAAGTTGACTACAACCCCAGCTATGATCATTTAATCCAGCCAATCTCACAAACCCAATCCATTCGCATACGAAAGAGCTAGAGAGGATCAACGTCACTCTCCAAGGCATACTCCGTTTACTCACCACGAGGTGATGCAAGAAATTTATCTCACTTGCAAAGTTCTATTTATTGACCTTCACACAAGTCTTTGAGGACAAATGGAACGTCATAAAACAAATTCTCTGCATGTAGCATAAAGTGAGATTTTGAGTAGGAATGATCAAGGCGCGGCGCGTCGACATTAAACACGCAGGGTGCAACAATGCTATGGTAGGATTAACAATAGCCACATGATTCTGTAGCGCTAAAATTGCAGTGAAACTCACGACCGACGACAATTTCTTGATGGGCCACCAAGATGAACCACTGGGTGGCTGGTGAGGTCGGTATAGGGTAAGTCGCATCGAAGATGACCACTCACAATCGAGGTGACATGCTTGTTTCTTTTTGTCAAACGTGCCAAGAAAATTATCTGCTGATGTGGCATCAAGTTGAATTTTCTCTCATTCTCTAAAGAAGATGACTCTTTGTCATTATTTCTTTCGAGCCCACAAATATCCCAATCTTTGCGGGCACAGCGCTACGGGGCAGCAGGCGAGAGCCTCAGACCAACAGATTTACTCCATTTCTGGATCAACTGGGCAGCCATGTTCTATCTTTCCGGTCGGCATTACGACCTGCCAGCCGAGATAACTCGGCTCGTCTTTAAAACATTGGTGGGAGATTCCAAGACTCTGGCTCGTGCTGGACTTGTCTGTCAGAAGTGGCGTATCCTCTCGCTGCCTTTGTTGCTAGAGCATGTCGATATTAGCAGTCACAACATCAACATCGGTGACCCTCGCGACCTTAGGAACGAGAGCTATCCCCCTACTCGTGAAATCATCATCAGCGACACTCCCGGCGATTATTGCTCTATTGACCACGTTCGTCGCCAGCGCGCTTTTCTTCGATTTATGATGGACCGGCCCGAGCTCCTAAAGTACATAAAAACATTTATATGGACCCTTGTGTGGGTGGACTTTGGAGAAAAGAGCCTAACCGACATCGACCTACAAACTTGGCATATTTTTGAACAAATGCATAATGTCACTCGCCTTGACCTCGCGTCCGTATACAACATCGGCGACCAACCATACATCCGCCAGAATCCCCCTAAACTCTTTCCAGCAGTCACGCACCTGCGCTTGTTTGGTTGGATGAACCGCGGCCTGGTTAAGACCATCCTTTCCTCGATAGATAGAAACAACCTTTGCTCTCTGCAACTTGACCATTTGGAAGAAGAAGGCGCTTTGCCCGACGGCCGACCGATGCCGCAAACCTTGGCTGCCCTATATTATACACCCGTTTATAACCCCTATAACAATGCTGGGATTGACAATGCGCTGTGGAAACGTCAGGAACAAGGCGAAGCGGGTATCTTCCCCGGACCCATGTGGTTTCCTTTACGCTACCTGAGCGAATTCAAGCTGCCCTCGTTGACCCACCTTGAGGTTAAACTTAGTTGTATCATTGACCACATGGACACGCGCAATACCATAAGTGTGTTTAATGACGTGGCTGAATTTATTCACGGGTAGCTCGCCTCATTTATTCATGGCGCTAAATAGGGCGCTATTAGCTACAGAAATTCGTGGCTAACGTATCTCTAGTACTAAAGACACATTGGAAACAATCTCCATTGGATTAGGAGAATGTCCCATCCTTAACTGCGAAGATGATTGCGATCTTCGCAGGCGTGGAATCAATGTAGAACATCTCAACGCCGTCTCCCGTCCCCTGTGCTTTGACATGTCGTCGGCCTTTCTCCACCGTTTGCTCAAGGTGTTGATCGAAGAGAAGTTTCCACAACTTATAGACGTTGAATTGAAAGGGTTTCGTATATTGAAGAATGTGCGTTCAAGAAATCCCTGGCATGCAGACCCCAAAAAGACGCGGTATTATATTCGCGATTGTCCCTTTGTCGACGAAGGGTTTGTCGAAATCCCTAATGACGACACTCATAAGCCGTTTCATGGCCATGACTTCCGTCTCCCAATGAAATCCTGGCCCGAGCGCGAAGAGTTGCAGAATATCCTTGCTAGCAGTTGAAGCATTTGTGTCTAACAAGGGTCTTGTACTTTTCACATTCTTGGTTGGAATACTTTACATGGCTGTAAAGCCTTTCAAAAGGAAAGCATTGCAAAACGCTTTTGCATTATCTTGCATACAGCCATTTGCTTGAGATCACTGCAGGACAGGCACTCAGAAGTCAACGATTTATATGATATTGAATCAAGAATATAATTAATATCTGGGGATTTTGAAATTTTTTCGTGAACTTTTATTCCTTTTTGGATTATGTTGGTGTGATGACTGGCAAGCTATGTATGTCTCCAATGAAGGTGTCCATGTCATTGAGAAAATCAAAACCAATAAAGTCATCCATCAATGGCATGCTTTCGAGTTGCGATATAGGATGTGAGTCCTCGCCTTTAGACAGTAGGCCATTAAAAAGCTGCATTACCCATTCTGCAGGGTCCCAAAATCCCCGAACCTCGTTGAAAATCATTTGGCACGAATTTACTTGCGCCCGGCCCAGCTTCCCGATATTTCGATCCACGGAAAATACTTTCTTGAACGAGACAGCCTCTGCCATGAATACTCCGGTAAACACCTCGTGGGGCATTGTATTGAGGCTACCTTTAATGACTAATGACCCAGCTAATTCTACAATGCGTTCAGCAGCGTCTTGAGTAGCCTGAGAGTTGCTCATTGGATCATCAAGACCCGTGATTGATGAGACGTCACCAACTGATGATTTATGGGCAGATGTTGGTTTCTGTAAGTTCATAAAATGAGGTTATTGTCGTATAGTATAGATAGGGTGGCAGTGTAGATATTTCTTGAGGCTGAATTAACATCCCAGTCGAGCTTTGCAGGAATTTCTGAGCGCCATTCGTCCAGTTTGACTTGTGTCGCTGCCCTTTCAGTCGTTTGTTCCATCTCCGTCACTGGCGTTAGCCTGTTGGATATAATATCGCGCAAAATTACGGCCAGCTTTGAAACATGGGCCAAGTAAGGGGCATGCAGCGGATATCCCGAACTTTGGACGCACGAAATCTCAAAGTCGGAAGCAAAGTCTTCTTCAAGCACATGTTCAACATCGCAGTGACTGCCGTTGATGCGCACTGGTCGGCCAAATAGAGCAGCTCCAAAGGCATCTCGGATTACTAGAATCCACCATAATCTCTTTAAGAGGCTGCGATCTTTCTGGTCCATGTTGAGGTGGCTCAAGGAACGATGAATACCCAAGCTTTCTGCAAGGGTAACTCCGAAGCCAATCCAGTGGTAGAAAGTCCACACATCGTTAGGGCTACTGGGCCAAAACGTCAACAAGGTGACGGTCTGTAGCAAGATTATCTTGTCCCGCTCGTATCCGAAGTCGAAGAGCAGTTTTGCCTTGACGTAAAAGTGGTGGAGCGCCTCCCTTCTATTTCTAAACCCCGCTGCGTGAAGGATCTGCAGTTTGCAAAAAGCGGCACCGACGAAGCACAGGGCATGACATAGAACCCAAAGAAGAGACTGAGTCTTCCACTCGATAAGGAAGTCTTGGAGGATAACAGCAGGGTATAAAGGGTATACATTGTTGATAAAAGTGGTCATAAGATCATTAAATAAAGCGAGAGCAGGTAGTTCGAAAACATGTTTGGCTTCTAGAAAGGACAGGTCCTCCTTGGCCAAATGTGGGGGATGAGGTCCTCTGTCTGAGGTAGTAGGCGATGGAGCAGGGAGCGCTGGTCCAGGATGATGTAGCTGAAGGCTTCCATTGCGGAAGTCCTCCAGCACTGTGGTCAAAGGGAAGGATTCCCCGAGATAGGTTATGCATGCCTTATCGATAGCATTTTCCCCACGTCGAGTTTTGAGAAAGGCCTCAAATAGATCAACCCAGGATGACTCCTCTTGATTGGATCCATCTGACGGCGTTGAACTAAGGTCTGCTGGTGACCCTGTCGCGGCCCCCCCAGCTTCTTGGGGGATTCCAACATGCCCAACCAGTTGTGGCTGACTTGTACCGGGGTTTGAACATGGTTTGGCATGGTTAGTGGCCTCCGGGCTCCCCCCAAGCTCGGGGTCGATGCATGATTTGCCGCTCTGTGCATCCGGATTCCTCCCGTGTATTTTTGGCTTCCGGATGTATTTCCCCCGTGCTGTTGGGAGGAGGCGGCAATCAGCCAATCCTCGCTGCGAGCAGCCGGAGCACGGAATCCCGTTTTTCTGGGCGTCACATTTTGACTTACGGCTGTGGCAATGACTGCAAGCGGCACCGGCTCGGCTGCGGTTAACAGGTGTCATGGCACAATGCGCGTGGGCGGCGAGCAAACTCGGTCGGCTGAATGGTCTCAGCAGCGACAGGGCGGCAGCATGGATATATAATGCAATTGATTTCAAATTCTGTGGGGAGAGGGGGGCGGGGTAGACTCTTTGGGGGTTGACGCCAAGTCGATTCAGGACAAGGGCTGTCTCATGAGATTATGATGGTATCCCCAAACATACGGCAATAGCGAAATTTCGTGGGGAAATCGTGGAGAAATGCGAGAGAATCTGGGGGATCGTGGGGGAAGACAGGGAAGCTCATCTTGCTATCAAGACGACCAATGAGCAGGGTCCTTGCCCAGACTGGCTAGTCTAGCTCACGCGGAGGGCGATTTCCGACTGTTGGCCGCTTGCACCTTTGCCTACTCGAAGGGAACACCAAAAAGCATTTTACCTAATAATTTCGTTTCCTACACAATCTAGACTGCGAATCATATCATCCATTCACTATCATTGCATCGTGATGGCCGCTAAAATTGAAAGCGGTGGTTGATTCAGCGAACCTATTTGCTGGGAGGAAAGAATCCAGTTCACTACAAGCCTTTTTAGACGGCGGCGTGGAAAAGATATAAGCCGCTAGATCCACTTTATGATAGCGTAGTTTGAATTCATACTGAGCGGCATCGTCCAATAAAGAATTGTTCAAACCTGTGCATCCGAAGCTAACATCGGTGGGGCCAGACCATTTTCACAACGGCTGCTCCTCACCAACCTGAACTCTACTGATGCCCATTTTAGGGGCTCAGAGTGGAGACTGTGCACATGTTGTTGTATAGCCGCATATTGCCGTCCTATGCCATATTGCCGCCATGCCGACGCCATATTACCACATTATGCTGGTTCACAACACGCCATTCAGACGATGATGATGGCTCAACGTGACCACGCACGAGTAGACTGGTGTTCTAGGGGTTCGGAAATTGATGGAACTGCAGCATATTGCTAGAGAAATCTCACTGGGTTCCTCTGTGTATATCAAGGGCACCCTTGAGATGTGGTTGGTGTAACTCGACATTCACAGCTCTAACAGCTTTTAAATCATAATTTCTTGGCTACTTCTTCTGTGTTGACTAATATTCCAAAATGCCAAACAACACCAAGGACCCCCGTGCCATCATTATTGGCTGCGGTGTGGCAGGCATCGCTGTTGCCTATAACATGAAGGAACGCTTTGGCTTTCACAACTTCATCATATACGAAAAAGAGCCGGAGATCGGCGGTACATGGTATCGAAACACTTATCCTGGCGTGGGATGTGACGTTGATTCTCATCTCTACTCATTGTCTTTCAACTTGAACCCCAACTGGTCAAAGCGGTTCGCCGAGGCCCCCGAAATCCTGCAATACCTCAAGGATACGGCAAGCAAGTTCCACATCTCGGACCATGTACGAACTTCTATCGAGGTTGTTCGCGCAGAATGGGTTGACAAGGAAAGTGTGTGGCGTGTGACCCTCCGGGATCTCATCACCAACCACACCTTCGATCGAGAGGCCGAGATTCTTGTCTCCTGCGTTGGCACTATTGGCATCCCCAAGAAGTGCACCATTCCCAAGCGAGACGAATACGAAGGGCCTGTCTGGCACTCCGGAAAGTGGAACCACGAAGTGGATTATACGGGCAAGCGGATCGCAGTCATCGGCAACGGCTGCTCTGCCGCTCAAATCTTACCCAAGGTGGCTGAGAAGGCCGCGCAAGTTGTCCAGTTCCAGCGATCACCTCAGTGGATTAATGAGCGCCCGAACCGCAACTTTACTGCTTTCGAAAAGTGGTGTTTCGCCAATGTCCCTCTGTGGAACCGATTCTACCGGTTCTGGATCTGGAAGGATACTGACGCCCTTCATACACTCTATCAGTCTGATACGCCTGCTATGGTTCAAGCGCGGGCCAAGGCTACGCAGGTGGCAGTTGATTACATGAAGGAAACGGCCCCCAAGAAATACCATGACATTATCATCCCTACTTTCCCTCTGGGGTGCAAGCGTCGCATTTTCGACCCTGGTTACTTGGCGTCTCTACATAGGCCTAACGTGGACCTTACTATTGATCCCATTGTCGAGTTCACTTCGACTGGCCTGAAGACGACCAAACGTGACTATGACTTCGATGCGGTCGTGTTGAGCACAGGTTTCAACATCCAAGAATTTGTTTCCCCCATTGTTGTCATCGGCCGCGACGGAAAGACCCTAAACGAGCACTGGAAAGACACCCGCGGTGCTCAGGCTTACAAGGGAACCTTTGTGACCGGATTCCCCAACTTTGGCATCATTTTTGGCCCAAATGCTTTCCCGGCCCACAACTCTGTCATCTACACCAACGAGACACAAGCCGAGTTCTTTGTCAAGTCTGTTGTAGCGCCCATGATGCGCGGCAATTTCAGCGCGATTGACGTCAAGGAGTCGGCTGAGATGCGCGACTCAATGCATATCAAGGCTGCCTTGGATAGCATGGTGTGGAGTGCCGGCTGCTCCAACTGGAATCTGGATGAGAATGGTCGCAACACCACAAATTACCATGATCCTACGTGGAAGTTCTGGTGGGACCTTTACTGGCCCGTTTGGGCCGATTTTAATCTGGATGATGTCAAAGGAAAGTTTCCCTCCCATCCTTGGTGGTCGTTCATCCTGTCTAGCGCTGTTGGAGTTTCGACCCTGGCGGGCGTTGGTTTGGCAGCTCGATTCATGGCAAGCAGTCCTCATCTGTTCAAGTTTTGGTAGTTAGAATTAAGGACTAGCTCTCCTAAAAAGAACTTCTAGTAGATCTACAGTTTAGTCAATAAATTGCATGCCCTTTATCCTTGAACCTTCGTTTCTCATATCAGGCAAGCCTTGCTGCCGCGTAACTTGCATTCATTATTTACTCAATGTTCCCAAAAAGAGAAAGAGAAGACTTGTTTGACTAATACTCTTAATACCACGAATAATGGACCGATATTTTTGTTAAATGGCATTGAAGCCAGTTTCTCCCCCTACGTTCCTACGTGGATGTTTATCTCAGTGAATAGTGTCCAAAGGAAAACATAGCCGTATATTCACATACTGAGAATTTTAATTTTTTTATTCATAGACAAAAAATATTTATTTAGATGGCCAAACGTATTTCTAACCTGAATATCATGAGTGCCCAGATCCATATCCATGTACCAAAAAGGAGAGCTCTAAACTATTTAAAATTCCTAGAAAATAGCAAGAGCGTTTGGAGGGCTGTGAGTCATTACTCAATTAATATCACATCCTTGTGGTTGATCGTCTTGCTTCCAGATGACTTACCTGGATATGCCTCCAGGAACGTTGCACGGCTCACTCGAAAAGAAGAAACTCCATCTTCCATTTTCTTTACAGTACTCTGCCAGCCTTTCTAGATCAAATAGCTCCCCAATTGGGCAGCCCCATCCACTTAGTAGTACTTCGTGTAGGGACCAGTCGTCTCGTGCCGGAGGCCAACACTCAAATGAGGGCTGATCGCCAGCAACGGCGCTAAAGTTTTCCCAAATCCATTTGAGAGTATTTGGGTCCTGTTCGACTCCGCCAAATGTGTGAGGGGTACGATTCTGATATTTCCGCAATTCATCTTCTGACTGGTTGGCCAAAGTTGCCATAAAACCTGAAATTGCAAAGCTCAGTTAACATGCGCTTCTTGAAGGGCGACGCTGAGACAACATGCCAGATCGAATGAATAAAATATCACCAAATTTTATCTCAGTCTTCTGTGCGGCTAGGCAATCTTTAAGATCTGACAAAGAAATCGATGTCGACTCAAAGGGGTTGAATGGCTCCAATTTCCCGTGGTTTCTTGATGTTTGCCAACTGTAGTAGTCAATGAGCACACCACGGCCTACAATCCCTCGATCTGCCCAGGCTGCTCTTTATTAGCGTCTCGATAAATGAAGAGAGTGCAGAAGGTCTGAATAAAATATTCTTCGTAATCTGCCGCGACTGCATTACCTTGAATTCCATTCACAGTGCTTCCATGGTCGTCCTTGCACTCATGAATATCTTCCATGGTAACGCCATTGTAAAAGAGTCCTTCTTTTTGGTAGGCGTAATGGCGGAGGCCATCCCATTGAGATGAAACCTGGGGATTAAAGTTCCAAACATCGTCATTGCCAATTACGGTTGAGGATGGAAGAATCTCCATGTGGAACGTAGCGCGGTTGAAGAAGCTCTTCTGTCTTTGTGCATCAATGGGCCAGTTGAGTGAGATTCTATCAATGTTGTTGAATTAGAATCGGGAAGTGACGATTGCTTAATTGGAGGCAAACCTTTCACCCGTCTTAATTTCATTCCTTGCCGCCTCTGCAACCTGGCCGTTCGTAAGTCTATTCAGAGTTCCGAGCTCATCATTATCACCATAGAGTCCCCAAGCAGCAAGAAACGGATAGCCATCTTGAAGAGGTAGGTCTTCAAAACTTGGGATGCCATTTTCGTTAAGCTCCATCTTCACGATCCACGAGTGCGCTACGATTCGCGGATCACAGTCCCGAATCTGAGGTTACAAGGATCGCATTATATAATTTAAAGATGGATATATTTCGATTCCATAAGCGATTTCCAATACCGAGACCAAGAAATAGCGGCTACATCGGCAATATGGTAACAAATGATCGGGCGGATCGGGCTAGGACCCATCAGAAACTACTTTGCTTTAGTGCGGTCCGACAGTTGAAACGATTTATCAGGAATTTGAACTAACTGCATAAAGTTCAGGACCATTGAACTGATCTTTATGAGCCTTTTTGGTTAAATAGCTGTTTCCTCCAAGCTACTATCGAGTATCAAACCAGATAGCCAGTTCACAATATTTGCCTAGCCAGCAACAATCATGGCAAAACCAATCGTGCTTCATTTGGGTGATGACGTTCGATGGAATGTTGCCCTATATGAAGAAATGAAGTCCAAGTTCGAAATCAAACGCTCGTACAGCATGAATAGGCAGGAATTCATACAAGCCCTAAAAAGCAATAGCTTTGGAAACTTCTTTGCAATCTACCGCCCTTTTTGGAATACGGGGGGCGAGATGGGAAATTGGGATGATGAATTAATTTCCCTACTACCTAGCTCTTGCAAGATCTACGCAAGTGCCGGAGCTGGCTTTGATTGGGTTGACACAGACTGCCTAGCACTAAAAGGTATTTTGAGACTTCCTTCTATATTTTAATTAATACTGGCGGTCACTGACACTGCACACAGGGGTTATTTATTGTAACTCGGCGCAAGCTTGCACCGAATCTGTGGCCGATGCCGCTATTTGGCTCATTTTGTCAACATTTCGACTATTTTCTTGGTCTGCTAAGAGTGCTCGATTAGCAGACCCAGACCAATTCACTGATGCTACGCGAAATATCGGAGCGGTATCTCGTAATCCCAAAGGGCACACACTGGGTGTTGTGGGATTCGGTAGGATCGGGCGACTAGCTGCGGAAAAGGCACACGCAGCATTCGGAATGAAGATTGCATACAATGATGTTATGTAATTTCCGGCCGAGCTTGAGCAACAAATGAACGCCGTTTATTACCAAAATCTCCATGATTTACTAGCGGTATCCGACTGTGTTCTCCTTGCGGCACCCTTCACAGGTGATGTCCTACTAGACGAAGCAACATTAGGGAAGATGAAGCCAGGAGCTAGGTTAATCAATGTTGCTAGAGGAAAACTTGTCAATGAGGATGCCCTAATCAAGGTGTTGGTGGATGGGAGCCTCAGTGCTGCCGGATTGGATGTACATTATGATGAGCCACGAGTAAATTCGGTGCTTGCCGGATTGAAGAACGTGGAACTGACATCTCATACTGCGGGAGCTTCACTAGATTCACATATGGGATTTGAAAGTCTGGGAATGGAGAATATTATTAGCTATCATGCATCAGGAAAGGCACTGACACCAGTCAACTCTCCAGTGCAGTAAACCATAGTATGAAGTTGTCATCATTCAGAATGCTACACCACAATAACTTCAAGCTATTTTTCACTTTGGCTCTTCTTTTCTTGCATTCCTAAGCGCAGACGGGTGTCCAAAATCTTGTCTTGGTCACATAAGCATATAGCCGCTTGATGTTAAAGACGTTGTGAATTCCCCACGTCGTCTCCCACACCAAGGATGGAAGCATAACACTATGACCACGTGCGGGGTTGTACGCGACAGACTCAGTTTATGCGGGGTCTGGCGTTTTTTTGTTTTTCATTCCAAGCTGGATCTATACCCTCATACCATCGCCGGCAAGCATGGTAGGTTTTCAATCACCGTATATCAAATTAATACAGCCAAGAATAGAGGGTTGTATAGCAAGGGAAACTATAGAAAGCCATGCCATGACAAGCACGGCTGGCAATATGGAACCCTCAACTTCATTCGTGGTTCGGAAAAGACTGGTCCGAAACTTGTGCAAGACAGGGTTTATGCCCAGCCGCTAGGGGCATAATTCCGGTTTCACCTGCTCCGCAGTTACCCCGCACACTCGGTGTGCGCGATGATTTCCAGGCCCTGGGTCCCATGTTAGCTCCAAAGTTTTAGCGTCTGGTCTTTACCTGATCAGGACTGATAGCCCCGACCGAAGCGGTTCCACCACATGGTCCAGACTACTCCGTGCCGAACAATTCATCTCGCGGCAAGTGAACCACGGTTGCATTGGATGATTGTTAGACTTGATGCCTTTTTGTAAGAGTGGTGAATAGTTGAGAATTATGTCTTTGGCGGGCGTGTATGTGGTAGATATCGGTCTCCGGTATCATTATGTCAACGTGAACGAGATTTTTGTGTTCTAAAAAACACGAAAAGAATGCTGACCCATGCGTTTCGATGAGATCAATTGCGTCTTTATCCTCAACATCAATAATGAACTTGTCATTATATGGACAGATTTCACAATCATCTTCTTTTTTATCATCTAAAAAGTACTTATTGATCGTTTCTACGAATTAAAGAATATGTTAAGTATCTAATCCACAGAACGCTCTCGAAATATAGGGTAGGACTCCAAGTGCTATGCGGATGACATCAACTCAAAAAATTTGGCCATGATGTGGATACTTAATTTGCCTTCCCTGTGCGAGACACAGCCCATGATTGGCCACCCACACGCCTCCCGCAATCCCGGCTCTGTAGCACGTCGGGAGCCACCACCCAAGGATTCAAAGGCACCACGCCTCCTCCAACAACAAGAGTGTACGGTGGATGGCTATCCATATAGCCGTCATGATAACCGAATGAATATATCTTCTGAAAGAATTTCGCCAGTGTTCCTGCTTGTTATGGTATGATCTGAGCTCGTATTGCCAACTTCATTCCGTTTGAAAGATCAAGCATTGAAACCACAATGACTGAAATGGCAAGTTTGGTATATACCATTGGGTACATCGGCATGCTAACTTGCAAAGAAGTCTCGTCCTATTCATAATCGCGCTGTCAACCATGTAGCCATCTCAGTGTATGATGCGGAGACTGTTATTAAATGGTACACCGACGTTTTTGGATTCAAGCTGTTGGGTAAAATTGACCACATCAAGCGATCCGAAAATCCGGATGCTTGCATTTTTGGCATTTACCCTGCATCTCTCAACGAGGTTAAATTGGCATGGTTAACAACTGGAAATGGAGTGGGATTCGAAATTTTCGAGTTTATTGACCCAAAGCCGGAGCCTAGAGCCCAAGGCTTTGAGACGGAATATCAAAATGGCGGCTTCTTTCATATTGCCGTCACTGATCCAGACCCTGAGGCTCTGGCAGCGAACGTGATCAAAGGCGACGGAAGAAGAATTGGAAAGAAGGTTGACCCACTTGGGACCGGGGTGGAGTGCCTTTATACGACGGATCCATGGGGAAATGTGGTTGAAATCTTGAGCGTGAGCTTTGAGCAGCTTGCTTGTACACCTCAAGTTCAAGTTTAGGGATAAATGCATCCATAAATTACTATTATAATTATGCCCGATATTCAATCTCTGGCAGGCTGGCAGGGATAGCTCTTGTTTGTGGCTGTGATTTCTTTTTGGTCACCGTATTCTCACATTGAGGCAAGGTGGGGGTGATGGTACAATCTCGAGGCTAGTGTAGGATGACAAAAGGTAGATCGTTTCGCTCTCTAACTTAGATAATTACCCCAGAAATGTGAACCCACATGGACGATGAGACTCCAAAAATCCTATGCTATACTTCATACCCCGTAAATGTGGCTCGCATCCCCTTGATGGTTCATTCAAGCTGTCTGAGTGATCCATCCGCATTTGGCTGGTTTGTTGAAGCAATTTGCCTAACTAGATGGGTTTAGATTACTCATAATATTTTTTTTTCACGTCTTGTGACTTGCTCGGGATTTTACTTCATTGTCGTATTGCCACAGTTACCAATTCCAGGCTGGCCGGCTATCTCATTTCCCGCTTCACGGCTCTCGCCTCCGGCCTATTCCCCACATCATTTAGCCACTGTAGTGACCATATTGCCGAGAGCATCTTGCCTAAGCCGCAATTATCGTACTTTACCACACCCTCAATAGGTAGGCTGTTTAGATTATAACAGTTCTTGCCATCGCTAGTAATGTTCTGTGGTTCGATGACATGGTTGAATATTCTTTACTTCATCATTGGAATCATTGCCAGAACCCTCATCTTTATACTTGATACCTTCCGAGAAAATGCCACCTCAATCTGTTTGTCGCTGGGGTATTCTTGCTACTGGAGGAATTGCCAAGGCCTTTTCGTTGGATCTTTTGGTCGATCCGTCAACTCGAGGTGTGGCCAACCTTCGACACACCATCACTGCAGCCGCTAGCTCATCGGGTGTCTCGCGGGCGCAACAGTTTCTGGAAGATGTCGGAGCTGGTAGCGATGCAAAAGCGTATGGGACGTACGCCGAGCTCGCCCGCGACCCAAATATTGACATCATCTATGTGGCAACCCCTCATTCACATCACTTTCAAAATGTCATGCTGTGCTTAGAAGCCGGGCACAACGTGCTGTGCGAAAAGTCATTTACTGTCAACTCGCAACAAACGGCAAAGCTTATCGCAACAGCAAGAGAAAAGGTAAACGACATAACCTTGGATTATTGAATTTAGGGCTAACTACGGATAGAATCTCTTCCTCATGGAGGCTGTTTGGACTCGATATTTTCCCATATCTAGATATCTCAAGGACATAATTACTAGTGGAAAGATTGGAATCGTTCGCTGGTAAGAATTCGGAATCATTCCGGTTCATTGGAACAGTCGGCTAACCCACTCATCAAGCGTGACCGCCGATTTGACAGTACCCATCGACCCTGAGGTTGCTGCCTCGGAGACGCTCTCCCGGATTGAGGACCCCAAAACTGCTGGGGGGGCTCTTTTCGAGCTTGGAATCTACCCACTGAACTGGTGCTTCCAAGCAATCTACAATGTAATGCCAACGGAACTTCGAAAGGCCCCTGATGTTCAGGCGACTATTAAGAAATACCCCAGTGGCGTGGATGAAACCACAAGTATTCTTCTTTCCTTTCCACGACCCGCTGAGCTTGGTGGCGCAGCCCATGCTTTTGCCACCTGTTCAATCAGCCCAGCGACACCATGGAGGGAAAAGCGGATTTCGGAACCATCAGTCCGTATCCTGGGAGCCAAGGGGGAACTTGAACTGTACCATCCATCCTTCAGACCAACCCGCACTCGACTCATGACTGAGGATGGCGAGATTATCGAAAAGAATTGGCCACAGCCAGGACCTGGCGCAGGTAGCAAATGGTATAATTGGTACGGCAATGAACGGCAACCTGAAGGTGAAGCAAGAGGTTTGGCCTGGCAAGCAGACGAAGCAGCCTCAGCACTCTTCTCTGGCCTCAAAGAGAGTACCCTGCAAAGTCTTGATGAGAGTTTGGTGATAATGCAAGTCATGGACGAGGTTCGGAGACAAGGGGGCCTGACGTATCCTGAAGAAGTGGAGTCAACTGTTTACCCGCAGGAGCTTTAGATTGCATGGGGATGATCCAGACCGGAGATATGTTTTTCGTTGGTGTCTCTCAAACCAACAGTGTTTGCAAGATGATTATCACATGTTCGTTGCTAGCCAATTGTGGCGTTGGGGTCAGTGCGATAGGCAGGCCTCTGACCCGCCTCTGAATCGGGCACATAATTCCGAGGGCATTTGGTGAGATGAAAAGGTGTATCTTGCCAAGAAGACAAAACATGTAAAGAAACATTTGTATTCATATTCAATGTTTGTGAGACCTAGAAACGATGTGCATGTAGGCATGCAATTACAACCGCTGCTTCTACGTCCACCTGGCTGTTGGAATAAAGACGCACTGAGGATGGGATCCACGCATGGAAATGAGAGACTCAATCACTCGTTTGTATGACGTACGATATGTGATTCTCCAATCGGGTGGAACTCGCCAACGCCAATTTACCATTGTGGACCAAAGTCGTGCTACTTGCTTGTGGGACTTTCTCTCTGCGGCGCAGATGTGTTCACCGGATTGGATTCCGAGTAGTCGGGTCCATTGAGTGTTCATCCTCCACATTTGTGATTGAACTGGTAGACATGTATCTTTTCATGTCATCAGAGCCCTGTGAAAACTGGCTATTCCGGGGTGACAGCTCGGATCTAGCCTGGAAGCCACGTGCTTCGCTATCGGGAAGGCTTTTCCTACCTTTCGTCGTATTGAAATAAACATGGCGGTAACAGCGCTGTGGCAGGGTGGCCATCGGTCGTGCAGCAGGTGTGGAGAGGAGCGTTTGGAGGGCTCCCGGAGTCACCTTGTTGCCACGTAAGCTAGCACAGAATTGGACGATGCGGGCCAGGCGATATCCTGGGATTTGGGTCTGGGCTCCCTTAGTTCGGTTCAGCTCCGCGGCTATATCGCACTAATCCTCATTTCCACCCTTGAGCCAAGGGATTTCTGTACCCCAGGTTTCACTCCGGGGACGCCCCGCCTCCGCAAATTCCCCCAGTTGAACAAGGGCTCTCCGCAGGCTAACCCCGCCCATGACTCCCTCGTTCTCGCTCTGGGCGTTAGGGGCAAGGCCTGTTGGACGACAACATCATCGGAAATGCTGACCGTGAGATGTTGCAACCGTGGAAAAGAACTCATGTACCCTAGCCATCTAGTCGCCAAGAATATGAATGTCATCCCATAGTTTGTTCGACCATGATGTCACGCTTGAGGGGTGTTGCAGGCGACGGTGCCCAATATAGCCGTCTCCAACATGGTTCATGACTAGAGGCATCATGACAACGGCACCCCACATCAACTTCTATATAAGCTTTAACGTCCTCGGCCCCCTTTCATATTTTGTTTCGAGACTGCAGTTCAGCAGCAATCCTTTGAGCACACACGGCATCTGCTTTCACATAATCGACATCCATCATTGACTCCAACCGCTGACATGGAGAAAGAAAAGATGTCTCCGTCTGACGATAGCGTCACTCACATCGAGCAGCAATCGTCAGTCGTTATCGACTCCAGCGCTCCACGCCGAGGATCCCACGCAAGTGAGATCTTGCATAATGGAGCTCCTATTTGGGAGCAACGCAGGACATACACCAAGAGCGGCATCGCTGGCTTGCTGTCCTCGCGATATGTGTTTTTATGCGCCTTATTTGCCACACTCGGTGGCCTTCTCTTTGGTTATGATCAGGGTGTCGTATCCATCACACTGGTGATGCCCCAATTTCTGGAGCAATTCCCCGAAGTCTCTTCAGAAGCTTCGGGAGCTGGATTCAAGAAGGGTCTCATGACCGCTGTCCTTGAGCTCGGGGCGTTTCTGGGTAAGATAATGCGGTATGTTGGATGGTTTGATAATGACTAACAGGCTGAATAGGAGCGATGAATCAGGGCTGGATTGCTGATAAGATCTCACGAAAATGGAGTATCTTTGTCGCTGGCTGGGTCTTCTTACTGGGTTCTGCACTCCAGACCGGAGCTGTGGACTATGCCATGCTGACTGTGGCACGATTTGTTGGAGGTATTGGAGTCGGAATGTGAGTGTGCTATTCGGGCAAAATTGAGAAGTCGTGGGCTAATCATTCGCATCAGGCTTGCCATGGTCGCACCCCTCTACATTTCCGAAATCGCGCCCCCCGAGATTCGAGGTACTCTTCTTGTCCTTCAAGAACTGAGCATCGTCACCGGTATCGTCATCGCCTTCTACATTACATATGCTACCCGTCATATCCAAAGCCATTGGTCGTGGCGGCTGCCATTTCTCATCCAAATGACACCCGCGCTTTTACTTCTTGCTGGTGTCTTTTTGCTGCCTTACTCCCCCAGATGGCTGTCACAGCAGGGACGGGACGAGGAAGCCTTGCAAACATTGGCTAAGATCAGAGAGCTCCCCGCTACCGACGAGCGTGTCATGATGGAATGGTGTGAGATTCGGGCTGAAGTAGCATATCGCAAGGAAGTCACAGAAAAACATCACCCCGAACTTTCCCAGCCTAACGGTGGCACCCTAAATGCGATCAAGCTCCAAGTGGCCCTCTTTGCCGATTGCTGGAAGATGCCTATCTATATGAGAACACAAGTGGCAGTCGGTCTTATGTTTTTCCAGCAATTTGTCGGAATCAACGCCCTCATTGTAAGTGTCAACCTTTATTAGGTACCAACAAGGAATTCTCGCTAACATTTTGTAGTATTATTCGCCAACTCTATTTGAGACTATGGGTCTAGATTACGAGATGCAGCTCACCATGTCTGGTGTCTTGAACGTGTGCCAGGTTGTTGCTTGCGTTTGGTCTCTTTGGGGAATGGACCGATTTGGACGACGCAAGCTCCTTCTTGGTGGCGCTGTCTGCATGTTCATCTCCCACTTCATCATCTCTGTCTTGGTTGGAAAATATAGTGGCAAGTGGCACGACCACACCGCTGCCGGCTGGGCCAGCGTGGCATTCCTGCTTTTCTTCATGTTGACATTTGGAGCAACTTGGGGTCCTATCCCTTGGGCGATGCCTGCTGAAATCTACCCATCGTCTCTACGTGCCAAGGGTTGCGCTTTCGGAACCATGTCAAACTGGGGTAACAATTTTATCATCGTAAGTGGCCACTCAGAAGAGTGAATTAACGGAAACTGACTCTCAGTAGGGATTGATTACACCACCAATGATTCAGAACATCGGTTTCGGAACCTACGTATTCTTTTGCACATTCTGCGCCATTTCTCTTGTTTGGGTTTACTTCCTAGTGCCCGAGACCAATGGTCGCACCCTTGAACAGATGGATATGGTCTTTAAGGACAAGATCAGCGCCGAAGAGCAACAGAGAAAGGAGGCAATCCAGGCTGCTTTCTTGCGAGAGGCATCTGGTTCGGAATGAAATACGAAATTGAAACCAACTAAGCCAAAGTATATATTTTATAGGCCTTGTTTCAATCTAAACCCCAACCTATTCATCTTGAATTGTTGTCATGCTTCAATTTGCCATGCCATTTTGCAAGGAAGGACTTCCTCATCCTTTTTCTTCTAAGTCGTATCGGAACTCGTAAAAGAGAATTTTGTGATAACCTGCCTGGTAATACGATATCGAATTGAAGAAACGTCTTTAATAACTATTGTGAGAATGGCGCATGTGAATGTTGTCAGGTGATGATTGATGTGTGTCTGTCACCTGGGGAGGGGAAAGATGATATAATTGTTAAGCAGCTGCAATAGACCTATTTATGAATGGGCTAATCGGAAAAATCCTTATGCAGATATCCCTCGATCACTTCTAGCTTATCCTCATTTTATAATTAATGCCTTATCAACCTGGCATGCACCTCATGAATCGATCTTATGTGAAGCCCGAGTTCCAAAATCTTCCTCTATGGAAGGGGAGTCTATCCACCACAAACCCCCTAGAAATACATCTTGTGATGCTAATTGCATGGGCCCCACTTCATTTTCTAATTCTTTTAGCTCCTCGCTGGATAATTGAGAATTGAGATCTTTGCCGGGCTCTAGCCTGTACGCTTGTGACGTTCCGCTATTTAGCTGCTCGAAAATATGGGTTAAAGCTGATCTCTGCTCCTCGCACAATGGGGGTGGTTTGAAGCCTTTCTCGTCAATATATTGACAGAGTTGATCAACACGTTGGGTCAGGAGCTGGATTGCAAGTCGGTAAGAGTGTCTATCGTATGTTGGGTTACTGGTCTTGAAGTTGAAGCGCGGAGGAAAATCTTACTTTCTCTTATCACTTATTGCTTCATATTTGCATTCCTTTCCTCTCATCATGCACTTTGAACATTGCGGTAGTAGTCCATCACACTATAATGATAGTGAGTCCTGCACGAAGCCATATTTTGAGAACGTGTTGCGATTTATCACCTTTTCTTTTCTCCTTCGACAGATCACACAAGCCGTAGTCACATTCTTTCGTACCAATCCCTTTACTGATTTGGATGAAGCTATGGTGTTGAGAGGTCTCCGAGGCATGGTGATTTGGCTATTTAGTACCGTGAATACTTGGATCATATGTTGATGGGTTGCTAGGTCTGCCATAGAATTCTGAAGATATGCGGAGTCGCCTTTGATACCCGGGTGTAGGTGACTAAATGATGGACATCAATTGGGGATAACCACGCTTCTTGGAAAGCTTCGGCAAAAAGAGGGACGTGTAGAAACTTTTCCCCCACGTCAAAGGGAGAACGGAATTAAGTTGTCCAAGCTAGTTTAGTCTTACCCTACCTCAGCTTTAGAGCAATAATTTGCTAATTCACATCACTACTCCGCACCAAGTGGAGGGTCATGGGTCGTGCGAGCCCACCTACCCCGCGCTACAGATAGCCGCATACACCCGCCCACAGCCATGTAACCGAGAGCATGGAAGGAAGCCCAATCTTTCAAATCTTGATATTTGGAGATGCACCGTTTTTGGACATGCTAAAATACAATATCCTTACATTGGAAAGATTCATGTATGCTAGGCGCATGCGAGAATGGGTATTGGATCTGTGCTAGGAGACATCAAGATTAGATGATTAGTCTTCGGTTGAACTTTCATGGCGCATTAAATCTAGCAAGGAACTTGGTTGTATATAATTTAGCCTTTGATTTGTTAACTATGAATGCGGAATCCGGTTTTAAATTTGTTTATTTGTCTAATTCTGCGGGGACTCAAGGGTCTGTAGGCTGTATAATTTGTGTGGGGAGTAAGGGAGAAAAACATATAGGCTCCATAAAATTTGCTTGCAAGTTCATGAACTATGTTAAAATCGAAATTGCAGGCCGGTAGTATGTGTCATGCCGATGCTCATCCCCGGTGATGGGAGCTGCGGTTAAAATCTACACGCTAAAGACTAGGCTAGAGAATACCTCACATAGCCGTCATCTGAGTTCCGAAGCGTAGGGTCTTAATCTTGATTGTACTTATCATATTTACCCCAGTTTGCCCGCAGTTCTTCTATCGGAAATCTGCATCGCTTCACACTTTACTCAAATCTACATTCATCAAAAGGTCCCACTTCTACCCAAATATGGCTGCTGCCGAACAAACTATCCGCGCTCTGCGACTGTATGGATCCAAAGATATTCGCCTTGATAAGATCCCTGTTCAAACTTGTGGGTCAGATGAGATTCGCATTACAGTTGCTTTCTGCGGCATCTGCGGGTCTGACTTGCACGAATTTTCCAAGCCGACGTTGTGTCCTGCTCCAGGAGAGGTGCACCCGCTGACTGGATGCGAATTACCCGTTGTTCTTGGCCATGAATTCTCAGGCACTATCTCAGCCGTGGGCGATGAAGTGACAAACTTCAAACCCAGAGATCGCGTTGTGGTAAATCCCTATTATGTGGAGCGTCATGCCAATCAGCCATCTTGTGATGACTGCAAAAGCGGATTCCCAAATACTTGCTCTCGATTATCTAATTACGGCCTCGGTGCACCAGGAGGCGGGTTTTCAGACGAAATTGTCGTCAAGTCGTATAATGCATACCTGATCCCTGACTCAGTCACGTTAAAGGATGCCGCCCTCGCCGAACCTCTCGCTGTGGCGTGGCACTCCGTTCGTACGTCTGAATTCAAAAAGGGCCAGGATGTGTTAATTCTTGGCGCTGGACCTATAGGTCTGGCTATTCTTCAGGTTCTCCGCGCGCTTGGGGCGGGGAAAATTATTGTCAGCGATGTTCTCGAATTCCGCAAGAATGCGGCAGTCAGATTTGGTGCCACTGCAGTTGTCGACCCATTAGCCGACAAGGTGGGAGTGGTAGAGAAGGTAAGGGAACTATGTGGAAATGGCGTGGATCTTGCAATCGACGCTTCAGGTTTGCAAGCGACATTAGACACAGCGATCGCAAGTGTGAAGCCTCGGGGAACCATCTTTAATGTGGCCATTCATGAGAAGCCTTTGTTAATTAATCCGACTACGTTGAGCCTTGCTGAGAAGGTCTTTAGAGGTGGCAATGGGTATACTGATGAGGACTTTGAGGCAGTATTAAGTGCTATGGGACGAGGAGAGCTTGATGTAAAGTCAATGGTGACGGCTGTTGTTCCTCTCGAAAATGCGATAAATGGGGGGTTTCAGGAACTCTTGACAAAACGAAGCGATCATATCAAGATCCTAGTCCAGCCATAGAGGAGCTGCATAGATTGATTAGAATAAATATGGTTCGGGTTTTGAATACTATTTGAGAGATGATAGCAAAGTCGTCAGCCAAGATGGCTACGCCCTATTGAAGTTTCCGGGCAGTAGTGAATATCATCATCAACCGTCGGGAAGGCATTCCGAATCTCGGCTATGTTTGGCCGTACTTTGCTACCTGTCGGTGTCATTCATTCTCCGATGTAGTACAGCAAGCAAAGCCTTATAGACACCTTTTACCCCCACGGTGGAACATACGTAACCGAGAATAAATGCAATTGAGAATACATGTATCATTTAAATTCTGAAAAGAATCCCTTTGCCACCATAATTTACGGGTTCAGCGACATCTTGGTCGTCTGAAATAAATGTGCAAATACTTCTAGGTGCCTTCCCAGCCGTCTTTTATTGGAAATATGTCGTCCCAGGGAACATCGATCTCAAAAGCACACGGCTTGTCAATTGCATGCAACTCATGTCGTAAAAGAAAAGTGAAAGCAAGTACAGCCATATCACTATGGAAGAGCTGATATTTCATTCTCCTACGGGCAACGTTGATTGCTAATGTTCACAGTGTGATAGAAGCTATCCTCGGTGCTCCCTCTGTCGGCTCAAACACAGAGAATGCAAATATGAAGGTAGCAGTAAAATGTCCGCCGCTATTAGAACATATGAGCAAGCATATTTCATGCTAATTGAACTTGGATCAGCCAGTCTCTGCGTTTCGCAGTCTCCGTGCTAGTTCGTCGAGTGGAGCATCTACATGAAATAATCGAACGTGCAGGGCTACAAGTGCCTGGTATCAACGAAAGCGAGGAGGCGGCCGTGAAGTCAGCATTAGGTCAGCAGGCAGGTATTTTGCGACCATCTATTCAGATCCAAAACACAATGACCATTCAGGTAACTAAATCGTCGCGAAGAATAATACGTCTTGGGCTAACCGCACCAAGTCACCACCAAAAACAACTGAGGAAAGGAATGATCTAAGTTCGCAGGTGTTAGGTTCAGAATATTCTGACAAAGGTTATGATAGCCTAGACGAATTGAAAGAAGATGTACATCTAATTGACTTTTGGAATGATTCGCTATTCGAGATGGCCATGAGGAGCGGGCCAAACTGCAGGTATTGGGCCTAGTACCCTTGAAACAGTTAGGAGTTGGAACACAGCATCTTACTTCGGTCGAATAGCAACACAGTGTCTAGAAACTATCCAAATCCCAAAGAAACATATTTTTAGCACGCAGAAACCTCAACGTTGTGCCAGTGCATCAATCGGAATTCCCATTGCGGCGGAAAAAGGAACTGCCGTTCAATTGTGCGGTTATATGTTTAAGCCGCGGCTATATGCACCCAAAACAACCACTCTGGAATTGGTTACGCTTGTTAACTAGAATCTGGGCACATTGCCGCTTAGGGTTAAGGAAAAATATACCTCGTATATATCTGAGCTTGGCAACAACCCTGCTCACCCACCATCAGAATATCTCCGATTTTTCCTTGTCACACACTCCGCCCAAATTTCGCACCATCAGCCATGCAGCCTCAATATCTTAATGTCGGAGTGGTGGGCATCGGCCGAATGGGACAGCGCCATGCTATCAACTTTTTGCGCATGGTTCCATCGGCAAAACTTGTGTGTGTGTGCTCCCCAGTAGAGGCAGAACTCAAGTGGGCAAATGAAAATTTGGCACCATTTGGAGTGAAAGCATATTCTAGCTTTGATGAAATGATCGATACTCCAGGCTTGCAAGCTGTGATTATTGCTTCACCTACCGCTTTGCATATGACACATACGCTCGCTGCCGTTGATAGAGGAATTCATGTATTGTGTGAAAAGCCAATTTGCACATCTAGTTCAGAGGTATGATATCTATAACCAAACAGGAAGATGCTTTTTTTCAGTCACATATGTTGATTACTAAACTTAATCACAGTTGAGCGCGCTCTGTAGCCGAATAGAGGACAATCCTGAGACTTCTGTCATGGTTGCGTTCATGCGTCGTTTTGACGAAAACTACCAAGATGCATACGGCAAAATTCAATACGGCGTTATTGGCGAACCGTATTTATTCCGCTCTCAGGGCTGCGAGAAACTAGACACAAGCCCTTTCTATCACGAATACCTGAAAAATTCGGGTGGCATTTTTATAGACGCTGCAATCCACGACATTGACCTTTCACTCATGTTCCTCGGCGAGGACGTTGTTCCAAAATCTGTTTCAGCTGTGGGAACCTCGATCATCTTCTCGGAGCGCTCAGAGGTTGGAGATGCAGACAATGTAGTCGCCATATGTGAGTTCTGGGGTGGAAAGATTGCGTACTTCTACCACTCACGAACAGCTGCTCACGGATACGACAACGTGAGCGAGGTAATTGGCAAATCAGGAAAGATATGTATCAATACGACACCCAGACTAAACCGGGTCGATGTATGCGATGGCCAAGGGGTCAGAATTGAACCCACACCATCCTGGTACGATCGATATAAGTCGGCATTTGTAACTGAGGCAAATGCTTGGGTTGATGCAGTCTTGAATAAGAAACCGCTGCCTATCCCTTTGAGATCTGCTTTGAAGTCTCTCAATATCGCTCAATCACTACAAGAGAGTTTGCGAACAGGCCGGAAGATTAACTTCGATGAGATGGGAAATAGGATTGAATGAAGCGTTACTGTATAGGGATGGTCTAGTGCGCGTCTTTGTACTACTTAGACAACTTGGAGCATAATGAATGAATGGTTTCTTGCGATCATCAATCGCACAGTTGTGGTAGATGGCGTCTCAATAAAAACATGCACTAATGTCAATCCTTTACGCACCCCACATCTGGTCCATGACAAGATCTAGCCAACACCTCTTTAACCCCCCATCACCTTTGATGCTGCTTGTTGGTCCTAGGAATCTTGATCAACTTTAAAATCATCTTATGTCGTGACACCTACGGCAAATCCCAGAGTCTGCTAGTTGCTATACCAGATATCAGGGACCGACTCATCGCTTAAAAGACCTATTCTGGGAATGGTGGACAGCATGTGCGAGAATCCACTGACTACATGACGGCCCTCCGACACACCGAACCCCCATGGGGAAATGACCAACGTCTGCCAAGGCGGATCTATCGAACTTGAAAAAATGGATTGTTTGCAAAACCATGTTGCCGAACAGATTACATAATTTGACGAACCTTGAAGCCAATGAGACAATGCACGGGAATAATTAAAGTTATATTTCGACGCGACCAGCACACTACAACCAAACTCCTGGGTCTGATTAGGTTTTCAGAAAGTTTCGATCACAGGAGTCAAACCTGACTATAAGGTTTGGCCTGCTAAAGTCTCGTTGTCCTCAGAGTAGAGGCCCCCAGTTCATCATCTTTTCAACTATGAGCATGATGCAGGTCGGGTGTTTCGGTTGGGCTGGCCTTCAGGGGATTCACCCAGATATTCTACTGTCAAATGGATTCAAGAATGCGGCCATTCAGTATCTGATTCCTGTCTTTTTGAAGTCAAAATCAAGGGATTGAATGCTCTCTCTCCACATGAACTATTTCCGGCCGCCCTTTAAGGTTGACACTACCTTTTGCCAAGATCGATCTTGGTGTTCGCCCTATGAATACCCAATCGGATTGCGTTCTACTTCTTCCGAATCAATAAAATTCAATTCTGAAAAGTACAATATCCATATTCTAAAGACAGCTTAAATGTCTTTTCCATTTCCCCCCATCCCACTCCGGAATTTTAGCATCTGGTCATTACGGCGTCAACACTGCACTTCATACCCATTCATCAAGACTTGTTATTTTCCCTCTTTGCTTTTTTCCCCTTGAATATATCTCCATTTCAGTATATATTCTATCAAAATGAAGACTCCAGGGCCATCCGCTGAAGCAGTTTTAGTTCGATCTCCTAGTATCAATCCATAAGTCACTTCTAACCCGATTCACAGGCATGTGGCTGGCTTCTGAATGTCATTTCATTATGTTTAATAATAGCAAGACTGTACTTGCGTCTAAAAATACAGAATCAAAGCATAATACTAAGCGATGCGTTTATGTGTTTAGCCTGGATTTTTTCGACCATAACAATGGCGCTTTTTATCAAATTCTACAAACTTGGGGTATTGGACCCTAATATAACGACCATGTTAGCCGGCTTCAGTGGAGATTTTGCAGAAATATCATTTGTTTTTGAGGCAAACCTCTAACCCCGACGACCTGAAAAATTAATTAAAAGCTAACTGGTCGCGTTTTCAGATTTTCTGGATCAGCAATTTTCCATTCGTCACTGCGTTGTACCTTTGTAAATCAGCACTTCTTTCTGCATATTCTCAAATCATTCCTCCAACCATGGAAAAGCGAAGAGTTGTCTACTGGGTCACGGTCGGCTACGTTGCTGTATCATATTTCACCAGCATTCTCTTGCAGCTTTTGATTTGTCTCCCCATCGAAACCAACTGGTGAGTGTTGGAGATGATTTACAAAATCCATGCTTACGTTTTTAAACCAGGGATCTTGACCCATTTACCGCTTGCTCAATTGAGAGGTCTGGCACTCTAGTATTCCGCATTTGCTGGGCACTTCACTTCTTTGGAGACTTACTCGGTACGCCGGTTCAGCAATTTGTGAATAGGATGTGTATGATGTTAATCTTGCCAGTATTCCTTCTCCCGTGGCTAGTAATTACTGGCCTCAACATGAAACCACGGATGAGGATGGGCCTTTACGGTGCCTTCCTCCTTGGTATTATCAGCTTGATATTTTGCCTTGTCCGCTACTTGACCTTTGAGCGGTCTGTACGATACTACGAGACTCCAGTTACATATCCAAGTAAGACCGCGCTATATTAAGTGAATGAACTCACCTGAATAACTGTTACTGTAGTGCTCTGGGGTGCTCTCGAATTAAATATGACACTCATAATCGCCTGTTTGCCTTCTTTGGGGCCATACTTGAGTAGAAGGCGCTCGGCTTCTTATGGGATCAGCGATTCATATCCTTCACGGAAGGCATCGAGGGTCTCATCCACGCCATTACACAGGGGTAGCGATTTTGATGGACAAACCATGATATCTGCTAGTATCCGTCCTTCATTACATCGACAATCAGGATCAATTAGCCCGACTATTCGGGTGTTGGGTGATAGAGCAGGTTTTTCTTAGACGCTTATGTATCGTTTTGATGAAAACCAAAGTCAGTTTGGCCTTGCATAATCCGAAGACAAAATGTGACATTCAATCTATTGTTGACTTTGGTGAGAAATTTTGCAAATGAGAAGAAAACAGTTGGTAAAATACGGAGCGGAAGGAACAGAGAAAGGCTTGAACAATACACTTAACACAAAGGAGTTCCGCCTGAAATTTGACATTGAGTAACAGCAAAATAACGTTTTTAGATGTTCTCGGGACCCGAAGCGCAGGCCTCATTCACGCGCCGTACTAGCTTCAACACAGTCATAAAAGAGTTATCACGAAGGGGCCCCACCCCGACCAACCGTGCCCAATTGTCTGCTGCCCAATTTGTGCTCTCTACGTCACGTGTCTATTGGGCGTGTTGGTTCATGTTCCTTAAGATTTTCGCCCTCATGATGAAAAAAGAACAAACGACCTCTCTCCCTTGTCAACAGGCTCTTGCGATTCCGGTCTTCCGCATCACGCTGCAAATATGAGGGCTTGTGTGATATGTGGAACTCCCATCACTAACTGGAGCAAACAGCCATGGCTCAGAGAATTCAGAGTCGGTGGGTTTGCATCTCGCTTCACTTCGCTTCACGTCCAGAAGATATGCTCACACTTCTCTTCAGTCTATGTCAATAGGTCCTGGGACATCATTAAGTTGTCTGGGGTCGGTGAATTTGCATGGCGCGAAGAAGCCATGACCCCAATTCACAACGTTCCTATCGATCCCTGCAAATATTACGACGATGACGACCTCAGCCAAGACGAAACAATTCAAGTGCTGTTAATGCCAGTCATGGAACGATACTGTTTGTATTCAAGTCCTTCCAGAGATGCAGAAAATTTATGTCGGGGTTGGGCATTTCATGACCATTGTTGGCATCTCCTCAATTTGGTGTTTACGCCAAATCTTCAACTCCTATTTGAGGCTTGCTTTTCCATGCCCCATGCTGGTGGAACCTTGATAGATTGGGGGCATGAATATGGAGGAGCTGCAAGCCTACGTACATCCAGCACTCGCGATCTTGATTCTCGAGTTGTGGACATCAGATCTGCTCGGCCGCATTTCCAAGCAGACCCTGTGAATATTCCCGTCATTATAAGGGCAATTTCATACTCTACTCATCTACAGAGAAATCCATTGCAGTCACAACTTAAGCCTAATATCCTCAGCCCGGAGCAGGACAGGTTCTCCTGCTTGCCGCCAGAGCTACTTCAACTTATTGCCACCTTCATGTCAACTCCAGATGTCCGCTCCGTGCGTCTCGCTTCTCCAGCTTTTTCAAGGCTGACTCTGTCAGAGTTATTCTGGGCTTCACGCTTCCAAGAAGGCCATGAGTTTTCCCACATCGTCGAAGTTCGTAAGAGCCATCCAGAATCCTGGGCTGCACTATACCTGTCTCTTCACATTTGGGCATCCGATCATCCAGGCTTGCTTAATCGAAAACGCATCTGGCAAGTCGCGGGTCTACTAAAAGATAAACTTGACCAAGCCATAGGAAAAGCTTGCCATGGATCCCCATATGGGACTTGCTCTGAGCGTTCAATAACACATGAACCTAGCGAAACCTCTTGGAGGACAGCCTCACGTTGCATCACAAGCCTCAAGCAACATTTCCCTCCAAACTGCCGAGTTTTGCGAGCTCGAACCCTCAAATTCCCACAGTCTTACAATATGAAAAAGGTATCTGTGTTCTTCTTCCAGCACGGAGAGGACAGTTTTGTGTCTGGCCTTCTGTTCATTGATAAAGATGGTCAACAATATCCTCTTGGATATCTTCATGACAACCAAGCCGCTACTATGGAACTTCCCATAAGCCAGAAGATTCGAGGATGGAAGCTCGCTTTGGGTAGAGAAGGGATTCGAGCGCTTGCGATGGTTAATGGAAACGGCACCAAGTCTCGCTGGGTCGGCGAACCACACGATCTTCCAAGATGGCTTATCACTGAACCCCAGGGAATCTCCGCTATCAAAGCAGAGTTCGATGTGAGTTTTCTTTTTGTCAGCCTATTCTACGTTTCTCCTTTCCGTTGCATAATATCATTCGAAATTATACATTCTTTTCTAATTTATTCTAGGGACTAAAAATGGTTTCGTTAAACCATGATGGTCCATGCGACCTTACAAAACGATATGACGGGGGAAATTGTAGTCTTTCGTTTACTACTACCCCACAGAATCAATTTCTGTTCACGGGAATTAGTACTTATGGAGGCGCACCTGACCTTCCAATCACCATTGTTTTGTTCAACGAACTGCACAACCTGGTTGAAATCGCTGTATGGGTTTGCAATGGATCCTACATCGCCGGCATAGAATTTATTTATGCCGACAGCTCGCAAAACACCCATTTAGGGCGTGTTGATCCAGACGATCATGCTTATCCCACATTCTTGAGAATTCGAAGCGATCGACATGATCGCATATCCATGCCGATTGACGGAATTCGAGGCGAGGCGGTAGCACGCATCGAGGTGGCGAAGGAACCGCAACATATAACCAGATTAAAGGTTTGTAATAGCACCCTAATTTACGTAGGGGACATTCGTTAACTCAGACTCATTTTTTACTATTCTAGTTTTGCACGACTTTTGGCAGAGAAATAATGAGCCCCAAAGGTGCTGAGACGGGCGACACTGTGTGGACTAGTGTACAACCATCAGGTTCCAAAGTCGTTGGTCTATTTTGCACTCTTGTAAGCTTCTTTTCATTTTTATTCAGGATCAAAGTAAAAAGAAAACAATACTAATTTGTGGCTCCAGACTGACCCTCTTGACCATATTGGCCTAATATCAACCAATTCATAGATTGAGGGCAGGAAAGCAAGAATTCATTGTTCAACTTTGTAACATATTATTTTAGAGCTAGCACAGATGCATGAGAACTAATTCATACCGTCCTGGTTGCTCCTAACCGTCACCTAATTATTCCAGTCATATGCGCCTTCATCGTATATTCTATAAAACAGCAACGCTTTTCGTATCCAATCTTTTCTATGAGGCAAGGAAAGGGCTCAAGGCTGTAGGAAAATCCAAGCACGTCAAGGGTTGGTCCATGAGGGAGAACAAAATAAATTCTCTTCCAATTTCTATCCCATCCAGTGGTTACTATGTCATCCTTTGCAGTAGCGTCGTGCTCTAACCTAGTGCGCTTTGAAGTGCACGCTAGGAGAGTGCTCGAGCCCAAATGTGCCCCCTTATTATTCAATCGTCTGTGCCACCCGGGCCGCCAGAGTTTTCAGGGAAGAGATTCCGAGTCAAATCGTTTCCATCGTGTGCTTTTAAGCTTGTTGGATCAAGCCTTGTCATGGCGGTGGTGGTAGTCATCGACTTGAGAGTTGATGAGCCCACGGACAGGTTGGGCGACAGCGGTGCTAACCAGAGCAATGAGGTAAATGGCGAATGAGGGACGCATGGTGATGTGATGTTTGTATTTATTTATGAGTTGGTGAATGAGAGTGTGGTGGTCGGTGTTGGTTTGCTGAGTAGTCGCTGAGAGATTGAAGCGATGAAAAACGAATCAGAATACACAGATTAATGAATGTATATGTTGATGAAGGAATGTATATGCTGTTAAAGGAGTGTATTAAATGGCGAAGGAATGTATTAGGCCAGTCGTGATTGATTATGAGGTCTGTTGGAAGGACAAAGCGGGTGGGCATGGATTTATAGAGCATCAGGCAGTGTCACCCTCTCACCCCGAACTGCTGTGATCAAATTGATTCCGGCCGCCACAGCTACAACTAGCGCGTTCCAAACAATTAGGCGTCAGGTCTAGCAGAAGGTGGTAATTGAAGGGCTCCAGCAGCACAGCAGCTAATCGATCCGTGCGCAGGCGGATGTTTTAAAGCAAGCTGCCGGCTGCGACACCACAAAGTCAGCCGTGGCAACTGGTGCATAGATTCTAATAATATCTTGCCTGCTCCTGCTCTCAAAACCAACTATCGCAAGTGCGGTCAAGCGTCGATTTTTTCCCGACGCTTTAGGCTGAACCATTGAAGCACACCTGATACTGGTTCTCATTAGATCCAACGCAAGATTACGGACGGCTTTCCAGCTTCAGCCCCAGTGGAGAGGAAATGGGACGGAGAACGATAAAGGGTCATGATTGACAATAAAAATAGCCATGAGAATTAGGAATTTTGAGATGGCCCTATGAAAGGGAAGAAAGTATTCCTCGTGACAAATAGTACCCCCGTGCGACAATGCGCATTAAGATCAGTGATTGATACGGTCTCACGTAGATTGTCGCGGACTCAGGGAGACGGTTGCATAAAACAAAACAAGGCGGTTAAAGCAGTCCTCACGCACCATTCTAAATGCAATCAGGTTCAATGCAATCAGCCAATCCTGTCTGTTCCTATCACATGTTAGTGTAGTCGTCGTGAGAAATGCTCTTGATGATCCCCATAGGCCAAGCAGCCAGCGAATTCCACTCTGTTTTGCGTTTCCGCTTTAGCATTTGTGGCAATGCACAATTATTCATGCTCTCACACAGAGCTTAGGCCTCCCATGGGAGAATAAGGTGTTCAGAAAAAGCCCCGGCACAATGTCGATCTTCCGTCCACGGTGTGGAGAAGTGGAAGTTTAATTTATTGCATTCACAGACTGTGGGAGAAAGCACAGGGCGTCTCCGACGTGTTTATGCGCTTCCCGCAGCATTTGGTGGCATTCTACCGTCGAGTGACGATGCTAACACAGCTAGCCAAATCAGGTGAGCTTGCCGGCTAAAGATGATCTCATCTTATCACATGCCTTGGATGCAGCAATACGAAGAAGCTTTGGGCCCGATCAGCCGCGTTGTTGTTTTTTGTAGCCATCATCTCGTCAACAGGCCCCTTTCCCCTTTTCCGCCCGTAATCTCCGCATTCAGCTGGCGTCTAGTGGACCCACTACGTGCTACCCTGTATCGTCTTCCATGACAAGTTCAACGCCAGGATGATTAACCACAATCGAGTCTCTCGTTCGGTTGTCGGTTTCTTTGTTAAATTAAGCTTTTTTTTTTCTCCCACTTAAATAACCTGAGAAGCCTTTTTCTTTTGTGTTGCTTATTACCCGTTCCCACGTTACTTGTGCAGGGGACTAAGACTCCCTGCCAACAGCAATCGTACTCTCCGTTTTCAATCTAAACAGTCCGGGCCAATATCAGTCGCAAGCCCGTTTCTTTATTTTTAAATACCAAGGAACATTTATGGAGAGCACCCAAATAGCAGTGAGATAGAGCGAAAGAGAAATTTGAGCAAGCATCCAAGTTTAAGCGTCGTCCGATTGTCTCTCGAGCGCACATGCACAACCGCGCCCAAATCTCTGCCTCGTCTACGCGCAGCGCTCCTCTAGGTTCAGACCTGAGCAAAATTTGTCCAAGGCTACCGAAGGCGAATGAATGTATAGAAGCCCTAGTACTGATTGATTTTTGAACGTGCCTCATTTTACCTTACGCAAACCCCCTCGAGAACTCAATCTCATGGATAGAGGCGTGCTATGTTAAGAAGGCTGTGCGTATCAAGCCCTCAACTCTGTGTATCAAGCAGCCAAATTGTGGCTGATTGTGGCACGACATCCCTCCACCTCCGAGACCGGTATTTTAGCTGTGAAATTAAGTGGAATTTGGTAAGGTTATATTATGGTTTGATCTATATTGTGTTTTTAGTTAAAGTGTTAAGTATGTTAATTAAAGTTATTATAATATAAGGAAATATACTTATAATCTATTACTAATTAATGCTTAAGAGGTATTTTTAATATTTATAATTAATCTATTTATTTTACTTTTAAATTTAGCTATAATACTATTATCCTAATTATTAAGCTTTAATATTATAATTATAATTTTATATTATTATTACTATAATTATAATATCTTTATAATCTTATTATTATTATTATTACTTTTATTAATATTTTTACTTTTAATATTATTAATATTATTAAAATCCTTTTTCTAAGCTAATATATATTGTTACGACCTGTGCAACCGGGCGCACGAGACCCTATTTAATAGCTGTTATCCGTACCTGTAATTGCAAGCATTGCGATTATTGACTTATCTTTTGGCCTGACGGGCTAATTGACGTAATGGGAAGTACGGATCCTTACACGATAATCGCATACTGTGGGTCATGAGTTCGATTCCAGGGTCACACGCTTTGACAAGGAATTCAACGCCGGCTCAAACTAGGCCCCGCTGTGGCTAGTTGGGGTAAGGCAGCTATGTGTGGCGCAAGATGATAAGGCTTGGTTATCCTTATCAGCGCAGTGAACCAATGAGAGGCAATAGGGCCTGAGGGCATGCCCATTGGAGGGAGACATCGTGTTACGACCTGTGCAACCGGGCGCACGAGACCCTATTTAATAGCTGTTATCCGTACCTGTAATTGCAAGCATTGCGATTATTGACTTATCTTTTGGCCTGACGGGCTAATTGACGTAATGGGAAGTACGGATCCTTACATATATTAATATAACCTTTATATTACAATCCCTAACTTATAGGTATCACTAATCTCAAGCTATTATAACTTAAATAAAATAAATAATAATAATATATAATTAATAATAATAGAAGCTATTAAAGGCAATAGTATTATAGGCTCTATTAGTATTATACACAATTTTATTCTCTTTAAAGCCTATGGCAGCACAACAGCCTCTACAACTTCAAAGGCAACAGCAAGATCAGCTATACAGAGGTCCCTTTTAGCCTAATTAATAAGGCCTCCCTTCTCAAAACTAATACTCCCCTTTGGCCTGCCTTTTCCCTGCATAATAAGAGGATCAAGGGGTACAGACGAAGGTGATGTATCAGGCTTAGGCCTGTTGTGCTTCTAGTGCTAGAAAATATTAATCTTATCAAGCTTAATAGGCTTGTTATATACCAGCTTCCTTCAAATAAGGTAATAGCAAGGCAGCCTATGAACAGTCTGTATTGTGTATAGTAGGCATAGGTTGGTTGGGGGCTTCTTAAAGTTATGATTAAGGCTCTTTTATTCTTTAATAATAAGGGATAATGCTTTAGGGGATATTTGGTTGTGAATAGGGATATAAAGAAGCTGTAATATGTAGGTTAGTATTTTATTTTTTTTTTATATTTGCTTAGAAAGGATATTAGCCTTTTGGTTATTTTAAAATAGTATTAACTTCTAGAAAACTGTTGCTAGGTCTTCTATATTAGTCTAAATAATCCTTTTTATTATTATATAAAGGGATTTAATTAAGGAGGTTATTAAGCAATTATAATAATAATAATAATTAATATAGCATTAGATAATTTTCTTCTTTTATAAATAAACCTATATTTTAAAGGCATAATTAATAGCTCTAAAGGGGAAAAGTATATTATTTTTAAAGATTATAAGGTTATTATTAAAATCCTTAAATATAGGGCTATTTATAAGGTCATTTTAATGCTGGAGGAACTCCTGAAAGGCAGGGGCTTACTATATATAACCAATAACCAAATCCTTTATGCCCTTTGGGAAAAAATGCTTGTATTTTGCTAATATATTTATATTTATATATTAATAGTAAAGTAAATAAGGTATAGTATAAAGAGCAGTATGGTTATTGATAGCCTTTATAAAGGCAAGCTTATAGTTAATTATAATGATCCTTGGTGTTGGAAGATTATAATCCTCTAATAGGTAAAGCAATTAGCCTAAGGCTTAGGTATATTATACCTCTATTTTATTATTTATAAAGGTAATTATAATCTAAAAGCCTTAATAAGTGGAGATCATTCTATATATATTAAATAAAAGTATATTAAATTAATTAATCTTATATATACTATTATAAAGGATTATATTAGAAGAACTAGAATAAAGCTTAATATCTAAGAGAGAGGTAATAAAGAGATATAGGATATATCTATCTTTATTATAAAAATTATAATAAAAAAAGTCTCCTTTCTTTAATTAATCAATTAACCACTCTATTAGTATTCTACCTACTAGTTTAGAATAATAGTAATAGTATAGAAGATTATTTATATTATCTTTAGTAATTATTTGGATATTAGGATTATTATTGGTGTATAATTAGGTAAGAATTTAGATAGGGTGAATACTAATATTTTACTAGAATATAATATTAATCTTACACTTTCAAATACCCTTATTTTAGTATTATAAAAATGCACTAACCTTAAGTAAATTATAGTTATATATATTAAACTAATTACCCTATATACATTAAATACACTAACATTAGTCGGGCTACCTTTACAACATTAAGCAATATTAATATACAATCATTTAAAAGCTAGTTTTTTATTTCTTTAACTTATATATTAATTCAGATAATTAGTCTTTATAAGGGTAGCCTTTATTATAGTAAAGCATTATATATATTAGATTAGTAGCTAAAGGTTTTTTATAATAAATAACAAAACTATAACCTCTATCTTTAACAATTATATTAATAGCTTATTAAACTTCTTTAAAAGAAAAAAATATCAACTTAAAAAGAGCCTCCATTATAATATATATATTACAGGCAATCAAGGCAATATATATACACAAGCAATATATATGCAGCCGGTCGCAACAACATATGTGGGCAGCGCGTAAAGTAGGGCGCGTTAGAAAGGGACATAACGCGTATTGGTTACCATACTAATTTACATGTGGGCGCCGACGTCGGATGTCTTTGGCTGACTAAGTTGTCTGAGCCACAATTTGGCTGCTTGATACACAGAGTTGAGGGCTTGATACGCACAGCCTTAAGAAATTAAGATGTATTCAAAAATGAACCTAATGTGAGAAGAGACACCCCTGAAGCCGCACTTATAATTATTATACACACATTTTTCTTTCTTTAAAATTCTTTTTGTAAGTGAGAAGAAAATTGATCACTGTTGGTTTCAGAGTTATAACGGTTTAACCGGCGCAACGTCATCAGTATTCCCCACAAGCTCCACCACTAAATCACGTCGCTTAAGCAAGTGTGCCAATAGTGCCAGACTAGAAGCGATAGTCCATCAATATTCCCGCTGCGTTGGCAAATTTCACAATTGGAGAGTGTTGAACGCGTAATCTTACGGGAATCTATTTGCCTTGTTGTCTTAAAGTGCGATTTTTACCCAGATTTTCTTAAAATGATATTCAACCAAAGTGGTTCCTTCATTCGTTTAATTCATCCTTCTGGCTTCATCTGACCTTCATTCTTTCGTTATTTTTTGGCCTCCCTAGACACGCTCTCTTCCTCGTAATACAGGTCAAGATGGTCAAGCTTTCATTATTTGGCGTGTTGGTAGCCGCTCTCAGCACTTCGGCATCCCCTGTTCCTGGCGGCTCAAGCAACTATGCAGTCGCTAAGGGCTCGCAGTGTTTGAAGAACAATGCTTTCAAAGTCATGGATCGTTCTAGCAACAAGGCCCAGGCCAGTGGCTATTGCAGCTCCTACGTTATCCAAACCCGGTATTTCGATGTTACAAAGACCCCTACAGTCACTGTAACGAAACCATGCACGGAGACCAACCGACCATCCACCAAGACGCGCACAGTCACTGCGACTGCTACGAGCACAAACAAATACAACCGCCAGATCACGGAAACTCTAACATCTACAACGACCAAGCTTGTTACTACCAACGATATCACCACGATTACACTAGACACAACCATAACTGGCGCTACCGTTACGAGCACTGTTACCGAGTCCTCGACTTTTACTACCACCGATGCTACTGCCTTCGTCACTGAAACTGAAATTGTTTCTTTTACCATGCTCAATACACAAATCGACACTGAAACCATTACCAGTTATACAACTACCACCAGCACCTCTACAGATGTGGATGTTATAACCGTCACAGTTCCCTCAACTACGTTCGCGTATGTTTCCGCCCCCTCAAACTTGAAACGAGACAATAAATTGGCCCCCAAAACTTCCGCTGCAGAGCCTACTTCATCTGCGGTAATCGAATCCCGTGATGGCTTCGGTAGAGTTATGGCACCCTACAGTGAAGAGGACAAGAAGCGTGCCTGCTCGTGCCTCGGCGTCTCTCCCAAAACCTTTTCCAAGACGAAGACGCACGCAGCGAAGCCCATAACCAAGACGGTTCGACCAACGATTTACATCCAGGCCCCTACTAAGACAGTGACCGTTACACACACACGTACGATTGTGGTTGGGGTCACAGGAGTACAGACCCAGACTGTGACTACAACGGAGACGGTTCAGCACACAGAAACCCTGACGGGCACACAGACAGAGGAGGTTACTCACACAGCGACCATTCAGGAGTCTACAACAACTACAATTCCTGTAACAGTTCACAAGACTGTCACTCAACTCGCCACTCTAACATCATCCGTCCCAATCGGTTACACCGTCTCAGATACTACAACCACTACCCAAGTGATTACCCAGACGGAAACCCGAACACTTACCTCTGAATCGCTTTCCACCATCATTTCGTGGACAACAAAATCTATAACCGTCTCTTTTGGGTCAACTTGATTGGTTCTCGGTCGGGCAAATGATAAAGATCAAGTACAGTTGTTGGGAAAGGATTGCGTCTGCCACGTTTGTGGCTCTGGAGCGACTTGGAGAGAACCTGGTTAGGGCCGCTACTTGGAGATTTAACCAGAGATTAATAAAGTAAAATATTCTATGCATAGTTTTAAATATAATTTGGCTGCTTATTTGCCTAGTATTAATGACGTACGATGAACCTCCATAATTATGCAATTTTGTATGGTGTGCTGATCACAGAAAATGAATCTTTGGGAAATATGATAGGGGCCAAGTGTTATTGACTTTTTACAAATGTAGCTGGACCAGGATGTAAGATGAATTTTCATCTGGCAATATTCATTTTCTCGCGGAAACTCGAGTAGGGTCTGCCTGAAGAAGAGCCTGCGCTAATAATGGAACCTAGGAGGTAGTTTTTATTTTCAACTACTGGAATTAATGTAAGTAAATCGCCTTTACACTAAGACTGATATGCACAGCTTGCAACACCTCAACTGATCTCAATTTCCATGGGCCTCTCCAATATGTTAGCGATCAACCAACCAACCAACACACCCGACTGACATTGAGTGGCCTGTAGAACAATAAGCTTCCGCCATCGTCTCGAAATATGCCCTGGGGAGCGGCCCAATTTTTAGTGCAGACCAAGCTTTCAGCTTTTTGCGATGTACGCGTGTTTTCGCCCCTAAAAAGTAAAAAGGAGTCCACTTGGTGGGTGAAACCCCCATAATGAGCTAGTAAAGATCGTCATCATGGGTGCCACTTCCCCTAGTCTAGGCAAATTTGAGCATAGTACAAAAAATTTGGGCAATCTAGATTGTGTTCAAATATCAAGGCAAAGCTTAGCCCTTCTAAGATCATTTTATTCCCTTCTTTAAACTCTCCGCACGGTCAACAGTCCGGCTACGGGCGGTCGGAGGATGACTTTTTCCACCCGGGAAAGCTTTCGTAAGCTGGCTACTGGGCCCAAAATCGAAGGAATTGTGATCTGGATCAATTCCATCCCAATGGACAAGTTGATTGGTGCTGTCATTCTTTCTGGGTGCTTTATGATCTATTTCCTTTTTACTACCCCGGAATATTTGACCGTCTCTTTTCTGCCAAAATTTCAAGACCCCCTCCTTACGTCGTATCCTTATGTTGAAATAATTTACCCCGGCAAAGAATCCCCAGACTACGGCATTCTTTGGCCCTATCGGGTATTTAAAAGCTCTCCTTTTAAACCACCTTCCTTCAACATTACCCGCAATGGAGGTGAATTGGCAGATGGTTACCTTTTTATGACGCCAAAGTCACGTGATGGACCTGGCACAGCTCAAAACTTCCCTGTCATCATGAGACAGGACAATGAGATGGTCTACTGCATGGACGAGGCCCCCAACGGCAACAACTTTCGCGTGCAGAGTATTAATGGCACACCCCATTTGACTCTATGGCAAGGGAAAAGTATCAAAGGTCATGGGTATGGCAACTTGATGATCCTTGACCAAGAGTACACGCAATCTTGGGTTATTCTGGATTCGTCGGCCAACATAAACACCCTTGAACCAGAATTTCCCGGCCCTATGGATTTCCACGACCAACGAGTGTCAGAGGACGGGATCGCGTTTGTTGCTTCTTACAACGCCACACCGTTTGACTTATCGATAGTAGGCGGCAAGAAAAATGGGTGGCTTTCCGACAGTATGGTTTCCGGAATTGATGTCGAGTCTAACGAAGTGGTCTTCACCTGGAGTGCCTTTGATCACTTCAATATAACCGACACGAAGCTGCCGATGAACACTACTATGGGCTCAGGAACTGTGCCGTCACGCGCATTCGACTTTTTTCATATCAATTCTATCCAGCCAGTTGGTCGGGATGCACTGCTTGTCAGCAGCCGGCATCTTTGGGCATGTTTTTTAATCTCTCGAAAAACTGGGGAGGTGATTTGGGAATTCAATGGAAGTGGTGAGGGCGGTAGCTTTGGCAGCCTACCTCCAGAGGCCCAATTCAGGTGGCAGCACGATGTGCAAATTCATAACATGACTGATACCAATTTTATTCTAACCCTTTTCGACAACCACAACACAGATGAAGACAACAATGTGACGTCAACTCGCACTCTTGCATTCTCTATGCAACTTCCACCTGACCCGTCAGTACCGCCAGTTCTTCTTCGAGATGTGGAGTTACAAGAAAAGAAATTTATCCACAATCAGGGAAGTTACCAAATTGATTTAAGCAACGGGAATCAGTTGGTGGGCTACGGCCCAGTTCCTGTAGTCCGAGAATTCGGCCCATCCGGCACAGACGATGTCCGATGGGAAGGACATTATGGATATGATAACATGGCTCAAAGCTACCGTGTGGTGAAGTCTGAGTGGCGAGCCACACCAAAGGCATGGAAGCCATCGCTCGTTTTAGAAAAGAACAGCACAGCTCTGGCGGGATATGTGAGCTGGAATGGAGCAACAGATGTGGAGGCCTGGAATGTCTACGAGGTGGAGAAAGGCGTGAGGTCCAATCGTCTTGGCAAGGCCTTGCCTCGTGGTTTTGAGACGGTTATAGAGCTTCCGGGCAAGTTTAATGATACCAAATGCGTATTAATTGCAGCCGTGCAAGAAGGAATCGAGGTGGCAGAGTCTAACACTGCCTGTGTAAATAAATAACACCATAGAGGGAAATTAGATATGCAGATATAGACAATCTATTTAATTTAATATTTGGTGACTTGAATAGATTGAATATGTCCTCTTATTCGCACAAGTTTGCGATGGTAAGTCAGCTGAAGTGAAAGTGCGGCAACATTAATACAATAAATCGTGAGCAGATGATTGCGCAAGAATTGGCCTGCTTGAATGTTGCATATATCCCATGTCGGTTGCGTTCTAGATCACATTTGCAGCTTAGTAGGGATGCTATCGAAAACTCCGGTCGTGGTGAATCGTACAACTTATCCATTCCCTAGTCGCAGTCTCGAGGCTTGACCAGGACAAGCTCCTAAGGCTTGAGAACTGTAGTAGGGTCGGGTCATCGCCAGCGTCGGGGCGATCGCTCGAATTGGGCTTGGCAGGGATTGCGAGATGTGTATGTATCTGTAAGCCTGGAAACAAAATATCCATGTTTCCGTTATTTAAATGCTCAAATATTGTTGTTTGGGTTTTTTTGGCGCCGGGATAGCCAGCCAGTTGTCGCTGATCTGTCCCTAAGCAACAATGTACACTTCCACATAGCAATTTTACCAAAACATCATCAAATTTCGGTGGATCCTGTTCGCACCAAACAAAAGATATATTGAGATATTAGATGTACATACCTTCCCAAAAAAAAAGATAGTGTTCGTGATTGATGTTTTAGTGATTTATTAAGAGTGGTATGTGATAGGCGCACAATGTACAGAACGGGTAAAGAAGTCGAGTACAAAATGATTGTGTTGGAGAATTCAATCGAACTGGGCAAACAAACAAGTTTGGATTTCAGAGGTGGCTGGCATTCAGCCAATCAGCCGTGTCAAGGATGACACAACGAGTGGAGAAAGACTTGTCCACCGGATTCCACTAAGAATTATACCAAGTGGGGATGTCAGAGTCTAGATTGAGTCGTTGCACCAGGAGGGATGCTAGATGGAGCTTGATAATTCAGCTGGCCACGCTGGCAACGCTGGTAGGGTAGGCTAAGTAGGTAAGCCAGGAAATCAGCCAGCCACGCCAGAAATAGGTGACATATAGCGTCTTTGACATGATCCAACATTGCCATATTCTTATTCGCGCAGACTAAGCTTGCGCTTTAGTCCCAGTGGATTGGTAGCTGGTCTTTCTGGTAGAAGCACACGACTGTCCAATAACGGCCGGCAAATAAGTGCCGAATGATGGTGGCTGGCACATCATTGAAATGTTGCAGCCCGCACTAATGCAACTATGATCCTATTGTGAGTCCGGGGTTCAAATATGGGGGGAGCAGACGTGTGCTGAATATAAAAGAGACACCTCTGCCTCTTCACCAATACATCAACACTAACCTCAAATAATCTTTCGGAATACCCTCGAGTCGCAATGGATAATACGGTGGTTATCGATCGCAAGACCCTCAGAGATTACTTCTTGAAAAATCTCAATTCGTATACCCCCAAGGTTTGTCTTCGGCCTCGGGTTAGTGTAAGAGCTGAGGGCTTCTTCTCCTTCGCCATGTCGTCCACCTTAAATCCAGGCCAAAACCCAACCATGACCTGCCCCGATGGGCAGGTGGTCTTGCAATATGATTACGCTGCCTCAGACCATGACGATGCCGGTCCATCTGGAGATCTCGGTTCCCTCTTGCTGGACACCACATTTGGTCTCACAGTCGAGTTTGTCAGCAACACAATAATTATTGCCCAAAACCTCAAGATTCATTACAATATGAGGAGAGACATGACGACCGTTGATATCAACATGTTCGACAAGACTATTGTGGATACCTATACCATCAATGTGACTGAGGATGGCATGTTACAAACAGTGCTGAACAGTGTCCCGACGGACCGCTCACAACCGCCCCCAACGGACCAATTTCAGGAATTATTCGCCAACCTAAGTTCATTCGCCGACGGAGTTAATGAAGCCACAGCGGACTTCGCTGGAACCAATTTTACGGATATTCCCCTAGCAATAGCTCCGGAATCAGGTGGTATAAAGATAAACGCCAAGAATGTTCAGTTTTCCGCTCATCAAGACCTGTGTGTTACTGGTTAAGTGGATCTCGTGGGACCCGTGATGACAGTTCCTGTTGGTAACTTCCGGATGTGGGCGACTGAGGCAGTGTCGAGAAGAGAATATCGGTTTTCTGGCTAAGGGAATTAAAGCCCAACAGGATGATTGGATGATAGATTAGAAGTTATTCAAACTATGTGCTAGCAAATCAGATCGCTAATCTTGATGTTCAAAGTCTCGTAAACCCAATAGTTGTGCCAATTTCCAAGAGAATACGATCAAAATGATGCCATCAGAGGAGACTATGGGGTAATAGGGCATCGTTTTGTAGTGTAGCTTTCCATGTCTGTTAATCCTTACCGCTTGTTGGTGCGATGGCAAGCCTATTTATTATCTGTTGACTGTAGTTGAGTTTGTGTAAATTAAGTTACTCATCTCTTTGGCGCGCTCAATTGGAGGACATAAAACATCTATTATTAATATACAACTACTGAAAAGTTCTCTGCATCACACTTTGAAGGAATGTATAGCCGTGAAATATTTACCAAAATAATTTGGGAGCTGAGGCCTTCTTCCAGTATTCCATATTTGCGCTGGTATGTCGGAATTTCGAATCGATTTTAGAGGTGTCTGATGGTGTGACAACGTTCGGATTTTGGCAAAAAAGGCTAACGCCCTGTAGATGCCACCAATACTAGCTGATAATTCAACTTGGTTGGATGCCATTTAATCGCTTGTAGTGTCCCCCCCCCCCCCAAAGGAAATCTCATCCAAGATTTATCAACAAGGCATCAGTCTACGGTCATGAAATGGACCAAACTGAAAATTACCCTTAGGTCAGACAATTACGCCACTTAAAAGTATCACAAATCCTGAATTTTTGCATTTTATAGCGTGAGTGTTCCAGTACCTATAATGTAAGAAAAGGTGTACCGAATTTGAGTGTACCTGCAACAATCATGAGTTGCATCATCCAATCTGTCGTGAGTTTGTCATCACATGCAACAACTCAGCGCAATACTAGTCCCTGTATATTCGTCAATTGGTGGGATAAAAATAGCGACGACTTTGAGCTGACCGCCCTCAGCCACGATGGCCTGTTTCTGCCGCGCTCTTCTGGGTGACTGTCTGACGTTGTGTCACTTTCCTCCCACTAGGCATTGTTTAACCCATCAGCTTCTACGCTGCGAGTTTTAGCGAGCCGCATGGCGCCCCTGGGGATCTTGATGTCATGTCGATCCTGGGACGGAAAATAAGTTCACACATGCGATTCTATTTGATGACACCAGTGCCAAGGTCCGATACCCAAAATGCATTGTATTGATCCGCATCTTAGTTTTTTTCCCTACGATTTCGCTATCGTTCTGAGGTTCAAATTAGCCTGAGGTCTTTAATTCCCCATGACGTAGCTTAAGAGGAAACATAAAGCTCAGGACATTGGCTTAAGTCTGCGACATGCAGTAGCCAACAAAGCAGCTCCACGTGACACATTCATTGCTTCACCGCATCGAAACCACGAGGTTTTGAGTCTCTTGCACCTTGCAGCTCAGTGGACCCCTACGTATCCCTCTGATCGCCAGACCGATTTAGCCCCCATCGCCACCAAGACGATTCATCAAATTCATCACGTACTTTTGTGCGGACATCATCGACGCTGATTAGCCCCCGTAGCTACCCAAGCCGGTACCATGTCTTCATCTCGACCATCCTCTCGCTCAGTCATCAGTCATTCTCCATCATCTAGCCATCGGGCACTTACACCTTCGGCGTTATCCGAGATCTACCACTATCGTCTACTATGGGACGTTTCATCCCCAGTCAATACGATCGGTGTCGAGGAGAAGGCTCTTGTCGATACTGGAAGCAAGAACTCTTTTATCTCCCTCAATCTCGCTCGACGGGCCGGCCTCGAAGTTCGCCCGCTACTCACATCCGTCGAATTTACTCCTATCTCAGGCTGCCGCTTCAAGCCTATTGGATTTGTCAATAATGCCGTCATCCAATCCCCTGACCTTGGAATTGTCATTAGCGAGCCCAGAATCTACGTTCTCGAACAACACAACATCCATCTGATCCTGGGATTTTACCTCATCCAAGAGTTTCAAATCACGAAAAAGATTATTGACGCTGTTGAGAATGGGATCCAACCGAACCGGTGCTCCAAAGTAGCACTTGACACACGATTTGTAGCTGCAATCATTGATGGTCGTAGCAAGGGTGAGTTCCTACTAAATTCACAAGCTACCTATTTATCTAACATCCCACAAGCGACGAGGGAAGCAGAACTAGTCGCCCAGAAGCGCCGAGAGAAGCAACAGCAACCTGTGTGGGTCCAATTAAATCCTGCAACTACGATCCCGTCATCCAGTCGAGGAACTACCATCGATCCGGTCTTCGAAGAGAGGGCTTTGTCTCTGACATCTCTCAGTACAACGGAGGTAGCAGAGAGAGCAAGAACCAAGTCGAGCCCTTCCAAGTAAACCCAGCGAACCGACTGCAACTTTTTTTTTTAGATATACGACCGTAATGAAATACAAAGATAAATAATGTTTGGGAGGGAGCGGGGACTTCAGGGCCTGGCGTTGGATGTGTTTGAAGGCTGGATACGAGCAATTTGGCAATGTCTTTTCCAATTACTTTTTGCTTTTATAAGTTGCCGCTCTCTTTTCTGTTTGTGCTGTGTGTCTGTCATAAGACCTTTTTCTTCTTTTCTTTTTTTCTTTTGTTTATTTCAGTGGAAGGCCTTTCGAACAATAGTACAAATGTATGCACTTAAAATACATGGGGGCTTTCCAAAGGATGAATATAGAGGTCTAGGATGTGCTTAGATAGAAGGATGCGGCGCACACATATACGAGGAACAAATGATTAGTCTACGGTGCAATAGGGTACTTGATATGAAAGAAATGTTTTTTTCTTGGTTGGGCTACACTGTGATTTATTATTAAAAACTTGAATTGTACTATAATTCATAGGCTTATTTATTTCCCTTATGGTCTTTAAAAACGCTGTTAAATGAAATGCGATGTCCAGTTTCTTGTGCAAGCCTAGGCAGCTAAAGAATTGCCAACATAAAGATATCTTTCTCAGTCAAACGATCGAGGGTACCACACTGTTTGTTCCCTCCCATCTGGGCCGGTTTCATTATGAAAGTAATTTTGTTTGGCTTTATCCCAGGTCCAGTAGTCGTCAGGGAAAGGAATTTGCCCACCGATTGATGAGAGAGAAGAAATTGGGGTCAAGCGATCAAGTGGTTGGTATGTCTCCTGATCCACGGGTTCTCCTGGAGGCTGGAAATGTGTATCAATGACAAAGGATCTCTGAACCACTGCGTCGGTTTCTCCTATATGGTTATCATGGGCAGCTAAGGCAGCTAATGTTAGAAGTGGTCGTTGAGCATCTTGGCTAGAGGTAGACTCTGCGATTTCGACATTATCGGTGGCTAGATCATCAATGTGAAGGCTATTAGACTTCACGCATGGGGTGGTGTTGTTGACAAAGGAAGCAGAAACCGAAGCAGGAGGTAGTGGAGATGCGAAGTTGGATGTACCCTGTCGTATTGGGGTTTCGTGTGAAGCACCAGTGAATTGCTTCCCAGAATGATCTTGGTAAATTCGAAGGAGCTCTTTGACACCTTCGAGATCGATATAGTCGATATGTTCGTATGCATCCGACGGATCAGAACCTGCATCATCATTGATGTGACCGCATGACTGCCTGGTCGCGTTTGACCTCGCTTTGGAGAGACGGGTGGGGATCCGCAGCCTGAGATTTAGATGCGTTGTATGAACTTTTTGGCATGGCAAAGTGTGCTTATTGAGTCTTGTATTTATTTCTTGTTCGAGTGGGGAGTCGTGGTGCGGTATATCCCTGTTTCGGTGAAGGACAATTGCTGCATCCTTGGCTTTTTTGGGCATTCGTTTCGTCACGCGATGGACGCTTCGGAATCCGTGTTTGGCATGTAAAAACTTCCATTGTAGCACTACCTGTTCACAATCAGGAGTGATATCGACGTATTGTTGCAGCCATCGAGCGGAAATCAAGTTATCGTCCGCTTTAGGATCGAAGAAGGCGCCAATGGGCTTCTTTTTGAACGAGTCATCGTTGGTTGCGCGGGGTAGTCCAGGGAAATCTGTACACTGTGCGTCGAACTCGTGCTGTGGGTTATAAATGGTGAGTTATCGCTTGTGTAGCTTGTAAGAACGTACTCACGCAACCGGCCTCGTCGCCCTTGCTCGTGGAAGATGATCCCCATAGCAGCTTGAACCAAGAGTGGAGTCGCTGGGTCATGTCGCTGTTGTATTGGGGGGGAACTAGCCTGGCTGTGGGAGAAGGAAAGCAATTTGGAATAGGTGAGACCATAGACAGTGTCATCACGTGATCGGGATCTGAATCAATTGACTGGCGACTGGCTAGTCGGATGAAACTGGGAATTGACTGTAAGCTTCATTGGATGCATATTGGGAGTAGCCTCATCCATTTGGCTGTCAGCTTGAAGCCCAAGTCATGGCGGCCTAACTGTTGCTTGGACCCGTATAAAGAGGACGTAGCAGACCATCTCCCAAGATGCGGCTTTGTTTTTTGCCACATGGCCACCATGTCCAGAGCCCATGACTCCGAATCCCCGTGCCCGAGCTCAGAGAAGAGAAGGCCGAAAGGATACATTCAACTCGCCAATTTCATGGTAGAAACAGACCATGTTCTCGTAAAACAATATCGCACTCTCGCCGCTCGGGATCTTCTATATTTGCAAGCAGAGCTCTCCAACTTACAATATGACTTTGACCAACAGGCGATAATCGATGCCAACCAAACTAACCAAAGGCGTCTATATGATCAGGAATGGACACATCTTGGGAACAGCATCAGACACGGCGGCGATGGCGCAACACAATGGCAATTGGCCTTGAAAATCCGGTCCAAGCTCCGGGAATATTGTAAGTCAATCATGGGGAAGCACAATAATCCTCTTCTACAATTCATCTGGATTCGCTAATACTACGTACCATACTTCCCAGATTCGGCTTTGCAGCAGTATCGAAGTGTAGCATCCATACCACAGCCTTCGCACCAACAGCGGGAGATTGTGGACTCATATACTTACAGCGCATCCTTAGGAGGCGATCTCGAATTCCTTGGACGTGATCTGTTCAATTCTTCTCAGTACCCGTCAGTCTAAGCTGGACCAAATACTACTGATCTTCTTTTTCTTGGCAGCACTATGGGAGAGGACGACTTCTTATCCAACTTTCTAATTGGCCCGGTGCTCAAAACCTTTCATCGGATATGGAAGTATACTAAGGTTGGTTATTATATACGCTTACAAGTAAATAATTAATGGCTATTAAATAGAGACCATTGGTCAGAGATGAAGAGAGCCTTGACAGTTATGGCAAAGCTACTCAGCTGTACCAATACTCTGGGGCGCGGGTTCGTCTTATCGTGACGATTATAGGCTGCGGTGTCTCATCATTGACTCCTATGGCTGCTGTAATTGTCCTCTACTTTGTGCAGAGAATGATCATCAGATTGGTTCTAGTATGTGTCTTTAATGTCATATTCTGCGTGTTGATGTCTCTCGTCACTACAGCGAAAAGAGCGGAGATATTTGCGGCTGCAGCAGCGTTAGTATGGTCCAAAGGATTTTGTTAATCGTTTTATTAACTCTTACATCAGGTTTTCTAGCGTACTAGTGGTATTCGTTGGTTCGGTTGATTAAGAAAGGTCTTCCGGGAGGAATTAAAATTAGTGTCAAAATGTTTTTCCAAGTACACCGCATTTATTTATTATTATTTAAGTCAAGCTCACATGTAAGATGCTTTCTACCAGCTAAAAGGCCCTCAGACGACTCAGGATAAACTTGACGAGTTATGTAAATTCTAATTTTAGGAGAAATCCTGATTCGCAACCAACAAGTATTGTTGAATCTCTAATTGCAAATCCCTTAAGTGTTGTATAACGTTCATATGCTTGTGGCCGGTACTCCGGAGGAATCCATAAAATATTTTTGCCTCCCTTTCTGATCCACTCACCATCAAACTCGAAGGAGTAACCGCGATAGTCGATTTCATAACCGTGATAAATCTTTTCCGCCTTTGCCGGATCATGTATGGCATTGTCCAAATAATAAGTGTCCGAATTGATGAGTAATTGGTTATCATCATCAGGATCAAACTGAATGGTGGCATCACCAACATAACCTTCAAAGTTTATCACATAGGATTCAGGTGTTTTTATGTTTAATATTCGAACGTTGCCTTCCGAGGCTATAGCGATGCGATTGTTCGTTATCACAAGACTTTTCGGTTTGAAGTTCGATATTGAGATTGATGTATCCAGGTTATGAATCAGAGCACCGCTGTGTAGATTCCATACTGTGACACCATGAATGTCATATTTAATCCCTGCTAGTAGCCTCGAATCCCTCGATATCCCAATTAGGGACATGTCACTACTATATGGCAGTATTTTGGTAAGAGAGCCAGTTGGAATGTAATACACGCATATCTGGGTTTTTGTAACCACTGCAAGCTGTTGACTATTAAATGTAAAAGCCATATAGACGACTTGAAGATTCTCAATGTTCTTAACATGAAAGCAATGCATTTCAATCGACGTAGACAAGTTCAATACTACGACTTGTGAGCGGTAGGATGCCCATGCGATTAAGTTGTCATCTGTAGAAAAACAACTCCCATTGATGTCATAGAACTCTTTGATGAGGCTCCAATTCGAGGTGTCCCAGCATATGGCATATACTCTACTAGAATACATCAGCCACCGGCCGTTTGGTGAAATTTTCAGTTTTGCAGGTGGGTTCACTTCAAAAAGAGCATGAATGGTTTTAATACAATCAAGTGTTCCTGCGCGCCAGATCTTGATATGTTGGTCATCTGAAAGTGAAGCAAACCACTGGCCATTGTGCGAAAATACGACTTGGATGATACGAGCTTTATGATGTTCGACTTGCTCTGAATTTTGGACCATTACCAAGTCCCAGATCTTGACGACACCATCTCGTGAAGCCGCCATGAGTATTTGCTTGTCTTGAGCAAATGCTAATGAAAAGACTGGGTGACCATGATTTTTTAGTGTTTGCACACATGCGCCCTCATTATCCTAAATCTTAACGGTCTTGTCTTGGGAGCCTGATGCAAGACGGCCACGATCTAGAAAGACGACCGACAATATACCTTTAGCCTGGTCTGTCAGGGTTTTGATGCATGTGCCTGTCGCCGTGTTCCAGATTTTTATGGTTTGATCAGAGGAGGCTGACGCTAACAACTGCGAGTCGTGCGGCGAAAAGACCACTGATGTCACCGGAAGAGAGTGGCCCTCGAGCATTTGGATGCTCTCGCCGCTGGCCGACTCCCAGACATTGACTTTTCTATCGTTCCCGCCTGACGCCAGCTGCCGACCATCTGCAGAGAATGAAATTGGCTTGACATCGTCCCGATTCAAGCCACCACGACCCGTCTCCCAGATGCACTCATCAGTAATTAGATCCCACATTTTGAAATTGTCGAATGAGCATGATAGCAACGATTTTCCATCCGGCGAAAAAGCAAGCCGGTTAACATAGTAATGTTGCAACTCCTGTATGAATGCTACTGCATCCACGTCCCAGATTTTTATTTTGCTTTCGTCACATGCTATTGCGAGCCATTGATTCGTTGGCGAAAACGCAATCGCCGAAACCCGAGGCTTGCATGCAATCTGTCGAATGCGCTGACCAGAGGAGATATCCCAGATATTAACTGTGTCATACGATGGAACAGAAGCGAGGAGTTGGTTCGTGGGTGAAAGGGCCATCGACACATACCTCCCCCTTGCACCGTCCACTAGAGTTTGTATGCACGCGCCCCAGCTTTCAGCCATATTTGATTCGACTCTAAGGTTTTCTCCTACAAACATCTGTCGAATTAGACTACCAGCGGGACTAAAAACCAGCGCCGATGCGTAAACTTGAAGTGGCGCAACCTCAATGATTTGTCGGTGCGAGAGCACAAATCTTTCCATGTCTCGACAAATATCGATAATACCAAGGTCATCATTTTTGTGCTACTAATATGTTAGTCACATTTTACCATTTTGGAAAATGGGCACTCGCCATGACCACTGCATATAGCCTTCTTACTGCCCGAGTCCCCTCCGCCATCTTTCCCAACAATGACAAAGCTTCTAGCCAATATAGGAGCTTGGTTTTGATAAACCTACAAACTGCATCATAGTCGGTTATTTTGTGGTCGCTCTCCATTCCCGCAAAATGATCCACCCAATACACACAGCAATATTCAAGGTGTAACAATGGATCCGGGGCAGGTTTTACGACGTCTTCAATAAGTACCCCTAGCGTCTGGAGCTGGTACATGTCACGTTTCAGCTCTAAAAGAACTTTGAGTGACTGTTCAAAGATTATACGATGCTGCCCCACGATTCCTGAATGAAGAATTTGGCTTGATTGCTCCCCAAGAAACTCTTGTGCTGATTGGTGCACAAAATGGATAATGTCATCCTGCACAGCCAGAAATGAGCCACATTCACCAATTGCGTCCTCCAATTCCTCAGTACTAATGGCTTCATATCCTTTGATGAAGCCGGACAGTTCTTGCAGTTTCATTGACCGAAATGCTGAGAATACTATAGCAAGAATTTGCCGATAGAGATCTATATTTTCAGATGCAAATATTTGTCCTAGCATGCGCTCGTACAGCTTATTGAGGCTCCCAGGCATTTTGTTTAGTTTGGCCATGACGTTCCATGACTTGACTTGAGGACGTTCTAGCTCTAAGCAAACCAAAGCTACCCAAAGAAAGGTGTTATTTGCTTTGTGGCGTAACTCTGTAAGGACATTATTTTTTGTGTCCGAGTCATAACTTTTCAAACCAGCTAACGTTTCGACCTTGTTGTCGATAAAGATCTCTACCGCATTCGAAATAGAATCCTCATTAAGCTCAAGGGATGCTTTGATCTTGTCGGCAAATTTCAATTTTTCTTCAATCATTGGCCAATTGCGGCTCGATACTACCCATTTGGCGGGAAAGGATTGAGAAAAGTGTGCAATCACAGGAATAAGATTTTCGACGTCAGAGCACTCATCCAAGGCATCTATAATAAAGAATGCATCTTCAAGGCAAGATTCACCAAGCATGTTTCCAAGGATCTTCTCCAAGGCAGCCAAAGCGCATGGATCCTCAAACAGTTTCGTTCCCTCAGTATCGTATTTTTCTCGAATATGTGATACCAATTGTGGCTGTTTTCACAGAGAAACCATATTAGACTTCTCAACACTGCGGTTGTGCTTCTGCATTTGTTATCCTCGGTCGCTTGACAAAAGTAATACGACATCTTAATAGTTGTCTGTTTCTCCAATTCGTCAATAATACCACACAGCAACATCGTTTTGCCTTTTCCAGGGTCTCCTTTAATCCATAAAAGTCGGCATTGTGGATCGCTCTTGAATTTGCAGAAGTTTTCGTTACTGAGAATCCAGCGATAGACATCCCCTAATAATCCTCCTTTGGTTTTTTGAATGGTGTCTTTATGCGTCTTGGGATTGATGACATGCAAGTCCTTGAGGCAAGATTTATCTTTTTCGTCCAAGTGAATCTGACGAATTTCTTTTGTTTGGTCCTGAATAGCCGAGAGAACGAGATCCCAATCCTTTTGAATCTTGTTGGTGAATGTTGTCCATAAATTATCCGTAGATCCGCACTCTTCTGGTAACGTTGATAACGCTTTCAAGAGTGAATCAACCGAAACTGTATTTCCGAATGAGGCACGCCTCTTTAATTTGGACGTTGTTTTATTGTGCACATTGCCGGATATCGTGAAAGGTGTCCTCTTTGCCAGTGTATCCAGGCTTTCTTCGGGTGTGTCATTTTCAGATCCGACAGCTACTTCTCTCATTGCATCACGTAGATTCGACTCCTCTAAGCGTTTTGATGAATTACCTCCCTTATCTTGTATATACAGGACACATATGGAACAGCATAATGAAAGTCCGTGTGAGAGATCGATTATCATTTCATCCTTTCGAGAAAGACTCCCCCCTGCCTTTTTATACAAGAATGGATGGGCAAGCTTGTTGTATAGACTCTCTGGAAGACTGGTAAGTTGAACCTCAAATATGAAATTGCCATGTGTTTGGGCCACACCTGTCGCAGATCGAATACTGACGTGGTGGTTACAACTCTCGTAGGCACCAAACCATACCTTCCAGAATTCTCCCACTTGTCGATCTTTAGAAAATATGTTTGGATCTTTTCTCCTTCGGAAGTCATCTTTGACAAATCTTTCAACTCGCGCCAGATCAGATGGGTAATCGACAATGATTCGAATGCCCGCAAGGTCATGTATGTCCTCGAATATTTCTTCCAATGTTTCATATCCCCGTTTTTGTTTATCGATCCGATGCTTTTCTCGGCGGTTCAAGCTCAGCTCTATGGAACCGCGGGTTTTCGCTCTCCCCTCTACCTTCGCAGGAATGACCTTCGCGCTGAGGTAGGCATTGCAGTAAGCAATTAATACCTGAACAATGGAAGTATATTTCTCTTCCAGCCGTGGCCAAACGGCTGATAAAATGTGATCCTTGAGTCTTTCTGGCGGTGCGACCGAAATTATATTATGTATCTTGGCATCGAGCGATTCTTGTCGGAGTCTCAGGTCGCTCAACGAGATTGGTATTTGGGCAGCCATCATGCCCAACTGTCCGCTCCGAGTTGCCGCATAGGAGTCCAAGGTCTGAGATGAGAGGCAGTAGATAGAACCAGATTCCAAGGACCAGGCCGGAGAATAGACACGATCAGGACGGGTTTGGCATCACCAAGGAAACAGCGAAATGTGCAGTTGTTGGATGAGGGATGGAGGTCAGAATGGAAAACCCCGCACGAGTTTTCGCCTTAGTCATACATTCATTTGCCTTGTGTGGCTAAAATATGCAGATGTGTCGAGGCTGTATGCCGTGCGAGGCAACCAATCATATGGCCAACCCGCAAAGCAAATTCCAAATCAGGATGAAATTAGGATGGACGAGATAATTAGTTATTTATGCAAACTAAAGTCATTGGTGATTATTTATATGAAGCTAAAGGCGGGGGAAGATCGCCAGACATATAGAAAGTGGCTGGAGACAGCATGTTCGCGATCCCTCGCTGAGCCTCAGTCTACTCCAACCGCAAATTATTTGGCAAGGCCTCCAGCAATTTCAAACTCAAATACTAAAGACTTCTCGCCACCTTTCCTCTTTGACTTTACTATAACACATTAAAACATCCCCAGGACTCTCGGTCTTTAACAGTAGCAGTGGGGTACGCCATTGGCGTCGTTGCGGCAGGCGGTGCTGCCATCGTCACAGCTGCCACCACGGCCGCAGAGCGAGCTGACAACCCACACGCCGCTAGAGTCGCACACGCCAATCTCCTGGGTACCGAGGCACGAGTAGGTGCCGGGAGTGCAGGCTGCCAGAGCGGTGCCGGCGGTGGCAAGGACGATAGCGAGGGAGAACTGCATGTTGGCGACGGACTGTGAAGCTCAATGTTAGTCTAGGTGAGAAAAGACCATGGGAGCGCAAAAATAGAGTCTGACCTTTTTTCGGTGAGTTTAAAGATGTGAAGGAGTCTGAATTGGTGATGATTCTATATATTTCTTCTCTTACCTTCGAGATAGAATAGCTGTCTTATACTGACTTACTCCTGGCTGCGGCCATTTCCTAAGAGAGACATCTCCGTTATGGCGGCCTTTTGTCCCGGACAACGGTCAGTGCGTTGTTGATCTTTCCGCATTCTACCCTTGCGGTACGATGTGTCGATGCGGCTTCTCGAGAGTTTTTCCTGAAAGGGTGAGGCCCCCTTTTTCGATGGAACCCAGATGCTCAACGTTGTAGCCCCAATGCAACGGTGGCCGCTTTTTTTAGGGCGACCCACGTCACACGCTCCATCCAAGTGGTCAGCTTAGTAGTTTACATCCGGGCCAAAGCCGAAAGCGAACACCATAGCAGAATATGCATGGCCAAAATGCAACATGAGATGGCCAAGACGGAAAGCAGAGGCTCGGAACGTGTTTCTCCTGGATTAGAGGGGCTAGTCCGCTCTAAGCAGAACAAGAATGGAGCGTGATGAGGTCAAGAAAACATCAAAACCAATTCCCTCTTCGAGGTTAACAATGCGGCTTCGTGCAGCCGTCAAGACGCGGGCCTTGAGGAGCTCAGCAAGGATGTCCCGCCTTTCTTGGCGAGGCGATCCATGTCTTGGAGGACAGGCTCTGGGCGACAGCCCGGTAATCGGCAACCACCTCGAAATCAGTATCCACTCACAGCGAGTCGGACCGTCGCGCAGGCACAAGGGTCGTTGCACTCAATAATATTGTTAGGGTCAACGGCCCACCCAGAAGAGGCGGCGTTACCAGGAAGATACACTTGTCCAATTCCCATTGCAAAAAGTGACCTGAAGTTTTAGATCCGTAGAAAATATTTTCAAATGCATCAGTTCTAGCTTATCATTCTATTGTTTTATGGCATTGTAACGTTCAATTCTTAATGGCCGGCGTGTGCGAATGATTGGACTACGCAGGCAATCAGGTCTAGGGTAAGAGATGACTGGATTGTTGCAACAGAGGTTACTTGGTCTTCCTGGTGCATTCGTTCAAGCCTTATTAACCAATTATGGTTTTTTATGCAATACTAATTCACCATCTTTGAGAGTGGGTTGTGGTGGACAAGCAGCTCGTGTAAGTGTCCTGTTCGAGAGATCTTTCAATTCCGTGCATCCAGTTTTTTCTCCACCAACGTGTGTGCTGGCAACTAAAAGAAGATGTCTGCTGACATAATCAGAACTTAAACCCGTATTCAACGCTAATTGGTCAATTCTTTTTGCCGGATTCACCGCGTTTTTACGCGAAAGAGATTCGAACTTAGACCCACGTGGCTAGAACAAGCTAGCACGCACTTGGAACTGCTATCAAGAGACGCAATCTCGGTCACTGGGCCAGATCCATGTCCAAATCAGGTTAGATCCTGGTACGCGTTAGTTTGATCATGTGGAAGCTCTCCAGCCACTCTTTTGCAAGGGCCGCAGACCCCACTCCATTTCCCCAGAAAGCGGCTGATGCCCTTATCTCGCGCCTGGCGAATCATGCTATCTTCCGGCCAGTAGACTTGTGATAATTCAGAATTATGCTTGGCCGAGTTTGTGCCATTTCCCGGACTTTCCGCCTATCTTTCCCCGCACTTCCATTAGCCAAACCCAAAGTTGTCCATACTGGAAACCCACCTGCTGTTGTCGCCAGGTGAAAACTTCCTCCCTAATGCACCCTGGTTTGCTCAGCAATGGAACATGCCTATGAGCTTCTTAACGTTGAATACAGTAGACCCAATCTGACCGGGTCTTGCTGGACTTGTGTATCACAAAATCTATGTTGCTCCAAAGAACTTCCAGGTAGGTCAGTCTCCACATGCGAATAACCCGACATGTCATTTGAAGGGGCTCTCTCCACATGGGCCCCTATTGGTTGGTGCTTGTCCTCGGAACTAACCTGCATAGAATGTAAGACCTGCCTCGAATCCGAGGTGAAATGCGCGGGTTATGCAAATCAGCCTCAGTGGCCCAAGATCAAGCGCCCCAGGCGGAAATTGTCTACCGCTTGTAGCAATTATGTCAAGGGTCAACGCTCAGCTAGGTCAAATGGAAAAGGCCTTGTGAATACATATGCGAAGGGTAGATCCGCTACTCTCTACTGTTTTTATGTTGTCCTAACTTATTCCTTAGCAAGAATTCCATTGACTTCACTATCAGCCTTCGGTGTTCCTGACCATGAAAGGCGCTTGATTCAACATTATGCAAGTGTGTTTTATCAACTCTCAAAATGCCTGACTTTACTAAACAATATTTTCGACAGAAAATGTGGCAAGAATTGCTCTAGCTATAGATTATCATGAAAACGTATATCGTTCTTTTATACCTATGGCGTTATCCGACCAAGCTCTTCTATACTCAATCCTTGCTGTGTCGGCTGCTCACCTTGGCCGATGGGAGGGCAGAGTTGACAATTCTTGGTCATTATATATGAGAAAGGCGCTCATAGAGATGGAAAAGCGGCTACAAGACCCAGTATTAGCTTCATCAGAGTCCACCCTGGCTACCATGCTCTGTCTCATATCAATCGAGGTAGGGTGTACCCATTACCGTCTGAAATTATCATCCTTGTTAATCTGGAATATAGGTTGGTAACGGATCGAAAAATTGGAGGCATCATTACGCTGGGCTTGAGGGTTGGCTCCGATCGAAATCTGATACAAGCCAACTTGATCCCTTCTTAAAGTCGTGGGTATTTATGGCTGGATTTCACGCAACCATGGTTTTTGGCCAAAAGCCCACGGGGATTATCAGTCAGTGGCTTGAAGATTCTGAGAACCAAGTTGCAGGCTCCTCTCAACAGGTAGTAGATCCTTTCTTGGGCCACTCAGTAAAGTTGCCAAAACTTCTGGTAAGTGGCTGTCATGTTGGGTCGAGGGCTGCTGACTTGGTGGCTAACTGGTATTTATCTATAGCTCAAAGTCGCCTTATTACAGAAAGCTCGGGCTGATTTGAGCCTCAGCGATGCAGACCTACAATACCAAGTCGCATTGCTACAACAAGAGATCTCAGCCAGTGAGATTGATGTACGAAAACCAATACAGCTGGCTAGTGCATACCGCAAGGACAACTTCTTTCTTCCTGCAGATACATCAATCGCTCAAAATGACCTCTGGAGAAGAACAGGGGCCACTGCCGAAATTTTCCGTCATGCCGCTCACATTTACACGCATAGAATATCCGCTCCCTTAACTCAAGCCTTACCAACAGAGATCCAGAAATCAGTAGACAGCATTTTGGATCTTTTGGCCCTGGTCCCAGACATCCGTGGCCCCGGTGCAAACCTCGCCTGGCCCCTTTTTGTTGTTGGACTCGAATTAAAGTCTCAATTACTGCGAGACGTAATTTTGGACAGGTGGCAGGGCCTGCATCTACTTGGCATGAAATCTACACATGGGGCTGAGCGCGTATTGCTTGAAACATGGAGACGCTGTGATAGCGCTAAAGCAGGAAGCGGGGTAATGAGTCCTTGGCGAGAGGTGATGCAGTCATTAGGAGAAGAGCAGATGGTGGCATAGCCCAGAACTGCATTAGGTAAAACGAATGCGAATTTTGACGTTGGCTATCAATATTTACTCGTCCACGCTCGATGGGCTTTTGATAGTCACCCCGTTCTTTTTACTCATCCGCCGAGCGATCGCTAGCGCATTGATAAAGGCCGAGGGTAATCTCCTAGAGAGTTTGATCCAAGAATCTTGCTTTTTCCTGTTGTGGTGTAGTAACACCTCGGCGGATAAATGTCTGATTGGTTTCTGTGGGCTCCACTTTGTCACTCATGAGTGTTGCAACACTACTCTGGCAACGGTCTCTCATTTTCCTGCAGCGAGATTCCAGGTGAACCCACGAGTTGATCGTGAAATCCACGCTCTCACCGACATTAAATTGACTAATTGATGCCCGCTTCAATGTCAAATAATAGAGCCGTCAGTGCGGCCCTCAGGCGCAAAATCACGATTGCTTGTGAGGCGTGTCGTAAAAGAAAGGTACTTCACTCTCCAACGTCCAACCTCGAAACAAACAGGCCTAATGAATGGAATTATGGGTAGGCTAAATGCTCGGGCACTGCGCCTTGCTCACTTTGTTTGAAGCACGATTTCCAATGTCACTATGAAACGAACCGACGGAAACGGGGCCCTAGAGTACGTTTGACTGATGACGGCAGCACTGTAAATGATGCCATTTTGGTGACGAATGTTCACCCAAGTCCGCCTCCCGAAGCAGAATCTGTTGCTAAAGATGCAGATTGCTCACCGTCCCCACCACCATCGCCATTCGAAGACTTTGCAGAGTCGGCAGTACCCTATAATCTAGCGGTGAGAGAAAGACTGCGACAAATACATCAACGTCCTGAGTACCAGTCAGTTACGCATGCGGAAAGATATTATTGAGCTAACATACCCTGAAGAATAGATGGATTGTCTCACAGCCTTGTTTGTCATTTATTGGAGATATTTTTCACTGTTGTTAATCACCAACAACTGCCAATTATTCATCCGGACGCCGGGCTGGGCTGGATATTGGAGCCTGACTGTCCATCATTTTTAGTGGCATCATTATGCCTGATCAGCGTCAGATATTCTGCTCATAAATCTTTGTCCGACGATAACGACGCATCGCTGGAACACCGAATTGCATCAAAATGCAGGTTTATGCTGATGGAATCTGATGTCAACGCGCGTAAGATTGAATCCATGATTGCGATGTGTGCTTTATCACAATATGAGATTAATAAAGGGAATGGTGCCCAGGCGTGGTGCGACATTGGTGAGCCTACCTTTCAATTATACTCGTGCTATAAACCTAAACAAACCAGGCCTGGCGCAATCCCTCGTGCCATTAATCTCACAGACCGATATGGAAGACCTTCCTGAGAAAATATTTAACGTATCCCGCCGTTTTCTTATTTGGACTTTTGTGGGGTTCGCATTTACCAATAGCGCATTAATACCATCAATTCAGGCATTTACCGGTCAATTCCCTAGGACTACTCAAAGGGATTCTACAAAAGATTGCAGAATCGAAGACGCCGCGATGATGACGTTGAGCTTTGTGGAATATACTACACAAGATCCCCAAGAGGATAACGGAATATATCCTTGGAAACTAAGTTCAAGATTCTCAAAATTACGGCTCAAGTTGGACCGGTTTTCGATAACTATCGCCTAAAACTTGGACCTTGACTCAGAAGCCTTCAGCTCCACCTTAAATGATAGATCGGAACTGGCTTCTGAGGTCATCATTTCATTAATACGGGATTGTTGTAGTATATTGCTGAATCGAAACTTCTTGCCAGCATCGTCGCAGTTACCACAATTTGGGAATATCGATCAAGTAGAATCGCGCTCGGTGGCGACGTTTCTTGCTGGTCGAATTCATGAATGCGAAGCCAGCGCAGAGAGTATTTATGAACTTTGCATATTTCTCATCACAAACCGGGTGTTTATTCTGGTACTTGGATATATCTCGATCTGTATTTCTAGTCCTCACACTAATTCGAATAAATATAGCCGCCATTCTTGGGTTACTGTTGTTTCTAGGCTGCTCTAGTCTTTATGAACCAATTAGATCGCTGCGAGGATCAAATTCAACGCAAGGAGCTCGTTCATAGGATCCAAATCGTTATCATGATTCAAGGGGCCCTGAAGAGGAATTATAAGCCAACAAATCTCTGGGTCAGTAAAACCTCAAATTGAGAATATTTGACTAACGGTAATTTAGATCCAGACATTGATGCGAGTCAGCGCTTTTGAAAAGGCACAATTATCTACAACACAATTAAGAGATCCTTTTGTTGGCACCTTCTTTTTACGATTCAAAGACATTCTGGAACCACCCCTCATTACAATGGAGCCGGTCAACCCGATATATGAGCCGAATAAGAGTTTATATGTCGATAAGTCGCCTTTAGCTGCTGCTACGAATGAAGCTGCATCGCCACGGTGGACCGATAATTATCGAGAACGACTGATAGAACAAGTTGCAGCTCTTTCGAACGACACGGAGGAATCTGTAGAACTGGGTAAGACGAATCTCCAATTGAAGCACGTCAAATACAGCAATCTCTGTGATTTCAATTATCCCCATGACATCATATCCGTAATGTTGGAATCATAAATTAATTCGTCCATGGCTGACTTGCTTGATCAAACCCAGATTCCGCCATTTATTTGGCCTCGAGCCCAAATGAGCTAAGGGTCAATCAAACCAACTCTATCCCAAACAATAAAGGACGGGGAGACAGGAATGTTTACAGATATTCGTCCAGTGACGCGGAATTAACTCAGACAACGTGTCATCAACTTGACAAACCAGCGTCTACACAAATTATCAATCCAGTCTATGCTTTAAATGATCTCGGTGTTATTACAGAACCATTAGATCATACAAGCGAAAGTCTGTTGAATGGGCTACTTGATGATTCCCTTCAATTATCAGGCTTCGAAATCCTGGATCAAGACCTGTCTGATTGTTTGGCCCTTGGTGAAACAATAATGGATTGTTTTGCAATGGATTTGGATCAACTGATAGATTATTCACTGGGAACCTTTGATAATGATAAACTGATAAATGGGGAGGAATGATTAAGTCAAGACGCATTAAATGAAAGACCCGGACCACAAATTCACATAACCCGCTTCGGAGATCCCAGAATTGGTATGAAATGGGCGTGAAATTAACGCATGTATCGCGCAGTCTTACTCTATGGCAGGTACAATAACTTCCTTCACCCAATCAGCAAGGGTGTGGAACTTGACGCCTAGATTCACAGTTGAGGGATCTGGCAGTGGGATATCGGTGAGAACACCCCATTCATTTTCGTAACCATATAGCTCATCCAAGTCTGGAATGCCGGTTGTCGAAGGAGTTATTAGTCGAACCTCGCAATCGGTTTGCTTCTGGATCTCTGCTATCACGTCCGACATGCAATGGTGATCAAACGCGGCCCAGAGAGTGCTCCCCAGCAGCGCCGAATTCTTGCGCCAATTGGCCAAGATTGCGGCCACAACGCGTCCAAGATCCTTTTCTACCCATATCATGCCCTGCTTAGCCTCTGGTTTCAACATTGGCTGGGTCAGTTCAATTTTACCGTCCGGAGATTTGGACAGACCTCCATGAACCATGCCATTAAGATAAGTAGCTCCCCAATTGTCCAAGTAAAATCCCACATTGAGGTTTATATGCGGGACCTTGCGGTATTTCAGATATTGGGAAATTGTGTTTTTATTCTCGACGAGATGATTGCTCTTGTACTTGCCTCCTGACCGAATCAGAGCGCTTGGAACACCGGACCAAATGACTAGTTCTACTCCAGTGTCAAGTGCGACATCTGCCAATGTGCAGCCTTGTCGTACCTCACTGAGAGGATCATTTTGAACTTCAGAATCATAAAAGTTGGTAATTGCAAAGATGGCTTCTACCCCTTTCATCGCTTCATAAAGAGTTTCTTTTTGTGTCATATCGGCCACAACAAGTTTTACATTGGGTAGACTGGCGAGTGCTCTTGCTGGAGTACTGGAGGCATTGCGTGTTACTGCTCTAATAGAATACTCGCCGAGTGAAGACAGATGACGGACGATCTATACATACATATTAGCAAAAGCTTTACTCAAGAGTGTCTGGAGAAATGTACCGAACCGCCTTGAAGGCCAGTAGACCCAAATACAGTGATAACACGAGTCATGGCGTGTGAACTGAAAGTTATTCTTCACTCGACAAAGATTCTGTGTTTACACTGCCTTATTGCGCATGTAACACTTTTTGTCTTTAAAAGAGTTTAGTGAAGGATGAAGCGTTCGAAATAACCAAAAAATCCGATTCGGCCTTGATTGATTCATTTGTAAGCCAAACAATTGATAGTTGTGATAAACGCACTGGCCACGTACGGGTATCCATGACGGAATATTGCATGATTGGATATGTATTATATTACTCCCGACAAAGAATCCATAGTACCAATTCATGAATTTTGTCCGCTCCTTAACGAATATTTCAGTCATAAGTCATACTGAGGCATTGGTGTATTGACTATCAGATGGGGCCATTCGCTTCTAAGGAATCAAACGAGATACTCGTTTCTACTTTAGCTGAAACAACACGAAAGATTTCTAAAATGCCTTCTACTATCCCTCTTCAGGTTATCGTTGTTGGGGCAGGCTTTGGTGGCTTAACTGCTGCAATCGAATGCCAGAGACGCAACTTCGAAGTCACCCTTGTTGAAAAGTACCGAAACTCTAGCGAATATGGCGACATCATCGATTTCTATGCCAATGCTGGCCGGATCATTGTTGATTGGGATGATGGAAAGGTTGCAGATGAGCTTTTGGAAATATGCATCACAAAAGCAAAGCATATGCGATTGTTAAAAGCAAATGGTGATCACTTACACTTGGACCCTTGGTACCATGACGAATCTCATGCAAGGCTACAATTTGCTGGCCAGAGAGGAAATATGTGGCAGATTCTTCAAAAATACGCTGAAAGGTTGGGTGTGAAGATGAAATTTGGAGTAGGGGTGGATGATTACTATGAGACTGATGATCGAGCTGGTATCATACTGGCTGACGGAGAGAAAGTTGAGGGTGACTGTGTTATTGTAGCTGATGGGCCAAAAAGCCTTGCCCGTCAAAAGGTCTTGGGTCTCAAAGATGAAAAGACGAACAGTGGGTTTGCCATTTTTCGTGCATACTTCCCCGTCACGGATGCTGTCAAGAATCATCCTCTCTTGCAAGAGTATCTCAACAAGGAAGAAGATATTATTAATATCTGGATTTCTAAGAATAGCCACATGCTAGCTTACTCGTGGAACGAGGGAAGGCAGTTTGCATGGGTTCTAACACATCCTGTAAGTTGATTGACCGCTAGTCACTCAAACGCTCATTAATACTCAACTTGCAGGACAACGATGACATTGCTGAGTCGTGGTCTTCTAAAGCCAAAAAGGAAGACGTGAGAAGCTTTTTAGAGGAATACCATCCTCAGTGCCACGCAATCCTGGATGTAACTCCACCAGAAAATCTGATCGACTATAAGCTAGTGTGGAGAGACGAGCTGAAAACTTGGCTGAGCCCCAAATCACGAATAGTCCTTATTGGAGATGCTGCTCATTGCCATCTGCCAACTTCTGGACAAGGCGGATCTCAGGCGATGGAGGACGGGGCTGTGGCTGCTGTGTGCCTTCAACTTGCCAAAGGAGATGTGCCTCTCGCGTTGCGTGTAATGGAAAGAATCCGCTTCAACAGGTCACATGTAACCCACCAAGCAGGTTCTGCGATTCGAGAACTATGGCATGGTGACAATTGGGATGTTTTGGAAGCAGATCCTGAAAAGGTGTCACAAGCTCGGGGAGACTGGGTCTTAGATTTTGACTGCATTAAGGATGCAGAGTGTCATTTTGAGCGCATCGCTGAGGATGTCAAGTCTGGAAAGCATGGCACGATTGAAGAACTATCAGTGCCGGCGGGTGGCACTTACGATGCTTTATTGTAGTAATAGAGAAATATATTCATTGGTGATTTTTATATTGTACTAATGATTTAATGTTTTAATGACAAAGCCAATTGTTACAGCTGAACTCTGCTATCTCTATTGACAGATGTTGGTGACATGTTGTCCTGGGTCTTAGAGAACTTTGCTAACATCATTTTTGAGATCTGGAATTAGATGGCTAACATGGATATGAGTGCAAGTATTTCTATCACCCCAAATTCCATATAAATCTCTACGGTATAATTTTAACCAATGTTGATAGTATCAAAATTCTAAAATCCTATTGACTTAACCCGGACGCCGAGAGACAACGACAAGGCTCCCCTCTGATTCCTTATCAAATGAAAAAAAGCCACTGTCATACTTACATTAATCCGCCCGAGCTAAGCCGCTGTATCCGATATCCTGGTGGAAGTTTATCCTGTAAGAGCATTAACCTGTAGAAAGATACCTTTGACTCCGAAAGTCCGGTAGCCCTGTTTTCAGCGACGGATAAATGCTCAAATGGCCGGTACGCGCCAACTCAGGATGCGACCTTCACAAAAGAAATCACTGATTACATAATCGAACTGACTTGGTCGTATTAGCTCTGGATTTTGGAATTGAGGTGGTCGCATGAATATTGTAAAATCATGAACTATCTTTATTTCCCGTTCCTCACCTGAGTCGATGCTGAATCTACCAGCACTTGCGACACAATGAGCTTTGTATCTAACATTCTATTCTTCACCAATGCCTTCAGGGTTTGGCAAATCGGACTTTTGATCGTGTTTATTCGTGTAATATGGAACCGGTATGGTGTTGGCTTGTCACGAGTGCCTGGTCCTTTTCTACAATCCATGACGCAGCTTGTGCGTGTTTATCATATTTGGACACAGCGTGGTCAAGAATATGATTTGGCTTTACATAAAAAGTATGGAAAGATTGTACGAATTGGTCCAAGATTAGTGTCTGTTGCCGATCCAGAAGATATCAATACAATTTATGGGGTAACATCCAAATTTTACAAGGCATGTGAATCCATGAATCTTACGAAGTCTCTCATGAAAGCTTATACAACCATTCTTAGTCCTCATTTTATGATCCGTCAACTCCCTATGACGAAGAAGGCGTCGTCCCCGATCCATTCATTCTCAAAGACAAAGCTATGCATTCTCGTATGAAGCGCAATTCTTCTAATGCGTACTCAATGAGCTCGCTAATCCAACTCGAGCCATACTTTGATGAAATATCCGCTAGACTCTTTCGCATTTTGGACAAAGAGGCCCGGGGAAAGGGCAATATAATTGACTTTGGAGACTATCTTCATCGATTTGCAATGGACGCTGTCTTTATGCTCACATTTGGGCAAACGATGCAATTTTTGGAAAAAGGAGACGAGAAGAAGGTCTTGGCAGCCTTTGACGTTATTATGCCGTATATGTCGACGGTAAGTCATGTCAAGCCAATTGCATCCCGTGATGGTTGACTGATACAGAATAGGTTGGACAAATACCGTGGGCAGACAAATTCTTAGCAGGAAATGCATATGGTGCTAAGTTGATTCTTGGAAACATGACCTTTGCAGAAGGTCTAATGGACATTGCAACTTCGCAGGTCACTGCATTTAAAGAAGATTTGGAAATGCGCCCTTCAGATGAGCCTTGCACCTTTGTGCAACGTCTTCTGCTCAATCAAATGGCAAACCCCAAATCTTTGACGGAGAGAGAAATTGTCACACACGCGTTAGGAAACATTACCGCTGGCAGTGACACTACTTCTACTACCATGCGCACAATTGTTTATCACTGTCTGAAAAACCCATACTCTTACCAAAAGCTTTGTGAGGAGGTTCGAGCTCACTGCACTTTCCCAGTAACGTTTGCAAGTGCCAAGGATCTTCCATATCTCGACGCCGTCATCAAAGAGGCATTGCGAATACATCCACCAATGGCCATTATGTTGGCTAGAACGGTTCCTCAAGGAGGAGCGTCTATTGGAGGATACTACATGCCAGAAGGCACTGAGGTTGGTGTGAACGCTTGGATTCTTCATCGGGACCCTGAAGTATTTCCTGATCCTGAATCTTGGAAACCTGAGAGATGGTTAACTAACGATGTGGATCATTTGTCTCGAATGAAGAAGTCTTTTTTCGCGTTTGGCGCTGGGCAGCATATTTGCAGTGGCAGACACATCAGTACCATGGAAATCACCAAGTTCATTCCGTCGTTATTGCTGAAGTATGACTTATCACTAGCTTATCCTGATCGTTCATGGACGTACAAGTCTACAATGCTGGCAATCCAGAAAGATTTATATGTGACTTTGACGAGACGCGATGGATTTTAGATAGAAATCGTCAATAAGTCAGTATCTTATTTGCCCCATCTGTAACAATATGAATATATTTCCTTGTGCACAAGCCTATTTATACTATAAGAATTTATGGCGGTATAAATATGAAGGCCATCAATTTAATTAGAAATCTTTCGCTAAATATTGATGCCGGGAACGTTGGTGACCATCGAACCTTGTGCTTTCAATTGCGGTGATGCTGTAGAATGACGAAACCGCTTCAAGCCATTATGGGTGCATCTCGCCACATGACCTTTGGCAGTACAAGCTACGTACGCCTGCATCTCTAGCCACTGTCATTGCACGCTTTTTGCACCTACGTTAGTTCTACAATAATCCGACAGGGAAACTAAGGCCGAATTCCGATACAGTGTGGGGTTGATGCACCACCAGGGTCATTTGCGTGGTTGCTATAAGTATCGTGAAGGGCTGATTTGGTGAAAAAGAGATATCTCCAGCATTGTTAAAATTAGGATTTAGCGAAAGAGCTCATTGAGGCGGAAGGGCTATATCTATGGCCGTTGGTGAGATCTGTACTCAATGAAGACACCAATCCACCATAATCATGGTGGTGACAAGCTGACTCTAGAACCAGACGCTATCTCTAGTGCCACAAAGATAGTTTGAGAGCAAAATGCGGGGGTGGGTCTTATCACGATACGACTCCAACCCAGCACTGTCGGATTAATTTTTTGATAGGGACCATCGGATTTGTGTGAATGTCCGGAAGCAATGGGACGCTAATCAGCGCTAAAGTTGACTTGAGCAAGTGCCAGCCCTCTTCAGGGACGCGGCGTGGACAGAAGGTTCACTCCTCACTACAAAGCGGAAGTGGTTCATTTAAGTGACAAATCCTACCGAATAGCCAGTATTTGGGCCTAAGAGCCATTGATTGGGTTCTTAATTCATGCAACCTCTGAGAAGCAATCAAGGATCCTTGAAGATGGCCACAAAAAAGTCTCATGAAGGCGTGGATCGTGAGCACCACTTGACACCCTGCATCTCAATCCCAGGTGTACTGACGCAGGGCAGGCCCTGATATGACCGATACTACAGACCGCTCAATACATGCTGGAGACACTGAATTAACAGTGCTTGACTCAGAGCCAACTCATTTTAAGAAGGAGTTGGGCTGGCTCTCCATTGTTGCCGCAGCATTTGATTGCATGGCAACATGGAATACTTTCCCATCGACACTGCTCGTATCTTTCGTCTATGGAGGACCCGCCGCTACAGTGTGGGGTATTATTGCTGTTGGGCTTATATATGTCCCCATTGCGATCACGCTTTGTGAACTGGTCTCCGCCTATCCCAGTGTAGGAGGGCAATATCACTGGGCTGGTATTCTTTCTCCTCCAAAATATCGTCGCGTGATCGTAAGTATGAACCACCTTTGGTGCTAATTCTTATTAACGCGCTGTTCGAATAGAGCTACATTTGTGGCAGTATCAGCTGGTTTTCTTGGGTGAGTCTCACGGCTGCAGGTGCAGGCGCACTTGGAAACTTTTCCGTCGCCTTGATATCGTGGTGCGATCCGAACTACGTATCCAAAAAATATCAAGTATTTCTCTTTTACCAATTCAGCAATATTTTCAGTTTTTTGGTGAACGCTTTTGCAAGCTCTGCTTTATCCAAGATTTACAAAGCCAGCTGTAAGTTGAATATAGTCCAAGGTGGTCAAAGAACATAACTAACCGCTCACCTCAGTCATCTTCAGTTTATTCGCCTGCATGACCATCTTCATTGCCATTTTAGTCGGCCAGGACAATAAACAGTCCTCCAGCTTTGTGTGGACGGAATTTATAAATAACACAGGATGGCCTTCTGGACTGGCATTTTTGATCACTCTAAGTGGACCGACAGTTATGTACTGTCCAATTGACGGTGTGGTTCACCTAGTCGAGGATGTCAAAAGGCCTAGGATTGTTGTCCCAAGAGCTATTCTCACAGCTCTAGCTTTATCCTTCGTCTCGGCTACCGCATTTGGCGTGGCTACAACTTACTGCATATCCGATTTCCAGTCTGCCCTCGCATCGCGAACTGGATTCCCAGCTTTTGAGATTTGGCGACAAGCCATGAATTCAGATGCGTGGGCCGTTGTTTTCCTATCATTTCTTCTCGTCATGTTTCCTGCCAGCACTCTCACGACAACCCAAATAGTATCGAGAATGACTTGGAGCTTTGCAAACGACAAGGCTCTGCCATTTTCAGAGTACTTGGGTAGAGTTTCACAAAAGTTGAAGGTGCCATTTATGGCTTTGTGTTTCAACACTTTCTTGATATTCTTAATCGGGTGCCTGTATCTCATCTCCTCAACAGGTATGAACCACTAAGTTTTCATTCGTGAACTAATCTAACATTCGCCGAAGCATTTATCGCTATTTTGAACATATCCGTCGTGTTTCAGCAAATAACCCTGGCATTTCCATCTGCGCTACTCATCTATCGTCGGCGTAGCCCAGAATATCTTCCAAAAGATAGACCATTTCGAGTTCCGGAAGTGGTCGGATGGGCCTGTAATATCATATCAGTGGCGTACGCTATTATTGCAGTCATATTCTTTCAGTTCCCTTGGTCATCCAAGGTGGACTTTTCTACCACCATGAGTGAGTCTATTTTATTTTCTATACTTCTAAAATCCAGATGTGCTAAATGTTTCTCAAAGACTTTACTTCTCTTGTTGTTGGTTCTTTTGCTGTTGCCAGCACGGTGAGTTGGTTTCTCATTTCTCGAAAGCAGTACACTCCACCAAAGCTGTCATTCATCGTCGATTAAGACAAGCTGGGGAAGTCAATTACTGTTTCGATGCTATAGTAGTCTTAGAACTTCATATTATTCAAGAGAAATTAATTGTTTAATCTCGCATGACGGGAAGGCATAATTATCCTAAAAGTGCTGCTGTTCAAGCCATGCATGTTTAGAGTGTAGAGGTTGAACGTGTGTCACCTAAGTTAGAGGAGCATGATATATCGATAGGTTACTTGGTTGCAGATTATCTGGAAGTATTTATTGAACTGTCTGTATCTCATTGCAGGAAATATCTCGTTTTGAAGTGACAAAGTATTGTCAAGGCTACTTACTGCCTTGATTCTTCTCACGTGAAATTGGATTGTTAGGCGTCAAATTGGACTCACAATATGCGGTTAAAGTGGCCATATTGATATTTCCCTTTCCTTTATAAGTCTATGTAATGATTTCCTGAGGGTCTGTTACGATATTGTACATCAATCTGGACTGGGTGATAATTACTCCTACGAAGCGGGATAAGTCGCAATACTCTATCTAATAACTTCACTTAATTGACATTTAGCTTGGTATGCAAAAGTTTAAAACGGCATATCGCAAGAAATATAGTCGCTCAAACATATTTCCTATGATATCAGAGTTTGGGCGAGATGACATCTCGTTTCGCATGTTCCCATTCTCGATGTTGTTCAATAATATCACGAGCCACATGGGCACCACTCTGTACCGCTCCATCAATCCAACCTCGCCAGCCGTCCGACCAATCCGCACTAGCAAAATGGACATTTCCGTGAGGGCACTGGAGAGCAGCAAGATATTTGGTAGTAAATTTTGGCGGCAGATAGCACCACGTGCCTTTTGAGAATTCGTCCTTGTTCCAGTCATGAGACACCTAGTCGATGAGTTTTAGTATAGGCTGAAATGGAAAAGTTCCTGGATCACTTACAATTCGATTCACAACAGCGTTCTTCTGCAGATCTTTTGGTAGCAAGTGTGTGACGGCTGATTTTATGGTGTTGGGATCTGACAATGATATTCCATCAGGGCTGTCTGGATCGGGGCCAAACGCAATGACGTGGGAGTTACCAGCTGGCGTGGAATGGTCGCCAAAGGCAGAAATTACTCCCTTTCCTGGGGTTCCCAAAGAACTCCATGAGACATAGTCCTTGCCGCTGAAATCAACATGGATCTTGTTGCATTTATTGACGGATCCCTCTTTTGAAGCTTCAATTTTATCCTCAGGCAGAGGTGGGGAAAACTCAAGCGAGGACAGAACATTGAGCGGCACGGTGCAGATGACCGACTTTGCTGTCCAGGTGTAGCCATTTCTGACCGTCACAGTGACAAGCTCACCATCATCTTGGACCCGTTGGACCGGGATGCCAAAGCTATATGATAGATTGTTTGTTGAGACAGCATGTTGAAAAATTCGCTTGTGCAATTCGCTCTGGCCACTGCGCAACCGAGTGTGCAAAGCAATCTCGTTTAGCCCCGTTGGGGTATGTGCTCCCAATGCCCACCAGCGTAGTGCATCAAGCAAACCCATCTTGTCCAGAGAATTTCCGCCCATTTGCACGAGTTGGGCCTTAAGGACACTCATTTCTTCTTTCGTGAGCTGATCTTCGATCTGATTGATTCTGTCTTGGCAGGAAAGTTTGTCCCATTCAGCCGTGAGCTTTTTAGACTGATTGGTGCCAAAGATGTACTTCATTGACTGTTTCAGTTCATTTCCGTCAAGGTTGCAGAACAGTTGCCAAACTCTCCCTGCAACGTCAGCCTGGATAATATCAATCAGTTACAATTCGTCCCGACTATTCATTCTGAATACTCACCTCTTCATCGTGGGAAATATTACGTTGTTTTGTTCCAGTAGTAACGGTACAGTAGTCTTCCTTGCTACCTGGATTTTGAGTGACGATCCAATCATTATGCAGACCGTAAAATGAAACTTCGCGGTAGATATGAGGCATATGCCAATGAATCCAAGTACCTCCAATTTCGTAATTGAAGCCATCAATTGTGGCGTTCCAAGTACGGCCCCCGAGTCTGTCACGAGCTTCGATGAGGAGAGTCTTTTTACCTGGAAATTATCAACTTCACCCTTTTGTTACCAACTAAAAATCATGTTACCTTGAGTAGTCAGGTCTCGAGCGGCGACAAGGCCAGCATAGCCGGAACCGATAACAATTACATCGTAAATACCGGCACTAGGCTGAATTGTGCGTGCTGGGGGAACCACAAGGCCAATTGTGGGCAACCCATTGCGCACTCCTTCCGATGGGGTCCAAGTAAAGCCGTCAGTTGAATTGACCATTTTGTGGTGCCAAAGCTTAATGTGAGTTGAGATTTTGGTCGTGCTAAGCGTAGTTGAAATGGTGTGCCTCTTTAGCAGCTCAAAGGCCTGACGTCGCTGGTTCTATTCCTCTATATTTAGGCAGCCTATTTAGTGATCTTACATTAGCACGCCAAAATACGGATAGAGCTTGGACTGTTCGCGGAAGGTTCGTTACTTGGCGGATAAATGTTGTTGGCCAATGATATGTAAATCCGGCCATGTTCATTAGCGTAGTAGCGATGTATCCAGTCGGACTAACGATATCAACCCTGGTGAACCCAATTTCAGATGCCATAATTGCTTTTCAATGGACAAGATCAGTCGGAAGATGCCGTAAGGCTTATCATAGGGGTGAAATAGTTTGCAGTTCAACCACCCAAAGTCCAGCGCAATGCACTATGCCAAAAATATCCACACAAAGCCACACTCGAGATCGAGATTTGCGGTATGAATGAACTCGGCTAATCGAGAATGAATTTTCGGGTCCATGTTGACTACTAGGAAAAGAATACATTACGAACATAATGGGACCTATAGTATGGGCCAATACACGACGTCATGTGCAAAACTTGTCCGGGTCACAGCATCTAAATCCTACATGCTGATTTCGATCAACTTGGCGCAAGAAGCCGGTGCAAAGCCCCGGATAATATTTAATTAATCTAATCAGCTTCTCTCTAGTACTTTAATTGCCAATAATCTACAGGCGACTAGCTAAACTGTGCAGTTCATTACTTGGACGGGCTGCTGTCTTGTACGCTACCGCGTAGCGAGGAGTGGAGAAGATGATTGTGCTTCCTCGATGAATGAAAAATATATCGCCAGGAAGTAGCTTCGCTGAATTTCCCTTTTCATCCAAAATATGTAACTCTCCTAGAGAATCATTATTAAATGCCATTCTATTATGACTGTGAGCCTTTAGTTCTCTTACCTTTGAGGACTACACCGGTTTCGTCATAATCATAAAACGGCGCAGGCTCGGGATTCTCAATTGGTTCAAGATAAAAGAGCGATCCGGTCAAAGGATTTGAATCACTCTTTGAGGCAGTACCGAAAACATCTCCTACAATTGCCCGATTAGCACACCGAAATTGACCAAGATCTGTCAGTGTTTTTCGAGATTTGGGTGCATCTTACCAAACCAGACATTTGGTGGGCCAGGCTCAAGTTTAGGAACTCGATGAAATTTGCCCTCGTCGTGCCATTGGAAGACCATGATTACGGTGCAAAAATATGTGCAAACTTTTGTATATTATCAACGATTGATCAGGCTTGGATATTGAGAAGAATATCTATCATATAAACAAATCGTAGCGATTAGGAACAGGGACCTAGCCAATCACGCATTATTCCTGCAAGTAACTTTTAGTCTAAATACCCATCATTTATTTGCTGTTGTATCATTACCCTCTTCCTAACTTTTCTTGAGAACGGGACAGGGTCTCGGCTAACGGGATTGAATCAGACCCACATGTGTCTTGACTATCCAATCACACTTATTTCCATTGTTCCGCACCTTCAAATCCCAAAGTAGATTTAGTTTGACTTTTCCCCATCAACTTGAAGTATTTTGTATTCCGGTAATCGATTGTTATGGAATACAACTTCGTCATTGCGTTAGTTTCCATCTAGGTTTTAGAACTATTGGGCAATAGTTCCATGGCTAGATCTTTTTATCGGAAAGCTGGTTCTTCGTTCACCCGAGCACATCCTTGTATTTGAACAGAGACATATGAATGGCATAAGATTTAGGTGATATATTTATTTCTTCTCAAATAAAGCTGCTAGACTGGCTATTAAATACTAAATATAGATATGATATTTAATTATCTCTTTAATATCTAGATTTGACCAAGGCTGTTGTTATTCCTTCGTTGTAGCTTCACTTCTACTCCCTCCTGACGGACAAACCAAGAATTTTGAAGTTTCCAAGACTCATTTGGCTCAGTCAAGGTGACCTTTTATGTCGCAGCAGTCAGAAACAATCCCTATTTTTGTGGCTGGAGTTTACTTACCTTGTAGGTGATAAAAAGAGTTGGCAGCATCTTGTAGATTTCAAGCAAGCTGATGTTCTTGCCGATGCATGTGCGGTGTCCTTTGCCAAATGTCATGGTAGCCCCAGTCATGGCTTTTAGACGGACCTCGTAACCTGTTGCATCCTCGTCCTCACCCTGCAGCCATCTTTCGGGTCTAAACTGGTCGACGTCATTACCAAAAATGGCCGTGTTCCGATGCATTACCCACGGGGAGGCGCCAACAATGGTTCCGGGAGGAAGGGTAGTTCCACAATCCAGCTGCAAACCTTCCCCAGGGACGACTCTTTCCAGAACCAGGCCCACTGCAGGGTGGAGACGCAAAGCTTCTTTGACGATGCAGTCAAAATATGTCAATTGTTGACTTTCTCGCCATGTGGTAGGAAAGCTGAGCTGACCACAAGCCTTGGCGTTCTCAAGTTCTACCATAAGTTTGTTGTAGACTTTGGGGTGCTTGAGGGTGTAATAAACAATAGCGCGGAGGGATATGGCTGTTGTATCAGACCCCGCAAACATGTTTGTTACCATGTAAGAAAATACTTGTTGGTCATTGACGACGTCTGGGTGCGTCTCCTTGGCTCGAAGAAAATAGTCAACAAAGTCACCTCTTCGAACGATTAGATCATCAGTGGGATTCTTCTTTTTGGACTCTTCAAGTCGCGATACCAGCCGAGAACGAGCAAATTGAGCTACAGCTCCAGTGGGTCGTGCCATGCTTGCCCATACAGGATTTTTCTTCAGCCAGCCATCCAGCCAAGGAATTTGACCAACTGCAGCATTGTAATCCATAGCGACGTTAAGTGCACTGATGATACCGCCAATATCGTCCCCGTGGTCCAAAAACCCAAAGGTTTCACTGCAAGTGATTTCACCAATCACGTCAAAGGCATAGTACTGAAGCCACTCAAAAATTGGACAATCCATCCCCGGTTGCACAAACCGTTTCTCGAGTTGCTCCAGCAGTTTTAGAATGGTTCGATCTACCAAGGGTTCATAGTCTGTCAAAGCAGTCATTGAATAAGCATTTGCAACAGGACGCTTAATTTTGGCGTGGAAATTTTCGTTTAGGGTAGTGAAGATGGTCTCCGTGGCTTTTCCATTTGCAAGCTGTTGTTGCACAAGATAAAATTCGCTCTTTTCATCTTTGAGTTAATAATAATGAAATATTCTATAGATGGCGCAGCTGACAAACCTTGTGGTAGCCGCCCTTTATGCTGTATATTTTGTTGACGTCCTTCAAATTTCGAACACTGACCAGGTTCGGGCCGAATCTGACGCAGTCCCCATATTTTTCGTGAAGCTGAAGCAACGAAACTTGGTTATCACCTCGATAAACATTAACGAGGCGATACAAATTGCTCAATTTGGCGACCACAGGCCCTGGAATATCACGGATCCCTGTCTTGAGAAGGTTGGTTAAGCAGCGAACCACGAGAAATACAATCGTGGTACACAACAAAAGCCCTAAAGATGCAGCGAGAGCCATTTTGGGATTAACAGCGATAGGAATAATAAATTTTGATAGATAATCTCAGTCAGAGGAGATAAAAATAATATAACCTATCGTTTGTGAGAATTTTGCGTCTACCTGACGTTGCTTGGCACGGGTTTGCAGTTGGTCGAACAAGTGGGGAGACAATCCGTTAGCCACTCACACAATGATCCGGCTCGATTGCCCTTACTTACCATTCCGAGAACTGGAATCACTAGCATTGGATGCAAGATTTTCCGTCACCAATATTGTGAATGAATTGTCATTTTGGATCGGAATTGCATGTGCATAATTCTCATGGATTAATGCATTGTATCGAGCTAGATATTGCCCGTCATAATCTTCAGTTGTGGTCGGGAAATTTTAGCTCTGCTGGCACAAAAGAAAACCTACAACATGCTAGACTAGCAAAAGGATGAGGCATCGAAATTGACCTGCTCGCGAAACCTTTCTATGTCGCATTTTTGCCAAACAGAAACTCTGTGGGGAGAAACGTCTCAGTAGGGGCTAGGGGTGAGGCTTAAATATGACTTCTGGAGCCAGCCAGCCATCCATCAAACACCCCCAAACTACACAGGCGCTACAGCGCCTGGAATCTTCCGTAGTATAGTGGTCAGTATGCAAGCTTGTCACGCTTGAGACCCGGGTTCAATTCCCGGCGGGAGAGATCCGCCCCAGGTACAGCAGTGCCTGGATCGATTTTTTTTTTATTTTGCATTTAAAAATGACTTTCTTTTTTGTTTCACAGCCTTGGTCTGAATTTGAGTTCGGTCTTGGTAGCGACGTGGTGATCCAAAATTGCAAATTTTTACTTGTGGGGGCCCCGCTGATTGGTGGCGCTCCTGTTCGACTCTGTTCGCGTTCATGTGTCCTTCAACCTATTGTAGAACAGTGAAAGGGAATCTGGTGTCAAAGACCTACTTTATTAAATAGAAATGATGATCATCCATCAATCTCAATGCACACAGGTGTACTAAGTCACCTAATTGGTCTAATTGTGGAACAAAGAACAAGTTTCGCAATGTTTCTTCTTTGTTATTCAATGGCTTTTTGCACTTCAGCGCACAATGCCTTTCCAATTATTGCCACACCATTACATATGTGGTTTAGAAAACATTTTCTTTGTTCTTGCTAGGTACTTTCTTGATTGGTCTTGAGGGAACTTAATTCTAAGCCCCGTGCACCTCAAGAGTTGAGATCTTCCATGTGAATAAAATCTTTGAAGGACCTCGCAAAAGTATCTTAACGGGAGGCATAACTGAATTTGCCAGTGCCGACCTGTACTAAACACTGCTCTAAGATCTTAAACAGAGAAAAAAAGGAAAATTCTCCTCTCAAATATAAAAAATGCCTCAAACACGCCGAGAAAAAAAGAAGATGGCATTGGAAAAGGGCGATAAAGTCGCATCTGGTTCAAATTCTAGGCATACTACTAAACGCCAGGTACAAAATGAACTTCTCGCAGGTATTGAACCTCCCACAACTGCAGGACGTGTTCAAGCATTTATTCCATGGAGGGGAGATTATCCCGTACACAACGATATCTTCAGTTACGTAATGCAAATCAGCCAAATCATTGTTGAAACGGGGAAAAATGGACGCCCTGTACCTGCTCCTATTAATCCAACTATAGTAGATAGTCTCTTCGTTCAGCAAGTACTCCGTGAATGGGATCGGCTGGCTTTCCATCTTAAGCTAGATACAAAATCAGAAAGCTTTGGAGACCAGTTGGCTACAAATGTATGCGATTCGATTCTTGAATGGGGGATGGAGGAGATTCGCCTGCGCGAGAACAATGATCTAGTGAATTTGAGAAGAGAGCCCAACAAGTATGACTACATCAAGTTCAGATACGGAAAAGGGGATATTTGGAGTTTTGGCGAGAATAGCGATCCAGATCGCTGCATCTTTGTAGCTTATAACCGGGTCGACGTGGAGCCTGGGATATTGCAGCTTAGCGAGGAGCACATGGAATATTATGGAATGTCAAGGCATTAAGGTAACTACTGAGGTGGTTTCACAGTTATTCTACACGTACATATCTGTCGATACTTGATCCCCCAAAATTAGTAATTTTAGTTCAGGGTTCTTTGCAGGCCATGTTGATGGCGGACACGTACACTGCCCCAAAATAAGACGTCACGCAAAAACACTAAAATACTTGCAAGTCTTGATATAAAATTAGGTCGTAACGCGTATAAACTATCTCTCTTCATCAGCACCGCCAGGTGGGACCATTCCCGGGTCGTAAGACATCCATGCGAAAGTGCATAAACCACCTCCGACGACTAGGATGGTCAGTATGGCCGCGCCCGCCTTGTCTCTAGTGCTGATTGGCTTCGGGATCGGCTGATCGTGGCTGTTTTTCCCAGCGTCGGGATCTCCCTTGGATGTGCCTCCTGTATTATTTGTTACAGGTGCATCGGCTTGATCAATTAATAAACTCGATACGGCGGCGAGGACATTCATTCGTTCGCCGGCACCAGTGGTTCCTACAATTCCGGTCACGGCGGGGTCAACATATGTCCCGTTTTTCCAAAAGAAGCCGCACATTCGGCCTGACTCTCCGCCAGTACATTGATTGACGGCCGCCTGAGCTGAGTTTTTAAGAACGGGCAAGATCTTATCCTTTGTATATGGGGCAATTTGAGATACCACCGCTGTCCATCGGTGAACGTAACCCTTGAAAGAAACCATATCTGTCGTGCAGCCGCGGACGTGGCCTTCGCAGCTAGCCTCGTAAGCGATGTCGTCTTCGAAGAAAGTCGTTAATAGAGTGTCTAGGAGTTTGTCCACGCGATCTTTCCACTTTTGTGAACCGTCCGTCTACTACATTGTTAGTCACCATTCACTTGAGTCATCTTTTTGACCTACATAGTTGTACATGTATGCCGCACCTTGTAGCAGGATGGCGGCATTATAAGAGAAGGGCGTCTTGTTAATGTCGGTGCAATTAGTTGGAACATGGGCGCCATCCCAAATTTTGTAGGTGTCGTGATCAATGTAGTTGACTCCCCACAACCAATCCCAGGTCTGCTCAGCGTGCTGTGCATACGTATCGTTTTTCGTGTATCGTGCTAACCGAGCCCCGATGTTAAAAAAACAACCGTTTGCGATGGCTACAGGGCCACGTCAGTTTAAGAACCGAAAAGCACATTGCAGAGAGCTTGCCCGGGAACATACTATTCTTATAGTTGTACCCAGAATTGGAGAATGGAATCTGCCATCTCAAACCTCCACCGCAATGCTCATCGTGTCTGTCTGGGTTGGCCTGAGTTGTCCATACGGCCTGGGCAAGCGCTAGCCATTGCGGCTGGTCTTCTGGCGGGTCTGGGAATTTGTTCTCGGCTGCCAACATGGCCGTCATGCCCCAAAAACCCTGATCGTCGTTACCTAAAGAGGCCGTGTGGTTTGCGGGCATAAAATCGCGATTTTCGCCCACTTGATGCAAAATTCCTTGCGTGACAACCGCATTATAACTGGTATCGCCTGTCAACTTCCAGTAATCTAAATTTCTTAGCCATCAGTCGTTAAAGGCTTGATGCGTTACAGGCAAGACGGACCAACATAGGTGCCCATCATGGCGCCTCCTTCCCACCAGTAATAATCTCCCAATCCCGACGAAGGAGGCCCAGGCAGGATTCCGGGAATCTGGCCAGTCTTGTTCCCTTGGTACAGGAGCATCAAATCGTAAGCGAGCGTGCGTGCGGATTGTTTAATGTCCTCTGTTATGCGACTAAGCTTCCTGCGTTAACCGACGCTATTGTCAAGATCAGCATACCTGTGGTGTTTATCTTGTAGTAAGCGGCCTCAGCTGCAGGCATGCTGCCTCCAGAGAGGATGCCCGTGAGCAGCAGAAACCCCAGAGTTGGGAGTTGCATTTTGAAGCGAGTGTAATAACGAGTGACGTTGGACGGGGAAAGACGTGTCAAACACGACGGGCGACCTGCAGCATGGCCATGGATAATTAAGGTGCGATCTTAAGTGTCAGGAGAGAAACATGGGATGAGTGTCACGAGATCGGATCGAACCGAAAAACCCCGCGTATACCGTTTAGCTATGCTAAGCCCCGCCACTTCCTGGCTAAAGCGAAGTCCAAACTTGGTGATCAGGGACTTGCAGGCATCACGAGCCAAAATGCTGGGCATTCAGGCTGTGCATGTTCAGCCCCAGCAGATGACAGGGGAGCGTTTTGGTTGACCAATTGGCGGGAGAGACGTTGTCAACTTACGGTCAAGCCAATGGGGCAAGTCGGAAAAAGAGCCAACCTCGTAACGATCCTCTGCCAAGACGGACGGTCTAGACGGTGGCCCGCTCTTGGCAAATCCCACAAGAGAAACGAGTTCCAGCCCCGTGCGTTGCATGATTGCCAGGTACGAGGTGCTATGTGCTGATTCATCTACCTTAACACGAGCGTAATCAGCACTAAGCCGAAAGAAATATAGTCCATTGTAATCGCATTCGGAAATAAGACTCCCAAGGTAATATTTTCAGTGGGAGGAACGGACACCAGCACCCAGTTTTCCCCTACAGGGTAAATACGTTGCCTTGAAGACAGCTTTCCAGGGTCAGCAGGAAGGAAGAGATAAGTTCAGAGGGGCAACAACCTTGGAAACCCTTCAAAATCCCACCAAAATACAGAGCGCCTTTAACCTTTTCCACTTTAACGAGTGAGAAAATATACCCTAGACACTATACCTGTGAGTGCCAATCTGCGCAAACTCAAGACGGATGATTTCAACTGCACTCATCAACTCCATTTATCTGAATGATATCCAGAATCTAAAGTCAAATATGTTTATTGCTCAGCCTCAGTTAGCGCCGTGTAATGAATTATATTGAGCTGAAGCAGCTCCAGCGTGTGTATTTGGCTAGATGATCAGCGCTGGTGATCACACAATAGTATAGAACTGGTCAGATAGGATTGGAGAAATCATATTGAAACTGTATCAAAAGCTCTTGTGATTTAAACCAATTCATCAAATACTAGCTTAGAATTGCTTGCCACTGTGCTGAGTCTGTCACAGTTGGGTATGTAACCAGTTCCTGACACAATTGATCAACCAAAGGTTTCATCTTATCCTCGGTCATATTTGAATTGACTTCAACCATGACGTTCAAACATAATATGATGCTCGCATAGTCAGAGTGCAGGGCGTGGACGATTCCGTCCCCATTAGAAGAAACCACACTTGGCTGAAAATCTTCAGCTTCCAGATCGCTTGTTACGACGAGGTGGTTCGCTTGAGCCTTGAAGGCGCGGACCGCTTGAGAAATGTTTGGAGTCACTGTGACCTGAAGTGAATAGTAATTGACGGAAGAAGGATCTGAATCGATCAGCCTCATGACGTGCTCAATAGAGCCATTGCCAAGTTTGACATCTGCAACTGGCACTGACTTCCAGTCATCTCCCACATTGAGATTGGTTTTCAAATAGTTTCTGAAAGAGGACTGCAGACTGGATATCTTCCCTCCAAGCACTTTGCCATCGCCGGAGAAAGCATCAGGATCAGGGAACACAATCCCACTCCCCGCAAATGGGGAATCTGGAGGAACATAGGCAAAGTTGGACGTTTCTCTATCGCTCCTCAATCCCGTTATGCCAGCTGTCCAAATGTTATAAGTATGAAAATCCGGATCAAGCAGCTTCTTGGTGGTATTGAAAGTTGCTGTATTGTAATTGTCATCTCTACACTTCCAGTAGGTAGACTCGTCAGTATACTTAGGCGGGTAGGTTCCGGGATTAATCCATACACCCCGCTCCTCACCGCCTAAGTGAGGTCCTGCGCAAGCATCGATTGCAAGCATCTTACACGCAGTGTATAATGAAGGATCTGGATTGGTGTTGAAAAAGTTGGCTTCTTTTTCAGGGTGGAAATCGGGGCTCCAAGAAAGGAACGCGTGATTCCTAAAGAAACTTCGATTTGAGTCCTGCTCGGAGATCATTTTGGGTGTTTTTTTGTTTTTGAAGAAGGGGTTGTTGGAATAGCCCCATCCGACGAGTTCGGACTTTGGGGAAATGAAGCCGAATGTTTGATGGTATTCCCAAGCCACAGTGTTGTAATCAATGCCAAGAGATAATGCCACCTCGGTGGCAGCAGCCTGGTCATAGCAGTTAACCAGAGTGAAATCACCGTGTGATAGGAATAATCTGTATGCTTCCAACCAAGCAGATAATCGAAAGTCCCCTCCATAATTCCAGTAACGAATACTTTGGGGAAGGTCTGAATTTGGTCTCACAAATCTGCAACCCCCACCATAGGCATCGTATTTTAGCCAATGTTTCTCGGTGCTTGATGGTGCACCTGTGATCGGCTCAGCAGATCCATGGCATATTTTGACAACCATAGCAACCCATTCTTCCGCTGTTACAATATTCTGAGCTGTTGCCGCCCCAACAAACATGCGCAGTAGAAGAAGTGGAATTCCATTGGCCAAGTATTTCGGAAGTTCGCAATGAATGACATAGATCTCCAAAGGAATTACTTCATCGTAGAGGGATTCTCCAACAATTGAATTATCCTGAGCTGCATAAATGGAAAATTTGATGCGACCCCAGCAGCACCATGGATTCATCGGGTTTGTAACTTGTCCATAAAGTTGGCCTAGTTGAAACATGACTTTGTCGCCGGATGTTTCACTGTCTTGGTTTGGTATAATAGTATCGGACCGAAGGTAGGATGCGGCAGAGCCGGAAGCATCCGTAGTAATTATCAACCCAGTCGACATTAAGTTGGGAGGAATGCCGCTGACTGTGACTTGTACTACGGCTTCATCGCCGTCGGGACGTGTAGCAACGGGGCGTTGTCCCTTTTGCCCAAATTCCGCATTGTAGACAGTGACAGCGGCATAGCTTAGGTTCTTTTTGTCAGAGTATTGGACTGCGTGACCCAAGAAGTCTCGGTCGTCTCCCGAGACAACAAGGGGCAACGCACCTATGACTTGGACAGTCTCGATTCTCGGCATGATGGTGTGTGGGTATGTGATTGGCAAGATGTTTGAATTGATCGGATGATGCTGTAAGATTTGGACAAAGTGCGATGATGAGAACAATTGTATCATACTTATATCCTATGGGGAATTGGCTTTGGCATGGGTCTGTTGTTTCTTGGAGGCCTGTGCGTTTGCTAGATTTCAATTCATATGCTCGGCGGTAAGCTCGGGCTGCGAGCGCAGCGATCTCAGCTTAGCCACGACAAATGGGATGCAGGCTAGTTTCAAAGCTGAGAGTTAGTCTCTGGTTGAACATAAAGCACGCCAATAGGCCAAATATTTGACCTATTCGCAATCGATGTGGCTGGCTGAAAGGCGGGAAATCTGCCCAAAGAGAGCTAGGCGAAATTCGCTCAGTTTTACAACTACTGCAGTCCAGACTGCAAACCGGAATTTGTGGCTGGATAGGTAAGGCCTCGAATGAAGAAGGTGCATAGATTTAGCAGATCCAGCCAGCCACTAAGTTAGTTATTTCTCGGAACACAGACTATTGAAGCACGACTGGGACAGCCGAGACGTCCCACTAGCTTGATTGGTCGTAAATTTATTGGTTCGATCTCGAGTGGCAAACATCGAGGATACCTGCGAACAGTGTCGGAGCTAGGGCCTCCGCGATAATCATTCTGAATGACGAAAACCATATCTTACTAGCTAATCTTGGGATCATCTCTAGCAAATAAACACAACAACTCTCATGATTCCTCGGCTGAAGCCGGGGCTTTTCCAAGTCAGGCCCAGTGTCATGCAGCTCTCTGTCATGTTTGAGGCCCGTCCATGCAGCGCGCTGGGACGCCACATTTGATGCCAGTGGCGCGTATTATTGGGCGGTAGCTCTAAATAGTGTGCCACATCTGCTAAAACCCAGAACCGCCAAGGCTGATGGTGTTTTCTTTTTGTCTCAGCCAATAATAATAATCTGTGCTGAGAATTGAACAACTACCCCTAAGAGGTGCATGATGCGATTATCTTGGTTGCAATGTCTGTGCTGTGTAGAGATGCGCCTGGTTGTGATCTGGGTTTTATCTGAGTTGTGCAGGAGGCGCTTTCACCATTGCAACATTGGTATCCATTTTATACGCAATGCTGCTTAGTAAGCCTTTGTTGGGAGTGTAGATGCAGATGTCAAGCATAATCTTGATGCAGGCGACGGAATTTATTTATGCATGTCTAAAATTGATTTTGAGTGTGAAAGTCACGCGTGATAAAAAATTACGTCAAGAGGTTGAAGAGCGTTGTTGATGCTATTTGCTTAGACAAGTATTTTCTACATCTGACGTTTGTTGGGACCAAAAAATTGATGTTGGGGATTCTTGGGGCTACGTGCAGATTAGTCAAAGGAGATGATACCATGCGACAATCATGATGAACACTAAATTAACAATGAAATAAAAATTAAAATAAAATAAATGTACAAGATAGAATATCCGATTATATATTCAGTGACTGAAAATGTTGCCTCACGCATATCCACCGGCCTCATTCATGGTCTCAGTCACATGAGGGGCGGGGAACTAAATTACTCAGGCTACAACAGACTCACAAGCCCCTCTCACTGAGCTTATCATCGCGCACTCATTCGTCTTCAAATCACTCCCAAATTCAAGGCTGCGTGCCATTTTTCCTCGACGCGCGGCTCTAATGTCTGTCAAATTCTCCTAAAATGGCCTCCCCCGATCTTTTCACAGTGGGCTGGATCTGCGGTGCCCTGCCTGAGCGCCTGGCAGCCGAATGCTTTCTGGATGAAACATACACATTTTTACCTCATGTCTCGTCAGACGACCAAAACAGCTATACCATAGGCCGAATCGGACACCATCATGTGGTTATCGCCTATGTGTTGGACGCAGAGTATGGGACAGCATCCGCCGCATCCGTGGTCAAGGACATGATCCACAGCTTTCCAAACATCAAAATCGGACTCTTGGTCGGACTGGGCGGTGGTGCACCGAGTGAAAAGAACGACATACGTTTAGGGGATGTCGTTGTGAGCGCTGCCAGCGAGACAGACGGCGGCATTTTACAATTCAACTTCGACATGACGACAAAACACAAGGAGTTCAAACAAACTGCTTATTTGAACAGCCCACCAGTTCTCCTCCGAACAGCAGTCACCGAATTAAAGGCCAGGCATGCGTCTGACGGGAACGGAATTGAAGATGCCGTAAATGCCGTTCTCACCAAATTTCCGCAAATCGCCGGAAACGGATACGCGAGACCGGATTCCAGCCGCGACCAGCTCTTCACTGGCGATAACGTGCAAGCCATTGATACCGACGACGAATCATGGTCGGAAGACGAACCATGGTTGATAGAGCGCATCGACAAAAACCGGAAAGATAATGGCCCAGCTGTTCACTACGGAATCATCGCATCAAGCAGCCGCCTAATCAAGGATGGCGAAATGCGCGATAAGCTTGCGTCACAGAAAAATGTCATGTGCTTTGAAACAGGGGCCGCAGGATTGATGAGCAACTTCCCATGCTTTGTTATCCGAGGTATTTGCGACTATGCCGATTCTCACAAAACCCATGACTGGCACGGATACGCAGCAATGGTTGCAGCTGCGTATGCAAAGGCTCTGCTCGAACGAATTCCCGTGAGCGGGGTGGAAGAACTGCCCAGGATACAGGTCTCCAAGGGGAACGGGACATACAACGACGTGGATTTGGCATCTTTGTGGTAATTTGGTTGAAATTTCTTTACACACACGGGCTTCTGAATTTGAACTTGTCCATTTCCTCAGTGTTTGAGTGACTTGTAGAGCGGCCGGGTGGGTGAAATAGGTCAAAATGTTGAACAGTGTATTTATCGTCGAATACAATATGTCGCGAATCCAGATAACCATGCGTAATATTCTTCAGCCAACTGTAAATTCATCGTCGCAGCAAGTAAATTAGGCGAACCAGTCAATATGCTTCCCTTGAACTGACCAGTATCTATGCAGGATCTGGTTTTTCTGGGTATTCAAGTGATTCAGGTGAAGAGAAATATAGTAGACCAAAAACGGTGTTGTGAGAGCCCAAAATTGCTAAGCTTGTTGGCGTTGTACGCCCGAGCCTGGTGAGTATCACACCTGATGGGTTAGGAGTGTTGACCACGATGCGGTAGTTACAGACGCGCTTGATATCGCATCCGGCCTCAACGAGAACCTTTGCACACTCCAGAAAGCCATTTGATACAGCAATATGAATGGGCTCCAATGCCGGCCTGTAATCTCTTCCATTTACGTCGTAATCGGGCCTTGCCCCGTGTTTCAGGAGAGACCGCAGGATGCTAGTGTGGCCACCAAGAGTAGCAAAGTGGCATGCGCTAAAACCAGGGTTTTGAGAGACATTGTTGACATCTGCCCCTGCTTTTATTAATTCTTCAACGACGTCCTCGTATCCAAGACGACATGCAGCGTGCAGCGGTGTCCTCCCGACATCGTCTTGAGCATCGACATTTGCCCCGTGCTTCAGAAAGAGTTTTACAATCTCGACATCACCAGCAGCAGCGGCGTGCCATAGAGGGGTTCGGCGAAAGGCATCCGCACAATGCAACTGGTCATCCTTTACTCGAGTCATGATGTGACGAGCAGCGTGGATGTTGTTCATGGCAGCCGCGCGATGCAGAGGGGTTTCTCGAAACTTGTTAAGTGCGAGCTCGCTCCCTGTTTGATCTACTTTCGCGTCTGGATCATTCTCGAGGTCATCTCCATGACTATTCTCAACGTCAGTTCCAGACACGGCCCACGGCTCTCTCACATGCGTTCTAGCTGATCCATCCAGGAACACAAGTTTGTCAAAGATGTCATTGACCTTATCAGATCGGACATAAGAGGCTGCTAAATGACCTAGTTGCTCCACACGGTCATACACATCAAACAACACTGTCGTCAAAGGAGTTGCTTTGTCAATAAAGGCGCTTAGAACCTCGACATTACCGGATAAAATGGCGAGATGAAGAGGAGATAAGCCAATATTTGTAACACTAGCTAGATCTGCGCCGCGCTTAGTGAGCAGTTTGACAGCGTTTACATGACCAAGCACAGATGCCCAGTGAAGCGGTCTAAATCCTCTAAAGATGTTGTGCCACGACTCGAGGCTGTCCGATGCTATGCAGGTTCTTGCTTCTATCGAAGCGCTGCTTAGTGGGCTGTCAAGAAGTTGCTTCGCAGCATCCACGTCGTTGTCAATACAGGCTCGAATTAATCGTAGGGAAAAGTAATTTTGGACCACTTCTTCTTCAGCCTCATCTCTGCTTTCGATTTTCAGTTTGGACTTCACCGCGCGTTGAACAAGGCGACCGAATGACTCTTCCATGGACTCTCTTGGATAGGGATCATTGTCTCTGGGCAAAACACGAATACGAGTGGTAACGAGTTGCCCTATAGGGTCATCCAATAGTCCGAGATTAGATCGCCAGCTGTCCTCGACAGTAGGATCTCCTGCTAGGTTTACCAACGCGGGCCATCTGGCCGATTCTTCGGCGTCTAGTTCATAGACCGGAGTCTCCTTTTTGGAGAGAGGTCTAATTTCCCTATCAGGATCCAGTTCGTGAATCTTTGAAAAGCGTAGAGATATATAGGTGTCGTTCCGTAATCGTACAGTCTTGACGGTAGCAACGATACCCTCTTGGGCATGCTGTTCAGAAAGACGCAATGCTCGAATTTTGTCATAATTTCCGAGGGCGACGGCATCAATTTTTGGAACATCGGGCCCACACTCCACTAATTTTTGAAAACACCAGCAGCGCCAAGATAAGGTGCCTCGTTGCTCCGGAAAGATGCCTACATAAACGTCCATATAAACCGTCTCCCCTCTATCTTGATAAATCAAGTATCGGAAAACTCCGAGGACGCTGTTGTAGTTGGATACTTTTGGCTTTAGGGTCCGAGTCTGGCCGTTCCATCTCTGGTGAGGATACACATCCACCAGCCCAAAGGTTCCCGGGTGTCCTTCTTGGTGAGACACCACTATATCTGGTAGTCCGTATGACGGATGTTGCTTTATATAGACGTATTTGCTACCACTCTCTTGGCCACGAAAATTCATCTCAGAAGATGGGACGAAAAAAACCTTGTGCGCATTCAACCGTGCATACTGGTCGCCACCCAGGTCAACCAATCGAAGGGCTGGGTTGTGATATTCCCTGCCCCCAGTTTTGTAGATGGTTCGTGGGTAGCAATCTAAGATGGCATAGTATTCATTTGAGGATTGTTTGGTCTGTTGGCTGGTAGCAGGCTCCATGTTGTCTTGTGTTGTGGCGACGTTTGACAAGAACAGCTTCACATGCAGGCCGGCATTCGTCATGGTGGACGGCGCACTTGATCGTGACGGGTCAGGAGGTAAGGGCTTGATGTCGCCAAAAGAGCTAAAGTAGATGGGGCTAGGCGCCAAGAGACCAGAGATTTGGTAGCGAAGGGTATCATTTTCGGGACAGGACCATGCAAAAATGGACTGGTCATCTGTGACCCTGAGTATTTCTTCCTGCAGTCGCATGAATGCCCTTTGTCCCTCTCCATATAGCAGCGGCATGTTGACGTTAAAAATGCCCATAAGGCAGTATGCAGTGTCTTCAGATCGAGTGGTCTGGCGTGTGGCCGCCCACTTCATCTTGTTTGCGACGCTCAGCTCGTCCAAGATGAGGGAACCATTGAGAACACCAAGGTCTATCCCTGTGATACTGCTGATCAACTTGGGAAACCCTCCATCATCATCAAGCTGCGGAGGATCCGGGTGGCTCCCAAGCTTGTCACCAAGGACAGTCCAGTTTTGCGAGTAAAAGCACACATTGGCTGGCGCAATCAGCTCCTGCAACGTCCAACCTCGAGTGAACCAGCGGCTATTTCGCATCGATTGCTTAAAGTTGTGGCCCTCAGCTCCGGCATCACCGACGTCGTTGAGGAAGGTATAACAAATGGCAGCATCTCGGTACCAGCGAAACATGCTGTTGATGGCCTCGGACAACTCTGCGCTTGACGTCTTGTCAATGCAGCACGTGTCAATCCAGATGAAGTCATAGCCCTGGGATTGTGCTAATTGCGCCGAGTCGCGGATTTTGGCGAAACCCAACTTTTGGGTCACGCGATGCTCGAATGGCTCATTTGGTTGTTGTCCGATGCGACTTGCGGACAATTCCTGGATTTCCTGCAGTGTCACCTCGTCATCATCGCCTCCCCACGTATGCGACAAGATCGCGTACGGGGGAATATCGCCCTCGCGCTTGCTAACAAGCTGCAGAGTAGAGCTATCAAGTAGACGCATCGTCAAGTCCCCTCTTGATCGCGCCTCGTGGCTGACAGCGCCAATTGATTGGCAGCAATTACGCCCGCCTACTTTGAGCGCGAAAATTCCATGACTTCAGCCGCTCCAAAATAGGTACCCATTCCTTAGCCCCACGTGATTGGGTCGCGGAGGATCCAAATGCTTGTCGCTTGACGATCATGGAGGAGAAGATGAGAGAATAATGGCAATTATCTCGGCTCACGGCTTATTCAACCTGTTACAGAAACTCGATGCACATTATTTGCCAAGAATTGTGAACAAAGAAATGTCGACAAATCATAAATTGTGTGTGGTGTGCCGTGATCAGTGGAGCTTCAGCATGCACGTTCTAACTACGGAAGCTATTGAGACAATCGGATGTCGAGAAACCCATTTCAAATTTAGCCTTCTAATAATACAGACCACTGACTATCAAATACTTGCCATTCAGAGCAACTCCACATTGAAGCCACATTCCCTAATCTCATTCAATAGCCACTCAATTGGAGTGACATAGGATGTATCCATTTCAACACCATCAACCCCACCACAAACGCCCCCAGTCAACATGCCACCAATACGGCCCTCCATGTTCCATACACACGATCCGGAGTCGCCACGCTCTGAAAACGGACTTCGAAGTCTTCCACTGGGCTTGTGGCCAAGGACGCACCACTCCTCGGATGTAAAAACCACACCATCGATCAGGCGCCAAGTAACTGACTTGACTTGGTTTGCGACCCCAATGGTAAGTTGGGTTGAACGCCCGTATTTTGCAACAATTGTTACATTCTGACCAAGGCTATTGCAATCCACTGATGGCCTTCTTGTCTCGCTCTCGTGCATGGTTCCACTGAGAATGGCCGTAGAAGTGGTCGGATCAAATAGAGCTGTGCAAGGCTTGTACTCGGTCGGATCCATCTCGTCACCAATTGCCTGGTCAATCTTGTCCATGGCATCCTCGCCCACTATGGTGCGATTATCTAATTCGCTTAGTGGAGTCTCGTACTTCCCAGGATGTAGTTCGATGAGTGCCCAATCTCTGAGGCGTTGGTAGTGCGACTCGGTGATACCAATGCTGTACATGGGGGAGAAAGCGACATGCCCAAATATCCGCATGGCCGGTTCAGCTAGTAGATCTAGCTTGGCCTTTGCTTCCATAAGAGTCTTCAGATGGGCGTTTTCGACGTTGATGACCATCGTCGCTGCCGGCACGCTCTTCCCAGCCCACGCATTTATGGAGGCCTTGTGAACAGCAATGGAAGCTTCCAAGCGCTCTTGCAGATGGTCGAAGGTGAGATTGCCAGGCTGCATCACCGTACATGGATTTACCGAATCATGTAAATAATCTTGTCCGTACTCAGGCCCAAGGACCACATGTCGACACGTCAGGGCGAGCACTCTCTGGGTATCACGACAGCGTAGATAGATGCCCTTGGTGCCTTCGCGGTTTGGCTTCTCATAACTGGCAATTGATAGCCCAAGGAACTACGAAAATAAGGCGTGGATCTTAATGGGATCTTCCACAGTGGCCGATGACAATTGCGGTGCTGCTGGGGGAGCCATGGATTGGCACAGCTGACCTTCCTTGATCTCGACTTCGACGTCAAGAATTCCATGTCGCTCGAGGATGCGTTGGCATTTGCGTACGACAGCATAGCCTAGTGGCCATGGCGTTGTACGAGGCTCTACGGTGATGAGCAAGGTGAGGACATGAGGGAGCCTGTCACCAGAAAAGTCGTTGGGTCGTTCATACCCAATGCGAAGGATGTTGACGGCTGCCCATGAGATACCGTCCAGAGATTGGAGGACCTCTCTTTGTAGTGGGCCAGTTGAATTCCACATGTCCACAATGGGATGCAGACCAACGGGACCGAGGACCTTGCCGATGGGCCAGCGGTCAGCTTGCGGCTGCCAGGGCGTTGTGGTACTGCGTGCTACCAGCCTTGGTCGGCTAGGTAGGCCAGAGTAGTAAGTTGTGGCCTCTTCTTCGGTCAGCGGCCGTGCTCCATTGAGTGATGCCATTTCGGAAGTACTAGTTGCTCCGTCCCAGTAGTTTGGCAGGCTCTTGGCTCGGAAATGCTTGATGGATTTGGTTGGTCGCTTGCTGACACGGTATGGAACCTTGTTCGGGGAGCGATTCTGAAGAGGGCTAGGACGAGGGCTTGAAGGAGCGGACATGGTATCTATTTAAATAGATTAGCCTTACCCTTATGGCAAAGTTTAGCACGAAATGACGAACCGGAGATGGGACTATATAGTCCGAAACCAAACGGGTATACAAACGGTCACCCAAGGTAGACAATGTTCGGCCACCCGAAGGTAGGCCCCGAAGAGAAGAGCAAAGGGCGGCCACCCGAAGGTAGGCCTGTGGGCAAAGAGTAGAGACGTCGCCAAAGAAATCGGCGAGAAAGCAGCACGAGGCACGACAGGGAGGACAAATCGAACCACGAGCAAATCGAAAAGACAAAATTCGCCAGCAAGAAAGACATTGCCAATATGCACGGTAGGCGTAGAGGTGGGAAGTAGCGATTACGGAAGGAGCTCCCATCGTCAACCAGCAAACCAAACTTGGGCGGGAGAACATTTGGGATTCGCAAAATTCCGATCAAAATAATTACCTAGTACCCAATTCTATATAATCTCAAGTTTCATTACTAGTAAGAATACATACTATCATGAGATTTCGTTTCGATCATTTGTTACCTTCAGAGTTGATTGGTATTTGGTTCATTGAACCATAACTGAGTATCCCTCTTGCTGAGCTCTTTATTTGCTCTACTTTACACCCAAAATGTTGCTTTTGTGTTGGCGGTGGCTGTCTCTGGCCTATGAACTTTTTTGGTGTCTCGGTGTACTTTGTGTTGATTGTTATGCAAAGGTTTATTTTAGTAATAGTTTAAAGTACACTTTGCTCACAAAGGAAGCCATTCTTATACTCAAGTCTCAATAAGGTTAACAGGAAATATTCTCTTTTTTTTTTTTACTTATACACAAGTCTAGCTAACCAGTAAGGTCAATACACCAAATAAGGCTTGCACATGCAAACCCAAAACAAGAAAGTTACCAAACGTTGTGATAACCTAGAAATGTCATCTCCGATACCTTGATAGAAAAGTCTAATAGAGCAGTATTAAAATGCGTCAACAGGAAATATCTACTAAGGTTATTAAAAACCTTAACCTCAAGGTTTTATCTATCATAGTATTAAACAGCACAAAGGGTACAGGCTACCAAACTGCCATTTCGGCTCTAATCAGAGTGCTTCTTGGGCAACCAACTCTGAGCTACCTCTCAAAGGAGGGGATAGTCACCCATATACACACAGTGCATTGTAAATACGCGCGTGTCCAACATCCCTGTCATCGCGTACATGAATTAAAACGCACGGTTTGATTGTGGAGTGTGGCTTGTCCCAGCCACAGAAACCGCCCTGTAAATTTAGGAACTTCCTATTTAGCATCCCCATTTGGCTAACGAGCATCCTCGCAGTGGCTGAGAGTTATTAGTGGGTCTGTGATACCCGATGTCGGCGTACACACATAATTTACTATGCAACCTAAGATAGCTTCTGTCCATACGCGACACCTCTGCCTCCCACCTTAATGTGTTCAACATATATAATATGCCTGCTACCCTTGAAGCTTTTGATGATAATAGAGGTGCTTTTTAAGTTAAATTTCCTTTTTTTTAATAAGGTTTAGAAAATAGTTAAAATTATTATTAAGGAGGAATTAGTTATCCTTATTATTTATTAAAAGCGATCAAATGTTTCTAGCCTAATCTGTATTATGTTATAATGTTTGAAGGGGTGCTTTAAAGTTAATAGAAAAAAACTAATATATATATTAAAATAATATTTAAGTAATAGCTAAATATTAGAATATTTATATTGCTTGGTGTTGTTGCTATAGTTAAATGGCTACTAGGTTATTTAGTAGTTTAATGTTACGACCTGTGCAACCGGGCGCACGAGACCCTATTTAATAGCTGTTATCCGTACCTGTAATTGCAAGCATTGCGATTATTGACTTATCTTTTGGCCTGACGGGCTAATTGACGTAATGGGAAGTACGGATCCTTACACGATAATCGCATACTGTGGGTCATGAGTTCGATTCCAGGGTCACACGCTTTGACAAGGAATTCAACGCCGGCTCAAACTAGGCCCCGCTGTGGCTAGTTGGGGTAAGGCAGCTATGTGTGGCGCAAGATGATAAGGCTTGGTTATCCTTATCAGCGCAGTGAACCAATGAGAGGCAATAGGGCCTGAGGGCATGCCCATTGGAGGGAGACATCGTGTTACGACCTGTGCAACCGGGCGCACGAGACCCTATTTAATAGCTGTTATCCGTACCTGTAATTGCAAGCATTGCGATTATTGACTTATCTTTTGGCCTGACGGGCTAATTGACGTAATGGGAAGTACGGATCCTTACATTTAATGTGAAGGGCTAGTCCTGGGTTTATTCAACCTAAAGGGTGCTCTGTATTGGTCTATTTAAAGCTAAGGAGGAAGGAGAAGAAGATGATTAGAAGAATGTGTTCTTCTAATTATATATGCCTTAGTGTGCCCTCGCTACCAATATAGTCATGAAGCTTAATCAAGGTAGATATGGTATAGCTGTAATCCTCTGCCAGGCTTCAGCCTGTGACATTTAATAATAAAAGCTACTTTTATAATTATATCCTACTTAATATTCCTAGTGCTTTATAATATTAAAAAGAAGCTATTTTAAAGTTTAAAGATAATATTATTAAGTCCTGGAATATTAGATCTTAACCTATTATAATTCTTTTAAAAATTTATAGTGAGGTAGATAAAGAAGCTTCCTTTATTATTCACTACAATCTCTATAATCTACTTATATAATATTATATTAAAAAGCTTATTAACTAAATATTAATTAAATAGCTCATTACCTAATTAAGAAATAAGAATAATTACTTCTTTTTAAAGTACTAGAATAATAAAAGTTATATTAAGTACCTTTTTATTACCCCCTTAAGCAAGATAAGACTTTACAGCCAGCATTATAAACTATTGATCTACAACAATACATATAAAACCAACTACTTTAATATACCACTTTTTAATATATATAGATTAATATTACTAAAATAGACCTTCCAAATAACTACAATTTTCCTTAATAGCAAAAAAAGACACAATTTACTTAAGCATTAGACCAGCTTCAACAGCTTATCGCCAAGTTCAAAATACTACTGCCTCAAGTTATTATCACTAACTATAAGCTTACCCTAATAAAGGTAATAGTAAAGAACCTAATTCTTAATAAAATACCTTATTTCTATAAGGGTCATTGACCAGGGTGATCTTGAGAGTTGTAGAACAAATTGTATTGTGGTATGTAGACTTCAACTTGGCGAGCGTTCCTCGATCGCTCGCCGAAATTCTCTAATAGACTAAGTGGGTCGCACGCCACTTCCAGCCACAGTGGCGCTGGGATCCCAATTGTCCTTACAATTTCCTATACCATTAGTATATCAACACCAACATTCTAACTTAATATATACTACATTTCCCTAAGATAATTATGTAAAGATATAGGACCAAGAGGACCTGTAACGGTCTGGTCAATTCCCAACTTAATGAACCAATCAGAATGAAGGGTTTATTGTTAGCAGGATGATTAGGTGTGTTATGGTAAATAGAATAATAGAAGTATTATATTAGGTAATAGTTAATTGTAATTGAGGTAATCAAATTGTATTAAAAGCTGGTTAGTATTAGCTATAAGGGTGGATTTTAATCTGTTTATATATTATTGTCTAGTAGGCACTTATTGTATTAGTTCTATCTAATGTATTGGTGATTAAGGTAGTAATTATAGGGTGATTATTAATATTATAAATGATTGCTTATAAGTACTTTCTTATTAGTTAATATAAGGCTATAGGGTAGGTAAGTATTATTTTTATCTTATTTAATTACCTAGGTATATTATAGGTTATAATATAATATCCTCTCTCTATTAGTCTTATTCTTAAGGCCTATTAAGTTAATCTTATATATAAGTTTTTTATTCTTATTTTTTAAAATATTTTCTAATTATATCTTAGGGTCTAGGTACTTCTAAGCTATACCTTTATACTAATACTTAAGCCTAGCTTATTAATTTAATAGATTTTAAAGTTATATTATATTCTTTTTATTCTTTTAAAGATTTATAGTATAAGATATTATTAGATTTTGGTGATTATTATGGTGAATGTACTTATTATAGTAGAATATGTGATGCTTTAGAGGTGTTTTTGGCTATGTATATATGGTTTTTTATAAATAATAAATATATATAGATGCTAATATCTATAATAATTTAGATAAATTAGGAATTTGATTATTTAAATGTGGAGGAGGAGGTAGCTAAGGAGAAGTTCCTTTATATCTAAATAAAGGTGCTTATAGCTTAAGCTAGAGTTTAAGAATTCTTAAATTATTTATCTTATCTTTATTATTAGAAATATTAATTTAAAATAAAAGGTATAAAAATAGTATATTAAGGTTTTTCTTTTTTAAATAAATTAGAGGATATGGATTAAGTAGAGTTAGAGATTATTATTTAGGTGTAATCTTTAGGGGCTATAGATGTTATTAATTAGAATATTATTAATTTTAATAGTTTGCTTGGTATTATATTTTTAGAAATATTTCTAGTATTTTTAAGTAATATATAAGGTATTTTACTAATTCTTAAGTTATTTCTTTATAATCTTTTTATTTAATTTTGAATTTTTTATCTTTCTCTTTTCTTTATAATATCTTCTTAACTTCTTATTAATTTTCTAGGTTTTTTATTTATAATTTATATTTAGATCTTATATTTACTTAGATATTATTGCCTAGTTCTAATAGTAAGATATAGAAGATAGAGTAGATCTTAATATTATTTAAAAGATTAAGTTTATAATTATTTTTTAATATTTTTTTTTAATTAGATATAATCTAATCTATATAAAGTTAATTTTTTTATTTTATTTTTTTATTATAAGATTTTTTGTTATTAAATAGATTATATCTCCCTCCAAAAAGGTTAATCTTTTTAATCTTTTAAGATTATAATATCTTTTTATAATATTATAAATAAATTTAAGTTCAATCTTTATTTCTTTATATAGTTTTCTTAGATTATCTAACTTAATTATTGCTTTTATTTGAATTATACCTTCTAAGAGGGCTTAATAAATATCTAATATAAAGTTAAAATTAGCTTTTATTAATATTATTTTAATACTATAATTATAGAATATATTATATATTAATTATATAATAAATAATTTTTCTACCTAATCGGTTTATTTGTAATTAATATAGTATTATAGATATTACTTAATTTTCTAGTTTTAGCATTTAGTTTGTCTATCTGTTTAAGGGTAGAAAGCTATGCTTAGCTTGTGGTTTAGCCCTATAAGGGACATCAAGCTTTACCAAAATTTAAATATAAATAATTATTCTTTATTTAAAATGATTTTAGTTAATAATCTATATATAATAATTATATATTAAAAGAAAAAATAAATAAATTATTTTTTTTTATTATTTTATTATAAGAGAGATAATATATTACTTTTATAAAGTAATTAATAATAATAAAAATATTATTATAATATACTCCTATAGTAAGATCTACTAATAAAAGGAGATTAATAATAAAGTCTATTATAATTAAGTCCTATAATTATTATATAATAAAGGATAATTATAATAATCTATATAGTTTATATTTTGGTTTTTTAAAGTGTTAATATAGACTACATTCCTTATATACTTATTTAACTTTCTTTTTTATCTTATTAAAAGAAAATATCTATTTAATTTATTTAAGGGTTTTATTAATACCTTTATAGCTATATAAGGGATATTTATAAATATCCCTTATTAACTCCATTTAATATTCCTCTAGCACTTATAAATAATCTGTTTTTTCTTTTTCTAGAAGTACTAGATTATATTCTTTAATTTTTCTTAATAATAGATTGCCCTATTCTACTTATTATATTAGTATTTCTATAGTAGTAGTTCTAGTTATATATAGTAATCCTCCTATTTTTATAGTAATAATTATTTTCTTTATTTCTATTATTATTTTATTAATTAAGGCTTATTCTAGTTCTCTATTAGTATTATAGATTAATAGTTTTTTCTATATTTTTGGTTTTTCTATATTATAGTTAGGTTAGTAGCTAATTATATTAGTATAGCTATTCTTAATCCTTTTAATATAAATAATTTGGTAATTAAATTTAGATAGGTATTTTATATATTATAATTATCTTTTATTAAGTTTTTAAATAATTATAAAGTAAATAATATTTTTATAATTAATATATATTATAATTTTATAATTACTTTTTAATAGATATTATTAAAATTCTTTAAAAGTATTAATAATAATAAGAAATTCTTTATTATAAATAAGGTAATTTAGCTTAAGGCTATATAGCTTATATAAATAGAATGCTATAGGATGTAGGTTTCCTTGTTCATCTCGTTGTCCGATCTGGGCCCCTAGGGCAAAGTCTAATGTATTAGTTTCTAGCTTTATAGGCTTATTAGGGTTAAATATTATAAGGATAGGTTCTTTTAAAATAACATTTCTTATAGCTTTGAATAATTATTATACTTTATTTCCTTATTAAAAGGTAATTCCTTTTTTAATTAGTTTTATTATATTTAAGGTGATTTTACTAAATCCCTTAATAAATCTTTAGTAATAATTAGTAAATCTAAAGAAGGTTTATATTTTCTTTATATTAGTAGATTTCTTTTAATCTTTTATTATAATAACTTTCTTTAGATCTATATGAATTTCATTAGGGCTAATAATATATTCTAGAAATTCTACTTTTTAAGTATAGAATTTACTTTTTTTAGTTTAATTAGAAGTTTGGTATTTTAAAGGGCTTTTAAGATCTTATGAATATATTCTTTATATTCTTCCTTATTTTTAGAGAAAATAAGGATATTATTTAAGTAGTAAATAATAAAGATATTTAAGTATTTTTATAATATATTAGTTATTATTTATTAGAATAATACTAGTGTGTTTATAAGTCTGAAAAGCATAACTAGATATTCAAATAGTCTAAACTTTATTTAAAAAGCAATTTTCTATTTATATTCTTCTTTAATATAAATAAGATTATATTCTTCTTTAATATAAATAAGATTATATACTTCTTTAAGATTTAATATAATAAAGATATTAACTTTATAAAAATAATTTTTTATTTTATTAATCAATAGTAATAAAGTATAATCTTTAATAATAATATTATTAAACTATTAATAGTCTATAATAAGATATAATTTTTTATTTTTTTTAAATATAAATATAATAGAATAATTAGCTTTAAAGTTTAAAATATAAATATATCTCTTTTTAAGTATATCTTAGATATATTCCTTTAAGATATTAAGCTTGATTTAGTTAAGATTATAAATAAGGTAAAATTAGGTATTAGATCTATCTTTAAGGATAATTTTATAATCTTACTAATTAAACTTAGGTAATCTAGTATCTAATTCTTTTATAAAAAGCTTTTTATAGATTTAATATTATAAAAGTATATTATATAATTTATTTATTTTTACTTTAACCTTTATTTCTTTAAAGCTTTTATTAATTTATTAGAATTATATTCTAAGGTAAATAATTATTTATTATTTTTATCTTTTTTAATTATTCTTATATTTATATTTTATTTCTTTAAATAATAAAGATTTTCTTTTACTTATATCTTTTGCTTAGTTAGGGCTAGGAGTTCAAGATCTTTTATTATATTTTATAAAAATATTATTAGCTATATTATACTCCTTAGGTATTTATACCTAGCTAGTACACTAGTAGATATTAAGGTTATATTAGTATAATTATAAATATTCTAAAACTAGATTATATTATCTAATATTAATAATATTAAAGATTATTCCTTAGTTCTTTTCTTTAATAAAGACTTTTAAATAATTAATCTTCTTATTTATAATACTATTATTATATCTAAAGGATATTCCTTTTATATTAATGATTTTATATAAGTTAATTTTTATTATCTATAGTAGCTAAAGTTTATTAATTACTTAACAATTTATATAGTTTTACTTAACTCTACTATTCATTATAATATTATACTACTTCCCTTTAATCCTTATTTTTATTTTTAATTATTATTAAAGTTGCTTTTTAGTTATAAAATATAAAGCTTTTTAAGGAGTTCTTTTAATAACTCTAGGGGTTATTGCTCTAGCTGCTTATATTACTCTTTTACAAAGGGCTTTATTTATTTTTTAATTTTATTTAATACTAGACTATTGCTTTATCTATTATATAGATATTATATTTAAGGTTTTAATATTTATTTTAAGGTAGCTTACTATAATTAAGGAACTTAGGCTTATCTAGTTCCAATATAGTGAACTAGTAGTAGGGGTTTTTTTCTATTACTTTATATTAATTGAAATATCTTCTATAAATATAATAAATAACTATATCTTCTATCTTAATAAGGAAGCATACTATATATTATTTTTACTTTATATATTAAAGGTAATTGTAATTATAGTAGCTTATCTATAAGATATTCTTATATTCTTTATGTGCTATGTTTAGTTTAGGCTATGCGTATCAAGCCCTCAACTCTGTGTATCAAGCAGCCAAATTGTGGCTGATTGTGGCACGACATCCCTCCACCTCTGAGACCGGTATTTTAGCTGTGAAACTAAGTGGAATTTAGTAAGGTTATGTTATGGTTTGATTTATATTATGTTTTTGGTTAAAGTATTAAGTATATTAATTAAAGTTATTATAATATAAGGAAATATACTTATAATCTATTACTAACTAATACCTAAGAGGCATTTTTAATATCTATAATTAATCTATTTATTTTACCTTTAAATTTAGCTATAATACTATTATTCTAGTTATTAAGCTCTAGTATTATAATTATAATTTTATATTACTATTATTATAACTATAATATCTCTATAACCTTATTATTATTATTATTACCCTTATTAATATTCTTACTTTTAATATTATTAATATTATTAAAATCTTCTTCCTAAGCTAATATATATTAATATAATCTCTATATTATAATCCCTAGCTTATAAACATCACCAGCCTTAAGCCACTACAGCCCAAATAAGGTAAATAATAATAACATACAATCAATAGTAATAAGAGCTATTAAAGGCGATAGTATCATAGGCTCTGTTGGTATTATACACAATTTTATCCTCTTTGAAGCCCGTGGCAGCACAACAGCCTCTGCGGCTTCAAAGGCAATGGCAAGGTTAGCTGTACAGGGGTCCCTTTTGGCCCGGTTGATAGGGCCTCCCTTCTCAAGACCAATACTCCCCTTTGGCCTGCTTTTTCCCTGCATAATAAGAGGATTAAGAGGTATAGATGAAGGTGATATATTAGGCTTAGGCTTGTTGTGCTTCTAATGCTAGAAAATATTAATCTTATTAAGTTTAATAGGCTTATTATGCATTAGCTTTCTTTAAATAAGGTAATGGTAAGGTAGTCTATAAATAGTTTATATTGTGTATAGTAGGTATGGGTTAGTTGGGGGTTTTTAAGGTTGTAATTGAGGCTTTTTTACTTTTTAGTAATAAGGGATAATGTTTTGGGGGATATTTGGTTATGGATAGGGATATAAAGAAGTTATAATGTATAGATTAATATTTTATTTTTTTTATATTTACTTAGAAAGAATGTTAGTCTTTTAATTATTCTAAAATAATATTAACTTCTGGAAAACTATTACTAGGTCTTTTATATTAGTCTAAATAATCTTTTTTATTATTATATAAAAGGATTTAATTAAGGAGATTATTAAGTAATTGTAATAATAGTAATAGTTAATATAGTATTAGATAATTTTCTTCTTTTATAAATAAATCTATATTTTAAAAATATAATTAATAGCTTTAAAGGGAAAAAGTATATTATTTTTAAAGATTATAAGATTATTATTAAAATCCTTAAATATAAGGTTATTTATAAGGTTATTCTAATGCTAAAGGAACTTCTGAAAGGCAAGAGCTTACTGCATATAACCAATAACTAGATCCTTTATACCTTTTAAGAAAAAATGCTTATATTTTATTAATATATTTATATTCACATACTAATAGCAAAGTAAATAAGATATAGTATAAAGAGCAATATAATTATTAATGGCTTTTATAAGGGCAAGCTTATAGTCAATTACAATGATCCTTGGTATTGGAAGACTATAATCCTTTAATAGGTAAAGCAATTAGCTTAAGGCCTAGGTATATTATGCCTCTATTTCATTATTCATAAAGGCAGTTATAACCTAAAAGTCTTGATAAGTGGAGATTATTCTATATATATTAAATAAAGATATATTAAATTAATTAATCTTATATATATTATTATAGAGAATTATATTAGGAGAACTAGAATAAAGTTTAATATCTAAGAGGGGGTAATAAAGAGATATAAGATATATCTATCTTTATTATAAAGATTATAATAAAAAAGTCTTCTTTCTTTAATTAATTAATTAATTACTCTATTAATATTCTACTTACTAGCTTAGAATAATAGTAATAATATAGGAGATTATTTATATTATTTTTAGTAATTATTTAAATATTAAGATTATTATTAGTATATAATTAGGTAAGAATTTAAATAGAGTAAATATTAGTATTTTATTAGAATATAATATTAATCTTATACTTTTAAATATCCTTATTTTAATATTATAAAAATATACTAGCCTTAAGTAAATTATAGTTATATATATTAGACCAATTACCTTATATATACTAAATACATTAATATTAGTTAGGCTACCTTTATAATACTAAATAATATTAGTATATAATCATTTAAAAACTAGTTTTTTACTTCTTTAACTTATATATTAATTCAGATAACTAGTCTCTATAAAGGTAGCCTTTACTATAATAAAGTATTATATATATTAGATTGGCAGCTAAAGGTTTCTTATAATAAATAATAAAACTATAACCTCCATCTTTAGCAATCATATTAACAGCCTATTAAGCTTCCTCAAAAGAAGAAAATATCAGCTTAAAAGAGCCTCCATCATAATATATATATTACAAGCAATCAAAGCAATATATATACACAAGCAATATATATACAGCCGGTCGCAACAACGGATGTGGGCAGCGCGTAAAGCAGGGCGCGTTAGAAAGGGACATAACACGTATTGGTTACCATACTAATTTACATGTGGGCGCCGACATCAGATGTCTTTGGCTGACTAAGTTGTCTAAGCCACAATTTGGCTGCTTGATACACAGAGTTGAGGGCTTGATACGCACAGCCTTAGTTTAAGGTTATCTTTCTTATATTGGATAGGTTGGGGGTTGTGGTTTCCTAGTTGCCATTCACTTTGTGTAAGTAGGAAGACTTTGTTTCTGTTTTATAAAGGTTTCTTGACTTATTGGGCTATTCTTTTAATATTAGTTGTTTATTTCTTGTTTCTGTTTTTATTATAAGTGTAGGTATCCTATTATATTAGTGTTTTGTTGGTATATATATCTAGAATAGATATAAGGATTTTTATCTTCTTAGCTCATTCTAACCATTTGTAGGAAAGATAGGATTAGCTTTTTTATTAGGTTGATTATACTTTTTGAATAGCTTTATTAATTTCTTATTATAGAATGAGTTTTATTTTATATAACTTATAGTTTTTTATATATTATTTAACTATAGTAGTTGGTTTATGTTTCTTAATGATAGTAAGAATAACTTTTCTTATGATATCCTTTTTTCCTTCTAGTACCAAGGTCTATTAAGTTTTTATAGTATTAAGTTATTTTTATCCTTTTAATATAAATTTAAATTGATTTTTTATTTTTAGGAAGTAATATTTAAAAGATTTATATTCTTTTTTTTATAATTGAAGTAGGTAATCTTACTTTTATTATACTTTTAGATAGTGTTAAGTTCTATTAGTCCTAAATAAGTTCTATATATAATACTTTATTACTTATTTTAGGTTTTTTCTTTATTTAAAATATATAGGTTTTTATTATTTTAAATATATTTTTTATATTAATTAAATTATTTTTTATTAATTTTAATAGCACTTTTAATATACTTTAAGAGTTTTTCTAGCTAGTCTTTCTTATAGATTTTATCCTTAATTTTACTTTTTAAGCTTTTATAATAAAGTTCTATTAATATATTATTATCTTAGGCTATTTATATTATAATTCTTTTAAACTTAATTAAATATTAACTATAGAATTTTATTTATTTAAACTTATATAATTAATTTATAACTTATTATTTTATATTAATTATACTAAAGTTATTTTTAATAATAATCTTAAAATTTTCCTAATCTCTAAAGATTTCTTAAATTTCTTTAATTTACTTAATATTATCCTCATTTTCCAAATAATCTTTTATAATAAATTTAAATTATACTTTTATATTTCCTTAAAAAAAGGTTTTAATATATAATACTTAGGCTTCAAGAGTTACTAGTTAGGTTAGAAAGAAGTAAAAGTATTTTTTTATTTGGGTAAGGAAGGGGATTATATTAATAGCTTTTTCTAGGAAGGGTTCTAGGACTAGAGGTCTTAGAATTTTACTAATATCTTTACCCTTACTTTCTTTAATTATAGTAATTCTAACTTCTTTTATTTTAAATTAAGCTTATATATTTATAAGTTTTTTCTTAACTTATTATAATTCTATAATTAATTTAATATTATTAAAAGGAGTGATTATAGTAAGGTTCTTTTTAGATATTATTATTACTTAATTATTAATATAAGTAATTAATTAAATAAGAGCTTTTAATATATAATAATCTAATTAATTCTTAATTTAATAAATTAATTAGAATAAAGGATTTATTATTAATAAAATAATTAAGTATATTATAATAAATAAAATAATAAAAGTATTATATTAAATAATAATTAATTATAATTAAGATAACTAAGTTATATTAAAAGCTAATTAATATTAGCTATAAGGGCGGATTTTAACCTATCTATATACTATTACCTAGTAAACACTCACTATATTAATTCTATCTAATATATTAGTAATCAAGGTAGTAATCACAGGATGATCACCAACGCTACAAGTGATCGCTTGTGAGCGCTTTCTTATTGGTTGGTGTGGGGCTATAGGGTAGGTGAGCATCGTTTCTGCCTTGTTTGACCGCCTAGGCGTGTTATGGGTCATAACAGGACCAATCAAGCACGCATACTGAATATATACTAGCGCAAGATATTATAGAGTAAGGACATCTATAATAGTATTATGTAGTAAGTATAGGTAAATGGTTTTATAGTTTGTTAAGTTGAAGTTTTAGTAATAAGAATAGAGATCTATTATAGTTCTATTTGTACTTTACCTTAGTTATAAATTTAGTTTATTATAATTTTTTAATTTTTTTTTTTTAAAAGATTAATATATTATATAATAAGTAGAGTTATTAGAAGCTTAGGAAGGGTTAATATTATATTATTATTTTTTAAATTAATAAGGATTTATTATAATAAGTAAAAGTTATAAATATAAATTATATATAATTAAAAGTATAAATAGGAATTTTAAGAAGAGCTTATTTAAAAAGGTAAAGTTTTAAAGAATTTAGATATATTTTTTATTTTAATTTTTAAAAGTATTTTAATTATAAAGTTAAAGAAGTAAGAATTTTAAGATTTAAAGAATATTAGAGAGTAGATATTATTATTATTTATAATATAAACTTTATATAATATAAAAGAATTTATAATATTTATAAAAGATTTTATAATTATAATAGTTTAGTAATAGAAATAATTCTAAATATAATAATAGTAACTTTAGGCTTAGTAATAGTAATTCTAAATAAATATATTATACTAGTTAACTATATAGCTTAATATAGATCTAAGGAAGGATTATAAGAAACCTCTATTATATAATTATAAAAGGCTTAATAAAAATATATTAAATATCTAAGTTAATAATTAAATCTATATTATTAAAGCTAACAATAGCTTATAGCCAGGTAATTCTATTGTATAGTGTATAAAGTGGGCTATAATCAAGTTCTTATACCCTTTATAAATATAATAATATAATTATATTAGAGGGCTTATTAGCTAAGACTTTTTATAAGAAGATTTTTTTGCTTTTATATATAAGATATATATTGATCTAGATCTATATAAGTGCTAGTTTTATAATAAGTTACTATCTTTAAAATAGAAAAAGGACTATATACTATAATAATACTTTACTATATAGATAGCCTTATATACTATATTAGGTACTAAAGGCTTAAAGAATAATACTATCTTAGCTTATTAGTATTATTTTAAATTATAATTTAAGCTAAAAGTAGAAATATTAAAATAGAAAGTAAAGTTTAAGAAGCTTTATAAGGTAGCTAATAAAGTTAAGTAGCTTTAAATTTATTTTTATTAAGATAATTAAGAAGTATAAGAGGGTAGTAATATTAAAAGACTATTCCTCAATTAATAAAAAGGCTTTTAAAAGTAATATTCTAGTAATTATAGAGGCTAAGGTAGAGGTTAAGGTAGAGATAGAAGTTAAGGAGGTATATCTAGATTAATCTTTTTAAAAGATAATATTAAATTTATTTCTTTTATTACTTTTAGTAATATAGAGAAGGTTATTAATCCTAATTATATTTAATTTTTAATTTATTATATTTATAATAAAAAAAATTATATTTCTTTTTATTATTTATTATAATAGAAAGATAGTATATTTTTAAAGGTATTAAAGTTTAAATTATTAGTAATAATTTTACTAAAATGGATTTATTGGAAAATAAGTAGGTATAAGCTTAATATATAAAGCTACTATATATAAGAAACTTCTATCTTTAGGATAGATTGTCTAAGGAAGAGTATTAGTGCTTAATGCTTATAAGGAAGAAGAAGTCTAGGTAGATATAGATATCTATGTATAAGTAAACCTTATTAGCCAATAACTAGTGCAAAGACTAAGTTTAAAACTAGCCCTAGATATAGCTATGTTTATATTAGAAAGCTATAATGGAATCATATTGGCTTTATATAAGATATATTAGTTAATTTTATTCTTAATTGATTATTAGGGAATGCTTTGGAAGATCTAAAGAGTATTTATTAAGGTATAATATCTGAAAGATATTAGTAATCTACTTCTTTTAAATAGTTCTATAAGTAGAGAAGGTATTATAATTAATATATATAATTATTATTAAGTATATAAACCTATTTCTCTTATAAAATTTAAAAATATTATAAAAGAATTAATAAAGAATAATAAAAAAGCTTATATACTTTATATTACTAATATATAATTATTAAAGAAAAAGCTAATTAAGGCCTTAAAAATAAAACTATTAATAATAATATTAATATACTACCTTTAAAATTATAACTAAAATAATATATATTTGATAAAGTAAAGGTAATAAAGTTATTATTTTTTAAAGATATAGAGCATTCTATTGACACTATAGAAGGCAAGGAGCTTCTATATAATTTATTATATTTATTAAATATTAAATAATATTATATATTATAAGTATATATAGTAAATAATATTATTAATAATAGAATATAATTATTAATTAATATTATTAGTATATTAATATTATTTATATTAAAGAAAGATAATATTATATATTTATATATAAATTATGAAGGTTTTAATATAATTACTATTAAGAATTAATATCTACTTTTACTTATTAATAATCTTTTAAATAAATTAATAAAAGTAAAATAGATTATTAAGATTAATATTTATAATATATATTATTATATTAAAATTAAAGAAAGTAATAGATAGAAGACTACTTTTAGAATTTAATATAGCTACTTTAAGTATACAATTATATTATTTAAATTAATTAATACTCTAACTACCTTTTAAATATATATTTACTATATATTTATAAGACTTTTAAATACCTATTATATTATATATCTAGATAATATTATTATTTATTTTAAAATAAGAGAATAATATATTAAGAATATTAAGAAAATCTTTAAGTAATTATATAATTTTTAATTATATATTAAACTCTTTAAATATATTTTTTATTAATAAGAGATAGAATTCTTAAAGTATATAATTACTTAAAAAAATATTAAAATAGATTCTATATAAATCTAATCTATTATTAAATAAAAAAAACCAATCTTATATATAAATATATAAATATTCTTTAACTTTTATAACTTCTATTAAAAGTTTATTTTTAAATATTTTAAAATAATAGAACCTTTAATAAAACTACTTAAAAAAAGTAAAAATAATTATAAAACTAGAGATTTTACTTAAACTAAGATTGAAGAAGATATATTCTAGGAACTAAAAATAGCCTTCTATTCAATAACCATCTTATAGCATTAGGATCTAATCCTAAAAGCCTATATTAAGATAGATACATCTACCAAGGCTATCTTAAAGATCTTATTATAACTTATAGAAGATTAATAATATCTAATAATCTACTAGTTAAGAAAGCTCTTTAATATTAAATAATATTAGGGAACTAGATAGTAAGAGCTACTTGTAATTATTAAGAGCTTAAAGTACTAGAGTTATTATTTATTAGGGCTATTAGAGAAATTTATAGTATTAATAAATTACTTTATTTTTAAAGGTATTATTAAGGCTTTAATAAAGGATTTTAAAGAAAGATTTATAAGATAGGTTTATAGGTTATTCCTATTTAATTTTAATCTTAAATATAGGCTAGGGAAGTTTAATCTAGTAAATAGTTTATTAAAATAATTAGATTATATAAAAAAGAAAATTATATATAAAGATATACTTTTTATATTTATAAAAAAGCTTTAATTAATAAAGAAATTACTATTAAATATATAATATATAATTGCTAATATAAAGGGCAAAACTAAGACTACTAGCGCTTATATATAAGCTATTTGTATTAGTCTTAGGGGTAGTATACTTATATATTAGGCAGCAAGTAAGGGTTCCCTACCCTTAGGTTAGGAGTAGGCTATTAGACCATTAGATTAGTGGAATATAGCTATAGTCTCTCTAGTTATATAAAGGTAAAAGGTTAGTAATATTATTATAAAGAAGAGCATTTAATAGGAAGAGGTTATATACTCTAACTATAAGGACCTATTAAAAACTAGGGTAGTTGATCTAGAATAATTCATTCTATATCCTATTATAAGAAAGCTTATAAAGGGTAAAATAGTATTTCTTACTTAACTATCTATATAGTTAGAAGAACTAATCTAAGGATTATAAGCTAAAGATCCTTTCTATTAATAATAGGTATAGAAGATTAAATAGGATATTAGAGATATAAAGGTGTATTACTTAGATAGAAATGGTATAGTCTTTTATAAAAGAAGGCTAATTATTCTAGTGTAATATATACTAAGGATTGAGATATTTTGTAGATATTATAATAATTTAAGGGTAAAGTATATAGGAGTTATTAAGATAATTGAACTTATTAAAAGAAAATTCTATTAAAAAGGAATTATAGAGGATATATATAATTATATTTTAAGATATTAGGTATATTAGGGTGTATGAACCTTATATTATAGACCATATAGGAAGCTATAGTCTCTACCATTACTAGCATATTCTTTTTAAGAAATTAGTATAGATTTTATTATAAGATTATCTTAAAGTACCTATAGTAATAGAGGAGAATATAATATTATTCTTATAATTATCTATTATATAATAAAATTTACTATATTTATATTTATAAAGAAAATACTTATTATTACTTAAATAATATAAATATTATATAAGTATATAGAATATTAATATAGAATACCAGAGGGCATTATAAATGATCAAGATAAACTATTTATAAGCTAATTCTAGGAAGAATTAATAAAAAAATAAGTAATAATTAAATAATTATCTATTATCTACTATCCCTAGACTAATAAGCAAACTAAGCAAATATACTAAACCTTAAAAAGATACTTAAGATTATTTATAGAAGAAACCTTAAAAAAATAGACAATATAACTATAAAGGGCTGGTCCTGGGTTTATTCAACCTAAAAGGTGCTCTATATTAGTCTATCTAAAGCTAAGAAGGAAAAAAAAGAAGACAATCAGAAGAACATATTCTTCTAATTATATATGCCTTAGTGTGCCCTCGCTACCAATATAGTCATGAAGCTTAATCTAGGTGGATACGGCATAGCCGTAATCCTCTGCCAGGCTTCAGCCTGTGACAATAACTCCCTAAAAGTAAGTTTACCTATAATAATAGCTAATATAATACTATTAAAATATCACCAATACAAGCATTATACAGCTACCATCCTAGAATAGTTAAGTATACTCTAGAGCACCTAAAGACTTATATATAAGATATATAAGAGTATATTAAAGCCTTAAGCTATATATACACTTAAGCTTAATGGTATTAGCAGAAAGCTATAAAAACATAAGCCAAGTACTATAATAAAAGGTATATTACTATAAAATATAAAAAAGAATAGATTATTAGTTTATTTATAAGGAACTTTAAATTCAAGTATAAGAAGCTTACACCTAAGTTTATTAAGATTACTATTATTAAGAAAATAGAATAATAGGCCTATAAGGTACACCTACCTAAGTAATACCAATAGATACACAATATTTTCTTAATCTTCTTACTTAAACCTTAGGAAAGTATTAAAGGTAGTACTACTACCTATTTACTAAAGCTAGCTAAAGAAAAGAATAAGTAGAAGATTAAGAAGATTATTATATATAAAGGTAATAATAATAAAATATTATATTAAATTAAGTAGATTAGGTAGTTTATAGAATATAATATATAAGAACTTAAAGCTTATTTTAAGAATATAATAACTTTAATATATAAATACTATAAGTAAATTAAAAAAATATATAAGAAATAGAATAATAAGGTATAAGGGTAATATTACTTTTATTAAATCCTCTTAAAGTTTAAAAATAAGCCTTTAAAAGAAGGAAATAATTATAAAGATATAGGACTAAGAGGATCAATCAAGCATATATACTAAATGTATACTAGCGCAAGATGCTATAAGATAAGGATACCTATAATAATATTATATAGTATGTAACGGTCTGGTTAATTCCTAACTTAATAAACCAATCAGAACGAAGGATTTATTGTTGGCAGGATGATTAAGCATGTTATAGTAAATAAAGCAATAGAAGTATTATATTAGGTAATAATCAATTGTAATTAAAGTAATTAAGTTATATTAAAAGCTAGTTAATATTAGCTATAAAAGTAGATTCTAATCTATCTATATACTATTATTTAGTAGGTGCTTATTGTATTAGTTTTATTTAATATATTAGTAATTAAGGTAGTAATTATAGGGTGATTATTAATATTATAAATGATTGTTTATAAGTACTTTTTTATTAGTTAGTATAGGGCTATAAGGTAGGTAAGTATTATTTCTACCTTATTTAATTGTCTAGATGTATTATAGATTATAATATAATATTCTCCCTTTATTAGTCTTGTCCTTAAGGCCTATTAGATTGATCTTATATGTAAGTTCCCTATTCTTATCTTTTAAAATATTTTCTAATTATATCTTAGGGTCTAGGTACTTCTAAGTTATGCCTTTATACTAGCACTTAAGCCTAATTTATTAATTTAATAGGTTTTAAAGTTATATTATATTCTTTTTATTCTTTTAAAGGTTTATAGTATAAGATATTGCTAGATTCTAGTAACTATTATAATAAATATACCTATTATAGTAGAATATATAATGTTTTAAAGGTATCTTTAACTATATATATATGGTTTTTTATAAATAATAAGTATATATAGGTACTAATATCTATAATAACCTAAATAAATCAAGAGTCTAATTATTTAAATATAGAGAAGAAAGTAGCTAAGGAGGAATTTCTTTATATCTAAGTAAAGATACTTATAGCTTAGGCTAAAGTTTAAAAATCTTTAAATTATTTATTCTACTTTTATTATTAAAAATATTAATTTAAAATAAAAGGTATAAAAATAATATATTAAGGTCTTTTTTCTTTAAATAAATTAAAGAATATAGATTAGGTAGAGTTAGAGGTTATTATTTAGATATAATCTTTAGGGGCTATAGATATTATTAATTGGAATGCTATTAATCTTAATAGTTTATTTAGTATTATATTTTTAGAAATGCTTTTAATATCTTTGAGTAATATATAAGGTATTTTACTGGTTTCTAAGTTGTTTCTTTATAGCCTTTTTATTTAATTTTAAATTTCCTATCTTTCTTTTTTCTTTATAATATCTTCTTAACTTTTTATTAATTTTCTAGGTTTTTTATTTATAGTTTATATTTAGGTTCTATATTTACTTAAATACTATTACCTAGTTTTAATAGTAAGATATAGAAGATAGGGTAGATCTTAATATTATCTAGGAGATTAAGCTTATAATTATTTTTTAATATTTTTCTTTTAATTGGATATAATCTAATCTATATAAAGTTAATTTTTTTATTTTGTTTTTTTATTATAAGATTTTTTGTTATTAGGTAGACTATATCTCTTTTTAAAAAGGTTAGTCTTTTTAGCCTTTTAAGATTATAATATCTTTTTATAATATTATAAATAAATTTAAGTTCAATTTTTATTTCTTTATATAATTTTCTTAGATTATCTAATTTAATTATTACTTTTACTTAAATTATACCTTCTAAAAGGGCTTAGTAAGTATCTAATATAAAGCCAAAATTAGCTTTTACTAGTATTATTTTAATATTATAATTATAGAATATATTATATGCTAATTATATAATAGATAATTTTTTTACTTAATTAATTTATTTATAATTAATATAGTATTATAAATATTACTTAATTTCCTGGTTTTGGTATTTGGTTTATCTGTCTATTTAGGGGTGGAAAGCTATGCTTAGCTTATGGTTTAGCCTTATAAGGGATATCAGGCTTTGCTAAAATTTAGATGTAAATGGTTATCCTCTATCTGAAATGATTTTAGTTAATAATCTATATATAATGACTATATATTAAAAAAAAGATAAGTAAATTGTTCTTTTTTTATTATTTTATTATAAAAGAGATAATATATTACTTTTATAAAATAATTAATAATAATAAAAATATTATTATAATATACTTTTATAGTAAGGTCTACTAATAAGAGGAGGTTAATAATAAAGTCCATTATAATTAAATCTTATAGTTATTATATAATAAAGAATAATTATAATAATCTATATAATTTATATCTTGGTTTTTTAAAGTATTAATATAGGCTATATTCCTTATATACTTATTTAACTTTCTTTTTATCTTATTAAAGGAAGATATCTATTAATTTATTTAAGGATTTTATTAATACCTTTATAGCTATATAAGGGATATTTATAAATATCCTTTATTAACTCTATTTAATATTCCTCTAGCATTTGTAGATAGTCTATTTTTTCTTCTTTTAGAAGTATTAGATTATATTCTTTAATTTTCCTTAGTAATAGATTGCTTTATTCTACTTATTATATTAGTATTTCTATAATAGTGGTTCTGGTTGTATATAATAATCCTCCTACTCTTATAATAACAATTATTTTCTTTATTTTTATTATTATTTTATTAATTAGGGCTTGTTCTAGTTCTCTGTTGGTATTGTAGATTAATAGTTTTTTCTGTGTTTTTGGTTTTTTTGTATTATAGTTGGGTTAGTAGCTAATTGTATTAGTGTAGCTATTCTTAGTCCCTTTAATATAAATGATTTAGTAGTTAAATTTAAATAGATATTTTATATATTATAATTGCTTTTTATTAAGTTTTTAAGTAATTATAAAGTAGGTAATATTTTTATAATTAATATATATTATAATTTTATAATTACTTTTTAATAAATATTATTAAAATTCTTTAAAAGTATTAATAATAATAAGGAATTCTTTATTATAAATAAAGTAGTTTAGCTTAAGGCTATATAGCTTATATAAATAGAATGCTATAAAATGTAGGTTTCCTTATTCATCTTATTATCCAATCTGGGCCCCTAAGGCAAAGTCTAATATATCAGTTTCTAGCTTTATAGGCTTATTAGGGTTGAATATTGTAAGAATAGGTTCTTTTAAAATAATATTTTTTATAACTTTAAATAATTATTATATTTTATTTTCTTATTAAAAAATAATTCTTTTTTTAATTAATTCTATTATACTTAAAGTAATTTTATTAAATTCTTTAATAAATCTTTAATAATAATTAATAAATCTAAAAAAGCTTATACTTTCTTTATATTAATAGATTCCTTCTAATCTTTTACTATAGTAACTTTCTTTAAATCTATATAAATTTTATTAGAGTTAATAATATATCTTAGAAATTCTACTTTTTAAATATAAAATTTACTTTTTTTAATTTAATTAGAAGTTTGGTATCTTAGAGGGCTTTTAAGATTTTATAAATATATTCTTTATATTCTTCTTTATTTTTAAAGAAAATAAGAATATTATCTAAATAATAAATAATAAAGATATTTAAGTATTTTTATAATATATTAGTTATTATTTATTAGAATAATATTAGTGTATTTATAAGTCTGAAAGGTATAACTAGGTATTCAAATAATCTAAACTTTATTTAGAAAGTAATTTTTTATTTATATCTTTCTTTAATATAAATAAGATTATATACTCTTTTAAGATCTAATATAATAAAGATATTAACTTTATAAAAGTAATCCTTTATTTTATTAATTAATAATAATAAAGTATAATCTTTAATAATAATATTATTAAATTATTAATAATTTATAATAAAATATAACTTTCTATTTTTCTTAAATATAAATATAATAGAATAATTAGCTTTAGAGTTTAAAATATAGATATATTTTTTTTAAGTATATCTTAGATATATTTCTTTAAAGTATTAAGCTTAATTTAATTAAAATTATAAATAAAGTAAAATTAGGTATTAGATCTATTTTTAAGAATAATTTTATAATCCTATTAATTAAACTTAGATAATATAACAATCTGGTTAATTCCTAATTTAATAAACCAATCAGAACGAAGGGTTTATTATTAGTAGGATGGTTAGGTGTATTATAGTAAATAGAGTAATAGAAATATTATATTAGGTAATAGTCAATTGTAATTAAGGTAACCAAGTTATATTAAAAGCTAATTAGTTCTATTCCTTATAGTAGGATCTAATCTATCTATATACTACTATCCTATTTTAGTGTATGTGGTGTGCTTAGTGTACTAGGTATGATATTTTTTATACTTATTGTAATAGTTGCCCTTATTGCTCTTTATTTAATTGGTTATATGTAATTATAGGGTAGTTGGTTTTCTTATAGAGTGTGGCATTTTACTATCTTAGATTGCCCTGGGTATGATATAGGTTATAATATAATGTCTTTCCTTTATTGGTCTTATCCTTAAGATTAGTATAATGGGTTATGGTAGTTTTTTTATATATATTATTTAAACTTAGACTTATAATTATTTTATTATATTAATATTATATTAAGTAAGGTAATAAAAGTATCTTTTATTTACAAGAATTATAAAATTAAAGGTTTTATTGATTATATTAATCTTTTTAGGATGCTTATTATAGCTTATATACATTATATAAGTGCTGGCCTTTCCTATGTGGTAGATAAAGGTTTAACTTGTTGTTTTAAGTATATCTAGAGTTATAAAAGTTATGATTATATAGGTGTAGAGAGTGTAGCTTATATGTGTTTTTATTATTCTTTATCTAGCTAATTTAATATACTAATAATAGTAGTTCTTTATATTATTAAAGAAAAGAAAAAGTTATATTAGTAATAGTTAGAAATATAGAGTGAGTTAAACTTATTATATGCTTCTTTAAAGGCTTTTTAAAAGATTATCTTAAAGACCTAATCTTAGATAATAGTAGTATTTACTAAGTTAAAGTGCCTAAAGAAATTAAAGAATAATCTAGAAGAGCGAGGTGCTAGGGCAGTGGAGACAGTAGAGGCTGAGATTGTAATAGAGGAAGGCCTTCTTTTAGAGGTAATATTAGTATTATATATTATTAATATTGATTTTTCTTTTTTATTTATTGAAGGAATACTTTTAGTATTTTTAAATAATATATAAGGTATTTAGTAGATTTCTAGGTTGTTTCTTTATAGTCTTTCTATTTAATTTTGAATTTTCTATCTTCCTTTCTTCTTTATAGTATTTTCTTAACTTCCTATTGATCTTCTAGGTTTTCTATTTATGGTTTATATTTAAATCCTATATTTACCTAGATATTATTGCTAGGTTCTAATAGTAAGATATAGAAGATAAGGTAAACCTTAATATTATCTAGGAGATCAAGTTTGTAGTTATTTTTTAATATTTTTTTTTAATTGGATATAGTTTAATTTATATAAAGTTGATTTTTTTATTTTATTTTTTATTATAAGATTTTTTATTATTAGGTAGACTATATCTTTCTCCAAGAAAGATGATCCTTTTAGCTTTTTTAGATTATAATATCTTTTTATTATATTATAGATAAACTTAAGTTCTATTTTTATTTTTTTATATAATTTTCTTAGATTATCTAACTTAATTATAGCTTTTATTTAAATTATGTCTTCTAAGGAGGCTTAATAAGCATCTAATATAAAACTAAAGTTAGTTTTTATTAATATTATTTTAATATTATAATTATAGAATGTATTATATACTAATTATATAATAGATAACTTTTCTACTTAATCGGTTTGCTTATAGTTAATATAGTATTATAGGTATTACTTAATTTCCTAGTTTTAGCGTTTAGTTTATCTATTTATTTAGGGGTAGAAGGCTATGCTTAGCTTATAATTTAACCCTATTAAGGACATTAAGCTTTGCTAAAACTTAGATATAAATGGTTGTTCTCTATTTGAAATGATTTTAGTTGATAGTCTGTGTATAGTAACTATATATTGAAAAAAAGGTAGGTAAATTATTCTTCTTTTATTATTTTATTATAAGGAAGGTAATATATTACTTTTATAAAATAATTAATAATAATAAAAATATTATTATAATATATTTCTATAGTAGGGTTTATTAATAAAAAAAGGTTAATAATAAAGTCTATTATAATTAAATCCTATAGTCATTGTATGATAGGGGATGGTTATAATAATCTATATAGTTTATATCTTAGTTTTTTGGAGTATTAGTATAAGCTATATTCCTTATATACTTATTCAACTTTCTTTTTCATTTTAATAAAGGAAAATATCTATTTAATTTATTTAAGGGTTTTATTAATATCTTTATAGCTATATAAGAGATATTTATAAATATCCCTTATTAACTCTATTTAGTATTTCTCTGGCATTTATAGATAATCTATTTTTTCTTCTTCTAGAAGTACTAGATTATATTCTTTAATTTTCCTTAATAATAGATTACCCTATTTTACTTATTATATTAATATTTCTATAGTAGTAATTCTAATTGTATATAACAATCCTCCTACTCTTATAATAATGATTATTTTCTTTATTTTTATTATTATTCTATTGATTAAGGCTTATTCTAATCCTCCATTAGTATTATAGATTAATAGTTTTTCCTGTATTTTTGGTTTTTTTATATTATAGTTGGGTTGGCGGCTGATTGTATTAGTGCAGCTATTCTTAATCCCTTTAATATAAATGATTTAATAATTGAATTTGGATAGATATTCTATATATTATAGTTGCCTTTTATTAAGTTTTTAAATAATTATAAAATAGATAATATTTTTATAGTTAATATATATTATAATTTTATAATTATTTTTTAAAAGGTATTATTAGAATTTTTTAAAAGTATTAATAATAATAAGGAATTCTTTATTATAAATAGAATAATTTAGCTTAAGGCTATATAGCTTATATAAGTAGAATACTATAGAATGTAGGTTTCCTTATTCATCTTATTATCCAATCTGGGCCCCTAAGGCAAAGTCTAATATATCAGTTTCTAGCTTTATAGGCTTATTAGGGTTGAATATTGTAAGAATAGGTTCTTTTAAAATAATATTTTTTATAACTTTAAATAATTATTATATTTTATTTTCTTATTAAAAAATAATTCTTTTTTAATTAATTCTATTATACTTAAAGTAATTTTATTAAATTCTTTAATAAATCTTTAATAATAATTAATAAATCTAAGGAAGGTTTATACTTCTTTTATATTAATAGATTCCTTCTAATCTTTTACTATAGTGACTTTCTTTAGGTCTATATGAATTTCATTAGGGCTAATAATATATCCTAGAAATTCTACTTTTTAAATATAGAACTTGCTTTTTTCTAGTTTTATTAAAAGTTTAATGTCTTAGAGGGCTTTTAAGATCTTATAAATATATTCTTTATATTCTTCTTTATTTTTAAAGAAAATAAGGATATTATCTAGGTAATAGATAATAAAGATATTTAAGTATTTTTATAATATATTGGTTATTATTTGCTAGAATAATGCTAGTATATTTATAAGTCTAAAAGGTATAACTAGGTATTTAAATAATTTAAACTTTATTTAGAAAGCAATTTTTTATTTATATCTTTCTTTAATATAAATAAGATTATATACTCTTTTAAGATCTAGTGTAATAAAGATATTAGCTTTATAAAGGTGATTCTTTATTTTATTAATTAATAATAATAAAATATAATCTTTAATAATAATATTATTAAGCTATTAATAGTTTATAATAAGGTATAACTTTCTATTTTTTTTAAGTATAAATATAATAGGGTAATTAACTTTAGAGTTTAAAATATAGATATATTCTTTTTTAAATATATTTTAAATATATTCCTTTAAAATATTAAACTTAATTTAATTGAGATTATAAATAAGGTAAAATTGGGTATTAGATCTATTTTTAAAGATGATTTTATAATCCTACTAGCTAAACTTAGGTAATTTAATATTTAATTCTTCTATAAAGAGTTTTTTATAGATTTAGTATTATAGAGATATATTATATAATCTATCTATTTTTACTTTAATCTTTATTTTTTTAAGGCTTTTATTAATTTATTAGAATTATATTTTAAAATAAATAATTATTTATTATTTTTATCTTTTTTAATTATTCTTATATTTATATTTTATTTCTTTAAGTAATAAAGATTCTTTTTTATTTATATCTTTTACTTAATTAAGGCTAGAAGTTTAAGATCTCTTATTATATTTTATAAAAATATTATTAACTATATTATACTCCTTAGATATTTATACCTAGCTAATATATTAGTAGATATTAGGATTATATTGGTATAACTATAAATACCTTAAAACTAGATTATATTATCTAATATTAATAATATTAAAGGTTATTTCTTAGTTCTTTCCTTTAATAAAGACTTTTAGATAATCAATTTTTTTATTTATAATATTATTATTATATTTAAAGAATATTCTTTCTATATTAATAATCTTATATAGATTGATTTTCATTATCTATAATAGCTAAAGTTTATTAATTATTTAAGGATTTATATAATTTTACTTAACTTCACTATCCACTATAATATTATATTACTTCCTTTTAATCCTTACTTTTATTTCTAGTTATTATTAGAATTACTTTTTAATTATAAAGTATAAAGCTTTTTTAAGGAGTTCTTTTAATAACTTTAAAGATTATTGCTCTAGCTACTTCTACTACTCTTTTATAAAGGGCTTTACTTATTTTTTAATTTAATTCAGTACTAGGCTATTACTTTATCTATTATATAAATATTATATTTAGGATCTTAATATTTATTCTAAGGTAGCTTACTATAATTAGAGAACTTAAGCTTACCTAGTTCTAATATAATAAATTAATAATAAGGGTTTTTTTTATTATTTTATATTAATTAAAGTATCTTTTATAAGTATAATAAATAATTATATCTCTTATTCTAATAAAAAAGTATATTATATATTATTTTTATTTTATATATTAAAAGTAATTATAATTGTAATAATTTATTTATAAGATATTCTTATATTTTTTATATATTATATTTAATCTAAGATTATCCTTCTTATATTAGATAGATTGGAGATTATGGTTTCCTAGTTGCTATTTACTTTATATAAGTAGAAAGACTTTATCTCTATTTTATAAAAGTTCCCTAACTTATTAGGCTATTCTTTTAATACTAGTTATCTATTTTCTATTTCTATTTTTATTATATATATAAGTATTCTATTATATTAGTGCTTTATTAGTATATATATCTAGAATGGATATAAGGATTTCTATCTTCTTGGCTCATTCTAATTATTTGTAGGGAAGGTAGAACTAACCTTTTTATTAAATTAATTATGCTTTTCGAATAGCCTTATCGATTTTTTATTATAGAGTGAGTTTTATCTTATATAACTTATAGTTTTCTATATATTGCTTAACTATAGTGGTTAATTTATATTTCTTAATAATAGTAAGAATAACTTTTTCTATAATATTCTCTTTTCCTTCTAGTACTAGGGTCTATTAAGTTTTTATAGTATTAAGTTATTTCTATCCTTCTAGTATAGGTTTAAACTGATTTTCTGTTTTTGGGGAGTGGTATTTAAAGGATTTATATCCTTTCTTTCTATAGTTAAAATAAATAATCTTATTTTTGTTATACTTCTAGATAATGCTAAGTTCTATTAGTCCTAAATAAGTACTATATATAGTACTTTATTACTTATTCTAGGTTTTTCCTTTATTTAGGATATATAAGTTTTTATTATTTTAAATATATTCTTTATATTAGTTAAATTATCTTTTATTAATTTTAATAATACTTTTAATATACTTTAAGAGTTTCTTTAGCCAATCTTCTTTATAGATTTTATCCTTAACTTTACTCTTTAAACCTTTATAGTAGAGTTCTATTAATACATTATTATCCTAGGCTATTTATACTATAATTCTTTTAAACTTAGTTAAATATTAATTGTAGGATTTTATTTGTTTAAGCTTATATAATTGATTTATAGCTTACTATTCTATATTAATTGTGCTAAAGTTGTTTTTAATAGCGGTCTTAAAATTTTCTTAGTTTTTAAAAATTTTTTAAGTTTCTTTAGTTTACTTAGTATTATCCTTATTTTTTAAATAATCTCTTATAATAGATTTAAACCATATTCCTATATCTTCTTAAAGAAGGGTTTTAATGTATAATACTTAGGCTTTAAGAGTTATTAATTAGGTTAGGAAGAAGTAAAAGTATCTTTTTATTTAAGTAAGGAAGGGGACTATATTAGTAGCTTTTCCTAGAAAGGGTTCTAGGATTAGGGATCTTAGAATTTTATTAATATTTTTACTCTTACTTTCTTTAATTATAATAGTTCTAGCTTTTTTACTTTAAGCTAGGCTTATATATTTATAAGTTTCTTCTTAACTTACTATAATTTTATAGTTAATTTAATATTACTAGGAGGAATAGTTATAGCAAGGTTTTTTCTAAATATTATTATTACTTAATTATTAATACAAATAATCAATTAAATAAAAACTTTTAATATATAATAATCTAATTAATTCCTAATTTAATAAATCAATTAAAATAAAGAATTTATTATTAATAAAATAATTAAATATATTATAATAAATAAAGTAATAGAAGTATTATATTAAATAATAATTAATTATAATTAAAATAATTAAATTATATTAAAAGCTAATTAATTCTATTCTTTATAATAAGATCTAATCTATCTATATACTACTATCCTATTTTAGTGCACATAGTATACTTAGTGCACTAGGTATAATACCTTTTACACTTATTATAACAATCGCCCTTATTACTTCTTATTTGATTGATTATGTGTAACTATAGGGTAGCTGGTTTTCTTACAGGGTGTGGCATTCTGCTATCCTAGACTGCCCTGGGTATGACATGGGTCGTAATAGATAGTTTAGTGTCTAGTTCTTCTATAAAGAGCTTTTTATAGATTTAATACTATAGGGGTATATTATATAGTCTATTTATTTCTATTTTAGCTTTTATTTTTTAAGACTTTTATTAATTTATTAGAATTATATTCTAAAGTAAATAATTATTTATTATTTTTATCTTTTTTAATTATTTTTATATTTATATTTTATTTCTTTAAGTAATAAAGATTCTTCTTTATTTATATCTTTTACTTAATTAAGACTAGGAGTTTAAGATCTTTTATTATATTTTATAAAAATATTATTAGCTGTATTATACTTCTTAGGTATTTACACCTAGCTAGTATATTAGTAGATATTAAGGTTATATTAATATAACTATAGATATTCTAAAACTAGATTATATTATCTAATATTAATAATATTAAAGGTTATTTTTTAATTCTTTCCTTTAATAAAGACTTTTAAGTAATTAATTTTCTTATTTATAATATTATTATTATATCTAAAGGGTATTTCTTTTATATTAATAATTTTATATAGATTAATTTTTATTATTTATAATAACTAAAATTTATTAACTATTTAAGGATTTATATAATTTTACTTAACTCTACTATCTACTATAATATTATACCACTTCCTTTTAATCCTTACTTTTATTTCTAATTATCATTAAGATTACTTTTTAGTTATAAAATATAAAGCTTTTTAAGAAGTTCTTTTAGTAACTCTGGGGGTTATTACTCTAGCCGCTCCTACTGCTCTTCTATAGGGGGCTTTGTTTGTTTTTTGGTTTTATTTAGTACCAGGCTATTATTGTTACGACCTGTGCAACTGGGCGCACGAGACCCTATTTAATAGCTGTTATCCGTACCTGTAATTGCAAGCATTACGATTATTGACTTATCTTTTGGCCTGACAGGCTAATTGATATAATGGGAAGTACGGATCCTTATACAATAATCGTATACTGTGGGTCATAAGTTCGATTCCAGGGTCACACGCTTTGACAAGGAATTCAACGCCGGCTCAAACTAGGCCCCGCTGTGGCTAGTTGGGGTAAGGCAGCTATGTGTGGCGTAAGATGATAAGGCTTGGTTATCCTTATCAGTGTAGTGAACTAATGAGAGGTAATAGGGCCTAAGGGTATGCCTATTGGAGGGGAGATATTGTGTTACGATCTGTGCAATTGGGTGTACGAGACCCTATTTAATAGCTATTATCTGTACCTGTAATTGTAAGTATTGTAATTATTGATTTATCTTTTGGCTTGATAGGCTAATTGATATAATGGGAAGTATAGATCCTTACAATTATTTTATCTATTATATAGATATTATATTTAGAATCTTAACATTCATTCTAGGGTAGCTCGCTGTAATTAGGGAACTTAAGCTTATCTAGTTCTAATATAATAAATTAATAGTAAAGATTTCTTTCTATTACTTTATATTAATTAAAGTATCTTCTATAAATATAGTAGATAATTATATCTTCTACTCTAATAAAGAAGTATACTATATATTATTTTTACTCTATATATTGAAGGTAATTATAATTATAATAGCTTATTTATAAAATATTTTTATATTCTTTATATACTATATTTAGTCTAAGGTTATCCTCCTTATATTAGATAGGTTAGGGATTGCGGTTTCCTAATTGCCATTCACTTTGTATAAGTAGGAAGACTTTATCTCTATCCTATAAGAATTCCTTAATTTATTAAGCTATTTTTTTAATATTAATTATTTATTTTCTATTTCTATTTTTATTATAAGTGTAAATATCCTATTATACTAATACTTTATTGGTATATATATCTAGAATAGATATAGGGATTCCTATCTTCTTGGCTCATTCTAATTATTTATAGGGAAGGTAGGATTAGCCTTCTTATTAGATTAATTATACTTTTCGGATAGCTTTATTGATTTCTTATTATAAAGTAAGTTTTATTTTATATAATTTATAATTTTTTATATATTATTTAATTATAATAGTTAATTTATATTTCTTAATAATAATAAAAATAACTTTTCCTATAATATTCTCTTTTTCTTCTAATACTAAGGTCTATTAAGTTTTTATAATATTAAGTTATTTTTATCCTTCTAGTATAAGTTTAAACTAATTTCTTATTTTTAAGGAGTAATATTTAAAGGATTTATATCCTTTCTTTCTATAATTAAAGTAAGTAATCTTACTTTTATTATATCCTTAAATAGTGCTAAGTTCTATTGGTTCTAAATAAGTCCTATATATAATACTTTATTATTTATTTTAGGTTTTTTTTATTTAGAATATATAAATTTTTATTATCTTAGGTATATTCTTTATATTAATTAAATTATTTTTTATTAATTTTAATAGTACTTTTAATATACTTTAAGAGTTTTTCTAGCTAATCTTCTTTATAGATTTTATCCTTAACTTCACTCTTCAAGCCTTTATAGTAAAGTTCTATTAGTATATTATTATTTTAGGCTATTTATATTATAATTCTTTTAAACTTAATTAAATATTAATTATAGAATTTTATTTATTTAAACTTATATAATTAATTTATAGTTTATTATTCTATATTAATTATACTAAAATTATCTTTAATAATAATCTTAAAATTTTCCTAATCTTTAAAGATTTTTTAAATTTTTTTAATTTACTTAATATTATCTTTATTTTCTAAATAATTTCTTATAATAAATTTAAACTATACTTCTATATCTTTTTAAAAAAGGATTTTAATATATAGTACTTAAGCTTTAGGAATTACTAATTAGATTAAAAAGAAGCAAAAGTATTCTTTCATTTAGGTAAAAAAGGGGACTATATTAATAGCTTTTCCTAGAAAAGGTTCTAGGACTAGAGGTCTTAGAATTTTATTAATATCTTTACTTTTACTTTCTTTAATTATAGTAGTTCTAGCTTCTTTTACTTTAAGTTAGGCTTATATATTTATAAGTTTTTTCTTAATTTATTATAATTTTATAATTAATTTAGTATTATTAGGAGAAGTGGTTATAATAAGGTTCTTTCTAGATATTATTATTACTTAATTATTAATATAGGTAATTAATTAAATAAGAGCTTTTAATATATAATAATCTAATTAATTCCTAATTTAATAAATTAATTAAAATAAAAGATTTATTATTAATAAAATAATTAAGTATATTATAGTAAATAAAATAATAAAAGTATTATATTAAGTAATAATCAATTATAATTAAAATAATTAAATTATATTAAAAGCTAGTTAATATTAGCTATAAAGATAGATTCTAATCTATCTATATACTATTGCCTAGTAAACACTCACTATATTAATTCTATCTAATATATTAATAATTAAGGTAATAATTATAGGGTAATCACTAATGCTACAAGTAATCGCTTATAAGCACTTCCTTATTGGTTGGTGTGGGGCTATAGGGTAGGTGAGCATCGTTTCTGCCTTGTTTGACCGCCCAGGCGTGTCATGGGTCATAACATAGTAAGTGTTAGAGGTTATAATACAGTGGAAGGTAAAAAAGGATAAGCTTAAAATTAAACTTATTAAATAAGTATATATTGTATTATTATCTTTATTTTAGAGGGGCTATACGTTATATATATAGATGAATATTTCCTTTATTAATAAGTAATTTTAATATTTTAATTTCTAAGCAATTATATTATAAATCAATGGATTTATAATCATTTATTATAAATCAAAATATTTGATTTTTCTATACAGTATATATAGTATTATTAATACTATATTAGCTTATAATAATAAGAAAAAATTCAGCTATTTAGTAGTTTAACTTTTGTCTTTAAAAGTTTAATATTTAGAGAGTTATTTTAGCTTATTATATTTATTATTTTATAAGTTTTTATTTAACAGTAAGTGTAGGCGAATGGTTCTATATGTAATGGTCTGGTTAATTCCTAACTTGATAAACCAATCAAAATAAAGGGTTTATTGTTAGTAGGATGATTAGGTGTGTTATAGTAAATAAAGTAATAGAAGTATTATATTAAGTAATAATTAATTGTAATTAAGGTAATTAAATTATATTAAAAATTGGTTAGTATTAGTTATAAGAGTGGATTCTAATTTATCTATATACTATTACCTAATAAATACTTACTATATTGGTTTTATTTAATATATTAATAATTAAGATAATGATTATAGGGTAATTATTAATATTATAAATAATTGCTTATAAGTACTTCCTTATTAGTTGGTATAGGGCTATAGGGTAAGTAAGTATTATTTCTACCTTATTTGACCGCCTAGGCATATTATAGGTTATAATATAATATCCCCCTCTATTAGTCTTATCCTCAAGGCCTATTAGGTTGATCTTATGTGTAAGTTCCCTATTCTTAACCTTCAAAATATTTTCTAATTATATCTTAGGGTTTAAGTACTTCCAAGCTATATCTTTATATTAATACTTAAGTCTAGCTTATTAATTTAATAAATTTTAAAATTATATTATATTCTTTTTATTCTTTTAAAGGTTTATAGTATAAGATATTACTAGATTCTAATAATTATTATAATAAATATACCTATTATAATAAAATATATAATACTTTAAAGATATCTTTAGCCATATATATATAATTTTTTATAAATAATAAATATAAGTAAATACTAATATCTATAATAATCTAGATAAATTAAGAGTTTAATTATTTAAATATAAAGAAAGAGATAGCTAAGAAGAAGTTCCTTTATATCTAAGTAAAAGTACTTATAGCTTAGGCTAGAGTTTAAAAATCCTTAAATTATTTATTTTACCTTTATTATTAAAAATATTAATTTAAAATAAAAGGTATAAAAATAATATATTAAGATCTTTCTTTTTTAAATAAATTAAATAATATGGATTAGGTAGAGTTAGAGGTTATTATTTAAATATAATCTTTAGAGATTGTAGATATTATTAATTAGAATATTATTAATCTTAATGGTTTATTTAGTATTATATTTTTAGAAATACTTTTAGTATTTTTAAGTAATATATAAGGTATTTTATTAGTTCTTAAGTTGTTTCTTTATAGTCTTTTTATTTAATTTTAAATTTTCTATCTTTCTCTTTTCTTTATAATATCTTCTTAACTTTTTATTAGTTTTTTAGGTTTTTTATTTATAATTTGTATTTAGATCTTATATTTACTTAGATACTATTATCTAGTTTTAATAGTAAGATATAGAAGATAGAGTAGACCTTGATATTATCTAGGAGGTTAAGCTTATAATTATTTTCTAATATTTTTCTTTTAATTAAATATAATCTAATCTATATAAAATTAATTTTTTTATTTTATTTTTTTATTATAAGATTTTTTATTACTAGGTAGACCATATCTCTCTCCAAAAAGATTAATCCTTTTAACCTTTTAAAATTATAATATCTTTTTATAATATTATAAACAAATTTAAGTTCAATTTTTATTTTTTTATATAATTTTTTTAAATTATTTAATTTAATTATTACTTTTACTTAAATTATATCTTCTAAGAGAGCTTAATAAGTATCTAATATAAAGCTAAAATTAGCTTTTACTAATATTATTTTAATATTATAATTATAAAATATATTATATATTAATTATATAATAAATAACTTTTCTATCTAATTAGTTTATTTATAGTTAATATAGTATTATAAATATTATTTAATTTCCTAATTTTGGCGTTTAGTTTATCTATCTATTTAAAGGTAGAAAGCTATACTTAGCTTATAATTTAACCTTATGAGGGATATTAGGCTTTGCTAAAATTTAAATATAAATAATTATCCTTTATTTAAAATAATTTCAATTAATAATCTATATATAATAATTATATATTAAAAGAAAAAGTAGGTAAATTATTCTTCTTTTATTACTTTATTATAAAGAAAATAATATACTATTTTTATAAAATAATCAATAATAATAAAAATACTATTATAATATACTTCTATAGCAAGGTCTACTAATAAAGGAAGGTTAGTAATAAAGTCTATTATGATTAAGTCCTATAGTTATTGTGCGATAGGGGATAATTATAATAATCCATATAGTTTGTATCTTGGTTTTTTAGAGTATCAATATAGGTTATATTTCTTATATACTTATTTAACTTTCTTTTTTATTTTATTAAAAGAAAATATCTATTTAACTTATTTAAGGGTTTTATTAATACCTTTATAGTTATATAAAGAATATTTATAAATATCCTTTATTAACTCTATTTAATATTCTTTTAGTACTTATAGATAATTTGTTTTTTCTTCTTCTAGAAGTACTAGATTATATTTTTTAATTTTCTTTAATAATAGATTACCTTATTTTATTTATTATATTAGTATTTCTATAATAGTAGTTCTAGTTGTACATAGTAATCCTCTTACTCTTATAGTAATGATTATTTTTTTTATTTCTATTATTATTCTACTAATTAAGGCTTATTCTAATTCTCCATTAGTATTATAGATTAATAGTTTTTTCTATATTTTTGGTTTTTCTAGATTGTAGTTAGGTTAGTGGCTAATTGTATTGGTGTAGTTATTCTCAGTCTCTTTAATATAAATAATTTAATAATTAAATTTGAATAGGTATTCTATATATTATAATTACCTTTTATTAAGTTTTTAAGTAATTATAAAGTAGGTAATATTTTTATAATTAATATATATTATAATTTTATAATTATTTTTTAAAAAATATTATTAGAATTTTTTAAAAGTATTAATAATAATAAGGAATTCTTTATTATAAATAAAATAATTTAATTTAGGGCTATATAGCTTATATAAATAGAATATTATAGGATATAGGTTTCCTTATTTATCTCATTATCCAATCTAGGCCCCTAAGGCGAAGTCCAATATATCGGTTTCTAGCTCTATAGGCTTATTAGGATTAAATATTATAAGAATAGATTCTTCTAAAATAATATTTCTTATAATTTTAAATAATTATTATACTTTATTTTCTTATTAAAAGATAATTCCTTTCTTAATTAGTTCTATTATATCTAAAATGATTTTATTAAATCCTTTAATAAATCTTTAATAATAATTAATAAATCTAAGAAAGGCTTATATTTTTTTATATTAGTAAATTTCTTCTAATCTTTTATTATAGTGATTTTCTTTAGGTCTATATAAATTTTATTAAGGCTAATAATATATCTTAGAAATTCTATTTTTTAAGTATAGAACTTACTTTTTCTAATTTAATTAGGAGTTTAGTATTTTAGAGGGCTTTTAAGACCTTATAAATATATTCTTTATATTCTTCTTTATTTTTAAAGAAAATAAAGATATTATTTAAATAATAGATAATAAAGATATTTAAATATTCTTATAATATATTAATTATTATTTATTAGAATGATATTAGTATATTTATAAGTCTGAAAGGTATAATTAGATATTTAAATAATCTAAACTTTATTTGGAAAGTGGTTTTCTATTTATATCCTTCTTTAATATAAATAAGATTATATACTTTTTTAAGATTTAATATAATAAAGATATTAGCTTTATAAAGGTGATTTTTTATTTTATTAATTAATAGTAGTAAAGTATGATCTTTAATAATAATATTATTAAATTATTAATAGTTTATAATAAGGTATAATTTTCTATTTTTCTTAAATATAAATATAATAGAGTAATTAGCTTTAGAGTTTAAAATATAAATATATCCCTTTTTAAGTATATCTTAAATATATTCCTTTAAGGTATTAAGCTTGATTTAATTAAGATTATAAATAAAATAAAATTAGATATTAGATTTATTTTTAAGGATGATTTTATAATCCTACTAGCTAAACTTAGATAATCCAATATCTAATTCTTTTATAAAGAGCTTTTTATAAATTTAGTATTATAAAGGTATATTATATAGTCTATCTATTTCTACTTTAGCCTTTATTTCTTTAAAGCTTTTATTAATTTATTAGAATTATATTCTAAAATAAGCAATTATTTATTATCTTTACCTTTTTTAACTATTCTTATATTTATATTTTATTTTTTAAATAGTAAAGATTCTTCTTTACTTATATCTTCTACTTAATTAAAGCTAAGAGTTTAAAATCTCTTATTATATTTTATAAAAATATCACTAATCATATTATACTTCTTAGGTATTTGCACTTGGCTAGTATGCTAGTAGATATTAAGGTTGTATTAATATAACTATAGGTACCTTAAAACTAGATTATATTATCTAATATTAATAATATTAAAGGTTATTTCTTAGTTCTTTCCTTTAATAAAGACTTTTAGGTAATTAATCTTCTTATCTATAATACTATTATTATATCTAAAGAATATTCCTTTTATATTAATAATCTTATATAAATCGATTTTTATTATCTATAATAGCTAAAGTTTATTAATTATTTAAAAATTTATATAATTTTACTTAACTTTATTATCTATTATAGTATTATATTATTTCCCTTTAATCCTTATTTTTATTTCTAATTATTATTAAAGTTACTCTTTAATTGTAAAGTATAGAGCTTTTTTAGAGAGTTCTTTTAATAACTCTAGGGATTATTGCCCTAGCTGCTTCTGCTGCTTTTCTATAGAGGGCTTTATTTGTTTTTTGGTTTGATTTAGTGCTAGGCTATTGCTTTATTTATTATGTAGATATTGTATTTAGGATTTTAATATTTATTCTAAAGTAGCTTACTATAATTAAAGAACTTAAGCTTACTTAGTTCTAATATAGTAAATTAGTAATAGGGGTTTCTTTTTATTATTTTATATTAATTAAAATATTTTCTATAGGTATAGTAGATAACTATATCTTCTATCTTAATAAAGAAATATACTATATATTATTTTTATTCTATATATTAAAGGCAATTATAATTATAATAGCTTATCTATAAGATATTTTTATATTCTTTATATATTATATTTAATCTAGGGTTATTCTTCTTATATTAAATAAATTGAAGATTATAGTTTCTTAGTTACTATTTGCTTTATATAAGTAAAAAGACTTTATCTCTATCTTACAAGGGTTTCTTAACTTATTAGATTATTCTTTTAATACTAGTTGTTTATTTCTTATTTCTATTTTTATTATAAGTATAAGTATCCTACTATACTAGTACTTTGTTGGTATATATATCTAGAATAGATATAAGGATTTCTATCTTCTTGGCTTATTTTAATTATTTGTGGGGAAGGTAGAACTAGCCTTTTTATTAGATTAATTATACTTTTTAGATAATTTTATTAATTTTTTATTATAAAGTAAGTTTTATTTTATATAACTTATAGTTTTTTATATATTGCTTAATTATAGTAATTAGTTTATATTTCTTAATAATAGTAAGAATAACTTTTCTTATAGTATCCTCTTTTCCTTCTAATATTAAGATCTATTAAGTTTTTATAATATTAAGTTATTTCTATCCTTCTAATATAAGTTTAAACTGATTTCCTATTTTTAGGGAGTAGTATTTAAAAGATTTATATCTTTTCTTTTTATAATTAAAGTAGATAATCTTACTTTTATTATATTCTTAGATAGTACTAAATTCTATTAGTTCTAAATAAGTCCTATATGTAGTGCTTTATTGCTTATTCTGGGTTTTTTCTTTATTTAGGATATATAGGTTTTTGTTATCTTGGGTGCGTTCTTTATATTAGTTAAATTGTCTTTTATTGATCTTGATAGTACTTTTAATATACTTTAAGAGTTTTTTTAGCTAGTTTTTTTATAAATTTTATTTTTAATTTCACTTTTTAAGCCTTTATAATAAAGTTCTATTAGTATATTATTATCTTAGGCTATTTATGTTATAATTCTTTTGAACTTAGTTGAATATTAATTATAAGATTTTATTTATTTAAGCTTATATAATTAATTTATAACTTATTATTTTATATTAATTATATTAAAGTTATTTTTAATAATAATCTTAAAATTTTCCTAATTTTTAAAGATTTTTTAAATTTCTTTAATTTATTTAATATTATCCTTATTTTCTAAATAATCTCTTATAATAGATTTAAATTATACTTTTATATCTTTTTAAAGAAAGGTTTTAATATATAATACTTAGGCTTTAAGAGTTATTAATTAGATTAGAAAGAAGCAGAAGTATCCTTTTATTTAGGTAAGAAAGGGGATTATATTAGTAGCTTTTTTTAGAAAGGATTCTAGGATTAAGGGTCTTAGAATTTTATTAATATCTTTATCTTTACTTTCTTTAATTATAGTAGTTCTAGCTTCTTTTACTTTAAGCTGGGCTTATATGTTTGTGAGTTTCTTCTTAACTTGTTGTAATTCTGTAATTAACTTAATATTATTAGAAGGAGTGGTTATAATAGGGTTCTTTTTGGATATTATTATTGCTTAATTATTGATATAGGTAATTAATTAAATAAGACCTTTTAATATATAATGGTCTAATTAATTCCTAATTTAATAAATTAATTAAAATAAAAGGTTTATTATTAGTAGGATAGTTAGGTATATTATAGTAAATAGAGCAATAGAAGTATTATATTAGATAATAATTAATTATAATTAAAATAACCAAGTTATATTAAAAGCTAGTTAGTATTAACTATAAGGGCAGATTCTAACCTATCTATATACTATTACCTAATAAGTACTCACTATATTAGTTTTATTTAATATATTAGTGATTAAGATAATGATCATAGGGTAATTACTAACGCTATAAGTAATCGCTTATAAGCGCTTCCTTATTGGTTGGTGTGGGGTTATAGGGTAGGTGAGCATCGTTTCTGCCTTGTTTGACCGCCCAGGCGTGTCATGGGTCATAACACTATAGTTTATTAAGTTAAAGTTTTAGTAATAAGAACAGAGGTCTATTGCGGTCCTTATAACGGTCTGGTCAATTCCCAACTTAATAAACCAATCAGAATGAAGGGTTTATTGTTAGTAGGATGGTTAGGTATGTTATAGTAAATAGAGTAATAAAAGTATTATATTAGGTAATAGTTAATTGTAATTAAGATAATCAAATTATATTAAAAGCTAGATGATATTAGCTATAAGGGTAGATTCTAATCTATCTATATACTATTATTTAGTAAATATTTATTATATTGATTCTATTTAATAAGTTGGTAATTAAGATAGTAATTATAAGGTAATTACTAATATTATAAGTAATTACTTATAAGTACTTCCTTATTAATTAGTATAAGGTTATAGGGTAAATAAGTATTATTTCTGCCTTATTTAATTGCCCAGGTATATCATAGATTATAATATAATATCCCCCCTCTATTAATCTTATCCTTAAGGCCTATTAGGTTAACCTTATATATAAGTTCCTCATTCTTAACCTTTAAAATATTTTCTAATTATACCTTAAGATCCAGATACTTCCAAGCCACATCTTCATACTAACACTTAAGCCTAGCTTATCAATTTAATAGATTTTAAAGTTATATTATATTCTTTTTATTCTTCTAAGGATTTATAATATAAGATATTATTAGATTTTAATAACTATTATAATAAATATATCTATTATAATAGAATATATAATACTTTAGAGGCATTTTTAATTACATATATATAATTTTTATAAATAATAAGTATAAGTAAGTACTAACATCTATAATAACCTAGATAAATCAAGAGTCTAATTATTTAGATGTAGAGGAGGAGATAGCTAAGGAGGAGTTCCTTTATATCCAAGTAGAGATGCTCGTAGCTTAGGCTAAAGTTTAAGAATTCTTAAATTATTTATCTTACCTTTATTATTAGAAATATTAGTTTAAAATAAAAGGTATAAAAATAATATATTAAGATCTTTCTTTTTAAATAAATTAAAAAATATAGATTAGGTAGAATTAGAGGTTATTATTTAGGTGTAATCTTTAGGGGCTATGGATATTATTAATTAGAATATTATTAATCTTAATAGTTTACTTAATGCTATATTTTTAGAAATACTTTTAGTATCTTTAAGTAGTATATAAGATATTTTGCTGATTCTTAAGTTATTTCTTTATAGCCTTTTTATTTAATTTTAAATTTTCTATCTTTCTTTTTTTTTATAATATCTTCTTAACTTCTTATTAATTTTTTAAGTTTTCTATTTATAATTTATATTTAGATCTTATATTTATTTAGATACTATTACCTAGTTCTAATAATAAGATATAAAAGATAAAGTAGACCTTGATATTATTTAAGAGATTAAGCTTATAATTATTTTTTAATATTTTTCTTTTAATTAGGTATAATCTAATCTATATAAAATTAATTTTTTTATTTTATCTTTTTATTATAAGATTTTTTATTGCTAAGTAGACTATATCTCCCTCCAAGAAGGATAATCTTTTTAGCTTTTTTAGATTATAGTGTCTTTTTATTATATTATAAATAAACTTAAGTTCTATCTTTATTTCTTTATATAATTTTCTTAAATTATTTAACTTAATTATAGCTTTTACTTAAATTATATCTTCTAAGGGGCTTAATAAGCATTTAATATAAAGCCAAAATTAGCTTTTACTAGTATTATTTTAATATTATAATTATAGAACATATTATATACTAACTATATAATAGGTAACTTCTCTACTCAATTGATTTGCTTATAGTTAATATAGTATTATAGATATTATTTAATTTCCTGGTTTTGGTATTTAGTTTGTCTATCTATTTGAAGGTGGAAGGCTATACTTAGCTTATAGTTTAACCCCATTAAGAACATCAGGCTTTACTAAAACTTAAATATAAATAATTAATCTCTATTTAAAATAATTTTAGTTAGTAGTTTATATATAGTAATTATATATTAAAAGAAAAGGTAAACAAATTATTCTTCTTTTATTACTTTATTATAAGGAAGGTAATATACTATTTTTATAAAGTAATTAATAATAATAAAAATATTATTATAGTATACTCTTATAGTAGGGTCTGCTAATAAGAGAAGGTTAGTAATAAAGTTTATTATAATTAAGTTTTATAATTATTATATAATAGAGGATGGTTATAATAATCCATATAATTTATATCTTGGTTTTTTGGAGTATCAGTATAGGCTATATTCTTTATATACTTATTCAACTTTCTTTTTCATCTTACTAAAAGAAAATATCTATTTAATTTATTTAAAGATTTTATTAATATCTTTATAGCTATATAAGGGGTATTTGTGGATATCTTTTATTAACTTTATTTAATATTCCTTAGATACTTATAAATAGTCTATTTTCTTTTCTTCTAAAAGTACTAGATTATATTCTTTAATTTTTCTTAGTAGTGGATTGCCCTATTCTACTTATTATATTAGTATTTCTATAATAATAGTTCTAGTTATATATAGTAATCCTTCTATTCTTATAGTGGCGATTATTTTCTTTATTTTTATTATTATTTTACTGATTGGAGCTTGTTCTAGGCCTCTATTAGTATTATAGATTAATAGTTTTTCTTATATTTTTAATTTTTCTATATTATAATTAGATTAGTAGCTGATTATATTAGTATAATTGTTCTTAGTTTCTTTAATATGGATAATTTAGTAATTAAATTTGGATAGGTATTCTATATATTGTAATTATCTTTTATTAAGTTTTTAAGTAATTATAAAGTAAGTAATATTTTTATAGTTAATATATATTATAATCTTATAATTACTTTTTAAAAGATATTATTAGAATTTTTTAAAAGTATTAATAATAGTAAGGAATTCTTTATTATAGATAAAGTAATTTAGCTTAAGGCTATATAGTTTATATAAATAGAATACTATAGGGTATAGATTTCCTTATTTATCCTGTTGTCCGATCTAGGCCTCTAAGGTGAAGTCCAATACATTAGTTTCTAGCTCTATAGGCTTATTAGGGTTAAATATTACAAGAATAGATTCTTTTAAAATAGTATTTTTTATAGTTTTAAATAATTATTATACTTTATTTCCTTATTAAAAAGTAATTCCTTTTTTAGTTAATTCTATTATACTTAAGGCGATTTTACTAAATCCCTTAATAAATCTTTAATAATAATTAGTAAATCTAAGGAAGGCTTATACTTTTTTTATATTAGTAGATTCTTTCTAATTTTTTATTATAGTAACTTTCTTTAGGTCTATATGAATTTCATTAGGATTAATAATATATCCTAGAAATTCTATTTTTTAGATATAGAACTTACTTTTTTCTAATTTAACTAGAAGTTTGGTATTTTAGAGGGCTTTTAAGATCTTATAAATATATTCTTTATGTTTTTCTTTATTTTTGAAGAAGATAAGGATATTATCTAGATAATAAATAATAAAGATATCTAAGTATTTTTATAATATATTAGTTATTATTCGCTAGAATGATACCAGTGTATTTATAAATCTAAAAAGTATAATTAGATATTTAAATAATTTAAACTTTATTTAGAAAGTAATTTTCTATTTATATCCCTTTTTAATATAAATAAGATTATATATTTTTTTAAGATCTAGTATAGTAAAGATATTAGCTCTATAAAGGCAATCCTTTATTTTATTAATTAATAGTAGTAGAGTGTAATCTTTAATAGTAATATTATTAAGTTATTAGTAGTCCACAATAAGGCATAGCTTTCTATTTTTCTTAGGCATAAATATAATAAGATAACTAGCTTTAGAGTTTAAAATATAAATATATCCCTTTTTAAGTATATCTTAAATATATTCCTTTAAAATATTAAGCTTAATTTAGTTAAGATTATAAATAGAGTAAAATCAGGTATTAGATCTATCTTTAAGGACAATTTCATAATCTTACTAATTAAACTTAAATAGTTTAATATTTAATTCTTTTATAAAGAGTTTTTTGTAGATTTAGTACTATAAGGGTATATTATATAGTTTATTTATTTCTACTTTAGCCTTTATTTCCTTAAGGCTTTTATTAATTTATTAGAACTATATTCTAAAGTATATAATAATCTATTATTATTATCTTTTTTAATTATTCTTATATTTATATTTTATTTCTTTAAGTAATAAAGATTCTTTTTTACTTATATCTTTTATTTGATTAAGGCTAGAAGTTTAAGATCTTTTAGCTTGGTTTATGGAAATATCGCCGGCTGTATTATACTCCTTAGGTATTTGCACCTAGCTAGTACATTAGCAGATATTAGGGTTATATTTATATAACTATAGGTACCTAAAACTAGGTTGTATTATCTAATATTAATAATATTAAAGGTTATTTTTTAGTTTTTTCTTTAATAAAGACTTTTAAATAATTAATCTTCTTATTTATAATATTATTATTATATCTAAAAGGTATTCTTTTTATATTAATAACTTTATATAGGTTAACTTTTATTATCTATAGTAGCTGAAGTTTATTAACTATCTAAGGATTAATATAATCTTATTCAGCTCTACTATCCACTATAGTATTATATTACTTCCCTTTAATCCTTACCTTTATTTCTAATTATTATTAGGGTTACTTTTTAATAGTTAAGTATAAAGCTTTCTTAAAGAGTTCTTTTAGTAACTCTATAGATTATTACTCCTATTACTCCTTTACAGGGGCACTTATCATTTTTTGTTTATATTTAATACTAGGCTATTACTTTATTTATTATATGCATATTATATTTAAGGTCTTAGCATTTATTCTATAGTGTGTTATTATAGTTAGAGAACTTAGGCTTACCTAGTTCTAATATAATAAACTAGTAGTAGGGGTTTCTTTCTATTACTTTATGCCAATTAAAGTATCTCCTATAAGCATAGTAAATCACTATATCTTCTACCTTAATAAGAAAGTATAATATATATTACTTTTATTCTATATATATAAAGTAGTTATAATTATAATAGCTTACCTATAAAATATCCTTATATTCTTTATATGCTATATTCAATTTAGGGTTATTATCCTTATATTAAATAGATTAGGGGTTAAGGTTTCCTAATTACTATTTACTTTAGGCTAGTAGGAAGATCTTGTCTCTATTCTATAAAGGTTCCCTAACTTATTAGGCTATTCTTTTTACACTAGTTATCCATTTCCTTTTTCCATTCTTATTATAAGTGCAGGTATTCTATTATACTAAGGTATTATTAATATAAATATTTAGTATAGATATTAGGATTCCTATTTCTTTAACCTATTTAAATTATTCATATAGTAAATAGATTACTCCTTCTTCTTAAATTAACCATACCTTATAAATAGCTTCATTAGTTTCTTATTATAAAGTAAGTTTAATTTTATAGAATTTATAATTTTCTTTTTATTATTTAATAATAGTAGTTAGTTTATATTTAGTAATAATAGTAAGGGTGGTTTTTCTAATAATATTATTTCTTCCTTCTAGTATTAGGGTCCACTTGTTTCTTATAGGGAAGGTTTTAATAGTATTAAGTTATTTTCCTTCCTGGACAGATTTAAATTGGTTCCCTATCTTTAAGAAGCAGCATTCAAAAGACTTATATCCTTTCTTTCCATAATTAAAATATATAATCTTAGTTTTATTATATCCTTAAGTAGCGCTAAGTTCTATAGATCCTAAGTAAGTTCTATATGTAGTACTTTACTATTTATTCTAGGTTTTTTCTTTATTTAGGATATATAAGGTTTTATTATCTTGGGTATATTCTTTATATTAGTTAAATTATCTTTTATTAATCTTAATAGCATTTTTAATATACTTTAAGAGTTTTTCTAGCCAATCTTTCTTATAGATTTTATTCTTAATTTTACTTTTTAGGCCTTTATAATAAAGTTCTATTAGTATATTATTATTTTAGGCTATTTGTATTATAATTCTTTTAAACTTGGCTAAATATTAATTATAGGATTTTATTTATTTAAGCTTATATAATTAATTTATAGCTTATTATTCTATATTAACTATACCAAAATTATCTTTAATAATAATCTTAAAATTTTCCTAATCTTTAAAGATTTTTTAAATTTCTTTAATTTAATTAATATTATCCTTATTTTCCAAATAATCTCTTATAATAAATTCAAACCATACTTCTATATCTCCTTAAAAAGGATTTTAATATATAATACTTAAGCTTTAGAAATTACAAGTTAGGTTAGGAAGAAGCAAAAGTATCCTTTTATTTGGATAAAAAAGAGGACTATATTGGTGGCTTTTCTTAGGAAAGGTTCCAGGACCGGAGATCTTAGAATTTCGCTAATATCTTTACCCTTGCTTCTTTTAATTATAGTAGTTTTAGCTTCTTTTACTTTAAGCTAGGCTTATATATTTATAAGTTTTTTCTTAATTTATTATAGTTCTGTAGTTAACTTAGCATTATTAGAAGGAGTAGTGGTAATAAAGTTCTTTCTGGATATTATTATTGCTTAATTATTAATATAGGTAATTAATTAAATAAAAGCTTTTAATATATAATGGTCTAATTAATTCCTAACTTAATAAATTAATTAAAATAAAAGATTTATTATTAATAGAATAATTAGGTATATTATAATAAATAAAGTAATAGAAGTATTATATTAAGTAATAATCAATTGTAATTAAGGTAATTAAGTTATATTAAAAGCTAGGTAATATTAGCTATAAGGGCAGATTCTAACCCATCTATATACTATTATCTAGTAGGTACTCACTATATTAGTTCTATCTAATGGATTGGTGATCAAGATAATAATTATAGGGTGATTACTAATACTGCGAGTGATCGCTTATGAGCGCTTCCTTATTGGTTGGTATGGGGCTATAGGGTAGGTGAGCATCATTTCTGCCTTGTTTGACCGCCCAGGCGTGTCATGGGTCATAATATATACCATTATATAATTTAAAGAAAGCTAAAAGCCAATAAGCCTATTAAACCTTATAAAATTGATCCCTTTTAATACTAGATTAAAAGCCTAATTAAGCCAGATATAAATACTCCAAAAGGACTATTTAATCCTCTAGTTTTGCAGAGAAAAAAACAGCCAAAGGGGAGCCTAAATCTCAAAAAGAGCGCCAGCATTAATAACTTATAATGAGACTTAATTTTATTTAAAAAAGCAATAGCTTTCAAGGAGGGTCAAGTAATTATAATTTATAATAATATATTGCTAATATTAGAGCCACTACCTTCTACTATACCTATAACTATTAATATAACTAGAATATTATTAACAACATTAAGGCTTTAATGGCTTAAAGTAGGGGATTCATATAAGCCTAGTACAACAATACTATAAGCATATTAGCAAACCCTAGCTCAATATAAAGCTATTAATAACAATAATAAGGCTACAGTAGCCCTAGTAGTCTCACCTTTTAGCAACAAGGCTAATATATATATATCAAATAAGGAAAACAAGGCTAAGGGTGATGCCTTAAGTGAGAAGGATTAGGATAACAATGAATTTAATTATAAAAAAGCAGCCTAATTAGTAAATAATATTTAAGCTAGTTAGTTAAAGGTATAGAAAAATAATAAGAAAATTCATAATTATATTAAAGCCTTAATATCATAGTTTATATAGTTTACAGTATTAGAATAGCTTCACTAGTAATTAGGGTATTTTGGCATTAGTGGAAAATGCATTCATGACAATGTAGGGACATTAGATTACTGAGAAATGTATTATTTTAGTATAAAACTCCGGTCGCGGAGGTAAAAAGATGTCTAGCCACAGTCAGCCACAATTGGGGATGCTCGTTAGCCAAATGGGGATGCCAATTAGGAAGTTCCTAAATTTAGCAAACCCCATGACGCTCTGACCAACCAGCCAGCCAGCTTCTCCACCCCCGCCACACTGATTCCAGCTCATTTTTGTCTCATTGCAAGACCAACTGAAGAAGAATCAAGAGGCCATGTTATTTTCTCTATGATGCGATAATATCATCACCAGCTTAATCTGCGAAAACGCACGGCGGCTGCCGAGCAGTGCCTCACCATGCGTCTTGTCCACACTGCAGAACCAGCTACGGGTGCATTTCTGATCAGCGAATTCAGAGAGGAGGAGACGCCCAAGTATGCCATTCTATCGCATACGTGGGAGACGGATGAGGTCACGCTGAGAGATATGCAGGGGCCTTGTGTACCCTCGAAGAAGGGATACGACAAAATCAGAAACTGCTGCGCCGTGGCGCGTCGTGCCGGATACGATTATGTCTGGGTTGACACCTGCTGCATCGACAAGACGAGCAGCGCCGAGCTTTCCGAGGCAATAAATTCCATGTATCGATGGTATCAGCAATCTGATATATGTTATGCATACCTCGTCGATGTACCCGCTCGTAAAAGACAGCCTGCGTTACCACAAAATTGCAAATGGTTCACCAGAGGTTGGACACTACAGGAGCTCATTGCCCCACCAGAAGTGGTATTCTTTAATCAAGACTGGGCAGAGATTGGAAGCAGATCAGATCTGAGCTTGCAAACTGAAATCTCAAACATCACTCATATCCCTCTAGGTATTCTTTCTAGGCAAGACGACGTTGAAACAGCCAGCGTGGCGCAAAGAATGTCATGGGCCTCAGAAAGGAACACATCCAGACTCGAAGATCAAGCTTATTGCTTATTAGGTATTTTTGACATTAATATGCCACTTCTCTACGGTGAAGGCTCGAAAGCGTTCATTAGGCTCCAGGAGGAAATTATCAAGATCTCGGATGATCATAGCATTTTCGCTTGGACGTGCAAGGACCAAAGTCACGGGGGGCTTTTGGCAACTTCTCCCTCTGCATTCAAGGAATCCGCCGATGTAGTTCTCAAACAGGGCTACTCAACTACGAATAGCCCTTGGACTATCAATAATAAAGGCATCCATGTTGAATTACCGTTCATAGGCACAGGTCAACAAGCTGTAGGTGTCGCTGTTCTTCAATGCACAGTGAGTGGTGAAAATGATAAGTTGATCGGTATTTACCTCCGGGACATTTCTCTCACCATGGACTCTTTTGAAAGAGTTTTTTGCCACGACTTCAAATTAATTGATTTGATACATTTTCAGACGTCGCGATATCCATCCCGACAGATACGTGTCAAACAGCCACGTACACAAGGCCGAAGTCAAATGCCTCGAGCAGCAGACGAACAGCGCTTAAAAGCAAGTCTTTTACCAATTCCAGAACTCAAAAGCACATCCAACCTCAAAGAGAACAATGGGAAAACATCTCTTTCTTATGCAGCTGAGAGTGGAGATGTTGACATGGTTTGGTTGCTCCTAACCCAGAGCGATGTTAAAATACACTCGAAGGATGAAATGGGACGGACGCCTCTATCGCATGCTGCAAAGGAAGGCCACGAAATGGTGTGTCGTATGATTTTAGCCCGCGGAGATGCCCAAAGTGATTTGATGGACAGCAATGGACGAACCCCACTTTCGTATGCTTCAGCAGGCGGGCATGTGGATGTAGTCAAGGTGTTCCTAGCCCGAGGTGACATGGAGCCTGATACAAAAAACAACAATGGTTGGACTCCGCTTACTTACGCCGTCAGCATGGGCCATACGGAAGTAGTAAGGCTTTTACTTGATCGTGGTGCGGAAATCACCACGAAAGATAGCTCTCGTCAGCCACTGCTAGCCTTCGCTGTTGAAGGAGGACATACAGAGGTTACAAAGCTGTTGATTGACCGCGGCGCAGATATTAATACAAAAAACCGTGATGGCGAGGCCTTGCTCAGCAGCGCAATTAAGTCAAGGCATATCAATGTCGCGAGTGTTCTCCTTGATCTCGGCGCTGACATTGAGGCCAAGGATAGCGAAGGTCTTACAGTGCTGAATCACGCCGTCCAAATGGCAAGGCAAGAATTTGCTGCATTTTTGCTAGATCGCGGTGCAGACGCCAACTCGCTGTATGGAGGACGTTGGACACCACTTATCTACACCGTCCGGAACAAAAAGGACGAAATGGCAAAACTTCTTCTCGAGCGTGGTGCAGATGTCAATATGAGGGACGAGAGTGGTTGGGCGGCGCTTGATTATGCCATTTCTACGGGGTACCAACATGCAGTAGAGCTTCTACTCGACTATGGTGCTGATATCAATGCCGCAAGGACGAAGTCAGGTTTGACACCGTTGGTGGCAGCAATCAACCAAGGCCACGAAGGGATTGTGACGCTGCTTCTCGACAAAGACGCAGATATCCACACAAAATTGACCCAAAATATGCGAACACCATTAAGCTTTGCTGCCGCAAAAGGACACGAGAGCAGCGTACACCGTCTCTGCGCAATGGGTGCCAACACCGATGCCCAAGATACGATGGGTTGGACACCGCTTATGTGGGCTGCCAACGAAGGGCACAAGAAAGCCGTTGCGGTTCTGCTGCAGTTTGGCGCCAACACAGAAGCAAAGTCTAGTGTCGGAATAACAGCTCTTTCTTATGCGAAAGAGAGCAGGCATATAGAGGTTATGAATTTGCTGATGCATGCTTCGCATCCTGAATCACCAACTCCTGCTAACCAAACTTGGGATAAGTCGAAAAAGGCCCTACGACAACCACTAATAGATCTAAAAAAGCATTTCCGCCATAGTTAGTTATTTGGTATCTGTAGCTTTGTATTTCTGTCTGTTATCCCTGCGTGGGCCACCGCGGGGGAATTTAGAAGAGGATTTGTCCTGGTCAATTACGAATCGCAGCTGCGCATGAAACTCAACAACATGTCATGTTACAGTGTAACCCCATGTAGCATTCCTAGGAAATTGGTCGTACCCTGCGCATTTATTTATAAGAACCCAAGGAGGATGTTGATAGAATTGAAGTCGCAATCTAGGTGTCATGGATTACCCTAGATCATGCGATTTATTTTTGGGTTAAACGTGTGAGGTCAAAAAGGACATTAGAAAAAGCTAAAAGTATTTGGGGTGTTTAGAGATCAATTTTTTTTAGTTGTTTATATCTAGATTAATGGATTAATATACATTTGGGGAGCTACCAGTCGGGTCCTTGCAGTCATAGTTGTCAGCTTCTTTGCTCCGCGATGCGCAACGGAGCACAAACATTTGTGGTCTCAGGTGGCTCAAGAAATACTTGCTGCAAGTGTCTCAGACGGCCCGTTAATGATAATTGAGCCATGATATTTTGTTTCGGTCACTTTTCCAGTATTTTTAGGCGACAAAAAAAGGGAATCAAAGCTGGGCCATGTTCCTTTTTTCTCACCCAACGACAACACGACCGCCCCTTTTCTTGTCGCGGAGACCCACATCCGCGAGCTTCATCCACACCCTGCTCAGAACGAAAACAGGGGACAAAAAAGTATTTAATGCGCGCCAAAAAAAGAAGCTGGAAGCCATCTTCCACTCCGATGCGGGGAGTCGAACCCCGGTCGCCGCGGATCACGTTTCCTGGATGAAAACGCGGAATGATAACCGTTACACCACATCGGATGTGTTGTTATTGGAAGGCGTGGAAATATTGGGCACCAAAAAGCCTTCAGGCGGGGGGCACCAATCAATCCACGGACGGGCCCTGCACAATGAGTCCTTCCGACGGATAATGAATCTTCCGTGATGACTGGTCAATGAGCCATGGTCTGTGGCTGATTAATGTGGCGCACGCCCGTTTTGATGGTTGTCACCATGTCCTGTGACGTGTGACAATTGTGCTTGGAAACGCTTGGCTTGAAATAATTGAGTGAATCTTGACCAAAATATCCTGATCGGGCTTGGTGTCAAACATAGAATACTGGATTTAATGGGATTTTCTGGAGCATATCTTTGCACTGTTGCACGTCGTGACATTTGATGCTCACCACCGCAATTCAGATGGGGCCAAATGTAGCCCGAATGGGAGGAACTGCATGGACACTAGAACTGATGTTTGGTAAAAAACAAAAAGAATACGTATTGGCCTGGAATAGGGTTTATCCTAGAAGCGCTAAGGACGTGAAGGGTTTTCCTGGATGGAAATAAATATTACATCAATAAATTACTGGAAACCATAACTTATGTCGTATCTTTTATTTACTTTTTTGTTGTCGACTTGATGTTTCTTTGAGCTCTTGACCGGGGATTGCCTGACACAAAGATCGACCAAGCAAGGTTCGCCCTCGGCAATTGTATGGTTCCTCTAGTCTTGGCGATTGTATTCGCAGTATGCTTGGCAAATCTAGTGGCGAGCTTGGCGATGGCACTACCGTCGCAGTCGATCGCTTTCGTCTTGGCTTGGGTCTTGGCATATCTGGGTTGTAGTGTCGAGACTAATCTTCAACCTAGTATTGGGTTATCAGACTGTAGTTGATCTGGAATACTCCGTGGTGGAATCTGCTTCAGATTGTTTGGTCTAGCCATGTTGCCAAATGAAGGCTTTCTCGGCTTTTTCTGCTCAATTTCCGCAATACATCGACATCTATTTGTAGTAGCAGTGAGGCGAGAACATATGAAATAGAAAGGTGCACTTGCCAGTTTGCGACTGTAGGGCGTGAAGCCGTGGGTGTAATGAAAACTTGAACCCATTCCAAAAAGGTGGGCAATGTGCTGAGGCATTTCTACTATCTTGCACCTTTCTGCTGGATGGATTAAGTCGTTCACTGAATTATACAAATGAATTCTTTAACGATGTATTCTTTTTCAAGTGGAATGTAAGCTTTTCGAGATCCGTTAATCACAAATGCTACTAGATAAGTTTGAACCAGAGGTATTGTATTGTATGTATTAAAATAACTAGCCATTACAGTGAGTTATACCAGCCATTCATTGATTTTTATATAGTCAAGGCAACCATATCTTGTCTGATCTAGTCAGATGAAGCAGCAGTCATATAGAACTGTTTCATCATCCACCCATTTAGACTCTCACCAGACAGTACCCTTGAGCTGCTTAATCTTCTTCACATTAACATCCTTCCACATCATAACGGAAAAGAGGCACAGCGAGTATACACAGAAAGCTGCAATGACCATCAACTTCTGTGTTTCACCATACGATCGCCAGATAGCGTTTCTGGTGTCCGATCCAACTGGATAGGAGGCCTGAACGGTCATGTCGCCGTAAATGTTTGCAAAGTTGTCCATTGCTGACTCGGGCAAGTATTTCATGAGCTTCTTGGGGAAGATTCCGGTCCACATCGCGGAAGCAATAGCCTCGCCAATACCCATGCCGACATACGCAATCATGCTCTCCATGGCAAGAAGGGCTGGGATATCGTTTTGGGAGGAAACAGCCATGACAGTCATCTGTTCGCAAATGACAAGGATACCTCCTCCAAAGGCAATGAAAATTTGACACATGACAATATAGCCAATGTCCTGGTAGGGTTGACGGAAGTGGATCAATAGTCCCACGCCGAGGAGAGTCAATGGAGCACCAAAGAAGAGACCCCACCACTTGATACGGCCGTTGAAGTAGAGGATGGTGCCCATAACGATGGCGATGAAACAAGAACCCATGGTGTAGATGTTCGCGATATAGTTGGCGTGAGTGACAGTCTGCTGGAACACAACGACAAGCATGGAGTAAAAGTAACTATCCCACATGTACCAACCGGTGTAGATGCTAGCCACCATAGTGTAGGTGAAGAAGACAGTGGGGTTCTTGACCAACTCCCACTTGAAGAACTGTACGGTTGCGCCGTATTTCTCCCACACAGGGAAAGCAGCAATAAGCAGACCACCAATAACGAGGAAGCAAATAATCATGGGTGACTTCCAGGTATTCTCTTGATAAGAGTAGAGCGAGAAGGCGAGAAGGAACAGAACGAGACCCGTGACGATGAGCAGCAAGCCGACGACATCAAACTGGACAAACCAGTACTTGACGGACTGCCACATGGTGCGGCCGCTGTCTTCCTTCTTGATAAGACCCATCTTCTCAGCCTTCTTCTGGTAGTAGTAAAAAAGAACGAATAGAGGGACAGTGACCACGGGGTAAATGATGGCCCAAACGCCCAGTCCCCATCGGAAGCCAATCTTGTTCAAGGCATTCTCAGCAGCAGGACCGTAGGCCCAGACGGTGAACAGGTAAGGTGACGAGGCATACGCGATCATGAAAGCTCGGCTTTTGAGCTGAGAAGTATCGGCGATGAAGATGGTAGTGGTGTAGCTGATGGTGCTGTAACCGACGTTGTAGAATACGAGGGCGGCAGCATAGGTGGAGACGTTTTGGCATGCAGGCATCATAATAAGACCCATGGTCATGATGACAATGCAGATACCAAAGGCCTGGGGGCGGCCCCAGACGTTCATGAGCCTAGCATAAGGCAGCTTGATAACACCAGAGATGATGCTTCCGGGGACGCTGACACTGGCGGTCATGGAGTGGGCATCAAAGTTGCTGGTAATGTAAGGGGTCAGGGTGCCGATGATGCTGGCTGAGAAAGCCTGAATGAAAGAAATAAGCCAGATGCTAGAGGTATAATGTATTAGCCAGATCTCAGTGTTTCGTGGATGGCTTCGTGTCCAACTTACAGAATGTAAGCAATGATCAAGTCTCTCTTAGACCAGGTCTGAGCCATGGCACGGATAGCCTCCACACCATGCTGGTACTCGGTGTCAGAGCTATCGCCATCGGAAGGAGAGTCATGCTTCTCGTTGGCAGTCTCCTTGTTTTCGATATCCTGGGGAGCTTGGTCTTCCTGCACAACAGGTTGGCTCAACCTGCTGGGGAACCTGAATTTCATACCCATGGTGGCGGTTGCAAGAGGGCGCTGGCTGAAGCAGATGCAATCAGAGGCGTTTGTCGTGAGAGATTGATAAACAACAAGAAGATCGCTGATGGGATTAAAGTATTTATCTAATCTAGAGGATCAGATTATGGTGCGACACGCGGCCTTTGCCGATGGAGTGACGGACGGCAATGGTTCCCAACAAGGAAACCAGGCCATGCGACTACCATTTCACTCCCCACGCTCCCCTTTGGGAAGCTCTCTTGGCCGGTTTACGGAGAGAAAATATTTTTTACAAGCTTCAAAGAGAACCTAGTAGACGGCGACCAAGCTCAAACCGGTCCCGACATGCCGGTAGTTGGCCGCACGACTTGGCATTCGTCAGCCAGGGCATGGGTGAAGAGACGGCAGACTGAAAGCTGGGCGCGAGCTGAACGCAGGCTATAGCCGTAGGCGATGCGAAAAAAAAAAAAAAAAAAGGCGCAGAAACGGGCGGTCAGTGCAGCTCATAGGGCTGCTTCACTAACAATCCTTGAATGCGGCCCTGTTTGGTGGATTTGGTTGTGGATCTCCACCGGAACATGGCCTGGTTTCTTCTATTCTTTATTTGAGAGGGAGCCCACTGCGGCCAATGTTTAATTGGGGATTGAATACGGGTTATCTTATCAGATCATTGTTTAATCACTTTTAAGAACGGCTTCGTGAGCCGAGTTGGGCTAGTTCCCATTACGTCTCGGCCGAGGCCCTCTCTGCCATTGCGTAAGCTCAGGCCTTGGCCGAATTATCTGATGTCCCAGGGGTCAGGAGGTAACGATTGAGAACAAGGTGTCGGGGTCCACATTGTTAAAATGTAACCATAACTCCACCAGCAATGGAGCATCGCTCATAGGTCCAAGTGCGACGTCGCCACGTACGGGGAGCAAAATTGGTATGGGCACATGCTTTTTTCTTGTCCCAGGGCGCGATGTTCCGATGGTCGGAACGAGGTTAGAGGAGTCGAGGAGAATAGCAAATCTCCCTCAGATATAGCACTTCCTTCTTCTACGGCAACCCTTTCACGAGAATCACGTCCCAAGGGTCAAAGGCTACTTGCCTGCCTCTCAATGGTCCGAAGCCCCTGCTTTCCTCTCTGCCAAGACTTAGCCACAGCCGACCAAAGAGCCGGGACAGGATTCCCGTCCTAATTCCATATTTGCAGCCGTGTCTGCCCAGCCGGAAGTCGGCGTGGGATTGGGCTGGACTCAAGGGAACGGCGCCAAGGCGAAATAAGTCGGCAGGGATCCTGATCCATCCAACTCCCGTCTGACCACTTAAGCAATGCACGATTGTCCCCAGACAAGCTCTTGAGCCGTGATGCTTCCCGTGCAGCGTTCCAACCGATCTGAGAGTTGCGTTCGCGTCAGTGGGGGTCGTGGGGGCGACGTTGGCCTCGCCCGTGTCTCTGACCAAGCTGTCCTGCCATTTGCCGATTCAGAAATTGCAGTGTCCGTGATTGGTATGTGGCCTGATTCCATCGCCAAGACGAGCTGTAAAAGTGGCAGCATGTTGGTCTTGTGCCCGAAGGAATGACTTGGGTTGTCGAGTCATCTGACTTTTACAATGCAATGGCACCAACAGGTTGTCCGTTGGCGGTGGGGGTTTCTAACTTTGCAATTTTCGGTTTACATGAGGAATTGGCCGGCTGAATACACGGAGCCAAGGAACTAGGATCCGTTAAAACTCATAAATTACGCGTATTTTGTATTAGTTGCATGTTGGACACCGTTCGCCAGTGGGGGGCAACCTGCACGCGGTGCCATGTGTTGCAACGGAGATTGCCAGGCTGGGCAATTCGAGTTCCATTAAGCGTGTGGTTCCGGGCACCCCCCCTGCTACGTATTTGAGAAATGAGAAGAGTCATAAAATAACCCTCTTTTAATCCCTGCAGGCATCCCGCGCCCCCCTGGTCAGAATGTAGGGTAGCCTTTAAACATGAAAAAGTCAAAGAACAATACACGTATGCAACGGAAAATAGTGATAATAGCGTGTAAAAATCACCGGATATGCACGAAATCTACATTATTCCGTGGCTTTAGTAATGAGTGCTGTGTTTCTTTGGTGTTGTTGCACGTATAGCTGGGTATCAGGGAATGGATGGCATGCATAAACAATTTAGAAATCACGGGATGAGGTCTGCCCCCAAATCTCCCGCTTCTAAAATTGGGGGAGTACCAGAAAGCCAACCACCAAAGCAAGCCAGGTCCAGGGTGCTACAGCTATGATGAAGTGGAGCGATCGGGAAAGGACTCGATGGAGTGTGAGTGTTGTGGGTCATAGCTTAGTTAGCAGACAGACAGCCACGGCGAAATATGCTGGGTTGATTGCATTACATTGTAGAGATCTGCAGCCTAAAAATTCTGGAGACTTCTCAAATAAGATAAAAAATTATTTTACATCGGCTAAAATGGATGTATACCTCAATTTTAGGTGAGTCATTTTTGCCAATATCGATACAGGCTGCGGGTTGAGATACGGATTTGGCGAACAGGGTCAGAATATGTCGCACCCAGGAATGATCAAATACAAGTTATGCTGAGATGAACCCGCCAGGCATATTCTGCATAAGTCTAGCCGCTAAATGTGTGATAAAAACGGACTTTGAAAAAAAAAACCCACTCAAAATATCTTTGGGGAGCACTGGATGCACATTCATCACGCCGATTATTTCTAGACGTATCCTTGGATTGCCGAACCATGCCTGTGATATTTACCGGTTGGTGTCAGCAAGAAAAACTCAGGTTTGATTGGCTGCACGATTGCATTTATTGCTCTCAGCTACCCATGACGTTCGTATTGAACCAGCTCTCGTCAGGATGTTTTCCGCTATCTTAGAAATATTTTTTAGAGGGCTTAGCTGAAAGATAGGTGCCACAGAGCACTGTCACACACCGCCAACCTTGCGCTTTTGAGGTGCGTTATTTTAGCTTGATTGAAAGTCTTCGAGCAGTCGCCTTTGCCATGGTGGGTGTGGAAATATAAGGCACAAAGTCTACGACTACCGACAATTGTGCCTGATCCTAGGCCCTATACCGTTGTCTGGATCTATGCCGTCATGAAGGAACCCATCGAGGAATATGTGACTTTCGGATACACATTGGAATAAGGACCAGCAAGGATATGAATTTATGACGCGGCTGCATAGGCAAAAGATTCACCTTATCGGCCAGCCCAATCCAGTCAACATTATGTCATATACATCTCAAAAGCGAAGATAGATTGTCGCGTCAGATGCTCAATCAGATTTGCAATAATAGCCCGACTGGTCATATCATTTTCTCTAAACTTGGTAGCATCAAATTCAACATGGTATCCTAACGTCTCAACGCCATGAGCTGGAAAGAAAAAAAATAGAAAGTGCTAATAAATATGGTAATTGATTCTTGATACTTGTAGAGAAAGGGGATTAGCGGTTGACATCCATCTCATAGACCCTGCGCTCATGTTCTAGTGCAGCCTGAAGCTCTCCATATGGTGCAACTAATGACGATTGCAGTTCGTGTGCTTGATCTGGCGTGGCCATCTCAAGTGGTGGTTTAGCAGTTTTAGTAGTAGTCGGTGGCGGGGACTCTGACGGCGGAGCTGTGTATCGTATCTGGGAGCGTCGGCGCCGAAACAAAAAGAAGACCGCCACGCCAACTAGTGCCACCGCTCCCACTGCCCCAACAACTACGCCCGCAATTGCACCTCCACTTAGCCCTCCATTGCTATTCGGATCGGAAGTCGCGCTGTTCTCGGGCGGTGATGTCGTTGTTGCTATGGTTGGTAATACCCCAGTAACCTTGTAGAGGTTGATGCGCCAGACCGCACCGCATTCATATCGTGGCCCTCCGGGGCAAGGCAGGCTGCAATCTGCGGCGGATGCAGATATGGCACTGTATGTTGTGCTATCACAAAAGCATTGATTCCCATTCTCGACCCCGCACCATTGGTTGTTATTGTCAATGTTGACACACCACTCGCAACAATAGTCGGCGTTGTTCAGCAAGGGCTGCGTCATGTTGCCTCGGAGAACTCGGTCGTTATAGTCTGAGTAGCAACCAAGATGCGAGAAGTCGGACACCTCCTGAGTGGTCAGGGTCTTGTATGTTGCCGCTGTCGTGATCGGCGTTGTGGCACTGTACAGGTTCACGTACCAGAGCGCTCCACAGTCTTGGTCGCCTGCGCCTGCGCACGTACTATTGCAATTTGAGGCCGCAACTGAGGTCGCGCGATATGTGGTGCTGTCGCAAAAGCATTGGACTCCATTTTCGACTCCGCATATTGTATAGTCGGTATTGGCGTTGGCGCACCACTCGCAACAATACTGTGGATAGTTTCTGACTGGCTCTGTCAGGGTCCCATTTAACACTCTGTCAGTTGAGTCTTTATAGCAGCCGAGGGAGGTGTAGCCAGAGACGGCGGTGACTGCTCGGGGTCGTAGAGCATCGTCGAGGGTTGGTCCGACGGTGGGATACGGAATCGCAGGTCGGAATCGCATTTTGGCTTGTTCTTATCTCGACTTCGACTGTTATATGTGGAGTGAATATGGTGTACACGCGTAAATAAAGAATTTAAAAAGTGGAAAAAAGTGCAAGCTGCAAGACCTCAGTCTTGCTCTCCTAGAACTGCTCCGTTTTTACCTGGAAGATGACCCCTGCTCTAACGTGAGATACTCATTCACTTCATGATTGGCTGCAGAGACCTTGTAAGCTGTAGCTGCTGTGCTACTAATTGTCTGGTTGCTGCAGTCTAGTCAGAAACCATAGTGGCGCAGTTTGGGGGCGGCTCTTCCCCTCAATTCCACGGCACTACGCTGCCACAACATGATTTGTTGTAGAGGTGGAGTGCGTTATAATGTAACTTGTGACTTTCAAGATTGTGCCTGCGGGTCACCACTGCCTGGATTGATTCCATAATGTTGATAGTTCGTGAGGATATCGGTGGTGGGGATATGATCGTATGAACTGAATAAACAGGGATACTAAGCCCAACGTTCATTATTAGTTGGGAGAATATCACGCCTAAATATAGCGTTATCTTAGTGGAACTGAACGCACTTGGGTGCATTAGTGGTGACTCTTCAAGTAGGATTTGGCCCCCAAATTGATTGAGGTTTTTAATCAGAGCTAATGCAAGAAAGTGGTATTATTGGGGGACTCCTCAAGGGAAATGATCAGCGCGTGTGACTGACAAATTGATGCCGACTGGGCGGGATTTCAATTGCGTGAAGACTCGCGTTATAATGAATATCCTTATTTCTTTTCCCATAACTGGCTGAATGCAATGGTTAAGCCTGAAAATATATAAATCTGGTCATCATGGGATAGAGGATACTTTATTTCATGACATCGGAAGTGATAAAGCAACCTTATAGTTGATGTTCTCGTGTGTTTCTAGTTAAAATAAAATATTGGATAAAGGTAATGACCTGAAAGATTGATGGCATTCAGTGGCAGAGAAGGTTTTGCAGAATTTCATTTAAACCATGACCATATATTATATCAGATGAAGAACTCTATGATGAACATAATTTTAAACATCTTGAGCGTATCGTTAACGTTTCTATCCTTGTTTTGGTTCTATGAATTGACCGTCCTCAGACGATTGCACGGTAGCGGTCTGGACAAGGGAAATCTCGGCTTCTGTACCATGCGAGGAAGGTGGAGTAGCAATCTTAATATGGCGAGAGGAAGAATGGGTTTGGCGGTGGCGGGGAGGGTTACTGTTATTGCTAGGGTGTGAGGGTGGACTGGTATTGCTCTTGTTTCCGGAGTCAACCTTATCCTTCGAAGTGAGCCAATGAATAATGATGGCGGAGAAGAGGACTGGATCAATCAGTACTAAATTGAGATCACCGTGATAATAAGATTTGTAGTTACCATCGGAGTTGCAGCAAATGAGACAGATCCAGCCTGGCTCGCCTTCAAGGACCATGAGAATCGTCAAGTTCCTAGCGATGCATATGAGTTGGGATAGATATGTAATTTTACGAAGGATTCATACACAATGCTACTAATTAATGTACAGCATGACCCGATAAAGGTGTTCAAAGCCACATTTCGAAGTCGCTCGTTGGCGGGGGTCTTTGGCATATTCTTGAAGGAGTGCAAATCTATTTTCAGTTAGATTTGGGATACTTGAGAAACCTTTTTCTTTTTACCTACTCCTCAAAGGTATAAGAAACAGGGTAGTCAAATAAACATTAACTGCAGCATCAAATGATATTAGAGGAATCATGCTTTTCTTTTGCATTCCAATTATGCAAACGCCATGTTCATCGATTCTAATGATACGGCTGGCATGGTTTGTCAGTTGAATTCTCGGTATGATCTTCTAAAGAACGACTGACAAGATAAAGTTGAAGATTGCGATGATGGCATATATCCCCAACATAGCAAAAGAGTTGAAACAGTACAGTTTTGATTGAAGTCGTATTTTATTAGTATTCCGAACGATATGCTATGACGTATGAGACCATCGTTAGGTGGAAAGGGCACGAGGAGCTTTGACTTACAGCCTTCTCAACAAGGAACAGGTAAATGAACTTTGGGAATGTGTTAATGAATAGTCCGACATTTAGCTGGAAACTCCAGACATTCGGATTCAACCTACAATCTATTACTCTAATTAGCACCTGTTCACTTTTTACCCTTGACAAGGGGGCACTAACCTTTGTAGTTACGTAGGCACCGAGACAAAACCACATTGCAATCGTGCATGCAGTAAAACTGCTATTTACGCCGAAGCTTTGCTGTAAGACCGTGGTGAGGACAACAAATGCCATGGAATCGATATATATTGCAAGTGTGACTGACGAAGTATTAAATGACTGTTGGTTGACTGCAGTGACCAAAAAGGATGACTTACGCCAGACAACGAATGGTACATTGGCCCACTTTTTGATGGTTGTAACTCGCCGTGCTGCATGGGGATGATTAGCAACCACACTGAGATGATGGCCGGACAGATTAGGAGTGTTGTTCATCTAGCGACGCGGATTTGCTTGCTTGATTAAATCAAGACTGGTGGGTCACTGACAAATACAGATGGCAAGGACTGCAATGGAGGCCATGGCGATGACCAAACTCATGAAATGCCCTGCAATGGGAACAGCGGCGCCAGATACCTCATGTGTAATTCCTGGATCATCACCCCCCCGCGAGTAAATGATGCTTGGTGACGCAACCATGATGAACAAGCACGTTTTTGAAGACGACCTCGAGCAGTGGAAATATTCGCGGTTCGCAAAACTTCCATCGTAAAGTGGGAAAAAAGATGCAGGTGGGATTATGGCTAGAAATACCCCCAAGTGGCGAACGGCGGAGACGGGGAGCTTTTCGGGGAAGCTTTTGCCTCAATCCAGGCGGTCGGGGCTCCCGACTAGTCCAAGATCGATATTGTGTTTAGAGCACTAAAAGGCGACTGTAGCTCACTGACTGCAGCACTCCACTTAATAAGAAATGAAAAGGCCGCAAGGTAGGCTAATTCTCAAGACGAACAAGAATGAAACCTGTGTAGCCCAGGCACCAGCGATGATGAGGCATGTCGTTAATCCGCTCAGTACGTGGTCCGACACATTCGAATTGGTAAAACAGGCGACAAAAAAAGAAGGTTGGTGAAGCAATGAATTGGTCAGTTCTTGAACACCGATTTCGGGGCTACGTTAAGCTTCACATCCTGAACAGTGTTGGACGCGATGTACTAATCTATTTCGGGACGCCCTGGTCCAGTGGCAATATACAACATTGTGCGCAATCAAATCCGGAGCAGATCCATTGACCCGACGAGTTGGGCCGTCATATTCAGGACTACACAAGTGCTGAGTAGCAGTTGACCGGATAAAATGAGCAAGAAGAACTACACTTGCCGCGATGGTGCGTAGAGGCCCTGGTAAACCATCCCGCTTGTCCGAAAAGCTTAATGAATCCTTCGGAATGAAGTTCGATAGTGTCGATCCGGTACAAAATTTGACTTTGGCAACATGTACTTTGTAATCGGTTCAATTTAGGAGCAGCTCATCACAAAGCGCTTACTTTTTGAAAGAAATTCGAGACCTGCCATGACAGATGAAGGACCGATGTTGTCAATGCATGGCTTGGCTATAGGCAGTGATAATCCTCAGCAATGCGCCGATTGGTCTTGAGTAGGTAAAGATTTGACCGACATGGGCCTCTCACTCAAAGTGGGATCAATTTGATTTGGCCAGAAACATTGTGATTGAATGGCCGAAGCTTGTCCAAGCGCCATGTTGTGGAATGCATCTCATTCCACAAGTCGGGTGGGCGACAGCATGCTCATCAGGCCCGAACATTTTCCACGCGGCTTATTCCGGCCTCTTATACTGCACTTCTCCAGCAAAACTAAATTGTCTAAACAATTAAATTTTTCTGTATACAAATTGAATCTGACCACACCCTTGTTGTAGTGCACAGCTATGATATTCATGACTACTCACTCACCCAGTCATCGCCTACTACTCACCACCCAGTAAACACCCAGTAAAGCCTGAAGTTTCAACTACAATATAAAAAAAGAAACAAATCACTAATTAATGACCTTCAAACATACAAGAAAATCCAGGGAGGCTCAGAGCAGATCCAAAATGGTAGAGATCTGGGAGTACGAAGTGGTTGTGACTATTCCGCACAATTGCCACAAGTTCCTGACTTACTCGGCTAGCCATAGTTTTGATTCTGCACACATGATGGCTAAAAAGGCATACAAGCAGGTTCTAGAGCGGGATAAATGTAGTCCGCCTGTAGCTGGTTCACCATCATCAGCATCCCCCAGAAACATGTATTATTTTGGTAAGGAATCGACAAAACAGTGTGATTTACGGCAATAACCCGGACATTGATTGGTGTGCAACAGATAGCAAGGCCGAAAAAAAAAAGTCAAAAAGAATGAGCGCTGCAGGACTCGAACCTGCGCCTCTTACGAGACTGCGAAATTGTAATAGGTTAATCTCTCAACCTGAACACAGCGCCTTAGACCGCTCGGCCAAACGCCCTTGTAATTGGATGAAAGTGGATGGGTGAATAGTGCATTAACTCGAAGCCACCAGCCCGAATTTCGAACAGTGTTGCTCTGGCTCCAAATCACTAGCGGTCAATATACTTGAATCAAACACATGTCCCTAAAAGTTCTGGAATAGGAACGGCCTACTTACAGCATCAAACGGGCTCACAATGTATTAATTATAAATTACTAGCGAGAACAGGTTAATCATTGTATCCAAGTTCTATCATGCACACCCTCGCTGTAAAAGATTGTGATTAGCGATGTCGATATGATGCGCGTCACAGCCTCACATGCAACAGGCATCCATCTCATTACTGATCATAGGAATTGAGCACCATGTCAAAACTCATTAAAAATGTCCTTGTTACTGGTGACTTTCTTCGGTGTTGTGTTTTATCCCAATCACTGAATATCTTCTCCACTAGGTTCACCAGCATCATATCGCTTCCTTTAGCAGCCATAAGACCTAAAGCTGCTGGCAACTTCTCAGTCCGGCCAGAATAGTCGGACGGGTATGGAGTTGTACCAACTGTGAATGTGAGCAGAAGAATAAATCAATGGGGGTACATAATTCCCTGATATCGAACATAACAAAAAAAGAAGCCTACCTGGAAAAACTAGTTCTGGGCATTGGGCATATGGTGCAATATTATAATAAAAAAACCCTCGTCCAGTGAATTGTTGAGGTCCAAGTTTATACCCATCACGATGAATTGCGACACCGGTAGTCCAGGGTAGGATCATAACTGCGCTGGAGTATCCATTTTTAGATGGGGGCATAACGTGCTCAAAGAACCAATCATGATAAATTTTGAGGAGCGCACGGCCCTTTGCCCTTTGCTCTTCGGTGACCGTTGGAGAATATTTCCTGAAATTACCAATTCTGTGAGTGATGCTCAAAGATGACTACACGGGGAAACTCACTCTTTGAAGCGTAGTTGTGGGTTTAAGTATGGGTGTTTGCCTTTTTCTTGCTCATAGGCTTGAATAAATGGTTTGAGAGTACTCGTCCATTGCTCAGAGTTGGATGTCCAATCAAACGCGAAGTCAAAGGCCTCTCCCAACGAATCACTTAGGCCTTCCGGATGATTCTCTTTCCAAAGATCTGCTAAACTGATTTCTGTGCGCGAGACTCCCAAGTATTTCTCAACATGAGAAACGAAGGCTTCGAATATGTTCTTGCTCGCGGGGTCTGTGACTTGCCAGTAATCTTTTGGGTAAAGCAATTTGGTTGGTTTCTTGATTGAGAAAGCATTTGTGTGTGAGCTTATACGATATCAAGTAGATAATCAGTGTTTGAAAAGCCTACCTTGAATTCTCGACTTGCAGTTTCTGGTGTGCCATAGAGTGCCTGAGCGAGCATCTTGAATTCGGGAGCTGTCCTTGCAAACCCTCCGACTGTATCCCAATGCCTGTTTATGAGATTGAGTGCGTGATTTCTAAACCATGACAGGAATCTTACGGGCTATAGGTTAAAAGTCCTTTCGTACTTGTAGCACCCAGGGTTGGCCGCATGCCAAACAGTGAGTGAACGGCCGCTGGAGCCTTGATGCCCGCTAAACCTGGGATAGGTTAGGAAGGCGAAAGAATTATGGAAGTGGAGTGCATACTATCAGTGCCGAGAGAGTAGTCAAGCCAATCATAGGAAGCGACAGCAGAGGCACTCCCTGGGCTGCCACTGCTAGGGGTTAGATAACCATCACCTCGAGGATTAAAGGGACTAGAATAGTCTATCCAGTCGCTGGTCGGCCATTCCGAGTCGGCAAATTGTGTTGTTTTTAGCTTTCCAACTATGACAAAGCCAAGGTCGATCAGTTTCTGGACCACCGCGGCGTTTTCTTCCTTAGGCGGGTATAATTCCGTGTAGGCTCGAGACGAAGCACTGGTTTTTAAACCCTTTAAACTCATGACGTCCTTGAGAGCTATCCTCAAACCTGCGTAAGGTTTATTTTTGGTTTGTTTGTAGTAGAGGCGCGATGGGACGGCCACGGTCAAGGCGGTCGGGTGTTGCTCTCCGTATGCAGCCACATCCAGCGCTCGATAACTTGCAAATAGTTAGGTAACTATGGGGTGGACGACGTGTAGTTTCTTTTCTTACGTATCTCTTTTGGTTGCAGGAACTGTCGCGACAACAAATGCTTGAGAAGTATCAGGGTATAAACGATACGCCTCATGCAGACTGCCATGGTTGATAAAGTAGGGTCCCTCAGGGAGCAAATTTTCTTCGTTGCTAACACGAAGAGTAAAAATATTCTCGGCACCTAGGTGACGAAGATGCTGTGTTGTAGCTTCAGATAGAGTGATCGCTTTGTTCGTGGTCTGGATAATAGTACATTGCATGAAATCCCAAGACCAGACATCATCGGTCACGGAAAACATTTGAAGCGTCTTATTGAGATGATGCTGATCTATGGATGGATTATTGAGGTTTAAGAGAGTGCATGGCTCGGCGACAAGATGGTGACCGAAGCTGCTGAATTGCGTGTTGGCTGACTGGCGCACGTACTTAGTCTTCGTCTTTCGAAGGGGCACCAGCTTACAATTGGTCTATGATGCAAATAATAGGCAACATCGTTTAAACGGACTACTGTCGACACGACCCTTCGCACAGTGGCCTGGGCCAGGCCGATTAAAACTATCAAAATACAGATTCTTGCAAGCATTTCGACAAACCCCTCTGATGTTCAACATTTGCACAAACATACAACGTGGCGCAAAGGGGAAGAGATGTCGAACAAAACTTGGTCCACATTGAAGTTACATAATGGACATATAAATAAAGACCAGTACAGGGGCTAATACCAGCAAATCTATCAGGAATGCAGAGCCTCATAATTGAGAGCTGTCAAAACACAAATCTTGCTCTGCCAATAAGATCAGTGTCAGGAGTCCAAGCACATGCCATGTCACTCCCGTAACTTTTTGTACCTCGACTCATGGGCCGGCGATTTCCGGGTGTTGATCACATGCGTGCACTTTTGGCCGGTCGGCGCGACTGGAAGGCCAGAACACAAAATGAGGCCCCCCAATGCTACGTGCAATCAAGCATATAATTCGTTATGTATCATCTGACATTTTTTCGATGCGCATGTGCAGCATCAGATACCACGATGGCAGTGTCTTTTGTTCGTGGGGAGCATTTTTTACGCCCATATGCATAAGCAGAGCCCAAGCCATGATCGTAAATCGCTCAGTCGCAAATTAAGGTTGCGCTGGAAATCCTTACTCCATGGGTGCCTCATTTTTGTGTGAGATTTTGGTCCCTTTTTATGAAATGCATTTGTAACCTCGGTTTTGTGTTAGCCGCCAAGCCACCCAGTCTGTGATGTGTCATCAGCGCCCTGTTTTGCCAATTCCAGGAGGCTCTGTTGTATTTCCGAATGCGGCAGTGATGTATTTACAGTCTTCCCACAGTATCTTTGTGCCAGGAATCAAACAGATCACGAACATTATCGATGAATTAGCGAGCACACGCATTTGTCTTAGCGTGTCTTGGAACTTGGAATCTGTGGATGCTGGGTCCTTCACTACATCTCCCATGCCTCTATCGCCGGAGAAGTAATTGGAAAATATAAGAATCCATAGCAACGCATTTCCAATTATCAGGTGCAAATAATATAGTTCTCCAGTGCATTCTAATGAATATCTCCATCTTGTTAGAGGACATGTAGTATTGAGTAGATGTCGACGGAAATATGTAGTAGTTAACTCAAGGAAGACCGACTCAGGCGACCAAAGAATCAATTCAAGGTTTGAGGCCATTAAGGATCCATGGATTTCGGTTCACACCCACCTTGATCATCCTTAGGCTGAATGTCATTTACGCCCTGAGATGTGGCACTGGGGAAGTTCTTTACTGTACAATGGAAAACACTCCTGGGTTACATGAAGCGACCTGGACCAAGTATTCAAATCTTCCTCCAACCGTGTCTCGTCACTTCTGAGCCCGGTAGATCAAGTTGAAAAGCCCCACAGCTTAACATTCTGCACATTGGCTGGCCTGCAGGTTGAAGATTCGTCATCCCACAGCAGTCTTCTTTATCATACCCATTCAGTCATCAGAGTCGACAATATCGTATCTTGTGATTCTCGGAAGCTGGAAGGCCTCAGTTTCAATATCATGATACCCTCTGGATGGTCCAGATACTTGAAAGTGGGTCGATGTAAGAGGTATTTGGGTGTTCAGGACGCCATCTTGCCTTAGCGTCGAAACGATTTGGACACGTATTGGCGGACATATTGGCCTCGACTTTACTTCGCCTCTGTCATGTTATATTGGGCCTGACCGGTGTGTGCGGCCCTAGTCCGTCACTCACACCTTCAGATAAGCCCCCATGGTCTTTATTCTCATGTATGCCATTGTAGGTTTTTTGATATTACTTCTGTATGTTTGAACGACACAATTAAACGTCTTATTCATCATGGAGCCTCTCAGCCTCGGCATCGGAGATAGGTCAATAATAGGGGTTTTGAGTGCAATACACAAATTCACCTATGATTGCTACAACATTACCAAAGTTCTCTCCAGACGGAAAAGGCAGCTTCGGCACGTTTCTAGAACGTTGGAATCTTCAGTTAAAACCCTCCAGCAACTGATGAATTTGAAGGATGTGATTTCGAAGTTGGGGGATAAAGAGCTTGCTGCTCGAAATGTACCGGCCGAAGATTTGAAAAAGCATCTAGAAGTTACCGAAGCTCTTTACAAAGTATTACAAAAGCACCAGCAGACAAAAGGTCGATCGCGATTACGACTGCGTTCCATACTAGAAATATCGGTTTATTCTGACGGTTTAGACCCAGACTTAAAACAAAATCTGCAGCAATTTCGCGATTCCCAAAATTGTTTGTCAATGTCTCTTGACATATTCAAGACGTGAGTTCGTCTAGTAAAAAAGCATGCACAAACAGAAATCTTTAGCTTGGTCCGCTAACAGATGTTTCCCTAGATATGCAACACTGGCCGTTCATGAGGATGTCGCTTTGTCCACAGCGACGATTATCGATGCTCAGAATAACACCCTCAATGTAATTGAAGCTATTGATGATCGTTTGCTCCAATCGGGTAATGCTCTGGAGAGGATAGAGCGATCGGTGAACTCAATTGCTGACGGCATATCTGTCAACCGAAATGCACATGCTGTTCAACGTGATATCCCCAGCCTCGCAAAGGTATTCTTTTCTATACCTTATCCAAGAAACAAACGGTTTACAGGTCGGGAAGAGGAATTGTTTAAAATCACTGAAGCTCTGTCTCTATCAGCCAATCATTGTCTGCAGAACGGTAGTCTCAATGGCTGTGTTTGCTCAATCCATGGACTCCCTGGAATCGGAAAAAGTCATTTGGCTATTGAGTTCGCATACCGCCAAACAAAATTGTTTCAATATATATTTTGGGTGTCTGCAGACGGTGCCGAAAAGCTCGAGCAAGGATTCACGAAGATTGCTCGGGATATGGGGCTTGCTACTCAAACCATGGAAGGGCGGCAGGCACATGAGGCGATACGCTTATGGTTTAGATCTCAACACGGTAAGCGTCATGTCAAATCTTGCTTTTAATGTAGTATTAAGATGATCAAATAGAAGCATCCTGGCTTCTCATTATTGATAATGTTGACGATTTTAGCCTCTTGACTACTTGGTGGTCTGACCTCAGCGGGGGCTCAGTGCTACTAACAAGCAGATGCTGTTTTCCCCACCTCGATACGATTAATCTCTCAAGTATGAGCCTACATTTATCGTGTTTCACAGAGTCAGAGGCCACGCAACTAGTCAAGAGCAGATTGGAGAAAATTATTCAGGGTGTTGACGAAAAGGTTGCCGCGGAATTGGCCTCACGATGGGATTATTATCCTCTTTATATACATCAGATGACATCATTTTTGTCGTCATTTCCTTGCAAAATTTCTCAGCTTGACGAATACCTTAGTTCTCAGACTGGTGATTACGAGCTCCAAGGTCTCGGTATCGAAAGCCCTTGGTACTATTCGAGCGTTGCTAAAGTCCTAAAAGCAGCCATTAAAAAGCTGGGGTCGGTGGAACCTCAGGCACATACGCTCCTAACAACAATTGCTTTCTTTGATCCTGATCGTATACCGATTAAACTGCTTTTTTCATTTGATGGGTGCAACGGTTATCCCCCAAGCCGCCCAAATTTGATAACATCGCTTTGCAAGCTGAGAGGTCGCTCTTATGTTGATATTGACCATGAAATGGGATACCTGAGCATACACAGGCTTGTGCGTGATGCGGCACTACAACCTGAAGTCGGACTACAGCAGGCGTTTGATAATGCAGTGCGTCTATTAAGAAAATCATTTCCGATCCATGGGAAAGCCAGGGATCATATGGTGGAATATTGGGACCAATGTGAGACTTTTCAGCCACATGTGTTATCATTGTACGAAAGATACATCGAACGCCAGCACGAAGGCATCATCCGCATCGACTTTAATTTCATCGAACTTCTTTACTCATGTGCATGGTATGGATGGTTTAGACTACTCAGCCGAATTTCAATTACAGCTAATTCTTTTCAGGTATCTATGCGAGCGCGGTAGGTTTCAAATGGCGAAAAGGCTTATATCTATTGTGCACGATGCCTACGTTAAGATGGCGGGGAACGATATTAACAAAGCAGGTCACCAATTATTCCTAGCCGATATCTACCGTTGTCAAATGAGCTATACAAATGAGATCGCCAATGGTGTTGTAGATTGCACTGACCTCGCTAAGAAAACGATGGAAATACGAGAGCGGGCAGTAAAGGCGGGTGGTATGGATGAGTACCACCCTAATAGAGCGAATGGATACATGAATTATGCTCTCTTTTTGGCTGGAATAGATCCCTGGGCCGCTATTAAAATGCATCAACTCGCGCTTCAAATCAGAGAAGGATCAGATCGATATAAAGCCGAGCAATTGCATGGCCTTGCATTGAACTACCTCAACATAGGCAGATGCTGGTGGCTTGTTCGTGATTTATCGCAAGCTGCAGAGTGTTTTAACAAAGCGCTAGAGCTAATGAGATCTCGAGAAGCACAGCTCAGCCGCAAGTTCCCTCTGTACGCATCTCGTCTTATATGTTTATATAACTTTGGCTAATGAAAATAACAAAAGAACCGCCTGGGCTTTGTTGGCATTGGGTATTGTTAGGGCCGATGAAGGAAATCTTGAAACCGCCCAGTATTTGATGAGGGACAGCCTTGACCTCCATATTAAGCTTATGGGAGATACGCACTCAAAAACACTGATGTGCTATTATAGGTTGGGATGGTTATCCTTTCGCCTTGGCCAACTGCATTTTTCAGAGTGAGTTCTGATTGGAAAAGTTTTTCGTATTGGTGGTGATAAGGATGGCTAACGCAATCGAGGCGGCTGTTGTTATTTGCTTTGAAGTCGTACAAAGATTTTGCCGAGATCCGAAGCGAACCAAAGGCAGAAATCGCACGCACGACATATCAACTCTCTCGAGTGTTGCAGGCACAGAGACCTTTGGAAAGCGGTTGGCGAATTCTACGATCGGATGCATACCGCATGCTTTCGGAGATTTTACCCGCGAACCAAGCGACTTATGATCAAAAACGAGAATTTTCTGAAGCAGACTTCGATGCGCAAGTTACTTACTGGTGTCGATAAGACTGACATAATCGGATGTGAAAGGCTTAACCAGTTTTGGATGACGTCTCTCGATTAATTCTGGAGATAGGGTATTGACGATCGGAGCAGGGACTAGAAATAAGCCACAGACAACTCCCAAGTCACCAAATTAGGTTTTACAGTGCCTATGAGTGGAGTATGTTGGCTAATACGGCGTTGTTTGAATTAATCTACTTGATTTAGCTTAGTTTGAACCTTATGCTCATTTTGAGTAGCTAGGGGTTCCCAGTCATGAGATTCGAAATGTTCATGATCTTTGAATTGATGAATTTAGTTGACGAGCGTGCAAGTACTTAATAATAAGCGATTTTAATAAAGTGCAGGTATTGGTTAGAAAATTGGACAGTAACCGCAGATTATTTTAGCAGAATGGGGGAAGGGGTAAGCATTAGGGTAGCGATGAGCGGGTAGAATGCGTTGGGGTATCGCAAAGACCCTGACAATGGCGGCTCTCAAACAGACTAGTACCTCGGATCGGAATAACAATCATACCGTGTCTTAGTTGCCGCCCGGCAATACAGGGTCATGTGGTTCGTCCAAATGCGTCTGACATCTCTGAAATCTGCAGTGAGATTGTGCATCATATCACAGCCCCCACCGTCGCTAAGGCACACACTGAGACAACTGTAGCCGTGGCCTTCCCTGTTGAGGCCGCCAAACGACCTTGACGTGTCATTCAGGAGCACGTGGCCAATTTGGAGGAAGTTGGTGACGCCATTATGAACCAACTGGCATGTAACAGTACATGTTGGTACAAAGCCCGAGTTTTGTGATTTGGATTGAAAAACATGAGTGATTACATTGGCAGGTTTGGATTTGGATGTGGGCACGGGGTATGGAGGCTTCACTGGTGTGTTTTATTAGCCAACTTATGCTAGTTATTACTAGATGGCTCAAATCTCAAAACTCGGGTAGATTTATTCATCGAGTATCTATTAATCATGGAAACAGTGGACCGAAGCATTTCTTTGCCCACTGAGCCTGACACGACTCAGTGCACGTGCGATGGCCCCGAAACTTGGTCAGATCACCTGCCACTTCTGACAGATCTCTCTCAACAGTGGGAAATCGATCAATTCAAACCGCCAATCTACAAAGCTAGCGTTTTTTATTTGAAGAAGAGTGAACTTTATGAGCGTGAAAAGCCCTACTTCTTCAATGTTCCCCTGGATCCATCTTGGGAGCCCGAGTTGAAGCAAACCAACGTGAAATACACCCGACAATGTGTGTCTGTTACCGATATTCGTGGACATGAAAGATTAATATCCTTGCACAAAAATGGTTTCGAGATTGGAAATTTCGACTCAATATTATCGTACGAAGACTTTGGTGTAACCGATACCATCGTCACAAGATATTACGAAGAAGTCAAAGAATTTTTAAAAACTTCCACTGGCGCTGACGAGGTTCTACCATTTGACTTTCAGGTTAGCGCATCTATAAGACTAATTTAAAGGCATTATCCTAATAAAGCTTTAAGTATTAACTTTCCTTCTAGGTTCGTCGAAGAGATCCCGATCTCCCCGTTGGTTCACGGGGCGCCCCTGGCAAAGCACAACCTTTTGGTGCAGTGCATGGAGGTAACGTATTTACAAATATCTTGCCAAATTGGGGATAATTCCAATGATCAATTAGATCAAACATCCAATGCTGCCTTTCGCCGCCTGAAACACTTCCATCCAGAGCATGCCCAAAAATACGCCAATGGGCGGTTTATGATTGTCAAGTAGGACACCCTAAGATATCTTCGCACTAACTTAATTATCGAATCTGACCAGATTATAGTGTGTGGAGACCACTTGTTGGGCCTGTTCAAGATGCACCTTTAGCCCTCTGCGACTATAGAACTGTTGACAGAGAAGATTGTGTTGCGTGTGACATAATTTTTCCAGATTATCTTGGTGAAACGTTAAATTTTAACCCAAGCCCAAAACATCGTTACTATTTCATTGATGATCAGAAACCCAATGAAGCTTGGATGATTAAATGCTTTGATTCAGCAACTTCTGACAACCCTGAAGTCGCACAGTGTACGTCCAATATTGAGGATCAATTATTCATTTGTCACTGACCTATTTGCAGTCACACCTCACGTGTCTTTTCGGTACATAAAGAATGGGGTCTCCAGTCCTCCCATGAGAGAGAGCATTGAAGTTCGCACCTTTGTCTTCTTTGAGTAAATGATGAGGTGGTGCTACTGGAACAACTAGCGTGATTTGGAGGATTTATTCTGCTGCTGTGCGTGGAACTAAACAGGCTTAATGTACTCGCAGGGCTGATGGTACGATTGCTTGGATAGTTAAAAAAATGTGATTCGTGAGCCATTATTTTATTGTAACCAAATAGTTAATATACAGCGATAAAGGATCATCTACATGTATTTTGAAATGACCAATTATATCACCATGGACAAACATGCGCTCTAGCGGTACTGATTAGGCGCCACGATTTACGATTGATCAAATCCTCAATTTGACAGGTCACATTTTTGGATCTACAGCAAATCAGATCCATTGACCGTGCATACATGTATGTCATTCTAATGCCAAGTTACCTTCCAAATTCGCTAAACATGATCACCAACCCCTAAAAGTCGACCCAGTTCATTCTGACTATGCATAGATCAAGCAATCGTTGAAAGCAACACTCCAAGTTGCAACGCCAGGTGGCCAAAGTACTTGTACTTAAAGTGTGACAATGATAATGGGAGTGTCATGGAGATGCCTCAGCTCGGAGGACATGCGTTCCTCATTAACCACCCTCTGCAACGGTACTGCAAGCACACTGATTGAATCATATATTAGCACGGGAATGGAAAATGTCACACACATATTTCATGGTACTTACGCAAACTCCATCTTCACAAGCCGAGCAGCCCTAAATGCGCCATGTATAAGATACCTATATGCTGAGATGTCATCAAGAAAGGAAGACCTACTTTTTTCGTCCCGTTACAGTGCTCGCAAGTGGTGCCACTCATACAGCTAGTTTGCTCGATTTCACCTTGGACTACATTTACCCATTGGTACCATGGCTTGTCGTTGGGCTTTTCACGATCTCTCTTCCATGTAAGCCAGGGCTTAGCATCCAAAACCTCCGCAGAGACATTTTCTAGGTTCTTGGGTGGCCAGACCCGACGCCAGGGCTGGTAATGTGGGCCGCTATCGACCTGGGTCACGGTGTCCCACGCCAGCGCCTCAGGGCTGATGTCTTTGTCGAGGCTGTAGGGGTGCGACATGATGGTGGGTTGGAGGTGATTCTGTGCCGAAGTAGCCAAGTTAAGCCGGGTGATGGGCCGTATTTAACCACTATCCCGGCACTTTTGCGGCTCTGGTGTGAGGGAGTGCGCCCGCGGAGCAGGGTGCGCATATCACATAAAAATGCCTTGTGCAGTTCAACCAACCAGGCGAGAGGCGGACAATGCCTTATCCCTGTGTCCTTGGTGCCTTGGATTGAAAAGCAGGTGTTTGACGGACGCCAAATGTGGGATTGACGTACGGATCACAGGAGAATCCTGCCATAGCAAAGACAACACCCCACTCACATTTGCCATCGGGTACTGTCGGGTTTATTGTGGTATTGGTGGTGCGCTTTACCCGGATGGCGGCTCAAAAGCGCCCATCAATCCTACAGAAATGGGACAAATGGACTAGGCGGGGCAGACTTGAGTGAGTCAGCACAGAGGACACAGATGATCACTTTTCATTATTGGATGCTATTTTGTGGATCTTGATCGGCAGTTTATGGACAACAGTGACAAAGTTTTGAGAGAATATTCCCTGGGAAGTACGGGTATGTATTTCTAGAGTCGTTTATAATCACGAAGCACATTCGATGATCAGACTTGGCCAGATAGTCAAAATAAACTGGTGGTACCTACTTCAATAGTAGGTTCCCCCTTGACTGTAATAGAAACGGATATTGTATACTTGGCCTATAAGTGAATCCTTTTGATACAGGAGAAGCCATCGATTTTGATCAGTGAGCTTATAAATTGATGTTATAAATCTCCAGGCACTATTGCGCAGGTCTCTCAAACAATGCAAGGATCTCGTTGTTTTCTTTTGCCGCAGCAATATCCAAACTGGTTCGACTCTTCCCATCCTCGGCCATCGGATCGAGACCCCGAGCCACCAACCGTTCGAACCGGTCAACCATTACTATGTCAAACCAATGTCTGCATCCGTTGTCTCCCCAATCCTTCCTATCCATTCCGGCTACCAAATGAAGTAGATTTTCTCCCGCATCATTAACGGCGAAGAAGTCAGCGCCCGCCTCCCCAAGTATTTTGAGCGCCTCTGCTTCCTGGGCTTTTAACTCGATGGTGTATGAATAATCAGCTTCATGGCGAAGAAAAGAAAACAATGGTGTCTCGCCCCTTCTGTTCCGACCGTTTATTGGAATGCCGAGCGAAACAAAATGGTCAAAGGTCGCACGTAACTTGGAGAGTTCTCCATGGCTGGAGCCATCAAGAGAAAGCCATTTAGCCAAATGATGCAGCGCCGAGTCACCATTCGCATCCAGTTGGTGAGGACTAGCACCGGCCATGAGGAGAATATTGATTGTTGTAGTATCTAGACCCTCACTTCTGTGGGGAGGTCCTCGTCGAAGTGCGTAGTGAAGAGGTGTTTCCCCGGCTGCATCAGTTTGGTGCAATAGTTCAGGTGCCTTTAATAGCAAAAGCTGCATAGACTTGTGGCCTGAAAAATACGAGGGCTTCTCAAAATAATGTGACTTGGGCCTATTAAAATGCGGCACTTTGATAAGATGATGCAAGGCATTTCTTTTCTCGTCATCTCGTGCAGTTGCGCATGCCCCCTTTTGAAGGAGAATCTCGACAATAGTCGGGTTATATTTGTCTGACTCTCTACTGGCTTCCGCTTTTGCCACGTCTCGCTCACGCCGGAGGTAGTGTACACTACAAGACGGCAAGTCCGGGTTCTGTCTACTGCGACATGCAGACAGCAGTAGCGTTCGACCTTTGGGGTCTCGGTGTTCGAGGTCCAAATTCGCCATGTCGAGAAAGGGCTGGCTCATGCCGCCTTGATACAGTATCTGGTGTAGAGCAGAAACCTTCTCCATAAAATCGCTGTGTTCAGGCTCATACCGCTTGACAAAGGTGACAAATGGATCTGCACCATGTGTCAAGAGAAGTCGGATGATCTTGAAGTGATCCTCGAGTTGTCGTTTATCAGATATGTGATACGAGGCAACTGCTTGGTGCATAGCAGCGAAGAATACTGGAGGAAGTTCTGACTTCTTTGCCGAGTGCCACGAATATTTCGTAGCTGGTTGGTTGTCAGCGGGCACATGGTACGCATTTGGATCCATCCCGGAGTCAAGAAGAGCCTTGGCAATCGTCACGTTGCTATGATCGATAGCGCTGGCAAGAGCCTCAGTGGAACCGACTGCACCGTGCTTGAGAAGCAACGAGGTTATTTCAACATCACTGCCAGCATGGGAAAGACAATTCTTCCCTCCATAGTCTACTGCGTTGACATCCGCTCCAGCTTCGATCAATGTCCGCACAACCCGTACTCTATATTGTGAATAACATATGCCTAGAGCCCAGAGAAGGGCTGTGCGTCCAAAGAAATCTCGCCTCTCAAGGTTGGCACCTTTCTTGATAAGATATGGTAGGCCTTCCGCAACTTGCCACCAGCATTCTCCCCTGCAGCATTCATTGAGAGCACAATTGTCCTGGTTGTACTCTGTTGCATCGTGGCGGTGACTGGGCCAACTGTAATATCCATCGTCATTGACATCTACACCCAGTTCTTCAACAAGGCACCGCAGCATCGGCATGTTTCCAGATGGTCGCTTGCAGGCGTCTAGAAGAGGGTGAAACCTCAGCAACCGATCACTCAAGCTACCATCCGCTTTCGCGAGTCGGAGTGCTTCCTTTCGCTCAGCCTGTAACTGTTGAACCTCTTCTCGAGTTACCACTTCACGAACAATGGAGTCTACTCCATGTTCCACTAACTTGGACAGGATCTTACATCCATCTTCTATTTCAAGAAGTCCTTGTCCCCGTCGCGCTAGCTTCTTAACAGAATCCCAATCGTGCTCTTTGAGAAGACTTTCAATTAAAGCCTCGTTGTACTTGAAGGATGATTCGGCCAAGTAATGTCCAGTCCATGGTTCGGTATCAGCAAAGGCCTCGCGAGTAGCAGCGCGTCTGTAAACACTGGTGGCCAGCTTATGGGCAACTGTAAACGACGGCCATTGATCCTGAATCAGCGAACTGACATATGTGCCAAGTTCAATCTTCTCCACACTCAATATCTTGTCTTCAAAATTGTCCTTTCTAGGTGCAAGACACCCATTTTCTTCTTCAAGTCTTTTGCGCAATCGGACAAGGCATTCCATTGTGTAATCGTCGCCCCTTTTGCACTTCCTAATCGCCTTATCCACATTGTGCGGTGCCTCGTTTTTTCCCGGGGTTATCAGGTCAGCCCCGTGGGCGCAAAGCATGTCTAGTATCTCTTCTAACCGTGTCGTCATTCCTTTATCGCTAGATACTTGTCTTTGCAGGTCATCAATCTTGATGCCGTGCGTTGACTCCTTTGGCGTAAGGCCAAAACGCCGTGGATATACTGAGAGTGACACCAAGCCATGGCACCCTTTTTCATCGTTCACCTGGGCTCTTGCTGCTTCCCAGAGGGTGTTTTCTGCTTCGTATTGAACACACCATTCCAATGGGGGGCCAACTTCGCTGCTCGTCGCGTTCGGGTCGGCCCCAGCGGCAAGGAGTAGTGCGACAGTTTCTGGAACGCCAGATCGGCAGGCTAGGTGCAATGCTGTAGGCGTTGCTGGTTTGTGAAACGTGTTTAGGTGCTCCGCGAGTCCTACTTTACCAAGCTGTCCCTCTATAGCTTCTAACAGCAATCCCACCGTGCCTGGTTTGCGGAAACGCGCAGCAACATGCAGGGGAGTTACTCCTTCAAGTGTAGGTTTCGTGGGACTAGCCCCGGCGGAGAGCAGCGCATGGACGTAAATCTCACAGGACCTTGACGCCACGTGGAGAGGTCTTATACCGTCATAGTCTTCAATGTCCATGTTTCGAAACAGGTTGAAATCTTCAGTTGAAGGTTGTTCACTAGGAGCGAGCATGAAATGTAGCGCCGATTGACCTGCATGATTCTGTTGGTCGGGGTCTATGCCCAGCCTTAGAACCAATGGAAGATGAGAACTTCCTTGCGCCACAGCTTCATGAAATAACGTGTTTCCTTCGTAATCTTGATTCTTTGGATCAAGACCACGTTTGATCAATTCTTTGATCAGATCTTCGCGCTGAGGCGCCGCATGATGACTTAGAATGGGAGGAAATAGCAGATTGGATCCTTGATAATCAACAAGGTCGAGCCTTGCACCTAGATCAACCAGTTGGTCGAGCCTGAGGATGACTTTTTCGAGCCCCGGACCCGAACTCATGTTTCTGACATAGTAGAACATAGGTGTTCGCCCCTGTTTGTCTCTCACGTTCAAGTCAGCACCAGCGGCCACTAGGCGCAGGACCACGTCATTGTCAGTCCAAAGACCGTCTAGGTAATGCAGAACAGTCATCCCTTGGCCATCGCGACTATTGACAGGAACATCCATCTCAAGCAGCCCGTCTACAATGTCCTCCCGGGACGTGTCGTGACGGGGGTTGCGAATCAAGGCCGCTCTCAAATGCAAAAGCCCCTGCCCATCGTAGTTAGTGGCAGTTGGGTCCGCACCCAAGTCAATATACTGGCGGATTAAAGCCGTGGAGCACCTTGCGGCCACTGACAATAATGGCGTCATGCCATCGGACACTCTTCGCGTATTTATATCTATATTCGCTTCTTCGACTAGGATTTTCACAATCTCCGGATTGATACATCCATGAAGAGGTGTGCCATGAGTGTGTTGATCAGTATTGACGTCCGCGCCGGCCTTAATCAGGGCTCGGACAAGGCCGGGCCATGTGTTTGTAGTGTGAGACAGGGCTGTTTCTCCCTTCTTATCCTTTGCGTTGACGTCGACACCAGACTTTACCATTAGCGATACACATTCTAGTAAATGCTCTGGCTCTTCATGCGCGACACTTAAACTAGACATGCCTGCTGTACGGCACAAGGCGTGTAAGGGTGTTCGGTTTTCGACCCGGCTCTTCCGTGCACGTCGTGCCCTTCGACCAAATTCGTCTCCTTGAGAAGAAGATAGGATAGTTGGGTCTGCTCCAGCTTTTAACAAGGAAATTGCCGATTCAAAATGAAGACGTGAAGCTGCAATATAGAGGGCGGTTTCTCCCCGAACCAAAGCATTAACGTCCACGAGGGGGTGTAGAAGGATAGCGTCAATGACCTTTCGGCATCCTTTTCCACGTTCCCCAGCTCCAGCTGCCCATGCTAGGGCGCGGTTGACAGTTTCGGGATCTCTTAGATATGGAAGGAATGCCTTGACTGCTGACTCAGACTCATATTGCATTGCATACATCAATGGAGTATGCCCGACTGTCTTCTCGGGGTCGCCACACATGATACCAGGATCCGGGAGTGTCTTTAGCGTCAAAGGATCGACACCTGCTGCCAAGAGCAACTCGACAACTTCGCCGTGATCATTCGATGCAGCCACATGGAGCGGCTTCTTGCCATTGCGCTGGGATGGCTCGTCCGGTTTGGCGCCATTGGCGAGAAGAACTTTGACAACGCCGGCATGCCCACCTGTAGCGGCCAGGAAGATTGGCGTTTCATCACCTGTATGCGCCGAGTTGACATCGGGATTCTTTGTTTCAATTAGCCTAGCCACATACTGGCTCAATCCAAACTTGGCCGTAGTATGGAGCGAGCTCTTTGCACTCCCACCATTTTCCGAGAGTACTGTCAGAGCTTCAAGTGTGTCACCAGAAAGGAGGTTAGAAATGCTATTGTAGAGTTCCTCGGATAGAGGGCCGCTAGCATCCGCTTTACGTGCATGGACGTGCCAATTGTCCAAACTATATGCGAGGAATGGGTAGTTCAAAGGGAGGTTTCTGTTGACGGCAGGCATCTGATAGTAGCGGTCACCCCATTCGCTGTCCGTTTGGTAGTCATCATCATCGGGCAGTTTTACTTCATCCAAACATCCGCATACGAGATAAGATATGCAACACATTGCCAATCGGTCGTGGGTGGAATCCATGTTCAGAATGGGATAAGCGGTGGGCTCGGAAGATGATTCAGGAGACTCTTGGCTTCTTGTAGACCCATTGAGGAACTCTGTCAATGAGTGATGGATAACACAAACCGTTTCGTCGGGTAATATTTCTAGTAGCGGTCCACAAGCAGCTCTGACTAGTTCCTTAATACCGTCGATATTGCTCATCGCCCCCGTCTGCTTCTTGTCTACTACTCTAATCATGTCGACAATCTCTATAAGCCGAAGTGGACGTGAAGCGTGCGTAACAAACGACAGTATAAGAAGCTGCAGATGCTGTGGAACACCGGATCGCTTTGCATGCTCGTGGAGAAGGTTGGTGTACATGACGTTTAGATCTAAAGGCAGTGTCTTCAGGACGTCTTCCACGTCTGCGCTCTGCTCCAAAAAAGCATCCATGGCTAGTTTGGCATACAGAAAGAGGCCATTAGCTCGACCAGGAACAGCGTGCTTGATGATATCCTTGTTCTGGCTGCTCAAGCTCTTAGATGTTCTATGCAGGCGATGCGCGACATAGCTGGCAATATCTTGGTCGACGTGGTATTCGTCAAGCCGGATTTGTAGAATGGGGTCCTGTCGCAAGGGTCGTTCCACTTTGGGGACGGGGCGGCTAGTTAGAATGACCTTTACACGGGAAGGCCGCCACCGTCCAAACTCAGCAAGGGCTTTTAGAAAGCCATCGCAGTTGTTGTCCATCTCGTCGAGGGCGTCAACGACACAGTAGACTTTTGGTAAGTAGACCATTGCAGCTTTGACATCCTGCCACATGGTGGCCATTGATACACTGTCCAGTGACCGATGATTGTTGACGTATTCTTTAAGTAGTGCTTGTAACGGGGGGCTGTAGATAAGCACCTGCGCGAGCCAGTCGCGGAGCAAGGCGTCAGGTGTGTGGTTGGCATCGATGATTTGCCGGAAGAAGAAGTAGAGCACCGGTACACCCTCCTTTGAGAGGTGGTCTATCAAAGAAGCGGCAAAGACAGATTTGCCGGAGCCAGGGATCCCTTTAATCCAGAGCACACCTTGCTCGTCATTGTCATGCCATTCGCGAAACGTGGGTGAACTGAGCAGCCACTCTCCAGTACCTGGGAGATAGGAAGCCAGATGTTTCCGAAATTCTCCATTTGGTGCATCGTAGGATGTTGGCTGGAGCCAATTTCTGATGGCCTCAAGTACTTCTAGCGACTGAGGCAGAATATTTTCTTCATTGAAGTCGCTCACGTCATCACGACCGACAAGAACAGCATCTTCATCGTCCCATCCAAGGGCATCATTTCTCGCGTCGTTTTTGAACATTGCCACGCAAGGAAGTGGTGAAAAGACAATGACTGGAGGGAGAAAATGAGGTTTTCTGGTGAATGTCTGGTAGATATCGAATGTACAAGCTGACCAAAACGCCGTGATGATGCTGCCTAGACCAGCAATCAACAAGTCGTTGTCAGCCTAACGAAGCTCCACTCTCGATGCATCTCTCCGCGCTCGTTGGTGGCAGTCAGAGAATCATGCACAGCCACAGTCTACTGTAGCTCCAAAACTAGGGTAAGCCTTCTAATCATTTATGCATCACACAGGTCACACACAACCTTTTTTACTTGGGTCGCTCGCACTTTGAGAAATCCAGACTGATGGAAGTGGGGTAGTACTGGATGAGTCAGCAACGATACTCCTCCAAGTGAAAGCATCTTGTCAGGAACTATCATAGAAGGTGAAAGGTTGGCTGATCAGTAGGGATTCTATTAGTAGTCGTCAATGGGGACGATGATTTTTCGTGGCTATCAAATAATACCATGCATGTGGTGGTGTATAAGTAATGGACTGGCCATGGTGAACCAGACGGCGCTTCGTATATCATGTCGATTCCAGGCGGTTCCCTCATCTCTAAAGACTTCAATAGTGTGTGTGATCGAAGTTGACAGTGGTTTTGCGGGACTTCTTTTGGTTCATCAAGCCCAGGTAGAAGCGAAAGATGAGAGCGCGGGAAGAGTCTATAGCTCAGATCATGGAAAAGTGTAATCATCAAGTTGACGCACAGGACGAAGCTCGCAAGCAGTACGACGCCACCAAAGGCCGAGATGCCGAGACGCTATTTATGTGACTTATGTCTGAGAATCAATTTTCCCAATAGCGTATTTTCCAGTTAAAATCTAGTACTCGCGGCCACCACCTTGGATTCCAAAGGGCTAGCTTGACTTGACGGTTGCCGATGGGCCACCTCGCCATATTTGCGACGACTCGATTTCGGCCTTGTCAAGAAGTGGCCCCATCAAGCCCCTTTCGTATCTAATCCCTGTGCCAAAGGTCAAAATCATTGGACGTTGAAAAACCTGAGTGGGGCCAAAAAGTGGCGCAAATGACGCATTAGTCCCCCACACCCCATTTTGGCCATAAATCCCGTCTATTTGGACGTTTTCGTCACGATCGCCAACAGAGACAATTAGATAGGTTAAGTTTGAGAGAAACGGAAGGCGCTTGCGGTGCTAGAAAGAGGTGAATAGGAGAAGGGGGAAAAACTCATTCCAAATGTTACATCTATGATTTTTGGCACGCTCGCATGCCTGAAGTACAGCCATGCTCTATTGCGACGGACTCTACATCAACCTCATATCAACTATGATGTAGTGAAACTCTATAAATTCTTAGATATTGTATTTAGGCTAGCTCGGTCCTCCATCCGGGTAGCTCGCTATTATACAATATCATATGCCCGGCTAGAACGAGTCTTCTCTTTGAGTATAGGGTAATTCCATCAGCTTTTTTATGAATTTCGTAGCATCCTCGTCAAAAAATTGAAATGGGGCAATGTCGGCGTCTTAAAAAATCCCAATGTAACGGAATCCACATTGACGCTGCATGGATTGAAATAGCGTCGTGTCAAGATGGACCTCCAACACTTGTGGCTCCCAAAAGATCACACCAGACCACAACAGCCATTGTCTCTTGGGCGTTTAAAACCCACCAATTTCGCAGCTTGCGAATGTGAATAACCTCTCTCTGGTTTCTTTTGATTAAAATTAAAAATTAATTAAAAAAACATACGTTTGGCGTAAAGTTACAGGCATTCGCACGATTCTATCACATTACAAAATGTCTACCCAAAAGGTCGGAATCTTCCCTGCCGCTGGCGGCATCGGCGGCTTTACTGTCAAGCACATCCTCAAACGTCTTGATCCGAAAGACATTGTGCTGGTTGCTAGGTATCCTAGCAAGATGGCACATGCTGCCGCTGAAGGTGCTACGGTACGCCAGGCGGATTATGAAGATGATTCTTCTCTTGAGCATGTCTTTGACGGAATGGATACTCTGTTCCTCATTTCTTATTCTTCCGTGTCGCACAATTATAGGTTCGAGGTGAGTGCTTTGTCATCTATCTCAATACTTCCCATTAGAAAAATGAGACAAGCGACTAATATGTGAATTTCTGTAGCGCCAACGGGTTGCAATTGACGCTGCCATCAAAAGCGGTGTCAAGTACATTTTCTATGGGTCGCTTGGTTACGCTGGATCTACGGACAATCAGGAAAGCGTTGCCTATGTTATGCAGGCACACCTTGAGACAGAAAGATATCTTGAAAAGTGCGCCCGCGAACACTCCGGATTTGACTACACTATTATCCGCGAGGGACTCTACTCTGAGTCTTACCCCCTGTACACTGCCTGCTTCAACCCTAAGGAACCTGTCGGGGAAGTCTGTATCCCTCATGATGGCTCAGGCCCTGGTATCTCTTGGGTGAAGCGAGAGGAACTCGGTGAGGGTACGGCAGAAATTATGGCTCGATTTGTTCGAGATCCGGCCAACTTCAGTTTGCGCAAGAAGACCGTCCTGTTGTCAGGTCAGCAAGCTCTGTCATTACAAGAGACGGTGGAAATCCTGAGCGATATTGCCAAGAAGCCTGTCACTATTAAACAGGTGTCTGATGCCGAGTTCTCATCTCAGCCTGCTGTAGTTTCCATCATGACATACGGAAGCAATTGTTATGCAACCCAATGGGCAACAGTGTTTGAAGCTTTTCGTCGTGGAGAGGGGGCCTTTGTGTCACCATTGTTGAAAGAACTGCTGGGCCGTGAGCCAGAGGACTTTAGAACTACAATTTCAAACGCTGTGCAGGGTCTCTAGTGCCCATTCCTTCTATCAAGGATCTAGACGAGTAGAGCAAAGACATTGGAATAATATCTCACACATCGTTTCTTCTCGATTATTGGTGATTTAAAATATTATTGTTTAAAAGAAATATGTAACAAGAAGCTCTAAAAAATAACCCATTTGCCACCATAAATATCGATATTATTTTAGACAATGATGGTATATCAAGTACGAACAGGCTCGCTAAATGAAGAGATGATGATGCTGAAAAGGAAATAAAAGAAGAAAAAAAAGACTCAGGGAATTATCATCTAAATGCATCGCCATGCTTGGTGGTTGTTTTCCTTTAATGCAGTGTATTTATATCGGGGAGATGGTAACTTAGGTTCCGCGAGATGCCTTTTGATGCCCGGGTGCTTGGCCCTGTGCTGGTTGAACCTCCTCGGAATTTGTCACTTCTCAAGCTCCCATAGCTGCGCGAGCTGAAATAGCCGGTAATTGGTCTGAATACCCTCAGCAAGGGGCGCAATGCTGGGAGAGCCACTGCAATAATTTGTGACGTCATTTCGGCGGTGCCAATTATGTCTAAATTGCAAGGATTAGTATGTCGTCAACGAAACTCAGTACAGGCAGGTATTCCTCACAGGTAATTGTAATATCTGTACTTAATACGGAATGCATAAATCGAGCAATACTGGTTATGATGGATATTGTGTTGATGCTAAAGATGCATATCATGCCTATCTTTTCTCTTCGAGAACTCGACTTTAATCGTCGAAGCATACCAAAGGGTAACGCAAAGACTGATTTGCTGTGAGTATTTTGATTCCCTGAAATTACCCCGCGATGGTTTCTTACCAAGTATTTCTGCGATAATACCCATAGGCCAGTCGAAATACAGATTTATATTTGCGGTTGCGCCTATTAATGAACAATTTGTAGTGTACAACCTGGCGTGTTGACACATAATATTAGCGTCGATGACCCAGACCAGGCGAGAAAAGAATAATGGCCAAACATACCAGTTTTGTGAGATATCGGTCCCGCACCAGAATATGTCTCCCAGGCCAGCAGCGAAAAAAGCACAAACTGTATAGACAATTACTGCATACAAACACTTTCTTAGATTTTCCTCAAAGAGTGGAAATAGCTCATAATAGAACGCGAGAAGACTAAATCTTGGCATATACAGCCCGAGATCAAACACTATGTCGGCAACATACAACCACTACGCCATTAGTTGGATCCCCTTTTCAGGACACTGATACTAACCTCTTGAAATTCGGGGGTGCCGTAGCTGTCATAACCAGCATGGTTCCTCACGAAGGAGTACGTATCTCCAATAACCAGCACAAGGACAGTTAATATGGATAAAAGAAGGAGAACTTCGGATAACCAAAATGCCCACATGATCTTCCGCGGGCGTACTACAAAGCGAACGCCAATGATGACCATGCATACTCCAACCAAAGACCACTCAATGATCTGCGACGGATGTTAGCATTGAACATGATCCCACCTCAGGCGCGCCGGCCACTTGATCGTACCAAATAGTTCTGCCAACTGAGTGTCATCGCTATGTCTTTGCTGATGTGATTTCCAGCACGATGAAGCCATTGAACAAAGAAGGAAAAGCTAAATGAGGGAATGTCTTTTGCAAAGCGGGGCCCCTGTCGGTGTGATTGAAGGTTTTGTCGCGCAATTTCGACGTCAATGGATTGGAATTTGCTTGGTCCAAACACGTAGATGTCAATGATGTTGATGAAGCCTAATTCCCACAGGAATTTATGGTTATGAAATGATGGGAACAACTGTATGGCTCGGAGAGCTAGCTATAAGAGCAGAAGTCACATGGCCGAAACTCGGAACTTGGGAATGCCAAAAGCTTGTCTCGAGTCAATTAGCCGGTTCGAGAATAGCTCAGCTAAATGGGAAGTGGCGCAAGTACTGGATAGCGGTGAAATTTACGGCAAAGTTTTCAACTCTGGTTTAGTCCAAGAGCGGACATTCCTGGCCAGAAAGTCAAATCCATAACCGACCCCTTTTGTCGCTGGGGCATTGTTACGGACCCTTCGAAAAGAAGATAGGTTAGGGGGCGAAAAAGATGCCGCTCTCAAGAGTAGCAAAGAGCTAGTCTATATATTAGAGCCAGAGCCATCACGTGGGTGGCACAGAAGCTGAGCCTGCTACAGGGATCTTGTACCACAGAGATCTTGTACCACAGACTAAAGGACCGAAAGCAATTGTGGCTTTTTTTTTGAGCTTGTTCTTGGCATGTCCACCAACCGTCCGCATACGAACAAGTTGCCACTGCTTTGCGCTTGATACACCGACGCGGCTGCAATACCCGGTGCCAACCAGTCGTGGTTGGAATCAGTATCTGATAATAATCTGAGACCGAGTAACCAATTCGCCGACCCGTAGAAGCGGTTTACGCGTATGGCTTGGGTCTGGCCGTCCACTAAATCGCTTGGCTAGTGTCATCGACATCACAGTGGCGCACGCTAAATGTGTGCCGCTTCATCGAGCGCTCACCGGACTCTTGCTTGTTTTTCCAAAATTATGTTCGGGCTGCAATTTCATAAAGAGTCGGCTTAGCCGCTGGCACAAAATATGCCACGTAGTGCGACCTTGACAGCGACGTGTCCCTCCAAATTGAGGTTAAGCTCATCGCGATGATCCATCTATTATTGGCCATTTCACATTGCGGTGAGACCAATGTTTATCTAGCACATGGGATAATTTTTTCACTACGACGGAATCTCTAGAAACAAGGCAAGGATTGAAAATGAAATACGTTGCTTCATTGAAGATTTATCTTGTGAGAAGTCACAGTACCGCCAGCCCTGCACAAAACTAGACGACTGACTCAATAAGCCTAGAACACCCCAATATTTAAACACTGCCCGGAAATTTTACCCAAAGGGCTCGGGTACCCTTAGTCTGATCAAGCGTCCGTTGTAGCTCGTCAACCTAGAGTCGCAACAGCGCTAACCGCTCCGTAGTGCTTCAAAAACCTGCCCCAAACCACACTCTTGTCTTCGCCCTCAGCCATCGCGATAGGCCACAATACCCGTCCGGCACCATCCTCCCATCCCAACGGCCGTACACCTCCAAACGAGTTCTCCATCTCGGGCGCCGCGCTCATATACCCCGGGTCGACAGTGTTCATAGCGACGCGATGGTTGTGCCACGCCGGCCCAGCCTCTGTCTCGGTGATCATGTTGAGCGCGGCCTTGGACATGTTGGTGTGAACATGCTTGCCCTTCTTGGCTGAGTGGTCCAGGGTCTTTTCGAAGATACCCTCGCGCGACGAAACGTTGATGATGTAGCCCTGTTGTTTGTCATTGTTGTGACCCATGAGTGTGTGTGTGTGTGTGTGTGTATTTAACGCCTTTAGGCGTTCTGGTACAATACCAAGAACGACGATCCCTGTGGGGATATCGGGCGTGTCTACGCTATAAAACTAGTTACATGTAAACAACTTAGTAAACAGATTGAAATTTCCTATATATGAAACTCCTTCTGTTTTAATGATAAAAGTCTAAAACTGTGCCTTCTCTGTCAGCGGATGCTGGTACTGCCATGGGGCATTGCCCTATGTTATTCTATTGCCCTCCTCTGACCCTGTAAGCTTAGAGGCCTAAGGTTTGAGGAGAATTTATTTGATATTAGGGGAATCTATATTTTATAAGTTTTATTTATTTTTTTAAAAAATAGGGTCTTAGAGCAATATATCTAGTGTTAGGGGTATATCTTAGTGAAGAATTATATGTCCTTGATTAGCTAGATATATTGCTTAAAGTCTTTATTTAGTATCTTCCTTATAGCTGCTTTTAGATCATTGTTTAAGCGGATTTGCTTGTTAGGTGGGATCTTTTTATAATAAAAGACATGTAGTGGGTCTTTTCTCCTTCCACACAAGCACAGGAGCTTAGCAGTATAATTTTGCCTCTTATAATAGTCAGCAAAATCGCCATGCTTTATTCTGGCGGCCAGAAGGTGGTGTAGGGTAAGTTAGGAAAGATTAAAAGTCTTTCTTGGTTTAATTAGACTACCTTCGAATTTTATTGCAAGGCTAAGGGGACCTCCCTTATAACATCCTTCGGTTATATAGTTGATTTATACATTGGAGCGCTCTCCTCCTCTATCTTTATACCACTACATATCGGAATATAAGCTAGCTCTTATCCTTATGTCCCTTTTTACTTTGGCGAGTGTGAGAGGGTTAGTGGTCTCTTCTCGGATTCCGAGCGCGTCTTCTGCTAGTTTATCTACTAACTCATTGCCTTTGACGCCTTAGTGCCCTAGAAGCCATTTAGCCTTCACATTACCATATTCTCGAGCTAATTCTTGGAATTTAAGGAAGATCGCCTAAGAGGTCTCCGACGGTTTCCCTTTTAGGCAGTTAACGGCTGCCTGATTGTCTAGGAGAATGTAGATCTTGTGTGAGGGGTCTGTCCTAAGGTCTAGGGTAGCTTCAAGTCCTCTGAGAGCCCCAAGAGCTTCTGTATTAAAGACTTCTGCCTTATCAAGTCTGCCATTCCCTGTAATAAGGACCTCATCTCCATTCATAACTATATAGCTGTAGCCGCAGACAAGGTTTTTGTTCATTGACCTATCGGTGTAGATTAGAATGTTAGTATAGGGTAGGTTAGACTTCCATTTCTTAAAGATCTCCGCATCCTTCTTCTTATCTCCGGTCCCTCTTTCTCTCTCTAGCAGAATGCCTCTTTCTTATAAAAGTGGCCTAACGCTGGATTGAGAAAGGAGTTTCCAGGTCATAAGAAGTCTAGATGGCCTACAAAACCTCTGCTTGTCTCTTCCTACCCTGTAGGTGGCCTCCACTCTCTGTGCTACCGGATGATCTTTATCTAATCTTTTTATTCTGTTGGTTGCTTTAAGCTTTATTATCTCTAAGGTAGCTTTAGCTAGGAGAAGGTGTAACGGTCTGGTCAATTCCCAACTTGATGAACCAATCAGAACGAAGGGTTTATTGTTGGCAGGATGGTTAGGCGCGTTATGGTAAATAGAGCAATAGGAGTGTTACGTTAGGTAATAGTCAATCGCAATTGAGGTAACCAAGTTGTATTGAAAGCTGATCAGTTCCTTTCCTTACGGTAGGACCTGATCCGTCTTATGTACTATTATATCTAGGGTTCCGTTATCGCAATAGTCGAACGGGGTCGGTTCGACAGTGTTCGTTGTGACCTTCGGTCAAGTCGAACGGGGGCCGTTCGACTTTACTCTTATTGGTTGGTTATATGGGTCTAGGGTAGTTTGGTTTGATTGGTTGGGGTTCTGCCCGTGGTTACCGCCTTTTGGGCGTTCGGGTCATAACAGAAGGCTACTTTTAAAATATAAGATTGGGATGGGTGTAGTCCTCTATATAGGCAGGATTGCTCTTACTACTATTTTTATTACCTGATCTATACTTTCAATCTTGCCTATAACTGTTATACTTATGCTCTGGTTTCTATCCTTCCTATCTAAACAAGTTCTACTAGAATATTATACTTCTACTATATGATATAATACTGGTTTAATGTAGGCTATAATTACTTTTTATATTAGATGTAAAGGAGGTCTATGGTAAGTATTGGCCATTGCCCTAAGGTATCTGGCCAACCTCTGGGCCTTAGTGGCCCATTTTTTTATATAAGGTATAAAGGTGAGTTTCCTATCTAGCCACACACCTAGCCATCTCATCACATTTTCATCAAGGAGGACCTCATAATCCCCATACCAGACCACCAAGGCGGTCTTATCTTGTTTATTAGAGAAATATATTACTTCTGTCTTAGACAGGTTGAAGGTTACTGCATTCTCCTGGCCCCATTCTATAAGTTACTTTAGACCTTTAGTGGCCTTGGTTGTTGTCTCCTTCAGGGAGGATCCGATGACCAGGAGGCAGGTATTATCTGCATATTCTAGATGGAGGCCAAAGCTTTCTAATCTGTAGATCGGTTTGATGTATAATATAAAGAGTATTGGTGAGGTAGGGGACCTCTAAGGGGCCTTATATAATAGGGGGTACTACCCCCCTATGTAGTCTTTTATATAGATGTAGGTCTTCTTATTGGTTATAAAAGATCAAGTGAGTTAGAGGACGATCTCTGGCCATTCTTGTTCTTTTATCTATATAATAAGCTTAAAGACTAAGACTATGTTAAAGGTACCTTTGATATTGGATGTAATAGCTGTAATCACTAGTCTCTTTTCTAGTGCTATTTTAATTTTATGTATTAGATATGAGATGAGGTTGTTAGTAGAGTGCTTGGGGAGGGCTTCTACTTGGAGGTTGCTTAGTACTCTATATTTGATGGCTATATAAGATAGTCTCTAGGTGAAGAGTCTGTCTATGCCCTTATTTATATAGGATGTAAGGGAGATAGGTTAAAAGGACTTAGATGAGCTTATGTTTATTTTTCCTAGCTTATTGATTATAATTATATCAGTCTTCCTAAAATACTCTAGGTAATAGCCTAGTATAAGAGAGGCCTTGTAGAGGATCCTTATAGGTTTCTGTATATATTTCTAGTAAGATCTAAGTATAATGATATTAATCTTGTCTTCTCCTAGAATAGTGTTGTTAGTGGAATATATTGCCTTATATACTTTTTTAAAGGTAATACTAGTTTGGAAGAGAATTGTTCTTCTAGGTATACTAGAAGTGCCTCCTACTAGGTAGTCTTGGTTTGCTCCTACCCTCTGTAATTTAATCTTGTGTAGCTCCTTTACTTATTCTATAGTGGTTATATATATAATATCTCTTAAGATTAGTACTAGGGGTTGGAAGTTAGCTGTTGTCCGGTTTGCCTAGTGGGTTATTTTGTAGATATTAGCTTTAGTTTTGTAATTATTAAGCTTATCTTTTTAAAACTTCTACTTAGCTTTTTAGTATATATTCTTAAAAGCTCTCTTCTCTTTATTAATATTGGATATGATTCTCTATCTTTAGATAAGAGTCTTATATATTTCTTTACACTCCTTATTCTACTATACCATAAAATTCCTTTGTAAGTTAAAGGATTTTTTAGTAATGTGTAGTAAGGCGTTTAGAAGTTTGGTGATTGACTCAATATATCTATCCAACCCCTTGTTAGTTGTGGGAATTGGGGCTAGATGTGGTATGCTACTTTCGATTAGGGAATTAAAATGCTCCTATTCCTTGTCGGTGACAAGGGTTTTTTTGTAGATTGGGCATGTCCTTTTAATGTTTATTGGTACAATGATCTCAACTGGTCTGTGGTCCGATCCTACTTTTTTATCTTAGATTACCTTTGCTGTGGTGAGTCTGATGTCCGAGAAGGCAAGGTCTATAGTGCCTCCCTTGTTGTGGGTTTCTATGCTTGGAGTGTTGAGGAGCTCTAGGGAGTTTTCCTCCATCTAGGCAGTAATACCTTTTCTATTATTTTCTTTGTACTCTGGCTCCTAACTCTTATAGTAGGCATTAAAGTTATCTACTATAATTATTTTTACTAGGGATTACTAGGCGTAGATCATATCTAGGTCCTTGTTCCTCTGTAATTTCCTATATAGATTTACAAGGGTTATCCCTTCTATCTATAACCAGATTATATACTTGGTTCTGATAATTGGGAGTTGTATACTTTTTAAGTTGGTCCTTATGTAAGTAAGGACTTGTAATCTTATTGCCTAATCTACCTAGGGTTTTATTAGGGTATAGCACTTAAAGTCTGGGTGAGAGACTTTTTATTGCTTGTTGTTAATGTACTTTGTATAGGGCTTTTGTACCAATACTATATTATAGTTATGCTATATAGCTAGCAATAGTGCGGCGTTCGTGTTATCACCGGTATTATTTATATTTATATTTAGGATTTTGAATGGAATAAGGTTCTGTTTGTAATTATAATATCTCCTCACCATTGGTAAGAGGTATAGAGACAGCGGTCGGGTTCCTAGCTTGCACTAGGGCAGTCTGGAGCGGGGGCGCGCTTGCTGCATGCGCGTCATTGGCTCTTGCAGGAGCCGGGGCTTTGCTGGGGGTCGAGCACGTGGATATGCTCACATCTTCATCGGCGATCGCCGGGGGTGGGGTAGTGGGGTGGGGCCCCACCGGTTCGGGTGCTTTAGTGGGGGCGCCTTTCTTAAGCGCCGCTTGGTGCTTGGCGAATTGATCCGCCCCTGCAGCCCGGATCCTGCCCCTCTCCTCCTTGGTTGGTTGTTTCCATGCTCCATTCTCCCTAATGGGCCTGGCCTTGCAAGTCTCTTCTGTTGCCAGATGTGGGCCTAGATAGTTGGTATATTGTACCGGTTTGTCGTAATCCATTTCGGCATGCTCCTTGCTTCCGCAGTGTCTGCAGAGGGGGTGTCTTTTGCAGTGGTTGCTAGGATAGAAGTCCCAATAGATTCCGCACTGTTCGAGGGCAGGGGACTTCCTGACTAGACGGGCTAATCTGGAGGTACCAAAGAGCTTCCATTGCTTGTTGATCGGCTTGGCGAAGGAAACTAGGATGGTTTTCTTGCTACCAGTGTTAGAGTTGTGCCGCGTAAAGTGTACGTTCTCTAGGATGACTTCTGTTTGTCTTTTAACTTCCTCCTTGAGAAAGGGGAATATCTATTTCCCTTCTAAGTGGCTGTCAATAGTGGAGATAATTGCCGGACAGTCATAGACCACATATATAATCCATTGGACCGACTTCTTAGCTTCCAATCCTCCTATTATTAGGAGGTATTCTCTTTTTTTATTTATAATTAGGTTTTTGATTATAATGTTTCTAGCGGTCATTGAGAAGCCGGTGGAGGTATGCTTTATTTGCTTGATGTTAGTTGTCTGGAGCTTGAGGACCTTAATTATAAGTATTATGATCTCGGTGGGCTCTTTGTGCCTTGCGGGGGCCTCCTCGTGCAATCGCACAAGGACACGGAGGTCCTCCTTCTCGTTAGGTGGGGGCGCCTTTTTGAGCACCGCCTTAGGACCTGTTTTATTAGTGGGAGGGGGAAATGTATTGGTTGCTATGGCCTGTGCGTAGCTCCTAATACAGGTGTTAGTCGTCTTGGGCTGCGTGGTTGCCTCCCGTTGGCTGTGAATCTTTTGTTAGGCCATAGTTTCTTTACTACCCAGATTTTTAGAAGTCTCGCCATCCCCCCAAAGAAGTTCCTATTCCGCTCGGTCGAGGAATCTCTTCGTAAAGCTCATGGTAAAGTTCTTTTCCCGGGGCGTGGTGAGATTGTCCACTGCCCCATCAAAAGCCTTCGCGAGCACTCGGAAAGTGTTGATTCTTTCCATAACACTCTTATATAATTCGGAGCCCATAGAATCAATACCACAGATCAGGGAGCTTTTCTCTCCCTTACCTTTCCCATCTCCCATCGGTGGGTGAACTCCTGTAAATCTGGTTGTTAAGGGTCGGGCTAGGGGAGAATTAGGAGCCGGTTCAGGTTGCGGAGTGACTCTCTGGCGAGGGTTGATGTCCATTGCGTTCATCCATAGGCTGGATTCTATGCCATTGTTCATGTTGTTCGTGTTCTTGGGGACACTCTCGGGTCCCTGGGGGGGAGGGGTCATGTTGGCTTTTCCTTGAGGAGCCATGGCGACTCAAGCCTGTGTTAAGGGCCTGGGTGTGGGTTGGGCGTATTTCTTAACAGTGGGTCCGGTCAGAAAAATAAATCAAGGAGAGAGTTGTGACCCATGAGTGGGAGGAGTTCACGGATCAAAATGAGTGGCACAAAGGCGTTGACTGCCTGCGCTGTCATGAAGTCAACATAAGGGATCTCGGATATGTTTTGGACCCACGAAGACCCTTTGGGAGCTTCGGTAATAGCGGGTGGCGGTGTGGCCGGCTTTGGGGCGGCCTGTTGTCCAGTGCCGTCCTCCAAGGACGTAGTCGCGGGCATACCACCCTTGGCACGTGGGTGATACGACAGCCTCAATGGCAAAGCGGGACTTCCAGACACGGATTTCAGAAGCTCGCTCTCTCTTTTGACGGCCTTGCTTTCTTTCTCATCACTGTCTGTCAGAGTCTGGGCAGCATTGTTGATCAGTATATCAAGTCTCGGCTCAGCTTGCCCCTCAGCTGCTGACCACTCTGTGACAATGGCCTTGATTTGATTTGCCAGTTCAAATGCATCGCGAGCAGTGCGAAAGTCAGCTCCAACGATGCGCAGATTATTATCCAGCCAGTTTGCAGAGTCAGCCTCCTTCTGATATCTCACCAAAGCGTCGTGTGGGTATCGAGACGAGACAATGACCTTCGCACCGCACCGAAGCAGTCTCAAAGCTGTATGAAAGCCCAAGTTGATTCGCCCACCGGTTACAACAGCAATCTTCCCAGTGAGGTCCATATTGTCGGGCAGGGATATGCTTGATCCGGCAAGGTTGAAGTCTCCACAGGGCTTGCACATGGCGGTGCAAATGTCGTGGGGTTTTTCTGGTGAAATTATGTCACGGCGGCAGATATAGCACGATATTGGCGGTTCAGCCAGTGCTTTTGGCTTGGATTCGACGTACTGTTTCACAATTTGATCCCACGTTGTAGTGGGACGAGCGCCTCCGTCGTTGGGCTCTCCTTCGCCTTGGTCCTGGCTTTCGTGAGCCAAGAATTGTCCATCCAATGATCGCTCTGGCGTTGGTGTCTGCGCAAAATGGGCCTTGATCTTTTCAATGATATTTTCATACACAAATTGCTGGACTTCAATTGGCAAGTCCTCCTCTGGCCCTAGATATTTCGCAATCGATCGACCCGCGGGCGACGAGAACTTTGGCAAGTGAAATGCAAGCAAGCTGGGCTGGTCGACGTTATTTAGATCGCCACACAGCTGAGAGTCCCTTTTCAGGTATTTCGCAACTTCATCAGCCGGGATCGCATCGACAAAGTACTTGTAATCGGATGGCTCCAGAAGCAGTCGCTTTTGTCCCTTGCCTTTTCGGGTCCTATACAAACGTGCAAGGGGTCGTCGAAGTTCTTTCGCGAGATTTGGATAGTGATCCTTCATCCAGTTGACAACAGTGAGAAAGGAGGTGAGCCATTCCATCTCACCGATCGGAGTCGGGAGCACTTTTTCGTCGTCTTCGTAGACAATGAACTGCATGTGGCGAGGGTCATCCTCGGAACCTTCAAATCGAGGATACTCCTCGCTGCCACCTTCATGTTCGCAAAGGTACGACAATCCCTTCACAGCTCGATTTGCATGTCCAGCAAGCTCGGGTGGGAAGCTAGGCTTCTCTTCCTTCAAGACACTTACGAATAATCTTAGACACCAGTTGTACGGGATAAGATAAGGGTGCAGAAACCGGAACGGGTACGGGACGCTGGGCTTGTACTTTGAGTTCACATCAAGGCTCATCCCAATACCATAATCCCGTGTTGCTAGTTTTTTCGCGAAAGATCGCAAGTTATCGGGGATATGCTGTAGATTCATGGGTGTATAGGACACCTGCGGTGCCAGCGGCGCCTTCAGTAATGTCGGAAAACGTTCATATAGAGTTATGAGGGAATGGACTTCCTCTATCCAGACTTCAGTGAGACGTTTGCTAGCTTTGGATAGCTCAGGAACTAGTTGTAGAGCCATTGCAACATCCCATTGCTTCTCTTCAAATATATCGAATCTCTTGTTTGACAAAGTGTCATCGGCGGCCCGGGGTACGTCGTCGGTGGTTACACCATTGAATTGGGATACACCTAGCAATGTGCCGAATCTGGGGGGAAGGAACCGATACAGAGCCTTCAAGTAACTGCTGTAGAGCAAGATTGATCCCATTGCACGGCCTTTTTCGTTAGAAACATGGAATCCTGGAACTGAGTGAAGCAGAACATGCTCCATTTGTTCAAGAACGGGGTATCGTTTCAGTTGACTGGACCTATAGAGTAGGATCTTGAGCGGGTGATAGCAACGGTCGTACTTGCCCAAAAAGGCTTCAACGTATGGTTCTCTCCGGCACATCCATGAAATGCAATTCAATGCTTGCCAGGCACGCACCAGTCTTTCCGTTTGCTCAGTGCTCTTAAAGATAGGTTTCCATGTTGGGCTGATGATGGTCGCGTGTGCAAGAGGACTGAGCTCGGTGATATCTTCCTCTGTCTGCGATACATCTCTGACCGGGATCGAAAGCAAGTCTAGTAGCTTGTGGAGTGGCAGATCAGCGATGATGGGCTCGATCAGCTCTAGAGAGAGCTGAGAGAGATGGTTGGCGATGCGCCGCAGCTTGAGCGATTTGGGTGGCAGATTGAGATCCATGTTGAGGAGTTGAGTATGCAACTGGATGAAGAAAGCGACTGTCCGAAGATGATGTTTTGTATGTTTGAGGCTATAGTGACTCACTGCAATTGGCTGGCGGCAATGACAACAAGGGCGTGCTGTGTCTCGGTCAACAACCAACCAGCGGCTAGTCACTGGGATGAAATGACAAACGAAGGGCGTAAATTTATGTGGGACGTGTAGTCCAGAGAATATGGAGCCACTTTAGTGCATTGGCGTTGGGAACTTCGGTCTTGCATTCAGCCTTATATCTTAATGTTGCAGCCAGCAAGGTGCAGCAAGCTCTAGTCCCACAAAAGCTTCGGTGAACTTGTGTGTGAACTTGTATAATTTAACCTTGGCGTCTGCGCGTGTCACATTCAACAAACCTTGATAATACTTTGGCAGCAAGCCCAAGGTTCAGGAACGGAGAGGTGTCTGTTCGTAATTATGCCACCAACCATCACGGTAAAACGGCTTTGCTGCACGGCTATAGTTATTGTTTCAAAACCAGACTTTGAATCACCGCTTCTCGTCCCATACCTTGATTCACTGTATTGCTTGTCGATACAATGGCAATTTGCAGATGATGCAGATCAGCTGATGATGCCTAGACCGTGGTTGCCTAGCGATGCGGGGCACGCTATGGAGGCACGTCACAATACGCATACATAGCTTCATGGCGCCGTTAAAAATTGGTAGACGTGAATCACTAAAAGAAAATGGAACCTAGACACACCTAACTACTTCTCGTAGTCTCGTAGGCAGTTTTATTATCTTGGAACTCTGGGTGCTGGTGCATCATCAGACAATAGCGGTGTGGCATTACCGCAACTTTATGATAACCAGACCATGGAAAAACAGTGGCGAATGCGATGCGATGGAAATTTCATGGCAGAAAGAAAAAAAAAAAATCATGTAATTATTTGTTCGTCAAGGGTATCTCACAGCCGCGCCTTGATCTGCGACAAATCACCATCTTTGTCATCTTCCATCACAATGTCAAACTGATCCCAGTTTTTGGTACCGTCCTTGCATGCCTGTGCATAAAGCTGGATGCCACCGAGATAGTTGAGCGGCTCCCGCTTTTTCCCTGGGATATTAGCTCCCAGATACCATGAGCACTCGTTGTTGAGTGGGAAGAGAGTCGCATCGTTCATCATCTCCATCCCCTTCTTCCATTGCTTCTCAGCTGAGTGCTTGGGCTCGATTGTTTTGATCTTTTCGTCTCGGAGCCTCGTCATCAAATCCACCACAAAGTCCACTTGTTCTTCGATAAAGACTGGGGCATTGCTAAAGGCTGTGGGAGCTAGATCCATTCGCACAGTCAGCTTCTGCAAAGGTAGACGGAATTGTAGGACATGCTTACCTTGGGGTCCATAGATCATAAACATATTCGGGTTGCCTGCCGCCATAATGCCCAAATACGTCCAAACGCCATCCTCCCATCTTTCTCTCATGTCGACGCCATCTTTCCCGCGAAGTCCCATGCTAGTGAGACTACCGGTCATGCTATCGTATCCGGTAGCCAAGATGATATAATCATGAGCCCTCCTCCGATCATCTCTCGTCACAATGCCATCCTCAGTAGACTTGAGGATTGGCGTCTTTTTTAGCTCGATAATTTCAACATGGTCTTGGCCAAGGCACTCATAATAATCTTGCTCCAAGCTACATCTCTTTGTAGCGATGGGATATGGTTGTTCAAGAGGGGCGACAATATCAGCTTTGCTTGAGTCGCGTATGCGCTGTCTCACCTTTTTGACCCAAAAATTGTAAATCAGCTTGTTGGTCTCCAGATTTGTGAGAAGGTCGCTGTAGTTGGCAGCTTGGAAATTAAAGCCGCCTCTAGCCCACAGCTCTTCAAAGTAAGCCTCGCGCTCCTCGTCGCCAACATCTCCCGCCGTCAGTGTTTGTGTGTCATATAAGATCCCAGCCCATGTTTGGCGGGCGAGCTTGAAAAGTCCCTTGTAAATTCCCTTTTGAGCCCGATTTTCCAGGTCGCTGAGACGGCGCTGTCCCATTAGAATGGCGATGTTTGGATTGCGAATATACACGGCCACCTTTCGTGCAAGTTTGGACATTTCCTGCACGCATTGTACCCCAGTCGCGCCAGCCCCAATGATAGCAACACTTTTCCCTGCCAAATCAACCACAGACCCGGGCCAGGATGCAGCATGGATTATTCTGCCTTTGTAATTCTTCATCCCCGGAAAGTCGGGTTCATAACGTTTATGCGAACTTCCCGTCGCTGGAATGAGAAATTTGCATGTAAGCACGTCCCCTTTGCTAGTCGTGATCGTCCATCTACCATTCTCTTCGTCAAAGTCAGCGCCAACTACTGCCGTGTTGTAGCTGACATCCTTAGAGAGATGTAGTGTGTTGTCGACATGGCGAAAGTAAGCCTTAAGCTCTATATGAGAAGGAAATCGCTCTGACCAGGTCCATTTCCCATATACCTCGGGTATGGAAAACTGGTAATAAGGAATCTCAGAGTCGACTCGTGCTCCTGGATAACTATTCCAATGCCATACTCCTCCGAGTTTGGACCCAGCTTCGATGAGGTGTGTTGAAAATCCTGCTTGTCGTAGCCTATATAGGCTATAACAACCGCCAAACCCACCGCCTATGACAATGGCATCAAAGGCGGCAGTATGGCCAGCGGAGCTGGTTGGAGTCTTTTTTGAAACCGTGGGTGGCATTTGCTGAGCGTGAGAGAAGCTAGGCGAGTAATGATCTCTTAGGAATCTTGCAACTGGAAAAGGCAGCTATAAAACCATTTCTATTCGAAAGGTTACCAAGCTTTTATAATACAAAAATTTCCAGACATGAAACACGCCACAATATACCCATGCATCTGAGAACTGCAGTTATTTCGGCAGCATGATTTCGGGCATTCATTGCTTACCCTTATTACGAGAGCATTGACGCACATTCAAGGAGAAACATATCCATGGTTGGATATCTATTACTTAATTGGATAACAGCGAGTTAGCTGACAGCCACATGCAGGTCAAGGGCCGGCCTCATGCATCATGACGGTTACTTTGTGGGGAAAAAGATCCAGCTGTAACAGCCTTGATTGCCTAGCGAGCAGCCAAGTTTTGTCTTCCAGCCCAAATGCTGGTAATGGGCACTCATCATACACAGCTTACCCCCTCAGGCATCCTTAGCTATGACCCGAAGCAAACAGTGCTGCCATGTGCTTCCATGGCACTGAAGCGCTGGGGCTGACTACACGTCACGACTCTCTCATCAAGCGATGATTCATCAAGGATTGAAGAAGAAGATCAACGAAATCCCATGCCGTATCTAGTCCAACCATTTACCTCCATATATTTGAGATGCAGAATAAAGTCTATTCTCACCATGTCCTTGGTGTCGACATCGATCAAGCGCGGGCCAATTTGCGGGGTTGATTGCCATGAAGTGCAGATGGAGATGCGGAGATCCTTGTCCGCTAGCGTAATATGGTTAAGAGATCGATCAAGACTTCCTGTCCTTAATTCGAGGTGAAACCTTGTCAGTAATTCGACCAAACCTGTACCCCAACTAAACTCAGGAGATGAAATGCCTCTTTTTTGATTAATTCCATCAATCTTCACCCTTGTCCTCGACATCACATCTCTTCTTCATCGATGAAGCGCCATCGTCGTCTGTGGGGAGTAATCTCTGCCGATTGGACGGGGCATCCCTCGGAAAATTAGCTTCTTGGGCTATTCCGGCTGGGGAAACATGCGGCGCTCTTTCAATGCTGCGATCGATCATCCTTGCTCATACCGACACCGCCTTCCCAACAAATTTTTAATAGAGACCAGTGGTCACGGGTCGGAAACAAAAGCAAAAAAAAATAGTATCCATCTTGAGGGCATCGCAACAATTGCCGCCAGAAGGGGAAATGCTCGGGAAAACTCCAGGGTGCGACGAGTCCATTACATTGCCTCATTTCTAGGCCAATAATTTAGTATAGCAGCCTAGTTTCGCATCTTATCTTTGTATTAATCCCATTTTTTCCTAGTTGCCGCGAGGTTATCTATATCCTTTAATCTATCTCAAGCAATCAACATCATACGCGCACTATCTCGTTGTACTCTATGGCTTCCTTACGCCACACCCCTAGCAGTGACCACAAGATCCAAGAAAATCCTTCCAGCGGCGTTCATGATGAAAAAACGCAGACGAATGTCCAAGTTATCCAAAATTCTCCTACAAGCGAAGTTGACGACACAGAGACGCTCGAAAAATGGAATAGTCCGAGAATCAATGCTTATCGCTATTGTTCCACCAACCTATCCCTTTTTATACAAGGCATGCACGACGCATGTATAGGCGTAAGACACCATGAGACTACCTAAATGTTTCGAAGCTTACGAATCCCAGGCTCTAATTCCATACGTTGGTTTTTTTGCCCCATTGAAACGCCAATACAACTAACAGTTCTATGTGTAGATGGAAGATTATTATGATATCAATTATACCACCGTGTCCACTGTTTTCATCGTCCCCTTCGCCGGATCCCTAATTGCAGCTATGTCTAATAACCGAATTCACTATTCCATGGGTCAACGTGGCGTTGCCTTTCTCGGACCAGTTTGTCGGTTGATTGGTTACATTCCCTTGGTTTTTCACCCACCGTTCCCCGTCATCCCCTGTGCCGTTTTGGTCGCGACTTTTGGCAACGCTCTCGAAGACAGCGCCTACAATGCCTGGATCGGAAATATGCAACACGCAAATGAGCTTTTGGGCATCATACAAGCATCATATGCTATTGGCGCCACCATTAGCCCTCTCATCGCCTCCGCGATGACCACCAAAGCCAACCTCGAATGGTACGTTTTCTTTTACATGATTGGACTGTCGGTTGCGGAATTTGTCATCGGCATGTCAGCATTCTGGAAGGCCACTGGAGCGGCGTATCGTGCGCGCCTCCACGGTCCCGAGACTGAAAAGGAGCGCGTAACGACACGAGCCGTTCTGCAAGGATCCATTACATGGCTACTAGCAATCTTCCTACTGGGATATGTCGGTGTGGAAGTCAGTCTGGGGGGTTGGATAGTAACCTTCATGCTCAAAGTTCGACACGCAGAAGAGTTCCTTGCAGGCCTTACAGTAACGCTATTTTGGTTGGGAATCGGCCTCGGTCGAATAGTCTTAGGATTCGTTACCAGTCGCTTGGGCGAAAAGTTGGCCATTACGATATACCTGGCTCTCGCCGTCGTTTCCGAGATTCTTTACTGGCAAGTTCCTCATTTTGCTGCCGCTGTTGTTTTTGTGATCCTTCTTGGATTTTTTCTCGGGCCTTTGTTCCCAGGGGTTATTGTAGTTGCAACAAAATTGCTGCCTGTGGATGAGCATGTTAGTGCAATCGGATTCGCAGCAGCGTTCGGAGGTGGTGGTGCAGCCGTGCTGCCGTTCCTTGTCGGCGTTATTGCGGAGAATAAAGGTGTGGGGGTATTGCATCCCTTCAGCTTGGCATTCTTTGTCTTCATTATTTTCATTTGGGCCTTATTGCCTGGAGGCTTTAAGAAGGGAGGGCTAGAGCAAGCCCGGAAAATAAGGAAGGGCCAGGTTTTATTCACCTAGTGTCGGGTATGAGGCGATAACCATTTTCATAAGAACCCAGCTCAGTTGGCTATCCCTTGTTCGTATCGAGTTTAAAAGTTAATTTAGCATATCCCACAACGACTTCCAACTCATATATCTTTTTTGAACTGCTCGAGTACCATTATGCAAACCACCAGGTGCGGTCTCTTCAATACAGGCAGAAACCTTCCCTACACAGACCTTATTGGAAGGATCTCTTTGGACCGTTTCCAGGGGATCAAGGATTCTCATAGCTATAAGATAATCAATGACATCTTGATCGTACCAAGAAGGTTCCTTTCTTGAAGTTGATGATTCTCTTCCAGTGCAGGGTCGTCCACCTCGAGCGCATTCAATCAGGCGAAGCTTCTCGGCCTCTGAACATGAGTCAAGCTTTTCTGCAGCATAGAGAGTCAAACCATACTTCACGGCCAAGCCAAGAAAACATCGACAGCTCTCTTGCTTAAATATGCTACTAAAGAGATATTGAAGTGACCATTCTCTTGTCCCACAATATTCAAGCAGAGCCTTCTCTAAGCTGTTGAATATGTCAAGGTCTGGGTGGCCTGTTTGTACTTCCATGTGTTGGGCATAAACAATTATATCCCCAAACCATATCGGGAGTCGTTCAGAAATATGGACAAGCCGAGATGCCGAAATTAAACCGTTGACTTGGCGGACGGTAGCTTTCAGTAACATTGTCCAAACCTCAAATTCAGAATCTGCTCGTTTGCAGAGCAATTCGTCGACATCCTTTGTATTCAGAAAGTCGACAACTGTTCTGTGAATAGGTGATATTCTGTCACCAAGAAGAGGTGGAACAGCAGGGTTGGTAGTGATGTGCAAGAGGTCTTTGCACTGCGCGGTAATCTGTCGTTTCTTCACCTTCAACGCCTCGGTCCACTTTGGATCAATATCAGGCCAATTTCCCAAAAAAAATCGACTTCTCATCGACTTCCTCTCTCAAATCGAGGTTGAGGTAAAACATGGTCAAGAATGGAATTGGCTCTTGTGCGTTTTTGATACACTGAAGAAGGCGAGCAGTTTGCTGCCAATATACCGTATCGATGCCATCAAGCATACGTTGGAAAAATTCTCCAAGTTCGACTGGAAACTGCTGAAGTCTGCAATTCAAATCTGCCACACTGTCTTCGTTTTTAAGTCCTCTTAAAAGAGATCGCACAACAAGATATACCCATAGGAATACCCCTTGCGCTTTTGATCTTATCTCGGTTATCAAATATGTGACTGCCGCTGGGTTGGATTCCTGCAGAATGCGGAGTTTAGTATTATTCAAAAGCATATTGGATACAAAAATATCAATATCTGGGCCTGTCAACTCGTGGATGTATAATTTCCAGGGACTAGCGTCGAATGCATCAACAAAATCGACCCAAGGCCAGCTTGCCGCGCAGACTTTAATATGCGAGGAACGACCAAGCTTTAGGAGAGCAGCAGCAAGTTCGGTATGGTCGCCATTATACTCATCCAATCCATCAATGAAAAGACAAACGGATATGGATAATTCTCTAGCCGAGGTTAGATTACCCAAACACTCCAGCAGCTCGGCCAAAGTCCAGTCATCCAGATGTTGAAACGAATCAGCTTCCCACCGATTAGGACACAACACCGAAGCTAGATCAGGGCAATCAACTATTAGGTCAAAGAGCAATGTACGCAAAAGGCCAGTTTGTGACTTCTCATTGGGGATCCAGCGCTCCAGAAGAAGTGTTTTGCCACCAGCAATCTATTGCCAGCGGCCCAGTTACGAAGCAGTCTGCGAGCTTCTGAGCTCTGCACCAGAAACTTCATCAAAGTAGACTTGCCAGAGCCAGCCTTTCCAGCAACCCAGTAAAGTCCGGCTTCTGATTGAAGCCAGTCTCTAAAGTTCACTTTAGTCTCATTACCGAAGATCCATTGAAATGTGTTTCCATGTGCCTTTGCAACTTCTGACTCGCGCTCTCGGATTTGGCGAAAATGCAAACTGGAAGCAATCGATTGGATCTTCTGGAGTTGTTTCATTTTCTGACCCATTCCAGGCAATTCCCTGGGGAGAGCATCCAATCTTTTAGAAATAGCAGTCATAGCACGTTCTGCTGCGAATTCATCCAGTTGCGCAATAATGTCGTTGATTTCTCGTCGCATTGTGAATAAGGATTCCCCCAAAGTTGTTGACATTGGGATTTCATGTATGCGATTAAGCGAACCCGGCAATGGGAATTCATTACGACAATTTCTAATCAAATTAGTAAATAATATTTGAACCAACGAGAATCCTGATCTCGTACCGCAAATGGAAATTGAGGGGGAGAAAATGCTATCCCTCATTCTGTTAATTCGATTCTCCAAATCCTCAATTTCTTTCTTCTTGATCTGATACTTCATAGAAAATGAAATGTTTTGAACAAGCTTATTAAGTTTCCCTGGATCTGGTATTCTCTTCAGTCTGCTAAGAAGTTTCAAGAGGTCGGTGATCAAACTCGACCCTTCCTGAAGCTGGTTTTCCAAGATCCGATCAACTGAGCAGGCCTTCTCATCTCCAAGTGCATGGAATATTTCCTGTAGACTAGTCATGGAGCAATCCAATTCCTGGACTTCTTTCCTGTAATCTAGTCCACCATTCCAAATTTTTCGAGACGTTCTAAAAATCGTACTGGACAACTCCACAAATTGCAAAAGATTGCCCGCGAGCCCAATAAAACCAAAAGGCTCCATGGTGGGCTTGATAGTCACAGCTAAAATCAGTCAACCAGGAGGTAGAGATTTATCGCACTAGATAATTGCCGTAAATGACTTCTCAATTGGAATAGCTCTAAACTCGTCCTATTTAAATCTGACATCGTCTTTGATGCGGGGTTGAGGATCACGTGTGTAATAGAGTTAATTTGGCAGTTTGCACCTACTGAAAAGGCTGACTAAGCTGCTACGTGTAACTCCGCAAAGGCCTGGTGTTTCTCTAAGCACTCATTCTAATCGCTTGAAAGAGACTGCTGTGCTCGCTCCTACAGCATGTAGCTGCGTTGAGAAAGATTCAATCCTGGATAAAAAAACTCTCACATGGTTAACTTAGGTAAGCCAAAACCCCGCAACATGACCAGCGTCTTGAGGGGCCAAGAAAAGGAACATTGCACCAGTGGGATGCAAAGAGTTGTCACAAAAAAGACCAAAGAGTTCAGATATGAAGAAATCAAGGCACGAGGACTAGACTTAACGTTGGCATGCAAGCAATTACAGTCTATCGAAATCCTCTCACGCTCAGGAGACTATCAACAGGGCTTTTGGAGAACACCCGACCTGCAAGTTGTAGGCTTGTCGTTAACAGCACCGCAGATTGAGGTTCCTAGTGATCACAAAACAGCGAAAGAAGTTTTGGGCAACGCAGGTACATATATTCACAACATGTTCAATTATATTCCGCTGTTCTAGCAATTTTGGCAAGTTGATCTAATAAGCACAGTCCAGGCGGGCTTATCGCTACTTAGCCTCATCTGAAAAGCAACGAAATCCTTCTCTCACGTGGTTGGTCATTTTCGCTACGCTGCGTGTCAGACTAACTCATTGCACAGCCACCCGACTTGCGTCATCAACTAATGATAGGCGCTTCAGCTGAACACGAAATCCGACTTGGGTCAAAAGAAACATCAAATCCATCCTCTGCATCATCCGTTTTCAACAACAACTACGTCAACACCATCGCCACCATCTCCAATATCGGCCCCAGTCGCCTTCCACAAGCAAATATGCATATCCCCCATCCCCGCCACTCTTCCGAGGGTCACAAGAAGTTCTGGGAAAAGCTTGAGCACAAGCTCAATCAGTACACGTCCCATCACGGCCACCACTGCAGCAGCGCTGCCGTCTCCATCCTTGCCATCATTTTCGGGGCGATCGTTATCACCGTCGCACTTACCTTCATCTTTTGCCTTGTCAAGACCCATCTCGACCGAAAGGCGCTAAACGCGCCGTGCAACCGAAACTGTCGATGCAAGGGAGCCGCACCAGCTCAGACAATGGAGCACCCTCCACCATATGCCAACAATGACGTTCCAGAGGAGCAGCGCGGGCTCTTGGAGGAGGGAAATGATGATTCAAAGAATAATAAGGATTAGGTGGCAAGGTTAAACATGGGCTCTTGAGACTCTCGATAAATGGTGGTAATGCTCTAGGCGCGCCGTTGAACCATCTGAGGCGGAACTTAAGCCATGTTCATTCCAAGTTTGAGAAAGTGCACTATACGCTCTTTGCAAGTTTCATCTCAAATAGTCATTCCGTTGGTCCCAAATAACATTAAACCAATCTTTTACCTTTAAACTGGTCGTTCTTTTATATCAGTCTATCTTGATATACATTGGTACACTCCTTCGAAACCAAGATTAATAAACAATTTATTCCAACTTTTAGTCGCATTAAAGCTTTTTGCCTATGTTATTCTCATAAATGTCAGATCAGAGACTATGGATTTGAGCTGCGTTCCAACAGTGCAGCTATAAAATATTGTTCACCAAGGCGGTTCTCTTTGTATGGTTGTAAAGTATTAAAGCGAAGAACTCCACTTTGATGTGTAGGAAATGTAATTGAATGACGAGTCCCAAAATGAAACAAAAAGACTCTATTCTTCTCAAATATCCATTGAAATTACGACGCTATACCCATGCAGGTTTTCAGTTCCGGTTCAGTCCGTTTTCATCATGATGTTCCCCCTTGTGAATTTCAATCATAGATCTCGCAACAGACAGCATGGTAATGGAGTTTGCGAACGCGGAATGCCCTTGATAATAGTATTAACCAGTCTACTTGCATCCAGCCACTCTTTCCACAATTTTGACGATATTTATCCCAATATGATTATATTTGTTTGATAATCCTAAATAACATAGCCTTTGTCCAATTTCTGCAGTGTAGACTTGCTAATCCCCGCCAACTACCCTAGAGCACTCTCCACACGAGCATTTGCATGGTAAACTGGATAGGGACCGCAAATTAAAGGAAATTTTGACATGTATACACATTTATCACAATACGAATGGGCCAAACCTAGTGCGATAATTTGTAGGTAGTATTACAAGCTCATGGACCTCGCTACATGAAGATACATGCATTAGCTCATTCTAACGAGGGTTTCGGAAGTACTAAAGTAACTACAGCATGTTCCATTACGAAGTATTTATCTGACTTGGGTGCATAAAGCAACTCTTCCCCTTCCACCACCACACACACGTCCAAGCAACATGGGTAGTCCAGTAACCGCTGACAAAATTCACTCTTTCTCGCCTGGTATTGAGATTTACTCCACCTAGTCCACACGCAGGCAAGCCCGTTTTGCGCTGCTTATGATCCGCAAAGCTTGGCCAAATTAAGTGCTCATTGTGGTAGACTAAAACGATTCCTAGGGCTCTAGTCGGATGCCGATACATATCGCCATGTTTCAACCCAATCTCCTCTATTCGTAGGCAGTTTGGGCCTTGGCAATATGACCCTCAAGCTCCTGCATCAAAGCTTTGCACTTTGCTTTTCGATCGTCACTAGAAAACTGAATATATGTTCCAGCTAGTACAGAAACTGCATCGTGGAGTTTGATAATAACTGAGAGGACCATAGACTTTCCAAGGGGAATTCCCTCCACCTTGGCTTTGATGCCGTTTATCGTGGCTACAAGATCCTTAACAGCATCGACAACCTTTTTAGCCGCAGCATAATGTTCCTCCTGGTCTTCTGGTTTGATCTTAACGTCTGCTGGGTTCCATGGGACGTCAGCGGCTGCGTTGATGGCAACTACGAGGGCTGAGGCTTTTTGTGCTATAAGAGGAACACTGGCGAAATCGCCTTTCCAGCTGGCAAGGCTATTGTCGAAGCTGGTGACTTGAATATCAAGGGTGCGGAGAGAATCTCGTGCGTGTTGGCTCGCGAGGATACTTTGCTGCGCAACGTCCGCGATAGCGACACCCAAAAGGGCGAGGGTGGATAAGATTTTGAATTGCATAGCGGATCAGGAGTCGAATGTGTTTGATTTGTGGCCGTATGGGAATTATACAGGGATTGATGAATGATTGTGAGTACTAGGCAATGGACCCTGAGTGAGGAGTGCATACGTTTTATATCTTTTGTATCGGCCATTTCGAGGCAGAGACCGTTTTTACTCTTGCTGGCTGCTAAATCAGCCCACGTGAGATTCATAGAAACAAGCACGGCCTCATGATCGACTGCGCTTGTCCATTGGAATGAAGCCAAAATGCGAACTAGAGCCAATGTTTCCACATCTTGCAAGACCCATGGCCAAGCGAGGAGAAACAATGACATGCCACAGGCGAGATTATGCCGTAAAATGGGCCGAAACGTGATGGCTTGTACTACTGCAAGCCTGATCACCGAGAGACGGCTTGGACCCGGAGCGGTCTGGGTAATTGGCGTGGCATGCATTTGGGCTAATATAGAAGATGTGGCTTGAACTTGAATCGCAGCTTAAAAACTCAGCACTCTGGTGGCAAAGTGGTCTTCCTAATACTGAATCTTCGGGAAACCTTGAGGATACTAGTATGTTGACGACCACTCCAGCTATATCTGGGGGCTTACATTCCTTCAATCTATTATGTGAACCTAGGCATTCATGAGCGACAAAATTAATCCTGCATTATCCATATTATTAATTATTGGTGGATGTGGATGTCATTGTCTGTTGTTACCTCGGGGCAAGGGTATGATGCATTTGTCCACGAGCATGGATAGTTTGCTCTAGTGCGAGCCGTCAGCAACCAAGTCCTCTAATAAAACAACGCACATGTGTAGATATCCCTGCTTATATGCAGCATCAACCAATATTCTTTTTAAAACGGATGGAGTATGCAGCATGGGGTTCAGCGTGGTCTCAGTTTAGTCTCGGTGCTGTCTCGGCTGGTTGAGTGATGCCTACTTCCTCAGGTTTAGCGGGATCTTGGGCAGGTATGCTTAGCCGACAACACAACCGGCTAGACATGCGCTATTTGTGGTAATTAACTCTTGTTGTATGTGTAAAATGGTGTCTTACCTGCATTATGATGAGGAACAAGCGCTACGACAATAAGTATTGGATGCAATGTTGGAACCTTGTTGCGAAGCTTTCGTGTGTTAAGCTTATACAAGCACGAGTTAGATACCTCTGTGGGTTGAAGAACTGGACCTTCAAGGATATTTAGTACTAACAAATACTAGATAGTGGATGTACTCCAAGAACATTAGTCGCCTCTAACATTTGGCGTGAAGTGATGTATCCCGGAAATCGGATTCAATCGAATGTCATTTGATCGAGGTACGAAGCATGCACTCCTAGAAACCCAAAGGAGCTACAACCCGTGTTGCATATAGCGAGTGTCCGGTGACACCGATGTCTTAGACTGGGAGGTACCCTAGCCCATTTCGATCCTTTAGCCTGGCGCTTGTGGGGGCTAATCGTGCCGCTGTGGGCCTTGGAAGGGGCAAAAACAGGTCAAGGGACAACTCCAGAATTGTGCACATTACACGCTAAGGGAACGGCGACGAGACTTATCCTGCTTTAGCCGTCGTTGACTATAGAGGATGGATGCTACGGACGAGGACGCCTTTACAGTTCCAGCTACGCGACACTAAATGAACTTTTGAAAGATATAGAATTTAATACCAAGCAATATTACTATGTTACGCTTGTGGCCGGTTCTTTGACCACCCGATTAAGAAGGGGTTGTTAGAGACCTAGCCTCGGGCTAATCATGGTATTCCTTCATGACTTTTACTTGAACTTTATTCATGCCTTCATCTGTCTGCCCGATGAAATTGTCTCGAGTCATCTCGACGTTCCTCATTGTCGTATCATGCAAGCATAATTCGAAGCGACGAAAGAGCGCGCTCAATATGTGATACATAAAAGCCCACGCGGCGCTAACTGAGGTAAGTGATAGGTCATGGAGCGAAGGAAAGGGTTGCTTACTTTTGTCCAAGGCAGCCTAGGGTGCCTTTTGAGCCCGGAAGAAGATACTTCTCGAGCTTTTGTAATTGCTCTGGGCATAAATCCCACCGATCCGGCAGAAATTCAGATGGCTCGGGGAAAATGTTTGGATCGCGGAGAATAAAATATGTTGACATGCTTACGAGTGTCTGTAGCCAAAAGTTAGCATGGTTCACAGACTTTCATATACTTTTGATAAGGCATACTCCGGCCGGGATGTGCCACTCGCGATACTGCAGATGCTCGTCTGGAGCTGAGCGGGGCAGGCGCGTCGTTACGACGGATGATAGCCGCAGACCTTCTCTGATTACATTGGTCTAAACATTATTTAGCGAGTGTGCCACGAGATTTCTGAAGAAACTTACCAGGTACGGGAGTTTTTCTAATTGAGCAAGATCTGGAGTTGCAGTCGGCTCTGGAATAGCGGAAAAAAGCTCCCGTTTCAGTCTGTCAAGCACCGTGGGATTGTTGAGTATATGGAACACTGTAATGGCGAGAACTTGTCCTGGAGCGTCAGTACCCGCAATCAGAAGAAATATGGCATCGTCTTCCAACCGCGTCACCTCCTTCTCGCTTGCGGGCACCGTTGGATCAGCTAGTATGGTTGGATATATCGGGGTTTGGACGATATCTGGACTCGGCTTGGCAGATTTGAAGCTTCTGGGCTTCTCGCTCTGGCATCGCCCGTGGGCAGCTACTGTCATTCGTATTCGATGTTTGACATCCTGGACAAATTGTGTTAGACTTGGAGACACTGGTACTTTTTTTTTTTTTTTTTTTCAACATACGTTTTCCATCTGGAAGACATGTCCATATGGAGGAACCAATAATGATGCCAAGGTCGGGAAAATCCGCGCAAGGATGCAAAGAAATGGAAAATGTCTGTTCAGGCGGCAGAAGTTGAACATTGAAGTGATTCTTGTTTTCCAGGTATCTGATATCTCCCGTTCACCTAGATAATGAAACCCATTGGATGTTCCAAAGGCATACTGTGATATGGCATCGACTGTGAAAGAATAGAAGGCTGCATGCAGCTCCAGTGTCCTTTCGCTACTTACTGCCGCTGAGAAATGTTTGCATAGTAACTGCAAGTTGGCTTGGATAAGCGGCTCAAGTTTATAGACGTAATTCTTCTTGAAGAACTCGCTTAGGACTTTTCTGCGAGGCCGATGAAGCTCGTGCGACTCGGTAGAAAACAGCGACTGTGGATAGGTGATGGCGCTGAACCACGGATCTTTATTTCGATGCCTGCCGGGACCTGTATACAAGGTGCCATAGAAGTCTGGATCTTTAACGTGTATCTCACATGGTGTGATCCGAACAATGGGACCGTACTTCTCATGAAGACGGTCGATTTGCCAAGTGAATATGCCGCCTCTGATTATCTGAAAGTATAGCTCATAAAGGCCAGTTACAGCCGCAATTTTTGGGCCTGGAAACTTGGCGAGAGGGCTCAATTTCAGGCGGTAAAAGACAACGGAGCTGAGAAAAAAGAGAATAGCGAGGGCTGAATAGCACAGGAGTGCGCTGTACTCTTGCAGAAGGCTTGTGATGGCGTCCATTGTGCAAGAGTGGCACCCGAGGGCTTGCTCTTCGAAGGTGACGATGTAGGCCTCAACTAGATGCTGGGATTAAGGTCTGGGGAGGACTCGAGGGTAATGGTAAAATCAATGGTGTGTCTGAAGATCTACGGAATACACTATTCATGCTACACTCGTAGCGGATTGCAATTAAACGCAGGCGGCAGGCATTGTTTCACCGAGTTCGGTGCCGACATGTTACGCCACAATCCGCTACGACTAGTATGTTTCTCGTTTAGCATTAGCAGCGCATATCAATCACGCGCACGGACGTTGTCACGGAAGTTGCCACGGAAGTTGCTGCGAGGTCTTTTTAACAAGGACTAGTTAGGTGACGTGACAGTTCTGGCCGCATCAAAAGTGAAGTGGCACACTCCCATTGGGTAGTGCAATATTGGCCTACATCTGATTGGATAGAACAAATTGCGGTGGCTTGATGATCCGCCAAATGCCTCCAGAAGTTGCCGCTTTGTGACAAACACACTCATCGGATAACCCATAACAAGCGATCAACCAAAGCCATCAGGATGCAATGCAACCTGGGGGTGTATCTCAGCAGCGATGATAGGAGGTAATGGGAGACTGCCCCACTTGGTCAGAGTCACAGAAAAAGCAAAGAACAATATGAAAGGACAGCTCCGATAGCTCCGAAAGATCTGAAAGATGGGAGGAAAGCGATAGAGTGGAGGGAGGAAAGCCAGAGGAGTGCATACGTCACATGAAAGGGACCAGGACACAACGTCTTTATAATAGAGTTAACTCCTTATAATGCAGTTGATGATGATACAGTCGATTGATTGATAATGGATGAAGTGCATACATATATTATGCTATAGTTGTGTCATTGGTGACAGCTGTTTGGTGGAACACGCAGACTATTGTGAGGGGCTGAACTGAACAGCCAATCTGAGTTGCAGGTATTGGTATGCAGCAGGTTAGTGCGCAGTGAGAGTGAGACCTAATGGGGTCAAACTCAGTACCTGGTAGACGCAGTTAATGAAAAACTGGAAATTTAGTGAATTTACACGACGCATTGCCAAGCTTCCAAGCGTGTGGCGTCATTAGCCTCAGACGAGGCTTCCCAAATGTGATGTGTATCCTTGAGAACACGGCACGCACCCATGTTGTTTCCGTTCAGCTGACTAGCAAGTGGGTGCGCGCGGGCCATGCAACCAAGCGTCCATGGTCTTCCAATCAACGTCATCGAATATAGATCTCGTATTCAACATGACATTAGGGCCGACAAGCATTGTATGTAACATCGAATCCAAGACACAAGCTGAAAGATTCGGAGTTGGGTCGGGAAGCGACTTCAGCCTTCAGTTGACGCCAGAGGTCGCGCTACTATCATAGTACGTTGATCTATGCTGGTTCCACGTAATAGCGCATTTTAAAGCCATTAGCGGAGCCCTCGTCCCCTTATAACCCTTTCGCAAGATTTTTGGTTTCCTTGTCCTCTCGACTATTCATTCGACTCCTCTCTGAGGTCGCATTACATTTCATGGGAGCACGGAATAAGCGCTGAGTCCAAGTACTTCATTCAATTCGTAATTTTACTCGCCATCATGGGTGACATTCCTGAGGCTAGCAATGGCGCAAACCATTTCGAGCCTACACCATTTGCCCAACAAGAGGGTATCCCAAACAGCTCCCCTGTTGTGAACGGGGATGGAATTGAGACCGCTTCCACTAATACCGCTTCTTCAATGGTACCAATTGCCATTGTCGGAATGGGCTTGAGACTTCCAGGGAATGTCAGGTCAACAGAAGATTTCTGGGAGCTTCTGCTCAACAAAAGAGATCTCAAGGTTGAAATACCTAAAGACAGATTTGACGTTGACGCTTTTTACAACTCTGACCGTCCCCGATCAATCAAAACCAGGCATGGGTTCTTTCTTGACGAAGACTTCACCGCCATCGACCCAGCCATCTACAGATCAATAAAAAATCAACGTGGTATCACAGACCCTCAGCAGAGGTTACTACTTGAGGTTGTGTGGGAGTGCATGGAGAATGCAGGACAAACTAGTTGGCGTGGAAAGGACATTGGTGTTTACGTTGGAACATTTGGGGAAGACAGCTTGGAGCTGTCGCTCAAAGACCCCCTCTTAATGGACCGAACCCATGTTTTTGGCGTCAACGACTTCTGTCTCTCCAACCGAATCTCTTATGAGTACGACCTACGCGGTCCTAGGTATGATTGTCTTGGGCTTGGGTGTTGAAGCCGTCACTAATATCGAACGCAGCTTAACGATCAAAGCTGCGTGTTCCGCTTCCATGGTAGGCCTGCATGAGGCATGCCAAGCTGTTGGTTCTGGCGTCTGTTCCTCTGCCATTGTGACAGGATCAAGTCTCATCCTAACGCCAACGATGACCACAGCCATGTCAGAGAATATGGTTCTGTCGCCAGATGGCGAATGCAGAACATTTGATGAGGACGCAAATGGGTTTGCTCGTGCTGAAGCAGTGAATGCCGTGTATATAAAAAAGCTGGACGATGCTATTCGAGATGGCGATCCAATCCGTGCTGTGATTCGTTCGACCATGATCAACTCCAACGGGCAGAACACAAAGATGGCGAAGCCAAGCACTGAAATGCAGGAAGATCTGATTCGCAAGGCATACAGATATGCCGGCATCACCGATATCGCAAGGACAGCTCTTTTCGAGGCACATGGCACAGGCACACAGGCTGGTGATGTGGTAGAGACAACAGCCATCGCGCAGGCTTTCGATGGAAATGGAGTCTACATAAGCGCTGTTTGTGCAAAGGTTGATTCACTCTGCTGAAACAGGTGCTGACATTTCCAGGTGAAACCAAACGTCGGTCACTCAGAAGGGGCTTCTGGGCTCACGAGTATCATTAAGGCCGTGCTATGCCTAGAAAAGAGGTTGATACCTCCGAACATGAGATTCAACAAGCCCAATCCAAAGAGTAGGTTGAACCTGTCAGATCAACGTTTACTATGGCGCTAGCCCATTAAGCTGTGTTCGATTGAGGGGTCTAACGGAGAAATGTCTAGTTCCGTTCAAAGAAGGCAAGCTACGAGTACCGGAAGAGCTTCTACCATGGCCAGAAGATCGAGATGAGCGTGTGAGCGTAAACAGCTTCGGTATTGGTGGCTCTAATGCCCACGTAAGTCCCCAAACCTACCTCGTATTATCAATATGTGAGAAATTTAACAATGCTAGGCTATCTTGGAGTCCGCTCGGCTCCACACGGGGGCAGCAAACGGCAATAGCATATGTATTGAGTCACCTTCCCCCAGGCTTCTTGTTACTTCTGCCTTGAGTGTTGCCTCTCTCAAAGATAGGACCAAGCTTCTCACTGAATACTTAAAAGCTGGTAAAGCTACAGTTCAGGATTTAGCTTATACGCTCGCATCTCGCCGTGATCATGAGCACTACCGAGCGTTTGCTATTGTTCCGGGCGAGGAGACGGAACTAAGCACTTTCCAGCAAGGAACAGCACGAGCCACAGCGCCCTCTTCAGTTGTATTCGTTTTTACAGGCCAAGGAGCCCAATGGCATGGCATGGGAAAAGAACTGATTAAAACATTTCAAGGTTTCCGAGGTGATATTCAACGCATGGACCGAGCTTTGCAATCGCTTCCTGATCCTCCGTCATGGACCCTGGAAGGTGTGTATCATTTCATGCCGAATAAACCGTGAATCCTTTACTGAGTTACAATGGCAGAAAAATTATCGAGTGGAGGCGAAGAGGTGCTCAAAGCTGAATATGCCCAGCCTTTGTGCGCCGCCATACAGATTGGGATGGTAAACCTCCTGGCTTCATGGAATATTCACCCAACAGCCGTCATCGGTCACTCTAGTGGAGAAATGGCTGCCGCATACGCTGCGAAGGCTATGACGGCAGAGAATGCAATTGCTGTCGCATATTATCGTGGTCAAACCACGAAGCATCACACTCGGGCAGGTGGTATGGCAGCCATTGGGATAGGACGTGATGCCGCTCTCGAACTTTTGGAAGAAGGTGTCGTGGTAGCATGCGAAAATAGCCCAAACAGCATCGTGATATCCGGCGAGGAGGATATTCTTTCCCGAGTACTGCGCCGAATCAACGATACTCAGCCCGACACTTACACAAGACGCCTGGATGTGGACGTTGCCTATCATTCTCGTCAGTATCCATGAATATCCACATCTCCAAGATGGCAATACCTAACTAGATTACAGATATGATGGCAGACGTAGGAAAGCATTTGGAGGCCGCGCTAGAAAGCCAGGCTGAGTATGGCGTCCCCCAAATCCCAATGTTTTCTACTGTACTTGGGCGAGCTGTTTCGGAATGCGATGTGCTGGACGGATCGTATTGGAGGAAGAACCTAGAGTCTCCAGTGCTCTTTTCAACTGCCGTTCAAGAGGCATTGAAGGCCATCCCCAGGGGCCCATCGTGCTTCATAGAAATAGGACCTCATTGTCCGCTTGCTGGCCCTTTGCGCCAGATATTTCAAAAAGCATCGGTTGAACCCATGCCTCAGTACGTGTCGACACTCAACAAGGACCAGAACCAAGCAATCAGTATAATTGAAACAGCTGGCCAATTGTTTCAAAAAGGTTTATTGATAAACTTGCTCGCAGTCAATCCTGATCCGGGACATATCTTGACTGACCTTCCACCATATCCCTGGGACCATTCTCAAAGGTTTTGGAATGAGAGCGCAATTTCCAAATCTTGGAGACTGCGGAAACATGCTCATCACGAGCTATTGGGGTCTCGTGTTCCTGAATCTGGCGATATTGAGCCGACGTGGCGAAATATCATTCGTCTCGAGGAAAGCTCGTGGCTCATTGATCACAAGTTCGCTGGCGACATAATATATCCCGGTGTAGGCCACGTGTCGGCAATTGGGGAGGCAATCCGTCAGGTCACAGGCATCGACACAGGTTACGAAATCCGAAATCTATTCATCAGGCACGCCATGGTTCTGGATGAGGACAAGGGTCTTGAGGTCATCACTACCTTGAGGCCGGAGAGACTGACTGATGTGCTTGATTCGGAGTGGTATGAATTTAAAGTATGTTCTAATTCAGGCGGAAATTGGACAAAGCACTGCTCTGGACTGGTCAGGGCTTCTCAGGCTCCTGAGGCTAACAGCAGCCCTGAAGTTTGGCCGCCACTTACGCGAAAGGTAAACTCTTCCAAGTGGTATGATTACTTTGGAAGATTGGGATTAAGCTATGGTCATGAGTTCCAGGGCATGAAGGATATCACAGCACATCCAACGGAGCGCAAGTCTGCATCAACAGTGCATGCCGGAGAAAATGTCCCAGATGTCACGGCATTTGCTGTACATCCAACTTTGCTTGATAGCTGTTTACGTGAGTGTAACCACCTCTAGTCAGTGCTGTTGTACGTACTAACATTGAGGCTTCCAGAACTTCTCGCCGTGGCACTTACACGGGGAATGTCTCGTTCTCTCGACAAGGTCGCAATCCCGATTTCGATCGAAAGCATCACCGTTGTCCCTTATCATGGGCAGGGTTTGACTGCTCAAGCCAAAGTGGTTGAAGACAATGATGGTCCTCATTTTGGCCAAGTTTCAGCCTTTGAAAATGGTCAAACTTTTGTTGCTATTCACGGCGCGAGAAGTTTTGAGTTTGTGACAGATGAGGCCACCATACAAGACCCGACGCTGTGTCATATCGAGTGGCAGCCTGATATAGAGCTCTTACCTTCCTTGCAAGGATTAGTGGAAACTCAACTGCCAAGAGTGACAGATCTTCAACTTATGGAAGAAATGACCCTCTTTGGAATCATTGACGTTTATGATTCTATCAAAGACATAACACCGAGCGAGCCACACTTGATCAAGCATAAGAATTGGCTGGCAGCCCGAATCAACGAAGCCAAATTAGGCCAATACGCTAGGATTCCACAGGCGCAACAATGGATAAACCTAGGGCGAGAAGAGCAAACCAAGATTTATGAGGCTATTCACAAAGATTTCATAAGCCGGAATTCCGTTCATGCCGCCCAACACGAATTTGCAGACAAAGTCTTCAGCCGAATGGTGGATGTGTACAAAGGATCAGTATCGCCCCTCGAGGTCATGTTGGATGATGAAAAATGGCACAACTTCCTCATCGGCGCAACCACGCCGCCATTCAAGCCATTTCTGTCTCAGTTAGGTCACTCAAGACCCGCCATGAGAATCCTGGAGGTTGGTGCTGGTGTGGGAACATTGACCACCTGTATTCTCGAGGGGTTGCATGCGCCTGGCAGTCCCAGAAAATATTATGAATATGTTTACACTGATATTTCATCCGCTTTCTTCGTGGCAGCCAAAAAGGACTTCGCTCAGTACACTAATATTCACTTTAAAACTCTTGACATCACAAAAGACCCGATCGAGCAAGGCTTTGAGGCCGCAGCGTATGACATGATTGTCTGCGGCAACGTAAGTCGCTTTCTTTTTGACCTTTCTAAACCAGCATTTCTGCCATTGGGATTGGACTGACGAGCCCAGGTTTTGCACGCAACTCCATTTTTGAAGCAAACTCTTGAAAATGTTCGCAAATTAATGGTGCCGGGAGGATACTTAGTCCTAATGGAAATGTGTGCAGGTGAGTCTCCACAACGACTGCAGTGCTATCTCTGGAGAATCAGCTCACATTAGAATATAGACCACATTGCATTCGATGCGCCATTGGTCAGTTGCGGCACCAAGGGTTATTTGACCAATCGTTAATGTTCACTAGGGCCTACTTCCTGGTTGGTGGCTTGGGGAGGCAGATGGACGTGTGGACAAGCCTCACATCTCGCTTGACAGATGGCATGAAGAGCTCCTCTCCGCCGGCTTTACTGGCTTGGAGGCAAAGACTTATGACATACTCCCCCCATATCATTCTATGGGATTTATGATATCGAGAACCCTTGTCAACGATCCCACAGAGAGGCAAGTTGCCCTTTTATATGAGGGGGCTATTAGTGAGGGTGCAAAAATGGTGGAGCAAGCCTTTACCGGCGCTGGATACAAAGCGGAATGGTTCACGCTTGAGAACATTCCAGCAAACCAAACCGTGGTGGCACTGCTGGAATTGGACGAGCCTTTCCTTGATGGCATATCAGAGGAAACCTTTCTCTCCTTCCGAGAGTTCATTAAAAACTCGCCGAAAAGTGTCCTATGGCTAACCCCAGATATTCAAATGCATTGCAAGGATCCACGATGGGCACTAACATTAGGTTTTGCGCGTACAATGCGGGTGGAATTCGCGCTACACTTTGCCACATTTGAGATGAGCAGCTGCAGCCAAAGTACGCTACAGTCTCTTATTAACGTTCATCGAAAATATCAGTCGATGATAGACATGGGTTTGGAGCCTGACTATGAGTACTCGGCTCAAGATGACGCTGTCTTCACCAGTCGGTACTACCCAAAGACTTCATTCCACCTTCAGGAAGCGGTCACTGCGTCGCCAGAAATTTGCAAGAAGCTCACGGTCGGTTCTCTGGGAATATTGGATACGCTACAATGGGCCCAAGTAGAGAGCCATTCTCCAAAAGATGGAGAGATTCAGATTGATGTCCAAATAGTTGGCTTGAATTTCAAGGTTTGTTAACTACAGGCATCAAAACGTCATGTGTATTGACTTGATCCAGGATATGATGGTTGCCATGGGTTTTCTAGGCGACACCGATCATCTCGGACTGGAAGGTGTGGGAATAGTCCGCAGCGTAGGGCCCGGCCCGCATCACCAAGAGTTCCAGCCAGGAGATCGGGTTATTTTGTTGGGTTCGGCTCTATTAAGAAGCGTGGTTGTTATCCCAAGTGCTCATTGCATGAAACTCCCGCCGTATGTCTCTTCCGAGGATGCTGCCACTATTCCGTGCGTGTATAGCACGGTAATCTACTCGCTATTAGACCTTGGGCAGTTGGCCAAAGGCCAGGTAAGTCAATCAAAAATTATAATTGGAGTAATTAAACTAACTTTATATCAGTCTGTTTTGATTCATTCAGCCTGTGGCGGAGTGGGATTGGCTGCAATTCAAGTATGCAAGATGGTAGGCGCAGAGGTATGTACTCACTGCTACCAACCCTGAATTCAAACCTTTTAACCAGTTTTTGATAGATCTTTGCCACTGTCGGGAGCGAAATCAAGAAGCAATATCTTGTAGAAAACCAAGACATACCCTTAGATCGCATTTTCAACTCCAGAGACACAAGCTTCAAGCAAGGTGTTTTGAACGCAACCAATGGGCGTGGAGTTGATTTGGTGTTGAATTCATTATCTGGCGAGGGCCTTCATGCTTCGTGGGAATGTGTTGCCGTATTCGGTAAGATGATCGATATTGGTAAAAGAGACATGATGGGACGCGGAAAACTGGAAATGAATCCTTTCCTTGACAATAGAGCTTTCTTTGGTGTGGATTTGAACCAGATGATCATCCGGAATCCCGAGAAACTTGGGAGGTACGTAAAACTACGCCCCCCAGAAGGTATCCCATGACTTAATTAATCTCGTTAGCATGATGCGGCGGACCCTGGAGCACATTCAGCGGGGCGAGTTAAAACCGATCCAGGAACAGAACATTTTTGACGCACAAAATGTTCAAGGCGCGTTCAGAAAAATGCAAAGCGGCCAGCACATCGGCAAGATTCTTATCAAAATGCCAGAAGATACGGATCAACTTCCAGCTTCGGCGCTCGAGAGATCCGTCACCTTTTCCTCCGAGTCTACATACCTTCTCGTTGGAGGACTTGGAGGCCTTGGTATTGCCATTTCCCGATGGATGGTCGAGAAGGGGGCCAGGAATTTGATATTTCTTTCTCGATCAGCTGGCACAACCCCCCGCTCTGACGATCATGTTAAAGAGCTTGAGGAGATGGGTTGTACAGTTAAGTTGGTAAAGGGCAGTGTTACTAATATTGATGATGTCCAAACAGCGATTGATAGCTCGCATGGGCGAATAGCTGGAGTGGTCCAGCTTGCCATGAACCTCATGGTTGGTGACTCCATAAATCTGTCGGGGAAATGGCAGGGCTAACATCATGATAGGACCAAAGATTTGGAGACATGACATACGATGAATGGAGTGGTGGACTAGCCCCCAAGGTCGAGGGGATAAGAAATCTCTACAAATTACTGGAAAGCCAAAAACTCGATTTCTTGATAGCTTTTGGTTCCATTGTTGGCTTATGTTCAAATGCTGGGCAAGCCAACTATGCTGCTGCAAACTCTTTCTTAGACTCCTTTATCAAGAGCATTCGCCTTGCAGGCTTTCCTGCAAGTGTGATTCAGCTTGGTGGCGTGAGAGATATCGGTTTTGTTAGCGAAGATGAAGTCATGTTGAAGAGATATCGCAACATGGTTGACTCTCTGCTAACGGAGCGGGAAGTTCTCCAAATCGTCGAGGCTGCAATCATAGAAGCTGAGTCTGTTCTTCCTACCGAAGATTACAACCCGGGTCGCCTGATTTGTGGTATGCGAGGGGCAATCACGAAAACGCAGGCGGCATTCCGCAATGATCGGCGATTTGCGGCCGTTGGCAATGAGGATTCAAGCTCGGGAGAATGCCAAACTGCAGACACCGATACTATCGTTCAATGGGCTGCAGATGTGGAGGAGGATCCACAAATCCTATTGCAGCCGTCCTGCTCAGATATCCTCCTACATGAACTCGGCATCTTGATCCAGACTTATTCTGGCGAGGCCGATCCGATGGATCTTGGTGAGGACGCAGGCGACATTGGAGTGGACTCCCTCATGGCCATCGAGATTCACAGTTGGCTGCGCAAACATTGTCGCATCAAGGTTCCAGCCGTCAAGTTAGCCAAGGCGAAAAATGTTAGAGGGCTTACGGATCTTGTTATTCTAGAGTTGAAGATAAAGCACAGCCTAGTAGATCTTAAATAGTCCTAGGTATTGTTTGAATTCAAGTATTATTACAGCTCGAAAATCCACTCCTTTCAATGAAGTAATGAAGGCATGTACTAATTGGGTTGTAAGAGATACCGTAAAATCTCACGAAATTCGTCCATGCTGTGGAGCCGTGGCTTGGATTAGTAACCACGGATAATATCCACATTAAGCTACTATAGGAAAATTATCTACTAATTCTTTTAATTGTAATATTATTGATACTCTTTCTCCTAACCTTATGATGAGCTATTTTTAATGTAGTTATTTATATTTAATTATGTTTTTTGAGGAGGTTAATTTAAATATTATTGTGTTTTAATGATTGGGTTTAAAGTTAAAGTTATTATTAAAGTGGTTGTATTAAGTTTTAAAATTAATTTAATATAAAAAATAAAGTTATTTTAAAGTTTATAAATTAAAAATATTAATATTTTTATATTATTATTATATTTATAATTTAAATTTTTATTTAATTATATATAAAGGTATTTAAAAAAATTAAGTTTTTTTTTATTATAAATTTATATTTAAAGAAATTATAAATTATTTTATTATTTTAATTATAATAATAAAGATTTAATAATAATAATATAATTAAATTTTTAATAAAAAAATATTTTATTATAATTTATATTAATTAGAATTAAAGTTTAAGTTATATAAAGTATTTTTAATATATTAAAAAGTTTATTAAATTATAAATATAAGGTAATTTAAATAAAAGTTAAAAAAGATATTTTAGATATTATATTTAATAATTATTATAAAAATATTTATATTTTTTATTAATTAATAAATAAGATTTAAAAGGTATTATAATATTATAAAGTAAATAATAGTAAAATAAGTAATAAAATAATTAAAAAAGTATATTTTTATTATAAATAATTTCCTTTAATTTATAAAATATATATCTTAAAATAAATTTTCTCTTTTAATTATTAATAATCTTCTTTCTTTATCTAAATAGCAGTTTCTAACTAGTTATATTATTAACCTTAATAAAATATTAATATTTTTTAAGTTTTTTAATAATTATATTTATTTATTGAAAGGTAAAAAGATTATTATAGGAAAATCTGACTATAGTGGGTAGGATAAAAGGCAAGTAATATTAATATTATATATATTTGCTAATAATATTCTTAAGCTAAAGCTAAAGCTAATTTTCTATAGAAAACTATAACGGTCTGGTCAATTCCTAACTTAATAAACCAATCAGAATGAAGGGTTTATTGTTAGCAGGATGGTTAGGTGTGTTATAGTAAATAGAGCAATAGAAGTGTTATGTTAGGTAATAGTCAATTGTAATTGAGGTAACCAAGTTATATTGAAAGTTGATTAAGATTATCCTTTATAATTAGCTTTAATTTATTTATATACTTTTAAGCTTAATATATAATTATTAGGTATTATAATAATTATTTTAGTAATTATAGTAATAATTATAATAATTATATTTTAATTATAGTAGTAATTATATATATATAATAATTATAATTTAGGGTAGATAAGTTTATTTTTATTCTATTAAGTTTAATTACCCTTATTATAATATAGGTTATAATATAATATTTCTTCTCTATTAATTCTTATCCTTAAGACTATATATATAATTTTAGTATTATTTTATTTAGGATAGGTTAACTTAGACTTATAATTATCTTTTTCTAATGCTAATAGTATATTTAGTAAATTTACTTATTGCTAATTTTATTTTACTAAGAATATTACTTTATTTAATTATAATATTATATTTTATTCTTTTTATTCTTTTAGGGGTTTTTACTGCTAGATAATAGCTCGGTCCTTTTATTATAGGAAGTATATATATTAAGATTATTCTTATAATATATTAAGAATAATAATAAATTCTTATAAAGGATTTTTATTTTTATAGTATTTTTATAATTAATAAATATAATAATAATTAAATTAAATAAAAAATCTAATTATTTAAATAAGGTGAAAAAGTAAGCTAAGAAGGAGATATTAGTTATTTAAATAAAATTAAATAAGATTTTTGCTTATTTAATATATTTATAGAAATAGAAGTATTTATTAAAGTCTTATAATAAGGAAATAGTTTATTATAGTTTATTATTTATAGATAATTTAGATAATATAGATTAAGTGGAGTTAGAAGTAGTGATTGATGTATAGGCTCTAGGGGCTTTAGATGCTATTAATTGGAATGCTATGGATTTTCTTTTTGCTTCTTTTGGAGAAATACTTTTAATATCTTTAAATAATATATAAGGTATTTAGTAGACTTCTAAGTTATTTCTTTATAGCTTTTTTATTTAATTTTGAATTTTTTATTTTCTTTTTTTTTTATAAGATTTTTTTAATTTCTTATTAATCTTTTAGGTTTTTTATTTATAATTTGTAACTAGGTTTTATATTAATTTAGATATTATTACTAGATTTTAATAATAAAATATAAAAAATAAAGTAAACTTTAATATTATCTAGGAGATTAAGTTTATAATTATTTTTTAATATTTTTTTTAATTAGATATAACTTAATCTATATAAAGTTGATTTTTTTATTTTATCTTTTTATTATAAGATTTTTTATTACTAAATAGACTATATCTTTTTTTAAGAAGAATAATTTTTTTAGCTTTTTTAGATTATAATGTTTTTTTATTATATTATAGATAAACTTAAGTTCTATCTTTATTTCTTTATATAATTTTCTTAAATTATCTAACTTAATTATAGCTTTTACTTAAATTATATTTTCTAAGAAGGCTTAATAAGTATCTAATATAAAACTAAAATTAGCTTTTACTAGTATTATTTTAATACTATAATTATAGAATATATTATATATTAATTATATAATAAATAACTTTTCTATCTAATTAGTTTATTTGTAATTAATATAATATTATAAGTATTGCTTAATTTTTTAATTTTAGTATTTAGTTTATCTATCTATCTAAAGGTAAAATATTATACTTAACTTATAATTTAGCCCTATTAAGGACATTAAGCTTTATTAAAACTTAAATATAAATAATTATCCTTTATCTAAAATGATTTTAATTAATAATTTATATATAATAATTATATATTAAAAGAAAAGATAAATAAATTATTTTTTTTTATTATTTTATTATAAGAAAGGTAATATATTACTTTTATAAAATAATTAATAATAATAAAAATATTATTATAATATACTCTTATAGTAAGATCTACTAATAAAAGAAGGTTAGTAATAAAGTCTATTATAATTAAATCCTATAGTTATTATATAATAGGGGATAGTTATAATAATCTATATAGTTTATATTTTAGTTTTTTAGAGTATTAATATAGATTATATTCTTTATATATTTATTTAACTTTCTTTTTATCTTACTAAAGGAAAATATTTATTTAACTTATTTAAGGGTTTTATTAATACTTTTATAGCTATATAAGGGATATTTATAAATATCTTTTATTAATTCTATTTAATATTCCTCTAATACTTATAAATAGTTTGTTTTTTTTTTAAAAAGTATTAGATTATATTCTTTAATTTTTCTTAATAATAGATTATCTTATTCTACTTATTATATTAGTATTTCTATAATAGTAATTTTGATTATATATAGTAGTCCTTTTACCTTTATAATGGTGATTATTTTCTTTATTTTTATTATTATTTTATTAATTAGGGCTTATTTTAGGTCTCTGTTAGTATTATAGATTAATAATTTTTTTTATATTTTTGGTTTTTCTATATTATAGTTAGATTGATAGCTAATTGTATTGGTATAGTTATTTTTAGTTTCTTTAATATAGATAATTTAGTAGTTAAATTTGAATAAGTATTTTATATATTATAATTACCTTTTATTAAGTTTTTAAGTAATTATAAAGTAAATAATATTTTTATAATTAATATATATTATAATTTTATAATTATTTTTTAAAAAATATTATTAGAATTCTTTAAAAATATTAATAATAGTAAGGAATTCTTTATTATAGATAAAGTAATTTAGCTTAAGGCTATATAGCTTATATAAGTAGAATACTATAGGATATAAATTTCCTTATTTATCTTATTGTCTGATCTAGGCCCCTAGGGTGAAGTTCGATACATCGGTTTCTAGTTTTATAGGCTTATTAGGGTTAAATATTATAAGGATAGGTTCTTCTAGAATAGTATTTTTTATAGCTTTAAATAATTATTATGTTTTATTTTTTTATTAGAAGGTAATTCCTTTTTTAGTTAGTTCTATTATACTTAAGGCAATTTTATTAAATCCCTTAATAAATCTTTAATAATAGTTAGTAAATCTAAAAAAAGCTTATATTTTCTTTATATTAATAAATTCCTTCCAATCTTTTACTATAATAACTTTTTTAGATTTATATAAATTTTATTAAGGCTAATAATATATTCTAGGAATTCTACTTTTTAAATATAGAACTTACTTTTTTCTAATTTAATTAGAAGTTTAGTATTTTAGAGAGCTTTTAAAATCTTATAAATATATTCTTTATATTCTTTTTTATTTTTAAAGAAAATAAAGATATTATCTAAATAGTAGATAATAAAGATATTTAAATATTTTTATAATATATTAATTATTATTTATTAGAATAATATTAGTGTATTTATAAGTTTAAAAGATATAATTAGATATTTAAATAATTTAAATTTAATTTAGAAAGTGGTTTTTTATTTATATTTTTCTTTAATATAAATAAGATTATATATTTCTTTAAGATCTAATATAGTAAAGATATTAACTTTATAAAGATAATTTTTTATTTTATTAATTAGTAATAATAGAATGTAATTTTTAATAATAATATTATTAAGCTATTAATAATCTATAATAAGATATAACTTCCTATTTTTCTTAGGTATAAATATAATAAGGTAATTAGTATAACGGTCTGGTCAATTCCTAACTTGATGAACTAATCAGAATAAAGGGTTTATTGTTGGCAGGATGGTTAGGTGTGTTATAGTAAATAGAGTAATGGAAGTATTATATTAAGTAATAGTTAATTGTAATTAAGGTAATTAAATTATATTAAAAGCTAATTAGTTCTATTCTTTATAGTAGGATCTGATCTATTTATATATTATTATATCTAAAATTCTATTATTATAATGGTTGAATAGAGTTAATTTAATAATATTTATTATAATCTTTAGTAGTATTAAATGAAGGTTATTTAATTTTACTTTTATTAGTTGGTTATGTGGGTTTAGGGTAGTTTTATTATGATTGGTTGGGGTTTTGCTTATGATTATTACTTTTAAGTATTTAGGTTATAATATAATACTCTCTCTTTTATTAATCTTATTCTAAGGCTAGATAAATAGGCTAGTTTTCCTACTTATAATTACTATATATTTCTTTCTCTTTTATCTTTTTATAATTTAAGTATTAATAGAATATTAGACTATATTATTAAAGTTATTCCTTATCTTAAGGTAATTAAAGCTTATTAAAAGGATATTATTAAATTAATTAATAAATTTGGTTTTAAGATGCTTTATTATTTAGCTTGTTTTTGTATTAAGTAATTATCCTATATTATAGCTAAGAGAAAAAGCTATTATAAATTTTATATAAAAAATAAGTATTTTAATTATAATTTTAAAAGTATTTTTACTTAAGCTTATAAATATATTCTTTCTTTTACTTTTATATATTTATTTTCTTCTTAATTAAGTAGGTTTTTTATAAAAAGGATTAAATTAATGAGGAAAAGGAGAAGGCTAAGATAGATTTAATAAGTGCTTTAGCTTAATTATAATACTTATATATTTAAGAGTATTATTTATATAAAAAAATAAAAAAGATAATTTCTTAAGGTTATAAGGATTTAAATAAATTAGAAGAAAAGGAGTGTACTGAGGTATTAGTATTATTAAAGATATAATTACTTAAGGATTATAGGGTTATTAATTAGAGTAGTTTGCTTAATTTCCTTTATATTAATTTTAGAGAAATACTTCTAGTATCTTTAAATAATATATAAGGTATTTAATAGATTCTTAGGTTATTTTTTTATAATTTTTTTATTTAATTTTGAATTTTTTATTCTTTTCTCTTTTTTATAGGATTTTTTCAATTTCCTACTATCCTTCCAAGTTTTCTATTTATAATTTATACTTAAATCCTATATTTACCTAAATACCCTCACCTGGTTCTAATAGTGAGATATAGAAGATAGGGTGGATCTTGATATTATCTAAGAGGTTAAGTTTGTAATTATTTTTTAATATTTTTTTTTAATTGGGTATAATTTAATTTATATAAAATTAATTTTTTTATTTTATCTTTTTATTATAAGATTTTTTATTATTAAGTAGACTATATCTCTCTCTAAAAAGATTAATCCCTTTAATCTTTTAAGATTATAATATCTTTTTATTATATTATAAATAAACTTAAGTTCTATTTTTATTTCTTTATATAATTTTTTTAAATTATTTAACTTAATTATAGCTTTTACTTAAATTATACCTTCTAAAGGGGCTTAGTAAGCGTCTAGTATAAAGCCAAAATTAGCCTTTATTAATATTATTTTAATATTATAATTATAAGATATATTATATACTAATTATATAATAGATAACTTTTCTACCCAATTGGTTTATTTGTAATTAATATAGTATTATAGATATTACTTGATTTTCTAGTTTTGGCATTTAGTTTACTTATTTATTTAGGGGTGGAAGACTATGCTTAGCTTATAGTTTAATCCTATTAAGAATATTAGGCTTTACTAAAACTTAAATATAAATAGTTGTCCTCTATTTAAAATAATTTTAGTTGATAGTCTATATATAATGACTATATTTTAAAAGAAAAGATAGGTAAATTATTCTTCTTTTGTTGCTTTATTATAAGGGAGATAATATACTGCTTTTATAAAGCAATCTATAATAATAAAAATACTATTATAATATACTTCTATAATAGGGTCTACTAATAAGGGAAAGTTAGTAATAAAGTCCATTATAATTAAATCTTATAATTATTATATAATAGAGGATAGTTATAATAATCTATATAGTTTATATCTTGGTTTTTTAGAATGTCAATATAGACTATATTCTTTATACACTTATTTAACTTTCTTTTTCATCTTACTAAAGGAAAATATCTATTTAACTTATTTAAAGGTTTTATTAATGCCTTTATAACTATATAAGGAATATTTATAAATATCCCTTATTAATTCCATTTAGTATTCTTCTGGCACTTATAGGTAATTTATTTTCTTTTTTCTAAAAGTGCTAGATTATATTCTTTAATTTTCCTTAGTAGTGGATTATCTTATTCTATTTATTATATTAGTATTTCTGCAGTAATAGTTCTAGTTGTATATAGTAATCCTCCTACTTTTATAATAATAATTATTTTCTTTATTTTTATTATTATTTTACTAATTAGGGCTTATTTTAGTTCTTTATTAGTATTATAGGTTAATAGTTTTTTTTATATTTTTGGTTTTTTTATATTATGGTTGGGTTAGTAGTTAATTATATTAATATAGCTATTTTTAATTCCTTTAATATAAATAATTTAATAATTAAATTTGGATAGATATTCTATATATTATAATTATTTTTTACTAAGTTTTTAAATAATTATAAAGTAAATAATATTTTTATAATTAATATATATTATAATTTTATAATTACTTTTTAATAAGTATTATTAGAATTCTTTAAAAGTATTAATAATAGTAAGGAATTCTTTATTATAGATAGAGTAATTTAGCTTGGGGCTGTATAGCTTATATAAATAGAATGCTATAAGGTATAGGTTTTCTTATTTATCTTATTATCCAATCTAGGCCTTTAAGGCGAAGTTTAATGCATTGGTTTTTAGCTTTATAGGCTTATTAGGGTTGAATATTGTAAGGATAGGTTCTTTTAAAATAGTATTTCTTATAGCTTTAAATAATTATTATACTTTATTTCCTTATTAAAAGATAATTCCTTTTTTAATTAGTTCTATTATGCCTAAAGTGATTTTACTAAATCCTTTAATAAATCTTTAGTAATAGTTAGTAAATCTAAGAAAGGCTTATACTTTCTTTATATTAGTAGGTTCCTTCCAATCTTTTACTATAGTGATTTTCTTTAGGTCTATATGAATTTTATTAGGGCTAATAATATATCTTAGAAATTCTACTTTTTAAATGTAGAACTTGCTTTTTTTAGTTTAATTAGGAGTTTGGTATCTTAAAGAGCCTTTAAGACCTTATAAATATATTCTTTATATTCTTCTTTGTTTTTTAAGAAAATGAGAATATTATCTAGGTAGTAGATAATAAAGATATTTAAATATTCTTATAATATATTAGTTATTATTTATTAGAATAATATTAGTGTATTTGTAAGTTTAAAAGGTATAATTAAATATTTAAATAATTTAAATTTAATTTAGAAAGTAGTTTTTTATTTATATTCTTCTTTAATATAAATAAGATTATATACTCCTTTAAGATTTAATATAATAAAGATATTAGCTTTATAAAAGTAATCTTTTATTTTATTAATTAATAATAGTAGAGTATAATTTTTAATAATAATATTATTAAGCTATTAGTAGTTTATAATAAGATATAACTTCCTATTTTTCTTAAGTATAAATATAATAGGGTAATTGGCTTTAGAGTTTAAAATATAAATATATCCTTTTTTAAGTATATTTTGGATATATTCCTTTAAAGTATTAAGCTTAATTTAATTAAAATTATAAATAAAATAAAATTAGGTATTAGATTTATTTTTAAAGATGATTTTATAATCTTACTAGCTAAACTTAGGTAGTCTAGTGTCTAGTTCTTTTATAAAGAGCTTTTTGTAGATTTAGTATTATAGGGGTATATTATGTAGTTTATTTATTTCTACTTTAGTTTTTATTTCTTTAAGGCTTTTATTAATTTATTAGAATTATATTTTAAGGTAGGTAATTGTTTATTATTTTTATTTTTTCTAATTATTTTTATATTTATATTTTATTCTTTTAGATAATAAAGATTCTTTTTTACTTATATTTTTTATTTAGTTAGGGCTAGGAGTTTAAGATCTTTTATTATAGTTTATAGAAATATTGCTAGTTATATTATACTTTTTAGGTATTTATATCTAGCTAATACACTAGTAAATATTAGGGTTATATTAGTATAATTATAGGTACTTTAAAACTAGGTTGTGCTATTTAATATTAATAATATTAAAGATTATTCCTTAGTTCTTTTTTTAATAAAGACTTTTAAATAATTAATTTTCTTATTTATAATATTATTATTATATTTAAAGGGTATTCCTTTTATATTAATAATTTTATATAGGTTGATTTTTATTATCTATAGTAGCTAAAATTTATTAATTATTTAAAGATTTATATAATTTTATTTAACTCCACTATCTACTATAATATTATATTATTTCTTTTTAATTTTTATTTTTATTTTTAATTATTATTAGGGTTGCTTTTTAATTATAAAGTATAAAGCTTTTTAGGAAGTTCTTTTAGTAACTCCAGGGGTTATTGCTCTAGCTGCTCCTATTACTCTTCTATAAAGGGCTTTATTTATTTTTTAGTTTTATTTGGTACTAGACTATTACTTTATCTATTATATAGATATTACATTTGGGGTTTTAATATTTATTCCAAGGTAGCTTACTACAATCAAGGAACTTAGGCTTACCTAATTTCAATATAATAAACTAATAATAGGGGTTTCTTTCTATTACTTTATATTAGTTAAAGTGTTTTCTATAAGCATAATAGATAACTATATTTTCTACTTTAATAAGGAAGTATACTATATATTATTTTTACTTTATATATTAGAGGCAATTGTAATTATAATAACTTATTTATAAGATATTCTTATATTCTTTATATATTATATTTAATTTAAGGTTATTTTCTTTATATTAGATAGATTAAAGATTATGATTTTCTAATTATTATTTACTTTATATAAGTAGGAAGACTTTATCTTTATTTTATAAAAGTTCCTTAATTTATTAAGCCATTCTTTTAATATTAATTATCTATTTTCTATTTCTATTTTTATTATAAGTATAAATATTCTATTATACTAATACTTTATTAGTATATATATTTAAAATAGATATAGAGATTCCTATCTTCTTGGCTCATTTTAATTATTTATAGGGAAGGTAGGATTAGTCTTTTTATTAGGTTAATTATACTTTTTAAATAGTCTTATTAATTTTTTATTATAAGATAAGTTTTACTTTATACAACTTATAATTTTCTATATATTACTTAACTATAATAATTAATTTATATTTCTTAATAATAGCAAGAACAATTTTTCTTATAATATCCTTTTTTCCTTCTAATACTAAGATTTATTAAGTTTTTATAATATTAAATTATTTCTATCCTTTTAATATAAATTTAAACTAATTTCTTATTTTTGAGGAGTAATATTTAAAGGATTTATATTCTTTCTTTCTATAATTAAAATAAGTAATCTTACTTTTATTATATTTCTAAATAATATTAAATTCTATTAGTTCTAAATAAATCCTATATATAGTACTTTATTACTTATTTTAAGTTTTTCTTTTATTTAGGATATATAGATTTTTATTATCTTAAGTATATTTTTTATATTAATTAAATTATCTTTTATTAATTTTAATAGTATTTTTAATATACTTTAAAAGTTTTTTTAACTAATCTTTTTTATAGATTTTATTCTTAACTTCACTCTTTAAGCCTTTATAATAAAGTTTTATTAATATATTATTATTTTAGACTATTTATATTATAATTCTTTTAAATTCAGCTAAATATTAATTATAAGATTTTATTTATTTAAATTTATATAATTAGTTTATAGCTTATTATTCTATATTAATTATACTAAAATTATCTTTAATAACAATTTTAAAATATTCTTAATTTTTAAAGATCTCTTAAATCTCTTTATTTTAATTAATATTATCCTTATTTTCTAAATAATCTCTTATAATAAATTTAAACCATACTCCTATATCTCCTTAAAGAAGGGTTTTAATATATAATACTTAAGCTTTAAGAGTTACCAATTAGGTTAAGAAGAAGCAGAAGTATTCCTTTATTTAGGTAAGGAAGGGGACTATATTAGTAGCTTTTTCTAGAAAGGGTTCTAGGATTAGAGATTTTAGAATTTCACTAATATCTTTATCCTTATTTTCTTTAATTATAATAGTTCTAGCTTTTTTTATTTTAAGTTATATTTATATATTTATAAGTTTTTTCTTAATTTACTATAATTCTGTAATTAACTTAGTATTATTAGGAGGAGTAGTGGCGGTGGGATTTTTTTGGATATTATTATTACTTAATTATTAATATAAGTAATTAATTGAATAAGAGCTTTTAATATATAATAGTCTAGTTAATTTCTAATTTAATAAATTAATTAAAATAAAAGGTTTATTATTAATAGGATAGTTAAATGTATTATAATAAATAAAGTAATAAAAGTATTATATTAGGTAATAGTTAATTATAATTAAAATAACCAAGTTATATTAAAAGCTAATTAGTTCTATTCCTTATAGTAGGATCTAATCTATCTATATATTACTATATTTAAGGTTCTATTATTATAATGATTGAATGGAGTTAGTTTAATAATATTTGCTGCAATCTTCGGTGGTATTGAATGGGGGCTATTTAACTTTACTTTTATTGGTTGGTTATGTAGGTCTAGGGTAGTCTTGTTATGATTGGTTGGGGTTCTGCCTGTGGTCACCGCTTTTAGGTGTCCGGGTCATAACAATTAGCTTTAGAGTTTAAAATTTAAATATATTTTTTTTAAGTATATCTTAAATATATTTTTTAAAATATTAAGCTTAATTTAATTAAGATTATAAATAAAATAAAATTAAATATTAAATCTATTTTTAAAAATAATTTTATAATCTTATTAATTAAACTTAAGTAGTCTAATATTTAATTCTTTTATAAAAAGCTTTTTATAAATTTAATACTATAAAAGTATATTATATAATCTATTTATTTTTACTTTAATCTTTATTTTTTAAAGCTTTTATTAATTTATTAGAATTATATTCTAAGGTATATAATAATCTATTATTATTACCTTTTCTAACTATTTTTATATTTATATTTTATTTCTCTAAATAATAAAGATTTTTTTTATTTATATCTTCTACTTAATTAAAGCTAGAAGTTTAAGATCTCTTAACTAGATTTATAAAAATATTACTAGTTATATTATACTCCTTAAGTATTTATACCTAGCTAATATACCAGCAGATATTAAGATTATATCAGTATAACTATAAATACCTTAAAATTAGATTATATTATCTAATATTAATAATATTAAAGATTATTTTTTAATTCTTTCCTTTAATAAAGACTTTTAAATAATTAATCTTTTTATTTATAATATTATTATTATAATTAAAAGAGGTTTTTTTATATTAATAATTTTATATAGGTTAGCTTTTATTATTTATAGTAGTTAAAATTGGTTAATTACTTAAGGATTAATATAATTTTATTTAACTTTATTATTTACTATAGTATTATACTACTTCTTTTTAATTCTTATTTCTATTTCTAATTATTATTAAGATTACTCTTTAATTATAAAATATAAAGCTTTTTAAGAAGTTCTTTTAGTAACTTTAGAGATTATTGCCCTAATTACTTCTACTACTCTTTTATAAAAGGCTTTATTTATTTTTTAATTTTGCTTAATATTAGGCTATTACTTTATCTAGTATATAAATATTATATTTAAGATTTTAATATTTGTTTTAAGGTAATTTATTGTAATTAAAGAACTTAGATTTATCTAGTTTTAATATAATAAATTAGTAATAAGGGTTTTTTCTTATAACTTTATACTAATTAAAGTATCTTCTATAGATATAGTGAATAATTATATCTTTTACTTTAATAGGAAAGTATATTACTTTTTATTTTTATTTTATATAAATAAAATAATTATAATTATAGTAGTTTACTTATAAAATTTCCTTATATTTTTTATATATTATATTTAGTCAGGGGTTATCCTCTAGGTATTAGATTGGTTGAGAATTAAGGTTTCCTAGTTGCCATTTACTTCAGGCTAGTAGGAATACTTTATCTTTATCCTATAAGGGTTCCCTAATTTGTTATGCTATTTTCTATAGGCTAGTTGTCTACCTTCTTTTCTTATTTTTATTATAAGTGTAAGTATTCTATTATACTAAGGCTTTATTAATATAGATATTTAGCATAAATATAGGGATTTCTATTTCTTTAACTTATTTTAACTATTTATATAGTAGGCATGCTTTTTCTTTTTTTAGGTTAATTATACTTTATAGATAGCTTTATTAACTTCTTATTATAAGATAAGCTTAACTTTTTATAATTTATAACTTTCTTTTTATTATTTAATAATAGTAATTAGTTTATATTTAGAAATAATAGTAAGAATAACTTTCCTTATAATATCCTTTTTTCTCTCTAGTACTAAGGTTTATTAGTTTTTTATAATATTAAATTATTTTTATTCTTCTAATATAAATTTAAATTAATTTCTTATTTTTAAGGAGTAGTATTTAAAGGATTTATATTTTTTCTTTTTATAATTAAAGTAGATAATCTTATTTTTATTATAGCCTTAGGTAGTATTAAGTTCTATTAATCTTAAATAGATCCTATATATAGTACTTTATTACTTATTCTAGGTTTTTCCTTTACTTAGGATATATAGGGTTTTATTATTTTAAGTATATTCTTTATATTAATTAAATTATTTTTTATTAATCTTAATAGTATTTTTAATATACTTTAAAAGTTTTTCTAATTAATTTTTCTTATAGATTTTATTTTTAATTTTACTTTTTAAGCCTTTATAATAAAGTTCTATTAGTATATTATTATCTTAAGCTATTTATATTATAATTCTTTTAAATTTAATTAAATATTAATTATAGGATTTTATTTATTTAAATTTATATAATTAATTTATAGTTTATTATTTTATATTAATTATATTAAAATTATCTTTAATAATAATCTTAAAATTTTTTTAATCTTTAAAAATTTCTTAAATTTCTTTAATTTAATTAATATTATTTTTATTTTTTAAATAATCTCTTATAATAAATTCAAATTATACTTCTATATCTCCTTAAAGGAAGATTTTAATATATAGTATTTAGGCTTTAGGAGTTATAAGTTAGGTTAAAAAGAAGCAAAAGTATCCCTTTATTTAGATAAGGAAGGGAACTATATTAGCGGCTTTTTTTAGGAAGGGTTCTAGGACTAAGGGTCTTAGGATTTTATTAATATTTTTATTTTTACTTTCTTTAATTATAATAGTTCTAGCTTCTTTTATTTTAAATTAGGCTTATATATTTATAAGTTTCTTTTTAATTTATTATAATTCTATAATTAATTTAGTATTATTAGGAAGAGTAATAATAATAAGGTTCTTTTTAGATATTATTATTATTTAATTATTAATATAGGTAATTAATTAAATAAGAGCTTTTAATATATAATAGTTTAATTAATTTTTAATTTAATAAATTAATTAGAATAAAAAGTTTATTATTAATAGAATAATTAAGTATATTATAGTAAATAAAATAATAAAAATATTATATTAGGTAATAATTAATTGTAATTAAGGTAATTAAGTTATATTAAAAATTAATTAAGACTATCTCTTATAATTAGCTTTAATCTATTTATATACTTCTAAGTTTAATATATAATTATTAGGTATTATAGTAATTATTCTAGTAATTATAGTAATAGTTATAATAATTATATCCTGATTACAATAGTGATCATATATATATGGTGATCACGGTCTAGGGTAGGTGGGTCTATCCTTATTCTGCCGAGTCTGACCGCCCTCGTTGTGGCATGGGTCATAACAAAAACTATTTTTAAAAAGTATATTTTTAAAGATAAAAGATATTTATATACTTTAAAAGTTATAGTTAAGTTTAATAAGATTATATATAATAATAAGGAGCTATTTAAAAAGTAGATTTCTAATGAATTTAGTTTTTTTATAAAGAGATAATAATAATACCTTTTAATAATAGATATTACTACCTTTTATAAAACTAATAATATTCTAAATTAACTAAAGAAAAATAATATTATTACTACCTTTATTCCTTCTAACTATATAAGCATTCTTTAATCTCTTAATATAGCTATTAATAAGCTATTTAAAAAGTAGCTTTATAATATTATAAATAAGTATATTATAAGGTATAAAGTAAATAGAAAGATAAAGTAATCTATCTTAAATAAATAGATTATAATAATATATATTATTATTTAAATAGTAAAAATATTAAAAAAATAAACTAATTTAATTAAAAAGATATTTTTAAAATATAATATTAATATCTAATTAAATAATAATTAAAATTATCTTATTAAATTTAAAGATATTCCTTTTAATATAATAGATTTTATAAAATAATAAAAGATAATAAAAATAATTATTAAAAATAAAAAGAAAATTAATTTTTTATATAATAATAAAAAAATTAATATTAATAATAATAATAAACTTAATATTAATTATTTCCTTCTTAAAATTATTAATTTAAAGATATTATATTATAAAAGATATCTCTAAATCTCAAGGAATAAAAAGACTCTAATCTAATATCTTTAAAAGTAGGATTTATAAAGAAATAAAAAAATCTAGTTTAATTAAAAATACTACTACCTTTATAATTAATCATAATAAAAATACTCAAAAATAGCTTCATTAACAGCTTCAATAATGTAAATTCGGGCATCATAAGGTCAGATAGCTAACCAGATACAGTTAGTATGTCTCAGACTAAGTGGGGTTATCTGCAAGCCCAGGGCTCCACAGCATGGACGAATTTCGTGAGATTTTACGGTATTGTATTGAGAAGGGGACCTTCATTGGCTGAGCTAAACCGCTACTATCGTCGTCCCTTCTTAGATCCCCTCCCTCTTCAAAATTTCCATCTTGGTTATTTTAGACCACACGACTTTTTGGCAAAAGCGGAGGTACCCCCTTGCCTGAGCAAGTGATACTGGGTGCTATGTAGGGTTTGCAGTTTTCTCAACCTACCCTAGAGGGATCCATTTAAGAGGTTGTGTCCGTCCTTTCGAATAAAATGCCTTGAAAGATGAAAACTTTAGTGCGACTAATAACATAAAATGTTCACGCTAAAATACTGCTTGTTTCTATCCGATCTCTTCAATGTCCATTATCCTAGTGAGCAGTCATTTTTTTTTGGATGCAAGTGCTGGTCGGGTTTGGTCATTGTGGATCCACGAACTAAAGTGGCTGCAGGTAAATGACATGGAGTAGTTGCCGAAACTGCCGCACCCGCCTCGCCGAGAATTGCCAGAATTGTTGTCAGAAATTCCCCACACCACTATTTGGGGTAATGTGCTATCAGATTGTCTCGAAGGGGGGTTGTGTAGGATTGCACATTTTTTCACGAGGGGACATGTTGAGGACCGTGCATGGAATTTTCCAGATGGTGTCACGACACACTGCTGGGCAACTCAATTCAATCCATTACAGACCAAATACAGGACCAAGCTACCCACTTCTTTGCTTGAGTGCATGGTTATCGGATAGCCTTTGGCATCTTCCCACGCGAAACCTAAAATTAAGCATATTGGATGTGAGGTAGCGGAATGCTCGGAGTGCTGAGTGAGAAATTTGCCTACTTGGTTCTCTCATCTTGAGATTGCCCAAGCAGCACATGAATTGACATGATCAGCAACATAAAGCATTTCACTTGTCTCAGCCAGAGCTTTCGGCTAAATGTGTGTGTGTGTTCGAGTGCAAGGCTCAGACAGAGATAAAAAAAGAGGATGACGCGGCAAGGCTTCATGGCCATCCCTGGTCAGGTTCGCTAAGGCGCACAATTCAGGGGTCGGGTGGGTCGGTTCTCGGAGCTTGACAACCGAGCTCTCGATCGGGATAATGTCGGTTGGCTTTCCGAGCAGCAGGCCATCTCAGACTTTTCATCTTTAAATAAATGTCCCGATTTGTTGCTGGACACTTGCTGAGCGAGCGAGTGCCGTGATTATGCTCGACGTTAAATTCGTTCACCGCAACAAAGCCTGGCCTCCAAAACGCGGCTTTGGCTGCATCACGTGCAAGTGGGTTGTTTAATTACCTTTTTTCTTTTTCTCGTTATTATTGTACATGCATACTGACTGACAACTTGTAGAAGTAAACACACACACACTCTCTCTATCAAGCCAAGTCTGTGCGAAACTGACGTCATTTCAGCAAGAAATATCAAATGCGACGGGATCATTCCTACTTGTACCAAATGTAATATGACCCGAGCTGACATTGCTTTGTTATTATTATATTTTTTATTCTTCCCATATTAGTCGGCTCGTCTAATACGCGTATAGGCTCCCAAGGAGGACACAAATGCAAACGCCTACCTCAATTCACCACCATCAAGTCCAGCCACACACCATCACCGCGTGCGATTAAATTATCTCGCAACCCTAGCTTATCACCAACACGCGCTGCACCTTCCCAAGATGCACGAGCATTTGGTTACTTCATGGCACATGGAATTCCCATGCTGTCAAACGGGTTTGGAGGCGAGTTCTGGGGTCGGGTCGTGCTGCAGGCAGCGCACTCCAACTCGGCCATCCTCCACTCTCTTACATCTCTTGGCCTGCTATTAGATGATGTACCCTCAATGAAGCCCAACTGGGGGCCCTTTCCAAAGGCGTACGAGTCCAAGAAAAGCCAGCTGGCACTGGTTCACTACGGCAAGGCGCTGAAGCAACTCAACCATATTCCTACCAACGAGTCTACAATGTTTATCCATTTAACGTCTTGTCTGTTATGTGTCTATATCGAGGTTCGCCAGTTATTTCCCCTCTCTCAAATTATACACAAGACATTTAACTCTTCCATCTAGTGCTTGATCGGGAACATACCTACCGCAAACAAGGTGCTGTTGGCCGGACTGAAGTTATTATGTGACGCCAAGTCGGAATACATGGACCTCGAGCCGACACATCCTTTGAACGACCTTGTGTCCATGTTTCTTCGTCTTGATGCCTTTTTTATTCAAGTCAGTCATCAACTCTCCTCAGCACACTCTGTCTTGTGGCTAACCGATGCCGCAGCTGAAACGGTATCGCTTTCCAGATCACCGCCTTCCACCCATACTACGTCCTACGCTGTCTATTCCGTTTTATTTTTCTAGCCTCAGGGAGGCCTATTATTATTTAAGCAACATTATAAACATGTCCCAGCGTCTCCCCAAGGCGGAGCCCAAGGTGGAAGTCAAGATGGAACCAGCTTCCTCGACAACAAATACGCCCTTAATCAAGACGCCCTCAACCAACACTCCCTCGACCGATACTCCTTCGACTAGCGCTTCTCCAGCCACCCCTTCTGAGCTTGAAACCTACCGCGACCTGTGGCGAAAGTGGAATGAAGCATTTCACAGATTACCGGCAGTTCATTCCAGTCATCTGGGGGACTCGGAAAAACTGAACTTGTACCTTTGCCACGTCTGGAGGTTGGACACTCAGCTGACTCTTTTTGGGCCCCAACCCGGAGAGCCCGAGATGGACTGGGATAGCCATCAAAAGATCTTTGAGCAGCTGCTCTACTATGCGCTGGAGGCTCATGCTCTTGGAATGGAGACCAATACCACAGGACCAGATTCGTTTTCGCTGGGCGGAGGGCTATTTCACCCCCTTTTCAGGCTTGTTCTGCGGTGCCGACATCCAAAGGTACGGACGTCGGCAGTCCTGCTGCTGACGAAATACTCTCACGCGGAGGGACCAATGCATGGGCCCATATTTTCCAAGATTCTACATCGGATCGTGCTGATCGAGGAGAGCGGCCTGGGAGACATCACCAAAAGCTCTGATATCCCAGAGACTTCGCGGATTATTTTTATTAGCTTGGAGGCGCGCGACAGAGGGAAGAGCACGGATATATTCTATTCGCGGCTTGTGGATGCGGGGAAAATGGTGCGGGTTCCTGTGCAGGAACGGGTATCTGTCTAGGTGTACGGTAATGGATTGAGGCATATGCAAGGCGTTGGGGAATGGGAGCGGTCCTGTTGTACTATAGGATATACACGTCGGGTTTATGAGAGGGTTGCGGTTTTATCATGAGGTTGGGCGGTTAGGGCTACGACGAGGACGGCTCGCTCCATAATGAAACGTGGTCAATAGAAGCCATAAAATCACGATGTTTTTGACTACTTTTTTTTCTCTTTTATTCTTCAGTAGCCCGTCAATCAAGACTATTCAGCGAGAATCTCGGACCTGGGAGCACAGCATGACTGGGACCTAGACGAGGAGCATGTCCTGGAGGCCTTTGACGGCCACCCCACGGCCGCAGTGGAAGCGACCGCGCGTCATTTCACGACGGGAAATTCTTGTGTAGGATTAAGCCACCAAACACTAACCCTAAATTGTGTGACGTGCAACTGCAGCCTTCGTAATCGTCGTATTGAACGTTTTAGATCTTGGACGTCGTCTAGCTCGGCTACGTCGGCTACGTCGCTCAAGGTGCTGAGTGGCTTGTGTCTAACCGCTTTGGGAATCCCATTCGAGCGCTGCCTGTTCTGGACGCCACACAGCCCCACCACAGATTCAGCATGTCATCAAGTTCGATGCTTCAACAGCCGCATTCCAATCCATCCAGATTTTCTTTATAATTATTTCAGCCAAGATCTGTCACATAGAAAGTAAAAGCCTTTAATACAACTTACATTCTACTTCTGGTCTTCTGCGCTACGGAGGATCGACTTGCATCACCTTCCGATCACTTTGTCAACGCGCCTCCTTTCAATCACCACAGCGAAATGGGGTTTCCTCTTCCGCTCAGCGTGTATGTCTTGATGCACCCCGAAAGAAAAACACGCCGCATTTGTTTAATCACAGAAAACTAACAGCATGACCCAGAGTATTACGCATTCTGAGCATGGCCTCCTTCATACCCCAGCTTAAGCGCATCAAGTCTCGAGGAAACACTGATGGGATTGCTCCCAATTACATACTCTTCAACTTGATAGTTGCTACGGAGCAGCTTGCATTATTTTCATACTACCTGGTAGACAATTGCCAGATGATGGATGAAATTGTGCATTCTCCCCCAAACGTTGGTGACTGGTTCAACTGGTCCCAGTTTCTAGTTGTCTGGCTCGGTCACATGATACTGTATGTTTTCTGGTGTTGGCAGCCTTGTTTGCATCTTGTAGATATTTTGCGATGGGGAAAAACTAACCAAGTTATCTTCCTTAGCTTTGGCAACTATCTCTATCGACCCCCGGTACGAGGTGGTGTAAAGATAACCATGACCGCCATCTACTTTGCGTTCTTCTCCATTTCCGTTGTCCCTGTCATTGTAATGGCAACTTTGCCATCAACAAACGAGGAGCCTCACAGAAGTTGGCTGAGCCACATTTTCTCTGGAATGCACATGATGTTCATGAACCAAATCATCACCTTCCTCGGCATCGCCGCCTACTTTTACCAAGCGCGGGAACTCCGGTCACGATCGGATGAGGGCGCGCTGAGCCGGGTTGGATTGATGTGCCAAGCTGTCATTTTCTTTATTGTTGCCATATGCTGGCCCTTGCGCCTGCAGTTTCCACCTGAAGTGGGTTTCTTTACGTGGTATCGGCTGGTGGGATGGGCGACGATGGACAGTTTCGTGTTTGCCTCTGTCCAGCTGGCTCTGTGGTGGGTTTCACGACGACGATTTCCAAGTGGGATTCGCCTAGACGAAGAGACAGAGCCATTAATTGTGGCATAGAGGAACAATGGGTATTGCTAGTGGTGAGACCTCGTTACAAAGGTGGCTCAGCGACTATTCACTGTGTTTGATGATACATGATGAACCTTCTTCGTGGCTGTGCATATCTGGATGGCCGTGTTACTAGTCTGCAGTAAAGGTTAATTAAAAAGATGCGTAAAGGATCATCCAACAACCGCTTTGAATAGTTCATGCTTATCAGGGTGGCATCGCGTTTAGTGCATCTCCTCTAAAGAACTCTTTGTTAGGTCGTCGTTCGTCTGCTCGTTTTCCCTTTGTTTCCAGGGGCACCGCCGCGTTGGCTACACACAGTTGGTGACGAGGAGTCAATGCTTTCCTGAACACCGCTGTAGCTCAAAGTCACGGGGGCAGCTGCAGTTACCCGCGAATGCATCACTACGCGATGCAAACTTTTTACCTGAACAAAGACGCAGCGCGCCACGCCAGAGAGAAAGAGTTCACGAAACCAGGGGCCGTTTCTGCTTCGCCTCGTCGCATACTTCCTTGGACAGACTGCGCAACCTTAACCTCGCGGACATAAAAGACTGAGCCGAGTTGCTCTTGTGCGTCACCGAACAGATATTCCTCTGCCTATTGCTCCCGATACAGCGACGCTCTCCGATCACCATCCAATCGTACCATCATTTCTCTCATCTTAGTCAAGTCAAGTGTCTGTCATCACACAACTCGCCCAACATGGGATTTCTATCCAAGCTCAAAGGCCGACTTGATCGCACCAACTCTGTGGCCGTTGCCAGCGAGGCACAAAGCTCAGTGGTAGATGAGGAGCTCAGCGGCACAGCTGGGCCCTCCAAGTCATTCCATGACTCCAAGAATCCAGAAATACGTAATTAATCCCTGAATTATCCCGCATTATCACCGCGCTGTGCTGACAACGAGCGACAAAACCAGAATCCGATCCTCCCCCCTCGTATTCCACCCACGAGCCCGCGCCAGCATCGAGTTCTTCAAAACCAGACACTTCCTCCACAGAGGATCCTTACGCGTACCTAGCCCTCTTCGATACCATCTTTGTCATCGACGATTCTGGGTCTATGCGGTGGCAGCGTTGGAAAGAAGTTAGGGACATTCTGGCTGCTATCACCCCCGTTTGTGTCTCCCACGATGCCGACGGTGTCGACGTCTACTTTCTGAACCACGAACCCACCGATGATTCCGGCCTCGAAAACAACGGAACCGGGTACGTCAATGTGGCGAGCGCGAAAACGGTCCACAAGCTTTTCAAGCAAGTCGAGCCTCTAGGTCCTACGCCAACTGGATCCTGCTTGCAGGGAATTCTGGCCCCATACATTGCCCAGCTGAAGAAGCATGGCTGCAAGAATGTCAAGCCCATCAACATCATCGTCTTCACCGATGGAGCCGCCACCGACAACCCGAAGAGGGTCATCAAGAACACCGCCGAGAAGCTGGATCGACTCAAGGCACCGCGCCACCAGGTTGGCATTCAGTTTTTCCAGGTCGGCGACGATCCCAAAGCCAGCGCTGATCTCGAAGCGCTCGACGACGATTTGAGCAAGGAGGGAGTTCGGGACATGGTGGACACGACCAGAGGTCTGCCGCTGACTCTTGGAGGGATACTCAAGGTAGTTTTGGGTGGTGTCCAGCGCCGCTTTGACAAGTTGTCTACAGACGACATGAACCAGCTTTATTCCCAGTAGAAGTTATCGGACGAGAAATACCAGGTTGGGCGTCTAGGTGTCAGGTAGCATTAAAACAATAGGATTTTCAGTGTGACAATTGCGATCATGGCATCAATCAGGATTAGTGGAATGATTAGCATCAGCACAACGATTAAGATTAGAGTAACAATTCGCATCAGTGCAGTCACATGGATTAGGGCATCATAAAGATTAATGCGGCGATTAGTATTAGTACAAGCAAATACTAAACTAATCCTAATGTTCAAGAATAAACTAATCCAAATGTTCAGGAATTAACTAATCCTAATGTTTAGGACTAAGCTGATCCTAATGTTTAGGACTAAACTCATCCTAAGGCCTCATTTATTTCCTTTTGCCAACCAAAACAGGGTATTTCCAGATGCTGCAAATGAAAAAAAAAAACCTCGAGTTGACCTTGAACTCCAAAAAAAGAAAAGCAAAAACGGAATAGGTCGTATGCATCACTGAACCTGTGAGGGTCCAAAGAAAAATATAGGGGTGGAAGAAAAAGGGTTCGTAGGAGCGTCATCCTGCTTGCCCTCATCTGTAACCATGAAGCCATCAGAACCGTCATTAGAACTAGCACCGACCATAGAGCACGATCTCTTGAGCTGGCTGGGCAGTTCGGCGTTCTGGATGGAGCGCTTGCGGGTAGCGGCCCAAACCTCCTTGTACTCTTCGGAACGTTTGAGAAACTTGATAAAGTTCTTCTCCCTGAGACCAATGATTACCTCGAGGGCGTCAACAGCCAAAGTTGGGCGATCAAGAATACTGCCCTGACGCTCCTCGTCGTCACCGTCCGAGTCCATGCCGGTGGTGGGCGGGATGTCGTAAAAGTCAACGAGGTACTCGAGCATGCGGCGCTGCTGGGGGCCGGTTGGGTTTCGCAGTTCGTAGAAGGCTCTGGCGTGGCGAGGGTAGAGCTTGGGCTCTACGGTTCCCTTGGTCGGATGTTTGATGCCGACCTTGGCGATTGGCATGATGGGGTTGCACAAGCCGGCGTTGCGAACGCGAGCATCCAGGCTATCGTATTTAAACTGGAGGTCGCGGATATCGGTACGCATTTCTCTGATCTCACCCCGCATGCCCACCAGTTCCGAATCGATGCGGCGAATGTCGGAGCGTATCTCGCCTATGTCGGTGTCGATACGTCTAATCTCAGACCGCATGCCGTGCATTTCAGATCGAATGCCGACTAGTTCAGAATCGACGCGTTGAATGTCAGATCGAACACCCTTCATTTCCGAATCGAGACGTCGAACATCGGTGCGAAGATCGCGCATTTCAGTACGCATCTCGCCCATCTCGACTCGGATGCCTTTCATTTCAGCGCGGTTCTCTCTGAGCTCAACAGTAACGGCACTCATATCGGTCTGCATCTGGGCGACCTCGGCTCGGACACCATCCAATCCAGTCTTCATATCCGACTCCAACTTGCGCATGTCTGTCGAGAACATGAGTTCTTGGTCCTTACGGAAGTCGCAGTAGGCGTCGTAAGTGAGGTATTGTTGTTGATGCATGGTGGAGATGAAGCTGCTAGAAGCTGGCATGGTGAAGAGAGAAGACTAGGGGTCGTAGGTAGGTTTCAACGGGCATACAAGCGAGCGGGCTGTCAGTTGATGGGTAGGTGGACGGCTTGATATAGTTAGTCAATCTGTCTCCCCGTCAGTGAATCACTGTCACGATGGAAGACTGAAGCCAGAATCTGTGAATGAATCATTGTTAAGATTTCAGACCAATTTCCAGGGCTCCCTCCTAAATGTAGCAGAGGAATGGTACGTCTTCAATCTATGAACCAATGCAGAGGTGTTGTCTTTCGATGACTGCTGCCTTGTCACTCCCGTTGGCGCCCTTGGCAGCAACAAGAATTTGAGCAATATGTAGCGGAAATAATTCACATGCAGAATTAGCTTTTAGCAGTGCACATAGTCTATATAACATAGAGTGGATACCCTAAATGGAGTTTAATATGAATAAAAGGAACAAGAAATTTTAGAAATTCTTTTATTTCTCATCTGCATTGGCTCTAATACTGATAATTCACCTAACCTGCCAAACGAAACCTGTGCCATAGCCTGTATAGACTGAAAGACCTAGATAGTTGAGATCTAATCGAACCCCGAATAGTGTAGATATTAAGTCATAAACAGACCCAAAACTAGTCAGCTGAATATATATCCTCATTCTGTTGGCCATCCTCCTCTAGATAGTACCTATTGTCAACTATCATCTCTGATATACCAGAGGGCCCATCACTCGCCGCTGTGATACCAAAGGAATTTACTTTAGATTCCTCATCTTCCCAAACACTGCATGTATCGTCAATATCATCAAACTGGGCCATGGGATGCTGTGGGAAGGCAATATTAGCGAAGGCCTTGTCGTCATCTTGTGTCCATGAGCGATGTCTCTTCAAAAGATCTGCTGCGACTAAGTGGCCCTCTGCTTTCGCTAGCATTATAGCTCGCAAGTATTGGAGCTGGTTTGGCCCATCAGTAGCAGCACCCATGAGTAGAAGATGTTGTATAATATCAATGTGTCCACATTCACCCGCAGCTTCAAGGGCCGTGCGGCCGTTGTGCACGGCACCAGGGGCGTTGACATCGGCTCCCTTCTCGATCAAGGCTTTCACGATGCCAATAAACCCGTTCATGACAGCAAGCTGTAATGCTGTCGCTCCACCATGCCTGGACGCGGGAGAGTTTACATCGGCACCCAACTCAATCAATAAATTGATACAGCCCATATCGCCTTTCGCGCAAGCTGCTTGTAGTGCTGTTTGAGAAGGAATGAATCCGCGGTAGCTCCTTGTCCGTTTAGAGAATGCGTTAACGTCGATTCTTATATCAAGCATAAGATCCACCAAAGACGTAATGCTTGCTTCGATGGCTAATGGCAGACACTCTGGCCAATCATTCAGTGTTTGGTCCATAAAGCCAGGACACGACATGAGCTTAATGATAGCTAACTCGTCATGTGCGTAAAGAGCACAAGAGAGATCGCTCGCACGTGGTTCATGTCCACACTCTACCAGGAAATCGAACATATCTTCGTACCGTCCTAGAACTGCTACGCCTAGTAGAGAACAACCGTCTCGAATAATATAGTCTCCGTCATTATTTTCGACCCATGTGGCGTTGACAGAAAACAAGGGATGGCATGGCATGTCTTTCGCGTAAGCATGGAAATCAGAACATAGAAAGAATCCATGATTGATTAACATCTTGGTTGTCGTTTGATCTCCGTTGAAAACCGAAAGAGCTAGGGCAATGCTTTCGGAGATGATATGTTGTTCTAGATCACCTGGATAATTCGATCTGAGATCAAGTAATTGTTGTAGAAGTGACGGGTCGCGCGCTTTCAAGGCCAGTGAAACACATTCCACAAGAGCAAGTGGATCGTATATCCCAGGCTCTCGGTGAAGGAGATGGTTGATTAAAAGGGGATTTTTATGCCGGATTGCCAAAGCTAGTATGCTTTCTTTGGACTCACTTTGGTCTGTAAAGTCTGTCGTTGATTCAAAGAGTCGTTTGATGGTCTCAAAATCGATCTCACATTCAATCGCCATTTTCAGATGGCTCACATCACAATGAGCTCCAGAGTCGAGAAGAAATGCGACAACGTTGTGATTATCCCATAAGATAGCACATGACGAAGGTGTGCCCTCGAACGAGGTGTAAAGGTCATATCCCACCCGACACAATTTGGGACGCGTCCCAACGTTGTAGTTGATTTGCGCACCATACTTAATCAATAGATCGACAATCTCTACATTTCCAACAGCGGCAGCCAAATGTAAAGCAGAAGGGAATGATGGATCTTCTAGACTTGGATCTATTCCAATGTCGAGTAGTAACTCGCATAGTGTGGAATTTCCTCGACACACTGCTTCCCACAAAGGTTTGGGATAATCAGTCCACCTGAATGCTTGATAAGGATCGCATATAGAATCGGATTGACTCCATAAGGATACCACGGCGTAAATTAGATCCCAGTGATCGTATTGAACGGCATACTTTAGCGCCCAAGTTGGAGACATTAACTCTCTAGCATTGTTCAACTCCAACAGGTGATTGAGCAGAATCATCCCGCTGTCATGGAGATCTATGATTTCGGAATGCAAGATGCTTAAGGTATCAAAAATCTGATTCTCGGTGACACAGGAATCTGGGTGTTGCAGTACAAATTTGATAGTCTCCGATTTGCGCCAACTGCTGAGGCCATTTGAAGCTGCTGCGGCATGAATCGATGAAATGTCATATTCGTAGTTGACATTTGTTGTCTGATTAATATCGGCCCCATTTTGTATTAAAAACTCAGCCAACTCGACGTGTGAGTTAATTAATGCGAGATGAATGGGGAGGACGCTTCCAGGGGCGCTCTGTCGCCCAAAGTTCAAAGGCCTCAACTTCCTTAGCGCATAGTTGCATGGAATTTGACGGCCAGCCCAGAGGCGCATTTGGAATCCTGCCTTGGATAGCTTTCGGAGTGTTCCCAACCGACAAGACCGGACAGAAGACGCAAATATACGGCCTGCAAGAGCCTGTGCCGTCGGCTCTGAGGATCTTGCCAGCTCACCAAAGGGTGCTTTCATGACCAACAAATATTCAGTGGCGCCGATGACGGCTTCATCCATCATTTCGCTGTTATCATTGATAGAGAGATTGTTCAAAGCAAAAAACAAAAGAAGTTCCAGAATGGAAGTAACGAAGATTACCTCGCCAAGTTGCCTTGATATAGCCTGTACGCGGGCGAGATGCTGGTGTTCGTACGTTTCTGGCATGAGGCGAATGAGGATCGAATACACCTCCGTGCATTTGTCTTGAAATGATGGATTGGGCGTCGATGAAGTAGGGTCAAGCAGAAATATCGGGCTCTTCACATACTTCATAATCAGAGAACAGTTTGAACAACAAAACTGTCTAATGACCGCATCAAATGCTAAACATGTTATTACCAATATTCAACTATGAAAACCATTGATATGTGCTTACTAGGAATCCACAAATTCTGCTGGAAGCTGGCCCAGAGTATCGATTCTGGCCATGGTATGAAAGGTGCTGTTGGTGGTGACGTGGGGGCTGTGGGAGAAGCTACCTCAAAATCGTCAATTTCCATAAGCAAAATCCCATCGTCACTCTGAAGCCCGCAGAAATCCAGAGTACTGACTTCCAGGCTGGAAATATTATGGTGAGAGAAAGGGCGATGAGGAGATTGTAAAACTGGCGGTTCAAACGCTGATGTATCGTTGGGGGACCGCAAGTAGCTAATGAAAGCCTTATTTTGAAGCATAGGTATCGGCTCCGGCCCAGCTTTCTGTCGCTTCTTATTTTTCTCAATCCCCCATTCATTCAGCTTTTGAAAAAGCCGACGGCGGCTACTCGCATAATAAGTAGCTGATGGTGCATGCTCTAACTTGATGGATGTAAATGTACCTTGCTTTGAACTGAAAGTCCCTCTCAAGTATGACAAGGACTTCTTCTATCGTGTTCCTTTCGTTGATGTACAGCCGAGCAATTTCGTGCTTCTTGTCATCCCATTCTTTGTTTGGGTGGCGATGTCGACGTTGCCTATTAACACGGGGGGTAGGTTCGGCTAATGATTCCGGCAATACCGAGTGACGAGTGAGTCGTGGGGCAAGCGGCCGATAAGCAAGAGCGCGAGTTACGTCTTCCATCTTTTGATATTACTAGAGAAGAAAAAATGTAGAATGAGGAACATGAGACAACTTGGTCAGCATGGGGTCTCAGGAATAGCCAGGCTTTATGAATGATTTTTTTCAGGCGGAAGTAACGTGCCTGTTAGCGCATGCGGGTTGAGGTGGAGAAAGCGAACTTAGCCCAATCATTCTGGTGTTATGGAGACGCAATCGTGCAATAGATTTCAAACACCAATGGCGACGAACTGCACAAAACAAACGAGCTAATCAGAGGAAAGTCCCTCAGACCCTATCCACTTGGTAGAGGCAGAAAAGGTGCACAAACAATACGAGCCTATCACGAGAAGGTGCACAATGATAGATTGTCCAATCCACTGCGATGGGTGGGACAGCTGAGCACCGGGCGCAATCCTCACCCCGCATGTGCATAAGATGCCGAGAGCGATTAAATCCATGACGTAATCCTTTATAATCATCCTTCATTGAAGTTGAATGACTGGGGTTTATGTCGTTGCTGATGCTCCCATCGTCACTGGAGAGGCAACTAAATGATCGCCTTTTTTTTTTTGGTTTGCAAGTCATGATATGGTACTTGTATATCCCACGTAGTATCCCCTTCACCCTAAACTTGGGGGTATGAATTGTACACGCCCCCTAAATTTTCGGCATATTAATTACTGGATATTTTGTTGCAAGGAATTCGCATTATAGCAAGTAATTCGTCATCAATATCATTAAGCTCACCTACGATGTATGTATTAAGGCCTCTGTGGTTGCCGTATTTTTCAAAAACACATATTTATTATCTCATCAATCAACTTTCCCGTACTAATCGGGAGTTAGGGTGAAAAGCTGTCATCATCTTCCACTATGACAGAAATGGTGGCAACTTGGCTATCTCGAGACGAAGCAAGCATATTAATCTAGCACGCCTACCATTATCAGGGTTTACAATCGCTGTGATAGGCTAGCAGCTCTTGCATATGTGGAGACTGTCGCTTGGTCTGGTTTTCAGTGTTCATTTATGACCTTCAGACTGTATTTCTCTTCAATAATATTTTCATATGTGATGAGATATAATCCATGGGTCCAGCCTCACTTTGTCATGGTACGTGAGAAATGTTTAAAATATTCAAATTTTGCAGATTACTGTAACGAACTTGAGAATGTTTAGAACAAGGAATCCACCTTAGTGGAGAATTTTGGGTTGAGGTCACGTTGCTTGGCCTTTGCGAGAGGAATAGCGGGACTTTCCGGAGTCAACAAAGGTAAGCTTCAGTTGTGATAGCTGATAAAAGCCCAAGGTCAATACAATTCTTCATTCACCCAACCTCTCTATATTTCAAGCATAATTACGATTAGACACTCGCGATTGTGCTTGGGAATCCTTCCGTAATTCATCCAACATACATCCCAAGAAATCTTGATGGCTTACCTTATCCGCAAATCCCGCACGTTCCGCACTACCCACACCTCTAGCATGCACTGCTGCTATCCCGCAATATCCGCCTCTCCCCACTGTCCGGAGCTTGGAACGATAGAAGAGAAATTTATTTATGCTCGAAAAATCCCGTGCTGAAATTTAAATCTTCATAATCATCACGGCAATAAATTTTATCTTCGAATCCCTTTTAAAAATGCAATCCGACGCTTCCTCATCAACCATGAAGGCGCTCCGGCTAACTAGAGAGGAGCCAGCTCAGTCTCCAATTCTAGCTCTCTCCACCTTGCCGAAACCCCAGCTTATACCCAACCATGTACTTGTCAAGGTACATGCATCAGCTATCCATCCCAGCGATGTCTTGAATGCCAGGGGTTTATTTCCCTACACCCAGTACCCTCGAGTTGTCGGGCGAGACTATGCCGGTGTGATCGTCGACGGCCCGCCTAAACTCGTAGGCATGGAGGTCTACGGCACCAGTGGACACACTCACGCTTTTACTACGGATGGTTTTCAGGCCGAGTATTGTCTGGTACCTGAAGATGCCATTGCTGAAAAGCCAAAGAGCCTCACGTTTGCACAAGCAGCCGCGGTCGGCGTCCCATTCACCACTGCCGCCATCGAAATTGAGAGGGCGGCGCCAAAGCCCACCGACACAGTGCTCGTCATCGGTGCAAATGGGGCCGTTGGTTCGGCGGCTACACAACTCGCTCGAAATACTGGCGCTAGGATTCTCACTGCTACTCGCAACGACAAGAGCGATGTCAATACAGCCAAGGATCCCGAGTTTAAGACCATTGATGCATTGACTGACGGTCGCGGGATTAACGTCATAATTGACACTGTCGGCTCACCCGTCTTGATCAACAGCGCTCTCAAAAAATTAGCCAGAGGTGGTCGCTTGGCTTTCATCTCCGCTCAGGGAGCGGACTCGCCCGAACTCAACATCGACATGCGGTCTTTCTACCGTGCTGATCTCAGTATTCACGGATGCAACTCCTTAAATTCATCAGAGCAAGAGATAGCGAAGCAATTAAATGCGATGCGAGACTTTTTTGACACTGGCAAGCTTATTACTGAGGACAATTGGACAAAGGTATCATTGGATGAGGCAGAAACGACCTACAGAAGATTGCTTGGGGGCGCAGATAAGGGAAAGTACATCATTATTGTAGAGTAAATAGATTAGAATTAGCTAGAAAAAGATTTAGATCATTTTATATACATTTATTCTTGCATCTAATTCAAGTATCGCGATCCAAGTGGTTCGTGTTGAGACTTTTAATAGTTAATGCACCAAGTGTCCCAGCAGTCTTTGTATTTCTCACCCACGAGGAAGACCTCAACATCCACACTCCATGACATTCTAAAAGGGTTGTTCGCACTCGTATCCAGCGGTGAATTGCGAAATATCGCCTTTTAGGTTCCCGTTATTCTCGCTCGCAAAAAGAGAATAATGATTAACTGCAGGCAAAAGTGATCATTTAGATATTAATCATGCACATTGCTTTTCATTGACCATTATATGATGGTCAAACTAAGACCCCTCTATCTAAAACACCTCTCTTATTCCAAATAAGACACAACATGAAGTCCGCTAGACTTATTTTCCCTGCTTACGTTTCACCTGCTCCCATAATACAAACATAGTGGCAAGAAAAACGCCAAGCCCAGCCAGCCCTATTCCGACGTAAAATGCACTTCTATATCCTGTCAACAAGTCAGGATTGCTTGAGCTGTGGGTAACTTCTCGTTCCACAGTTCCAGCAATTCCCAATCCAATTGAAATGGAATAGTTGATGACTGTGTTCACAAGAGACGCGGCGACTCCTTGGTGTTCTTTAGGAACAGAATTACTGATCAAAATTGTGGCGGCGGGAAACGATATATCCCTATAATTGTCAGCGATTTCCTTGGCAAATAGGCTCAAAAAGCTTACATTCCCCAGGGCATGATGATGATTGAAACAAATGTCTGTGCCCAATAGACCTGCGACGCAGGAGTCGTAGCGATTATCACAGTTCCAACTGTAAAAGCCGTCATGGCTACGAGCATCAACAAGCCAGGTCTTACTCTTCCAATTATGAGGCCACATGCGATGGCTGCACATGCTCCACTGACAGCCGCAGCGGTAAACTGTGCACTGGCCAGCAGAGGAGTGTGGCCTCTAATGTTTAGAAAAATCTGCCAAAGGTAGAACAACCAGATTCCGAAACTGGACCAGCCCGCGGCGACGCAGCCGAGAACGAATCCCGTTCGGCCATTGAATATCTCTCTGGGTAACAGCGGGTACGTGGCCCTTTTTTCGTTCCAGAGAAAGAAGGCCAAGAAGACAACTCCCACGATGAGCAGAGCGTACACATATGACGTTTGCCAGCCCACAACAGGGCCTTGGTTCCAGGCAAAGTTAACTAACACCAGCCCGATCACAGCAGTGGCTGCTCCCGATGCATCAGTTAATTCCCACAAGCTCACTTTAGGTCGGTGGATTTGTGGTGTGGGCGGGATTGCGAAAACTGCCGTGGCGGCGATGACAAGACAGACCATGGCCATGACCCAGAATGCCCAAGGCCACCACAAGAATTGGGCAAAGATGGACGAAAATACGGCTCCAAGAACAAACCCGCCCGGTGCTGTGGCGCCAAAGATGCTGAAAATCATGGCCTGTTTTCTTCCCTCAGGATAGGTCCTGCCGATGATGGCGACGGCGTTGGGCACGCAAAAGGCCGGACCCATTCCTTGGAAAGCTCTGCAAATGTCGAAGAATATCTGGTTCGTCCACACACTGACGCCTGCAAGCAAAGACCACAGCGCGAACCAGCTGAAGCCAGCGATGAACAGCTCTTTGTGGCCGAAAAGATCGCCAAGACGCCCTGCTATTAGGATGAAGGTGCCGACAGTCAGGCTGTAAGCCGCGCTCATCCAACTCAGCTCGCCGGCATCTTCCGTGCCAAAGCTACGGCCCAGAATGGTCATTGGCGCGATAGATTGAGCCAGACCGGCTTGTGTCAAAAGCTGAGCAAAGCAGAGGACACATACGAATAGTATCTCTCTAGGACAAGATTTAGGAGGCTGGGATTTTTCGGACAGCCCAGCTATCGAGGTTGTTCGGGTTGCTGGTTCAAGATCGACATCTCTCGGGATAGACTGGGGAATGTCCACACCGTCGGAGGGATGGTCTTGCTGGTGAGCGTGTGAAGACATTGTCTCGTATTCCGTCATCATCAATGATGGAGTTGAGGTAAAACATCAATTATGATAAATGTCCAATTTATAACTAAAAAAAAAATATCGGTCCTCTCCTTGTCGTTAGTTTACACCATCTCTTGGCGAAGCCGTATTCCGCAACAGCCGCACTTTTTCCGCAGCACCCGCACAAACCGCCCGTCATGAAAGTAACCCTGCAAAAGTCAACCAAAGGCTTCACGGCATTTGAGATCGTGATATGCCGATCAACGGTTATACTTTACGGCATCGGATCTACACACAAAGTCGGCTTTGCTTTCCATTTGCTGCTCACTTTCACACGCTTTGGAATCACGGGCTATGACGTGAGACTTGTCCTGGTAACCGTGGCATCTCCGCGTTCTCACCTCGCGCGGGAATCGATTGATCACGGAGCACAGCAACACGGCTCCTCGGACCGGGAAGTTGGGCCTTGTTCCATCCCCATCTTAGTGGGCATAATCCAAAAATTACCTAATTGAGCTCCCATCGACCAATTCAGCCAACCATCCGTCATGGCATCCACTCCACCACCACACTCACAGTCACACCCTTCTGGGCGGAAGCGAGCGCGCAGGGCCTGCATCCCGTGCAGACGGAGGAAGCGCAAATGCGATGGCACTTCTCCGTGCCAAATGTGCACTCGATATGAATATGATTGCCAGTATGACGGAGAAGATTCTGTTCATCCTGGTCACGCCCCGTCGCCAGACACGCCAATTCAAGACGTCCCAGTCGTGTCCGCCGCCATTGACCCAGTTTCAACCCTAGTGGACCAAACCAGCAACGTCAACGTGGACGATACAAGACGAGGCATCTTGGACCCTGCAAAACGTAGGTTCATGAACCAAAGCTCTGCCATCGCGTTCCCAAAACAGCTCGCCGCCGATCTCGAGTCGGCGAACCCTCCGAGGCTGCACTCTTTCGCCTGGAACACCGGGATCCGAGGCGAAGAGCTGCCTTCGACACATGTTCCGCTGACACAATTAATCACGTTCCAAGACTGTCAGAAATACTCTGAAATCTATTTTTCCATCGTCAACAGAGCTTTTGGTGTTTTGTGCCAACAAGAATTTACACGCCAATGCCAACAATTCTGGAAAAATTCTACCAATGGCTTGACCCGCAGCGCGCTCATTGCGGGTGTTGTGGCTCTGGGGTCAATGTTCGCATTCCGCGGCGGTCATCTCAAAGAAGCAGAAATTGTAAAACACGTCAAGGACATACTTGAGGATCCTTCGGTGGTTTTCAGGCCAACAATTGACCAAATCAACGCGTGGGTGCTCAGGACACTGTATCTACGGTCTACGACACGACCACACTCGGCCTGGCTTGCATCCTGTACTGCCATGCACCAGGCGGAGGCCATGGGTCTTCACCACGACGTGAAATCGTTCGTCTTTACAAGCGACGCCAATGAAGAAGCTTGGTTGGAAGAGAAGGGCCGACGCGCATTTTGGATTGCGTGGAGCATCAACACCACGCTCTCATACGAATACGGACGCTCCAGAGTCACTTTCGATATTGTCAGCCGCGGCGATTTTGATCCTGGGCGGGATTATCCGAGCCAACTGGTCCGCCTCGCGCTTCTCATTCCTGATGAAGCCACCAACGTCGATCCCGTGACTCGCGCCAAGTCTCTGCACGAGGCGATGCAGCAACTTCGCCAAATGCCCGACGTCAGCGAATTTACAGCGCTTGCTCGTGCGGATGTCTGTTTCTGTTTTTATCGGCGGCTGCGCCTATTGAAGATTGTTCTTGAGAGAGATGTAATTCAGACCATCGTAAATATCGGGCGCACCGCAGTGGAGACAGCAGTTGCTTTCGCTCGGAAAAGTGTTCCATGGTGGAATATTTTGAACACCACTTTCCAGTTCTTTTGTGTGCTCCTCTCTATTGATGACAGCAGCAGTCTTTCTGAGGTGTCCTGGGTGCTCAAGAGCCTGGAAGAGATTGTGGTAATTCTTGGGACACACCTCGCCTCGGAGGCCCTGGACACGGCCAAAATATTACTGCGTGACTCGATGAGCAAAAAGAAGCGACAATTGTCTTTACTGTCGCAGGCGGATGATGCCACGACGCCCGCTACACTGTCTACATCGGGAGACGATGAATTGAATATTGACTGGGATGCTTTGCTGGATCCTTTTGGCCCTGTTTCTCTCGAAATGCCAGATTTTTTCGTGTAGCACGAGCTCCAATAGAAGTGGGGTAGAAATACGTAGCCTAAAATGTTGTGTCATTTAAGGCTCCTTTCAATCTCTCCCAACACCCAATATTCACATAGAACAAAGTGCTACTGTGGGTCATTCATGGAATTCAACCAGGATCCCATAAGATGAATGCGAGTTGAGACTCATCTAGAGTAAATCAGCATGGCCCCTTATACAAAAATGAGGAAGGCATCCAAACCAATCTTGGGTAGATATTTATCATACAGGTACCCTTCCTTTTCATGCTTAATTCTGGATCGCTTTTCTTGAAATGTCTTGAAATACTTCGGCTGTACTATTTTCCTAAACATCATCTCGACATTTATTGTGTAGCTACCGTCATTGCCTGGTCTGTGTCTAGCTATAGGGTAACTAAGTTTTATGTTGAGGAATACTAACGATAGGACTTTGCATCTATACGTACAAAGAATGTAAAAATAAAAGTAATAATCCTGAATTTTTTTTATTTTTCTTTTACTTTTTAATATATTTAAAGTTCTATATTTAATGTTCTTTGCCCTAAAATCCATGATGTGCTGGTAAACTTGATATATTTATTGCCTGCTACCTGCTACCTTTGTGGTTTGCGAATCCCTGGGACATAACCATCATCTAGGTCTCTACAATTTCTTTTCTAACTAAAGATAAAGTTCACCTGATGCTACCCTGTAATTTGAACAGAAAAAGCTCCATTGTGAGTAAGGAGAACGGATGCGGAGGGAACAGGTGGAAGATTCGGCCCTGACCCCTGCTAGCCTTTCTCGCTAACTCGAGACCAAGTGTCTCAGAAGAACAACCTGCGCTACTCATCCACCTAAACATACATCGACCTTGCATCGGCCAATGAAGTTCATTAATATTAAGATTGACATTGGTGCAAATGAGGGTTACGTTTCCATACTGCCGGAAGCCGGCTTCGGCCATGTCAGGTGAGCTAAACAAGGAGAAGCGCGAGTGCACTGTGTAACTGCCGTGACGCCATACTAGCTCCCGTGTATCGTTATCTGTCAATAAGACAACTTGTGCTTTTTCATGCTTTAGAGGGCAGAGTGGTTCATCGGTCCGATTATGTCTGAATGCACCTTACCGCTCCGTTCACCCACAAGCGAGAAGCCCAGCCACTCCTTCAACATCTCCGACGATCTCAGCACAGATGCAGTGTTTGTTTCACGACCGGGGCGATGTCGCGGCGCATATCTAGGTCCACATTCAGGCTGAAACTGTCACATCAACGACGCATTGGCCTAGTTCTTGGCCTGGGGAGGATGGAGCTGACGCAACCACAAACTTGCTGACGGGCGTGGCTCTTGACTACGTCAATTCGTGATAAAATCGTCCCTACTACTATATTAGCCGGATTCTTTTTAATTTCCAATGTAGGGTTCTATACTTTCCACTAATACTAAATTTATTCACCGAGTCTTGATGTGACATTGGAGGGTCTGAAACACGGGTGCACGTCGGCAACGGAATTGATTCACCTAACGCCGTAGATGCGAGATAGTGGGCACGGTATAGTATTGGTGATGCTTTTCCCGATGTCTAGAACTGAATCCACTAGAAGTTGGCTTCTGTCCGGTGAAGATGATAGCTGAAATTGCCATCACCTGAAGATGATGGGAATTCATGATACAGAGGCTAAATTCCTATAAAAGGGCTGCCGAGAACTCCCTGTCCTGTCTTCATCACAATTCCTCAGCATTCGATATTAATAACCCTTCAAGGCTTCTGCCCACTCATCACTCAGTTTTCTATTTACGAATACCCATTCGTCTTACTTCAACATGTCTGTCTGGCTTAAGGACTTCGTCAACTACGTTGACAACAAATCGGACGCTGAAAAGGCCCTCTGTCCTACGGTTCAAGATCTCAAGGACCTCATTGAGAACAACAACGATGTCTACATCCTTGTCAACCGCATGTGGGATGAAATCCCAATGACCAAGTCGAGAGACAAGAACCCTACTGCTGAAAAGGTGGTCCGTGATTACAAGCACATGCTTGAGCTTCTCAGCGTTATCGTAAAGGAAGTCGCACCTGTCTGGAGTACAGCCGGCCTTGCCTCTGGATTGGTAGGAGCCCCCTTTGCCTCCGTGTTGCAGTGGGCTATGGGGACAGTCAGCGGGTTCTCCTTCTTTCTGCGATCAGATGTCAATGAGAAGTTTCGAATCATGATGGAGACCTGGAGAGACGATGTTCTCATGACCACCAAGTCTCAGAACGTCCTCACTACGAAGGAAAATGGATGGCTGTCAAAGGATGCTATGGAGGTGCTTGAGCGCGAGTCCAACCAAACGGATCAGCCTTGGATTCCTTTTGAAGAGATCTTCAAATGTGACCGCGCCGGAGACCCAGTTCATTGGGGCTTCAAGTCATGGGACAACTTCTTCGTTCGAGAATTCAAGGATATCAACAAGCTACGACCTGTGGCTCACCCCAACGACCCAGAATGGATCGCCAACCCTTGCGAAGCCAGGCCATATGCGGTCAAGACTAATGTCAACGAGTCCGATAGATTCTGGATCAAGGGCCAGACCTACTCTCTTTCTCACATGATGAACGGACATGCGTTCACTTCACAGTTTATTGGTGGCACTGTGTATCAAGCTTTCCTTAGCCCCTTTTCGTACCACCGCTGGACCTCTCCAGTTTCTGGACAGGTTGTTCACTCGCAGGTTGTTCAGGGAACTTACTTTTCCGAACCTGTATCCGATGTTTATGAGGGACCCAAGGACTACGACCTGTGGCCATCGGACCGCGCCCAAGCTTACCTTAGCCACGCTGCTACCCGTGCTGTCATTTTCATTGAAGCCCCTCAGCCTATTGGCCTGATGTGTGTCATTCCGATCGGCATGGCTGATGTTTCGTCCTGCGATATCGCCGACAAGTTTGCCTTGTCCAACCTGCCCTGCCCCGTGAAGAAGGGCGAGGAACTTGGAATGTTTCACCACGGAGGCTCCAGCTGCGCCATGATTTTCAGGAAGGGTGTCAAGTTGACCTTTGTTCCAGAGGCATTCCCTGTTCAGAACCCAACAAACCGACCTGTCAGGGGCGCTGTTGCACGAGCTTCTGCTGAAAACTGATGCGAAACGTATACCGTAGATGGAGGGCATGTTAACTTTCACTAAGAATGAAGGATGACTGTGAAGATTACAATAAACTGATTGTGTCGGCTCGTTTGTATGAGGAGTATTGTCTAATCATTTCTTTATAAATTCAGGAGCTGAATAATTAAATACTTAGCATTTCTACAACTTCAGATTAACAATCAAGACATCCTATAATCTATAAATCTGGGCACACATGACTTTCAATGTTGACTTTATGATGACCAGAATTGAATTTTAAGCTAAATACAAGTAATATACTTTTGGATTGAGCCTTTGGCAAGCCCACCAAAGATATGCAACGTTGATAACACCTGCAGCTCCTTTTTTTTCCTAATGGAAATATCTTCAAATTCATTAGGAGCTGTGGGCCGGGTAAGGAGAGGTAAACTACTCTGGGTTAATCGTCTTGGTTGTGAGAGATTTTCCCGAAGGCTCTTCACAGACGAGATCGACTGGTGCTGAGCCTAATACTGTCTCAACTGGATCGTACCAATATAACCGCCCGTCAAAATTGACTGTGAATGTAAGTCCCCCGCCGCCATTAGTTGGAGAACACACCAGAACATTATTAACCACAGGACACGATAAAAAGTTCCCCCCCTGCTCTCTGGTAACAAAAAGTATATCGTATGTAGATTCCCAAGGATCACCTAGGACAACATACGTGTTTCCTAGTTTAAGGTACGATGTATCTGTTTCAATAGTGAATAGGGAAGCGTCTGCAAAAGTGCCAACGGTGCCTCCCGTCAGATATTGGCCATCGAATTCTCCTTTGCTGATCTTGAGGTAGCAAGGTCTACCCGAGGTCGTGGAAGTACCAGATGGAGAAGCGTTGGATGGCGCCGATACAGCAGAGACAGTAAATGTACTAGATACCATTGAACTAGCAGATGGGGTGATCGTTATGGTTTCAGTAACGGGGGTGGTAATGAATCGGGTTATTATGTTCCTAACCGTCACCGTTTCGGTAATCGTTGTGTATGGGGGTCCCGTAATTGTTATGGAGTGAAAAACAGTTGATGTGATGAATTTGGTGTTGGTAGGCTTGAGAGTAGTTGTTTTCCAAGTAGTCTGAGTGTTTCTAGCACTGGCTACTCTGGTGGCCGTCGATGTACTGGTTGGCCGGATAGAAATCGTCTTTGTTGTATACCTAACGGCGATAAGTAATACTGGAAGTTATGTATGCAGTGTAGGGCACCTACTGGGTAATGGCACGTGGTTGTAACGTAACTATTGAAGGCCACACCCCGAAGATTTTGCATGCGGAAGTGTAATCGGAGTTGGAACACACGGATGCATATGCTGGGATATGGGACGGAATGGATGTCTTGGCCGTGCAAATGGCTACTTGTCCTCCTTTGGAAACTTCAAGGCCACGTCTTACTTTCTTGACAGTTTGTGTTTCTCCAGCATTGTCATCTCGGCGAGCTTCAAGACACGCCACCAGCAACACCACCTGAGGTACCGCATGAAGGGCTGCTAGAAGTGGTAGCAATTGATGGAGTAAAGGTGATAGTGGTCGTGTCAACGGTTTGGGTGATCTTAGAAATAGTGACCATCTGTGCATTATTAGCCTAATATTATAATGAAGTTGATATGGCGAATATATGGTTATGGTCTGGGTCAAAGTAACAGTCCTAGTGCCAACCTCCGTAGTCTCGGAAGTGATAGTTTTTGTTGTGGTTGGAACCTCTGTCACGAACTGGGAATTGCTAACGGTGGTCCACTTGGTAATCTTGACATTCACCGAGGGCGTGACGGTCACATATGATGTCGTTGTGGTGGGGCTCGCTGTTTTAGTCTTCGTCCGAGTGCTTATCTTGGTCCTGCACCTGCTTAGCATTGCCTTGAACTCATCAATGTTGGTATCACTAACGAGGTACACGGAGTCACAGTGGTCTTCAGAAATGACTAGCATAATGGTTAGCTTCGGTAGTCCTTAGGAGCAGCGGAGGACGAACTGAGCAATCCGTCTTGGCCTTGTCAATCCCCTGCGGGCATTGAGAAACAACCTGTCATATGATCAGTCGACTTTATATCGGGGTGAGTTTTTGGAAGGGTGCATTCTTACAGCTTTACGACATTTCTCGACATTGTAGCCAGGTGCAGCGAAGCAGGTGTCTGCAAAAGCACACAACACTACCAATGCGAAAGTAGGGATCATCATCTTGAATCCCAAGTAGGTAATGAGCCAAGGCGGAGTTGATCAAGTAGAGTAGATAATTGAAGATCAATATTACTTATAGGTTTACGAAATGATCACGTCCACTGATATTGTGGACCTGTGGCTGGAAAAACATGTTGGTCTCAGCCAACGCACAACGCACAAGCAGGCCCTCGCATGGCAGAACTATTGATGCGCTATTGGGGGCACCGATCATGCGCTTTGCCAAAAACATGTGCCAAGAGAATATGGCGCAGCTGAATATGCAAGAAAAGAAAATAAGGCCAGGGGATCAAGACATCGAGTAGAAACCAAAACAGAGGCATAGCAGCCAAGTTGAGCAGCTCCACACCAAGCTATGAAGCCTAGGCACTAGAGTCCTTCCCCACCCAACCGTGACCCCACCCGACCACGGGCATCAGCCAAATCGTGACCAAAGGCGTTATCCTTCACAACTCCATAAAAACATAGTAAATTTACTAGCAATTACTGGATATCATAGATTACACCCTCCTCAGCTAATATTATATTTTCAATTGCATTCCTTTCCGCCCGGGCCTGCCCTCTCTCAACGAGGCACTATAACTGTAACGGTCTGGTCAATTCCCAACTTGATGAACTAATCAGAATGAAGGGTTTATTGTTGGCAGGATGGTTAGGTGTGTTATAGTAAATAGAGCAATGGAAGTGTTATGTTAGGTAATAGTTAATTATAATTGAGGTAATTAAGTTATATTAAAAGTTAATTAATTCTATTCCTTATAATAGAATCTAATTTATCTATATACTATTATATTTAAGGTTCTATTATTATAATGATTGAATGGAGTTAGTTTGATAATATTTATTATAATTTTTAGTAGTATTGAATAGAGGCTATTTGACTTTACTTTTATTAATTGGTTATATAGGTCTAGGGTAGTCTTATTATAATTGGTTAAGGTTTTATTTATAATTATTACTTTTAGGTGTCTGGATTATAATATAATACTCTCTTTCTTATTAATCTTATTCTAAGGCTAAGTAAATAAGCTAGTTTCTTTATTTATAATTATTATATATTTCTTTTTCTTTTATTTTTTTATAATTTAAATATTAATAGGATATTAGGCTATATTATTAAAGTTATTTTTTATTTTAAGATAATTAAAGCTTATTAAAAGAATATTATTAAATTAATTAATAAATTTGATTTTAAAATATTTTATTATTTAGCTTATTTTTATACTAGGTAGTTATTCTATATTATAGCTAAGGGAAAAAGTTGTTGCAAATTTTATATAAGGAATAAGTATTTTAATTATAATTTTAAAGGTATTTCTACTTAGGTTTATAAGTATATTCTTTCTTTTGTTTTTATATACTTATTTTCTTTTTAATTAAATAAGTTTTTTATAAAAAGGATTAGATTAATAGGGAGAAGGAGAAGGCTAAGATAGATTTAATAAGTACTCTAGCTTAATTATAGTACTTATATATTTAAAAGTATTATTTATATAAAAAGGTAAAAGAGATAATTTCTTAAAATTATAAGGATTTGGATAAATTGGAAGAAAAGGAATATGCTAAGATATTAATATTATTAAAGGTATAATTACTTAAGGATTATAAAATTATTGATTGGAGTAATTTACTTAATTTCCTTTATATTGATTTTAAAGAAATGTTTTTAATATTTTTAAGTAATATATAAGGTATTTAGTAGGTTTTTAGGTTGTTTTTTTATAGTTTTTTTATTTAATTTCAAATTTTCTATTCTCTTTTTTTCTTTATAGGATTTTTTAACTTTCTATTATCCTTCTAGGTTTTCTATTTGTAGTTTGTACTTAGATTTTATATTTACCTAGATATCTTTACCTGGTTCTAATAGTGAGATATAGAAGATAAAGTAGACTTTAATGTTATTTAGGAGGTTAAGTTTATAGTTGTTTTTTGATATTTTTTTTAATTAGGTATAATTTAATTTATATAAAGTTGATTTTTTTATTTTATTTTTTTATTATAAGATTTTTTATTATTAGGTAGACTATATCTCTTTTTGAAAAGGTTAATCTTTTTAGCCTTTTAAGATTATAATATCTTTTTATTATATTATAGATAAACTTAAGTTCTATTTTTATTTTTTTATATAATTTTCTTAGATTATCTAACTTAATTATAACTTTTACTTAAATTATACTTTTTAAAAAGGCTTAATAAATATCTAATATAAAGCTAAAATTAGCCTTTACTAGTATTATTTTAATATTATGATTGTAAGATATATTATATATTAACTATATAATAGGTAACTTTTTACTTAATTAATTTATTTATAATTAATATAATATTGTAGATATTGCTTGATTTTTTAATTTTGGTATTTAATTTGCTTATTTATTTAAGGGTAGAAGATTATACTTAATTTATAATTTAATCCTATTAAGAACATTAGGCTTTATTAAAACTTAAATATAAATAATTATCCTTTATTTAAAATAATTTTAATTAATAGTCTATATATAATAATTATATTTTAAAAGAAAAAATAAATAAATTATTCTTTTTTTATTACTTTATTATAAAAAAGATAATATATTACTTTTATAAAATAATCTATAATAATAAAAATATTATTATAATATACTTTTATAATAGGATCTACTAATAAAAGGAGGTTAGTAATAAAGTCTATTATAATTAAATCTTATAATTATTGTATAATAGGGGATAATTATAATAATCTATATAGTTTATATCTTGGTTTTTAAAGTATTAATATAGACTACATTCCTTATACACTTATTTAACTTTTTTTTATCTTACTAAAGGAAAATATCTATTTAATTTATTTAAGGGTTTTATTAATACCTTTATGGCTATACAAGGGATATTTATAAATATCCTTTATTAATTCTATTTAATATTCCTCTAGCACTTATAAATAATTTATTTTCTTTTCTTCTAAAAGTACTAGATTATATTCTTCAATTTTCCTTAATAATAGATTGCCCTATTTTACTTATTATATTAGTATTTCTATAGTAATGGTTCTGGTTGTATATAGTAATCCTTCTACTCTTATAATAGTAATTATTTTCTTTATTTCTATTATTATTCTACTAATTAGGGCTTATTCTAATCCTCTATTAGCATTATAAATTAATAGTTTTTCCTATATTTTTAGTTTTTTTATATTATAATTAGGTTGGCGGCTGATTATATTAGTGTAGCTATTTTCAGTTTCTTTAATATAAATAATTTAATAATTAAATTTAGATAGATATTTTATATATTATAATTATCTTTTATTAAGTTTTTAAGTAATTGTAAAGTAGGTAATATTTTTATAGTTAGTATATATTATAATTTTATAATTACTTTTTAATAAATATTATTAGAATTCTTTAAAAGTATTAATAATAATAAGGAATTCTTTATTATAGATAGGGTAATTTAGCTTAAGGCTATATAGCTTATATAAATAGAATATTATAAAGTATAGGTTTTCTTATTTATCTTATTATCCAATCTAGGCCTCTAAGACAAAGTCTAATATATTAGTTTCTAGCTCTATGGGCTTATTAGGATTAAATATTATAAGGATAGATTCTTTTAAAATAGTATTTCTTATAGCTTTAAATAATTATTATACTTTATTTCCCTATTAAAAGATAATTCCTTTCTTAATTAGTTCTATTATACCTAAGGCAATTTTACTAAATCCCTTAATAAATCTTTAATAATAATTAGTAAATCTAAGAAAGGCTTATACTTCCTTTATATTAATAGATTCCTTCTAATCTTTTACTATAATAACTTTCTTTAAATCTATATAAATTTTATTAGGGCTAATAATATATCCTAGAAATTCTACTTCTTAAATATAGAACTTACTTTTTCTAATTCAATTAGAAGTTTGGTATTTTAAAGGGCCTTTAAGATCTTATAAATATATTCTTTATATTCTTCTTTATTTTTAAGAAGATAAGGATATTATCTAGGTAGTAGATAATAAAGATATTTAAGTATTTTTATAATATATTAGTTATTATTTACTAGAATAATATTAGTATATTTATAAGTTTAAAAGATATAATTAAATATTTAAATAATTTAAACTTAATTTAAAAAGTAATTTTCTATTTATATCCTTTTTTAATATAAATAAGATTATATATTTCTTTAAGATCTAGTATAATAAAGATATTAATTTTATAAAAATAATCTTTTATTTTATTAATTAATAATAATAAAGTATAATTTTTAATAATAATATTATTAAGCTATTAGTAATTTATAATAAGGTATAGCTTCCTGTTTTTCTTAAGTATAAATATGATAGGGTAATTGGTTTTAGAGTTTAAAATATAGATATATCCCTTTTTAAGTATATCTTAGATATATTTCTTTAAAATATTAAGCTTGATTTAATTAAGATTATAAATAAAGTAAAATTAGATATTAGATCTATTTTTAAAAATAATTTTATAATCCTACTAACTAAACTTAAATAATCTAGTATCTAGTTTTTTTATAAAAAGTTTTTTATAGATTTAGTATTATAAAAGTATATTATATAATCTATCTATTTTTACTTTAGCTTTTATTTTTTAAAGCTTTTATTAATTTATTAGAACTATATTCTAAGGTAAGTAATTATTTATTATCTTTATCTTTTTTAATTATTCTTATATTTATATTTTATTCCTTTAGGTAATAAAGATTCTTCTTTACTTATATTTTTTACTTAATTAAAGCTAGGAATTCAAGATCTCTTATTATAGTTTATAAAAATATTATTAATTATATTATATTTCTTAGGTATTTACACCTAGCTAGTATACTAATAGATATTAGGATTATATTAGTATAACTATAGGTACCCTAAAACTAGATTATACTATTTAATATTAATAATATTAAAAATTATTCTTTAATTCTTTTTTTAATAAAGACTTTTAAATAATTAATCTTCTTATTTATAATATTATTATTATATTTAAAGGATATTCCTTTTATATTAATAATTTTATATAGGTTAACTTTTATTATCTATAATAATTAAAGTTTATTAATTACTTAAGGATTTATATAATTTTACTTAGCTCTACTATCTACTATAATATTATATTACTTCCTTTTAATTCTTACTTTTATTTTTAATTATTATTAAAGTTACTCTTTAATTATAAAATATAAAGCTTTTTAAGGAGTTCTTTTAGTAACTCTAGAGGTTGTTGTTCTAGCTGCTCCTACTACTCTTTTATAGGGGGCTTTATTTATTTTTTAATTTTATTTAGTACTAGGCTATTATTTTATTTATTATATAGATATTATATTTAAGGTCTTAATATTTATTTTAGGGTAGCTTGCTATAATTAGGGAACTTAGGCTTATCTAATTCTAATATAGTGAACTAGTAGTAAGGATTTCTTTCTATTATTTTATATTAATTAAAGTATTTCCTATAAGTATAGTAAATAACTATATCTTCTATTTTAATAAGGAAGTATATTATATACTATTTTTACTTTATATATTAAAAATAATTATAATTATAATAATTTATTTATAAAATATTCTTATATTCTTTATATATTATATTTAATTTAAGATTATTCTCCTTATATTAGATAGATTAGGGGTTATAGTTTCCTAGTTATCATTTACTTTATATAAGTAAAAAGACTTTATCTCTATCTTATAAAGGTTTCTTAATTTATTAGATTATTTTTTTAATATTAGTTGTTTATTTTCTATTTTTATTTTTATTATAAGTACAAATATCTTATTATACTGGTGCTTTATTGATATATATATCTAGAATAGATATAAGGATTTCTATCTTCTTAGCTTATTCCAACTATTTATAGGGAAAATAGGACTAGCCTTCTTATTAAATTAATTATACTTTTTAGATAGTTTTATTAATTTCTTATTATAAAATAAGTTTTACCTTATATAACTTATAGTTTTTTGTATATTACTTAATTATAGTAGTTAGTTTATATTTCTTAATAATAATAAGAATAATTTTTTTATAATATCTTCTTTTCCTTTTAATACTAAGGTTTATTAAGTTTTTATAATATTAAGTTATTTCTATCCTTTTAATATAGGTTTAAATTAATTTTCTATTTTTAAGAAGTAATATTTAAAAGATTTATATTCTTTCTTTCTATAATTAAAGTAAGTAATCTTATTTTTATTATATCCCTAGGTGGCGCTAAGTTCTATTGATCCTAAATAAGTCCTGTATGTAGTACTTTATTACTTATTTTAGATTTTTTCTTTATTTAGAATATATAAATTTTTATTATTTTAAGTATATTCTTTATATTAATTAAATTATCTTTTATTAATTTTAATAGCACTTTTAATATACTTTAAGAGTTTTTTAGCCAATCTTTCTTATAGATTTTATCCTTAACTTCACTCTTTAAGCCTTTATAATAAAGTTTTATTAATATATTATTATTTTAAGCTATTTATATTATAATTCTTTTAAATTTAGTTAAATATTAGCTATAAGATTTTATTTATTTAAATTTATATAATTAGTTTATAGCTTATTATTTTATATTAATTATACTAAAATTATTTTTAATAACAATTTTAAAATATTCTTAATCTCTAAAGATCTCTTAAATCTTTTTATTTTAATTAATATTATCCTTATTTTCCAAATAATCTTTTATAATAAATTCAAACTATACTTCTATATCTCTTTAAAAAGGATTTTAGTATATAATACTTAGGCTTTAGGAGTTATCAATTAGATTAAGAAGAAGTAGAAGTATTCTTTTATTTGGGTAAGGAAGGGGATTATATTAGTGGCTTTTTTTAGAAAGGATTCTAGGATTAGGGGTTTTAGAATTTTATTAATATCTTTACTTTTATTTCCTTTAATTATAATAGTTCTAGCTTTTTCTATTTTAAATTATACTTATATATTTATAAGTTTTTTTTAATTTATTATAATTCTATAATTAACTTAATATTATTAGAAGGAGTAATAGTAATAAGGTTCTTTCTAGATATTATTATTATTTAATTATTAATATAGGTAATTAATTAAATAAAAGCTTTTAATATATAATAATTTAATTAATTTTTAATTTAATAAACTAATTAGAATAAAGGGTTTATTATTAGTAGAATGATTAGATATATTATAGTAAATAAAGTAATGGAAGTATTATATTAGGTAATAGTTAATTATAATTAAGGTAATTAAATTATATTAAAAGCTGATTAATTCTATTCCTTATAGTAGGATCTAATCTATCTATATACTACTATATCTAAGGTTCTATTATTATAATAGTTGAATAGAGTTAGTTTAATAATATTTGCTATAATTTTCGGTAGTGTTAAATAGGGGCTATTTGATTTTACTCTTATTGGTTGGTTATGTGGGTCTAGGGTAGTCTTGTCATGATTGGTTGGGGTTCTGCCTGTGGTCACCGCTTTTAGGTGTCTGGGTCATAACAATAACCAGCGCCGGGCCCCTTAACAAGCCTCTTCTATTTGAACTAGTATTATAAATCCCTTATTGAGGCTTTTCTTAACTACTTATCTTCCTGTAGGCTATATTAAAGCTATTTTAGTCTAAAGGTAATTATACTTGATCTTTAATGTAGTTATTTAGGTAGCTTGTTTATTAATTTATTTTTTTATCTTTTAAAGTAGGGTCTATATATTATAATAAATATTATTTATTATCTTTTTTATTAAATCTATTTATAAATATAAATGCTTTGAGTTCTTAGGTATATTAATAATTATATTATTATCTTTTTTTAGTATTTAGATGTAGAAGGTAAAGGTATTAAGGGTAATGCTATTAGGGAGGCCTTAATATTAATAACTTAGGCTAGTAGCTTGGAAATATTAAAAGGATAAATTCTAGTTACTGAAAATCCTTTTTAAAATTATTTAATAATATTATTTTATTAAAAATTATTTTATAATATTTTAAGAAGTATTATTTTATAATTAAAGTAATTACTTTAAAAGTAGTATTACAATAAATCTCTATATAAAAGGCAGTTTTAAGAAGGTTGAAAATATTAATATTAAGAGATTATATAATTTATAATATATATAATAGAAGGTAAAGAGGCTATATAAGGTTAAAAAAGTATATATATATAAATAGAACTAATATATATAATATATAACTATTAATAATAAAGACCTATTATGACCCATGACACACCTAGGCGGTCTACGGCAGCAGAACTAACACCTACCTACCCTATAGCCCCACACCAACCAATAAGGAAGCATTCACTCACAATCACCCACAACATTAGTAATTACCCTATAATCACCAACCCAATCATCAATACCTTAGATAGAATGAATATAATAAGCACCTACTAAAATAATAGTATATAGATAGGTTAGAATCTGCCCTTATGGCTGATATTAACTAGCTTTTAATATAACTTAGTTATTTTAATTGTAATTGATTATTATTTAATATAATACTTTTATTACTTTATTTTATTATAATATGTCTAATTATTCTATTAATAATAAACCCTTTATTTTAATTAGTTTATTAAGTTAGGAATTAATTAGATTATTATATATTAAAAGCTTTTATTTAATTAATTATTTATATTAATAATTAAGTAATAATAATATTTAGAAAGAATCTTGCTACTATTACTTCTTCTAGTAATATTAAGTTAATTATAGAATTATAATAGATTAAGAAGAAATTTATAAATATATAAGTATAATTTAAAGCAGAAAAAGCCGGAACCACTATAATTAAAGGAAATAAGGGTAAAGATATTAATGAAATTTTAAGACCCCTAGTCCTAGAGCCCTTTCTAGGAAAGGCTATTAATATAGTCCTCTTCCTCATCTAAATAAAGGAATACTTTTGCTTTTTTCTAATATAACTTATAACCCCTAAAGCCTAGATACTATACACTAAAACCCTTCTTTAAAGGGATATAGAAGTATAGTTTGAATTTATTATAAAAAACTATCTAGAAAATAAGGATAATGCTGATTAAAATAAAAAGACTTAAGAGATCTTTAGAGACTAAGAACATTTTAAAACCACTATTAATGTTATGACCCATGACACGCCTGGGCGGTCTACAATGGCAGAACCAACACCTACCTACCCTATAGCCTCATACCAACCAATAAGGAAGCGCTTACCTGCGATCACCTATAATGTTGGTGATTACCCTGTGATTATCTACCCGATCACTAATATCTAGATAGAGCTAATATAGTGAGCGCCTACTAAGATAATAAGTATATAGATAGGTTAGAATCTGCTTTTATGGCTGATATTAACTAGCTTTTAATATAATTTGATTATCTTAATTACAATTGATTATTACTTAATATAATACTTTTATTATTTTATTTATTATAATATACTTAATTATCCTACTAATAATAAACCTTTTATTTTAATTAATTTATTAAGTTAGAAATTAATTAGATTATTATATATTAAAAGCTCTTATTTAATTAATTATTTATATTAATAATTAAGTAATAATAATATCTAGAAAGAACTTTATTACTATTATTCCTTTTAATAATATTAAATTAATTATAAAATTATAATAAATTAAAAAGAAACTTATAAATATATAAGTATAATTTAAAGTAAAAAAAGCTAGAATTATTATAGTTAAAGGAAATAAGGGTAAAGATATTAATGAAATTCTAAGACTTCTAATCCTAGAGCCCTTTCTAGAAAAGGCTACTAATATAGTCCCCTTCCTTACCTAAATAAAGGGATACTTCTACTTCTTTTTAATATAACTTGTAACCCCTGAAGCCTAGGTATTATATACTAAAACTCTTCTTTAAGGGGATATAGGAGTATGGTTTGAATTTATTATAAAAGATTATTTGGAAAATGAGGATAATATTAATTAAAATGAAGAGATTTAAGAGATTTTTAAAGATTAAGAATATTTTAAAATTATTATTAAAGATAATTTTAGTATAATTAATATAAAATAATAAATTATAAACTAGTTATATAAACTTAAATAAATAAAATCTTATAGTTAGTATTTAGCTAAATTTAAAAGAATTATAATATAAATAGTCTAGAATAATAATATACTAATAGAACTTTATTATAAAGGCTTAAAAAGTAAAGTTAAAAATAAAATCTATAAAGAAAATTAGTTAAAGAAACTCTTAAAGTATATTAAAAGTACTATTAAAATTAATAAAAGATAATTTAACCAATATAAAGAATATGCCTAAGATAATAAAAATCTATATATTCTAAATAAAGAAAAAACCTAGAATAAGTAATAAAGTATTATATATAGGACTTATTTAGGACCAATGGAACTTAGCATTACCTAGGGATATAATAAAAATAAGATTACTTACTTTAATTATAGAAAGAAAGGATATAAATCCTTTAAATATTACTTTTTAAAAATAGAAAATTAATTCAAATCTATATTAGAAGAATAGAAATAACTTAATACTATAAAAACTTAATAGATCTTAATTTTAGAAGGAAAAAGAATATTATAAGAAAAGTTATTCTTACTATTATTAAGAAATATAAATTAACTATTATAGTTAAGTAATATATAGAAAACTATAAATTATATAAGGTAAAACTCATTTTATAATAAGAAATTAATAAAGTTATTTAAAAAGTATAATTAACCTAATAAAAAGGCTAATCTTACCTTCTCTATAAATGATTAGAATAAGTTAAGAAGATAGGAATCCTTATATCTATTCTAGATATATATATTAATAAAGCACCAATATAGTAGAATACTTACATCTATAATAAAAATGGAAATAGAAAATAAATAATTAATATTAAAAGAATAGCCTAATAAGTTAAAGAACTTTTATAAAATAAAGATAAAGTCTTTCTACTTATATAAAGCAAATAGCAATTAGGAAACCACAATCCTTAATCTATCCAACATAAGAAGAATAATCTTAAACTAAATATAATATATAAAGAATATAAAAATATCTTATAAGTAAGCTACTATAACCACAACTACCTCCAATATATAAAATAAAAATAGTATATAGTATATTTTTCTATTAGGGTAGAAGATATAGTTATCTATTATACTTATAGAAGATACTTTAATTAATATAAAGTAATAGAAAGAAACTCCTACTATTAGTTTATTATATTAGAATTAGGTAAGCTTAAGTTCCTTAATTATAGTAAGCTATTTTAAAATAAATATTAAAACCTTAAATATAATATCTATATAATAGATAAAGTAATAGCCTAGTACTAAACTAAATTAAAAAATAAGTAGAGCCCTCTATAAAAGAGCAATAGAAGCAACTAGGGCAATAACCCCTAGAGTTACTAAAAGAACTCCTTAAAAAGCTTTATACTTTATAACTAAAGAGTAACCCTAACAATAACTAGAAATAGAAGTAAGAATTAAAGGAAGTGGTGTAATGCTATAGTAGATAGTAAAGCTAAATAAAATTATATTAATCTTTAAGTAATTAATAAACTTTAATTATTATAGATAATAAAAGTTAATTTATATAAAATTATTAATATAAAAGGAACCTCTTTTAATTATAATAATAATATTATAAATAAAAAAATTAATTATTTAAAAATCTTTATTAAAAAAAAAATTAAAAAGTAATCTTTAATATTATTAATATTAAATAATATAATCTAGTTTTAGGGTACTTATAGTTATACTAATATAATCTTAATATTTACTAATATATTAGCTAAGTGTAAATATTTAAGGAGTATAATATAGCTAGTAATATTTTTATAAAATATAATAAAAGATCTTAAACTTTTAGCCTTAATTAAGTAGAAGATATAAGTAAAGGAGAATCTTTATTATTTAAAGAAATAAAATATAAATATAAGAATGATTAGAAAAGGTAAAGATAATAAATAATTATTTACCTTAGAAAATAGTTTTAATAAATTAATAAAAGCTTTAAAGAAATAAAGGCTAAAGTAGAAATAGATAGATTATATAATATACCTCTATAATACTAAATCTATAAAAAACTCTTTGTAAAAGAACTAGATATTAGATTACTTAAGTTTAGTTAATAAGATTATAAAATTATTTTTAAAAATAGATCCAATATCTAATTTTATCCTATTTATAATCTTAACCAAATTAAGCTTAATACCTTAAAAGAATACATTTAAGATATACTTAAAAAGGAATATATCTATATTTTAAACTCTAAAGCTAGTTACTTTATTATATTTGTATTTAAGAAAAATGGGAAGTTATACTTTATTATAAATTACTAATAGCTTAATAATATTACTATTAAAAATTGTACCTTACTACTATTAATTAATAAAATAAAGGATCACCTTTATAAAGCTAATATTTTTACTATACTAGATTTTAAAGAAATATATAATCTTATTTATATTAAAAAAGAATATAAATAGAAAATTACTTTCCAAATTAAGTTTAAACTATTTAAATACCTAGTTATACCTTTTAAACTTATAAATACACTAATATCATTCTAGCAAATAATAATTAATATATTATAAAAATACTTAAACATCTTTATTATCTACTATCTAAATAATATCCTTATCTTTTTTAAAAATGAGAAAGAATATAAAGAATATATTTATAAGGTCTTAAAAGCCCTCTAAGATATTAAACTCTTAATTAAACTAGAAAAAAGTAAGTTCTATATTTAAGAAGTAGAATTTCTAGGATATATTATTAGCTTTAATGAAATTTGTATAGATCTAAAGAAAGTTGCTGTAATGAAAGATTGGAAGGAATTTATTAATGTAAAGGAAGTATAAGCCTTCCTTAGATTTACTAATTATTATTAAAGATTTATTAAAAGATTTAGTAAAATTACTTTAAATATAATAGAATTAATTAAAAAAGAAATTATCTTTTAATAGGAAAATAAAATATAATAATTATTTAAAATTATAAAAAATACTATTTTAGAAGAACCTATCCTTGCAATATTTAACCTTAATAAGCCTATAAAGCTAGAAACCGATGTATTAGACTTCGCCCTAGGGGCCTAGATCGGACAACAAGATAAACAAGAAAACCTACATCTTATAGCATTCTACTTATATAAGCTATATAGCCTTAAGTTAAACTACTTTATCTATAATAAAGAATTCCTTACTATTATTAATACTTTTAAAGAATTCTAATAATACCTTTTAGAAAGTAATTATAAAATTATAATATATATTAATTATAAAAATATTACCTACTTTATAATTACTTAAAAACTTAGTAAAAGGTAACTATAATATATAGAATACCTATCTAAATTCGACTACCAAATCGTTTATATTAAAGAAACTAAAAATAGCTATATTAATATAATTAGCTACTAATCTAATTATAATATAAAAAAATCAAAAATATAAGAAAAACTATTAATCTATAATACTAATAAAGAACTAGAATAAGCTTTAATTAATAAAATAATAATAGAAATAAAGAAAATAATCATTACTATAAGAATAAGAGGATTACTATATACAACTAGAACCACTACTATAGAAATACTAATACAATAAGTAGAATAAGGCAATCTATTACTAAGAAAAATCAAAGAATATAATCTAGCACTTCTAGAAAAAGAAAAACAGATTACCTATAAGTGCTAGAGGAATATTAAATAAAGTTAATAAAAGATATTTATAAATATCCCTTATATAACTATAAAGGCATTAATAAAACCCTTAAATAAATTAAATAGATATTTTCCTTTAGTAAGATGAAAAAGAAAGTTGAATAAATATGTAAGGAATGTAGCCTATGTTAATACTCTAAAAAACCAAGATACAAACTATATAAACTATTATAATTATCCTTTATTATATAATAACTATAGGATTCAATTATAATGGACTTTATTATTAACCTCCTCTTATTAGTAGACCCTACTATAAGAGTATATTATAATAATATTTTTATTATTATAGATTATTTTATGAAAATAGTATATTATCTTTTTTATAATAAAGTAATAAAAAAAGAATAATTTACCTACTTTTTCTTCCAAAATATAATTACTATACATAGATTACCAACCAAAATTATTTTAAATAGAGGATAATTATTTACATCTAAGTTTTAGTAAAGCCTAATATTCTTAATAAGATTAAATCATAAGCTAAGTATAGCCTTCTACCCTTAAACAAATAAGTAAATTAAATACTAAAATTAAAAAATTAAGTAATATTTATAATATTATATTAATTATAAGCAAACCAATTAAATAGAAAAATTATCTATTATATAATTAGCATATAATATATCCTATAATTATAGTATTAAGATAATACTAATAAAAGCCAACTTTGGCTTTATACTAGATACTTACTAAGCCCCCTTAGAAGGCATAATTTAAGTAAAAGCTATGATTAAGTTAGATAATTTAAGAAAATTATATAAAGAAATAAAGATAGAACTTAAGTTTATTTATAATATAATAAAAAGATATTATAATCTAAAAAGGCTAAAAAGATTAATCTTTTCGGAGGGAGATATAATCTACCTAGCAATAAAAAATCTTATAATAAAAAAATAAAATAAAAAAATTAACTTTATATAGATTAGATTATATTTTATTAAAAGAAAAATATTAAAAAATAATTATAAACTTGATCTCTTAGATAATATTAAAGTTTACCCTATCTTCTACATTTTATTACTAGAACCTAATAATAGTATCTAAGTCAAAACAGGACCCAGCTATAAACCATAAATAGAAAATCTAGAAGACCAATAGGAAATTAAAAAAATCCTACAAAGGAGAAAAGAAGATAGGAAATTCGAAATTAAATGGAAAGACTATAAAGAAATAATCTAGGAATCTATCAAATACCTTATATATTACTTAAAATTATTAAAAGCATTCCTAAAAATATAATACTAAGCAAACTATTAAAATTAACAATATTCTAATTAATAACATCCACTGCCCCTAAAGACTACACCTAAATAATAGCTTCTAATTCTACTTAATCTACCTCTTTCAATTTATTTAAAAAAGAAAGCCTATAATACATTATCTTTATACCTTTTATTTTAAGCTAATATTTTTAATAATAAAGATAGAATAAATAGTTTAAGGACTCCTAAATCTTAACTTAAGTAGTAAGTATCTTTACTTATATATAAAGAAACTTCTTCTTAATAATCTCTTCCTTTATATCCAAACAATTAAACTCCTAATTTATCTAGTTCACTACTAAAGTTAGCAATCAACCATGTTCACTACTATAAAATAATGTACATATAGCCAAGGATGCCTCTAAAGTATTATAGATTTTACCACAATAAGTGCACTTGCTATAGCGGTCATCAGAATCTAGCAATATCTTATATCATAAACCCTTAGAGGAATAAAATAAGTATAATATAATTTTAAAACCTATTAAGTTAATAAGCTAATCTTAGGCTTTAGTATAAAGATATTATTTAAAATCACCTGGACTATAAGATATAATTAGAAAATATTTTAAAAGTTAAAAATAGGGAACTTATATATAAAGTTAAATTAATAGGCCTTAAGGATAAGATTAATAGAGGGGGGACATTATATTATAATCTATAATATACCTGGGCGGTTTATAATAGTAGAACTAATATCTACTTACTCTATAGCCTTATACCAATCAATAAGGAAGCACTCACCTGCAATCACCCACAATATTGGTAATCACCCTATAATCACTTACTTAATTACTAATACTTAGATAGAGCTAATATAGTGAGTGCTTATTAAGATAATAAGTATATAGATAGATTAGAATCCGCTCTTATAGCTGATACTAACTAACTTTTAATATAACTTAATTACCTTAATTATAATTAACTATTACTTAATGTAATACTTCCATTGCTCTATTTACTATAATACGCCTAATTATCCTGCTAATAATAAACCCTTTATTTTGATTGGTTTATTAAGTTGGGAATTGACCAGACCGTTATAATTAAAGATAATTTTAGTATAATTAATATAAAATAATAAACTATAAACTAATTATATAAACTTAAATAAATAAAATCTTATAACCAATATTTAGCTAAATTTAAAAGAATTATAATACAAATAGCCTAAGATAATAATATACTAATAGAACTTTATTATAAAGGCTTAAAGAGTAAAGTTAAGAATAAAATCTATAAAGAAAATTAGCTAGAGAAACTTTTAAAATATATTAAAAGTACTATCAAGATTAATAAAAGATAATTTAACTAATATAAAGAATATACTTAAGATAATAAAAACCTATATATTCCAAATAAAAAAAAATCTAAAATAAATAATAAAGTATTATATATAAGACTTATTTAAGACTAATAGAACTCAATACTATCTAAAGGTATAATAAAAGTAAGATTACTTACTTTAATTATAAAAAGAAAGAATATAAATCTTTTAAATATTACTTCTTAAAAATAGGAAATTAGTTTAAACCTATACTAGAAGGATAAAAATAACTTAATATTATAAAAACTTAATAGATCTTAGTTCTAAAAAGAAAAAAAGATATTATAAGAAAAGTTATTTTTGCTATTATTAAGAAATATGAATTAATTACTATAATTAAATAATATATAAAAAATTATAAATTATATAAAATAAAACTTACTTTATAATAAGAAATCAATAAAACTATTTAAAAAGTATAATCAACCTAATAAAAAAGATAATCCTACCTTCCTTATAAATAGTTAAAATGAGCTAAGAAGATAGGAATCTTTATATCTATCCTAGATATATATATTAATAAAGCACTAATATAGTAGAATACTTATACCTATAATAAAAATAGAAATAGAAAATAGATAACTAGTATTAAAAAAATAATCTAATAAATTAAAAAACCTTTATAAGATAAAGACAAAATCTTCCTACTTATATAAAGTAAATAACAACTAAAAAACCATAATCCCTAATTTATCTAATATAAGGAGAATAATCCTAAACTAAATATAATATATAAAAAATATAAAAATATCTTATAAATAAACTATTATAATTACAATTACCTCTAATATATAAAGTAAAAATAATATATAATATACTTCCTTATTAAGGTAGAAGATATAATTATCCACTATACCTATAAAAAATACTTCAACTAATATAAAATAATAGAAAGAAATCCTTACTACCAATTCACTATATTAAAATTAAATAAACCTAAGTTCCCTAATTATAGTAAGCTATCCTAAAATAAATATTAAAACCTTAAATACAATATCCATATAATAAATAAAGTAATAGCTTAGCACCAAACAAAACTAAAAAACAAATAAAGCCCCTTATAAAAAAGTAGTAAAAGCAACTAGGACAATAACCCCCAAAATTACCAAAAGAACTCCTTAAAAAGCTCTATACTTTACAACTAAAAAGTAACCTTAATAATAACTAAAAGTAAAAGTAAAAATTAAAGGAAAATAATATAATACTATAGTAAATAGCAAAGCTAAATAAAACTATATTAATCCTTAAGTAATTAACCAACTTTAGCTATTATAGATAATAAAAATCAACTTATATAAAATCATTAATATAGAAGGAATCCCTTTTAGTTATAATAATAATATTATAAATAAAAAGATTAATTACTTAAAAGTCTTTATTAAAGAAAAAACTAAGAAGTAATCTTTAATATTATTAATATTAGATAATACAATCTAGTTTTAAAGTACCTATAATTATACTAATATAACCCTAATATCTACTAATATACTAATTAAATATAAATACCTAAGAAGTATAATATAGCTAGTAATATTTCTATAAACCATAATAAAAAATCTTAAACTCCTAATTCTAACTAAGTAAAAGATATAAGTAAAAGAGAATCTTTATTACTTAAAGAAATAAAATATAAGTATAAGAATAATTAAAAAAGGTAAAAATAATAAATAATTACCTACCTTAGAATATAATTCCAATAAATTAATAAAAGCCTTAAAAAATAAAGGCTAAAGTAGAAATAGATAGACTGCATAATATACCCTTATAGTACTAAATCTATAAAAAGCTCTTCATAAAAGAACTAAATACTAGACTATCTAAGTTTAACTAGTGAGATTATAAAATCATTTTTAAAAATAGATCTAATATTTAATTTTACCCTATTTATAATCTTAATTAAATTGAGCTTAATATTTTAAAGGAATATATTTAAGATATACTTAAAAAAAATATATTTATATTTTAAATTCTAAAGCTAGTTACCTTATTATATTTATATCTAAGAAAAACAGAAAACTATACCTTATTATAGATTATTAATAGCTTAATAATATTACTATTAAAGATTGCACTTTATTACTATTAATTAATAAAATAAAGAATTACCTCTATAAAGCTAATATCTTTATTATATTAAATCTTAAAAGAATATATAATCTTATTCATATTAAAAAAGAATATAAATAAAAAACCACTTTTTAAATAAAATTTAGATTATTTAAATACTTAATTATACCTTTCAAACTTATAAATACATTAACATTATTCTAGTAAATAATAACTAATATATTATAAGAATATTTAAATATCTTTATTATCTACTACCTAGATAATATCCTTATCTTCTCTAAAAATAAAGAAGAATATAAAGAACATATTTATAAGATCTTAAAAGCCCTCCAAAACACCAAATTTCTAATTAAATTAAAAAAAGTAAGTTCTATATCTAAGAAATAGAATTTCTAAGATATATTATTAGCCCTAATGAAATTCATATAAACCTAAAAAAGTTATTATAGTAAAAGATTAGAAGGAATCTACTAATATAAAGGAAGTATAAGCCTTCCTTGGATTTATTAACTATTACTAAAGATTTATTAAAGGATTTAATAAAATCACCTTAAGTATAATAGAATTAATTAAAAAAGAAATTATCTTTTAATAAGAAAATAAAGTATAATAATTATTTAAAATTATAAAAAATATTATTTTAAAAGAACCTATCCTTATAATATTCAACCTTAATAAGCCTATAGAGCTAGAAACTGATATATCAGACTTTACCTTAGGGGCCTAGATCGGATAATAAGATAAATAAGGAAATCTATATCCTATAGCATTTTACTTATATAAGCTATATAACCCTAAACTAAACTACTTAATCTATAATAAAGAATTCCTTATTATTATTAATACTTTTAAAAAATTTTAATAATATTTTTTAAAAAGTAATTATAAAATTATAATATATATTAACTATAAAAATATTACTTACTTTATAATTACTTAAAAACTTAGTAAAAGGCAACTATAATATATAAAATACCTATCCAAATTTAACTATTAAATTATCTATATTAAAGAAACTAAAAATAGCTATACTAATATAATCAGCCACTAACCCAACTACAACATAAAAAAACTAAAAATATAAGAAAAACTATTAATCTATAATATTAATAAAGAATTAAAATAAACCTTAATTAATAAAATAATAATAAAAACTAAGAAAATAATTATCATTATAAAAATAAGAGGATTACTATATACAACCAGAACCACTACTATAGAAATACTAATATAATAAGTAGAACAAGGCAATCCACTATTAAAAAAATCAAAAAATATAATCTAGCACTTTTAGAAAAAGAAAAAACAAATTACTTACAAGTATTAAAGGAATATTAAATAGAGTTAATAAGGAATATTTATAAATATCCCTTATATAACTATAAAAACATTAATAAAACCCTTAAATAAGTTAAATAAATATTTTCCTTTAATAAGATAAAAAAGAAAGTTAAATAAGTATATAAAAAATGCAGCCTATATTAACACTCTAAAAAACTAAAATATAAACTATATAAATTATTACAACCATCCCCTATCACATAATAACTATAGAACTCAATCATAATAAACTTCATTACCAACCTTCTTTTATCAACAGACCCTATTATAAAAATATACTATAATAATATTTTTATTATTATTAATTATTTTATAAAAGTAATATATTATTTTCCTTATAATAAAGTAATAAAAGAAAAATAATTTACTTATCTTTTCTTTTAAAATATAATCACTATATATAAATTACTAATTAAAATTATTTTAAATAAAGAATAATTATTTATATTTAAGTTTTAATAAAGCCTAATATTTTTAATAAAGTTAAATTATAAATTAAGTATAGCCTTTCACCCTTAAATAAATAAGCAAATTAAATACTAAAACCAGAAAATCAAGTAATATCTATAATACTATATTAATTATAAGTAAATTAATTAAGTAGAAAATTTACTTATTATATAATTAATATATAATATATCCTATAATTATAGTATTAAAATAATATTAGTAAAAGCTAATTTTAGCTTTATACTAAATACTTATTAAGCCCTTTTAGAAAATATAATTTAAGTAAAAGTAATAATTAAGTTAGATAATCTAAGAAAACTATATAAAAAAATAAAAACCGAATTAGAATTTATCTATAATATTATGAAAAGACATTATAACCTAAAAAGGCTGAAGGGACTAACCTTTTTGGAGAGAGATATAGTCTATCTAACAATAAAAAATCTTATAATAAAATAATAAAATAAAAAAATCAACTTTATATAAATCAGACCTTACCTAATAAAAAGAAAAATATTAGAAAATAACTATAAACTTAATTTCCTTAATAATATTAAGATATACCCTATCTTCTATATTTCTCTTCTTAAATCTAAGAATAGTATTTAAATTAATACCAAACTAGCATACAAACTACAAATAGAAAACCCCAAAGATTAATAGGAAGTAAAGAAAATCCTATAAAGAAAAAAGAAAGATAAAAAATTCAAAATTAAATAAAAAAGCTATAAGAAAATAATATAAGAATTAACTAAATACCTTATATACTACTTAAAATTATTAAAAGCATTCCTAAAAATACAATACTAAGCAAGCTATTAAGGTTAATAGTATTCTAATTAATAATATCTACTACCTCTAAAGATTATACCTAAATAACAATCTCTAACTCTACCTAATCCACCTTTTCTAATTTATTTAAAAAAGAAAAACTATAATATATTATCTTTACACTCTTTATCTTAAGCTAATATTTCTAATAACAAAGATAGAATAAATAATTCAAAGACTTCTAAACCTTAGCCTAAGCAGCAAGCATCTCCGCTTATATATAAAGGAACTCCTCCTTAACTACCTCCTTCTTTACATCTAAATAATCGGACTTCTAATTTATTTAATTTACTATAAAAGTTAATAATTGATTATATTTACTATTATAAAAAATAATATATATATAGCTAAAAATACCTCTAAAGCATTATATATCCTACTACAACAAGTACATTTATCATAATAATCACCAAAATCTAACAATATCTTATATTATAGACTCTTAGAGGAATAAAAAGAATACAATATAACTTTAAAATCTATTAAATTAATAAGCTAAGCTTAGGCTTTAGTATAAAGATATTACTTAGAATTACCTAAATTATAAAATATAATTAAAGAAATAATTTTTAAAGAATAAAAATAAAGTACTTATATATAAGGTCAACTTAATAGGCCTTAAGAATAAGACTAATAAAGAAAGGATATTATATTATAACCTATAATACACCTAAGCAATTTATAATAATAGAACTAATATCTATTTACTCTATAATCCTATATTAATTAATAAAGAAACATTTACTTATAATTACTTACAATATTAATAATTACCTTATAATTACTAACCTAATTACTAATATCTTAAATAAAATAAATATAATAAATACCTACTAAAATAATAGTATATAGATAGATTAGAATCTACCCTTATAACTAATACTAACCAATTTTTAATATAACTTAATTACCTTAATTATAATTAACTATTACCTAATATAATACTTCCATTATTCTATTTTACCATAACACACCTAACCATCCTACCAATAATAAACCCTTCATTCTGATTAATTTATTAAATTGGGAATTGACCAGACCGTTACAAGACCCTTTATAGATTCTTCCTCTAGGGCTGCATTTCCAGGATAAATATCTCCTCCAACCACTTAAGGAGGATATCCACATTTACCTAGCCTAAAGGGCTATAGGTATATTTCTATTAAGGAAAATTCTTATTAAATCACTAGCCTTAAAGCCTTATACTAATAAAAATAACACATAGTATAAGACATCTTCTATTAACACTTCCTACCTCTATAATCATGATCTAATCTATGGAGTCACTCTTTGTTACAATTAAATAGGAAGTTAGGTATATTCTAATAATCTTTTTAATATATATTCCTTACTTATAAAGACTATATTTATCTATATTATAAAAGCAGTTAGACCTAACCTTTCTATACTTTAAAACTTAATTTAAATTAGTATACTAGTGCTATATAACTTCCTTTATTATAGCCTATAAATATATAATCTCTAAAAATTAGAATACCTTTATTTTAATATTATTATAATATTAAAGGAAATAATTAACCTAATTATTTCTAAAAAAGCTATTATCCTCACCCTTACTTAAAATCAACTCAGCAAAGGACTATACCTCCTACCTTATTAAGGTATAATTAGCTTCTTTCTCTATTAAAATCCATTTTATTAAATATTTCTCTTATATATTAAATAACTACTATAAAAGCTCTTAAGCTTATATTATTAATTAAGTACTATTAAATCAGCCATATAATATAAAGGGAGCAACATTATAGTATTAACTAACAGACTCAATTTACCTACCTTCCTCAACTTTTTCAACAACTACAACTAACACATTTTAATAATCAGCCTTAGAATAACTCATAGTTATTTTTTCAGCTAAATTAGACAAGGATTACTATAGATTTGGTGCAAGTTATAATGGAGGTGAAGGAATTACATATCCGGAAGCATGTCGCGGAAAGGTGGGGTCACGGTTGGGTGGGGAAGGACTCTACATTTCATATTTCGTCTTTAAACAGATAAACAAAAATTTTCAAGACATCTATTTTCACTTTTTTTTTTTGCTCTACCTCCAAGTTGTGCAAAAAAAAACAAAAAACAAGATGTCGTGATTGTGTTGTTGGCGTCTTGAGGCAGTTGATGGTGTCGTGTCTAAAAAACAAGTCTATAAAAATCGGGGTCTAGAACGCTTCTGAGTTACCTGCACGGGCCACAGTAAAGGAGGGCTTCAGCTAAACATCACAAGCATGCCTGACAATTTTAAAACTGTCAAGCGCACACCGCTATGCTCTCCACATCAAGTCAAAATCGAGCAAACCGCTTACCAGATGAAGCGAGCGCGGTAGGGCATCTCGATGAATGTAATGTCTACTCTTTATAGAATAAAATCATAAGAGTTCGCTTGATGTTCAAACAACCTGTCGCAACGTTGATGTCAGGCTCAAGTGGCGGTAAGGAAGCTGTGGGGGTTCATGTTCTCCACACCATTCATAATACTTATGCACTATATTGTGGCCCATTTGTGCTCTGTACAAATAGTTAGATTTATGCTATTAGACGTATGCTCGAAAATTACGGTGTCATAAAAGATCTAGCCTGTGCATATCATCTGATGCGCAGCTCTGACTGATATTTCCTAGTTAAATAATTCAACGTCCTGTTTACTAATGAAATTATACACTGTTACTAACATACAATTCAGACTCTTCCAAAATAACGGTACTCTAATTTTTATCCATCTTCTTTGCAAACCAACCCGCCAGATGGCTGATGGTGGGATGACTCCAGGTCAGGGTCGGTGGCACCTGAATGTTTAGCGCAGATTGCAACTGACGCCGCAAATGAACTGTCATAACAGAGTCTAGCCCTAGATCAGACAATACGGCTTTATTCTCAATCTCATCGGGGATCATGTGGAGAACCTGGGCCACACAGTCCCGTATCTGCTCCTCTACATGAGCTTTCAGTTTCTCCCCAGACCGTGGGACGTTTCGATCTTGTACAGATGACGATTCGTGAATCTTCTGTGACGACGTGTTGCTGGCAAACCGAGGCGCAATATCTTTCAGAATTGCTGACGGAACATCCTTGCCTTCTTCAACTGGCAAGCTGCGTAGTACGACACAGTGATCGACATCGTACTTGGCAGCGTGTATCCAGGCCTCAAAGGCCTCGTCCCGGCCAATATCTGTGACTCCTTTGGCTTCAAATTCGGCTTGAACATATTCAGAGCCGGCGGCCATGCCTACTTCGCGCCATGCTGCCCATTGGAATGCCAAAGCATAGTCTCCTCGCGCGCGGCGATGTGTCGCTAGACTGTCCAAGAATGCATTGGAACTGGCGTATGAACTCTGTCCTGTCGAACCCACAAGTTGACCGCAAGACGAGAAAAGGATAAAGAAGTCAACTGATTGAGGTGGAAAGACTTCGTGCAATATTAGAGCTCCGGTAATTTTCGGTGCCAGGACACGAGCAAAGGCGTCTTTGGTGGTATTCAATGCCAGCTGGTTCTCCAAAACGCCAGCCGCATGGATTACGCCCCGGACTGGAGGTAGGGAGAGTTGGTCCAATGATGATGACAATTTTTCCGCAGCACTCGGGACACTAATATCTAACGCCAAAGCATATACAGTCGCACCTCGGGATTCCAATGCCTTGATTTTACTAATTGCTGAGGCCAGTTTAATTTCTTGGTCCCACATCTTCCTTGGTGGGAGTGCACGTCGCGAAATCAGGACTATCCGTCGTGCTCCTTGATCTACGAGGAATTCCGCTACCTCGAGTCCCAATCCGCCGAGACCTCCCGTGATGAGATATGTACCATCTGCACGGGTGAAGAACTTGGGTCCTTGGGCGGCGGATAGGAGCTTGTGGCGAGGTAGGCTTCGAAGGCGCGCGATCCTAGCGACCCCATCCCGAATGCGAATGACATCGGCACCTCGAATATACCGAATAGTAGTCAGCGGAAAGTCCAAGACTTCGGTGTCAATCAATCCACCAAATTGCTCTGGGTGTTCGCTGGCCAGAATTCGTGAAAGCCCAACGAGCGGGGAGTGCGCCAAAGCAGTTGGGTCTTCTCCTTCCCCGATGCCTTCAGTCAAAGCAAAGACTTTTGCAGGTATTGCATTGCGAACAACAAATTTCAGCAACTCCAGTAGCTGCCAAGTGGTATCCTCGGCAATTCGAGTAACATCTTCCAGTGATTGGATGCCACTCGGAAGATATACAATTGCCGTTTCTCCACCTAGCGGGCAGGTGGCATTGATGGATGCGAGTTGCTCAGCGGAGGAGGCTAATATTTTTTTCGCCTTGGCTGGGACTGTCTTTGCCCATTTTTCTCTCAGAGAAATGTCTTCTGAGACCAAGACGATTTGGTTTATGGGCAGTGGTTCCTCAGCCGGCATCGCTGGCTGCCACGTCACCTGATGAACAAGGCTATCCATGTTTCCCTTGTCATTCTGAGTGCTTTCAATCTCGGCAAAGCGCATGCTTGTCAACTTGGCCAATATTGACCCATCCTCATCCAAGATAGTCACATCGCTCGCTGGGGGCGTACTTGATGCGGGTCTTACGTGCAGCCATCCAATTCTGGGTGGATTGCTTCGTGTAAAAACGTCGACCTGGTTGATTTGCGCAACCATGCGGGGCTTCGGGTCGTTAAAGAAGATTGTGGATCCGACCGAAGTGGCAGCATCGAAAATGGGTGCCCATGAAGATGGGTCCCAGGGCAATTGTTCATCGAGAGCGGGATTGGGATTAGTATCGACCCGCGCTATCATTTCCTTGGTGCTTCCGTGGTGCTCTGTTATCGCCCAGAGGAAGCCCATAGCAGAGACGCCTACTTTGGCAAGGTAGTCTACGGAAAAGTTTTTGTCGAGCTTGTTCCCAATTCGCTGTATCGTTGCGGAAATATCCATGGATGATTCAGGCATCACCAATTGCACGCTCAATTGCGAGGTGGCATGTGTAATCCAAGTAAAATCATCCTCAGTAGCTTGGTTATCTTTGATCAGTCGAGATAAGACTTTGACATTCTCACGCTGTGCGACGACCTGGATAAATCGTGGCGTATCAACCGCGATTGGAACTATGAGATTCACATTTTTGAGCAAGCGGGATCTCGTAGCGTTGAGAAGTGTCATGATGTAAACCGCAGCGGGGATAATTTCGGTCCCCTGCACAGGGTGGGACTGTGGATAAGGCTTGCTGTTGCTGTCCAAACGAGTCGTATACATGATCGTGTCCGTTGAAGCAACCTCAATACGCTGACCAAGAAGTGTGTGCTCCTCCACATTATGAGTTTGAATGGCGTCGAAAGGGCTGGTTTCTACCTTGCGCCAGATTGGCTTATGCAACCAGTTCGTGTTTGGTAAACCCACGGCCCATGACTTGGACATCTGAAGCCCCCAATCTACAGGCACTCCATGATTGTGAAGTTGAGAGATCGAATGCAATAGGGTCTTTTCTGCTGGTTTGTTTCGCACTAGACTCGGCACCACGCAATGTTCTGCATTGTCCTTCTCCGCTAGTATCTCATCGATGGAATGACATACGAGAGGATGCGATGAAATTTCCATAAAGACGTGATATGAGTCCTCTGAGGCAGCCTGAATTGCAGAAGTGAAATGTACAGGATTCATCATATTGTTCGCCCAGTACGAAGCATCTCGCAGGTCCTGCCCACGAGGATCCTTGAGCGACGTTGAATAAAGCCGCGCTCGCGTAGGAATAGTGGGCTTTATGGCATCTGATATGGCAGTTATCAGGGGATCCTTTAATTGGTTCATCATGGGGCTGTGAAATGCAATGTCTGTTCTCACATCAAATACTTTGATGCCGTGTTGTTTGAGTGCCTCTGATGCTCGAGCAACCGCATCTCCGGGCCCTGCAACTACACATGATGATGGAGAGCAATCAATTGCCGCAGTGAGATTTCCCGAGTCAGGAAGCTCTTTTAGAACATCTGCAAAAGGTATATGCACCAAAATCATCTTGCCCTGGCCACTAAGCCGTCGATACAAGACTGAGCGCCGCGTGACGACTATGGCGCCCTCTTCTGGAGTCAGAGCCCCTGTGACAACGCTGGCTGCGATTTCGCCAGTCGAGTGTCCGATAATTGCCCGTGGGAAAATTCCATAACTCTGTAGAACGGCGCAAAGACCGATCTGCACAATATAAGTCAAGATTTGGAGCTGATCTGATGACTCAAACTGGCCGCTTTCCAGCAAGCCCATTGGCGAGAGCCCAATCTCCGAGTAAACTATCGCGTCTAAGGGCTGGATAGCATCGTGGAAATATTTGTTGTTCAACATTTCTTTACCCATATCAGGCCAGTGGGCTCCGTGACCGGAAAAGACCCATACTAATCCTCGGCTATTCTCAGATAGGACATTGCCCTGCGTAGCCCAGGGTTGGTTTGAACCCGCTGCTAGATCTCCTAGAAGCTGGATTGCATCATCATGGTCATTAACAACAAGGGCAGCACGATGGTTGTGGTGATCACGTCTCAGTGCCAGTGTTGATGCAATGAGATGCATGTCGTGCTGGCGACCCTGCGAATTTATCCACTCAGCTAAAATCCGCGCCTGAGCTGGGATACGTTTCTTCTCTGGCGCAGATATTAAAAGAACCGATGGTCGCTTGGCTTGGTGATGAGGGTTTTCATCCATGGGCAGTGCTCTGGAAGAAATGTATTGCTCGAGAACGGCGTGCGACACTGTTCCGCCATAGCCGTAGGAGCAGACCGCGGCACGGCGAACTTCATCTGTTTCCGGCCAGGCCGTTTGTTCTTGAACCACCTTGAGTCCTGAATTTTCCCAATCTATGCGCTTGTTGAGTACTTGCAGATTGGCTTGGGGTGGCAAGACACTATTCCGCAACGCCATCACGGCCTTGACGAATCCAATGGCCCCGGCCGCCCCCTCCAGGTGGCCAATATTGGGCTTGATAGATCCAACAAAACAAGGATCATCACGACGCCCTGTTCCATAGACGCCGGCAAGTGCGGATACTTCTGTGAAATCTCCGAGAGGTGTGGAGGTGGCATGGGCCTCAATGTAGCGCACAGTGGAGGGATCGACCTTCGCCACCCCTAGAGCTTTGCGGGCAACTAACTGCTGTGAGATTGCGTTGGGAGCCATTATGCCGTTGGTTTTGCCATCTTGAGCCACCGCTGTCCCTTTGATGACCGCTAATATCTCATCTCCGTCTTGGATGGCGTCCGAGATATTTTTGAAGATAATAGCAGCAGCTCCCTCGCCACGACCAAATCCTCGAGCTTCGTTGTCAAAAGACCGACATCGGCCTTCGGTGGATAGTGCACCTGCTCGCTCCAAGACGCAAAAGAGTGCCGGCCCGCAAAGAACGTTACCACCACCAACAATGGCCATTCTAGATTCTCCACTGGCAATGGATTGTACGCCGTGATGGATTGCAACTAGAGACGAAGCGCATGCTGCGTCGATTGCTGAACTCGGCCCCATCAAATTTAAATGATATGAGATGCGGTTGGGGGTACCACAGAATGCTGTGCCAATCCCCATCCAGGGCTCAATGTTGGGAAGGTCCTCTAGAATTAGCTTGGCGTAATCATCAGAACTAACTCCCCAGAAGACAGCCGTGTCGCTTCCAGACAAACTCTTTGCAGGGATTCCAGCATTCTCAAGTGCTTCCCAAGTAACTTCAAGAGAGATTCTTTGTTGCGGGTCCATCTGCTCGGCCTCTTTGGGCGAGATGCCGAAGAACTGCGCATCGAAATTCTCTACGTCATCTAGGAAGTAACCACGAGAAGCAAGCTGGTTCATTGTTTTGGGGTTTCGCGGATCCCGACGATGGTATGCCTCCCATCGCATTTCCGGAACTTCCCCACATGCATCTTTCCTCTCTAGCAGTGATTGCCATAGCTGTTCAGGATTGTTATTGCCGCCGGGAACTCGGCATGCCATGCCCACTACAGCCACATCCTTTGCATTATCCTATGACATGTAAGTCCTAGCCATTAACTGAATGGAGGTCTTTTGCTTACATATTTACTGTAATGAAGACCAGCACTGTCAGTATCCGATGTGGGTGTGTTCATTTTGGGTTATAGTTATAAGAACATTCGAATGGACAGGTCAGATTAAGGTATGTTTGTGAAAGCCATTCAAGTGGAATTAATGTGACACGTCACAAGATGGCCTTGATGATTGGTAAAGCTGGCTTTATATGTTCCAAGACAAGGTGGCCACTTAAATATCGGATTCCTGCATAGAGGGAGATTAGAGGCGAGAGGAAAGAAGACTAGTTTGATACACTGGGGCCCACCATTGTAGTCGATTATGGCGCAGAGGAATCGGGCGAAAGGGCTAGCGTTAGCTGTTGATCAACGAGGTCACACGCCAGATGCAAGTTTCAACTGTGAGTGGCTTGAGAGAAATCGGATTACCCGAAGGATCGATGTTGGTTCTTCAGCTGCAACCTGCAGCCTGCCTCTTTCTGCTCAAGTTCGTGCCGTGTCGGCAATTAGTGGCTAGGCAGGGGATGATAGGACCAGATCGGCGCTAAAGGTGCAAAATTGCTGACGCAACCACCACTGCGCAAAATTACGCACACAATAGCCTAATAAGCCGAGACAATATGACACACGAGACATCGGAGCTCGTGTGAGACGGCAACCTAATCACTTCAAGTGCACGTTGCAAGACAGAATAGACAATGTCATTGGACAATTGTATTCATAATCAGGTTCTAGAACTTCGTGTAGAGTTGATGGTGAAACAGCATTCGCCAGGCGAGACGATGCCATGAATCAGGTGTCTCTCAATGCCAGAATCTCATTCGCAATGGCACCTCGCCCGTTTCATCAAAGGCCGAGCCTGCTTGCAACTGGACACGATGGTGTTCTGGAATCGTCATTTACCAATTCGTGGGGGCGGGGTTGGAGTGGGCCTCAACGCGCCCCTGTTGGTGATTCACACAACCCCTGTTGGATTGCATCTAGCCTCGTCGATCACTCGCACACGATGACCACTTGATGATACGCTGTTGGTTGTCTTGGATTCCTAACCGAGTTGGTTCTGTCGGCTGACCGAGTTGCGTTGGTTTGAGGCTTAGAGCTTGGACCAATGCCGAACTACCCACTCGTTCAACGTGATTTGTTGAACACGCTATCTTTTGCCCCCCCGAAACAAGGACAATGGTGATGTACATGACTCAAGGCGCTATTATTTGGGCTTTTATTTGCTCGGCGCGTATTCCCGTGCCAACTAACCACATTCATCCTAATCCAATAGATGGCAACCAAATATCCCCGATACCCATGTTGTTTTGGAAACTTGGCATTGTAATACCACTAATCTGGACTAGACTGCCGTATGCTGAAGGAAGAAGAGCAACCAACCCAACCCACCAACCAACCAACCAACCACCTATGACGCATTATTGGTTGGTACAGTTTGTCTTATCTGTGGCGGAATATTCCCTGTTGCCACCCTCTGTCAAATTTAATCGATTCCCCTACCTACCCTGCATCAGCTATCAGTCAGCTCAACTCATACCAAATCCAAAAACACCTGCATGTGTAGCGTGAAATATTCCTGTTTGTGGCTGAATGGCGTTTCTCATGCTTTAGAAGTGAGGAGTAGATTCACAATTTGAAGCCGCGTGAAGCGATTTTCTAGACCCCAAGATTTCGGCAACATCTGTCGGTTACGTTCACCCGTCGAAATTGACAATACCAACGACCGCAAAAATACACAAAGTTGTCATTGCGCATGTTCCTTTTCCTCTGCCTTGGGAATCCGAACCATTGTGATGGTGATCAAGGCTCCAGTCATAGCAGAGCCGAGGCCAAACCACCAGATGGCGCGGATGCCATCAAGCCCAATTTCTCCAGAAGGATCTTTTTGGACTTTGATACCAATCGAATCAGACACAGACGTCATGATAGCTAGAGCCAGGTTTTGTACAGTAACCAACAGACTGCCAGCAGAACCCTGATATGACCTGGGTACGCTGGATGTGATGAAGATTGCTGCTGCTGCAAAGCTAATGTCAGGCCCAAATGTCGCTAGGGCTACGCCAGGCATTGACAGTGCCCAGTATGAAGTATTTATTTGTTGGGGAAGAAAGAAAACAGGTCCAAGGCCAAAACAGACCATACTTATGGTCAGAATCCAGTGACCCGGAACCTTGTGTAATGTCTTGGAAACAACCCAGGATGCGAGAACCCCAACAATGCAGTTAGGGAGAAGATATAGAGCTGCTGTTAGTGGTGTGACTCCTTGGTAATGCTGCCAAAATTGGATGGCGTAAAATTGCCACGCACCTACGTGCGATATTTCTGTTTAGCCTGGGGACTCAAATAATGATAGAAATTCGCAAAACCTCACCATAAGCGCCGAGTCCCAAGAAATATGACACTAAAAGCGCAGAAAATCCAGGCGTTTGCCAAAGTCTATTCGGGACAAGAGGCCGGACAACATGGCCTTCTACAAAATGGAACCCAATAAGCGACAGAAAGCCCAGAATAATCATTGAGTAGGTGTATGGATTCCAATGAGCTGATGGGCCTTGTGTAAGCCCAAAGAGAATCAGCCCACAGCCTAGCAAGGCAAGCAACGCTCCAAGATAGTCAAACTGCTTCATGGAAGGTGCATCTATGGCAGTGCCATCTCTTGCTGGCTGTAGATTCGGAATCGTGAGATGAGCAGCGAGCGCACATAATGCAAGAAAAATGGATGTGCTGCCAAATATCCACGGGAGATGACCACTAAGGGCACCTCCTTGGACACAGCCGATCCAGTAGCCAAACGGTGCCCCTGCAGCCATCAGAGAAAACACACGCGTTTTGCGGATGCCTGGGTTATATACTCGCCCCAAGATGCTCATAGACGTAGAAACCAGTACACCGACTGCCAGACCTTGCATCGCTCGGGCTACAAAGAAGAGAACCCTGAGTTTTGGTGAAATAGCCAATGCGGCTATCGCGTTCCAGACTGCTCCCCATAGGAAGGCATAGACCATCATGGGCTTTGGTGGAGCTAGGTCGGCCAGCGAACCGAACACTATGACTGACATGCCACTTGCCAGAGCGGAAGAGCTTATGAGCCAAGGAACCTGGCTTGGCGCCATGCCTAATGCTTTTCTGAATGGAGTTTGGGTGACGTTGATTCCCATGGTTAAAGCGAATATGATTTGCCCAGCCGTGCATACCAGCACAAAGACCACCTCGGCAACTAGATTGGCAAGCTCTGGCGGAACACCCTGAGAAATCGGATATGTCGGACTGCCTTGCTCTTCGGGAAGGCCAGTATCAGAGGCGCTATGTGTTGAACCATTTTCAATCTGTCTCGACCTCACACCATTTTCTTCCGACACAAACTCTTGTAATATTTCCATCTCAGTAATATCTTGGGTTTCATGCAGCGTTTGGAGTATTGGCGTTTGATCAATTTCTGGGGTGGCACCGAAGCTCAGACATAACTGAGGAGGCACTGGGCCTGTGGGAACGGCAGTTGAGCCCTCCAAGTGAGCCGGGCCGTGGACACCTTTGCAAACTCGGATTTGTGATGACATGGAATTTTCAGTTACTTCAACCAGCTTGCTTGATTGGAGTGATGCCGTTTCTTGTGACATTTTGAATGCACGTGAAGACCCGAACAAATGTGTTGGATTCTTACCCCTCTCGCAGTAACATGGCGGTAGCGAAAGACAAATTCTGTCCGACGACGGAGACATTTCGCCCAATGGAATCGACTTCACGTGCCTCGCTTAGATAAAATCAGCCAAAGATTCAGCTATAAGTACATGGTGTCGTCAACAGTTGATTACTAAGCAAGCGGCCCTCATCACAAGATCGGATAAACTCCTGATAAGCGCTAGTCCATTTAGAAGATCTGGGGCTTCAGGCGAGAGTATGTGCATTCTTGCAGCTCCCATGGAAAGTTCAGTTCAGTTCGAATAGTCTATATTTAAAGTTAAATACCAATTCAATTCTAAAGGCCCGGCTTGTTCAAGCTCTAGCACAAACAACCGAGAATGTAATGTCAGCTTAAAATGTCATAAATACTGCTGACCAGCCTATAGATTCGAGATGTCCTACCAGGGAAGAGAATGCAAATATATTCTTTCTTCAGTATGACTAGATTTAATGCCAGTAATAAATCGCGAATTTCCAAGTTCTCGATGCATTTCACAATAGGGCAAAATATGATTTAGACATGCATGAAGCATTGATTGAGTCCAGAAAACGATTGAATTGTATCGTTTATCTTGAATAAATTGAAAACATATGACATCGTAAATTTACTGAAAATTCCACATTTCCAAGGCTCAAATCGCCACACTTGACGTTCCACTAAACAGTGATCGACTAGGTGCAGGCGACAAATGCATTGCCACTCGCTCCAGTATGCGTAATAGTTCCTGCCTGCCTGCAGGATGTGCTGATAACGACACGGTCTGGGCCGGGAGAACCTGGTTATTTATTTTAGCCATGAGCTTTGCGTGAGGGTATCCCTGGACCATCATTGGAGTAAATGGCTTCGCAAAGCGATTTAAGGAAGAAGGCCATGCAAATTAAGTCTATAGAAAAAGTATTTGACTTACCACCAGTGTACAGAGATCCGCTGCTCAAGATAGGAAATTCCTGGTATGGCCCAGATACAGCGAAGGTGAAACCCTCGTAGTTGTTGTAAGTGTGAGGGTATCCACCAACTGTGGTTCCAGCGTTATAGTGGGAGCAGGCACGGACACTAGCCGCATTGACTTGGGCGGCCGTATAATAGGTCGAGCCGCTACCCAAATATGAGGTTTGGATTTCCAAATAGGTGGTGTACAACACTTACCACTGTGCATCAGCCCGCTTGGTAAGGCCAGCAGCAGCCTCTGTGGGAGCGCTGAAGACACTGGGCACAACGGCCGCAAGAACCAAAAGTGATTTGAAGACGTACATGATTTATGGCGTGGAAAATACACAAAAGTTGGATGATGCGGGAGAGGTGACACCGGTAATTATACCCATCACAAGTCCTAGAAGCAGCTTGTGTATTCCCATCGAGAATGCAATCCTCCGTCCATTAAGCTCACGGCATATATCTCCTTCTCCATACGGTAGACATCCCGTTATCGGCTAGATAACATAGATGCGGGAATACAAACGAAAAGGGGAGGTGGTAAATGCGAATTAAGCCCAGCCAATGAGATTCGGTGTTTATATGCCCGGCAGACACCGTTGGCGTCTTGGCATCTACGGCATCCTGTCGCATGGATTATCACGTGCACGTGTCAGGTCTTGTCAGCGCGTGTCTGTCAAGGTGTTGAAGCCACTGAAACTGATCAAAAAGTAGGCGTGGCACTATCTCTGGTAGGCGGTGCACATATTAGCGCTTATACCAGCCTCAGGGTCAAAACATCCACCTTTATATCCCTGGATTTGCACCGTAGGCTGCTGAAATCATGAGATCCGTCGGGTCCTCGGCGACGCAAAAGGCCGCAAGCCTGGGGTACACAACTGGACCTGCAGGCTCCTTGATCTGCTCATCACATACTATAGACAGCGATAGAGCGCGCACCCAAGGGAGTCAAGCCCCCCTGCCGGCGACAACTCTAGTTAGAGATGTGACGTAGAAATGTGTTGAAGGTATAGTAAAAAGGGTCTTTGCATCACCCAAGTCCGGTACTGTTGATATTTTGGGATAGGTCGCATCGCAGCTGCCAATGGGAGCATCCCGATCGGCCACCCCTCGTTTAGCCTCTGCAGGGGCCGAATCAAGTCCGATTCGCGGGAGAATACGAGGATACGCGGAGCATCCAACGGACATGTCCAAATGCGTGCACCGGAGTGCGCCGTGGATTGTCTAGACCCTCAACCAGTCACTTCGAATGTCTGATGGATGGCAGACTCGACCACAAACCTCACGAGCAAGGGGTGTATCATCATGTTTTAGCGACTTCCTATTCGATGCAAATCCTGGGTTATCTGGTAGTTTCAGCAGGCAAATCCAAGTCGTAAACGGAATAACCGCCTCGCTTCCTACGTAATTACATCAAATGGTATGGGATTCGTCTCGTGGCCGTTCAGCGAAGTCAGGGGCATTTTATAAATAATGTACGCGTTCGGATTAAAAAATTGACACCTCCAGAAGAGTAAAGCTGACGCTAATGCTAATGCATCATATTCAACAGTCAGTGAGCGGCATTGAACCGCGCCTTGAGCGCGATAGAAAATAGAACCCGTAGGTCAGACCCTGATCCCGCTAAATTTGTCCAATAATGCATCACAATTATTCCTCATTCCGTCTTGAATACCGCAGCTGATGGGTACAGGGAACGTTTGATAAGGCTAATGTGCCTGCTTTTCCATATCAGGAGAGCCCATTGTTCCAAGGGCCTTGGCAATAGATCAGCAGGGCGAAGAGTGCTTTTAGAATGTGGGTGGCTTGAACCTAAGCGCCGCACAGCACAGATATGCTCTTTACGTGCATTGGCTAGGGCCCGGGAGACTCGCCGCTCCAGTCTTAGCATCTAAATTTGTTTCTTGCCCAACATGAGATGGGCAATACCAGAATGGAGTCTCAATTGAGTCGAGACCCCCAGGTTTGGGTGTGTTGTTGCCTGCCTAGAAATATGAATCGATACATACTAATTGCAACTCAATATATGAGACTTGACTAGACTTTCATCACTATGGCTTGACTCGTTCAGACAAACTCTATGGGGCTGAACGCCACACCTGAATCCAAGGGCTGATAGCGCTGCAGCCAGAGCATTCAGCCTTGCGACCACCGTAAGAGCAAACAATTTTTTAAATGGTTATTTCCTTAGCGAGAAACTTTATCAGCCACCTCGGCTGACTGATGTTATAAATTATGCCAGGAGCTGTGTTTCTGGGTATTCAATACCCTCGCCTGATCATACTGCTTCATGCATCTATTTGTATCCTTTAGCTGTTGAAAACTTTCCACAATATCAGTGAACATATTTGATATGGAAAAGATTACAACGATTTCCGACTCCAGCCCAACGGATGAGACCGAATTCTTTACAGGCCAACCCCCTCAGTACCAGCAAATCCATTCTCAGCCCACAGGGCTCTCCGAGTCATCCAAGGAGACGTCAAAGCCAGAAAAGCTCCAATTCCTCAAGAGCCCGGTTTCTACTACGGTAGAGATTGTATCACTGCCTCATCCCAATGGGAGCCCATATGACACTCCCGACTTTGGGCTGTTTGGTGATCGTTTCACCAATGATTCCCCTCAGTTTCAGAAGGTGTGACCATATTTTTCCACGCCTACCCAGTCGATATGAGACGACTAACTCTAAATAGCACGAGAGCGAGAATTTGCTCGAGCTCTTCTATGACCTTCTCTTCGCCGCCAACTTTTCAATCTTTTCTGAGAATCAAGGTCTCAATTCCTCAAACCGTGTCAAAGCATATGTGGGATATTTTGGGTAATTTCTGAACTCACGATATCCAGAATCCCGTACTAATATCATTTCCATAGAATTCTGTGGCTAACATGGTTGTTGGTCACGGTTTATGATGTTAGATTTGTCACAGACAGTGTCTTCGGTGCGTGTATCATGAGCCAATGGTGTTTATTATCTAATCGAAATAAGAACGTGTTTGTCGAGCTATTCACTTTGCCATCATGATTGGATTTGCTGTTGTAGCTCATGAATTCAAACCATATAACCAAGATGCAGATATCATGAGAACTATGAGTATGCTTATTTTGCACCTGTTTGAAACACAAGTTGATGATAACTATAGGTTATATCCTGAGTGTCTCTCGATTAATTCTAGCCATTGAATACTCAAGCATTCTCTGGCATATTCGACATTATAAGAAGTGCCGATCGGCAATGTTGCTACAAATCGGAATGAACTTGATTGCTGCCCTCCTATATTTCGCCATCAGCTTTAGATTTCGCAGTGGAAACAGCCTCGTCTATATTGCATGGTATATCATCGGAGTGTCAGAACTTATCCTGACATTTGTCTTCGCAGCCAATTTTGAGGTGCTCAGTCTTGAGGGAACACATCTAATGGAGCGCATGAGCACTATGACCATATTCTTCTTAGGAGAAGGAGTTGTTCTGATGGCTCAGAATGTTGTGACTATTGTCAAAGGACCAGGATCCTGGGGTAAATATTCGGTTACCTTGGCAAGCACTATCGATACTAATACAAGTTTAAATAGATTCCCTCACAATTGGGACTGTCACAACTACCGCCGCGATAATATATTGCATATTTCTGATATATTTCGATTGGATGAAGACAACCGAGCTCTCAAAGTACCGTCAACAAGCATGGACTATTTTACATTTTGTCTTCCATCTATCACTGGTCCTATTTATCTTGGGCATCACTCAATTTCTTCTTTGGTCCAAGATATTAGACCTAATCGATAAGGTCCCCATATATTCTATTTTCAATGACCCCGCAGCGCTATCGAAATCCAGTTCTGAAGCGATTACCAAAAACTTAACTAGTATAATCTACGACTTTTACCGACAATACCCACCTAAAAATTATACAACTTGGGAAACCGCAAACTGGGCTCTCGGCGAAATGAACAAGCTCCCTGATAACATATGGCCTGAAATTGCGAAGAATTTACAAAGCTTTCAGGACCTTGAAAGCAAGCCGAATGTCCCGCACTTTGACGAGCTGCTTGGCTACATTTATACTTTAGTCGCAACTATGCAAAACACTTTTATGCAATCATATGGCATCGACGTCACGGGCAATGTTGAAGACGAAAACCCAACTGCTTCCACAGTCGACTTTGAGTTTGACGTGATTAAAGAAGCGTGCATAATTTTGAGCTAATGGTGAGTCGATATTTGTTGACAGAATCAATCGTTTTCTGATTTGGAGAATAGTTCAATTATGGACACATCGCTGGTGGTGTCACGTTGTTAACCATGTGCCTCCTCACCATTATTGCCCGAACGAAGCCATGGACAAAATGGAGCATTCTCCGAACAGGCATTTTTATTGCCCTCAGCATAGCCCTCGCCCTTCTTTCTTTACTTTCCCTAAATTCGACCTACGCCGACAGATACCAACAGAGCCCCATGCTACTGCCAACAATTGGCATCATTTGGTTCATAGTTTTGGTTCTTACTCATTTCCGCAACCCGTCTCCGCTCTTGTTCAGTCGTCGACGGTCCTTGTTTAGTAGAAACAGGTACTCGTATGACTCTGTCGATTGAGCTAAGGGCTAAGATCGTCTTTCCTGAATATTCTGTGTGACAAGGATAGATCAGTGTAGTTTGAAATATTACGTGATATGAATATACTGTTCTGCCACCTACCAAGTGGTTCATTGTGAGCGCTGTCACCCACTCGCGGACAGTTGGGGTGAGTCAATCCCTGGAGCTGACATGCCGCGTACCTTGGTGGTGAATTTAAGGTATTGCTGTGTTAGACTTTCCCGTCCCCTTCATAATCCCAATTTTAGACTCTTGTTGCTGCTCTGCGGTTCGTGCCGGATTCCAGCCGACGTGGAGTCATTGCAGATCGACTTACCCACTACAGCGACGTAGCTGAAAACAACACGCCACAAATCCCGATCCCGTGCGCCTTTTTTCTTTACCTTGAACAGACCTGATTATGACGTCTTAAAAGTAAGCAAAGGATCAACGACCGGCATCAATGTGACAAACGCGTGTCTGGGCGTGTTTCTTGCACGCTAACCGGAAATGTCCAAATTACCGTTCCTGACAAAGTAATCCCCGAGTTTGTGGGGCTGAACTTGCGAATGAGAGGCGACATGCTAAGACCGAACTTGTAAAGCCCGAACTTCGGTCCTGAAGTTCGGCCTCGGACGTATAATTGTTAATGGTTATAAACCAAGTACAACCAAGCTCTTGAACAATGGATTCCTATTAAGATTAATCCATACCACAATAGCTCTTCTCTTCAAAGAGTTACTTCATCACTTACACTAAATCACCGTCCATCATGGCCAGCACTGCTTCGCCTTCCAACGCCCAGGTGGCAGACATGGTTGAATCCTGGTCAAAGCAACTTGCAGGGCTTGCTACAGGTATCAGACATTCTGAATCGCCTCAAATTTCTCCTGAGCAGCGTTTCGGCCTTATTGGGACTGCAATGGATATCCTGAAGACTTTTAAACAACCTCAGGAGAGGTTGATGGAATCCATGGTAGTACTCGCTGAAATCGCGGCGCTGCGAATGTTTGTCAAATGGAACGTCTTCGACATGATACTTGAAGCTGGTACAATGTCATATGGCGAAATCGCTGCCAAGCTCGATGCCGAAACTTCTCTCATCAGTAAGTCCCGTCAACTTACATAGTCAAAGCTGATAGCTAATCTTGAACCCAAAGCTCGTCTGTCCTGGACCCTCGTGTCCACTGGGCTTCTCAAGCAGATCGGGAAGGATCAGGTTACTCTCACGGAGGGATCGAAGATTTTTGTATCAACCAGTCCAATGAAGTCTTTGTTAGAAAATGGGTATGTATCACCTACCCTCGGGATAAGAAAACAGAAGATGTCCAATGACTAATCTTGGTAGCTTTGACAATCATTTGCGAGCGATCTCTTTCATGCCTGATTACTTCGACAAGTATCCTCTCAAGGAGCCTGTTGGAAGACGTCATACTATCCAAGCATTCGCTGCCGGAAACCCAGAGATGACTATTTGGGAGCACATGCTCCGGGACCAGACGAGGATGACCAGTTTCATGACTGCCATGGTTGCAGCATCACGGAGTCAGCCCACCGTTGGCCCATATGACTTTTCCTGGCTTGTGGAAAAGGCAAAGGAATCGGAAGATAGGGCGCTCGTTGTTGATGTTGGAGGCGGTCAAGGTCACGCCCTTGAGGCTATTTTGAAAGCTACCCCAGGTCTCCCCGCAAGCCGCTGTGTTGTTGAAGACCTGCCTAATGTAACGGTGGAAGCGAAATCATCAGCCCAGGGAGATCTAGCCAACGCTCAATTTGTTCCAATGGACTTCCACTCTGAGCAACCCGTGAAAGGCAAGTTAAAATTCCCCAATGCCCGATTCCAAACGGTAGGAGCGAGTGCCATGAACCTCAATTGCTAACATGTCCTCCTTCATTATAGGTGCTCTAATTTATTACATCAGACGATGCCTACATGACTATGGTGATGAGGACTCGATCAAAATCTTAAAGCAGCTCCAAGCCGCCATGGCAAATGACAGCAAAGTCGTCATCGTTGAGGAGCTTCTAGAAAACCCACCGTCTCCACTGGCATCGGCCACGGACATCTTCATGGCTACAATCGGTGGCAAGGAGAGGACACTAGAAAACTTTGAGGCCATCACAGAAGCAGCTGGACTAAAGATTGTCGAGGCTCATCGATGCAAGGGATCCGGATTTGCGATCATCGAATGTATCAAGATTTAAAACAATCCTCAGACTGCTTGGGTAAGAAATACGAGTATGGGTAGTACTCGGTCTACCTAGATATCGCGGGGGAAACTTTTCACCTCTTGTACTATATAATATTTATCGCTGCCCCTTCCGCATCCAATGTTGCCTTAGACGGTCAATAGATGTAAACAGTTCATTTACGCGACAAACAACATAAACAGCACCAGACAATTATCTATAAAAAAAAACTCATTTCTCTACATCAAACCCCTTTAATAGACTTTTCTGGTTTTTTTAATAGCAGCATAAACGCCTCACATCATGACACATTGCAGGGTCTTATTAGTGTGGAATGAAGGTGCCATCATCAACCACTCGAATACGAATTCACAACTAACAACACGTAGCACACTAAAAGTCTAGACCTTTACCATGAGGGGCTAATAGACCCACTGACCAGCCTCATCCAATGCGCATCCGAAAAGTAAGCCACCTATTGCTTCCATCCACCAACATCCAACAACGCTTCGTTTCTTCGTTCTAGTCTCCCCTCTACATCTCTATCCTCGATCACTCCTCGTCCCCATACCCGCAATTATTGGTGGATGAATGTGAATCCAGAGATCAAGTCTTTTTCTCACTCTTTCACCCAAATTCCCTTCCCCTCATCACAAGCAACGCCGCACGCCTCTGCAGCTCAACACCATGCCCCACACATTCTCACTATTTCCAAAGCTTCCTCCAGAAATCCGCCATCAAATTTGGCACAACGCGCTTCATGACAACTGGGCCTTCGCTACGCTTCGACGAGATAGCCGTGGTCTCAAGCTCGTTGGCTCAGGGTGCCAGAATGTTCGGCAAGCATGTCACGAGGCCCGCGAGGTGACGCAGCTTACTAAAACAGACATCAAGGGTCTTGAATGGGTTGACTTTAAGCGCCTCCTCATCTACTTCCGGGATGAGTCGACTGACGGCAGGCTAATGCAGCGTGCCGATATCAGCTATCAGATCTTACCCCACATCCAACACTTAGTTCTCAATCCTGCCCACTGGACACGGCTTTACAAGACAATGGATCGGGTCAAACGCCGCTGCACCTCTCTGAAGACCCTGGTTATCATTGCGCCCTGGGCCGACACTCCGCCACCTACTGTTTATGACTACCAACTAGTCCACATCCCCTACCAAGGGTTTGAGCCAATATTCCGTGACACGCCCGCCGAGGTTGATACGATGCCCCTTGTCGATGCCATCAAACGTGGTGAGGCTGCAAACTCGGACAAGTACGGCATAAAGCTTTACCAAGGGTTGGAGTTATGCTCAACCATGGAGGACCCTTTGGACAATCCCTGGGCTCGACTTCAGAAAAGGGTCCACGATACAGAGCAAACCTGCCAAGAGTTTCTCAATGGAAGCCCTGCCCTTTGCTTGATAAGAACGGAGGAGCTTGACCCAAAAAAGGTATTTATTTCTTGGGAATATCAACATCACACTTGGATAAGCCATGAATATCCAGAACACAGGAAAATTTTACTCGAACAAGGCATGTAAGCTTGATACACGATATTCAAGAACAGGATTACTATGGGTTAATGAAAATTTAGAGTCACTGCAGAAATAGGAAAGAAATCAGCCAAAACAAGAATTATTCCAATTCCTCTTCTGTCATATTGCCAGCTACGGCAAAAGTGAAGTGGCACTCCGTTGATACATAGTGCAATGGTGCCCTATATTCGTTTGACATATCCCCAAGCCATCCGAACCTTCTAAAACATGACCGTGGTGGCGTAAAAGCGCGACAATAAGGCGCAAGCTGACTTGTTTGGAACAGCTTCCCGTGAGGGTGAGTTGGAATAACGATAGAGCTTCACTCAATCAGTCGAAATCTCATCTTGAGGTTCGAGCAAGAGGTGATACAAAATAGGACATCGATTGCACAGTTCAGGAAATTTCATCTGCAATAACCCAACTAGGAAGAAGCGAAGTCGTTGATGACCATAGGAGTGTTTGGTGGGCAGGTTTCGATTTTTGGGCAGTCGCAGGTTTCGCCCTTGCGTAGTTCGGCGCAGCTGATGATGGGCTTGCTGGCATCACAGCAGCAGCATGTGTTGGGATTCGTGCCTTGGCCTAATGCGAAGCTGGCCATGAAAAGGGTACCAAAAAGAGAGAGGATCTGCATTGCGCCGTGTTGAATTCCTCAATAAAATATGCTATGATGGCCGATCGGAGTTTCTTGAAGAGAGCTAGTTTTGAAAGGTCGAGTTGAGTTCAATGTTACAAGAAATTTTGTGGCTTGCTATCTTCGGTCATTTATAGTCTGAATGGACCACCAACTCCGTATTCGAATTCAATTTAAGTTTGAGCATGGTTGAACTTTTCTAACCTTATTAATGCAACACCGCTTTTTTTAATGCTAAATGCTATTTGTATGGCACTGATCGCCAGACTAGTGGCTTGGCCGTGATGCGGTGCTATGGGACACCGGCACTTTCTTTTTTCACCAAACCTCATCAAACTAAGCCGAACCGGTACGCCAAGCATGAAATACAACCATTTAATCCTGAATTACTTATGTGGCTCTATCTTATTGAGCAAGCCAACATAGGATTGGTAAATCTCGCAGTTACATATACTTAGCATGTTTTATTTAATACTAGTAGACCTTGACCATTATTGATGCTCGGACTTCACGGGCCTACTAGTTCATCTAACCAATCCGATCGTTGTCTCAGATACTCGCACTAGACTAAGCAAAACAATAAAGAGAATTGATCTGGCGGTAAATTAATTTAGGCACCTTAAATACATGACATCACATGTGCCAATTAATTTAACCTTAAATAAGTGCCGACTGCCCAATGAGATCAGCGAGACCGTAAAAAGCCCCTACTAGGATCAGTGAGACGCCAAGGATATGAATGTCAGTGCTACTGTTAGTCGCAGTGGGCTGAGGCGACCTGCAGACTTTACCAACCACAGAGGTGATGTCAAGCTGGCCGTTTATTTTCATGTCCCAGAACCTTTCCCCGAACCTGAACAGCTGCTCCCTAGCTAAATTATTACACAGGAGTATAATTGTGCCTCTATATATGACGAGCTTTCCACTTCAATGACTCTATTTTCTATACAATCCGAACCTGGTATGTACTGCCATCTATACCATTTGAATATCTAATGTTCCCGCAGCCATAACGACAACCCGCTCTAAAATGATCTTCGTCGTCTGGTCTCTCCATGATTCTATCGCGAATGTCTTTACGCACAGCTAGCCTCGCAAACAAACCTAAACCGTGCGATGTTCTAAAAAGTGATTCCAATTCTCTAGTGACAAAAGTAACCTCACGATAGACCCGAAACTTTCCAGTTTTGTCATTAACCTTTTGCATCTTCCACCCTCGGTCTTCATTACCATTCGTCAATTCGTTCCATCTTTCATCCGGGTCAAATAATAACTCGATGTCTCCATCAATTATTCTCGGCTTATATTTCATAGGAATCATGGCTAAGAAAGCGTCCTCGACACTCTTCATATGCTCCCACGGACTTGTCTCTGATTCAGAATAGGCTTTTAAAATTCCCTGCAGAAGAGGCAGCAAAGCTTTTAATGAGAACCCGTCCCACATCCTTTCTAAAGGGTCCAGGAAAGGGCTCAATGTACACCCAGGTCGACAGATTTCCTTTTCTAAGAGCATTTGCCACTCTGTGAGCTCGCTGTGTATGCTTTGTTGGAGGTCTGCTAGCGGTATGGCTTCTGCTTGTGGTATTTGCATCAATGGAGTGGTGACAAAACAATAAAAGGCAAAGTGTGCACAAGCGGCTATCAAGCTAAATTCCCGATGGTTTCCTGTATTGCGCAAGATCAAATATATTGGCTCTGAAACATGGGTGTCGAGAAGAAACAGCTCATCTCCGACCTTGACCATAGTCCCAAGATCTGTCTTGCTCATCAAGTAGATGATTATATGCGCATTCGAGGGGTCTTGAACTCTGTACCATTCCTTGTCAGAAGATTCAGCACTAACCAGCAGGTCCTGGATGGATAATATCCTAGTCAAATTGAGAGATAAGGCACCCGATTGAGCATCAACCATTGCGTTCTTATACCAAGGCCTATTGGCGAAGACCGTTTGGTTTTCCCGTGCTGACGGAGCATTGCGAAGGAATCTCATCAAATGCCATTCTCCATATAGCTGTGGTTTCTCTGGATAGGGCAGAGGTCCCTCTTCCGAGAAGAAAAATGGGATTTGACCATTGCGGTTGTGGGTCCCCATGCCCTTACTAACCCCCTCTAGCCAGTCCATCTCGCTATCCCAATCGGGAATGTCTGGTTGCTCATTATTAGACAGGCCCCTCCAGACATTATGCTCTCTTAAATCAGGCATCCAAGACGGCATTCCATTTGTTGTAGCTCCGCCTGCCGCTTTCATCAGGACCTGAGGCTTCTTCCCGAGAATTATCTCGTGAGCAAACATGCCAATCATCATGTGCTGTAGAGAGATGGTGTAATCTGGTAGAATGGGAACCGGGGTCTGTTTAAAAGACAGTAATCCTAACACCCCGTAAAGCCTGTCCCGAGCATCTGAGGCCTTCCCTTTCCAGGTCAAGGATAGCAATTCAGGAAGATCTTTCAGCATCAGCGAGCCATGTGTTGCGTATTGAAACCATGGTGCATCTGTTTCTTTCCATGACCACTGGCGGTTCTCAAGGCGCTCAACATGTGTCGTCATAGAATAGTCCACGATCAGCATCTTGTTGCAAATTGGGATAGCGATTCGGGGCGCAAGAACCAACTCTTGAATAACCCATACTCGACTAAAATACCTTCGTTTTAGAAGTGTCCGAATATCAATTTGTTTTGAGACGTTCGCTCCGCCCGATTGGACTGGGATTGAGAGGCCCAAGCTGTCAAGCTCATGAAAGCGGTGCCGCGCTGGGTAAACGCCAGAGTTTCTAGAAACTATATCATCTCCGAGCCAAAGCACGACTTGGGAGCATTGGGAATAGATTTGGCACATCTTGCCTATCTGACTGGCCCTTTCTTTCATGTTCTTTTGATTGATACATATTGCATCCACCCAAAGCATTCGCACTCCCCTTTGAGGACGTAGATAGGAGAGCATTGCGCAGCAAGTTCGAGTTTGAAGAAGAATATCCCAGTGTTCACCGATGTAGATGGGATGACGTCTAAAGAGGTTACTTAGTCATCAAGCCAAAAGTTACAAGACGAAGACTGCATCTAGAAATGCTGCGCGGTCACGCAATACTTACAACGTATCATCTCCATCCTCACCTCCCCAGGTATAAGAGATAGCCTCGTACTCCGGAAATTCCTGATCTTGGTAGGTCTCTAGGACTAAATGGGTGACGTTTGCTGGCACACTATTTCCATCGGCCTTGAGGAATATAAGTCTTACTTCATTGTTTTTCAAGGTTTTTTCATAAATCAGATCATGTTTATAATTGTCCGACTTCCCATCGGAAGGAGTATCACTCTTGGAGAGTGTTTGAGGGTGATGAAGAGCTTCTGTTGGTGTAGTGGCCTGGGTATTGACAACTGACGCATTATTTTCCTGATGACTAGAGGTGTACAGCCTCCTCGACGGCCAACTGAGGTTAAGTTTCCCTGGCATTTCGTCTGCCGGTAGCGGCGGAATCGGGTTTGACGGATGCTCCTTCAGTTCCCGCAAGCACTGGTGCGCAGAATTGCCGCACGCCTTGCACAATGGTATGGAATCCTTGCCGACCGAAACACGGGGACAAGTACATGATGCCGTATGCCATCTAGTCATGATAATGAGACCAGTGCGATCTTCAGATAAAATGCCTCAGATAATGTTGTCGAGATGGAAATATACAAACGCTACTCTCACTCGTTCCCAAAGTCATAGCTATCTTTCGGGCAGTGCACCGCTCATGATCTTGATTGGCAGTTCTGTCTGTTTGCCTAACGCTGTCTGTGGCCTGATTTTCTTGGACGCAAGGTTGATTTGATGCGGGGTAAGATCAGAAACATTAAGGGTGGGAAGTCGAAAAAGTCCATTAATCACCAATAAAAATATATTGAAAAATACTCTTTTTTTTTAATATCACACTTTGGTCATTGGGTCATAACGAGAGATTGAAAGAGCCTTAATTCCTATGAAATAAAGAGCAGTCAACTATGTGTTTTATAGCTAGGTCCAGCCCCAATTGGCTGTGGGGCTGCGACAACGCATTGAGGCCGTGAGGCCATCGAGGCCAGCCACAACTAGTCTCCACATTTAAGAAAAAAAAAATTACTTCAGAATGTTTTTGTCCCTTTTAGCGCCATAAGCCTAAAATATTGTACGGAAGATACAGTGCCTTAAATGATCATTACTCGAAATTGGTTGGGTCCTACTGCATGTAGACGTATGGTGCTCAAAGAGATAGATACACATCTTTTCCCGTTCAACTTACGCAAATATTCCAGCAGAGTATTGTCGGATAGGATCCGTTTTAACGAATCTCAAGCAGATTTTGCTTTCTAATGTTGCGAATCTTAAATTACCCACATCAACTGGTAACTTGGTGGCGACTCTTTCCTCCCTTGTCTATCAATCAGAATTAAAATGAAAGTGGACTTGAACGGGTGGCGTTCTCTGACCTGGTTGGCTCGCTAACCAAAAGGCTAAGCCACATGCGTCATTGTAAACTCAACCATCCCAGCACTCCCCAAAAAGTCCCCTCAAAAAAATATGTGTCTCAGTACATAAACAGAATAAAAGGAAGAATTTATGATTCAATTTGCATTATCTTAGATATTAAATCGTATATTTTGTGGATTTGAGAAACCTTCGGTAATTTCCAGTTGCCAACTGGGGCCATCCACCCGTCTCCACCCGCACACCTAACCTATAGCTGCTATTCTTTACTATTGAAAACATCCAAATAATCGCTGGCGGCTTATGAAACTTGAAGCGTCATATAAAATTAAGGAATAAAAAATCTAAATATTATATTTATGTATATACTCAACTTATATCAACGAAAGGTTGAGATACCAACAATAATTTAGGACGTCGATGATATGAAACCTCTTGTTTCAACACCATCAAAAAAGTATCGCAACAGAGGCAAGAAAAATGACGGTGAAATCGTATTCTATTAACTCTTCTGGCATTTCCATGCTAACCAATTCTAATTATTCTCCGAGGAAATACTCCTTTATCCCTACACCGAATATTCCTGTCGGAGTCCAGGATTCAGATCGTGCGACGAAAGTCCCGATATGAGGCTCCAATTTTAATCAGCAACGGCCGTCTAGCTGATTAAGCGCCAGGGGTATGAGCAGCCATGCACAGACTCAATTGCCAATGAGGGACACGTACGTACTGCCGCCACGAGGACACTACCTAAACGACATTAAGGAGAGTGAATTCTTTGAATAAAATGGGTAGTCAACTGTTCAAGATAGCATAGTAAGCATGTCGACTAAAAAGGATAAGATCTTCATTTACAACGTCGCACGGAATGTGGGCGGAAAGCCGATGGTCTCATTCCTGGCTCGTGGGACTGATCACCCAGGGAAGTAGGCTGCTCGAGCACACTATTTGAGGGCGGGACCATCCAGCAAGGGTGTTCTGCCATCGTGGCGGATTTTGCCGCGCGGGGATCAACCACATGATCGCCGGTCTCGGCAGGGGGGGAATCGGAATTGCTAGACGGGGACGAGACGAAGACAAATCAGGCCGAATGATCCAAGTGTCACATCTTGTGGGTTGCATTGGTGCCACAGGGCTGTTCCATCAGCTTCCAATAATCAAGGCAAAAGGGCCTAGTCCCCAGGAGGATGACCAGGTCAGGGTTTTCATTTCAGGATTAGGCTAACTTGTTCCTCAAAAATCGAGCCCAAGGCGGCCGCCGCTATCCTAGGGTCCGAGATTCAGCCGACCGTAATTGCCTCTGGTCCAGTTTTCAACAAAGATTCGTATGTGCTAGTGTGGGCTCTTATCAGATTGTAAACTTTGACTTTGGTGATGGCAACTTCAACTTGGACTAATCTGTGCATATGTTGAGAACAAATACGAATTTGCACGCATACAAACGTAAATAGAGTTCTGATTAACTAAATAACCCAATAATTAGGCGAACCCAACTGACGGCGTAAGCCAATTGGTAAGGCATGACAACCCTACAAAGTTGGGATTTAGTTTATGCCAGTTCGTCCCGACGCGCGTCCTCATTCCCGCAAAAAAGGCCCGAGGTGGTCCATCGGAGCGGTCCATCAGTGCCGTGGAGACCCCGTGCACCACTGACAATTCTGGCAGCGCCCGGCTTCCAATCGTAGGATTTCAACCCCGTAGCTTTAGCTTATTACTATGTTACAAGGGGTGATGGTCCGCTTCAATCAATGGGCGATGAACCACTAGCATATAAGATACTATCATAGTCCGTTCTTTTTCAAAACTTGAAATCTCATCAGAATTACAAGATTTAGCATCTGAAGTCTTATTCGCCACCTATTCAAAATGAAGTTCACAGCTGCCCTCACCCTCTTCGCCACTCTTGCGGCGGCTGAATGGGCCTCTGAATGCACTACTTGGTCCAGCACTGACGGTCGACGCTCACTCACCGCCACCTGCTCATCTGACTCTGGTACTTCTGTTTGTTCCAAGCTTGATCTGAACGATTGCCTGGCTTTCAACGGCACCGCTCTTTTCTGGGAGGTCGAGTATGTGTCCCTATTCCACCTGGCCTTATGAGCGCATACTACTGCTCTGTGCTTCATATGCCATGGTATCATGTGCTAACTTGCTGTCTCACAGTGGAAACTTCTCTCCTTCTGATGCCTCGCTGAGCGACGGTATCTCCGAGTGCGTTGACGCCCAGGAGCTCTGCACATATCTTTCCAATGTCAGAGGCTCTACCACTCTCGAGTGTGATTGCTTCAACGCCGACACCTCTGCTTTGGTTGACACCAGCATCGATTTGGGTAAATTTGTCCTGATTCGAAAGTTCTTGAATAACATACTAATAAATGAGCAGCCGAGCAAATCTTTGTCAACAGCGACGGATATCTCACCTGCCTTGGCCAGGTCGCTTCCTCGTGCTAAATGGCCCAGGGAATCATATTCTAAGCCTATTTAAGGATAACAAAGTTGGACATTATGAGATGCATTTAGCGTTCAGTTTATACCACCAGGTGGCTATTTAAATTACCAAGAAATGACTTGAAATGTGTATTTATAGCACAAGAAATATGTGACTATGTCCATGTGATGTCTAGGATGTCTTATCTTTTCTGGTGTGCGATTGTTTATTGCATTCCAAAAATGTTCCTTCTAACTATTTGTGACTAAGATCTTGGAATCCTAAAGATAGGATATTCCTCGCCTGTGGTAACCGGAATGATGCTAAACGTGACATAACTATCGATATTCTCAGGCTCCAGCGCAATGAATGCCAGCGCAGCATTCTTTTGCCGAGTGCTAACATAAAAGCTCCCCACAGGAAGCTTAATATGGCGACTAGAAGACTCCGTGGTAACCGTATTAAGAAAATGACCCTCGTACAAGTCGGTGTCGACCGAGGCTGAGCTAACTGTCAAAGCCTCGACAGTCCCATTGAACTCATAGTTGAGTGTCTCAACTTCAAGGCCTAAGATCTCTAATCTTTCAGCAATGTCTGCCCAAGTGCGCGGAATTATGTAAGCTTCTGGTCTGGGACGGGTTAGGTTCGCGACAGAGGGTGTTGTGCGGAAAAATTCAATGGGCGCCTGCACAACACTTCCATTATTCATGTCAATCATGGTAAACGTTCTGTTTTCGCTGACAAAGTAATCTGTCACCACAATATCATCATTGCTCTCAATGAATTCTTCGCGAGCATTCTCTACCGTTGACAAAATATTTTCGGCATCATCGCGGGCCGTCTCGAGAATGGTTTCAATCTTGATCAGCGCCGTCGCAACGCGGCGCTGGAAATGCTGGTTGGCCAGCCGGATGCCGCGCATTTCGCACAAGAAAGAAATAGTTTGCATGAGGCCCATAGCATTGCGACCTGTTCGGGCTTCGGTGACGGCTTCTTCAAATACGATTGGTGAGCCAGCTGTTTTGTTTGACGAACCTGTCACGTAAGGCTCCCAACGAAGACCATGAGCTTCTAGACGTTTTCCCATGGCTGGAATAAAGACATCCAAGACCTGCTCTCGAATCTTTGGATGAATGTTTGGATTGATACCCCCGGAAATTAGGGCATCAGCGCCATGCTGATAACCGCCACCGTATACAGTTGAAGCGGTGAACTCATCTGAAATTGAAATCCACGTTAGTAAATCTGAAAACATCGTGAAAGATTGAATACTTACGCATATCCATGGAAATATGAGGATTCCATTTGCTGACTACCCGCTTAATTTCTCGGGTCTGCTGTCGCATTAGCTTGATGTGATCTCGGTTTGGGTCAAGGTTGCAGGCCAATTGTCGCTGAAAGTAGGACACTCCATCGACATTGTAACGAGGTAGAATCTTGATATCCATTTTCTCGAGAATAGATTCTGCCCAATCCTGATCAGCATCCATTTTGCCTAAAAAGGCTAGAATGGACTGGTCTGCTGCTGGTTCATTGCCGTGAATGGCACCCTGAATGTAAACTCGCAGCTTTTTGGTGTTGTGAGAGTCTGGTAACGACAAGAAGACGTATGGAATAGCACGGCCCTCTTCCGACAAAAAGTCTGCAGATTGATAGGACATCCAGTCATTGCGACGGGCGAGAGACCGGATGAAGAAATCTAAAGCATGTTAAACACAAAATCTCGTAGCCGTAGCCATTGAACTACTCGTACCAAGTTCTATGTCATCAGTCGGTCCATCCGTTCCACTGGCGAAAGATGAAGGAACAGTTTCTGGACTAAGGAAAGCAGGAGACAGAAGCGTAACATTGACATCCGGGAAGTTCTGGCTGACAATCTCACTGTCCTTCTCAACAGGCAATGAATTTTCACCATACTGAAGCTCTTTTTGCAGGCCGCCCGACTGAGAAACAGCACCTGATGCTAACAGTAGTACGGCCGCTTTGTAATGCATGATTCTGACCATAATTTCGAAAGTCTGTATGATCAAGAAGCACGAGATCCAGGAATATCTAAAACAAGGCAACGAGTGAATTAATGTACCCAACCCAACCCCTCCTAGTCTCCAGTCCATATACGCGGACGATTAACCTCATCGGTTAAGGTTATCTAACGGGCGGGGTAAGTGTCATCGTAGCGTAATTGTATAACTGCTTAATCAAGCATCCTGGTAGATGATCGCCCAAATGTTGGGAAGGGAAAGTGGGAACTGGCCAAGGAAGTTCTAGTATTTGCCAGAGGGGCCATTCGGGATGTCATTCTTGGTCAACATTGTATCCGGAAGTACTGGATTGTAGTACCAATAGGAATTGGGAGTCAAAATAATTCTTTAACTATTGATGTGAAGTAACGGAACCAGAAAAGTAGGTAGGCTTGTATGGCCAGTAGTTTGCTATGCCCTACAATGATCCCGATAGTGAAGAGGGAATAACTTCATGTTGAGCCATGCGCGGATAATCAAGCTTCTTGACCTTCCTCTTCCGGCACTTAATCCTGGCACTGCCGCCGGATATCCTTATCAATGACCCGCATTAACTGGAAGACCATCTGATCACTGCGTTGCCAAGACTTGTCCCGCTTTTTGCTATTGGAATCGTTACATTTTGGAGAACAGCAACTGGGCCCACTGGGATGCTTTTCCGTTCTCAAAAATAAGGTGATCGTCGGATGTGATGGAAGAAAATTGGATTATGCACATGAGTGCCACTGGCATTCAAGTTTCGTGGCGGAAAGTAAAATGCTACTAAAAATTCTGATACTACTTTCTTTATTTATTCACCAGTAGGTAGTGCTTTCCACTAAGACGAATTCGCGACAAAGCTCTGGGTATTATTTTCTTGATCTAAATTTTAGTATGAGGTCTATGGTTAAAGCACACTATTCATCCTAACCAGTATTTTCTGTTTTAACCACACCTCAACTACACTACAGCTTCTTCTTAAGCACAAATTGCTCACGGGTTCGACAATACTTGACCTGACTAACTGCAATTACTATGATGAATGGGCAGCTCCTTTGCAAAAATAGGAATAAATCAGCACCATTCTTACGATTCTTGCGCGCCTTGACGTGCCCTAAATAGCTGCATTGTCGTGCTGGCTGATGAGAAAGAGCTAATAATGACAGGCTCCACAACACGATTCATGAGATACGCACATAAAATATCGCGAGATATAAGGGCCTGAAAATTGAAAGCACCCTGTTTTTTTTTTCTTTTTAAATTAAAGTGGTTGTTTTTGGTGCCGAGGAACTCGAGATTTGAGCGTGGTTCTACACACCTCTACCTAACTCCTTTCTAATCTCGTTTAGAAAGGTCGATTTGCAAATCGCCTGATATGATCCAATTACAAAACCAATCCTAATTTCGTGCCACTAGCCCAAGATAATGGTTAGTATTGGCGATACTGTGATCTCTACTGTGTCCGATACTGTCTATTATCTCATTCCCGAGGGCTTCAATCGATAGTGTGCGTCTTCTTGAATGTAGAAATCGAAGGGAGAGAGGCAATATTATTCATGTTGAATCTCTTATGGGTGATATTGGGATCTTTTGCTTGCCTTAGCAACATATGAGCTAGAGTCAACATAAATAAACATTTATGCGGATGAAATTTGGGATTAAATGGTTTGCATAAGCCGCGTTTTCTATGCAAGGGCAATTCACTGACTAATTTGTGCTATTGAACGAAGCTAGCCACTCTGGGACTAGACGCGCCTACATAATTACATGGACTTGTCATAAAACAACCCCCATACCCCTCTATTTTTTTTCTTTTTTACTTGCTGCGGTGAGCTTACATATTTGCGGCAACACCTATGTAAAGTACATTTTTATGCCATGTCTGCTTCCCAAAAGCGGCCAAGGGCTACCCAGCAAGACCCAAAAGGAGAATCTACACTTCAAAGCATTTCTTGCAAGAGATGTCGCCAAAGAAAAGTAAAGGTAAGGGCATTTAGATGGACTGCCGGGTTACGGCTACTAACACGACGTCTAGTGTGATGGAGCTTATCCGTCATGCACTGGATGTGTGAGGGCAGAGGTTCCATGCATCGTTGCAGACTGGTCCACCACGCGAGACTATACTAGAAGGTGAATCATCGAAAAGCGGAAAAGAATTGTTGTCAATTTCTAATCCATGAGAATAGCGAGGTGTTTGAACTAGAGAAAAAGCTGGAGTGGCTTGAAAGCCTGGCGTCCTCACAAAGGCCGCCAAGCTTAACAAACACACTTCGCGGCAATGACATCATGCAGATTCTAATACCGTAAGTATAAGAGGCTTGATATTGTATTGATTTCTCACCATGATGATTCTTAGACCGATGCATAGAACTCAAAACGATTCACGAAACCAATCGCGGACCGCTGCCTCTCATACCGCATCATTCATTTACCACCCTCCGCATACGCTTCCCTCTCTTACAATAGCATCGATGATAGTCAAAGAATAGTGGGTAAACCAGCGGACTCAAAACATATCGATGTTGACATTCTCAAGCTTCCGCGAATTTCATTTTGCACACCCCCTGCTTGATGAGCAAGAAATCATCCCCTCTCTCAATTTGCTAATTGGCAACTGCTCAGCCACATCTAGCCTACGAAAACAATCGATATTCAACCTCAATATGGTGTTAGCGATAGGAAGTATCCGATTATTTCGAAGTGGTTTGATTGAGCTACATCCCTTTGGCTTTTTCACTGCTGCATTGGAAGCAAGCCCACCTTTAGAATTGTCATTTGATTCGATTGACGATATCGAAGCATTTTTGTTGATTGCGCGATTTGGTATATATTATAACATTGGTTAGTCCACAAAAATGTCCATTCAGGTTACAGCTATCGCTGATCTCAATTAGGCTGCTCACTTTGGGAACTAAGTCGCTTGTGCATCCGCATAGCTATAGAACTAGAGCTTCATCTACCGCGCCCTTCACCAAATCTTCTCTCAGTCGATTCGGAGAGATGTCGAATCGTATTCTGGGAGTGCTATCTTCTTGACAGATTCTCGTCTTCAACTCTTGGGCGACCTTTTGCAATAAACGATTCAGCGATAGGTGTCCCGCTTCTAGAATGCAATCCTTCCATGTCTGGACGGCAAATATCCATCATCACGGCCTTCAATCATCGTGTACGACTTCGTCAGCTCACTTCGAAAATCCACAATACGATACACCAGCGGGATTCTTCACAAAACCAGAAATCACCCTTCTTACAATCTGCAAATAAAGCCTCCAATGTGGTTCTAATTTTTCCACAGCTCCGCAATTTTGCAAAAGAATTACGGATTTGGCGCGACGATGCCCCTAGGTCCGACAACCCGTCATGTTTGTTTGAAACCCAAGAATATACAGAGATTTCATATCAAGAAACCAGACTATGGCTGTTTCGAGCTATCATAGACAAGTTGCAACCGACGGGGTCCCTGCCTCCGTATAGCCTATTGCGACCTTGTATGCAAGCATCGTGCAGCATCATTAATACATTCCATAAGCTGCGTGAAAACGACCTGGTAACCTTTACGCGGACTTATATGCATTTAATCTTCGTGGCTGGCCTTGTGCTTGTCTTGGTAATCAACGTGCAGCTCCACCATTATGCGAACTTGGAGGAATACTCTTCTGGAGTAGACGTTGAACGATGGCTTGCAGATTTGGAGGATGAAATACATCCAACCATGGAAGAAGCGCTGCAATCATTGTCCACCGCGGGTGAAACACTCCAGTGGTTCTCTGAGCAAATGCCTGATGTCAAGACGTACACCCAACTCTTCGAGACCCTCAAACAAGAGCTGGAGCGGATTAGGGCCGACACCTCCAGGTCTCATAAGCAATTGGCGACAGATACGAATCATGTGATGATCACAAAGACTGCCCATGACGCTGGGGGGTCCGGCTTACGAGCAAGTTGTTCAGATAACTTGGAAGATGCACCATTTCAGGATTCTACCAACGCTGTGATTCATAGACCTCATGATGAATTTCAGTTTAACAATCACGAATGGGACTCAACAGTGCCGGGGGTGAGTATGAACACTCTGTTCCCAAATCTATTCCAAGATGACGCATTGCAGCCGGGAGGAAGTCTCAACCAGGTATGGCAATCGTCCTCTTGGCCGTTTTCTTTAGTTACTGGGGCGGAAGGAATCGATTCAAATATTTCTGAGTACATTTGGGACATGATGCCTTTGTGGCAAGACTCACTTTCAACTACCATGGAGCATCATACATAGTATAGCTATCACGTAAAATATGCATATATGGTTCAAACTGATATTGTATAATATTGAGAAAGGTTATGCTACATTTTCCTTGAGGAATTGATAGACAGCGTCAGTGGCAGCATTTATTGTCGCAATTTGGGTTTCATCCGTGGCTGCCGCGATATGCGGCGTTCCCACGAATCTCTTACAGCTCCACAAGCGTTGGTATTTTTCTCTTGTGGGAGGCTCCTGGACATGGCAGTCAAATCCAGCTCCCCAAATAAGACCCTCGTCAAGTGCCCGAACCAAATCATCCTCATTAACAATGCCACCCCGAGCTGTATTGAGCAATATGGCCGAGCGCTTCATAACTTGGAACTGAGAGTAAGAGATCATTCCCTCAGTGCTCGAAGTCAAGGGGACGTGAACAGTCACAACATCAGAAACCTGTAACAGGTCACTGAGTTTATGAACCCGGTGGTGGGGAATTGATTCCCAAGGACCTTTATCGTCTGGGAAAAATGGATCATACGCGATAATAGAAGCCTGCAACCCGCCTGAGAACATCTTGGCGACGGCCTGTCCAATGTTGCCCATGCCGATGATGCCAATGGTCTTGCGAGAGAGAAGCATTCCGTTTATTGTTTCTTTTCGGATTGCTTCACCGTCAACCCGCTGCCTCAAAACCATCTCTGGTACTTCTCTGGCAACGGTTAGGGCTAAACACAACGTCATTTCAGCCACGGCGCTGGCGTTGACTCCCGGTGTGTTGCAGACTCGAACACCTCTTTTTTTGCAAGCCTCGACATCAACCTTATCTAGGCCAACACCTTGTTTGCCAATGACTCGGAGCTGAGGAGCAGCCTCGAGGTCCTTATCGGTGATGTAGTAGTCTTTGATTAAAATGGCTGTCGCGTTTGATCGCCATGACTCCCCTTTCGGGTCGCCGTACAAGATGCAATCAAATAATGACTGCGCATGCTTGACTGCTTCTGGATGGAAATCACTCAGGATATACAGCTGTGGCTTCTGTACCTGACAAACCGGTGATTCATCGGGAGAGTTGGAGAGATAAGGCGCCATTTCTTTTGTAGAAACAGACTGTTGTTGATAAGATGCAAAAAAAGAAATGAGGTACAAGAGTAGACTTCGCTGTTAGTTTGGGAGATCCTGCAGAGCAAAGCAATGTGCGCGTCTTATATCGAACGAAAAAAAACCAGCTGGTTTGCTATCTCCAAAGGAAGAATTTGGGAGGAGATGAGCAAGAGACTCGCTACCAAAAGCTGATATCATCACGGGGATCATCGACACGCTGGGTAAGCATTTCAGCAAGTGGTCACCTTGACTAAAACGGTATGGCGTAGTTCCAGGATCTTGATCCCACTTAGTGTCGGGCCCACCGCGAGAGCTGTCGGAGACCTCGCGAACGGCCCACTTGGGTTTCTCCGCGTCAGTAATGACGTCTTGGCTTGCTCAAGTTTGGTAGAAGGATTCGTCGGAGATGCTGCGAATGACCGGCAATATGTCATTCCGCGAGATAGACTAGTCTTAGAAGGATATCCAAATATTGGTTAATAAAATTTAGGCCTTGGTTCACAAAAGAACAAGAAATTGAGAGGTTTACCCAGTGGTGATTTGTGAAAACACTTTTTCTTTTTCATTTCTCACAAGACTACCTACCCATTGAACATCATGACGATCAAGTTGTTGCAAAATAACCTTCTAAGATTGTCTGAAGCCAATGGCCTTTGTAAAGTGTGTGCCCGTCTATCCCTATTCAAAGGTGCGAAATTCACTAATGGGACTCGACAATTAGGCCTTTGGAATCAGACTGGTCACTAATCCCGCTGTGGTACAATTGGCCTATAATGGAGGCTTTGATGCTTTGTTCATTGACTTGGAGCATTCTACTCTGTCTATTGATGACGCCAGCCAGCATTGTGGAGCAGCATTGCAGATTGGCATTACGCCATTTGTGAGAGTGCCGTATCAGTGCGGCAATGGCTTGGTGCAACGAGTTCTCGATGGGGGTGCGATGGGTGTGGTGTTTCCCCATATCCATAATAAAGGTTTGTTGATGGCGCCCTTTAAAGTGCTCAAAGGATATCTATTAATTAAACTTGCTAGACGATGCACTATCCGCTGTTAGCATATCGAAATATCCTCCTCAGGGGAGTCGTTCTATGACGGGCCAATTGCCTGTTTTTGCGTTGAAGCCAACACCAGCCAAAACAATTATCGAAGAAACTAACACTCATGGGTCATCGGTCATTCTGATGATAGAGACAAAAGAAAGCATCGACAAGGTGGAAGAGATTGCGGCTGTCAGTGGCGTTGACGTTCTCTTGATTGGATCAAACGATTTGTCAATTGAGCTGGGTGTGCCCAGCCAATTCGAGAGCGAGGAATTTAGATCTGCACTAGAACGTGTTAGTTCCGCCTGTAGGAAACACGGGAAGATATTTGGATTGGCTGGCATTTACGACGCACCCATCATTCAGAGCTGGGCAATTAAGACTTTGGGGGCTAAGTTCATTTTGGCACAGCAAGATTCTGGCATCCTCGCAGGCGGTGGCAAAAAGTGTGCTGATGCATTGCTATCAATTGCCAATGAGTGAACTATTATAAATAAATAATAGAATTTAGATGTCGATGACAGTTTTTTGCATTTGATTATCCGTAATGTATTTCTCGGACGCCCTTGTGGCAAAGTTTGTTAAACTCAGTGTGTGTATTAGATTATTGCATTAGGAAGCAAATTACATGTGCGAGACGATTTAGATGCAATGGTCTTATTTCAACGACCAACCTCTCTAAGCTGCTTGGGTATTGAGTCTCTCGGTTTTGATCAATTCCATCTTGCTTCCTTCTGATGCGCTCGATTATTTGCTTGTATTCGTGCATCCTCGGGAACTGTCGCCCGACAATATCTAATTTCTGGCATGCAATAGCTACCACAGCGTCCCAGCTACTTGGGTAGTCGATATCACAGGACACTGTTGGACCAAATATCTGACTGGGAAGTTGAATTGAGGGCAATAGACGTTGATAACTGTCCTCGAAAACACTTTGAGGAGTATTGAACTGAGATTGAGTTGAATCCATCGATCTTTTAAAAAGGGCACGATGATACAGGGTGGCCAGAGCCATGGAGAAGGCACTGTAGCCAGTTAAGAAGGAAAGAAAGTGTCGACCGACCATTCGGTTTCGGTCTAGGCTTCGCGCCACGGAGCAACATATGTCCAGCAGTTTCATGTTTTGAACTCTGGGACATTCCAACTTTTCCACCTCAGCTTTCATGAAATTATTGCCTTGAATAACAGCAGAGTGTGTGACCTTAGTAGTCTGGGTCACTTCCTCCACAAAGTTATATGGTTTCAATATTTCGCGAATTCCAACACGAAGCATACAAGTGTTGTATAAGGACGTCTGATATAGATATGGGTGCCGTGTATTGGGCTCTGAATGCAAGGGCATAGTGCTGCGCCACTGAAGCATTCGTCCAAGTGAAACATCGAAGTCTTCTTCGACCTCTTCACCAATCATGGATGAAAGTAGCTGAGCATAGCGAAATAAGTGGATGTTAAACGCGTCCTGTAAATTGGCCCTCCAATCCGATGGATTAGGCTCTCTAGGAAGCGTCACTGTAATATATCGATCATCAATGGAGCAAGGACGCCCCAATGCGGCACAGATGAGTCTATCCAAGTGGTAACACCCCCAGAACGACCAGCGACGTTGCTCAAGCTCTTCAACAGAAACCTCTAGACCAGTTCGTATCGGATCGCGGTGGTATCCTAAAGCGATGCACTTGTTCATGGCAAAGCCAATGAGATGCCACGCGGAACCTGCGGCTGAGCAATGGATAGAAAACACGACCAACAGGTGGAGACACTGAATAATGTCTACCCCGTCGTCTTGCCGGAAAACGCGATCTAGTACTCTGAGACACTTTCCCAGTAGCTGGATGGATACAAATGATCCTTGGGAGATTGGATAGTTGTCGCTGACAAGAGGCACAATAGCTATAACCATGTATGCCATGAAGATATGAGCAGGATCTTTCGCCATGGTCTCTGTGTACAAGCTTTCGTCCGATGATGCAATCGCACTAAAGCCTGCTTTCACCTTTTCGACAGGGAGTCGTGGGAAGCGGAAATCAACAACCTCGAGATAAGTCTCTAATGCTTTGTCGGTATCTGCCGATTGGACGAAGAGACGGTGTGTCGGACCAACTGGATGGCGAATGTATTTTGAGATACCATCCCACAGAGAGTCTACCCGGGTAGCCGCCTCGGGATTCCCACCGTATGTCTCCGTGACTCCGGCAATAATGCGCGGCATTGATAGCTGCTTGAGAAATTCCCCTGCACGACCTCGAGGTTCAGCCATTGCACTCCGCGAAAGGGAATCCATGTTCATGCTGGTCCCGTCGAGCGGCCACCGAGGGTGGGTCAGGGGGGCAGCTCGCTCGCTGTCCGAAGAAGAGGGTGATGTGGATGGGACGATGGTTGCTGTGGCATCGCCCATTGTAGAGCTAGTGGTCAGGCCTGGCATCTGGCTCTCGAGTGAGGCGATACGCTCTAGCAGGTTGGTAACGTAGCCTTTTCGGGCAACTTCTTTGTCATTGAGCTGCACAACATCTTTTTCCCTGTCCGAAGTGATGCAGGAAGAGTCGGAGGAACGGCAGTTCGAGCAGACTGGTAAGATGCGATCACATTTTTGCTTTCTTTGAGAGCATCTTTGGCATGCGAAAACTCGATGCGTCTGCCTATGCGGCACCTCGGTCTCCGGCGCCATGTGGGTGCGAGACTGTCATGAGAACAGAGAAGACTGCAGTTGGAGATTGGTCTGCCCATCTGGACAGACGGAGTGCGAGAGGTCGTTAAGATATCTCGCGCCGTGTCCGAAGTGGCGTTGCCCCCTCACTGAACTAGATCGACCCACCGCACTACCGTTCACAAGCGCGGAGAAAGCCCGGGGTGTTGCAGGGCCCCATGGGGAAATTTGGGGCGTTGCAAGGTGTTGGATTTGAAAGGGTCTGACCACGCGGTTCCTCCGCATCTAGAAAGGGTCGTGTAGTGAGATGAGGAGAACGCCTTTCCCACGATTAACAAGCAGTCTGTTGAAAGTGAACGTATAAAGCTGCTAGGCATCCCTTGCACCTTTTGTCCCTTCTCCTCGCAGACCAAGTCAAGAAGATAACGAGGTAGAAAACGAACCTCGACAAACTTCTACTCCAACACAGCCATCACACCGACAAACTCCATGGCCGAAAAGGGTTCTTCGGCCTCCCACAAGGAAGCCTTATCTCCAAGCCCATCTATTCTGGAGAAGGTATGATATGTCAGCCCAGAATGTTATTCTTGTTTGCTAAGAAACAATTAAGGGTAGCGATGGCAATACCCAGAGTGGGGAAATGGTCAATAATGACCCCTTTGTTGGTCAAGAACATACCAAGGCAAACAAAGATCTGCTTTGGAAGCAAGACCTGCGAATAATTCCCGTTTGCGCCATGATGTACCTCCTCGCCTATCTTGATAGGTCAAATATTGGAAACGCAAAGGTAATGAACTCCGAACTAGGACACGACATGTTATCCGAAACAGGAATGACCAACAAGCAATATTCGATCGCTCTCATGGTTTTCCTCATCGCTTATACAATCTTCGAAGCCCCGTCCAACTTTTTCTTGAAGAAAGTCGGTCCATCCAAATGGTTTTCATTCCTTCTCTGCAGCTGGGGCGCGATTTCCATGTGCCTTGGCTCTGTCCAAAACTATGGTGCTTTGACAACGGCAAGATTCATCCTTGGAATTTTCGAAGCAGGTTTAGCACCGGGACTGGCATATTACATCTCCTTCTGGTACCGTGCCAACGAAAGATCCCTCCGCCTAGCATTCATCTACTCAACCGCCACACTAGCCGGAGCTTTTGGTGGTTTGATCGCCTATGGGATCTCCCACATGGAGAACACGGCTGGATTGTGGGCCTGGAGATGGTGTGAGTAATGAGTGACTTCGTCTGAAATCTACGGAATTTCTGACCGCTTCAAACAGTATTTATTCTTGAAGGCGCCCCGTCCGTTCTCTTTGGTATTTTCATCTTCTTTTTCTTACCGGATTACCCAGAGAGCGCCAAGTTCCTCACCACCGAGGAAAAAGACTTGACCGTATTACGCATGGAGTTTAATGGCTCAAAGGGTTCAGCTGGTAACATGAAGTGGGAGGATGCAAAGGCGGTTCTCCTTGACTGGAGACTTTATCTTCATTACATTGTCTACTTCTCCAAGTCTTGTCCATTCTCGAGCTTGTCTCTCTTTACCCCGTCGATCACAAAGGGCCTCGGTTACGACTCGCTTCACGCTCAGCTTATGACTGTCCCACCTTGTATGCGATTCCACTTCATATGAACTTTTAGTTTTGTGCTAATACTTGCTTTCAGATGCCGCTGCCTTCGTTGTCACAATTGCGCTCTCATTCTATTGCGACAAGTACGAGAAAAGAGCGCTCACCACTGTCGGGCTGATGTTGGTCGGTGCACTTGGTTTCATATTGTCAGCCTGTCTTCCGGCTACGGAGTACAGTGGAAGATACGCTGGGCTCATTATCGCTACCTGCGGAACATTTGCGACGATTCCTATTCTGCTGGGCTGGCTGTCGGCAAATCTTAGATCGACTTCTGCTCAAGGCCTAGCCATTGCACTCAATATTTCCTTTGGTGCGCCCGGCCAAATCGCTGGAGTGTGGATTTATAAAAGTTCAGAGGCTGAAGAAGGATACCCTACTGGGCATTGGGTCAACGGAGCACTTCTCCTGCTTGGTGCAATTCTCACTCTCGCCTTGGTGGCATTATACACGTACCGCAATCGCAAAATCGACCGGGGCCTTGCTGCTGGGCCAAAATGGGCTTTGTAATAGGTTATATTCATGTCAGGGTTCAATTTCGCCGTCATAGTAATGGAGGCTAGTGTAAACTACACAAATTCATCGACATCGCAATACAAACTACATGACTCTCAACTGAATTTGGAAATTGAGAGTTATTAATCACCATTTTGTTTTATCGCAGTGAATAAATAAATCTGCTTTATCAATTTGAAGTGAATTCCAGCGTTCCGAAGGGCAAGGTGTCATCAATTATTAAACCAATTGCCAAATTAGGGACCATTTGCCCGCGACCGTGTTAAACGCAGTGCGTACAGAGATATTTCAAAGACCCATTCCAACTTAAGCGATCCAAACCCCTCTCCTAGTGTCTCATATGCGAAGGAATATTGCACGGACGTTGGCTGCAGTCCGCCCCCAGCATCCTCTGCCCAAACATGCTCAATCTTCTACTATGACATCAACCGCATTAGGCAGTTGTGAGTCGCGCAAACCTCTGTATCGGTGAGATTTCCTAGGTTTCAAATTCCTCCAGAGCTTCCAAAACATCAGATTGTGCAGCGGCATCTGAAATTTTGTGTGAGAGTAGTCTTCTCTGCAGACGGTCTGCTCCTTAACTACCAGCGGGTTTCGATTGTGAATGTAGTTTTGCTTTTCGGCCTTGGTACTAATATCGCCATGAAGGGAGAGATTTGTCCCTTTTCTAGATATGGTGTGGATTTGGCCAGCTACCGGCAATGTACAGCAAGGCGATGATGATAATAAATACAAGTGCTATGCAAGGGTAGCTAGCTTCTCGATGTTCTTGCGATGTTTGACTGTCGCTGTCATCGTTGTGGTTGTCTGAGAAGGTTTGGTATCTAGAATTAAAATAGGGGTAATGATGGCTGCCATGATGCCCGCTGTGGTGCCGGCTGTCGTGGTGCCCACTGCTGTGGTGTTCAATATCAGAAACCCCGTGGTGATGCATTGTGGATTCGATGAAATTTCTGGAGGGATGATTCGAAGTCAATGGTTTGGGTTGGATGGTTCGGACCGGATTCGTTGCTTTGGGGGGACGCCTTTAAATACTAGACTCAAATAGACTTTTTTTTATCAAGGTATTGAAGGTGTCTGGGTTATTACAAAATTTGGTAACCTTCTTTGAGGGCGACAGTCATCATAGATGACGCATCGTTTGAAGGGCGACTGTACCAACCGATTTGAAAGTCTATCTCGCGGCGTGCCCTTAAATCCCGTGACCTTGTCGGGCTCTTCCTTTCCTTGACAGAAGAAAATAGTGATATGAATCTCACAGCAATGATGGATGTGTTTGTTGACATTAATCCTGGAACACTGGGCTCAATCAGGTGACTGTTTGCGAACTGCGATCTTAAAATTAGTATATTCAAAAGACTATTCTAGCAAGAAAACGCCAAGGCATTCAATCTATCCCAAATCCTTAAAGAGAAGTTGTACAAGTCTATGCTCACGACATCCCGCCCGTCAACCTTCTACCATCACAACACAACAACCCCGTTTGACCATTATAATAAATTAAAAGTTGATGAGATTCGATAAAGGTTTCACGGTGATGCTTCATTCTCCAACAATCTATATTAAGATACTCAAAGATGACCTTGACCTTCTTATATGACCGTTCACTGAGCTTCTTGGAATCTAGCATATTGCGCGCACCAATACCAGATAGAATTGCAAAATTCATGAAAGAGGTCCGCACAAATACTTTGTACCTGAGCAACCAGTGAAGACAGTTGTTAAGGAATTCTGTTGTATTCTCCGACCTAGATATCGCTGTTTCGAGAGTAGGAAAGCTTTGTGTTCCAAATCGGCTTTGTCTTAACTCATGTTACATAGCTGCGATGATGTAGATCTCCAAGGCAATTAGAGCCAGTATCAGTAGTAGCCAGAAGCAGCTAGACTCTTGATACCTCCATGATCGGGTCCGGGGTTGGTGGCTTTCTTCATCAGGGAAGGTCTGATATCCTCCAGAATAATAATAAGGGTAAGGGTTTATGTCGTTGTTGTGGTCATGGTGATGGTTGTTGTGATGATTATGGTTGTTGTGATGGTCATGATGATGATCATGATGATCATGTCCAGAATCTTGATGTCCGGGATCGTGATGCCCGCTGTCGTGATGCCCGCTGTCGTGGTGTCCGCTATCAAAGTGTCCACCGTCATGCATTGTGAATATAATGTCTCTGTAGGCTTCAGATCTAATAAAAGGAATAAATCGGGACTCAAGTTCTATTTCAGGCCGTAAAATTAAGCATAATAGATGATTGAAGAAGCAAGGGTGGGCTGATGCCTACTTTAGCTGAGTTCCTTCAGTGGCGATGAGTCAGCACTGCGCCTCGTCCATATCCGGCGTGACCAATTCAGCCGAGTATAACCAGCCAATTATAGCAATCCAAATACACGTGAACCATTGGCGAACCAATCAATTAAGCGCTGAAGCATCTTTCTAACCCATCTGAGCATGATTTTGAGCACGAGTCCTCCAAGCCTGGCATCATTCATTCCACCGCGTGATGATCCTTTAGAGACTACCCAAGACCGTCAAAGAGTCGACATAATTGTCCTATTCGAAGACCATAGTGTTGGTAAGAGTGCCAACACCACTTAGCTCAACCGTAACAACATCTTTGTCCTTCAATTTGTACTGTGGCTTAGAGAAATACCCAATGCCTGGGGGAGAACCCGTCATGATCACGGAGCCCGCTGGCAAAGTGGTACCTGGAATCCCGAGTTAATATGAGTTTAAATGTATGAAATGGCGAAAAATGGTAGAGACAAACCTTGCGAGAGGAAGCTTATTAGTTTGGCTGGTCCATGGATCAAGTCGCAAGCGCTATCTTGAAACACTTGTCCATTGACCTTGGTAATAATCCTATTTTGTGCAACATCACCGAATGCCTGGGGGCTAGCCAGTACTGGACCCAATGGAGCAAAGTTGTCAAATGCCTTGCAGCGCGTGAATTGGTGACCTCCACGCTTTGGATCCTGCAGTCCGCGTGCTGTGAGGTCGTTGCCGGCTGTGTACCCAAGAATATAGCCGGGAGCATCCTCAATGCTAACGTTTAGAGCATCTTTCGATGTAATTATAGTGAGCTCACCCTATTGGAGTCAGCTTCTCCAAGTCCGCCAAGTATGATGTGCGAGTCAACACAATGGGCAATGAATGCTTACCTCAAAATCTGGGTAATTCTCTGCGGCAATTTTGGGGATAGAGATGGGCCCAGGTCCAGCAAGGGCACGCGAGTGCTTGTACCACATGACTGGGTCAAGAGGGACGGTTAACTACGCCATCTGTTAGCTTATTATCCTTTTCGATAACGCACAATTGGTCACTCACGCTCGCTTCCTCTGCATGTTCACGGTAGTTCAGACCTATGCAAACGATGTCGCCCAAATACGGAACCGGAGGCAAAATCTATGCCAAAGTTTTAACATCAAACTCGTCCATAGAAAACGAGTAAAAAGAATTAGGCGCCGATCGTAGACTTACCTTTGCGACAGTCACCAAGGATGCATCCTGATTTTCTAAAAGATCAGTGTATGAGGCAAAGCCGTTAATAGAGGAGCCAATGAGCTGCGATTCTTGCGGTGCAGATTGAAAGGATGCGAAAAATTTCTGGCCATTCTCGGCCTCAAAATGAACGAGATAGTTCCAAGAGGGCATGGTGAAATTATTGGTTGGTAACGTAGTCGCGTTGAATTGTGTTGGGGGATGTGATCTGATCCGGGCTGAACGCAACAGATACCTCAATGTGCAATAAATATAACCAAAGATTCATTTAATTGCCACATTGAAGCTAGATAACATGGACTGTTTCCGTTTTCTCCGGGATAGCCCCATGTGTCTATCGTACTCCGAGATGGGACCCGTGTCACAGGTGGGTCCGCAACGGAGGAACCGCCGGAGGAACTGTGACAGGATCCTCCGAAGTCCGCGACAACACCGGAACATGCTGTTTTGACCGTAATTATTGCTCCAAATTTTCAGAACATGTTATCTTATCTGAGTTTTAGATGTGCTGACGCGGTATCACATTGATTCAGGCTCAAGCTGATTGCAAGGCTTGCTACCCAATCACTGCAGGGTAAGGAGTTTTTTTTTTTTTCCGGGATGGAGCAGAATGCAGAGTTATTCTCCTTAGAATTCTGAAATAAAAACAGAAATTATTATCCTGTAATTGTATTTTAATTCTTTTTTTTCCAAGGCATAACAGTCTCTATTTTCATTACACATGGTTTCGAAAATACGTGCTAAGAACAAGGATCAACATATCCTTAGAGCCAACTCGGTGTGCTTCTTGGTTCAGAATGGTGGTAATCAAGAGCATAAACAAAAAAAGTACTATTAAATAAGATGAGATATTTCGACCGTGATCCAAATTCGCAATTTGCAATTGATCTGAATATAAAAATCCATCTCTTCCACAACAGTTCAGGCACCCGTTGGCTTTGTGCCATCGACCATCATTTCGTGGGAGACTTCAGGTCCCCAAACCGACAACGGCCCGGCTTTGCTCCTCTTCGTTCCCGTATGCACATTTACGAGGTCTCCATCGGCATAATGTTCAATAGTGAACCCGCTGGTGTCTCGCCAATAGTCAAATATCTGTGACCCCAGAATGTGTCTCCCAACACCCCAAACACTCTTGTAGCCCTTGCCGGCCAGCCAATAATGGCCAAGCTGCTGGGTATCAAAGTCCTCGACCTCGAAAGAGGTGTGATGCATTCGTTGATCCTCTCCTGGTGGTGCGCGGGAGAGGAAGAACGAATGGTGGTCGGAGTAACGCTCGCCAAGATCGAGATGGAGAAAGGTTATAACGTCCAAATCTTCATTTGACGGTTCGTACTGGACGTCGGAGGGAACAAAGTTGAAATTTCCTGTGGCCCATCTGACCTCCCTGTCCCAATCTGAGACAAGGAAGCCATAGTGGCCCAACTTGTGCACGAGAGCCGGACCCGGATGGAAGCGCTGGAATTTACCTAGTATTGGATGGTATAATTAGATTGTGATGCTGAGGACGACTTGAAAGACACTTGATGAGACAGCCTTACCATATCTCTGTTTGCTCAAACTGCCATTGAAGGGCCCTGTGCTCTCTATCTGAGCAGAGGGGACCGAATCGCCCACTTGCCGTTCCTGTATTCCGTACACGACGTGGAATGGAAACCCCGCAGGAGATTTGACGGTGACCTTTAGACCGCCGCCGGGGAAATCGGACAGATCCATAATCTCCGCACCATCCATGGCGGCAACCTTGTCAAAGTCTGCCTTGGTCTGGGCGACCCAAGCGCCACCTCCAAAGGTGGGTCTGTCGGTTGAAGATTTCTGGGCGACGTAGCAGTACTGGTCCTTTCCGTAGCCACGGTATAACACGGTGTCAGGAAGGCTGCTTTCGACTTTGACCAGACCGAAGTCGAGGGCGAACTCATCGAATTTCTCTAGATCAGGGTGCTGAAAGAAAACATGAGAGATGCGTTCCAATTGGACTTTGGAAGCATCGTTGTGGATTTCTGGGAGGCGAGTCAAAGCCATGGTTATGGGTAAAGGTTTTCTAGATAGGGAGTTTAGGTGTGAGAAGAAAAATGTCGAAACGTGGCTTTCACAGATCAATTTTGAGTCGACTTAATTTGCTTGAATGATGATTTCGCATTAGAGCAAGCAGCAGATGATTTTATGACTCTATATTCAAAATTCATGTCAGTATGTGTGTTCAGTGGTTGGTCGGAATATCTTCCTTGGTGTGTAAGATGCTGCAAAAAGGGTTCCTCCGGTGGATTATGCCGGCCGGGGATCTTACCCCAGATTTCGGTCCATCCGGCCACCGATTGAGCCGGCATTTCAAATCCCCCCTCGATTCCATTTCTAATGCCGATGCAGATTTATTCTCAATTAGGAAGATTGAGCTGAGTAATATGCGGAGGATTGCGAATATTAAACGTGGGTGGCGTAAAACGTTGTTGGGATGTTTAATTCCAACATTTTATTCACTTTTGGCTCATCATGGATTACAACTTGCTTTATGCTATTTTATTAATAACCCTGGTATGGACTGCCAGGCTGGTTTATGTCGCTTTTAGACCAGGCCTTCGGGGCCTGCCTGGACCATGGCTTGCGAAATTCTCTTCGTTATGGCGCGTGAACTTTGTATGGACTGGGATGGCCCATGAAAAGTATCGTGAGTTACACAAGAAGCACGGTGCTGTGGTTCGGACTGCCCCCAATGTGGTAGACATATCTGACCCTGCTACCATTCCAATTATCTACGGCATCAATAGCAAATTCATCAAGGTACGCGGTGCAATCCTCAACCCAGCTCTAGGAACTGACGGTGGCGATTTTATCGCACATTTCCTAGTCGCCCTTTTACCATACAATGGACATGGTTTACGAATGGAAACTTTTGCCGAGCTTGTTCACAGCTATCTCGCCTGAAGAACACAGAGCTTTGAAGCGACCTGTGGCACAAAAGTTCAGCATGACCTCTTTGAGAACTCTGGAGTATTTAGTAGACCCGTGCACTCAAATCTTCACAGAGGCTATGAAACAGACACAAGGCGAGGTTGTGGACCTTGGAGTCTGGGTACAATGGTATGCATTCGATGTCGTTGGTGCCATCACGTTTGCACAGCGATTCGGATTTATGGAACATCAGACAGATGTTGAAAATGTCATCGCTGGGATTGAAGGTGGCCTCAAATATGCAGGTGTTGTGGGACAGGTCCCATGGATGCATCCATTTCTCCTTGGGAGCCCTGCCGCTCAATGGGCGTTGAGCCGTCTGGGACACAACAACCCTATACAAACCGTCACCCGGGTAATTATCAGCGAATTTGTTCAAGCGGGCTGGGCTGACGACAAATACAGATGGTGTCTGAGGCTATCGAGCTATACGATTCGAGGGAAGATGATGTCGAACGAGCCGACTTCCTGGCCTACCTCAGACAGCAGTCGAAGTCGACTGGAGAGGTAATGCCAACAAGGGATTTGATGAATCATTTGATGAACAACTTGTAAGACGCCTGATAAGATGGTGACTGATTGCAACCTGCTGATTGGTAATGTGCAGACTGGCGGGCAGCGACACGACAGCCATTTCTTTACGAGCCGTCTTCTACTACGTCATTCGAGATAAGCGGATCTACAAGAAGCTGCAGGATGAGATTGATGCATTTCAGAATGCAGGCAAGCTGTCACCAGTCATCAGCTATGCCGAGAGTCTTCAAATGGAATACCTGTGGGTCTGCCCATGCCCCTGCCCATACCTACCTCTCGCTCCCTGCAGCGAGTAATGATTGGAGAATATTTGCTGACGCGACTGGGTTTTTTTTATTGAGTAGACAAGTGTGCATCAAGGAAGCGATGAGAATGCACCCTGGCGTGTCATACCCACTAGAGAGAATCGTGCCGCGTCAAGGCGTGCAGCTGTGCGGGCAATTTCTGCCCGAGGGCACAGTAGTTGGGGTCAACCCGGCGGTACTGCATCGCGACCGAGGAATATTTGGCGACGACGCGGATGAATTCAAGCCCGAGCGCTGGCTTGGTGACACGGAGCGGGTCAAAGAAATGGACCGGAACCTTCTCACTGTAAGTCCTTGTCCGCAACCCCGGCCCCGTTGGGGTTTTGAGAGAGTTCGCTAGTGTTGATTCGATTTCATTTCACAGTTTGGGGCTGGCGCCAGAACGTGCATCGGGAAGAATATTTCCATCATGGAAATGGGCAAGGTCGTGCCCCAGCTGCTTCGGCAGTTCGACGTGGAGTGGGCATCCGACGAGGCCGAGTGGACGGTGAGGACGTACTGGTTTGCAAAGCAGACGGGACTTCTTGTGCGATTTAAAGAGCGAGAACACACTGCAGCAGCTTGAAATCAAGTATTAAGTAACAGTAACAGTAGCAATACATATTCTCACCATTGGAACTCATCAGTAAATGGGTGCTCTTTGCTGCACTCAAACAGCGCCGTAAGCCGCCCCTATGCAGTCAGGCGTAGCGCAGCCCCGCACCCAAATGTAGATCATCCGACGGCCCCGGATTCAAATGGCGGTAGTCAACTTGTCGTGTTCTCTTCTCCAGTTTTAGTTTTCGCATCTCAATTTTACCAAACCTATTCTCTCTGATCCGTTTCCCATCGCCAAAAAAAAAATTATGGAGTCGCTAAGGCCCCAGCCGAGCCCGACAGGCTCAGCCACGCGCAGTAGCCAACACAGAGATGAAGCCAGTCGCCTGAAGCTCCGCGTCTGCGACAATTGCAGAATGTACGTGTCCTCGCCTGAACCAAAACATTAATGGCAATATTTTTAACAATCAACGCCCTCTACAGAAAGAAGATCAAATGTATACAAACTGATAAACAGATCCCCCGCTATGTTTGGGTGCTGACTCGACCGATCATTTTAGGTGACATGGGTACACCATCCTGCTCGGCGTGTTGTTTGCGAGGCGGCGTGTGCACATATAGCCGACGCAGAAAGAAGCCAGGTATTTCCACAGTAAATTTTCTCACCTAGTTTGGCGTGTCTAATTAGTTAGGGCCTCCGAAACGACGTCCTGTATTTACACCATCTATAGCCACCTCTGCCCCTGGCTCCATTTCTGCCTCGCTCGGCAGTGTTGCCGACTTGACTGAAGTCTCAAGTTACGGCTTGCCAACACACAAAACTTTCTCATCTGATAGCATAGACATCGCTATCTCGGTACCAAGACCCATCTCTGATCTGAACTCGGACATCGAGGAATTCTTGTGAGTCAACGGCTCTCTGACGCTTATTCTCAAACGGCCAGCAAAGCTCATATGTGCAGAATTGGGCTTTACATGCATCATGTGCAACCCGTGTACCCTCTATTGCGATGCTCAACCTCCCCAAACAGCAAGTATGGACTATCCGAAATGTCTCCTCGCCTGAAAATGGCCGTTTGCTCGGTCGCGTCGCGCTTCGCTTCCTCAAATTCCTCGAACCTGTCGCCAGCATACTTTGCGAAGCGCGCCGCGCACCATGCGCAGGGTACCGAATTAAGCATGGAAGAGCTAAAAGCTTCCATTTTACTGTTTTTGCATGATATATCATCAGGAGTGAGCTGGGAGAACATTGCTGAGATTGCACGAATTTCTCGCATGGCAGATATTTACCATCGCCAGATTATCTACCACTCCAAGTGCAACAGCATTTACGATGGTGCTCCTTTATCTCGCAGGTTCTCTAAATGCGATGCTGAAGAGTGGCGTACCGTGTGGTGGTGCATCTATGGGCTCGATACTCGCTTGAGTGCTATCGCGTAAGTACACTTCAACGTTCCAGCACCTTACACGTCAAATCTTCTAATGACATCACCAGGGCTGTATCTCACACCATACCAATCCAAACTCAAGGGCAGATGACGCTTCCCATCCGGTCTATACCTGAATTGACGAATCATCACTGCCCAGAGACCCAAGGCAATGACAACGACAGAGACTCTCAACTCAAACTTTCCCCCACATCTAAGCTGTGGGAAAATATGAGTACCGTATTTTCTAAATCTGAATGTCGAGCTAGAAACCTTTATCTTGGGGCCTGTACTTTCATGAGGTCCATCACCGAGCTCAGAGCCACTGCTAAACAAAGTCACGAGCCCTCATGGCAAGCACGCCTCCGAGATATTGAGAGCGACAGTGCTGCAACCATGATGTTTTTACCAAGCTGGGTTTTTAACCCTACTAGAAACGTTTCAATTCAAGAGCCCGACATTGAGCATCGAGATCGATTAGAAACATTGATGGTCTGGCAAGGGTAAGCTGCCCCGAATCAGGCTCTCATTTCGCACTCTTCTGACTATCACCCTTTCGGTTCTCCTATAGTGCAAGCTTGATCCATGCCATTTTAGCCGTAAGACTAGACAACACGGGCTCATCCGGATTACAACCCTCTCTGCAAGAGACATGGCAACCAGTCATATCGAGAGCAACGGAGGTGCTTGGAGTAGTGCGAAACTGGAAGCCAGATTACTTCCATTCCATTGATCCCATAAGTTCTTACATCATCTTACTAACCGGCGTTGTATTCACATTGAATCATAGAATGCAGCAGACAGCGGATTCGAATTCCGGATCATCAACGCATCTTGATCTATTATTTCTATTTCTATGTCAAATTGGGCGTTATTGGCCAATTGGTAAGTGACCTTGATGAATCATGTAAAATATTGAAGCTCATTGTGACCTAGCAAATCGTCTCTCAGGTGCGTTAACATACAGCTTAGTTCCCACATACTCGATTTCTTGCGCCACTCCACCAATCAAATCACGACGGCTACTAACACGACGCAGATGGACTTAGAAGATTATGTGAAAAGGATATTTCACACTTATCCTATAAAAATTCTTTTGACTTTGTTCTCGGTCTGCTTGTCGAAGGAGAAGTGCTTTATTCACTTATCAGTGAAAGCACAGAATTCGTTCTTCCTGAGCTTGCTCGTAATGGGGATACTACCGATCCATCATTTGAATCTGAGGAAGCTGGAAATCAGATTCCTGAGAGAGCAACCTCCTGCAATGCTGATCCTATTGGGGACTTTCCCGACTTTAATATTGGGGAAATTGACCTAGCACTCGATTGGGACGCCATATTCGCCGGATCTGATCATATATCAACGAATTTACAAGTCATTAATGAATAAATTTCCATATTTGGTCAACTAAATAAAATTATATGTGTCAATTTTCTGGTGTTGAAATAGTTGAATGAAATCACAGCATGAAGCCCCAGCATGAAATCCATCTCCAATTTTTCGGTTACTCAGTCACCTTGTCCCAAGCCTGGACAAGCTGATTCTCAAGCTGCCCCAAGGTCTTGGCTTGGGAAAATACAATAAAGTCTGGGCGCAACAATACATACTTTGAACCGTTGGCTCTTCTCTTAATAGTAGACGGGTCGTAAGGTTGAAGCGGTGTGTGGCCAGCAGCTCGTAGTTCATCAGCCGAGGCGGGACACAACAGTGACAGCGTGGATGTCGTTTGCTGTACTGATACTGAGCCTTTTGACGTATCCATTTGCAAGCTGACAATATTCCTGGTGAGAAAACGAGTTGGCAGGTCCATCCGATCTAAAAGTTCGGAGACTTTGACAAATTCTTCTTCCGTGGGTGGATTCACAAGCAAGAGTGTCAAAGATGCTCCCGAATGCCAAAATAGTTTGTCGGACAGGTCAAAAGACCCATAGGGATTCTTAGTGTGGACCTGCGCGTTTCTCGCTCCGCCGCCTGCCTTGTCCAGGAAGAAGCCATTTTCGGCTCCTTGAAAGCCTTTGGCGTCAGAAAAGCGCTCTCGCAAAAATGTGTCTCTTAGATATGGCAGAGCATCCATGACGCCGCCGACACACCACAAAGCTAGTGGAAGTAGGTTTGACTTGGTACCCAACAACGATCCGTTTTCTGCGGTTCGCTTAGTGGATTCATCCACACCCAGACGACGCTCGCGGCTCCATGCATCCAACAGAGACTTGCGATTATATCGAGTTCCCTGTGCGGCCTTGGGATCACAGAGGAGGGCGAGGCGCCACGACAGGCCGAAAGCGTCTCGGAGGCCGTTGACAATGCCCTGCGCGCCAAACGGAGGGAAAACATGTGCAGCGTCACCAATAAGAATTGCGCGCCCATCGTACCAACGATTGACCACTTTCTGCGCGAAACTAAGACATTAAAGTCAGGTTTAAAATTTGATGTGCCCTCAGTGGAAAAAAACACTTACTGCGCTGGAGCACATCTTCTGATGTGAACGCAGTCCCATGGGAACCGAACTGAAGTCTGCGGCTGCTGGCCACCGCGTCTATGACAAGTTAGCAATCATTTATTTAGCGACTGCGGCGCTCCCTGGAAATCCTAACCGAAGTTTACATGGTGAAAGGGTCAAATGATCTCTCATCTGCTCTTCCAAGTGTGCATTTACGTCATCGGGCAGCTCGAAGTTGGGAGGTAATTCATACTCAAATCTGCATTTATTTCAGCACAAGAGACTGAGCTGTGGGTATTTGGGATAAATACCTCCAGAGTCTTTCATTAGCAGGGCCAAACCGTCCTGTAGCAACTGGCATGGTGGGATGAGCGCAAAAGCTATTGGTACCCTTTGTTAGTTCGTGATATCAAATGACATCTTTTTGCGATGCTAGTAAAGTGTTGCAAGTCAACATACTGAAATCCTGAGGGCCAAAATAATTCCCATAGCTCCTCGGGTTTGTATCCAAGATCCCAAAGTGGGAACTCTGGGTGGGATTTCGGAGTAGGCATGCCCACGCGCAAGTTAGCGGCGACCCAGGTTGCCTCGTATTCATAACTAACATCGGTTCATTGTTAGTTCTGGGCCGCATTCAATTTCAAATTCAGAGGGAAGGGGGGGTTGAACATACAGCCCCGTCTCCTGGACAATACCTCGTTCTTCGAGGTACTGCTTCCGGACGAATCCGCGCTTGCCATCTGCACCAACTAAATATTGTCCTTGAACCTGAAATTTCTCGGTTTCTCCTTTCTTTGTGTAAATGGCTTCAATAACATCTGGACTTTGGTCGATTTCCATGACCTCACAGTCGAGATTCAGTGAAATGTACGGTGAGGACTCCGCTATACCTCGAAGTATCTTTTCTGCAACATCTCGTTAGCTAATCTCGAATGGGATTTTCCTAACATGCCAGTTTTTTAGGCAATATGAGAAACGAATACACTAACCAAGACCTGGCTGCAAAATAAGCGCTGAGTTTGGGGAAGCTTGCTCTGACCAATCATGATTGTGGTCCATAGTGAGGAAAGGCTTGGAGTTGAAAAGGCCATTGTGAAAATGTAGTTCGGTCAAAGCTGTCGAAATATTTCAGTATTTCTTTTGATATCCAATTTTTCTTTCAGTCTTTTTCGGGGATTTAGCCGCCGAGTATCACTCACGTTGACTTATTCGACCCATTTCTTCGTCAGAAACCCCGAGTACCGAAAGAATTCGCAAGGCATCTCCTGCAAGCGCAATTGCACGGGGATCTTCGCAAATGTCATGCTGCTTTTCGAGAAGCACAGACTGCTTAGGTATTAATTTTCAAGGGGAATAAATCATGAGGTGACCTTCATTCTCAACGGACCTTGATCTTAAAGTGGCTCAAAGCTACGGCTAAGGCCAGTCCTGATGGGCCAGCACCGACGATGATGACATCTGTGAATCCAGTGTGTTGCATTGTAAATGGGGTTGATTAATAAAACAGGATAGATTTAAATGGTGTGCTTGGGTTGATCTTTTTCTCTCATGTGTCGCTAATTTGACTATCCCTTACAAGGAAGAAATATACTTATAGCTGGCTGACTGGGATCTTTCACTTTACTTTTGATACCAACAGAGTATGAATCGGACCAATATTACGCCCAAATCTACATGTCCGAACGGAATGACACTTGGGTGGATCTCGCCTCGGAGGGCGCCCGGAGGATCCCAAGTTCTGACCACGGAACAACCCCGTACGATTGTTCCGGCCACCCGCAGGTTCCTCCGTGGTGGTGTATTCAACACAGCCGAACTACCCCAGACGAGGTTAAATCTTACATACTTTCTAAATTCAAGATTTTCCGTAAATAGTTGATTACATATTCTTTTTGGCACGTGAGAATGCGAATGTTCAAATATGAGGAGGTATAATCATGATGACTAGCGCTTATTTAGAGCATCGTCATCTGTGTCAGACGTTTCGCTCACTTCCTCTACAAACTTCATTTTCTTCCATCGAACCAACAACTTCTGCTTTTCTTCTTTCAATAATTCAATTATTTTATACCATTCACCATGGCATCCTTATGGTCGCATCCTCAGCCCGAGCTCACGCGTCTTGATGCATTCAGAAAGCACATCAACAAGAAATATCATGTCACCCTCAAGGATTATTTTGACCTTCACCAATGGAGCGTAGACAATCTTGAGCTTTATTACACCGAGATATGGGCTTTTGCTAATCTTGTGGTGTCAAAGCCCCCCACAGGCGTCGCGGACTCGCTCACCAAGATGTGGCCGCGACCGCAGTGGTTCCCTGGCGCCGAACTAAACTTTACAGAAAACATCCTTGCTACGGGCCTTGCGGCGCACCCAGATGCCATCGCCGTGTCGGCATGTCGCGAGGGTGCGACAGACTGGAAGCACTTGACCTGGACCCAGCTACGCGATGAGGTAGCCAAGTACACTAGCGCGTTCATTCATGCTAGCGTCGGGAAAGGCGATCGCATTGCAGGTTAGTAAAAGTTCAAAGCAAAGCACGCCGAGCATCATTAAAAACGCGTCCGTGCCTTCGTTTCTCTATGCCTGAGCTGATCACCGTCCTCCACTGTTTTAGTCGTCGCTACAAACACTATCGAACCTTTGGTCATTGCGCTCGCTGCCGGAGCCGTCGGCGCTATTTTCTCGTCGACTTCTCCTGACATGGGCCCCAAGGGCATCGTGAACAGGTTCTCTCAAATTAAACCCAAGATCTTATTCATTGAACCGCAGGTTTTGTATGCAGGCAAGAAACGGAGCTTCCGAGACAGGTTGACACCAGCTGTGAAAGAATTGAAGAGTAAATGCAAAGAACTGGAGAAAGTTGTGGCCATCAACGATCCCGAATGGATTAATGCAGACATGTGAGTGACTTGCTACATGAACCCACTCCGGTCAATCGATCGGCATTGTAGACGCACGTTTGGCTGACTATCGAGAATTAGAACCACACTACAGAAGTTCTTAGATGTTCCCGTCAAGCCCCTCAATTTTGTGCAGGTCCCATTTGATCATCCGATCTACATCTTGTATACGTAGGTGTATTCTCTCCAGGGTAGGCTTGGAGCCAATCAGTCTAACGGCCACAAAACAGCTCTGGAACCACAGGAATCCCAAAATGTCAGTCAACTAAACAATCCGATAGCGATAAGGAATATAAGCACCATTGTTTGATAAAAACTGACAGGGACTTTAGGTATATGCCATGCAGGTGGTGCAGTTTTGCTTAACCATAAGATTGGCATGGCACTAAACTTGGATGTTGGCACGAGCTCCACCTACTACCAATACACAACGGTATGCTGCCTGCCGTATCTACACTCCCCACTATCATAAAACTAATGTATCCTTGTCCAAAGATTGGTTGGATGATGTGGAATATGCTCGTCAGTGCTCTCAGTCTTGGCGCTAGAGTAGTGCTTTACGATGGCAATCCCCTTCACCCAGCTCCGTCATTTCAGCTCCAGCTACTGGAAAGTCAACGGTGTGTGGCATACTCGCACTTCCGCTAATTGATTAACTAAATTTTTAAAATAAACCGCTGACTGTATGGATCTAGCGTGACCCATTGGGGTACAAGCCCGAAATTCTTCGCGGCGCTCAAGCACGACCCCCAGAGCCGCAACGTTGCTCAGCGTCTCCAGGCTTTACAAGCAGTTCTGACCACTGGCTCAGCACTCAGCGCTGATCTCGCGTCTTGGTTTTACGACGGCGTTTTCCCAAATCATGTTGGCCTTCACAATGTCTCTGGAGGAACGGATCTAATCGGCGGCAGTATGTTTAATTAGCATCTTCGTAGTATTAACCCTATGAACATGAGCTAACGAGTGGCTTAGTTGTGGGAGGTAATAACCTTGTCACGGTTTACGGGAACGAACTCGCTGCCCCAGTCTTGGGGCTAAAGGTTGAGATATGGAATTCAGAGGGCCGCAACGTAGAATATTCGGAGGAGAAAGGAGAGCTTCTTATCTCAAAGCCTTTCGTGAGCATGCCCGTCGCCTTCTGGGGCGATGAAAAAGGGAAGAGATACTACGACACATATTTTTCGGAATTCCCCGGTGTTTGGGCGCAGGGGGACTTCATTTCCAAAAACCCGAAAACACGGGGTTATCTGATCCACGGCCGCAGCGACGGGGTTCTCAATCCAGGTGGTAAGAGCGGCACAATGCCTCATCCAGTCTCTTGACAAAATCCTAAAATGATGGCTAACCAATGCAGGAATCCGTTTCGGCGCAGCGGAATTATACGACGTGGTAGGTCGCTTTTCTGAAGTAGACGACTCCATTGCTGTTGGCAAGCGCATTTCACGACCTGGTGGTGGGAGTGAGAAAGACGAAGAGGAGGTTCTACTATTCATCAAGATGAAAGGCGATGCTCATTTGAGCGACGCGCTCCGCTCCAAAATTGCCAGCGAGATTCAGAAGCAGCTCAGCCCAAGGCACGTACCCAAGGAAATATATCAGGTCAAAGACATCCCATATACACTAAACGGTAAAAAGGTTGAAAAGGCCGTCCGGAGTGTGGTTGCAGGGGAAGATGTTAGGATGAAAGACTCTATTATTAACCCTGAATGTCTGAGCGAGTTTGTTCAGCTCAGCAGACCAATGAGAGCCCGGATGTGACAGGGGCCTTTTTGCTGTTATAGAAGGGTCTACAGAGGGTTGGCGCGATTCGCTTGTCATCGTACCATTTTAGAGCTTGGGCTATAAATTTAGATTGGCGCTCACTGAACGGGCTGGATTTGGAGGCTAGCTTGACTCTCAGCCCTCTAGCATTAACGCTTTTGGCTTCCAAGCATCAGTAGAGAGGTGCACTGCTTGTTTGATCATTTGCTCCTTCAAACCGATGCAATAACACATTACTGGATGCAATATTGCAAAATAGAGTAGTGTTTGCCATGTCAGGATTTTCTTAATCCCATTTCCCCGCTCATTATTTAGGAACAAGGGAGTAGGAGACGCTGCTCAGATAGAATAGTGGGATTATGCCGACGTCATTGCAGACAGTCTAACTCTGTTGGCTTCATAGTGCGGGCGGTTCAGGTGAGCCGTCAGCCAGCGGCGTTTTCAGATTCTTCTAGTCAATTAGAAACAGAAAGTGCTCGGCTGTACCTGTTTGGTCTGGGGTCATGGCGTTGAAATGGGGCCTTAGCGGCGATCAATGCTGGACCCCTAGCAGCCAGCCTTGGAGGGCGCGTTGGAGACTTATCGCCTCAGCGGGCTGTAACACGCATTGTAATGCTGCTTTTTCGTCAGATAAATGGGTGAGGCAAGACTCGCTGTTTAAAAAGCAGGGTCGTGGTATATTAGTTTGTGAGGTCTCAAATGGCATGAAATATGACATGGCCTTATTCTCTCGTTGATTGAGCACGAGGACCGAGCGAAACTTTATTCTCCAGACACTAAACCTCATTCATGACAAGCGATCCTCGCCGCTCGGCCACCAAACTGTTCGGCTGTTAGAGGTTCGACGGGCGGGCCAGGTGCAATTTAAAGTCGTTTCTGGAAGGCTCACCAGTTCTCAGACGGGATGACATATTTAACCCGCTGGACGCATTCTCTTAAATCCATCTCATCATCAAACATTCTTTCAGACATTCTTTCCATTCGTATACCCTTTTGTTCATTCTATTCACTCCTTGGATTGATTCCATATACTTCAAGTCACTCTTTCTATTTCACTATGCGTTTTTCTCACGCGCTGGGCGCTGCTGCCCTGGCCGGCAGTGCCACCGCAACCGCTGCCTCTGAGCCTCGATTCGTGATGTACTTTGACCAGTACCACGTTACCGCTCTCCCGGACAAGTCCCAGACCCAGGGTATCAACTATGTTATCACTGCCTTTGCCAACTCTTCGCTTTTCGCTGCCGAGCCGGCTGGCGAGTATAAGCCCTTCAAGCCTCTTCGCGAGGTGCGCGCCATGTTTCAGGATGGAGCCAAGGTGTGCATGGCCATTGGTGGCTGGGGTGATACGGATGGCTTCAGCAAGGGCTGCGCTACTGAGAAGAGCCGCAAGAGCTATGCTAAGAATGTCGCTGCCACACTGGATAAGCTTGGATATGACTGTGTCGGTATGTTTATGCTTATGCTGTTGAGTCTTCTAAAAGACCCCGCTAATGTGACTTGTCTTGCAGACATTGACTGGGAGTACCCCGGTGGTAACGGCGCCGATTACAAGCAGATCCCCAATGAGAAGAAAAAGCCCGAAATCGAGGCCTTCCCTCTTTTATTGAAGGAGATCAAGGCTGCTATTGGCGAGAAAGAGCTCTCTATTGCCGTTCCTGGTCTGGAGCGTGATATGATTGCCTATACTGCTCAACAAGTCCCCAAGATCAACGAGTGTGTTGACTTTGTCAACGTGAGTTTCCTAAAAACACGCATCTTGGTGGGAAAAGCTAACCTTGCAAACAGCTGATGGCTTACGATCTGATGAACCGACGTGATACCCAAACCACCCATCATGCTTCGATTTCTGGCGCTACCAAGGTTGTTGAGACATACATTGACCGCGGTTTCACTGCCAGCAAGCTGAACATTGGTATTCCCTTCTATGCCAAGTTCTTCACGACCAAGCAAGGCTATGATTGCACCAAGCCTGATGGTTGCCCTGTTGAGCTTTTGGAGGCCGCCGATGGCAGCGACACTGGCAAGTCTGGAGCCTTCACCTTCGAGAAGGCCAACTACGAGGCCGTCCCCACCACCCTTACCACCTCTCCCGATAACTCTTGCGGTGTAGGATCGCTTTACAAGTGCGGCGAGGTTCAGTGCTGCAGCCAGTACGGATACTGGTGAGTACCAACATTTAATCCAAGTAAACGAATGAAAGCTAATTCAGGACTCACAGCGGAAACACCACTGCTCACTGCGATACTGGTTGCCAGGCCGGATATGGTCGATGCGAGGGTGTTGACACCAAGGGATCTTTCAAGAAGGCCATGCAGAATGGCATCTACGACGAGTCTGCCGGTGGCCAGTGGTACTGGGATTCCGCCACCAGACTCTTCTGGACCTGGGACACCCCTGCCATTATTGAGAAGAAGCTCACAAAGCTCAAGGACTTTGGTATTGGCGGTATCATGGCTTGGAGTCTGGCTGAGGACTCCTACGATTGGAGCCACCTGAAGGCTATGCAGAACTCCTTCAAGTCTTACGGTTCCGGCTCTGGTTCCTCTTACAACAGTGGCGCTGGCAAGTCTAGCGGTGCCACCAGCGGAGGCGAGTCAAGTGGCGTAAACAACACCCCTCATGTCGCTAAGAAGGGCAAGAAGGGCTGCAACGGCTCAAAGTCTCGACGTTCGACACACTCTCACCACGGCCACAAGCACCAGTTGTAATTTTACAATGATATGATGATATAATACACATTGTAAACTACTAAATGGCTTTAGACCTAGTTTAGATATCCCTAGAAGCTATTTATTTGTATTATAAAAAGCAATTCTTATCAAATTTCGGTTACTGGTGCAATTGTTGGTCAAGGACCTTGGCATGCGACTGTGCAAATAACTACGTGACTTATGGAGTAACGGTACACTCACTATTGTATCAGTGATTTCGACTAGTTTGTTCCATTAAGACATGCCTTTCACTTAAATGACTCTACAGACCGGTTTGCCCCAAGAAAGGACGCATTGATCATGTTCCACTTTTTTTTCATCCCCTGACCTTGCATCGTGCCCTAAACAGCGGCACCAGATAAACATCATGCTCCGAGTTAAACCAGCCTCTCATTCTCGATCTTGGAAGCGCTCTGGCTATTTAATGATTGACAGAAACCTCGCATTTCAACAGGCAGAGTGGCCGAGTGGTTAAGGCGTTGCACTTGAATACTCTTTGATATGCAATACGTTCGCGTTCGCAAGTTCGAATCTTGTCTCTGTCGAACCTACCTGTAAAAGGTAGCCCATCATTTTTTGGCCCTGGCTAGAAACAATTTTTTTGGAGCCATGAATGGTTGGTATCTACCCAACCATTTTGAATAATACTCGCGTCTATGAACATACCTTGAAGAATTTCGTGATTTTGCTCCACTTATTGGCCCTGTCCCTAATACGCGTCATCGCGCTATAGACAGCCAGTAGGTGGATGGGGCCAGGGCCGCTTCAGTAGCTGCAGTTAGCATATCCTTCATTGCGCGTTTGCGTTTCGGAATAGAATGAATAAAAGCTGAATCTACACTACAGCTGGGTATTTTTTTTATTGGGCAGTTGACCTTGCTGGAGAGCTAGATTGTGCACATGAAAAGAGAAGGACAAATGTACAAGTAGCCTTGAGTTTTTCACATCGAATAATATCCTCCCGCTCATGGTTTAGCTTCAGTCTGTCTCCCAGAACCTCTTGCGTACATCATGTGGCAGCGGTAACTTTCTCTGTCCAGATGTCGGGGAGTATACCTTCAATATTGGCGATACCTGTGCCGGCGTCTTTTCACAAACAGCTACACAGGCATTATCTTTCGAATTTTTGACGATATCCCGCAACTGAGATAGGATCATTGCCATCTTTCGTAGCGATGTTTGATTGCGTTCCTCGGATTCCCACCTTCGGAGCTCCTCTTCAATGTTTTGGACTCGAATTTCTTGGAAGATTCCGTTTGAATGCCGGCCTCGAATCAAATTCTGAGTGCGGCCAAACCATAGCTGCGGCAATAGAGGCCCCATTGACTTCCAACTTTTCATCGATTTGATCTCGGCTGCAGCTGTCTGGGAAATACCGCGTCCGCGGGGGATGACTCTGATTTGTCTACTAGGCTTACTGTTGGTGTTTGCTGGCGGAGCCTGAATTTGTAGCGCGTCAAGCCTATCAGTAAGGCCCTGGATATTTCCCGTCTGATTACCTGAGCTGCCCTGTTCTTGAATTCCTTGAACCCCAGCATCTTCATAAGATGCATCAACTTCAAATCTTACAGCGCAGCTTACGCCTCCCAAGTCATACCGGAGCACACGGTGGTGGCCAGCAATGTCATCCATACCTAAAACTGGTCGCGTGATGGCTTTCTCGAACTCGTGGCCCCATCCGAGAGCGTCATGCGGGCCTTTCACAAGTTTTCTAGCTGACTGCTCACATCTCTCCACAATCAGTGTATTTTTGACCACGAATAGGTTGATCCGGAAAGCCTCTTTGCATCTCTTATGAGAAAAGTCGAGCAGCTTCCGCAGCGTGTTTCGGTTGATGAGAACGTCAACATCATTGAACCTGTATTCAGGGTTCATGGATTCCATTGCACGAAATACGACTTCAAATGGATATTCTGGGATTCGAAAATTGGTTTGATCGGCAAAGTGCATACCAGAATCTGTTGAGGTCTGCAGAGGAACCTGAACAGAGACATATTGTGGGGGGTTGCCTACCCCAATTAGTCAAGAACAAGTTCGCACACACAAAGACAGCTATTTACCTGGAGTGTAGATGGTAGGGGTGGTATCCTTGACCCAACTGTAGCTGCATACAAGATCATCTCCACTGCTGCTCGTGACAGCGACATCAGATGGTGTGATTTCTGAGCTTTGGATAGTAGCCAGCACATCACCAGTACCTTTTAACAGCCAGTTGGGCTTTCTGTTTGAACGGGGGTGATTTTTCTTCTTTGATATATTCAGCCTTTCCCCATAGGTTACTATTGCGATGTTGTAGCATCAAACAATTTGGAAATACTTGCTCATCTACTCACCTTCGTGACACCATCAACATGAGCCTGGGTTGGATCTGAGGGCACGCCAGACCGCATAGGACGATCAGTCTCACTTGGTTTTATTTGTGACATATCTTTCGACACCTTCTCAATGAGTTCTTATCAAAGGGTCTCAAGTGCGATGAAGGATTTGGGTTCGAGGGACACTAGCTGTGGGTGGGGAAGGAAAATGAGGGGTCGAGATGCAGCTGTGTCTGTTGATTGGCTGAAATGATGGCCGAACAGTAAAAGTAGGCCTCCCGCTTTGTTAACTGGTCAAGGAGCTTCTTGAGATCACATGCCCTTTGTCAACTATTCGGGATTCTTTCTATGTGAGAATCTGAATGTATTCTTTAAATCACGGAAGGGTACATGGCTAAACTTAAGGATTTGTCCCATTGTTAATATACAACATCATTCAGCTACTCCATTCTGCAATCCTTATTACATCATTGACCAGATGCAACGCTATTGATACGCCCAAGTTGGTACCAATATTTTGCAAGCACTTTATGATCCATTTCCTCGTTTCCCTATCTGTGACGACGCATTTTCCAACCATGTAGAGACACCAAGTTAACATATATCCACCAGATACGCTGGAATGGATGGAAAGGTTGTCAGCAGCGCGAGCTTCGAGTGAGGGTGAAACGAATTCCAAGGCCTGTGGTATTGAGGCTAGAATATCCTTTCCTATATTATCCAGTGTTCTAAGTATTTCTTCAATTTTAAGCCTCAGGTTAGCTGCGACAGTGTGGTCAAGATCCGTAGCGAGAACCTTGTTCAAAAGAAAGCCCAGGATCTCACACACAACCATTTGAAGGCTTCGTGTGTTATTCCAAACCCTAATTGCCCAAGAGTCCTTGTATACGTCAAAGCGACCCTTGTAAACAATATTTGGATCCCCAGAAGATGAATGGACAGTTTTATAAGGTTCTTGGATGTAGAGAAGTCCAAGGGCACATTGCAACTCATGTTCAATCATACTTGCTTTATCCAAAAACTGATACCATGAAGCTTCCTCCGGTTTGGTTCTGATGTCGAATAAAAGCGTTGCGCATCGAGCCCCCAACTCACCCATAAGCCACAGTGGATTCGAATCATCGATCTGTTTTGCTGCCTCTATTTGCAATTCAAGCATGCCTTCGGGGAACGGCTTTGTGCCATGGAGGCAAGCAAGTATTAGGTCTGCACGGACTTGACTAAACATGCGGATTGCAATAGGGCTGGAGAATTGATTTTTGCCCCGAGCTACCACGAGCGCTGCGGCGCCTTGGACATGTCGAACCCAAGACTCGAAGCCGATGGCATGCTCAAACACACCCAGCGATATTACAGACATCAAAGTGCTATCTTTGACGCATTCAACAGGTGACTGCAGCGCAGTGTTCACATTTCGCACTGCCTCCGAGTATTTTGCATGCGCGTGGAGTGATAAGTCAGACTGCTGGGTTGAATTGGACAACGCCATGAGACCAACAGCCGCCATGCTGGTCGTCAGCGTTGGGTTCTCGCCGTTCAAATGGTATTTATCTGGCACGTAATTGAGATATCCACGGAAATGTGGTTGGTCCCCTGTCACAAAGTGACGGAGGAAATAGCTGACACCAATGTCGTCGAGGTTCACGCCTGGCTGGCGGGGTGGCATCAACTCCTTAGCTTCAATCAAGGTTATGCTCTTAGCTCTTTTTTCTTGAGAGCGCTTGATGGCATGGCTGGTTTGGTCGCGGAATACTAGTTCCCATTCGTTTCGATACCCGGGACATTTCTCGCGCAATCGAATGCATTGCCCACAATGGGGAACCTTTTGGTCACACTACAGTAGTAAGAGAGTAGGATTAGCTCTAATTTCTTCGGTCTAACCGATGAAGAGAAGAGGGTGGCACGCACGCGTCGCTTAACGGCTCTGCAGTTCCCACAATTCCTGGAGGGCCTTCCACGAAGGACATTGGGCGATGGCATTCTCTCAGTCAGATAAGATTGGGCTACAACCTTGTTGTTGGAATATTGAGCGAAGGCAATCTCTAGAACCAGGAAGAATTGTGTCAGCTTAAGGCTGAATATTTCACACCCTCGCCTCAATGGGGATCCCATCATCCAACGAACATCGTATTAATTAACCGACCCTTTGGCAATCCGTCAGCTCGCTTCGAGCCGAGAACCAATAGTGTTGACAATGACGTAAACCAGCCCCGCTCAACATACGCTAATCACTTCTCTGCGCTAGTCCTATCTTGGTAAAGAAGATGTTCAACCAGTAACGTTTGAATCCATCACGAACAATTCAGTCCGCTTGCGAACAAGGCAGTGCTTCTATCATGGCTAATTTGAGGCCTCTAAAAGGGATAAAAGAGACCAAAATCCTCATGCCCCCTGAGAATTCTACATCTAAATATTTCTCCTACGATGACTACCATTACCTACCGCCATGGCATTGCTATTCTGCAGCTAATCATCTTTCCAATACTTCTTGTCAGCGCAATTTTCGTTTGGAGAAGAACTGGTTGGAAAGCAGCCGGTAAAACCTGGCGATTCGTCATTTCCCTCTCGCTTCTCCGCATCGTCGGCGGGATTTGTACCTTGTTAACGATCAGTTATCACTCGGACAATATTTATATTGCTGCTGCAGTATGCGAGCTTATTGGTATTTCACCTCTTATATTGGTCTATGTCGGATTGCTGAGGCAAATGTGAGTCGTCGAAGACAAAACCTTTTGATTTACGTTATGCTAACAGACTTTCCTTGACCAGCGATACGGAACAAAGACTGCATCCCAAATTTCTCTCTGCAGTAGCTCTCACCTGTTTCATCGGTCTTATCCTCGGTATTGCGGGGATCAGTATCACCGATAGTACAGACACATTCCATGCAAATGCTATCGTCAAGGCAGCAATGGCTATCTTTCTTGTCGTCTTCGCACTTGTTCTCCTAACAGCAATTTGGTTGGCCCACCAGCTTCGATCCAAAATAGGACCAATGCAGAAGAAATATTTTCTGGCTGTTGCTATTTCCTGGCCCTTTTTGTTAATACGGATGATCTACTCAGCGATTGGCGACTTCACCGATGATGCCCGTTTTGCCATTCTAATTGGAAACGCAACGATATACTTATGCATGAGCGTTTTGGAGGAAATTATCGCCGTCAGCATCTGCGTGGGCTTTGGAATATCAGCTGTGTTGAGAAAAGAAAAGGGTTCACAGGAGGTCAGATGTTCGAGTCCGCAAACTGGGGAAGTGGAAGTTTAGATTTTGCAGTTTCTACTTTGACAAATCACTGCGGAGTCAAAGTCCCTACTTTCAATCAATTCATGAGTGAGTTGATTGATCAATATTGCTACACATATAGAGATCACAGTGCGTCTGCAATATTTGTCTTTGGTCTCAGCTTGTTGATTCTTGTATTTCCTAAGTCTTGCAGGATAGTCCATCAAAAAGTCGCAGACTGCCCATCCATTTTCACTGAAAAAAGGACATATCCAGTGTGGGTAATATATTCCAGCTTAGATTTAATATCAATTCATAGGACTATCAGGAGAACAAAGTTACAATCTTGAGAGTGAGAATTTGTTGTGAAGATGTCCACCCCCCCCACACACACCTGTGAAACGCCTCGCCCAAGAAAGTGCAAACATATTAATTCCTCTAGCCAACAAGAATGCACCAAGTTGGATGACTTTGAAAGCCGTTTAAAATCCCAGTGATCGACATCACCATTTCCGCCCACCAGAAACCCCGCGCGGAAACATCTGTCACCGTGGAAAATTCTCCGTGTGGGCGCTAAGGTACAACGCCATGACACGATGATTTCCATCTGAGCACAGCCAAGCGCCCGTTTCAAAAGCGATTCCAGGCTCCACATTATTACCGAGATCGAAACGTCAAATCCAATCTGATATTCTCACCGCTTACTCATTTTACTTAACTATTTTGTTCGAGCGCGTTGGTTTTGTCACTTTGACTTGCAAGATGATGCTGCTGGATTCTAGCCTCTTCGGTTCTTCTCCGGTCCTTTACGTCCTTGCTCCTTCTGATGACATCCGCATTAGCTTCAATGGGGCCTTACTTTTTGGTAAATCTCGGGCTCGAACAGAAGGTCCAAAGCCACTCGCAGCTCCCGCATAGGAGTTGTCCAATGGTAACTAAAACTAACAGCCCTGCTGCGCCAGGGAATACTACGTTGCATGCTTCAAATCAACAATAGGGTAGCCAGATGCAGGGTGACTCAGAACAGCTACATTGAAAAAATTGTGCGTGCTGCTGAGCTCATTGCCATCGGTGGTCTGGTCTCTTTATAAAACTGCGTATTTTATAATGGTGTAAATTATCATATTTTAACATTAACATCTGATCGCTGGCTAGACAAAGGAGATACTAATACAACAATTCATTCCGTGCTTCACACATAATTTTAAGCGGCTCGCTGAGCTCGAACTGGGGGCGTCAGCCCGGTAATTCCTTCAACAGACACAAGTTGCGGAACATTCTTCTTAACTTTCCGCATTACCGGCTTATCCGAAGGTACCAAGTTTGATTGGATGGCGCGGATGTCATCCGTATTCCATGTAGTGAACGAGTTTATGGACTCACTACTATGTAGTGGCTGAAATAGATTTGGTGAAAATGGTCGGTAAAAGCCTTCCCTGGCTGTAATCTGACGAGGAGTATTGGTGATCGAATCCACGGGAGAAGCGCATCGATTTCTAACAGAGACGAGCCAGCTCGGCACTCTGGAGAGAGATCGTCTTCCTTCCTGTTGCGGTAAAAGCATAAGGGGAAGTGGCGGAGGTGGCATTGGTGACACGACTGAAATTTTGACAGTTTCAAAAGAAGGTGTTTCGGCAGCTGTTGTATTTATCTCCATCTGAGGTTTTCGAATAGTTGATATTCTAGTTGAAGTTCTGACTCCGCCAGTGAACTTTTGTTGATATGCCTTTTCAGCGGGCGATAATTCCTTGGCGGGTGATTTTGGTTCTGTCATTGCAATATTTGTCAGGATGAAGTTCAAGGTACATGGGGAATTTTGAGATATTTACCGAATGTATTTGCCATGGTTCCGAGTGAAATATCTTGGTTGGTAGTGGTAGAAGGAGCGTCATCCGCAGTTGTAGTCATGGGCTTGCGAATAAAGGGGAAAGGAATGAACGAATAACTCTTTCGGATATCCAGATTTTGTGACTCCATCGTCGCTGTGGCTGTCTTGGGTCGTTGAGAATTCAATGCGGACGTTCCCAGTGAACACTGGCATCGAGATGCAACAGAGGAAATGTCATATATTTCTGCGGATAGGGGTGTAGCGAATGGGGATCCAGTACTGAAATGGCGAGACTTGATTGTTGGAGGAGGACGAGGTGGTGATTCTAATTTGGAATCGGGCATCAAAAGCTCCGAAATATCAATTCTGTTCCGTTGAGGATTTTCGGCCTGCGAAATGGTTGATGTGCTTGTAGCTGGAGTTAATGACGCGGACATGGTTCGGTTTCCTTTGGACCTTGTCCGACCTGCAACAGTCGATCCTGTAAGATCTGACAAATAGGATGCCATTTCCGGCGCAGTTGTAGGACGAGGATGTTGGCTTGGTTCATTGTAGATGACATGTTTGCGAGCTGATGTCCTGACACGAGCTGGCTCATCGCTTAATCTCCCCCAATCACCTTGGCCTGTTGAAAAGGAATGCGTAGAACGCATATGACTTCTCCTGCTGCCAATGAAGGGTAACGGGAGACATTGGAATGGAAGCCACGAGGCCCACGAGGTCCTCGATCCACGAGACTCTGTTGATGCCATCCTGGGATAACCTAGCCGCCGGCGGCAGGGGTATGTGGGGAGAAATGGGGTGGAAGAGGGAGACTACGACGTGATCGATCCAAGGCAAAGCAAGGGCGGGCACACCGGTGGTGAGCCCGAGTATTTGGCATGCATATATAATGCGACGGACCGGCGGGAAATGCAGGATTTACGTCTTGTGCACTGACAGCTGATATAGCAGGTTACCAGAATGCGAGACGAACTGCCGTCACAACATAAAACGTGGAGCGGGCCACCTGAGTGTGTTTTGGGGTGCGTCACGGGCCATTTCGAGCTGGCCAGCGATTCGTCGAGACGTGGTGCTTTGAAGAACACCAGCCCTTTTTAGCGCTATTCCTCCAGCTTCTGCCCACGGCGACCTACTCGGCACCTCGAATTCGTGCCCTGAGCTGAACGCGCTGTGACTGTGCTTTCCAAAACATGCCCATTAACGCGATTCTCTCGACGTCTCAACGTGACGTCAAGCCGTCGCCAAGGCCTTTGTTTCCGGCTGACGTAGATAAGAAGACCCTGTGAGGGAAAACCTTTTTTTTTCTTTTGAGGCGGGCATGACAAACGTCAACCTCCAGCAGTTGAATTGAATACTGGGATGAAATCGTACGAGATGAGAAATTTCAATAATTAAGTTGGACATCTTTACGTCAAATACCCTCAACTGATCTCCATGTAAACAAATAACGCAAAGAAAACGAGAATATGAAACTTGCACAAACAATGGGAGACCTTGTTCCAGAAGGCTGCTACCTCGAGCACAAACAGGCATCATCCGTCGAAGGAAGGGGCGAAGCAATCGAAGGGCCCCTCGTCATTTGTTCGGCAATCTCGTCCCTTTTGACCGTTGTTTTGCGTCGCCATGTTCAATGGTTGGCCGATGCTTTACATGAGACAGCTCAGCTCCCAACAATTTGCTCCAAAAGCTGAAGGCAAAAAAAAAAAAATCATGTGCGGCACTAGCGTCATCAGACACGTTCATAAACCTCAAAACCAAGCGGTCTGTGTACTGCGCTTCGTCTGGGGTACCCCTTCTTGTTCCAGAATGATGTAGTTCAGCCTAGAATGCAACGAAGAGCATGGCAGAGATGAAAACATGGTCAACATGAGCCCTGTCAGTGCGGGGGAAGAGATTGGCGAATAACAATTCATCAGCAGATACGACAAGAGGCCGAGTCAAGGCTAGCGACACGCTAAGATCTGATGGTCTGGCACCTTTCACCTCTTTACATCCGAGCCCGCACCCTCATGCCCACTTGCCGTGGTAACGTTTGCTTAATTTTTAAGATTGCAAGTGTCAGATCCATCGCATGTCTAGGCGTGGATTGACCAACTCGCGATCAGCTTGCGATAGGCAGCTTCCAGCCAGCACTTGCATGAGCTGCGCGCCCTACGCCTTGCAACTAGACTAACTGGCCGGGATCTCCTCGGTCTCTTGGGCACTGACGTCTCTAATTGAGCTCAAAGCTTGAGCTTGCCGCGTAGCTGCCACCAAGGTTTTTACGAACAAACTCTCACTGGCAGATATGAGGAAGTTTGAGAGCTGTGCCATTGTTTCACTACAGCAGATCATTAGTTGACGCCATGGGATAACCCATTAGACTAGCCGATGGAGTCCGCGGATCACGTCTGTTGCTTGGCAGATGGCTGGCCATCGCTATGACATATAGTTAGAAACTCCGCCTCAAAGTTCAGACGAGAGCTGCCTCCACACTACTTTCTCTTTGTTTTCTTTTGTGTTGTTTTCGTTTCTACTCTGCCCTGGTGGCCTTATTTTGTGCTGGCACATTAATTAATTGGGCAAAAATATACCAACCTGAGGCGGCGTCTTGGTCGCAAGTCGACAGGAAGACTGGCAGCGTCCACAAAACCTCGAGCTGAGACTTCTTTTTGGCTTCGTCAACATGAACCATTCAGTCACAGTTATCGATGGGGTCCGTGTTTTGATTCCACCACCGGCAGGTTATGAGGTTGATTTTGAACACCCAACGCAAAGGGACCACATTGCCGCATACGTTGTGTTTGCCATTGGATTCCCTCTTTCGACATTCTTCTATTTCCAATGCTTGTATGTGAAATTAAGGTCATCACGAATGCCCGATGCGCAACTAGGTACGCCATGTTCACCGGCTGTCTTTAGAGCTCAACTCACAACCAGTACTAGTATGTCTCACAATAGGGTGGATATTTTCGGTCGGCATGCAGATCATACAAATCCGTACGCATCTATCCAGACTAGCTTGTTGTTAACCCTTTCTAACAAAACACAGAAAACTTTGCAGACAAGATCATCGGTGTTCATGTGTGGGAGATGCCGATTGAGAGTGTCCAAAAAGAAACATACGTAAGTCGTTTACCTCATTTTGTTGCTTCAGATTTAGTGACCATTGATCTAGTTCATCGTGGTCACAACGGTTCTAAATGCCATCCTTACCGGCTTTTGCAAGATGTCATTGGGACTGTTCTACTATTATTTATCGCCGCAGCCATGGTGGAAGCGGGCCAATTGGGCAGCTTTCATCTTCACGGCCGGACAGAATATTACGATATTCTTCGCAATCGTCTTGAGCTGCCAGCCACTTCAGAAGAGCTGGAATCCTGATACTCCAGGAACCTGTATAAACAGACCGGCTCTTTACGTTGCTAGGGCTGCTCTGGGAGCATTTTCCGACCTAGTCCTCCTCATCATGCCTATTCCACTCATTATAGGGCTGCAAATGCCAGTCCGCCAAAAGGTCGGGCTCTTCGGATTATTCTCTATCGGTTCAATGTAAGTTACGCTCTTGAAGATATTTTATACCCGGTTGCTTATGATTAGAACTCTTATTACTTCCCTGCTTCGATTGGGCTTGCTAGTGCCTACTCTTCACTCTCGAGACACCACTTGGGTAATATCAGATGCTGCCGTTGTAATGTTAGTGACGTCTTTAATTCTTGGAGTCCCCCAGCTAACTGTTATACGCAGCCTCGCCGAATCACACCTTCTTGTTATTTGCGCGGCCCTTCCGACACTAAAACAATTCTTTGTACACATTGCCCCTCAATTCATTGGTGAAGGGGAGTCATCAAGCAGCAACACGAATAGTGAAAGTCCTCTGAACACATGGGGTAGCCGTAAGCTTCGCAAGAAGCTGGATAAGTTCGGGATGACTATGTATGAAAACGGCCATGTCCATAGCCCTGATGAGCTAGGGCAGTCAATGTGGGTATATAATCCTTCTAGGGATACATTTTTCGAAGTCTTTATTTGAAAATTAAAATATCTTAGTAATACTAGAAATGATAATCTCGGAAAGCAATAGCATGATGTGTGTATATTAATTAACTGCTTTGTCTCCATCCTTCAACAATCTTATGAGTTTTCCTGGTTTTTGGATGCTGCATACCAAGAACCCGCTGTCGAGCCTGGCTGCATCTCTCCATCATCTCCAACGCCTCTTCATTCTTTCCTCCACGTCTCAGAATTATTGAGAGACCTTTCATATTTTCTAAGGTACTAGGGTGGTCAGGGCCGTACATATTTTGGAAAAACTCGTAGGCATCCGTCCGCAGTCTCTCCGCTCTACCATGTTGGCCTTGCTGACTGTATACATCTCCGAGACAACCCTTAATCTTCTGTGTTAGTTCCATATCAGCTTTTTGACTATTTTTTTGAATTTCCAACACCTCTAGTGCCAGAGTCTCTGCTTCATTATATTTTCTTTGGCGCAGAGATATTCTCATGAGACCGAACATCCCATCCAAGGTGTCAGGATGGTCGATACCCACCATCCTTTTATCGGCCTCTAATACTTCCAAATATAGATTCTTGGCTTCACTCCATCTTCCTTGCCGCCTATATACTTTTGCGAGCAATGATATAACGTCCCGAACGCTGTTGCTTTCTCTGCCAAACCTTTTCTCTCGCATCATGATTGATATATCAAGCATTCGCTCAGTAGTATCAAATTTGCCTATTTCAAAGGAATACCATCCTCCGTGATATGAAAGTGTTGCCAAATCTTCCGCCCAGAGCATATTTTCAAGAGGGCATTGAGACCATTGTTCGAGTATTGCTTCCACGTGCGGGAACAGCTCTCGACATACTTTCCAGTTTTCGAATTGCCCTGTAGGAAAGTATTCTGCAAGCAGTTGCAAATACTGTCCCTCAAAACTTTCTTGAAGGCTGTTCTCTTTCAACCATTGCTTCGTAGATAACTGCACGAGTCCATGCATCTCAAATGCATCCCCCTTTTCAGTCACACTGACAAAGAAATAGTCTCTCAAGATCGAGATATCATCTTTAAAAGTGGCAAGTGCGCTCTTATCATCATTCCTGAGCCCAATAACTGTGGTTTGAGGTGTTTCTGGATCAGTGTTGGCTGAAGTTGAGCGGGTGTCGGGGTGCCGTAAGCGTCTGCTTTGTGTATAAAAACAGTGTAGAAAGGAACTAAAGCAGCCTGTTCCTGTTTCATAATCATTTGTCTCATCTTTTGTATTTATTCTGTCAACTGAAACCTTTTGCCTCACATCTGCGTCACCAACAAAGCGTTCGAGAAGCCACTTAGGAATGCCTTGTGGGTTGAAAAAGCTCATCAGAGAAAGTAGATCTGCTGCAGAAGGCCTCTTAGCTCGTATGCATTGAAAAGATAGCTGCCAAGTGATAAGCACTGCGTTTGACGCACCACCTTCACGACGCAGGTCGCCGGAGTCTTGGTTCAGTAGTCTCGTTCTTTGGTTTTCTCCTTCTCTAAATTCGGATATGTACTCTGCGAGAGACATGAGGGGTTGTTGGGCTTGGATGTAGGCTGCGGCCTGACTAATAGCAAGCGGGAAAAACTCAAGAAGTTTTACTAATTCCAAGGCTGTGTTTGCGTGCGGAATAAAACCCAATCTGTTTTCTAGAAGCTGTATTGCTTCGGTCTCTGCCATACAACCTATCGGAAGAATAGCTTGAAATTCACCGGTTAGCTTATAGGCTATGTCCCTATTGCGAGTGGTTGCAAGAATAGATCCGTTTTGGCTCTGTGGCAAGTATGTTGCCAATGATCGACCATCTTTTCCCTCACTAAACAATATATCGTGTTCGTCACAGCTATCCAATATCATGCACCATTTCCCCCAATTTTCATTACTGAGTTTGTCATAAACAAGCTGCATTATGTTGATATCTTGCTGGTTCCTGTTGGGGATTTTAATGATATCTGCAATGGCTTTGAAATCTTGTTCGATTCGCGGCGCACTGCTGGCATGAACCCAGAATAGCCATTTCGGTGTCCCTGAAGTGGCATTCCTTTCCTTCAACTGGTGGGCAAATTCGATCGCGAGTTGTGACTTGCTGTTTCTCCTGTTAGTAGTACTCCCGGCCAAGGCATTCCAAAGGTCTTACCCAACACCACCTAGGCCTACGAGTGCTGCGCGGCCTGCCGGCTTCGCACATAGCTTTTGCATCTTCTCGAGAAGATCTCCTCGTTGGACGAAATTTTCATCACGGCGGAAGGGTATAACGCTCGAGGACGGACGCGAAGGTGTCTCTGGTCGCTCTGCTATCACATTAGCAAGGCAAGGTCAAAAGGCGCGCATCAAAACACACCTAGAGGAAAGTGATAGTGGGCGGCTGCATCATCAAAGAAGTTATTGCCTGCAGAGACGTAGCGTCCCTCGACATGACCTTGGAATGTTGTCGAAGTCATGGCAAGCCCCCGAAAAGAGCATTTCTTATCTGACCAAAATCAGGGCTTCGTCTAATAATATTCTTGAAATGGGCCAAATCCAACGGCTATTTGGCAAGTTCAAACACCAGGAAGACCAAAATATCTCAGATCACCGCCGTAGCCTCGTGCGGCTGAGCTGACCCCTCCACTACACTTGACGTTCTAATTGGATAGGATTCCACTGTGCTGACAGGACTTTGAAAAACAGGAAAGCCTCCGACTGCGCTAGTACACATTCGGCCGGCGCAGTCCCTTGCAAGACTACATCAAATGCAGGTCCCCGACTCCCAAAATATTTCGATAGAATGGCTGATTTTCAATGCCACCAAAAAGTCTTGCCTCCTTAAATCTCAAAGTTCAGCAAAAGCGGTTCGCTCCCGAATCATGCATCGGCTGCATAATATTTTATAGCTCATACCATCACTCCAAATTATGTAACAAGCCTTGCCCGAAAGATAAATGCCTTCCCATAAATGCGCTCCGATCAAGCTATGGGAGATACCCTGGCAAAAATAACAGTTGAATCACGTGTAACGAATTGTGCAAACCAGAAGTTTCATTTTTCCCTTTGTCACTCTGTAACTTGACTATTGACCTGTCGAGTCGTGTGGTGGTCACGGGCCATCTTCATTGCCCACAGTCACTATGTAACGACTCCAACGTTACATTCGATCCACATTCCTAATTTGGCAATGATTCTCGACTAGATTCCCGCTCCATGCAAACCTCAAGGTCTTTACGAGATGCATTCTTAGACCAGGTGCCTCATTTTTCCCAGTTTGCGAGCAAGTCCTAATGCATGACTAGCAATACTACTGGGCCATTTTCTTCTCATTGTCGGTTGTCCCCACGTTTTACGAGCAATGCAGCTTGGGGTTGCATAGACTATCAGCTGTAAACTAGGCATGACGGGACTTAAACCAATGCGGTCGGAGCTGCCGCCGGTGATGTCATGAGTATCTAGAAGCTGGTAATAATAACGATCAAGAAATTTAAATCCGAGCCGGAAAAAATTCCAGAATGATCCGATGCCTTGAGAAAGGTTGCCAAGCGTGCCTCCCCCCGGCAATTGAGGGGCCCGGGCGCACCGGAGCGTGCTATTTACGGGCCTTTCCCGCTGAGAAACACGAGAAATACTCCACAGCCCGTCGAATACGGGGTGAGTGGACTCATTCGGCGGGACCAGAGAGTTTCGGCCAATCGGGCATACTAGAGATGACCCGTACATGGGCGAGACGGGACGACCTTAGATCTTTATTCTAGGATATGCACACAAAAGTCAACTCCCGGTTAACAGCCGAAGGAGCTAACCATCGGAAAGGTCGGCGTCACATCTCATCCTTGGCAGCAGCCCAACCACACGAGTGGAGCGTGATCAAGGCCCAGCAGACGGCAAGCTGGCCTCGAAATGGCTATGCTTGCATTATACGAGAAACCATAGACTCCAGCATATCTAACCCCTAATCATCTTGTGTATATAAGGGCTCCCAAGCATCCCTCAGGACTGGTCTCATCATCACACATCTCCAACACATACAAGCATTTCACCAGCCAACTTACAATCCTCAAAACTCATCTTCCTCTCTACCTTTCAGCTTCAACTCACCACCAACACCGCAAACATGCAGCTGTCCAACATCCTTTCCATCTTCACCCTTGCCACCGCCGCTTCGGCCATCTCTGGTAAGAACCATCTCCTAAAAGCTAATAATGTAGATGGGTTTACTGATGCATAGAATAGTCTCTTACGACACCGGCTACGATGATGCCAGCCGCTCCCTTACTGTTGTCTCGTGCTCTGATGGTGCCAATGGTCTCATGACCAAGTACCCCAACTGGAAAGTTCAGGGCGATATCCCTCGCTTCCCTTACATTGGTGGAGCCGAATCCATTGCTGGCTGGAACTCCCCCAACTGTGGTCTTTGCTACAAGGCCACATATGGTAGCAACACCATCTATGTTCTTGCCATCGACCACGCTGGTACTGGCCTGAACGTTGGTAAGACTGCCATGGATGCTCTTACCAACGGCCAGGCTGCTCAGCTCGGCCGCATTGATACCAGCGTTGTCCGCGTCGACAAGTCTTTCTGTGGTCTATAAACGAGTCATGATGATGGTTTATGATGGAAATATGGTATTTGGATAATTCTTTCAGTTCTCTTGTATATATGCATAGAGCTTTAGACAGTATAATGTCAAATGAATACATGATAAAGTCAAACCCCGGTACATGATTTCAAATATCAGATCTGCTGCATGCACCAGCACAGACACTATGATAGGGCCATTATATGTTTGGGTGCCACCGATTACATTGGGCCTCCTATATCATTACAATTGGTCGTCCAGCCCAATCGGGTTGTCCATAACAACCGTGCTCTTGAGTTCGTCTCAATACCAAACATCATACGCAAAGATATTGCCCTCGAGAATTTGCTCGCCAAGAAGATGATCATTGACAATCTCAACTATGGAAAATGACGAGACACTCTTCCCCTGATCTAGGAGATCTCAAAATACAACCTTCCAGCAACGTTCACCCATTGGAGAAGATGGCAAAACATTGTTCCACGAGTCCTGTGGGGAAAACATCAGAAAGCAATATCAGGTCACGATGTGCGGGCCTCTCTGCAGGCAATGAGGTCTGAAATTGCGTAAGTCTTTCTGAAACTCAGAATAGCCTGCCAGTTACCGGTGGCAGGTATCCTAGCCGGCCAGTGCATCTTCGGAGTTGAAAGCATTGGTGGAGAGAAGTGACGCAGAAGTCAAGGGGAATCAAAGATTGTTTGAGGCCGCAGTGGCTTTACCGGGGCACGTGGGACGGGCCGTTCTTGATGTATTTTAGTAGATGCAAAATAGTCAACCAAGCCTTGAAAGCAAATCGAATGTGTGATCGTGACTATTTCAGAATCACACTGCAATCGCGATTTTTAACCTCTGCGAACCGCCACCTCTCTCCTTTTTTTTGGTGCTGGCAAAACCGCCGTAAGTCAACCGTTGAAAGACTCCATGACTAAAAGGTTACGCCATAGCTGCTGACCAGAAGTGACCCGCGTTTGGGCTACCTGGTCAACTCGGTCAATTCAAGATACCCCATGTTTCCTCATATCCCTGCCGGACTAATTATTGCCAGCTCGGCAATCAATCGTCATGGGGGCCGACCGGTCAACTCACTAGCCGGCTTCTATGGGGGTCGGCGGAGACTATCCTACTGGTCAGACAGTAATCCAGGACCCTGGTGTGATCTTGAGCTACTAGATGAAGAAGAGGTAATTCTCGATTCGAACATGGGCAGTGTTAGCTCCGATTAGCAAAACAGGCTTGCTCCTGTGGCTTGCAGCTTAATGGACATGGACTTGTCTGTTCGGTTTATTTCCGCGCTCTGTCGTCGTCACCACTAGATTTAATCATTTATTGATGTTTCTTTAATGAGTTTCTTGAGGGGAAAGCATGCTTCATCTTGGTCCTTGTGAATCTAGACCGCTGTGTTCATCTGAAATGTCAAATGTTGCCATTAGCGCGTCGTGGTATTCGCACTCACCAACAGTGGTTCAGGTGGATCGAAGTTCAGCACTCATGCGCAAGGGGTGCATACGTAAGCTCCCCCAACGGCCTCCCCCCTTTTAGCGGCCTCACTTGGTGTAACCAGCCCAAAGCTAGCACCCACGCTACTCCGTACAACATGGCCAATAGCAGACCAAAGTTCTTCTAGCACGTTTTCGACAGTGAACATCCGTGGGTATTTTCAGGTAAGGCTGGAACAAAATCAGATCTGAGGCAAATTTATATTAAATACCCCACTCGGTCCTTGTAAATCTGAGATCCTGGGTGCCGATCAACGCACAGCATTGCAGCTGGGCCTTGGGTAATGGAAAGCGGGCAAAATAAGCATGAGCATGAGCATAACCAAAGATGCTGGCGTTCATTTGATGGATTGTAGATTGTAGGGCCGAATCCAAGGACAACCGTGTGTGTTGGTTCATGAATACGACACCGGCTGCAGCCGAGTTGGAGCGTGCAGGCGTTGTTGAGAGGACACGATGGTCATGGAGTGGTGTGTTGACCATCAATCTTATCTGGCCCCCAAGTGAGGAGGTGTCATCCACTTTTGTCCGTGGACTGATGGTGATGATGAAGAGGCGATCTGATTGATCATCATTCAAGTCGTAAAAATTTGCTGTGAGGTGGAAATATGAAAATTCCCCGACAGCTGGAGTTTTACTGGACTGAAACGCGTGTGAGGGCTCTGCAAGTCAACAGTCGGTTTGGCCTGCGATTGGGGGGTTCTTTATTGTTGTTGCCAGGAGCTGCCTACGCGCCTGGTCGCGCTGATGAAACAAAATTGTAGCGTAAAATACGCGCTAAAAATAGTAGGTCGATGAGAAGGTTTAGTGGGGATAAACAGGCCCTTTCCACTGACCTTTAGCAGGAGTTGGCTCTAACCGGAGCTTACTTGAGACTGCTGCGTTTTGCTGTGCTGACCGGGAGTCATTCAGAACAAACATCTAGGCTCTGATTGGTAAAACAATGAAACATGATCGATCATAAAAATAAATAAGAATTAAAGTGCAATGTAAGAACTTGGAATTTATTAAATGATAATTGACAAGGAAAATTACGAGCACTGCGTTGATTCTTGTTGCGGACACACAATAATTTCTTGCTATAGGGTAGGTTTTCGTGATGCAAGGAGGCGCTAAGTAACCCAGCTCGACACATCAGGTTAGTGCAGAAGCTAGCGGTACGGATTCCGGTGCGGAAAGCGCTTTGACTCTGCTGTGAGACTCTGGCGCAGTCCTTTGCAGCGCCAGGGCCAGATGCTCGCACCCTTCGTGACGGCCCGTTGAGTAATGTCGAGGCTACTCGTTCCTAGGATTGTTGCACGAGATGCAATCGTACGACATGTCAAGGAAGCGGTCAGGATTTAGTGCGGTCGAGACTAGACTTGCATAAGCCACACCCGCCATTCTTCAATTGGCGAGGGAGAGTGAGCGAGAGAGAGAAAGAAAGAGAGGCTGAGCGAGCTAGTCTCACACTCCTTCTCCTTAGCCATGGGGAGTTTGCGAGGAGGGGGCAGCCGCGCTATGACTGGTGGCCGATCGCTGGCCCTGTGCTGAGACTGCTACACGCACTCGTTTTATGAGGGAGCCGTTTCAAGGCCGAGGCTGTGAAAGAGGAGGCTCTTCTCCATATCACATGACTGACACGGTCAATGGGCAATGGGCAATGGGCGGGAGCTGTCGGTCTGTGCCTCACACAGTCTTAGTATATCTCAAACTGTTTCCTCGTCGGTTCGGGGTTAATGGCGCCTCCTCGCGTAGCTGGCTCAGGTCTCCCGGTGAGATATATATCTTTGCCCGCTCCTGTTCCTCATTTGCCGTGTGATTTAATTTTCCTGTAGTTTGTCCGTATTCTTATCCCGGATTCTGGTTCGTTTTTTATTCCCTTTTTTTAATTTCTTTTCGCTTCTTTTGGATCCGCTGGCGGCCCAGTCTAATTATCCCCCCCCGTCTGGCACGTTTTGTTTCCTTGCTTGCTTCTCGCCTCGGCTATCGATTAGACCGGTCTACGAATTCAATCCGTTACGCCACCGAATCATATCCGCCTGCAAGTGGTTTTTTTTCTCTCTCTCGATAATTTGGACGGGATGCTGCCCCGCTCGGCGGTTGTGGATGGAATTGTCGTCGCCCTCGCACCACCCCCGGACGCCAACGTCAACCTGGCCTCGCCCACTCAGCGTCACAACACCACCGCCAATGTTGTCTTCGGAGTTGGATTTGTTTTTTCGACATTATGTTTTATGCAGTATGCCTACGTCAAATTGCATCTGCGACGAAAAGTCGACGCGCAGCTATGTAGAGCGGCCCTTGTCTGCTGTTGGCTTCCAGTGCTGACTCGCTTGCAGTATGCCTTACGATGGGATGGATTTTCTCAATAGCCATGCAGGCTGTGGAGATTGGTGCGTGGTTTCTTGTCGCCACACATTCTTATACTAATGGTGGCTAGAGACGTTTAAAATGAAACTGGTAGGCGTGCACGAATGGGAAATGACAACCGACAATGCTCAAAAAGCGCTCTATGTGAGTACACAACCAATCTAAATCCTGGACACATGCTAATATGTTCCATAGTACATTGTCAGCATAACTATTTTGAACGCACTTGTGACTGGATTTTGCAAGACATCTCTCGGGCTATTTTACTGCAATTTATTTCCACAGGTTTGGTGGAAGTGGATTAGTTGGGGTACCTTGATCTTCGTCACCGGGTACAACATTGCAATCTTCTTTGCTATTATCCTTGGCTGCCATCCTTTTGAGAAGAACTGGGATTCCGACTTGGCAGGGCTCTGCATCAACCGCCCCGCCCTCTACATCTCTAAAGCTGCCTTGGAATTTCTTTCCGACCTCATGCTTCTGGTCATGCCTATTCCGATAATTATGGGACTGAAGATCACAACTTGGCAGAAGGTTGTGCTCATTCTATCTCTTGGTATGAGTTCACTGTGAGTACTCTGTTCCTGGAGTGGGTAGGCTTTTATTAATGTTGAGAAATGATTAGAACCTTTGTAACTGCCATCATTCGCCTATACCTTCTCGGGCCCGCTTTCAACACTGACGATGTTACCTGGAAAATCTCTAGTGTTTTGGTGACAATGTTGGTTTTCTCTAACGACAATAAAATGGCAGAAATTTGACTGACTTGGCATCATAGGCTGGCTGAATCTCATCTCATCGTAATCTGCGCCACTCTTCCCACCATTCGACAATTTTGCTCACATTTCGCTCCCCGTCTACTTGGAGAAGAAGTCTCATCCATCATCAACCCAAAGGGCAGCCAATCCGATACCCAAAAACATATTTTGCCATTCTTAGGAAAAGGTGAATCTCGAAAGATGAACGAATTCCGACAGGTCAACGAATTCAGGAGGGTGAGCGAATTCAGAAAGGCCGGCAAGGAGGATTACTTTGACGTGCACCCGGGCTCGAGGATAACTTATACTCGCCGCCCTGAATATCCTCCAAACCCCACCCCAAGCTATACTCAGCAACACCGGGCAAGCAGACATGAGATGAGCGCATACAGGCAGAGCGTTCGCATGGACACGATCCAGCAGCCAAACTACATCCCTGCTTCATTTTTATCCGCGGGCAATTTTGAAAGCAGTCAGAGTGTGTCTCAACCCGTAGACGACCGGTACCTTGACATACATCCCGCCCTAAGGCCGGATCATGCTCGTCGTCCCGATTACACACCAAACCCCGCTCCAGTTCATGTTGTGCAACACAGGACAAGCAGACATGAGATGTCTACTTACAAGGAGATCCCCCGCCCCCCGCCACAGACACTCAAGAAGCCAGAGCAGGGCTACCGCTCGTTTCTATCTGCGGGTAACCGCAACAGCGACAAGAAGTTGCCCAAGCCAAAGCTAAAAATATCCGAACCTCGCTTCGATGCGCAAACATTGCAGTCGCGAAACCACATCTATGGCCCCTTGAGAGCGGCCGGCCAGTCAAATCCACTTGGTAATACTGAACGAATGATGGTAAGAATGTACACAGAGAGCCCACCGCCACCACCAAGGCCACCCAAGAACGAGCGGAGAATGGGGGGTCCACCTGAGGAGAGCCTACCACCTATTCCGCCTAAAAACGAGCGAAGAATGTCAAGCAGGTTACCCGTAAAAACCCACCATGCCGCTGATTCTTTCGCCTCAACAAGCAGCAATCAAAACAGGAGGAAGCAATCTGCGTACAGAGAGAGTGTTACTGAGGAGCGTTTCTACCAACAGGCGCCTAGGCAGACGAGCTCGAATAATCGGCTTCGCGAGGCCAGCGCTAACAGCCGAAGACAAAATAGTGTAAACGAGTCGCGGACAAGAACACATGATAGGAGTAGCAGGATGTTTGAGCAGCAGCAACAACAACAACAACAACAGCAGCAGCAGCAGCCTTCGGGCGGCCGTCGCAATCGCATTCCAGTTGTGGTTGATCGAAGAATAGCTCAGAGTGCTATGAAGCAGAGAGCACCACTTCCGCCGCCGCCTGTACAGGGCACTTGGCGAGACGATTCCCGTCGGGAATCACGCATGGTCGACACCAACTTTTTCTAGCGTCAAAAAATAAAATAAATAGCGTTGCTTTTTGGATGACATTATTTGACTGTTTCATGAGTGATTGGGCACGATGTTGCTGTAGACGCGGCTTGTGATTGTCGATTGCCGTGACTTTAAAATGAAGCGTCCATCCTTGACAGCCAAAGAAAACGAAGGTATGCCGTAGAGGGTAACAAAATTGCGGAGACGCGACGGAAACATCTAATTTTCCCATGAGTAGCTCTCTGCGAGGATCTTGCGTGCTTCTTCCGCCCACGTGATTGCCCTAGCAAGGGTGTCTTCATCTGTAATTGCTACCACGCGGGGAAGATCATCGTAGACGTCTGCCAAGTAATTGTACTCCACAAGACAATTATCAAAGTTGACACGGCGAACTACATCCATGCGCCAGACTTTGTCAAGTAAAGAGGGCCAACTCTCTGACTCGCACAGCTTAACCTCTCGGAGGGTGACCTCCTCAAGTGTCCCTTGGTGCCGTGCAAGCATTGCCATTAATTCTGGTTCAGTAGTTTCCAGACCGGCAAGCTCTAATATTTGCAGCTGTGGTATATCCAATATTTTTGAAAGGTCGGGGAAGAGGTTACGCTCGTCATAAAGATCTTCACCGTCAAAAGCCAATGTTAGATTGGATAGTTGGGGGAACATGGCGAAAAATCGGACGACACCCAATCGCCAATCAGGATCTGTTTCGTCCACAAAATCCGGAGAGAGAACCATGCGTAACTTGGTCAGGTGGGGAAATTGCAACGGGACATGTTCCATGGTGTCCCGTCCCACTGACTCATCGAGCACCGAGACAATGGTGGGCGCAAAACAGTCAATCTCGTCCCCATGACCAAGGTAGATGTCCAACCTTTCCAGGCACACTTTGCTTTCTGCTGCTGCGACAAGCATTGTATCCAATACATACCTCCAAAATGGTAGCAGAGGGAGGCCGTCAGGGCAAACATCCTTTTCGAGTTCACACCCAATTTCTTCCTCCAATCGGGTCGCTCCCCAAGGTCTGTGGGCATCGCTAAGTACAAGAGATTTGCAATTCGGAAGATTTTCCATAGCCTGAGCCAAGTGCGAGCGGTACTCATCAAGCTTCAAAGATGTTTCTTGTTCCTGAAGGCGTTGCCGCACCCGGCAGCTTTCACACATGCCTTCACTGACGCCCTCGACAAATGGTCCGAGACCCTCGACAACGTGATACCGTTTACATCTCCGATTGAGCTCATCCTCGCTGACTATTGGGATGAAGTGAGTGCAGACGCGGAGTTCTTTTACTGCAAATCTCAGTCTCGGGTGTTGCGAGATATCCTTCAGATTTTCTAGACTGAGACGCTGCAGCATAACATTGCGATGCTCAAATTGACCCTGGAAGACAGGCCAAGTTATTTCATTCAGTGAGCGGCAAGTCTGCCGGAGAATACGTATGGTATCGGGATCGAGATACCATGCTATTTGAGAGGCAATCTCGGTCGGGAGCTCAAGGAAGTTTGGCATCGTGTGGGCTTGTGAGGGGCGGATGGTGAGGGTCCTGCCAACGAGTTAGCTCGAATTGAATCTAATGGTGGACTCTGGTTGGTCAGCTGATATGTCATGTGACATTCTACAATAAAAGGTGTGGTTTCTTCTCCTCACGTTCTGACCTGGAGCATGTAAACCGGTTTAGGGCTGATGTTTTAATTAATGCGAGTACATTACTCCCCTTGCACATTCATAATTTTATTGAAGGTCCCCTACAGGATGTGAGTACAAACATTGCCCTATTGCAAAGGAACAAGCCTTGGCAAGGGTAGACCCGGGATTAAGCAGTACCATGAGCTGGTTGTCGAGGTCTGGCACCAACATTACAGGATTGGCATCAGAGTTGATGTGCGAGTTATTCACAAAATATGCTCATCCAAGGCAGTGGCATATCTCACCTATGGAAACCAGCTGCAAGGGAAGGGGCCAGACCAAAGATGGCTGAGGCGGGTGGCGATGAAGTGCGCGAACTGAATGCCCAGCCAGGTTTTAAAGTGCCATGCTCGAGCTGAAGATGATCGCTGAGATGGCACTGTGTGGCTGATGCAAGAGCCAAGTCTCAGTGTCGCTAGTCAAGGTTTGTCTCAGCCTAATTACCGAGCCAAGGAAGCTGACCCACAGCCCCCTGCAGTATCTTCGCGATCTGCGTTTATGGTGTTGTGCAAGCATTTCCCTTTCTAGGAGCCACGTCGCCACCACTTGTCCACTCCGGGAATAGCCTTGCCTTGATTGATAATTGAATCACAATCAAGTCTAATTTGTACCTTAAACGGCATTTGATCTTTAGAGAATTTTGGGTTTGTGTTGTCTCGAACGGAGTGTCATCCTGCGGCGTTTATGCTAGTCGTGTCTCTGTATTCCTACTCTCCTGCCCTTGGACCCCTGAAAAAAAAACATATATTGTATCCTTTATAGAAGCATTGACTACAATTCATTGTTTACCGGGTTTCACCTCCTGTGTCACCGCTAATCTAATGGCGATTATCATGGCCGACCTCACTGTAGATCTCATAGCTAGTCTAATTACAGTTTCGGGCATGCAGCATGGTACCCCTGCAATTGTTGATCGACAGTGACAGCTTATCAGTCTGTTTATTTTGTATTTTCATTTAAGCTTTGCTCTCTAGGTGTCCGTTGAGCTCCATAATATGCTTCGATCCTGCCGTTTGTCTCTTCTAACCGCTAACGTCCCTTACGCAGACCTGTCTGGCTGAAAGATGGCAGCTCCAGCGATACCCGAGCGCAACAGCGCAAGAATTGACACTATTAGCCACAGTGAAAGCGGGTCAAGCGTATCTGGAAATCCCTTCGACTCTGACGTTGGTGAGATTGTGACACCAGAGCCCTCTCAATATTTCGAGGTGAGATCGAGAAGTGCGCGTTTGTTACCGTGATTGCTAACATGGCTTGTGATATGATATAGACGCCCAGAGAATCCAACGAAACAGACCGTGTAATCCGCGTCGGAGTCCATCGACCAGCCCCCGAACCAACGATACAAAACCAGGAGATCAGTGAGAAGGACTCAGCGGGCCGGCAAGATGATGTTGTAAGTTGGTATATTGGAAGATGGTTCTAAGGAGGGGGGGGGATTTGAGAACATGACTAACGAGTATTGTTAGTCTTCAACAGACCTTGAAGCCGGTGCCAGACCGTTAGGCGTCGTCATTAACGAGAAAACCGAAAGCCCCGCGGAGGCGGTGGCCGAATCCAAACCGGGATTCTTTAGGCGACGGTACAACGCCTTCCGGAAAGTCTATTCTCCTATCGAAGAGCCGCCGCTCGTATTACCTGTTTGCCCCGACGACGAAGAAAAGCTCTCTTTTATACATATGGGGCGCATCGCCTTCTTTTCCTTTGGAATCCTGTCGTTTGTCTCTCTAGGGGCTGGCATGTGGCTCTTCTCCATCACTGCTCCATACTTTTATTGGTATGCCGTCTTTGCCGGAATTGTCACCATTTATCTGTTCATGTCATATGCCGTCGGGCTTATTGGAAAGGATTACAACTATAAGGAGCACTTGGAGCGTGTGGCTGCTTATCCCATAACAGAAGACACGGCCCCCACGGTTGACATTTTCCTCCCGTGCTGTTTTGAGCCACTAGAAATTCTCGAAAACACTTACAAGCATATTGCCAAACTTGACTGGCCTGCCTCAAAGCTAAAGGTCTACGTTATGGACGACGGTGACCTGGATTCAGTACGTCAGCTGGCCGAAAAGTACAACTTTACATACCATGTGCGGGACAATCGGCCGCATTTGCGTAAGGCGGGTAATCTGAGATGGAATTTCTCCCGTACCTATGGCGATTATTTTGTTATTTTTGATGCCGACTTCTGCCCTCGTCCGGACTTCATCAAGGAGCTCATTGTTGAACACCTAGGTGACGACAAAGCTGCTATTGTGCAGTCGCCGCAATGGTTCCGCACCTCGCCTGACCAAACATGGGTCGAGCAGGGCGCGGGTTCAACACAAGAGCTGTTCTACCGAGTCATTCAAGTTAATCGAGACAGATGGGGTGGTGCCATTTGTGTAGGAAGCAATGCCATGTATCGTCGCGCTGCTTTGACCGAGGTGGGAGGCACTGCTAATATCGGACATTCTGAAGACGTTCACACGGGGTATGTGATTTGATGCAATTTAATCGATTCTTGCTAATTTCTTTTTCAGTTTCGGAGCTATTGATCGTGGCTGGAAAGTCAAGTACGTCCCGCTTTGCTTGGCTACCGGAATTTGCCCAAATACACCAAGAGCTTTCTTCTCGCAGCAAATGAGATGGGCTGGAGGTAGCACATCGCTCTTATGCACTGCCAATTTCTGGAAATCTAAACTAAGTGTAATGCAGAAACTCTGCTATTTTTCGGGTACGTTTTGTGACTACAAGACTCTAGCAAGCCGCTAACCCTTGTCTAGGTTTTCTCTTCTACCTCACGCTATCACTCAACATCTTCATCAACCCGCTTCCTGGCATTCTCCTCCTTGCCCTTCGACCACAGTGGGTCAAGGCTTGGAACCTTGCCTTCGCAGTACCATCCTTTGTCTACGGTCTCATCATCATTCCACTCTGGGCAAAGTGCTCCTATGGCTACAATGTTCAGCATGTCATGACACTCCAATCTTATGCGTACCTGACGGCCATCAAAGACCGTATATTTAACATCTCTGCGCCTTGGGCGGTTTCGGGCGACAACAAGGCCCACAAGTCTAACAAATACCGTGACATGCGCATCATCTGTTGGATCTGGAACATCAGCGTTGCCGGTACCATGATTGGCCTCGCGACATGGAGGTTATTGCCAGGTGGTGGACTCGTCTGGTACGATCCTTTACCACTGTTATTAATGACCGCATATAACCTGTACAAGTCGCATTATTTCATGTTTTGCAACTGGTAATTTGTAATACTGGATGGTATAATGACATTTAATGTATAAAGATATAAAGATTTATTGTAGTACTAATTTTTAAGACATAGACATGGGTTGGCGACAGATCAAGCCTAAACTTAAACTAAATCATTGCGGGCCAAGAAAATTTGAGCGGTGTTTTTCCACCTTTCCCCACAGTGACAAGTAGAGATTGACAAATTAATCTCCAGTCCCTCTACTATTGCCTCCCGAATTTCTGATACGCTGTATGCGGGCCCATATTAACCTTGACACCTAATCGAAACAATCTGTATTTTTTTTTAGAGTCATGTCCAGAGATTTCTATTCATTATGTGACGATCTCATGATTGAGGAGGAGCTCGATCGCTTTCTAGAGGAGTTTAAACATCACTAAAGCCTCTTCGAGCTAAGAGATTGTGCCAAATGTGATTAATGGGCATGCTATGTCTGCCGCGTCTTCTGGGCTAGCGTTCAGCAATACTCCTCCACTGAGTTGATAAAAAAACGATCTGGACAACAGAGAGACTGAAAAAGTGCTACACGATGCAAAGCTAGTATTCAATGTGCCGCTCATGTTTGAGAATCCGGAAAAAATGGCAAATGAGTCATATTTGACTCTAGAAGGCGAGATCTGGATTCGGTCATCCCACAACCGGGGTGCTTGGAAAACTACCACCCATGTTTTCTGAGCTCGCTTTTTTGACAAGTGGATGATATTCAGGCTTGTTTAGAATTTTCAGTTCAACATTGTTGTCTCTCTTATCCAAACAGCCTAGGCAATAGTTTGCGGTTGGTTCTCGCTTTACTAAATACGCTTCAACTAGAAACTTATATGCCTGCCATACTGTTTGTAGCAGCACAAGGTCCGCCACCAGAACCGCAACAATCAAGTTACCTGCCGACTTGAGTTGCGGTATTTGGCAAAGGTATTTCGTCGAAATAACAGATGGAGTGGTGCCCAATGGACCGGTAGATGCCTTTAGTGACTGGTAACTTGAATTGGCAGGCCCAGGCTTGAAATTTGCCGCACGGGTGCTGCCCAAGTCAGATGTGAAATATGTCAATAGCTTGCTGTCAGTGAGAATATTGGGTTTCTCCGCAACTTGACCCAAGTCAGTTAATATGGTTGAGTAAGTTGATTTGACCAGGTAATCCGCTTCAGTCCAAATATTTGGATATATTTCTTTTTTGGTGAGCTTGTCTATTGTCAACGGTATTGAGATGACGTTGTCACCACCACCGATTACGTTAAAGGTGCCATTCCCTAGGTCGGCTATAAACCGATAGTCAACGTCAAAGAAAGACAAACTCTTAATGTCAGAGTATGTCGCATTGGGCGAAAATGACATAGTTCCTTTACGTATTGCTGGTTGGCCATTTCTGCTTTGGTTCTCACGCTTCACCTGCATTTGCCATGTCAAGTCACCATAGTATGCCGACATGAGAGACTCGCCCCACCAAAGGCTAGCCCGTGATGTTTCATTGCGGGTTAAGAACCCAACTCCAAGGAACTGATAGAGAGAGGCGAATGAAATGGTTTCCGGAACATAATCGTAAGTTTGTGTAAGATTGAAAAACACCACTCCATCTGCATTGATGATTTGGCAAGTAGCATATGATCGCACTGACGCGCCCCATTCAGCATAGGCAAATTGAGAACCAGATCGATCCATCGCCTCCACATCCACCTCCACCGAAGTGATGGAGCATTCCTGGAGAATATTATTGTGATATGTAAGTGATGGCCAGAGAACGCGATCGCCGCCAGTCTCATGCTGTTGCCACACCCCAGTTAATGTGTATGTAAGGGCAGTCTGATTGGTAAAAAATTGAGTATTTATGGGGAGGTCGATAGGTTGACATCTTGGCCGGACCTTGGTTGTGAGGAATGGCGGCCAGTGTTTAACTAAATTTTGATTGGTAATAGTGTAATTTGGATCTGATGACGACTGAATTATGAGATCGTAGCCACTTGAAGCAAAGTTCAAGAGAGTAAACAGAGCTGTAAATACGATGCCCCCAATCACAGCACCTAGAGTAAACCATTTGAATGGAAATGGCCGAGATACAGCATAACTAAAGGATGAGTTATATTCCCCCCCTGAACCCATTTTGTGAGGATGATAGAAAAGGGTAGGTTTGAAGATGGAATGTAATATAATCCGCAAAGAACAACTTCTCATAAGTGTTCGACATCAGTATTAAGACAACAAGGATGAACGGATCATAGCATCCAGGTTTAAAGGATAAGGGAAATGAAGATGGGGGAAGTCGATACATAAATGGCAGGCTGCACCTGTTATATATTTTGCACCACCTTCTAAAATCACCTTCTAAAATGTGCTAATCCAAGAATGGTAGTTTTATTAATTTCCACGTAAGCTTCATGCAGCTTTTGATACATCCCTAGTGTCGCCTGAAACTGTGAGACTGTGCGCAAGGCGTAATTAGGCGTTTATAATTGGTAGCTGTTTTTACATTATCATATCCAATGTCTGTATAACCCTTGTGTCTATGAATCCATTTGTTCGTAATTTTGCAAACATGCATAAGGCGCACTGCGATCATCAGTTTTCGCCCAACCAAAGGCCGTCTCACAACCCACTCGAACGCCACGCACGCTTGGCAGTTGCACAGCGCGCTTTTATGTTTAACACAGTGATATCCTTGTAAATCCCTCAGATGCTAGCTGTAACGTTAGTCTACTGCAGCTATTACCGTAAAATCTCACGAAATTCGTCCATGCTGTGGAGCTGTGGCTTGGATTAGTAACCACGGATAACATCCACACCAAGCTACTATAGGAAAATTATCTGCTGATCCTTTTAGCTGTAATATTATTGATATCTTTCCTCTTGATCTTATGATGAGTTATTTTTAATGTAGTTATTTATATTTGGTTATGTTTTTTAAGGAGGTTGATTTAAATATTATTATATTTTAATGATTAGATTTAAAATTAAAGTTATTATTAAAGTAATTATATTAAATTTTAAAATTAATTTAATATAAAAAATAAAATTATTTTAAAGTTTATAAATTAAAAATATTAATATTTTTATATTATTATTATATTTATAATTTAAATTTTTATTTAATTATATATAAAAGTATTTAAAAAAATTAAGTTTTTTTTTATTATAAATTTATATTTAAAGAAATTATAAATTATTTTATTATTTTAATTATAATAATAAAGATTTAATAATAATAATATAATTAAATTTTTAATAAAAAAATATTTTATTATAATTTATATTAATTAAAATTAAAGTTTAAATTATATAAAATATTTTTAATATATTAAGAAGTTTATTAAATTATAAATATAAGATAATTTAAGTAAAAGTTAAGAGAGATATTTTAGGTATTATATTTAGTAATTATTATAAAAATATTTATATTTTTTATTAATTAGTAAGTAAAGTTTAAAAGATATTATAATATTATAAGATAGATAGTATAACAATCTGGTCAATTCCCAATTTAATAAACCAATCAAAATAAAGGATTTATTATTAATAGGATGATTAGGTGTGTTATAGTAAATAGAGCAATAGAAATATTATATTAAGTAATAGTTAATTATAATTAAAGTAATCAAGTTATATTAAAAGCTAATTAATTCTATTCCTTATAATAAGATCTAATCTATCTATATATTATTATATTTAAAATCCTATTATTATAATAATTAAATAAAGTTAATTTAATTATATTTATTATAATCTTTAGTTATATTAAATAAAAATTATTTAATTTTACTTTTATTAATTAATTATATAGATCTAAGGTAGTTTAGTTTGATTAGTTAGGGTTCTACCTATGGTTATTATCTTTTAGGTGGTTAGGTTATAATATAATACTCTCCCTCTTATTAGTCTTATTCTAAGGCTAGATAAATAAACTAGTTTCCCTACTTATAATTATTATATATTTTTCTTTTTTTATTTTCTTATAATCTCTAGTATTAATATAATATTAGATTATATTATTAAAGTTATATTTTATTTTAAGATAATTAAAACTTATTAAAAGAATATTATTAAATTAATTAATAAATTTGGTTTTAAGATATCTTATTATTTAGCTTATTTTTATATTAGATAGTTATTTTATATTATAATTAAGGGAAAAAGCTATTATAAATTTTATATAAAGAATAAATATTTTAATTATAATTTTAAAGGTATTTTTACTTAAGCTTATAAGTATATTCTTCTTTTTTTATTTTTATATACTTATTTTTTTTAATTAAGTAAGTTTTTTATAAAAAGGATTAGATTAATAAGAAAAAAAGAAGGCTAAGGTAGATTTAATAAGTACTTTAACTTAATTATAGTACTTATATATTTAAAAGTATTATTTATATAAAAAGATAAAGAAGATAATTTCTTAAGATTATAAGGATTTAGATAAATTAGAAGAAAAGAAGTATATTAAAATATTAGTATTATTAAAGGTATAATTATTTAAAGATTATAAAATTATTAATTAAAGTGGTTTACTTAATTTTTTTTATATTAATTCTAGAGAAATACTTTTAATATTTTTAAATAATATATAAGGTATTTGGTAGGTTCTTAGATTATTTTCTTATAGTCTTTCTATTTAATTTTAAATTTTTTATCTTCTTTTTTTCTTTATAGGATTTTTTTAATTTTTTTTATTATAAGATTTTTTATTATTAAGTAGATTATATTTTTCTTTAAAAAGATTAATTCTTTTAGCCTTTTAAAATTATAATATCTTTTTATAATATTATAAATAAATTTAAATTCAATTTTTATTTCTTTATATAGTTTTCTTAGATTATTTAACTTAATTATTACTTTTACTTAGATTATATTTTCTAAAGGGGCTTAATAAATATTTAATATAAAGCTAAAATTAGCTTTTATTAATATTATTTTAATATTATAATTATAAAATATATTATATACTAATTATATAATAAATAACTTTTTTACTTAATTAGTTTATTTATAATTAATATAATATTATAGATATTACTTAATTTCCTAATTTTAATATTTAATTTGTCTATCTATTTAAGAGTAGAAGGTTATGCTTAGCTTATAATTTAATTCTATTAAGAATATTAGGCTTTATTAAAACTTAGATATAAATAATTATTTTTTATTTAAGATAATTTTAATTAGTAATTTATATATAATAATTATATATTAAAAGAAAAAGTAAGTAAATTATTCTTTTTTTATTATTTTATTATAAGAAAGATAATATATTACTTTTATAAAATAATTAATAATAATAAAAATACTATTATAATATACTTTTATAATAAGATCTACTAATAAAGGAAGGTTAGTAATAAAGTCTATTATAATTAAATTCTATAATTATTATATAATAAAAGATAATTATAATAATCTATATAGTTTATATTTTGATTTTTTAGAGTATTAATATAAGCTATATTTTTTATATATTTATTTAATTTTCTTTTTTATTTTATTAAAAGAAAATATTTATTTAATTTATTTAAAGGTTTTATTAATACTTTTATAATTATATAAAGAATATTTATAAATATCCTTTATTAACTTTATTTAATATTCCTTTAATATTTATAGGTAGTTTATTTTTTCTTCTTTTAAAAGTGCTAGATTATATTCTTCAATTTTCCTTAGTAATAGATTGCTTTATTCTACTTATTATATTAATATTTCTATAATAGTAATTTTAGTTATATATAGTAGTCTTTCTATTCTTATAGTAGTAATTATTTTTTTTATTTTTTTATTATTTTATTAATTAAAGCTTATTTTAGGCTTTTATTAGTATTATAGATTAATAATTTTTTTTATATTTTTAGTTTTTTTATATTATAATTAGATTAGTAGCTGATTGTATTAGTATAGTTATTCTTAGTTTCTTTAATATAAATAATTTAATAATTAAATTTAGATAAGTATTTTATATATTATAATTATCTTTTATTAAGTTTTTAAATAATTATAAAATAAATAATATTTTTATAATTAATATATATTATAATTTTATAATTATTTTTTAAAAAATATTATTAAAATTCTTTAAAAGTATTAATAATAATAAGGAATTCTTTATTATAGATTAAGTAATTTAGCTTAGGGCTATATAACTTATATAAGTAAAATACTATAAGATATAGGTTTCCTTATTTATCTTATTATCCAATCTAAGCCTCTAAAACAAAGTCTAATATATTAGTTTCTAGCTTTATAGGTTTATTAAGATTAAATATTATAAGAATAGGTTCTTCTAAAATAATATTTTTTATAATTTTAAATAATTATTATATTTTACTTTTTTATTAAAAAATAATTTTTTTAATTAATTTTATTATATTTAAAATGATTTTATTAAATTCCTTAATAAATCTTTAATAATAATTAATAAATCTAAGAAAGGTTTATATTTTTTTTATATTAATAAATTTCTTTTAATTTTTTATTATAATAACTTTCTTTAGATCTATATAAATTTTATTAAAGCTAATAATATATTCTAAGAATTCTATTTTTTAAATATAAAACTTACTTTTTTTAATTTAATTAAGAGTTTGGTATTTTAGAGGGCTTTTAAGATCTTATAAATATATTCTTTATATTCTTCTTTATTTTTAAAGAAAATAAGAATATTATTTAAGTAATAGATAATAAAAATATTTAAATATTCTTATAATATATTAATTATTATTTATTAAAATAATATTAGTATATTTGTAAGTTTAAAAGATATAATTAAGTATTTAAATAATTTAAATTTAATTTGGAAAGTGATTTTTTATTTATATCCTTTTTTAATATAAATAAGATTATATACTTTTTTAAGATTTAATATAATAAAGATATTAACTTTATAAAAATAATTTTTTATTTTATTAATTAATAATAGTAAAGTATAATCTTTAATAATAATATTATTAAATTATTAATAATTTATAATAAGATATAGTTTTTTATTTTTTTTAAATATAAATATAATAAAATAATTAGCTTTAAAATTTAAAATATAAATATATTTTTTTTTAAATATATCTTAAATATATTTTTTAAAATATTAAGTTTAATTTAGTTAAGATTATAAATAAAATAAAATTAGGTATTAGATCTATTTTTAAAGATAATTTTATAATCTTATTAATTAAACTTAAATAATCTAATATTTAATTCTTTTATAAAGAGTTTTTTATAGATTTAATATTATAAAGATATATTATATAATTTATTTATTTCTACTTTAATTTTTATTTCTTTAAAGCTTTTATTAATTTATTAAAATTATATTTTAAAATATATAATAATTTATTATTATTACTTTTTTTAATTATTCTTATATTTATATTTTATTTCTTTAAATAATAAAGATTCTTCTTTACTTATATCTCCTACTTAATTAAGGCTAGGAGTTTAAGATCTTTTAGCTAGATTTATAGAAATATTGCTAGTTATATTATACTCCTTAGGTATTTATATTTAGCTAGTATGCTAGTAGATATTAGGGTTATATTAGTATAATTATAGGTATTTTAAAATTAGATTATATTATCTAATATTAATAATATTAAAAGTTATTTCTTAGTTTTTTTTTAATAAAGACTTTTAGATAATTAATCTTTTTATTTATAATATTATTATTATATTTAAAAAATATTCCTTTTATATTAATAATTTTATATAAATTAACTTTTATTATTTATAATAATTAAAATTTATTATTTATAATAATTAAAATTTATTATTTATAATAATTAAAATTTATTATTTATAATAATTAAAATTTATTAATTATTTAAGGATTTATATAGTTTTATTTAACTCTACTATCTATTATAATATTATATTATTTTTTTTAATTTTTATTTTTAATTATTATTAAAATTACTTTTTAATTATAAAATATAAAGCTTTTTAAGAAGTTCTTTTAATAACTTTAGAGATTATTATTCTAGCCACTCTTATTATTCTTCTATAAAAGGCTCTACTTATTTTTTTAATTTTACTTAATACTAAACTATTACTTTATTTATTATATAAATATTATATTTAGGATCTTAATATTCATTTTAAGGCAGCTTATTATAATTAGGGAACTCAGGCTCTTCTAGTTCTAATATAGTAAATTAATAGTAGGGGTTTCTTCCTATAACTTTATACTAGTTGAAATATCTTCTATAAGTATAGTGGATAGCTATATCTTCTACTCTAATAAGGAAGTATACTACTTTTTATTTTTATTCTATATAGATAAAATAATTATAGTTATAGTAGCTTATTTATGAAATTTTTTATATTTTTTATATATTATATTTAATTAAGGATTATTCTTTAGATATTAGATTGACTAGGGGTTAAGGTTTTTTGGTTATTACTTGCTTTAGGCTAGTAGGAATATCTTATCTCTATTTTATAAAGGTTCTTTGATTTATTATATTATTTTTTATAAGTTAGTTGTCTACTTTCTTTTTTTATTTTTATTATAAGTGTAAGTGTTCTATTATATTAGGGCTTTATTAGTATAGATATTTAGTATAAATATAAGGATTTTTATTTCCTTAGCTTGTTTTAATTATTTGTATAGTAGATATATTTTTCTCTTTTTCTGGATTAATTATGCTTTATGGATAGTTTTATTAACTTTTTATTATAGGGTAAGCTTAAATTTTTATAATTTATAATTTTCTTTTTATTATTTAATAATAGTAGTTAGTTTATATTTAAAGATAATAGTAAGAATAATTTTTCCTATAATATCCTTTTTTCTTTCTAATACTAGAATCTATTAGTTTTTTATAATATTAAGTTATTTTTATTCTTCTAGTATAAGTTTAAATTGATTTTTTATTCTTAAGAAGTAATATTTAAAGGATTTATATTTTTTTTTATAATTAAAGTAAGTGATCTTACTTTTATTATAGCTTTAAATAATACTAAGTTCTATTAATTCTAAATAAATCCTATATATAATACTTTATTATTTATTTTAGATTTTTCTTTTATTTAAAATATATAAGATTTTATTATTTTAGGTATATTCTTTATATTAATTAAATTATTTTTTATTAATTTTAATAATACTTTTAATATATTTTAAAAGTTTTTTTAATTAATCTTTCTTATAGATTTTATTCTTAATTTTAATTTTTAAACCTTTATAATAAAGTTTTATTAATATATTATTATTTTAAGCTATTTATATTATAATTCTTTTAAATTTAATTAAATATTAATTATAAGATTTTATTTATTTAAATTTATATAATTAATTTATAATTTATTATTCTATATTAATTATATTAAAATTATCTTTAATAATAATCTTAAAAATTTCTTAATTTTTAAAAATTTCTTAAATTTCTTTAATTTAATTAATATTATTTTTATTTTTTAAATAATCTTTTATAATAAATTTAAATTATACTTTTATATCTTCTTAAAAAGATTTTAATATATAATATTTAAACTTTAAGAGTTATAAATTAGATTAAGAAGAAACAAAAGTATTCTTTTATTTAAATAAAGAAAAGGACTATATTAGTAGCTTTCCTTAAAAAAGATTTTAAAATTAAAGATCTTAGAATTTTATTAATATTTTTACTTTTACTTTCTTTAATTATAATAGTTCTAGTTTCTTTTACTTTAAGTTAAGTTTATATATTTATAAGTTTTTTTTAATTTATTATAATTTTATAATTAATTTAATATTATTAAGAGAAGTAATAATAATAAAATTCTTTCTAGATATTATTATTACTTAATTATTAATATAAATAATTAATTAAATAAAAACTTTTAATATATAATAATTTAATTAATTCCTAACTTAATAAATTAATTAAAATAAAAGATTTATTATTAATAGAATAATTAGGTATATTATAATAAATAAAATAATAGAAATATTATATTAAGTAATAGTCAATTATAATTAAAGTAATCAAATTATATTAAAAGTTAATTAGTTCTATTTCTTATAGTAAAATCTAATCTATCTATATATTATTATATCTAGGGTCTTATTATTATAATAATTAAATAGAGTTAATTTAATTATATTTATTATAATCTTTGATTATATTAAATAAGGGTTATTTAACTTTACTTCTATTAATTGGTTATGTGGGTCTAGGGTAGTTTGGTTTGATTGGTTGGGGTTCTGCCTATGGTTACTGCCTTTTGGGTGGTTGGGTCATAACAGATAGTAATAAAATAGGTAATAAAATAACTAAAGAAGTATATTTTTATTATAAATAACTTTCTTTAGTTTATAAAATATATATCTTAAAATAGATCTTCTCCTTTAACTATTAATAACCTCCTTTCTTTATCTAAATAACAATTTTTAACTAGCTATATTATTAATCTTAATAAAATACTAATATCCTTCAAGTTTTTTAATAATTATACTTATTTATTAAAAAGTAAAAAGACTATTATAGGGAAATCTAACTATAGTAGGTAGGATAAAAGGCAAGCAATATTAATATTATATATATTTACTAATAGTATTCTTAGACTAAAGCTAAAGCTAATTTTCCATGGAAAACTACCTTTAAAAGGGTGTATTTTTGAAGATAAAGGATATCTATATATTTTAGAAATCATAGTCGAGTTCAATGAGACTGTATATAATAATAAGGAGCTATTTAAGAAGTAGATTTTTAATAAATTTAATCTTTTTATAAAGAGATAATAATAATACCTTCTAATAATGGATATTACTACCTTTTATAAAACTAATAATATTCTAGGTTAGCTAAAGGAAAACAATACTATTACTATCCTTATTTCTTCTAATTATATAGGCATTCTTTAATCTCTTAATATAATTATTAATAAGCTATTTAAAGAGTAGCTTTATAATATTATAAATAAATATATTATAAAGTATAAAGTAAATAGAAAGATAAAGTAGTCTATCTTAGATAAATAGGTTATAATAATATATATTATTGCTTAAGTAGTAAAAATACTAAAGAAATAGATTGATTTAGTTAAAAAGGTATTTTTAGAATGTAGTATTAGCATCCGACTAGATAGTAATCAAAATCATCTTATTAAACTTAAAGATATTCCTTCTAATATAATAGATTTTATAAAATAGCAAAAGATAATAGAAATAGTTATTAAGAATAAAAAGGAAATTAACCCTTTATATAATAATAAAAAAATTAATATTAATAATAATAATAAACTTAATATTAATTATTTCCTTCTTAAAATTATTAATTTAAAGGCATTATACTATAAAAGGCATCTTTAGATCTCAAAGAATAAAAAGACTCTAGTCCAACATCTTCAAGGGTAGGATTCATAGGGAAATAGAGAAAACCTAGTCCGGCTAGGAATACCACTGCCTTCATAGTGTAAAGATGTGGGACCAAGAGGACCAATCAAGCACGCATACCGAATGTGTACTAGCGCAAGATGCTATAGGGCAAGGACGCCTATAATAGTATTATGTAGTGAGTGTAGGCGAATGATTCTATGGTTTATTAAGTTGAAGTCTTGGTAATAAGAATAGAGATTTATTATGGTTTTATTTATATTTTATTTTAATTATAAATTTAATTTATTATAATTTTTTAATTTTTTTTTTAAAAGATTAATATATTATATAATAAATAAAGTTATTAGAAATTTAAAAAGAGTTAGTATTATATTATTATTTTTTAAATTAATAAAGATTTATTATAATAAATAAAAATTATAAATATAAATTATATATAATTAAAAATATAAATAAGAATTTTAAAAAAGTTTATTTAAAAAGATAAAATTTTAAAGAATTTAAATATATTTTTTATTTTAATTTTTAAAAGTATTTTAATTATAAAATTAAAAAAATAAGAATTTTAAAATTTAAAGAATATTAAAAAGTAAATATTATTATTATTTATAATATAAATCTTATATAATATAAAGAAAATTATAATATTTATAAAAGATTTTATAATTATAATAGTTTAATAGTAAAAATAATTCTAAATATAATAATAATAATTTTAAGCTTAATAATAATAATTCTAGATAGATATATTATATTAGTTAACTATATAGCCTAATATAGGTTTAAGGAAGGACTATAAGAAATCTTTATTATATAATTATAAGAGATTTAATAAAGATATATTAGATATTTAAATTAATAATTAGATCTATATTATTAAAGCTAGTAATAGCTTATAGCTAGGTAGTTCTACTATATAGTATATAAAGTAGGCTATAACTAAGTTCTTATACTCTTTATAAATATAATAGTATAATTATATTAAAGAGCTTATTAGCTAAAATCTTTTATAAGAAAACTTTTTTATTTTTATATATAAAATATATATTAATCTAGATTTATATAAATATTAGCTTTATAATAAATTATTATTTTTAAAGTAAAAAAAGATTATATACTATAATAGTACTTTATTATATAAATAATCTTATATATTATATTAAGTATTAAAAATTTAAAAAATAATATTATTTTAATTTATTAATATTATTTTAAATTATAATTTAAATTAAAAATAAAAATATTAAAATAAAAAGTAAAATTTAAAAAGCTTTATAAAATAATTAATAAAGTTAAGTAACTTTAGATCTATTTTTATTAAAATAATTAAAAAGTATAAAAAAGTAATAATATTAAAAGATTACTTTTTAATTAATAAAAAGATTTTTAGAAGTAATATTTTAATAATTATAAAGATTAAGGTAAAGGTTAAAATAAAGGTAAAAGTTAAGAAAGTATATCTAGATTAATCTCTTTAAAAGATAATATTAAATCTATTTTTTTTATTATTTTTAATAATATAAAAAAAATTATTAATTTTAATTATATTTAATTTTTAATTTATTATATTTATAATAAAAAAGATTATATTTTTTTTATTATTTATTAAAATAAAAGAATAATATATCTTTTAAAATTATTAAAGTTTAGATTATTAATAATAATTTTATTAAAATAGATTTATTAAAAAATAAGTAAGCATAAGTTTAATATATAAAGCTACTATATATAAAAAACTTCTATCTTTAGAATAGATTATCTAAGGAAGAATATTAGTATTTAATACTTATAAGAAAGAAGAAGTCTAGGTAAATATAAATATCTATATATAAATAGACCTTATTAGCTAACAACTAATATAAAGATTAGATTTAAAGCTAGCCCTAGATATAACTACACTTATATTAGAAAGCTATAATAGAATTACATTAGCCTTATATAAAATATATTAATTAACTTTATTTTTAATTAATTATTAAAAAATGCTTTAAAAGATCTAAAAAATATTTATTAAAATATAATATTTAAAAGATATTAATGATTTACTTCTTTTAAATAGTTCTATAGGTAGAGAAGGTATTATAATTAATATATATAATTATTATTAGGTATATAAACCTATTTCTCTTATAAAATCTAAAGATATTATAAAAAAATTAGTAAAAAATGGTAAAAAAGTTTATATACTTTATATTATTAGTATATAATTATTAAAAAAAGAGCTAGTTAAAGCTTTAAAAAATAAAATTATTACTTTTTAAAAATATAAAGTATTCTATTAATACTATAGAAGGCAAAGAGCCTTTATATAATTTATTATATTTACTAAATATTAAATAATATTATATATTATAAGTATATATAATAAATAATATTATTAATAATAAAATATAATTATTAATTAATATTATTAATATATTAATATTATTTATATTAAAGAAAAATAATATTATATATTTATATATAGATTATAAAGATCTTAATATAATTATTATTAAAAATTAATATTTACTTCTATTTATTAATAATCTTTTAAATAAATTAATAAAAGTAAGATAGATTATTAAGATTAATATTTATAATATATATTATTATATTAGAATTAAAAAGAATAATAAATAGAAGATTGCTTTTAAAACTTAATATAATTACTTTAAGTATATAATTATATTATTTAGGTTAATTAATACTTTAGCTACCTTTTAAGTATATATTTATTATATATTTATAAAATTTTTAAATATTTATTATATTATATATCTAAATAATATTATTATTTATTTTAAAATAAAAGAATAATATATTAAGAATATTAAGAAGGTTTTTAGGTAATTATATAATTTTTAATTATATATTAAACTTTTTAAATATACCTTTTATTAGTAAAAGATAGAATTCTTAAAGTATATAATTACTTAGAAAAATATTAAAATAGATTTTATATAAGTTTAATTTATTATTAAATAAAAAAATTAATCTTATATAAGAATATATAAATATTTTTTAATTTTTATAATTTTTATTAAAAAATTATTTTTAAATACTTTAAAATAATAGAACTTTTAATAAAGTTACTTAAAGAAAATAAAAATAATTATAAAACTAAAAACCTTACTTAAATTAAAATTAAAGAAAATATATTCTAAAAATTAAAGATAGTTTTTTATTTAGTAACTATTTTATAATATTAAGATCTAATTTTAAAAGCCTATATTAAGATAGATATATCTACTAAGGCTATCTTAAGGATTTTATTATAGCTTATAGAAAATTAATAACACCTAATAGTCTATTAGTTAAGAAAGCTCTTTAATATTAAATAATATTAGGAAATTAGATAGTAAGAGCTATTTATAATTATTAAGAGCTTAGAGTATTAGAATTACTATTTATTAAGGCTATTAGAGAAGTTTATAATACTAATAGATTACTTTACTTTTAAAGGTATTATTAAAGCTCTAATAAAGGACCTTAAAGGAAGATTTATAAGATAGGTTTATAGGCTATTTTTGTTTAATTTTGATCTTAAATATAAGCTAAAAAAGCTTAATTTAATAAATAATTTATTAAGATAATTAGATTATATAGAAAGAGAAATTATATATAAAAATATATTTTTTATACTTATAAAGAAGTTTTAATTAATAAAGGAATTATTACTAAATATATAATATATAATTATTAATATAAAAAGTAAAATTAAGATTGCTAATATTTATATATAAATTATCTATACTAGCTTTAAAAGTAATATACTTATATATTAAGTAATAAGTAAAGATTCCTTATTTTTAAATTAGGAGTAGATTGTAACGGTCTGGTCAATTCCTAACTTGATGAACCAATCAGAATGAAGGGTTTATTATTGGCAGGATAGTTAGGCGCGTTATAGTAAATAGAGCAATGGAAGTATTATATTAAGTAATAGTTAATTATAATTAAGGTAATTAAGTTATATTGAAAGCTGGTTAGTATTAGTTATAAGGGCGGATTCTAATCTATCTTTATACTATTACCTAGTAGGTGCTTATTATATTAGTTCTATCTAATATATTGATAATTAAGGTAGTAATTATAAAGTAATTATTAATACTTATAAGTAATTGCTTATAAATGCTTTCTTATTAGTTGGTATAGGGCTATAGGGTAGGTAAGTATTATTTTTGTTTTATTTGATTGCCTAGGTGTATTATAGGTTATAATATAATATTCCCTCTCTATTAGTCTTATCTTTAAGGCCTATTAAATTAATCTTATATATAAGTTTCTTATTTTTAATCTTTAAAATATTTTTTAATTATATCTTAGGATCTAGATATTTCTAAATTATATCTTTATACTAATACTTAGGCCTAGCTTATTAATTTAATAGGTTTTAAAGTTATATTATATTCTTTTTATTCTTTTAAAGATTTATAATATAAGATATTATTAGATTTTAATAATTATTATAATAAATATATTTATTATAATAAAATATATAATACTTTAAAGATATCTTTAACTATATATATATAATTTTTATAAATAATAAGTATAAATAAGTACTAATATCTATAGTAATCTAGATAAATTAGGAATCTAATTATTTAAATATAAAGGAGAAGGTGGCTAAGAAGGAATTCCTTTATATCTAAGTAAAAGTACTTATAGCTTAGATTAAAGTTTAAGAATCCTTAAATTGTTTATCCTGCTTTTATTATTAGAAATATTAACTTAAAATAAAAGGTATAAAAATAGTATATTAGGGTTTTTTTCTTTAAATAAGTTAGAGGATATAGATTAGATAGAATTGGAGGCTATTATTTAAGTATAATCTTTAGGGGCTATAGATATTATTAATTAAAATATTATTAATTTTAATAATTTGCTTAGTATTATATCTTTAAGAATATTTTTAATATTTTTAAATAATATATAAGATATTTTATTAATTTTTAAATTATTTTTTTATAATCTTTTTATTTAATTTTAAATTTTTTATTTTCCTTTTTTCTTTATAATATTTTCTTAATTTTCTATTAATTTTCTAGATTTTCTATTTATAGTTTATATTTAGATTTTATATTTACCTAGATACCCTTATCTAGTTCTAATAATAAGATATAGAAGATAAAGTGGATCTTAATATTATTTAGGAGATTAAGCTTATAATTATTTTTTAATATTTTTCTTTTAATTGGGTATAGTTTAATTTATATAAAGTTAATTTTTTTATTTTATTTTTTTATTATAAGATTTTTTGTTATTAGGTAGACTATATCTCCTTTTAAGAAGGATAATCTTTTTAGCCTTTTTAAATTATAATATCTTTTTATTATATTATAAATAAACTTAAGTTCTATTTTTATTTTTTTATATAATTTTCTTAGCTTATTTAACTTAATTATAACTTTTACTTGAATTATACCTTCTAAAGAGGTTTAATAAATATTTAATATAAAATTAAAATTAGCCTTTATTAGTATTATTTTAATACTATAATTATAAAATATATTATATATTAATTATATAATAGATAACTTTTCTATTTAATTAATTTATTTATAATTAATATAATATTATAAATATTACTTAATTTCCTAGTTTTAGTATTTAATTTATCTATTTATTTAGAAATAGAAGGCTATACTTAGTTTATAATTTAATCTTATTAAGAATATTAAGCTTTACTAAAATTTAAATGTAAATAATTATTCTTTATTTGAAATAATTTTAATTAGTAGTTTATATATAATAATTATATTTTAAAAGAAAAGATAGGTAAATTATTCTTCTTTTATTACTTTATTATAAAAAAGATAATATATTACTTTTATAAAATAATTAATAATAATAAAAATACTATTATAATATACTTTTATAATAAGGTCTATTAATAAGAGAAGATTAGTAATAAAATCTATTATAATTAAGTCCTATAATTATTATATAATAAAGGATAATTATAATAATCTATATAATTTATATTTTAGTTTTTTAAAGTATTAATATAGATTACATTCCTTACATACTTATTTAACTTTCTTTTTTATCTTATTAAAGGAAAATATCTATTTGACTTATTTAAAGGTTTTATTAATGCCTTTATGGCTATATAAAGGATATTTATAAATATCTTTTATTAATTTTATTTAATATTCCTTTAATACTTATAGATAATTTATTTTCTTTTCTTCTAGAAGTATTAGATTATATTTTTTAATTTTTCTTAATAGTAGATTATTTTATTCTACTTATTATATTAATATTTCTATAGTAGTAGTTCTAGTTATATATAATAATCCTCTTACTTTTATAGTGGTGATTATTTTCTTTATTTTTATTATTATTTTATTAATTAGAGCTTATTTTAGTTCTTTATTAGTATTATAGGTTAATAGTTTTTTCTATATTTTTGGTTTTTTTATATTATAGTTAAATTAGTAGCTAATTATATTAATATAGCTATTTTTAATTCTTTTAATATAAATAATTTAATAATTAAATTTAGATAGATATTCTATATATTATAATTATCTTTTATTAAGTTTTTAAATAATTATAAAATAAGTAATATTTTTATAGTTAGTATATACTATAATTTTATAATTACTTTTTAATAGATATTATTAAAATTCTCTAAAAATATTAATAATAATAAGAAATTCTTTATTATAAATAAAGTAATTTAGCTTAAGGTTATATAGCTTATATAAATAGAATATTATAAAGTATAGATTTCCTTATTTGTCTTATTATCTAATCTAGACCCTTAAGATAAAGTCTAATATATTGGTTTCTAGCTTTATAGGTTTATTAAGGTTAAATATTATAAGAATAAGTTCTTTTAAAATAGTATTTCTTATAATTTTAAATAATTATTATATTTTATTTTTTTATTAAAAAATAATTCCTTTTTAATTAATTCTATTATATTTAAAATAATTTTATTAAATCCTTTAATAAATCTTTAATAATAATTAATAAATCTAAGAAAAGCTTATACTTTCTTTATATTAGTAGATTCTTTCTAATCTTTTACTATAATAACTTTCTTTAGGTCTATATAAATTTTATTAAGGTTAATAATATATCTTAGAAATTCTACTTCTTAAATATAGAATTTACTTTTTTTAATTTAATTAAAAGTTTAATATCTTAAAGGGCTTTTAAGATTTTATAAATATATTTTTTATATTCTTTTTTATTTTTAAAGAAAATAAGAATATTATTTAGGTAATAAATAATAAAAATATTTAAGTATTTTTATAATATATTAATTATTATTTATTAAAATAATATTAATATATTTATAAGTTTAAAAAATATAATTAGGTATTTAAATAATTTAAATTTTATTTAAAAAGTAATTTTTTATTTATATCCTTCTTTAATATAAATAAGATTATATACTTCTTTAAGATCTAATATAATAAAGATATTAGCTTTATAAAGATAATCTTTTATTTTATTAATTAATAATAATAGAGTATAATTTTTAATAATAATATTATTAAGCTATTAATAATCTATAATAAGATATAGCTTTTTATTTTTCTTAAATATAAATATAATAAAGTAATTAGCTTTAAAGTTTAAAATATAGATATATTTTTTTTAAGTATATTTTTAATATATTTTTTTAAAATATTAAATTTAATTTAATTAAGATTATAAATAAAGTAAAATTAAGTATTAGATTTATTTTTAAAGATAATTTTATAATCTTACTAACTAAACTTAAATAGTCTAATATTTAGTTCTTTTATAAAAAGCTTTTTATAGATTTAGTATTATAAAGGTATATTATATAATTTATTTATTTTTATTTTAGTTTTTATTTTTTAAGGTTTTTATTAATTTATTAAAATTATATTTTAAAATAAATAATTATTTATTATTTTTATTTTTTTTAATTATTTTTATATTTATATTTTATTTCTTTAAGTAATAAAGATTCTTCTTTATTTATATCTTTTACTTAATTAAGGTTAGAAGTTTAAAATCTTTTATTATAATTTATAAAAATATTATTAGCTATATTATACTCCTTAGATATTTATACCTAGCTAATATATTAATAGATATTAAGATTATATTAATATAATTATAAATACTTTAAAATTAAATTATACTATTTAATATTAATAATATTAAAGATTATTTTTTAATTTTTTCCTTTAATAAAAACTTTTAGGTAATTAATCTTTTTATTTATAATATTATTATTATAGCTAAAAGAGATTTCTTTTATATTAATAATTTTATATAAATTAACTTTTATTATCTATAATAATTAAAATTAATTAATTACTTAAGAATTAATATAATTTTATTTAACTCCATTATCTACCATAATATTATACTACTTCCCTTTAATTCTTATTTTTACTTTTAATTATTATTAAAATTGCTCTTTAATTATAAAATATAAAGCTTTTTTAAGAAGTTCTTTTAATAATTTTAAAGATTATTACCCTAATTGCTTCTACTACTCTTTTATAGGGGGCTTTACTTATTTTTTAGTTTAGTTTAGTACTAGATTATTATTTTATTTATTATATAGATATTATATTTAAAATCTTAATATTTATTTTAAGATAGCTTATTATAATTAAAGAACTTAAGCTTATTTAATTCTAATATAGTGAATTAATAGTAGAGATTTCTTTTTATTACTTTATATTAATTAAAGTATTTTTTATAGGTATAGTAAATAATTATATCTTTTATTTTAATAAGGAAATATATTATATATTATTTTTACTTTATATATTAAAGGTAGTTATAATTATAGTAGTTTATTTATAAAATATTTTTATATTTTTTATATATTATATTTAATTTAAGATTATTCTTCTTATATTGGATAGGTTAGGGGTTATAGTTTCTTAATTATTATTTACTTTGTGTAAGTAAAAAGACTTTATTTTTATTTTATAAAGATTTTTTAATTTATTAGGTTATTTTTTTAATATTAGTTATCTATTTTCTATTTCTATTTTTATTATAAGTATAAGTATTTTATTATATTAGTACTTTATTAATATATATATTTAGAATAGATATAAGGATTTCTATCTTCTTAGCTTATTCTAACTATTTATAAGGAAAATAAAACTAGCCTTCTTATTAGATTAATTATATTTTTTAAATAACTTTATTAATTTTTTATTATAAAGTAAGTTTTATTTTATATAATTTATAGTTTTTTATATATTATTTAATTATAGTAATTAATTTATATTTTTTAATAATAATAAGAATAACTTTTCTTATAATATTCTCTTTTCTTTCTAATACTAAAATCCATTAAGTTTTTATAATATTAAATTATTTCTATCCTTCTAATATAGATTTAAACTAATTTTCTATTTTTAAGAAGTAATATTTAAAGGATTTATATTCTTTCTTTTTATAATTAAAGTAGGTAATCTTACTTTTATTATACTTTTAGATAATATTAAGTTCTATTAGTTTTAAATAAATACTATATATAATACTTTATTACTTATTTTAGATTTTTTTTTATTTAGGATATATAGATTTTTATTATTTTGGGTATATTTTTTATATTAGTTAAATTATTTTTTATTAATTTTAATAATATTTTTAATATACTTTAAGAATTTCTTTAATTAATCTTCTTTATAAATTTTATTTTTAACTTTACTTTTTAAACCTTTATAATAAAGTTTTATTAATATATTATTATTCTAAGCTATTTATATTATAATTCTTTTAAATTTAATTAAATATTAATTATAAGATTTTATTTATTTAAACTTATATAATTAATTTATAATTTATTATTCTATATTAATTATATTAAAATTATTTTTAATAATAATCTTAAAATTTTCTTAATTTTTAAAAATTTTTTAAATTTTTTTAATTTATTTAATATTATTCTTATTTTTTAAATAATCTTTTATAATAAATTTAAATTATACTTCTATATCTCCTTAAAAAAAGATTTTAATATATAATACTTAAGCTTTAAAAGTTATTAATTAGGTTAGGAAGAAGTAAAAGTATTTCTTTATTTAGGTAAGGAAGGAGATTATATTAGTAGCTTTTTTTAAAAAGGGTTCTAGGATTAAGGGTTTTAGAATTTTATTAATATTTTTATTTTTATTTTTTTTAATTATAATAATTCTAGCTTCTTTTATTTTAAGTTAGGCTTATATATTTATAAATTTTTTTTAATTTATTATAATTTTATAATTAATTTAGTATTATTAGAAAAAGTAATTATAATAAGGTTTTTTCTGGATATTATTATTATTTAATTATTAATATAAATAATTAATTAAATAAAAGCTTTTAATATATAATAATTTAATTAATTCTTAATTTAATAAATTAATTAGAATAAAAGATTTATTATTAGTAGAATAATTAGATATATTATAATAAATAAAGTAATAAAAGTATTATATTAAATAATAGTTAATTATAATTAAAATAACTAAATTATATTAAAAGTTAATTAATATTAATTATAAGGGCAGATTCTAATCTATTTTTATATTATTATCTAATAAACGCTCATTATATTAATTCTATCTAATATATTAATGATTAAGGTAATGATTACAGGGTAATCACTAATGCTTATAAATGATTGCTTGTGAGCGCTTCCTTATTGGTTGGTGTGGGGCTATAGGGTAGGTAAGTATCGTTTCTGCCTTGTTTGACCGCCCAGGCGTGTTATGGGTCATAACATAGATTATTAGATTACTAGATTAATAGAATATAATTATAATCTTTTTAATTATATAATAGTAAAAGGCTAGTAATATTATTATAAAAGAAAATATTTAATAAAAAGAGATTATATACTTTAATTATAAGGATTTATTAGAAGTTAAGGTAGTTAATCTAAAATAACTTATTTTATATTCTATTATAAAAGAGCTTATAAAAAGTAAAATAGTATTTTTTATTTAATTATTTATATAATTAAAAGAATTAGTTTAAGAATTATAAATTAAAGATCTTTTTTATTAATAGTAGATATAGAAGGTTAAATAGGGCACTAGAGATACAAAGGTATACTACTTAAATAGAAATAGTATACTTTTTTATAAAAGAAGGTTAGTTATTTTAGTATAGTATATATTAAGGATTAAGATACTTTATAAATATTATAATAATTTAAGGGTAAAGTATATAAAAGTTATTAAAATAATTGAATTTATTAAAAGAAAATTCTATTAGAAAGGAATTATAGAAAATATATATAATTATATTTTAAGATATTAGATATATTAGGGTGTATAAATCCTATATTATAGATTATATAGGAAGCTATAGTCTCTACTATTACTAATATACTTTTTTTAAGAAATTAATATAGATTTTATTATAAGGTTGCCTTAAAGTATCTATAATAATAAAGAAGTATAAGGAAGTGCCTTATATATTAATATAAGGTGCAATTCCCACACAATATACAAGAATTAATTAATCTTTTAATCTATTAGATTAGATAACATATCTCTTATCTTCTTATAATTATTCTTATATATTATAGGTCTTCTAGCTATATAAAGACTACAGGTTTGAACCCTAGGTCTATGATTACATTAGGCTTACATTGGGCTTATAAGGCTATTATGTATAGTTGCTGCTATGGCTAGTCTTGGGGATTAATATTAGTTATGTTATTCCTAGGCACTTGATAGGGTCGGTCTAGTTCCTTAGAAGCTGAGGTGTATAAGGCTTGATGATTAATTGCCTGAGGTTAATAATATCCTTAAGTGAGATTATTAGGATTAATAGAGGAATAGTATAATTTGGGATGTGTTATTAGAGGAAGGGGGATAATTGTAAGGAAGTGTTTTATATATTGATATGAGGTGTAATTTCTATATAATATATAAGAATTGGTTGATCTTTTAGTCTATTGGATTAGATAATATATCTCTTATCTTCTTATAAGAAGAATATAATACTATTTTTATAATTATTTATTATATAATAAAGTTTATTATATTTATATTTATAAAGAAGATATTTATTATTATTTAAATAATATAAATATTATATAAGTATATAGAATATTAATATAAAATATTAAAAGGTATTATAAATAATTAAAATAAATTATTTATAAACTAATTCTAGAAAGAATTAATAAAAGAATAAATAATAATTAAGTAATTATCTATTATTTACTATCTTTAGATTAATAGATAAATTAAGTAAATATACTAGATCTTAAAAAGATATTTAAGATTATTTATAGAAAAAATTTTAAAGAGATAGGTAATATAATTCCTTAAAAGTAAGTTTATTTATAATAATAATTAATATAATATTATTAAAGTATTATTAATATAAGTATTATATAATTATTATTTTAGAATAATTAAATATATTTTAAAGTATTTAAAGATTTATATATAAAGTATATAAAAGTATATTAAAATTTTAAGTTATATATATATTTAAGTTTAATAATATTAATAAAAAGTTATAAAAATATAAATTAAATATTATAATAAAAGGTATATTATTATAAAGTATAAAAAAGAATAAATTATTAATTTATTTATAAAGAACTTTAGATTTAAGTATAAGAAGCTTATATTTAAATTTATTAAAGTTATTATTATTAAAAGAATAAAATAATAGACTTATAAAATATATTTACTTAAATAATATTAATAAATATATAATATTTTTTAATTTTTTTACTTAAATTTTAAAAAGATATTAAAAATAATATTATTATTTATTTATTAAAATTAATTAAAGAAAAAAATAAATAAAAAATTAAAAAAATTATTATATATAAAAATAATAATAATAAAATATTATATTAAATTAAATAAATTAAATAATTTATAAAATATAATATATAAAAATCTAAAATTTATTTTAAAAATATAATAATTTTAATATATAAATATTATAAATAAATTAAAAAAATATATAAAAAATAAAATAATAAAATATAAAAATAATATTACTTTTACTAAATCCTTTTAAAATTTAAAAATAAATCTCTAAAAAAAAAATAATTATAAAAATATAAAATCAAAAGAACTAATTAAACATATATACCAAATATATATTAATACAAGATATTATAAAGCAAGAATACCTACAATAATATTATATAATAAGCACAGGCAAATGGTTCTACAATTCATCAAATTAAAGTCTTAGTAATAAAAACAGAGATCTATTGCGGTCCCATTCATGCTTCACCCTAGTCGTGAATCCAGTTCGTTACACATAGCTAATCACAATAAAAATACTCGAAAATAGCTTCATTAATAGCTTCAATAATATAAATTCGGGCATCATGAGGTCAGATGGCTGACCAGATACAGTTAGTATGTCTCAGACTAAGTGGGGTTATCTGCAAGCCCAGGGCTCCACAGCATGGACGAATTTCGTGAGATTTTACGGTATACGTAATTAGAATATATAGGTTAAGCATATTTAAGTTCTTCCTATGTTATACTAGTAAATCTATAAAATACTCCTACTATTTTATTCTAGATTATGCTTTTTATAATAATGTTCAAATAAAATTCAAATAGTAGGTATTTCTTTTGTCGCAAGCGCGAGATCCGTCGTATAAAAACTTCCTTGAAATGCTATTTTCTTTTTTAACTACCAAGTACACAAGACCTCTCATACCAGATAGGTTACGTTCTTTTTTCTTTTAAATCTCTACACGTTCTCATGCGAAATCAGTCTTGCTTTTTTTTATTGGGAAACCATGACCGCGCCTCTGAGCACGCGTGAGTAGCCATAAACAAAAGGGGCCATGGGTCATGCGGATATGCAGAGATGGGAAGCGTCAACCTTTGTCTCATAATATAGCCCCATGCCACAAACAAGGATATCATGCGGCAACCATTTACGCATACACGTAATACTCCGTATCAAATTTAGAAGTAGAAAGAAAATAGTCAGAATGTGACAAAGAATTTCCCATGATTTGCAACCCCCAAGAATCTGGCGGATGTCGCACTGGGGCTCCCACCATTGACACAGTGTACAACTATCAAATTCTTGTTTTAACCTTCTTTTACTCATAATTAGAGGCGTTCTATTTAACGAGCCAAATATCCCTACACCAACTTATGGAGAACTATCATCGCATAAACGGGCATTGAATAGTGTTAAACTACAAAAGCAACGTGGCTGTTTGGGGATGTCTGCATCGGGTTTGCTTGTCACCGTTTTTAGCAATCCGAAGGTAATACACACTCTCCAAACTACGTTGGAGCTAATCAGCTTACGTTGTCCCAATATGGAGTTATATCAGTGGGATTAACGTACATCATTAAGCAGGTAGTCTCTCCTGCATTGATAGCCAATCACACACTGCTTCGTGCAGGCTCGAAAGGGTGGCGAATCGCACCTAGGGGGGCATGCTGTCCCGCAATTTGTCCATACTTTATTCTTCTAGTAGCAAGAGAAATCACTTGATTAGTCGCGCGTGTTTTTTGCCGTCAAGGTGGGAGTGGTTCAAATGTTAAATACCGGGTATTGTGGTCTTCTCCACGGACTCGCCATCGACACGGCGACAAAGAGGAAGATAATGGAAGTGACCGCCTTCATAGTCAGAATGGGTTAATAGTATAGCTTAGCAGCCTTTTGATGATATGGCGAGAAATGCTAGTTGTGAGGATGGAAAATGCGACCAAGAGAGGAAAAGGTGGGTTTTCCAGGCAACGAACACCTGGCTTAAATAGGAGGATGGGTTTTGACATTGTTGCCTGTGATATCACTGTGATGGTGAAGATGATGGACCTGGTCACATTTTAAAACTTGATTTGTGTTGTTACGTCTAGTATGTCGCACATAAGAGATTCAATTGGGGCTATCACACTCAGTAGGCCCCGATCATGTTGGGCTGGTCTCATGGGGCTTTGCGGGGCGGCTGGTCGCGGATCACCAGTTCGTCCGCTTCGCCGCGGGGTATCAACTTTCCCCCCAAAGACTATGTGACCTAGAAATTAAAATAAATAAGTTTTTACCTTATTGTTCAGATCAGCCACTCGTTCTACGCCCGTTGCAAACTTTGCGGTTTTCAGCTTTGTGCAGGTAAGCCGCCGGCGCACATCCCAGCTGAAAATCCCCGCATTCGGCCAAAGCGAATTTGGTGATACGTACTGTCTCAAATCACTCGGATGGGCGACACGGGATGCGCCACAGGTCATCTGGGCGGGATTTACCGGATCATATTTCTTGCTATGCTGGCCAATAATATTGGTTTCTTGTGCAAATCTCCCCAAGAGGTGATGCACCAGTCCCAAGGATTGGCAAAGTTGCCAGATGGGACTGAAATGTATATTTTTCACAGCTGAACCCAAGAATGAGGGACTGGAGAGATAGAAGGCAACCTGGGTTAGAACGGAATGCCAAGGGCGACTGCGCGGCGCAGCGCACTGTCCAGACCCAATACTGCAGCATTAGCTCTCACAATATCAATAGTTTCTATCTGCTAGTCAAAATGTGAGAATGAGGCAGGCAGCCAGCCAATAGACCCATGTATTCTAAGTCAATTCGTCCATTCGCGGCCTAGAACCGGCCCCTGCATCGAACTATTGCCCGGCTTGGGCCGCTGTATCCACTCACGAGGGCCGCCACAATAGTTTAGGGCGAGCTGAAAGGTGAAATATGATAGTGTTTACGTGGAAACTGCTCCCCGCAGCGTCCCTACTGAGGATAAAAAGGCCACTTATCCAGTTCATTTGGACAATGATGAATATAATCACTTACCTGCTTGTCCTTGAACAATTAATAGGCGATAGTGGATCCAATTAACCCCCTGACGACAGCAAGATACCCCATCATTCAATAATCTTCCTCAGCCATGGCGTCCATCTACGATTCTCTGGTGCACCAAAAAATCACCGTTTATCGACCTGGTGAGGTAGAGTACGAGCGCTCCGTCGCAAATTCGAATCTCGTCTATCGCTTCTCCAGACCCAGCTATGTTGTTCAACCTACGCATGCATCCCAAGTGCAAGTCATCGTCAAGGAAGCACAAGCTGAGGATCTGCCTCTCACTATCAAGGGTGGTGGTCATTCCTATGCCGGCTTTTCCACTGCGAACACTGGGATTCTCCTGGACCTGGTGAAGATGAACGATGTTCACCTTGTCATGAACAAAGAAGAAGAAGGAACCGTCACAATGCAAGGTGGTGCGCAGTGGGGCCACGTTTATAAGAAGCTGATCAATGGCCGGCACAATGGATGCATCATTAACGGTGGTCGGTGCCCCACTGTAGGAGTCAGTGGCTTCACTCTTGGAGGTGGTCTTGGACCATTTACTCGCAGCTTCGGATTGGGATGTGACACTGTTGAATCCATGACAATTGTCGCCGCAAACGGAGAGCTCGTTACTGCAACCCCCACCAAGAATAAAAAGTTGTTTTGGGCCCTTCGAGGTGCCGGCGGTGGCAACTTTGGTGTTCTTGTCAAAATGAGAATGAAGGTTCAGAAGCTTCATGGACCAGAGGTGGTTGCTGGGCGATTTACTTGGTACCCCAAGCTGATTCCCGACGCCACTGTTCCTACTCCGACAGATTTCGATTCGGAAGATTCGGAAGACGAGATTGATGCGAAAAAAGTGGCTATTGAGAAGGCCGCTGCTGCAACGGCTGGTACTGCAAAGGCCGCTGCCGAGAAAGCTGCTGCCGGGAAGACTGAATCGACAGAATCGTGTCCTAAGAAGGAAAAGAAAGAAAAGACGGAAAAGGCAGATATCACAAACCCCATCACGACGGATGAGTTCGTACACGCAATGAATGAATTCTACAAGGCCGATTGGTCGCATGAGATGACCATCGACAGCACCTGGCTGTGCGAGCTTGACAAGTCTGATCCTCAAACCCCGATTGGAGTTCGTTTCCTAACCTACTACAATGGTAAGAAAGACCCATTTAGAAAGGAGATTAAGAAGAACTCGTGTGGTGTTTTTCCACGCAAGGAATTGATTAGGAGATCATTCCAAGAGCAATCTACCCTTTTCCTCCATGAGACGCTTGTCGCACAGTGGTCAGAAGAAATCCAAAAGTCTTTCCCCACTAATAAGACCTTCGACTTTTACACGTCCTTCTGCTTTGATAAGGATGCAAAGATTGAAGAAATCACCAAGATCATCAAAGACCGCATGATTTCTTTCAGATCTCAATTCAAGGGCGAAAAAGGAATGCTGCAGGTGACGTGGATTCACGCCGGAGGCAAGGGAGAAGAACCCGATATTCCCTCTGCTGTTTATTGGCGTGGTGCTCGCTTCCATACCTACATCAAGGTCGAGTGGGAGGAGAAGTTTTTGGGTAAAAAGATGATGTCTTTCCTGAAGGGATTCGAGGAACAGCTGAGGCCATACTCCATGGGTGGCATCGCCAAGTACATCAATTTTGCCGACGCACGCTTGAATAGTGGCGATGAGGACCTCCCTTCTCCCGGCGAAGCATATTTTGGTAAGAACATTGAAGACCTGAGGGAGGTAAGGGAAAAGTGGGATAAAGAAAATGTCTTCCAATGGAGCCAAAGCATCGACCCGCCGACACCCAAGAAGAAGGAACAGACGGAACGGAAGCAAGTGAAGCAACAGAAGGAAAGAAAAGAGCAAAAGGACGAGATGGTGCCGGATGTTGCCTATGAAATGGTGAGCGAGGCAAAGATCTACAAGCAGGTGGCAATGAAGGAGGAGGAATTTGTGGCTGTGCCTGTCGCTATGCCGACTGCAGACCGGTCATTGTTGGATTTGGTTAGCGGACAGGAATGGGACGACCTTGGAAAGGATGTTATAAATCTCGCTGAGGCTGCTGGAGGTGGCCTTTTTTCTTTGCCTGACCTTGGCTTTTGAACATTAAACCCACCGGGTTAAAACTTTCCATATGATGTTAAAAATATCAAGTTATCGTTTCAGAAAGCCGTATTGCATAATGTTAGCCGGTTTCACCATTCATCTAGTGAATGAGTAACGTGACCACATATAGCTTATGAAGCTAGGAATGGCTCATTTGGTAAAGGGCGATCGCTTGCTCTATACAACGCGAACGCACGAACCTAACAAGCTAGATTTGCCGTTAATGTCCTGTATGTGGCAAATTATCTCAGTGTGATGATACTCTGTACTATAATTATGATCTAAAATTAAGATGGAATTGCAGCGTCTACTTTCGGTGGCATTTGTGTCGATTAAGTCCCTAATAAAAGAGGGTTTGGTTTGGTTTGGTTTGTTACGTATCTAAAGATCGGCTTTTTTCAGCTAGCTGCAGAGACAGACGGATATGGCACCACACCAATTAATCCAGCTTCACCAATCGCTCTTCCAGATGTAATGGCTTATCGATAAGACCAAGACATACATATTACCCTTGATTTCTGTGCTCTCCAATTCCTTGCTGGTGCAAAATCTTTTCAAAGCACACAAAATGGCCTCAAAGCAACAGAAATTCTCCATCCCCCAAAACGGGGCTGTTGATCTCGAGTCCGTCGAGACAAATGTTGCCGTATGGTCGCCGACTCTTCCAATGGCTTTCGACAATGCATGTAATGCAACTTGGTTCACACGAATAGGAACCCGACACTCGCAGCCGGAGCTTGAAGCAGCATTCGATGCCACCCCGGGTGTCGACCAGACCTTCTGCTTGTCAGTCAACAACGTCATTCTCATCTTCTCCGCCTCTCGCGACGAGAATACTGAACACACTACCAAGGTTCTCGAAATGCTACAGGATCGCTCTATGAAGGCAAATGCCAGGGACTGTGTTTGGTATGCGGGGGAAAGCACCGATGCGGGCGTTCGATTGGACCGAATTGGGAATCACAACACTTTCATGGTCATTAATGAGGGCGCGCAGCAGCGAACATAGAACTTAGAAATCTAATTTGGCCAATTACAAAATATCCCTACATTATCCACCCTGTCTCATCCTCTCCTTCATTTGATGTGTCTCTTTGCTCTTTAACGGAGAAGGATATATGAGTCTTTTCATACGTTTCAATCAGCTGGTCGACATATTCCCGCTTTTCCCCATTAAGTTCCGGGACCGCGTATGCATTAATGCACTTTAAGTTTGGAAATCGACCTGCCTGAGCCTGGGCTGCTAGCTCAGCTAGGTCTTCCCATGCATTGCTGAGAATGAAGATTCTCAATACAAGAGTTTTTACAGACTGAGGGATGAGTGAGGTCAAACATGACGGGGACGTGACGCTGGGGAGTGGGGGGTGAGGGTATCGACGGTGCAGGCAGAAAGACTCGTCGCCAAGCTTCAGAGTCTCAAGACTTGTAAACTGACTCAGAATCTCTGGATTAATGAATGTATTGAATTCATCGGGATGCCTCATGTTGTCTGCCAAGGCCTCAAACAAGTCGATGTCTAAGCTTTTCAGGGACTTTCGATGTGGCTTCAAGGCTTCAAGCAATCGAGGAGCTGGGAGATGATCATGTATCTCAACACTAACATACATCTTTTGACTGCATAGACGGAAATGTTCCAATCGATGGCACTTTTTAAGCAATTCGGCCAGAAAGAAGAAACAGCCATCATCGTCGCCAATGGCGCAATTCTGAAATTCCAAAGTACGAAGGTGAGGCAACTTTGGGTATTTTGCTACCATGGAGGCCAGTGACTTTGCGTTCTCTGCCTGGACCTTGCAGCATTTGAAGGTTAGTTGCTCCAGGTTTGGGGACCCTTGAAGAATTACACCAACTGCGGGGCTGGACAGGTGAAATCCCCATCTCCAATCCGTCCCAAACTGGACATGGCGAAGATTTGGAAGCCCAGCGGCCGGTAAGCACTTGAATCTGTTTGACAAGTCGTCAAATGATGTAATTTCATGGAAAGAATTGTCGATGCACAGTTTCAGTGTTTCCATATTGGGTGCTAGCACGATCAAAATCTGGATTAAAAGCACTTCATCCCATGGTGTGTTGTTCAAAGATTCAGTATCGCCGTCAAGAAGTAATTTCCTTGCAAGATTCCTGATGAAAGAGAAATCAGGCTCGTCGGCGCTTTCAACGAAAAATCGAAAGAGGGAGGCTTGTGTAAATTTCCTGACGCAGGCAGCAAGATCGGGCCGCTGGTCCAGGGTTTGAATGACGTTGTACAGTCGATTTCCTTGAATATGGTGAAACAACACTGGCTGCGCAATAGATCTCCACCGATGTGAGGTTAGACATAGCGACTCGAGGGCTTTCCCAAGTAGCTGCTCATCCGAGCCACTTGCTCCCGTGCAGTGTGAACATAGATAAGAGCATATTTGCCGCAGAACCTCTACGGGAAGGCTGGACAGAGTGAGGAGACGGTCGGTAGTCATTTCGGAGAGGGTGAAGTTGATGGATGAAGAGGAGAGGAAATTTCTCTCGCTGGCAGAGCTGAAGTACGCGGAGATTGGTGGCTGAATAGGCCCCAAATAGAGGCCATGGTGTGTTTATTGGTTGGAGGACATGGTGCTGGCTAATTGATGAGGCCATGCTTTTTATTCGACAATTAGCAAGGGTATCGATGATGAATCATGTGCTCCAACATCGGTCAAGAAGTTTGTGGGGGCATATTGGGCAATCAACGGGCTTCCAGTGGAGAGAGTGGAATTGACCGAATCATGCGGGGTGATGAAAGCAAAAATAGTGGGATTAATGCAACGCTTCTTTTTGAAAATTGAAACATGTGTCCTATTGTTATTGAGCGAACGAAAATAAACACCTGACATCAAACCATGATGAGCAACCCCCATGCGAAAGATGGCTTACTGATGGCGATTATGAGGAGAAAGTGATTTAATCCTAACCCATTCAGAAAAAGTTGCTTCATTACCCAATAGCACAATTACATTCGCTTAATTTTGTATCAAATATTTAATATTTTGAAGTAGTATAGTTCTTTATGATATATACTGATTATTTTCACTAGATATGAATGGATCAACCTGTGAAGACACACCTCTATGCTTACTAAACTCTCCTACACCAAAAATGAATTTGATAGCACAGCACGGGAATTTCAATAATCAAGACGCCGATGTTCTAGGCTCTAAATCTAGATGGACAGCCGTACATAAACTCTGTGGTTATGGATGGACTAAAGTGCATGAAAGTTTTGTGCTCAGGGGACCATGTTTAGTCTATTATTTCGAGTTGTGATGACGATGCTTGATCTGGATCCCAAACAGCGGTCAACATCGGACGCGGTCCTAGAGTAGCTACATACTTTGGAGAAATCGTCTGATCTGTAGTATTCTTCAATTGCATTTACCTCTACCCGCCTTTAGTGGTTGGTTTATCTCCCAAATCATCACTTTGTTCCACTATGAAAATACTACCCTGTACCATAATGCTCATATACATGCTAGGTGGTATCAGCTCACAAGAAGGTGCAGCAACTAAATAGGCTGACATGATGAGCATTAATTTGTAATTGTGAAATTGCTTTCCTTACTTTGAAGGTTGCGGATCAGAAGTGGTACTGGGAGGTCCATTAAGCCAAGTAGGCACCTTCTTCTTCCTTTTCAGAGCTTCGTCCCAAGCACTCATCAACTGTATCAACACGCCTTCTTGGTATTGTGAAGCAAGGGCACAGATAACAAACGGGCGCAGGTTTCCGTCAAAGTAGGACACAGGGAGACACGCCATCGGGTAGCCTTGAATAACAAATTAGCAACGATCTCCTTTTCGTAGGGGTAGCCATTATTCGGTTGTATGGGAGACTTGAAAAGGACAAAGCTCGAGTAGAGGAAGTAAAATAACAATATGTGACGCAAAAAAAAAAAGGAGCAGGATCTCTTCAGTATAGGCCTTTTTTCTAAAGGGACAACACTTACCAGCAGCGCTATAATAATCGTCTATCTCGCTGTCTGCTGGCCCAAGAATAATGTCAACATCAAAGATCAAAGTCTTCAAGACACTTGCTAATGGCCGTATGACGTCCGAATCTTCTTATATACTCGACAGATTTCTGTCGCTCCTCAGCAGACAGCTGGAATGTGGAGGCTGGTTCCAGACGGGCCATATTCGGAGACTCTGAGTATCGAAAAGTGAGTAGAGATATGGAATTTTAGTCCGATACGCTTACCTTGAGGAAATTCCAGATGGGCATTATCTATCATGAACTGCATGACTTAGTCCAATGTTCTAACTTTGCTGATCTCGAGATCCTTGAGGTATGACTCAAGGGCGGGCTTGAAGGCAGAGTCTGCGGAGTATTAACGCGATTACCGTTTGAAATCTCTAGACTCGGGGCATCTCACTCATGACTTGGGCAATTTGACTAACCCCCTGAACCTCGAGCCCATCGAGAGAGGCAATGGTAACTTTCTTGATAGTAGCACCAGCTGCACAGAGCTTCTCATACGTTGAAAATATTTCGTCTTCCTATCGTTGGTCATTAGTACCCAAGGTTCCACCTAGATATTAGTATACTCATGTTGCATGTCTCACCTGTTGCTTATTGAACTCTGGGACTGGAGCAGCAGCACCTGACGGCAAATGCCAATCTTTAGGGTCCAGAACGCCGATGCGAAGTCCTTCCAAAGAGCCGGTGACCCTGCTAGAGTAACCGCCAGCTGGCTTCTTGTCGTTGGAGCTGGGATCTACCATGATGTCCATAAGGGCAGCAATGTCCGCAGCGCATCTGGCAACAGGGCCAGCAGAGTCGAATTCCGGGCAAATTGGAATGATTCCTTTTTGAGATATCAGATGGATGGTTGGTTTCAGCGCAAACACGTCGTTTCGTGTGGCAGGCATTAGAATCGACCCGTTCGTATCTGTCCCGACAGACATTGGGGCAAGGCCAGCAGCAACAGCGACGCATGACCCAGAGGATGAACCTCCTGGACTCTAATGGGAACTAATTAGAAAAGGAGGACAATAGATTGGAGATATAAGAACGCACGCTGTGTTCACCGAAACCATAATTCCACTTCTTACCGCCAACTACATAGGGTGACTGGGTGAGTCCACCAACAGCCGATCATCCGCAAGGCATCCGCAAACCCCTATAAAACCGTAAGTCGTACTATATTGGTTGAAAGAGCTTTGTGTACTCGCCTATAGTTGCTGAGTTCCTTTGGGCTTGAGGTTAGATGGTTTTGCAAAGGGGATGTAGAATTGTCATCTTACGCTCAGGTTTGACTTTGCAAGGATAATGACGCCGGCGTCTTGGAGCTTGAGAATATTTTGATAAGTATTGCTAAAAAGTATTGGCGAGCACATTAAGCGTACCTGCGTTGCCAATGGGGCCGGCCTGCGGACTCTTGAGCCAACTAGAGCATATATGCCAGCTGTGGTTTCCATGCCGAGTTCTGGATCCGTGGCGGTGTTATCCTAAACAAAAACCTCGGTTTAGGGCTGCTTACGGGTAAGAAGATAGCCTACCTTGATAATGATGGGCACGCTGTGTAGTGGGCTGCGAACATGGCCCTTGGCCCTCTCCTCATCGAGGGAGTGAGCGATGGGTAGGATGACATTTCTTGGTGACACTAAGATGACAGCGTGCAGGTAGTCGTTGTATTTCTCAATACGGTCAATGTAATCGAGAACCAGCTTTTCGCTCGACATGTCGCCAGCCTCAAGGGCTTTGGCTAGGTCAGCCGCAGTGGCTGTCAAGAGATTGAGGTCACTCATTTGGCTAAGGTGGGGTTCGGCTTGGGGCAGGGGCAAAGAGGGAGACGGCGATGTCAAAAGGGCTGGAAAGAAGTCACGGACTAAATTAGGGGCCGTGTTTAATCACTCGACTCGGGTAGTTGTCTTGGCGCTGCGTCCTTCAGGCTGCCAGGTACGGGCGGTTTGGAAGCTAACGATGATGGTTTATTGATGCAAGTTACGGGTTGTTGCATGGCCTCAGCAGCCAGGCATGAAGTGCCTGTACAGTGAGTAAGTGTCACACCGTGCGGAGACGGCTTCCAATCAGACCACTGGCCTCACTTTGCACGACACGCTCGGACAACGGGTGCCCGTGTTTTGGTGGCCAACGGCGTAGCATGGCGCTTATCATAGCCGAATACTGGCGCTGACATGGGCGTCAATATGAGCGGCTGGCACCCCGGCGACCTCATCGACCAAGCGACCACTTAAGTAGTTGTAGGCATCACGACTTGGCTCACATGAAGCCGCGCAACCCGGCGGCCCAACACAATATCAAGGCGAATCCCTTCCACTGTGCACAAGAGGGGTTACATTGGGTGGCATCAGGGAAGCAATTTCAAACTACAGTGTTGCATTTGCTACCCTTGTAATTGTGAGCGGGTCACAAACCTCTGGGATTTTAGACATGAAAGCAAAGCTATCTCTCTCAAGTTTGAACATATTTTCCTTCTTACGTAGGTCCCGGAATTTAACCGTCTTGGTTTCGAAAGCAGCGTTGGTACGTCGCGGTTCGTCCTCTGCGTTCAACGGCCCAGCAATGTAGTACGGTTTTTCCGGATTGCACAAAGGTAGATAAAGGATGAATTCAACCTCGCCAAAAGTGCATGATAAATGAGTAGAAATGATAGGGAATTCAAAAGAAGAAAAACAAGTGTGAACCTTCTGAGGATTTGATTGTTTTTGTTTTACCATCGCAAGATCAGTAGATAGTTCTCGCTGAATGTGAAGAGGGGCAGCCGGGCAAAGAGAAGAATATATAGGGACATTGAACGTCTGAAATAAGTAACGTGGAAAAATGGTCACGCATACTCTGTATTGTGGTTAAAATAGGCTCGCGCAATGCCTGGGTACCTTAATTTAGAGGATCGACAAAAATGACTTCTGCTGTGAAGTATGTCTTCAGCAAGCTATAATACAATTCCATTCAATAAAGCACAAAATTACGCTTATTCTCTTCTGAAAGAATAAATAAGAAAGGGAAGTAAAGAAACCAAAGAACCTAAGAGGCGATTATATTATTCATATTGAAAAGTACAACCATTTTCTTGGTTCATTTTTACAGTGCAGCTATCGGAGCCTATCACAGAAGAGTCTGAATGTCGGTTAGAATGCTGCCAGGAACTCCTTCTTATCTAGCACATCTGCCAGCTCTGTTTTGGGTTCCGCGTGCAATCTGGCTGAGCTATTTAAATCCTAAATCTGTTCAAAAGCATACCTTATCTGAAAGAGACGACGCTCAGAGTATGGCTGCGCTGCGAAGGCAATACCATAACTGCTACCGTATCAGAGACTGTGATATTTATAGGCAAGAAAGAGAAACAACTTACGGCACATTTCGCGCAATTTCAACTTGATCGCCGACCTTGGTTTTCTTAACTGGAGTTCCATCAGGGTAGAATCCCAGCGGCAGTGCCCATACTGGCATTCCTGCCCGGGCGGCGAATGTGGAAGGACGACCGTAGTCGTTAGGGAAGACAAGGGCACCTAACTTGTAATCGGAGAGGGCACCTAGCATACCCTCGTCGTCGCTAAGTTTGAGCATCTTGGCCAGGGCTTGCCGAGTTACCGGTGCATCGATGCCAGGCGAGTCCCTGGCCGAAATCATTCTCTCGACATTGCGATCGGGATACAACTCTCTCGGTTTCAACTTTGTGAATTCAATAATGCCATCAGCAGTTGAGAGACGGTGTGGGTTGACTGTCAGCTCACTGTACCATCGTGCAATGGAAGGTTAAACTCAGCCTCGAGGGCGCGCTTACGCTCTGATGAGGGTCATGAATCCCACTCAGACTGGCTGCGGAATCTAACATGGTCAATAATAACAGCGCTAGCCGCCGTCAATTTATCTAGAGCCTTTTCGGAGTCGAACATGGCAGCAGGCTCATTGGGGGATCAAATTGCGCCGAAGACCCAGACGGACACCTATCAGATCAGTCCGCTGGCAAGCGGCGACATAATCGGAAATTTGTTGAAAGGGTATCGAGGCAGTTGCGTTGTTAAACTTGGCCGGGTCAGCAATTGCGGAGAGTAGATAGGCGGAATCCTTGACGGTGCGTGTCATAGGGCCGACAGTATCCTGCCTGTCGGAAAGGGGAATAAGACCGTCGCGAGGTACGAGGCCTGTGGTGGCTCGAAAGTCGACAGTGCTACTCTTTTTGAATGGACCAACGATGCTCCCATCGATCTGTTAAGAGTTAGTCTAGTTGGCTTGACAGCAGCTATACAGCCCTAGTACTAACCTCCGTGCCCAAGGAAATAGCTGCCAGTCCAAGAATCATGGACACGGCGGGCCCGCTGCTGCTACCCTTTGTGGCCTGTGAGGCAGTAAAGGCGCCATATGTCTAACCTCCTCTTGCGCTCCAACCGTTGGTCGCGTTTGTTGATCGAAATTAGCCCATTCGGATAGGTTAGCCTTGCCAAGTATGATTGCACCAGCATTCCGAAGACTCTCGACGACAATGCCCTCTCGAGCAATTTTAAACCCTACGAGGGCGTAGGAGCCAACTGAAGCCACGGTGCGATTGAGGGCAACTATATTGTCCTCGATCACAACTGGGACGCCGTTCAAGAGCCCGTAGCCGAAGTTATGGGACGAAGGGAGATTTCGGCTATGGGGGCCTGCCTACTCTCGCCTCAAGCCCTTTGTCTCTCCTGGTCAAGTTCAGCAGCGATTGCAACGGCGTCTGAGTTGATCTCAAGAACAGCATTGGCCTTTTCGTTAACCTCATGGATGCGGGCCACATAGGCGCGGAGCAGATCCACGGATGTGAAACTGTTGCGGTCGAGCCCATGAGCGATGTCGTCCAGTGTGGTGGTGGCGAGGCACGGCAGCGCCGGTACTAAGGTGCGAAAAGGGCCTCGAGAAGAATGAACTCATGGAGAAGAATCACATGGCCAACAGGAGCGCAATGGGGCGAGAGGCAGTGAAGTAGCGGCAAACGGCCGCCATTGTCATGACCGTGAGCAGACAGCGTCGCCGGCCTTCGGGCAAAGCGACGCGAGCAAGCAGGTCTAGGAAGGAAGCGAGACGCTAGCAGGCTGGAGCTAGGTGCGGCCCCTCAATTTATATAAAGAGGGAGCCCAGAGACGCTCAGGAGTACCTTGGTGAGGCTCAAAAGGTGGAGGCGCAAATGGATGCACGGTGCGAACCTGACGTGATACCCCCCAATGCCTCCATGCAACACCTGCGTCACGAGGCAACACGTGCATAATCACCCTGCACTCAGCCTTCTATCGTGTAAGGGCAATGAATAAGAGGCAAACCGGTTACATACAAAAGCCGAGAAAGCATGGTATGAAATTCAAGGTAAACGTTTGGAGTTTGGACAACTCACAGACACTAAGAGTAGCTGCGATCTATTACTAGCTTCCTATTATCGAGTGTGGCACCTCGGTACTCAGATAAATTAGGATGAATGTCACTTTGGTAACGGCGACGGGTGTTGAATAAATCCGTAATTTCCAATCTCATCAACCAAATTCTCAATATCTACCTATGTCGCAGATCTCAAGCAGAAATCTAGTTCGATTTACTCAAATGTTACCCAGTTTAGGCTAGCTAGTTGTTTGAAACCCCAAAGAATTGCTTCAAAATATCTCTCTTGATTGGTTTCAATGACACTGTGATCGGTACCTCTTCCCCTTCCTTCATGATCCTGAGTACTCCTGGATGCATATGTTTAGGGAGCGAGTCGGACAGGTCGGCCTGGATGCGATCCAAAGTCGGAGGTTCGTCATGCGCAACATCCTTTCCCAATCGCACAAGCGCACCGCAGCATTCTCCAGTCTCACTACTGGGAACTCCTACTACATGTGCTTCAGAGATATATGGCAGCTCAGCCAATGCCTCTTCTACCTGTATCGTGGGAACTCGATGTTTGCCGATTTGAATATCTTAATATACCGTTAGAGATACTTTTCCCGGGAGTTCTGATGGGTCATGATGACTGATCTTACAATCGTTGGTTACTCGACCATCAAAGACGTACTCTCCTTCAACCAGATGTGCACAATCTCCGGTTTTGACGAAGCCATCGGCGTCGAAAGCCGCTTTAGTTGCTTCCTCATTGCCAAGGTAACTAAGTGGATTCCTTTAGAACGAAATCCAACCATCGAAACGCAAATAAAATCACACTACTTACTGCAGGAATGTCATATGATGTTTGACTAGAATTTCGCCTTCGTCTCCGTTGGAAAGCTTCACTTGCACACCTGGCCATGGAGTACCGATTGAGTGCTTGTATTGAAGTTGTTAGTATTTATCATAAATAATATATCAGAAGCATTATCTCCATACCTTAATCTTACTTAGCTTCAGGGCGTCAATTTTCGTCGCTACAAGGCCAGTCTCGGTCGAGCCATACATAATCTCGAAAGATCTTCCACTGAGCGTGGTCCAGAATTCCTGTAGCTGAGGAGAGAGCATCCACCCACTAGTTGACATTTTTGTGATGTTTTTGAACCCATCCAAATATTTCTGTCTTTCTTCGTCTTGAAGCTTCGTGAATTCGTTGACGTAGATATCCTTGAGCTGACCAAGCAACCCAGGGCTGAACCCCATATGAGTAATCTTCTTGGTTTTTAAAAGTTCCCAAATGCTTCTTGCATTGTTGGTTTCTTTCATCATGTAAATTTCAATGCCAGCAAATAGAGGTGCGAGGATGCTTGCCGAGCCTCCTATCCAGTAAGGTGGTCGGTGACTAATGGTAGCGCTGTTAGGTTCAGGCCTGCTTGGAATATCCATCCAACATTTTGGAAGAACCGCTCCCTTGGGAGGGCCTGTAGTGCCTGAAGTGAATATAACAAATGAGGGGCTTCGTGGGTCCACTTTGATAGATTGATCAATCTCAACCTCAAGATTCATTAGTAGTGGCGCATCACTCGAGATGGGCAAAACTGAAATGGCCTTTCCGCTGGCTCGCCCGATGTGTTCAGCAATTTCGTTTGTTCTATCACTGAGAAATTTACTGGAGAGAATATGTGTTGAGTTGGCTTCTGACATGAATGTCTTCACCTCATCGAGGGGGGTCTCAGGAGCTATTTGATCTGGGCTTAGTAATTTCGTCTCATCATACAACTTGGATACTGCTTACCGAAGGGCATGCAGGCGCCACCAAGGGCTCTAATTGCAAGGAATGCGACAGTAAATTCATAGCCACTGCTGGTCAAGACAGTGATGTAAAGATGGTCTTCGTTTAACAAACCTTGAGCATTCAATGAAGATGAGGGAAAGGATGCTTTCAGCGTATCTCGGGTCTTAACAATGTCTGCCAGCAAGTTTGCGTATGTTTTGTCGAAACCGTGCGCATCATGGATAATCTGTTGATCTGTCGACTTGGATGCTGCAAGCAGCTTGACCAGCATATGATCATTCGGGAAGGTTATGCTTGAAGGTTGAGCCATGGCCGCTCTTCTCCGATAGTGAGCACAGATAACAACAGATTGGATCGTGTGACTGTAATGATGAAGGATAGATTGACGACATTTGAAGCGGGATAACCCCTCATGAGGTATGTGGCTTCGGAACAAAATAACAGCGGGTTTTCGGATGACAAATCTGACACATGGCTTGACGAGAGTGGCCCAATGCAATAGTGCGTGATGATCACATTAGAATCCCCAATACTCAGGATAATATAATTCCGGTGCCTTGGGCAGATACTTTCTTATTAAAGACGGCCTTTTTCAAAGCCGAAAACTACACATTGATGCCAATTACCATTTAATAACATGAGGTCTTAAAAAAATGTCTAAATATATCGGAGATTGTATTTTTGGGCAAAATGTCTCAGAATAACCTAGTAAGCGCTAAGCGATCTCAAAGCCGCGACCAAGACCTACAGTTATATTCCAAAACCAAAAGTCCCACTCATCAATCTTGCTTTAAGCCTATTTTCCCCGTTCTTCGAAGTCCAAGAACTCCAATAATGGCACAACATATCATGAACCCAAACATAATCCAAAACCCTGCTCTATAGCCCTGGAGAAGCGCGCTAGATCTATTGTTTTCCTCCTCGTTCTTGACAACGACAGTGGAGACAACTTGCATGATGGCTACACCAAAGGAATTTCCAAATTGTGCTGCAGTATTAAATACAGCGCCAGCGACAGATTGCTTATTTTCCGGGAACGTGCTTGTCACAATAATGAGACCGACTGTGAAGAGAACATCCACAGCGAAGGGCATCAAGACTTGTGCAAAGAAGGCCCCAGCCCAGTAGGTCCACTGCGGTTCGATGAGAGCCATGAGAAGAGGAGAACCTGCTGTCAGAAGAGAGGTAACAACCGTGAGCCAGATTGCGGGAATCTTGTGCACCATTAGGCCAGTAGTGAAATTGAGCGCTACTCCAACCACCACACTTGGTAAAATCCGAATAGCGGCTTGAAGTGCCGAGAGATTTTGTATTTCTTGAAAGCTGGTCACATAAATTTTCAGCTGCAATTAAAGAATTTTCACCATTCACTTACTAAAGACTTGTGAAAAGCTCCAGAGAGTTGAGTGCTGCAAAAGACATGGCGATTGTGGCGCAAATGCTAGAGAATGATGAATTTTTCCAAAATGAATTAGGTATTAGAGCTGGCTTCCCTGTTTGTACTTGGCGGTGCATCCAACCAATAAATAGAGGCAGAGCTAAAACGCCAATACAAAGAAGCACAATGGTAGCCGGTTCTTTGATGCGATGAACATCAGCACTAATAATCCTAGAAGGCTTGTTAGCGTTTGTGATAACTCGCATGCCTCTAACCTACGCCAAGACATATGATACGAGGGTCATAAAAGTTGAAGCCAACAAAGCGCCAAACCAATCGGCCGTTGTCCTCATCTTGTGCACGACAGTCCTCAAATCTCCAAGCGGTGGAGACTCGGGTAATGCCCAGAAGCCAACACCAAAGAGTAGCAAGTTAATACACCCGTAGAGGTACCATCCAGTTTGCCAGCCGACGGTATCAACCAAAATACCCCCAATAACAAGGCCAAACGATAGACCAAGAGGTAGGCTCAACCCAAGACAAGCGAAGGAAAAGTTGCGCCCTTTCCCAGGTGGCATAATTTTGGTGATGAGAGCTACAGAACTGGACAGGTGCAGGGCATGGCCAACGCCCTGCACAGCCCGCAAACCGACTAGCTCTTCACCCCGTTGAACAAACCCACAGCCAAGCATAATAGCACCGCTGGTGACGCATCCCACCAATTCAACCGATTTAGGTCCCAATACATCGGCAAAAGCTCCTGCAAGAAGTAGGGTCGATGCCGTAGCTAAACCGGGGACAGATGATGGCCAAAAGGCTAGAGATTCGGGCAAGGCCAAGTCAGTTGTCATTCTCGGAAGAGCGACAAATACAAGACCATGAGTGGCACTAGTAGAAAAGTTTACGCCAGCTAGTTGAAAAGTAACGATGGCTTTGCGCAGTCGGGACACTGGTTGAATTGGATCGACGTTGCATTGTTGAGGGGCGTGCGCAGTCGATGGTGATGTCTTCGAGGATTCAACTTCTATAGACATGCCCGGATGCGATACCGAGGTATCGGTTGTGGTTGTCATGGTGGGTGAACTTTTAGATAGTGTTGAAATGATGAGCTAGGTGATAGAAGGGCAGTAAAACGGATTTTGTCTCTCGAAGTCCACTACCACAAGCACACCCTATGACAAGCGAATGTCTAAGCACGCCCTATGTCAAACTGGCTCGGTGGGGCATTATGGGGGTCTTTGTGGGTGCATGGATACGTTTCAAATGCCAAGAGGAGGAGGAAGAGAAGGTTCATGAATAATCAGTGCACCCAATTACAACAAGGCAAGTCACTTGAACTGCATCATCGTCACGAATTATTTCTCCAGAGGCATTTTTATCATAATTTCAGAAGCAATATCCTCAGCATGTGCAACGTTCATTCCTAAATTTTCAACGATAAAAAAACTATTTCCATCAAAAACTCCACCGTGACGACCACCAGAGGGAGAAAGGTCCAGACTAATGCTTTTCTTATTTCGCAAGAAAGGAGAGAAAATTCAACAGATGTCCAACGCCATCCTTCAGTGTAGATCAAGTCGCCTCATCGTCACCCTTCATCACTTAGACACCAGTTCCAACGCTGCTCGTTCTTCCCACCATTTCGCCCGCTTGATCACCTCCCAGCGGGCTGCTGAAAATGATCATCAACGCACAAATTTCCATCGGTCGCGTGGCCCAATGGCAAGGCGTCTGACTACGAATCAGGAGATTGTGGGTTCGACCCCCACCGTGACCTTTCTTTTTGGCTTCGAAACGCAGGTATAAAGGCATATTTTCTCGTTCATGGAGGCTTTCCAGCCACCAAAAGCTACCTCACTTAGATCTCTTTTTTTTATTCCGGATCTAACCTGTGAGACTAAAAATAAAGTATTTATTGCGTTGAGGCCCATTTTGACATTGCTCAAAGGTTGTGGTGGAGAATATTAGCGCCGGACAAAGTTTTTCATCCCAGTCCTAATTGAGGCAGTTTGGCTTTGCGGCAGTCCTCAATATGTCAGTTCGTAATATGACTGTACTAAAATGAATATTTCACAGATTGCTAGTATTTCAATACTATAATTTGTTTACAAGTGTTGCGCGTAGCTTGGTTGATGCAAGTCTCAGTACCCTCAAGTGAGTTGCGGCTGGCCTCCACTAAGCCCGAGTCCTGGGCCTGGAGGCAAAATACCCACATCGCGCTTGAAGCGCTGTAGCCATTCTTCATTATCCGCGGCTGTCTGGTTCCATGGATCATCACTGAAAAGAAAAGAAAGATGTTAGAATTCAATTTTAAAGAATCGGGTGTCATCAAGTCCACGGGCTTCACGTACTTGTCAAACATCATCCATCGAGCTTGATGCTGGATTTCTGCGTCTGTTGGAACATGGCGGTTTGGATTGCGGGGCGACATGGTAGACGTGACGAAACGAGTCAGATCTTGTGCTAGGCGACGGTAGCAATTCGTATCACAGAGGAAGAATGTGTTCTTCATCATGCCCTCAAATTTTCGGGTATTTTTTGGTAGGCCCCCGATAGTAAGTGTTGGCGCAAACAAATCCGAGGCATGACCCGATGGTTGCGGCCCGTCAGAAGCCATCCTGTTCGTCGTGGTAGGACCTTGATTATGGCGTTGCTTGAAAGCAACCAGCCAACTGACGTTGTCCGCAGCAGTTTGAATCCAACCCTCATCAACTCCGTAGATTATTACGCGAGCCTCTTGCTTTAAATCTTCGTCCGATGGCTCAATTCCTTTGGCCCGTTGTGTGTCAATGTATTCACCAAGCGATTTCCCAAGCTTGCTGTAGTCGTAGATGGTAAGGCCTGAATACTTATCGCCTAGCTTATTAGTACCAAGGACAACAGGATCTTTGCTCTCAGGCAGATGTGTCCGTTGACGAAATTTAGCCAACCATGAGTTTGATGACATTACGAGCCGAAGAACCCAGTTTGCTATAAAGTCAGATGGCGCGGTCGAAGCATCTTCGATGCGGCCAATAATGTAACAGCATTCTTCTCGTAGCTCCTTATCTGTTACTGCATGGCCAAGTAGAGCCTTGGAGTGCACAAACTTGCTCAACTGTAGTTCTAGCGGACACTGCTCAAACAAGTTTTCCTTGCCGTTAATCTTGAGTATACAATGCCTGTTTTCGGTACCCTGTCGAAGAGGTGCAAACTTGGCCTGCTTTGCAACTTCCTCAGACGCCATAAACAAATCTCGCAACCAGGAACACTCTGTGGAGATGCCTTCTCGCGACAGTACTTCTGAGGCTAAAATGATGCGACACGCTTCGAGCTCCATCTCCGGATTACTTGGCAAAGTTCCATTCTCTTCCTGGTAGTTCTCAATAAAGTAGTTGAGCTCAGAAGCAATGAGTTCGTAAGCAGTACGCGGAGACTCAAATGGAGGGTGGCCAGCAATATGTGGAGATGTTGAACTTCGTTCCATATCGACCAGATCTAAACACCATGATCAGCAAATGCACATTATGAATAGTGAATACAGTAGGATTGTAGTAGATGCCTACATGGTGGAATGGAATTCTTGAGCATATCCAGAATGTGCGGCTCAAAGCCCCAGTCGCCTTTCCAATCAGCCATGGTCTTACCACTCTTAAAATGATCCGCGAGGTGTTCGATACGGGCGGGCCAGCTGTACATCACTATTTCACAAAACCCACAGCGAGATCGAATCTCGGAGGTCGTGATTTTCCAAGTGTCCATACACCAGTCGAGGAATTTGACATCATGAACGAGTCTCAGATGTTGATTCAAGTGATCTTTGCGATAAAATGTCTTCTCCTCAAGCGGCCTCATATTGCATGTAAGGTAGTTGTGGCTTTCCAAGTGGGCATCATCCGGGTCGACTTTGGCGCAAAATACGCAGCAGATCTGGTTCGTTTTGGGGTCAACGGCTCGGGGCCCTTGATGCGCACATATCCACTTCTCCAAGGATAGGTGGAGGGACTTTTCATGGCGTTGCCAGACGTGTTTAGTTTTGAATGTTTCTGTGCAAAAAGTGCACTGATATGGCTTCAAGGGCGTAATAAGCGACGTCTTCTCGTGTCGTCTGTGCGTGCCCCTTATTCGACGACGGCGACGACCGTTTATCCGAGCCGTAGAGCCGAAAGATCCCCACGAGCCATCCGAATTATGAGAGTAAGCTGAAGCAAAGGATCCACCACTATTTGTTCCAACGCTGCTCGCGGATGAACCGTTACATAGGGAGCGACTGGAAACCTCATCAGCAAAGGCAAAACTGTTTGGATCAGACATGCTTCCCTCTCCTGAAGCGATGGCTGTGGCAATTGCACTGGCAGATGCAGGTTCATTCTCGGGGGGTGAGTCGACCCAGCGTTGGAGGGGATTCATATTTCGCATCCTGCTTTCGAAAGCTGGCGTTGGAGGCCGGCGAGGAACGTCGATGGGTTCGGTCCAAGCCCTACCGGCATGAGACAGCATGGGTCTTGGGCGCTGGACTTTGCCTCTACGGCGAGCGTTGGCAAGCCAGTTGGAGATCTGGGTTTTATTGAGACCAGTCTGACGCTGGAGCATGGCCTTTTCTTCTTCGTCGGGGTAGGGATGTTGATTGTGTGACAGTAGCCACCTCTTGAGAATCTGGACAGATTCTCGAGAGAATCGGGCGCGCGACTTGGCGGCGGAGCTGTCGTCGCTTGGATCCGGTGCCGCGATGGTAACATTCTGGGATATGCAATCCACGGCGGGTAGCTGTGAAGGTGTTTCTGACGTTGCATCCTCAAAGTCCAGGCCAAAATGGAATTCCGTGTTGTGATCCGGAAGATCGAAGAAACTGAATTCACCGTCCTTAACATTGTCCAGTAACAAGTCAATGTTCAAATCGGCAGACTCGCCAGCGGACATCAGCGGCAGAGATGCAGATGAGGGAGTGTTTAGCCCCTCCTCTCCGTCTACAACTAAGACCGGTGAGTAGTCTTCATGGCTTTCCCAAAGGAATAAATCCTCCAGTTCGTGCATGGCTTCGGCTGTCGTTCTTTTAGAAGCCGAGACTGAGGATTGTTCTTGATTGTGACGAGGGTGGGAACCAGGATGCCAGATGATTGGTTTCGCAAGGCACGCCTAATATCAACCTGTACATCAAAAAGTCCAAAGCAAGTGCAGTCAGTTACTTCCAAGGTCTTGGTAAATCCAAAATGCAAAGGACAGAGAAGAGACAGCGCAAGACTGGCTCTTGGTCATGGTCCGTCCGGATAAGTCCGGCGAAGGGATGTGAAGATGCTGATTGGTCACACCCTTCGTGTCAAAAGTTGTGGGCCGGGCTTTGACTAAGGCCAAGCGAGGTCTCTCTCATTGGTTAATCGTAAAATATAATGGGGAAACAATCTGACTAATATTTCTGACCCGCTTTGGTTGCTTGATATAGGGTATCTACATCACGGAAGCAATTCTTGAACGTTCCTCAATAACATAGCCGGAATAATACCCAAACAGCTTTTTGGGCGTTGGTTTGGTAATAAAAAATTACCTACTAGCACTTTATTGGATTTTTTAAATGTCAAGGGCGTTGATATATGTTCCCACAGTGAATCCGATGCATTTCATTTGTCAACCAACACCACAACTGAGTATGCAAATTTATGTTGTATCATTTTATTTCACAGAGCAATTGATTAAATTCAAGCAGGCTCGAATTATAACAGAATCCTTGCTACTTGGCCTCTAAAATCTAACATGTAAAGCGAGCTGACATTCCCTGATGAAATATTATGGCTCGTCTGGTTTTGGTGAAGTGGATGGGGAAGGATCTTGGCGATAGTGGATAATACGCGTTTGATGATCATTTGTAAATGTGGGTTTGTGCATTCTGCCCTTCTTATCCGCTTTCATAAATTTGACTTTCGATACCCATGTATGGGTCCATTAAACCAGCTCCAACTAATGTCGCCCGCGGTTTTTGTTTCTGATCTAAGATTTGCTATCCTTGGCTTCATTCAGAACAATGGCCCAACAGTCAGTTGTCATTGCCGGCTCTGGCAATGTCGCACAATATCTCACTGAGGAGTTCTTGCGTGAGGGTAGCTATGCTGTTGCCATAATTTCCCGAACTGACCGCGAGTTCTTCCATAAGCCTGGTGTCACATTCCACGTGTTGAAGGAGTACTCCAAGGATTCTATTCTGCCTGTACTTGATAGCTCCAACGCGGTTGCTGTCATCTCAACCGTGACGCATGATGAACCAGGCCCATACACTTCGGCCCACGTTTCCATGCTCGATGCTTGTCGCTTATCCAAGACCTGCAAAGCCATGATTCCAAGCGAGTATCTTGGCAACCTTCGAGATTTCCCACAATATCCTCGCCCCAGCTATACCTCCAACCAACCCTTTCGCGAAATCCTGACGCAACAATCAAATGTAAAGTGGACATTGGTCAGCCCAGGCTGGTTGGCCGATTATTTTGTGCAGGATGCCGATGGTTCCAAGAGCTATATCCGTCCCTTTCCCGAGGGATGGCCTATCAGCCTTGATCGGAAAACGGTCCGTGTGATTGGAACTGGGGACGAGCTCATATCATGGACGTCTGCTCGAGACATGGCCAAAGCCATAGTCCAGTTGATCCCTCACCAAGAGTGGCCAACTTATACGTTTGTTTTTGGCGAGTTTGGCACCTGGAACCAGGCAATCGAAAAGGTTGAGAAGTACATTGGACAAAAGCTCGAGGTAAGGCAGAATATATCTTGTCTAATCGCACGAAGGATACTTACAGATTGGACAGCGTACGTATCAAAGCAAGGACGATATCGAAGCAGATGTTGCTCAAACGGAAGACTTGGACAAGCAATTTACAGCCACCATCGATGAGTGGTCCGTGCTGGGCGCGTGTGCTGTGCCGCGCCAGGAGGCGGACGCACAACGCGAGAAATATTTCAAAGACGTTAAATTTAGAACCATTGAACAGCTTTTGCACGAGTCTGAAACGGCTCAGATTATTTAAGTTGTTCTAACCAACGCAATAGAATTATGGATAGTTTCAGCTAGCTGTCGGTTGGTTAGGGGGTGATTTTACGCGCCAACCTTGGGACTCAACGCGAGTGCTCAGTGACATTTGATGGTCCGTGCACATTCGCGACCACATGGATTGACTTTTGTCGTTATAACTAATAGCTCCCCACTCCGCCCATGGCAACTGGCTTCCGAGGGCTGTCGGCTGCTTGTGCATGCTATGAGGGCTTTTAAAATACGCCTCAGCAAGGCAATGAGTGTAATGATCGGAAATCAGCTGAGGAAAGTTATTGAGAATACTGTCCAATGATGATCTGGCAGCCTGCATGTGTCAGCATGCGGCGTGGCTCAGCCGCAAAATACAGGTCGCCGAGAGTCCTCCAGCCTCATTGGCGATTCACAAGGCATTCTCCCCATTCTCACTGTTTGCAAAATCCTGACTGAGCATCTTCATTAAATTTATCTGGTCAGATACCAGGAGCGACACCGTAATTCCTGCAGCCAATATCCCAAGTGCCATCAGCATCTCAAAGGTCTCAAGATGGCATCCTCAACCATAGCGAAGAGAGCCCGATCCGACGATGAACCGCTTCCCGACCGAAACAAACGAACACGAACGAGCGCTGATCGCACGAAGAGTGCCCTGACACATGGTGACTATAATATCGGGTGGATTTGTGCTCTTCCGACTGAACGAGCCGCCGCAGAGGCCATGCTTGACCATGTTCACGACACTTTGCCTGATACCCCACTTGATATCAATAGCTACACTTTGGGAAACATTGGCGCTCATAACATCGTCATCGCCTGTCTTCCGTGCGGCCACTATGGCACGAATAATGCCGTAGTAATTGCTAAGGATATGACGCGCAGTTTCCACTCCCTTGATATACTTTTGATGGTGGGGATCGGTGGTGGAGCTCCTACCAAGTCCACCGATATACGACTGGGGGATGTTGTAGTGGGTGAGCAGGTTATCCAATACGATTTTGGAAAAGCCTTGCCCAATGATCAATTCCATTGCACAGGCCTTCAAATTCGCCCCCGGCCCGTTATTATGACGGCTATATCTAAACTGCGAGCGTTGCATTGCAGAACTCCAACCCAAATACCCGATATTGTTTCCAACATGATACAGCGCCACCCAGGCATGTCCAATTATGCACGTCCAACAGCTCAAGATATGTTATTCCGCAGTTCTTACAGCCACCCAGCCTATATCGATACATGCGAGAAGTGCGATACATCAGAGCTGGAAGTCCGTGCCTTACGAGCCAGTGCTAATCCGAAAGTCCACTATGGAAAAATTGGTTCCGGTAACCTAGTCATCAAAGATGCAGCTTTAAGGGATACATATGCCAATACTCTTGGAGTTGCATGTTTCGAGATGGAGGCAGCGGGGCTGATGGATAATTTTACATGCCTCGTGATCCGTGGGGTATGCGATTATTCAGACTCACATAAAAACAAACAATGGCAAGATCACGCAGCTGCAGTCGCTGCGGCGTATGCCAAAGAGCTTTTACCGCTGCTGCCTACAAAGGGACACCAAGGCGCACGGGTCCCTATTTCTGAGGAATCGGCATTGGAAGAGCGCCAAAATCATTTACTGGAATCGTTGGATTTCGAGCAAAGGGAAACACGCCATGCGACCATCAAAGCGGCCCACGGGAAAACCTGCGAGTGGTTGCTTAAAGATTCTCATTACATTGACTGGTTGAATCCTACGAATTTCCACGATCATCACGGGTTTTTATGGATTAGTGGCAAGCCAGGAGCCGGAAAATCAACATTGATGAAGTTTTGCTTTACACATGCACAAAAAGAAGCAAAATCAAAACCGGATACCACTGTGATTTCCTTCTTTTTCAACGCTCGAGGTGTGAAATTGGAGAAATCGACAACAGGAATGTATCGATCCCTCCTACACCAACTGATCCAGAGCTTCCCAGATCTCCAACATGCATTTGACGAGTTCGATTTCATCCTGAAGGACCAACAGAATGACATTGTCTGGAACGTCGAGGTTCTGCAGGCTTTATTCGGGAGTGTCATTCAAAGGATAAAGCATCGCCGCGTGGTATGTTATATTGATGCGCTCGATGAGTGCGACGAAGAGGAAGTTCGATCCATGATTGAGCACTTTGAGAAGCTTGGGGAAATTGCATCTCAAACCTCGACCCAATTTTATATCTGTTTTTCGAGTCGGCATTATCCGTACATACGAATTCACAACGGGAAAACCCTTACACTAGAAGATCAATCTGGCCATACTGAAGACTTGGAAAAATACATTCGAGGCAAACTGAAGGCTGGAAAGGGAAAAGGGGCCGAGGATATTCGGCTAAAGATTCTCGATAAGTCAGCCGGAGTCTTTATGTGGGTTATTCTTGTCATCAGTATCCTTAATAAAGAATACGAACGTGGCCGACTCTTTGCCGTTAAGCAGCGACTTCAAGAAGTGCCCACAGAGCTAGGCCTGTTGTTCAAACAAATACTAACAAGGGATACCAACAATATGGATGATCTCTTGCTTTGTATACAATGGATTCTTTATGCGAAACAACCTTTGAGACCCGAGGAATTCTACTTTGCCCTTGTATCAGGCCTGGATCCGACTGAGACTAGCGTTAAATGGGATCCAGAAATCATTACTTCCGACATTATGGAACGCTTTCTACTAAGCGCCTCCAAAGGACTTGCTGAGCTTACCAAATCCAAAAGGAACAGGACTGTACAGTTTATTCATGAATCAGTCCGGGACTATCTCATCAAGGAAAACGGGATATACGATCTATGGCCTGAATATGGATCTAATTTTGCGACTTTCAGTCATGATCGGTTAAAAGTTTGTTGTGATCAGTATATCAAACTCGATGTGAAGGAATTTGTATCTGATCGGTCCCGTGCGGGCCTCCCTGCTGCATCTTCTCAAAATGGGAGAGAGTTGAGGAGAGAGGTAGTGGAAAGCTTCCCATTTCTTGAATATGCGACGTCTAATATTCTTTATCATGCAGAGAACGCCTGCTCAGCGATACCACAGAATGCTTTTCTACGGGCTTTCGACATCAAGTTTTGGCTTGAAGGCGGCAATCTGCTTGCAACTTATGACACTAGACGCCGACCGCTCAGTACTTGCTTGATGTATGTACTTGCTGAAAACAATTCTATCGAACTTCTTAAAGTAGCTCTCAAGATCAGTTCAAAAACCAACGCGCCAGTAACGAGCGACTGTCTGATTGCTGCCACCTCAAAGGGCCACGCAACCGTTGCAGCATTATTACTGGATGTACCAGGGATCGATGTTAATGTCAGAGATGAATCTGGTCGCAGCCCAATAATATTGGCGGCTGAAAAAGGTTACGATGATGTTGCAAAACTTCTCCTCGCAAGTCAAGAGGTTGAAGTTAATTTTCAAAACAATTTCGGAAGAACAGCATTGTCATCAGCGGCTAGATACGGCCACGAGAAAATAATCACATTACTATTGGCAAATGAAAACGTTGATATTGTTTGTAAAGACCGAAAGCGAGACACAGCTTTCTCGCTAGCCGCCAGATTTAAGCACGAGGGAGTTGTAAAGCTTCTATTGGCCACTAAATTTAAAAGAATAAGCTTGGAGGGTGAGCGGAACCAGACAACATTATCATTAGCAGTTACATATTACAATGAGAAGATTGCAAGGCTGTTAATAAACGACGGGGAGATGTTCCACTGTCTTGAAGATGAAAGTGGCCAGGCACTGTTTTCATTAGTAGCTAGACAAGGTGGTCAGGCTCTTGACGAGTTTCTGGCACACGATAAGGGTGTTGACCCCAACTATACATATGCTAGCCGGGCAGCTACACACGGTCGTGGGGCTATTGTGAAGTTACTTTTAGAGACTAAGGCTGTTGACCTTGACTCCAGAGATGATTCTGGCCGGATAGCTCTCTTATGGGCAGCTATACACGGTTATGAGGTTCTTGTAAAATTCCTTTTAGAGACTAAAGATGTTGACCCTGACTCTAGAGATGATTCTGGCCGGACAGCTCTCTCATATGCAGCTTTCTACAACTATAAGGCTGTTGTGAAGTTACTTTTAGAGACTAAGGCTGTTGATCCTGACTCTAGAGATGATTCTGGCCGGACAGCTCTCTCATGGGCAGCTATATGTGGTCATGAGGCTGTTGTGAAGTTACTCTTAGAGACTAAGGCTGTTGATCCTGACTCTAGAGATGATTCTGGCCGGACAGCTCTTTCATGGGCAGCTACAAAAGGCCATAAGACTATTGTGAAGTTAATTTTAGAGGATGAGACTGTTGATGCTAATATTAAAGATAAGAAAGGCGAGACCCCACTGTCTCTAGCAATTGGGCGTGGACACGAGGAGATAGTAAAGCTACTACAAGCAAGGAAGTGATTTTGGAAGATGTTAAGCATCTAGAATTAAATAATACCTTTAGTTTCGAACACTGGTGTGTGATGCTTGTACCTAGTAGCTGTGGAGTTCTCTATCGGACTCTTTTAATACTGTCGCTTCGTTTAACTACACGCAGTTGTATGGAAATCTGTTCGCTGGAATTCAATCCTGGTTTCGTGGCAACGCGTTCTAAGTCACATTTGGTAAAGTAATACGACCTTGCTGAAATATGATGTTTTATGTGTTGTCTACAGACTTAAAGAAGTTGCTTTGGTGCGTGGTGGCATCGCATTTTATATTCACGTATTTTTGGAAATTGACATTGAGTTTACGTTAAAGTGAATGTTGATTTATTTGGCCTCAACTGAGGTGATTGCAAAGCAAGTTCCAATCAGCCAGCACTACTGCATTTTATTTGCGGCTTGACCTTTTATCTTATCTTTCCTGAATAACTTGGAAAGGTAAGTGTAATGTTGAGTAAATCGATCCAGCAAGCAACCAACCAGTAACTTACGCATGTAATTTGTGATAATGGTCGTTATATTGTGCAAAAGGGTACATTTTTAAGCATTAAAAAAGATTGATTCTTCCGTTTTAACTCTTGCCATATTGGAGAAGAAGCTTTCTAAGTCAAATCATAGCCTGCGGTTCTTCTCCTGCTTTAACTGACTCGATATCGATACGCGATACTCAGAGCTTGTTGTAGCTATTGGGCTTCCAGCCCTCATCTATTGCTACTAATTCAGCTGCGCGTTCACCAATAGCTAAAACTGTAACCATGGGATTAATTGATGGAATTTCTGGGAAGATAGCCGCATCCGCAATACGCAAATTTTTGATACCACGCACTCGAAGCTGAGGGTCAACCACTGCAAATTCATCATGGTCAACATCGCCCATTTTAGTTGTGCCTGCCGGATGGTAAACAGTGTGCGCGATACGTCTTGCATACTCGCTTATCTGCTCATCCGTCTGTACCTTTGGACCTGGAGCAACTTCCTCTTGGAGCCAATCTTTTAAAGGTGCTTGTTCTGCAATCTTTCGGGCCGCTTTAATCCCGGCGACAAAGATCGAAGCATCGTAGCCTTCTGGGTCGGTAAAGTAGCGGAAGTCAAGTGCTGGCTTCACAGTGGGGTCAGCAGAAGTGAGATAAAGACGGCCTCGAGATCGCGGACGAGGAATGTTCGGTGTCATGCAGAAAGCATAGCCTTCAGGAACGTCAGGGTAACCGAGTCTGACGGTATGCATGGTGTATGGAACCTGAAAGCAATGCAACATGATGTCTGCGGCATCTCCATCATTTCCTGCAGCATTGTATGGTTGGTGGCGAATAAAGACACCAGCATCCGAGTCCATTGTGGTTTGATCTTGGGGCACGGGCTTATTCAGCTGCCATACAACAGTAGTCTCGGGGTGATCAATCAGATTCTCGCCGACACCTGGGATATCACGCACTACAGGGATGCCCAGCGACTCAAGTTGCTGGCGTGGGCCAAGTCCCGAGTGCAACAAAAGGCGAGGCGTGTCAATAGCTCCCGCACAAATAATAATTTCCTTGCGGGGATTCAAAGTCAACTTCTGGCCGTTCTTAAGGATTACATCAATCCCATTGGCTCTGTCGTCTTGAACATGCAATTTTGAAACATGCGCTTCAGTGAGAACCACTAAATTAGGGCGTCGTTCATTGCCTTTGAGAATCGGGTGAAGATAGGCCACCGAGGCGCTACTGCGATGGCCATTGTCTGGGTTGTACGAAATGTTAAAGAATCCGGTGCCTTGATGCAGTTGTCCAGTACGAAGAATCTCTTTGTTGAAATCGGGGAAGATGGGAATGCCGAGAGCCTCCGAAGCGGATTGAACCCAATCTTTGCATAGCTGATTGCGATGGCGAGAATGAACAGGCTGGATAGTGTTGCGGAGATTATCGATATGGCGTGTCATATTCTCAAACGTCCATCCGGTGCACCCTTGAGCCACCCAGCGGTCAAGGTCATGGCGGAAAGGACGGAATGAGATCAGCGTGTTATGAGATGAGCAACCACCAAGAACTTTGGCCCGAGAATGTCGAATATGACTATTGCCATTAGGTTGCTCAGTGACGGGGTAGTCGTAGTCGAGATCTCCTCCAAGCAGAGACAGCCATTGGCGAAGGTCAAGCACATTTCCGAGGTCTAGATCTGAAGGACCAGCCTCAATAACAAGGACTTGCTTTTCTGGCAGGTAGGTCGACAGACGAGAGGCAATCACACATCCAGCGGTGCCACCACCGACTATAATATAGTCAAAGCGAGCAGTGGCGGAAGAAGGCAGAGTTTGAGTTGCCATTATGTTGTGTTTTGATCCAAAAATCGAATCTGAGGAAAATTGCTGAATTTCAAATACTTTAGGGTTTGAGAAGCACTGAGTTTGATTTTGTCATAATATTGGGCAATGGGAATTCGAATACTGATATATATATCACGATAGAAGATCTGGTGTTGTTCATGGAAATTGGGAATACATGTTTTGGAGAGGACAAGGCATCCTTGTTCGTCCCATTATGGGCATGCTATCTATTCGCCAAGGAGCCTCCCCTGCTGTTTATCCGACCAATAGAGAGATGCCACCTGATTTCATAGCTCATGCTACTCGAGTTTCATCTGCCACACAAGGATCGTTTGGGAGAACATCTCGACATGTTGGCTGGCTGGGGATCATACAGCCATTGAAGCAATTGCCTCATTCAGTAGGTTCTGCTTTTGGCAGTTGCCTGATTAAGACTAGAGTGGGACAAAATTTGGTCCCCACTTTCTATAGGAAGCTAGGCTGGTAAAATCCCGCTAGCCGAAACTGGAAATCGGCCATACAAGGCGAAGTTAGCCACACAAGAGTTGATCCACGATTCAGTATACGTGACTACTCGTGCAATTTTCGAGGATTGCCTAAAAAGGGATGGTTATTTGAGCTTGGTTTAGTCTTGAACGTTGGATGTAGTGCATGCTGATGAAACCATGCTACTGCGGGTTTGGACACCTTGTGACTTACTTGGCAAGGAGCCAACGCGGCCCAGGAGTTTCTGAACCACATTATTCATGATTGTCTTTTAGGAAGTTTGCGGATGAGATTACCGGAGAGGGAAAATATATCCGGGAGCCTTGAACACTCAATGGAGATGCATTAGATCTGAGGGGAATCTCTCTCGACTGTGGGGCAGCTGGCATGCGTGATTGAATCGAGAAGTGGGTGACGGATGTTGTTCTTCGTCTTGGATTGAAGCGACCTTGATTGGACTATGATACCAAAATATTGGGATATATAGACTCGTGATATGCTGTATTGGTCTAATCTATGCTTTCCTTTCCTCTTCCTATCTATACCCCAGTGCCTTCTGGCTTTTGTTAGATATCAATCGACTTGTTACGCCTAGGAAAAAGCAGAAGATCCAAACTACCTAATCTACAAGCGAGATGAGTTTAACAGTTGAGCTCAAGACATCACTTACTGGTACTTACCAACAGCCAATTGGCCTGTGAGTGCGCCTTATTCTTCATAGTTCGCTGTCAGGAAAGCATTCTCACAAACACTTCACAGATTCATCAATGGCGAATGGGTTGAGGGTATTGACAAGAAGAGATTCGATACCATTAACCCTTCCACCGAGGAAGTAATCACTTCTGTTTGTGAAGGCACAGAGAAGGACGTTGATATTGCTGTCAGTGCTGCTCGAAACGCTTTCGAGACAACATGGAAGCATACGACTCCTCAAGCTCGTGGCGGGTTGCTATACAAACTAGCCGATATTATTGAGAAGAAGACCGAACTTCTTGCTGCTGTAGAGTCTCTTGACAATGGTAAGCCCATTGGCTTGGCTCGAGGAGACGTCGGGTCCGTCGTGGGATGCTTGCGCTATTATGCGGGGTGGGCTGACAAAGTCGAGGGCAAAACCATTGACATTGCCCCCGACATGTTCCACTATACTCGACTAGAGCCTATTGGCGTCTGTGGTCAGATCATTCCCTGGAACTTTCCGCTTCTGATGTTTGCTTGGAAAATTGGTCCTGCCCTCGCTACTGGCAACACAGTTGTTCTCAAGTCTGCGGAGCAAACGCCATTGTCTGCACTGCTTTTCACACAGTTCTTTAGTGAAGTTGGCTTTCCAGCTGGAGTATTCAATCTTATCAGCGGATTTGGCAGCGTGGCAGGCGCAGCTATCTCATCACATATGGATATCGACAAAGTCGCCTTCACTGGGTCAACTATTGTTGGTCGCGCCATCATGAAAGCAGCAGCAGCATCGAACTTGAAAAAGGTGACTCTTGAACTTGGTGGAAAATCGCCCAATATCGTTTTCAAGGATGCAGATATTGAACAGGCCATCTCTTGGGTGAACTTTGGCATTTACTATAACCATGGTCAATGCTGTAGCGCTGGCTCGCGTATCTTTGTCCACGAAGACATTTACGATGAATTCGTCGAGGCATTTAAGAAGCGCGCGCTACAGAACAAGGTTGGCGATCCATTTGAGGAGGACACTTTTCAAGGTCCCCAGATTAGCCAGCTTCAGTTTGACCGCATCATGGCTTACATTAAGACTGGGCAGGAAGAGGGGGCTACACTAACACTGGGCGGCCAAAGACATGGAACCAAAGGATATTATATCCAACCGACCATTCTCAGTGATGCTAAAAATCACATGCGCATTATGCAGGAGGAAATATTTGGACCAGTTTGTGCTATAGCCAAGTTCAAAGATGAGGAGGAGGTTATCCGTCTTGGCAATGACACGGTGTATGGTCTGGCTGCAGCCGTTCACACGAAAGACTTGAATACTGCGATCCGCGTCAGCAACGCCCTAAAGGCAGGCACGGTTTGGGTCAACTGCGTAAGTTCCTCCCTTTAAACTCTGCTTCACCCCAAATTATTTGTTATTATTGGACAAAGGCTGACAGAAACATAGTATAATATGATTAGCCATCAGCTACCTTTTGGAGGTTACAAACAAAGTGGCATTGGCAGAGAACTTGGAGAGGCGGCTCTTGCCAACTACACACAAAGCAAATCAGTTGCTGTTAACTTGGGCGGGGCTACTGTTTAGTAACTAGCTAGAGAATTTGTATCTTATTAACAATTAAAACTATATTGGAGTATTTTTGGTTCTGTGTCTCTCATGTCATGATGAATAATTTGTGAACCTTTTGGAATACTGTAAATAAACTTACTGACACAAAGGGCTAGAGAATTGTACAAATAAAACCAGCTGCGTGAGGCGAACATTGAAAAACACAATCACTCCCTGAAATACTCGGCTATGTAAAAATTGTTTGCTCATGAAGATAGAGCTTGACTGGTGTAAGATCATTAAAGCTTAAGTGATGGTGATGTTCATCCGCAAGAGGAATGCGTAAAGGATAGCATGCTACTTCTTCTAATTTATTAAACTACTATCATAAAAATTACACAACGGGGAGACTCTGTGTAGGTGGGCCCGTATAGTTATTGTACCCCCAAACATAATACCATAGCCCGGAAATACACGTAGCCCCAATAAAAACAGCGGGTGCGTAATTGACCGTTGAAGGAGTGACTGGAGTGATAGTAGGCATACAAAACAATGGAATAGCCAACAAGGACCAACCTGTAGAGTTTGTTAAGGACCATTTTTTGAAGTATATGCAGGATCAAACATACCCAATGCAATAATATTGCATGCTGCTCCAAACGAACCAAAGTAAAAGCGCCCGCCTTCCACCTGCTTTCGTCCGGTGAAGAGATTAATTGCGATGGGGATAGCGTAGGAAGTTGTGAGACATACAACACCCACGCCAGAGAAAGCATTAAAAGCAGTGGACGAGCCAAAGTAGACAAAACTGAGACACACTTCAACCGCCATGCACAGAAGCATGGCATTTAAAGGGACATCAAGTTTGTGGTTGACCTGAGACCATATGTGGGCCCCGGGAATTGCACCATCGCGAGCAAATGCCCAGGCACAACGGGAGGAAGCTGTTGTACAACTGATTCCACAAATGATGGCTAAGATGATAAGCGGAATAAGTAAACCGATGGCTCCGCCGGGGGAACCCATGGCACTCTTGAGAATCGAAGGAACAGGCTGGCCAGATGCAAGATTGATAAGAAGATCAATATCTGGCATTACAAACATAAGAGGAGTGAGAAAGAGCAGGCCAGCGAAGGTATTAATGAACATCGTGGCGACCATAGCTCTGGGAACTTCAATGGCTGGGTCGCGGACTTCTTCGCACATGGAGATGATCATTCCTGTAGAGGAAGTGGCGTAAGCAGCATGCAAAAGTCCGACACAGAATGACCAGCCATCAGGCCAACCTGAGGATGCTTTAAAATCGGTGAAAACCCATTTGGCACTGCGGAGACCTTGGCTCTTTACGACCAGAACCGAGACAACGATGGCGATAATTCCGGCAAAGGTCCATATCACAGCAGCTGTCTTTGCCAAAGGGTTAGTACTAGTTGTAAGCGTTCATCTTCGGGCATTGCAACATGTGACTCACATCAATCCAAGGAAGCCATTTGTTCGCTAGGGCAGAGACGGCATTGCAAAACAATGTGATGGCGAGAAAGATCAAGAAAATTTGATAGCTCTCTGCTGCAAAAACTCCAACACCAGGTTCTTTCTCAAATACATTGATACACGCTACGAAGAACAAAGTAGTTCCGAAATTGACAGCTAAAGTGATAGTGATGTTGCCAACGACGTATAGCCAGCCGCAGATCCAGCTTGCTGCACGACGCCACCGTGGAGGAGCCAGCATGAAGGTCTGGAAATACACACCTGTCAACAGTGAGTTAGCGGATCTTTCTTTTCACGTACAAGAGTAGGCATCACAAGTTTTGGGAATGAATACCTCCAGCGGTAGGGTAGATTGACGTAATTTCACCTAGGGACACGGCGACAGCGACAACCAACATGGACACCGTGACCCATCCCCATAAAATATTCACAGGACCTCCACCAACAAGAGGATAGTAAAGGGTAGTGGCTAGGCCATAGGGGATCGAAGCCAACACAAATGACATGAAGGCAACTTGCAACGTTGAACGGTTACGACGTAGTTCGGGGCTATAGCCCAAGCCTTGGAGAAGATTATCTGCAGTGCCTTGAATATGTGAAATAGTTGTGCTCCCTTCTTGGATGTCGATTGCTCCGAGAGCACCGTGAGTTGAACTTTTGTCCATGTTCATGTTGGGTTTATCAGGTGGCGACTGAGTATCGGGTTCTGTCATGCTGAATAGATATGTTCGATGAAGAAAATGAACACGAGCAAAATTTAAAGGGACCTCGTTTGTATAATTTGACATAAAAAGGGCAAGTGAAAAATGCGAAGGCCAGTGTATTGTAATATAAGGCGCCAGTGGTTGGCATAGTCGAACAACACAGGCTCCAGGTTTAAGCGCCTTATCAAGGAGAGAGTTCACTTGACCCACCCCCGCAAACCCCGCAGATTGTATCCCTTGGTCTGGCATTAGCGTTGATGTGTACTGATAGGTAGTTTTGGCCTAACCCCTGGAGCCTCGAATTACATGTTCATTAGTTGTACCAACGACCAAGCAGTTATACCTGAGACCCGATCACAACCCTACGACACAAAAAAGCTAATTCATACCCCCCATCACTTGGGTCAAATAGTACATCCTACGGGAGAGTTGCCACATAACCTCACTAAGTTCTTCGTCCTGAAGTAAGTAGCGTGCTACTTTTCTAGAGAAGTATAAGATACAAATGACAGTGCAGATTGAGAACTGATTTGATCGCTGTTCATGTACTAATGACAAACTGTGTTGGTCTTTGTGATCATGGGAACAACATTCTCGACCCTGAAGCACAGGAGTAATCCACGTTGAGCAAGAAAGAATTTGTTCCGAGATACCCGAGAGCTTGATTAGCCTCCATGAGCTATTCTGATAGCCATTTCTATCCCATATAGGCAAACATATGCTGGTGGCGATGTTCTTGAAAACAATTTCAGGGTGAGACAACAATGAAGGGCTAGACCTAATACGGCAACTGCCTTTTTGGGTAGGTTCCCATTTAGGTAAGATGGGTTTGGTGACTACAATTCGTGCTAGGTCATGAAGCACCCTTGGATATCACAGGTGTGTAAGAAATAGCCAGGAATGGCGTCGCCGCTTGGTGATGCATTTACGGATTTGGTATGGCGCTATGAGAGCGTGCGACTTCGCACTTCCCCGCCTTTTGACGAAGCCTTTACATCTCGCCACTCAAGTGTAGCATGCTACTAGATCACTGCATGGGACAAAATCTACTGGAGTAATTTTTACACAATATATATATATATATATGAAATAGGGCCATTTTGAAATGGGGTTTGGTTTTGTCGGTGAAATGACTCGGTGGAATAGCCCACAGGTCACTTGTGTCAAAGTACAAATTGGATTTCAAATCGTTCCTTTGTTCAGCGTCTTGGAGTAGGGTAATTGTGACTGTCTCGCCATGGACACGTATTTTTATCGATTGAGTTAGAATAGTTAGTGTCAGCGTAATGGATGAACAAGTCCTAAATGAACAGAGAGGCATAGGTGTGGTGAATCAAGAGCCCTCCCTCGGGGAACATCTGCGGGGCTTGTACTCTAACCGAGGATTTCAAGAATATTCCTTTTTTCTTGTGAATGAGACTATTGATATCTCATTGTCAGTGAGCTTCAATTTCGATTGTTGTGTTGAATGATTGGTGGTCATGTGGGATTTTCCTTTGCCGTGCTCTCAAGTGTTCAGGTGGGAGGAAACTATGACTTGAAGCAGTAAACGAACGCGGACGTGCTAGCAAATCACTGCCGCAACCCCGCTGTAATCTTCGATGGTCCGCCCATGCGCGATTCCATTTTAGGGGCTGTTACCCGTGTTCAGTAAGGATGACCTGCATCATGTATCGACCTTTGCACTTGATTAAACGCATTGCTCCCAAGCCCATTCCCTCTTTAACGATTTCGCAACCTACCATAGCCTTCATTTTTCTTACGGAGACCTTCCCATTCAGGCAACTGTCGGTTTAGTATAATTGCTGAATGTAGTAAGGCAAGTGACTTCCATTTTGTTTCCTGCTGGTCCGAAGGCTGCATGTAGCGCGAATCAAGCGTCTTACCCACTCTTCGCCCTGATCCTTTCCCTTCACTTCTTCAAGTGACGGCTACCTATTATGGATGAAAGTACACATTCGGATACCAGCTCGAACCGCACAAGGAGCCCAGTGAAGGCTATCTCTGGGTGCTGGACCTGCCGAGCTAAGCATTTGAAATGCGACGAGAGTCGCCCTGCTTGCAACCGCTGCAAGCGTTCCGGACGGCGATGCGAGGGTTATGGCGTGAGACTTTCTTGGACTTCTATTCGAGGCCCGTCAAATTTCAGCTCACGATCAAGCAAAAAAGCGAGGCAGGCACCCACTTTCAAAGCGTATCTTTTCCAACCACTGGGCCAAACCTCCAACTCCAACTCCTCTACCTCTGAACCAGAGGTGGAAGATTATGGTGATCGTAGAGACCAGTCTCAAAGTCCATCCTGGCCAGTTCATTCCGATGTATCCACTTCATCCCGTCACGATGTGTTCAGTCCGTCAATTAGTGGACCAGGCCATTGCGAGCCAGCTGCACCGTTTGAAGACTATTCGACGTCGGAAATTGGCCATGAGTTAGAGGAACCCATCGCGGCCCACAACCATCCGCAACAAGACCCACCTCGTGTTCAGAGCACCCATAGAGGCTCGCTGGTTGAAACCGAAAGTCTTGCGTCGGCGCCAAATGATAATTTTAATATACATACAACTGCAAATCTTACAACCACTAGGCTAGACCCTTCCAAGGTAACCAAACCCCAGTGTCAGCCTGCTGTGCTCCCAAGGAACAACATTCCCCATGCTACTGGCACTGCGCATACCGCCAAATCATCCGGGTCAGGATCACGACATCTTGACAACTTGAACAATCCTGGGTTACGGGGACAATTGATTGAGCACTGGATTGTCGTACTCTGTGATTCTTTGAATCCAATGCCAGGAATTTACAATCCACTGCGGACAATCTTTATGCCGATCGCTCTCGAAGGGGCGCGGGCAGATTCAAAAGCTTGTACAGGTGCAACCGCATTATTTCATCTAATCTGTGCTACTTCGGCTTTTCACCTTTTACAAACCGACAATAAACTTGCATCTCAATACGATCTTGAAAATGCGGCGCTTGAGCACTACAACATAGGAATCACACACATTAGTGAAAACATACAGTCCGAAAACCGCGGTCAGTGCGTTGCTCTTCTTGCCTCTCTGATCACTTGCATACTTAACGAGTCTGTGATGATTCCTACTCCATTCTGGCGATTGCATATGAAAGGAGCTGTGGAATGGGTCAAAGGGATCAGCCCGCAGACCTGGCATGAATCAGAGCCAGGATACATTCTGTATCAGATGTTCATGGGAATGGCAACAATTATTCAATCCCAACTACTTCTGAGCGACGACCACGAACAAATTTGGGAACTCCCATTTGATGCAGCATCTCAACCCAAACCTTATAAGTTAGACCAGATTCTTGGTTTACCGCAGTCGCTATTTCAAGCTATAACCGCTATAAATTCATTCCACCGGCAAAACGAGATGCCTGATCCTGAAACATCAGCAGAGGAGTTCGAACAGTTTACAGAATCCGTGGATCGATTGGAGCTCGAAGTCTATCTTTCTGCTCCTGCCAGAACCACTGCACAAGATATGAATGAGCATGGTGATTTGCTGTATCACCACGCCTATACATATTACTTTGCAGCGCTCATCTATATCAAGAGAGTAGTGAAGAATGTGCCTCTTGAAGATATTCAGGACTTGGTTGAAAAATCACTTTCACATATGGAAAGCTTGGGGGCGAGCAATCATCAAATCTTTTCTCCCCTCATGTGGCCCATAGCGATTATAACTTTCGATTCGTGTCGGGAAGCGTCTCAGCAACGTCTTTTAAAGTGCATAGAGTCGTTCGTAGAGAAGTCGCGTTTGACTGTTTGGACGAACCTTGCAAACCTGGCTCAAGAGATGTGGGCACTGAGACGGACAGAAGGCCAGGCTGACTTAAAATGGCATAAAAGTTTTCTGTTGTCAGAAAATCCGACTTTGATGATGCTCTAGGTCTAGCTTTCCAGATCTACCCCGTTACTATTTATACCTTAGTTTTATGTACTATGAATAACCGGTCAAAGCGCGATATTATACTTGTACGATTTGACAGAACATCTACCTTGTTGACGCAGATGTCCTGGTCGTGGCCCTGGTTCTCGGGGCCTCGGGCCCGTCGGGATTAACACGGGCTATAAGTGGTCCCAACAACACCAAGTCTACGGATGTCGAGACCCCTATAAAATGATGACATAAGAATGATTCCGGCGGCCGAGGCCCCGTAGGCTTCCATTGCGACCGTGATGGTGGATCTCAAGGCAGCGCCGTTCACCAATTGTGCCTTGTCGACACGACTGCAATACGCTTGAATGTCTGAGGTACCCAATTGGGAATGGTTACCGCCACAATGGTCACTTTTGTTAGGATTGCACCCTCATCAAATTAAATCTAGTTCTTGGCAATCCCAAGGTCACGTCACTGCAAGTGAGTGTATAAAGCGCCCAAGCCCAAAGTCAAACACAATGTCATCAATGTATAGAAAACGGAATCGATTGATCATTCCAGCGATATAAATTTCTCATCAACACCGACGCGTCCCTTCCAACCGAAAAGTTCCACGAACAAATATTAGCTGAGAATTCGGATTTTCGACTCCCTTTAATCTCCATCATCTTTATCCAAGACAATGGGTGATGGCTATGGTACATTGAATCATATTTGATGAGATCGTTTCATTCACCTTGACTGACCACATAACTGATCTAGTTGACGGTAGCTTGTGGTTCTACGCACCCAACAAGGGCGCCGCTATCTTGTTCTTTATTCTCTACCTGTTATCAACACTCATCCACATTTGGCAATGCTAGTAAGTAGTGCTTGTCTATATTCTGCACTGTTGCATGCTCTAATTAGCCATTTTCCGACTTAGTCGCTACAAGTACTTCAAGATCACCGGCATATTTTTTATTTGCGGTTTCCTTTTTGCCACGGGATATGCATTGCGCATTTACGGAGCCTTTGAAAATTATGATGCGCTTGTTCCATTTATCGTGAGTGTCTGTCTGATCGCAGCCAGCCCGTAAGTACCAACGACACTACGTCTAAGAGAATTAAACGGTATTAAAACAATAAATCACTTCTAGACCTCTTTTAGAGCTTGCCAACTATCACATCCTTGGTCGCATCCTGGCCTATGTGCCTCACCTCTCCCCAATAAACCCTGAAAGAGTTCTCTCTACGTTTGGCCTCGTCTCTGTCATTGTAGAGCTGTTGAACGGTTTGGGCGCATCCTTCACTGCCAACCCAAAAGGAAACAGTCTTGAAGCAGGAAAAGCTCTGATGAAGGCATCTCTCGCCCTCCAATTTATCGTCATCGCATGCTTTCTATGTCTATCCAGCTACTTTCACTGGAAGTGTGCAAAAGTTGGCCTCAAGTCCGCGAGGAAAGTTATACACCCTCTGGTCGCGTTATACGCCAGTGCCGTTATCATCCTAGTGCGAACTGTGTACCGTGCGGTCGAATACTTTAGTGCTGATGGCGTTGATTGGCACAAGATGAAAGATCTCTCACGTGTCTCCCCAATTATCCGGCATGAATGGTACTTTCTTGTCTTCGAAGCTACCTTGATGCTGGCAAATTTGGGCCTATGGAACATTCTTCATCCACATCGATATCTCCCTGCAGATTCCCTTGTGCACCTTGGTGAGGATGGGACTACGGAAGTAAAGGGATCTGGATGGCAAGACTCCCGTCCCTTTATTCTAGCGTTATTGGACCCTATGGATATTGTGAGATTTTGTAAGAAGGACAAAAAGGTACAGAATAAAGCCTTGGGTGGTAGAACTAGAGAAACACAGGGCTATGAAATGGTCTAGGAGATGAGAACCCTAAATGAATCAACACCGGGCTACTTGAGGCCTCTCTTCGTAAAATAGCATGTAGCGACAAAACCATTTATTATAAATATTGTGAGATTCTACCAACGGCCCGAAGATGAAATGTTAGTGGGATAACATAGTGCTTGGCCTAGGTAAAAGATTTGACCATTGTGAATGTTGGCGAGTTGGTGCGGTGCAGAGTGACGTCGCTTACGCACGCTCTAGGGTAGCAATGATTACATGGTCGACGAGGACACCCACGGCCGGCTGAGGATTTTCCATTTGAATAAAAACACCAAGTCCAGCCTCCTGTCACAAAAAATTGGAAGTAGCTGCATATTGAATTCTCTCATATCATTTTTTGTGTCCTCTTGGACCATGATGAGAAATTTGGGCGGGCCCACATGACCCGTTCTAAAATTGAGACTAGCTTGAGCACGGAGGACGTCGTGAAATACGACAACAGCTCTGGAGCAAACTTAGACTAAGAGTACTTGGTTTGCGAAACTTCGTTCAAGAACAAAATTTCTGTCATAACTGCAATTGATGAATTTTCGGAGCGGGTTAGTACCTTTCGTCTTCATTTTATTGCTGTCTCCCATAAGCAAAGAGGGAATCGAAGCATCAGTGTCATTGAATTCATTTACTCACGTCATTTGCTAGTGCAGATTGAGTCTAACCAACCTTAAATCACACCGCTGAGCACTGAGGATGACTAAGCTCCATATCTAGACCACCTAGTGGGATATTGTCGGAATGTTGATTCCTTGGTTCATTTTTCCTCCTTCATTCATTGCGGGAACCTGTAAAACACCCCTATGGAGTCGACTGCCTTGAACCCTAGCAACGCGTCCTCACGACGATCCTGTGAACAGTGCCGTATGGTTTTTGAACCCCACCTCCTCTCTGTATACGCACTGATGGGCTGAGTATTAGGATCCAAAAAACGGAAATGTAGCGGGGACCTGCCCGTTTGTGCCAGATGCCAGACTATTGGGACTGAATGCCACTATCTTCAGGCACTTCCTATGGGCCGGCCGAAAAAGCGCCCTCTCGATGCATCGCACACGATGCGACCACCTCGGCTTCGAGTCGCGTCCACGGTTACCCAGGCTTCATCCACTTCCACTGCTACAGCTACCACTCCACTGGTTACAACACAAAATGGGGACCATGATTCACATATAAATAATGCTCTAGCTGTCACAAATAGTGGACCTTCCTTTGACGAAACACCTTCCGAATTTGATGTGAGTCCTGAGATTTACACAACCGGCATCGAAGACCATCACCCCGCGGTCTCTGAATCCAGCCTGTCTGCGGGAGAAGATAAAGTCATAGACATAAATTTTCCTGCAATCTATCGGCTCCCACAGTCACATTCATGCGGTTGCTTAGCAACTCTCTATCTCCTCCTGGATGAAATCCAACAACGGGGTTTGATGACCTATGAGGAGGAACTTCAAAGACTGCGGGCTGTTACACAAAAAGCGGTACACATTGTCCAATGTACTGTCTGTCCTCTCCGTTATCTTTCCTTACTACAGAATGTATCCCTCCTGTGCGCCTTGATCTTTTCCATCGTCCAGGTCTATGGAGAGATTGTTCAATCCATCGACAGCGGAACAAGTTACGCTCTTGAGTTTAATACTGAATTTCAGCAAGATACCCACGTCGAGGAACATGAGGGATCGTGGTCTTTTAGCGGGCACAATCTTACACCTGATCTGAGGTCCGTCAACTGGAAACTTACGGCTAAAAAACTTATCCGGACAGAAATATTTGGACAGCTGTCCGAATGCCACACTTTTTCGTCATTCTTGGATATCTTTGAGTCAAGACAGAGGCGGTGGCATGCAAGCCCACCATGTCCCGACTACCCGACATCTTATATTCACGGCTCAGAGAAGACATCGAGCTGCGTTTCACAATGCCATGAAGCCCGCCGCCTTCTAAGAACTTTGGATATTTAATGGAGAATCTCCCTCCACATGCGACATTGTTGGGAGTCGATCGGGCTCCGGTGGTTGATTGGTCAACCTGGAGTAGGCGTTTCTATTTTGAACGGATCGTTGAAGTCAAATGGATAAAGTAAACGATCCAAGTATTTGAGAATTCCAAATTCGGAATGTCGTTGCAGATACTCGTTTGCATAGTGAAGGGAAATAGGGATACATGAATGGTTTGGAAATAGGAGCTGGGCTGGTTCAAGTTGCGAGTTTAGATGCGGAAGATTTAAGAAGAAAAATGTCATAATAGTTTCCACATTACCGGAATGTAATTTCAACCTGCCTTAGCGAATCACACAACTTTTACATATGCAGCAATTTTTAGCAGTCTCGTGTCGGTGACCAAGATACTTATCATCGATAGATGTTATAACACACCGCTTTTGAGGACGTGCCAGAGTTAACGATCCAATTTTACTGCTGCTGAAAATGTCCATTGAAGTAGAAGAACCAACAATTTTGTTCGTAAAGGAAAGTTGCAAAATAATATTCTAACATAAGGCTTTATTTATTTCATTCGTAGTTTATTTGTTCGGGTAAGCTACTTGTCTGACGGCAAATGTTGAATACGTTAGCGCATGAATTAGAAATAAAATACGGATTGAATTAATTGAACACGATTGTGCAGAGTTTGCTGCGTATGTTTCCTCTCTAATCTTCTCATCACTGATGTCGGACCCTTACCTCGCGCACAACCCGTCTTGCCAGGAATACGTTACTTTCCGCATTTGCGATTGTTTCCGTACCTAATCCATCCTAGGTCAATACCTGTCACAACCCATCTTGCGAATTTGCTGCCAAGCGGCGGACATTAAGGTGCCTGGCCCGAGCGCTGCGGACACTTACAGCCAATAAGAGACCTGAAAAGTAGCCGCCACTATTCCGTTTAGAACTTAGTACGCCTCGGTGTCACATTGGCCAATCAGATGAAGCGGTACAACGCTGAATATTGGGTTTTTCATTTCCATTGACCTGATAGAGAGAAGTTGTTCCATTTTGTCATGGTTCTAAACTGCTAAGGGTCGCCCCATATCACCTTTCTACTTAGAGATATGGCTCGACCTGCTGCTCCTGCCATTCCCAGAATTTCTGGGCTATTCCCTTCCCCCCCTCTGATTCACTCTTGGCACAATCTTGCAAGCTTTTCTTAATGACACCCATTCGGCCGAATGGGATGACCCAGGCACCATTGCCAACTTCAGAAGAGAATGCGGCATAGAGTTCGGTGTATGCCCCGTTAACCGGGGGATAGCTTATGAAATGATGTAGATGACCAAAAAGAAACCCTCCGCTCCGGCTGAGATCAGATCGGAGATTTCCTGGATTCAGGGACTGCACAGACATTAATAACATGATATGAGCTTGACCTGGGACTTATTTACCACACTAATAATGCCATCTTTCTCATATCTTCTCGCAAATTCAGTGGCTTGAAAATAGTTGCCCGCCTTGCTCACAGCATACTTGAACATGGCTGTTTTGTCAATGTGATAGTCAAGATTATTCATCGGCACCCCTTCCGCTGGGGCAGCGGCTTCCGCAGCTGAGCTTGAGACCCAAATAACACGCACCGATCCCTTGGGATTGGTCCGAGCCGTGGATTGAAGCAAAGGGGTGAGCTTTTTAGTCAAGAGAAAATGCCCAAGACAATTTGTTCCGAGCTGTAGCTCGTAGCCCTGAGCTGTTTTGGAACCTTGAGGTGGAAGCAGGACGCCTGCATTATTGAACAGAGCATCTAAACGACTCTCTGCTGCTAGAAATTGATCTGCTGCATCTGAGCAGGACTGCAGGTCGCTTAGATCTAGGAGAAGGAAATTGAGAGCTCCAGTAGATTGGGCATTCTGAAAGCGAATACGATCCATTGCAGCATGAGCCTTGGCTTCGCTACGAGCAGCTATGTACACAATTGCATTTTTGGAATATAGTACATTAGCCACTTCGCTCCCAACGCCCGTATTTGAACCAGTGACGATGAATACCTACAAAGTCCCGTCAGCATAAACCTAGTCTAGTAGAACAGCCACCTCACCTTCTTTGAGAGGTCTGGAACGTCAGCATTTGTGAATCTTGGCTTCGGGGGAAAGAGCTGTGATAGTTGACTCATGTTGATTAATGCACGGTCTTTTGAGTGAAAGATGCTGGGCCATAACTGAAGAAAGTAGAGGTTCGGAGTCTCGTGTTTTATAGCTTATTCAAGCACTCTTCCTTAGTATCCATTCATGCACAATGCCGGATTTAACGGCCCCTTTATACCAATTACCAACCATATGTCCGAGTAGCACACTCCTTTTCTATGCCAAAAGCTTATTTAAATACATTTTCAAAGGAAATTTCACCAAAGTATTCAGGGAGCTCGGATGATGGTAATATCCCATGGAAAGTCCGCACCTGATGATGTAACACTTTGACAGCAGTATTGAATTGTAATAGTATAGTGCACAGCCCTTCACTCGTGTGAGAATTCTCAGAAGTCAAGAGAATTATTAGCATATCACAAAAAAGGCTAAACGTGGCATTAAGGGCCATTATCAGGGTGATGATTTGACGGGGGCAAGCCGATCCAAGTGTTGGAGGTGCGGAAGAGAATTATTCCGAGGGTGATTGACACAATTTGTATAGGTTAGCATATGAATGCCACGCTTTATCTGCTCTGCCTTCCAAAGCGCCAATTATTACATCACTCGTATAGATGTCAATCTTTCCTTTTCTTTGTTTGAATGATGTGGATTGAAGGTGGTCTATAAATATCCACATACTAACGAAGTACATGCATGTAGGAGATTCTGTACCTGTCTTGCTCATTGAAGCCTGAGTTACACTTTTAACCTTTGTGCCTGGTGGATACTATTGATGACTCAGGTTTCATAATTTGGAAGTACTTTATCTAACTGACATAACCGAATGACCATTCATTGCTGGATCTAGTACGGAGCCAAAACAGGAAAGTAGGATACCGTTTTCAAGACGGTGCTTTTTTCAGACTTCTGTCGCCCCCTGCCCGAATGAGGGTAGAGAGACCACGTGTATTACAAACACCCCCTCCCTGGAAATATCTGGGTCCCAAAAACATGTCATGGAATGAAAATATTGACCTTATGTTCAATTTCTATTAATGCATACTGATCAACGGACCCCAGACAATAGTCATAGGTCCCGGACTGGTTTGCAAATGTATCACTTACCAACCACGCTGACGATATAAAGTAATGGCATTCCATGGCGTGTCGAATTAGATATATGACACCTTGGTTTCGATGTAAAATGTATGGATGAATCGAGAAAGCGGCACGTTCCTCTTCTGGGTCCGGTGCATCGCTTACCAATCCACACCAAGGAATGGCTTGAGGTGTTGGTCACGCGAGCAACTAGCAATGACGATGGGTGAGACCGAGCAGATTTAAGAGACCTAACGATAATTGCATATATTTAAATCTGAAAATATTCTGTTATCCGATAGCTCTGGGCTAATTGCATCATCTCCCCAAGCACAGATTTTGGCCTTTGATGTCGATTCCTTCTCTTCTCATCGATTCACCCTGACGTGCTTTTTAATGGCGAGACTACCTTCTATTAACGCTAGGAATAGAGTTTAAAATGACTTCCTTTTTGTCCAAAGTCATGCTCATACCCTGTCCAGGAAACGCAAACAGAATTGAACAGCAAGGGACTGTGAGACAATTGACTGGGAACTGGTGGTCCTGTTCTTATTTTTTTTTTTCAGATTTGCCGTACCATCAATCGGCCCGTGGTTTCATAATATGGAGAAACAGGTGTTGATTCATTCGGATCTTGCAGCAGATTCACGATCATGCGAAACTGGCTCGGAGTGGCGATGAATGCATGTCAATCGAAGCCTCCACATGTCGTTATACAATCCCAAACACAACGTCTGAACGGTATTATCACTGTATATCCTGACCCGTGATAACAGCATCACAGACAATCAAATATTGCATCATCATACTGTACCTCAGATGCCAGTCAGTGGGGGAAGTTTGGGGTACAGAAGCGGATCTATCTCGGTGGTATTTCCGATGCATTTTATGGGGAATGACTCGGCCCCGACCGCCCCCGTTTTTGACCTACTTCTGATCCACATCTTTATAGGCTCACACATCATTATGAGATCATATAGAAATGCTGGGAGGAAAGTGAATGAAGATGTCAACTCCGAAAAAGATGGTTACGAAGAACCAACTTTGTCCATTGTAAAAAGTCTGTTTAGTAGACATGACAAGTCCGTTGGAGCTTACATAAAATGGGTTAGAATCAATTAATCTTGCCTTTGAGTTTCTTATTCGATCGAAAGACATTTTTGGAACACCCATATGATTTCCTTGACAGGGGCCATAACGGGAGCTGCCGCAGGCTTAGATGAAGTAATGATGTGTCAAGGGAGAGGTGGCGCGTCCGTGTCTCAACGAAGTCAATAACCACGATCTTCACGATCCTTTCCAAAAGCTACGATCGCGCCATTCCTTGGAGATCCGTGGATTGGAAAGGATCTGAGATGATGCTGGGAAACCCAAAAGTAGAAGGCTGTCTGACACTAATTTCCTACGAATCCGCGCGGCAAACACGACTTGTCGCGGACGTGGAGATGGGATGTCTGAGATGATTCCCTTGCTTTTAGCCGCCGGAGTAAGGGCCTCAAAACGAATTGGCCAAGACACGCACCATAAGTGGTGACTGGAATGCTAGCCCGCGACGGACCGGACCCAGCCGACGGGCCGAATAAAGAACTTACGGACAAGAATTGCCGCAAAAACTTCACGGCATATCTCAGTAGGTACCCGGAATATGCTAACTAAACCTAGCTAGCATGGAAAGTCTACTCTCCTCCAACAGCTTGACCATCGTGACATATGTGGTGGTTTTCTGAAAGCCACGGTTCCACGGCATGGGCAAATTTGTGACACTTGCAAGGTACCTTGTTGTTTAATTCTATTTTATGCCCATTAGAGGCAACCGTATTTTAACATTACGGAATAAGCCTCTTTATAACAACTTCACCACTTTGTCCGTTTACTAGCTCTTTTTGCATATTTGACTCGCGCAATCCTATTCTGTGTTTATTGTCCTTCCGACCAGACAGTAGGAATCCATCAATCAAACTGCGCACCCCTCCTTGCTTTCATTACTTGCACCACCCGTAAGAGTTGGGTTCTAGAGCCTGTAAAGTCGTATCTTAGTCTCTTATTGCCTCATTCGTGTAGTATGACACGTTTGAGGCATGCAAAATTTGGAATGGTGAAATCAAAACACTGTTATAGGGGTGTATGTTAGACTGAATTTCGCCGGAGTTGCGCCTGTTCTTTGACTTGCCAAAACTCCGATGACATTGCCCCCTAGTCTCATCGTCGAGACCTCGGCGATCAAGGTAGCCTTGGCAGGTCTCCCTGATAGTCATACAGGAATTGTGGCTGAAATGTGTAGCAATTAAGATTGAGCAACGTGCATCGTGACTTCTTCTTCTACCCGATGGTGAGTATGGCGATATGTACCGCTTTATTGATGAACCCACGCTACTGAAACATTCCAGGGTGACAGAAACACAGTCAAACTACACAGGAACCTACTCAATGACATTGGGCTAAAAGTTCGTTGGTAATCGAACTATTTAAGAGACTTCAAATCCCAGGTAATCTTCTCTTTCTCACCACTCTCATCACCAATCTTCTCATCTTTACACCATAAACCCACAGAAAAACAATTTTAATCCGGCCCTAATCTAATCTAATCATCAAAATGAGATTCACCATCGCCATCATCTCCCTCCTCGCTGGCTCTGCCCTCGCTATTCCTGCTCAGGACGTCCAGTCTGAGTCGAATGCAGAGGCTCCGGGAGGCGCCATTATGCTTGGTAAATGTGAGGCTGCCTGCACTGCCGCGTCAGGTATTTGTCTGTATGGATGCAATGGCAAAAAGGGCGACAAGAAGAAGAAGTGCAGGACAAAGTGTGCCTCGGACCTGGCTGTAAGTTGAAAAATGTCTTAAGGCTTAATACTGTGTGGGATGTGCTAACTAAAATGTACTAGACCTGTGTGAGTACTATTCATTATTCCACTGGTAGGCAACTTACCCACAACTTTTGTACTAATTTCATGGATAACTAGATCGCCGGCTGCGGCTCTGGTACCGCCAGTACCACCAACGACGACGACGACGATGATGAATAACTTTACCTGGGCTACCGTGGTACTCATGTGACCCCCAAACTTACCACATCGGCTTTGGAGAAGAAAAAAAGGAGACTTCGACATATGCGTTCATAGCACCTCAAGTTTCTAAGCTTGTTTGTGTTGGGGCCCAGATCGAAGCAGGGGACGATATTACACACTCGCTTTCTCTTTAATTTACTCGTATTTCTCTCTTTCGTTTGCAACCCGTCATATGGGAGATCAAAATGTCCTCGTTCGCATGCATTCAACGGCTCATGCCAATTATTGGGAGAGACTGGACATGCTATGGGGCTAAATTCAGGGCTATTATAGGCTAAATTAGAACATCTTAGTTCAGATTAGATCTATGAAAAAACCTTGCATTTTCTACAGACCCATTGATCAGATACCATGACCCCATGGCTTATGGGATATGAGCTGATGCTGACACCTCTTCGACATCAGATTTCACTATTATCTGAAAAACAATCCATTCGTCAGAACCTTTACGCGCGAATCAGTGTAATACGAGAGAAGGGTAAGCAACTTCCATGAATGTTTGCTGACAGGTCTGCTAAAATTCTCAAGGTAGAATAACCAGCTGCTGACCTCCAGCCACTCCCATTCCTCATTATATTGCCCTCATACAGATAAGGCTTATGCAGATCAAATGGAGACCTTCAATATTCTCACGGAAATCTGTGCTCCCTCACCCCCGCATCCATAGTTGCTGATAGCCACCTTTATTTTCAGCGAGTCTATCGGATTTCTCAGTTTTACGCTGATCACGAAAATTTATCCAACCCCCTATATCCATCTAATCAATCAATAACAAGCTCTGGCTACTATGCCTCGACATCAATGTTAGCTTGTGTTATCAGCAATCAGCGAGATGCTTCTCTTGTTCCCCTGATATTCCAAATGGGCCGAGCACATCTTGACATGGTCCACAAAAGTTAATTATCTCACAGTAACGAAATGGCGGATACGACTTGACACTAAAGGTCAAGTAAAAGGCCCTCAATGTTGTATTATTCAAAAATTCTTTCGTTGGTTGCAATTATGAGTCATGAGACTCTATAGCAGTGTGGAGACATTGATGTTGACAGGGAATTGAAATTTCAATTTCTTCTTTTTTGACGATGATTATATTTATGAGACAATTGGAATACAAAATTAATGATAAATGTTCCTCAAAATTGGATTCTACTTACCACCATCACTTCAGCAGCGGGATTGTGGAGTCCTGTCCTTGCGCCGAGCCCATTTCCCGTTCTGAACCTCGGTCTAGAAATCATCCAATTATCCTTATTTTGTGACTCATGACATCAGTTTCGAGCGGAGTACGATGCGCATTATCTTATTAGGCAATCACCGGTAGTGCAATCCTGTCACTGGACAAACCACAAGCGCCACAGAATGACTCATCTAACACGCACTGTTCGCCATCTGCGATATTCGGATTGCAAACATGCGAGAATTGGTATAAACTCCATCGTTTTTACATCAGTCGCTTTATCAATTCAAATCGTGGCTTAATTTCATCATTATTTTGAAAGGCAACAGAAGGCGACTCATTAGTGCACAAATATCATCGGTCCTTCTACCATTTTTTCATTCCACACCAGCTCAAATAGAGTTGGAAAAGTCAAGAAATGACCTTAAAGATATCAGGAAAACCGAACGAGAGGAATAGCTCCGACATCTGCGGATGCTTTACTGCACTAGATTCTACGTTGAAGTATCTTCCACGAGTCAAACTTCACGTTCATGTAAGCATTTTGGACACCGTCTGTCAAACGACCTTGACCCAGACTTTTACCAATCCTACATCCCGAATCCTCGAAGGTATTGACTACCTTTTCCCCCTCTATGATGGCGCCACTGTCAACAGATTCAACTGTACAGTAGCCAGTCGTCATATCTACGGCGTAGTAGAAGAACGCCAAAAAGCTAAAGCAAAGTTCTCCGAGGCTATTGCGAACGGCAAAACGGCTGGCTTACTTGAGCAGTCCCTCAACTCTGCAGATGTTTTCAAGAGTCGAATTGGAAACATCCCTGTTGGAGAGAATGTGGAGATTGAGATCACGTATCTCCATGAACTCAAGCACGACGCTGAGATAGACGGGATTTCCTTTATAATCCCAACTATCATCGCGCCAAGATATCGAACAGCCACTTGCCTGGAAAAAGATCAGACTGAAATTAAGGAAGATGGGCTTGATATCACAATCGATGTCAGCATGCCGAGCCAATCAGCCATCAAATCTATTCAGTCGCCGTCTCATCCAATCTGTGAGCCTAAGCACAACGGCTCTAACTCCCAAAAGCCCTTTTCTCAATACCGCAACTGTCAAATTGTATCAGCAGTCAACGAGCCTAGACAAGGAATACGTCTTGCAGATACTGGCATCCAATGTAGGCCAGCCAGCCGCGTTTCTTGAGACTCACCCTACCATCCCTAATCAACAGGCGCTGATGACAACTCTGGTTCCAAAGTTTGAGCTACCAGTCGAGAAACCCGAAATAGTCTTCATTTGTGATCGGAGCGGTAGTATGCACGGCAAGATTGAAAACCTAACCGCAGCTCTGCTCATTTTCCTCAAGTCGTTACCGGTTGGGGTCAAATTCAACATATGCAGTTTTGGCCACCGATTCAGCTTTCTCTGGCCACAATCAGTCACATATGGTCAAGAAACACTTGACGAGGCTATTTATCATATTGGAAAGTTCAGAGCCGATTATGGTGGTACTGAAATCTACAACCCCATGGAAGCTACGTTCAATCAACGGGATAAAAAGCTCAACCTTGAAGTTTTTCTATTAACTGACGGTGAGATATGGGCTTCATCAGCGCTATTTCAGTTGGTGAATGAAGAGGTCAAAAAAAGTAACAATGCTATTCGCGTTTTTTCTGTTGGTGTGGGACACAACGCTAGCACTACTTTAGTCGAAGGGGTTGCTCGTGCTGGCAACGGGTTTGCACAGCTGATTCGGAATGGTGAGAGGATGGATAAAAAGATCATTCGCATGCTTAAAGGTGCTTTGCTACCCCACGTCGATGCGTACCATTTGGAAATAAAGTATGGCAAGGCGGAGAATGAGGATATTAGAGATGATGATTTTGAAATCATTGAAAAAACTATCGATTCACTCAGCGACATATCGTTGGGCGAGAACGATATTACACAAACCCATTGTGAATCTGTTTCCCTCTTTGACCCAAACTCTTGTGGCGATGACGAAGGGTTTGGAGAGGTTGAAGCAGTTGAACAAAAAGATGGCCGCCCTCCAAGAATTGCCTGTCCGCGTTACCTCCAAACCCCAACAGAAATCCCGCAACTCTATTCGTTCAGCAGGACTAATCTCTATGTCCTAATCTCAAACCCAGACATGACGAAAACGCCAACATCGGTGCTACTCAAGGGCACACACAATTGTGGAACATTGGAAATCGAGATCCCAATAATTCAACTGGCCAAGAAGTCTACTGTCATCCACCAACTCGCTGCTCGGAATGAAGTTCAGGAACTTGAAGAAGGACGCGGATGGCTTAGCAAAGCAAAACTCGACAGCGGCATGCTTATCAAGGAAATATTTAAAACCAGTTTCGCAGATATGCTTCAGAAGGAAGCAGTCAGATTGGGTTTACTGTTTCAAGTGGCGGGGAAATGGTGCTCGTTTACTGCAATTGGAGAGGCTGCGGATAAAGGCCATGAAGAGGTACAGGTCACACGCAACCCAACTGAACCATGCACAAGTACTTCGGCATTGATTGATGTTGTGGAGGCACCAAATGGAGGTAACAAAAACGGTCACGAGGGCAATCGCGTCAATGCGAGAAGATTCTTCGCGAATAATTCTTCAGACGACGATGATAGTGAGAGCGATGGTTCTGGTGGAGCAAACCAATTCCTCAGGAGCTGTGATTCCGACTCTGATGACAGTGAAGACGAAGTTCGGGCTTTGGTTACTGCAAGACGGAGCAAATTCTTCAGAGGTGCCTCTTTTGATGAGGAGGAGAGCGACAGCGATGCAGATGAAGAGGCTTCTGCCGGAACGAACAAATTCCTGCAGTGTCGAGATCCGGACAAAGTTCGCGCTGGGGTGAGCAGATTTTTGAGAGATGCGTCTTCTAGCGATGAGGAGCCCGAGACTCCTGGCCAAAATGACCTTTCTAGCGGTCTCCAATCAATTGTATTTCTGCAAGGCTTCGCTGGCAACTGGGTATGGAGCGCGAGTTTGGAAAAGCTACTGAATATCTCTGCAGACACTGCCTTGAAGATCAGTCTTCCCAATACTGTGGTCGCACATGAGAGCAAAGATTCAATCATTGCCACTACGTGCGCGATTTTGTATATCAAGAAAACCTTTAGAGAAGATGAGGAATCTTGGGAGATTCTAGTGTTCAAAGCAGAGACTTGGTTAGAGAATCAACTTGGTGGTAGTGTAAAGGAATTGGAGACGCTCTGCAAGGGGCTCTTTTGAAAAAGGTAAGAGAACAAGATGGGGCTTCTCGCTCCACCGTTTTAAAGACTAGATGTATTGAGCAGTTTAAGAATGAATGACTCGAGAATGGTATATGCAGTCTGAAACGAAGAGATGGTTTACAACATATTTTTAAGATACACCACCCATGTCTAAATCGGTGCGACTAGACAGGATAGCATACCCTAAAGCGTTGTATTCCATTATTCGCTTAGGTGCAGAGCGGGGCCAGCACGCAATCGCGTCCGATAAATGACTGCTATCAAGATACAATAGTGAAATGGGGCGGAATTCGAAGTTGCACAAACCACACACACAGCCTAAAGAGTCGAATTTCTTGGTTATTTGCTGTGTTTGGAAGAGGAGGTTCGAAGTAGGCTAGCAGCTTATAGGAGGGAAAAATAATAGAACTGGATAGAATAAAATTAAATAAAAATCATGAACATCACCAAGGCAAGTGGATCGAACGATCCCTCAAAAAGAAAGCCTTGAAATAAGCTAAAGAAACTGTTGATTGGGGTGTGTTAATCTTCTTCCTGGTGTTGAGACCGGAATCCATTTATCACTCAGTTTGGAGTTGCAGCCGGACTAACTAATCTGCCGACTAAAGCTAATTTTTCAAAAGGCTGAGGGTTCGAACCCACGTTTCCCATCACCATAGCATGTCTGTAGGTGTTAGGGAAGTTGATGCAGTTCAGTTCCGGCAACACTCCATGCTTGTGGTGCTAGTTGAGGGGTTTAAAATGAGTTTGACATTATGCGCAGTTGAATGACCCTGGGCAAAATCTCGCTATCATGTTACCGCACAAATTCAGAGCTACAGCATACACTCCAACATGGAAAAGGCGTTTCAAATTGCGTTCATCATTACCTGAAAAACAGTGTTTGTTTTTATCATGTGTAAGAAAGTCTCAAGATTCAATCTTAACTTAAATACTCTTTAGCTGCTTTGCTTCTAGTACATCATCTACTATGTATAGTCGCGTCGATTACAACACAAGCGTGACCCTACTGAATTGTACCATCAACCCAGTAGTAGCTAGCTGCGGACAGTAGCAGCCCGTTCGTCTCTATACCATGAGGCAAAGATTCGTCAATGATCGCTATTGCGGCAATTACTGCAGGACGGAGCAGCCTCTAAGAGCCCTGTACGATCACCGAGGTCGTAACACCGACGATCAAAGTTCTCAGACACCCTGCTTCAAGTTTAGGCTGACTGCATTTGTACATACTATTTCTTTTTCAGTCCCAATTCAGTCTAGAGGAGTTGATGAAGACTTGCAGGGTCCCAAATCGGGTGGAATATCCGACTATTTAGACCCCCCTAAGCAGCACGGACTCCCCTCATGAAGCGCTAGCCCCAATGAGGCCAGGCAGACCGACCATCGAGTCATCCCTTGCTAATAGACACGGGGGGCACGCATCGGGGTCTCCCAGGTTTGACATGTCTCCATGATGTCGCTCAACATGCGGGACGGGCCGCCATAAAATTGCCAAGCCATACAGCACACCAGGTCTCCCAGAAATTGACTAGTTCGAGGCGCGGGGAAACATTTTATGCAGCCACCTTCACATCAGTGGCTTGCTTTTGCGAGAGTAAACGGTTAGTTTATCTCATCTGTGTCTGTGATTGACAAGGGTGACGGCCTGGACCCTACCCACTCACAAAACAATTTTCAATAGTTTGTTAACTGAACTTATTTTATTTCCACCGTTTCGTGCTACTGTGCTGAGTCCTGTCCAGATGCAGGCTAGACCAAACCCCCAATCGTGCACAATACCCCGCATTGATGAATAGGATCATCCGGTTTGCCGCCTGTGATTGAAAGGCGTCTTCGTGACTGAGAATTGGTTTCTATCGCCTGAGACACTGGTTTCTGATGGGCTGAATAGCACTTAAACAGGGGTAAAAGTGGCAACTGGATCGCGCCCGACTTGCCTGGATTGTCCCTTTCGCACTGTCATAGTGTCTCCTGGATTATGTATTCAGGTCGCCACACGATCTTTGATACCTGCAGCAATATCACATTCAGCCAGCCTTTTTTGAATTGATTCATCATATGTTTCCTATTATGGGATCGTTACGTGGGCTGCTCCTTATGCACTATACCGTCTTGGAAACTAAATGGAAGCAGAGAAAACGCAATGGATGGCTAAAGCTGTCTAGTAGCTTTTGAGATCACTTGACATCTTTTTTTTTCCGATTTTTAAGCTAAAAGGCTTGGGATTAATTATGCAAATGTGAACTACTGGTTCAATTAGATTAGTGCGCATTCCAACGTGAAAGTTAACGGCCTGCAATTTGTCATATCAAATGAACATTAGCTGAAAGAAAAACTCTATTATGTATCACACGGGATGTTTTTATTTAGATTAATATATACTTAAATTATCAAGAGAGTTAAATTCGGCTTCAGTGCTTTACTATATAGTTCGATACTAAGCTTTCAAGTGAATGGAGTTATGGCGTCACCTGCTTGTTGGATGAGGTCGACAATATCACACCGAAATAGAAAGTCAATGGCTTGCTTCTGGTATGAGATAGTACCACAGACTTCCCTATTTGTGTTAGGCTGTTGAATGTGGTGCTGTGTAAACAGCTGAGCTCAGTATTTGCCTTGGCTGAGATCTAGCCCTTGTGGGACAGATTAATTGCTAGGTCACAAAGATAGCTCGAAATGAGCCCCATCACAATGTGTTGTTTGTGTGATAAATGGCATTAGTGCTTTTTGAAAGCCTACACATCCAATGCATGGCTTCGGTAGTCCCAAGGCACGTCGCTGGGTTGTCCCTAATTGACTTGCTCGTCGGAGCCACACCTGAATGAGGCGCAAGTCCGAGTGCGGACAGGAGGATAGGAATGGTTCTCAGCGCTGAAAGACCCTGGCCCTTTGAGTCCAATTTGGGGGAATAGCACTATTCGCTTACGCATGTCAATTTCACAATCAGGCACATGAGTAGTATCCGGGCAAAGTATATAAAGGCTCACCTCTCCCCCTTTCATCCCTTTCAAAAGCAATCCAAAAAGCACAATTTTTCTGAAGTTTTCATTACTCCATTAATCATTTTATATCTCAAAATAACCACAGGTTCAAAGTAAAAATGGCCACCCCAACCCAAGAGCAACAGGCGAAGCAGATCTTGAAGGCGATGAAACATGCCTCGGAAGTAAATGGTTTCCGTTCCTCCTTGTTAAAACTTTGACCACTAACCAAGATAACAGACGGTGCGAGGCGCTATTGCGAGTGCCCTCCCTGTGGCCAGTAACCAGGTTCTCACGGTCTCACTGCCTGGAACCATCATTGATTGGAAGTAAGCGTTTACCACTGCCTCTTGAACGATTGGGCTATGCTCATTTCTATTCTTATAGAGACTACTATTACAACACGAATAAGCATATCAAGCCACCACTTGATATTCAGGTGAAAGAGGCAAGGCTTGTCGATGGAATGATCCCGTTGTCAAAGTACACCGTGAGTGAACCTAATTACCGCGCGTAAAATGTGTTTTTTGACATAAAAGCAAAAGGCCGGCAAAACAGGCAAGAGCGTCGCCCGTAGCTATTTGGCCGCCCTGAACTTGCTTGTCCCCGTCGAAGCATCGGTTTCTGGCGTCATCGGAAATACTACTGCGGAGGTGACGGATGAGCGACTCAAAACCATCCGTGATCGCTACAATAGCTCCATGGCGTATCTCACGTCGAAGGATGACACACCTGGCGGCGGGGATAGAACCAAGGTTGACACATACGTCTTGAAACAATCTGCCTGGGCCAGAGAGGTCGCTGCTTATTCACATGCCCAGGCCACCGCTTTGGAGAAGATGCAGGCCCCAGCTGGAGCCACGACAGCTCAGATCAAAGAGGCCAGAGAACGTTATAATCAATGGCTCCAGGAGCATGCGCGGGAGGTAAATGCTTCACCCTGTTCAACTTGCAAAGACTCACGCGCTAACAATACTTTTACCTTAGTTCAAAAACAATATCCAGACCAAGTATATGGACTGGGTAGTTCATGGCTACAAGTTTTTGGTACATGGCCGAACAAAGCCTATTGTTGGAAAAACCGCTTACACAATTATAGGTGGACTTCCACTTCGGCGTTGTCGACATTTCGTCTGGCATGAAGAGAATTGAGAACAGCAAGGAGGCTTACCGCAACTTGACCGTGATTGCTTCTGATGGTTCCAGCGAATATAATGGAGTTGTGCTTACTCCAGGGTCTTGGTATGTGTCCACTTGCATGTAGGAGAGTTATCTGTACTAATGATAATTTAGGGCAACAATTGTGGCTAAGAAGGTACTCAACTGGAAAAAGAACAATTCGAAACCCACTGCCTCAGAGATTCGCGTTGAGCTGCGCCGCCTACAAAGCCTTTTGGCATCTCACGAGACCCTGTACTCGGTAAGGCCTCTTTCTCGCCTGTAGTAAGCACGATCTTAGAATGTTGACAAAACGTATAGGCGATCCAAGGGGACGCATTTTATCCTGTCTTCGGAAGCAACAGCGATGGCGATGTGTCAAGCTTGAAAGGTGCCTATGCACAGGCGTATTCTGACATGGATACCAAAAACCAGAAGACGGGTGGGCCTGCAGTGGCTGAGGATGCAAAGAACAAATTCTTGCAAAAGTTCGGCATGTCAGGAGTTTCGGCCAAGGTCCTTGACGATCTACTCAAGGCTCAGCAGACATACGCCGAAAATAGTCTCAGTCGAAACAATGCGACCGTTCGTGATAATACCGACGCTAATAAGAAGAAGGCCCTCGGCTGGTTGGACACCAGGACCAAACAGCTGAAGGACGACATTTCAGATCTCAAGGAGCAGCTGGGTATAGCTAAGGCAGCTGAAACTAGTCTTGTGCTAGCCAACGGTACAGAAACTAATGGCTCGACGCCAACGACCAGCGAAGGCCGTCTTTTGACCCTGCCTGTATTGAATGAAAGCGGCGTTCAGGTGTCCGAAGAAGAGCTGCGGACCTCACCTAGTAAGCCCCTCACGTCTAAACACAAAGTAAAAGAGGTTGGAGCTAACATAATGCAATCTAAAGGCATCAAGAATCCCGGCCCAGCCGATGTCGAGGACTTGGATAATGAGGAGTCCTGGCGAAACAAGGCGGATGACAGCCCCAACCCCTGGACCAAGGTAAGCCACTCAGATATGACAGCTTGAATGTGACATTCTGTGCTTACAATTTACTAGATCACGTGTAAAGTTGCAGTGAAGGAAGATTCTTCTGAAACTTCCACCTCTCAGTCTGCTACAACAGTTGCAGCTAGGGGTGGATGGTGGTTCTCTAGTGCATCTGCATCTGCAACCCATACTTCCAGCAGCAGGTAGGCCTTCATTATTTGGCTGTCCTGATCCAAATAGCTTGTCTGACTAACAATGTATGATAGCCAGGCGATGCAATCAATGTCAAGCCTTGAGGTGGAGGTTGCCATGAGTTGCATGGTTGTGGAAATCGAGCGTCCCTGGCTCCACGCTGAGCTGTTCGCAGACGCTGAGCTGGATTCCGGAAGGTATGTTCAATCAAATTCTCGACTCTATTTTATTGAGGTGCATTCTAGAGTGCTAACTGGGTACTGTTTTGTTTAGGTTTGACATCTCCCCTGGTGAAGAAGAGCTCAAGAAGGCGTTTGAAGAAGAACGAAACCTCCCTGGTTACTACCAGCAATTCTCCTCGTATCCCACTGCTTTTGTGGTTGCCGCGGATATTGAACTGAGCGTTAGTCTTTCATACATAATATTCTAGTCCATGTGCTTTGTTACAATTACTGACACGAGCTAGTTTTCTGGAGACACAACCAAGCTCGAAAGCGCAGTGTCTGCGTCATCTTCATCTGGTGGCGGCTCTGTTGGATGGGGCCCGTTTTCCATTGGCGGCTCTCACAGCTCGTCCAAGTCTAATTCTCGTAGCAAGATGGAATCCACTGCCACTGGTTGCAAGTGAGTTTCCATTTCATCCAGGATACCTATTGTCGTCCTGTTTCAACAGCTAATAAATGCTATAGGATTTCCGTCCAAGCACCTCAGATTGTCGGCTGGGTCCAAACCTTGCTCCCACAGTTGCCAAAGCCAAAGAATGGTGTAAGCGCCATGACTGGCCTATTCGGTTAGAATGTGAGTTGTGATGTTGATGCTTCGGTTCGTTTTTCCGGATGTTACAGACTTGCTCTTTGGAACCTTGTTTTACTTCTTTCTACCTCTTAATGTGCTTTTCCGTTTTTCTCTTGTCCGCCAATCGCTCTCTAAGCAAACATAGCTATTTTTTTTTTCTTTTGTCCTATACATAAGTCTAGCTATCTAGCAAGGTCAAGTTAATAAGTTAAATAAAGCTTATAAATGTAAACTTAAATTAAGTATATTACTAAATATTATAATAATTTAGAAATATTTTTTCTAATATTTTAATAAAAAATTTTATTAAAATTTAATATTAAAAAGAATTTTCTTTATTTAAGCTTTTTAAATTTAAAATATAAAAAACTTATTAAAATATAAAGATTTATTATTAATTAATAAAATCTCTTAATAATTGATACGGAAATGGTGTCAACACATATAGAACCCTGTAAGTGTGTGCCTTAGGCACCCTTGGAAGACATATATAAGCCTGTTACTAAGGTAGATAGAGAAGAAGATATTAACCTTCTTACTATATATTATTAAGATCTTTATTATTTTAATCCTATTATATTATATAGTAGTAATTATTTTTTCTTAAGATTAATATTATAATATTATTTTAGATAATTATATTAAATAATCTTAAATTATATTTTAATATAATATATTATTAAATTATTTATTAATTAATTAATAAAAAAATATTTATAATAATTTTTATAAATTTATTTTTAAAATCTTTTTTAGAATTTTTTTTATATAAAGAATATTTTATTTAATTATTTATATAATTTAAAGAAAATATTAATTATTAAAAATTATAAAATAATCTTAAATTATTTATAAAATTATAAAAAATATTTTTTTATTATAAAAATAAAATTTAAAATTATTAATATTATTTTTATTATAATAAATTATTTAATTTTTATAATAATTATAATAATTTAATTATAAATTTATATTTTTATTAATTAATATTATTTTATATTTTATAATTATTATTTTAATTTATTTAAAATAAATATCTTTTTATATTATTATTTTTTTATTATTAAATAAACTTATAATAATATAATAAAATCTATTATCTTAGCCTTAATTTTAATAAAGCCTATATTTTTCTAAAAAGAAAAAGATCCTTCCTTAATAAATCTAATCCTTAGAAAAGATAGAAATAAAGAGGTAAGATCTATAAAGGATAATACCCCTAGCCCTAGCTAGAGCCTTAAAGAGTTAAGATTGTTAATTAAAGAGTATTTATTATAGAATTTAATAAATAATATAAAGATTAATTTTTAAATAAGAAGGAAGTAAGAAGAATTATAAGATAAGAAGTTTATTATAATAAATTAATATTTAAAAAATAATTAATAAAGATTTTTAATAAATTTATTTTTTAAAATATTATTTTTATTTAATAAATAAAAGATTATATAAATAATATTATTAAATAAAATTATTAAAATATTATTATTTTAATTAATATATTTTAAATTAAGATTTAATATTTAGATATTTTAGTAATTTAAAGATAAAAAGTTATTAAATATATTATATTTTTAAATTTCTTTAGATTTTTTATAATCCTTTTTAATAAGATATTATAGTTTAATAATATATCTATAAATATTATTATATTTAATTTACTTATTCTAAAAAATCTAATCTTTATAAATAAATAAGAACCTAAATAATAAAATAATTCTTTTAGTCTAAAAAAAGCTAATTACTTTATCTAATTAATCTAATTAATTTAAAGAAGAAGCTTAGTATACTTTAGCTTAAATATCTCTAATAATAAAAGATTATAAACCCTAGCTTATTTAAATAAGTATTATTATAAATTAATATAATTATAAGTTAAATATAATAATAATAATTATTTAAGTAATTTATTACCTTCTTCTAGTTTATTAAACTTTTTAAATATAAGCTTTAATTTATTATAATATATTTAATCTTATATATTACTTTTAATAAGTAATTAAATAAATAGAAAATAAGTTAAATATAATATTATTAAAATTTTTAATTTAAATTTTAAAAATTTTAAAAAATAAAAATTTATTATTATATAAAATAAATAACTTTATATTAATATTAATCTTTTTTATATATATTTTAAAATTTTTAAATAATTTAATAAAGATTTTTTTAAAAGTATTATTTTATAATATTTTAAAATATAATTTATAAATAATTAATAAAGAAGCTTAGTAATAAAAAGTAAGTTAAGATTATAAAGGGCTTTATCTTTTACTTTTATTAAGATCTTATAAGATAATTTAAGCTCTAGGAGTTAGATTTATTGGAAGAATATATAACTAAGAAATATATACTTAACTCTATTTAATAAGATATATTTCTTCTTCTTTAGGTATAGTATAAGGCTAAGCTTATTAAATAAACTAGAATATAGATAAATAGAGAGATTCTTAAAATAATCTTTCTATTTATTAATTATAAGATTGTATATTTATTATAGGTTTTAATATCTAAGATAATTATTATTAAATTTATTTAGAATTATAAAGATTAAAAGAAGAATATTAATATAATAATATTTAAAAATAAATAAATAAACTTTTAATAAAAGTATTAAAATAATTAATAATTATATTATAAAAGAAAGTATAATAATATTAATAAATAAAAATATTATACTTATTAAAATAATAAATAATTAAATAATTATAATTATAATTATTATTATAAAGATAAGTAATATAAGAATTAGAACTAATCTTAGGAATAATAGTATTCTACTAAAAATAGCTTATATAAAAATAAAAAGGCAAAATCTAAAAGTAAATATCTTATTAAGAAGGAACTTGCTAATTAAGAATCAAAATCTAGTTTTAAGGAGAGTGAATTAAGCTTTAATAAGTCTACTATTTTTAAAATTTCTTAGGATAGATATTATATATTATTATAAGGATAGGTCTTATAAAGCGCCTAAGGAAAGAATAAGTATACTTAATATAAGTATATCTTTAATTCCTTAATCCTCCTTAAAGAATATATATATATTAATATCTATATAAAATCTATAAAATTAGTTAAAGAAGTATTTATAATTCTTCTTAAAGAAATATATTATAAGGGCTATAAATAGGACTTCTTTTTTTATAATAAATTTTTTATATACCTTAATAAAGAATATTAAAGATCTAGAAGGAAGAAATCTAAATAATTATTACTTATAAATAAGCTATTTATCTTATATAAAAGAATAAAAATAAGTAATATATACTATACTTATATATATATTAAGATTAAAGTTAATAAGGATAATAAGAAAGAAAAGAAAATTTATATTAATATAAGATATAGAAATTTTATAATTAATAAAGAGCTATTATAATTATTTAATTATATTATAAAATAAAGAATTTTAATATTTATTAATAGTATTAATAATATAATCTAAATTAATAAATAAATAATCTTTAATATATTTATTAAAGAAATAAATATTAATAAAATTATTAAGTAAATAATAAAGTTTATAATTAATATATAAGTATAAGATAGATTTAAATTAAAGGCTTTTTTTAAGAATAGTTTCTTAAATCTTTATAAAATTAATATTATTATATTATAAAGATAGTTTTATTATAATACTCTAAATAACTTCTATATTTTATATTATATTAATTATTTAAAGAAAAATATAATTTAATAAATTAAAGTAATTAAAGATATAATTATTCTTATAAAGCAAGTATATATTATATTAACAACTTAAAAAAAATTCTTAAAAATTAAATATTTATATTTTATATCTTTATTAAATATATAATAAATATAATAATTAATTATAATACTTTAACTAGGATTATAATTATTAATAACTTTAAAAAGACTATTAAGCTTTATTAGAAGCAAAAGCTTAATAATATTATTAAATATAAGAAGAAGTAAGTATTTATAATCATTATATAGATCCAAGTATTTATAATTATAATTATAATCTATATAATATTTAGAAATAAAGCTCTAAATATAGTATCTAAAGAAAAGGGTATATTTTTATTATAGATAAGTATTATAAGATTTAAGTTTATATTTATTTTAATTAATATAATAGTTATTATTAGTGATTATAAAGTAAACTAGAATTAATTAATAGTAGTTAATATAATTATAAGATTATTTAATAATATTATTTTTACTAATATATATATAGCTAAGCTACTTTAGAAGTAAAGAAGGAAATTATTTTTAAAAGTAATAATATACCTTATATAAGAATTAAAAACTATTATTATTAAAATAAATAATAAGATTACTAAGAAATTTATTTTAATATTTAAAAAATAATTAAATATTTTATATTAAATATATATTTAATAAATATTTAATCTTTTTAAAATTATTATAATAAAAAAAATATATATTTATAATTAAAATAATTACTTTATTAAAAAGATTAAAGCTTTAATAAAAAAGTATACTTAATTATAAAATAATATAAGCTTAGTAGAAGTACTAGAAGATAAAGAGCTATAAATACTACTTATTAATAATTAATATAAATAAATTATCTTCTAGTACCCCTACCTATCTAGCTTAAAAGATTAATAATTTATTAATATAAAGTTCAATAAACTCTATTAATAAAATAAATTAAAATAGGTTAAAGAACTAATCTTATTTATAATACTTATCTTTATTATATAAAAAATAATTAATAGGGAATTAAAAGGAAAAATAGTAATAGATCTATATATCCTTAATAAGATTATTATCCTAGATAATTACCTACTATTAAAATAGGAAGATATTATCTAGGTATTTTAAGAGGCCTAGTATATTATAGCTATTAATATATTATTATTTTTCTTTTAATTTAAAATAAGATTAAAGTATTATAATTATTTTATAATAATTAGTTATTAAAGGTTAAAGTAATTAATAGTTGCTTTAATAAGATTCTAGAACTTCTTAGTATATATATAATAGTATATAGACTATCTATTACACCTATATTATAAATTCTATAGAGTTTTTATTAATAATATTATAATCTTCTTTAAAATAAAAGAAGAGTATCTTAGATATTTATAAAAGCTATTTAAATTTTTTAAAAAAGAATATTATTATCTTTTTTAAAAAGAGTTAAATTAGATATTTTAATATATAGATACTTAGTTTTTAAGTAAATACTTTTAATTTAATTATTATAAAGGAGTAGATTGTATTATTTATAAAATTGGAGTTCTTAGTTTAATTATTAGCTTTAAAGTAGTATATTAAAGTTATAAAATATATTAGGTATTTTATTCTATATTATACTTAGCTTATAAAGCCTTTATAAAAATATAAGATTATATTATTAAAAGTAAAATATAAATAAAGTAAAGTAATTAATAAAAATCTTAATAAATAAAAAGCTTATATTTATATAATATATTATAATTTTATAAAGAAAGAAAGATTTATATTTAAAGTAATCTAATATAAAGTAATTAATATAAAAATATTCTTTTACTTTAAATAAAATAAAAAATTATATTTTTAAATAAATATAAGTATTTAATAAAGCTTTAAAGTAGTATTTTTTTATTTTAAGAATAATTATAAATAAAATAGAATATTATATATTTTAATAATAATAATAAAACCTATTTACTTCTTAAATTACACTCTTAATTTAGTAGAAAGAAACTATAACTTATTAGAACTAAAGGTAGTATATTTAGTATAGGTAATTAAAAGATTATATATATATATATCTAATTATTAATATACCTAATAATTACCTTTATAAATTATTTTATAATAAAATAAATTATAAAGAAAATTATACTTATTATATCTAATATAAACTAAGTAAATTATAAATTAATAATTACTTTAATCTACTTATTAAAATATAAACTTAATATATACTACCTTTTAAAAGAGAAGAACTTTATTTTAAATATATTAAGCCACTTAGTAACTCTAAAGACCAATAGGAATCAAGTATAGCTATAATCTAATTATATAGTCTTGAATAATATATTAGTAATGATAAAAGTCTTAATAATAAAGAAGTTTAAGAGGAAGTTTTAAGAGAGATATTTTAATAATATATATTATATAAAGATTATTAATATAATAATAGGAAAAGAGATTTTAAATCTTTTAATATTTAATAATAAAGATATTATAAATATTTTAAAGTATAGAATATATTTTAAATTATATAAAGGATTTTTATATTATTATAGTTAATTTGGATATTATAAGTTTTATATTTTTTATTTTATAATTAATAAATTCTTAAAAATAGTTTATAATAATTAGTATTATTTTAGTAAAGAAAGAATATTAAAAAAGCTATCTAATCTTTATATTAAAAATTTAATATAATAAGCTAGAAAGTATATTTATAAATATAAAATATATTATTTTAGATAAATTAATTATTAATAAACTATTAAAAATTATTTATTAAATAGATCTTTAATTTTATTTATATACATAATAATAATAGATTTTATTATTAAACTCCTATTAATATTAATAAAAGGATTATTATAAATATTAAAAAGATAAAATATCTATAATTAATTAATAATAATTATTTATATAATAAATAAAAAATGCTTATTAATCCTAGAATTTATTAAATATATAAATAAAAAGTAGATAATTATATTAGCTTAATAATTTATACTCTTTAATTAAAGTATACCAAAAGTTATTATTTTAGATTATAATAGTAAATTTAATTTAAAATTTTAAAGAGATCTATAGATAAGTTTTAGAATAAAAATAGTAATAATAATAATATATTATCTATAAGCTAATAGATTAGTAAAAAGATATAATTAAATAATTAAAATAGTAATATACTTTTATTATATAAAGTATCTAATAAAAGATTAATTATATATCCTACTTATATTATTATAAAATTTAAATAAAGTATTTAATATTATAATTAGAACTTTTATATATAAATTCATCTATAAAATTACTTTTTAAAGCTTAATAAAATTAATATAATTAATAATAGAAAATATAGATCTATTATTTCTAAGAGAAGCTATTTAGAAGAAAGTATAATTAATTATAGATTTTATAATAGTTAAGATAAAAAGATAATATAATATTAAATATTAATTAATCTAATTTAAGGTTAATAATAAGATCTACTTATAATTATATTATAAATATTATTTATTAAATAAGCTATTATATAAATAATTATAGTAATAATTAAGCTTATTTATAATTAAAAGAATAATTAATAATTTAATATATAAGCTAAATTTATTAAATAATATAAAAATATATTTAATAATCTTATACTAATAGCTTATATTAGCTTATACTAATAACTTCTAATTAAAAAACCTAAACTAATTTTTAAAAATAATAAAACTAATTAATATAAAATAAATAAAATCCTTAACTAAAAAAACCAATATATTAATAAATATAATTTAATAATTATAAAAAAATATTAAATAAATTAAAAAGATTATAAATATTACTAAACTATATAGATCTAAACAAAGAATATCAATCTAAACCTAATTATAGAATTTTAATATCAATAAGCTCCTAAAAGCAATATCCTTTAACTAGCCCAATAACTTCAAAATCACAATAAAAAACAAGCCAAAGCCCCTATCATCACTCCTAGCCCAGAAGAATCACCAGGCAAGAGGAAACCAGACCAACCCTGCAAGATCCTCTTACCAATAGCTAAAGAAGGAGACAGAACCATCTTACTATTAAAATAATAATCTAAAAGACTTTATAAATATCCTAAGCTAAACTAATAAAAAGATAATATAAGCTTAGATCTTCCTAAGTAATAATTAAAATAATTATATAAAACTCCTTTACTAATTATTAATCTAAGATCTAGCTTAAATCCTTTTATAAAAAGATTTAAAGAATAATCTTTTAAAAATAAAATTATTATTTAAATAAATTAAAAAAAGAATTATATAAAATATAAAAATTTAAAATAAAAAAAAATATATAATATTTTAATTATTAAAAATAATAAATAATTTCTTAAATATATTAAAATATAATATAAAAATAATATTAATATATATAAAATCTTATAAGTATATACTTTAAATACCTTTAGAAGGCATATATAAGCCTATTATTAAGGTAGATAAAGAAGAAGATATCAACCTTTCTACTATATATTATTAAGACCCCTACTGTTCTAATCCTACCGTATCAATAATCTTATTTATTAAATTAAATAAAAATAATAATATAACTTTAAATCTTTTAAAACTTAATTTCTTAAGACTTTTAAATAATTATTAATTCTTACTTTAAATATTATTAAATATATTAATTATAATTAATATAACCAATTAAAAATTAAATTAACTAATAGATCTAGTAGTACTATTTAAAAAAAAAGAAATTTAAATAATTAATAGGATAAGAGGATTTTATATATATCTTAACAAAGAATTAATAAACACTTCATAATACACCACTTTAATGCTAGCTTTCCCCGGCGGGGAACAAACATAGCTATTTATCAATAAATAGTAAATTACTGTCATATACTCTAAAGAATACTATATACCTTTCAGTGCAAGCGTCAACTCGGCCAAGAAGGGGCGCCAACGCGACCATGGTGAGTTAATGCGACCAAAAATCAACTTAATACTCTTTAATTATACATATTAGAGAAAAAGACACCATGAGTTTCGCTAAACATCCGCCTATCCTTTTAACTGTCTATGGCACTCTTCAGCGTTTTATATATTCCTAGGTGTTTTAGCAACTATGGCAAACGCCGTTATCCAAACCCAAGCGTCCAGCAGCTGAAAGAATTCAAGTGCGATAGCCAAACCCCCCCCCTCCCAAAAAAAGAAAAAAGAGAAGCCATATGACACCGACGATTCCCCTATCTTTACCATCCACAGTACAAATCTTTCGTTCCTTAGCTTGAATAAGATAGATCAGACAGGATCTTGTATTTTCTAAAAGTGATCGTCGTATCTGTATACAATTGGGGTGACTCTTGTGATATCAATATAGTGGGAAACGAAGGAAAGAGGAACTTCTGATTTGATTCAATCTACCAATCCAAAGTAATTTGCAAAAGCTTGTTTAACGAAATAAAAGATTACACCACAGTGCTTTGAGACTCTTGTGCTATTTGATCTTTTCTTTCAAGCCGTGGAAAGGATCATATGACTGGGCGTAGAATACCAGTTCAATGAATTTCCTGAGTTTGACCCCTTCGACATTGTCATCCCACCAAATATCCTCGAACTCTCTATCCATGTCGACCTCAAAACGGGTAGGGTACCTTCGAGAGAAGAGGGAGAAATCACGACTCCTCGTTACAGGATGACCTGAATTTCCCGGCAGATCAATTGTCCAGGCATATCGCAACGTTTGAGCAAGCCATGGCACAGATCCATCCTCCCAAGTATCTGAATACAGCAACGTTGTTTGAAGATTTATGTTTTGGATCGGCTCTAGTTCACCAGATCGAACTAGTTTGGCCTTCTTGTCGCCTCTGTCACAAGTTCTTTCAGATACGACTCGTATCTTGAATAGAGTTAGTTAACCATTATGAAGTGCCCGTGGTTGTATATCAGCAGTTATTACCTGATCATTTCAGTGTTGCACTCATATGTTCCAAACACCAGATTTCCAGCACATTGAGAGGTGTCAGGGTCTCCCGACCCGATGCCACCGTACGAGTACGCAGAGCGATGAAGCCACTAAAACATGAACCATGGTTTAGCACAGACGACCCTCAATGAAGATACCTAACTCACCTCAGCAGACCGGGTTTCCTTGAAATTGAAATATTCTTGGGCAATCTATTCCCGCCTTAGTACGAAACGTCTTGTATCGGGTAGCCCACCTACCTGGGCTGCGCTTTTGCCCCCCATCACCGAATTCTGAGTCTTACAGCGAGGCCATGCCTTAGCAGTCTGGATCCGCGTCGATGTGATCGAAGTTTCTGTCCTTTCAGATGCCTTTAGGTCCTTCTGCTTTGCCACTTTGTCTATTTGAGACTGAATTTCTTTGCCTTTCTGCTTGAAGTCTTGACCTGGAGTCTTTCTCGGGTCCGAAAACCCACGGTATCCCTTGCCGACCATCTTCTGTTTGTGAGTGTCTGAAACCCAAACAGTATAAAATCCTTGAGGATGACTTCCGAGTAGAAAGCTGTTAGGCGGAGTCTCGTTGCAGCGAGGGCTTTTTACCACCTTGCCAATGCCTTCATTCTCCACAGTGGTCTTGTTCGTTCGTTGATGGGCAACACGGATGGCATTCGTCCAACATTCATCAAAATAGCCTTCGGAAAACTTCTTAGCAGCATCTAGGATACGCTTTGGGACGGGGATGAAAGAGTCATTTTTAATCTTTCCAATAGCAGTCTGCACCTCTGGATTGAGCACATAAGTAAAGCTGATTCCAAGGTCTGGGGGGACTGTCCAAAATCGCGCGTTGACAGAACTTGGCTCTTTGTCTGCTAGAGCAGCAGTATATGTTACCTCTGGTTGATTGGATTAGCCGTTAGCCACTTTTGTTGGGGACAACATTTTGGAATAGCTATAAAATTGGGATTGATGGAAGACATACGGCACCAACGCTTGAAAATGTATCTCGGGATGTTCGTGACCAGATTTTCCACCTCGCTCATGCTTGGCTGGAGTAGATTTACGAGGAAGTTGACACTTAGATTGACAAACTCTTTGCCTCCATGGCCACCCTCGATATCCGGAAACATTGACGCGTCATTAACATCCTTGTTTTGGGTCCTCTTGGAGAAATCAACCAGATTACCTGCAGTATCGCTTACCACAAGATGCGATCCGTTGAATTTATTTCGAATAAGTTGCGTCATGTTTGTATCTTGCCATTGCTGGAGGTTAAACCCCCCGAGAGAGTTGGTAGGCTTACTTTGGAGAATCTTCTCGAGGATTCTGTCGCGGACTTGTGGGACAGTTGTATGGGCAAGGAAGGTAAGCAAGTCGAGTGCGTACTTTGTAGTGGCGTTGCAATCCTGGGAGTTGATTGCAATGCGATCGCGTAACTCATCGAAAGTGACGAATGCGTTTTTAATGACGTATTCTGAACGAGGGTTGCTCCCACCTGTAAAAATAAACTGCATTTCTTCATGATTCTTCTTTTTTGCGAGCTTTGCCTTAGCAAACCCGTACGTGAACACTTTATACTCGTAAGGCTGATAGGAGTCCGTTAGTTGTAGATTATGATCAGTAAGTTGAATATAGAGTATACCTCTTCAAAAGATTTGGGGTTATAATTGGCCGGGGCCTCCGTGACAACAGCAATCTTGTCACTTCGGACAACTTGCTTGCTCTGGGTGCCCCCATCATTCTTGATTTCGATGGCGTTTTTGACCTTACTCTTTGACTGGCTTGATATCTGACAGACAAGGGGAAATAATCCTCCTGCTAGCCTTCTTGATTTTCGCCGTTCTTGGTCTAGGTGTAATTCCTCTTCTGGGTGTAACTCCTCTTCTGGGTGTAACTCCTCTTCTGGCTTTAATTCCTCTTCTGGGTGTAACTCCTCTTCTGGCTGTAACTCCTCTTCTGGCTGTAATTTCTCATCTGGCTTTTCTTGTGAGTTTTCGCATGGCGCCTGTGGTATCATACCCATTTGATCTTCATCTACAGCCAAGCCTCCTGTGAGACATGCATTAGTCTTGAGTGATACATTAAGCGTTTTCTGATTCACTCACCCCAATATGCTTCTTCTTCATCATATAAGGGGCTTTTGAATGGGTTGTGCTCATCCTCACGAAAATTCAGAATCCCATCGTTGGTTACACGCAAGGAGTGCTCGACTGGTTTGATTATATCTGGAAATGGTCTCACATTAGTCATAGAAAGATAAAATGAGCGTTTTGCAGGGTAACCTACGCCATATTAGGTCTGATTTGCTTTTGGAAACAGTCGAGTTCCCGCAATTATCCAATGTCTTTTTTTCCTTCAAGGTCGTTTCAAAGTTCATTGTGCCTCGGAATAGCGAGCTACAGCTCAGGTTGTTGGTAATGGACTAAAAACTTGATTCCAAAATGAAAGGCAAAATTTCTAATATGTGCCACGAATGTCCAGCTCTAAACAGGTACCACGCGCTCAATTATATATTTGGATAGGTTTGTAGTAATTCGGAGTCGGTTGGGGTGTCTGAACACAAACACGCCACTAGTAGAAAATGCCGCCATGTGAACCTTTCTGTTTTACGCTCGATCATTCTAGACACTGGTTTCTCACCAATAGAGTGGGTGCAACTGTGTTCCAAAGCGCCAAAAACATGCGCTAAATTCTCGTTTCTTCTGGTTCTGTAATAGACCCTGCCGCTCTGGTTCTTCCAAGTGCATAAATTCTGCGCTATTGTTTTCAGACATCGACTAGTTAATGCACAGTATCACATTTCAGCTGTGATTCAAAGACAGATGTGCATACGAAGCGCTATCAAAAATTTTTCAACTTGATTGGTCCATGCCAGGTCGAACGGTGGTTAATTCAGCCAGCCACAAATCCTCGTCGTACCTAATTTAGCTAGCCACAACCCCTCGCATTGCCTAATCCAGGTAGCCGCATGTCGTTGCAATGAACCATTCAGCTAGCCACAAATCCTAACTCGTATTTCTACGAAAACCAAGTGTAGGGGTCAAGAAACATCAGGATACCTCGAGCGCCCGAGTTGGTCATTTTTGTAATCAGACCCCCGGAGTGAGGGGTCCTCTAGGATGACCCGCATTGTCCCAAATTGGGTGGGATATCCGGTAGGTCTGGGCCACAACTGACACCACCACTGAGACCACCATGGAGGGTTCCACAGAACCCTACCGGGCCGGTACCCAAGGGGAGTGTTTACGGCTCAGAGGAACGGCATTGTTACATGTTGCATCTCAACATGGGCCCAGAGGACCGATGAAGGCTTTGTTGAGCTAGCCCCACTCACAGCTATCTGATGTCGATGCTCACGATCAGGAAGGCAAAACACAGCTAGTAGACGCCATGAGAACTGGAAATGAGACCATTTTCGAAAGACTTTTAAAACAAACAGAATTTTATATTAACAAGCGAGGTTACGGCTGGACGCTATTGTTTTGGGCCGTTCGACGGGCAATGAAGTCGTAACCAAGCTTCTTCTTGCCCAAAACAAAATCGATGTCAACGAGAAGAGTTCCGAGGGCTGTACCCCAATCTGTTATGTTCCTAAGAATTCTGATTGATAAATGGCAGGGTTTCCTTTCAGGAATGGAAAAATAGACCTTATCCTTTGCAATAGAGCGTTCTTGTCGGTTGGCTGTTCGAAATTGTCTTCTATGCATCCTCGTGCTGTCTCCACTTAATTTCCGTCGTTTATATTTCACAAAGATGCGATATTATTCTTTTTGTCTATCCCAAAATATTTTCTAATGGTTTTTACAGCTTATAATATGGTTTTAATGAAAATAAAAATCCCCCGAAAATCTTTTCTTCATGTCTGTAATGGTGATTGATCGGTGGTGGGCGCGCTTGTCAAGACGCTCAATAGCACTTCAGCGGCCATCCGGCGCCCAGCATCTTCAGGATATGTTCGAGCTAATTCTTTAGCTTTTTCTTGGATATAGTTTGCCTGGGGCCCTAGAAGAATTTCAACTAAAGATTCACACAGCTCGTTACTGTTCCATCTGGGCTTGGCTTGCTTATTTCCCCACTGGCCGATTCCGAGAAGCTCTGCCCTGTTAGCAAAATCGTAGCAATCTGCCCATCCCGGTAACACCAACTGTGGGATACCGGCGCTATTGGAGACGAATCATTATCAGCAAATATATTGTGATTAATATCCACGAGAAATGGGACACTCACCACAATGCTTCGTTGAAGGAACTTGCGCCGCCGTGGTTCACTGAGCATATTACATGACCAGAAGCCAATACAGATCTTGGTTCTGCAGTTACCCAGCTTGTAAGCCGAATTTGGTCGTGGTCCATTTCGTTTCCCAAAATTTCACGGATGCCGTCGTAAGCGTCATAGCCAATTTGTTCTGCGCAACTCAGCATACGGTCGCTATCTCCTTCTACCCCTTTGACCTTAAGTTTCCATAAAATTTGTAATTGTCGGTCTTTGCAGTATCCTACCGCATATGCTTTATCCAAAAACTTTCGGAGAGCAGCTGCCATCTCTACAGCCTCTGAAACGGTTGCCTCTAAATGACTACCAAGATTGATGTACAAAGTGGGCCCATGGGCAAGCCAACGCTCCAGGGATTCGTCAACCTTGCTTACTTCGGGCGATGCTCGAATAATAGGGCCACATGGAACCACTTGTGACGGTAAAACCTCAAAGGGGTAGTCTAGTTCAGGCGTGTTGACGGTGAGGATGCGCAGCCCTTCTGGGGCAGCTCTCAAGACGCCAAGATCATTGGCCGTCATCAACCGGATGCTCTCTCCAGATCGATTCCGCAAAAGTTCTTGGGCTTTGTTCACCCTTTGACTGGTAAGTAACATGTATGCAGCAACAAAATTGAGAGCAATATTCGCTGGGACAAGAGAGACGGGTAGAGGAAACGGCATCCCTGAACAGACTCTGCAATACTTGTTAGTAAAACATGCAGAAGAGGAGGAATCTGACTTTCATTGGGTATTTCCAGAGAGCTGCAAGGCGCGGCTGTAACGGAATCGCAAAGTCTTTGATGGTGTTTGGCGACAAGACAATCCACTTTATACCCAAATGGTTGCACAAGGTAAGTCCAGGGGTGAAAAGAGGCTCAACCACAGTTAGGTCAGGCTGCACTTCCCTAAGAATGTCGTGGCTCTGCTGGTACACATCCACAAACTCTTCCGGGCTCCAAGGCTGCATGATACCGTCAATACAGAGGATAGTGCGGGCCGCGTTAATGAAAGTAGGGGGTCGATCGTATGCTTTAAAAAGGTCGACATCTGACCCAGTGGCCGCCTCAAATTGAGATCTACCACGCAGACCGTGGAAGATGAGGGGTAGCGGCTGCGTATCACCTGAGTTCTCTGAGGCAAATTGACTGGTTTCAAACACTGCATCCCGCAAGCCCTCGAAGGAGGCGATATGAATCTCAACATCCTTGGCTTGCATCATCAGCTCATACGCAGTCGCAAGGATGACATTGGCTTGGCCATAATCGGAATTAGCGAAGAACAATATCTTTCTATATGGTTTCGAGACCATTTTAAGAGTGATGGACAGAAAAAAGATCAGCGAAGAGGAAGATTTTCAGACAAAAACCAAAGAGTGTCCTTGGTCAAATTCGAGTGACGCGACGGGCAAGACACCATTATTTATGCTCGTTAGATGAACTGTTGTAGTTTAGAATATTGACGGGATTAAGTGCGTTGGCTCGGTGGTGGTCAGCGGGGAATGGGCCTTTTTTGAAGCCCGCTGACGATGAACCATAGTTGTGATTGGTGATGGGAGAATAATCAGTAGGGTCAACCAAGACCAAGGCGAGTAAGCTTAATGCTTGGGGCGATGCATGTGGGTCAAGACGTTAGCGCTGATATCGTGATGGGCACTCCTGATTGGTTGTCATACACAAGCGAGGATTCCGTTCTTATCGGATGAATGAGCTTCAAATGTTGGGCAGACAGGAAAAATACTTTGTCAACAAATTATCGGATGCATTGCTCAAGTTTCTCACTAAAGTGTCTCATTCATATTTAAATTCTAAAAACCATACAAATTATTCGACAGCTTTCTATCTTGATTCGGTTTAATATCTATATCGGTTATTCATCTCATAAAAGCTGTTGACTCTAGGGTACTTTGGCTTTATGCAAATTTGTCGCCAGAGTAGCATGGTCTGTTTGACATCCCACTCTCAAGAAAATATCTTTCTGGGTGAAGAAGTAGTATAGCCGTTGTGAATGGATACACGAAACCCTGAAATAGCTTCAGAAGATATAGCCGATGGTGATGGTAGGCAATCCGATAGCGGGCCCATGGACAGATTGCTGACGGACACCATTGTGCAAGAGCGGGCTGACACTGAGGTGACGGACCACAGAATATTGCCTTTGCCAAAGCACCGATTGCTAATATTGATTCACTCACAAATCAATCACGCAGAACTTCTGAGATGACACTGTACCAGACCTCAGCGTGGTCGTATCGAGAAAGTTCCGGAGTAATATGGGACCGGAAGATGTCGCAGTAGGGTACATTCTTTCCAACAATATCCGGAAGACTAGTAAAAAAAATGAGGCAAACTTTGTCTAGATTGTTGTAGGATAAGGTGTGTTGCATCTGGATCTAATGTGGTGGCGTTCCTAGCTTGAGGTACGGGGAGATCATTGGTGGACCTTGACTGGTCGTATCTGTCACACGCCACGGACAGGGTAAACAGCAAGGAAAACGGGTTACCCGCAAAGATATGATTCCAAGGATAATGAAACGAGCGAAATTTGATTTCGGAATTATTGCTGAGGCAGTCATGGAGGGGATAATATTTGTCTCATAGAATAATCGGACTGCTCCCTAGCCTAGGTCGAGCTGCCTCTCATAGGGGATTTCCAACCAAAACACCCATATTTGTCTCATAGAACTCCAATTCTGTAATCGTGCAACTCTACACACAGTATTATGCAACGCCGAGCCCGAATGCACAAGTATGCGGGGGAAAGTTTTCAAGTTTCAATATCTAGCATCGTGTGGATAGTGGTATGATTTAAAAAAAAAAAAAAAAAAGAATTATGATTAATTTGTTTCACAGCGGATGACGCTTGAACAGACTGCTGTGTCCATTTTATTAACAACATAAAATGGCTTGCGAGTATTCCTCATGCTAGCAAAATGCTCATGGCAACTCCCGCCACTGACATGGCGGTAAAGACACGTGCAAGACAGGAAGTAGTGCCGGAGTCCTTGACAGCACTGGGTGTGACGCTTGAACCAGTTGCGGTCGCGCCGTCGGAGGCAGTTTGTGTGCTGTCGGCTGTGTCACCAGTAACAGTGGCCTTATTCGATGCCGCATGTGTAGCGGCGACTAGCTCCTGCCCAGCAGTGATGGTGACGGGAGACCAAGAAAAAGTATTCCAACCTGTGGAGACTAGTTGTGGCTGGCCTCAATGGCCTCACGGCCTCAATGCGTTGTCGCAGCCCCACAGCCAATTAGGGCTGGACCTAGCTATAAAACACATAGTTGACTGCTCTTTATTTTATAGGAATTAAGGCTCTTTTAATCTCTTGTTATGATCTAATGATTAAAGTGTGATAGTTATAAGCCTGGGTGGCTATATAAGTTAGTAATTTTTATTATTATATTTTATATTTAGTTAAATAGATTAAATAATATTTTTTTTTATTATTTTTTAATATTAAATATAATAATTATTATTATTATATATTTAAAATAATTATTAATATTAATATTATAAATATTTAAAAACTTTTAATTATTATTAAATTTTATTTATTAAAATAATAAATTAAATAGATCTTTATATTAAAAGATTATATATAAAGTTTAAGATTTTAAAAATATATTAATTTTAATAAAAAAAATATAATAAATAATTTAAATATTATTTTTAATTTAATATTTTTTAATAAAATAAAGAAAAAGATAAAAAATAAATAAAAGGAAAAAAGATAAATAAGTATATTATAAGATATAGATATTATTATAAAATTAGAAATAAAACTTAAAATAATTAACTTTAAATTTATTATCTTTAAAAAATAAATTTAAAAGAAATTAATTTTATATACTTAGATTATTAAGATTATTAAGAAAGCTTATTATTAAAAAATTATTAATAAAATTATTAAATAATATAAAAATTATATTATTTATAAGCTTATTAAAGCTTTTAAAATAAAGTTTATATTAAAAAAAATAATATAATTAATAAGGTAAGACTATATTATATAAACTACCTAAAAGATACTAATTATATAAATTAAGAACCTAAAGCTTAGTATATAACTTAAAGTTCAATCTAAGCTTAGGGTAATATTTATAATATTTTTAAAATTAAAGGAATACTTATTATTTATAATTTTCTCTAAATAATTAATACTTAGTTTACTTCTTCTTAAATACAGAACCAATTGGACTAACTTATAGAAAAAGAAATCAAGAAGTAAGTAATTAACTTACTTAAAAGCTATAGAAATATCTTTCTAAAAGTTATTTTAAGCCAATTATATTCTAAGCATATAGGCATTTACACCACATTAGAAGACCTTTTAGAGATATAGTAAATAGCCCCTTTTAAAAGCCTTAAATGCCTATATAATAGAAAATTCTATAAATTTATAATAATTAAATATATATATTTTTAATATATACTTATAGAAGACTTTAATTTTAAGTTTAATAAGAAGTTAATAGATAAGGACTATGCTTATATATATATATGATTTTAGGAGTTTAAATAGAATAAGCTTTATAAAAAGATAGTATAAAAAAATTAGATTTCTACTATAATAATTATAAAAAATAATAAATAAAATATTATTTTATTAATTATTATTATTATAATTTTTAATTTAATATTATTATATATAATATAAAAAGCTATATTAATATTTATAATATTAAAAATAACTTTTTACCTACTCTATTAAAGTATACTAGTTAATAATTATAATACTATTTACTTAATTAACTTAAAGAAATAGCTTATAAAAGGATCCTTTATATTAGAAAAGGAGGCTATATAGAGGTAAGCTTAAGCTAGTTTCTAATTATAAGAAAAGGTAAATATATATTAAAGAACCTATTTAAAAACTTAACTAATACTTATATAATTAACTTAAAGCTTAATAATATTATTATAATAAAAGGATTTTATATTAATATTATATTAAAAGCTTATTTAAAAGAGATTAAAGTCTAATATTATAGTTTCGCGGCAGGGAAGGGAACCACATAAAAACACCACACCACCTACAGCCGTCCATCTATGATATAGTATTTTAAAGAAAAGTAATAATTTGGTAAGACTAAATAATTATAAAGCCTCTAATTAAAGGTTTTATTATTAGATAAAATAATAAAAAAATGAAATATTTAAATAAAAATATAATCCTTAAAAATAATAATTTATTAAAAGTATATTCTTTAAAAATAAAATAATATAATATAAATTAAAAGTTTTAAATTAATTTAATTTATTTTATAAAAGCTCTTAAAAAATAAAAGAATAGGCTAAAGATTTTTTTTTTATTAATTTAAGAGTAGATCTTTCTTTTATAAACTAAATCTCTTATTCTATAATTAAGATCTATTAATATACTTTAAATTATTATAAAATCCTTTTTTTATTATTATTAAATACTTTTACTTACTTTATAATAATAATATAAAAACTTATAAATAAAAATAAAATAAAATAAAAGAAATATCCTTTTAAAGAATCTTATAAGCTATATATAAATCCTATAATTATATCTCCTTAGATAGATCCTCTTATATTATAAAACCAATATACCTACAATTTCTCAAGTAATAATCACCACTTTTACCTATCTATCCCTATAATACTACTTACTTATTCCTTAATATAAGTACACTTAAGGATACTTTCTTATTAAGTTATATAATGCTTAGTGTGAGAGAGTGAAGCTACAATCACTAATTAAAAGGCATTATAAGCAATCTTAAGAGCTCTATTTAGCTAGCTCTTATTAATAAGTATAATTATTATATAGCTTATATATATCTAAAGTTAAATAATATTATAAATCTTATAATTAAGAATAATAAGTAGCTTAAAGTAGTTCTAATATTTTAAGTAATTATTAATATAATTATTAAAAGATCTTTTTATTATTTTATTATATTATTATTTTATTTTATTATTATTAAAAATAATATTCTTAATATACTTAATTAATCTATCCTTAGGGTAGATAATATATTTATTATTAATAATTTAATAAAAAGAAGTTTATATTAAAAGCTATATAATCTTATTAATTATATCTCTTATTAATATATTTATTTTATATTATATTTAAAAAGAAATTATTAATCTTTATTAACTTTATTATTATAAATTAGGAATTAGAGGCTTATAATTAGAACTACTTAAACTAAAAGCAGTAGATTATAGTCTTTTAGCCTAATTAATTATATTAATAATTGTAAGATTATAGGGTCTATACCCTATTTCCATAATAAAACTAACTTTCTTTTCTATTAGTATAAGAGTTGGTTTAGAGGAATAAGGAAATTCCTTCAACTAGAGCAAATCCGGATTAAAGCTCTTACATATAGGGCTTATAAAAGAAGCAAGTAAGAAAGAAATAACTATTAAGGCATACCAACTAAGTAAAATAAGAATAGTAAATAAAATAGATCTATAGGCACTATTTATATCCTAATTAATTTAAAAACTTAGCAACTATAATCTTAAGATTAAAACTAACTTTTGATCTGGTTTTAGCTTTTTAAGGCTAGGATTATTAGGATTAGGATTCTTACTATTAGTTTTCATTAGATTAGATTTTTTATTATTATTAAGTATACTTCTCTTACTTTTAACTATTATAGGAATATTATATTATTTAAAAAAAGTAAAAAGATTAAAGAATTTTTAAGATAATAAAGAAATTAATAATAAAAGCTTATTTATAATTATTATAAATAAATTATTACTTTTATTATTAATAATTAATAGGTTCTTTTTTAAAGCTTAAGTATTTAAAATTTTAATAATTAGTAAAATTAATTATTTAATAAAGGTTTTAAATAGTTTTAATAAGTGCTTAATTATTATATACTTAGTAAATTACTTTTTAGCTTTTTTAATAATACTAGAGCCATTAAGGGCTAGAGTCTCTATTTATGATCGCAAGATACTTTCCCTTAGGGTAATTCTGCGAGCCCTATAATTCTTTTCTAGCCCAAGGTTAAAGGCTAGAGGAGAACTATTATTTAAAATAGTAATTATAAGTTAATAAAAGCTTTAAAATTAAGGGATAATAAGCTAATTAATATATTTATTTTTATTCTAATTAAGAACCTTAATACTAAGATTTTACTAAAAGTAAAAGAATCCTCCCTTAAAAGTAAAGAGTTTTAAATTATTAATTTTAACCATCCTAATATACTTTTTATAAAAGGCAAGTTAGGACCTAGTGATCATATAAAAACCTCCCTTAAGGTCATAGTGTTACGACCTATGTCATACCCAGGGCGGTCTAGGATGGCAGAATGCCACACCCTGTAAGAAACCAGCTACTCTATAGTTACATATAACCAATTAAATAAGAAGTAATAAGGGCAATTATTACAATAAGTATAAAAGGTATTATATCTAGTATACTAAGTGTATTATATATATTAAAATAAAATAGTAATATATAGATAGATTAGATTTTATTATAAGGAATAGAATTAATTAGCTTTTAATATAATTTAATTATTTTAATTATAATTAATTATTATTTAATATAATACTTTTATTACTTTATTTATTATAATATATTTAATTATCTTATTAATAATAAATCTTTTATTTTAATTAGTTTATTAAGTTAGGAATTAATTAAATTATTATATATTAAAAGTTTTTATTTAATTAATTATTTATATTAATAATTAAATAATAATAATATCTAGAAAGAATCTTATTATTATTACTTTTTTTAATAATATTAAATTAATTATAAAATTATAATAAATTAAAAAGAAACTTATAAATATATAAGCCTAACTTAAAGTAAAAGAAGTTAGAATTATTATAATTAAAGAAAGTAAAGGTAAAGATATTAGTAAAATTCTAAGACCCTTAATCCTAGAACCCTTCCTAGAAAAAGTTACCAATATAATCTTCTTCCTTACCTAAATAAAGAGATACTTTTATTTCTTTTTAATTTAATTAGTAATTTCTAAAGCCTAAGTATTATATATTAAAATCTTTTTTTAAGAAAATATAGAAGTATAGTTTAAATCTATTATAAGAGATTATTTAAAAAATAAGGATAATATTAAATAAATTAAAAAAATTTAAAAAATCTTTAAAAATTAGGAAAATTTTAAGATTATTATTAAAAATAATTTTAATATAATTAATATAAAATAATAAATTATAAATTAATTATATAAATTTAAATAAATAAAATTTTATAATTAATATTTAATTAAATTTAAAAGAATTATAATATAAATAATTTAAAATAATAATATATTAATAGAACTTTATTATAAAGATTTAAAGAGTAAAGTTAAGAATAAAATCTATAAAAAAGATTAATTAAAAAACTCTTAAAGTATATTAAAAGTATTATTAAAATTAATAAAAAATAATTTAATTAATATAAAGAATATATCTAAAATAATAAAAATCTATATATCTTAAATAAAAGAAAAACCTAAAATAAGTAATAAAGTATTATATATAGGATTTATTTAGGATTAATAAAACTTAATATTATTTAAGATTATAATAAAAGTAAGATTATTTACTTTAATTATAAAAAGAAAGAATATAAATTCTTTAAATATTACTTTTTAAAAATAGAAAATTAATTTAAACTTATATTAAAAGGATAAAAATAACTTAATATTATAAAAACTTAATAAACCTTAGTATTAGAAGGAAAAAAGGATATTATAAAAAAAATTATTCTTATTATTATTAGGAAATATAAACCAACCACTATAATCAAGTAGTATATAGAAAACTATAAGTTATATAAAATAAAACTTACTTTATAATAAAAAACTAATAAAGCTATTCAAAAAGTATAATTAACTTAATAAAAAGGCTAGTCTTATTTTCCTTATGAATAGTTAGAATGAGCTAAGAAGATAGGAATTTCTATATCTATTCTAGATATATATACTAATAAAGTATTAATATAATAGGATACTTATACTTATAATAAAAATAGAAATAAGAAATAGATAATTAATATTAAAAGAATAGCTTAATAAATTAAAGAATCTTTATAGAATAAAGATAAAGTTTTCCTACTTATATAAAGTAAATGATAATTAGGAAACTATAATCCCTAATTTATTTAATATAAGGAGAATAATTTTAAATTAAATATAATATATAAAGAATATAAGAATATTTTATAAATAAGCTATTATAATTATAATTACTTTTAATATATAAAATAAAAATAATATATAATATACTTTCTTATTAAAGTAAAAAATATAATTATTTATTATATTTATAAAAAATACTTTAATTAATATAAAATAATAAAAAGAAATCCTTATTACTAATTTATTATATTAGAACTAAATAAGCCTAAGTTCCCTAATTATAATAAACTATTTTAAAATAAATATTAAGACTTTAAATATAATATTTATATAATAAATAAAGTAATAGCTTAATATTAAATAAAATTAAAAAATAAATAGAGCCTCTTATAGAAGAGTAATAGAAGTAGCTAGGGTAATAATTCTTAAAATTATTAAAAGAACTCTTTAAAAAAGCTTTATATTTTATAATTAAAAAGTAATCTTAATAATAATTAGAAATAGAAGTAAGAATTAAAAGGAAGTAGTATAATACTATAGTAGATAATAAAGCTAAATAAAACTATATTAATTTTTAAGTAATTAATTAACTTTAACTACTATAAATAATAAAAGCTAATCTATATAAAATTATTAATATAAAAGGAACCTTTTTTAATTATAATAATAATATTATAAATAAAAAGATTAATTATTTAAAAGTCTTTATTAAAGAAAAGAATTAAAGAATAATCTTTAATATTATTAATATTAGATAATATAATCTAGTTTTAGAATACCTATAGTTATACTAATATAATCTTAATATCTATTAATATACTAGCTAGGTATAAATATCTAAGGAATATAATATAGCTAGTAATATTTTTATAAAAAATAATAAAAGATCTTAAACTTTTAATCTTAATTAAATAAAAGATATAAATAAAGAAGAATCTTTATTACTTAAAAAAATAAAATATAAATATAAAAATAATTAAAAAAAATAAAAATAATAAACAATTATCTACCTTAAAAAATAATTTTAATAAATTAATAAAAGCCTTAAAGAAATAAAAGCTAAAATAGAAATAAATAGATTATATAATATACTCTTATAGTACTAAATCTATAAAAAGCTCTTTATAAAAGAACTAGATACTAGATTATTTAAGTTTAGCTAGTGAGATTATAAAATCATCCTTAAAAATAGATTTAATATTTGATTTTATTTTATTTATAATTTTAATTAAATTAAATTTAATATTTTAAAGGAATATATTTAAGATATATTTAAAAAAGGATATATCTATATTTTAAATTCTAAAGCTAATTACCTTATTATATTTATATCTAAAAAAATAAAAAGTTATATCTTATTATAAATTATTAATAATTTAATAATATTATTATTAAAGATTATACTTTATTACTATTAATTAATAAAATAAAGAATTATCTTTATAAAGCTAATATCTTTATTATACTAGATCTTAAAGGAATATATAATCTTATTTATATTAAAAAAAGATATAAATAGAAAACTACTTTTTAAATAAAGTTTAAATTATTTAAATACCTAGTTATATCTTTTAGACTTATAAATGTATTAGTATTATTTTAATAAATAATAATTAATATATTATAAGAATATTTAAATATTTTTATTATTTATTACTTAGATAATATTCTTATTTTCTTTAAAAATGAAAAAGAATATAAAGAATATATTTATAAGATCTTAAAAGCCCTTTAAGATACCAAACTTTTAATTAAATTAGAAAAAAGTAAGTTCTATACTTAAAAAGTAGAATTTCTAGAATATATTATTAATCTTAATAAAATTTATATAAATTTAAAGAAAGTTATTATAATAAAAGATTAGAAGGAATTTATTAATATAAAGAAAGTATAAGCTTTTCTTAGATTTATTAATTATTATTAAAGATTTATTAAAGGATTTAATAAAATTATTTTAAGTATAATAGAATTAATTAAAAAAGGAATTATCTTTTAATAAAAAAATAAAGTATAATAATTATTTAAAGTTATAAAAAATACTATTTTAGAAGAACCTATCCTTACAATATTTAATCTTAATAAGCCTATAAAGCTAGAAACTAATATATCCGACTTCACTTTAGAGGCCTAGATTAAATAATAAGATAAATAAGAAAACCTACATTTTATAGCATTTTATTTATATAAACTATATAGCCTTAAGCTAAATTACTTTATTTATAATAAAGAATTCCTTATTATTATTAATACTTTTAAAGAATTTTAATAATATCTTTTAAAAAATAATTATAAAATTATAATATATATTAATTATAAAAATATTATTTACTTTATAACCACTTAAAAATTTAATAAAAGATAATTATAATATATAGAATACCTATCCAAATTTAACTATTAAATCATTTATATTAAAAAAACTAAAAATAATTATATTAATATAATTAACCACTAACTTAATTATAATATAAAAAAATTAAAAATATAAAAAAAACTATTAATCTATAATACTAACAAAGAACTAGAACAAATTTTAATTAATAAAATAATAATAAAAATAAAGAAAATAATTACTATTATAAAAATAGGAGGATTACTATATATAAATAGAACTACTACTATAGAAATACTAATATAATAAGTAGAATAAGATAATCTACTATTAAGAAAAATTAAAGAATATAATCTAGTACTTTTATAAAAAGAAAAAATAAATTATCTACAAGTACTAAAGGAATATTAAATAGAATTAATAAGGAATATTTATAAATACTCCTTATATAGCTATAAAGGTATTAATAAAACCTTTAAATAAATTAAATAAATATTTTTTTTTAATAAGATGAAAAAGAAAGTTAAATAAGTATATAAGGAATATAGCCTATATTAACACTCTAAAAAACTAAGATATAAACCATATAGATTATTATAATTATCCTCTATTATATAATAATTATAGGATTTAATTATAATAAACTTTATTACTAACCTTTTTTTATTAGTAGACCTTGCTATAGAAGTATATTATAATAGTATTTTTATTATTGTTGATTGTTTTATAAAAGTAGTATATTATTTTTCTTATAATAAAGTAACAAAAGAAGTATGAAGGGCTGGTCCTGGGTTTATTCAACCTAAAGGGTGCTCTATATTGGTCTATCTAAAGCTAAGAAGAAAAAGAAGAAGATAATTAGAAGAATATATTCTTCTAATTATATATGCCTTGGTGTGCTCTTACTACTAATATAGTTATAAAGTTTAATTTAGGTGGATATGGTATAGCTATAATCTTCTATTAGGTTTTAGCTTATAATATTACCCTCTCTTTCTTCTAAGTAATAATTTTATTATTTTAGTATTATATACTTGCTTACTAGGCTATCTAATTCTATAATTAGCCTATAAATAATTTTATATATATTTAGAGCTTCTAGCTTTATTAAGAACTTTATTAGTTATTAAGTAGGTTCTTTATAATTATATTATTAATATAGCTAATCTAGCTTTTTATAAGGCCTAGATGACTTATAATTAATTAGATTAATCTAGACCTTATCTTTAATCTTAAACCTTTTTACTAATATCCACTTCTTATTTATTACCTATTTATAGTATTATTATATTATAATTACTATAGCCTATATAAATTCTATAATATCTTAAATCTTTTATAATAGGTTTCTAGTCTAGGCTTTATTATTATTTAATAATAATTTTATAATAATCTTCTAGATCTTAAAGGGCTTTATATAATACTTATACTTTAAAAAAAAGGACTTATCCTTATAATTAAGTTCTTTTAATTATTTAATATTAACTATACTACTAAAAGATAATAACCTTAATCCTTTTATAAATAGCAAACATATACTTATAAATATACTTAGATTTCCTAGTTTATCCATTCTAGCCCTTTATTAATCTACAAATAGTATACTATACTAAGCTACTATATAATATTAACTAGCTTATAGAAGGCTTATTAAAACCTATTAATCTAATTACTCTCTTAATTATTAATAATAGACTAAAGTATTTTATATAATCTATAATAGTAGTTAAGGAATTATTTTATATAAGCTTTTACTTTTATTATAAATATAATTTTAAATATAATAGCTTATATAAATTAATTAACTATTATTTATAAATATTAAAATTTATCTTTACCTATTAAAAAAAGATCTATTATAAAATCTATAATTAGATTACTTTATGACCATTTTAGAATTAATAAAGGCTTTAATAGCCCTCTCTTTAACTACTATTAAATATAACTTCTTTTATAAACTTAATAATTAATAATAAACTAACAAATTAATTATAATAATTTTAATTAAAAGAATCATCTTAATATTAAGGCTATTATACTATTATAACCTAAATAATCTTTAATAATAATATTATACTTTATTTATATAATATAAATATATAATATCTTTATATTAATTTTATTATTAAATATTTATAATTAATTTTAAAAGATCAACTAATCTTTAATATTTAAAGCATATTCTAAAATCTAAACCTTTAAATCTAACTTAAGTAGTAGATTTTGTTTTTATTATTATATTATAGTATATATACTTGTATAAGTCTTATCTATAATAATAGCTTAATCTTATAAATCTTATAGCTTTAGATGATTAGAGAAAACTACTATCTATAGTATCTTTATCTAGACTATCCAAAGAATAACTTATTCTAATATAATTACTTTATCCTATAGAATAATTAATTAAAGGATTAATTATAGATAATAGCCCTACTCCCTAAGGTTTTTAACCCCTTTAGGTATATCTTGCTCTCTATAGCTTAATATATTTAACACTACTATCTTACTACTAGATTAATACTTAAGCTAAAAATTATATTCTAATAGCTATTCTATTTAATAATTTTATTATTTTATAAAATATTAATATTTTATAAAGTATATTAGATTTTTATAATTTATAATAATAATAAATAAATTATAATTATATAATTTTACTTTTTAAATATTTAAATAATATATAATTACTAATATTTTCTTATTATAAATTAAGTAATTATATTCTATTAGGCTTAGCTATTATAAATGAAAGATAATTAGCTAATAGTGGCCTTACTTATCTTCTTAAACTAGAACTCCTTCTAATATATTATCTAAATAATTAATCTTAAGAAATATTAATTTATTTAGATTCTACTATTATAATATAAAAGCTTTATAAAACCTATATTTAAGTTCTTAGAAAGCTACTTTCTTATTAAATCCTTATTTAAAGGTAATCTTTTTTAAATTAATATTATTAAAAAGATTAATATTTTTATAAAATTTAAAATAAAGATCTAATAATAATTTATAAAGTTTAAAAACTTTATATATCTTTTACTATTTAAAGTACTTTTTATTTATAAATTATTTATTATTTCTTTAGATTATAGAATACTTCTTTCCTAGCTTATATAATAAATTCTAGATATTTTATTTTTTAAATTATAAACTTATACTTCTTTAAATCTAGATATAATCTAGTAGTAGCCAAGGTATAGTGTACCTTTTATACCTTTACTAAATAATCTTTTCTTAAGCTATTAAAATAAATTAATATATTATTTAAATAAGCTATAGTAAAATTATCTAAAAAATCTTATAATATCTTATTTATATATTTTTAGAATGTAATAAGTATGCTACTTAGGCCGAATAGATATATTAACTACTTATATAGCCTAAATTAGGTCTAGAAGGTAATCTTAGCCTCATGCCCTTTAACTATTTAAACCTTATAGAAAATAATAATTACATCTAGCTTAATAAACCACTTAACTTTAGATAGGTTTTATAATATCTTTATAATTAAAGGAAGAGGATATTAATCTTATTATATAATAGTATTAAGTATATAATAATTATAATAAAAGTATAATCCTTCTCTAGGCTTCCTAATAAATAATACTAGGGCACTAGTAGTCGAGCTACTAGCTTAGATAAATCCCTTATTTAATAGATCTTTAAAAATCTTTTTAAAAATTAATAATTCCTTTTTAAATATATTATATAAAGATCTTTAAAAAAGTAATAATTTATTCTTAAATTTATCTTATTATAGATTAATTTTATAATTAATATCTAGTTAATATAATAGTAATTTAATTATTTTTATTATTAAGAATAATTCTTTAAATTTATTAAGTAATATAGCCGGAACCTATTCCTTTAGATCTTTCTTAATCTTCTATTAAAGGGCTTCTTTAATATCTTTTAAGCTAATAGATTATATTAATAATACTATTAGATTATATATTTTATATAAGTAGTAATATTTAGTTATAAAGATTATAATTATAATATAATAAGCTACTTATATTTAATAGATCCTTAGGATTTCTTCTTTATTAGTAAACTATAACTTAATTCTAACTACCCTATAAATAATATACTCCTTTATTATATTATAAATAATCTTATTTACCTTTAACTAAAGCTTATTTAAGAATAAATCTTCTTCTAGGCCTTTTATAATATAAGTATATAGCCTTTATTTATAACCTCCTACCTTAAAAGTTAATACCATAACTCTAAAAGTATAAGTCCTTTTCTTAGATTTAGTAAAGCTATTAAGCTATTATAGTTTCTTCTTAATATACAGAAAGGCTAGCTAATTAACTAGATCTTTACTTATAAAAGTAAAAGTATTATAATCTATATTAATAAAAGCTTAAATAGATTAATTATTAACTCTTACTTTAATTAAAGTTAATCTATTAATTATTATAGGCTTTTACTTTATTTATTTTTAAAGATCTTTTTTAAATAGCTTTAATATTTAATTTTATATTAAAGTTTTTTATTTTTTAAATCTTTATTTTTATTAATAAATAAATCTAACTTTATAAAATTAATATTACTAGCTTATTTAGCTTTCTTTATTTAAGATTATTAGATTATTGGTTGGCAAATTAGATAAGAGGTCTTTAAATAATTAAGGCTTTTATAGCTAAAGTAATATTATATATCCTAATCTTAGTTATTAGTAAATTACTTATAAAAGGTTGGTTTTTTAGTAGCTATCTTGCTTATTATTAGTATATTATCTTTATAATCCTTGGTTACTTTAGGGACCTAAGAAATATAATCTTATCTTTAGCTAGCAATAGGTTTCTTTTTCCTTAGCTTCCTAAGTTTCTTTAACTTCTAAGCTATATTCTATACTTAAGCTAGCTAGCCTATATAATTATATAATAGATCTATTATAATCAAATTATACTATAATTATAAGTTTAATATATCTTTTAAAAAGATAATCTTAGCTTAATTAGTCTATTAGGAGCCTTCTATATTTACTATAATTTACTTAAATTTAGGTAGAAAGCTTATAAAAGAGATATTCTTGCCTTATTAAAAGGTTTATAAAAATATTATTATATATATTTATAAATTAATATTCTTATATATATAATTTAAATAATATATAAAGTCTATAAGATTATAATAATCTTTAGATTCTTTAATAATATAAAAAATAACTATTACCTTTTAAAATCTTATTATTAAATATAAATTAATTAAATACTAAAGCTCTTAATTTAATATATAAAAGTAAATATCTAACTTTAATTTATCTCTTATTTACTATAATTATATTAAATATTTATAACAATTATCTAAAAACTTTAATAAATTTAAAAATAACTTCTACTTTAAAAAGATTATTAAAAGATATTAATATCTAGCCCAATTAAACCTAATAACTCTACCTTAACTAAAACCTTTAGGCTCTCCTTAGGGCATTCTTATAATAATATTAATCTCTCTATTATATTACCTTATTAAACTCTTAACTATATAATCTACTCCTAGATTAAGGCTAAAGTTATACTTAATCCCTATTATATAAGCTATACTAGCTACTATTAGATCATCTTATCTAATATTAAGTTATTAGATTTTTAATTTATTATTATATTTATAAATATCTTAATTAATAGTTTATATTAAAATTAATTAAGCTTTAAATATATAAAGAGCTAGTCTTAAGTTTATTTAATTTAAAAAGTACTCTATATTAATCTATTTAAAGCTAAGAAAGAAGAAGAAGAAAATAATTAAAAAAATATATTCTTTTAATTATATATACCTTAGTATGCCCTTATTACTAATATAATTATAAAGCTTAATCTAGGTGGATATAGCATAGCCGTAATCCTCTGCCAGGCTTCAGCCTGTGACAAGAAGAACAATTTACCTACCTTTTCTTTTGATATATAGTCGCTATATATAGATTACTAATTGAAATTATTTCGGATAAAGGACAATTATTTGCATCTAAGTTTTAGCAAAGCCTAATATTCTTTATAGGGCTAAACTATAAGCTAAGCATAGCTTTCTATCCTTAAATAGATGGATAAACTGAATACCAAAACTAGAAAATTAAATAATATCTATAATATTATATTAATTATAAGTAAATTAATTAAGTAGAAAAGTTACCTATTATATAGTTAATATATAATATATCCTATAATTATAGTATTAAAGTAATACTAGCAAAAGCTAACTTTAGCTTTATATTAAATACTTATTAAGCTCTTTTAGAAGGCATAATTTAAATAAAAACTATAATTAAGTTAAATAATTTAAGAAAATTATATAAAGAAATAAAGATAGAATTTAAGTTTATTTATAATATAATAAAAAGATATTATAATCTAAAAAGGCTAAAAGGACTATCCTTCTTAGAGAAAGATATAGTCTACCTAGCAACAAAAAATCTTATAATAAAAAGATAAAATAAGAAAATTAACTTTATATAAATTAAACTATATCTAATTAAAAGAAAAATATTAAAAAACAACTACAAACTTAATCTCTTAAATAATATTAAGATTTACTTTATCTTCTATATTTTATTATTAAAACCTAGTAATAATATCTAGGTAGATATAGGATTTAAATATAAACCTTAAATAGAAAACCTAGAAGACTAATAGGAAATTAAGAAAATACTATAAAGAAAAAGAAAAATAGAAAATTTAAAATTAAATAGAAAGATTATAAAGAAATAATCTAAAAACCTACTAAATATCTTATATATTATTTAAAAATACTAAAAGCATTCCTTTAATAAATAAGAAAAAGAGATTAATATTAATAATATATAATATTAATATTATTTTTAAAAAAGGTCTTTCTTTATTATAATCTTAACCTTTACTGCCTCTGCTATTTTAGTATCTTATTCTTTTAGATTATCTTTTAATTTCTTTAGGTGCTTTAATTTAATAAATATTATTATTATTTAAGATTAGATTTTTAAAATAATCTTTTAAAAAGCCTTTAAAGAAGTATATAATAAGTTTAATTTACTTTATATTTCTAAATATTATTAATATAATTTTTTCTTTTTTTAATAATATAAAGAACTACTACTATTAGCACATTAAGCTAGCTAAATAAAGAATAATAAAAATATATATAAGTTATACTTTCTATACTTATATAATTATAACTTTTATAATTTTAAATATATTTAAAATAATAAATTAAACTTTTATTTATTATATAAAAAAGACTAATATTTATATAATATATATAAATTATAATAAATATTTTAAAAAGATTAATATAATTAATAAGATCTTTAATTTTATAATTCTTACAAATAAAAGATACTTTTATTATTTTATTTAATATAATATTAATATAATAAAATAATTATAAGTCTAAGTTTAGATAATATATATAAAAAAACCATTATAATCTATTATATTAGCCTTAAGGATAAGATTAATAAAGAGAAAATATTATATTATAATTTATATTATACCTAAAGTAATCTAGAATAATAGAATACTTTACTTTATAAAAAATTAGCTACCTTATAATTATATATAACTAATTAAATAAAAAGTAATAAAGGTAATTATTATAATAAGTATAAAAGGTATTATACTTAGTATACTAAATACACTATATATACTAAAATAAGATAATAGTATATAAATAGATTAGATCTTACTATAAAGAATAGAATTAATTAGCTTTTAATATAATTTAATTACCTTAATTATAATTAATTATTACCTAATATAATACTTCCATTGCTCTATTTATTATAACATACCTAACCATCCTGCTAACAATAAACCCTTCATTTTGATTGGTTCATCAAGTTGGGAATTAACCAGACCGTTACACATAGAACTTAAAAATATTAATACCTAACTCATTAAGGATAACATAGCTAAGAAAAATAATAACTCTTTTAATATCTACTTTACACAAAGGTAACTTATTAGAATGTTTCCAAGATTTAAGGATCCAATCTTAGAAATAAAGAAAAATTGGCTAGCCTAGAAGAGAGAGATAATTACTAACACTAAGGGCTCTTTAAATAATCATTCCTTCTATATCTTAGTCGGTTAACCTAGTTAATTCTCTGATTGTTTGAAAGTAGTTGAATAGCCCCAAATATCCACACTCCTAGCCTTTATATTACTTTATAATTAGTATACTATAAATGGTAAAGTTAAAAGATTGATCTATCTTAATAAGGAATTATCTTTAATCTAGAGTTAAAAGTTTAGTTTAAAGTTATTAGTTTTTATAATAAGAGTTATAAATAAATAATTAAATAATAGTACAATCTTATATATAAAAAATCTAATATTAATTAATAAAAAAAAATTATTTTAATAAAGAATTATTTATTATATATAGTAGTAAGAAAGGCTAGGTAGGTAAGATTAATAGTAGGCTTATAATTAATAAATTAGTAGTTATTAAAGAGATAAGGGAAATATTACTTTAAAAGAAGGATATTCTTAATAATTTAATTAATTTTAAAAATAATTTTAAAGTAATAAATTATAATAATATTATTAAGTTTATAGATTAAGATCTATAAAATATAAAAAATCCTAAAATTATTAATTATTTAATTATATTAAAAAGTAAAAAAGAGATTTTAAAAATTAAAATAATAATAAATTTAATTATTTTCTTTTTAAAAATAAAAGTTATTATAAGATTTAATTATTTTAATTTAAGTTTTTAAGAATTAATTATTATTTTTAAAAGATATATAAAAAAGAAAGTTAAGGTTATTAAGATAAGCTTAATTAGTATATAGCTAAAAAGTAATAAATTGATTATTAAGTATTATAAGGAGTTTAGATCTTATATAACTTTCTTATTTATTAAGGAAACTTTAAGTGCTTTCTTTATTACAAATAACTCTATTATAAAGTTTATTACTTTAAGTAAATATAAGGAATTAATAATATAAATTATTAAAGAGTTTTATATTAATTATTATAAATTAAGGTAAGTTAAAATTAATAATTATAATAAAAGATAAAAAAAGAGAAAAAGAAAAGAAAAAATATTTTTAATTAAATTTTAAAAAAGTTAAAAGTAGCTTATAATATATATAAGGTAGGAAAAGCTTATAATTATAGATAGTATAAATAGTTTATAAAGTTTAAAGTAATATATAATTAAAAGGATTATTACCTTTATAATATATAATTTATAAAGTTTATTTTTAAATTACTTTAAATAATAAATTATTTAGAATATTTTTAACCTAATAAACTTTAAAATATTTAATATATTATTTACTTCTTTTTCCCTTCTTTAATTTCCTTTTTTCTTTCTCTTTTAATTTACTTAAATCCCTTATTATAGATTATTGCTTTCCTCTACCTTTTTTATCTCTTATTATTACTTCTTTTTATATCTCACTCTTTCTAATATAGCTAATTCTCTTATAAGTAGAAATTATAATAAGCTTCCTAATATTAGCTTTAAATTATATACTAATAAACTATATATAGATTCTTTCTTTATTAAGATTAATATTTCTTATAATAAGTATAGTAATTATTAGAAGAATATTAAAAAAATAATTATAATAAGTCTATAATCTTTACCTTCTTACTCCATTTCTCTAATCCCTTTAGTAGATTGCTAAGATCTTTAATTCCTAGATTTATAATTATATTACCCTTAGCCAAGCTAGCTTATTACTTTATATTAAGCTTATATTTAAAGATAATCCTACTCCCTTTATTCAATCCTTTATACTTTTATCTCTTATTTATTATTTTAATATTAAAAATAATTAAATTATTATAATTAATCTTTATTTTCTCTTTAATATCTCTTTTACTTAATCTATTTATATTTTTATTAATTAAAATTACTTTTATAATTAGTTTTATTATTTCTTATTTTAGTATAAGGAGTATATAAAGGCCTTAATCCTTTTATTTATTAATTAAATTAATTTATTTTCTTATCTTTATTATATTTAATTATTTATATTAATCTATTTAAGTATTTATAATTATATCTTAATATCTTTTTATAAGTATATTATATTAATTAATTATATAAAGAGCAAGTATTCCAATTATATCTAGCTATCTTATAATTATAATTAAAAGGATATTTCTGGTTATTAGGCTTTATCTTTCTCCAAGGGTCCTTATAGTTTTGTTTATTATGAAGCTATGAGCTTGTCTTTTTAAGTTATTATTGTTATAGCTGATTGCCTTAATTATATTTCCTACCCTTAAATTACTTTATACTAGTCTAATCTTAATAAGGTTCCTAATCTTACTTAGGTTACAGCTAATAATGCTTATTATAATGAGATTTATAAGCAGGGATTCTATTCTTTTTAGATATTTTGCCTTTATAAAGGCTATAATCCTATATATTTATATCTTAGTAACTTAAATTAACTCTTTTTATCTTTATAAGTTTTTTTTAATTACTTAATAATACCTAATATAATACCTTTAGGATTTTATTCTTCTTTTATTTTTTAAATCTTCATTTTATATATTCCCTTTAATCTTTAGAAGTACTATTACCTAAGCCTCACTTTAATAATTTATTACTATTATAATATTAATTTTATTAAATTAGATTTACTAACTTCTATCTATCTTACTTTATATTAATTTTATAAGCTATTTAGGGTATTCTATAAGCTCTTTAGACCACTTTATTTAAAATCTATAATCATTTTATATAGATTTTATTTACTAGATTTAATATATTAGACCTATTTTATATTATATCTATAACTACTTCTCTCTATTATTAAAAGCTTTTAGGCTTTTTTTATAACCTTTTAAATACTATACTATCTATCTTTATTTACTAATTATACTATTATTAAAGCTTGGTTAATTAGGTTATTTATTAGGTCTTATACTTTAACTTTCTAAGCTCTAATCTTAAACCTCTTCTTAAACTATAATATACTACCCCTAGCAATAAAAGTAATTTTACCTTTTTACTTAGTTTAAAAATCTTCAATTACTTAATAAGTTTCTCTTTAACTTTATAATATTTTAAAAAGTTAAACTTTAAAATGCTCCTTTAGTTTATATCTTAATTTAATTATAAGAATTAGGTTCTTTTCTTTAATTTAGGTAGTAGATTTCCTTTTTAAAGTTTTATATGGTATCCCTTGCTATAATCATTAGATTCATTATATCTAGGTTTATCAATTTCAACTTCTTCTAAAGATATATCTAACTATCTAATACTAAGGGTATTAATATTATTTATATTAATTTACTAGCTATTCTTATTCTAGATAAATTTTCTTAGTTAATTATTATATATTTTTCTTATAATTTTTACCCTATCTAAAGTCTTTAAAATATAAGTATAAGTTACTTTAAGTCTAGCTTTAATTTAAAATAACCTATTTTATTTTAACTTTATTTTAATTATTTACTTTATATTATTATAATTTTAATTATTAAATTATAAGATTAAATCTTCTTTAATTAAAAGAACCTTTCTTATTTAAAATTTATTTAATTTTATAACTTTAATTACAAAATTTAATTAATATTTTATAACTTTAGCTTATATAATCTTAATATCCTCCTAACATCTTTCTAATATTTAGACTCTTATATTTACCAAATCCTTAAAGATTTTAATTTTATTTTACTAGATTAGGTATTAAGTAGGGATTTTAATTTCTAAAGGGAGAATAGATTCCTAATTATAGAGAAGGTAAAAAAATAAAAACCTATATAATCTTTTAATTATTACTTTATTAGTTAATAGGATTTAAAGTAAGATATTAATTTATTTCCCTATAATTCCTTTTTTCTTTATATTTAATATTAAGGAGAAATAATTAATCTTAATAATTAAGTTTAATTTTAGATTATAGATTAAGATTTATATTACCTTTATATTTAATTCTTCTAGATCTTTAAATATTTTTTTTTAATTTACCTTTATTATTAATAATTATTTTTTAAAATATTTTATATTAATAAATAATTTTATTAATAAACTTTTTTATATAGAAGATAATAAGCTAAAGTGCTAATATAATCTTTATTTAATTTATAAAGTAATATTAAACTTTAAGTAAGAACCCTTTTTCTTTATTAATTAATATATATTACTTATTAATATAGATCTTTATTATAAAGTAATAAGGTATAATATATATTATAGGCTTATAGGGCCTCCTCTAATTATACACTTAGTAATTAGAGCAATACTTAATAGCTTTAATTATATCTTTTTATATTCTTGTTTATAAATATTATTTAATTAGAGTATTTAAGGTTATATTCTTTCCTTTATAACCAAGCTTCTAATATATTTTTTTTATTAGTATTTCTTATATCTTTTTATTATTAATTATTAATTAAAGATTATTATATAAATTCTTAGATTATAATTATAAGAATCTCTTATATATAAAGAACTTTATAATTTTTAATTTTAAAGTATAAAAACTTTTAAATATTAATTCTTTAAATTGCTTTAAAATAAATAAAAACCTTCCTAATTATAATTAATTATTTAAATAGTTTTTTTAAACTTCTTCTTATTAGATTTTAAAGTAGTAGTATTAAAATAAGAGTCTAAGAACTTCTCTAGATCTCCCTCTACTTCTTGATCTATCTAATTAAAGGGTCCCTATCCTTTCCTAAAAAGTCTATTAGCTATAGGATTTATTTTCCTAAATATATATTTAATTATAAAATCAAAGAATAAGAGATAGCTTATCTACTTAATAATTATAGCTCTAAGAATATTATTAATTTTATTATTAATTTAATATATTAAGATTTAGGAGTTAGTTTTTAAAGTAAAATAAATATTATAAAGATACCCCTTTAACCTTTTAACTATATATAAAAGCCCTTTATATTTAAACTTAGTAATATTATATCTTTTCTTAGCTTCTATCTATATTCTAGATTTATAGTATATAGGATGTCTTTTGCCTTTATAGACTTATAATAATATTATACCTTAATCTAGAATATTTAAATTAATTATTAAGATAATTTTACCCTTTTTAAGGGAAAGGTTAAGTATAATTAAAATAAAGGCTTTAATAATCTTTTTTTTAATATAATTATAGCTTTTATTTAATCTTTTTTTAATTTTATTTAATATCTTTCCTTAAAAGATATATTAATAATTTTACTATTTAAATATATTTCTTAACTTATTATCTATAATAGCCAATAATCTTTAAAAAAGCTTAAATTTAAATAATTTTATTATATTTTACTTACTTTTATATTTTAATAATTTTTTCTTAAAGAAATAATTAATTATTAATTTTATATATATATTTTATAATTAATATAACCTCCTAATAGAATTTTAATTTATTAATTAATACTATATATCCAGCTAATTTAATATTTAAAAAGATTTTATTAAGATTTATTAAATACTCTAGGATATATCTTCTTACTCTAGGTAAGACCTCCTTATTATTATAGATAGTCTTTAGTCCTTTAATTACAATATTATTAAAAAAAACTTATAAACTTCTAATAAAAAATTAAAAAGGATTTAGATAATAATCCTAAAGAACTAGGCAATTAAGTTAGTAGCTCCTTGAGAGAGTATATATATCCTTAGTAGCCCTATAGGTATATTAAAGATAGTAAGATCTCTACTCCTTTTATTTAAAAGGATCTAATTATAATTTAAAAAGAAATTTAAAAAAGTAAGAACTTTATATATCCTAAACTCTACTAAAAACTTATTAATCTTAGAAAATATAAATCTATTATAAATAATAATAATATTATATCTCTTAATTAAATTAATTAATCTTAACCTTTTATTTTTCTTTATAATTAGTATAAATAGATTATAATAGGCTATATATAATTTCTTTAAAATACCTTTATATATTTTAGTTTAAAAAAGTTCAATAACTTTCCCTTTAAGGCCTTTTAGAATAAGAATATTCCTAGTTTATTAAGCCTTATAAGGGATAGTCTTAATAAACTATAGTAGTGCAATTATAAGGTTCACTAGCCCACATTCTTTAAAGTCCTAGATAAGAGCCTATTCTCTATTATAAAAAATCTTTATAAGGATATCCCTTTTAGCTATAATAATCCCTAAAAGTAAATCATCTAGAATCATTTTAAATTAATTTTTTATAAATCTTTTTCTTTTTTAAGCTTAAAGAATTTAAAAATAATATATTTAATATACTTTCTATCTTTTTTAAGCTTCCCTCTACCTCCTTCTACTTCTTCTCCTTTTAATAAAAGTCTTTATTAAATATTATTCTATTAAATAGAATATTATTTAATAAATAGATTTTATATACCTTATTTTTATATATTATATTAACCTTTACTTTATAATCTTTATAATTATTACTTTCTACCTCTTCTTTTATTATTCTTTCTTTCTCTTTAACCTCTTTCTTTCTTCTTATTATTTAATCCTTTAAAATTAATTTAATTATAACTTTTATTAATTCTTTATTTAAATATTATATTATTTTTATAATATTATCCTTCTTTAAATCTTATATTTAATAATAGAAAGATTTAAAGAAGATATTAAAGCTTAGTTTTAGCTACCCCAAATAGTAGAGCTATATTTTAAGGCTTCCTATCTAATTGGATCTATAATTAGGGTTGTAATCCTTATAGTGCCTAGCTGATAATATATAAGTATATTCTCTTTAGGAGATTAATAATTGAAGGTAGTCTTTATAGCTCTAATAAAGGGTATTCTAAGGATAAAGGGTATTAAAATATAATTAGTAAATATAATAATAGCTTTTTACTTAATCTATATATTATTAAAAAATATCTTAATATTAATTTCTTTTAGTATTTTTATTTTATTATTTAAAAAAGAAATTATAATAAAGTTTATAAGAACTATAGGTAGCTTATAAACTTTTATTATTTAATTAAAGATAATATTCTTTTTAAATCTAGTATTTATAAGAATATCCTAAGTAGCTCCTTTTAGATTATTAAATTAGACTTATATTTTTAAGAGCTCTTATTTATATATAAGTATTTTTCCTTTTAAAATAATAAAATATTAATTAATATAATTTATTAATAATATAACCTTACTTTTAAAAAGCCTCTAATTATAAGCTTAATTAAGATCCTTAATAACTTCCTTAATATTTATATTTTAAACTTAAAAATAAATAATTACTCTATTCTCCTTATAAAGGAAATTACCTTTTCTTAAAGATCTTACTAAAGAATCTTATTTTTTAATATTATTTTTCTATAAGATAATATTAATCTTACTTATTTATATAAATTAATTAAAATAGATTTTAAAAAATCTTTCTTTACTTCTAATAAAGCTAAAATATTTATCTAAAGCTTCTTATAAACTTTCTCTAACTTCTTTAAAAATAATAGCTAGTAATTCTCTTTAACTCTTTAAATAATATCTATAATATATATAACTATAATTAACCTAAATAGTAAATATAAGCTTATTACATCTCCTATAATATATATCTTTACTTTAAGGATTCAATTAATAATAGTTTAAATTATCTTTATTTACTAAACCCTCTTCTTTTAAAAGATAGAATTAAGCTTAAAAACTACTTTAATAAACTCCTTATTTTTTATTAAAGTAAGATTTATAATCTTAAGGATTAATATAAGCTTAATTATTATATCTTCTCTTATATTAATTATATTCTTTACCTTTTAATACTTTTTAAAGTTTATTATAATATCTTTTTTATTAATAAGGGTATTTACTTTTTATAAGAGTTTTAAATAATTATTAATTTTATTACTTTTATAGTATTAAGGATTAGAGCTTTTTTTTTAAATAAAATAAAAGTAATATTAATTTTTTAATTATATATTTATAGATAATATTTAATATTTATTTTTTTATAAAAAAGGTCTTTATTCTTTAAGAATTAATTTAATATTATAATTATCTTCTTATTAATAGATTTCTTTAATTCTATAAAATCCTTATTATTTATTAATCCTTATCTAATAAACTTAGTAAGGCTTTTAGGAAAGAATCCTATCTAGTTTATAATAAACTAAATTATTATTATATTTAAAGACTAGCTATAATATTAATAAACTACTTTTAAAAGTATTAGTAATTAATACCTCCTAATCTAAAGATGATCTAACTTTAAGTTATAGTTAATAAATCTAGCCTTTTTATAATTATTAAAGGTATAATAGTTATTTAGAAAATAGCCAGACTTCTTATAATAATAGTATCTCTTTATTTAATATAAGAATAATATAAATATATTAAATATAGGTAAATCCTTCTTAATATTTCTAATATAAGGAACTTACTATAATTATATTATATATAATATATTTATTTTACTAAAAAAACTATAAAGATATTTTTTTATTTAATTATTCTTAAAAGTATTTTTATAATATCCTTCACCTTATTCTCACTAGATATAATTATTATAATTACTAATTATTATATACTATTATATAGCTTCTCTAAAGGATCTTTAGAAATCTATTATTATACTTCCTTTAGTTATTTTTTTCTTTTATAAAGAAGTCTTAATTAATATTCTTCTATTTCTTTTTTAAATAAAGATAAAAAGAACTAATTATTTTCTTTTATCTATTAAAAGTAATTATAAAGCTTTTTACTAGTATAACTAGATCCTTATACTTCTTATACCTTAGATTATTAAAGTTAAGTCCTTTCCATTAATATAAACCTTTAATAATCTATAGAGGTAAAATATCTAAAAGTCTAATGGAGAGGGAAGTTAATTCTTTCTAATCTTTTTTATTTATTATTTATATAAGATATTTATAATTATTTATTTTATTAAATATCTTTAAGTAATTATAAATATTTATTTAGATTATATATAGTATTTGTAGTTAATTAATAAAAAATTTAGGTTTTTTTTTATTAAAATAAGTATATTCTTTCTTTAAAGCTTCTTTTCTATCCTTTTATAATAGTTTAGTAAGGACTTATCTTACTTCTTCTTAGTATTTAGAAGTAATATAAATAATTATATACTTCTTAATAAACTTATTAAAAATAAAATAACCTTTAATATAATTATTAAAATATATTAAAAAGCTTATAATATTAATATTATTAAAGATATAATTAAATAAAATATTAAAAGGAGTTATTATTACTATCTAATTAGAAGATCTTATTATAATTTCTAATTTCTTTTAAAATACTTATTTTAATATTTCTTAATTATTAAAATTATCATTATACACCTATTAATTAATATTAGCCTTATTCTAACTAATACTTCCTAATACTTTATACCCAAAGCTCATTAAGGATTAATATTCTCTAGTAGCTATATCTACTAACTAATCTATTTAAAATAAAAAAGTATATATTAAGCTTTTAGAAGTTAAATAAAAGAAATAATAGCTTAGAAGAGAAGGTTCTTTTATAGCTTCACTACTCTTATTTATAGAGGGCTTCTTTTATCTAGTCTATTATTTCTTTACTATCTTAGTCTTAATAATTTAGCCTTAGCTTATATAAAGAAGGATTATTATAGCTAAGGTTAGTAAGTGGTTCCTTTTAAGGGTTCCTATTAATAGAATAATATAATAAACTATTAGAGTTCTTAATTTAAAGAGCTTCTCTTCTTTATATTTAATTATTATATTTATATATAAAGTTTTAATTATTAATAATAAAATAATAATAATTAAACTAAGATTTATAAGTTAATAATTATAAATTATTTAATAATTAGACTTAGATTTTATTCTTAGGATTAGTTTTTTAGCTCCTTTAGGCATAGGCTAGGCCTAGCTTACCATTTATATAAAAATAAGCTAAAAATAACTTACTACTTCTTTAATTTTCTTTATAAAATTAAATATATTTATATATTAGTTCTTTTTCCTTTAAACCATCTTTCTTTCTTAATTAATAGTAGATTATAAGTTACTAGCTGGTAATATTCTAGGTTTTTATACTTTTTATTTAATTTCTTTAAATTAATTTATTTTTCCTAAAATTATATTATAAAACTTTTAATTTAATTTTTTTTCTTAAGTTTTATATAATAGTTTAAAAGTATTATTATTATTATAATTAAATAATTTATAATAATAATTTAGCCTTCTTATTATAACCTTTAATTTCATAATAGGGAAAGAAATTATATAAAAATATTATATTACCTATAACTATCTATCTATAATATAATATTTTAAAAAAAATAATAATTTAATAAAATTAAATAACTATAAAGTCTCTAATTAAAAGCTTTATTATTAAATAAAATAATAAAAAAATAAAGTATTTAAATAAAAATATAATCCTTAAAAATAATAACTTATTAAAGGTATATCCTTTAAAAATAAAATAATATAATATAGATCAAGAGTCTTAGATTAGTTTGATCTACCTTATAGAAGCTCTTAAAAAATAAAAGAATAAGCCAAAGATGCTTTTTTTCTATTAACTTGAGAGTAGATCTTTCTTTTATAGACCAAATCCCTTATCCTATGACCAAGATCCACCAACATACCCTAGACCACTGCGAAAATAGCTTTAATTATTCTTTATATTTTAAAAATTTAAAATAAAATATCTTTTTAATTAAATATAAATATATATATAATATAATAATTCTTTAATATAAGCTAATCTCTATCTATTTATTAAACTAATTAATACTTAGTAATATAGTTTTAATTAATAATATAGATATTTAACTAATTATTATTATATTAAAATAAAGAAAGCAAAGCTTTACTTATTAATTTAGATCTTTAAAGGATTCTTTAAAACTAAAAAAGGATACTAAGAAACTATAATATAAATAAATAAAGTACCTTAGAGTTATAATACTAAGGGAGCTAGTAAGAGATTATAATATATAAATTAAAGGAATTATAAGGATAGATTATAAGACCTATGCTTAAATGTATATAAAGTAGGTTATATTATATAGGTAGTTAGACTATTATTTACTAAGGTTATTTTAATATATTTACTAGGACTTGCAAAACTACCTTAAAGGATATAATAACTCTAACTAGCTCCTAGTTATAAAAGATAAATATAGTAGTATATTCTATACACAACCTATTACTAATAAGTAAAAAATTACTATATTTAATAAGTTATTTTAATTTAAGAGCTAGATTAAGAGGCAATTTAGTCTCTTAATATATATTATTAGGTATAATAATAAGATTACTACTATTACAATTAAAGGTCTAATTGAATATTTAAAATAGGTATATAAATAAGGTATAGATTTAAAGCTCTCTCTACTAAAGACCTATAAGTTAAATAATATTATTAAATATATAAATTAAAAAATAATAAATAAATTTAATATAATACTTAATAAAATAAAGCTTTTAATAAAATTATAGCTAAAAAGCACTAGAATAACTATATACTTACTTAATATATTATCTTTAAAGATAAGGAATTAGATATCCCTATTTAAAAAGTTAGATATATAGTTCAGGTACTATGCTCCTTTATTAATAAGAGAGCTTATAATTAACTTAAAGCCTAATTAGAATAATATATATATATATAATTACTATGCCTATCCTTTAGTTGAAGGTAGGGTATTAGGCTAATAAAAGAGAGATATAAAAGTTAGCTTTAGAGGTTATATAGGGTATTTAGTAAGATATATAGCTTATAATATATATTATATATAGATATCTTAACTTATAAAGATTATTATAATTTAAAATATATAATTTAATAAGTATATTAATTATAAACTAGATAAGCTAAGCTTAGTTAAGTATATAATTATCTAACTTAAAGATTGGGCTTTCTAAATTAAAAAGAAAATTAATAATAAGATAATATATAAGGGATCTTTATAAGAACTAATATTTATAGGTTTGAATTTAAGGATAGAGATATCTATAAATATAAAAATAATTACTTAAAGTATAATAAAAGATACTAAATATATATTTAATTAAATATTTATAAAATTTTAAATATTAAAATAAATTTTAAAATTAAAAAATATATATTTAAAAAGTATAATAAAAGCTTAATAAAGTATAAATTAAGTATAATAAATAAAGATAAATATAATAAATTAATTATTAATAAAATAGTTTATAAACTTAAAGGTATATATATTTAAGATAATAAATAAGTAACTAGAATAATTAAAGTAAGTAATAAATTAATTAATAAATAAGGTAATAGAGGAAGTAATAGCTATATTACTATTTAAGCTATTAAAGTTTATAATTATTATTAATATTAGTATATTATAAAGTTAGGAATAGGAATTAGAACTTATATATAGAAGAAGTAGAGATTAAAGATAAGGTTAATTAATTATTTAAATATTTATAAGTATATAAATATATTATTATTAAATTTAAAAAAATAATATAAAGTAGAATTAAAAGATTTTAATATAATAAGATTATAATAAGGACCTAATATTAAATTTCTTTATAATTAATTATTATAAGATAAATTATATAGATCTTAAAAGTATTTAAATTATATTTATAATATTTATAAAAGTAATAAAGTAAAAGGAAGTTACTTAAATTAATATAGTACTAAACTACCCTAAATTATACTAAAATAACCTTTTTAAGCCCTTATAAAATTAAAGAGAGATAATAAAATATCTATTAAATAAGTTATTTATTTAAATAATATATTAGAAAGTTAGAACCTTAATTAAAAAGGGAATATAAAGAGAAATAAAGTATATAAAGATATAAACCGAATTACTATTACTTAAATAAATCTTTATTTATAAATTTAATTAAAATAAATATCTTAAATAATATAAGGTAAGATTATATATTTAAAATAATTTATAAAAAAGCTTTATAATTAAGAGTATATATACTATAATACTTATAATATAATTATTTTATATAATTATTACTTTAACTACTTAATTTAATTTAAAAATCAAATAACTTAATATTATTAATACCTTTATTAATATAATAAAAAGTAAAAATAATATATTAATTATATATAAATTATTAGATAGATTTAAGCAATTAAATAAGTATATAAAGCTAGATTAAGCTCTATATAGTCTTAAAGATTTACCCTAGTTATAATTTAATAAGTTTACTTTAACCTTTAAGAAGCTAGGAATAAAAGCTAATTTAGAAGAGTTTTACTTATTTTATACTAAAGCTTATAATATATTTATTATATTTTTTATAAATAATATTCTAATATTATATTATAGAAATAATATATCTATAATATTAAGAATAATAAAAAGTATTAAGGAAATATATAAGATTTTAAATAAAAGTAATATATAATAGTTCCTAGGTATAAAGATAATTTAAAATTATATAAAGTATAAGATATATCTATCTTATAATTTATATATTAAAAAAATAATTATAAAATTTAAATTAGATATTATAAATACTTACTCTAGCATACTAATTTTAATAATAAAGCTAGTTAAAAAGCAAGACTAAGCAATTATATAAAAAATAAAGATATATTAAAAAAAGTTAATTCCCTACTATATATAACAATAATGATTAGACCAGACCTTATATTTATAATATTATCATTATCTTATTTTCTTATTAACCTAAGTTAGGAGCACTAAAATACTACTAACCAAGCTATTTAATATCTCTTTATAATATAAAGCCTTATAATTCAATATAGTTAGAGTAATAAATTACAGGCTATAGTAATTATTAATAATATCTTTTTTACTAATAACCCTAAAATATAAAGATCTTTATAAGGTTATATAATAAGCCTATTTGGTGGACTAGTTATATAGAAGACTACTTGCTAAGTTATTGTAATAATATTAATAATAAAGGTAGAAATACTTACTTTAAAATATATTATAAAGGAAATAATTGGCTTAAAGTGCCTTTTTAATAAAATATACTTTAATTTAAAGGTAGATTAAAATTTATAATATAATAATCTTTAAATTATATAATTTATTATTAAAAAAAATAATTAAATAATAATTTAATTATAATATATTAATATTATAAATATATAATTATATTAAAAGTATAAAAAAAGCTTCTTTAAGATAATTTATCTAGAAATAAAATAAATACTTATTAATAGGCTTATTAAAATACTATTATAATAGTACTTTAAGTAATTTTAAATATTATTAAATATAATAGATCTTAATTAAGTAAAATAAAAGTAATATATAAAAAAAATAATTTATTAAATTAAGCTTATTTTAACTCTTTTTTAAATAATACTTAAAATTATTAAATTATATATTATATTATTTTTTAAATATATTTTAAATAATAATAATATTTATAAATTTATTAAATAAAATATAAATATATAAATATTATTTCTTTAGATTATTAATAATACTTTAAGACTTTCCTTTACTTATTTTTTAAATAATTACTTTATTAATATCTTACTTAAAAAGCTTAAAATTTTTATTTAATATCTTTATAAGTAAATAAAAAGTATATTTTATATAAATTATTATTTATATAATTAATTAATATAAAACTTTAAATAAATTAAATAATACTTATTTATTTAATACTTTTTATTATTTAAAATAATAATAAAATAATATATTAAAAATATAAATACTTAATAATTATTTATAAATTAATAATAAAGTATAAAATTAATTAATATAAATATATTAAAAATATATTAATAATTATTTATTTTATAAATAATATAATATTTAAAATATTCTTTTATTATATAATAATTCTTAAGCTAGCTTTTTTTAATAATAATAAAGTATAGGTAATTCTTATAGAGTAGATTAAATAATACTTTTAAAGTATTAAAAGCTAAAGATTAAGTATGAAAAGAAAAATCTAAAGTATAAGAATTAAGAGTTTTAGGCTTAGTAATTTAAGTATATTATAAAATATAAATTAATTATATAAAATATAGAAAATAAATATAAAAATATTTATAAATATATATTTAAAAGTAAATAATAAAAAAGTTTATATTAATTTAAGATTAAATTCTTTAATAATAATATATTAAGAATAAATAATAATAAATTAGAATATAATATTAATAAATATAAATAAAATTATTATATATATTTATAAGTAAAAGAAAAAATCTTAAATTATTATATTAAAGTTAAAGATAAATAAAAAAAAATAAAATTATAAATATAAAAAATTATAATATTTATAAATTTTAATTATATTAAATTATAAATATTACTTAAAATTAAATTTCTTATATTTTAAAAAATATAATTTTATAATTATCTTTAAAATATTATTTTAAAAAATAATTTTAATTATTATATTTATTTATATAAAATTATAATAATAAAAATAAAACTATTTATAATATTCAATAATTTATAATAATAAATTATAAAATAAAAAATATATAAAAACTAATTATAGCTAGCCTCAATGGCCTCACAGCCTTAATGCATTATCACAGCCCCACAGCCAATTAGAGCTGGACCTAGCTATAAAACACATAGTTGACTGCTCTTTATTTCATAGGAATCAAGGCTCTTTCAATCTCTCGTTATGACCCAATGACCAAAGTGTGATACAACCATACATAGAAAGGTGCCTGGAGTCGGTCAAGGTGCCGACGGGAGTGCCGTCGTTGTTGCCGCCGATGTTGGTGGTGGTGCACTTCTCTGCAACGGACCGGGTCATGTCACAACGGAGGGACAACTCGACTCGGTGTTCATCGCTCCCATAGGCGAAGTACATGTCGAACTCGCCAGTCTTTGCGGCGCCCGGGGGCAAAGTCTTGGCTGCCCAAGGGCCGACTGTGATGGTGATGTTTTGGATGCCACAGGCTTCATCACCTTCGGCACAGTCTAGGACGTAGGACGTGGCGGTGGCGTCGGCGCCAATGATCTCGCCCACAAAGGGGGCCTCGTGGAACGGGAGAAGGAGCGAACTGACGGCTGAGGATGGCATGACGGCAAAAGGAGTGGAGAGTTGGTAGAACAAGCAACAAATGTAGTGGATTTGCAGAGGTCGATTGCAGACTTTACAAAAACGAATGAACGGATGAGGAAAATGAGAAATGCGAAAGGAGGGACCAGACAAGCTTATATTTAAGATTATAAAAGAACCAGGAGCCTTTTGTGTTGTTGGTTGTTGGTGCATCTTGGGGTGGGCCATTTCATTTGGGAATTTCACGCTATTTCTCGGCAGAGCATTTCTTCATCAAGCGCTTATTAATTAGGCTGCTTTTGAATGAACATCCAAAGGATGAATACGCTTTCCGCGTGGATTTGTTCCGCCAGTCAATGAGGATCAAGGCGAAAAGAGTCACCACATCGTAGGCAGCCGATCAAAATGTTCGCAGATCTGATCAAGGGATGCAACGATGGTGACACGGGTCCCCTGAAACTGTGGATCGTGCCAAGACGATCCAGCGGGTTTGACCCCTTTCGCTAGAACAGCTTGCAATGAGTGGCTGGGACCCAGAGTTAGGCAAGCGCAGATGGGCTTGGTGACCAATCTGTTAGTCTTTCCCAACGTGGCTGGGATCTCCAGTCTCAAGAGCGGTTGCCTGGTTCTAGCACCCAGGCTAGGTTCTTTGTGGTCGGCCATATTTTGGCCTTTTGCCATCATGTTCCCTTGCTCTGAAGCTTAAATGTCCTATTTTATTTTTCACGTCGCTATACTAGCTAGTTTCAATTGATTCCCTAACTACGCCACGAAAAATAAGACTTTGCAAAACCTTGGTCAACCTGCGTGTCTGGTATCTGAGTCTCTAAAACGCAAGACTCACTGTCAATATCCACTGGATTCCATGGAGGAATTGTTTTGTAAAAGTAAATACTCCGCCTTAAGCGAAATTGAGTCTCTTTTTATGTAAGGATCCTCACCTTTACATTCATTAACCGGTAAAAAGTCCATAATCGCGATGCTGACAATTACGGGTGTGGATAACGGTCGCTAAGAGACACGTCTAGAACATGCGATGAGCTAAGGCGTAATAGCTTATACTAAGGGTTTCGTGAGAATCAGAAGTGATGGGTTTCCAATCGACAATGATAGATCTTAATCAACGGCCATTGAAGTGTGTTCTTTTTGCAAGGTCGTGATGGTGCTTCCATGAGTAAGTACATGACATGCTGCAAACCATAAAAGTGAGTTATTGCCAGAAAGCGATCTCACACTTTTTATAGTCTTTCGCATTAGGAGGACAGTAATGGTAGCCATCACAAATATGACTCCCAAGATCTCAAACAAGGCTGGAGTTGACTCTCCAATGCCGACAAAAGCAATTACTTTGGGCGGGTGGATCTGCCTGATGACAGTTTTTGGTTAGCTCAACGTGATCAAGTACTGCTGACCAAATCCTTCTCCGTTATTGGTTCTGAGTGCAGCCACCAACAGAAGCGCAGAAACATATTTAAGCACTATTTGTAGCTCCAACGTTCAATGGGCGAAGTGTTGGCAATGGACTATTCTAGTACAATACACATGTTGAAACACTACCCCTCCATGACTTCTTCACTGTAAACATTAGAGAAGTTAGTTGGGATATCAATTTAATAGCGAAAAGAAAAAGAAAATGCAGAAATAAATAAGAAAATGAATGACCACTGAAAACATTAACTGAGGTATTTTTCTTATTTATTTTATTTTCATTTAATGTTGATTTATTAAGCAGCTGGAGAGTGACGAGAATGTAGAGAGGTATATCCTAACTTCTCAAAACGATGGTAAATTTGGACCTTGAGGTACTGCTACCAACGTCTCTGAAATTAAATCTTGCCGGAATATTAGTTCATCAAGGTACACATTTAGTTACGGTACATTTTGAGACGAGAACCTTGAGGCCATGGTACATTTTGTAGTCGCAAGGCATTTCATGGTTTTAACGTGTCTGTTAACGTTGGAATATTCGTCTCATGATGACCTGAACCACAGTAGATGGAAAGGCTAATGCAAATACTAAGAGAAAGATGAGATAGGCGCAACCGAAGATTGTAAAACCTTCTTCGTAATAATCGAACATGACAATACACCTTGATGTCTTCAGCATTAACATATAAGGCGACATTGTGCCTAATATTCACCTTAGCAACTGTGCCCAGCCCAAAAATACGGTAGACCCGCGCCTAAGCCGGAAGAGAATTCCTGTTTCATCTTCATTCACAGTTGTAACAAGCCTGGCGCCATAGCCCAGATCTCCCCAAGCCAGACCTCCATCACGACCAAGCGCCTTGAGTTTATCACACAAAACAAACCGACACCGTACACATCTCCAAAGAGACTAGGCTCGGCATACAGCTGGCCGGTTAAGCGATTTGCAGAGCATTCAAAGTCTCTCCACTTGCACAAGCACCTTAGGGCACATCTGCACTCACAGCCAAAAAAAAAAAAAAAAAAAAAGAAAACGCACACATACACACCCCGACCAGAGAAATGGATATGCAAATGGAAATGGCTTTCAATTTTACATCCAGAGATACTTCTGTGTCTCAGAAGCCCAATTGGAGTGGTCTTCCAGCCGAGTTGTACCTTTGTATCATGGAACACTGCGACTTCCCTCAACAAGTACAATCATTTATTTCTGCAGACCCTCTGGCGTTATCTGCCTATATCGGACACCGCAATATCGTTTTGCAAGCAATCAAAGCTCGGATGCTTGCCAGGGCATTTCGAGAAGATTTGTCTCCAATTGCACTTGTGGCAGTGAGACTTCGGCATTTACGCGACAAAGCATACACATATCGTCCCTCAGACTACGGAGTGCAAGTGGAGCGTATTCTGAAAGGTATCAACGCGGAACAGGCTAGGAAATCCTTGGCTCTTTTAATCGAATTATCGGAACTCATCTTTGATGCCGAAAGACTCATGTCTGAATATATTTCACATATACCTAAGCAACTAGAATTCGACGACCCTACTTATGCAACTGGCTACGGCTCATATATGCATACGCCTCCATGGGTACCATCTCAAGCCGAATTAACCAAATTTTATCGCGCTATATTTTGCTTGGAAATTTTCTCTTGTGCTTCATTCAGAACCGAGAATGTAGTATATGAGTATAACGTTGGCGCGGGACCATTCTTTGCTTCGAGTTATATGACCGAAGCTCCCGAAAGCACCAAGCAAGAGATAACCGAATTCTATTCCATGTTGAGATTTGTTGCTGAAAGATATTCTAATCTGTTCAACAAAATTACAACTTATTTGGAAAGTGGACCGTACTACGGTGGATTCAGACCAATGACAGAAAACGTAGCTCAGACGTGGGGAACACTTCTGGGCAACCCATATGAAAACATGAATCCTGTTGAGGCTGGGTACCTCATTCACAGGGTCCGAACTCGAACCTTTACACAATGGGAGAACTATATGGATTGGCTCTGCAGCCAAGGGATAAAAGTGCTCCGGGGTGTGGAGGAGCTGGGATTTCAATCTCAAGTGCAATATATTCTCCATACCTTCGCTCAAATCTCGGGGAGGAGGAGGATTGTGATCGAATTGGGGGAGGACTTTTGGAATGAGAGAACGCTTCTCGATTTGTTCGACTGTCCGGACCGGATCTGCAGGCTCTCGTTCAATGATCCCTTGGGACTTCGGTTGTTCCCTCAAAATCTTGACGAATGGCCCTTTTGGGATCAAGAACGTTTAATGTACGTGATCCAGAATCGAAGACAATGGTGACTTAGTGCAAATGGGTCAATGGAGCATGACTCGTTGTAGCACTTTTTGTTCCAGTATAGTTTGTCGCCTCATGCCAGATTAGGGGAATAGAGATTGAGAATACTATGGTTAGCTTAAATGCGTCTAAAATGTGCCGTGCTCTTTCATCACAAACTGCGATTAAGAAAAGAAACTACTACACCATTAATCTTTGGCACCGTTAGCGGCGTGATTTGGAACATCTTTCGATTTGAAGAATCAAAATGCCCAATAATACCTCTATCTGTGCCGACTCTGCGGTAACCTTTAGTTCAAATATTCATAGCTGAGACACAGGCAAAATTTGAGAATTCTTTGACGGGAATCGACCGCCCTGCGATGACCAATTGTCCTAATATAATGTTCTCGTCGAGCGTCTTTGCTCCACTGTCACCGAAAATATCGATTTGTATGGAAAACATTTCAACGAGGCTTTTGCCATAGTTGTGGATATTATGAAAAATGCTGCTGAAATTTTGGGCTGTCGTGAAATACGAGTCTCGAGCTTGTAGACAATATTCAATGCCAAAACAAATTATTTACATCCTGTTCGGAATTTGTCATTGATGGCAAGGTCTGTTCTTGCACCTTCCCCTTGTCTAGAATGCCCCTCGTGTATCATTTCATAAACCACCAAAACCATACTCCTCGCCGCTTAGCCAGTGTCCGATATGCCGTTGATCTGACCCAAAAGCGCTTCGCCTTCCATCCGGTGACCGCGCACCTAAATTCACATCATCCCAAAGTAATACACTCAGCGTTTAACCACGTCGCCCGCTTTACCCATTAATTTCTTGCTTTCTCGTAAATAGTGTAACATGCGACCCTTGCTCATAAGCCAGTAAACAAGACCCAGAATCGCAAGTGTTGGGAAAGACAAGGCTGCCCACCACTTGGTAGACTCAGCAATGCCGTTGACGGGCCCGTCGTTCATAGACAGGACCGTCGCAAAGAAGGTGGGAGGGATGAAAAAAGATGCGAGGATGGTCAAAAGACCAAGGTTCTGGCTGGTTCGCGCCGTATTCCGAGCATCTTCGAGGTTAATAGCCGAATTGACGACGGAGCTCAGACGATCGACGCGGCTCTGATACTCGGTTAGGCGCTCCAGGACGAGTTCATAATCTCGCTTGTACTCTGCGACGAAGCAATCCTCGTTTCCGACCGAATTGTATGTCCATTTTCCGTCGGCGCGCTTCCACTGAAATCTAAAAGCGCGTCGTTGGGTCTCGGTCAGCATTTCTCGACAAAGAGGCACCCAGCGGCGCCAGACATCTAGCTTCTCCACCACAGACTGTCGATCACCGGTGGATGAAAAGTATTCAGGACGAGAAATCTCCCAATCAACTTGGGTCAGGCGTGCATTTAGATAGTCCGAAAACGTCAACCAGTCGGCGCAGACGAGATGAAGCAGGGCTTGGGTCGGGGTCGCAGCGGGGCAGTCTGCGTCATCGGCTGTAAACGAGAAAGCCTCTGGTTTCTGAGCCCAAAAAAGAAAATCTTCAAACCAAGTCTTGGAAAGTGACTTATGGTTGCTGTTGGTGTCGTTTTTCATTGAGGGTGGGCCTGCTGGGATTGGTGAGTAGTTGCCTTGAAGCGATGGTGGGGTTTCCCAGTTGGCGTATCCGCGCCAGAGCGGGTAACCCTTTTGTGGTGTTGGATCCAACAGCAGAATACCTTGAGAATGGTCAGCCTAGTATAATAAATATGAAGAGATACAATGCCGAGCCTTACCAATTGCGTGTTGGCTCTCGGGGTCTTCACGGAGCCAGAACGTGGCACGACTACGATTAAGTCCAACCTTTGCGTCCACGGGGGGCTCTCGTGGTGGAGGTTCGCTTGTTGTCTCCCCCATTTCAATAGCGGCAGGGTCACCGGAGGCCGTGGTGCTTGGTTGTTGTTGTCCAGGTCGTCGACGTTGACGGTGTTGCGCAACCTTTGCCCTCACGCCCTTTAGTGGCACCACATCCTTGTCCCAGAAGGCCTCGTTTTCATCCGAGTCCATGCGTCGCATGACGTTGAACTGGTCCATGCCAGCCTGGGCCGCGGCCAGCTCCTTGGGGTTCGCAAAGTAGCGAGCGCGAACAAAGCGGATCTGAACCCAGTCTTTCTTCCGGGCAGCAACATCGAGCAGCGGTTGCTCGCGCCACGGGTCACGGATGTTGTTCCACACATATTCAGTGAGATGTGCGCGGAAGAAGGCGGGATCTACGGCCAAGGCTGAGCCCAAGATTTCAATAACATCATGCGAGAGGTCTTCAACGACAAAGAGACTTAATTTGGGCGTGGTGTTGCTGTCTGCTTTTACTGATGCAGCTTGCACCGCCTCATCAACGGCTGTCTGCAGGCTTTCTGCTGCTTCGGGGTCCGGGTTGAGAGTTGAGTTTTGGAATCGTTGCAGAGTGGGCTGAGCGTCCCCACAGTATTTCAAAAGGGCCACATTCATGGAACTTTGCCTGCGAGTTTGTTCCATGCCTATGTCTATAATATACAGTGTTAAAAATTGCGCTTTTGAAATAATAAAAGGAAGAAGGAGATGAAGAATAAAAGATTGGTCATACTCTCTCTGTTGTATGTAGGGCGTGGTTTGTCGCCTGGTTCCTCTTCTGGAAAGATGCACCAGCGCGTAGGGATTGTGCCAACTTGCATGAAGTCTGCCAGCAGCTGAAGCTGTGGCCAAGTCTCGGCTAGGCTAGTGACATACTGGAGGTATTCGCCGGGTTGGCTGAATGTATTCTGTCAGCGAATCCTAGTCTGCCACGGCAAAACTCACGAGGTTCCGCGATTCCATGGTGTGTAGCCTTGTTCCGTCTCGAGAGCCTTGAGCACTCGCTGTCGTTTCTCATCCTGATAGGCGTCGCCCAGCGGGTACTGGTTGGATCGCAATTCTTTGCGGAAGTACTTCCACTCGGGCCTGCGATACGTGGGCGTTGTTCTCCGAAGCATTTTGCCGGAATTGCCGCAAGGAGATGGTGTCGCAAGACGCGGGAGAGAGAGCTGCGACAATCAGCATAGGTCGCAAAACAAGGCTGGGAGCGGAACCTCAAACCGTTTGCTCAGCCACAATGTTGAGCCACATCTTGACTCTGCCGCCACAACATGAAGGCGTCTCTCAAAGATCTCTACGCTTGTCCAGACAGACAGAATGAAAATACTTTCACGATTTGTTTTCGACCATTTCACTATTGCAGCATGCAAGATTTCAGCTTGTAATCGGGGTTTTCTTAACCAATTAATCGCGTCCTGTCGGTCATGTCCGAAACATGAGCCACAACGATGCGCATGTAAGCGGCGTTTTCGCTTCCACCATGCAAGCCCCTGTAGCGTCGGCAATCTGTGCCTCAAAACGTCCCACGCCGCTATTCGTCGTTAGAGGCCGCTTAGCGTCAGTGCCCACTCAGAAAACACCAATGGCTTCCATTATCCAAAAAATCGACGACGAGGCAGATTTGACAAGAGGAAAAGCCGAATAAGAAAAGAAATCTATATATTGATATCTTGCACCATCTCATCAATTTGTTCCTCATCAATCAATTCCTCATCTCTAAATCATTCCCCTACAACGACAATTCAAGATGCATTTTTTCAGTGCAATCGTTTCCTTCTTGGCCTTTGCTGTTTTGACCAAAGGCGCTCCCTCACCGCAACTTGGTGGTATGAAAGTCGTAGATCCAGGTTAGTCACTACTCTCTCACTTATGCAAAAATTCTTCTAACGAGTGAAAGATGACATTGTCGTCAGCTTTGATTTCGACGATCGAAATATTGATCGTTGGTGGATGTACACTGCTGGAGAAATCGATGATTTCTTCATGGATGTGCAGCAGTCACAATGGAACAACGACGTTGTCTCCTGGGCCCTCCGAGTTGGAGAAATTACCACCGTCAAAGACACTGAAGTTAAAGTCGGATACAAGCCCAAATTCCAACTCGAATCAGGCGTCAAGTACCAAATTGCATTTTCTGCGAGAACCAGCCTGATAAAAGATGGAAAGGTTGCTCCAGGCCTTGGTTCTGAATTTGGTGACTACCTCCAAGTCGTTGTATACAACGCGAAAGAGAATGTCTACAATGTCAGACCGGGAAAAGGCGTCTACTATGGGAACGAATGGTACCGCTGGGGTTTCACATTCACACCCCAGGAGTCTCAAGCAGGCGACGCTTACTTTGGACTTATCATTTCAGCCTCCGGATACGGGGTTGATTGGTGGTTTGATGACATTATTCTCGCCAAAGTTTGAAAGCCTGAATGCGGCATGGATTTCTGTCGCCGTGGATCATCATCTCTGTTCCCTGATAGAGAGAAAGAATTTTGTGTGTAACAATAGAAACATAGAGCTACGTTAGATTATTTACACTTGTTTTAATCATGATGAAACGGATTCGCAACTCCATTCAGTCCATTGTACATCTGTGATGATTTTCCATGTAGCAGTTATGATTAGCAATAGTATTCCGCTTGCCAAACATCTGACCAGTCTTAACTGATAAACTTCATAAAAGATTATAGAATATTTATTTGCTAAGTGGGGTCGTTTTGTTGTCGTGTACCTTCTGTCTTTAAGAGAAGCCCAGCCCTGTTAATCATGAAACCCCAAATTGATGCAATGATCTGCCTGGCTCATGAAGACCTCTCCACCATGAAGATCCGGATTGTATATTTCTTCGATGTCCAGTGTCCTCATTATGACCATCTAACTCATAGTACCGCTAAAATTCACTGCAGAGGGTAGGCGGTAGGTTGCATCTATCTCAAGTGATACGCTGGTCACACCGCTTGCATCGATCTCCTCCTGATCCCAATATACATTCCACTCCGTCAATGGGCTTTGTAATGGGCGCTTATTATCCGGCTGAATAAAATCAAGTGTAACAATACGCAGATGACTGTGATCATGGGTCGAATCTGGCAATGTTTGTTGGGGGTTATTTGGATTGTAGCGATATTGAGAGCTTATTTGCACTTGCTCAATATCAAAAGTATACGCGACAGGTCTCGATTCCTCTAGGCCTGTCTCGGGATCAACCATAGTCTCCATATCTCCGTTGGTAACGATGAAAGGCTTTGGGAATGCAATTGTGATGTCGACGATGGCCGGGTTCGACAACGGCTGCTGATGAAGCTGAGCGCCTTTAAGCACTACCCTACAATTCTCCATACGCACATCACATTGAACATTGAGATCGATTCCCAGTAACCTTTGGCAATTCTTCGGCGTGATGTTCAATTTGAATGGCTTCATTGGATTTGTGCGAACCAGCTTTGGCTTTTCACCTGGTGTAGCTGGCTTCTCCTCTGTGAATCCAAAGATATGAGGATAGTCTTCCAAAGGAAGTTCACCAGTCAAATGGGTTGATATAGGGAAGTGTACGTTATGCCCTTTTCTCCAGATTTTATTTTCAGCCTGGAATTGTGGCAAAATGATGTTGTTGAAAAAGCTACCGGTGATATTATCCCAGCAACCAAGACGTAACAGTGAGCGTGTAATGGTTGTTGGGATTAATTTGAGGGCCACAATTGTGCGCAAAATCTTGAGATAACCATGTGCCGCGCCAGACTTTTCTTGCACGTAAGATTCGTCATACATTTGCATAAACAGCTGATTTTTGACGCCTGGTACTATGCTTGTATCATCCTGCAATTGCGCAATTGCAACTTGACACTGAGCAAAATAAGACTCCACTTGAGCCTGACGGATTAATGCCCTGTGGTATTTTACCAGCGCTTTTTGAAGCTGCTTTGCTAATTTTAATAACTCATCCCAAGCATCTTTGACCGAAATCGGCGCCGTGGCAGGAAAGTACTTGGTGTACAACTCGTCAAACTGTTGTTTTTCAATAATGACAACGTTCAGCTCACTCTCTGACGAGCTGGCTGTGCATTGTGATATTTGTTTGATGATGTCTGCATCGCCCAAGCCATTTTCTATTACGTTGAACACCACTTGTATGTCTGGTTTCTGAACTTCACCCAAGACCTGGATGGTATTAAAGAGGTCCATCCCTGACGGTGCGATGGAGATTATATCTCCAGAACGGATTCCGGCTGCCTCCTCGGGGGTAATTATTAGACATGACGCCACTACTTCAATAATTGTCTCAATATTGGGACATGAGAAGTTCGACGTGATAGCGGCCTCCAAGTTTGCAGCTTTTATCGCAGCGGAACATTGTGTAGTCGTTGATTTCACACGATTAAGGAGACCAGCAGGACCGGTAACAAGACTTTTGGCTTTATTCACAGCGTCTGATGCCTCCATGCGACTCTTGTCAATATTACTGACATAATTTTGAAAGCTTTGTATCAGATCAGCCGTCTGCATCGAATCATCACTGCTGTTTGCAATCTCGGTCTGCAGCTGCTGGCGTCTCTGTTCAACATTGTTGACTGCAGTGGCAATCTGAATTAAATTCGAGCTTGCGAAATCAGTTTTCGGGATGAAATCAAAGCGCTGGTTCAAGAGGCACATCGCTGCCGCCAAGTGAAGTAAAATTCTGAAATGCGATAACCATGAGTTGTCGAGCTACATTTTCTTCTGGAGCGCCCCAATCGGCCCCAAAGCGACCTTCCACTCCTTTGAGTAGTGTTTCTTCGTCCCCATCGAGGACGCCAGAGGGCGGGACATATTTGGTCATTGCCGCCGGATAAAGCTGCTGAACCCAAGAATAGGTCTTTTCAAAACGAAGGCGCTCCACAGTTTTGCCCTTGTTCGATACTAGATCGAAATAACAAGCAAAAAGCACATCATATTCAAAACACAACCGACGGATGATCATCTGGACGAAAGCCGGTTTCAGAGCCAGGCTGAAAGCTCCAAGGGACAAGGCGTTGTCTATCTGGATCTGTTGGCCATCAACCCCAGAGGTGCCAGGAGTACCCATTGAACCATCTTGGCCAACTATAGTATCAGTGGAGCCATTGGCGTTTGTCGTGGCCACAGTGCCGCTACTACCACCACTGCCACCTTGGCCTCCCTTCACCTGCATCAGGACTTGTACTGGAGTGGCAAATTTGCTCGGCGTCGTTGGGGATGGCATGAATTGGCAATAGATGTTGCCTCCATTCCCACCGACTCCACCGTTTCCACCACTTCCGCCATCCCCTCCATTTGTTCCACTACATTGGAGAGAAATTCCATAGTTGGATGTGGTTTGGTTTAGGGAAAGCAGCTGAGCGCAAAGAAAAAAGGTCCCACCATTCACGCCAGCCTCGCCATTAGCACCTATCACACCCGCTTCAGCTGAGGTTTGAATAGAGCCGTCCACTGAGGCACCGCTGGTTTTCTGTGGAGCTTGTGGTTTCGCCGTTGATAATCCGTCATTACCCACGCAATCGAAAATGACCATATCCTGGGACGCTTGAGGGTCACTTGAAGCAGACCAGTCTAGTTGAGGAGGCACAAGGATAATACGCCGCGCAATAATTGTGACATTCCTTCCAGGGAAGTGAAAAACGCTTCCAGTGTAGATGACAAGGTCTTCCGCATGGATAATAATGTTGTCGGTAGCACCGGTGCCTTCGACGACGGAAACAGCTGACAAGGCAGAAACCTGGGCGAATGCTTGCTGTATGTTTGGTGTGCCATCAAATACACATTCATCTGGAATATTCTCTGGTGGGTCAGCTTTCAGAGCTGCATCAATATCATCATCATCAATGTTCCCGGTATAGGCCTCCAACTTTCCACGTTGTTGGGTGGGGATTAATGTTGCACAGCGGTGAGCGATGTAATAGTACGTCGTTTTCCCGTCTTCGGACAGGACAATTCGAAAAAGCGAAGATTCTGTAAAGTTATAATCTACTAATTCTGCCTTTGCCCAGTTGGGATCAAGGCCGTTGGCCCCCTTGGCGTTGTCGGCCATTTTAATGAGATACCAAATTGTAGCTGGGAAACTTGTAAATTCCCATAGACTCGAACATGACAAAAGAACAAAACCAACTTGGCAGAAATCCGGAGCGAAAACAAGGTGCAGTCGAAAACACGTGTTATTTCAGCCACTAGCACACTCGATCTAGCTTTCTCTTCAAGTTTGCCTTGCGGTTCCAGTCTAGCCAGCCACTAGAGGCTCCAGATCCAGCCATTTCCCAGAACTAATTGGAATCTAGCTAATTACTCTGGGCCTGTGAATGGGTACATATCACTAGCCGCGCTAAATCTAGTCCGTTGCCACAAGGTGAGGTGAAAATCAATTCAATGTCGGTAATTAACAGCGTATCTTGTCACAAATATCTCAGGATGGTTACTAGTTTCTAATGACCAATACCCTCGCAGTAGACTAAATTAAATTATCTCTCATAGGTGACACAGCGAAGCTGTTCCAGATATCATCAGATGCGAACCACATGAAAGCAGAAAATGTTATCGCACTCGCTATACGTTCATGGGGCTTGATCGGGGTAGTCAAGGCCAGCTGAGCAGCAAACATAGTGATAAAAACTATTTTATTGGAGAGAAACAGGAAAATAACTTGCGAATGCTGAACGTCAAAAGCCGGAAGGTGGATTGGATGACGGACGCGATGGGTACTTGGGGGACTATCGAGGTCGGCATACGGCATGGAAGCGCAAATGGCCAGATTCAGACCAACCCAGTTAATACATGAAGCTGAAAGACCAGGGTAAGATCTATTGCCTTACTAGCAAAGCCGTGCATCCCAACAGCCCTATCAGGTGCGCGATACGTTCGTCCAAAAAGTAAAAAATAGGCGAGTGGCTGAGGGTGGGTAGACACTATTGGTTTTCCGGTCTTTTCTCTCATGGCCACTAATCAACAAATGGTAAGATAGATTGGCCTAGTGCTTTTATGGGGGGTGCGAGAGTGCGATATTTACATGGGTCGGCAGGGCCCCTGTACGGAACTAGTGAGTGAGTGCTGTTGAGGGGATTACTTCAAATATTTATTGAGGCTTGTTTTTTCGGTGATAGGCACATATTCGTTCTTTTCTCAAGATTTATTTCAATTAGGTTAAGATATGTAAGCATTATAAGAAGTGCTAATGCCCATCGTTTTCAGCGGATGCGTACAGTGACGTACCCTAGAGGTTTCTGCATGGAAAAAGAGGTGTGCTACCCAAATTATCAGCAACAACTTTTGCCATGGCGGATGTATGAATAAATGCATTATCAACCCATAGTCCACAAAAACGGTAAACTATAGGATCTTTCGTGAGCCCTCTAACCACTAAGGGGAAAGGCCTGTCTCAGTACAGCTAAGTAAGGCCCACACGTGTGTGGGTTGCAATATCTGTGTACCCTGATAAAAGGACTAGAATCAATCACCTGTTCGTTCATTAGACTGGCTCACATTCTGAAGAAGCTACTGTTTGCATTTTTATGAGGTTGAGCAAAGCGATGTTTATATAACGGGATTTTACCCTTGTCGCAACATTCACTCTCTCTACTACTCTTATCACGTTTTAAATTCCAAGGTGAATATTCTGTGTCCCACCTGTCCGCATAAAACCCTTTCAATATGATGCCTCTCCACAATGCACTTGCCGCCACAGAGGCCATCGCGAGTCAAGACAAGGACCAGTTTCCCGGGTCTCGGGAGAATTCCACGTTCGCAGATGAAGTCGCAGCTCCTCGGGCTGAGTGCGAAAAGGCAAATGAACCATCACATGTTAGAGCCTGTGACACTGCTAAACTCACTTAGCTTACGGTGCTTCTTGACTCGGCGCTTACTACGACCAAGTCGCTCAAGGCGCAATTTACTAGCATCGACAAGACAAACACTACGCTTGACGTTGGTCCGGTGTGGTCTGAGGTGGTTGAAGTTGCCTTAGCAAACTTTATAGCTGTTTCAACTAACCCGAAAACCAGAGCGGGTGAAGTCGCTGATGAGCTTTTCCCAAAAGATCCCAAAGGCATCATTAGTCAAGCCACGATCCTGCAGGAGATGACGAAAGCGGCTAAGCCGATTGTTGGTGCATTTGATGCTATCCAAGTAAGCTCATTCAAAGACACCAGGTGTAGGATACTAAGACAATATTGCAGATATTACGGGGGCTGGCCACCTACAATAGTTCGCTCAATACTGCACCGATTGTCGGGCTCAAGGGCGAAAACGTTGTGTACATCCACAGGACGTCTGGCGGTTTTCCTGCCGGTGGCGTAACCTCAGATACTTGGAAATTCTTCGACAAGCTTCCCGAAGGCTTCGACGCATCCCAGGGCGCGACGCACTTCTTTCCATATCGGGGAGACCTATTCATTGCAAATGGAACCAAGCTCTGGGTTCGCCGGTGTCGAGAAAGGGGCGATCCCGCGCTTCCGCAACAAACACTTGACCACTGGCCAAAGATCTACCATGAGACTTGGGAGTTCTTGGGCAATAAGGCCCTCCCATATAACAACCTTGCAGGAATCGTGTAAGTTGTTTATGAAAGGATCATCCGCGCTATTATTCGGATTCTAACCTACACTTTAAAGCCCATGGGCTACATTACCAGTCGTGGGTTCAGACCTCAGTTTCAAGCTTGTACTACTCACTTCAAAAGGAGAACTGCAGGTACTTGAGCAAGAATATCTTCGTGTCAGCAATTCATTTTCTTCTATGACTTACCAAGTCAAAAATCAATCTCCAGCCAATGCACCCTCCTGGTCACGCATCGCATACAACAACGGAAGGTTTGTTGGCTATGACCGAGACTACAATCTGTGGGATATTGCACCAGATTTTACAAGCTACACCTACACCATTGGCAATAAGTGCACCACAGGACAGGATGATGCGTTCATAGAGTATACAGCCAACGACATTGGTCTGGTCGTCGCCAAAAAGGACGGGTATCTATACCGACGTATCGCATCCACTATTCATACCTCTGAAGCACTCGTGGATGGGAGGAGTGAGATGGTGGTCAATACAAAATGGGTTCGATGGATAGCCCAGGAAGGTGTCACTAACATTGGTGTAGCCTCTCCAGGAGCCATCTTGGACCTCTTGACACTGACTGAATCCCTCAAGGTTAGGTACCTCGACAGTCAGATCGCACTTTATGTTGCGGTGGATACCATCAAAAAGTTTGCAATCACACATGGCATCTTTCTGAAACTGATTAAGGATACTATAAAAGAGAACGAAGAGAAGGACATAGAAAATGAGAGGGTAACAGCGTTGAAGCTAGGGAAAAGGGTCATCAATCAAGCCAACGCATGGTCCAAAATTTTGACACAAAAGTTGAAACTCGGCCAAGAGCCTGTTACGGCTATGGCCGATCGGCTATAAGGTGTATATAAGGATCTCGAACAACAGGCTTGTATACTCAATGTCAAGTTAACAGAGCTAAACATGATTTTCAAACAGCAGGAGGATACTTTGGAATCGGTCCCAGTGGCAATTTGGGTGAGTCTTGTGACTATTCTAGCTGGTAAGTTTGGTCCAAGCTATCGAGACATTGAAAGTCTGCTGACTACATACGAAGATATAGTTGGTGTCCTCGCTGGCGTGGCAGATATGAAACCGTCGCTGCTTTTTAGTGGTGGACCTTTGTTCTTTGGTGGCTTCATTACCACCGCCTTTGTCAGTTCAAATGTCGACAGAGTTCGGAACGCCATTCTTAAGGCTGGATCGGAAATAGCCACTGTTGACAAAGCTATGAGTGGGTTTACAGTTATTACGAAGCAATACGGAGAGATCGAAAAGATGTATGGCAATTTGAACAAGTTCTGGAGTCGTATAATGGACCATACAATGAGTCTCCGTGGAATAGATGAGGCCATATTGATTGAGATTGGCATGAACTTGCTGCGGACAGACAGGGAATCTTATGAAAATGCGATAAAATAGACTAGGCATTTGGAGGAAAGTGCGCAAACTTACCTCGATCTTATGAGATCGCAAGGGATCATGATCCGCATGCCCGACGATAGCGACGACGATAACAATTAGAGAGTAGGAGTCGCTCTTATTAGTTATTAGGCCATTTTAATGAATATTCATAATATGTCCAGCCATTGGCTATGCAGAAGCTTGCCATGCAGGTCAATCATTCTGGATCAAGTTGTGTGAGCAGGCCATCCCTAGGTTAGCATACCTTAGACCATCAGCCGCAATGTGACCGCAATCCACTCACGGTCAGAACTGAGTGAAATTTAATTTTCATCTTCTTCAAACTTTAAGATACTCCCTTCATTTAATGATCCGGATTTAGTGAACTTCTCTCTAACCTCCAAATAGAAAAGAGTGCTAGATAGTTTCATTGGCAACAATTTAAGATTTGTCCTTTTTGACGATCTTCTTTGATTCGTTAATATTCGCTTCAGATAATCTTGGGTGTATCATAACATTCAAATATCCCTTGCACTAGATTTATTTGCGACTACCTATCGACCCTTATTTGCTGCACTGCGAATATATGGTTCCACCGGGAAAACTTCAGTCTCAGGCCCAACACCCTTGTATATTTGATCCCATCTTTTTTGCAGGACCTCAGGTGTGTGCCACGCATTTTCAGGGTCGCGCAGCCAAAGTCGGAGTAGATGACGTCTGCACAGTGGTACTATTGTCAGCTCATATTATTTCGTACCGGTTGCAGTGATATTCCACTTACTGCTTCTCTCCCTGGTCGACAAACCCATCTCGGGCATGAAAGATGCTCAAGTTGTTCACATATTGTATGTCGCCTTTCTGAAATTCTGTGTTGACGCAAAACCTTTCGCCGATAAAATGCAAAGTGTCCAGAGCCTCGGCTTGTGCTTCTGTGATGGGGGGTATATCAGCACTACGTGGCAGCGCTCCGAATCCTACAAAGTATCGTCGCCCGTATTGCAGCGAGACTCTTTGAGGAGCAGTTTCAGTAGCTGGCAAAAGATGCAGCAGCGGTCTTTCCATCCATTGTTTGTCGGCCTTTTCGAAGCTAAGCAACATATTAGTTCGCTGGTGTAAATGTAATAACTGTGATGTGGATAACATACACCTCCATATCCCACGACTGAGATAAAGTATGAATCAAGTCGGGTCGAGTTCGGGCAATCTCATTGTAGACCCTCCATGTACTTGTCAACTTACTGGCGCCTCCTTCTTTGGCCGTCTCAAGGGCGAATAGTGAAACAATGTCGCCTGAGTCAGTGTGAAAGACTTGTTTATCAGTCGTATAAGCAGGGCTGCCAATGATCTTGGTTGGATCGGCTTTGCTGAGATCTTTTACATGTGTTAAGACCACATCGGCAGGTTTACCGTTGAATTTATGGTCTTGTCGGCCTCTCTGTGCAGCTATGTGAGCCGATATTCCGGTGTAGATGATGACGTTCTCTTCTTTGGTGTGTTCGTCAACTTTGATACCACGGATGACAAAAAAGCCATGGCCACTGTGTAGCTCATTGGACAAGCGCCGAAGCTCAGAGTGGAGAGTTGGTAGTGGGAATGTATCGGCGCTAATATGACCATAAGAAAGGCCGAGTGCTATTGATCTAATTAGTTCTCGCAAACAACCATAGAGACTTAGATTAGGGACACGAACATTTGAAGTGGGCGACAGCTTGATCGATCTCGGCCAGTTGCTCAGGGTTCAGAACATACGTCCAGTCATACGTCTCGGCCAGAGTTGCGCCCTCCCAAACTACGTCTCCAGACAGCTGTTCTGGAAATCCTTCAGGTACCTTGGTAGGGAGATTGCCCGCGGCAAGTCTCTTAGCGGCCCGGGCCTGCCACTTTTCATAGTCTGGGGCGTAGTTGATGTCAGGCTGGCCAGGGGGTGGCTGGGCGGCCGGAGTGACCCAGGTGACTGTCGTGGTTGACATGGTATTGGTACACGTCTCAGTGTAGCCCTGGGGAGAATTTGATATGTTTTGTGCCGTAAATTTAAATGGAACCCGAAATATAGGTCACCTTGTGTGAGATGATGTCAAATCCAAAATAAAAGATCAGGTCTTTTTTGTCGCTCTGGGCGCCAGTAAAGAAGTTTTCAGGGTCCAAGCCAGCTAGATTCAATAGGTTGAGCTACTCGGAGGGTTCTTTTACACCCATATCTAGGGACGCGGACAGTATTCGGTTGTTTTATACGTAGCTAGGGTGTGGCGTTCAATGCAGAACAGTCAACGTGCGGGGATTGTGCGTATTCGGTGTCGAAACGTCATGCTGACTAGAAAATACGTGCTTTTATGTAGCCATGGCATCATTGGGGGAAGTCCATAATCCCCACAATTGAGATATCCCATCATGCCGAACTTTCCCCACGATTTCTATCTATGCCTTGCGACACGATGACTAGTAACTAAATATGAGCCCAGTATCCAGTAAGGGTTGCAGAGGCGTACCAAGACCCTCATTGCAATTGCACGCAGCATTAGCGCTACATGGAATCCTAGGCTGATGCATGCGATTTCTACTAACAAGAGGTTTAGCTTACAAGTAAACCCTTTGACGATACGTTCGTTGAAGCATGCTGTCATAAATCAATGATGGGAGCTGATGAAGTCCTGTTCAATGATGCGCAGCCGCTCCTTCAAACTACGCGAATTGGGGAAGCGGATCTTAATCAACATGAAATTACCAACCCTAGAGCGTATTTCTTGCTCCACATGTACTTGGCTTATATTCAAAAGAATATAAACCAAGCATCTATGCCCCTTGCATCAACAGATTTGGTCTGTTGTCGTGGATAATGGAGGGGTGGGCGCTCGAGCGTAGCGGGCGACGGTAGTGGAAATTACTGGGGTCATGTTGTGCACATAAACCTCCATCCTTGATCGCTTTTCCCAACAGAACCATCAGAAAAAAATGATAAAATACAAAAGTACAAAAGACAAACCAAATAAACCCAGAATAAACTATTTTGTGTTCCATATCGCTTACGATTAGGATCGTAGCGTTATCCTACTACAATTCTGTACCATAGGTTTTGGTCACCTGCGCCCTGTTGTGAAGATGATTGGAATGGTGGCTTGCTTAGCTGAAAACTATCCGCTGTGGGGTGCGGAAAACCCTCCGGGACCTTGAACAGTCGTCGTTTGGGCTTAGTCTCAAATAGTGGTTACATTTATTGGCCAAGGCGTCTCTAATCAGGACAGTGTGCAACTCGTAAAAGACCCACATGTACTTTATCTTGGATTTTCCTGGCGGTTGACTGTTAACCTCGCAGCCAAATTCACCAGTTCACGATAAGAATAGCCAACACAATGGGCTCAGATTCACCTATCCCAGCTCCCAGAGCCTCAAGCGACCCTTATTATGACCTAGGAAATTTCGAGATCAAAGTCAGTACCCAGTCTTCGGAAGCTCAATTATGGTTCAACCGTGCCATGGTGTGGACGTACTGCTTCAATCACGATGAAGCCATTACATGCTATAAGCAAGCCATCGCTCATGATGAAAGCCTTGCTCTCGCATACTGGGGTATCTCTTTTTGTTCTGGCTCAAACTACAACAAAACATGGAGGCTATTTGATACAAAAGATCGAGAGGAAGCCATCAAAGCGACCTACAAATACTCGCAACAGGCTTTGCAGAGAGTAGAGAATACAACACCATGGGAGAAAGCCTTAATAGAAGCTTTGCAACCTCGCTTCCCTAACGACAATCTCGACCGGGACCTGGCAGCCTGCGATAGAGCGTATGCTGACGCCATGAGGGATGTACATCGGCGGCTGGGCGAGCAAGATTTCAACCTCATCACACTCTTTGCGGATGCTTTGATGAATGTTGCTCCTCGCAAACTCTTTAATACCGCCGATGGTCAGCCAATTCCTACCAGTCCCGTATTTGAATTAAGGGATCTTCTAGAGCATGCGTTGCAGATGCCAGGCGTTGAAAAGCATCCTGGTGTTGCTCACATGTACATACATCTCATGGAAATGTCTGCCACGCCCGAGGCAGCTCTGCATGCAGCAGACATGATCCGCAATCTGATCCCGGATACCGGCCACACATATCACATGCCTGCCCACATCGACGTGCTGGTAGGTGACTATCGTCGAGCAGTCGAATACAATCTCAAGGCAACCATTGCAGACGACAAGTACTTTGCAAAAAACGGCGGCTTGACCTTTTATAGCTACTATCGGCTCCATGACTACCACTCGCTCATCTACGCAGCCATGCTGGGTGGAAAGTCCAAGGCAGCGCTTGATGCGACTGAGCGCATGGAAAAGACCATCACGGAAGACCTCCTTCGTGTAGAAACGCCCGCGCTTGCGGATTGGATGGAATTCTTCAAGGCTGTTCGCGTCCATGTGTATATCCGCTTTGGTATGTGGGATGAGCTCAAAGCGCTCAACCTGGAAGATGACAAGGAGCTTTACTGCGTGACAAATGTTATGAGACACTACGGCAAAGCCATTGCACATGCTGCAACGGGCGAGGTAGAGGAAGCCGACAAGGAGCACGAGTTGTTCAGACAAGCCTCTAAGCTCGTTCCGCCAACCCGCCTTGACTTTCCCAACAAAATTGTGGACATCTTGAAGATAGCATCGGCCATGCTGGATGGTGAGATTGAGTACAGACGTGGCAACTACGAACTGTCCTTCAAGAGACTGCGTGATGCCATCTCTCTTGAAGACGAGCTCCCCTTTGCAGAACCCTGGGGGTGGATGTTACCAGCTCGTCATCCATTTGCAGCGCTATCTCTGGAGCAGGGACATGTCGAAGACGCTGCTATTGCCTACGCGGAGGATCTTGGACTTCACCCCACACCCAAACGATCACACCAACATCCAAACAATATATGGGCACTACACGGCTACCATGAGTGCCTAGTGCGGCTTGGACGCGACGCTGAGGCCAACATAATTCGACGACAGTTGACTCTTGCCGCTGCGGAAGCAGATATTAAGATCGCTTCCTCATGCTTTTGTCGAGGAGGGATTCTGGCGTCGGACAATAAAACAAACGGTAAAAGTTGTCATTGATAGCTGAAAATGCCCACGGCGGGTCAGGTGTTAGTGGTTCATGAGGCCACCGCAAAGATGGAATAAAAACAGAATATCTAGCAAAAATTTAGTTGTATGCAAATTCTGTATTCTGGACATTCTGACTAATTTTCCTCCACAAAATTCCTCTTCCGTGTGGTATTAATCGAGGACCCTCCAACTCACAATCGATCATCTGATAGGGCCTGACCATACAATATAAACTATCATGTCACAGCGTCTTTAAATTCTTTAATCTTTGATCTAGCCTCATCAACTATCCGGTAACAAGGCGTTAATGTTCTAGCTGCAGGGCTCTGAGGACAAATATCGGATGGGTCGGGATCAATATCGCCCTTTTCCTTCCAACAATGTCCATCCGAGTCTGGACACGCCTCATGACCGATGAGATGACGGTTGTGCTGCCTCAACGCAAATTTGCTTCCCAACTCCGAGAGTTGTTCGGCATCACTTTGTAAACCGTGCACGATAACCTCATAGAACTTGTCGCTTGAAAGCTTGAAGCCGAGCGCTGAGCCTAAATCTGCGCCAGGGATAAGATACACTGCATCGCACGTATTCTTCCCCGCTGTGCTAGTGCAGTGTTCTTTGAGCCATTTCAAGTATCTCATATAACCAGCCGTCACCTCAAGAAAGAGTCGACCGACGAGAAGTACATTCTGCAGAGTAATGCGTGGAGGCTTGGTGACATCGTAACAGATAGGGCATGCCAAGAGCTTATCTGCAAGGTCAGCACCCAAGCGCAGCGTGCCAACAGTGCTATGCGACACTTGACCACTTTTCAGCGATCGAATAATGCCGAATACTCTTTTCGTACAATCACAGGACTGTTGCAGACTAGCTGATGCTATCGATGCGTTGGATGACAACTCTGCGGGAACTGTGTTATGCCGGCCATTGGACAAACAGTTCCGGAAAGGTTCAAGAGGCAAGGAATCCAACTGCTCGGTCGTGGTGAAGTGAAGGAGTGGCAGCGTGCCAAATTCGTCTTGGTTGAAAAATATATCACCGCCTTCCGATGAAGTCCATTCTTGCGACACCACTGGCAAGAAATCGACAGAGCCGCACGTAGCTATAGACGACTCTTCAGCAGAAATCGATAGCGGGGTACTGCCAGTTTGCTGAAGGTCTGAATCGCTTTGGCGCGAATCACTCTGGTCATTCATCTGAATATTTTTCTGAACTTGTTGATGTTCAATCTGCAACCATTTCCGGGGCCTTCCTGGCCTTCCTTTTTCATGGAATTTGCAGACAAGGCCGAGGTGCACGCATCGGGAACATCCAGTTTCTTTCCCCGAGCATCTCAGTTTTCGTGCTCCTGATGGGGGAAAAGGCCATTGTCAGCAATCGGGTAGTTGCTATGGGATTAATTAATGGGAGAGCTCACGGCACGCTTCGCACGATTTTCGCTTTTGCCGTATGGTACTCATTGCCATCTCCATGATTCTACTCTCTCGGCAACTCCAATTCTGATACAATCTCGGATGACGAATATGAGTGGGGCGATGGCGCTATGTGGGTTCCGCGACCGAGTGGGATCTCACGAAAGCTGATTTGATCAAAACACGGAGATAGACTTGATCTGGTGTTTATTTCCAGCTATTTCCAGACACAGAGATCATGAGATGTAGTAAGGTGCAGTAGAATACAGCTTAATGAGTCGACCTGTGGTTGGTTGACCATGACTGATTGGCTACTCGACACGTTCTCTACCCATTGTAAAGAGCCTTAATTCAATGCCAATGACACTTGGCTACCTGAATCATAACTATCAAATTGAAATCATTCGACCGCCTAAAAGTTAAATAGATTGTACCGGGCTCATTTGGTTGAGACGGTCATAATTCAACTCTATAGGGTAAGTCTTGATGGCCAGCGCGTCCTCAGCGAGCGCTTTTGGAATATGGTTCCATAACAAGTCATGCATCATGGCTTTTGCCTGAATAGATTCGCTCACTTACCTTTGAACCGTTGAAGTTCAAAATCAGGAGGAAAATGGCCTCATTAGAATAACGCTGGGCCGCTTCAAGGCCAGCCATGTATGAGGGGCATAAAGGACGCGTCGATGTTGGCGTTCAAATCGCGGACCATTTCTCCACAATTCGACCGCTGTGGGGTAAAATGGTCCGAACATGTCGAAATGGATGTCTCTCATGGTGAAGCTTTGTCATCCAGATGCTAGACCATCTCGAAATCGGGCCTTGGCAACCCCGCGAAATATGTCGTGCCTTGTAGCTCAATTTCACAACAATCACGGACTTGATCATGTCCAGACCAGAACCTTGATTCATCTTATTTTTGTTCCTGCTATCTAAAATTGTCCACCATTTACTCCAACCTATGAGACATGGCTAAAACAATAACTGCCCAAGAGTTGCGCCGTCACTGGGCAAATCGCGAGGAAATCGCGTTGTTGGATGTGAGAGAAGAGGGGCCGTACGCAGAAGCTCATCCGTTTTTCGCACTGACTGTGCCGGTGTCCGAGATTGAAGACAAGTTACCGGCCTTGGTTCCGAGACTGTCTGCGCCCATAGTTGTGTATGATGATGGAGAAGGTTATGTCGAGCGGGCGGCGGCACGCATACTGGCGATTGGTTATCGGGACGTGTCAATCCTGGATGGTGGTTTGTCGGGCTACGCACTGGTGGGTGAAGTGTATCGGGATGTAAATGCACCGTCAAAGGCTTTTGGCGAGCTCGTTGAGGCGATCCGACACACCCCGTCCATGCCTGCCCGTGAAATCAAGCATGTCCTGGAGAATGAAAAAGACGTGGTGGTCCTGGATGCTAGAAGATATGAGGAATACCACACGATGAGCATCCCCCGTGGACAAAGTTGTCCTGGTGGTGAGCTTTTGTACCGATTATTCGAGGCGGCACCCGACCCAAGTACAACCGTCATTGTGCACTGCGCGGGGCGAACCCGTAGTATCGTTGGTACGCAGTCGCTGGTAAACGCAGGGGTCCGCAATAAAGTTGTTGCTCTTGAAAATGGAACCATTGGTTGGACTCTTGCAGGCTTTGAGCTTGACAAGGGCAAAGTTGAACGAGTCGGGCAGCCATCAGTGGAAGCTGTGCAAAAGGCTCGACAGCATGCCAGGGCATGGGCCAAACATGTGGGCGTATCTGTCATTGATACCCAAAAACTCCAGCAATTTATAGCATCGGCAGAAACCAGGACTCTTTACCTGTTGGACGTCAGGGATCCAAAGGAATTTGCCGAGGGCCACCCTGACGGTTTCCTCTCTGCTCCTGGCGGCCAGCTCGTCCAAGCCACCGACGAATGGATTGGCGTGAGAGGTGCTCGCATTGTCTTGTACGACACCGACGGAGTGAGAGCGCTCATGACGGCAAGCTGGCTGCATCAGCTGGGATGGGATGTTCATATGCTTGAAGAAGGTGCCTCGATACCTGAAGTTTCGCCTCAAGTCGAACAACCCACTTGGCATGCACCAAGCTCCAGTGCTGTGACAGTCGAAGGCCTGAAAACACTCGGAGACGCAACCATTGTGGACCTTGCCCGCAGTCCCGTCTATCGGAAGGGTCACATTCCAGGCGCATGGTTCGCCTCCGGCCCAGAACTTGCTCGCGACTTGAACGCTATTCCAACCAGTGGTCCTATTGTACTCACGTCACCTGATGGAAATGTTGCAGCTATAAATGTTGAACACGCACGTGGAGCCCTCAGTAATTCCTCGCGGGAGGTTTTTTATCTCAGCGGGGGCACTCAGGCCTGGAAGGCAGCGGGTCATGCACTGGAAACAGAACAGCGTTGGCTATCGGAGCCCATTGATGTGTACAAGCGCCCATACGAAGGGACTGAAAACGCCGAAAAAGATATGCAGGCATATATTGATTGGGAGCATGGGCTTGTGGCCCAGGTCGCGAATGATGGTGTGGCGTGTTTCCACGTTGTCCGCAACATGTCTCAATAGACAAAACCATTAGCCATTACGAGGATTGATGCGGTAATTTCATTTTTAGTTATTAGAGAAAAATTGGTGCATGAAATGTGGGCTTCTATGTGAATTTCGCCGTTGGACCATCCTAATATTATTTTCTCAATGGACCTTTCTTAATGGTGAAGGAAGGGCGTGGCTTTGGCCACGGGTGTATGAGGATTTCGATGTATCGAGATCCTCTGAGCGATAGTTTCGTACAATCTCTAGCTTCCTGTTGGCTGACTGAATCCATGCTTGTGTTGCCCTATTGGTTTCGAATTTAGGAACTGTCATCTGCTCTGGCTATGCAGCCCGAGAACTATTCGTCCGATCTGACGCGAACCAACTCTGCGCTGAGTTTTCGACGCGTCGATTGCAACGCGAAGCGATGATCCTTCCGCATCAAACGCCACGCTTCCAAAGATATTTCTTATTGGATGATGGAGTGGCGACCCATGTATGTCTTGGCGAGGAGAGACACTTCGATTGGTGGCTAGCGTCAGTAGTCGCCTCCCTTAAATGAGGCGCTTCCGCTTGTGATCACCCTGGCGGGATGAAAAAAAAAAGGTCGCATATTCCGAACATCAATGCATTTGAGACAATAGTCCTCGGGAACATGAGATGGCAAACCAACCTGCAGGACGGGGCCAGTGGCTTACTATGTTCCGCGGCCCCGTGTCCGGACATAATGTCATTGCAGGTATGACGGCGACGAACCAGGCCACTATCAACATCAACCACAACTACGGCAAATATGATGAATCGAAGAGGAATGCTTGTATCAAGTCCCTCTTTTGCACAGATCCGGTAGCTGACCGCTCCCGAATAATTACTGAAAAGGGGAGCCGAACCGCCAATACCTGTAAATGGATTGAATACAACGAACAGTATCGGAAATGGGGAGAAGCCTCGCACAATTTGTTGTGGATATCCGGTGGTCCAGGCAAGGGAAAGACCTTCATGGCCATTTACCTCTCTCAAATTCATGAAGAATATTGCAAAAACTCCAACGCTATTACTACTTTCTTCTTCTGCGACCAGAGGGAGCCAAAACAGAGTTCGGCCGTCAGCATCCTTCGAGGGCTAATGTATCAAATAGTTAAATATGAACTGTCGGAAACGAATTCTTTAGGGACAGATACTCTAGTATCGCAATGGGAGACTCAAAAGGATGGTATCTTTGACGATTCGTCCTTTGAGAACCTGTGGGGAGTTTTCATTTCCATGATACAGAATACACACTACCAAACAATATATTGCATCATCGACGGGTTTGATGAATGTGATGCGGAATCCCAAAAAAGGCTGTTAGCTAAAATTAGCCTTCATTTTAAAGGAAAACGGGACAATTTTACGCAAAAACTAAAGCTTATCCTGCTCAGCAGAGAACATCCAAGACGGATTCAGGAATGTCTCTCAACCTTCTTGAAAATACGGATTGATGATGACGATGCATCAAAGATCGACGTGAGGCGATACATTTCTCAAAGAGCGCGTGATATTGCGCAGAGAAAGAAAATCATTGGCACCAAATTGCATCGCCAAATTGAACGCGTGTTTGACCAACAATCGCAGGGCACATTCTTATGGGTCAGCTTCGTATCGCAGGACCTGGAGGAGAAAGCTGCTGAGGATCTCGAAGCAGCCTTATGGGAGCTTCCAAAAGGTTTAGACGCAGTATATGCACAAATTTTATCCAAAATCGAACCCGATAAACAGGAGGCCGTGAGTGAGATTCTAACTTGGATCACACTAGCCCATCATCCGCTCCGCCTTTCTGACATTTGCGAAGCGACAAATATTCAAGATAATTCAAATGGGCTAAATCGAATAGAGATTTGCCGCGATCGTGTGCGGTCTTGCGGCCATATGCTTCAAATAGAAAAAGAATGCGGCATATATGGAGGAGAACATGTTACATTGGTGCATCAGAGTGCCAAGGACTTTCTCCTTGGGTGCAAGAATTCGTATGCCATTGATAGTGTTGTTGGTCATCAGAAGATCACCAATCGGTTGATTGAGTATATCAACGACATCGGCTGCAAAGATGTCATGCTATTTAGACGTTTCGCATATCGCAGTCAACTCGAGTCCTTCTTCGACTACGCTCTCGACAATTGGCCACTGCACTTTGCTCATTTAGAGAACGACATTGACCACATTATACAACGAAACAAGGGTTTTTTCGATGATGAATGGGAGCCTAGGGTGATTCTCGGCCGTGTCTGCTCCCGCCTTCCAAGCGAGGTAGGACCAGTGCTTTATATGGCTTGCGATAAAGGCCTCTTCCATTTGGCAAAGCGCCTGCTTGGAGATCGGCCGAGCAAAATGCAGCGTTTTTTCAATCCATTCCATTATCGACATCCTGTCAACCAACACTGGGGTCTTAAAAACTATACACCTTTTCATGCAGCTTGCCACGTCGGCGATGAAAGAATTGTGAAGCTGCTGCTCGACTTTGACGCTGATTTGGCAGCGGCTGGGCGCGAAAACAATAGAACCCCGCTCTATTGTACAATTGAAAGCGGACATCATCACATATTTACTATCTTGGCCGCAACGCCGCAGGGAAAGACATTTCTAACTCAAAAGAGGGAGAATTACCTGCATGCAGCTGCGGTGGGCGGGAGTGAGGATATATGCCGCGCGCTAGTCAAAACGTACAACTTTGATGTCAATAAGACTAATTCTAGAGGAGAGACAGCGGTATTAAACACGGTTAGGAATGGCCATTTGCAACTCGCCCGACTTTTCATCCGAGAGTGGCAAGCAGAGTGGCACTCTAGCACTGGAGACCCAATGATGATCACAGCTGCTTTATAGCGGTTCATCTCAATCTATTCATGTATACAGGACATGGCTTGCCTGGGACCTTTGCATGTTTATGAATGACCTTTGACACTTTCATCTGGGTTGAAATAAGGCCTGCTCTGCCGCCGTCCTGCCCTTGGCCACACCTCCACCAATCCATCCTCGACCTCAAATAATGTACCACCCCGCATCACATACTTCATGTACATGCTGGAATCCCAAACCTTCTCAATTGTATCGATACCGGGAGGATAAATGACCAAATCGGCCAACTTACCAACTTCAATAGATCCAATTGACGAGGCTAGTCCAAGGGATGTTGCGCCGCCTATGGTAGCATGCTTCAGCACGTCGTAGGGTTTCTGTCCCCCGAGCGACATCATGAGCATCTCGCTATGGAACAGAAAGCCAATGGGCTGTTCACCATGAGCCCCAATATTTGTGCGTACACCACGGCTGGCAAGCTTTGCAGTGGAAATTGTAGTGTTGAAGAAAAGATAAGAGCTGTTGGGTGCCTGTTTCACCTCAGTCAAGCTTTCCAAAATATCGTGCTTAACGTAACGCTGCAATTTGGAGTCTAAGGGAATGTCAAACTTCTGGTGAATCCAATGCTGACCGAAAATACCGCCGTAGTTCATGACGGCGATAGGTGTGTATGAGCTCCCGCTAGCAGCCACAAGAGAGAGAACATCGTCGTATAGCTCTGGGATGGGAAGTGGGTGCTCTTGAGATGTATAACCGTCGATGAAATAGGTGAGCCCCCAGTCAAATGACCAGCCACCCTCGGGTACTACGAGCATGTCCAACTCAGCAGCTTCCAACAAGAGTCTCTGCCGGGCCGATCTCGCCGACAGCTGGTAGTTTTTGACGGAGAAGGACGTCTCGCCACCTTCAGCTTTGATGCGTAGCAGAGCCGCCTTCGCATCAGCACGCGAATTGATCTCGGTGTAAACAGGCGGTTGCACGGAACCGTAAAGCACATCACCCGTGACATACACGCGAGGCCCGTACATGCGTCCCTTCTCAATCAGGTTGCGCTCCACGGGTCCAGCCACGTTCTTTGACGCGGGGTTGTGTATCGTTGTTACACCGTAACCAAGGAATGTCTCCATTTCCCACGAAGGCTGCGGGTATGGAGACAGGAAGCCGCCCCAGTGCCCATGTACATCCACAAAGCCAGGAAGAACTGCACCGCCTTGGGCGTCGAGAATCTGCGCATCTGCGGGTATCGAGATATTAGACCCAATGCCAACAGCAACAATCTCGCCGCGCTGAACGACAACAGTCGCATTGCTGAAAAGTTTCGGAAGCGACTGGCTCATACTGACAAGCGTCGCGTTGACAACTGCAAATGGTCTCTCACCAGAGATTTTGTTCTGTTGGCTGAGAGCTGTCTCATACGTAACGTGAAGTTGTTTCACCGATATATGAGGCTGGGCACATTCACCGTCATCGCGAGATTCGATGGACGCGCTCCTACATGCTTGGGAGACGCGCCGAACGTCTGCGATGTTGAGATCTGCCCCAAATAGCCAGAATATTTTGCGACCATCGCCGCTCCACGCCACGTCATGTCCGCCAAACTCAGACAAGCGCACGAGATCAACCGGGGTTTGGAAGTCGCCGGGCTTACTCCAGACGACCGAGCCAAGGCCGTTGTCCTGTTTCATGGGGTTGGTTGAGAGCCACACATGTTGGAAGTCCCGAAAAGCAACCCAGCTTTGCTTCATAAGCGAGACTCTCATCTCAACGGATGTCTTCCCCGTGGCTATCTTCTGAGCCTTCTTGCTCTCAATGTCGTAATGAACAACAGATCCAGGCCCCTCCACCAGCAGCTGCCTGCGTCCCCCGACCATGACTAAATCGAGTCGGGTCTCGGCGTCAAATGCCAGTCCTGAGACTTTGTGGAGGTTTGCAACAGAAGCTATTCCTGGCCCTTTCGCGGGCAGTTGGATCCTGCCAATCCAAATGCCATCCCCAAAGGTCTCTTCAACATCGCCAAACATGTAGTCTTTTCCTGTACGCACATACGCTATGTTAGCTCCGTCACTGACAGGGGAGACATAACGACCACGTGGCACCCCTTCTAGAGGAATAGATTCTCGGTTTTCCATGTCTACAAGGTGAAAGCTCGTCAATTTTTGAGTGTCCCAGCAAGCTTGCATCAAGTATCTTGACCCCGCGACAAAACTTGGGGCATAACAGGACTCGAGGTCTTGAGGTTTTGGAAGACTTTTGAGAGTGGCTGACTGCGTGTTGAAGACGTAGTTGTCACCGGCGGCTTCGAACACGACTTCACGCCCTTCAAAGTCGCTGCGCAAGCCCCTAAACGCATACTCGCAACGATGATCCGCTAATTCATGATCCCGCAAATGTGTCTCTGAGTACCTCGTGTTCCCCAGGGCAATGTTAATCGTCGCCTCGAAAGGAAGCAGCTCAGCATCACTGGCAGAAACCCTTTCTCCCAACGAGTTAAACGCAATCGGAACTCTCCAGATCTTACCCTGGGACCAGATAATTATTGCCTCATCACCAGCCGTCCAACCATAGTTGGGGTACGCACCCATAAAGGCTGGAATAGTGCTTACATCGTATGCTAACTGGTCCCACGCGTAGTGCACTGTGCCGGATCGCATATCCTTGAGGGCAAGAACTTCATCGTCTCCGCTGCGTCGCACAAACGCCAGCGTTTTGCCATCTCGCGATAGCCTAGGCATGTTGGCGCCACCAGGGCTCGCGGGCTTGTTGGGTGCGCTGCTGGCTGCCGCCACAAGCTCTGTTGTACCTCCAGTGGTCGTGTTGAGCATGAACGCTGCATTGATCCCTGCGTGCACATCCTTGTTGTATGAGAATTTGCCCGACGCGTCGTCTTTCACGTGTCTAGAGAAGATTATGCCGTCGCCTGAGGGCATGTATCTTGCTTGTTCAGCGCCTAGCTGGCTTTCGCCGTACTTGTCACTCGACCATGAGGCCGGCAGCTTGCGCTCGATAATTCTCTTGCCTGAGATCTCTGGCAGATGCTGCGCGTCTTTCACCAGCGGGAATTCCCAAATTTCGCCTGCTCCGTTCGGCCTTCCCGTGAGAAACCATTTCGTTGCGATGATTCTATCTCCCGTTGGATGAAAGGCGGGCGATGAATAAAACCGAAAAGTCGAATTTGTCTGCTGGACAGTGGAAGCTCTAGCCGTTTGCTGAGATTTTCTGCCCATATCCACGCAGCGCGTGTACGGCATTGTCCAGATATTGTCAACCCCGTACCCAGCGTCGGAAATAAACACCAGTTGGTCGCCTGCACTGGAAAATTCAGCTTCCTTGTCATACGGGATACCATCCAGTATAACGTAGGCCGGTCTGGGTTCTGCGCTGTCACTAGCTATAGACATGCAGTAGAGGTCCCCTAACATGTCAAAGACAATCTCTGGTTTGTGTGGATGAGTGGCGATGCGAAGCCACGTACCCTCAGAAACATTGGTCGACAAGTTTCTGGGATACGGAAAGGACGTTGAAATGTCCCATGACTCTTTTGCTGGCCTCAATGGGTAGTCGGTGTCTGGGTAAATATCCTGTACTGTGACAGAAGAAATTGGCCCAGGCTGAGACAGGAGCACATGACTGGATTTCCACAATGACGATGCCACATGAGTCAAGCCAACTAAGGCAAGGCCATGAAGGACAAGCACTTTCAGCCCGCCCAGCCAGAGTCCTTCACGTTTCGGACTATGAGCATTGGGGCCCGCGTCCAAAAACAATTTGTTAGACTTTTCTCGCATGGTGTTGTATATCTGCTAGGGCGAGAGTGACCCCATATCGGATCAAGATGTCTATGCGGTATCCGTTTTGTTGTGGCCCAATTCAAGAGCAATTAAACATAGTCAACCAACTGCATAAGGATGTGAACAGTCAGCTCAAATTCCCCGGCAATTACGTTTTTACATTCTCCATTGACCGGCCATCAAAACTCGGCATTGTCGGGTTTCCGGAGCATCTTTTCGGATCGGGCGTGTGCATGATAAGCGCAAATCGGTCAATCGGGTACTGCTACCCGATCGTTCAAGCCCCCCATCCCTGATGGCACGTCCCGAAGGCGATTAAACTGAGCCGAGTCGAAGCCAATTCAGTTTCATCCAGTGCGATATCAAAACTATGGTATGCTGCGATAACGCCCTCTTTTTCTGACACGATACAAGTCCTATGTGGAAGCTGAAGTAGTCAACAGAACAACTCGGCGACAATGAGATCCAACTCAACCCAGCGCTCTCCCTTGGAGGCCCTCGAAAGCCTTTCAGGTTTTGAGATTGTAACACACGAAAATTTTAAACATACCACGGACATGGCCTCAACTCCTCATGCCACTCAGCAACTTCAAGACATCAAGCCTGTCGAGAGCTTTGCGGAACTAAAAGCAACCATCTACCCTCCTAACCCACAGTATGACGTAGCAGAGAAGCCGTGGCTTCCAGGCCCCCAAAGGCCATATCTTCTTTACAATGCAAGGCTTGTAGACCCTCGTGCTGGGGTTGTTCGAGAAGGTTTGAGTCTGCACCTAGCTGGAGGCAAAGTGGTCAAGGTAGCTCCAACCACACCTTACGACCTTACCTCTGAGTTTCGATGTGCAGAACAGGATGTCATCAAAATTGACGCCAGTAAATATTACATTTGTCCTGGGCTGATTGATTGTACGTTTCATTTGAATCTTTTTCTTTTATGACTACCGCAACCTCGAGTTTGGAGGGCGCTTGCTAACCACGGCCCATTGTTTTATCATTTTAGGTCACGTTCATTTGATGGCTGTTCATGGAAGCGCGGTACGAGAAAACCCTACCATTCGTCCAAATTTTTATATGTCCATCAATTATCGGACATGAGAAGATGATCAAAACTAACAGACGCAATAGACATTGCATGGAGCATTTACTTTTCCTCACGAAACTGCAGTGCTCAGGACAGCAGGTACTCTCCGTGGCATCTTGTCCAACGGCTTCACGACTGTCCGAGACACGGGTGGAGCCACAATTGCACATGCCCAAGCCACTGAGGAGTTTTTAATTCCTGGCCCTCGCGTTTTCCAGGGAGGACGCATGTTGTCTCAGACAGGTGGTCATGGTGATGACACCGAAGTCTGGAGCGATAACCACTGCTGTCGAAGCAATGGTATCGCCAACTCAGCCTTGGGCCGGCTCTGTGATGGAGTTCCTGAGTGTCTCTTAGCTGCTAGAGATAATATGCGCAAGGGTGCTCAACACCTCAAGGTGTGCACATCAGGTGGCATTGCTTCGGCAACAGATAGGCTTGAGTCACTGCAGTTTACAGTTGAAGAGCTGCAAGCTATCACAACCGTCAACAAGAATATGGGAGGTACACTTGTTACTGCCCACTGCTACACCGCCGAGGGCGTGCGACATGCAATTGCAGGCGGTGTGAGAGGAATCGAGCACGGGAATATGATTGATATGGATACAGCTCAGCTGATGGCTGAGAAGGGTGTATTCTTGACACCCACGTTGGCTCTACACACCTTTGTCACGATGCCTCCATACGACAAATTTGAGACGCCTGACGGCCTTCGAAAGAACGCCATTGTGGGAGACGCTGGTATCCGCGGCATTCGATATGCAGAAGAGGCCGGCGTGACAGTGTGCTACGGCACTGATACCACTGGTCCAACCCTAGTGATGCAGACGTACGAGTTTGTCGTGCGATCAAAAATTCTGCCGAGTCCAGTCGTACTACGCCAGGCTACAATTAATGGCGCGAAGCAATTAGGCATGGAGGGTAAATTGGGCGAGCTAGTCGAGGGCTCATTTGCTGACCTCCTCTTCCTCAAAGAGAACCCGCTAGATGATGTCGCTATTCTGGATCGCACCAAGGAAAACTTGATGCTGGTGATGAAGGATGGCCGAATTGTCAAGAGTCAAGTTGAGGGTCTACTGCCGGAGAGGAATTGTGAGTGGAATTAGAAACATGTACAATACACGAGTTGCTCAAAACGATGGGTTGTCGCTACACATATCACTCTAAGTTGTCAAGGTGACAATTTTTTAGTTCGTATATTCTAGTTATCTCGTAAGAATTATATCTACTTGAACTTTTACTGTCATCGCTACCCAATTTTATGTCTTACATAGCCGACTCATAGGTTTTAGCTCCACGATGTTGCAGATGGTCAGAGTCAGTCTCGTTGAACAATGTTGACCGTGAATAATCTGATAGTGCCTAAAATTATACTATGCACAATCGATATTTTCCCTCCCAAAAGCTCATAAAAATATGTAATAGAATTTTGACCTTATTTTAATAACAATCGCTATTCAAATTAATAAATTAAGCCACCTGGGTCGGACTCGTTCTTGAGAAAGTACTATATAGGGTAGCTCACTTCAAGAGATTTGCATAACATGGAAGAAAGAATTGTGCATCATTTTATTCACCTGCACAAATTCAAATTAATTGTGCCTTATAATTTCGCCACTGTTTACCTCCTTTCGATCTTCCATTCACTATATTTTGGTTAGGTGAGCACAATTCTAATTCACTAGGTGGAGCATAATTTATGCAAGAGTTACTTGTACGATAGGATTTTGACAATACTTTTTGCTGCTTTCGTCGGTATCGGGCTGTGGTGATGCATGCGCCCGCCATTAGGACGAGCGAGAGATAGTGGGCTTTGCGGTGAGCGGGGAGGCAGGGAGGCCCTGGTATCATGGAACAAAAGTTGAGGGTTTTAACTATTCAGGGGAAAGTCGGTGGATCAAAATTTGGACCGCGCGGCCTTTCTTGGTTCCAGCCCTGTAAACCCCGCGTTTGCTGTCTCTGGGTTCTCGGGTACACGCACCCGATGTTCCCTCGCGTGAACTTTCGGATTGAAGGAATAGTTTGATGTTATTTTTTGTGATTCATTGGGTGCCGTGTTTTTTTTTAAATACAAATGAGGCAATTTTTATGTGATAACACCAGTCTATCTGATTACGCCATCACATTCGATTGATGCGCTGAACCGCCACGGGGGTTTACCGTTGTAGACCAGTAAACACAGCTGGAAAATACCGAATTTAGCGTGACATGATAGATGACAATAGTAAGTTAATGCATGGTGGTTTTATTTTTTGAACTTTGAATCGAGAAATGGCATTGTTTATGATTTCATAGACTGCATCAGGATGGCATAAAGATCAAGCGAGAAAAATGCTGATGCTTAAACTCATGATTAAAACAATCTTCATCATATCATCATCTATAACTACCGTTTCTAACATTCATGGATCTCCTGATGTCGGTAAACACTAAGGAAAGGTCTAATCGATCAAGAGAACGCCTAAGCAGCCGTTACAGTGTCCATCGCCTTCTTCTCTTTCTCGTTCATGTCAATATCGACAATAGGTTCCTCCTTGATGCCTGATAGTTGAACGGAATCAACAGAATCAAAGAATGCGGCTTCAGGATATTGAGCTGCAGTTCGGCGGTCCAACTGTGCAATATATTAGTACTTCCCACGACGTGCTAAAGATTGGAGCTATACTCACCCAATAAACAACACCCAATAGAGGAAGAAGCAATCCAATAACAACAATCATACTGATGTATCCATTTCGCCAATACGGCGCCTTGTTTGCAGGGTAGAGCACAATACCCCACCAGGTATAAAGAACTTGTGCAAAAGCATTCATGCTTGTAAGAATGACGCTTCGCCGAGCATCGTCGCCACCTCTTTGGCAGATAATGTTTGCCCAGCCAAACAGTAGTGGGTTGACAATGTATGCCGTCCCAGCTAGGTAAAATGCAAACATGACAGCGCCCCAAGGGGCAGATTCAATGAACAGAATAATCGTGGCTACCAATTGAAGTGAACAAGCAAGGATGCCCATTGGCACGCGTCGCCCTGTCGCGTCGATGTAAATAGCGGCAAGGATGTTGGATACTATACCCATGGCTTGAATCCCAAGCGGATAAGTGTTTACTTGAGACTGGCTGAAATGACCAGTTGTGGAAAAATGCTTAAGCCACAAGAGGTAGAGATTCTGAACGGTGTAGGCTTCCAAGGCCGAGCAAACCATTGAAAATACACAGAGAATGTAGAAGGCAGGAGATCCAAATACTCGTTTGGCCAAGGACCAAGGGTTGATGTTATGACCATCTTCCTTTTTCGGAGGCAGCCGATCCAGGGCCAGTTGCTTTTCTGATGGGCTTATCCACTTGGCTCGGGTCTGTTCTGGGACATCTGGGAAGTAAAGGAAACCCATGATCGCGATAGGAAGCGTGATGATTCCGTCAATAATAAAGACCCATTGCCATCCAGCCATTCCAGCCTGAGATAGTTAGTCAATTGCAAATGTTGGGGTGCATGAAGCTGCTTACGTAGCCGTCCATTCCTTCGTGGATGGCTGTCATCATTACTCCCGCAAACATGCTTCCCGCCTGGCCAGAAGCAGTGAAAATGGCAGTACGCTTGGCGATCTCGCGAGGTTTGCTGTGAGTAAAAGCTTAGTAATTTACAAGCTACACCAGGCGAGCGCACTTCACTTACTACCAAGAACCAATGCAGTAAATTGTGCCACAATATGTAGAGGCTTCGACAAGCCCTTGGAAAAACCGAACTGCACCTAGCTGCCCGTATGTCTTGCAAGCTGAGCTGCACATAGTTAGGCCTGCCCAAATGACAACCATGGATGGAAACCAAATTCGTGGCGGGATCTTTTGAATCGCAATTCCATGGGGAATCTGCCCAATGACGTAACTAGATTGGAGAGTAAGCGAAAGTTGGGGGAATGTGATAATGGCTATACCAACCCAGCGGTCGTCAGAGACAGAAGAACATTGTATTGGTTTCCTTCAAGTGATAGGGCTTCTTGAAGTCCAGCAACCTATTCGCCCAAGTCAGCTCGTTAAGTACAAGACTCTGTTTATTGGGCTCCCCACATATGCGTTTGCGAAGGCAGCTCGGTCCAGATAGTTGAAGAAAAAGCTCAGGCAGCAGTAGGTCTATTTTATTATCGGTTAGTAGAGTGGTCTTGTTGGCTTTCATACCATTCTGAATGGCTTACGAGGATGAAGAAATCTATAACAGTTAGCAATGATATGGGGCACTCATTTCGAGCCAGTAAATAACATACCAAGTTTTTGCACGAGCCATCTTTCTTCCTTGGATTTTGCTTCATCGCCAAGCACAAGCACTGATCGGAATAGTTAGAGCCAGCCATCTGAGAACTTCTGTCATGATGACCATACCTTTGACTTTTTGGAGGAAACCTTGCTGTCGCGCTTCAGGCTCCATCGTAATGGCTATTGCGTATTGGCGCCGAGGGCTGGCCTGCTTCCTACGATATTGCAGGTCTCTGAAAATCTGCTGAGGGTCCTTGTTCTTGTAGCTTGAACTAATATATGGTTGTGGTGTGAGATGAGAATATCTCTTAACGATCTAGGACCACGCCAATGAATCTGACGTAGCTCCAGCTGAGAATGGAGCCCGACCCACGGCGTATGAGATGGCAAACATATAAGAGATTTTTCGTTGAAGACAAAGGCGAAAAAGAAATCAATGGTTCGTTCACTCTAGTGGGCGCGTCAGTCTCAATTCATTCGGGTGCTGGGACCCGATGCCCCACCACTGTTATCGGGAAGCCGGGATTCATGGCCTGTGCTGATAAGCTAGTCTTGAAGGCCGAGATAGCTTCCCGAACCGACATGAGACACCGGGGATTAGCTCATCTTGACGAATGAAGAACTATCATTCTGCTGAAGATTGACAGAATCAAATTTTGCAGTTCAGTTTAATCCAAGAAGTTACTTTCTGCCTTTTTCCCCTTCGAACCAACCCAATAGCCCTTGATACCAATTACGTCCTCTCTGCTACTTTCATGGTACTGTAATTTATACAGCTAAACCAAGATTTGGAGAGTGTCTAAAGACAGATCGACAATGGCACTTGACCAAATTACGGAAAGTAGTCCTCTACTCCAAAATGAACAACCACACAAAAAGCATCAACTACTGCAGCCGACCACCAGTATTCTGATCGCCAGCTGCATCATCTCGATTTCGCTTAGTTTTACACAGGTACCGTAAGTCAGGAATAATTTGATAGTAAAAGACTCGATAAATATATCAACTACTAACCAAAAAAGAATTCTCTACGCTTTTCGCCTAATGGAGTGTGAGCAATTTTATAGTCAGATTGGTTCGGATGATAGGAACCATACGACAGCTCGATGTGACAGGAGCGAGATTGATTCAGGAACTGCAATGCAAGTTTCAATCTTGGGCTTGTCTACAACTCTTTGCGGCGCTTTAAACCTGTTATTCGCTGGTTGGCAGATCAAAAGACTTGGTACTCGCACAGCATTGGTTCTACAAACAGCATTTCCAGCGTTGAGAGTTGCAATCCAAGCTGTGGGGGTGACTATTGGTGCTCGCGTTGGCATTCTTATCGTTCAATCAAGTCAAATCATCACCCTCATTGGAGGGATGTCTGGGTACCTGCTGGTCTTGAACACTGCCGCGGGTGAAGTAGTTCCTCCTTCGGAACGGACTGCCATGTTTGGAATGGTTCAGGGAAGTGTCATGCTCGGCACAGCTGTTGGATATCTTTTTGGTGGCATCGTTGGAGATGCTTGGGGTATTCAATATCCATTTGAGATTGCCACGCTACTCTTTTTAACTTCCAGTTTATATGCGGCTTTGTTTATTCCCGATATTAAACCGGCCTCATACAAGGAGAGTCCTCGATCCTCTAAAACATTCTGGTGGGTCAAGTTGCTGGAAGGGATGACAGTTCTCGGACCAAAGTCATTGCGATTACGAGATGGCCGCCGCATTCGCCATTATGGAATCACATTTCTGGCTCTTGGAGTTTTCACGGGTGTATTGGCCACAGGATATGCCCCCATTTTGATTCAAATGTACTCCACGGCTGCGTTCAACTTTCTTCCTAGTGAGAATGGCTATTTGATGGCGGTCAACTCAGTCATTAGGGGCGTATTCTTATGCTTTGGCTTTCCCAAACTCATCTCTGCAGGACGCACATGGTTTTCCTCATCGCATAAGTTCTCGTTACAGTCCTCGATAACAGAACGCGAGTCCTCTGACCCAACTTCAGAAGATGTTCAAGCAGGAACCGGTTCTTATCCACCCGAACACCCAAAAGGCCAAGAGTTTGACCTTTTCTTTCTTCGATGGAGCCTTGTTGTCGATGGGATAGTCACGGCATCCACTGCCTTCGCCTTCCAAGGCTGGCATATATACGCTGGTATGACCATCATTCCTGTATTCAAGTGTTGAGCTTACACTGCATTTTAGCGGGCTTTCTGCTTCCTTTGGCTTCAGGTTCTGCCCCTGCCAGTAAAGGTGTCATTGTGGAGATGTGCTCTCCCTCTGAACGTGCTGATGCATTGCAAGCAATGACCCTGGTAGAAAACATGGCAATGCTGTCAACCTTGGGGCTTTTTGGCTTCATCTTTGCTGCCTTCTCACAAATTGGAAAAGCCTATCTCACCTTTTATTGCAATGCGGTTTGTGATATCAAATTGCAATTTTGAAATGACGTACGAATCTAACCTGTGTGTAGGTTGTGGCATTGGTGGCAGTAGCAATATTGAGCTTCTCTCATCTTCCACCATCAGACAGTCAATTGGAGGTGGAGAATGAGTCCAATGAAAGTGCATAGTGCAAAACATAGGAAAAAAGAGAGCAGAAAAACAAGCTGGAAGCCTGAATTTATGGCCTGATGGTTTTTTAGCGGAACTGAAAAATCGTGCTTGGATGGAACTTTTCTGGTTTCTGTGTCACTACTTCCATCTAAGAAAAGGTTCAAACATCAAAGGAAAAAATTCCCTAATTGAAAAATATCACTCTTTGAAATCTTGGCTTTGGCCTTTTGATCCATTTTAAAAGCACTATCATGGATCTAGTTTGTTTAAAACCCTGCAACTGCCAGCGCCTGATTGAATCGAATCACGCGGTTATTGTTATCGCTCTGTATGGGGTAGTGGGGTAGGAAGGTCAGGTCCGTGCAATATGGGCTCCACGACCCGGCTTACGATACCCGATAACGATGTTGCACCAATCAACGCAATTTCAACACTTATTTAGCTTCAGATAGAAAGCGGGGAATTGATAACGAAACAGACATTAGAGTCCTTATCTGCGTATCGTTGAGACACCGATTACGAGTCAGTCGGTTCTTCAAAATTCACTCGAAGTGGCAGCTACGTAAGGTAAGGTTTATGAATGACTTGACTTCATGTGTCTCTAAGATCTACATGGAGATCTAAGTTTATACCCATCTGATGGTTAAAAGATGTCATTTCCGTCGGTCTCAGAGTCAAGAGGAACTCTGCTTGAGCTTGAGCCAGAGCAGATGACACCAACAACACACGAAGGGTTAACGGGGAGGCGAAAGCGGCCCAAAGTACCTGATGGGAGCAGAAAGCGAGTTAGAGTCGCGTAAGTGTAACTGAAACGTCCCAAATGCGAACGGCAGCGTCATTGATGCGACGAGAAATACCGTGAGGTAACAGGTACTGATACCATATTTGGAACCCCAACAGTTGCAAACACTGCCGGAAGAACAAATTGCGTTGTAATGGTGGCACTCCTTGCCAACGGTGTACTGATGCAGGAAGAGTTTGCCAATACATCGAAGTTACACCAATAAAAGAGTCGAGTGGCCGTACCGCGTTGCAGCCTGATGATCTAAACTCAGCCAATCAGAAGTTCCAACTAATGCATGACATATTTGCAAAGACACATCCTAATGTGTCGACGGATATTCAGAGCCTGAGAGATTATTACTATCACCTGCAATCGATATCGTCCGAGCCTCGTCGGGTTTCTCTTGATGAAAATAGCCCTGAACAGCTTCGCGATGAAAGCTTGTTCAGTGGTGATTCCCCTGGCGACACAGCCACAATGACCGTCATCAATCAGGGCAAAACATGTTAGTAATTTCAGTTATTTTGAGATTTTGCTTTTTGTCATAGAGTAATCCAAAGGCTAATTCCCTCCCATACAGATTTTGAAGGAGGGTCATCGCTTTGGTACTTCTTCCGATCAGTCAGAAGGGCCTTTTCAAATGAAGCAGTACCAGATAACGAGCATGACGATGCGGTGAGTGAAAATTAAAAAAAAAAAAAAAACCATAAATATGCTTTCACAAGAAGAAAATTGAACTAATTTATATTGTCTCGTTTGAACAGGAATATAGTGACCAATCAATCCACAAGATATCTGATGGCTTTGGAATTGATTGGGTGACCGGAGCTCTCAACGCTCTTCCTCCCCGCGACGTAGTGACCTTCTTGACAAACACATTTTTTCAGTTTACCCAAGCCAACTATTTCTGCATCCACCCAGAGATATTTTCGCGAAAGCTTGACGCATTTTACGATGGCAAGTACGAATTTGAATCTCGTGATGCAGCAAACTCGAGGAAATCCATCGAGTTTATATCACTCCTGTTCATGGTGCTTGCAATGGGAAGTCAGTTTGCGGAAGTCGGCGAAGCAGCCAATGGGCAGACCAGTGGACGTATCGACACCTCTTTGGTAGAAGATAATATTCCAGATGGACCGGTTTCCTCGTCTCACGTATCTGGAATCGAGATACCCACACCTCGAGAGAACCCAGGCTGGAGATTTTACGAAGTTTCCAGGAAGCTTCTACCTGACATCATTTGCTCCTCCTCCATGACTAGCATACAAATATGCCTGCTGCAAGGTATTTACCTTCCAAGCACCGCCAGCCAGGACGCCGCATGCAATCTACTCGGGCTTGCTCTGAGAATGGCCATTAATATGGGCTTACATCGATCTTTCGTCACAAACTCTTTGCATCAAGACGTCCACGAGTTACGAAATAGGCTTTGGTGGAGCGTTTATGTGGCAGATAGGCTATACAACATCGACATGGGGTGGCCATTGGCAATAAATGATTCAGAGATCGACGCCCCTTTTCCAACCGAAATGCCTGGATGGAACGATGGCAAAGGCAGACCTGTTCCCATAGATGGGTTAATTTCATTGCTGAAACTCTGTCGCGTAATGGGTAAGATTGTGGATGTAGTCTATTGCAAGGCCGCTTCTGACAAAGCTTCCACTATTCGACCAAGCGAATTTCAGCAGTTGAAGGCGGAACTCGCAATTTGGAAAAACAATCTGCCGTCTCATATAAATTTGGAAAACGCCGCAACGCGTTCGGAAGCCCATCTTGCTTTGACCTATCACCAAACGATTATTCTATTGACACGATCATGCCTAAACCTTGCAGCAGCTCCAATCAACTCTGGCCCTACTCGTGATGCGGAAGCTTATAAATTCCTCCGAGAACAGGCTCAGGAATGCGTGGATGCAGCGGTTGGTTCCATTAAAGTTATATCGTCCCTCAAGAACCGGGCTCTTCTATGCCCATTTTCTTTTCGCGATTCGCTCTACTGCTCCTCGGCCTTGTACGTTCTGATTCTGGCTAGCAGAAAGCTGCCTGGCATTGTCAAAGTGCCTGGAAGAATTTTCGGTCAGGGAATTCATGCTCTTGTACAACTTTCCGAAGGCAGCGAGATAGCAGCATTAAGTCTGAAAGGTATTGTCCATGCTCTATCTATTACATCGCCTACCCCAGGAATTTCTCGACCCGATATCACGACTTCACCCAAATCAGACTACGACACTGTTCAACAAAGGGGAAGAATGGCTTGGAAAGCTTGGAAGACAACGTCAAGTGTCACGGCACGGTCAGGTTTACCCAAGAGCTTCGACCCAACGGCTGAACGGAGTTTTTTAGACATTGATACAGGAGAGGTGCGTTGTTTGCCAGACCAAACTCTCCCCATGACGTTACTAATGTCAAGCCTTGATACGTTGTAGGTTCAGCATTCTCCAGTTTCAGACCAACTACGTGGCTTAGAGATTCCAAAGTATACTTTTAATGGGCAGCAGACATACGATGATGACAATGGTGTGAAATCCATACTCGGACTTCCGACGACTGCCTTTACAGAGATGGATTTAGAGACGAGGGCAGAGAATCAGGTAGGAGGCTTGCTTGGAATCTGTGAGATGGCCCCGTTTTGGATTCCTGAATATCTAGATCTGGAATTCACCAATGGAGAGCGCGATTTCCATAGAAACATGTAAATGTTTGTAACACAGACTATTCCCCAGGTACATGCCCACTTAAACCCGTTATCCTGGGAAGATTTGTTTTGAAGTCTATTATTATCGGTGTAGGTGACGAAAATAATACATTCCTAGGTTGAAGAAGCCCGTGTTGAGCCTTATGAGGGTCATTAACCTAGATTTGTGAGGAATGAGGTTTGTTGTGTTCTTAGAGATGATGATAGTGGAGACGATCTTTGGGGGACTGGCCGCAGTTCTCCTTTGCAAAGGGGAACACTCTCTTGTACTTTTACACAAGTCTAGCTATTCAGTGAGGTCAAGGAATACGTCTCTGGGTAAGCTGCATGTATTTGAAATCTACGGATTTGGATGTGAGAACTGGCAATGCAAAAAATGGGAACCACTCTAGACAGCATGGAAATGTAGTTGTATTTGGGAGGATCTAATAATCAGCCAAATCATGACTCATTTCGATCTAGCATTGATATTTTAAAGCTCAGGTGTGTCGGAAAACGCAAGTGCCCCTGTACCTCTGTCACCCTTGACCTCCGCAGTGGTCATCAGACTCCTCAGGTTCGCCACTTCCTCGACAGTCAAAGAAATAGCTAATGCGGTCGTATTCTCTTCCAGATACTTGATCTTCTTTGTTCCAGGAATAGGAATGATATCATCCCCTTGAGCCAGTAGCCAGGCAAGAATTAACTGGCCTGCAGTGCATCCCTTTTTCGTTGCAATCTCTTTGATACTAGCTGCTAGCTTTAGGTTATGGACGAGGTTTTCTCCTTGGTATCGGGGAACAGTGCGCCTGTAGTCTCTTGCATCAAAGTCGTCAACAGAAGCGTACTGTCCTGTTAACATACCGCGCCCGAGTGGCGAATAAGCTACCGTGGCAACGCCGAGATCACGGGCTGTTTGTAAGAGATTTGTCCCCGAAGGTCCTTCAATATCAAGAGTCCATGGGTTGTATTCGATCTGCACAGCATGGACTGGATGTATCGCATGTGCTCTGCGCAAGGTTTTGGAAGAACATTCTGAAATGCCAATGTACTTGATCTTTCCTTCGCTGTAATTCTTTTGTCAGCCTTGGATTTATGTTGAGTGACATGACATTATTCACTCACTTCTTTAGCTTGACCAATTCCTCCATGGTCTTTTCAATGGGAGTTTTCCCATCCAGACGATGAACATAGTACAAGTCAATGCAGCTCGCCCCCAATCTCTTCAGGCTCTTCTCGCATGCTTCGCGAGCATATTCAGCCGAAGAGTCTACAGCCATGGAAGGTACGCCCTCGGGGCTAATCGTGACTTTTATGGCGAATTTGGTGGCAAGAAAAATATCTTGCCGCCGCTCTGGATGCAGAGCAAACCACTTGCCAATTAGCTCCTCACTGTCACCATACATGTCTGACGAATCCCAATTGGTAGCACCAATTTCCCAAGCTCGGTCTAAGACTTTCAGACGCTCTTCGTCAGATCTACAGAGCGGAATGTTGATCAGTATGTTTGTGAGGTATTGGTAAGGATAAGGAGAGTGCCTTATTTACCCCACTTGGCCATAGGCCACACTGAGACCCATCAAGCCAAAGCCCATGGCAGCAACTTCGGGACCGTCACGACCCAGCTTTCGAGTGGGAACCTTGACTGGAGTAACCATTTTGGTGGTATATTGAATCTGGTGGAACTGGAGATGGGCTGTGTATGAATTCTGATGCTGGTTTTGTTGGACTCTACGATCACTGGGTTAACCGACTTTTATAGATACGTCCAGATTTAAGCTTAGACCTTTTCGGGAATTGTCGAAAAGAAAGTACTTACGTTCAGTCAGAGGAAATTCGTGATTGGTGCACAGAGCCATGCTTGATCTGCTTCCGTTAGCTCATCTTTTGTAATTGCCGAACTCCGAAGGCTCCTTCATGGTCCTAACCATCGGAAATTTCTAGGATCGGTGCATATGGGTCCATCTCAAATCCCTTGTCGACCAATTCTGTATTTATAATTGACTTTTGCATACGATATGACCTAATCAACGATTATCGGCTTATTTTACCAATGTCTTCTAAATCGATTCTTCATCTCGTCGAGCCTGTATAGGTAGATTTGTCCCATTCATAAAGCCGAGGCATTATACCCCAAAGGGTTTCAGTGCTTTTACGCGAAACTTTAATCCTAGATTCTACAAGCCTGAGAATCCGATTTGCCCGAAAAAAAGACCCAATTTTATTGACGTAATTTATGCATTGATTTATTTGGTTTGCGTTCTAATTCCTAACTCCGTGATCTTACATTATCTCCTTACCCTAAACTACTTACGTCCCAAACGAATCCCGGCATTGAAACAGCGCATCGAATAAACGTGTTGAGAGGGCAAGAAAAATTTTTAATATGGTAGATAAACGCAGCTATTCCAAATAGAGGACACAGTAACATTGGCAGTGTTTCACATGTACAACAAAAGAAATGTTATATTAACCACCCATCAGACCACAAAATAAAACGTCCCGATTGAGAAAAGTGCAAAAATTAAGGACCGAACGTGGTTCGAACACGTGACCTAGAGATCTGCAATCTCTCGCTGTGAAGCTTGTTAAAATGTGAATACTGGTGACCGAGACAATTTTCAGCTTACCTCTACCACTGAGCTATCGATCCTCTTTTGGATGCCTTGCTGATCGAAAATAACATTCATATAGGTCAACCATAGCCATGTATTTGTGGGTATCAGAGGAGCGCCTTCGTCTTCAGTTTGTTGTGTTACTCGCCCCACAATTCAATTTATTTTCCCATTTGTTCAAAAATCTCCTTGATTCAAATTATGCGGAATTTGCTGGGCTTGGACGCAAGCATAGTTAGGTTTATAAGGATATAACTTTGTTCGGAGCAAAACATTCAGCTTCAGCAAATTGTTGTCAAATGATTAGCTGTGCTTTCCATATTGGCGAAGTTGTTCGAACACCACACCCAAAGAAGCCAACTAACCTTAGGCTCTTGTGAAGTTCGGGTGCCCAAGATCCCAGTGATCCAAAAAGTCGAATCCTGTAAAGTCCTCGAGAAATGACGGATATTCGCTAGGCATCTCTCGTGACGACAAGCTCCCAAAATCCCCGTCTGATGGATTCACGCCACCGTGATAATTTTCATTCGACACGTTCTGCAGATGGTGTGATGCCATTTGACCGGTGCATTTTGAGACAAGACCTTTCTTAGAAAGCACCAATTCAAAGACCGGCAAAGCTCTTCTTACCGCCGGAACATCTTGTAATTGGTTAAGTACTAACATGGTCTGGTCGATGGACATCCGAGCCATCGAACGGATAAGCTCGCTTTCATTGACATCAAGGGCAAATTCTGTATGCAATGCCAGAAGTGTTGGAATAGTAGTTATACTGATTTTGAAAGCAATTTGGTTAGGATTATTACAAATGCGATCGATTTATGTTGAGAATAGTCTACGTACCACGCCATTGGACAAGTACGAAGTCGGCCATTTGTAAGTAGCCTTCTAGCAAAGACATCAAGCTCAACCATAGCAGACCGAACCCTTTGCTTTGCGTACTCGCTTCGTTCGTTATCTTCGGATTGCCATTGGCGTCGAAGTAGCCGACACATAATGGCCTCATATCTGTAGCTGATTGCGACCACTTCTGCATAATAAGTACCGCCATCAGAAGATGCATCACGAATGGATGTCTCTTCTGGAAGTGACATACGCCACTCATCAATAGGTGTCATCAACTGGCGTGGATGTTGTCGAGGTTGATTCGCTGCAGACGATAAACATTTTCCCACTAACACAAAGGCTTCAATAAGATGAATAGCTTAACAATATTCCAATAAAACTTACCGATTCTAGCTAACGAACAATGTGCAATGAGTGAAGCCTTCTGTTGGCACGTCTGTGCTGTTAATATAGAATCGAATTCCGCCGGAACATCTTCACCTTCCCAGTCGTCTTCGGTGAGAGGCTGTAGAAGCAGCTGGTTACTGAACAACCGAATATTTTTTGGATTGACGAATGAATGAAATACATCACGATTCTAGAATGAAAAGATATTAATAAGGGGATCAAGACATATAGGATGTAGACACACATAAAGAATCCACCATATTCTCCGATAAAGGCTAAAATATTGGTGTGATTTATTTTGAAGAGAACTGAAAATCGGTTTAGTAAATTTCCCTATCAATTTGTCAATGAGGGAATGAATTCAACTGACATGGTATGAATATCTAGCTTCACTGCAAGACGAATAGAATTATGGAACCAGTAGTGAAAATCCCTATCTGTGGGGTGGTCAAGGATGATAACACTCAAAATGATTGATCCTTGCAACATGATCAGAGGATCGCTTTCATACTGAAAGTCATGGAGTAGTTTTGCTCTTGAAAAAAATGATGTCTGTGCCGCACTTCTGGTTTGAAACCCGCAGTTGGATATTGCATCTATTGGCGCGTAGACGGTTGAAGCAGCCAATACTGCGTAGAGTAAAAACAGAGAAAGACTCTCAGATCGACAACTCTGGATGAAATCAACCCTGTTAAATACTGGAACAAAGGGGTAGATGTAATCGAAATATGTTTTGAATAGAGAATCTCTGATCTCGTGTCAGATAGAAGTGGATATGGCAGGCCTATGAAATTTTACTCACAAATGGCACAGTGGAGGCAACTCAAAAACACCCTTCTTGGCGAGGAATTCGTTATCAACGCCGTCTCTCTGAGGTGGCTTAATCCCCAATCGAATTCGATGTGTAAGATCATCTACCTGGGGTGAGTTAGAAACAGGGCCACCACTGGCCACCAACTGTTGATTACATCCCATATCATTTACGGCGTCCTTCAAGATGCTGAGATAATGAAGATCGGGTTGGGGGGGAAGCGAATTTTGACAGACTGAGAGCTCAGGGCTACTAGGAATCCGCGGAGAAGGCTCATTTTGACAGATCCTCTCGGAACTATCTCTCTGCACAACATCTAAACTGCGTTCCCCACAACCTAGAGAGGTTACTACTGTCTGTCGAAGGATAAAAGTTAGGATATCACTCTCCAATCAAGTGATAAATGATCTCGCGATAGCAGACAAATTAATGGTGACGAGCATCTACGTACGATTGTTTGTGATTCTGACTCTCCGTCATGGAGGATCTGAGGGGAGGCTGCCCCCAGTGGTCTAATCCAACGTCATGTATGAATTAATTCTGGTCATCAAACATTAAGAGGGAAATCTAGCATACCTTTTGCGGCGTTTACGAGCCACTAAGACGCAGCTCGCGGGGCATTTCCTGTTGATGCAGCGGCTACAGGGCAAACCAACCAGTACCGCATCGCATTTCAACTTGCGCGCGCGGCACGACACGCATGCTTTGTTAGAGTTAGGTCGCTGGCTGGGTTCAACCAACTCATTGTGGATCGAGAGCGGACTTTTCGTACTCGCAATGTTCGTTGGATGCATTTTTCGGAGTTGTCGCTCATTTGCTCACATGCGGAATTATCGCAATTTGTCTTTTTGCGAAGACAAACTCGTCATTTCGGCATTTCGGAAATCCAGTTTAGTGTCGGTAATTTATGTAACACCGAGAACGCACATGCCACTTGCTGAAGTCCGAGGCTCGTCGAATCCGTTTTGCACTGACCACCAAGCTGTTGTTCATGTGAGGGGAGAAGGCGCACTAGTAAAGTTTAATTGACTATCAGAGGTTTCTGAATAGAGCCAAATAGCAAAAGAGACAGGTTGATCTGAGGTTTGAGAATTGGCGAATCACTTGCTTCTGAACCTCGTACTCACTTTGAATCTAATCCTACAATACAAACACCTAGCGGATGAATTGATGGGGAACACAATTTGCTGTAAAATTGCTACAAGACAGGACTTCTAGAGTAGTAAGCCAGCTATAGATCCCTTTTTTGACCTTTGAATTTTAATCGTCGCGAGGGGAAGCTTTCCAATGTGCACACCATGTCCAAGTCAGGTCTTTCTTGGCATCCAAATATTTCCTCATTTGGAAATTCATGACCTCCTGCTCGGTATTTTGATACCTTCTGTCATGCTCTGTGTCATTAGCCTTTTCAAACTCCGAGATGCAAACCTTGTCTATGTACCCTACACATTTAACTATAGAACCAAAAGAGAAGCAGAGAAGCAGAGAGTAACTATATATCTTGTCTATACGTCAAGTTCATAGATACAATAGTTGGTACTGGCTCGCAACTTATTTGATCAATCACGCTGAAACTAATCACTATCTTCGCCTTCTCAGCCATGGCAACCATTGTTGAAATCCCATGTTCCCAGCGCGCAGCTGTGCGTGAAGAGGCGTCATCCAAAACTGCTATTCAGCAAGTTCCTGTTCCAACCCCTGCTGCTGGACAAATTTTGGTCAAGATCAAATGGTCTGGACTCTGTGGCTCGGATAAAGCTCTGCTCCATGATGAATGGCAGGCTTATGGTATTTCCATGTCTCCATTTGCCAAGGGTGTCGTTGGCCATGAAGGAGCTGGTGTTGTAATTGCCATTGGGGACGGCATGCATGAACTTTGGAAAATTGGGGATCGTGCTGGCATAAAATGGATTGCCAGTACCTGTGGGGATTGTTATTTTTGCCAAGGTGGAGATGAAGTCCAATGCCTTAATGTGAGACATAGCGGCCTTTCAGCTCCAGGTACTTTTCAGGAGTATTGTCTTGCAGATGGAAGATATACCACCAGGTTACCGGACGGTGTAACGGATGAAGAGGCCGGTCCTATTCTATGTGGTGGCGTTACTGCGTACACAGCATGCAAAAGGTAACTCTCAGCTCCAAACTTTGGCATTGAACCTCAACTAATCAGAACCCTAGGTCAAACGTCCAGCCAGGCCAGTGGATTGTCCTACAAGGAGCAGGTGGTGGACTGGGCAGTTTCGCTATTCAATATGCCAGTGCGATGGGAATGCGGGTCATTGCTATTGATACCGGAGACGAAAAGCGCACTCTTTGCATTAGGCTTGGTGCTGAAGTCTTCGTCGACTTTCGAACAACAACCGACATAGTCGCTGAGATTATGAAGGTAACTACATACGGAGCTCACGGCATCATTGTCACTGCAGGAAGCAGGCAAGCTTACCAAGTGGCACCGATGCTTCTTCGGCCCAATGGTACAGTCGTGGCTGTTGGGTTTCCAAATGACCCAAACGTTGTAGCCGGCGCACCTCCAATGCTTTTATCTGCCAAGCGACTCAAAGTTGTTGGCTCTGTTGTTGGAAGTCAACAAGATGTGGATGAAGCACTTGACTTTGCTGTTAGGGGTCTTGTGCGTGTAAGTTCATCCCAATCCCAAAGCCTCGTTTCATTACTGACTAAAATATGTAGTCCACCGTAACTAAAGGGAAGCTTGAAGATTTGGATGAGTGGATCGTGAAGCTGCAAAATGGACAGATAGCGGGCCGCGTAGTCTTGCAGGTGGCCCAGTAGATATAACATGGATATCACTAGACTTTAATCATAGTATGGAGTTAGCTATAGATTCCTCATGTGATGCTGCTTGAAGTTGCGCGAGCACTTAATGCACGCTTCAAAATACACACGAATACGAAGTCCACAAGCCCTATCTCAATACTATCATTGTGAACGGAACACTTGCGTTACAAACTAATTTGTAACTAACAAGATAAGAAAAAGAAAACAAGAATTCTTCCTTGCAAGGTCAAAATCCTTCTGCGTAGTTCAGTGTGCATTGGTCATTAGTCCAACCTATATCAAGAAATAATTGACAATTAGACTTTCAATTACAATTAGATCCTGCACTCCACAACTGTGAACCAAGCGGATTTTCCCTCCACAAAGTTTTTTCTACCTGCCTTTAAAGGCTTCCCATTCATCAAGCTAGGATCCGTCTGAATGCGTGAGATTTAGTTGACTCTATATGAGAACCCAGCATGAGATGGATTCACCGACGATTGAACCACAATGCAACCAATATCAACAGACATCCGCTCGGCCACGGGGAATAATAAGGTCCCGAGCTAGCGGGTAGCGCCAACGGAGATAACGGGATTCTTCAAAGTTGTGCCGGATGTTGCAGATCGTACCGCCAAGAGCGGTCCCGAGTCTCTTGGCCCACTACATTCGGCTCTGTGCATCATCCAGACCCCCAATCGGCACATTATGACACGCTTACTTACTCATAATGATGAAAAATCCGAAATGCGTTGCTCCACTTCTCCACAGTCTAGTGGGTCGCGATTGGCATCGTCTCCAAGAAGATTTCACTACACTTGGCTTTCCCATTCCTAGCAAGACTAGTGATCATCACCGTACTTGGTTTATTTTTATTATATCGATTAGATAAATCATACTCACATCAATAATATGATTAAATTTGGATATTTACATGAAATTCAGCCACCCTAAAGCTTGCCGTGACTCTGGGCTTAAGAGTAGGTCCACCTCCTCACCCATGATCATCCCCCACAGTGATTTGTGTGATCCCGAACAGAGCGAGTCATCAATTGATGACAAGATTGAAGTTATGAAATCAAACGAGCGGTTCATTTGCTTCGACTGGCAACAAGGGGATAATCCCGAGATTACGCATCTTCCAGCCACACACGCAATTGCCGAGATTGAAGTTCCGAGACGCAAAACCATTCAAGGGGACCTTTCAGCGCTGCTCTTAGTTGAAAATTTGGGTTCCGGCATTGAGGAGCGCCAATTCCGCCCAGTACCATAGTAAAAGTAATAAAGCCTCTTGGTCTTAGTTTTTGAGCTTTTTTTATCCCATTTGCCAGTTGAGCTTCAACTTAGCCAAACGTAATGATAGTCTCTTCCGGCTTAATCTCCTCGTCGTCTTCGACTGTGAATGATGATGCCGAACCGCACATAAAACGCAATGGTAGGTTTCTTCAATGGATCGAAGCTCACGTCTATCCTCGCGGCGACTATGAGAAATTCTTACACCACAGCTACAGCGGCCATGGAACGAACGAATCTCCCTTTCTAGTTGAGTTTATTACCAAGGATCCACAAGATCCTATGCTATTGTCAACAAAGAAGAAATGGATAATCACCTTTCTTCAGGCGATTGCTTCCTTGTCTTTGACGTTTGCAAGCTCGGCATTTTCTGGTGGTTTGAGGGACGTTATGGTCACCTTTGACGTATCGCAAGAAGTCGCGACTCTGGGCATTTCGTTATTCGTTTTAGGCTTTGCCATCGGTCCATTACTATGGGCTCCCCTCTCTGAGCTCTATGGAAGACAAATAGTCTTTGTATTCACGTATATGGCATTGACAGCATTCAATGTTGGAGCAGCTTGTGCAAATAATATTGCTGCCCTGCTCATCTGCCGTTTTCTTGCCGCCGCCTTTGGTGCATCAACCATGACAAACGGCGGAGGAGTAATAGCAGACATGTTCGATAATTCTCAGCGGGGCCTTGCCACAAGCCTTTTCGCCATGGCACCTTTCCTAGGACCGACTGTTGGTAAGATGCTTTTCGTTATGAATACAATAGTATTCCACTAACTGATGTACTAGGCCCAATTGCAAGTGGATTTCTTGGGCAAGCGGAAGGATGGCGCTGGCTGCACGGCCTAATGGCGATATTCACCGGCGTGCTGTGGATTCTCAACTCCCTTTTTGTTCCAGAGACTTACGCTCCAGTTCTCCTTCGTCAACGCGCCCAACACTTATCTAAGATGACGGGCAAGACGTATATATCGAAACTGGAAGCAGGCCAGCCAGAAAAGTCACTTTCTTCTCAATTAAAGATTGCCCTCACTCGACCATTAGTTCTTCTGCTGAAAGAGCCTATTGTACTCTTTACATCGCTGTATACATCGATCATATATGGAACATTATACATGTGCTTCGCGGCCTTTCCAATTGTCTTCCAACAAGGGCGAGGCTGGGGCCGAGGCATTGGGGGTCTGGCCTTTGGTGGAACTGCAATTGGTGTTTTGGTTGGAACCCTGATTGGGATGCTCAATAATCGGCGTTACGCCCGGTTGGTAGCCATGAAGGGCGATCTGGTGGAACCGGAAGCAAGACTGCCTCTCTCCATGATTGGCTCCATTCTCACTCCTGTTGGTCTTTTTTGGTTTGCATGGACGACCTTCCCCTCAGTCCATTGGATAGTACCAATTATCGGCTCCGCATTCTTCGCCTGTGGTCTGATTTTGGTGTTCTTGTCACTGATGAATTACTTTGTGGATTCTTGTAAGTTTGTCTTATCCGCTGAATCTTCTTGATTACTGATTTCAAGCAGATGTGGTATATGCCGCCTCCGTGTTAGCGGCTAACTCAGTTCTTCGATCTTTATTTGGTGCCTCCTTTCCCCTGTTTACTCGTCACATGTATGAAAGATTAGGGAATCAGTGGGCTAGCTCCATCCCCGCATTTTTAGCTCTTGCGTGTGTTCCTTGTCCCTTTTTATTCCATTTTTATGGTCGGCGAATCCGCATGAAGTGCAAGTACGCTTCTGAAGCAGCCAAAGTCCTTCAGAAGCTCCGTGCCTCAAGGGCTCAGAACACCCCTCTTCAAACTGAAGAAGCATGATGGATTTAATATGGTCTAAGCGATCAAATACATGCAACAGTATAGATTGGTATATAGAATATAGATAATAGAGACTCAAATCATTACAGATAGAAAGGTTTTGACTTAAGAATTCCCCCATGACCTCGTCTCCATTAGACCTGATCCCTTGTTATCACATGTCGTAGGAGCCCATGGATTAGATTAATCCATTTAATGCCCCACTATTTTGTCAAGATTTTAACCTTCTTTTGCCATTACATAAAAGTTTTGCTGAAGCTCGGCCATTTCTTTCCAGCTTGTCTTGTTGTAAATGCCGAAAGCTTCTTTTCTTGGCAAACACATTTTCCGAATTTAGTATTACGATGTGTCATCAACATGAATTTCTGAAAATGGAAAGCAAAACTCAAATCCATGTAAGGTGTTCTGTTCTCCCCAAGTGTTATTACGCCTTGATTTTGCAGGAGTAGAAATGTTTGATGGTTAATCAAGTATTTTGTTAATTAATTTTATCCCTTTTGAATAAAACCCGATGCAGTCCTCGGCTATATCTGAGCTACGATTTTTTGATGATACGAACAGATTATAAAAAGGTATAGTGGGTGTGTCAACGCCAAGAAACATTTCAATCCCGCGGGACTTCGGAGATTGCAGGATGACCTCTCTAGAAATCCTTTCGTTTAGTATTAGTATATAATATGGCCCATCAAAATATACTGAGAAACATGAATTAAGTCTTCTTTCGTTATCATTCTCTCAAAATGCGAGTCCCTCTCCTACTTTTACTATTTCTTCCTCATTCTCCTGTCTTTTGTTTACCTGGCCTTGAAGTTGGGTCTCATCAAGCGCGGGAATTAGCTGCACCAGCAGTTACAATAACGAACGGGACTATTAGAGGAGTATACAATCATGAATACCACCAAGACCACTTTCTCGGCATCCCCTACGCCCAGCCACCCATTCAAGGATTGAGATTCTCCCGTCCACAGCCACTCAATTCCACCTGGGAACAGCCTTATTTAGCACAGAATTATGGCCCGTTTTGCTTCGAGAATAAGCTTAACCTTCCCGGCTTCACACAGTCATCAATCACATATCCCCAAAATGAAGACTGCTTGACAATCAACGTTGTGCGTCCATCCGACTGCACAAACACTTCCCAACTACCGGTCTTGGTCTGGATACACGGTGGAGGATTCCAAGAGGGAGGTAGTGGCGATGGTCGTTACAACATGTCATACATCGTCAACGCTTCTGTAACCATGGGAAAGCCAATCATCGGTGTTAGCATGAATTATCGATTGGGTACTTTTGGTTTTATATCTGGTCAACCCTTTCGAGATGACGGAACAACAAATCTAGGAATACATGACCAACGTCTAGCGCTGCATTGGGTGCAAGAAAACATTGGCTCTTTCGGCGGTGATCCCCGAAGTGTCACGATCCAAGGCGAGTCGGCAGGAGCCTACTCAGTCGGGCTTCATCTCCTTGCCAATAATGGTACCGACGAGAGATTGTTTCACAGAGCTATTGCTCAGAGTGGCAGCTTGGTTCCGTTTGTTCCCATTGCACCAAATCAAATCCAAGATTCGATGCTTGAAAATCTTAAGAATAACGTGGGATGCTCCGATCAAGCCGATGCGATTTCATGTCTTCGATCCATCCCAGCTGAAGCGCTTCGCAATGCGTCTGCTACCATATCTTGGAATCCAGTTATTGATGGTGATTTATACACACAACTACCTTCAAAATCACTCAGTACTGGAGCATTCAATCGCGTCCCCTTATTGATTGGCGCCAACACCAATGAAGGCACAGCTTTTGTTCACATGGCTGAGGGAACCAAGGTTCGAACAGCAGAAGACTTTACACAAATATTACTAGGATTCGCTGGAAGCAACCTTAGTTTGGATATTCAGGGCAAATTCCAAGACCTTTATCTGAACAGGGATAAACGAGAGGATCAACTTGAGCTTGGAACTGTCTTGAGGGACCCTGGCACGCCGTATGGACCCCTTTATGGGTCAACATCACTTCTTGCCGGGGATCTTCTCATCATTGCTGGACGCCGAATTACCGCTAAGGCATGGGCAGAGTTTGGTGTAGACTGCTACAGCTATCGGTTCGATACAGTTTCGGAAGGAATCTCACCGGAAATTTTAGGGGCCACGCATTTCCTCGAAATCCCTTTTGTTTTTAGGAATACCAAAGGATATGGTTATGAGAGGAATCCGTTTGAAATTCCCGATGTTCACCAACAAGCGCTCTACTATGATCTCGCCGAGTCAATGAGCCGGATGTGGATAAACTTCGTCAATACTGGGTCCCCCAATGATCATGAGAGTCAGCATAGCCCCCGTCCCAGAAATGCCTTTTGTTGCTAATAAATCACAGTTGCCCATGATGTGCCTTCTTGGCCAAAGTACACCACAGATGAGCCCAAGAACATGGTGTTTCATGCAGGGAAGAGTTTGAGGGTAGAGACAGACAACCTCAGGGCCAAGAGTATCCAGTTCATTTCTGATATCGCCAGCATAATTAACAAGTAATGGAGGCTCTGGTGTTTTTTGGCCTGGTGTATTAGATGTTCTGTTGGGCAAATGGGTATCTACAGCATCTACACCAAATCAATCATTGCAATATAATTTCATATCTCGGATAACCATATGCCTAAATTTGTACTGTTTTTTGTGTTTATAGGTCGATATCTGGATATCCCCTTAGAGAGGCAGCTCCGATTCAGCCACCTAAGGAGCAGTCCGATAATATTTGCCTACTGGATGCAACGTGAATGCGGCCACCTGTACCCTTCGCGCCGTACGACATTGTACTGTTTTATTATACCCCAAGTATTTCCGATACCCACTGCGGGCAGCAAATAGGGGCGTCGGTAATACCGTCCTCATCTCACTATGGGCGCAAAAAGGGGCTTGATCCACTGTTCGTGACCTATCCAATCAAACTTTGATGTTATAGTCACGTGTCTTTCCGACAATCACACATACGATGGTTGCTGACTAATCGGTCAAAATTAGTTGGAATCTTCAAGTGTGAACTGAACTTCAGCAGTCAATACTACCAGCAAATATTTTAGTTTTAATAGGACAACTTCAATACCTAAGTGTGCTTAGATCTCAGTATTAATAAGCCCTATCAAAAACCTGTTCATATGCGTAGTGAATTTCCAAGGCGAGTCGTGCTCCAGTAGGAGCGATTGCAGACTCTTGAACCAAATACCATGACGATCCTTATATCTGTTAGCTCTATGACAAGGATATTGATTAATACTACCAAAATGGAGGAAAACTATCATTAAAAAAATCTAAATCTAAGTTTATTTCTAATACATTTTTTTCTCGGAAATGTGCTCTCTAGAACTCTTACAATACCATGGCAGTGGGTGTAGGGTACGCTGTGTTTAGTCCAAAGACACTTGCATAGATGACTCATCAAGGCACGAGCACAATGATCGCAAATTTATGTAAAATAGTACACTGCATAAAATGTGCTGACGCAAGTGTCAAAAACTGTGTCATCTGTTCCTCCTCGGCCTGCCTAAACCCATGCATGAGACGGGTCACAAATTGAGAATGTTCCTGTGCTAGGTGATGTACTCTAGCCGACTGTCGACGCGCCTCAGTAAAGGCAGAGAGACATGCCTCTTCATTTTTTATAAGACCAGACACCAACCTGACGCGTCTATTGTGCTAAGGACTGTGGATTCGAACTATCGACCTGTTGGAATTCGATTGGAAGGGGTGGTCTAGTAGTTGAGCTCAATCAACACTAGGCAGATACGATAGATTTGTCTCAATGTATGACTTTTAGCCCGATTTCAAGATCAGATACTATTTGAGCTATATGGCCTTATGTTATTGAAGTTATTTTTGGCTCCCGTCTTTTTGGAAGCTAGTGTACTTAGTCGTCATCAAGGCACCTTCCTTCACCGACAAATCATGTCATGACTGAGATCTTTGGTCATCGCGGTTGGTGGTGGGTTTCCTATTTCCGTCGCCTTTTCACTATTCCTTCAATCGGAAAAGATAAATAAAAGACATGCACAAAGAAAATTGATACATTGTTTATTTCGTTTATTTATTTTTGTGGTCCCATGGATATTTGGTTTCCAAGTCAGACAAGTCACAGCAACACAACCTTGCAATAACTATATTATATTATCAGATAAAAGTAAAGACAGTGCATACAAAAGAATCATTCGCAGCCATATTTATTGTCAGTCTGTTTAGAATTGTGAAAGGGCTGCCTGAACTGCGACCTTGAGCACATAAACGCCATTTGCAATCCCAGATTCAACGAGTGTAAAATGGTGAAAAGTAGTGAATATCAGACCAGTTTTAGTAAAGAAATCCTTCGTGCGTGATTATCTCAAGTTTTTTCATCCTCTCTGAAGTCAGTCTCATCCAACCGTTCGCCATCTAGAATCTTCCCCACGTGCGTCTTGTGGATCAGTTCACCCTTTTGTCGTATTTTCGCCATGAGAACCTTCAAAAACTGAACAGGACTCTTTGAAAATCCAGATTTGTTGACAAAATCGCCGTTTCCAACCCCAGGTGGGATGAATCCATCTGGCCCGAGGACAACAGATTCATCAGCCGCTCTCCAAGCTATGCCAAGAGAATCGCACATTCTAGTATAGTCGTGAAAAGAAGACAAGTACAGCTGTCCAGCGAATAGGTTGACGTGCATTATGATGTCTCTTCGAATAACAATGTCCGGCCTCTCTTGTGGGATAGAGTATAAACGTAAGTGATCCAGAGATTTGAAGCCCATGTTAATTCGGGGAGAATAGAGATGCAGTGTGACGTGTTTAGAATTTGCAATCATTGGTAGAAGCTCCTGGACTTCATATGGACTGATGATGACAAGTTCTATTCTGCTCACTTCCATTTTGTGTGTTAAAATCCACTGCACTGACCGTTGAAAATAGTCTGAGTAGCCATTTGACCCAAACTTTCCTTGAACGGTGGTAGCAAAATCGCGGGTCACCCATATTTTGTGTGGGAACTCGCCCAAATTGAAGTGCTTTGCGGCTGAGGTATCATTGAGGACCTTGAAAGCTGACTCGAATGCTTTACTCTTTTGATGGAACACTCCTTCCTTTACAAGATTGATTACATCTTTATGCAGATGGTGGGTTGCCGGCTTTGCTCGAGGTGGTCTCTCGATCTGCCGTTCTTGTTCTGTTTCAGGGGAGAGCTCTCGCTCTTGTTCTTCCTGTAGCGAAGACCTTTGAAGCTCCATCAGCCCGAAATCGCGACAACGGCGATTGAACTCCTCAGCAGCGTGAAATTCCACGCCTTGGAGTACTGATGAAATGCTAGAGTCGGCATATTTTGGGCTGTATCGTGTTTCGAGGCTGTGTGCCTCATCTTCCATAAAGCTTTGAGAAATTTCTAGCCTCTTGTCTTCGTCGGAAGACATCAAAGCATCCCATAAAGGCTTCTGTTTGTAAAAGCGGACACCTTGATTGAGCCATAGTGGGACTGATTTTCGTAGATCAACGAAAGTTTCAGCGATGGTCCAACAAAGAACTTCAGCCACTGTAATGCTATTATTGATCGATATTTTGCGTTTGTGTAGTTTAAGGATTTTGTGTTCAATTTCTCGTGGAATACAGAAAACAACCGTTTGCCCCTTACCCAGCTTTCGCATTCGCATACATGCTAATAAGTATTCTCTTAGTAAAATATGTTTTAGAAGGCAATAGAGAGAGAGCATACCTTGAACTAGTTTGTCCTTTGTCAAATTTGCACCTAAAGTTACCGCGGCTTGATAATTTGCTGGGAGTCGAAGGTCTGTACCTCTTGTGTGAGCTTCATCAAGGAAAACTAGACACTGGTCTAATCTATCAGCAAATGGTGATGTCTGAAGGTCCTCAATTTTCCCAGATCGATGAAGAACGACGATTTCATCAAGGTCATTAAAGAAAATGACCGCCTGTGTATTCTCATTTCCTTTGCAACGGCGAAGCCACTCTCTCGAGAATTCGAGGTTATCAAGGTCGATTACTTGCGCACCAACGTCTAAAATGACGCGAGTTTCTGGGCATAAGCTTTCGACTAATTGAAGGAGAGAGTTGCTGTCAAATGTTGAGCCGTGCATATCTGGTGTCATTAGAGAAATGCCATTATCTGGGCGCAACAAATACTCAAGAACAAGCGCATTGGTATGCCTTTGCTCCTGGATATCTAGCTGCTTAATATCTAGAGGAAGAACATATCTGGAATCATTTGTTCCGCTGAACCCTGTTGTTTGATATTTCTTCCTTTTTCCTAGATCCCAGCCCGAGGCAGATAGCTTGTGAGAAAACTCCCTGGACTCTTTCGCAAAAACCATACGGGATAAATAGTAATCGATGGCGGCTTTTGAATACCGAAGATATGGAAAGACTTCCTTTCTACATTGCATGTAGTCCCGAATGTTGATGCCTTGCAAGTGTCGGAAGGCTTCCGGTAAAGTTGGGGCTGTCATTACCCACGCTTGATATTCCTGATTGGCATCATCTGACCTAACCAGCAGGTTGAGTGCGGCAAACAATGCCTCATCATCAAGACCTCCGTAGTAATAGCTGATGCAAGTCAAAGTAATTACGACATCGGGATGGCTGAACTCGGAACGAGGTGTCGGGTTGTCTTTGGCTCGAAATGGGACACTCAGCTTGGTCTCACTATTTGGATCAATGCCATAATTGACTCTCCATCGTTTTTCGCAAAAGGCGAAGGCAAGTATTCCACCGGCGAACAGACCTCTAAGGAGTAGAATGTGGTTGATGGTAGTTTCAGCCCAGAATCGGCGCGTCTCAACATTTTCAACCTCTTCAACTGACAGTTTCCATTCAGTGGTATATTGGAAAACAGCGTTTCGTACTGTTGGAGGTTGGTGTGAAATGGGGAATCCCGTGATCCCTTTCAAACAAATGCCGCGGGCGACGCGATTGAGTACCGTTTCCGCTGCGTCACGACGGAGAAACCGAATTTTTGGAAATTTTGCAGGATCGCTATCATCAATCGCAAGAGCCTCTGGAATGTTCACTTTTTCTTGGAAACAGACATCTCGAACCAGACCAAGAACCTCTTGGATGATGGTCCATCGGTCAGGGCTGTGCTCAATTGGCTGCTGTTGTCCAAGAGTATAGACAAGCTCAAATTTTATGCTGAAATTCTCGTCACTCTCGTCCACCACATCTCTTGAAAAGGCCTCGAAAAACCGACTTGTTTCTGCCATTTTCTCCGCTGTCCAGCTTTGATAGCTTAATCGGCATTCCAGTTCCATGAGCTGGAAGGACAGAAGGTGCTCTGGTTGAACCATCAAGACACCGCCCTCCTTCATGCATTCTTCCATCAGTTGGTAGATTAGCACTGCCCGATTTCCATCCATTTGGATGTCTCTGGAAAATGGTAATTCATAGACAGGGCGATCAAGAAGACCCGAAAGTTTAGAAACCAACATCTGGTGCATTTGCCTCGCTTGGGGTTTGGCAACAATGACACGAACGAGTTTTGAGCCGTCTCCGATAGCAGTGGCCACAATAGGTGCAATAACAGATACTTTCCTTCTCCCATGTTCAGTTGCATCACCGCATTCTCAGTTGGCCAGATCATCTGTTGCGCAATTTGCTGCTGCACTTCACGGATTGTGATCTCACTTTCACATTCTAACAACAACCATTCTGGAAGTTCCTGGGGATCCCAGCCTAAATGGCCAGGATTTTCCAATTCACGAAGCAGGTCAATTGGGTCATGTTGAGAAAGAATTACACGCTTGGCCTTTTGAAGCGCGGTGATGGCAAGCCCATAATTTAAGACAGCTCTCTTCCAATAATCGGGGAGCCGAGACCATCTTGAAGTCTTCAGCTGCTGCAGAAGAAGCATTGGTGAAATCCGGGGTAGAAATTCTGCTTCAATAATAATAGTTCTTGTTGTGGGTGGGATGCCGGAATCAATGCTTATTTCACGCTTGCGTGCTGATCGCAGGTCACGTGAAATTGACTCGTATGCAGATGCTGCAAAGCTGCTGCATTGGTCTAGATGTTTCTTGAAAATAGCGGGACGAGTTGAGGATTGGCCTTCCGCCAGCTCGTTTCCCGTTCGGTCATGTAAGCTCATAACACTTTCCCGAAGCTCCTTCAGATACTGATGTTCATACTCGAGGTTGGAATTGGATTCGAGAAAGTCGAGAACATGAATCAACTTGGTATTAGTACTTGACGGCGGCTTTGCTGCTTGAATAAATCCATCCAAGGTAGAGCATGATGATGAATACTGAAATGGTTGAATGTCGGGAAAGAGATCATCAATAGACACAAAACCTCGCTGATGATCTCCCTGCTCAAAGATAGGTTTGGAAAAAAGAGGTTCGATAGTCACATTTTCTAAAGATAATTCTTTTAGATTTGCGGCCAAATGTTCAAGATAATTTTTGAAATGTAGATTGTCCCACCATGAGGCCCATTTCTGAAGGATAGGTTTCATGGCACTCCACACCGCAATATACGTTGTGACAGTGCCTTCGAGTGGTGTTATGGGTGTGGCGCACGGCCACTGCTGAACAAGACATAGTGAGAAGGAGGTTACAGCTTGCTGTTGTTGTAACTGAAACATCCGGTTGCGGCGATCCGCATGATCACGGGCAGTCTCATAGGATCCTATATTCAGATATGCTTCCGGAGAGACGTCGAATGGTAGGAAATAATTACGTGCAAAAACGCCTAGGGCGCGAGCTTGTACCTGATAGCCTTCCGTGAGATTATAGGTGCCTTTTGGTGGCAATGGTGTAGCAGCCACAGACGGGGATAAGGCGAGCATTAAAAATGCTTGAACAATATCATTGTCATACTTGTTAGAGTATGAAAGTGTTGATATCCAAATCATCAACTCAAATTTGTTAAGCCAAAATCGGTTATTTTGGAACGCAGTGTGTATCTGGCACCATAATGAAGCCAGATGTTCTTGAGAGCCCTGAAGCCATATCGAATCGTATTGCATATCGCGCTTTTGTGGTGGAATACCGGTTGAGATTACGGTTCCATGCTGGAGAAATTCATAAAGATAAGTAACAAACGTCCAAGACACGCGTTGAAAAAGCGCCACGCGATTGTTGTAGATTCGAAATGCCATATCAGCAGCTTGTGTTCCTTTGCCTGATTGTTTGCAATCTCGTTGTTGATATATCGCATCATATTGAGTGCTAAAATCCTCGGCTCCAAAGCCCGAGACATGACACATGGAAGTTCTGATAATGGCTCTTTCTACCAATTCCATTTCTCTCTTAGTTTGTTCAACAGGAAACTCGTTATTTGGAGAGTAGAGAAAGTCCACTTTACGAGACCTTTCGATGATGTCATTAGTTATTTTATAAAATCGATCATCTCGAGATAAGTAGCTTAGTGCAGACGACCATACAACATTTTGCATCACTCTTAAATGCTTCGGATAAAACAACCGATTTGGAGTGAGGTCAGCAATGAGACCTAGTGTGTGGTGGCCGGCTTGTGTCAAACTAGAAGGTGCCCGAACAGATGCAGAACGCAAAATGTCAAGGGCCTGGTCGGTTCCTGTTCTCCCTAGAAACGGGTCAGGAAGGCAAAATGAAGTCAGAGCATGAAGATAGGCCAGGTATAATTTATTTTCAACTTTGTCCTTAGCTAGGAGACGGCCGAGAAGCTTATCGATGCGATAAGCTTGCACGCGGTGAGAAGACCCGTAGCCAACCGAAACTCGAACATGGCTGTGAACTGAATTGACAGTTGCTCTATCATATTGGACCTCTCCCTGAGGAACAAGTAGCATTCGAGTGTCTTGATCATGTTGGTTTCTCAACACAAGCTTGCTTTTAAGCCCGAATAGCGTTCCAATCGATTGATCTGGATCGATATGCATTTCACGGTATTGTTTGGAGCGAATTTTTGGATCTTCCGGACTTAAAAGAAACTCGAGATGCAATCGCGGAATCTGCACCTCAATGGCTATTTTTTCCGCCGTATATATAATATGCATACTGAGGAGCTCCTCGAGAGGAGCTAGAATTGTTGCAATATACTGGCCCACAAACCCAGAAGGAGCTAGGAGGAATGTCCGCTCGCTTCGACGCATTTTCCAACTGTCGCCACGTCTTTGAAGACGCCAGTTGTCAGGGCTCGAGACCCATGGATTCTCAAGTGGGCGGAACTCGATAATTTCTGCCTCTGTGTGATACCAGTGGGTGTAATCTTTGACGAACGTGTGAGGAAGTAGTCCAGTGAAGCTGCGTGGCGGTATCAGATCTAGTGTGGACCCATTTCCATTCGCGTGCACCAAAAGGTCTTGACGGGATAATCTGTTGAGAGAATCTTGTCTCCCAAAATGGACTACGTAGCCGTAAAAGCTGTCCTTTATGCTAAATTGCATTCCTGGTAGTGAGCTAGGAACCACATCTAAGACCAGGGATCCGAAGATTTTCTCGTAGTCTTCATGTTCCTCATAATTACGAGGTAGGCGAGTTAGTGGTTTGCCGTTTACCAAAAGCTTTCCAGTCAGAATATTGAGGTGGACCTTTAAATTCCCAGAAGTTGTCTCGAACCAATCACAGGTTGATGGCGCAATCCGCCACTGGCTGGTTGGCTGAAAGGTTGGCCATCGTCGTTCGACAGCGAGGTTGAGGCAAGCATTTTGAGAATTTTCTGACAGCTGAAAAAAATTATTTCTTGCGCGATGCATAGTGTAAAGCCAGCGATTGTAAAGAATTTGTTCAAAAACATCTCCCACAATCTTGCTGGGGGACGAAGTGTTATGGATGATGATTGAAATCTCCACAAGAATTGAAGCTTGGTAGGGATTACCCAAGATTTCTCTCATATATACGTCCTCAACATTGAATGTATCAGCACAAATGAGGGCAATCACCAACGCGGTTTCGGAAATTTCTTCTCGGTGCTTTTCATCCCTGATGTGTTTCACCTTGTCAATCAGCTTCAGCAACCAACCATAGCAAGCTTCACGACAATCTTGAAGAATAGCCAGAAATGAAGGATGGAGTTCTTTAGCAGTAAGAGACATAAGGCGCGATGCCAGAAGTGTGAAAGAATACAGAGCAGTATGGGATTCCCAGTTCTCCTCGACGCGTAGGATAGAATCCCCAAGATTCTGCAAGATCGCACGACCAAAGTGCAAATCAGATGCTGTTGTATGTGCGCATCGAGTAATATTTTGAAGCGAGTTGGGGCCGGCTTGCAGACTTATTTGAAGCAGAAAAATAACCGTCTCGGTTTTATTGAAATCAATGGTGGGCATTGCGAGTTGTGTAAGAATATTCATCCATGGGAGACGGTAGCCGTATGGCAGGACAGATAACGCCTTGAACTCATCTGTTGTCATATGTTCAGGGCAGGAGGACTGCTCAGCCATAACTGCGTTCGGGGTTTTGCCGTTTGGATTACCGTAAGAGCGAAGAAGAAAGGGATTCAAAGCCCTGGCTCGTTCAGGTAACTTGAATGTGCAAAGCGTTGATATTTCTTTAGATAGGGTAACAGGAGTGAGAAAGATCCCTCGAATATCGTCATAGTACTGATACTGAAGGCCATTATTGACACATACATCAGACTCAGTGCTAGAGCCAACAGACTTCGTTTTCCGATGAGTATGGAGATGAGATTTGGTTTCCGACAACAGGTGAATCCGATAGCTCCCGGACTTAAAGTATTTATTAAGGCCTTCGTAGGTTCTCATCAAGTTATGCGAGTCAGGCTGGCGATCATGCAAACTGCACCTGAGCACATTGTCGATAATATATATGGTTGCATCTCGCCACTCTGAAAAGATTTGAGGAACTTCCAATTCAAAAACCACTGTCTCTGCTTGATGCAACGCATCAGGCAAGGGCCATTCATGTACAAGAATGCTCAAAGAATTGGCATTGCTGAGGGTGCAGCAGCGACTGCATCGATTACTGTAATGGCTTTCAACCCAGATTCCACATTGCTTCTCGGACACGTTTTCACATGTGCTCTCTTCATACTTTCGCATCAGCTCTTTATATCTAGCCTTGAGTTTGCGAAATTCCTTCAGCTTTGACTCTCTCTGTGCTCTTGCATCATCCTCTACCTGCTGTTTAAGCTTCTGAAGTCCAGGGGATTGCGCAAAATACCGCACTGGAAAGGACGATTTGTCGCCGTAGGATCGAAATATTGAAGGATATTTAACAGACGAAGGTTTTTGGCGTTTCAGGATGTAAGTCTCAATTTTATGAAGTCGCCCCATATCCGTGATGGAGCTGAGTAGAAGTGCTTGCCATAATTCAGTTGGTACCTCTGGATCATAGTCTTCTAGCATGGGGATGGCATGAAGAGCCGCTTTGTCAGCTGCGACCCAGAGTTCTCCGACTGTGAGTATCATTTTTGATGCACCTCCAGGATTACTTGAATAAAATTGATGCGCTTCAGAATAATAAGTCCGCATCAGTTTCCCTAAGTGTTGACAACAAGATGCTTTGCGAATGTGCTTTTTAAGCCATTGGTCAAGGTGGGATTCTACCCAAGATTCAACCATTGCAAGGCTAAAAGGTCGGTATTCTTTGTCGACAAGACTTGTTATTGATGGCAGCATGTCATCCTGGAGCAACCAGAAGCGTGGAGTCGGTTTGAAATCAGAGCCACTTCCCGCCTTAGCACGTAGTGGAATAGAAGACAGAAAGGTCTCGACCTCTGGGAGGGCGAAATTCGTACTGTCCTTAATTTCATAGTCTGAAATTGCTTTTAGATCGAAAGCGTTGTTTTCTCCCTGTTGAATTCGTTGCCATCTGTCTTTGAGAAGCTGTGAAGAAGCCGACATGATTGTCTGAATTGTTCGTAGCCATTTACCATCATAACAACTCCCAAGTTTGGAGAGTCTCCTGGTTATCTTTGCCCTCATTGTTTGCAGATCCTCGCTGGAAGTAGGATGCTGACTTGCTGACTCCAGCACCTTAGCCATCAGGAATGCCATAAAGGGTTTGTATAAGTACTCGGAGGAGCCAGTGAGGCGAAGCATCGTAAGTTGCAAAGCAACACGAATAAGAAGCCACAAAGGAGAGCGTCACCAGGGCAGCCCGCTATGGCCCCACATCACCTCCTCACGGGTATTCTTACGGATGCCATTGACGCAAGTCTTCTTTCCCATTCCTTGAAGGATACTTGTCAACAGCTCGGTGACGATGCTTGGATCTGGCGTGTCTCTGTCCTCATCATGTTTCTGGCCTGCCTTCTCCGCTTTTGGTTTCATCTCCTGTACTGTTTGATTACCCATTTTGGCAAGGGTTTTGGCCATGGCAGTACGGAACTGGTCATTTGAGAAGTCATCGGCCGACATTTCGATCGCGTTTGCGGGAAAATTTCGAACAAGGCGACCTCGTGTCGACACAACGGATTTGTTGGTCGGAGAAAGTTCAAACGTTTCAAAGCGGACTGAGTCAGCCGTCTTGCAAACAAGAACTCCTGCGTTCTGCGCTGCTATTTGAAGAGCTAAGACACCTATATGTTAAGAAACTGGTGTCAGCAAATCCTTGTAGCTAAATGTGATGAGCATCTTGTTACCTTCACTCGAGAGCTGTTGCAAGACATCTTCAACTCCGCTTTCACTCAGACATCCGCTAGAGCCCATTGACTTTTGAAGGCTCTGAATAATACCCATGCATTTGAGGATTGTGGAAGAGGCTTTTATCTCAACCTCGTGGAGAAAATGTGTCAATGAGTGTAATACAAAATCTATGAGCACGCATCCATTCTTGGTCTCGTTGTCATCCCGACAAGGGAGTTTCGGAGGTAGAAATAAATGATGAAAGAGATACTTTAGGTCCGTCTTCTCAACAACTATGGTTCTGTCGTCACTGTGAGCCATGGTGTCGGGAATATTGATCATGAATATGATGAAACAAGTCAAAGTAGTGGACAGCTTACGTGGGTTAAGAAGTGTGCGACTTGTTATCAAGGTGCACTTTGCTTTTCATTTCGATCGCTGCACGGCTTGCTGCTGCCAAGTTGGTTGGCTATTCATGCCCACTGGCGAAGAAACTGGCAAATAAAAAGCTATGAAACCTATGGCTGGGTCAGATGACCTCATGATGACTGGATTAGCCTTATCTCCCACCACTAGCAGCACGAATACTGACAGTGACCGGCCTCCTGCATTTGCTTTTTTGCACTGTGAAGACCTACATTTTCCCATTGACCAAATGGTTCATTTCTTTCGCCCTCGGTATTTATTCGGCCAAAATGGGGGGAAATTCCGTAGTCTTTGAGCGCCCGCATATGCATTTTGCCAAGTGCGCAATTGAAGCTGCTTGATGGGGCCTGTTTTAAACCATAAGAATCCAGGAACAGTTCTAAATAAGCCATAAAATTCTGACAATACAATTTATTTAAATGAATTTTTTTTGGTCATTTTCTTAGCATTTCTCATTTTTTTCCCTTGGATATTTCGACATTTGGCAGCCTGTATGTGTGTGCACCGGATACTCCTCCATAATTGGCACCCAACTTTTGTGTCGTGTGACACCATCACTTTAATCTTTCATTTCTGCCATAAATCAGATACAACGCCCTCTTGCCAGTACCATAGCCCAATCCATGTGGCACCAGGGCCAAACAAGACCTGTCCAGTAAGAACGCAGAGTGCGGTGAAAAATGCATCCGATGACTTGACATACCCAAGTCGCCTAAGGTTCCATACAGAGTAAAGATTGCTCAGCAACCAAACAAATGTAGCGTTAGTTATACCATCACCTGCCTGTAGCTCAACACAACTAACATTCCTCTCTAGATAAAAAAAAAACTTGACATTCAGAATTTCATGAGCCATGGAAAGTCCTGCCTGATGAGAATCGTGCATAACAATCGCCACATGGGATACCGCCTGCATTAAAAACGCCACACCGTACGTAAACTTCAAAATGGGCAAGTCATGGCCCTTGTAGCGATCCAACTCCGATTCTTCTTTCTCTTCGTCGGTGCTTTTACTGTGCTTCCAGAGTGCAACCATTGAAGAGATGACGTATGTGGCGGTGCTAACAAGGAGTGGTGTGAATTTCCAAACTGAGGCGAACATGTTCCATCCCTTGGCGATTTCAATATCCAATGTCAACAGTGCTGTTGGTAGAATGTAACCGAGCGCGATGGATAGAAGTATGATGGACGGAACATATGGCTGGATGAAGCGTCCTGTCAGTAGTTCATATGATAAAAAGGCCCTCAAGAGAGCATATGCTGGTGCAGCAACACCAATACCCTTGAACCCCATTGCGGCGAGATACAGACTAGGCAGCGCCAGAAGTGTTCCACGATTTCCTAATCGGTACCCTTCAAGGATGTATACCAATATAGGAGAGATAAGTTGCGTCATGTCATATAGCGCTGAAGCGCTCTGTTTAAGACTAATTGCAAAGATTGTCTCGCCTTGGCCCAAATACAAACCCTCCTTATAATTCTCAACGTAAATCCCAGGGCTACAAGGACGATAGGCGCGAAGAGCTGTAGTGAAACAGTAAATCATAGATCCAGCAAAAGCCATTTGCACCAAGCGCACACTCTTTAATGGTTGGGCAGGGAGCTCATCATTGTATGGAATGGCGTGAGGCCGATACTTCAAAGGAAGATTCTTTAGCCTTGCACTGCGGGCTAAAGTGAGTCCGAAAAGAGAAAGAGACGATTCATTTCCCTTCAAAGGTACCAGAAACTGCCACACGAGTTTTGACAACCCGGGCTTTTCGTATGCGACCAAAGATTGTTGTAGGTGAGACGCAAAGATGATGCGCTCGGCTCGCTCATGTCTCGCAGCTTGCATTTCTGAAAAGATTTCACAAACATCTTCATTAGAAAGGCCAAGCAGTCCCTCTGTCCTTGAAGCTCTCTTTCGTAATAGAGCGTTGATGAACTCGGCAGCCGATTCAATGGCACCATTACCTCCTTGTCCGCCGATGGGGTTGGGCTATGAGTCAAACAGGGTCAGTCATGGCCACGCTAGGTGATATTTTAGATTAAAAACCAACCTTATGTGCCGAGTCGCCAAATATGAGAATCCTGTTAAAGAACCATTTCTTGCACACGTACTCGTGCACGGGAGTCAACGTTGAAAACAGTCGCTTCGCATAAACCTGGCCAAACGTAACCTTCTCTGTGATAGGAATGTCAAAACGCTCCTTTGCGAATTCAGCCTCCATTTCCTTGGTGCAGTGGGGAATATCTTTGCCGTATTTTGTTTCTGTTAGCTTGGAGAAGAAGAACCAATACACTCGATCTTGAGGGCCAGATACAACCAGCTGGGAGTATCCATCACCAAGAACTGTGTTTTGATCACCGGGAACCCAGCCAGGAACATTCTGGGCGATGCCAAAATTGCAGAGATAGTGACATGGCACACTGTCCTGTTCATTTGCGGGAAAGTATCCAGGCTCAAGTTGGTTGCCAATGCGATACATTTCCTGTCGGACAGCGCTGTGCACGCCGTCAGCGCCGATGATCAACGAACCACGGAACTTATTTCCCCCAGTTGTTATCGCTTCAACGCCTGTATTAGTAAGTTCAATCCGCTGCACTTTCTCATTGAGCTTTACTCGACTCTTGTGCTGCAGATTGTCATACAGGGCCTGCAGCAACCATTGGCGATCAAAAAACATGAGCGGATACCCATGCCTGCGCGCATCATTAGCAGTGCTCGATCGATCAGTCATTTGAACACCCTTACCGGCTCTCTACATGCTTCTGGAAATCTTTTATGCCCACAATAGGCTTGCCAGTCTTGGCCCGGGTGTAGCTGACTTCTGCCGAGTAGTCCATGAAACCTCGTAGGCGCTCAAAGCAATCAATCTGATCCAAAATGCGCAACCCATTTGGGAACATGCCAATGCTGGCTCCTACAGCTGGTGCAATCTCGTCATGAGCCTCTAGTATCATATATTCGATGTCGAACTTCTCCAGCATATTGGCCAGCGTCAAGCCTGCGACGCCACCACCGGCGATGAGGACCTTGAATTCCTTGTCTGCTGCAGTCATGATGCCAAATAGTATGATCTTATTGACAGGAGAGCTTATAAACGTTGTATATGGCGTGATGACCTAGGACTTGTCTGAGTGCATCAACAGTAGTACCAAAAACAGCCAGAAATTGTTGCGCATGGGGAGCCCAGTACGCAGTGTCACCGAACTTCCACGTATACACCAACCGGGGAGAAAACCCGTGCCTTTGCCACGTTCCATGTTATGCAGGGACCGGAAGTGATAGACGGCAACAAAGGGCCGAGCGGATTACTGGCACGGCCCATATGATCTCATATGCTGACAGCGCCATTGCACCGCCCTAGCGAGCCCAAGCCGGTATGTGGATGTCGTCTCTTCCACGGCAGTTGTAGGTCAGCACTAAGGCGACAGGGATCAGCTGGAATGTGGTGGACCTGGCGCTGGCGTTGGGGGAAGTCTCGTAAATTTAGTGATCTGACCTGGAGCTAAGGTGAGGGGTGGGCCTAAGCCAACAATTCACATCCCGTCATGAACGAATTTCCTATTTGGACTAAACACTCGTTTCTGTTCCGCTTACATATAATTAGAATCTCATATTTATTTACTTTATGATACAATAAAATTTATTACGAAGCAACGGTGATTTGAAACCACATTGCAGCGCTGCAAGGCTCGTAAACATGTCCAGGTCCAACACCATTCTCCTCAGAAACGGCACCGTCCTGCAACATCAGGATGGGGATCACGTCGTTCCTTTGCACAACACCGACGTCCTAATTCAGGGCAACAGGATTGCATCCATTGGAAAGTCGTTGGAGCAACCTGTAGATGCAGAAATTATTGACTGCACAAACAAGATTGTGTCCCCGGGCATGATCGACGTTCATAATCACATCTGGATGACCCAGTTGAAAGCCCGGCATGCCGAGCACACACTCTTTGATTACGTCTGCGGTGGCGGTTTACAAAGCGGTAATTGGGAGCCTCAAGATATTTACTGGGGTCAGCTTGTTGGCTGTCTTGAGTCCATTGATGCGGGAACGACGACAGTTGTCGACCATGCGCACATGACATCATCCAAAGAACATGGTGAGAAATGTCCATGCCTAAATAGATACCAATAGAGTCGCTAACAATATCAGTGGATGAGGCGATCGCGGCCACGACCCATTCTGGTCTACGCTCCTTTTACTGCTATGTGCCTATTGTGAGATACAAGCAGTGGTGCCCATTGATTCCCAACACCGACATATTGCCTTCTTGGCTCTTTGAGCATGTAGAAGAACTTGCCAAGTCACAGCCATTTGGAGATGGGCGTGTCTCAATTGGATTTGGATTTGATCTCTGGTTCTTACCCAAGGACAAGGTGATTAAGATCTGGGAGCAGGCAAAAAGCTGGGGAATCAAGCTATTCAGCACGCATTATTGCAAGAATCACATTTTTGGTAAGATCTACGCGTCCCTATTTTATCTTCGGTCGCTAATTTTCAGCAGGACTTCAGTCTATCCCTGAATTAATGAAGGATTACGGACTTCTAAAGCCCGATGTGATCATTGCCCACGCGACTCAAGCATCCGAGGCCGATGGAAAGATTATCTCGGAAGCTGGAGCCTACGTGGCGGCAGCGCCAGATGCCGAAGTTCAACTAGCTCTGGGACAGCCCTTGGCTTTCCGTGGAGATGTCTCAGTAGCTTTGGGAGTTGATTGTAAGTGAATCAGTACTGCCATTGCCAATTTTATAGAAATAAGCTCATAGAAATGACAGGCCATTTTCTGGGACCCGCCGACATGATGACACAGATGCGGCTCGCATTGCAGTTTGCGCGGCAGAGCCGTAATCAGAAGATACTTGACGACGGCAAATTTCCTCTCTGCAACATTGGAGACTCCATGCAAGCGTTCAATTTGGGCACCATTGCAGGTGCTCGAGCGGTGGGCATGGAGTCACAGATTGGGAGCATCGCCGTGGGTAAGCTCGCCGACATTGTCATATTTGATGCTACCAGCCCAACCATGGTGTGTGCAGCTCAGCATGATCCCGTTACGGCCATAGTGCGGCATGCGACGATCCGTGATGTGAACACGGTGATTGTGGACGGAGTCGTGCGGAAGCGCAACGGAGCCTTGCTGCCTGTGCAGGTAAACAGCCATGACAAGACATGCAAGACTATCAGTGGGGCCAAGCAAATAACGTGGGATGAGATGGCGGCCGCTGTGATGGAGAGTCGGGACAGGGTTGCGGAGAAGCTGTCGCAGGTGGACATCAAGGGCGGTGCTGAATCGTTCAAGAAGCTAGCCAACATTGACGAGAAGAACCTGGTGCCTTGAGGTTGCAGGGTAGCTGTCAGCCGCATTCACCACCAATCCAATGAATAATAGCCTGAGACATGCAACTTGCCGACATCCGTCAAAGGACCCTGCATAGTGTTGTAAATTTCCCCTATGAGAATTGCCCCTTTGAAGCGTTGGAGGGGCGTGGGGGGACACAATATTAGGACTCATACCAACGGACAGCTTTAACAATATTGCAACATCGCATTTATCGCCGAATTAGTTAATCGCCGCTCCAGGAATCACGATGACATTTTAGATGGAGCACACCTCCCCCTGAGAAGCCTCACTCCTCGGGGTCTCGCTATGACCCAGCCTTGTGGGGAGCGGCTAAAACGTCCGCCTTGGCCCCAATTATCCCTCACCCCCCGCAACCCACATCCCGAGTTGAGTTGAAGGATTGGGGGCCATGAAGAAACCAATTTAACCAGGCCAAGAGATGATCGACAGAAATCCCTCCTTGACGAGGATGACCTGTCGACACATCCGAATAAATGGTCATAAGCAGCTAGCTCGCCCTGAGATGTGATCTGCGAGTCCGGTTCAGTTCCGACTTCCCACTAAATCCCCTCCTGAAATGGCATATGCTCGCATATGCTCGCATTTCCTCTTAGCAGCCCAATTATAGCCGTGGAATCCCGACGCGTGTCTCAACAAGCCTCCCATTGCCACTCGTCGTTTCGCTAAGGATTCACTGCATGGACTTTTTGCGCTGCACTACGCCATGTCAGCAAGCGAGAATGTGCCGCAGGATGTCCTATGGGTCGATTCAATCACACTTCACAGGTCGTCAGCTGCATGCAGCATCTATGCATCTTGTTTATTCCGTATTTCCGGTGTATTGGGGAACTATGAAATTCACTATACGATGTCGCTCTATGGGATCGTTCCGTGGGATGCAAACCTGGTAAGCTGAACATGGGGGATTCCGGCTCCACACCCGTTAGTCCAAAGTTGTGCTCCATAATAAACAGTTATCGTCGATTACATCTCTGACATGGTATGCACTTTATTGAAACGACATAGGATGCATGCATTACTTTAATACAATCACCCATAAGTCCCAAGGATGCGGCATGGACTCGTACCAATACATATGGATGAGCCATTTTGAGGTCAAACTGCCTATTCTGAGTCTCTGCATAATCTAGGTAGCTGTAATTCATGACTCGTCTAATCCACTAATGCTTCTCGTCACCGACATATGGGATGACCTTGTGATCCGGTCCATACGGCATCATGGCCAAATACGAAGTCAGCTCAATCTCGCCGCTCTTCTTGAACAGGGCACTGATGTAGGTCTGCAAGCAATTTACCCCATCCAAGTGCTTGTCTGCAGGCAACAATCCTTCCAAAATGTCCAAGTACTGTTGGCAGTACTGACCCCTGCCGCTCGCCTCCATAGCGCGAACGATGCCACGAGCCACACTAAGGTCGTCTCTCGCGTAGCGACGCATAGGAATGTAGAGCTTCACTCCAGGAACCTCGGATCCTGGTGCAATGTTGAAATGCGCCTGGTAGCCCGCAATGGGGATTGGCAGTGGCACATAATTGCCCTCACCAGCGGATGTATCAAACCGTGGCGCGGGAGGTAATTCTGCATCCTCCGGGTGGTCATCGGGAACACCAGTGATGCCCTTAATCAACGCGTATAAGTCACTCAGCTGCTTTTCTAGATGAGGCAGATGTTCTGTGGTGATCTTGCCGCCGAGAGTCATAATCTCGCGCGCCCAGGCAAAGTTGGTGCGGGCGGTTGCAAAGTACCACTTGATGCGAGCCACAGACACATCCCGGTCATCAACAGCCAACATGATTGGAACCAAGACTCCAGGTTCGCGATCCACAAAGTCAATCACGGCCGCACGAGCCTTGTTGACAGGATCTAGCTCGGCAATAGCCTCCTCCCATTGCGGGATGGGCAGCCACGCGCCTTGGCCATGCTTACGCGGGATGAAATAAGACTTAGTGGATGGCACGCCGTTGTGGGGGAACTCTAGCGCGACCAGTGTCGACGGGACTGTGAAGTTGGCGGGCATTTTGAGGCCTGCCGGCATCATCTCTCGCTTAAGCCGGACCTTGTCATGGCCAAAGAGGGACGAAGCGAAATGATGGCACCAAGTCAGGTCGATGTTGGGTAGAACGTTTGCTAGACGGTGTCGCAGCTCCATGGCCGCCTGTGAGTTGATGGGGTCAAGTGCTGTGCCAGTGAGCCTGTTGATGGGCTCAACCACGTAGCGGACTTCTGGTGGCCCGCTCTCGGTGTTCCATTTCAGGGACAGTTCGAAAGGGGAGCCATCAGCCTGTGTCAAGGACCGCCACTTTCGGTCTGGTGAGTCCAATCTGGGGCCAAGATCAGGAATCTTTGGAACGAGTTAGCGATGAACATAAACTTCATTGAACAAAAATATTACTCACGATCCAGTGGTACAAAAACAACAATGCATCGTACTGTTCAGCAACAGAGTAGCCAGCCTTCTCAAGCACCAAGGCTGCCTGGGGTCCTGTACGCTTCCACCAATAGTCTGTGTTTGCGTCACGAGAGGGCATGTAACGCGAAACCGCCTTCCATACTTGGGTGGGCTCTTTTGCGTTGGGGGAGGGTTGGGTGGCCATTGGAGCAGATTGTCTAGTATTCGAGAATTACAAAGATTAGGGGATTTTAGAGAGCAGGCCCCGCTATCTTCTCGACCTTGCCTCCTTATATTGTTTGTAGGCGGATTCTAAGGCTAGAAGTCGGTGGGTTCAAGCGACTCTCCGAGCATGTGCCGTGTGTCAGAAAATAGTCGTGAGGCGAGGCGATATTCACGGAGACAGAAACACGTCCCCGTGCACTTACACTATGCTTACGGGGCCATGACACTATCACAATCAGACATCAACCGTCTCAACCCGGTCTCATGGAGTTGATTGATCCACTGCCATTTGCGTATCTCCCCACACAATCCTACTAGAAAAGTTCCTTGGCCGATGTTACGTTGTGTGGAGCTTTTAGTCGACGGCACTGCCCTATAGACAGGTATTGCGGCGAGGCCCAAACGCAGGCGTGCATTTATCATAGCTAGTATATCTCAATATCATCTATGGATGAGGATCAGCGTAAGACCTAGCTGAAAATGAAATACCTGGTGGGCCTGTGAAAGATGACATTGGAGCCGATCGGCAGTTGGACCTTTGGTCGGAGTTAAAATTCTGACCAACCACGTCGCGACGCGCAGTTATTTTAGTACAAAAAAAGTTCCCAGAAAAATAGCGAGAGCCCCGAAAGCAACCAATCACACCCACAATGCTAACAAGCACCGGAAGGAATTGCCGTGCCAGCCCCCTTTTCATAACATGGACATTTGCGAGAATACCGTGATTATACGACGGTTGAGAAGGTTCTCCACTGGTATGTAAATCTACACGTATGCTTTCGACAGGCGGAAGTACAATCAGGTGGGGTATTTTTTTTTTAGATCAAAGGCAGATCAACGTTGCTACTGCTTACAGCCAACTTTTTTGAGCAATTGATCAGCAATTTTCATGCCAGAAGAGTTCTGGGTTGCCTAAAACTGCACGCGGTTTCATTCATGTAGGGTAGCTGGTGTGGTGGTGAACTCGAAAATACCATTTCGTTATGGATTTAACTAACTTAATTCCTAGACCAATTTCGGTCGTGCACACAGACCCAATCTGAAAGCCGAAGTCGCTTGTCAAGCTAATTTGCTAAATTCTCACAATACATTGCCACTTGCATCATCCCGCGACCTTAGTTGAGCGGTCGCTTTCCCCAGACTACGCGTACAGGGAAGTATCCACCACGAGTTCGGATCTCATCCTCTAGCTTCTTCACAAAACCCTCGGCCTCCTCATCAGTCATGACCTTGATCCCACCAGGGAACCCTGTGACCCACTATTAGCATACGTAGATTGCAAAGAAAGGATGAGGACACTCACGCTTGCAAGCCTTGATCAGCTGCTCGGCGGTAAAGGAGAAGGCCTTGGTCGTCTGCTCGCGCAGGGCAGGATCGGGACATTCAGCCCCCATGCACACGGGCGCCAGGATGGAGCCTACGCGGATGAAGCCGTTTTCCCGGACCCAGTTCTCCATACCGCCACCGCGGTACTTGAGGTCCGCACCCATGCCCTCTGCCAAGCGAGCGACCAGGGCGCCAAGGCCCTTGACAGCCGGGCCGTTTGGCTCGTGGGAGCTGTTGTCCAACTCAACAAGCTGGATCCAGCCACCGGGCTTAACCAGCGTCATGAGCTGGTCCACGCAGTGCCGGGACTGGTTGCCCAACCCTGCGAGAGTGAGACGCTGGTGCACCAGGTCAAAGCTCTGGATCCAATCCTCGGGGAAGGGTCCCGTCGAGCTCTGCACCACAAGCTGCACGCCTTCGGGAGGATGCTCTGGGAATCGCTGCCCAGTGAGGTCGCCACCAATCAGCTCGCATGTCTGGGGCTGAGCGAGCTCCTTCTTGAGGTCATCTAGCCAATATCCTTGAAAACACGTCAACATAACTTATCACAGCAAGTAAAATTCTTTTTCTTGGGAGACTAACCGTCAGAGGTACCTCCATCAAAGATTCTGAGGTTGGGACGTGTCAAGTCTAGGGGAGCCAGGCAGAGACGGCGTCCCATGCCCAACTTGATGCCCTGATGTTGACCAGCGAGACGTTCATTCTCGACTGAAATGTCCGGAAATACGTACTCGAAGTCGTCATCTGGCTTGGAACCCATTGTAACTGAATATGTGATATAACTTTTGTTCAAAGATTGGAAGATTCTTATCGGCTCACAATGCCTTTGTGATTGATGAAGATACGGCTATCTGAGCATCAGCCTATTTATACACAACAATACTTCAAGACTTGCTGCAACTTGTATAGACACTGTAAATCGCCCCCACCTGCTGTCTGATCCTCAGCTAGTCCTTGAAATGATGCTCTACCTAGCAACATGTTACATCTACTCATCATTAGCACAGACGAGCATCGAAGTAGGTTGCTCAGCCCCGCCCTCGATACATGCAAAAGCCACGTAGAGTCTTGATCCATCCGTGATGAGGCGTGTCCGAAGCTGATGATGAAGTTCGGTGATGATCCTCGGCGAATTCTATTTTCGACTAGTCTGATCGCGACTCGACTAGCTAAGGCTTATCTTTTTCCCATCTCCATTCCTATTCCGGCATTTCTCTCCTCTTCCTTGAGGCGAACCCGACACGTAATTTTTCCCGTGCGGAGATTGGCACGTCCCTGTTATTCCCCGCTTCCCCGTGTTATGATAACTTGCTCTTGAGGAGTGAGATTTTGAATGCACACCGTTGTTGAGGCGTGAAGGACACCCGTAAGCACCAGGATCGGCGACTAAACAGGGGTTATGGCACTTGGCTTCGCCCCCCGCCCGCCACCAAGGACCCTGCAGTAAAGCCGCCAAAAGGTCCTGCTGCAGGCACACATGCACGCCCCTGTGAGAGGAATCTCACCGTTGCATCATAACGACGAGTGAGAGTCGGAAACTAGCAAGTCACATCGGACGATTTTCCAAGCCCCAATTGGCTTGCATTATCTGCAGCATAATTCGCTATCAAGTGTTGCAATTTTTGAAATGTAAAACAACTACCTTGACACTGCAGTAGAACCTTCTGAGTAGAGTAGCCAAATCATGGTTTCCATCATGGCTGCTGCAGACGCCCTTTCTCCTGTCGTGTCTCGAGTTCAAGGCTCGATGACATTGACAGTTCTATTCACTCTCACCATTATTTTGGCTGGATGGTACATCCTCTCCAGCATAACACTTTATTTTTCGCGTCGCAAATTCTCTGCCCTTCATGGTTGTCAGCCTGTGACCAACAAATTCCCATCAAAATGGTTCGGCATCAACTTCATTCACCAAATGAACAAGAGTCATGGTGAAAAGCGATATCTTGACTACTTGACGAACAACTTCAAGAACATTGGCTGCACTTACGAGCTCCAAGCTCTGGGTGGTACCAGTGTTTGGACAATTGAACCAGAGAACATCAAGGCTATTCTCACAACCAACTTCAAAGACTATTCCCTTGGAAACCGACCTGAGGTCATGGGACCCATGCTTGGTCGTGGTGTCTTTGTCACTGATGGAGAAGAGTGGTCCCACTCAAGAGCCCTTTTGCGTCCCAACTTTGCCAAGGAACAAGTGGCTGATCTCTCAATGATTGAGCGACACTTTCAGCAATTGTTGAAGTCCATTCCCAATGATGGAAACACCATTGATCTGAACCCTCTGATCCTGGGTTTCACTCTCGATTCCTCCACCGAGTTCTTGTTTGGAGAGTCCACCGACACGCTTGTTAGTGGAATTAACCGAGAATTTGTCGAGGCTTTCGGCTATGCTCTTGATGAGATCTCTCTTGGCATGCGTATGGGACCCTGGTACAAATTCCGAAGAGCCGATCCCAAAGCGGTGAAATCAAATCGCATCTGCCGAGAATACGCAGACAAATACGTCAACAAGGCCTTGGCATACAGGAAGAAGTACCTTGAGGGTATCAACGCTGAAGACTCTCAACCACCTACTGATGCCGATGGTCGACGAACTTTTCTCACGGAGCTTGCTGGCGCTACTGATCACCGTGAGAAGTTGCGAGATGAGCTTTTGAGTCTTTTGCTGGCGGGTAGAGATACCACGGCAAGTTTGATTGGCAGCCTCCTGTTTTCGCTTGCGCGCAACCCTGAGCAGTGGGCTAAGATCAAGCAAGAGGTCCGGGAGACACTGAATGGAGAACTGCCTACATATGAGCAACTTCGAAACCTCAAGTATGCTAAATATTGTGTGAATGAGAGTGAGTAAAAAGGCACATAATGTATTTGGCACATGACACTGACACCAAAACCAAGCTCTGCGTTTGTACCCTCCGGTTCCAAACAATGCCAAGATTGCCATCAGGGACACGGTCCTACCGCGTGGTGGTGGCCCCGACGGTACTGCTCCCATCCTTGTACCAAAGGATGCTCCTGTCATTTACACGGTCTACTCTTTGCACCGAAGACGCGATCTTTATGGTGAGGATGCAGATGAATTCCGACCAGAACGTTGGGAGAACCAGAGATTCACATGGGTAAGTACACACTCTAACCGCATTTGGCATAGAGCTAACTAGAACAGCAATACTTGCCCTTCAACGGCGGTCCACGTATCTGTCTTGGACAAAATTATGCGCTCACAGAGTCTCTATACGTGTTGGTGCGCTTTGCACAGGTGTTTGATGAGATAGAATCTATGGACTCGGAGCCATTCACTGAAGCTCTGGCGTTGACAGTGAGCTCGGCAAACGGTGTGAAAGTAAAGCTTCAGCGAGCTGAGTCGTAGATGCTAGTTACAAAGAGGTAGATTTGTGATTTCGGTCACTAAAATAGTAAGATGTAGAATAAATAAATATTTATCTAGCATGAATGCACTTAATTGGGTTTTAGGACATTTTGAATGATTATTAGAAAACGAATAGTTGATGTTACATGGTGACAGATGATTCATTGCATCTTGGTCAATATCCTCTAGGGTGGCAGTCTCGCCACGGACTCCCAAAAACAAGATTACATCGTTGGAACTAATGGAACGACAATCCATACCCCTTGCGTCATGTGGTAGAGTTTGCAAAAATGACAAGACTTGGGAAGAAACTTTCAAGTGATCTTCACGCCCGTTTTCTGCCTGCTTAATAAAATCCAAAAATAAATGATTTTCTGCTGCCACAAACAACGGCCCAAAAGGATCAGCGGATGTCAATATGGAAGTCCTAATCTGCGCCTTCTTTTCTTCCAGGTCCTACACATGTCTCACCCACAGACCCCCTCGGTTCCAACCCGACGTGGTGATCATTTCCACTTTGAGTCGCCTCTGCTTTGAATGATGCATCAGGGAGAGGCATCACACGGGAGCAGATATAGCTAGGGTAACCACGTCAATGCGTCAATGAGGCTTAGTACTGTTCCATCAAGGCATGTCACCGGCCCACATCTTCACGGCAATACGTCAAAGGTGCAAGCGCCAGTGGGGGTAGGCATGGGTCTGCGGGGAATGTGGAGCACATGCTGTCGGTGAGATTTTGGCGCGTAGGCTCAGCCGTTAGGGCTAGCCTCATGTCCCGTGTCATGTCGATACGTGAAAGAGGAAGATGAATGGACCATGGCAAGGATCTGCAGTCGGCCGACTACGGTTGGGCCGATTTCGCCGCCAAGAGAAGTCAAGTGCCGAGACTGTACGGAAGGATTTGGAAACTGGTGCAGGGACAGCTTGTAGATCAATGTTTCCTGGGAAAGTTGTGGTGTTGCATGAAAAAACAGCATTCGCTGTTTTTTGTATCCATGTGCTGTATTGACCTTGCAAAGTAAGGAAATCAAGTTTCAAGCCAGCTTCAACGCTGCTTCACCCAATTGTTCTTCACAATGTCTCTGGATCCGAAATCGGGAATGGGGACTTCGACGCAGTCGTTGCCGTCCTCGCACGCCATCACGAACCAATCCTCCGCAAGGACGTTGAATCGAGGGCCAACTGAGGAGTTGGATGTCAGTGATGCTGATACTGTCGGCAACGAACAGCATGGAGATTACATCCTCGTGGACTGGGATGGACCAAATGACCCCAAAAACCCAAAGAACTGGCCCAAGGCCATTTTCTTTATGCACACGATTCTCGTCAGTTTCTTGTGTCTGGCTGGGTAAGTTGTTACGACATGCTGCAGACTACACAAAATAGAGCTAACAAAATAACAGCAACTTGGCAACGACAATGTACGCCCCTGGAGCCGCTGAATTAGCGATCGAGTTCAAGACAAAGGATACCACGACTGTTGCCTTGACGGTGTCCATCTACCTCCTAGGCTTTTCTCTAGCCCCCATGATCCTCTCCCCGCTATCGGAAGTATACGGTCGGTTGATTATCTACCACTTCTCGAATATATTCTTCCTTGGATTCAACCTAGCCTGTGCTTTCAGCACCAGTATTGAAATGTTTATCGCGTTTCGTTTCTTGGCTGGGTGTGCAGGTTCCGCACCCATGACGGTGGGTGGCGGAACGATTGCCGATTTCACCACCGACCCGAAGAAAGATAACAAGGCGCTGAGAATGTTTGCACTTGGACCGCTTCTAGGACCTGTATGTGGAATAATATCAGAAATGCTGGACAAAGGCTAATGGTGTCTCTAGGTAATTGGTCCGGTTGTGGGTGGATTTGTCTCACAAAATATTGGCTGGAGATGGACATTCCGCATCATGTCTATTATCAATGGCGTTTTGGCTATTCTAAGTTTTATTTTCTTGAGGGAAACAAGCGCTTCAGTTCTCCTTGGGCGAAAGGGAGCCGAAATCTCCAAAAGAACGGGCAAACCTTTTATGATCCCTGGCCCAATGCCTGGAATGCCACCCAAGCCACAGCAACCTGCTAGCGAGACTGCGCTCCGGTCATTGACTCGACCACTCAAAATGCTTCTGTTCTTGCCCCAGGTCCTGAGCCTCTCCATTTACACCGCGTTTGTGTTTGGACTCATTTACCTTCTCTTCACAACCTTTCCTACTGTCTTTAGCGAACAATACGGCTTCAAGGCTGGTGTTGCGGGACTGTCTTACGTTGGAATTGGTATTGGAATGATTGGGGCTCTCTTCATATTCAACTGGTTGAACCTTAAGATGGCGAAAAACCGGGTCGATGAGAACGGACAGATGAAGCCCGAGAGCTATCTTCCTTTGATGACCTGGTTTTCGCCATTGTTGCCCATCGGATTCTTCTGGTACGGATGGAGCGCTTACGAGCGTACTCACTGGATCGTGCCTATTCTTGGCACTGTTTTTGTCGGATTTGGTTCATTTGCAATTATTATGCCGACTACCGCATATCTTGTGTATTCTCATGGTCCTCAAGGCGCTGCATCTGTTCTCGCTGCCAACAGCATGCTGCGATATCTCTTTGCAGCTTTCTTGCCTCTTGCTGGAACGGCCATGTATGACAGACTAGGTTTGGGGTGGGGAAATAGTCTTCTTGGCTTCATATGTTTGGCACTTGCACCTATCCCGGCTATCTTCCAACGATACGGAGAATACTTGAGAAAGAAATTCCCAATGAATTGGTAAATAACGTATGTCGGCACAAATCCGGAGATTATTTCTGTCAATTAGAGTGTGTGGAAGAGTCTATCTAGTATAAATCTACCTAGTTAAGGTTGACTCTCCGATTGTGGATTTCGGTCAAAGAATGAGGAATGGTGCGAGCACCTTTGTGAGCTTGCTCTGCGTAGTGTCAAAACATCAAATTCTTCATCAATATCTATATTTTTCGCCTTCAAAACTATTATAGATCATAGATTATCAAGATTGCAAAATGCACTATAGATTACTATTGCCGCTTGTTACACTTCGTCTTGTTACAACTACCGGAAATCCCCAATCACACGTAACATCGTGAATCAAAGCTGCCTATGGATAATTTACCTCTGACGGCGTATGAAACCGCTTGATTGAAGCCGCCGCCCAAAAGCAAGTCGTATAGGCAAGAAGTATACGGCCCTATTCAAGTGCTCACCTAAGCGCCGATCTCTACTCAAGCAACGGGCGCCTGGGGATGCTGGCAATGCAGGACTCGGCTGCTGAGATTTGATCTGCCCTAAGCCACAACTGGACCACGCGTTATAGGACTCAGCTTTGGGGCCGTTGTCAATGGATTGGTGCCATCGTTGTAACCGAGGTGGAGATGCCCGAACCATGCCATTTCCAAATACCCGTCTTGATTTGAGTCCCGCTCCTCTCCGCGCATCCAGGCGGGGCCATGTGGACTCAGGGTCCTCGTTTCGATGCCGGTCCGGATAAACGGCATGTGGGTTGGAACGGTCCCTGGCTTAGCTCGTGAGAATTATACACCAGGGAGTTGACATATTGCACTGCGTTCACCCCCCACTTGTCAGCATAGATCGGCAGTCCATGCTCTCTGCTCGAGATGCCAGGAAAAGCACCCCAGATTGATACCAGCCCCTGTGTTTAGCTGTGAACTGAATATTCTACGTTTATTTGCTCCGATGCGGTGGATTATTTTTTAGGCGTCAAGCTACCGAGTTGGGTATAGGTCTTACTTGTGGGTAGTGGGCGGTGGTGATGCCGACGTAGGCCGGAATCAATGGCTATGCTTCAAGTCTGGGTGATGCTTCCACATAAAAACCATCATATAGCTCGCCGTCCAGAATATGGCATTGAATCATTGACAGCGAATACTTTGTGTACCATAGCAGCCTTCAACACTCATGCTCCTATTATAATATCATTTTTAAAGAAACTCAACGTGTTCTGTCGTCAAAGATGCCTACTGCTCCTGAGCCCATTGCCGTTGTTGGCAGCGCTGGCCGCTTCCCTGGCGGTTGCAACACTCCCTCTAAGCTATGGGAGCTGCTTCGGAATCCTCGCGATCTTCTCCGTGAGATTCCCAAAGAACGCTTCAATATTGATGCCTTCTACCACTCCGATCCTTTACATCACGGCACCACCAACACAAGGCAATCATACTTTCTGGACGAAGATCCAGCTAGATTTGATGCCCAATTCTTTAGCATCCCTCCAGCTGAGGCGGAGGCTATTGATCCCCAGCAAAGATTGCTCATGGAGACAGTCTATGACTCGTTATGCGCCGCTGGATTACCTTTGGAACAGTTGAAGGGTTCCTCAACAGGAGTCTACGTTGGTCTCATGTGTGATGATTGGTCATCCATGATCCAGAAGGATATTGATTCTCTTCCCACATACACTGGCACAGGTACTGCACGCAGTATCATGTCAAATCGTATCTCCTACTTCTTTGACTGGCATGGTCCTTCGATGACCATCGATACCGCATGCTCATCCAGTCTCGTCGCAGTACACGAGGCTGTACGGCTATTACGCAGTGGCGATTCCAAGGTCGCTATTGCCGCAGGAGCCAATTTGATTCTTAATCCAGGTATGTTCAAATATCGCCATCATGTCGATTCAGACTAACAGAACCGCCTCAGCACAATATGTTGCCGAAAGTAACCTTCGTATGCTCTCACCCACTGGCAGGTCGCGTATGTGGGATTCTTCGGCGGATGGATATGCTCGTGGTGAAGGCATTGCTTCCATTGTGCTCAAGACACTCAGTCAAGCCCTAGCAGATGGCGACTCCATCGAGTGTATCATCCGAGAAACCGGAGTGAATCAGGATGGCCGCACATCTGGTCTGACAATGCCTAGCAACATTGCTCAGACAAACTTGATTCGGGATACATATGCTCGAGCAGGGTTAGATCTTACCAAACCTTCTGATCGCCCACAGCTTTTCCATGCACACGGCACTGGAACAAAGGCCGGAGATCCTCAGGAAGCTGAGGCTATCCATAACGCGTTCTTTCGGGATACCGATGCCGAGGGCCTTGATAAGCTCTACGTTCATTCCATCAAGACCATTATCGGTCACACAGAGGGAACTGCTGGTCTGGCAAGTTTGATTGGAACATCACTTGCCATTCGTAACAACATGATCCCTCCCAACATGCATTTCAAGAATCTGAACCCTGATATCACTCCTTATTACTCGGATCTACAGGTGCCTACTGTAGCCTTTGACTGGCCTAAGCTGGCCAAAGGCGCCGTTAAAAGAGCTAGTATTAACAGCTTTGGTTTTGGTGGCACAAACGCTCACGCTATTATCGAAGAGTACGTTCCAGAGAACGAGACGCAGGTCACCCCCTCACCTTCCGCATCAACTGCATTCGCTCCTTTATTATTCTCGGCCACTTCTGCGCCCTCACTGAAGACTATGGTGTCCGACTACTTAAAATTCCTCACCGCCAACCCCACTATCTCACTTCGAGATCTCTCTTGGACGCTACAGCAGCGCCAATCCACCTGGACCTACCGCAAGGCAATCACTGGGCGATCATATGACGATATCTGTGTTAAGATTGTGGAAGAACTGAAAGGTGGCGATTCGCAGTTTGACACTCGTTCCACGAATATTGACAAGCCGCAAATCTTGGGTGTTTTCACTGGCCAAGGTGCTCAATGGCCTCGAATGGGAGCCGAACTTTTGGAGGCATCGCCATTTGTCGCTCGACGCATTGCGGAATTGGATGAATCTCTAGCAAACCTGCCTGCCGAGGATCGTCCGGCATGGACAATTAAGGAGCAGCTTTTGGCCGATGCCTCCTCATCGCGCATGTCAGAGGCTGCACTGTCTCAGCCGCTGTGTACGGCAGTGCAGATTGTCTTGGTCGATTTGATCCATAGCGCCGGAATCAAATTTAAGGCAGTTGTCGGCCACTCATCTGGTGAAATTGGAGCAGCTTATGCTGCTGGCTTCATTTCGGCCAGCGATGCGATTCGCCTAGCATACTACCGAGGCCGTTATGCTAAGCTTGCAGCATCACCCAATAAGACGTGCAAGGGTGCCATGGCAGCAGTGGGCATGACGCCTGACGAAGCTGTTGAATTGGTGGAGACCGATGTCTTCAAAGGCCGGATTTCGGTGGCAGCTTACAACTCCGAATCAAGCTTGACAATTTCGGGCGATGAAGACGCTATTGACGAGGTTATTGAAACTCTCAAAGCCCAGTCAAAGTTTGCACGCCGACTTAAAGTTGATACCGCGTATCATTCCGCCCATATGCAGACGTGTGCGGCGCCATACTTGGAATCACTCACGAAAAGCGGCGTCGAGCACGTTGCGCCGCCATCGGATCGTCCTCAATGGTTCTCTAGCGTCACCGCGAACGTGATAATGACAGCTGAACTTTGCAGCAACCAGTATTGGGTCGACAATATGACTCAGCCCGTTTTGTTCTCGAGCGGAATCAATGCTGCTGTTGAGACCATCGACTCCTTCGACTTGGCAATCGAGGTTGGACCTCATCCAGCATTGAAGGGTCCTGCCATGGACAACCTAGCTGAAACTGGTATCACCCTGTCTTACACTGGATTGCTATCACGAGGAAAGGATGATGTTGAGAGCTTATCCTCCGCACTGGGATTCATCTGGACCAGTCTTGGGTCTGGCTCTGTTGACTTTGACGCATTTGACAAGGTCATCCATGATGACAATGCTAGTAAGGTTGTACTGAAGAACTTGCCGAGTTACCCATTCAATCATCAGTACACGTACTGGGCGGAGCCACGTAGCTCAGTTGCCTACAAGCAACTGAATGTCAAACCCAGCCCGGTTCTTGGAATGCCTTGTGTCAGCACTACCACTCCTGGGGAGTCACAGTGGAGAAATATGCTTACACCCAAGGAGATTCCTTGGCTACAGGGACACAAGCTACAGGGCCAAATCATCTTCCCTGCCACTGGTTACATCGCCATGGCTATTGAGGCTGTTAGGTCTTTGGCTGGAGATGCCAGTATGTCTCAGATCAGAATTGAGAACCTGGTCCTTGAACGAGCTATTGCTTTTAACGACGAAAGTGCTGTCTCCGAGACCCTGTTCAGTCTCAAGATAAATCGAAGCGGAAATGATGCAAAGATCACCGCGACCTTCGGTTGTTACTCGTGTCCCGATGGTGATTCAATGATTAAGAACGCAACCGGCACTATTGAAGCGGTACTAGGCAAGCCGGAGCCGGATTCCCTACCTTTTGTTATATCTCAAAGCGACTTCAATATGGTTGATGTGGGAATTAATCACTTCTACAAAGAGCTGAGCAAGATTGGTTACCATTACTCCGAACCCTTTAAGGGCATGTCCAACATCAAACGTAAGCTTGGTATTGCTCGCGGAACATTGGTGGACCAATCTGCCTCATCTTGGGAAGATCAACTTGCAATCCATCCTGGCATGTTGGATACTGCTCTCCAAACCCTCTTTGCTGCCTTTTCTTACCCTGGAGATGAGAGTCTGCGTTCTCTACACGTACCAGTCAGCATTGATTCGATCGTTATCAACCCATACTTTTCCTTGATTGAGAATAGGAAGTCGCTGAATGTTCCTTGGGAGACTGTCGTCCGAGATGATGAAAAGGCTCACATCAAAGCCGATGTCCAGCTATTGTCTGAGGATTCTAAGCACACCTATGTTCACATTGAAGGTGTGAGCTTGAAACCCTTCACAACTGCCAGACCGGAGGATGATGTGACTCTGTTTTCGCATTTCGAATACCTGCGAGATCGCCCCAATGGTGAAGCAGCTGCCATCGGCGACAGGTTGACACCCGAGGAACTCCGTGTGGCAAAGGATATGGAAAGAATTGCCTTCTTCTATCTCCGCAAAGTGTCCGAGATGCCTGCTGAGGACAGGGAAAATGCTCTTCGTCACCATCAACATCTCATGGCTTGGGGTGACTACACAGTGTACAAGGTTTGCAAGGGAGAGCATTTATCAGTCGGACCGGAATGTCTCAACGACACCCAAGAAGATATTCTGAAGCTGACTGACAAGTATCGCGACCGTGTCGATGCGCTCTTGATTGAGTCCACGGGCCAGAACCTCCCTGCCACAATCAGAGCGAAGGACAGTATTCTGCAGCACATGACCAAGAACAATCTTCTGGGTCGTTTCTATGAAGAGGGTATTGGTTTGAGCACTGCCAACTGGTGGTTGGCTAGCATGGTCAAGCAGATTAGCCATCGATATCCTCACATGAAGATCCTCGAAATCGGTGCTGGAACGGGTGGTACCACACAAGCCACTTTGCCCAGCCTTGGTACATCTTTTTCATCGTATACTTACACTGATGTTTCGAGTGGCTTCTTCGAGGCGGCTGAAGACAAGTTCAAGACATATGCTGACCGCATGATTTTCAAGATCTTTGATATGGTCAAGAGCCCTGCTGAGCAAGGCTTCACCGAAGGCTCCTATGACATGGTTCTCGCCTCCAACGTTCTCCACGTTGCTGAAGACATGAATGTCATGATGACCAACGTGCGAAAGCTTCTTAAGCCAGGTGGCTACCTCGTAAACCTTGAAACCGTCACCAATGATATGCTGCGAAACGGCATCATCATGGGAGGTCTTCCTGGCTGGTGGATTGGCGCTGAGTCTGGCCGACCTCATGGGCCTATGCTTGACTTGGATTCATGGGGACGTCTTCTCAAAAGGTGTGGCTTCGACGGGATTGAAACTTCGACGCCCATTTATGACAGTTTGCATGCCGTTGCTGTATGGGCTGCTCAAGCCATGGATGATCGGGTCGAGATGTTAAAAAATCCCTTGGCAGTTCCGGCCGAGACTTTCGGCTCTGATTCCCACTTGACTGTTATAGGAGGCAATTCGCTTTCTACCTATCCACTTTTGGAGACTCTCAAATCTGCTCTGTCTGGGAAGTTTGCTTCTTTCCTGCATGTGCCATCAATCGAGGCCTTAGACAAGGAGAGCTTACCATCTGGTTCAACTGTGCTTAGCATCGCGGATTTGGATGAACCTGTGATGAAGAGTGTATCTGAGGCTAAGATGAATGGCCTTAAAACCCTGTGGACAAGAGGAAGAAATGTTCTGTGGGTGACAAAGAGCGCCAGATATGAAGAGCCCTTCCAATATATGATGTACGGTATTGGTCGAGTTGTTCGCTTTGAGAACCCCAGCCTCAACCTGCAGCTTCTAGATGTTGACACCGTCGATGGCTCAGAAAATTACATTGCAGAGTCTCTCATTAAACACCAACTTCTAGATGATTGGCGCAAAGAAGGTAAGGATGGGGATTTAGTCTGGTCTTCTGAGCCGGAAGTCTTCTTGGAGAAATCTGCAACTTTAATCCCCCGCCTATACCAAAACAAGGCACAAAATGATCGAGTCAACTCAGGCCGCCGACCAATCTTTAAAGATGTCAACCCAGCAAATGCATCACTCAGATTGGTGGATTCTAATGGATCAATCGAGGTCCAAGAGATTACAGCTTTGGAGGCAATGGCAAATGCATCCGACAGCAACAATGACAAGAAGCAACTTCTCATTCAGCAATCTATTCTCCAGGCTATTCAAGTTGGAAAAGTTGGAAAGCTCATACTTTCTGTAGCCGTTGACCAAGAAAGCTCGAATTCTGCAGTTTTAACTCTCACTGAGACATCTACATCTCCTACTCCGGTGGATTCAGCCTGTGCCATTGAGATTCCGGGTTCGCCCGAACTCCACAAAATGGCTCTCATCACTGTAGCTGCCCATTTGACTGCACAGAGTGCCCTTGAAGGAATCCCAAAGAACTCCGTTCTGATGGTTCATGAAGCAGATAAGTTGCTTAAAGCAGCCATCTCATCTAAGGCCAAGACTGTCGGCGTGACTATAGTCTTCACCACCTCTCAATCTAGTAGGCGTAGCTCGGATTGCACATTTATTCACCCTTCGCTACCCACAAGATTGCTGAAGAAGGTCATCAAGGGCAGCACCGCCGCTTTTGTGGATTTTTCTGTTCCTGGAACCTTGAGCTCAGAAATTGGCTACTCACTTTCGAAGTTGCTCCCAGAATACTGCACCTATAAAGATTCTAGGAGCTTTTTCAGCAATACGCCCCATCTCAAACCCGGGTCCTCGATTTCCGAGGCTCAAGAGATGTTGAAGGGTGCTTGGTCAGACGCTAAGAAGGCTAGCATCCCTATTGACGAGGCTGGTTTCATCAGCTTGACCGAGATCTCCACTCGTCTACCAGTTCGAGAGCCCTTGACAGTAGTCGACTGGACAGCACCTACGATTCCCGTCCGTGTGCGCCCGATTGATAATACCGATATCTTTAGATCTGATAGAACTTATCTTCTCATCGGACTGTCTGGAGAGGTTGGCCAGTCACTGTGTCAATGGATGGTCCAGCATGGCGCTCGCCATGTAGTCCTGACTAGCCGAAAACCTGTTGTTGACCGAGAATTCATTCACTCGCTTGAGTCTCAGGGAGCTAATGTTCAGGCCATGCCACTGGATATAACTAACAGGGAGTCACTTATGAGATGCTTGGACAGCATTAACCGCACGATGCCCAAGATTGCCGGTATCTCTAACGGTGCATTAATTGTCGCTGACTCTCCTTTCAATGAAATGGACCTGGAGGGTATGAACAAGGTCCTAAAGCCAAAGGTCGATGGAAGCATTTTGCTTGATGAAATCTTCCACGATGAGCCTCTGGACTTTTTTATCATGTTCTCATCCCTCACTGCTTGTCTTGGAAACAGTGGTCAAAGCAACTACGCTGCAGCCAACATGTTCATGACTACTCTCGCATTCCAGCGCCGCAGCCGAGGCGTCGCCGGATCAGTCATCGATCTCAGTTCGCTCATGGGTATCGGCCATGTTGGCCGTTCTGAAGTTTTCAACGCCGACTACTTCCGAAGTCTTGGTGCGACGAGTGTTTCCGAGACCGATTTGCACCAGATGTTTGCGGAAGCCATCGACGTTGGTAGACCAGACTCGAAGGAAAGCGCCGAAATTGTTACTGGTATGAGCCCTATGCTTCGAAGTGAACTAGAGGATACCAAGGTTCAGTACCGTATGGACTTGAAGTTCTCTCACTTCTGCATCGAGCAGTCTTGTAACACTGGAGATGCATCGGAAACTTCAAAGGTTCCAGTGAGAATCCAACTGAAGAGTGTCAAGAGCCGCGCCGAGGCCAAGGATGTCATGTTGGGTAAGTTCTTTACATTTAACTAAAGTAATTTTAGAGGTGCGCTAACTATTTTATTTAGAATCCTTTGTTGCTCGGGTGAAGAAGGTTTTGCAAATCCCAGCCGACGAAGTTGTCCATGAGAATGAACCACTGATTGAACGAGGTGTTGATTCACTTGTGGCCCTGGACATTCGATCTTGGTTCATGAGAGAATTAGATGTGGACATGCCTGTTCTCAAGGTCCTGGGAGGAAACTCCATCGCTGATTTGATCGAAGACAGCATGGAGAGAATGCCAACCTTGATCGTCGACCTTAGTACTCTAAGCGACGGCTTTGATGCTGCTCCTGCGCGCCAAGCAAAGGCGACAAAGACCAATAATTTGAAAGACGCGCCAGTCATTTCAATTGATGACAGCCAACTCAACAGCTCCAAGCTGCCGACTGTTGGAAGCTCAGCCGCTAGTATCACAGGTGTAAGCACTCCTGGTCTTTCAGGCGAGGAGGATGGCTTTGAATCCCCAGCTTCATCTGTGGAGAGCTCTGAAGGAAACGGATCTAACTGGCGGAAATGTATTGTTGATTCGTCTACTGAGATTATCGAGCCCATGTCTTTCGGCCAGACCAGATTTTGGTTTTTGCACCACGCCCTCCAAGATCTAACAACCTTCAACGTGGCCGTTTCTGTCCGTCTGGAGGGCCGACTTCAGCTGGATGCCTTTGAGAGGGCCCTCCATGCGGTCTCTGAGAAGCACGAGGCTATGCGTACCCGGTACTTCTGGGGAGGGGAGAATAATGATGTTCCCACGCAAGGCATTCTTTCCCAGTCCTTGATTAAACTCGACCACAGAGAAATTTCGAGCAAGTCAGAAGCAAACAAGGCTCTGGAAGAGGTCCGAGACCACAAATGGGACCTGGGTGATTGGGAGTCGATGAAATTTGTCCTCCTGTCCCTCTCAGAGAACACTCACTGGTTCATCTTGGGATGCCATCACATTACCATTGATGGTGTTAGCATTCAACTCATATTCTCTGATCTTGAAAAGGCATACCAGGGACAGCAGTTGACGCCTCTCCCAGAGATGTCTCAATACCGCACATATTCCGCACTGCAGCGAAAACAGTACGAAGAGGGAAAGTTTCAGAAGGACATTGATTTCTACCGCAACATCATCCCATCTGATGTTCAGCCTATTTCGCTACTGCCATTTTCCAAGCTGGCTGCCAGACAACCGCAGACTAGCTACAGGTGAGAATCCATTGCCCAACATTAGAATTCACTTGGACATTCAAATAACTAAATGCATTCCAGGACATACCGTGCTGATATTCGTCTGGACGCGTCATCCACGGCCCAAATCAAGCAAGTCGCTCGACAAAACCAGTCCACTAACTTCCACCTCTATCTCGCTGTCCTGCAGGCCTTGTTATTCCGAGTTCTTCCTGATACTAACGAGCTGTTTATCGGAATTGCCGATGCTAACCGCAACAGTGATCAGTTTATGGAAACTCTTGGATTCTTCCTTAACCTGCTACCTGTTCGCTTTGATCGCCCCTCCGCGAAGGCCAAGTTCAGCACTGCCGTGAAGAATGCTCGCAATAAGACTTATGCGGCTTTGGAGCACTCCACTCTTCCCTTTGACATTCTTCTCAACGAGCTCAATGTTTCTCGATCGGCCAACTCACCACCAGTCTTCCAAGTCTTCGTCGACTATCGCCAGGGAACTCAAGAACGAGCTAAATTTGCCAATTTTGATGCTGCTGGTGAAGAATGGTACCACCCTCGAACCGGATACGATATTTCTTTGGATATTCTTGAAAACGCTGAAGGAGATACTCTGGTTACCCTACAACTTCAGCAATCCCTCTACACACAGGAACAAACCGAGCTACTTCTTAGGGCATATGTTAACTTCCTTAAAGGTCTTACTAAGACTCCTGGACTAGATATGCCTCTTGAATCACCTTCTGTGTGGGATGATGAAGATATCTCCAACGCGCTTAATATCGGCAAGGGTGTGGTTTCAAGTCATTAAATGTTTAAAAGATTCTCGCTAATCCCAAATTCCAGGTCCTTCGAGCCCACTGAGCTGGTCGGAGACAATTCCTCACCGCATCGAAGATATCGTTAAGAAGCATGGCTCTCAGCCTGCTCTGAAGAGTGTCGACAAAACTTTGACATATGACGAAATGAACGGCAGAATCCAATCCATTTCCAAAACTCTCATCGAGACCGGGGTTTCTCGTGGAGAGGTGATTGGAGTTCTCCAAGAGCCTGGTACTGACTGGATCTGTTCGATGTTGGCCATCATGCGCATCGGTGGTGTCTACCTCCCACTGGATCTGCGTAATTCTATTCATCGGGCTCAGGCTGCTATCAAGACTGCTCTGCCAGCCAAACTGTTGGTCGACTCCACTACTATCACGGCGCTTGCGACCATTGAGGTAGGAGAGGCAAGTATTGTCGATGTGTCCAAGATTTCCACAAGCACCCTTGATCAAACACAGGGCATCGCATGTCGTGCCGAGGATGCTGCTGTGATTCTATTCACCAGTGGATCAACTGGCCAACCCAAAGGAATTGTCATCAAGCACTCTAACCTTGTCGCACAAAACGAGGGGTTTTCGAGGCAGTGTGATACCGAAAATAGCAAAGCTTCCAAGGTTTTGCAGCAGAGTGCCATGAGCTTTGACTTCTCGCTCGAGCAAACCTTTGTGGCGCTTTGCAATGGTGGCTGCCTCTATATCGTCTCACCCGAGAGGCGAGGCGATCCCTTTGAAGTGACTAAGCTGATACTGGAAGAAGGAATCAACTACACATCTGGTACTCCATCCGAGTATGACATGTGGTTCCAGTATGCCCAAGATCATTTGAAGAAGTGCCATCAGTGGCACTATGCTTTCTTCGGGGGAGAGGCTTTTTCGAATAATTTCATTAGCGAATTCAAAAGTCTCGAACTGCCAAATCTGCGGGTTTTCAATAACTATGGACCGAGCGAGACCACAATCGCCTGCACACACCGCGGAGAGATCACTTATCGCGCTGAAGATTCCGCATCCTCGCCGAATGTCGGTTTTGCGGCGCCAAACTTTGCCATCTACATCGTTGACTCCCAGCTTAACCCTCTTCCAATTGGCGTTCCTGGAGAGATCTTGATCGGTGGTGTTGGTGTCACTGCTGGCTACCTGGGTTTGGATGCTGTAACCAAAGAAAATTTCCTTCTCAACAAATTCATCAAGGCGGATTCTGGCTTTGCCAAAAATGGCTGGAGCACGCTTTACCGCACTGGCGACCATGGTCATCTGCGGGAGGATGGAGCATTGATTCTGAAAGGCCGAATCGACGGCGACAGTCAGGTAAAGATCAGAGGCTTCCGTGTTGAGCTTTCAGAGGTTGAAAACATCATTCTTGAGTCTGCCAAAGGTTCCCTCAAGTATGTTGTTGTGACTGCCCGAGAAGCAGAGGGTGCGAAATTTCTGGTCGCACACGTTGTCTTTTCGAAGAATTTCGCCGATGCGGGACGCGCCCAGTATTTGAGTGGTCTTCAAGCAACGCTTCCCGTTCCTGACTATATGCGCCCTGCCGGCATTATCGCTCTTGATAATCTTCCACTCAATGCGCATGCCAAGTTTGATCGAGCGGCGGTTAAATCTTTACCCTTTGACAATCTTGGCGGTTCCACCCAGGACGCGGTTGGTGAACGTGATCTCAGTCCCATGGAGGCGAAACTTGCTGAAGTGTGGAAGAGTGTGTTGCCTTTCATCCCAGCAACTGGAATTAACTCTGAATCCAACTTCTTTCATGTTGGTGGCAGCTCCTTGCTCTTGGTAAGACTGCAGAGAATTATCAAGGAGGATTTCTCAGCAGCGCCAAAGCTTGTCGAGTTGATGAATGCTGGAAAACTCGGAGATATGGCTGCTCTCATTACAGCGACTTCGTCTACGAAAATTGACTGGGAAGCGGAGACTACGGTTCCGGCATCCTGGGCAAATGAGTTCTCGCTTTTGACAGCTGAAGCTCATCAACGCAACTCCAACCAGGGCCTTAGGGTGTTCCTCACTGGAGCAACGGGTTATCTCGGTCGGCATCTTGTTCCTGCACTCGTTGAATCTGACAAGATTTCAAAGATCTTTTGTCTAGTGAGACGAGAGACCGATGTGGAAGCCCTGAGCAAGGCATCTGACAAGATTGTCATTTTCACTGGTGACCTCGGAGAAAAGAACTTGGGCCTAACAACTGGAGATTTCGACCAGCTATCCTCCGATTCAGATGTTATTCTGCATTCTGGAGCCAATCGTTCTTTCTGGGATGACTATGAGGTCCTACGCCCCGCCAACACCAACTCTGTCAAAGAACTAGCCCGTTTGGCGCTGCCACGACGCATCCCATTCCATTTCCTCTCCTCCGGTTCCGTTCGCATCTATGGTACTCCAGAGGGTGCACAAATTTATAACATGGAAAATACCCAACCAGTTGGAAATATTCCTCCTCAAGATGGCTCTGACGGTTATGTGGCTTCTAAGTGGGCTGCTGAGCGGTTTCTGAGATCTGTCGCTGAGCAGTTCCAACTTCCATTAACAATCCACATCCCGATGCCTGTTCCTAGCTATGGGCCCGATGATTCCCATGCTGAACCCGAATCAGATCACATGCTGAATGAACTGGTGGATATTACCAAGAAACTTCAGGTTCGCCCTACCATGGAAGGACTGGGTGGATGGGCAGACATCCTCCCAACCGAAACAGTGGTTAAAAGCATACTGGATGCTACCACAAATACTTCAATTTCATCTCGAAGTCCCACCGAGATTCACTATAATGGTGTTAGAAGAATTAACTGGAAGCGCTTCATTGCGGAGCTCCAGAGCAGCCCGGAGTTGAACGAGTTGCCTAGCAAGGATACTCTTTTATGGATTGGACAAGCCAAGAGGTCGGGTTATAGTTATTTTATGCCTGCTCACAGGCTCATTGTGATTAGTGATGAAGGTGATATGGTATCTCGTCGTTAGTATTGGGGATAGACATTAAAATGTTTTGGGGTTTTGGCATTTAGAGAATTATCTTATAGATTAAAATAGAAAAAAAGAATATGCAATCTATATCTCCACGGGAATTTGCGATTACGTCTTGAGTGCGTCTTCGACTCTTTTCAACCTGTCTGATCATAAATAATAAATATTTTTACTTGAAAAATTCGGTTGCCTTTGTTTCTTCATTTTACCTTTATATAACTCATTTTATTCGACGAATGGTGCGTGTGTGGTCTCCGCCTCCGTGAATTTCACATTCTTTCTGGCTGTTCAGTGCCGAGTTGAGCACTGGAATTTAATATTTTTGACCTCAGACACCATTCTTTAGGGCTGATATTCTCGAAAAAAAAAAAAAAGTCGTCTCTCAAAGCTTTGGCATTGCATTCCAAGGTTTTCCCATACATGGTTGTCATGAAGCTAATTGTTCGGTGGTATGATCCCCAATGTTAAACTTTGGTATTCCGCGGCATTCTCAGGGGTCGCGATTGGGCTACAGAGGTTGTGCGGAAGGTCTTGAAGGCTCCATTCTATCGATTCTATGAATTTATATTATCAAAACTGTAGAGGCTGAAGTGAGGTTGATAGCTAGTGCGGAACCTGAGTTTCAAGTTGTTCCGCTGAACTTCTGTAACAACGATGGCTTCCAAAACCATGTGGTGTATCAGCCACAGACTAAGGTTTCAGGGGCAAAGGCATTATGGACAGGCACTGAATTTATTTCGACGGCTCAATCCGTCATTCTCACCGGCCGCACCGACCAACCCCTTTATGAGAGACTCTCTAAATAGCCAAATGGGATCTGGACCCTGTCGAGATCTCCATTGAGCCTCGTTCCCGCGATCTAGCGCAGGGGATTTGTCTTGTTCCAGTTAGCATTGACGCATTTCTTGCTGTTGACATGCTCCACATTCCAGCTAGCTGGGCACTCGATCAAACCCAAACCGCCAAGGAAGTCTAGGTCACCGTTCTAAACCCACCGTAGATTCATTAGCTTGATCGGCCAACCGCAGAATTTGCAGAACCGGCGTGAATGTTTGTGACGCGACTCGCGCGATGCCAACGGATGGAATTTAATATTTAATGTAGTAATCCACTCATGTAGAGGGTGAGTATTGTTGCATCCATTCCCCAGGAGCTTCTACGTATCATCCCATTCTCTTGAAGCATTACCAAGATATTTCCACAGACATCATGCGTTTCAGTGTTCTTGTTCTATTCGCCGCCGAGGCGTTCGCACGGTCTCGGCGCTTCAACCCAGTTTTCCACTCAGACACTCTCATCATCGATCCACCGAATTCCGACGGTCTCCAGAAGCGACAAGTACAGGGATGTGACGACACCAAGGCATTGCAAAATTTTGTGGATGCAAGATACAGTTCCAGCGCTAGTGACTTTTGCTCTTCTTGGCTTCAAACTACCACCACTAGCACTCAGTACAATGTAGTGACGGCTCTTGCAACAACCACAATCCAACCCAAAAAGGGTGCAACCGTTGCTACTGTTAATGTCATGTTGGTCTAGCCATTGATTCATTCTAAAAAAAAAATTATCATGCTAATTTTCACCACCCAGCTATACAACCAAGACCACAGGCACAACGACTATAACACAAGTGCCGACTCTTTTCACACAACAAGTCACCACGCAACAGCAACTCAACAAGCGAGATAGCAATATTCCTTACCCAACGTGGTTTTCCAAGTCTTATGCCCCTGCCAAAGTCAGCAGTGCTTGTTCTTGTGTAATCCCCACCCCATCGCCTGCTGTTTCCGTAACAGTCACTGTTACCACCACCACAACCCTACTTCAAACTGTAAGCGGCCTTAAATACACGATGAATTCATGCGATCTAACACCACCCAGGTTTCCGTGCCTACCAAAACCACCATCGTCACGAAGAGCACAACCAGCTTGGTCAAGGTGGCTGCAACCCAGATCGTCAACTGTGGTATTGTCGGGTGCAGCATCGGAGATTGCATCATAAACGCAAGCCAAGACTATAATACCCTTGCCGCCTGCAAGCAATATTGTCTGAGCGTCTCCACTTGCCTGGGTTACCAGTTTTCGACCGGTACTCAAACCAATTGCAACATTGCAAGTGTAAATGCCTCGAGCCTTTACTCCACGTATAGTTACATGTTCACCCAGTGTAACCAGTCTAAATTATATGATCGCAACTGCGCTGTTTAATCGGGAGGGAAGATTTTAAAGGCTCAGAACGTTGGGAAATATGCCTGCTGATGAATCATGACTGGCAATTCAAGAATGAGATGATACGCACTTCCCCCGATCTACAATAATTTTTTTCGCATATTATAGAAGATAGACTGCAATCCTGATAGATAATAGAAAGTTTCTAGAGCATCTCCCTAGCTACAATGTCGCTTTTCACATAGTGTAGGTGTAAAAAACCGACTACGAAGCGTCTCGGAAATATTCCGATGGGGTTAATTTTAAATCGATGGGTGTTGGATGCAGCAAAGGTCGGGGTGGAGTTGCTGGAGGATTCGGCAGAAATAGACCCGATGCAGCCGACTTATTATTAACTTGAGAACTGAAAGTGAAGTCGAGAAACCGCCAAGCACCCTGTCAAATCATCAGCCCACAAAAGTGGATTGCGGGAAAAGTGGAAAAAGTCCGCGGCGTTGAGCTATTTGAACTTTAAATCGGACACGCGGAACCAGCCAAGATCCGGCGGCACAAGAAGAACCAAAATAAGACGCTTCAGACATCAGATACTAGTTACATACTACTGTATTTGGGCTAGAAGGCAAGGATTAAAATTAAAGGGTAAGAATGCAGGAGTTAAAGGATATACAATTGTCCCACCACAGTTGCATGTGGCACACAACTACTCCAACACGGCAAGCCCAAAATCTCCGATTATGTAAACAAACCGAAGCGTGTAAGCAGAGAGGCCTCACATAGAAAAGGGGGAGGGGTAGGAAACAAGCAGCGAGAGTTTCGTTCAGCTACTCTCGTATTGCTGCTCGAGTAAGCGGCAACTTTCGCGACAAGATTATATAAGCTAAAAGAAAAAGCTTGCACTGACCACCACGGCGCAACTCAAGACTCCGGCACCAGTACTAATTGAGTTCGCCGGAAACCTTGTGCATCTCGTCTGGGATCCATCCCGCCTAAACCCGACGTCATGGGACTTTGACGAGGCCGTACACGTGTGATACGAGTTAGGTAAGAAATAAATGACAATAAATAATCCTAGTCATGGACGAAACTATATCATTGTAGACTTACATTGCGCGTTCCATATGTAAGCCTCGTCGGCATTAGTTCAACATAGCAATGCCTTTGTCCGCAACACCAACACCAAAATGGGACTAATTCAACCCTACGCTGACAGTCATAGAGCTCCTAGCGGCCCTGGGGATGGTCGTCCTACCGCTATCCAGATTGTGGAGGATCAGAACCTCGTCGGCAAATGGCAGGGCAAGGTTGCCTTAATAACTGGCTGTTCTCCGGGTGGAATAGGAGCAGAAATCGCAAGAGCGATGCACGCTACGGGAGCCGATGTCTACATGACTGTTCGCGACATCAAGAAAGGCCACGAGGTTGCCGAGAGTATCCGGCGTGATGGGCATCCGGGGAAAATAGAAGTTATCCAACTCGATCTCTTGTCACTTGATAGCGTTCGCGATGCGGCTCAGACATTTTTAGCAAAATCAAAGACTTTACATCTACTTATAAATAATGCTGGTAAGTCTCTTGCTCCGGGTTTGCATTCCAAATCTGGCAATTAACCCACGATTCAGGCATGTTAGGAGCTCCTTGGCGGGTGACTAAAGCAGGTGTTGAAAGCCATTTTGCAGCGAACTATCTCGGTAAGCAGATACGCGTGTTCTCGCTAGTTTTTAGCTTACACCAAAGAAAACAGGTCATTTTTTACTCTTTCAGCTACTCGAGCCGGCTCTCTTGGCATCTGCGACCCATTTTGAGACACGCGTTGTGACCGTGGCTTCTGCCGCCCATCGCCTTGGGAGCTATGATCTAGACGACCTTGCATTCAAATCACGCCCTTACGACGCAGCCAATGCTTACGCTGCAGCAAAACTTGCCGATGTGCACTTTGCTAACGAGGTTGAGAGACGATATGGATCTCGAGGGCTGCACGCATTCAGTGTAGACCCAGGCATTTCAATCACCCAATTTACGAGATTTACTCCAGAGGTTGTCGCCATGTTGGAACAATTCGGAGTAGGGAATTTACGAAAAACCCCGGCTCAGGGGGCTGCGACCCCGACATGGGCTGCAGTAGCACAAGAGTTAAAAGGAAAGGGCGGACAATATTTAGAGCATTGTGGCGAGACTAAACTGTGTGCTGTTGGGGGCTTCTTAGAGCCAGGGCACGGGAAGAACACATACGATGAGTGTACCGAGAAAAAATTATGGGCTAAAAGTCTAGAGCTCGTGGGGCTAGAAGAAAATGCTTAAGGATCTCACATAATACCTTGATTAGACGGTAATACAACAAATTCTGTAAGATATGAAGTAATTGTCTAGCTCGTTTGCCACAAGCTCGACACCCATGGAAATAAAACCCACGAAATGCCACCCTAGAGCGTGGCCGATTCGGCCAGCTGCGGCACGCGGAAGGCAGGGGCCATCATTATATTCAAGCTTTTCTCCGCCGTCCAATCATCAATCACGGAGATCATCCACTTGCCAGGGGTGGTGGTTGGCGAGACCGAAGACCGAAGAACGAAAAAGCGAAAACGAAAAGCATGTGTTCGCGAGCAAAACCGAAAGCGAATCAGGAAGGCCGATACAGAGCGATCATCCTTGAGACAATTATCTTTGTTCATATTTGCTCAAGCTAACCAAAATTTAAGCCGAGGTCAAAAAATAAGGTGTTTCAAATTTTATGAAGGCCTACAACACAAGGATGGCATCCTAAATTGGCTGGTGGATGGATTCAATTTTGATCCCGACCCCACCATTCCGCATCAAGTGGAGACGGAAGGAAAATATGATTCCCGAATTAGTCCTCTTTTCCTTTGGCAAAGTTGTATAGCCTCTCGGCAGCCATTATTGCCGAGTCCCTTTGAGTTTGTGATGTTGCCGCGCCAATGTGTGGCGTGCTCACTACCCTCTGCTCCCAGAGCTTGCCGTATTTTTCCCTCGTTGGTGGTTCCTCTTCGTGGCAATCTAGCCCGGCGCCCCAAATGATGCCTTCTCGCAGTGCACGCTCGAGATCCAGCTCATTGACAATGGCACCACGTGCGGCGTTGATGACGATGGATGTGGGCTTCATAAGGCTTAGCTCACGATAGGATATCAGGGACCGGGTCTCTGGTGTTAGCGGCATGTGAATGGTGAGTATATCGGAAGCACTAAGAACTTCTGCCAAGCATCTAGCGCGTGTATGAGGAAGATTTGCCCATGCATCTTCCTGCACGTAGGGATCGTAGGCGATGATATTAGCCTCGAAGCCGCCGCGCCAAATACGCGCCACTGCCTGACCAATGTTGCCCATGCCAAGAATTCCGACTGTTTTCCGATACATTAAAAGCCCTGAACATGTTTCTTTGGGTACTATCCTCCCTTGAGACTGCTCGGTGACAATGCGTGGCACTTCGCGTGCTATTGACAGAGCCAAAGACACAGCCATCTCGGCAACAGCCTGAGCGTTGGCTCCTGGTGAATTAAATATCTTGATACCGCGCTCTTTGCAAGCCTTAGGATCAATCCTATCGATTCCCACACCTTGTTTGCCAATGGCCTTGAGGTTGGGGAATGCAGCTATGTCCTCTGCCGTCAGGTATGAGGCCTTGAGGAGTAAGTACTCGGCATTTTCGCGCCAATTAGAGGGTCTAATATCTGATGGCAAAATAGTGTTGAATCTCTGTTGGCAATACTCGATGGCCTCTGGGTGAAATGTGTCAATGAGATACAAAGTCGGCTTCGAGGTGTCCACCGTGCCAATCTCAAGTGCACCACCCAATCGACTTGGGGCCATTTTGGTAGGTGCTCCAGCTTGAGCTTTCAGCAGCAATAGTATATGGGAATGTTGTTAACTGAAATGCTTGGTTTTGGTGCTTTTTCCGATACCTGTGTGTCATGAATTGAACAGAGAACAAAATAAGCAATTCAGGGTGAGAGGGATAGAACCAGACGCGACAGTCCAATTTTCAACATGGTTGCAGGAAAATATTATCCCTGCCATCTTGAATCCTCTCTTCTACAACTCATTTCACCAAGCTACGGGACACGTCCGATCTTCTTGAATGTTTTGTCCGATGTGATCGGACATGGCCCGCATCCTGTGCCGATTTAGCCGGACTCTCCAAGAAAGACACGCCATCCCCACATCTCTGAGTAGCAGGCATCGGAGCTTTCTGCAGACTCTGGGGAGGACAAGGCCATTTGGTTCTCGCTGGCTTGGAGTTGAGTCACCCCCAACCAAATAATTGGTCTGCTCCCATAAAAAAAAATTATAGTCCGGAAGCATCGCGATTGGAGAAGACAAACGTCATTCATCCTCCATCGGACTTCGCGTACACGTGAAAAAGGTCAAGTCCGGTGGGTCCATGCACGCGACTAAGGTGCGGGGATCGAGTTAGATCCCCAGCCAGATGATGATTGCACCACAAGTATAGCTCTTGGGAACAATCAGTCAGTTTCTTTAAAACGAAAAGAGGCAAGTCATTCATTAAAGTTGTGTCTCTATCTACCGGAGTTACCAAGATGCCCAACTCAATCATTCCTTCTGGGGCCTGGAACTGCCACGTTCATTGTTTCAACCCAGAGAGGCACCCATTCAAACCAACCCGAGCATATACCCCATTCCCCGCTCCTCTGAATAGCCTACTGCAAAACTCATATACAGATAATATCGTGGTGGTGCAAGCGACCATTGACAATGGTCCGCTGAACTTGCTGGAGAGCCTCGATGCAGGTCGCAAGTTGACAACCAAGGATCTCAGAGGCACTGTGCTGGCCGACCCAGACCACCACAGGCCTTTACAATCTCGCAACCAATTAGAGTTCTACAGCTTCCATGAGGCTGGCATCAGATCTATACGGATACACGGCAGTTACGGGGGAGCTGGGGATGATTTGAAATGGGTCCAGGACCAGTTTCTCCAAGTCGCGCGACTGGGTGGCGTCATCACGTTCAATTGGAGTGTTTCGGCCCAGCTTCCCCTCAGGACATGGGCAAGGTTGGCAGACACAATACTAAACCACCCCGAATTGCGTGGCGTGAATGTTGTGGCGGATCACAACGGATCAGCAATACCGGCAGACTTGAATGGGCCGGACCTCCGCCGCTTCATAGACTTGTTGACCTCGGGTCATTTCTTTGTCAAAATTGGCGCCCTGCACAGGCGCTCACCTGCCGATATTACACTTATGAAGCCCATAATAAGGGCCTTTTTAGATGCAGCGCCGGGGGCCGTCGTTTGGGGAAGCGACTGGCCTCATATTGACGCACGGCAAAAAGGATTGGATCCGTCGCCTCCGCTGCAAGGTGTCGATACTGTACATGAGCTTAGAACGTTACGATCTTGGATGTCGGATGAAGAGTGGGTGAATGTTTTGGTTCATACACCAGAGCGACTTTATAGGAGATGAAGGGATTTTGGATTGTATTCATGAATAACTCGAGGTTTTGTCTTGGCCAGCCTGTACTAGCTCAAATGCGAGCCACTTAGCTACCTGCCCTAGTCATTTAGTTTGTTGCATTTTACCCTTCCTTATGCATCCAGGACCAACGGCTCTATGATTTGTGTATTTTGCTCCCATGACAGATAACATGCGGGGCTGGTCCTGACCTGAGGGCCCACTGGCATCGGAGGTGTTCCGTCTTGCGTTTCTAGCGCCAACTTACGACCCTAACCCCGGATGAGAATGCGGGGATAATCTGTGGTCGCCTGTAGGCTGACTTCTCGACGTTCATAAAAGGCATCAGACATCAGGGCGACTTGAACAACCCCAAGCTTGGTTTCAATCACTCCCCTTCGCCTTCAAACCTGAGCTTGTAGCGTCCAACATGTCAGTCCAGGTCGACGACATTCAGCAAAAAAGCCCTCCAAAAGATGGCGGTGAAGAGATTGAGGATGTTGGGAAGGCCGTTACATTGCTGGATACTTACCGGTCTTACACGCCAGAGTTCTCCAAACAGACTGAGGCTCAACTCCTGAGAAAAATTGATGTTCGCATTCTCCCACTGGTCATCACGATTTACCTGTTCAACTATCTGGACCGTAATTCCATCACTCAAGCCAGACTCTATGGCTTACAGGAAGATACCCATGTGAAGGGGGCTGTATACCAGACTGCTATCTCCATCTTCTCCGCTGGATATATCGCAATGCAACTCCCCTCCACTTTGATGATGGCACGTCTACAGCCCCATGTACTATTGGTCAGTTACAAAATGCACAAAGATTTTTCCAAGCCAGGTATGCTAACATCAAGTAGCCATGCACAATTATTCTCTGGGCGTTTGTCAGTGGCTGCACTGGAGCTGTGTCCAGCCCCGCTGGTCTACTTACGGTTCGCTTCATCCTTGGACTGGTAGAGGCACCATTCTTCCCCAGCGCCATTTACTATTTGAGTTGTTGGTATACGAAACGTGAGCTCGGAATTAGGATGGCTCTTCTTATTTGCGGTTTACTTTTATCCAATTGTTTCGCTGGTCTCATTTCTGCCGGAATTTTGTCTGGCATGAGCGGAGTCACTAGACTTGCAGCTTGGCGATGGCTATTCATTCTCGAAGGCATTGCGACAGTGTTTGTGGGTGTAGCAGCCTTCTTTCTGCTACCTGACTACCCCGGAACTACTAGATGGCTTTCGGAGGAGGAAAAGGTTGTGGCACAGGGACGTCTTGCTGTTGATGCTGGCAGCGAGGAAATCATTGGCGAAGAAGATACAACCATTAAGCAGGCAATTTTCTCGGCCGCCCGAGATTACCGGACTTGGCTTTTTGCTTGTCTTCAAATGGCAACTACTGCGTCCATCTCCTTCTCACATTTCTTCCCGACACTTATCCAGACAATCGGCTTCAAGAATAACACGACTGTGCTACTCCTCACAGCACCACCATACTTTTTCGCATTCATCTGGGCACTGGGCTTTGCGTGGGACGCGGATAGGCGCCAGAAACGTTCTCCGCATGCCTTGATCTCGGGATTGGTGACGCTTGTTGCTACCATCGTCATGATCGTGCTGACAACGCAGCGTTGGCCACGGTATGCAATGACGTTCTTTGTTAGCGCGGGAACTTTTGGCATTTATTCTACTACTTATCCTTGGCTGTCATCCACAATTGTGCAGCCACGGCTAAAGCGTGCCGCTTCTATTGGCATTGCAAATACCTGTGCAAATTGTGCCTCTCTATTCGCCAATTATTTTTGGTTGGACAAGTATGAGCCATATTTTCGCGAGTCATGGGGCTGCCTACTAGCCTTTCAAGTTTTGGGATTAGCATGCATTCTGGGTTTGAGGCAGTCATTAAAACGAGCGAACGAAAAGTTCGACAGACTGCAGCGGGAAGTTGACGTTGACAACGAAGTTGCCATGCAAGCTCTGGATCAAGACGCCAGACGAGCTGTGCTCAATGGTTTTAGGTACATTATTTAAGATAGCGTCTTTAGAGACTCGCAGACAAAGTTTAGGCTACTATGCAAATGGGACTTTCTTTCCAATTATTTGTATCTTCTAAATTCTCAGTGGGTATATCTAGTAGAATGCAACGCCAAAAATAATGGTTCTGGTAGGTGCTCTGTTGGCTCCGCTTCAGTTACGGGGTTCCCAGACCTTCTTTGTTTTAAATCCCAACCAAACTTAACCAGTGATGTCGAAATAATTACCACAGTGCTTTCAGTCAGTCACTCCCGAACCTTGCTATGAGAAATTTTCATCTCCCTGATATAATTTGCGAGTAGACTCAGTGACCGAATTTAGTATTACTAAAACCTGGGGCTCAGGCCTGACGTACGGGAATGCAATCGCAAGGGGCTCCATGGATCTTCACAAATGGATTTGTTGATCCAGCAGAGTAGTCGCTCTTCCTGGAGATTCTTGAGTTCTATCTCGATCCCATTATGTGGGCTTGTCATGCCATGTCAGTTTTTGCATAAAGGCTCCTCTTCGCATTAAAAGAGACGTACCGTTTTATTTTGCGCTTCTTGATTATCCTGCTCGAGCTACCTCGCTGAGGCTTCGGCAATTTTGTTTCCGATGACGACTTCTCGGAAGCCATATTCACGACCCCCCTGATACATAAATAGATCGATTTGGAAATGACCCAATGGAAAAGAAACTCGTGCGCTAATATTACACGATGCTGACTCTAGAACGGGAGTGGATGGCAGCAACGGTGCGCCCCCATTTTATATTTGGAGAGGTTCCTCCTACGGCGCCACGTTGGGGCAGAAAATTATCGCCTCCTGCTCTTTTTTTTTATAGAATTGCGTCTTCTTGGCACTGTAGAAAGTGTACTACGATTTAAATCACTGGGACTGAATATGAATTACGGTCAGATGAATTGAGAAAACGGCAAGACAAAAAGAGTATAGCCGCTCGACTAAATTCAGTATGATCGTCGCTCTCGGGCTGGTACCCGAAAAAGGAAATGTGGTCAGCCCAAAGCAGCAGCACGATGGTAAGCGGAGGCTGGTGAATAATTTTTTTGGGTTTTTTTCGGTCACCGTAAAAATACTCCGGTGGATCCGAGATTGATTCGTATGAATCCTTCGCTGTTATGGAATCACAATTAGCCCGCGACAGTAACCAGCATGATGTAGACCGGCCAGATCAATCTAGACACTCCCAGATAGAGTATAGAAAGAAGAGAATGAGAAACAATCGAGAAAATATTTTAACAAAGTATAATAATAGATGGTTCCGTTGTATTTGATTCCAAGCACATCCTCCAAGAGCTGCTAGCTCGGCTGGCACTGATAAACCATTGCTTCAGCATCAACCATTTCTTCCTCTCCTGGAACCTGGGTGATGGAATTGCCGATGTGTTTAAATCCCAAACTTGAGTATAATTTGAAGCCAACCGAACCAGCCATTAAAGTCACAGGCACTTGGTCCGCTCCGGCCTTGTTCATGCCCCAGCGTACGAGCTTTGTGCCGGCTTTGCGTCTCCAGTGAGATGGGTGTACCCCCAGGATTTGTAAATGCAGTTTCTGATCACCATACTCATTAAAAAAGTGCACCTTTTCATAATCGCTCATAGCTCGAAAACGAGCCTGTCGTCGTGGTGCAACGTCTCTTCGATTGGACCCCCCCGCATTCGCCACTACTGCCATTGCTATACTTGATCAGTCACAGTTCTTGCATTTTCCAGGGCCTACATCATATGTCATACGATTCTGTGGCTCGTAGCTAGATCCGAATTGTTTCTTCTTGATGTATGAACGATCCCACACCGAAAATCCAACAATCATGTTGTAGCCAGCATCTTTGGTTTCAGCGAGCACCACGAGCCAGTCATCGTTTACTGGAGAAATAAATTGCTCGAAAAGAAGACGTGTGTATTTATGGTGATCTTCAGGATATTCTTCTTTGTGCACAAAACGATAATTCCATTGAGGATCATGTTGCATGGACACCAAGACAACATTTACAATCTGATCAAGGTCCTCCAGGGTAGCTTCTCGTATGGAGTATTGATTGTCCATGGATGATGCTATTTCAATAGTTAAACTGGAGAAAATATAAGATATTTTGATGAATGTGTTCTTGAATAAGAATTGAAATTGGAAAAACTATTGCGGCTAATTTATCAATCTTCTTGAGCAAGACTTTGTACTTCAACCATGATGATTCAAAAAGGCGATAGTTTCAACCACCTGTATAACCAAGATTGGCACCGACGATCTCGACCTAAAAAGGAAATACGGCTTTCCAAAGGGGAAAGGTGGAGGATTTGCGCCATTCCTCTTTTGAAATACGGTCAGCCAAAGCCGGCCTGTAAGCTGACAAGTCAACGGCTGGGACTTTGGAGAAAGTTTTTGACAGGTCGATTGTTTGGTTTGGTAGATGACGTGGAAGCTTACGGATTCTTAGACCGTTAGCACTGTGAATGGTTTTGACTACGAGGAGGATGTTTCACTGACCTGGCCCCAGAACAGCCACGGCGGCCTCACCTCTCATGTTCTTCATCGCTCATCATACGCTATTACATACCCGTCTGACCCGCAGGATCGCATCGTTTGCGACAGAGCCTCCACATTACGCCCCCATTTACTTTTCTGTATTCACAAGCCGTGCTGGGGAAAGAAAAAGGGCTAGTTGAGTCGATGTCATGCTCTCTATAGCTAGCCGACCAACCCATTGGCAGCCGGGGTGAATATTTAGACAGTTTGAGACGTTTCTTCTTTTACTTGATTCGACACAGTACCCCGATTCCAATATGGTTGCTTTCATTACCCCGCAAGGTGGCTCAGACTTTTTTCTTTTTTTTTTCGCTGCTGACATCCGACAGGGATGGGTGGTAAGCGGCCGCTTCCTTCTGCTGTAGAATCTGACCTCATTTTAAGGTGTGGTATTCTCGCTCTGATGGCCTATTTTTGCAACGTGGAATTTCCTACCGCTTGTGTAAAATGAGCATGTAAAATAAACATTTACAGCTCCTATCCGTACAAATAATTCCCCATGATGATATATCTATAAAGTAATACCATGCAGAGTGGTTTTCATCATGTCAATCTGGGAGTGCTGCTGGGGACTCTGGCTCCCATTGGACTTTGGTGGATACGCACGGCACAAGGCAGATCCGCCGGCTTCTCTGTATGTGTTGGCAGGTTAGCGAATGAGGCCCCCAAGTACGGTTGAATTCATGATACATATCAAATTTGCCACCCTTCGGCCCCGAACATCACTATGGTGGTGAGGTAGGACAAAGTCCCGATCAGGCACTACAGGCCTGGTGTGTCCATCAGATGCACACCCCGTTGGGCTGATATTTAAACAACATGTGTGACCTGCTCTGATGTCGACAAATCCGATGGGACCTCGCCATCGTTGATCTTCGTTTTTTCTTGGTTCGCGCCAGTGCTTTTCTGCAGATCACCACATTTTCTGCGAACATGGAGGACACTTGGGACCAACTACGTTGGTCTGCACCTCCTTTCCCCACTGGAGTCGCTGCGGATTTCGGCTTATCTTGCGCACCTTTGGGGCCAGAAAACTTGGGAATCGATGCCGCGTACGCGTCAATCCAAGCTCGAGCTGCTCATTACGACTATCGATATTCCGACAAAAACATCCAAGGCGAGTCGTACCTCACATCCCAGCAGAATGATTTCTCGGGTTTGGGCATCAGTAATAACCCCGGAGCTTCCGCGTTTCCCGTTGATGCACTGAAGGTTGATGATCCGGTGTTCTGGTCGTCGAGACCTGTGTCAAATCCGTTCGCACTGCTTGATGCAACGACGCAGCTGCAGCTCGCAGGTTTAGGCGTGCTTCCAATCTCCCCGACATATCCTGGTCAAAGTACTCATGCAGCGTCGCTCGTTATTCCCTGGGCTGCGCCTAATTGCCAATCCATGAACTATTCAGAGCCGCATACATTTACCGCGGGTCTACTAGACCAGCCAGATGGAAGTGTGGGGCAGTTGATTCCATCTCGTGAATTTAACCCCTGTCTCTCAACCCGATCAGTGTCAATGAGCCTCTTTCCAGAATATCAGATCTTGGCATCACTCTCATCGAGGGCATTTGTACCGGACCAAGTATGGATAGGATTCTGCGTCGAGGCAAGAGTGTCTACTAACGATGCCACTCTGATAGACGCTGTGTAATCCATCTCATGACTTGAATTCGGGACATGCATCCACACTCGCGCTCACCAGGGATCCGGACCAAAACGCGATCGGTACCTTCCATCCCGAAGAAGAGACTTTACGAAAAGCCTCTGCTCAAAATGACTCACCTGGTAAATCCCCGATCACTTCTAATTTTTGGCTATCAAGCGCAGTGCCGACTTTTAAAACATCTGGCTCGCCCCGGTCCAACCCCGAACCCGAATCACAAGTCGAAATGAAATACCAGTTTGTGCCTTACGGCCAAGAATATCGCACAATAAAAAAAACGAAAAGGCCAATAGAACTTGGGGACTCCGAGGTCAGTGTCCTGACTTTCAAGTGCACATAACTCTAGTAATTCTGATTCCTTCAGACGACTCGCGTTGTCCGTCGATGCAATGACAATGTCGAGATAGGCAGAGAGATAACTCTGGGGACCTCCGACCGTAAACCGAAAGCCGCATACTCGCCAGCTAAGAAGAAGGAGGTCGTTAGGTGTCGAAAGTTTAGGGCCTGCATATCATGCCACGTTGGAAAGAAAAAGGTACTCTGGCAGCTAATGATTGATTTACGTATCAATTGCTGACTTTGTCTAGTGCGATGGCCATGGAAAGTCTCTTTACGAGCTTTGTACGCCATGCTTGTCTAGGACATACAAGGGTATACCGAGGATCCCCTGTTTCAGATCGGAAATAGACGAATGCATCTTCTTTAGAAAGGGTAGCTTTTATCTTCATGTAACCAGCCTTCGTACGAACAAAGACTTACAAAAATCTTTCATCACAGGACCCAGCTCAGGGAGCCCCCTTCATTTCAAACGTAGTGAGGTTTATCAACCAATCGAAGGCCTTCGAATCGAGAAAGGCTCAGAGTCGGGAAAGTTTAGAACGCTAGAACTTAAGCAGATATCTGGTCCAAGTCTTACCGTGTACGTTGCCGAGTTCGAGGAGAAACCAGGAGACAAGGTGAATCATGTTGAACGAAACCAAAACGGGGATCAATATGAGATGAAAATGCCATGTTATGGCCTCACTGATATACACAAAGTCATAGCCAACATGAAGGATTACCTCTCTGAAACACGCAACAAATACCTGGAACGACTGAGTACTCAGCCGGGTGTAACTTGGAGCACGTTTCAATACGCGATTTCCTATGCAAGCAAGAATCCTGTTAGTATTTCTATAGTACGCATAGATGGAATTAAACTGACCATGTAATACAGGATTCGATTACGAACATGGCATTGGACTTGTGGGCGTACTGTCGGGTCATTGAGATACCATGGACTATCTGCGGACATGACACGCTAGGTGTGTCTGCTCCTGAGGACCCTGACAGCCCTTGGTTTGGCTCTGTCCCCGTGACACCGATGATGGACGTGAATCTTGATCAGATTGTGATCCAACTCACTCTCGAGCCCTTGAAGGCAAGGCTTTTAGCCAGGCTCATTCGCGTAATAAAGGAACACCGGCCCGAGAATTGGTTCGACTGTTACTTGACAATCTACATTCTACTGAACCATGCCGAATGGGCTGCTGCTCATGGGAATAAGTTCGCTAAGTCTTTTGGTATAAATGTGAGGAACTACTAGGCCCCTAACCGCCCCGTCGGTTTGGATATAGGGCTTCTGAATGAGGCTAATGGTAAAAAATAGAGACGCTATTCCGATGTTAAACTCGCAGAAGCGTGGTTTCACACTTGCAAAACCCTCCTGTCTCGTTTTCATTTCGTCTGGAAGGGCTCAATACCTTTTCAACCTGATTCAACTGATTTGAAGCTCAGTGATGAGGAAAAGGCGTTTATCCAGGAAACACGGGAAATGCTGTCTGAGAAAGGTGAGGCCTTTGGATTTCCGGCATGTTAGCTTAAATATTCCAAAAGAAGGGATATCTTGCTAACTTACTCAAATGTTTTATTTTCAAAACGCTAATTCAATTTCAGGTGCACTTTTTCAAGACTTGAAGGATAATCGAAGGTATGAGAAGGACTTGTATTGGACGCATCAAATTTTTGATGCAGAATGGAAACCTCCCTTGACTTATATCTGGATAAAATCTCCTTGAAAAAGATCGTCAGATTACCAATTGCGGGTCTTAGGTGAGGATACAATGAGACAGAACGAGGTAATAATTTGATCTTGCAACGAAGTTGCAAAATGAAGGGACACAGTAGTAGCATAATTTGTCAATTTGGACCTAAACTGGTGGTAAGAAAACAAAAGACCCTCAGGGATGAAGATGGAAAGAAACAAGAACATTAAGGACAGACAGGACAAATTATTGAGCCTCGGCGAATGTAGCTTGAGTAAGCAATTACCCAGTATTGCAAGACAAAGTTGAATAAAGACTAAAATCTTAATCTTTCAAAATTATCTTCAAACCTGAATTGTCGCAATCGTATAAACTGGTCGATATCTCGCTATACGTACCACTTCTCTGGATATTTTATAGCAGCTCTCATCTTGAACACCATAAGCAGCCAGCTGAACTATTGGCCAAGGTGACTTCCAGAAAGAAGTACGAAAAAGGGAAGGGAGGCGAAAGTTTCAGCTGTCTAGGAGCACCTAAAGTGCTTTTTCAGAACCCGATTGATTGGGGGCGCTCGATGAACGTCCCATCGAGCAATCTTGCGGGCCTCGCTATTGTTGTAGATTTCTTCCGCGTTATGCTAGAGTAGTTCTGGCATCTCCCAGGCGAGATTCTTGTCGGAGGTCCTAAGCCACAAGCGCAGCATATGCCGCGTGCCATTTAAGGTTGACTTTGGTGTCATGTCCGGGTCATCATTTAGGACGAGGCGCGGCGGATCGGGTCCTAAATCCTGGTCTGTGAAGGCATTGCGAGCATGGAATAGAGCGAGGTTGTTGAAGATCTCGATATCGCCAGGTTGTAGCTTAACTATGAGCTGGTTCTTGACAGCGCTAAAGTGAACTGCATCAAGAGCTTCAGCCTGCTCCTCGGTCATGGCAGGGACTCTCGGATGATGGGGAGAAAACGGAGCTCCTGTGAGCGGACGGCGTGAGTAAAGGAAGCTTGGGCCGTGCTTGTCAAAGTTGTACAGCAGCGGCCGGCTAATCCAAGTTGGTTCAGCCTTGTTGAACCTGCCGTAGTCAGCAAAAATAGGGTCAAGAGAGAAGAATGGTACGGGCAGCATACTCGTCATGGATCCACCCATTGTCGGCTAAGACGTGTATTATATCTGGCCTAGACGCGGCTATCTCATTGTAGATGGTAGCCGAGGATGCAAGCAGGCTTTCTCCACCGCTCGCAGCCGTGTCAAGCACATACATGGCAAGAATATCGCACATATCAGTGTGGAAAGGCTACAGCATGTGTCATTTGGAGGCGATACCCGCACGGTTCACTTAACTTACTTGGGCACGGTTGGTATAGGGCGATGGCCGACCTGAGGCATCAGGGAGCTCTTTTTCAATGTCCTTGATGTGGACAATCATTCTGCCATCATAATCCTGGCAGCCACGAATGTCGGCGATGTAGGCCGTGATGCCAAGGTAGATGAGGACATTGTCAAGTGGTGAGAAGTCTGTGGGGTCCAGGCCACGCAGCACATTAAAGCCTGTCCCATTATGAACGTTTTCTGCGATGGCAGCTAGTTTGTCTTGGATTGTGGGTAGAGGAAAAGTCTTGGCCGTCACAGCATCCGGTCCATTGTCGCCTTCGAGGCCTGACTCAAGGGGAGCTTAGGTTAACATTCATCCATAACCATGGAACTTTTTGGGACATACCTTTGAAGTGCTCAAGGGCAGCCTTGATCTCTTCAATGTCCTGTACAGACAAATTTATCACGTAGCTGTCTGGGTGAGAAAATTCTTGTCCAGACCAGGCTCTCGGGGCTGATATGTGAGCAGGGAAGCCCTTGGGGAGGGACTTTGGTCGTCTGGCTGCCTGTTTTTGAAGCCTTGCGACGCGAGCCTGGTACGTGTCATAGTCTGGGTACCACTCAATGTTTGGACGCTTTATTGGCTCGTAAGACGTGACGGGGATAGGCTTGGGGAGTCCAATCAGCTCATCGATGGTAGCATCCATGGACACGAGCCCATTGACGTCCTGGTCATCATCTTCCTCGAGATACCTCCGATGCAGACCGAGAGAGTCGGTGAGGTACTGCAGCTGCAGGAGGGTGGTATCGCGCCCACTAGCTATATGAGGCATTGTGTTTTCCAAGAAACTGTGTTTTTTTGTGGTTCAAGTTGGAGACTGTGACTGTAAGTCCAACTTTTGCCCGTAATGCCAGGTCATTATCCGTTTTATTTATTGTCCATATGAAACTAACCGGTGACGGCATTTTTTCCCATACTTTTTCGAAGAATGTGATTTCAGCCGCATCTCATCAGTTTGTGTACATTTTGGCAGTTGATACCAAGGTCGAAATGGTTGAAAAGGTTGGTGGTATTGAATTGGCAATGCTGACAACGGCTGCATGCCTCTTGCGGGCGCACCATTTATCTAGCTGCAGCTTCGGCCAATATCAAGGTCGAGGTGTGAAGCAAAGCGTCACATCGGTATCGAACCTTGGTGGGTGGCTTTCACATCATAGGTGCACTAGCTCTCCATCATGACGCCAAGCGTGCTGTCGTCTGACTTGAAAGCATTTTGAGATGCATGTGATTGGCGGCCTGGTTCCATTTTCAACCTGACAACTGACACCTACTGCTTCTGTCAGCCCCTCTTATCCAGCTTCTCCGCTCAGCCCTGTTGCGGCTCTTCATGCAATTGTTCGCCTTCGAGCTCCTCACGATCATAGCACTTTCACTTGTGCCAACCACTTCCTGCCACGTCAGCATCTTCAAGACGCCGTTTACGTTTGCGGCCGTATTTCTCCATTTATTTTTATCTTTGATTGCTAGCTGTGTTCCTCGTGTCAAATCTTTAACTCACTTCTCATCACAGGTTTAGCTAGAACTGTCACACCATGGATCAGGCCGAGACTCTCCCTAGGCCAGAATCGCTCCATCGCTCGTCTCATGAATGAGCGCTTCTACTTAGATGGCTACAGAATTGATGAAGTCCTAGAGTTGGAATATGAAGGTGTTCAGCATCTTCGATGGATTGGAATTATAGCAGTAAATGAGATTCATCGTTCTCTACCGCGAACGTAGCTGAACATGCATGACCACACCGGCTTTACCAACCGGAACCTCTTTCAGAAACCATTTTTCTCTTTTTGGATTGAGAAGCGAGTACACAGCGAATTGTACAATTTATGCGATGCAAAATGGTTAGATTATGTAACGAATTATGAGCCGCATTCCAGCAGCCCAAAGTCACTCCCAGTCTGTTCCTCGTCATGAGTGCCGCCAAACCCGCCCAAATTCATTGAAAGTTGTCCAAGTAGCCTCAAAATGTCTATGAGAAGACTGTCAAATTGGTGATATCCATTTTTATTTATTTTTTTAAAAAAAAGGGAAAAATGATAGTATATATTCGTGCGTTCAAAGAGCTTGTATCATGTGCTCAATTAACAGAGATTTTACCGCTCTATCGGTTTCTCTATTAATAACCAAAGCAGATATTGCCTTGTGATAGAAAATATCGGGGCCAGTGTAGAAGTATTCAAGGCCAGTGTTTGTTGAATTATCGATTACCATTGAAGTCCTTTAATTTTGTTGTGTTTTATTCCAACCAGAACATAAGCACAAAGACGGCAGTTGTGTACAGTGTCAATAATGAGTAATAAATCTCATGCCCCCAGCTTTGCCATCCATGTTGGATAGTTTTAGATTCTGGCTTGGGGTATGCGACACCAGTCTTGGGGTCTCTATCAAGGAGATCCTCGCGGTCGGGGCAATTAGGAGGTGAAATAGCATAGAAGATGGGAACCCAGCAGGAGAGGACGCTTGAAAGCCAAATAATCGGCGGCCAACCAGCGTGGGTGAGCAGAGAGATCAGCAGGTCGAGTTTACCCTTGCTGTCATGGACGTTCCAATATGTGGCGAATGCAACAGAAGTGAGAACAAAACAGATGAACGAGAGATGAATATAACACTGGCAATCCCAGATTGTGACCTTCAGGCGTCGCCACAAAGGAGCGCGTTTCTCGGGATCACGCTCATCAAGTTCGGCTTTTTGAGAACCTGATGAGGTGAACACGGCAACCTTACCACCCAACCAGGAGGGAAGCAGGAATGATCGAACGATGGAGATGGATTGGACTACCTTTTATTAGAAATGAGATCTCAATATGAAGGACGAAAAATGACTTACAAATCGCCATCCACAAGATAGCTCGAGCCTCACGTTGGCCGGTGAGGTAGCCACTCGGGATATAGGTGAGGAACTCATTCACTCTGTTGAGAAGATGGGAAGCAAACCAAATGCGAATTAACCACTTGAGTTGACCGTAGCTGCTGAAAGGCACAAGGTTGCCGCCCGAGATCAAGACGACGGGGGACGTGAACATCGATAGCACGATAAATATTGTGAAGAGAGCCGATACAGTGTAGACGAACCCACAAAGTCGTTGGAAAAATGTCATCTGTCGGACTGAGGGACCATAAATACAGAAGCGAAGTTTTAATGATGTCTGGACAGTTCCAATCGTCTGAAAATATATTAGCACATCTTTTTCTTTTATATTCGGATCACAGTTAACATACCCATCTGGTGCGTTGCTTCAGGTGACTTGTCAAGGAGTCAGGAACAGTGCCATACTGCAGAGGTTCGTGGACAAAAGCAGTATTCCAACCAGTTCCAAGAAGCATACTTGAGGTACAGACATCTTCAGCTAATGAACCAGTCGGAAAGCCACCAATAGAGTCTAAAGCCTTGCGGCGCATGACATAGCCAGATCCGGTGCACCAGGCCACTCCTAGGGTATCTTTCATCGGTTCGGATACGTGAACGAAGAGGTCGAGACTCTGGCAAAGGGGATCGTCCTTCGGAACATTGTAGAAAAGCTGTTTTTCCCATTGGTTAACATTGTTATGATGAAAATTATGTAGGAATAGTCAACTCACCTGAGGGGGGCAGGCCATAGAGCACTTAGGATCTTGAATCATGTGAGGGATAAGAGCTCGAAGCCAATCCCTCTCGGGGATCATGTCCGCATCCAAAGCGGCAAAGAAGTTGGCAGCGCCGCCAGGCAGAGCCTTAGTTTCATCAAGAGCATAGTTAAGGTTTCCTGCTTTGAAATGATGAGGTACTCCGGGATACTTCGGGCGGGTTCGGTAGTAGAGATTGTCGAATAGCTCGAGAGCGGTTCTCTCCGTCTTTTCCTTTAGAGAGGTAGAGGCGCCATCATCGCAGATAATAACCCGAAATCTAGCCCGAGGCCAGTCGATGTTACAAGCAGCCTTGGCAGTATCAAGGACGAGGTCATCGTCCTCTCCACAGCAGGTAATGACAACGTCCACAGAGGGCACATTATCGCCGAGAATGCGCAACTTGGGACGACGTCGCATTCCCAAAGCATGTAACCCCCAAAGTCGATGAAGAAGCATAGGTACTAAGACACAAATCTCAGAGGCGATAAATGCCCATGCCATGTAATACGTCTTGTGAGCTCGACGCTCGGCAGAAATGGTATACAAGATACGCAAGACAAAGTAGACAAAGTACATGACAATTGTGAGAAACACAACGGGCCCGCTTAAACGGTAAGCCCATCGCTTCCACTTACTCATGAATTCAATGTCGTCGTGCTTGGCTAGACGTGTGATCTTGTAATCATCCTTTCTCTCACTCATACCTGGCCGAACGAAGGGTCTCGTTGGCTCTGAGGAGAATCGACGACCATCAAACGACCCGGCATAGCCAGATGCATGCACCACCCTAACTTCATCCACTTGGATATCCAATGGATTTTCTCGGGGTTGAAGAGGGTCAATGGCATGAATGGCATTGGTAATGGCAGCAGCGGCACGCTTTACTGAAGTACTACGGCCAAGTGCTGATGCCAATCCTCGGGTGTTTTCATCATGATTTTGGTTTGCAGCAGATGATTCACCACGAGAGACAGCTTTTTCCAAGTCATTGGCATTCCAGTGAGACTCTTTGGTCATCTACATCTGTTAGGGGAGGGTGATTTAGTTTCCGTATTGAGTGTTACTAACAACTTTCTGTGGCTTTATGACTGCAATCTCATCTTCAGTCTCATCGATTGAAGCAGATGAAGACTCAAAGTACTCCCGGAAATTTGTGGTACCATCGTCGCTTTCAATGGTTGAAAGCTGGGCGTTGGAGTTGCTGAAGGGATTGACTAACTCTGACGAAGGTCTACCTGAAGGCTGTCCTTGGGAGTCACTTTGTTGGGATCTCTCCGACGACATGATTACCAGGGCAAACCAAAAGGTCGATATCTACTGCAACAAAATATACAGGGTGTGACGAGATCGATTCTTATAGTTCCCACCCAAGATAAGGCGAGGCCACGCAAGACTGTGAAAAAATAGCACAAGGGCTGGTGTGCCTCATGGCCCTGGGAAACATAGCCGGGGGTCGAGTGGAGCGATGTGACGAAGATACCGAATCACACTCAGTGATCCAAACGCTTCCAAGATAGTCACTGTGAGCACCGATGGAGATCTAGACCCGCCAGGATGGAGACTTGTTTCCAGTTCAGCTCTTACGCAGCATTCGTAGCGCCGGCTGTGAAGAATGCCGTCATCAAGACCGGATAACGGCTCCTCGTGGCATTCATCAGCCGTGTGGAAACCGTTTTGTAAAAGAAATTCGCCCTATTTTTGATGTATTTAGGTAGTTTAATTCATGTCCGCCTATGCAATATAATGTAAAAATTATGCCCAGATAAGAAAGCCCAGCTAGCACATCCACCACTCTCGGGTCTTTATGTCACAATCCTACTGTCACTGCAGTAGTGGCGAGTTCCTTGCATTAGAAAAACTATGGAATCAGTCAATACCCGATTGTTGAAGACGTGCCGTGCTTATCTAGTGTAACAGTGACGGGACTGCGCTTCGAGGACTCGTCATCCTTTGCCCCATCGACAGGGATCCACGTAGAGGCTCAGGGTATAAACGCGTATTGTGCCGCACAACCGCCCTGTCATAGCCAGGATGCCCTATCTATTTCGTCCCTAAAAAGGCATTAAACCCCTTAATTATGTTCATTTTATACAAAAGAATTCTTTTCGTCCATTACTATAATTGGGTCTTTGATACGTGATGTGCTCGCCAGGGAATATGTGGTGATACCCTCTGTCGCCGACGGGGCTTTTCAAATCCACTAACGAGATCTTATCCGATTTTCCACTTACGAGGCGACCATGGCCCACAACCGGGATCGAAGTGCCGGTCAAACGTCCACGTTTTTTTTATTTGTGTGTTTCGATCGCTCCACCCACAATATTTTGTAGATAACCAGGCCAGCGCTGACAACGCTGAAGACCAGTAACGAGCTGAATACTCTCCATGTGATGGTCCTTAACATCTGACTTGACATGTAGATCTCTACATATTTGGTTGCATGCATACGCGAACATCAATAGTCAAAATTGCATGCAACTAAAAACCATGATAAGTGCGAAGTCAACCATAGCTCAGTCAATTTCTCGCTGCAGATATGCTTGCAATCCTTTCAGACACCAATCATACCAAGGGTACGTTTCTGAGCAAGGTTCAGTTAAATTTTTACGAGAGAAACAACGTCAAATGTCTTACACGCTTACAAATTCGCCAGCCGTTGAATGTCTTCAGCTAGTGACGGCATGTGGGCAGGAGAGGCCTTTTAATTGTGGATCCCGATTTGAAGATCATCCTAAACGATGCAACCCTGCCCCTTTTCTAGTACAGAGCTTGGCCTTACGGGCGCGGGCTAGACCGTGATTGCCAAAGGCATCTTGGCGTTCTTCTCACCGAGCCAGACCTTTATCCGTTTCAATGTCAGAGGTCAAGCGTGAGCCCAAGTTAGCGGAAATATCCGAGACAGTTCTTTTTTGTCTTTCACCTGATCATGAAACACTCACTGCATAATGGCTGATGGTGTTGAGCACGGTGACCGATCAGATGATGACGAGGGCTGATATTCAAGCGACCCATCCATCCCACTTCACAAATAATTCATCTACATCAAGATTTTGAATGAAGATCATGGAATTTACACTTATCTATTGGTAGAAACACTGCAGCTCGTATTTTTTCGAGCGAAACTGCGATGCATCTCCTAGCGCTGACCGAGCATGTCTCACATATCCCCACTGGCTATTCGTACTGCACTATCCGTCCTTATCAGTTCTCTCATTCTTTAGCTTATGATGTTTTTGGGGAAATAAAGTTTGATTGCCGAGTTTGTGCAAGCCATCCACTCCAATGTCTCATTTGTTGATTTGTGCCATGTTAATACACTTGCCGAAAACCATCTCTAATCGCACGTGCCGTTCATGATTTCCTTTTTAGCCCGAGGCTATCACGTATCACAATGGTCCAGACCATGAAAATCTTGGCCAAATTCAACAAATCGTTTCCGTTCTTGTCTCATTTCCCGCACCTCCGGTGCATCCAGCCCAACGAAATGGGGGGCCGGGCAGAAACGCACTCACTCCTATCAGTGCAGGGATGTAGTGTAGTATCCTGCCGCCTTGGCGCGCCATATGCCAGCGATCCATCTGCCCTGAGAGGCTTGTCCTCCACAACACGCCCGTTTCATCCTTGCATTTTGTTGGTTCTGAGAGTGCATAGGTCCCATGTAGATTTACTCTTCATCCCGCGCCCGCTGTGCCCCCCTGAAGAATGCAGCTGAAATCCTTCTCCATAGCAAGTAACAGTAGATTTATTTCACCGTGCGAAATTAGGTTTCATTTTTTCTGGTCAAGTTATATGTATGTGCTGATCATCAATCTCGATTCATACAAAAGACCCATGATGATGGTAAAATCCCTGTCGACGATACATTTAGTGGTCTAGACCTTATCTAGGTTGGCACCTCGTATACGTTTGCTACCCTAGAGTATGATTTTACCACTATTTTTAGAGAGTTTTCACAATTGTCTTAATAAACTAGAAGCCCAAAATTAAGGATCCTAGATTTTTTTTTAAAAAAAAATGAAGTCATATAGATCTATAACAAGTTGGGGCCATTGTCAATTTACTGAGTACCAAACCCTCTCTGGTCGAAGACTGAAAGAACGGAATGCCAAAATTTACAGCAACGCATAAAATTACTCTCAAAACGCAATCCATTGCCCGTTCATTTGCACCCGCTCCCATTTATTTTACTTCTAAAAAATTTCCTAGCTTTGGCTTTTCAATTTCCATTTATGCAGTAGTAAATAACTCCCTGGGATTAAGACTGTCCGTGCTGTCATGACAAGCGTAATGGAAAATGTTACAGTTTTCGAGGTGTGGAAAAACCTCCTTGTTGCGCCGGTTGGATTGGATGGGATTCAGTCGGGACCACTGAATGGAAATATGGTCTATCATTTCTATTTTCTGTTGAGGGAGGGTGCTATGCTTTAGTGCATGTTGCATGGCTGTGAGAAGCACGAAAGTCGACGCATGTGGTGATGACATTCTGCGATAACCGTATATGATCGCCTTCACGAATAGGCTGTATGACGACATGGCTCTGTACAATAGTGTTTCAATGGAACTTTTGTGATGGAACCCCGCAGCATGGGTTGGAAATCTAGTATGTAAGCGCCCCCGTGGGAACCCACCAAGGACGAGGCCATGTCTGAGTTGACGGAGGCTTGGTTAATCCAAGGGTGTCCATAATTGGCCTTCTAGAAGATCCCACAACCACTCCAGGACTCCTTGTCTTTTTGTGTTGCCCTTGCGGGTCCAATCATCGATGTCCACCCTTCGGAAGCTGGGGGAAGGTATGGGCTGAACTTTCTCTTGCTCAACGAGAATCGCATCGCGGCCGAATTCGCTGACATCGATAACGACGATAGGACCGTGACTAGCCACTATTTTTTTATTCGACCTTCTTTCGGAGCCAGCCAGCGGAAAGTGTTCAGATCTAGGCCTTGTTCGAATTTCATTGATCAGTTTATCGATAACCGTGTTTGCATTACATCAGCATTTCTCTGACCCTGCCAAGAGAATTTGTCGTCATCACTCAACACTCCAAGCCTCATTCACGGTCGGCAATTCTAAAAAGGTGCGATTGGGAGTAAATAATTTTGCCAAGTCGGGGTAATTATCTTAGAGATTCAAGATATCAGTGCACAATTCCTCCCGAGCCATGACTAGAACGCCATGACCAGGTTCAAGAAAATTCAACACAACCAAAGCTCCTTCATTCGCCTGCAATGTGCTGCGTCGGAAGTGAAGCCTAGAAATTGACTGATCATGTGCTGCTTATCTTGATTTTGAATGCTTTCAGGATTAGTTGAGGAAATAGATTGATCGAGTATTTTGAAATTTCATAGGATTTCACCCAGTTTATTTTCTAGTGTTTTTGGTAAGGACTCCTCCACAAACCATCAATCCACTTTTGCGACAAGGTTTCCTAACTTACGTCAAATGCTATTCGTTGCTGCCATCTTTGTAGCCTAAAACCCTTGAGAGAACTTCCAGTAGACCACGCCCGCTATTTGTATTTTAACTAGACATAGATCATACTGAAACATGTATTAATTACAATAGCCTATCCCTTCTCAACAGCTCTACCAATCGATCCGATCACTTTTCGTTGAAAGTATAATTGCGTTTCATACTCAGTCATGCAATTTGTCCAGGTACGGAATTCCAAGCAAGTTAGGATACTTTTGGTAAATCGTGAGCTCGACCAAAAGAGAGCTCCAAAGCCACAACGGTGGCAGATACAACTCAGTTTGACCATTATTCGCCCGACCAAGAAATAATCAACTATTATCCTAATCTATTTGTTAAATTCTTTTGAGATATTTCTTTTACTAGCTTTGGCATGATGCCATATGTCCCTTTTCACTCTGGCCGCTGTTGTGCCTGCAATTTTAGTGCTTATAAGCCCCGTCATCCAACTAAAGGACCAATGACGATGAGACGACCTTGGGCATATTTTATTACATAACCCCGATAGATTTTCCAGAATTGCGTTATTTTAACTTTACCTATGAGTCATCTTCAATCACCCTGCGTAGGTTTCCAATATGATTCTGTCGCAGGCGATATCCTTTTCAATCTTCAAAACCTGACCCTCATCTCTAGTGAGGATCAATCGCGGTGATTGTGCGAATTCTCAGGCACGAATTTACCGGAATTATTCTAGATCATTGTGGTTTGAAATGGTCATAATGGCTTTCTCAAATCGTGGTCCACAGCCAACGACTGACAGTTTGCTCATTCGACAAATTGAAGCTGCAAACCTTCTTCTTGATTCGAATAGAGAATGCATGAGAATAGCAATAAAAGGAAAAGATATTACTTTTCCATCCAAAGAGGATATGGAAGCATTGGAATCTGCCATCCAGCTGGCAAGAAGAGCAATTGATTTGGTACCAGATGCCCCGGACGCCTTCTATTATGCCACGCTTGCAGGTGGCCTTGAAACTCGGTTTACATTTGACAGAACGCCAGTCGACATTGATGAAGCCGTGAAATTACGAAAACTAGCAGTTGATACCGGCTCAAACAATGTTGAGCATCAGGCACAGCACCTGAATCATCTTGCGGAAGCGCTCAGTCAGCGATACTCTATGCAATATAAATTGCCCGATATCGAGGAAGCTATTGAATTAAGTGAACGGGCCATAGATATGGCACCAGACAGTTCAGATCGAGCTAGGTATCTGGATCACTTGGCAAGTTGTCTTGCTCATAGGTACTCGATGACTGGGAAAAATTGCGACATAGAAAAGGCCATACTAGCAGAGAAAGAGGCGATTAATATCGCAACAGACGATTTGACGCGAGCACATTATCTAATTAAGCTCTCAGGTCGATTTAGCGTCGCATATCACAATTCTGTAAGCGATATTAACGAAAACATTATGCTAGCGAAGCAGGCGTTCAATTTGATACCAGAAGGTGATGGTCAGTTTAGGGCTTCAATAGCGCTGGCAAATCGCCTCAACGATAGGTTTTGTCTGTTGGGAGATATTGACGATATTGAGCAAGCCATTCTTTTGGTAGGCAATACGCTTGACACCAGAGGATACAACCCAGACAAGGTAGAATGTTTCCATACTATGGCACATTTATTATTTAATAAATATGTGAGGACAGAACAAGACCTGGATCTTGATCGAGGTATCAGGCTGGCGCAGAAAGCAGTTGATGAAATGCCGGCTAGTAAACCTCAAACCAACTATCTACTTACACTTGCACAGGGACTTTCTCTGAAGTTCTCCAAGAGTGGATTGATCCAACACGGGGAGAATGGTATCCAAGTGACAAGACGAGCCCTCGAAGCAACGCCAAAAAACCACCCAAAATGGACTGATGTTGTAGCCATTTATGCCGAACACCTAGTTAGTAGATTTAGAAGTACAAGAGCAGTATCTGATATTGATGAAGCCATAATATGCATGGAAAAAGCAGTTAATACTCTATCGGAGGCCCATCCAAAATGGCCATCACATCTGACTTCGCTTGCAAATAACTTTCATATTCGGTATTTGGCCACGAATAAAAAAGCTGACCTGATGGAAGCCATTCGTCTGGGGAGAGTGGCCGTTGATTTAACATTCGACAATTATCAATTGTATGCGCAACGATTCCAAATTCTTGCTGACATGATTTATTCTCAATACGAAACCACAAGAGATCTTGCCAATCTAGATGAAGCGATTATACTGTCGAGGAAGGCGGTGGAAGAGACATCAGAAGACGCGGCCAATTGGAAAGTCTTCTCGTCAAGGCTGGCCACGAATCTGCATCGCAGATATGCGGTAACAGGAGATAGTTCTGATCTGAATGAAGCCATTCGTTTGTTAGAGAGAGAAATAATGCCGAAGGCAAACGAAGATCCAAACTTTGCAGCTTTAGCAACAAGCCTCGCATTGTACTTCTGTGACAGGTTCCAACAAAAACGGGACTCAGATGATATTGAGAAGGCCGTTGCCTATTGCCAATCAGGCGTGCGTCATGGACACTCAAACGCAGTCTATCGCATATTGGCTGCTCGTGCTCTTGTTTCAATTCATACTGGCCGCATCCGTCTCGATCCAGATCAATTATACCAAGATTGTGAGCTGGCAGTGAACCTAATTCCTAGGCTTGTATCGAGATCACTTGAGAGCCCTGATAAGCAAACCATCCTCACCAACGCTGAGGGGCTTGCATCCAACGCTGCAATAGTGGCTTTGGAAGCAGGAAAGGACCCAATGGTTGCAGTGGATCTACTTGAGCGAGGCCGGGATGTAATGGCAGCCTCTCTTGAGGAGACCCACACTGATATTTCTGGTTTGCGAGAAAGTTACCCTGAGATAGCGGATCGCTTTGTTCAACTGCAAAAGGAGCTTAGTATTCCGACTGCCCAAGATAGTAGCCTCTTTCTATTACAAGGCCAAGACTCTTGGACAACCCGATTTGACCGGCGCTACAGTGCTGGAAAGGAGTTTGATAGTCTAGTGAATAAAGTCCGCGAGCTACCGGGCTTTGATTCTTTTCTAGGCTCACCTAGCACCTCGGATGTGAAAGCTGCAGCAAAATATGGACCACTGGCAATCATCAACGCGAACGAGCTCCAATGTAATGCACTGTTAATTGAGGTAGATCAGGTGCGGTTGTTAAACTTGCCACGTCTCAAATTTGGTGAGATAGAGGAGAGGTCCAACAATGGTGCTTTCGCTACTCCTACAACTCTCGAGTGGTTGTGGGATACTATCGCGTGCCCTGTTCTAAATGCGCTGGGGTTTGATAAACATCTCTTTTCTACTCATCAGCCACGTATGTGGTGGATTCCAGTCGGAGCTTTGGCCAGATTTCCCCTCCACGCGGCGGGATATCATACAAGGGGTAGTTTTGAAACGGTTCTTGATCGTGTAATGTCATCATATAGTTCTTCGGTTAGGGCTATTATTCGCAGCCGTCGGCGCCAATCTCACATATCCACCACATCTGAGGCGTTACTTGTCGCCATGCCAGAAACCATTGGACATACCCCACTTGAACATACAGTGCCGGAGATAAAACAGGTACGCGAGATCTGTGAATCATTGCGCCTCCGGCCTGTTGAACCATCCTGTCGGAAGCAAGATGTGTTGTTGCATTTGCAAAGGTGTGCAGTATTTCACTTTGCAGGTCACGGCTATGCAAATGCCACAAATCCATCCCACAGCCAACTTTACTTGGAGGATTGGCAAGAACATCCACTTCGAGTATCAGACCTGATGGAAATCAACCTACATAAACAATCTCCATTTCTAGCCTACCTCTCGGCCTGTGGTACAGGCCTTGTTAAAGAGAGAGACTTCTTAGATGAGAGTATTCATCTGATCAACGCCTATCAATTGGCAGGGTTTCGGCATGTCATCGGCACTTTATGGGAAGTTGACGACGAATCTTCCCTTGAAATGGCAAAGCTTACGTATGAAGGTATTAAGGAGGGAGGTATGAGTGATGGATCGGTGTGCTGGGGTCTCCATACCGCAAGCCGAGCCCTGAGAGATGATTGGATCAAGAAAATGCGCCGCAAAGGATCAGATTTCACACGGAGCACATTGCAAAATGATCAAGCAAAGGCGCCTCAAACAGCCGTGGAGGAAGTAACAGATAAGATTGAAGTTCGGGATGGATGGATGTGGGGACAATATATACCTTCAATGCTAGCGAGAATGAGGGTCACAAGTTCCACTTCCCATAACGAGGATGAGGAAAAGCCACTGAGAAATGTCGAGTTAGTTGATGGGGATCACTGCGCCTGGATGGAGATCCCGCTTTGGGTTCCATATGTTCATTTTGGAGTGTAAGGAATAAAGAGCAAAAGTCATTTGTATGTTTCAAGATGTCTACACTAATTCTGTTCATCTGCCACGTTATATTTCTCGAGATCAATGGCATTCTTCGATCTAGAGAGTGAAAGTAATTGGCATAAAATTAGCCTTGGAATATGAGAAGAAAAAAATTTCCAGGTGCTTAAATTATAGCAAAGACTTGCATCCGAAACACCAAGGCAGCAATAAAATGGTTGAGAGTAGTTTTGTTTTGGCTTGCTTCTGGGGGAGAATACACGTATGCTTGAACTCCAAAATGGAATTTAGGTGGACACTCGCTACTGAAAGAATACCGGATTAATAGCAAAGTATCCAAATATGGTCTGTTTGGTCTCAAGTATGGTTCGTCCCTTCACCTAAGTTCAGATGCATCCAAAGCCCAAATCATGCACTTACTGGAGCAGGTAATCACTTCCGAAGTTATTCTCAGTCCTGTTGTTAGTTGTTGGTGACTTTTTGTGGGCGCCGGCGCCATTAAATAGCCAGACTACTAGGCATAATCATGGCTAACCGATTAGATCCATAACATATAATGTTCAACCAAGCAAGCTACATGGTGGGATGTACACACATGAAAATATGTTTAAATTAACCCTTGTGGTTCTAACACATGTAATTTAAATTTATATCAGAGTATTCATTGTGGCTGGGCTTAAAACTGAACAAACCAGGCATGACAGCTATGCCAGACTGCTGTACCATATGGGCAAAATATTGGCTAAAAACGAGAAATTCCCTTGCTCCGCGATCCGTAGTTCGGTGTACGTACTCAATGTCTACATTTTTCCACAACAGGGATAAAATCAAGATTGCATGGCTGTTTTCCCAGGAGATGAGAGCTTATAGTATCTCGAACTCATCTGATCACTACTACGTCATGTACTGCAGCACGCAACAGTGTCTCAAGGCCTCTGTAACGGTCGGGTCGTTTCCCAACTTAGACAAACCAATCAGAGAGCCAAGTGATCCACACCTGAATTTTTCTCAGATATCTGTTAATAACTGGCTGCAGAAATTAGCTTGTTATGTCCAGTATTTACGGGCCAGAAATAATTCCCCCGAGTTTATGGCCAGCCTAGACGATGTAACATAGTTAGTGATTTACAGAGAGGAAGCATTTGCAATAGATTGGTCTATGTGAGACACATAAAATTCCAACAGAGGGTAACCGTCATGACGCAATTTATCCTTAAACTGCTGAGACTCCAATTTATTTCAGGGTATGGGATCAAGGTCAAAAATAATGATGCCACAATTATCTCAACATATTTCTGTTCGATACGTCAGATGTCTAGTAAGCCCGATATCACAATTAAAACAACGTCCAAGCGAATCCAATCTGAGCTAAACTTGTAAAACCATAAAAATAAGAATATTTATCTGGTTGATTCGCCCTACATTTGTGAATCTCACCACCTTCGCAGCGCAGATCTCGCCGAGAGCGCCGAAAGCACCGAGATCTGTGGAGTATGATGATTCGCATACAAGTAACTAAAGTCACCGAAATATCTAGAATGCTACGCCTTGTGCCCTACGCCCTTCAGTCCCGCCAGGAATTGATTGCTATTATCACACCATGGGACAGGTATGGGGCAGGCCTCGAAGTTCCAAGATCGCCACGCACGTAAGTTATGTCGTCACAATGACATCTTTGTGGTCTTATTTCCATTGATGAGGAGTTATTTCGGTGAAAATAAACAAACAGAGAGACAAATTCGGAGATATCGCATCGGGTGTGCTAATGTAACAGTTCGGTTAGGGACATGTCCGTGATAGATCACAAAACAAAAAGCGTACTGGAGATTTTTATGGGACAAAGTAATACATAATAACTACTTTGATTTCACTAGTGTTTTATGTCATCAAATGTATCTTTGCATTGGCTGCGGTCACATGCAGAACATTACGCAACCAGTACCTCAGCATGCCCAAAGGATATAAACCAGGTCATAGGAAGAAATAATCGAAGTTGTTTTTTGACAATCAATATCGAAGTCTTGTTCCACAAAGAAAGTATGGCGAGTATTGCACCGCAAAACCAGGATGGAGGAAGTCATGTCCTACTTACTGGGGGCAACGGCTTTGTGGCATCTCATATTCTCAGCGATTTGTTGAATGTAAAGCTCTCTGTACCCCAAACAAGAACTCTGAATCGGAAGCATCAGCTAATATGATAAACAATTAGCGTGGTTATCAAGTTACGGCCACAGTTCGATCGGAAGACAAAGCCCAGGCTGTGTTTGAAGCACACCCATCGTGGAAGGGCCGCGTCAAGTTTGCATACGTCAAAGATCTAACACGGGAGGGGGCTTTTGACCATGTTTTGGCGGACGCAAATCCGCCGTTTGATTACATTATCCACACAGCCTCTCTGGTGGCGTTCAAGGTCAATGACATCGAGATTGATTTGATCAACCCTGCCGTCCAAGGGTATAGATTGTATCCCATCATATCTGAGTCCAGAGTTGACTAATGTTTACAGCACCATTGGTATCCTTGAGAGTGCAAATAAGCTTGGAGGATCTACCTTGAAAAGATGTGTGATTCTTGGTAGCGCAGTCTCTATTCTCAATTCCTTTGAAGACAAGACCAAGGCTGGAAAAAATTATACGGAAGAGAATTGGAATCCGGTACGTCAATTCTTGAGTATTCTCTAAGAATGACCACAATAACAAAGGACAGGTCACCCGGACCTATGCAATCGAAAATAACGATGCTGTCGCTGGGTACAATGCCTCCAAAGTAGAAGCCGAAAAGGCTGCCTGGAAGTTTATCCAGGAGAAGAAGCCCCAGTGGGGCCTTGCCATTGTTAACCCGGACATTATCATCGGTCCCATGATTCACCCAATTTCGGGGGCAAAGTCGGTCAATGAGACCAATCGTTTTGCCATCTACGACTTTTTGGATGGGACGCATCAGCAAATCGAAGGCGTCACATTCCCCTTCTACCATTTCGCAAGTAAACCCCATGCTTGAGACAGCAGCATGCTAATAGGAGCTTCCAGGTCGATGTTCGTGACGTTGCCCGAGCCCACGTCGATTCGTTGACGAACCCCGCTGCGTCAGGGAAACGAATTCTAATGGTGACTGGCTTGATAACGCCGCAGCTCATCGTAAATATTGTGCGCAAAACGTTTCCCCAGCTGCAAGGCAGAGCTCCAGCAGGAAATCCGACACAAATCTTGCCCTTGAACAACGAACCCACCGGATGGGACACTCGCGCTAGTGTAAAGATTTTATCAGAAGGAACGGATTCACATGAGTGGAATTACATTGAACTGGAAAAGTCTGTGACAGATGCTGTGCAATCCATGCTCGATGCCGGGCTTCTGTAAGGATCACCATTTTGAACAGAGCTTCACCGCGTCGGCTATAAAGAGTATCTTAGGTGATACAAGGCCCTACGATCTTGAGAGTGTTGCTCGCATTGGGTTTTGTGTTACATAAATTCTGCTTTAAATAAACACGCCTTCGCTCATTGCCATACGATTTGTCCAGTGCTCATATTCAGGTCTACTTATCTACAGGTGTGTGGCGTTGAAGGCGGATCTGGGCGACGACGGCAAATGCTAAGCATTGGCTTGTCACCACACAACAAAGGCAGGCTTTTTTGCAGGTAGATGTACTTGGGTCTCACGTCCAGGAAGGCCACTACGGTTTATCAGGCCCCATGGTGAAATTATTCTTCCTTCGATTAAAAACAAATGGATACAGCCAGATTGGGCTATTATTACGACTATGTGGCCAACGAATAAGTTGCCGCAGGTTGAACCCAGAAGATGACATAGAGATGGTTAGAGCCAAGTGCCCTGGAGAAGAAAGTACGCAGGCCATGGATTGAAAGCGACATGGCGACATGGGTCCATCGCGAACAAGCAGCTTTTCGCCGCTAAAATGGAGATGGCTCTTTGAGCGACTGGGAGGCTTGCAGGTGACGAGAGATTGTTCGCAGCGCCAGAGTGCTTGGAAAGGAGGCTCTCATGGCAAGAAACAGGGTCTTGAGGCTATGTCATTGCAGAGTTCACAACGCCAGAACGTTTCGCCCCATGTGTTTACGCCATTCCCAAGGCCTCCAGTGAAGTTGAACATATCCACGGCGGTTCTTCCCTGCAGAGTCTTCCCATGCCCAACCACAGTATTTTTTCCATCACGTTTCGATCGTAGGCTATTTAGTATCGAAGCACATCTGGGATGCGATTACATGCTATGGAGATGGAGCGGACTCGTCGGCGGTTCATCGCGGTTATGGCTTCGGGACAGAAGTGGTGGGAGCATTCGGTATTGACAGTTTCACGACAGCGACGGTCTAATTGTTGGTCGAGCACCCGGTTCGATGATAAGGGGCGTTCAAGCCGTGATAGCACTGGGGTCGCATCGGTCGCTAATTAGCCAGCTGCAAGCTTGATAAGAAGAACTAAGGCTGACAGGAATAAGTCAAACAGTTAGGTAAAACACATACTCAGATACTGTACTGCATGATGCAAAGAGCAACTGTAGCATCTTTCCAACCTCATTTCAGTTCTACTTGTTCGCAGAGCTCATCGTCAGTGCGCCACGCACGTGGACGGCTGCTGCGTGTCGACGGGGAAACTCCGGACAAAGTTCGGGTTGAACGCAAATTGTACCAAGTCAATATTGGAGAAGAATATACAGTAAAAGACTACTAATCTATTGCTAGTTGTCTATGTGATTAAATATAATTAGGAACAGTGTTTATTTTACTCGGGTGGGTGATATGATAGATCAAATAGGATTCGTGAGTCGTTGACAATGTTTCGTAGGCCAAGTCCTGACCGTGTTCTGAGTGTGCAGTACGAAGCATTGTGTTGTCTATGATTTGAGGATTTGGCGTGTGTGTGCTTGGCGTCCCGGCAAAGGGAACAGAGGGCAGTCTTGTCCCTATATCAAACTCGGAAAACCCGACAACATCATCGAATTGCGGTTGTGTACTTGTTGTGCTGGGTCCCAAGCTGCTGCCTGGTGAATCTGAGATGAGTTCGGTCTCACGGACATCGTCCAGAAGTAGGGTGCTAGTGCCGGGATCCGGACTGTTGCTGGTTGAGTGTGGAGCAGGTCGCATCTCATGAATATCCTCGGCCACCAGTGTGCTAGCACCAGGACCTGAGCTGTTACCGATTGAGTCTGGAACAACTCCCGTCTCACGGACATACTCGACGAATAACGGGAATAGAACAAAAAAATCGGCAGTGGCTATGCCACTTGCCTGGCTTTTGTCGAATCGTTGTTGGAGCCTCGCCAAAAGCTCTTGCGGGGGGCGGCGCGCAAGCTGCTCCAGTTGTTCAACGGTCGGGTGGTAGGAAGGCGGCAGCTCCTCGTCGGGCGTGTTGGGCAAAATAATTTTCAGGATGGCAGTCCACTGGTCGCCTCGGGACTTAGACTTAGGGAGGGTTTGGCATTGGATGGCATTCCTCTGGTCTTTAGTGAGGTGGGCCGCGTTTTGGCACTCGCGCTCGCATTCGCATTTGTGTTTAGTCTGTATGTGTTCCCTATAAAATAACGCTTCGTTAGGATACCTTAACAAGATCCAAAGCCAAATCAGGCGATACACACTTCAGCAAGCGCATGCTTCTCTTCTGGCTGGAGCAGCTCGACGGGAGGTCCCGTTTCGGGCGAGCATATGTGAAGGGGCACATAAAGTGATTAAAGGTACCGGTACCACCAGCGCTGGTTGCTTCGCCGCCATCGCCGTTGCGTCTGCATTGACGCTAGGCCGGGGGCGTACTTTCGGGTTTGGTATTTCGCTTCATGATGCTCGTCTCGTACTGGGGAATTCGCTGTGTCTGGTGTCGGCCCAAATGCTAATTCTGGAGGTGTGGAATGTGAGATCGTCCTATCCTCGAGTCGCCTGCTGCGCCTACTGCAGAGGCGCACAACCGCTAATTGCTAGCGTACCCCTGTCAGCATCACTGCAGCTTCTGTCGCGACATTATTTTCGCTTCAGGCTCTGGACGGAAAAGAATAATAAAACCACACGTATTATTCTCAATCATTCAGTCAGTTTTGGTGCAAGTCCCTTTTCGTAATCTGCCCATTTCTTGCTGATTTCCATCTCCTTCTCCTTCTCAAAACCCTCACCGTATTGGACAGATGCATGTTGCTGACTGGTCTGTTATCGCTGTGATCTCCACTGACCGGCATGAGCGTTAAACCGTCGATTTCGACACTGCCGAGTTCGGCACATGCGAAACCGTCACTTGCGAAACCGTCACTCGCGATATAGACACTTGCGATGTCGTCACTTGCGATGTCGTCACTTGCGATTTCGACACTGAGGATAGAGACGTAGTGGAAGTTGACACTCGCTGCGCACCACCTCTTCACGCCGGCTGCCTCCGCAATGTCGGAACTTGCAACGTACCTGACATCCCTTCTTCATCAATTTGTCATTCCGTTCCATGCAAGACTCCCTGTTCAGATCAAGGACTAACCCTGAGCTTTATCATCCCCGGGTAGACTTGTATATCGTTCGCGGGCCAAAGCCTTGGTGTGATTTGTGTCGTTGCCCTTCGAGTTTGAAGGTGTCCCATCACTTGGCTTGGTTGCCTTGCTGCTACAGTGGTATCCATCCTCAACAAGACAGAGGCAGCGGAAGGGGGCATCGTAGAGGAAAGAGAAGACAAGACAGAAAAGAAATAGCAATACTGCACTTGCAGTAAAGACGAAAACGGCAAACCAGAACCGCTCGTTCGTGAGGTCAAAGCCAACATGTGAGTCAAGGCTGAGCTGAGAATGCAAGTGATAGATTGCACATTGACATGGCATGGAAAATACCAGGACAGGCCGGTTTCGTATAACACCTGAGGCTGAAATGGCGAAGGCCAACATGTTGCATCGCTACCTCAACGGCGAGGGTCAACCGCGATTCCAAGACCACTTGGCTCTTGGGCTGCCGACCAAGGCACTGCAAGAGTATGCGGCGCCATCTTCTCGAGCCATCCAAAGGGTAGACAAAGCCATGGCCATGGACAAAACGAAGAAAGTAGGAAATGATGGGTCGGTGCCCAGGACAGCGAGCCCAGAAGCCCAACATGATAAAATGCTTGCCGATCTCAGCAGCATGTCCAACGACAAGTAGGTGGTGTCTTTGGCTCACACTTGTAAGCCATGATCCTTTGTCCGCCTGAGGTTGTGGCTGGGGAACAAAAGCGTTGATGCTGTTGATCGGACACGCAATGCGCGTTGGAGGGGAAAGGGATGGAACGGTCAGAATATGGAACGGTCGGGGAATGCTGCCAGGCGAAGGGAGAGGGCAGGGGACAGTCTGTTCAAATCGCGGGTGTGCCTTAAGCGCAGCAGTAGCACTTAGTGGCTGCGTTGCAGGCCATGTGAACTGGAAGCGTTGGATGAGGATGGACAAGAGATGAGGTGGATGAGAAAGGGCGAGCCGTAGTCAGACTTGAAGAACAGCAGAAATCATAAGGGTAAATGAGCAGCGATCGGGCGGGCATTAAGTGCACCTCTTTTACACAGACAGGAGCGTCGAGAACGTTGCAACAAATGCTGGCCAGTTAGAGCAATCCATTCCCCCTAAAAAGTGGGTTCATGGATTTATTTAGCCCACCGGCCGGCGGTCACCGGTCCAACACATTTGTGCATCACTTGAGGCCCAGCTCCACTTTATCATGAGGCGTGGCGCAACTCCGCCATTAGCGCCCCACATATATTCCCATGCTGTGCCCAATCATTTGTCGCATCGCTCCCATGTCTTTTTCGGGTGGGTCAAAAAGTGTGGGGCCCGCAACACATTTGCGCAACACATTTGCGCAACACAAATGTGGCACAGAAATGACGAGAGAAGGAAGAATATTCAACACGGAGGGCAAATTTACTCCAAGATTGAATAAACAGTCTGGCGCTTGTGTTTCTATTTCTTCTTCTTCTTTCCATATTCAAGATTCCAATCCCCGGCAAAAAGATGGATAATTTGTTGTGGAAATGAATGATTCCTATAAAGGAATGACGAATGAGTCTGGTCTAGTCACGTGGTGTCGGATTTCTCCCAAATTTTCTGCAAAATTAGGGAGTAAACTAGGCGCGTAAACCGTGTCAATGACATGACAACCGGTAATCAATACCAAGTCAGTTGGTTAACTATATTCTCTTCCCGCTTATTTCCCGAGTTACGTCTAAAATTTAGGCAAAGAAAGGTTGTGAGCTTTTAGTGTAGTACGGTGAACCGCTAGGTAGCCAAACGGATCCCTCCTTGGTGGTGATAAAAACTGGAGCTTGTCTGACAAGCCAACCTCTGGGAGAGCGCTTTCACTACCCCTCCCCCCAACAAGAAGTAAAAAGAGAAGGAATATTATAGGAGAGCACCCAAATATTGACAAAAGATACTCCAATGAAACCGCAAACATGTATATATTGAGACACCTAGCCATAACCAAGCTACCCTGGATCTATGCAATCTCCTTGATCGCATCACTCACAATCACGACTGAATAATCCATGTGTCGTTTTAAGAGGTGGCCTTGTCAAGGTTAGGGACAAAGCTGTCTTCTTTGAAAGGGACATTGGCAGAGCCAAAGTCCGTATTGCTCAGACCGTCCTTCATAGCCTGAGTCATGACGTCCCAGTCAATTAGAGCAAAATCCTTGCCAAGTGTGTCCGTGAATTGCAACTCGTGATTAGTAGGGAAACTTGTAAAATATTCCACCTTTGGGTGGGTGCCGTCCATCTGAGGGGTGGTCGTCTTCTTGTAGTCACCATGACCTGATGCAGCGGCACTGACAAGATTTCCAGCTTCTGCGCTGTCGACGAAGACTACAACGTTCTCCCAGTCGTGACGATGACCACCAGCAGACACACCGCTATTTGGCATGTCCTTTGGCCAGTACCACGCATACATAATAGCCAACCGGCCATTGTGAGTCGCAGCTCGAGCATAGGTCTGCCCTCTATCAGTGTGGCGGCAGCCACCTGTACCACTGCCCGTGTCTTGGAGGCCGCCACTGATGGATGTTAGTATATGAAGGAATATAATACCCGATGTTGACTAACCTGGTGTTTCCGTCATTGTCAACGGCAGTATAAACTTGGCAGCCATGGGCGATGTGAAGGCGTGGCTCAAACTTCTTAATGATATCACCTACAGCACCCGTTTGAACGTTCTCAGAGACTGGGAAAAGGGAATCGTGGTTCACAACAGCACGCGAACTGATTGCAGCTGCTTGGGCCAGCCCAAGAGTAGAAAGAGACATGAAAAGCGATTTGGCATACATGATGTGTACTGTAGTGGAAGAAGAGTGAATACAGAAATGTGTGAGAATTCAATTTAGATATCCAAGAAATTGACTGACAGAAAACAGAGAAATAGTCGCGTTTTATACACAAGGCTCTCCTATGAAGAAAGCTACTTTCAAGAAGTTGGACCACCCTCTTCAGATCGAAGAGCGACATGCCGAGTCGCGACATTATTGCCAAGACAATCACCCATAATGCAAGCATTAATTTGAGGTTGTTCACTGCAATGATCCGCCCTCAAAGAGGAGTGTCGACCTGGGCTGGCGATTCCCCTCTAGTTCCTGTCACACTAGTGAACCTTAAATATGCGGGTCGTTGGATAATTTGGCTGGTTAAAGTACCGCAGCATCGTTCAGTGTGTGTTCTTTCGGAAGCTAAATCAAGCATGCATCGCCAGGGATGGTTACGAGAGGTTTCATGTTGAAACCAACACCCTCCATCAAGATCAGAAGATCTTCGGCATTCCCGTGAAAGTGTCCGGACAAGTGAGTAAACGTTGTGTATTTTGCATCTCGTCCTTATTATTTACTTTCATATTTCTCATCGTCCTCACTGATCTAACTTTATGTGCAGCCCATAACCTGATTAGCAATTGTTTCCGATTTTCTCGATTCCAGTGATTACCATTGTACCCAAATAAACGTTAAGTTTATTATCATCCCCTTGTAGGAACGGGCCGTCGGAACCTTCGGATATGGGTTATCGTCCGAACATCCAGATGTCACTGAATCGTGACCCACGCGTGTTTCGGACATAAATATATCATTAATGCAAGTCCGCTTTTGCGCGTGCTACGTCCGCACTGACCAAGATTTTGTCGAAACAAGGTAAAAGACCCCTCTCCCGTATAGACACTTGCATAATTAGCCAAGACTCAGATCTGACGACTCTGGCGGTGGTTAAATGACCCTACCACGCGAGGGCCAAGCTTTGTACCTGGCTGCAAATTCTGATATCACCCACACCGTTTTCTTCTAACCCTTTCAACAACCATTTAATACATGGGTAGTTTTAATAAAGGTGGAAATCTATCAGTCGTTGGTCTGACATGATACCACTCGTGCATCATCCCCAAGTCTCGTGTTTTTGGCATGGCGTACGGCCTAAGAAGAAACAGGCAGGTTCTAAACGCATAAAATAATCATAAACCGGCGTCTACAAACATTCTAATCTCAACTTCAAAATATGGAGCAAATGTGTATGATTGGCAACTGGGTTAAATTGACCCGCCTTCATTTTTATTTTTTTCTTGTTTAGCCAGCTACCGGGTGGTTTCAAATCTACCAAAGATAAACTAGGTATTTGATGATAGTCATAATCTCTGATTTCGATTTAATCAGGACGCAACCCATTAGATATGCGATGGACGACAGCAAGTCTCTGGGCGGACGGTGTGCAACGTCGATTTGTTCGTAGTCTGCGACGAGCGAGGCACATCATTCGATGGGTTCAGCTCAAAAAAGCTAGTTGGCTTCAAAGACACGGTAAATTTCTCAATCGGCATGACAGGAAAATCTGCACATTTTAGTTAGTGACCTAGAACTTGTGAAAAGTCGACGACACTTACCCTCTGGCCGAGTGACGTGAGTGACGCCAAAAGTATGCCACAGCACCACATCCTCATTTTCAACAGACTCTTCACGGTTAGCCCAGATAGCAAGGCCAGTATCTTCGCGACTCTGGTTTGTAAACTCTCCCGATGCCCAGAGCTCATCGTCTCGATATTTCGTCACCCAAATAGGTTTCGAAGTGAATGTGCCACGGCGATAGTTGAACGTCTGCGGACCCATCATGAGCATTTGGCTTGGGATAGGATGCAGTTTGTACCCGCGAGGTTTTCCCGACACAGGATTGATGCGAGATTCATTAATAATTCTAAAAGTGCGGTTGTTCTCCACATTAAGATCGTATCCTCCTGGTTTTTGAATTGGTGTCGAGTGGACTCTAAAGGCGCAGCCGTGTGGATCAAGGTCTGGTTCATCGACAACGGGGTGGCACTCGTCATAGGTGATCGTGTTCCGTTCATCACCATCCAAGCAAGGGTCCACTCGCACGCAAAATAGGTGCTGGTGATTGACAGCCAAAACTCCAGGAGCCACAATGGTACCCCAAGGCACCTGGAGGCCTTGTCTGATGGGCATGGTGGAAACTATGCCAGTGGCCCGCACCTCGATGTGGATGTTTGCGGCCTGGTCAAGCACAAAGGCCAGTATGTACTCATAGTTGGCTACTGTTGCTGTACATTGGATAACAAGCTGCCTGTTCCTCACCACCGAGGACTTGTGGTTTCTAAAATTGGTGTGCTTCCAGCCAATGCCGTCATCAATTTCGTGCATACAGACGACATTGGGCATTGTGACGGGCTTTCCATCTGCTGTGACTCTAACACCGCTAAAATAGGCAATGTGACCAAGACAGTCACAGCCAAGGCTCAGACTATTAGATGTCAAGCCAAAGCCTGAGTCGCCGAGGTCAAATGCCTGCTTTCTGTGGTATGGGCTCCTGGGATCACTATAGGGGACCGTCATCTCGCTCATGGAGACACGGTAGAATAGAGGGCGATTGTCGTACCGCAGGTCGTGGAGGACAGGGCCCTCGCGCAATGTCCAGCCCAGCTGGAAGGACCATTTCTGCCACTCGACACGACGGCCAATGATTTTAAAAGAAGGCCCCTCAGGTTGAATTACCTGAAGAGGCTTCAGGTCCGTTCGAAATGCGCTCTCTCCAAGAATGCCCGCACTGTATTCAACAGGCTCAACTGGATCCCAAGGCTGGGTTTCGGAATCCAATTCATCCGTGGCGCCCATGGGAAGCCTTTGTAGATCCACCAGCTCCAGAGTATGGGCATCAAATATGGGTGCCAAAGGAATAGGCAACGAGTAGTGGTTAGCTTCTGGGTCGTCATTCAAGGCAAGGTACATGTAGCATTGAAAGAGACGCCGTCGTTCATTGGCATCGTCAGTTCCAAAAGCCCAAGGGTCGTTGAGCACACGAGCACTGGTAAACCATTAGACACACTGCTTTTAGTGAAGGAAATAACTTACTTTGGAGGAAGCTTTAGTTTGGCGATTTCAGCTTGCACCTCAGGGTGTTCGTTGCATGCTTTGTTGATAAGCTCATACTCATGCCAATCCACGGGACCTTGGGATTCCGGTGCATCATATGTCCTCTCCACTTGCTTCTTTGCTATGTTAACAATTGCAATCAGAAGCGCTTGGCTAGTCTTAAGATGATAGTACACTCTGGCTTTGCGGTCAGGTGCTGGTCCATTCTGGTGAAGATATTGAAGAGTAGTGTTTTTAACAGGCTCAGCGAGGTCAATCAGTTTGAATCTGATCTCTTTGGTCGCTACATTGATGTGGTCTTGGAGAATTTTCGAGGCAGCTTGGACCTCATCAACCGTCAAAGGGTCGAGAGGGTGTGGTGCTGACTTCGGGGCAGAAGTAGACATTTTCAATGCAAAAGCTCGAATGTTAAAGAAAATAAATCTTTCACAAAATTAAATGGTCTTGAAAGTTGTCGATGAATATTGAGGATTGTCTATCCCGTCGTGTTGATCATCCCCTTATAATTGGCCCCTCCATCTCGTCGTTTATGGGGTTGAACTAGGTGGGTCCAGCTTCAACATTTCATCCTTACCATAAACGGAAGTGCTTCCAACTTCAGAAAGTGCTGTCCGTCAGCTGCGGGGAAACCTCCCCACCAGACTTTGTTGTTGACTTGATTGGGAAATAAACCAAGCCGTTTATCGCTTTGCTCTTTTAGGGAGAGCTGGCAGCTGCATATAGAAACAGATGATGATGAATTACGCCAGAACAAATAATCCCTATCAAGTGGATACACGGCGGAAGCATTTATTGGCAAACTGGATTTTGTCTCCCATCAGCATCAGTTTTTACATCATACTCATCATCTCCAGGTAAGCTGAATTCTTTCCCATTAATATTTTTTCATCATTATTTCCCAAGATGCCGAACTTTGAAGGTCTCAATCTGACTGGAAAGACTGCCATTGTCACTGGAGCTTCGAGGTAAGCCTCCATTTCAATTCTGTTGCAGCTATTAATACAAGGCCTGAAGAGGTATCGGTGCTGCTATTGCGGTTCAATTGGGGCAGCGTGGCGCCAATGTGGTTATCAACTATACCAGTGATGGCAGTCAGAAACGCGCCGAAGATGTGGTAAAAAAGATTGAGGCACTTGGCTCCAAAGCAGCAATCTGTAAGGCCAGTGTAGCAAGCATGAAGGATATTCCCAAAATCGTCCAGGCAGCGCTCCAACTGAGCACAACAGGGAAGATTGAAATTCTCATCCATAAGTAAGAGCCAATCCAACACCATCTTTAACATTGAGCATGATGACTGATCGAAAAAAGCGCCGCCTTGGGGGTCGATGCGAACCTCAATGAGGTGACGGAAGAACTCTTCCAAACTCATTTCGATACCAATGTTAAAGGTCCGATCTTTTTGACACAAGCTGTTATTCCTCATATCGCACGAGGCGGGCGCATCGTCTTTGTCTCTTCCGCAGCTGCCCGGCTCGGCGTCGCTGGCCAAACAGTATATGGAGCGACAAAAGCTGCTGATGAATCACTTGCCCGAGTTTGGGCCAAAGAGCTTGGCCAGTCACACGGTATCACCGTCAACTGTGTGAATCCCGGCCCTGTTGCTACAGGTGAGTGCTGTATAAAATTTCAACGTCCCCTGTATGCGGGCTAACCTTAGTTGCAGATCAATGGCAGGAAAGCGACGAGCAATTCAGACAAGATATGCAGCCTCTCATTGAATCAACGCCAGCCGCAGCTAGGATTGCTGAGGTGGATGATATTGCGCCTCTTGTCGCTTTCCTCTGTACAGATGATGCACGATGGGCCACAGGTTCCGTTCTCTGCGCAAACGGCGGATTATACAATTAGAACAATCAAGTAACTTGCATATACTCTAAAAACTAGAGAAGGTCCAGATTCCCAAGTCTATCAGTTTATTCAAATATCTAACTGCAAAGTTTCACAAAATGTACAACTGCAAATATTATATATGTACTCATGATATGTTCATTACATGCCAATGATATGCCAAGGGTTCTATGAGAACTGGTGCGATGCATCCTCGGCATAACCCTCTATCTTTTTCGAGATTTGGTACCACCTGGCACCTCCCGCAGCCGCCTTTTTCGCCTTTCTCTCGTCTGAGCTTGTTGATCTCATGGTTGCTGATGGTTTGATTAATGGTTTGGTAGCTGCTGCTGCCTTTGAAGCTCCCTTCATTGCGGACTGGATTTCAACCTCGAGTGTGTGCATCGACCTGCCCAAAAAGTTGGTCGACTTGACGCGGCCTTTGGCTCTGTAGTCACCCTCGGTGACTTCTGATGGCGGCCTTGTAAATTTATTTTTGGAAAAGTTCTTAATATACTGTGATAGTGCCGCTTTCAGGGCCTCGGGCGTTGGATCAGAAAGCGCATCTCCGACGTTCTCAGTGAAGGATTGCCATGTCTCTATCCAACACATGTACGAGGTTTTTGGTTTTGAGTATGCTTTGTTGACATTGTCGGCTGCCAAAATCGCCACAAAGCAGGAATTGTTATCGGTAATGCAGAAAATGCCACGGCCAACGGCCGTGTGATCCAGGGCTTCATCCGTCACTTCAAATTTGCGGTCAAGGATATCTCCTTCGCTAAACTCGGGATACTGTGCTTGAATGTGCCAGTCACCAAACCCATCGAGTACTACCTTTACGATGGGGATATCGTGATTTAGCTCTACTGAACTTGGGATGGCTGGCAACAGCACTCTCTTAGACTTAACAGACTCCAAGTTGCACTCGACTGCACAAACCAGTTAGTAATCTGTATAAAATTCAAACATAACATTTTATTTGGGGACATACTAGTCATATTGGCCTGTTCTTCACGTAGGTTGTTCATAACTTCGGGTTTTCCCTCTGGGGTTAACATAACGAGAATGTTGGAGAAAGCCCTAGAAAAGACTGGGATCTGTGCCGTTTCCCGCAGAGGTTGGAGGATGATGGCGATTCGAGACAAAGAATCATTTCCCAGAGCACAACCAAGAACTCCGAGCGATAGGTTTTGAAAGCGCCGCTTGGTTCCACCCTGAACATACTGAATGACAGGGCAAGGGATCACTAACACATCAATCTCCATACCCCTTGATGATACGCTGATGTTTCCGCGTCCAAGTCGGCTGTCATCTTTTTCAAATAGATCCAACTCGAATCCAGAAGGCTGGTCGATTAGACATGGAAAACGACGGTGAGGATCCAGTTCATGAGATTCTGGGAGCGTCCAAGCCAGAATCGATTGATCAGGGCGGTGTCTGAGAATCTCCTCCTGGAATCGAACAAATGCTTTGCTGCCCTCGCCGTAAAGAGGTGGCATGCTGACGTCAAACAAACCCATGAGACAGTAAGCCCTGTCTTCCACGCGAGTCGTCTCTCGGTCTGCTGCCCACTTCATCTTAACCGCAATCGGCTCATTCATTAGCAACTCCCAAGTGTTATCGACATGGCCACATGCCACACAGGTGTTATCACTCCTATCCTGTCCCTTGATGTACGGTGCAGGTTCATCAGAGTGCTCTCGTGCTAAGTAATGCTCCTTGATACTGGTGATTTCTGCGATTCTTTTATGGAGCTTGTTTCTGGTCTGAATGGGCTTCCATTTGCTGTCGAAAAAACGCAATCCATGAGGCGCAATAAGTTCCTGTAGTGTCCATCCGCGAGAAAACCATCTGCTGTTTTCAAAATTTGTGATTGTGCCGTCCATTTCCAGGGTGACATCCTCCAAATACGCGTAACAAGCGGCAGAATTCTGATACCATTTGAACATGGAGTTGATGGCCTCCGAAAGCTCCGCGCCATTCGACTTGTCGATGCAGCAGGTATCAATCCAGACATAATCCAGGTTATCGCGCTCAGCCTGTCTGCACATGTTGAGAACTTTTTGAAGCCCCCTCTTGGGGCTGCTCAGATCCTTCAAGATGGAGCTGAGGTCCTTGTGAAGCCCTGCCAGCAGGTGGTCATAGTGGAATTCATCCTCACCCCATGTGTGGGAGAGGATGGCATATCGAGGCAACGTGTGTCCCGTAAAGACCTCGAGCTCGAGAGTACCAACATTAAGCAAACGCATTTTTGAGATGGCCTTTGGTGATGTGTGGAATGGGACGGTGGGCCACACTCCCTAAATCTGTGTGGCGTAGATGATCAGTTCAATGAAGTCGTCAGACCAGAAGAGATCAGGGGCCACGTGTGTATTAGCAGTGGGGCTTTTGATGCCTGAGGCCCTTTTGATCATGACCTTTTGAATAGAGTTTGTCCAAGGTCCTGACTAAGGAGAGGTGGCATGGACAGCCTGGGCAGTTTTCACCTATTACTACTTAAACAGCCAACTTGAGGGTGCGACGGGTCAAGATTCTTTCTAGCGTAATGAGGACAGCTTGTCTCGTTTAAAATAGCGTAATCGGCTGTGTATGTTTCGCCGAAAAAGCTGGGGTTCCGGATCCCACCGCCTCTTTGCAACCACCCTTCTCGGGCGTCAGCCAAGACCCCGGCTGGAGGATTGCACTAATACCACAGGGCACGGAACCCGATAGGATACGAGCGGTTTCAGACCGAGAGAAAGCCTAGCCCCCAAATTAGCCCCAGCCGTTAAGATGACAGCTCCACCGTCAATCTGCCTTCCCACACTAAGGTTTCGCCATCCATTCTCGTCATCCTCAAGGATGATCCGCCAAGTCAAGATGGGGAATTGAAACCATACTGGAATGCTACGTACATACATAAGAGCAGAAGCCAATGAATTCGTTTCCAGCCCATTTTCGCATCCGATTTCCCACAAGCTCCCGTGCCGTCCAAGATGAGATCAGGGGTTCTGGAAAAACTAATGCCCCACCGCATCAATCTAGAACACGCACGCGAAACTCCGCTGAAGCAGGTCATCGGCCATCCACCGCCAAGCCCAACAACCAAGTCCCCCAAACTTTGGCTTTCCACCGGCTTGCTAGCCCGGTGAACTCTCCGCTCGCCTACTATTGGCGGCGAAAACGGCAACTTTATCGATACCGGCACTTGCGATTGATTGATTGCGTGTGCTTGGGCTTAGCAGACGGAACTTCTTCCCTGTCCCCCGTATTTATAAAAAAAAAAAAAGCCAAAACAAAATAGAAAAGCCGGCGGTGCAAATGTTGTGAAAGCACAGGCCAATGACGTTTTCACCTGAACACACGAGGCGAGCAGGCAAAAAGCACCAATCGGTTCAACTACCTTGCCTCCCAAATGCTACCCATCTCCTCACTAGATCCTTTCCAGAAACCTACACCTGAGACCTGACATTGCATTTTGCAACCCACTCACTGACTCAACATCAGATGACTTCCGTCAATTAGGCTTTCGGTTAGCAGCATACATACATGACGCACAACGAGGATGAGTTGGCACTCAATCTGAAACTATTGCAGCAACATGTCGGACTCAACGGGGGCCCCGATCGAGAAAAGTATAACGCCCGCTTTCCGGATATTCGGCCGGCAAACCACGTGCTACTGTATAGGTGCCCAAAAACTCACCGGGGCTTAGACCGTGGCTCATTTTCGTGACGAATAACATTCACAAAAGATATGATACGCCACTCATCTTCCTACTCCCATCCTTCTTCGTATGTCTTTGGTAAGACGATAAGTTCGAAGGAATTATGTAACAATGTCGAAATAAGCGTGCAGGCTAGTATTGCTTCTACGGCAAGGTCGGCCAGGGCAATGTCTCAGTGCTTTAGTGCTGATGTCATCTAGCGCCACTGCGGGCGATAACTGATCCAGCGCCCACTCATGACTCAGTGTATTCACTCAGCTTTAGCATCTATGCGATTATCCTCAAAGTAAATGAAAATTGGCATATAAAAAAAATGTGCGCTGAGCGGAAGTCTTTGTGTTTTTTCTTCGCCCAAGTCTGAATAGCAATCCACGTAGACCTTGCAAACGGACCAGTTTGACGTAACGGGAAGCCCGCTGACCAACCAAGTAACAACCACAACGGACTATACAACTACCAGAAAACTATACAGCCAGCTCGATCTATCGAGATACAAGCGACCGGGGTTCTGAATTGACAAGGTAATCACGTGATGCGTCGGGCAAAGTTAGAATATTGATCATGATTACCCTATAGTCTGGTGATTTTTCTTTCGCACTCCCGAGCAGATCCATTATAAGGCTGGCATTCCCCAACGGCTTGACAAAATAGATAAGATTGAGTCTAAGGTCCATTGTGATATACTCTCATTATTCCCTACAAAGTCTTTTAGAAAAATGGTGAGAATTCTGGACACTATAATCTGCGATGCAGGCTTCGACATCTCTCAAGCCACTCTAATTCCTCTGACAATATGGAGAACCTCACTTTGAGTCCCTTTCACAAATGATAAAAAAATTTGGCTGAGTTTTCTTTTCTTTTCTTTTGTTCCCCCCCTTCTTTTTGGTATTCTGTACTAGTCAAATGCGTTCCATGCGAGCAACTGGAATATGCGCTGCTTTGGCGGATGGTCAAACCATTGCGGATATAGTGAAACCGGCTTCCGTTCAGCCTTAAGATCTGCTTCTGTTGATCGTCTCTAGAGTACAGGGTTTATGTTTCGTCTATGTTTCTTCCACTCAATAAACTAGACTGATCTAGTGCTAATCCGGACGAACATGCAGCGACGACAAGGCCAATCTTGCACTGGGTTGGGAATGGCAGGGATGACATAATGGAAACGATTCTCTTGAAACATCAATATAAGGTTAGGTGATGAGTGGAATTTTGCAACTATGACAGAGCATGAATTGTTTGATGAAGTGTGGATGATCATTTGTTTCGAGAAAGACCAAACATTGGGCGACTCATTTCCTTGTATTAAATCGAAACTTGAGCCTCGACCACAGCAACTGTGCTCCAATCAAAGCTCCGGTCATTTGACACAACCCTTCGCCCAGATGGTGCTATACTTCACACAATGTCATGTATTGGCGAATACCAAGCAGGCTAGCAAATCCTGGATGTAAGCACTCAAATCATAATGTGACCAGAGAGACCCTGTACTTATAGGGCATCTGGTTTGCACATTCGAAATTAAAATATTTCAGCGGCAACTTCGTTGAGAAACGTGAGCTAGCTAGGTATAATCTGGCCGAGATCGCCGCCGCTAGGCAGATGCACGGCCTCCATATGGCCAGTTCTGTTGGCTGAAAGATTGCGCGATGCCCCTTTCATCCAACATTATATTAGTGAAACGACTATCACGGCTATCACGCCCAACTCCACAAATTTTGGTCATCTCTTTCATCTGAACTCCGGCCTGTTGCTGGCGAACGGTACATAGGGCAAAGCCACGAGGTAGAACCACGAATCTCTTCAAGAACCAACTGAGCAGAAAAAATAAATAAATAAAAGCCTCGATGTATATGAGGACCGAAGAGGATTCCCATTTATTTTATTTGCTAAAATTTATCTTTGCCAAAGATGGCGTCTCATCAGTCAATTGACCACTGACTTCTCAAACGACCCTGCGTTACCGTCACCTTGGGCCCAATAGTACGGCGCATTAAAGTCGAACTGGTGGAGACTCGAGTAATGACCCCTTCTCAAGTGACATATATCAACAATTTTCTAGCATTGACAGGCATCCACTGGCGGTTTTGAATGAATTGACAGATAGCGAAGTGCCCTGCGCAATGACACGGCATTGTGATGAACCATTTAAACTAACCCTAGAAAATGTGGCTAACTCACCAATTGAGACGAATGGAATAGCGCTAAAATCTGTAGTTCGGCCCGTGTTGAGGTTCTGTGCAACCATCTGGACTCAAATGGCCGGGCACTAAGATCGCTCACAGACCTCTTCCATGGCCATGGTCGAATTGCGGCTCGACCTGGAATCAAACATCAAACAACAAAACGTCAAGTCACAAATGGTCATGGAGTAAGAGAGAGATTGAGATGAGTATAAGAGTTGCTGGACGCCTCTGCATCAAACATTCTTTCCTCACCCTCATCGCATCCATTCAGCTTGAGACGCTCTACTCTACTATAGTCACTCTTTTTCTTTTTCAACTTACCCAATACAATCCTTAAATTTTTTTGTTTAATTTCCAACTATTCACCATGAAGTCTACATTCTTCCCGACTCTTGCAATGGCCATGTCGGCTGCTGCCGCGCCCATTGCTCAGGAGCAGCGCGACCTCCCTGGTGGTGACCTCCTTGGTGAGGTCACCCAGATCCTCCCTATTGACGAGGTGACCAACCTTCTCCCCATCCGCGATGAAGACAAGCGTGATCTCCCTGGTGGAGATCTCCTTGGCGAGGTCACCAAAATTATCCCCATCGACGACCTGACCGAGATTCTCCCCGTTCGCAGCGAGGGCAAGCGTGATCTCCCCGGAGGCGATATCCTCGGCGAGGTTACCAACATCGTTCCTATCGATGAGGTCAGCAACTTTCTTCCTGTTCGCGACGAGGAAAAACGGGATCTGCCTGGTGGAGATATTCTCGGTGAGGTTACCAGCATTCTCCCCATTGGCGAGATCATGAACATCCTTCCTGTTCGTGACGAGGAGAAGCGTGACCTCCCAGGTGGTGACATTTTTGGCGAAGTGACTCAGATTCTCCCCGTCGGCGAAATCACCAACATTCTCCCTGCTCGAGATGAGGAGGAGCGTGATCTTCCTGGTGGTGATATCCTTGGCGAGGTTACCAGCATTCTCCCCGTTGGCGAGATTACCAACATCCTTCCTGTTCGTGACGAAGAGAAGCGTGATCTCCCAGGTGGTGATATTCTCGGCGAGGTGACACAGATTCTCCCCGTTGATGAGATCACCAGCAGTCTTCCTGGTGTTGCTGGCAAGCGCTCTGATCCTATTTCTAGCCTGGGCGGGCTCACTAGCAGCCTCACTAGCACTCTCTCGACTGTCAAGGGTCTGACCGGCTCCATTGGTATGTGAATCCTTCAACATGACTAGAATTCAAGCTAACATGACTTTCTTTAGATGGTATCGTCGGAAAGGTCTCTGGCGGTCAGCTCTCTATCGAAGAGTGCATTAACCAGGTCCTCCCTCTCGTTAAGAAGCTGGTTTCCACCCTTGAAGGCACTGCTGGCAGTCTTTCTGGTGGCGCCAGCGTCAATGTTTCTGGCGACGTTGACTTGAGCGGGGTTGTTCACATTATTGTCCAGCTCTTTTCCACTGTCATGAAGACTCTCAACACCCTTGTCGGCGCCGTCGGCAGCAACAACGCCGAGCTCAACACCCTCCTGCAGACTGTTACCCAGCTCATTGGATCTGTCCTCAACCTGGTCTGCGGTCTTATCACTGCCCTGGTTCCTCTCCTCGGCTCTGCTCTTAGCCCCATTGTGTCTCAACTCACTGGTGGCGTCCTTGGACCCCTTTTGAACACTGTTCTTGCCCCTGTCAGTGGCATTTTCAGCGGCCTTCTCAGCATTCTGTAAACGATCACTGCTATGGATTATTGGATGAGATAATTAAGACGAATTTTCATGTATTTTTTATGATGATATGTAACTTTAGTTATGAAATAAAAGATGCCTGAAATCATTTAATTACCAACCTATCTGTAAAGATGTGCTCCAGTGCAAGCTTGAGGATTTATTTAGAGGTTAGCCTCGGAAATATCGATGTTAGGATGATCCAATCTTGGGGTGTAACGTGTTTTCTTATTCTGGCTGCCTGGCAGTACTCCAAAACCGATAAAAACTGATTACTCAAGCTTTTCTAACTCTGTCACCTTCTTTGTTACCCTTGCAGGAGATCCAACGGCTACGCTCCAACTAGGGATATCTCGTGTGACGACAGACCCAGCACCTATCGTGCAACCATCCCCAATAGTAACGCCAGGTAGAATTATGACACCTCCTCCAATCCAACAGTCATGGCCGATCGTCACAGGCTTTGCAAATTCGATATTATCTCGTCTGCTTGCGACCTCAGTCTCATGCGTTGCTGTTGAAATCATGACATTGGGACCGATCATTACACGATCTCCAATGGTCACGATAGCTGAGTCTAAGATGGTGAGATTGAAGTTGCTGTAGAATCTCTTGCCAATTGAGATGTTAGGCCCATAGTCGACTCGGAAGGGCGGCTCGATAAAAGCTTCTTCATCTGCAACATGGCCCAGACGTCCTCGCAACATTTGCGCTCGCCTTTTGGTTAGAATCTCAGTGGTAATGTTGTCGCCTTCGGGAAACCAATTGTTATATTCTGTGCAGAACTTCCGGCCTTGTAGTCTTCCATTTTCGAGCTCCGGAACGAAGGAATCATAACTATAATACGAGAAGTTTGTTAGTCAAAAACATCTCATGGAAGGAAATGGAGATCGTAGACTTGCAGCATGCCCGATATCATCTTTTCGTACTCGTCGCATTGTGGAACGTGGGTCAACTTGGAGGCCTTTGCTATTTCGGTCGCGGATTTTGCTGAAGTGGCCATTGTTCTGTAACCTCTTGAAGCGTATCTGGTGCGCTATTTGGTCGTATCAAAAATTGAAGACTAAAAAGGTTGGTAATTAATGCGATAGTGATGAGAAGCAAAACGATTATCGCAGCTCGACTCAGAAATAGCAGGCTTGCCCTGGCTTCGGGGTCTTGAGGTGGGCCTTGAACACTAACTCCGAAATGGAAACACTCCCAACTATCCCCGACAAAAAATGATGCAGGGATCGGATCGGGGATAAGCGGTTCCACTTTCCGGCATGAGTTGACGCAGCCACACAAATGCGCCCGTCTGGGCAACGGCGGACTGTTCGGTTTGTTTCCTGGTGCGTGGGATCTGGGGACCTGCAGGATAAACATAGCGCTCATGAATCCCGGGCCTCTTCATGCGATTCAAAAGAAGAGATAAGCATGTTGGGATTGCAAGAGTGTCGAACATGTCTGTAACATTGCTGGATTAGGTAAACATTCATCAATGGAATATGGGAAAACATACAAACTCCATCCAAGGGACGTTTGACCAACCGTGAGGATTGGTACGTCTCGCTTCCCAAACCTTGGTTAGTAGCTCTGTCATGGCTGGTAGCTGGAAGCCTGTTGCATGCTTGATTTCTCCGACACACCAACTGGCGTAGTGTATTTGATGTGGCGAGCTTGTGTCGGCTCCGGCCAGGAAAAGCGGGAATAGTAACCGCTTGTAAAACACCGTATCTCTGGGAATCGCAGCACACATGTCCAAGATGGCTGCAACGGATGCCTTAATTCGGCTGTCTTCGCAGGATAGGGCAAACGGTTCCGGGAAACGCATCACGCGGAGCAGACAGGCATGTCTGTATGCCTCAGCGAGGTGTTTCCATTCTTGGTGTCCGGTGGGATATATTGCCTGATCAGGATCCCACCCTCGGAAGAATCTCTCGGCGTCATCAAGAAGGGTCTGGAACTCCTCCAGAGTAAGCTCTGACGCAAGAAAGGCCTTACCGGCCTCAAGAACCTGCCCAATGCGATGGAAGATGACGGGAGGACAGCCGACAAGGGTGTGGAGGCTGAGGCTCGCATTGTCGTGGACGCACTTGCGCACACCTTCGGAGTAGGCAAGCTTCTCTGCGCCGCTGAAACCCCGCAGCATATCGAGCCTGAACTAGGGTATTAGCCAAGATCTGGGGCAAGGTGGAGGTGATTTACTTACCAGGTTAGGGCCGAGATGAAAAACATGCTGGCTTTGGAGGGTGTGGAGAAGTCAACGGGGCAAGCTAGACGCTTGCACAGGAACGAGACACCTGTTAAATGAGCGCCATGGGTCGAGATGCCAGTTTCGCAGATCTGAAGAATGGTAATGCATTAGTATCGAAGCAGCAAGGAGGAGGGATGGAGACCTACGTCGTGCAGCACCAGCAAGAGAACCATGCCAAGGAGATACTCCTCTTCGGAGCCTGTCAGCCCCACGATTCTTTCCTGATGAAGCAATTGTCCAAGAGAGCGTAGAGCGGATGCTCGACATTGAAGAGATGTCGTCACAAAATACTGGCTTTCATTCCTCCCTGACAGATGCATGTGACATGCTGAAAAGCCTAGCAACGCATCTAGGACGCCTTGGTTTTGAGATGCAATCGGCAAAATGTATTCTCTGAATGAATTCTGTGTCCCCTCAACGTGAATTGTAAGATATTCACTGAGCTCTTGATCAACTGTGTCGTAGTTAGTACATGAGGTACAGCTCGGAACATCTAATTTTACAATAGTTGATAAGATGCTGGGTCGATAGTGGACCATGATTGAACCCAGTGCTGTCTGGTGAGCGTGGGATGCGGCTCAGAGCCGCTAGCGAGGCGGACGAATGTGCTGGAGAGGGTAAAGAGGCTACACTCGACTCGCCGGAATCGACGATGACTTCCGGTGGAGAGAGACTCGTTTGCGAGGGCGACGAATCAATTGACACAATGGTATCGGCGCTAACGATCTCTGTCTCTGCCAACGGCGGATCCCTCGGGGGAATGGAGGCATTGCTTGGTGTAGAAGCTTCAGTAGCGCGACCAGCGGGAGCGGCAGTCATTTCGCAGAACTGGAAGCGTGGGGGATAGCCTTCGCAATGCAAGCCTTTGGTGCGACATCTGTCACATATGGGGCGCTTGCGGTCACATTTGCGGCACTTTTTGCGACACGTTCCGCAGGCCGGATCTATGAAGGTATCGTCAGCATTCAACCAGGAGCGTGGTGACTTGGGCGACGGACCCTTGCGCCGAGCCGTGCTGCCTTTCATTGTGGGCATGAGTTCAGTCATTGGACAACAATGCAGTGTTGCTGCCAGAGCTGGCAGGGATTGAGAAGGGCGGTGGTAATCTTGGCCCACGAGGAGAGTTGAAGAAAGGAAATAGTTCAAGCTAAAGGTTGATAAGAGGCTCTTTTTGTGGAGACGATGGTCAAGCAGTATGTCCACACAGAACGTGTGGCGGGGTTACTGAGGCTGATCCAGCCTATTTTAGTTTAAAAAACAGTGATACAATTTAATCATAATCATAGATAGATACAGTAGCCATTCTGGAATATTTTATCCCCCGTCTCAACATGTCATCAAAAGTCCGACGGCCCAGTCTTTAGTTCCGGTCGCAGAAGATAGATGGGGTCAACCTGTTCCAAATAGCCACATGCTGGCTCGCTCATTGAGTAGCCCATGAACGCCTGAATGGGCTGGTCAAGCTTCATGGCAGTCTCGCGAGGCACTGCAAGGAATTGGTTCTCCTCCTGTCGAAGGAAGCCTCGGATGGCAAATGTGGCAAAGACGGTACGGTACTCATCCTTGGTCGAGTTTGTACCGCCACCGTGGTAAGCCGAGGCAAGCATGATGAACCCGTCGCCTCTGTCCATTTCAGCAAAGGTGCAGTCCTCAACGCGAGGAGGGCCCCGTTTTGAACCCCTATGTATTGTTAGCTCTGTTATCTGGAATGTTGACCTCGTAAACCTACCAGAGATGACTGCCCTGGATGAATTGAGTCCCGCCGTTCTCCTTGGTGACCTTGGAACGGGCGACAAAAAGGCCTACAGCTGTTTCGCGATTGGAATCGCGCTCATCATCCCACTTATCAATGTCTTGATGGATGTTGTGGCTGATGTAATCGTCGCGGTGCAGCGGCTGGGCCTTACCGCCAGGTCCAATTCTCATGGCTGTGCATGAGTGGAGATATGGCTTGGACACGGACTCTTTCTGTTCATTTCCCCACCAAAACCAGCTCCTAGTGGTGAGGAAGTGATCTACGACGGCCTGATACACTGGGTTCATGACCTGCGTCTTAGCATATGTAGGGCTAAGGCCTAGCAGACTGGGAGCACGCTGAGTCTCCTCTGGGCGCCCATGCCACATCAGTACTAAGCTTCTTCGATGCTATGTCAAGATAGGGAGGGGTCTTACTAGGAAAGAAGCTGCCACTCCATTCGCCATCCGCGTCTAGCCGCTCAACACACTCTGAGTAGGCCTGCTCGACATCATCTTCGGAAATAAGTCCCTTGATAAAAACACCACCATCCCGCTTAAGTAGAGCGATGATGTCTTCAATTGGCGTGTCTGCTGCCACTTTTTGGACTTCAGGCCCGTACTTGTCAGAAATGCCAGGCATTGCGGTTGTTCAACTAGGGACGAAGAGGTTCAATATTGAGGGTGCCAATGTACACAATCTTCAGCTCGAAGTTGCATACGCTGCTGTCTTAGCGTCAAGGAGCCAAATAAAGCTTTTATAACTCACGTTTACAGAGAAAACTTTTGTGTGAAATTGATGGTTTGCGTGATGCCTGTCTGACCACACCTTTCCCTCCCACCTGTCAGGGCGGGTGGGGAACAGGTTGGGATGATGCCCTTTTTGGAAATAGTCCCAACTCCTGGTCACTAAACTTTGCCAAGCGTCCATGCTGATAAGTTGACCGCGGTTGAACCGGATAAGATGCGGGGCGTTGGATGACAGACGCAGGCTAAAGGGCGGTGGGTGATGTACCAGTTCAGTCATGTTGGATCCGGGCCATACCGGCAAGTGGGGAGCATTTGGAGTATCTGATAAGATTCACAATGGCACTTCGAGAAAATTGAAGATGCAATATACTAGAGTGGTTGTTGTTCACTTTCTAAGTAGATTTGGTTGAAGAAATGGTACAAGAAAATGATACTATTTTGCTCTTTCCATTCAAGCATTCTGTGGGCGGATTTTCGTCTTGTCTAACTTCTCTTCGCAAAGGCTGCTTTTTTTTTCTGGCCCTGAAAGGTGCCGAAACGTGACACATCTCACACCCCTGTCTGCAAATGGGCCAGGGCCAGCATCCCGCGGACCGGATGCAATGATTACAATCCCTTGTAAATCTGGAATCTGGGGAAATATATGGCTCTCATTAACTATAGATGTTGCTTCGGCGCCAATCATCAACTGATAGGCTTATCGCAGTAACATTGACGATACTCGTGGCCTATTGGGCTGTCTTGACTAGGGGGGCAGGAGTAATTAGGTCGTAGACAGGGAGTGCTGACTCGCCTTGAGCAAAGACATTTAAGGGCATCCATCCCTGGCCACAGACACTCGTGATCATTTGAAGTCTCTTTATTTCGCCACAACAGCACAATTGATGCCATTTTCTCTCCCTTTCATCAAAACACGCCTGCTAGATGTCACTTATGGAAAAAGACACGCCCAAAACAAAAAGTCGGAGTGAACCCGACGGCAGTAGCATTGCATGTGGCATCATCATCGATGATGTTGACGATGCAGTTCTTCGCGCCAATGGCCATACGGCTGTTCTAAAACGCCAGTTCAACTGGATCTCAGCCCTTGGCCTTGGTTTCTCTATTACAAATTCCTGGGCAGGATACCTGGTTAGTTGCCAAAAAAAAAAAAAACGGTTCACTGATGACGTCTAACTCGTCGATCAGAGCTGCTTTGGGCAGAGCCTTCTCTACGGAGGGCCGCAAGTTTGTCTTCTTGGCCTTGTGGTTGCCTTTGTTGTACAATTTATTATCACACTAGGTCTAAGCGAGATCGCCTCGGCCTTTCCTGTAAAAATTCCAACCACTTACCTCTCGTTCAAATGGCTAACATGGTACATCTAGTCCACAGGTGGCCAGTACCATTTCTGTTTCATTCTCAGCCCCCAAAAGACTAAACGATTCGCTGCGTACATAATTGGGTGGATGTCTACATTGGCGTGGTGGATTGTAACGTGAGTGTGCCGACGATGGGCCATTATCATGCACCAATTCTAACTTCAATATGTATTAGGTGCTCCGGAATCTCCCTGGCCGCATCTACACTGTCTGGAATGGTCCACTTCATCCATCCTGGATTCGTGGCCAGTAACTGGCAGATATACCTTTTCTATGTTGCAGTGGCTTTTATTACTGGTAGACTTGCGCCCTAATCCCACAAAGTCCAATAGTAAGCTGACAAACTGAAAGTGGTACCCGTATTTATCGCCTCGAAACGCCTCGCATATGTTGTTCAAGCCGCCCTCTTCCTCTCAATAATCGGAGTAGTACTGTTTCTATTTGTACCGGTCGGCATGCACCCACATACGAATAGTGGTTCATTTTTGGTTGAGTCTGGTTTGGGAATTAGTGGCTGGAACTCTGGTACAGCGTGGATCCTTGGCATTTCCAACTGCATGTATGCGTTCGGAGGAACTGATGGAGGTGAGTCTTTGCATTCAAGTGCTATGATCAGACTTTTAACGAAAACAGCCATCCATATCAGCGAGGAAATGACTCAGCCTGGACGAAGAGTTCCCCAGGTCATCATAATGACGATGGTGATCGGAATCGTAACAAGTCTCCCTCTTTTTCTCGCCTTAATGTTCTTCATGACAGATCTCGATGCCGTCAGACTGTCGCCGCTCCCCAGTATGGAGTTGATATACCAAGCGTAAGGGCTGAACCCTCCATTTATAAATCGAGTCCAGGACTGATACCAAGGCCATATAGAACTGGAAACCGCAGCGTGACTATCTTTCTTACATCTCTACTACTAGTCATATTTATTCGTAAGTATAAAATCTACTGATGAAACTAATGCTTACATGTGCTTGCAGTTGCTCTGCCTTCCCAATGGGTTACTAGTGGCCGTATAGCTTGGGCTTTTGCTCGTGATGTAAGTCTTTCTTAAACAACAGCCTTTATTATATACTTACAGGCTCTCACAGAACGGTATGCCATACTCCACATACTTTTCCAAAGTCGACTCGAAGCTTGAGTTTCCTGTCCGAACGACTGTAGTGGCTTTCATCTTTGTTCTCATCTATGGGCTCCTGTACCTTGCCTCGACCACCGCTTTTAACTCAATCATCACTTCAGCTGTTTTGTTCCTAAACATTACCTACGCTGTTCCTCAGGGAATACTTCTCATCCAGGGCCGCGAGGAAAATTTGCCACCTCGATATCTCAATCTCGGCTTTTTTGGCTACATCTGTAACCTGTTCTCTATACTATAGATTGTGGTGCTTGGCGTAACTGTGTGCATGCCGCCGTCCATACCTGTCAGCACCGAAACCATGAACTATATCAGCGTCGTGGCCATTGGGCTATTCATGATAATATTGGGACTTTGGTTTGTTGATGGCAGAAAGAAGTTCGAGGGCCCTTGTATCGACTGGGATCTTATCAAAGAGGCGAATAATCAGATGTTGAAAGGCTCTGATACTCACATTATCTAAGGTCAAATCTTTCTCTTAAGCTAGATTGCAAATAAATTACTCAATGATTCTCGTCTTGGACTCTATCAATAACGGCTTCTCTTCTCGATGACCACTTTTTCCTACTTGGGAAGAAACAAGCATAAAATGCACATCCGGCAATAAATCCAGAAATTCCAACGGCGCCATACATCCATACTAAATAAGGATCCTGCGAGACGGCTCCAAGCGCAATGCAAATTGCGGCCGCGACGGCAATAGTTAGCCAGAATAGAGACGAAACCAAGGATCGAAGACTGTAAAACAAATGTTAGCCGATATAATTACACCTATAGATACCTAGCATACTTCTTAGGTGCCTGTGTAAATGCTAGCTCCAGGCCTGTAATGATGACAAAGGCCTCGGAAAATGCCACAAGAACATAGCTCGGGGCTTGGATCCATACGTGGATGCTATTTGCTGGAGATTCGTATATATAATGTTGTAAAACACATGCATACACCATGGAAAATGATGCAAACATAAATCCGAGAAAGATTCGCGTGACTGGGTCAAAGTCAATCTTGTACTTGCGAAGGATAGGGTAGACCACAACTGCAGTGCGTTAGTATGAGCTTTCTTCTTAGCAGAATCACTTACGATCAAGAAGGGGAATGAATATGATAAGTGCAATCGGATCCAAGTTCTGCAGAAGATCATTTGGAGTACCATGGAGAGCCATCTGCCCAGCTTGAGAGATCAGATTATTCCACATTTGATTCCAGCATATGAAGTAAAATGGGAAGAAAAGGAACATCTTGTCACGTTAGCTAATTTGAAACATGTTATTGGGCATCGGAAATTACCTTGCAACTGTTCAGTCCTCGTTGGACGTCGCCAACATACTCATCTGTGTATCTATCTTGGCTAGCAAGTGGATACTTTTCGTCGTGTCCTTGTGCTCTAAGCACAGTTGGGCGCGCCTTGTCGAAACCGCCTTCTTTTATCGCAATACCAGTCGTCCGCCAAGCATCGAGAATTGCTGATCCCATAGGAGGAAGTTTGATGTATTTATTGCGCCCGGTGAGAAATATTCCCAGAGAAATAACAATCGCACTAGACTGTAAGTATGTTTTCATCTTGTAACTACTGATTGCTTACATGAGTGGCACCAAGTAAGCAAGCCAAAAAGAGTGATGCGCCTCAATAGTGGTTGTGATTAGTGGCGAGAGTGCGCCGACGTTTACAACCCAGTAGAACCTATGCCCATGATTAATCATGATGTTAGTCGAATTGACGTATTGTACTCACCACATGAATAGGCGTTGGACAGTTAATTCCGGGTCAACGATGACCTCTTCTCCAGACTCGAGAGTCTTCAAGATCGGGCGAGAATTGGTATACTGTTCGGCACAAAGAGGTGTAACGTTGGCCTTGATACCACCAGTGCCAAGGCCAATCATGATCATTGCTGCAATAAGACCACCGAGGCCAGCATTGTTTGTGATGGCGCTGGGAGTTGATGTAGAGACAAGAATAATCAGACCAACGATGTATACTCCAGAAGCGCAGAGTATGGCCTTGAACTTGCCCAGGTATTGATCTACTTGATGGTTAGCTGCATCGACTGAATTTGCACTTAAGTTTCATACCAGCCACTATCGCGCCAATGACGGTCGACGCATAAGCCCAAAACTTGAAAAAGTTGCCCAGAGCAGTGGCCACGGCCTGTCCTTTTCCAAGAGCACCTGGCAGATCAGAACCTGGATCATATGGGTTGCTACTGTTGGTTAGCTCCGCAGACACTTAGGCAAACTCAAATTATTCCACTCACTTTATATAGTTCTGGATCGGCCCCGAAAGACCAAAATACGTAAATCGTTCTCCCAACTAGAAAAATACTTAGCAAGATGAAGGACAAGCGATCGTAACCTCGGCTTACTTCGACAACGAGAATGAGAAGTGCGATGATTGGCATTTTATCGGGAACCCTGCGCAAGCCTTCCCACTCGGGGCGCTGTGGCTTGGTCTCGTTGTCTGTAACACCGGTAGCATCTTGGTTCGAGACGCTAGCAGCGTCGTTGGACCTGCTGGTGATGATATCTTTGGTTTCGGAACTCATTTTGAGATTCAAGTTCAACTTGAAGGAGCAAACCCGAAAAAAGGCCTCAAAATGATGTTTGACCCACAGACAAGCCAAATGTAACGTGGATCGAAAAATCAGACCACCAAGGTAATGCTGTAAACCGACATGGCTTGACGCACTCTTTAAAACTTGGGGAAATAGAGCGCGCCTGCAGCTGTGGACTCGGACCCAAGGTTCTGGGATAGCACACGAGAGATAATTGCGGGGTCAAATCTGACACCGTTGATAGGTGGCGTCCAAGTGCGCTATCTCTCGTGATAGGTGATGTGGGTCAAGAGATCGCCCTTCGCAACGCCACCAATGACTGTCAACGCCGCCATTATCTTTGGCCTATGTTGTGGATTCATCGGCCAACCATCTCCGGATGGGCGCCGAGTGTATTAATTTTTCCCCGAAATTGCTCTTTAAACAAGAGGATTTTCTGTTAATTGACGTGTTGTCGTACGAGTCACCATTGCACTGCCAATTACAATGTCCAAGAGTACAACCGCTACAACAACCATTCACAGCCGGACTCAACCGGCAAAAATTCCATTGTCCAATGCAAGGCGACTAGAAATTCTGCCCGGGGAATACCACGGTCTAGATCCAGAGTGGCGAGATCTTTGGAACTCTCATGGGGCTTCTATGGTTCGCGCTGATGAAGTTTCAATTGACGAGTATCGACTTGATCCGGCAAAGTACAGCTTCACAGAAGGAACATGTTCTGGTATTTCTTTCTCAATATTTTCGAAGAAAAGTTTTGACCAAATATTCAGGGCCTGATGTCTTTCACGTCCAAGACCATAACATCGCAGTATCTCAACCAGTTGGCGACATTACTGTCAGAGTTTACACGCCCGAGGGACCTGGCCCATTCCCGGCGCACCTTAATTTCCATGGAGGTAAGTTTTTAATACCCGAATTATTTCTGAGACTATCAGTTCTAATTTTCTAGGCGGCTGGGTGCTGGGTAGCCTAAAGTCTGAAGCGGCTTGGTGTCGCCACATATGCAACGAGGCTAACATCAAAGTCATTGATGTTGATTATCGAATGGGGCCCGAGTTTAAGTTTCCAACCGCAATTTATGATTGTTGGGACGCGGTTAAATGGGTAAGTCGTGATCTTACTCAGAATTATCCCATCACTAATACCCTAAAGGTCATTGACAATGCCAAGACGTTAAATGTTAACCCCAGCAGTGTCTCGTTTGGAGGATTGTCCGCTGGCGGTCACATGTCTGCTGTATTAGCCCATTTTGCAAGAGATGAGGGAGTTGATATCAAACTTCATTTAATGATAGTCCCTGCAACAGATATGCGATATTGTAACCCCAAGATCAGGAAGTTGACACCTGAAAACTGCCCATATGAAAGCGCCCGGGAGTTCTCAAACCTACCCTGGAGCCCTCTGGGCCGAGAACAGTGGTTTTTGAAATACTGGCTGGGTGAAGATTCAGGTATGTATATTGGTCAATTATGCGATATGGGCTAACCTACTTGCAGAAGAACAAGAGCGGCTCATGGATAGTTGGGTTATGACACCTGTGCTGGCGCCCAACATGAGAAATCTCCCTCCTGCCCATATCGTGACCGCAGAATTTGACCTTGAGCGAGACGAAGGAGAATTTTATGGCGAGATGCTGAAGGATGCAGGAAACACTGTTACTATTAAACGGTACGCTGGGGTACCGCATGCGTTTGCATACTACAATCATCCTGAAAAGGGAATGACTAAAAGCTTTGAATTCATTGAGGATAGTGTGCAGTTACTTAGAAGGGTTCATTACAATTCATAGAAGTTATATTATGTCAGAAATGCACAGTATCACAGCACATTGGATCCCCTGGGTGACGCACGAGTTTGACAGGAAGCAGTCATAATTGACCATAAATCAGCCTGAATAACCCTGATTACGAATGGGAGATACGGTCTCGGACTGCTGATAAAAGCTCCCCACCGCTATCACCGAAGGGCGGGTCCTGTTAAGTGGGGAGAGATACCGAACGCCGCCAATCAAATAGAACGCCGATGGACCCTTGTACAGCGAGTCATGAGATCCACACGTAGGCGATGAACAGCAGCTGGGCTCTAAAGCAAGTATCGGACGTTGATTTCGCCGGCTGTCTCCGTGTCGCTTGCCTCCGGGCTCGCGGGGTAGCATCGGCATCGGCATTAGTTTTTCGGTAGCTGTATAAATTATCTGATGGATGTAATACAATTCTTGGTTCTTGCCAATCAACAAATCCTGGTCTCTAAATCGCAAAAATGGCACCGGATAGTATTGTGATTGTCGGGTATGTCCAAAGCTCATTCAATTGATTTGTCTAACCATCTGCAGTGCTGGAATTATTGGGCTTGATGTCGCCTTGATTCTCTCAGAGAGAGGCTATGGAAAGTCCATAACTGTCATTGCTGAGCATCTTCCCGGAGACACTGCCATTACGTACACTTCACCATGGTAAGTAAACGAGTTGAAAATTATCTGAATGGTATTTCTGATAAATTTAGGGCTGGTTGCAATTTTTCTGCGATTTCTGGCACTGATGCCCATGCGCTGAGATGGGACAAGATGGGATACGCCCATCTGACGAAACTCGCCTCTGAACAGCAGCCAGAGAAAAACTTTGTGCAAAGAACTCCGTCAACCGAATTTTGGGATCAAAATGTGCCTTATGAAAAAATAAAGGCCATGTCAGAATATCTAGAGGACGTGGGTGGCCCGGTCACCGTCAATTTGCTCCATTTCTGACACATCACAGTTTCGCCCTTTGCCCGCGGAGGGGTTGCCCGCGGGTGTCAAATTTGGCGCATCCTTCACTACCCTCACCGTCAACGCCCCCAGTCATATCAGTTATCTGTATAAAAGGTTGAAGGAGCAATATGGTGTCACATTTGTGCGCCAAAAGCTACCAAGTATCCAAGCCGCATTTTCCAGCCCTGCTACTAAGATTGTCTTCAACTGCACCGGAAACGCAGCTAGGACACTCCCCGGTGTCGAGGATCCCAAGTGCTACCCAACGAGGGGACAGGTTCTGCTAGTTAGAGCCCCATTTGTAAAGACAAACATTATGCGACACGGAGACGACTATGAGACATATGTGATTCCCCGTCCCGAGTCGAATGGTAATGTCATTTTGGGTGGCTATATGCAGAAGGGAAACGGGTAAGTTTTGGTCGAGTATGACTAAGTGATTTAAAAATGACTAACATGGCGTGCAGCGATGGAGCAACATACTCGTATGAAACTGAATCAATCCTAAAGCGCACCAAGGAATTGAGTTCGGAGCTACGACAGGGGGAGTCCGAAATTCTTGCTGTTGTGGCTGGGTTACGTCCTTCTCGCGAAGGTGGTGCACGAGTTGAGCGCGACGAGATTCTCATCTCCGGCGAGAAAAAGATAATTGTCCATAATTACGGAGCCGGTGGTACTGGTTTCCAAGCTGGCTATGGCATGTCATTGGATGCTGTCAATACTGTGGATGATGTGTTGCGGGAGCTCAAGAAGGAGGAGCCTCGTGCGCGACTTTGAAATCCAGATCCATATTCTCTTAATAAACCTTTTGTATTGATTTAATGCGCTATTTCAAGTTTCTTGGGCTGCTCTAAATGCGTCTGCAACGTGATCCTCTAGTTTCAACACTTTCGTCACTCCGCGCCAGAAAATAGAGTCAATCCGTAGCAAGCCCAGGCGAAGTACAGGGAGTGAACTTGACTTGAGTAGAAGTTGTCTGCGGGTTTGTTGCAAAATGTCAACCCATGATACCGCTTCCTGGTGAGTAGGAGAGGAAGTAGCCATTAGAAGCTGAGTGAAGCATAAGGATGAAAATGCACCTTGACACCACGGAGGCCAAAATCCGTTCACGTTGTCAATCATCAAGCTCTTAATGAACTCTAAATATCTGGAGACCTGACTCTTGATTTCCATTCTCAAATGGGCTTTAGATATAGTGTGTGAGGAATCCATGTCACCTGGATCGTTTAGATATGGTCTCATGGCTGCGCGAAGGGCGAGGAGAATTGTGTAATGATGTCCAAGAGTAAGAACGGCACCAAACATGGAGTGGTCGCTGCAGTGTCCCCCATGTCTTGGATCAAGTGATTGTATCACTCTTTTTGCTGTAAGGAATCCACTTTCGGGGTCTTGAACAAGGGCATCCATTGCTCTTAAGGAGCTGAACGCTAGTTAGCGGGATGGATTTTATGGAAGTAGATAAACTCACTAGAGGCTGGACAGAGCAGTGTCTAACCCAGATGTCAAAGTAGAAAAGTCAAGTACTTCATTCCATTGTTCATTTGACAGACCAGACCCATATTGATCATTATCCCTGAGAGAAGTGACTAGCCAGTTGTCTCCATTGATGTGCGGCGGTCGCCCAAGACTGGCAGCCAACCATTTATCGGTCGCAAAAATGGTAAACGAGATGCGACGACGTTGGGAAATTTCAGAAGAAGATATTTTCCAAGCGGAAGGGTTTAAATGTAACCCGATGTTCACTGCAGCTGATATAAGCATTCCTAGCATCGACCACCGGTAAGATGCATCTGATACGCGCGGGTTCGATGATGGACGAGAGACTATTAAAAGCAGGGTCTGCACTAGAGTTATGCCGGGTGAGTGTATCTCATAAGCTAATGAGGTATTTATGATACGAGCTAGCGGCTCATATGGAGGAGAATCATAGGCCATGTCTATGCATAGCTGATCATCGTACATGGCGAAAGGAAATGCAATGGAGTAGATGGCTGCTAATAAATATGAGGGTGTGTTGGATGAATCAGGCATTAGCTCAGTTGAGAAGATTGGATACTGCGGAGCGATAAATCTTTGAAACAAGGAAATTAATCTCCTCCCCATATCTATGGAAATTTCAGCTTCCAACAGAGCCTTCAGCTCAGTCTCTTTTTCGAAGGCGTGCCCAGCTTCTTCTCTACTTCGTGTGAAGAGTGTTTGCTGGGAGATGAGAAACTGAACGGGAACAGCACCAGGGTGAACGGATTGAATTGCGAGTTGTTTGAACTTGAAGCTTCCCTTATCGTCAGTTTGGTACCGTTGGAGAAGATATGGATCCATATCGCCACTGAGTCCCAGGGTCTCAGGATTCAGAGTACCGATGCTGTCAAGAAGAACATCGGATGTGTCTAGGAGAGGATTTATTATTGGCGTGGGCTGAGAGGAGGTATGAAATTCCTTTCCTAGTGAAATGCCAGATTGGGGACTGCCTGGTGTCCGGAACATGAATTGATATTCGGGCCCATCAATGTCGAGATGATGCAGAAATTGCATGTTCATATCGGGGAATGATGTGCTGCCGCCTGTCGGAGACGGGTTGTTGACTTCAGCGGCATTTGGTGTAAAATTAGTTTCGACCTGAGCGTCTTGAAATACCGGAGCGCTGCCCACGCTTGTGGCGTCGCTGTGGCTTTCGCCATGGTTCTCATCTGTTGGCTCAGCCAATTCCTGTTTCTTGCGTGGACGAGCTGCCTCGACGAAAGTGCACTCTCTTCCATGTAGTTGACACGAGCGGCAAGGCGGAGATACTTCAATGCGACAGGCCGTCTTACGAGAGCGACAGAAGTCACATGGTCGTTGCCGCTTGCTCATGTACTTGCGCATCATCAGCAAGCAAGGAGGATCACAAATAGATAAGGGTGAGGTTGATTGGCGCTGATGAGAATATGCACGTCGCGTTAACTGGGTCTGGTGGAGCAAGCGAGCCTGCGCTAACTGATAGAGGACTAATACGGTCGCAACAAGCACATTTGCTCCATCAGAGAATAGCATGTCATTGATTTTGGTTCTTAATCGGGAGGTTATAGCAAAACTGGGTGACTAACTTGGATTTTTAGAAATGTAGGTTTGTAATTCATGCCTGAGCTATTCTGAGCTATCTTGCACTGTCCTAAATTGTGGCTGCTTCCACTAGAATTCAGATATAACATGCTCTCGGAGAAGGAAATATTGAGCTGCTGTTATCAATTACAATCTGGGAGTTGACGAAAGTGAATAAAATCTTTGTAAATTTGATCGAATAAATAAAATTTAGATCAGTCTCCTTGAAGGATTCGACAGCCCAGCTGAATAATCATCCTAAACCATTAGAATACATTAGAGGTGGAATATGGAACTCTTCCGTTTCATGTATTTAAAGGTTTTTCCGTCTATTTAATTTTGCTCTCGTACTAAGATACTGTCATGTGTCCGGTTTTCAATTACTGCATTGCGCATTTTGTAATGGCATGCTCATTGGAATAGAGATGTCCAACCCCTCGGTTTTATTGTTTTGACAAACAAGAAGAATGCTTAGTTAGAATATATATGGCACCGCAAGGATCAAATTTTAGTCTATTTGCTGAATATCACCCGGTTACGAAGTCATTCGCAGCTAATGCGCGAGGGGGTGGTGGCAATGTGCTTGGTCTTGATGACGTCGTTGCCGATGGACCTGCAATAATATGGCTCCTCGGAATTACGGCAGATTCATTCCAGAACCAAGTATCTGAACTATGCTCTTGGAGACCAAGACCCGCTAAAAAGCTACGGATCCGAGTCTATAAGTTTCTTGAAAGCCACGGCACAAAGTATGACCCGAATGCAGTGTTTCAGACGTTTCGATCGTCAGGGTTTAAACTACCCGGTGCACCGCAAACATGGAAGGGGTTTGGGCGAAATGGCAGCTAACCCGAGTTCTAATGGAGGTATTTTTATGTCTCTTGCCACTCTGGTAATTCTTTATCTCACTTGACGGCCCACATACTCTAGTTCAGTTGTTTACTAGAGTCACACGATACTAGAATGGAAGCATAGTCCATATTATCTGTAGGGTAGCTGTGGATCACGAGCGGGGCAGTAATTTGAGGCACTAAACTCTAGATGGGGGATCAAGACACTAACTCCAAGTGATGAGTGCCTCCATTCCCTCACCATTCCAAAAAAAAAAAGAAAAGAAAGGAGAACTAAAAAAAAAAAAAAAAAAAAAAAGAAAAACTAGACTTGTTATGAAAAGATTTCCATTTGCAATTCCGCTCATGTTTACCGTCCCGAGCGGATTTTAATTTTGTAATCTTCAGCCTTTTTCACATTTGCCCCTTTTCTCAACAAGCGCTAGTATCTACTTGACAACCATCTGTTTACCAAAAATGGAGCCTCCATGCCTTTTTTCAACTTATAAAAAATACAAGCATGTGACTGATGCCGTGGCCTCATGGATCGTCGCGACGGCCATAGACCGAGGTTACACAGGCTTCTTCACAACACGTGTGCAGCCCAGCGAGACCAAGTACCAGCTACCTATCCGAGACTTGGTCCCGCTGGCCGAGTTCATCGCCAGCACACCACCACCTGACGTCGGTGACGAGGTCGGGATCCCATCCGTCATCGACACGGCTCTGGAGCACGTCATCCGTGCGCGCAAGACCCTTTGCCTGCATCCCAACGGACCTGACTAGGATCTCAGCGCTGAAGCCGATGCGGCGACGCACACCAATTTCGTTGGCGTGCTGGAGAAGCTCCGCGACATCCTATTTGAACCCGACGGCGCTGACAGTGAAGATGTGATTCCCATGGATGAAGATGAAGATGAAGATGAAGATGAAGATGAAGATGAATATAATGAGGATGAGTTTTGGGAACAGTCCAGAGCTGCCCATCCTCCTGACTTCTTACAGTCGCTGTACCAGTGCAAGCCAGAGGAGGAATTATCGAAACTAGGCGACGTGGCTTTAACCCTAACCGTTGACGTTGAGTACACGGTTGAGGGCAATGATGATGACTCACAAGAGGAATGTCTTTTTGCGTTTATCGCTCTTTTCAAAGATTTGAGAGATCTTTGCTACTATACCTCCAAGATGTGGTTGGAATATGACCAAGGCAGGTTGGATTTGGCCGCCGCTGCTGTAGGCACCAACATGGCCCTCGGGCTAGCGCGCAGTATGGAAGAGGAGACGGAGCCTCTGCTGAAGAAGCACGGCGGTGCGGTAAAGCTACTACCCCTCCTGTTCAGCACCCATTGTAGATCCAGGAACCAAGATTTATATAAGGACCTGGATCCCAATAACTACCAGCTGGGCATCCTCTACATGATCGATGTTCTCGCCCTGCTTGATTACATGGTAAAAGAGGACCTGTTCAATGGAATAGATATCCCTTATTATGACGGCAAGTTCGGGTGGTATCGTGCCTATGACCATCTAAAAGGGCACAGAATGCTTGGGCAGCTATGGGCACAGCAGAAGGCAGCGATCTATGAAGTAGTAACAGACTACGCTCTACTATCCGTATCAAAAGATGTGCCGGTAATCGACCAATTCCAAAGCGGGCTAAAGATGATGTTTGAGACAAAGTACATCCCCATTTGGTTATGTTTTGCAACCAGAAACCACCTTCGCATTTTGGAGATATTAGGATCACACGTTAAGTGGTCCCTAGCTGAGTTTGAGCGCTTCAATCAGGATCTAGCCGAACACATGGAACGCGCAATCAAATCAGTATCAGATTCAGGCAAGGAACCGTCAAAGGAGCTTACACATCTACTCGACATGGTCACCGCAAGAATGAAACATGTTGATATTGTCACAGCTGCCCGCAAAGAAGCTGCTCTGAAAACTGATGGGAAGAGCAAAGGCACCGAGCTCCCAGGGTTTTACAGACACAACCCGGTCTGGTGTGGCCTATGGATACACTACACTCGCGCAATGTTTCATCGAGCGGGCATTGCTTACGCAGCCGAAACCGGTACTGCGGTGCACCTCGTCCAACTTTACAGGGCGATCCAGCAGCATCAATTATCGAACTCACAGCGAGTGGTACATTGGTCAGACCTCGAGCACCTCCTCGAGACGCAAGGGAACAGGCCCTTCTTCGTCTTCTGCGAGACACCGACATCACCGGAGGCTCACTTCAAAAATTACTGCATAAGTCGCGGCATCTCGCCAACCGACTGGTTCCCCGCCCCAAAAAGCAAAACGGGCACCTATAAGCTCCAGTATAGAGCGCCTTGGTCACTATGGTGTGCATCGCGACTGGAACCAGGCAGAGAAGGAGAGCCAGAAAAGAGGCCCTGGGATCCCGTCTTTATGCAGAGTCTTCTAGACCAAATTGGCCCCCAAGCAGTGAAGAATGTCACAGCAAATGAGCTCATGTACCACGTCGCCCGCATCATCCACACAGATGTCCCCGATCTCATTTTTAGCTACTTCAATTTACGCAACGTAGCGGAAGAAACGCTCAAGAAGCTACTTGACTATTATCACGAAGATGGGATAATGGTGACTGATGGCATAATCACTGCCTTCGAGACCGATGTTGCTGAAATTGTGGGCTTCATATTTGCCACTGGTGCTGGAGTGCATCCGTCCATTTGGGAGGAGGATATGCTTCCAAAGGCGGTCGACCACTTTATGAATACTCTTGTCAAATCAAAGCCTTTAATATCCGGGGTCCCGGCGAAGTCTATCTGTCAGAAAATGACACTTAACCCTGTTCGCCGTAAGAAGGGAGAATATAGGCGCATAGAGTACTTGGAAGTTTTGAACGACCTCATTAGAAAGCGCCATATTCGCATTGAATAAATAATATTAATAAATTTATTTAAAAACTAAGGAAAAGTTTATTAGAATAATTAAAACCTCTAACTTAACCTTCAATGTAATACCAGAAAGACAAGAATGTCTCCCCAAGCGGGACTCCTTCCATCATTTGTGCTCTAAGACTGGTAGTCAGGATACCATCTTCTGTGTTAGCTGGTCCGAGGTTCTGCCGTGTGCCTGATTTTCAGACCTCACCTGAACGTAGTCAGCCCGATCCTAGCTCATACTTGTGATCGCAACTGGATGTTCTCATTATCGGCTTAATCATCACCCGAACTCGAGTAGTCTGTCGTACTTGGCTACGGCGTTACGATTCCCATAAAAACCTACCTCTTTGAGAAGCTTTCGCGATGGAAATACTAGATCCCGCGCTCTACACCATTGCTTGGATCGCCCCGCTTGAAATCGAGGCTCGAGCGGCCCAGTACATGTTGGACAACAGGCACGATGGCCGTTTCTCATTAAGTCGAGGAGATGGCTATGTATTCACGGCTGGGGATATTAACGGCCACAACGTGGTGATTGCGACACTGCAGGCCGGCCAAGAATATGGAACAGGTTCTGCTGCAGCCTTGGCCAGCCAGATCAAGATTTTCTTCCCCAATCTCTGGTTTGGCCTTCTCGTCGGCGTTGCTGCCGGGCTTCCGAACTTTTCCAAATGCCCACCTCTAGATATCCGTCTTGGAGATGTCCTTGTTGGGTTGCCACAGGATGATAATGCAGGGCTTGTGGCGTATGAATTAGGAAAAGAAACCGCAACCGAAGGGCTTCAGTTACTGCGATCTGGACGAGTTTTAGCCAATACAGAGGGGGTAGTAAGGTCGGCTATTGGTAGCATTAAGCTAAGAGAACCAAACGACGCAGAAATATTCTTACCAATTTATGAGACAATCAGGTTTAAGGAGCATACCGGCGGGACATTCGACGATCCTGGGCAAGACAAAGATATACTCTATGTCATAGAAGGTGGTATCGAGAAAGTTCTGCAGCGAGACAAGCGGCCACAAGATAGACGAACCCGGGTTTGGTATGGCTCTATTGGATCCGGAGATAAGTTGGTCAAGAACTCTCGAAAGCGGGACCAGTTGCGAGATGCATACATCCTCATTGGCCTTGAAATGGAAGCCGCGGGGACGATGAACCAAATTCCTGTGGGCGTTATCCGAGGAGTTTGTGATTATGCGGATGAGCATAAGAACAAGGAATGGCAGCCATACGCAGCAGCTATGGCTGCTTCCTATGCCAAGGCAATCCTGTATGAGATCGGTAAAGGAAGCTTGCTGTCTAAGCGGCCTGGTGAGTCATCTGGAAATGGCACCAATCAAAAACCTTTGGATGGTTACTGATTTTTCTTCAGACCTCTCGTACCAAACATGGACTGGACTAGTCCTCTGCGAGCTTCCACCCAAGACTGATCGGTTCTTCGGCAGAGAAAAAGAAATGTCAGAAATTAAGCAATACATCGAGGACCCTGGACAGAATCGGAAGAAAGTTGTATTATGTGGCATCTCTGGTTCGGGGAAGACTCAACTGATGCTTGAATACATTTCTCGTCAGAGGCAGGAATTCTCTGCCATTATGTGGATTGATACATCGTCCAAAATGAGTGCCGAACAATCATTTGCTTCTTGTGCTGATCATATTTCCAGCCAAATTCATGGCCTGCGAGACTACGAGAAGCGCGGACGACCTGATGCATTTGTATTGAATTGGTTGAGAACTACTCCACACCAAAACTGGCTTCTTGTTTTAGATAATTTGGATGACCTTATCCCCAACAGATCTTTGCTCGAGTCTCTTATCGATATAGATCGTGGTACTGTTTGTGTCATCTCAACACACCCGGGGGCGGCTCGAGCTGTACATTTCAAGCAAATATTGGTGGAGCGTCTTGATCTTGTAGCCTCGCGGTCGCTTATTCTTTGGCGTATTTTTGGATCCGAAGAGACACCTGATAATGAAGGTAATTAGCAACCCATAAATCTCAGTGGAAATCTTATAGTTAACTCTTTCAAGCCTGTGAATTGGGGAGGCAAGTGGCCAAAGCTATGCGCGGCTTTGCTTTAGGGCTTGAACTGGCTGGTATACTGATACATGAAGACATTGTCCCTCTCAGTTCGTTCTTCGAAACGTTCGAGAAGAGGTATCTTCGGCTTACCCAATTCCAAGTTGATCACACCATGTGGATGTGGAACAAAGCCGACTCTCTCTTCACCATGCTCGATCACATTTATGCCGCTGTAGTCTCTGACAGTGCTTCAGCTGGAATCCTGCTTACTTTGTGTTCAGTATATGGGCCCTGGGAGATCCCAGTAACACTGCTACGTGGGCTAGAGGTCTGTGACGACGCTTCTCCAGAATTTGTTTCTCAATGGAAAAAGCTGCACACCCTAGTGCAAGATGAGATCGAGCTTAACATTGCAATACACAAGCTGCAAAAAATGTTCCTCGTCAAAAAGAAGCAAAACTCTCACTCAGGACTATACACTATATCATTACACAATTCTGTTTGCCAGTGGCGGTTCGCTACTATTGGCGATCAGAGAGAGGAATGGATAATGCAGGCATTCTATAGACTCGCAAAACATATACAGTCCATTTATGAAAATCAGCAGTAAGTGTCCATTGTCACCCCCCATCGTTAAATTTGCATTCTAATGTGTTCTTAGGGATCCTCCCTCAATCAGAATGCCGGATATTGCTTACAAGTATTTCAATTTGTCGGACCAGTGCATGAATACAATTCGAAAGCATGTTAATATCCAGGAGCTTGATATGGCTACGGGCAAATATGTAAAGCAATATTCTGTCATCTGTTCGAATATGGCCATCGTTTATTCCTCAATTGGGAAATTTGAAAACGCCAGGCCACTTTTCTTAAAAGCGATCGAGTACATCCACACAGCTAAGATGGAGAAATTGAAAGAAGATCAGTTACTGAAGTTACTATGCGGCCTTGCAAGATGCTCCCAAAAGATTGCAGATTTTAACCAAGCAGAAGAATGCCTACGATCAGCACTCGTTATTACGGAATCAGTATATGGTAGTATGAGCGACGAAGCTGTGAAGATTAACTCCCAACTTAGAGTTGTAAGAGAAAGTATAGATGTTGACTTGGACAATCGAAAACGCGCTTTGGTGGCGAGTACAGGGGATAAATCTGGAAATCGGGTGAGTACGCGATGGACATAAGAGAAAGAATATGTGTTGCCATGACTAATACTGAATTTAGAACTTAACAAGAAATCCAGAGCCAAAAGATGAACAACTCTCGACCCATGATAGTGATTCTGATGGTGCTGATACAGTGGGTGACAGTGAACTCATTGCTGGATCAAGTAGTCAGAATATGTCAAATGACCCAGAAAAACCGGAAATTTATATTGACCGCGGTATTTTTAACAATCGAATTCTAGCAATAAATACTTAGAAAGGCTGATGATTTTGCAGAGCGCCAAAACTACGAGACTCTCCGACGAACTCTCGGCAAATCTGACCGAACTACGATGGTCAGTCGAAGAAATCTTTCAACGCTACTTGTTAGGAACGGCCAATACTTCGAAGCAGCCCCATTGATAAAAGAAAGTATTGAACAGAATCAGCACATATATGGGGACAATCATTTTAGCACTATGGTGGCGAAGCAAGACCGTGTAAAGTTGCTTATAGGGGGTGGCGAGTTTGCCGCGGCAGAACCATTGATCCAAAAACTTATTGAACAAAGTAAAAATGTTGATGGGTTTCATGCTTCTAAGACTCTAGACATGAAGCATGACTTTGTTACAATACTAGAAGGCTTACAGAAAGATTCCGAGGCAACCCAAATACGAAACGAAATTCTTCAAGACCTGATAGACGATTTTGGGTGTAACCATCCTAGTACAATCCTTCATAAGAATCTTCTGATTTTCGAGCTCGAGCTTCACGGCAAACTATCAGAGGCAGAGCTGCTACAAAAAGACTATATTCAACAGCTGGAGCGCGAGCATGGAACCGATGATTCAACAATGTTTGAAGCAAAGTCAAGGCTTACTTCTGCTCTCATGAAACAGGCGAAATACTCTGAAGTAGAATCTTTACTAGAAGGGCTCATCCATTCCGATGAAATTATTTCAAGCCACTCCGTCTATATAGCTGAGGCAAAGAATCATTTCTTTGACGCCCTTATATTTCAAAATAAGTACTCTGAAGCAGAGTGTTACGCAAGATTACTTGTAGAAAGGTCACGATGGGCACTGAGGGACTACTATTGTAATTGTGTGGAGGCCAAATATAAATTAGCGTTGGTATTGGATCATCTTGGCAAATATCGGGAAGGAGAGCTTCTGATAAGGGAAGTGATGAATCAGAAGGAGTACAATTTTGGGAGTCGAGATCTCTTTACAAAGCTTGCTATTCAGCTTTTCTTGTCTTTGATCATTAGTCAGGGAAAAACCAGTCAAGCAAACTTGATGTTGAGACAGGTAATTGAGGAGCATACAAGCGACGGCCTGGACACTCGTGTCCGACTAATTTGGGCATCGACTCTTGCATTCAGAACGGAAGAAATGTACAGTGATGCAATTGCACTGTTGCAGTACTACCTTGAGCGGCATCAGGAGGACTACTCATTCCAAACCCATCCAGGATTGCCTCGGATTGAAGATTTGCAAAACGAGATGAGCTTGACTGAGATCGAGCAGCGGAAAGACAGCGGTGCTCTAACAAAGGCACAACGGATTCGGCGGAGTGTATTGCCCTTTCTACTAGGGAGGAATAAGAAATACTCCAAAGAAGGAAGTTAAAGCTTTATAATATAGCACGGCCACTTCACGACCTACTTTTAGTTAAGTTACTTATTGAACTTGTTATTGAGATGCGAGAACAATAGATATTTTTCTTGTTGAACATGGACCATTAGCGTCATGATGATGGGTGCAGCTGGGTGGGTTGCTGTGGATCCCGAAATAGGGGGGCAATTTGCCATTAGCGCCAGCCAAACACAAACACATCATCATGGAGACACTCACTGTTTGCTAGTAAATGTGACAGCCCAACTACGCCACTCTCTCTCCCTCGCCATTCAAAGACATAAAAAAAGGGAGGGGAAAAAGCAAAAGAATAATTATTAATAGGCCCTGCATACCATTCTGCCCATTTTTACCGCCCCAAGTGATTTTAAATTGCCCAAATTTGTCACATTTCATCTCGCTCATTTTGATAATCACCCTTCACAATCTGCTTGAGCTCAACATGTTGCCTCCCAGCTTCTTCTCCACCTACAAAAAGTACAAGCATGACACCAACATCGTCGCTTCATGGCTCGTTGCAGCGGCCCAGGAGCGTGGATACACAGCTCAGCTCACAAAGCCCGCCCAAGGGCCTTCCGGGCGCCCGAAAGGCAAAGCCCGCGCACAAGCACAAGGCAAAGCTACAGACATCAAGAACGTGCTGGCTGTCCGGGATTTTGTGCCGCTCGCCGAATTCATCGCCAACACACCGGCCGCCGAAGCCGGGGGCGACGCCGGGATCCCATCCTTCATCGGCACGGCCCTAGACCGAGTCATTCGCGTGCGCAAGGCCTTTTCCCTGCGGCTCACTGATCTCAAGCAGAATCTCAGCGCCCGTGCCGACGCTACGCACGCCCACTTTGTCGGCGTGCTGGAGAAGGTCCGCGATGTCCTGATTAAACCCGGCGAGAGTCGCACGGCAGGCGATGCAGCCGACACGGATGCAGACAATGATTCCGCAAAAAAGACCGACGACCCTAGCTACAATCTCTTTGATGCGCTACGTCTCTATGAACCATCCGAGAAATTTTTGAACGCGCCCGACGCAACCCCAGCCCCGACCTTTACAGTTAATTACAAAGTTGAGGACAATTATGAGAGCGAAGAAGAATCACGGAGCGAATGCCTCTTTGCCTTTGTCGCTCTGCTCAAGGACCTTTTCGGCCTTCGCGATGAGATTAGCAAGCTGTGGGCGGAACACCGTGCAGGCAACCTGGACTTGGCTGCTGCCGCCGTAGGAACCAACATGGCCCTTGGACTCGCCCGCAGCATCGAAGAAGAGATGGAGCCGCTGCTGAAGAAGCACGGCGGTGCGCTAGATCTCCTGCCTCTCATATATGACCCTGTCTGCAAAGCTCAGGGCGAAGATCCGCATGAAAAGAAGCGGCCCAAAGACGACATGAACTTTGCCGTCTATGAGCTGGGCTCTACTTTCATGTACAATGTGCTCAGCTTGCTGCAGGCTATTCTAAACGCTGCTCCATATAGTGCTCGAGATATACCCTCCTACAACGGCAAGTTTGGATGGTATAACCCCGATCACAGCGAAGAAGGGATCAAAAACCTCCGCACACGCTGGGCCCAGGAAAAGGCCGCTCTGCTGGAAGTGTCATCAGACTATGCTCTGTTGTTCGAACTCAAGGGTCTGCCCGTCATCGATCAATTCGGACATGGTCTCAAAATCATGTTTGAGACGCAGTACATCCCTCTCTGGCTGTGCTTTGCAGCTCAAAACTACCTTGACACGCTGCACTTCTTTGGAGCAGGCGTCAAGGCCACGCATATCGAGTTTGAGCGTTTCAATCGGCTGGCGGGCGAACAGCTTGATATCGCAATCAAAGCCGCACCGGCTTCAAACAAGGCCGTTGTGGCAGAGCTCGAAGACATGCGCAAGATGGTCAACATCAAGACGAGGGGTATTGACATTTTCACAGCTACCCGCAAGGCCATCAGCTACGACTTTGGTAGGCCGGCTAGGCCCTCGGGTTTCTTCAAACATAACCCAATCTACTGTGGTCTGTGGATTCACTACACGCGCACAATGTTTCATCAAAAGGGTGTTGCGTACGCCGCCAAGCCCGGTGCTGTAATGCATCTCGTCCAGCTCTACAAGGCGATGCAGCAAGAATCGCCATCAGGGCCAGCGTCGGAATGGTCAGACCTCGATCGCCTGCTCGAGATGCAAGGGGACGGGGCCTTCTTCGTTGGCTCGGAGCCGCCGACGTCGCTAGAAGCTCACTTCAAAAACTACTGCATGAGCCGTAACATCTCGCCAGCCAACTGGCTCGCGCCAGATAACCGGCGCAAGGGTAAAGGAGGCACAGTGCCCGTGACGCAGTCAAAGGCGGGCACCCGAAAGCTCAAGTTCAAGGGGCCCATGTCCCTTTGGTGTGCGTCTCGCATGGAACGAGGCAAGACTGGAGAGCCCGAGAGAAAAGTGTGGGATACCGCTTTTGTGCAGAGACTTCTGGAGATGAGTGGCTTCGAAGTTGAGCAGAATCTTCCTGCACCGCAGCTCGTGCACCACGCAGCCCGCGCTGTCCAGGCCGAGGTCCCAGAAATCATCTTCAGCTACTACGTGTTGCATCAGACAGCTGAATCGCTATTCAAGCAGCTAGAACAACATGCAGATGAACTTGGCTTACCAAAAATTCCCGGTTCCATCAAAGCCAAAGTCAAGGTCGATACTGCCGATTTTGCAGGTCTCATATTTGCCACGGCAAGGCAGGTCGAAGGAGTGCTGACGAAGGTGGAGGCCGTTGTGGATGATTTTTTCGAGGTACAGTCTGCTAAATATGGAGTCCCGGCAAAATGCATGTCTCAAGAATTGACAATCAAATCTGCTCTTTAATGTAACCACCCACGGTACATTCCGAAAAGTCATGACAGATGAGGGAGATATTTTGAATACTCCATGCTGTCTTTGGGCGTTGATAAAGGAACTGCCTATATATTATTAGAAAATAGTTAAATAATCACAATGAAAAGCTCAATTCTAGAACATGATAACCTGTGTCACACTCACAAGTGGCATCAATTGCTCAAAGAGACGACTGTTATGTAGGTCTGTTGCCTGGACTACCCGGCATCAAAAAAAGCAATAAGAAGACGGCCACGGCCACAGACGGCCCCAAAACACCATACTAAATAACACACCAGCCCGACTTATTAATCTATTGACCACGGCCCTGGCCAATTGAGTATCGAGGCCAAATCGTGATCGTCATGTCGATCAAACCTTGTTACCCCAAAGCCAGCGGCCGTCACAGCCTCCAACAGCTAGCAGTAGCAGCAGCAGCCACCAGAGATCTAGATAGATCCTTTCCATAGAGAAAAGACAAGAGCTTCCAATTCAATGCATCGAGAGCCGTAGCTATCTATTGATATCTGACTGTAAAATACCAGTAAAAATAGCGAGGATGTTGCAAAGTTCAGTACGACTTGCTATAAAAAAGGCTTCCCACCTGGCATTTTAAAATATTGATCGGAGGCTAGCGTGTTTATGTCTTAAATTTCGAGAGAAAATTACTTCATGACGAAAATAGGTATCATGTCATAAATTAATGACCTTTTCCATTTCATGTTCAACTCCCCCATTCTCCAATGCGCCATTTAACAAGTCAGTGTTAAATTCTAGCTGCTTCCACCAGTCGTCGTGCCAACAAAAACTACAAGCACCGCAGTGAATCTGCATTCAATTAGTTAATCGTACCATTAATATGCAAATGATCTTCTTACGCTGCAGTGGCCGAGAAAATATCCTTTGTGCTCGCCGAGGTTGTTCCAATCATGCACATTGTAAACAAAGCCGTAAGACTGACAATTATGCCAAGGCGTTTGGCCATGTCGTTGACCGAGTACAAAATCAATATTCCCATAAGTGGGAGCATGCATGCAATCACCGTTGCCACAGCTCTTACGAGTGTAGCAATCTTTTCGTTTTGATATACAATCGTTCTCCCTAATTGTTCATCTGGTTCAACGTTCTGTGGTATTGTTAGTAAAGAAGACATTGATTCAAATATTTCTGGTTTCATAACGTACGTGAATGTGTCGACCAATTAATTGGTGGTAATAGTGAATCGGGTAGTCCAAGAGCCACTTGGTGAACATATCCTGCGCCTCCGAGTCCTGCAAGCAGACGAGGTCTTTCATGTCGGGCTTCGCCCAAATGTCGCGATCTCGACCTACAAGTCGTACATCTCCCATGTCTGTACGCTTCATCCATGTATCCAAGGACTTGACACTTCTGGAAGAGGCTTGGTTCAATTTGGATATGCTATGATGTTGAAGTAATGCCTTTTCTGCCATGGACTGGGTTAGTTGGCCAAAAAGGCCAAATTCTTACTTTCCAACTTAAACTCACGATATTTATCCAATTTGGATCGAAGCTCTTGCAAGGTCTTCCACTGCTGACCGCCGTTGCCATCTTGTGCATCTTCATCTGCTGACGCTTGGAGAGCATACCAGTCGCGCCCGTACAACTTTCTTTCTTCGTCGCTGGACTCCTTGTCTTCCTTTTGATATTCCCGGAGTTCAGTCTCCAAGTCGACTATCTCCGCCTGCATCAATAGCAGATTCTCCGCAGATAAGGCCTGGAACTTTTTAAATATGGCAGTCTCCGAGTGCTCGGCCATCAGCCTCGCGAGCCTATCGTACCCAGACGGTTGTGCCATGACTCGATAATGTCGTCTCGCAAAGCGGAGTTGAAACGTATGTGTGTTGCTGAGATTCTAGGTCCATGCACGGCGAATATGGTGGCTCTAATGTGGGGGGGGAACAATGAGAATTTGTGAATAGCTCAGCCCAAAAGCACAGCGGGTTGAAATGCCTTACCATGTGATTTGAGGCTCTGCGTTGACCACGGGATGACGTGGCGTGACCTAAATGCTGACGCTGCCACACTCTTGTTGCACTTTGATTCAGCTTGTGCCAAATCCCACAAATCAAGCAAGGCGCAGGGTTTCAACCGCCCAACTTGGCAGCCTTAAAACCAATTCTGCCTAGATTTAATGACGCATCATGTGTGTTATCATGGTTCACCATGATTCACTACCCTAGCTGATAAGATTCGATTTTATTTCTTCGTCTACTGTCCACTTTTTTTTTTTTTTACCACATACGAGAGAGTATCTTGATCTCAACCAACATCAACACCATGTCTCACCAAGACCCATTTCGCAACCCGCACTATGGATCGCACGTCGGCGATTCTTCGGCCCCGTGGATGGCGCCCGTGGTGGATGATGAGCCCTACAATACAACAGGCTCTGGGGCCAGGTCAACATCGTATTATTCTGCTGGCTACGACACGGGCCAACCTCAATCGTACGATCCCGACTACTCCAATAGTAGCAGCAGCAGCTATGCAAACTACTATCCAACCAGCTATACCAACCCATCCTCGACCAGCGGGACGAATAGCTATGGCAACACTTATAATGTCAGTTATGCGAGCAGCGACACGAGCGGCTACACAAATAGTGCGATGGGTAGCTATCCAAGTAGTTCTACAAGTAGTTACACATACAGTCCTACCAACGACTATTCACAAAATTATTCCCCAAGTTATGTTGATCCCAACACCGACAGACGCTCTGCTGGATACTCCAACAGCTATGCAGACAGGGATGCGGGTATGCACTCGGATAGACACAGCCGCCACCATCGAAGAACGCGAGCTCGGCATGTAAGAGGGTATGATGACGCCGATGGAAGTGACACCGACACCCAACATGTAACATACCATTTAGAGCCAGCTGACCCAGAATCAATTGGTGAGTTATGTCGGATTCCTGAAGGAAATGAAGCCCCATCTCATCATAAATACTGCAATAGAGGAAGCTCGTCGCCAACAAGAGCGAGCTAGAGAGCAAGAAGAGATTGCGCGACGCCGGGAAGAGCAACGTCGGCGCTCTCATAGCCACCACCATCGGAGATGAAGGAGATGTGAAGATAAATAAGTTACAGTCATGCCATGTTCGGTTGGGGTGGAGTTTATTTTTATGTTTGTATACCCATCACGGCAAGCGGCTACAGAATTATGTTCAGGCCAGCCATGCACCAGTCATGCCAGCCATGTTTTGTCCAAAGCTGCTATCAGCGCATTTGGAAACAATCTCTTCTTTGTAAAATGAATCTTACAGGGGATGATACTAGGCTCCGTTATGTGTACTACACTTTATCAGTGTAAAGATGATTTTCTTCGTCACTATCGCATTCGTTTAGAGACCAAGGCGTTCATTTTATCAAAGGACATTTGAACAACCAATAATGAAATTATGATTTTCTCTCGTCTACATTGCGACCCATTCACACTCAATTTATTTCCTTTCATTTATCGAAACCGCGTAAATGGCTCTATACCGTGAACTGGCTCCTATATCAGAGCGGTTACTTATCACACGTCAATCTAGTGCATGGTGCCACTTTGACTTGAAAAGCTATTCTAGCAAAACAAACTAATTGTGCTAATACAAATTGAGCTCTTGAGATTTTATTCCATTCCAGAAATCTTTAAACTCATCAGGTGTAGAAAAATGGATAATTCCATGGCCTAATCTCACATATCCTGCTCGTCCACCTGGAGCTGGTGCAAGGACAAGGACCAAGGTGCTTTTTGCCGAAAAATGTGGAACATGACCCAAAGCAAGGGCGAATACGTCAGGCATTTTTGCGATTTCCTGTAGCCTATCAACGTTGTCAGGAAATAGCTTTCCATTGATCTGGCCCAGCTCAAAGTCCGTCTCATCGAATACGGACGTGACCTGAAGGCCAATGCGAGTAACTTTCGCAACACGCCCCATCACGATGATATAACCGCCTTTGACCGGGCTAAATTCCTTTCGAGCTGTTAAGTCGAATTCAATATGGCTAGCAACAAGAGAGAAACAGGCATCTGGAGAGAAACCGGACAACCTCTGCCAAGAAATATCACCGTTGTGAGACGCCCACGTCCAAGTCGGAGCTCGATGCTCTTTTAGGTTTTGAGCTGTATGCCGTTTTCCGTGCTTCCATGAAAGTCCGTAAGCAAGATGAGATATCCAAAATCCGGCGAGATATTGGTCTTTTATATGCGACTGATATACTTGCGCGATGCCGGCGAGAGCCACCAAACGATCTTCGTATTTTGTAAAGTCCCGTTTACAGTAAATAGAAACAATCTCCATGTGCCACCTCTCCACCAACACAGAAATATCCACTGTATCCGGACAAAGAACCGTTGATGGAATCGTTGGCACATCTAAAGGCTTCAGGTTCTCCAGTCTATAGGTTTCTCTACATTCCCAGACTAACTGGGTAGATGCGAAGTGCAAGATTCGTGGCGATAAAATGCGCTCCTGATAAACCCAACCGCGGCTATTGATTGGGCTATCCTCCACAATCCTAGGCGCATGGGACCGGAATTTACTAGTCACAATGATGGAAGAAGTGAGCCCTGAACTATTCTTGTTCGTAATGGTGATGGAGTGTTCTCCTAGACCAACTGCGCTCTGTTTGTTGAAGCATCCCCCAAAACCATCGCGAGCGTGGCTTGCTGAGATGGTGAGGAATGAATTATGATAGATGTCTCCCATTTTTATGGACTCGTTGGCCCAGTCATCTCTAGAGTCTTGAATAATGCAGAGAGCATCAATCCAGAGGTATTGTATTCCCAGCCGACGGGTTATCTCGATCGCATCTCTGAAAGTTGGTGTCAGATTTTGCCAATCTATGGCAGTCTTCTTGTTGGCGATGTTGGTCGATACAGTCATGTATTTTGAGAGATTAGTACCCCAGCAGTGACTCAGAGCGATGTAAGTAGGACATGCCTTTCCAACATCGACGAGACGTAGTGACCCGGCGCCGACGTCAAGTAATCTCGAGGGGGCTGATTGTGAGTTATGAACACTCAAGGGTGTTCTGCAGCTGTGCATACTGCATTCGTCCAAGCACGAAATAATGAACTGGAATGTTTCGGGCGATTTGGTGTTTGTGAGATGTGTGTTCATAACGGGAACTCCAAGCTGTGCGGCCGGATCACCTAGATAGTTGCTGTTTTCAGCAAACGCGATAATGTGCCAGGACAAGTTTCCTTACCAACTGAAGTCCATACCTCCAGCTCTTTCAGTTGTTTGGTCAAGGTTCCAGCAGTGTCGGTGTCGATAGTGGCTGTGAGCACTTTGCCGAGATGCGGGGTTTTAGGATCTGCAAAGGCTGCTTTTAAAACTACATTTTGGTAGTCGCCAAAGTAATGCGAGTTGAATTCACTGACTGAGCTTGGGTCAATGTACGCTGATAGCAAATTGCACAAGTCGCAGAAGGGTTTTTTCTTGGCGAGCTCTGTTCGATTACGAGCGTGGCGATACCCATCTGCCGACACGAGCGCTTCCGCATTAATTCCAGAACATGTATGACACAATCGTGCATTTTCTTCTGAAGAGTCAGAGTCGATATCCATATCCATAATGGGAATTGAATTCCTTTCGTACTCAGTGACTTCTCGTTGTTTTTTTTTTTGGAGTTGGTAGATAGTCAGAAAACACACGTGCAACATTGTATCCAAGTCGAGGTATTTGTATCCAGTGGTTTAGGTCAGCATGCATAATGCATGATGACTCATCTTCTCAATTTTACACGACTTTGTAGAGATTCAAGGTCCAGATCATACCTATTATATTCTCAGCAATGAAAGTCGTACTGGGCGGGCGTGTATGCGACCAGCAAGAGTCATCACACGCGAAATCCACGGCGAACGTTGAGTGATGGGTATTGTAATATATTTCGAAATTAATTTTCAGATATGAACAGTGCAAGAGTCAATATACAATTCGGGTTGGGATATGCAACTCAATTATTTTCGTCATAATCCCTTATCCCCTGGCGTATTCGCCTCCTTCTGCATAAATATGCCATGTTCCAGGTCATCAGTATCTTTCATTGACATTCGTTTCCCCCAAGGGTTTGACATGATGCTTTTAGTTTCATGACCGGGATCGAGTATACCAATCCCTGCAATGCCACTCTGCCGATTCGCGAGTTCATGTGTCGAACTTGATCCATCACCATCGCGCTGAGTTGGCTTGGCAAAAGGGTTGAGCTTAGAGTTCCTACTAATGGCGTTGCTTATAGGGGAGGTCTTCGGATCTGATTGGTCCTCGTCGTGCGAGGTCAAGAATGAACCAGGCAGGATTCTACGGAAGATAGGTCGAAGAAGCGGAAGAGAAGCTTTAAAGAATTTATTAGCCGATCATTAAAAAAAGACTAGAGGTATATGTCTACCAGCTATTACTGCCAAATTGCATTCAGCTACGGCCCAGGCAGTGTGGATGCCCATTTCTAGCGTAATCTCTTTCGAGTCCGCTTTGAATTGGAAGGAGTGGATAACCACGAAAATCGAGGCAATGCAAGTTCTGTGAAATAAATTAGACAGAGCGCCTCAATTTAGATTTGTAGACCTACAGCGTGCCAAACGTAAAAAGTGCGCTGACGGCAATTTTTTGGCCCTTTGGGAGCTGCATCTTCCAAACCTCTATTACGGGAAGTGTCAATATGGCGCAGTCAATCAAGACGTGCGTCAAGACGGTTGAAAAGAAAAAGGTCGATTCGCGGACATTGCACTTTTCTTCTTTGATGGCGGCGGTCCAGAGGGCCCGGATCGGAATGCATTGAAGTGTGACCATGAACAATCGTAAAATAAACCATGAGACGGTTAGTGCCGAGAGCAGTTGGATGGGTCTCCGAATACTAGAGTATTTGAAAAGGCGCCAGTAAAGTGTCAAGATGGCGAACTTGGAAAAGGCAATGGCAAATGAGTAGGTCATACTCCCACACCATAGCAGCATCCAGGATTTCTTGAACTTTTCGGCATAGGTCAGGTTATCAGACAGCCCATGTTCCATCGGCCGGCCAAGCCCATAATACACGGCCCCTATGTAATGATTAGATGCCTCCAGATCAATGGTAAACTTGGTATTTAAGGGTCTCCATACAGATCAGGGCAACAATGGTGTATCCCAAAGACCCGAGCTAAAGGATGAGGTTACCAATGCGATAATCGCGCAGCAGTGGAGAATTCATCGTACGTAGGCGATAACGGCAAGCGCGTCTTCAAAGCCATATCCAGCCTTGGTGAGCCGCCTCGAAACAAGCCGAAGAACCAATGCGAGAGTTGCGATGGGCAACGTCACGCCAACTGAGGCGTAGAGACTGGGGGTATCATCCCTCATGATGCATGGTTGTGGGCGAGATGGTGGAGAGGCGAAAAAAATTCGCCAGCATGAAACGGATCGGTGGGTCGAGGTCCAAAAAAGAAGCAGCAAAAGCACTCGACGAAATAAGAGGCAGACCCGGGATGTTGGGGAAATATTTGCTGAGCCAATGATTCGCGCAAGCTGCGAAAGGGTTGCAGGCTTAGGTCCCAGCAGTCCGGTCGAGAATCCGTCAGACAGCCATTGATTGAGAGATTTAAATGACTAAGGCGCATCAGCCGACACCCTCTTCACTGGGTCCCCGTGGGGAACAGCGTCATGATGCCGGGGTGAGATCATGACCAAGTCCGGGGAAGTCTTGCTCGCCAACCAAACTCGGCAAGGTCAGGCCAACAAGTGCGTGGTCCCATAGGCTAACTGCTAATCGTCCATTGCCCAACCTTTCTTAGAGCATGTCCTTTGCCAACTGCAATAGGATCACGGCCAGAATTTGTTGCACGCGGCGAACGGGGATGCCGGTTGGTTGTTGTCGCGGCACAGACCAGTTGGTGAGAGGATTTTTTACAAGGTGAAGCGGTCTGCCACTCGCTCTCGGAACCCATCCCGATGCATCCGAGATATCGGCTCCGGAACCGCAAATCACTTATCTTCACGCTAAGAAAAAATCCATTAAATGCTCGACGTTTCATTGGGTGGCTGCTTAAGTGAGCGGATGCTCACACGATGCATGCATAGAGACACAACGCGACGTCATATTTTGCCACTTTGGCATTATCACCGTTGCTTCAAATGCCTCCAACAAAGACAGCCACAACGTTTTTGATAAGACATGATTATCGCAGTGGACGCGAAAGATGACTACAGATCATGCGCCGGCCGTATATTAGCGTGGCTCGCTTAGTATTATAGACTCCCATGCTATAGGGTAAAGAGGAGGTGACAAGAAAAGAGGAGGCTGGGCAGTCCTGAACGACGAAAATGGTAAGAAAGCGAAATAAAAAAGGGATGATAAAGAAATAGAGGCTATTTCCAAAGAATATTGATTAATTTCTGACTGCAATCACCCTACCACCAGTGAAGAATTCCGCGTTTCCCTCAATGACAAAATCTTTTCCCAAGGTTGAGAACTCAATGTTCAAAAGTGGATCGTCACAATAGGGGAGGCGAGGTTAAGTATTCTAACTTATCAGTCGAATTTTACTGGCGAATAATAAACTGAAATAATCAAATCCTGCAAATAAAAAACCCCCTGTGATACGATGACGTAGCCTATAGATCTAGCAGTTGAAGGTACTTGACTGACCGTCGACGGCCTACTTTAGGGGAATCCAGTTGACGATCCTTCGTTCTTATTCTGACCACAGCCGAGGCACCGCTTCAATAAAACATATATTATGTTCCCGAATGGGTCTGTATCTCTTAATCTGTCTTATGCCCATGCCTGTCAAAGATTAAAGTTGTGGCGGTTGATGGTTATGACTCAGCGGCCAACCTATTGCCCTGGCCATCGCCGTCTGCAAAGGGCATCGTCCCGCCTCAACTAAAGGCTATGCTCCCTCAAACCCTATTGTCTAGAATAGAATATACGAGCTAGCTTCAACTATAACGGGAATAGTACACCATAGGTAGAGTACTATACTACTGTGGAGTAGGGGTGTTTTCCAATCACTGTCTCGTTGTCTAGACTTACGTGCAATATGATGCCCTGCGTTAAAAATACATTGTTCTCTGATTTTCTGGTGCTGATGAAAGTACGCCTTAGTAGTGTAAGCGGTGACTCCATATCGGATTCATATTGCTGTGACCACGAAGCTTATGATCACTGAGGCCTGCGTGGGGCATGTGGCCTATTTTTGGAGTTGGACCATCGAGGATTACCTGAATATCAGCTCAGAGAATAATCAGTCATATTTCAAATAATGATTCCTTTTCTCGCATTAGTCGTTTTACCTTTAGTCTCCTTCTTTAATTTTCACTCCTTGAACTTACAAAGAATATCTAATACCTCAGTGGAGATTTCCTCATGAACATTTTGCCGCTTGTTCGGCGACCAGTTGTTCGCTCGGGATCTAGGCTATGGCGTACGGCTAATTTTAAACACTGAATAAGGTAGCTATAACGATGTACCGCTCGATGGTTGGCCCCTAGCCCATTGAGGCACAAACCTTTGGTGGATGTTGGGTCATTTCTCACAAACGACTCACGTGGACAAGCCCGCAAACAACTTCCAACTAACACATATTCCCCATGCCAAATGAAGCGAAGCAGTAGAAAGTGATTTTACTGAGGCGATATTGCCTGAGAATACACACTAGGGGCAACATTTCCTTGCTGACCGATAGATACGTCATCTGAATCCAGCCTCAGGGTTGAATTTGCCGTTATATGGTGATACAGACATCAACACCTGTTTTTCTCTATAATTCACAGAACTCTTGTAGGGCACACCACCTTTTCAGTTCTTGTTTCCTAGGAATATTCACCGCACCTGTCATCAATCGAACCCATTCATCAACATTAGGTTTAAACTGCCGAGATGGCTGCGGCGAAAAAATGACCAAAGACCTCCATTAGCAGACCCCAAACCTCGACACTCCGAACCTGAGCTTAGACCGAAAGCTGGACCGAACGAGTCTTTTCTACCGGCATCAATTCCTCCTGTCGCACCACAAGTCCCGACGGAAAAAAAAAATAAGCCAGGCCACTATTGAGATATTGACACGAACGAATCCTAAAGAGAGAGGGTCAGATGTCAAAACAGCAATTAAAGAAGAGGAAGACAAGGCGATAGTCGTCAAACGGATAGATTTGACTAGAAACATGGAAGTGCCAGTGTTAGCAATCGACGTTAGAGTAATATTAGTGGGCGATGATGATGTATTCTGACCTAGGGAGAATGCTCCACGTCCTCCTAATTGCGGGGGATTTAATACATCAAATGTCAAAGACGTACTAGTCATCCACGCTTTTCCATGGTGGATATGTTCTGTTGAAGACAACGGCTTGAGCAAAAACTACGATTGGCATTTGACGAGATGGATTGACCGCAAATATCTTGACAATTCAACCAAAATTCTACATTCAATAACTGCCTAGTACCTCTGAATTCTATGCACGATTTACATCATTCTGGAACGGATACGAGGGCATCCCTGATTCTAATGTCGCCATTGTCCATAAAAAGATCTTGCGAGTTGCAAAATCATGTACAGCTTTTTTCCACCATCAGCGTTGGCGCATCTATCGCAAATCACGTATTTCAAACAAAGCGCGCTAGTAAGGCATTTCCATACTTTCAGTTTCTCATTGTTGGTTCTTTTACACTAGAAATTGTTGGATAGACTACGGTCTGTTCCACCTTCCAGATCGCGCCAGGGCTAGTTTGGTACCCACAGGAGCTACGGAGCTAGCCCCGGCTGAGAGATTGATTCACCACGTTATCGCGATTTAGCGTTCATTTCAATGGGCACTCCGTCTTGCTTAGTCGGGCAGGCGGAATGATTCGATCCGGTCCACCAATGTGGACGTCGTCGTGCCTTGACCCCAAAATTAGCATCCGACCGGATAATGCGGCACTAACTCGACCTGTATCGCTGCAGAATGTTCCACCAAGATGGCAAGGCATCATTCGAGTTGTTCTTTCGGTAAAAAAAATTGGGTGACATTGCATCCTTTATCCTGCTTTAGCCGGTAGATTCGCACTGCCGAGCGGGGCTTTATCCTTGTGAAGGATTTGCTTGTTCCCACCTAGATAACAACCTTAATACTAACTAACTATGGAAGGTTACGGGTAGGGCCGGGTTGATTGCAACGTCTTCTCAATCGTGGCTGGGTCATATCATGAAGTTAATTGTTCTGATGATGATTGGGGTGTTACTCCACCTCTTGACGCTTGGGTGATTTTTAGACGTATGAGCAAATCTACTCCGCTGTATGTACTCTGGCCCATTGTCAATTCGACTTTCGAACTTATTTTCACGCTCCTGTCTAGATGTATTACGGATGAGACTTCTCTTTGTTGTGTTTTTATACTTCGAAGTAAATAATATATCATGTCGATAGGCATATAATAGACAAGATATAGCTAGACCCATTCATGAGTACGGACTTATGACTTCTTTCTTGCCATTGTGCTTGCAGCCCCGGCCAATGCGGGGCCAAGTCAAAAATAACACCCAATAACCTTGCCGCTTTGATTGACCAACGCAACCGACATGCAGAGGAAATCCACTTCGTCTGTTTTGATCAACCGACCTGCCTTGTAATTAACTGCACGCCATGTTGCTCTCACTGACCAATACCACCACGAAAATGAGCTTGTGTGCCCACTTTGCTGTTTTAGCCTCTCCCGCTACATAGACGCACGCACCATAACTCAAGTCCATTGCCAGGTTTCTCTGCAAAATTTTCTACCGTGTAGTTATTTCTTCTTCAAGCTACCTGAAGGTACTCAGTCTCGAGGATGGCGCACAATCCTACCGAATCGCCCACAGAATCGTGGTCCGCAAGCAACCCCAGCGGACCACTTCCTAGGGAAATGATGGCTGCCGATGACCAGAGATCAGAAGAGACAATGCAGCCCGCAACTCCTAATCCAGGCTTGATACATCCCAATGAACAAGCGCCACGGCCGCCTTGCCCGGCTGCATCATCCACAGAACAGGTGGATCTCGTTAGTGATACTGAGGATAGTGCTCCTCCACCCACACGTCAATCACTCTGGAAGCTGTGGGCACTTGAGTTGGCAGCCATTGTTTTTAGTCTCATCTCATTCATTGGTATGTTGAATATAGAATGTGCGGTAAAAGTCTTGCTTACTGAGTGGTAATCTGTGGCTTTTAGTGATTGTTGTTATCCTGTCCACCTATGATGATCGTGGTCTGCCAGATTGGCCGCTGGGGATAACATTGAACACATTTCTTGCCTTCTTTACAATACTAGCTCAGGGTGGTTTTATGCTGCCTGTCTCTACAGCAATTGGTCAGGCAAAGTGGACGTGGTTCCTCAAAAAGAGGCCATTGTACGATTTCGACCTGTTTAGCCAAGCCAGTAGCGGATTATGGGGCCCTCTGGTGTTGCTTTGGAAAGTCCACCGTCGGCATTTCATTAGTATCGCAGCATTTCTTATGGTGATAAGCACAGTGACCTCTCCTATCACACAGCTGACGATAAAATACCCTCTGCGAAATACCGTTACCTCCGGAGAAGCTAAAAGCTGGGCTCTCCAGAGTATCAACTCAACTGACGACCTGAATAGTGCAGCACAATTGGCGGCAACATTGGCAACGGCAACGGACGAGACAGCTTACAAAGAACCTATAGAACCAAGCGGCGCATCCTGCTCTACGGGAAACTGTACCTTTGAGCCGTATAGGTCTCTTGGTATTTGTGTCAAGACGGCAAACATAACCTCTCTTCTACAGGTGAACGAAATCGAACGCTTAAACCTTTCACGCGTCTCCGTTTCAGATAATCTGCCGGCGTACCTAATTGAAGGAAAGAAGACATGGAACGTGTCTCTTCCCGGTGGGTATCCGATAATGCACCAAAACGCTCTTCTCCTATACACAGATTTTCTGAACGGGAGTTATTCTATCGGGTTCAAGAACAACACAGATCTATTAGAAACTCGAATTGCATCAATTGCATCAATATATACAACTCCGACGATCCCGAAGGGTGCTAATCCTGAGAATACGACCTCCGATGAGGTAAAGCGAGTGCTAAGTCTCGATGGAGGGTTTCGTTACGAAGCTAAAGAAACCTTATTCCACCTTTGCGTCCAAACCCTTAATACGAGTGTCAAACTAGGCGACGAGGCTACTCGCTTAGCTAGCTCTCATTCCAAACCAGTCACAAAGGGGAAAATTACCTATTTGGATCTAAATTGCTCCTCGCCGTTTTTTAATGACATCTCGGGGTGTTCGTACAATAAAGAAGACAGCACTCATGTTTACCTCCCAGCCTCAGCTGAAGACTCCCGAAGCCTGAAGGAACTGCCCGAGGACGAAATATTTAGTTCTGACTATGCCTCCATGGGAACCATTGGACAAGCACTGCAGAGTAAACTTGCTGGTGGGGTACTTGTTCGATACGCCGATGGCGACTTTGGCGATGCATCATTGTATTCGACGCAACAAGACTTTATTACAAACATGCTTACCGTCATTTATGAAATGGAAAGCATACGGAATTTGACTGAGCGCAATGTGAGACTTACCAATTTATTCGCAAACGTTGCGACATCTTTATCATCACTGTGAGTTTAATTTGGCTACCTCTCAGAGAGACCGCAGGGCTAACCGGATTTATCAAACTAGCCTGCGGAATGGTGACAGGCACTTTGCAAAAAACTCACACGTCGTCAGTGGAGAGGCCTTACAGTTGGAATCCTATGTTCACATTGATTGGGAATGGATATCATTCATTGCCGTCGAGCTTGTGCTCGCAACCAGTCTCTTGGCTGTAACAATAGTCACACAAGCTGCCAATGGTGGCAAAAAGGAGCACACAGCAATACGCGGCCTCAAAGACGCACCCCTGGCTACACTCGTTGTGCTTGGGGATGAAGCCAGGGCCATGGCTGGAGGTGGGCTGACCACAACAGATGAGTTAAAAAAGATGGCCAAGGGGGTTGTGGTAAAACTAGACGGAAATTTGCTTGTTCTGGTTCCAGAGAATGAGAAATCGAGAACCACCACATTCAGATCGGAAAACGAGAGTTGATATCATTTTGGAATTAACATAGTATAACTAAGTTCTATTCCGGGCTTAAAATAGTGGAAATGAATTGAGATACCCGCAAAAATGCCTATAAAGAGTTAGAAATACCAAAATTGAACTTGAGATTGTTAGATAATGCCTTGGAATCCTTGGTGGTGGTAGATGGATAACCGTTCGTACGGCAATGAACTACTTCTGGGTTTGCCCAAGGTTCAGTACGATAGTTTTGAAGCTATCTATTGACCCTTTTCCTTTGCTCATGATGTGCAATTCTGGATGCGTGACTTTGAGGATTGTTTTGGTATTATGAGACGAAACACAAGCGGAACGTGACCAAGCACAGATTGCCGCTTTTAGAACTCTTTGCTCACTAGTTCAACTTCGACTCAGCTATCCATCAGTCCGTCATCAGCCCGCATTAGACTTGCTTACCTCTTTGGCAAAGGAGCGGCCAGGTATCCCCTCTGGATTCTTTCTCGAGGCCCTCAACCTCGGGGGTTTCTTGTCACGCACACAACTCCCATAGACATAATGGTAACTCCCACCGGGTAGTCAACCTTGGGCCCCTTTTGGGCCCCAGTCTAGGGTCCTTTGATGGGCTCTTTGATAAGGTCCTGGAACTTGGCTTCTATTGAATCATTTTGTATTTGCCGTATTGAATAGCGAGAAAGTCGCGACTTTCGCATAACCATGTTATTTGTAGCGGCCCGGTCGGGATGTTCTTGTAGGGTAGGAAGGTTTGGGCTAAATCTGGCAAAGGTAATCGTCAGGTTTAATGATGTCAAGGTTGTACGCTCCAAACTATGCTTCTTATTGGTTGGGCAGTGTGGATAGGAGTCGGTGTAAGCTGTTGGTTGCCTGAGAGACCCCTGTCACACATTGGGCAGAATCCCCTGTCTTCCCCTTTGGTAAAACAAACTCAAACCTCCATCATTCCTGCACCATGGAAGGCTGGTCGCCACTAGATAAACGGCCTGAATCGGCCATTGTAAGCCTGGATTTCTCAACCTGCCCCATCTAAGCACTGATTTTCTCCATGAAGAGTTTTCGATTTGGCTCTCGATCTATCAACGCAGTTGGCTCCGCCGCAGACCATGCTCATCCAAACGTATTTCGCCTGCAAATACAAAGGACACTTCTGGACCGTGTGATCCAAGCAGCTCTTCCTTTCCTTCCATTCGTATTTGCTTCTTGGATTCAAAGCAGGTTCCCCGAATGGTTTCTCTCCGAGAATATAGTTTTCAAAATCCAGAAAACCGGCTGGGAGGAGGAGTTTGATCGCGAGATAGCTATATATGAGCAACTTGGCCCCGTGCAGGGCATTACCATCCCTAGATATTATGGTACCATCGAGTATGGTGACACTCGGGCCATAATTCTCTCAGATATTGGAGGATACTGTCTTTTCACACCAGAGGGCGCGGTGCTTGGCGAGGAAGATCTTCATTCCTTGCTGCAGGAAGCTCTATCATACCTGACCAAACTGGGATTCTCGCACGAAGACACGAAGCTCGATAACTTTCATCTCGTGACGTATGAGGGAAAAGACAAAATCATGGTAGTAGACATGGAGATTGTGGACACTGGTTTATCGGAGGATACTCTTGAGTTCGCGGTGAAGAGCAAGTCGAATTGGTTGAAACGGCAATATCGCAATCACTTAGAATGCTTGGAGTTTGATGGGGTACTGCTTCCAAAGAGGCCAATCAAGGCTTGAACTGTCCTCATATGACATTTTACTTCCGGCTATGATTATCATCAGAATTTGTACAAGGTGGCTTGTCCAGTGTTATTATACGGAACATGGTGCGGCTGCAATGACTCTCTTGTGTAATGAAGAGGGGTTTCTTTATTTATGTGTACCTGGATGTACCATGTTGAATATAATATGCTACCTGTAACATCTGGACCTAGATAAAATTACAAGCACTTAGGGGGCAGGGAGGATAGGAGGAAGGGTGTGAACCTCGCAGGACACCAGCAGAGCTTTATTAATGACACCAGCATTAGGCAAGGATGAGAACAATTGGGAGTTAACCGAGTCCGAGTGATGACAAAGCGAGCTCATCTATTCGCCCTACAACATCAACAACAAGGTCAACCTAGCCAAGAAGTATACAAAGACGCGCAACGAGGGGGCCTTTATAGCAAGGTTTCTAATCCTACCACAGCTCAGCCCGCTATATCAATTGCATTATACGTGTTAATACGTTGGTGTGGTTCAACATGATGGTTGTAGGATCATTCAAATATTTATAAAATATGAATATTGTTGCGTCGAGTAGCATGTAATAGAGAATTACGAAAACATTTTGCCAGCTACTTGTGGCGGCATTGTTGGGGTCGGGTTTTATTATCTTTCATTATTTTCACCAAGCAATAATATAGTACCAAATACCATAATTTTGCGCTTCTATTCAAATGCAGCATGTGTGATCCTGCCTACCAATACAGACCGTTATACGAGCCTAGATTTTTGGTCATTACTAAAAGAGTTAGGATCAGCCGCGTCCCAACCTGTGGAGTTGGCGATCGTCAAGCATAGCCGTAAAGGATTGCAGGTCTTGCGACAAATGGCATATCCCCAAAGCTAAAAACGAAGACCTGCCTTTCTATTTCCTCTTTGGATAAAGCAAGGTAGTAATGAACTAGACCTTTAGAAACTACGCGAAATACAACCCTTCGCCGTAAGCACACAGCATATGGACTATCATGCCCCAAATGGATTCCCACTATTCTCCACTTTCACAAATAAGCAGTTGGCCGTGAAATCAGTAAGCATGTTACCGAAACAGACAGTGCTACCGTACTTGGACTAATAAAGTAAGGGAGTTTGAATAGTGTTGGGAAATTAAAATCGTCTTGAGATAAGATCTGAAAAACATCCTGATCGTTGTTTAAGAGCCTTCACGTGACTCCTATGATGCTCTATCTATTCGTCATTGACTAAGCTGTCGTAGAGTACGAGGTAGGTGATATCTCGCTAACGTGATATAAGCATAAAGGCTCACGATGATTCCGAATTTACCGACTTGCGGTCATTCCTATACCGACAAGCCCCACCTACCAGCTCAAGAGGACGCAGCTACGTGGCACAAGGAGTGCCGATCCCGAAACAACAGCGCCAGCCCCTGACATATCCATCCAATCAATATTCAGAGCTCCACTTAGATGAGATATCAAGGAAAGTGATTTTTGAAGCATAGCCTTCTGTATACCGATCATTAACCCAAGGGGAAATCTCCGATGCTTCAAATTTATAATGGTATCTTCTATGTAGTGGATTTCAACCTCATCCCAGACATATAAATATCACAGCAGTCAACGATCGTTTGGAGATAATTCCATTCTACTCCAAGCCTCCCAAAAAGCAAAACATCCAACACCAATATCAAAATATCAGCAAACCAAACTTCAGCCACTATGAAGTACCTCGCCTTCGCTACCACGCTCCTTGCCACCTTCGCAGGTTTCCCATCTGGGGCCAATGCCATTATTTGCGACGTATGCACTCCTGGCGTCTCTTTGGAGTACAGTATTATCGATGTCAAGGGTGTTGAAGATCCTGCTGGACTGTCCAATGGGTTGAGAGGCAACATTCATAAATTTGGTTCCTGCCTGGAGAGTCTTTGGGACTAAAAACGCGCTGGTGACGGTTCATGGCAAATCGAGTTTGCGGTCCCTGCCGGCTGCAACGACGGCGTGGTTGAATCTGCTTGGTGGGGGGCTACCAAGAATAAGTACGGTGGCCTTGACTGCCCCGGAGGCACTGCCAAGGGTAAGTTTATTTATGCCCAGTGCATGCATAAGTACCACTGACCATTTTATTCGAGTCTACTAGATTAGCCATGCTATCTAGGGTATCTTTGAATGATACCAGTCGATGGAACCTGCGACCATGAGGACCAAGTCAAATATTTGTATTCACAACAGTCTAACTGGCTAGATAAGCGCGCTGATGTTGTCTATGCCATTCTATTGTGGCATATTATAGATTGAGATAGATTATATCGCTCGTGCGCTGTGGGAGAGAGGAGGGGTCAGTTGGGGACAATTTCCAATGGTGAGATACCAGTCTCAGTCCAATATAGAGTAGGCAGCATTTTCTTCGATTTTCACATTTTCTCTCCCTCAATGCAGCAGGATGCGAAGGTGCATAAATATATTATCCACTACTCGGTGTCGTGAATTGTTGGCTGCTTTGCTGCGCTCCCAGAATCTTTTCTTTTTGCAGGCTCATAAGCTACGATGAAATAAAAACCCAACAGAACATTTTTCAACCTTTAGATCCAATAATTATGTATCGTGAATAGTTAAGTCAACTCGATGGAAATCCGCGTGTTTGTTCACGAAATCCAACATAATAAGCTCTCATAAGTACAGAAGCATAGCGGCCGGACACCTTGAAGACGCGACCACACCTTTTCGCCCTAGGCGTAATAGAGCACTCATCCCAATCACGCATCTTCAACTGCAGGAATAAAATATACTCTTTCTTTTTGTCCGTTCTCACGACCCTCAACTACAGAAATGCGTATTTTGGTCTGCAGGAGGTTTACAAAATTTCCTCCCACGTCGAAAACCGCACTACGTTGTCTGTCTTTCTTTAGTACCCTATAGTGGGTTACGTGCTATGGAATAAGAGTTACGTTCTGTTGGATAAAAATACGGATTTAAGATAAGTTCAATTCAATAAAGCCAGGGGGCATCTAACGACTTTCTTCGCTTTGATCAATATGAAGGGCGTACCCAGCTAATTTTTCAGCACTCCCAGTTCGATCAAGTTAGCATCATGCGTTGGGAGAGATTGGCTTTTTCCTGTACTTGTCTTTTGAAAACCACGACATCTATCCCGACTTTACGAAGGCCATGTGAAAGACCACGCCCAGAGACCACCAACAATGAGGCTGATATTAGTCTTCTAAGTATTACTTTTTCACAAGCGTATTGTTTATAAATATAGACCTAAGAATCTTCAGAATACCACTTTCCCCATCTCTGTAGATTCCTCTGATTGCATTTGTGGCTGTGGATTTAGTTGTGTTTCATCGTGTGGCTTGGAGTTCGTCTCTATCGCGTAAATCGCCAAACGGGGAACATGACGTCTACGAGCCGGGGATTTGAGCGAGCCTGAGATGTTATGATTGGACACGATGGGAAATGGCAAGGTAAATTGACGAGAGTGATTTGTGGATTCAATATGCGTCGGCAATTGCCCAGAACGGCCATCCGCGGTTTAATCCCGCAATGGCCCACTGAAAAGTCATCATTCCCTCAATTTAATGTGGATCCAGCCCCCAATCGCGTATTCCCCATGTACTAAGGTAGTGATACGCGGGATGGAACCATAAGCGTAATTATAAACTTGAGTAGTGTACTCACATCATGGCTATTGCCTAGCTTCCGTGAGTCGAGGAATATTGACCGAAATACATCAACCATGGAGATAGTCATGGCGAGACGCAAGTGATTTCTCAATTCAATAGCAGTAAATCAGTAGTCCTCGGTTTTAGGCGCAACGGAAATAGGACAATATAATGCGGTCGCCAGTGGCGTGAGAGGGCAGTGCGGCTTATGTTACATTGGACGTAAATTTAGCAGGATCATGCATGCTTTCAAGGTTCCCGTCTTACTCGGCCGATAGCCAGGCACGAACCCATCTCGACTTCTCGGATACTCGGTGGCTTATATCGCTAAATCCTTTATTACCGAATGAAGGAGTGAGTGGAAACGTTTACATCGCCGAACCGGGCTACGGAACCTGTGGCCTTTCTGGTTTTCGTGGTAGAAAAAGTATAAATTCACTATCCATCATCTGCATTCAATTTCTCTCTTTTCTAAATCATCACAATCAACATCAATACCTTTTGATACAAACTTGGGCAGCTTGATTCTCCTCCTTGACCCGACTCTACCCCTATTACCATGAAGTATTCTGCCAGCTCTGGCTGCCTCAGCCTGGCATCGCCTCTTATGACCAAGAGAGACGATGTTCTGGATAACATGGACACCTTCTGCAAAAGTTGGGATCTATCAACACCAGCGGGAGCTAAAAAGCTCTGGGATGACACCGCAGCAGGCGTATCTCTGGAACTTTTTATCAAGACCCAATGGGGTAAGATCCACTAACCTTTTATTTACCTTGGTCTGAAAGGCGCTTCACTAACGACTTGGGTTTAAAATAGAGCACGAGACGCATTGGCTCAAGAATTTAGAAAACGGGGTAGCTGGTATTGACGGCACATCTACCGTCGATGGCTGCAGTACCATAGGCACGACGTGCAATCCCCTCAACGGCAAGAACTGCACGACCCACTACAAAGAGTACGGGTCATACGCCCTGGGAAAGAACTCTTATTGGATCTTCCAAGCCGTTAAAGGCTTGCATGAGAAGTTTGCTCAGCTTCACACTCAACTAAACGACGCAGCCCTCGTCACTAGCCTGCAAATCGAGACAATGATATCTGACTTTGAGGGCGATGAGGATGATGCAAGTGATATCTGCACCTGGTTATCTGCGGCATGTGGTATGGGCAGCGCTATCGGAGGTCTTGTACCTGGAGCGGTAAGTCTTATTCTCATTTCGGGGTTCCCGGTCTCTAATACAAAATTCTACTTTAGGGTGAGGGTATTGCATTTGGCTTCGACATTTTGGGCGGAATCTTTGATGTTCTTTCAGAAACAGAGGCAGAGGACGGGATTGATAGTGCCACAATCTCGAACGCCCTGGCTAGCATCTACAAGAATGCCACGGAAAAGCTCACCAATACTCTCTGGATCGCTCTGGGCAATGCTGAAAACGATGCCCAATATGATACGCTCCCAGCTCCTCTCGCGGATACATATGAGACCAAGATTGCCAAGTTTTTCAATGGTGGCTGGTTTCTTGTGTAAAATGACTCAGAGTCCGTCAAGGTGGTTCTGGATACCATTAGCAACAACATCCAAGCCAAAATCGCCAACCAAATCATGTCAGCTGCTGACTTGGTTCTCGTGGCTGACACAGGCAGTGACAAGTCCACACGTGAGTCTTGTGGCTATGCAACTGGTCGCCAATGGTTGAAGGCAGGCGATAAGGAGTACTGCTTTTACATTATGAGACACAAGAATGGAGGGTTCAGCGAGGCCGATGAAGATATCTACACTGCCATGGCTAACTACGGACTCGGCAACCGGGAGATGTTTTACAACGGCATCATTGACTGCGCAATGAACGGCGGAGACGACAGCTCCGTTGACACGGCCAATGTAATTTGGGGTAGTGTGCCGACTTGCTACTTCAACTTGCCCACCTTCGAGGTCTGGACGAGTAAGAACGGCAAGGGCTGCGGCAGTGCTTTCGACAATTCTGCCGATTGCACTTTCCAAGAGTCCAAGAGTTGGCCTTAAGGCGTTGGATTTCTATCTTCTGATGACTCTTATTTCGGTCTTCCCATTTGCTTCGTTGTAACAAATCTCGAAGATGGCGGGAAAGGTTCCCAAACACGTGTATATCTAGATCACATGTATTTTAGTTTTCCTAAATTCCATCATTCAATAGACATTTCTTTTATCTAAAAATCATATTCTTGAAATCTATGCGACGCTCTCATCCATCTTAAAATTGGCTGCGAAGATAAATCCCGTGTGTTCCCTCCAGCATTCACCAGCACCGGCTGGGACCGCAACCCAAGCCAGTACTTGCGAGACTTCTCTCATTCTTGCCGAAATTGGACACTTTTCCAGTTAATAGGTGCTACCCAATATGAGTCCGGCGAACAGGTTGTGAAAAGTACCACCAGTCCAAGATATCAGTTCATATAAGCCTAAGCTACGCAGTTTTGGTGTATTTAATTGAACATCTTGATAACAATCCAGGCATTGAGAAGCATTAAATTTTACAAGCCGCCTGTAATTTAATGAAAGATCGAGTACCTGAGAATTAGAGTCGAATTGTAGGTGCCTACGTACAGCGTGAACAGCTCCACGCGTTCACGGTTATTTGCAGAAGTTTGGAGCATTATAAGGATAGTGTGAATCTATTGTAGTATTTTAAGTTGTTTCTAGGGATTCTAAAAGCTATCTATACTCAGTTTAAGAAGGAAATTTAAACCACGCCTAACCCGTTTGCATGATTCAGATACAACTTTGGCTCAAGACTGCGATGCGGTTTCGCAAGTGAGCATATGCTTACTTATCCCCAGGTGGTTAAGAAAGGTTGTACCACAAAGACATTGATAAGTACCAGTTGCAATGAGGAGTTGTGTCTGATAACATAGAGGCCAGTGTAATTTAAAGTCGTCCGTAGTGTTGAATTGGCTACCACAACCACATGTGTACGCCATCGTATTGAATGAGAGACAGATTATTCTTTTATATTTCTTAAATACTACCGTTAGTAGCGGAATGAATTATTAGTGAGAATGGAGCAAGTGGTGATTTTGGTAGTTGCTTTTGTTGACCGGGCACTTGGCTTGTTGTTGTAGTTGCGAGTGAGTGCTTGAGCAGAAGAGCGGATAGCCTGAAATTTGTACCTTTTCGTGGCCATGAAAGACTAAGCAAATTTTATATTTTACAGTTATTCACACCTTGGTTCCCCCAGGATGCATTATTCACAGTCCAACAATGCTATGTTCTTCCGTCGGCGATGGCTCGAGAAAACCACAAATACCAACACCAAATCACCTACTTGAACATGAACAAGAACGCTGTGTCAAAGAATTTCTTGGCCAACGGGGGAAAAATACGCCGATGATTCACAGACAGGTTTCTCGCTCAACGCGGATAAAGAAAGGTATTGGTGAGTTGCTTGACATTTCGGCTTAGTGGAACGGACACATAGATTATGTCCAAATGATTTAGAAATCGTATAAGCCCCAGCCACACTCTCACCACCACTGCTGCTACTAGCCACAACAGCCACCCACACAAGACTGATTGAGACCAAGCCGGAAGATGCCATTATAACCTCTCGACACAGCTCTAGCAGTCACATACGACCATAGCTCTCAGAAAATACGGGATCCCGTCCGCTCTCCCATAGTCAAGCTGAGAAGCGGTGAATTAGTACTCGGGTCGGTGACGACCGGGGAATCCTCGCTGTTGTATGTTTTTTGGGGGCTTCTTCATCTCCATATCTTTTTTTAGCTGTTAGTGGGTCTTGGCGGTGCGAATAGTCGATCTGCTTCTTGCGGGTTCCTCCGTTGTGGTAGGCAGTGACCTTTGTAATGAAGCTTGTTGCCATCTGCGACAGGTTCGAGCAAGGCTAGGCTGGACCGGGCCACAGTCAATATATTTGCTTTAAAAGTAAGCTTCTTTAAATAACAAATGGAGCACACAATATCCATTAGCAATTGAATCCTATGTTGACTAGTCTCGATAGGGTGTGGGGTTCTGAGAGGGCCCATGAAATGAACCTTAAATGTAGTACAATGCGCATGGTGTGGTTGGCAATTAAGAAACCTGGCTTTTTTTTTTTGGCTCATTGTATTACAAAATCTACCAACAGGGTCTATTTTAATATGTGTTCAAATGTCTCAATAAATAATTCATCCCCTTTTGAGTCACAATCACTGTTCATGAGTTCTTCAACCAGCAATTTATGAAATGCTGCACTTTAAGCGTTGATGATATTATTTGCATACTTGAAGAACAGAATCCTATTCTTTCCCCTTTCTCTCCCTTCGACCTACTTCTCTAATGCTCATCTGTCCCGCTTGTCTCTTAACTATTCCCTACCCTATCGACATAGGTCATCGGCTCAGCTCTTCACAGTGTCGGGCAATGGGAATATTTTCTAGACAGGCAACGGCGCATAGAACTATTTCCTGCCTTTCCAGCAAGTATTCTAAACCTAGGTTCTGTTGCTTCTATCTTCCATGCATTCATATCCTTTGATGGTCTGAGATTGCGTCGGTCCCTTCAGAGTCCCTTCAGACCGCACACGTTATTGTTGTTACGCCCTACGCCCTACGCCTTGCGTTCGGCTGCACTCTCCATGCTACATTTTCTAGTTTCGGATCATTCATGCAGGCAAAATTCGCGTAGGATGAAGCCGAAAATTTTATTTATTCCCTTCTATTCTGCTTCTAGAATTGATCATCCCTTTGCCTTATTTTCGCATTCACCCTTCATCAAACAACACAAGACCATAAGCTTCCAGGCTTACTCAAATCCAGTTCCTGGTAGTTACGATGAATTCAAATCATTGAAATTACTCAGGTCCATGGATAATAACATTGATAAAATAAGAATAAAGATAACTGAGATAAGGCTACGACTTATGTTGAATCAATCTCCTATTGTGAAACAGCGCAACAATATGCGAATGTAAATGAGCCCTGTGAAGTCTTACGGCGGTAACAGGAACAGTTAAAAAAGGGCCCATAACATGTTTCGGATCCCTAATTAGGGTTACGATGTTCAAAGAATTATCACGTAAAGTTGTTTCAAGGAAAACATGCTGGTATGTTAAGGCAAACTAATAAAAAATGGGATACGTTTAAAATACGAGAAACGCCCGGTTTCAGCGCACGCTCACAAATAATAGAAAGATCGACCATGAGATCATTCCAAATACAACGTATAATTTGCCTGTTATTAGCAAGGGTATGCCCAGTGACGCCATCAACAGGACCCACGCGTGACAAACAACAGTCATGTCTGTTGGAATGGTAGTGAATAATGTTGCTGGCAATTGAAACCTCCATCTAGATTAGCGCGATCGGACTTATATTCCGGAAATTGGTCAAAGTAAATTTAGGAACTTTCCGGAAAAACAAGGATCCCTTGGAAGAAATTAGGGGGCATGTCTTGAATTGGCTCATTTAACATTCCTTGGCATGCTAAATCGATGAGCTAATCTACAAGGTGTGGACAAATACAGTTGCATTATGTGGTACTAAGTCCTTCTGAGGGTATTTGGCTATTACCAAAATTATAGTAGATTGTCTCATAACACAAGTGTATTCTTATAGTATAGTTATAAGTAGCACGCCTTTAAAATTCTTTCTTCAATAATCTAATCCCTACAATTGTCATTACTAGATTCAACAGGCCACACTCTCAAAGTCCAACACTCTTTTCTTGACATTCATTCATTCATTTATACCTTCTCAAAACTTCTTTCTAAAATACTATCATCATGAAATTCGGATTTGCTGTCATCCTCATGGGCGCATTCGCCATGGCCGCTCCTGTCCCCGATGCTCCTGGTCAAGGTCTGCATACCACGATCCACGAAGAGCGCCAACAACTTTGCAGTACCGCTACCGGTCGACCCCTGGCCGACCACGAAGTTTCGCGATACTTCGCTGTTCCTTGCAGGCGTGATGAAGGGCTCGAAAAGCGCGATGAGAGTCTTGAAAAACGCCAGCAATGCGACGTCTTTACCGGTCGACGCCTTAATGGCAGCGAAGTATCGCGCCACTTCAGCGTTCCCTGCAAGCGTGATGATGGTCATGAAAAGCGCCAACAACTTTGCCATTTCATAAGCGGTAAACCCCTGGGCCCTTATGATATTGCGCGCTTTCTTGGCGTTCCCTGCAAGCGTGATGTGGCCCCGGAATAAAAACTTCACGGTGGACGCATACTTCGACCTCGAGGAGTGTCGCACTAAGCCCAATAAGAAGGCGATGAAACAGCGCCTTTCACAATCCTACGCAAGAGACAACACTAGTGGCATGACGGGGGTCTTCAAAAATACAACGGAGGTCTTGTAAAATGATTCTTTTGTTGGCCAAGCGCCTATTGCAACATTGTTAGGTTCATTCACCGTCATTCGTAGGTCTGACTTCTAGATCAACCTCGAATCTATTTAGATTACTTTCTACTTTGTATAATTCACAAACTCCATTTTAACCTATCGACTTATAGATAAGAGCTCAACTAACTTAGCAAATCATAAGATCCCACGTGACTGATAGACCGATCCCGTACAAGGCCAGAACGTCCCCATCAAAGGACGCAGTGCGGTTTCATCCTAGTGGTTTATAGTGCAACGAGAAAGGAAATTTGTGGATATGGTGTGCATTTTGAGAGACATCCGATATCGTGGTGCAGGCCTTTTGCAAGGCGTAGACCGGGATCTCACTGACCTTCTCGCCCGATATGATCTTTTTAGTTGACGCATTCTACCATCCTAGCCTTGGATTGGTCATCACTTCGTTGATTTCGATTTGTATCATCGTTCCAGCTGCGCCTTTCTCGACTTTCAGCCCCTACATATCTTACGCCTATCCTAGGGCAAAATCCCTCCAAACTGCTCCAGCTGACACATCTAAGCTAATTGGAAAATGTGTCATGGACCTCATAGATCATGCAAAGGCCTGCCATCAAGACTTGCATTGGAATACATTGACGGTGTATATATAATTTACACAATTTATAAGTGTAGACCTCATTTGTATTGAAATTCATTCGGGTTACTGAGCAAATCTAACCCTACGTCAACACATATGTGCTTGGTGGGTGAAAATAGATTATATACATTAATTTCTGTTATCTTTGACAATTATTTACTAATCTTTATCTCCTCGACACTCCTTGTTAGGCCACTAAAGGGACAAGATGATACTTTTTCAGACCCGCCGTTTGCATCAAAATGGCTTGACATGGCAGCAGCCTGCCCACCTGTGAACTCATCTCCATCTCTCACATACCACTTTGCAAAAAGGTCGTTCTGAATCCAGATGACTTTGCTAATTGCCTTGACCATGCTCGTTCTCTTGGACATTGGGAGAGCATTATGAGATAGGATTGCTTCAGTCAAGACATGCTGGATCAGGCATAGAGTAGCGTTGATATGAATGTACTCTACATTGAGAGGCTTGTGTCTATTCAACCCAACGTGCATTGCTCTGTATTTGACGTCTGGTTAGAATTTATGTTTTCGACTAGGTGGATGGATGGAGGCTTGAAGAACACTGTGATGCTTACCCAACTTGATCTAAGTATTCCCAAAAGGCCATTTTTGATTGATCGGAGCATATTTTTGTAAGATAAGAGGTCAAAAATGTCTTTCGCTTCATGAGCTCCGGGCTGTTTTCATCGAGAACGATTTCAAAAGCCGCCTCGGAGCGTGTATCTCTCATCTGGAAAGCTCGTGCAGTGATGTCAAACTGGAGGAGCTTCTGGTAGACAACGTGGACAACGGCGGGGATTAGATCCTTGACAAACTTGGATCCAAATGCCAACGCCTCTAAATCATCTAGAAACGAAAACATTTGTAAGAACGAGAGGCTTTTACCAAATCTTGGGGCTAGGACATTCACTTACTCTCGTCAAAGTCAAGGAAGCGATGGAGGTAGTGAATGCGAGCCTCCAGGCTTGTGTATAGTGACTTGCGGTCGATATGCTCAAAGGTTTCAGCCATTGTAGATGATGTGGGTGGGGAATGCCAGCGGAAGTTTTGACGATGAACTACACAAAAAGCAAAGAAGAGTTCGAATAGAGGGCGGACGAAAAACGGCTACTAATAAAGCGGATGAAGGGACCTATTATTTATTCCTACAGCTTCCCAGCATCTTCCTTCCAACTCGGCCAGCCCTGCTGCATCCTTCTACCCCGCACAAACAACGTCGCAACGCGTTTGCGTACCATCAATGCGGTCCACGCCAGCACCTGTCGGCTGCGAAGCGATGGATGGTCGAGAATCTGTAGCGTTGACCGAGATGCCGGGAAGGACCCAGAAGGTGCGACAGTTGGTTGACCTAAGAAAATAGTTCACCAGCCCGTGCGATGGCATCCCGGCACAAAGCCAAGGCCATGATTGGCTCCCTCACCGGGGACGCGACATACGAGATCCTTATCCCCACTCTTGAAGGACCCTGAATGTATCAGATGCACAGGAATCCAGATGTCTGACCGCATCCGCCAATGGAAGGAAGATCAAGGAGCGATTAGCAAGCCCACGTCAATCGCCGTTCGCCCGGTATCATGCCTATCTACGGCCTAGTCGCGGCTCCACTGGCGAGTTCAGCCCACGGAGCCGAAGCCGGATTTAGCTTGGTTCCTCTCCAGCGAACTGCCAACTGCCGTATCCTGTATAGTACATGTAGATTGGGCAAACGACGAGATCGATTGCAGCATCACAGGGGTCCTCGATTGTCTATTGAAAGCTAAAATTGGCTGAGTGTTGGGAGATAGCAGAGGGAGCAGTGGCCAAGCCTCACGAGACCCCGGGACGCTCCGCGATTGGCCCGAATGCTGGATGTACATGATCCGACACAGGGGCTCAAGGACCAGGGTGCATTGATATCTCATGGCACACGCGCCAGACAGAAAAAGAGCGTCGCAGTCGGCCAAGTTGGAGAGCAAGGCAAGCCTCTTTTTCTGTCAGGCGCGTGAGGCTCTGGCCAACCCCAGCCCTACCCAATGCACGAGATGCGTCCCGGGCCGACCAATGTCGCCATCCCAAGGATGATCCCTTTGCTTTTTTCCAACAGAAACTAGACTTGTTTTCAACTTTACCCCTAATCAATTTCCACCAGCCTAGAATATCTCCGGGCAGGCTATCGCCCCCGCGGGACGCGCTGCAGGGACCGTCTGGCAGTCTAGGCTTAGGAGGACCTCCCAGCCCCCGCATCAAAAGGTCAGCGGAGAAATTGCAGGTTTAGGCTAAACTATCGCACGTAACGATATAGGTTGTCCGGGTAGGATTTCGTATCGCTAACTCATAATGTCTTGGTCAAGGGGGCAATGTTACCTGATGCAAGGTTTACCAACCAATGAACAGACTCACAAAGGCAATGGGTTGTCGTCTTCGCTGAAGTCATGACTCGAGTCCAAAGGTCGGCTAGCAAGTGCAGAAATGAAAAGTCCAATTTGATCCAAGTCATCCCAACAGTCGTCACACAAGTTGTTTAATAGCCGCGATGAATCCCAAGATAACCAAGGATCATCCTATCATCAGAGAAACAGCTACCAGATTTCCACGGTAGAAAGTTCAATAAGGATCATTAGGGAATGCGGGGACGAATTCTCAAACCCTGGATATAGAGATCGTAATAATGTCACCACTGCCCCAGTCAAAATATCAAAAAATAACTCATCCAACTTACATAAGGAACCACCACTTTTACTAAATAGAACTGCGAGGTGTCTCGGCTTAAGCCGGTTCCGATAAAGTGTGACCCCGGGTGCGTTTCGGCGAGACCATAATATCCCAAGAAAGCACCGAATCAGTCTTTGGAGCCTGTAGTCGGGCTTCTTAGTTAGCTAGCTATTCATGAACTCGTCTTCCCCATATTTGTTGCTGCCGGCGGGTTCTATTCTGCGCCAAAGCCACGTGGGAAATATGTAACTAGTGGCACTAGCTATGAGTCTTGCCACACCATGAACAAGGTGTTTGATCAAAAAGTACAGATTAAATATGCAAAACATCTTAATTCTATTCGTCCATATGCAAATATTTATACAAATATTGCTCTTCACTTTTGTTCTTCCACTGCCCAACCCATGTTATTTCAGTTCTGAATATCATCCAATGGCGGTTTCCAGACAACAAAAAAGTCTGAAACATAGTCGCAGATGTCACATGCAAAAGAATTTCTATGTGGGAAAGAAAATAAGTCTCCAGACTTATCAGTGATCCTCCCTCCGTCATCCTTTCTTGATACCCGCAGCAGGAGGAATCATTTTTCTTGCATCAGACCTAGAAACAAAATTATTCCTTACGCCTTCCTTATAGTTCTTTTAGTAAAACTAAACCGAGAATGAATGCCCCGTATTTCCTTTATTCTTGGAGAAAACATCTCCAAGTGAACATGCTCTCTGATGTGTATGGGGATCTCGAATTTAAACTGCGCTTCAGGGTAAGTTGGAATGCCAAGGTGACAATTTGCTCATCCTTTTGTAGATAGAAACCAGCTACTGCAGGAAATCAATTCATTGCAAATTTTGTGAGACAGTCCAAACATCTCAAGAGATCGTCTGCGGTCGTTATGGCTTTTAAGAAGTATTCTCGGTATTCGTAGCCGAGACTTGGCCTTTGGAGTTGGACAACACTCACCTTACCACTTTTGGTAAAGCAAATGAGAGCCATGGTCGGGAGCCAATTCCGAGGGCGGGGCTAGCGCTAACTCAATTAGAGGTGCGACTGGTTACATTCCCGTGTTCCTTTGCCACTTTTGGCAAGGAAGATTAGCAATTATGACGATGAGAGTTTGAAGACAACGCCGACCCGGCCGAAATCTCATCGAAAATAGCTCTGTTCTTCACATCATTGATGTTACATCTGCTCACTAAATAATTCGGAGAAGCTAATCCACTATTTTCTCTGATAGTACAAAGTAATCTATTGTCCGAAAGATTGCATCCTATCCGAGAAAGCATGAAGAGATAGCGTTGAGGGCCTCGTTGTAGCGTTGAAGAGGGTGGATATGTTGGGTTTCTGGGATTAGATTTCTTTTCTGTTGGACCCATGAGATGGTTCATCCCCATATCGCCTGAGTTGCAACCAATACTGTGAAGGCTACGATGTGGAGAATGCAAGCGGCTGTTATCTAGGCTTCCGAGATCGCTGAGCATACTAATGCAACCCACAGACGTATCAAACAAGGATCGGGAATTCCGATTGAATTTGATTCCCCAGATTGACACCAGATAGCACATTGCGGGGATGGACGGAGCTCGTGAGCTTCCTGGTCACATGTCTCATCCGTGGGGGTGTTGGGCATCGACGATTAAAGCACGCCGTTCAGTTGTTTAGGAAGATAGAAAGATATGGTGCCTCCTTTTCAGCTCCAAATTTCCCGTCAGGTCAAGTACATAAGACCCTGAACCCCAACGTAAAACCCATTACCGAGACTAGATAGCCAGACCTCCTTATCAGTTTCTCTACACCCCCTCTTCTCCACTCCTCTCTCAAAACTAAACCAGCCTTTGTTTTCTAGCAACTATTGCGATCACAGATCACTTTTGTGCCCCGCCAATCATAATGCCAGCCCTTGTCGAAATTCCCGTGGTCAACAAGGCTCCCAAGCCTATCCCCTCCAAGACCAAGCGAGCGACCCGGCCAACCAATGCCATGCCTCAATTTCTGATTGACGAAGCAGCCAAGACTAGGCGCGAGCCTTTTGATCCCGAGAAACACCTCAATTATGTCCCCCCGAATTCCATTACTACGATGAAGGATATCGGTCTGGAGGGTCACGGAATCGCTCCTACAGCCGTCTGCGAGCCCTTCCAACTGTTCACTCCTGAAGCTATTAAGCAGATGCGCGCCGAAATATTTAGTGAGCCTGTCATGCGTGAATGCCAGTATACTTCTGGCTTCATTAAGAATATGGTCCGTGGCATGGGACCCGAGTAAGAAAATACCGTCATCGCCAAACCTCTGCCTACATATGCTAATATAGCGCAGCCGTGCCCCATTCACTTATGACGCGTGGAAGTCTCCCGAACTTCTGCAGAAGATCTCGGATATTGCTGGAGTTGAGCTTATCCCTGCCATTGATTTTGACATTGCCAACGTCAATATCTCTATCAATGACGCTGGTGAGAACAGCGTCGAGCACCCCGACGTCAATGACATGAACACAACAGCCGATGCGTCTGCTGTAGCCTGGCATTACGATTCATACCCTTTTGTAGTTGTTACTATGCTCTCGAATTGCGACGGCATGGTCGGTGGTGAGACTGCTCTTCGACTCCACGATGGAAGTATCAGGATGGTTCGCGGCCCTGTTCAAGGCACCGCGGTTGTCATGCAGGGTCGCTACATTGAGCATCAGGCTCTCAAGGCATTTGGTGGGCGCGAGCGTATCGCCATGGTCACATCATTTCGCGCCAAGAATCCTCTTATCAAGGATGAAACTGTCTTGACAGGCGTTCGTGGCATTTCTGAGCTCTCTCCTCTCTATCACCAGTACACTGAGTACCGACTTGAGATCCTCGAGGAACGTATCCGACACTTCCAGAAAGAGGAGCGTAACCGCGAAATTGCGAAACGTCCCTACAACATTATCGCTGCTCGCAAGTTCCTTCAAGAGCAAAAAGAGTTCATTGAGGATATGCTGGAGGAGATTTATGAAATAGAAGACTGAGGAAAAGCAAAATTGATGATTATTGTTTTATAGTTACCAAATAGCCCGTTTTTAGCGTTCCTGTTGGCTTGAAAATAAATTCCGAATTCAAGCTTGCTTATTCACCTGGCTGTGTGACATTGAGTCCGAAGAAAGTAAGCAGCGTCATTTAAAACGCCAATCTCTTACATTACAAATACAACCCTTGAAATATTGTCCGCTCTCTACTCTTTCCTACTATTTCTCAATTACTTAGTAAGAAAAGAAAATAACACCGTTCGTTCATCTAGTCGGCCTCGCTTTGGCCACTATCTAATACAGGAAGATGGGCCAACTCTTCCTGTTCTTCCACCGGGGGACTTCTGTCGCCAAAATGTTGCCATGCCCAGTAGAAAAAAAGAAACCCGAAATTGCATATAGAAAAGATTATTATAAACCAGAAGTTATAGAGGTGAGGTGATATGCAACGCCCCAAGGCTATGCCTGCCAAAGAGCATGATGAATGTTTTATCGCGGCCTGCGAATTTGAGGAAACGCGAGCAATAGTTGCCCATTTTACTGTCACAAAATTAGTTCAAAATCTTGATGCTTTAGGGAACATGCCGGCTGCGCTTACATGGTAATATGAACATATTCATCTGTATTATCGGCCCAATACAATATTCTACCAGCTTAGACAATTGAAATGACGAGAGTATCGCGCAAATCAATACCATCAAAGAGAGAAAAACCGCTATTGTGACTTTGTTACCTTAGAAAACCAGATTTCAGAAACCGTGATGAAGGATTATAATTATACTCACTATCAAGCTTTGGAGAGTTGGACAAAGTAAATCCAATAATAATGGCCGTTGATAACAGTATGATATTTTCCCATTTTTTCCAGTCCATAGGCCATTGTGCGCTGATTATTGTAGTCGAAAGAGAAATTCCGACCAGGATGAAAGAGAGGAGAGGTTTAACTGACGAAAACTGGTATTATTGGTTAGTTTGGGAACTTGAAAGTAAACTGGCAAAATAAACTGACTCTTGGGCGACTCCAAATAGCGGTCGCGGCCATAGCACCGGACTTATTCATTGCGGCCTGCACAGTATAAAGAAGATTTTCGTAGCCGGAAAGCCATGGGACATCTCTTGGATGGCCAATTAACCCTGCAGTCCCGATAACAAAGCAAACCCAGCTCAATATAAAATATATCCATGGAGAAACAAGGGACTCTGAAAAGTCAAACCGTGATGCTATCAGGTAGCGGCCGCGTACAAGAAGTGACCAGATTAGTAGTCGCGCAGGCAATTCTCTTGGCCTGTACCATGACCACGTGTAACTAATAAATGCAGAAGCAAGAATACCGTCCAAGGCACCCCTGAAAGGCAAACCTAGTGGATATAAATATATTGAATACTGAGGATGTATTCTCAGGACTTGCTCAAAACCCACGCATTGAAGTTAGCGGGTTAAGTTAGGGTGATGTTATGCAGCTCGAAATAATTAATTGACCTTTAAATGTGGCGAAATGGGGCAAGATGCGCTGGGCAGGAATATCATGGAGTAATATGCAAGCTGGGATCTGGACGCTCAAGAAAGGGATATTGTAATAAAGAACCTTGTTCCAACTTTTGTAATATCCGTTAGGATTTGGGTAAGTGGTGGGCATATCAATCATCGCGGCCACCTTTATTTTTCTTAGCAATATTATTAACAAGAGACGTTCATTTCTTACCAGTAAGATCCAGAAAAATCTCCACTCTACATCCCACACTTGAGATTTGGTACCTTTAGCAAGAACAGCAGTTTGATCCATCTCGTGACTTGCGTTTTTGATCACCTGTGCTTTTTGTTCAATCAAGGAAAGTTTTAGTCCATCCACTTTATGCATCCGTTCGAGCATTTTGGGGCTGGTTCGAAGGACTGTCTGTCTACAATATGCATCTTTTTTCCAGTCGTATGAACAGAGAATACCTCTGAGTAGCCCACTTTCTCGCGCACCAATGAGCATGGCAACGGGAGGCGACTTTGCTCGAAAGTGCGTGACCGTCTTCATGAATGTATCGACTAGCGTAAAGGGATATCCTTCTTGCGACACATTATGTTGCACCTCTCTGTTGTCTTGATAACGCCACGGGGGGGATTCGAGGATAAAGCTTCCGCGGTTGAAGCCATACAGATGTTTCTCAATTGTGCCAGGATCCACGAAACCTTCTAGCCCAATCAAGCGCGCTTTTTGCTTCTTTGTAGTATGTCTATACAGGAAGAACTGCGCAATTGGGGCTATTGCCATAGCGCAAAAGACGAACCAAATCCATGTACCCCAGGCGGTCTGAATTTTATCGTCGTCATAAACATAATTAATAGCCTCAATCATAATATTTAAGCTGAGGAAAATTTTGACGTTTATGAGCTCTCGGCTGTAGTGCCTCCCCATATAGTTCAAAAAGCCATCATAAAAGGGCACCGAACGGTCGATATCCTCCCACTGGATTGAGGCTGTGTGAACGTCATTCAAAACGACAGTGTCTGATTGTCGAATTTCTGATATTTGGATTATTGGGTGGATCCTACTCAGTCTAATTCCCCATGAATCACGTGTATCATACCAGGGTGAATCTATCCCTAAGGGGCAAACGCATATCAGACGTTCCAAAAAGGAACCACTATCGCCAGCCAGTGAAAGTTTGGCAAAAGCTTGGAATCCGGAATCTTTCTTATCAACCCTGGGGCGATTTCTTTGAGGTAACAGGCCCATGATGGCATAGGCGACATCACCACCACTGTATTGAACAGTACCACGTCCCGAAAAGCAGTTCAGAGCAGCCTCCATCAGGTTTAATTGTGTGAGGGTGGCATTGCCTTCAAAATGATTGATGAGCTCATTAACAGCCCCTGCATCATTCCATGCCACCCTTGAAAACTCGCGCCTCGCCATGTCCCCCGGCTCTTCTGAGGGATCTCCCTGGACAAACACCTTAATTCGGTGTTCGCCTGGGCATAGCAATAGCTCCGGGAGCGTCCACAGTCGCGAACCCCATTGCTTAAGCCATATCATCTTGTTTTGGGAGTCATACTTCAAAAGCTCGGGAAGGTCTCGCTTTGATAGTATCGCGCCAACTTTATCCGACGCCAGTGGCCCGAGGGCAATAATCATGGAGTGTGCAATTCGCACGACATCGCTGATTCGGTAGACGTCATCGCTGCCACTCACTGCCCTAACTGCACCATCAGCGTCGCGAACGCATTCAAAGTCAATCCAAAACGCATTCTTTCCAGCCTTTTTAGCAGCTTCGATGCCCCATTTTATAAGAATATCTCGGTCTCTGTGTGCCAGCTCTTTGTTTGCTGTTCTTGTTTCTTCGTTCGGATATTCATATTTGTCGATCTCCTCGTCCGTAGCAACGCGGAAGTGCACCCGAGTGTACGACACAAATACAAATTCCAGATCCACATCATCCCCATGTTCAAAAATGTAGTCCTGAACATTGATGGTTTCAAATAGATAATTATCAAAGTCTTTTATCACGCAGAGAAAACGAGCGGGAAGAAAGACTGATGCATTGCGGGTCTGGTTGTTCGTGGTGTTATTCAGCTGTGTGCGAACATCCTGCGGATTGGTCGAATGTAATCGGATGGGATCTAAATATGATTGCTGGTCTGTCGCATGGCTATTTATGTGTCGTTCTCTTGCAGAGTTTCCTCTTGTTGAATCTCGGGTGTCTTGTCTCGATCTGACAACATCGTATTGCGAATCGTAACCAGAGAGCATGCCTGGTTTTGACGTGTAACTAAATTCATTGCTCCACACCTTTAATTTATAGCGTCAGCGAACCATTTAACCTGACGAAATTGCGAATCTTACCAGAATAAACATGAGCGGAAAGGCAATGATAAACCTCAATAATGTGAGAAGAAGTGATCTCAGGGTTGCAATGCAGTCTCTGGTGCCCTCCCTCCTCGTTGCAGACCAGATCCAGTGATGAACATGGATCAAGGACGGGAGGCGGGATGAAGGTATTCCCAAGCGAAGCCATCCTGATGCTTCTTCGAGGTGGGCGGGATCCTGAAAACTACAGGTGACCAACGTAGTAAGCTTGCCATCTGATGGGCGGATGAATTTCCGATATTCTGGTTCAGCAGGTGCAGTTGCTGATGGGCTTATAACCCCCGCCGCCTCCTGCGGTGCCAGCTGATCCGTCATACTAAACGACGGCAATTAATCAACTGTCCGCTGGATTGTTACAGTGTTGAATCCAGGAAATTCGGCACCAAATGACCATGCGTGTTTTTGTTGGTCCCGCCTATCAGCCTCATGCAGGGGGCTTTTGCCTTGGCTCACCAAGTGTTCCAGTTGCGCCTCGATCAGCAGCTTCTGCCTTTCGAGCACTTCAGCTGTGTGCACAGACATGAATCTACGCCACTACTTCCACGTTTCCTCGACCTTCAATTGGCTAGAATTAATGCCAAGGATTACGACTCAAACACAGCCCACTGTGCTGGCCAAACGACTTACTAAGCTATTTGGGGGCCAAGAGGCGGCATATTTATTTCAATGGCCATAGTATTAAACGAGTGGAACAATGCATGAAACAAAATGTTCAATGGTTCGAATTTTATTTAATCATGGGTATCAAAGCCAACCGCCTTCGTTTTCATGTGCAAACGTTCCCAACGCCTTAAACTCCAAGTCATGCAATCCTCTAAGACACAACAAAAAATGTACCCGCTATGACTCCCGCGGACACCATAATAGTCAGGATGGCAGCGCCGGCCTTGTCCTTGGTGGTGATCTTCGACTGATACTTGTTCGCGCTGTCCGAGTTTGTGTTTCCGGCAGCCGCATTTCCCTTAGATGTTCCTCCGGTCGTGGATGTATATGGAGTTGTGGCTTCGCTAACCAGTGTATACATTATAATTGACATGGCGTTCATTTGCGAACCGACGGCGACTTTGCTGTCATATGATGTCTTTAACCAACTAAAGCCACACGCTGTTCCCTGGTGTCCCTTGAAATTCGTTGTGTCGGTTCCCGTGCAGACGGCGGCCGCTGCCTTGGCGCTCGCCAGGAGAATGGGATATATGGTATCGTACGTGTAGGTGGCCATCTGTGTCGTGGCAGCCATCCAGCGTGCAAGATATCCCTTGAAACTCTGCTGATCAGTATCGCATTGGTCGCTAGATTCGCAAAGCTGCTCGTAGATGACGCTATCCTTGATGAAGGTGGTTTGAATGTTGCTTATTAAACCATCAACACGTGTCTTCCAGGTCGAGTTTCCAGTATAGTTGTACATGACAGCCGCGCCATGGAGATAGATGCCGGCATTGTAAGACCACTGGGTGGTATCACGATCGCTGCAGTTGGTGTCGCCAATGGTGATGCCGTCGTATACCGAATAGTTGCTCATTAGCGCTGCGTCCTCGACCCAGTTCCAGACCTTGGTCGCCCAATCGGCATAAGTGTCGTTGCCGGTATATCGAGCAAGGCGGGAGGCAACGTTGAAGAAACAACCGTTTGAAATGCTGTTCTTGTAGTTGTATCCGGTATTCCAAGTGAAAATCTGCCATCGCAAGCCACCACCAGAGCAGTGAGCTGTCTCCCATCGACTGACATATTCGTTAAAGACGGCTTGGGTAAGTGCAAGCCATTGGGGTTCATCGCTCGAAGGGTTTTCAAATTTGTGCTCGGCAGCAGCCATCGCAGCTACAGCCCAGAATCCTTGATCATCATTTCCTTCCGTCAGGGTCTGGTTGGCGGGCATATAATCGTCGTCAGTGCCGACCTGGTGCATCATGGCCTGCATAGTGATGTTGTTGTAAGAGTCATCACCAGTAATCCACCAATAATCGATGAGAGCGCCAAACATGGCGCCAGCCTCCCACCCTTGGGACAATTAGACATGAGGGTTGTCTGTGGTTGAATGACTACTTACAGTAGTAGGGATCCGGCAGGTTACCGGGGACATCACCGGTGTTATTGCCAGTATAGTACTTGACCAAGCCCCAAGCGGTAGTAGCAGCAGCCTCTTTAATGGAAGCTGCCCCGTGTTAGCAGCGGCACTAGCCGAGGACGAGCATATCCAACTTACAGCTGTCAGTCCATGTCACATCGATAGCACTAATTACAGTGGCCCATAGCCCCAAGGCCAAGGTGGTTGAGTGTAGTAACATGACGTCGATGCAAGTTGGTAAGAGGCGCGGAAGCAAAAGAAATTCAGAGAGTGGAACGGTGTGAGTAAAACGAGTGGAACATGTCAAGAAAGAGAGAGGTTTAAAGAAAAGTCAGTCGAAGTGCTCCCATGTACCCCTGGCAGATGCAAGAAACGCAGGTGACACAGAAGTGAAATATGGACAAGGCGGAAGAAGTAGAAGAAAGGAACCAGTCAGAGAAACGAAATGACGCCCTGAGAGCTGAACGCCTCCCCCTTTGAATGGGAACATAATGGCTCAGAGCCATGTTGTGGTTCCGTGTTGTCGGGACAAGCCACGCGGCCGGGGCCCCCACTGGCAGAATGAAGGAGCCAAATGGCTGCAGAGAGGAATGAAGAGAGCATGAAGGCGCTCAGTGGGATTCGTAATCCCGGGAATGAGCGGATCACGGTGGACGTTGCGTGGCCACCGGATTCAGCGGCATGTCGGCACTTCGGCCCACAGGCCAAAACTGGTGAGGTTTTCCACAGCCCACAGAAACAGACGACTCCCTATGGACTCGCCATGCCCTCTGGGGCTGTGTTAGCCCAGGGCTCGTGTGGCTCGAGAGGCGCGAGGAACGGCACGTCACATCCGCAGACTGGGCCCTACAAGGACTAGCAGCCCTGGTCAAGCTGCTGCGAAAACTCGTGTTTCATCCGCGCATCACTGCAAAGATACGTTCGAACGCGAATCTCGTGGCCCGTGCACACGGCCAACGTCATTTGCCCATGCCGATTTATCCGCCTTAAACGGGCCCCTGAGCTTGTCGACGATGGCCTCCTCCCATCGCTCCCGGCTTGGCGATGAAATGATGTGAACTCGCCCCGCGGACAAGGTCTTGGCTTGGCTTCGGCAAACCAACCGACCATGAATTTTTACATGTATAAAAAGCTTGTCTGTGGGAATAGCACGCTTGGCACTCAGCCAAGCCGATGAGACCAAGTGGAGAAGCCCGACTCGAATCAATTGAACGCGACACCCTCTGGCACGTCCTCATTCAAGAACAGCTCCAAGAGGTTTAAAAATAAAAATAAAAAAAAAGTACCCGATTTACGAAAAATCGAACAGTGATGTTCTTTTCTCACCTTTCCTCACTGGAAACATCTCTGACCTGTCCTGTAATGACACTCCGTATTCCACTGACTAACGCAAAAGTTCTTGACTCGTGAGCCTCACAGGAGCAACATCCCGGAAAACTCGATTTCACTGTGTCCAGTCAGATCCCAAATCTCAAACATAACCATCCATTTAAGATTAAGATAGTCATCTTTGCACTCCTGCTCGTATCCATAAGCCGCCTGCAGGTGCATACATACATACATAAGCCCACCCTCGAGAATTGAGAAGCCCTTCAAGCACTTCATCCCCTGAGAGAACCACATTTCTATCCGCTTAACCTTCTTGATCCTCCATTAGGCGAGTATCCCGAATTTCATGACCAGAACGCCTTTCTCAAATGGCTCGAGGACCCAGTTTCGCGCTCACTCTCTTAATAGCTGGGTGGGGCCAAGGGAATGGAGCTATCCACAAAACCATACCCTTTACGGGTGACGTGGAAAATCTTAGCCACCCTACACGCGTCCAACACGTCCCAAAGAGGTCGGTCACATTGAGTGAACCCTGGGGAGTTGGGAAAGGCGAATAACCTCGTTCACTGGTTTCCAACCCTTACTCATATCGACCAAAGAGCTTGCTCGCTTCGTTAGAATGTGAACTTTCAACCAAGTTCTTTGCAGTGAGATCGGCGGCCGTTTGTGGATTCGGTTGCCCCCTCCCCTACCCAAGCATCAGCCCATTCGGCAATCGCTAGTTCGGGTTCAAATCTCCGTGACCCGCTAGATGAAGAAAAAAAAATTAACAAATTTACCATTTCCAAAAATGATTTCCCCAGTCAGTTATTTAGAGTTTCCAAAGTGAGTTTAGTATGGAGACAGGCAACGGCGTTGACCTCCTACCCTACATGATGCATCACAAACTTGCTTCATAATCGATAGGATAAGTCGGGGACGTCTCTGAGTCCTCGAGTAGGTTCATCGTTTGAATTTTCAATTTTTTGGCCTAAGAGTAACAAGCGCACAAAAGCCCGAGGTTTTATGTTTGGTCTTATCCGTTCTAGCGATTAATGTCAATACGATTAACGATAAATCTTTTTACAGCGAAGATCTATTTGTCTGTTGCATTTGATGGAGTCTAAAGATCTTTTTAATGACTGTACTGAGGAGAAAAATATTGGACAATAGGTAGCAGGCCAAAACAAACGCATAGCAAAGGATGAATAAAACCCTAGCCATGACAGGAATTGAAAGATCATCCGTTTGACTGTGGGAAGCCTCCACCCTGGTCAGTTGTATTAGATAAGCCACCAAAAGTTGAGATTTTCTGTTCTATCATTGGCCACATATCACGTGATCTACCAGCGAGGCTTACCACAGTACAGTCAAAGGGATAGATAGGTAAGGACTGGACTTGAGATAACCACATGACCTAATTAACAGGTAAGAATGTGCCTCGTTCCAAGTCTAAGACAAAAATCCTGTTCTGTCGTTAGTGATATAAATGACTTTAGAGTAAATAATCATTTTTATCGCGCTCGCAGATCGCTACGTGTCACTTCTTCGTACACGAGATAGTCACTGCCTATGCCATAAGAGCCACTTCCGTGTGTCGTAGCTTAGATGAGTCTCTTGTTAGGTATTGATGGCACAGCGGATAGCCGATATTTCATGGCAAGAACTATTCAGGCTTTTGTTTGCGAGTTAGATTAGGTGTGTATGCGATCGCATCTGATTCTTGACTAAGCTATCAGCCAAAGTTTTGTTATTTTGAGTATACTGTAAATGCTCTTCTACGAAAAAGTTGGATTGGCTTGAAGCAAACATTTGATGTGAAATTTAGCCAACTATCATTTGATGATATCGTTTTTACCAACAAGAAATGTCAAAAAAAAAAAAAAAAAAGAAATTGGCCCAAGGCTGTGTCAATATTAGTTCACGTGATACTCTCACCGACAAGTGGTAGGCCGTTGGTTACCAACTTTTCTTCCTTTCCTCACTCGTCCACATTTGAATAAAAAATTGCCAACCTCGAAACGTCATGAAGCTAAGAGTCTTTTTCTACGCCGAATTCAATCTCGATGCCTTACTTGCCCTTGCTGAAAAGCTTCGTGGCCAGCGGTGCACGTGTGATACCACAAAAGTGCCCAAAGTTGGAGGTCTCAACTAGGTAATTTTTGTATTATTCGACGATGGAGTTGAATGGGTGTTTCGTTCACCACATATTGGTTCGTTGGCTATTATTACTGAAGAAACCGCCTACAAGATGCTTGCAAGCGAAGCATCTACGTTGAAATATCTGAGCGCCCATAGCTCTGTTCCTGTCCCTGAAGTTTACTCTTACAGGTGAGTAGATCTTGTGTGTTATGCTTCTTCTTATTAACTATCATAGTGCCTCTAAAGAAAATGATATCGGGATTGCATACATCCTTCAGAGCAAGGCCATTGGTCGCCCTTTGTCAGACTACGACTGGTCTGAAATTTCTCGTCAACCACGAGGATACAGACTACCTTGGCCACTATTGCCTCTGTCAGACCAGGATCGTCAAAATATAATGGCTAGAGTAGGTGCTATTATGTCTCGCCTATCCAAACTTCATTTTGAAAAGATTGGGTCACTCTTCGAGGATGGAGAAGGGAATTTTTATATTGGGGAATGTTTGTCCCCCTCGCTTCTTTGGCAATGGAGGGATTCTGTTGAATCAAAGATAGACCGCGGGCCCTTTTCTGAAGAAACTCAGTACTTTAATTCTCTAGTCTCGATGTTTACAGCCCATGCGAAAGAACTTCCCATGCACACCCATTCCTTTTTTGCGCCTCTTCCCGAGTCTCTCGACTATACTACTTGGGAGAGCTACAAAATTGCTGTCGGACGATGGAGGGACTTCACGGACTTAGGTGACAAGCCAGAGCATAGCAAAAATCGGTTCGCTTATTGTATAGCGGGCCGGTTTCTCCGTGAGATGATCCCCAAACTTACGTCGACGGCGAGTGGCGAGTTTACCCTGTTTCACCCTGACCTTCATCTTGGCAATATATTTGTTGATGATGATCTCAACATGACCTGTATTATTGATTGGGGTTCCGCGACAACTGGTCCTCTCATAGAGCTGCTCGCTATCCCGGGATTCGCAGGATCAGCATTACCGCCATCAAAATCACAAGAAAATGCCTTCAGGTCTTGTTTCCAAATTGAGCCAGTAAATATTCGTTCAGAAATTTGGAAGAAATCTGAGGGCATGTGGTATTTCTCTCGCTTGATTCGTCTACTTTCCAAGCAAGATTGTGACCTTTTTAGCAAATTATATGAAATCATTTGCGATGGGGAAATAACACTAGAATGCTCAGTCAATTATCACAAGCTCTTTCAAGAGCAAGCCCGGACAGAGGATAATAAGAAACTCTTACTGGAGCTCCAAGAAGATGATCCTTCTGAAGAGGAGATGAAGGAAAGCGATAAGGAGGCGTTTGAATATTCCGAAGAAAAGAAGACTGATGGTCTTGCCGTTGCAAGAAAATTGACCATAATTTCCGAGATGAATTCGGAATTCGTGGCAGACAAGAGAGTTTGGAGGTGGCTCGAAGAGGCTTTGAAACAAAACGACTGAACGGATATGGTTTCTTTATTAACAAAAACATACTGCCCTTTGAAAATAACTTGAAAATCGGATGGATTTGAGGTGTCATGAAAATGGCCAACCCCATCATAATAGTATACCCAAAAGTAAATCCAGTATGATATTCAGTCACTTCGAATAATTTGCACGTAAGCGAGACTCGTTTGTATTATATGACTTCAGGCTTCCTCGTGAAATGTGAGAAATACCTAGCTTTATCATAAATGAAGATAGAAATTACCCCGAATCCAGAAGATAGTAATGAGTGGACTGCATTATCGTTAGCGGCGGAGAGGTACATGCCAAAATAATCGAGGAATTACCGAATAATGGTGCAGACCCATCTATCCAAGATATACATGGCCATACACCACTATTATGGGCAGCAGGGAATGGTGATGTGGTGGCGAAGAGTCCATTTTGCTTCTCGAATTGATGGGTCATGCGATATTAGTCAGTCAACTATCAGGATTCACCTTTTGAACAATATACATTAACTTCATTTTTGGGTAAATATTATATAGCTCTGTGTATTCTTTGAGCAATTCATCATTCATAGCTAATTCCTCTTATTGATGAAGTATATCTACCAACGTCGTATCTGAGGTTTGCTTGCTGACTTTGTGCCTGGCCGACAACAACCAATAGGGGCAAAGGATGAGTAGACATGCGCCGAAAACCACAATACAATAGTTCATTGTTCCTGCAGTGATGGGGAGGTAGACCGGGAACATTGAAACAACAAAGATGGTAAGACCCCACAAGATTGACACAATGTCAATGAAATAACCTAAACCTGGAACTACATCGAGATTCCAGTAGCGGCGGTTGGGCAGGGCTGAACGTCCCTTGAACACAAGAATAACGATTGGAGTGATATAGGATATCTGAAATGCCCCCACTACACAACTAGTAATGGCATTCCATGCGACCTTGCTGGCGATATAAAAAAGCCCAAATAGCATGCTGAGACCTAGAGTGAGTAGTGTTGCATTTACTGGTGCACCTGTTTTCGGATTGATGTGCTTGAATGTAGAGGAAAACGGGACCCAACGCATGCGTGCAAGAGCCCAGATGACTCGGGAGCCTGCCGCAATCAACTGAGTCCCACATAGCTGAGCTAGAGAAAGTATAATAATTGTTGCAACAGCGAGTCCGCCTGCGCGGCCCACCGAATTGACGTATAGTTGGAGATAAATGGCCCCAAGCGACGAGTTAACGAGGCTTTCCAGAGGTCCCAAGGTGAAGAGGAGAAATACGGAAAACGCGAAGCAAATGATGGTGTTGAGGGCCACTGAGATATTCAAGACTTGAGGGATGATGCGGTCAGGGTTTCTTGTCTCAAAGGCAAAGTGCGTAGCTGCCTCAAGAGCGGTCATGGAATAGGTTGTCTGCACTAGGGACAAGATGAAAACAAACCCATTGCTTGACCACCCTGTATTGTTTATAAACTGGGTGAAAACAAAACTCGCAGACTGCGATTGAAGGTTAGAGGCCCAGATGCCAATGGTGACAAAAAGGAAGGATACCAGGCAGACGAAAGCAATGATATTCCACACAGGCAAAAATGAAGGTCGCAAGCTGACAGGCAAAAATAACAATGCAAAAGCCCAGTACAAAAAACACATTTGCCAATTTGTCTACTCGTAGCCATGAAGAATCGTAATGAGCGACGCAAGCACTTGGGTGGAGGCGAATTCGCATGAAGCAGCTGGCGACGCATAAGCCAGAACATTAATCCACCCAAGAAAGAAGAAAATCGCTGAGCCCGTCTTGCCTGGAAGCAATTTGGCTGACCAATAGAGGGGTCCTCCAGGGTGAGGCCAAGCAGAAGCTAGTTCAGAGATGGCCAAGACAGTCAACTGCTGGAAGAAGCCAACGACGAGCGCGCCGTAAAGAAAGCCGACCGGACCACTGACATCAACAAATACGCCGATTGTGATTACACAGCTGGACCAAGAGGACATGATCATCATTTGATATGCAAACAATGTCCAGAAACCAAATCGAGGATGCACAAGGGCATGGCCTTCATCGTCCGATGACAGCTCCTGAGGATCTGTCCTTGAAGGTGTCGACAGCGTCGTCGGTGATATGGTATAATCGCTCTGATCTTTGGCATCTCTTTCCATTGCGAGAATGGTATCCAGACGAAGACCCGATATTGGCGACTGAATGGGTTACTTGTGTTGCACGATAGGATCTGAGGAACGATTTTTTGGCTCAAAGCTTTGGGGTTACGATGATTACTGTAACGCCATGGTGGGGGTAATACTGGGCCTTTAATGGTGGCTCCATTGTGTAGACGGATCCTCGCCATATCCATGCCCTTAGAGTTGAAGCTAGCTAGACAAGCACTGTCTTTAAGCCGCTTGAGGCCATCAGCGTGAGGTAAGCTGTAGTGCTTACCCTCCAACTCGACAAGCTCCAAGCGGATGTTATCCCCGGTTTCCTTTTGGTCCCTGGGTAGGAGCACTGTTTCAAAACTTGGAAAGGATGTCACTGTAGGTTCCCGCATTGGCTTGTGCTACTGTCGCGTGGGACCCGAATAGTGGAAATGCGATTTCTAATTAAGGCAGTGCGGTCGCGGGTTTGCACATTATATCCTCACTTTTGCACCTTTACTTTACTATTTAGATGCCAGCTCTTATTTACCTTTGTAGGTGTGAACCTTTGACTAAATGTCGCAATTTTTTGATGGAACTGATTCTACCAGATGTGATACGGCAATTGACGGAAGGAGCTGCTTTCGCGATGTTGGCTTATCGTCTTACATCAGCGTGGCGTCGATAAATTGTCCCTTTAAGCAAAAGATGCTAGTATAGGCCTCATGATCAATGCGCAATTACAGGGGGGTGATTAAACTTTTCTTTCCTCATTGGAGAGACGAAAGCAAGTGCTAACCAGTGTGGCCTGAGACGATTCTAGGGCTCTTCTTAAGAGTCAAGTCTTTGTGCATAACTTACGTTACGCTTCTTCTAGCTAGCACACCGAAATTCTCTCGCGTCCTACATACTGGCTTGTATCGGAAATATTGTTTACTGTATTAAATGGATGTTGTAAAATCGAGCGCATGGAAGTGGCCGAGATAAATCTGGATGTGGCCCGCCGAAATGATCTGCTCTTAGGTCTACGATGATCGCTAAACCAGCGTGCTTAGGTGGATAAAGCGATGTAGTAATGCGCGATAGCTGGTTGGTTATTGCATGAAGCCACGGCCGGAATTAAAGAAAGTTGGACTATGCCCGTGTCTCATCTGGTATAAACTTTCACTTGATTGCAGCCACTAAGGTCTTGTTTTTTTTTTTCAGCACCATGCCACTTCTTTAGATAAGGTGAACTATCCTACGGATCTCCAAATTCAATCTGCGTATCTGATTATTGAAATTATTTGCTACTTCCTTGTGTCAAAATCACTCCGTCATTTCTTGCATGCAAAAGCATTTCGTGTTTTTTTCACCACATCATAATCTCATCCATGACCATTGAGCGTTTGGATTTCTGATATTCCTAATTTCTGGTCTATCCCTGTGGAAGGGTAAGCCTAAAATGTTGGCTCCATGTTAGATGACGTATAGTGCGATGCACCGGGAGTTAATTCCGGGACCCCCGGGATCCCAAAAGCTAGCAACATTTGTCAAAGCCAGTGTGCATAACTAATCAGACATCCGCAGACTCCTAGGGTGAAATAATGCACTAGATATATCATAGGTATAGTTACGCTAAGCTTATCTTGGCGACAATAGGATTATAAGTGCTCTATTTCTCATATGAAGTACTTGTCGATAAATGACTTAGACAAACTAATCTAATCATTGAACTATCAGAATTGAACCTACCAGAATCTTCTTTATCGGGGCCTGTGGTATACATTTTGGACGCCTAGGGTATGTAATATGTATTAAATATCTCAGGCCGGCCAAATTCAGTCAATTCTCTTGATTGAGTATTGCCACCACTTATGTATGTCGTCAACCTTGACAGCTGACCCAGTGAAAAATGAAAGCTATTTCGAGCTCGTCCATAGCGTGGAACATTCCAGCTGTCAAAGATACAATATGTCAGAGTTCACTTGGAGTTGGAGGAAACAAGTATTTGTGTATCTTGTAATCATGTGGAAGTTCATTCCGAAAGCAGAAATTCGTTTTATTAAACATCCTCATTCTATTCTACCAGCCGAACGTCAATACTATCCATAAATATCTGCAGTTGAGACTCGAGGTTGTTGGCTAGTCCATCTACAATCATGGCAAGGTTCTGAGTAATGGAGTTTGCTCGTTCTTGAGTCATGAGGTGAGTAGTGGCATAGAAATCCATGTGCAGCTTGCTGCCCTGTAGGTAAGAGGCCATCCACATGAACGATTGTATGAAGGCTGGATTCTCAAGTATTCTCAAGCGATGTTCAATCCCTGAGCATTTGACAGGAATATCTTGCCCGAAAGTTTGGTGCTGGATCACCGAGTCGAAGGTGTCGAGCGATCTGGCAGGCCAGTCGGTGCAGTGCTGAACAATTTCGTCATAGCTTAGCGAATCCGACTCTCCCATTGCAATAAGTTGTTCTTGAATGCATTGCAATACCTCAAGCGGAGACTTAAGAGTACCAAACTTGATTCGGACAGGAACATAGTTCATACATGGTCCTATAATTCTCTCTACTTCGGGAATCGTAGAATTCCGGCCAGTCACGACATGGATATAGACGAGGTCATCTACTCCAGCGATTCGAGCGATTAGTATGGCCCAGGCAGCCCCAATAACAGTTGACATCAGAATCGATTTGTCGGAAAGGGTGGGCATGTCCACATCGGCAGCAGCGACTATCGTTTTTGGCGCATGATCTTGTGGATTACCTGCAGGACAGAGCTTTGGTAGAACTGTCGTTAAAGATGAGTCTCGAAGCAATTCGCGCCAGTATTCAATGGCCTGATTGCGCTTGTGGGAAGTGTAGCTCATGTATTGGGTGTAGGTAGGGACTTTAGGAAGTAATTCTTGTTTCTTCCCTTCCACCAGCGATTGGATAATGGGGCCAAGAGACATAGCATCGTACTGAGCATGGTGCAGTCGAACCAATAATCGATTGCCTTGAATGGGGTGTCTCAAGAGCCGTATGACTATTGGGGTTTCTGTTTCTGAAACTGCATCAACGTCATTCTGACAAAAAGCCTTGCAGTGTTCGTCCAGGTCTTCGTGGATGTCTATTATGGAAAATGGTCTATCGAGCCGTTTTAGCTCGACCTGCCATAGCTTCCCGTTGAGACGCATGAAGTGCGAGCGGAGAATGGGGTATCTTTGTAGCGTCCAGTTGCAATTCTCCTCTATGCCTGATAGATCGATTTTAGGGTCCAGATCAATGCAAAAATAATCGAAATAAATGAGATATGTGGCGGTATTGTAAATAAACTCATCCTGCACTCTTGAGGAAGGATGGATATCCGCAACTAGCTCCGATCTGACCCCGATGTTGAGAGAATCGATCTCCTCAAGAAGAGCGATCTTAGTCGTTGAATCAACAAGATCTAATTCTTCAGGCTGCACGACGTGATTGGTGTCGCGGCTTTGTTCGTTGGCGATATTCTCAAGTGTTTTGAGGCGAAAAATCTGTGCTACAGTCACGTCCAACCCAACTTGGCGTGCTAAGCCCACGACTTTCATTGCGTCCATCGAGTGGCCTCCGAGATTGAAGAAACTATCGCCCAGGTCAATTGAATTTTCGTCAAGTTTGAGAACACTAGCCCAAATTTTCCGAATTTGTCGTTGTGTATCCGTTGTGGGTTGCCTAACTTGCCGCACCGCTATGTCATTTGGAATTTCAATCATGTGTTCAAGGGCTTTGCGGTCCACCTTTCCATTTGCGTTGATTGGGAATTCATCCAGGATTATAACCGATTTGGGAACCATGTATGGAGGTAAACTGGCCATAAGGCTCTCTTGCAGCTGCGTTTGAACCTCATTCTTCAACTGATCAATCGACATATGATCTCGCTGTGTACTCTCCATGAGGCTAGCAAACCCCACAATTTGAGGTTCTAGGTAGGTGTCCTTTTGTACCAAAATAACGGCATCGCTTACATATTTGTGATTGCGTATAGCATGTTCGATCTCTCCCAGCTCGACACGGTTGCCTCGAATCTTGACTTGCCCATCTATACGGCCAAAAAACTCCAATTGGCCATCTGTTGGTCGGTATCTGACATAGTCGCCAGTGCGATAGGCTGGTATCTGTTTACCGAGGATTTCAATCGTGACGAACCGATTAAAGTTAAGTTTAGAGTCTGTGTATCCTCTTGAGAGTCCATCGCCAGTGACCACAAGCTCTCCAATGACTCCAAGGGGAACAAGATGAGATCGTGAGTCCATAACATAGGCTCCAGAATTGCTAACAGCACGACCGATGGGCATTCCGTTAGGAAACGCCTCTGTTTCTGAAGGGCAGTACATTGTGCTGTAGATGGTATTTTCTGTTGGCCCATATCCGTTCATAACGCGGCCGCCTCGCATGAGCTTTTGAGCCTCACGCGCATCATCGATATCGACTCGGTCTCCTCCTATCTGCATCAATTTCAGTATGCTGATGGCGGTAGGACACGCAAGTAGATATTGTTTCAACAATGCTGGCGTAATGAACATGGCCTCAACAGCTTCCCGAAGGAAAATGGATTCCAAAGTTTTGGGGTCTAATACTTCCATAGCATTAAGACAAACCAACGTTCCTCCGTTTAAGATAGCAGAGTATATTTCGTACGTCGAGGCGTCAAATGCGAGGTTGGAAATGTGAGCCATGACCCCAGCTGTATTGTGTTGCTGGGTGACGTTGCTGTCCTTTACCAACCGAAGCACGTTGCGATGCTCCACCATGACTCCTTTTGGACGGCCTGTCGAGCCTGAAGTGAACTTAACGTAGGCTAAACTTGAGGGAGAAGGAGGAACCGATACAAATTGGCTCATGACATCATGTCCAATTTGAGCCGATTGATGAACAATGTCTGCAAAAGTGACAAATTTCACATCTTCCAAATCGATAGCTGGAGGAGAAACATCATCTCCTAGGAGAACAAGCCTGGGACTTGGAATAGAAGCCATGATTGTTTCTATTCTTGTAGCTGGAGCTCGTATATCCAGCGGCAAATATGCCAAGTTAGCCTTGAGAATGCCTAGAAACGCACTAATGGTCTCACAACTTCGACCAGCAAGAACACCGATAATGGTTTCAGGAGTAAAAGCTTGTTTAGACAGCCACAAGGAAATAGCGTCAGATGAAAGGTCGAGCTCAAAATATGTCAACTGACTCGCGGAATCCTTGACAGCAACTTTGTTCGGGTACAAGGATGCTTGCTCGCGAAAAACGGTAGCGATGCTAGATTCTCGAGGGTACTTTGTGTACTCAATTTGCATCAGGCTCATAGCATCTAGTACGGAGTAATCGTTTTCAGTGAACAATGGCAACTCTGACACTGAGATTTCCGGTTGCTCAATGCCGCTGGCAAGTACCTTTTGAAATACGGACGTTATGCTTTGAACGCTTTCTAGGTGAAATAAATCTGCGGCGAAAACAATTTTGCCTCGAAGCCCATTGTTTTGTTGGAATAAATGAAACTCAATGTCGAAAACAGAAGTGAGCGAGGCTTCCGACTCACTTTCAGAAGCTTCCACAGTCTCATCCGCGGAGAGATGGAGGCTGAAGAGAGTAGGCAAAAGTGGCCGAGAGCATGATTTCTGAAGTTTCTCTATACTGGAAACCAGCTCTGAGAAAGGAATGTGCTGCTCTCCGTCATGCGTCGCAAGTAATTGATGCGTTTGTGCGACGACTTGTTGAAACGAACATTCATCCAGTGTGATAGTGACTGGCTTTATGCTTTCCATATGTCTGGTGGCAACACCAATTGTTGCATCTGTGGCACCAGTCATTCGGTAGTGAGCTACCCTGAACGCTGAAAGAAGCACTACGAGCTCTGAAAGGTTGTTATTGATGCAAAAGCGATGCACCATTGCGTATAGAGGAGCCTCAACCATGAACTCTTGATGATTGGCCATTCTAGGCAAGCTTCCCGATCGAGGGTTGTCACAGAGAAACTCTGCTGGCAAATTTGATCGGAGATTTGCGATGTAATCATCAATATGTTGTTGAAGCTCATCTCCATGATCTGAAGGCGAGGGTGAAACTGGGGCACTGTCATGGCTGCTGCTGGATAGAATCTCATCACAAACAACTGTAGTCCTATCTTTGAGATCACCTATATTTAAAATTTGATGAGGCAATGGATCGTAGAGGTTCATGGTCGCCATTTCTTGAAACAGAAAAACTCGTAATCGTATTCGTCGAAGGTTTTTTCCTTACGTACACCACACGCTATGGTGCTACAACGTGAGACAGTAAATTGAATTTCATGAAATTTTTATGAAACAAAAAGAAAAGAGTGCGAATAAGTCGTAACTTGAGAAGTTTTGTCGTTGATCGAATGGCCAGTTTCCTGATTGATTTGAAGATGACGATACAGTCTAAATAGACCGCCAGATGCGTGGCGCGCTGGTTTGTTCGCTGCTTACTCAGTCTTTACCCAAAAAGCAAACAGCATGGAAGATCTACTCTACACATATTAGTGGAGGCGGATTGCTACTTGTGCGATTGCCATTGGCAGCATTTGGGGTCGATGTCTGGGCATGCCGCCAGCCTCAAAAGCCGGGCTGGCTGAAAGCGAGACATCATGAGGGATTTTGCAGTCTAAGAACAAGCCACGTTCAACGAAAAGAGGAAGCATGTGGTTGAAATTGCGTGTAGCTACTCGCCGCTTGCTTGGTCTTGTATCTGAGCGGGGATAGGGTGTTGTCTGAGCGATCCTTCAAGCGAACCAATGAACCAGGGCACTTCCAACAGAGGGCCACCCACTAAAATTTCAGTTGATCTTAGCACTCTTTGTGATAGCGCGTACAGGACACCACCATTCGGGGATAGAATCTCACAATGTTGCATGTAGGTGCAGGTAGGTGTGTGTGCACCACCTCCTTCAAGAAGCATCTCTGATTTGGTCAGCGAGGAGGTATCAGGATGGTTATCACTCCTCCATATCGTAATGGCAGACCAATGGCCTGTGCCGGGCGATGCTGCATATACATGTAGCATGGATTCCGGATATCCCGAGAATTGACAAGCCACGGCATAGGCTGCCGCTCATTCAGCCCTAGGCTAGATGGCATCATATTGGCTCACTGATAGACTCAGGAGAATCAGGATTCCACTAGTCAAGTGCAATTGGTTGGCTCTAGTGTCGGCACGAAGCGACAAGAGTGTTGCGGATTACGTCCCGCTGTTCGGTGATTCGTGCTTTCTGCCGCTTTTCCTATCTTCCTCCAAGTGTCTCATCTAGACGTATTATGGTGACCCAAAAATTTCCTATTTCATTCAGGCCATCTTGGCTGTCATCCTTAGTTTGTCAATCTCGCGTCGCTTACGAGTTATTCTGGGCTTAGCGGGTGCAGATCGCTTGATGTCAAAAATCTAGTTCTCTTTCCTCGTTCAGTGCAGCCGATTCCGGCAATTATGCAGATCCAGGACAAATTTCTATCTCATTCCTTGCTAGCGTGCTACCTCCATGTTGGCTGAGCCCCTCTTCACACCCGAGAGCGGCACGGGATATGCTGATCGGGACCTCATTAGTCCGTTACAGTGTTATTACAACCGAGCCCGCAGGAATATTACGAACTTAGGGTTCAGTGGCTTGCGTCTTGAATGAAGTGGGCAAGACAACACAGCAAACAACCCTAGTGCGATGGCAACACATGCATTTAGACTCAAGTACAAAGATGCGATGTGAAGGAAAAGTTGGAAATGACACTTGTCCTCAAGCACTGGGCAGACGCGCATGCCGGAAGAACCAACCCCTGACTCCGTGCTCGCCCGCATGTCTATCATGAAAAATTTCGGCTCAGTCGGTATTATTTTGGGCCAAGACACGGCACAGTAGAGCGCCACAAGCAGTAGCCGATGTCTGATCCTCTACAATTGGCCACTACTGCATTGGTGGCACACGGTTGGCAAGCCACAATGAACATGTCAGTTTGTGGAAGATCTGATATCACAAACTTTTAATGTCATATGAGCGAATGTTGAGGAATAATTCGCCACTTTCAACTGACTTTTTATGGGCTCATCCAAAACAGTCCTCCGTCTGGCTCCAATGTTTTTTGAAAGGGCTTGTGCTGTGGACAGTGCTCGGTACCGGGGTGTCATTCTATATCGCTGATGGAGATCAAATGAAGTCCACACTGACTCACCATTACAGAGCTACATTTTCAGCTACCCACAGATGTCATCCACGTTATCCTCTTTGTAGACGTCACAAAATCAAACCAATTTGGCTGCTAAAAGCCTTCGTCATCTCTTTTGTATATTTATCCTTAATTTCATTTTTTCATGCGATGAAAAGTTGGTGCTATGGCCATCAAGAGGTCTAGGGTAAGTGGGCTGATTAATCAAACTCAGCGAGAATATTTCCGCAACACACTAGTTAGTAGGTGAAATAGCATTTGTGAGGACCAGGAAGCGAATTTGAGCCGTGCCTTGCTATTGCCGACTCGCAAGATCAAGCAACAAGGACTTGCCCTTAACAACAACACAATCTCGAGTCCTTTACTTTCGTTCGACAGGATAGCGGCCATTCTCATTACAAACCACACGATCAATAAACCAAGATGAGAGGTTGAGTTTCCATTTCACATCGCGAAGAGAGTGCGATGATGAATATATCATATATCCGCATATACGAGTTGTTTTTTACCTGGAGATAGTTTTAAATGAGACCGTGACCCACTGCTACCGAAGAGACACCTTATTTAAGAGAACCCGACTCTTGACTTAAAGTAATACGCCTAGTTCAGTGGAGCTTCGGAAGAACCTTGCTCGCTTCCAAATCTTTGAAAAGATTCTCGAAGCTCTCCCAGCTATCGATGTAACCAGTGAAACCAGCCTTTCGGGCTTTGCTCATGCTCATGACAACGTTGTATGGTTGACTGAGCACAAAGCTAGTAAAGGGCCATGTTGCTTTATCGAGAGCATCTTTATCAAGTCCCTCCCGCTCAGCAAGGCGGTGCCAAGCATCTTGGACCTCTTTGGTCTTGGCCCACTCCACCAAATTCACGCGTTGCTGAACGACACCCTGAGGTTTGTTCTCTAAACCGGTTTCCTTGAAAACGGAAATGGGAGGCTTAGAAGCGAGAGGTATCTCTGCAGAAAGCGGAGCTGGGCGAGTAAATTGATCAGCAGGCACAGTCAAACCAAAGAATTCGGCAACTTTAGGCCAAAGGTACTGCCAAGATGGGACGCCACCATTAACGACATTGAAGGCTTGATTGGCGGCCTTGGGCTCGAAGACAGCCCAGTGACAAAATTCAGCATGAAGACGAGCATCGCTGAAGCTAGTGCGAAGCGTGTAAAAGATCTCCGATCCAGGAAAGGGAAGTTCATTGCCCAGCTCTTTGCAAATGGCGGCATAAATCGCAACGCCGCTACCAACGTTCATGAAGTTTCCTTTGGCAAAGCCCAAAGCCTCATTGGGATAAGTAACGGTCCAGTCCAGGCTGTATTTAGTTCCAAAGTCCTTCAGAATACGCTGCTGATGATAGTAGAAGTTGGGTGGAAATGGGGGTTCGGGCAGCCTGCAAGGTTGAACCCCGTAAGTAAAAACACCCGAAGATTTAAAAGGAAGAACCGGTTGCACACATACCAGAGATCCTCTTCACTCATCGGTGTCTTCACCTGACCCAAATGGACACCATACTGTTTGGCCCCGGTAACGAGCACAAAGCGTTTGATATTGCTGACCGTGCCATTTATAACGAGGGCTTCAAGGAAATTGGTCAGCATTTCGCCTACTTCGCATCAGTAACGCTATCGCTGAATGTAACTTGTAAAGCAAGAACCACAACGGACCATTTACTTTCGTGGCAAGTTCCTCAGTTGGCTGGGCCAAATAAGCAGAGAAAAAAACATATTCAAAGTCGATGCCTCGCAGTTCCTTGGCAATGGCCTGGGCCGAGCTGCAGAGATCAAGATGACTATGGGAGATGTCACTGCCCCAGTCCTCAATCTTAGAGCGAGACGTGGCATAAATCTTCTCCCAAGTACCACGGTTGCGAGATAATTTCTGAACGAGCTCCCAGCCAAAAATGCCTAGCCGAAGTTTATGGTGTTAGTGATTGAGAGGGAGAGAAAATGGGTTCGAATCAAAATGGCTCGTCAGGTTCTAGTGAATGGTAGGGCGAGCGATGGGCGCGGAAGAGTCCTACCTGTAGCACCAGTTACAATGGCAGACGGCATGTTGAGGATGTTATGGTGTGGTTGATGTAGGTATGTGCTTGAATGATCTTGGATCCGGAGGTATAATTCTATAGCAAATAGTAGTTTCTCTTACTTGATTTATACTAAACGGTATATATGATTTGGCTGTGAAGAATTCACATACACCCAACTTGCTCACTGGTATGGGGGGAAGGGATTGATTGCTAAGCGGTGTTGAAAAATGTTACGTTGGGTGGATCCTATACGTCACTATTCAACCCCTAGACAATCGGTATCGTTCCCGAGACTTGATTTCGCAGCATCTGGAATGATTAAAGAAACACCCACAACTTGAGGGGGGTGCTGGCTTGGGCTCGTCCAAATCATTAGTCTGGTTTCGGGTCTTCTGGGTGTTGCGTTCTGTCCAGCGAACTCTGTGACCCTCTACCGAAATGACCTTTACATGATAGAATCGATATGGACGAAGAACCCCGGAGGGTTTCCGTACTATTATGATGCTAAATAAGGTTCACAGAATTTCCATGAGCTCGAATATTTGGCCCAATGCTCATTAGGGCTAGTCCATACATTTTGAGTCGTGAGACGTGGGGCACAGGGCGTAGGGCGTACTCATCCTGGACACATAACTAGCCCATTCGACTCTTCATTGATTTATCGACATTATCGGATCAGATAAACATAATTCGGTTACCTAATTGGCTGACTGATTGCAGCTTAATTGTCATGGGGGGGTGGTGGTTGATAATACCTGGTAGGATAATCGAACAGAAACCGGGTGCGAGGGGTCATTGAATTTAACCTCGTCTTAGGATTGGGAAATTAATTACTAGCGCAATTGCGGAAAAAAACACACATCATCAATTTTACACGGGAATTTGACGTTAAATAAGCGGTTAATCATCATGATGGCTAGTGCTGTAGCAAGGATATGCAGCTCAGCAAACCATTAATCTATGGTGTGGGATTTCTGAAAATCCTAACCTCGGGCGCCTCGAGGATAATCACAAGAGACACAGGCTACGTATGCTATAATATATGGGGTAGCATACATTGGTTTCAGTTGGCTTATTATACATGTGTTTGTGATGTAACAATATTGTTATGAATAAGTACACCTAGTTTTAGAGCGTTACCCGCTAGCCACTGTGTGTATTCCCCTTGGAAACCCTTGTATTTTGAAATAGCGTGAGGGTCGTTGCAAAATATACCGTGCTTGTATTTCTAGTACTTGGAAACTTCATCCAATTTCGAATCCATGACTTGATTCGTTACCCACACAATAATTGATCAACTTTTCACTATTATACCTAAATGGGCATGGTTTGATGCTTGTGGGGAAAGTGCACAACATTAGAACCAACACAAACCAAATGCATTGATTGATTTGTTTCTTTGAAGACTAAACAGCAGGCAGCCAAAATGAATGGCCCGCTCTTTTGTGCTCTGAAAACTTCACAAATTGTCTTTTGCTTAGAGTTCATGCGACCAGCAAAAATTGCCGATGACAAATATTGGATTCCTTTGGTCAGCTGTCCCCCGATACCTTCACTGACGGACCTTATCTCGTCCTCTGCGATCTTACCCGGCCTAGCTTCGTGGATTCCAACTGTCAATCTGTTCAATCTAGCTCTTACTAGCAACGTCCATTTCTCCCACATTTTGTCTTCTCCTACACCTTTTAGAACGCTTTGCCGTCAGAGTCTTTGCGACAGTCGTGGGCTTGCAGATCGCCAAGCGTCTCGGGACCTCTACGCTATTCACCCAGATCCCTATATGTCTCATCGTCCTCGAAGGTCGCGAAACGATGAAGAGATTTAGGTTCCCCTCTACAACCTAAAATGCGATGAAGGCAGGGCCTTTCCTTGTGCAAAGTACGGCATTGATGAACGTGAAGAGTGTCGATATTAGACTCGAGTCCCAGATTGGACTCGGGGACCCCAACTACATTTTACCAACAACTACCGCGTTGAAACCATTATGTGCCTGCGCCCAGATTGCGATGAAAGGGTCGAAGAAGAGATCCGAGGCCAATTCCTGGAAGAACGGTGCGTCTGTGATAGATTCAACACATGGGTCTGAACCAAATGCGTTGAAGACGAACAGAGATTTACCCGAGACTATCACGCATCGCACACCAATATTGACGGACAAATAGAGCGGGAGATAAATTAAAAGAGGGAAAAGAAGATGCTGGATAACAAGCGTAACGGGATTTACCAGTACGAGTATGAGGAAATCCCATTCCCCGACACAAGAATGATTCCTGGTCATCGAGGTGAATTTTTTTGGCAGTATCAATTTTTTCTTCTTCTTTCGTAAAATAATATGGGAAGATGGGATGCTAATGTATTGTTTCTAGTCCTGGTGTTTGTGTGGTAAAGAGGTTCCCCAGAAGATGTTGACGCGATGCACTTGGTGCAAGAGACGGCGTTTGCTAGAAAACGAGTGCGACAGAGAATGGGACGAGGTGGGGTCATATATGGGGCCCTTTGAGAATGTAAGTTAGTTACTATGAGCCGATATTTGCCTGCCCTTTTGCTAACGGTGATGACTTGCACAGGATCTGTATCATCCAGGCAGGCCATTTGATTTCAGGACCATGTATCCCGCGCGCCTCGATAGAAATCAGCTGGCTTAGTATTATTGAGGAAAACCCATCAAAAATTGCCAAAATTTCGGACATCAAGACTTTTTGCTTCGAGATTTGGCTGCATGACTTCACAGCCAACAACTTATCAGAGCGTGGTGATTGCTTACCCCGCCCCAACGCGTAGTCAGCAGATACTAATTTTAGGCCATTGATGAGCATTGGCTATAAATTTACTGCCACTCCGCCACAAAGCTGCGAGGAACACGCTTTAGAGTCGGCCTGGATGAGCTCTAACTGTAGTCATCTATCATCGCTTAACCATAACATACGTCAAGATTTGGTTAAAATGTCGTCGCCTCAGAGCATACATTCACTCCCCAATGAGATCCTTTCCAGCATAGCCCATCACCTTTCTGCACACGACCTGGTCCAATTGGTCAAGGCATCGAAGCGTTTGAACGCTATCGCGGAGCCAATACTCTGGGCTAACATCGAATTTCACGATCTAGGCTATCACGAATCTAAAGCAGAACTCAATGACCCCGTGCCCTTTGTCCCACCTTCTCAGAGGCGTTACCACGAAAATGAAAACTGCCGAGTTCGAGTATCCCAGTGGAAGGCGAGGGAATTTTTCAATCTGTTGCAATACTATTAGGTCAGAGACGAGAGGCGACTGATACAACTGGCCTCCAGAGTCCGGAATCTATGCACTGTCATAATTCCTACATGGAGTCCTCTCAAATACCTTGGACATGCAGAAGCATCAAAGTGTCCACAGATTTGGACTTTGTTGCCCTACTTTGTAAACTTGGAGGCGCTGGAACTCCATGGGAAATTTTACTGTTCTTATCTGGTTGAGGAACACGAGCCCTGTATTCTCAGCCCGACTACCAACAACCTTCGTTTTGCAAAGCTGTCCGGCTACATCCCCCGCACGGTAGCGTCTTGGTTAATATCATCTGGCTCGAATTTGGAGCGTCTAGAGCTTGCCATGCTCGACCGCCCAATCGGCAACAGCACGTTTGGACCGGGCTTCGCCCCGTTGCCTGAATATGAAATACGCAATAGCCTCTGGGATGAGACGACTGACTACGGTAGCCTTGCTGGTGACATGGTAATTCCAAGACCACTTGGGGGTTTCCTTGACAAAGACAGCCACGCAGAGCTTTCGTTGCCAAAACTGAAACATTTATACCTGTGCCAGCCCTGCAATGGATCTTACATGCACCAAGAATTCAGCTGGTCGTCTCGAGCCGCAAAGGCTACACTAGAAGACTGGCGTAGCATCCTGCTGGCCTCAGGCAAGACGCTCACGACATTGGTCCTGGAACAGAGGGTGGGTGCCCAGTTCTGGGAGGATTTCGATCTTCCGGAAGAAAGATTCATCAAGCAAAATGTTGGGGGTCTTGGAAGCGAGGATTTAATTGATTGCATCAGCCTGTTAGTCATGGATGATGAGCTCCCGGTCGTAACCCATGTCTACCTAAATGGTATTGCTGTGGGAGAAGGTTCATGGGGACTTCCATCAGCGGACACTCCAGGCGGCCATTTTATGCTTTTATTATACGCCCGCGGCATTGCTTGTGAAGCCAGGTTTGGTCAGTGGTGCAACTTTGATTCGTACTCTGGAACGGCGCAGTGGGCTTGTTGGAGCGGGGACGAGGATAGCGAGAGTGATGACAAGAAAAAGCGGACTATGAAATGGGACACTGTACTCGCAAAGGTATAGTCGGTACAAATCATGATTGAAACCAATCGTGGGCGAGTTACTTGTTCCTCACTGCGACTCCTGGCCATTTCTGCTATCAGTTGTAAAAACATGACAATTTTTCGAGAGCTAATCTGTCGAGTTTGGACTATCAGAATATTAAGCAGATGAGCTACGCAAATACGACGCTTACAGACACAACCTGATGCGATGGTCTAGACAACGGTCAGGCCCACCTGATGCGTCCTGTGGAACAGCGGCAGTGCAGAGTGCTGGTAACCAACAGACAATGCGATTGCCAGTGGCCGTTGCCCGGCACGCACTGATCAGCCACATCAGTCAGTCCATTTTACTGACTAGCGCCAACACGCTGGAGCATAAAATATTTAAGGACCTGGCTGCCCGCCCTATGAAACAAATGTCGCTCAACCATAACCACGCAATCCCGTTTCATCTCTTGTAGCCATGTGTGACAAACAAGTTTCCGAATGGATTCGGTTTGGGGTTGGTAGCTGGACCAAATTTCAACTCCCCATCTCTGATCCCATCGACGGGTCCATGTTTGAGCCTCTTGTCCAATGGAAACCATCTTTTCGTGCCGTGTTTTATGGGCGGGTTGTAGAGTCTCCGGGAGAATGCATGCTTGTTGTTGGCTGGGTTTCATCTCAAGCCTACCGCAACTTCAAAAATTCGCCTCAGTTCCAAGAATTGATGGACAATCTTGGAAATAAATCCGAACACGGCAACGCTCCGCTCACGCACATCACCATTTGGTGGAACGCAATGTTTTGGAACGGGTTCGGGCCTAACACTGAGATTGTTACCGCTTACGTGCCCACGTCCACCTCACAAGAACATCTCAAAGAAGCGACTAAAATCACGCGCCTTGCACATACGTCAGCGCATGGAAGACTAGCCTCGCTTGCCTACAGACGCGGCCCTCATTTTGCGTGGATTGATGGCACGCAAACTTGGGCTGGAGAGGCAGTCTTTGCATGTGTATGGTGCAACAACTGGAAAGATAAAGAGAGCGAGGAAAGGTTGAAAGCGACAGAGAAGCGACAAGATCCGGATGGCGGACCTGACCGGCTATTGGCTGTGGACGTTTTTGAAAAAGACTTGAAACGACTTGGTTTCCTTGGATCGCAATCATATCATGTAGACCTTATTCGAATTTTACGATATTAAGAAGGTGGTGGATGAAAATGGCAAGGTACAATATGCTAACCGTGGGCTACGCCAGTAATCGTGGCTCGAGTTAAAAGTGATCATACATATATCTTCACCGTTTCTGATGGGAAAAATTCTACAGTTACCGAATACCCTGAATTGAATGCTGAAATATTGACCTAGTCTAATCAATCTGTCTATTTCTTCTCCGCAGCAGAACTGGCGAAGGTGTAGGCCGGATTTTGTAATCCAAATTAGTATGCCAACGCAAACAGGGCATATGACTCCGGATTCGACAATGATTGCGTGATTGTCAATCTTTTCTTCGTGATCGACGACGAGGTCTTTCCTATGATCTCAGATAGCTTGTCTATAAGAAAAAAATTTGTTAGTGTCGCTTTTCTTCTCCAGCGTGTCACTAATAACATACAAGCAGTGTCTGGCGTGTGCTCGTCCAAAAGAGCGACATGAAACATCTCGTGAAACAGGGTTAACCCTTCAACCTGAAGATGTTCAATGGAAGTCTTTTCAGTAAGAGACGTGATGTCAGAAAGCTTCGTATACATTGTAGGAGACCAATTCTGCGGGCAGAACGTGACTGTGTTGGGCTGTTCATTCCCATCTGTGCCAGCAAGATTGTTATCCCTTTGACAGTACTGCCCAGACGCATCGTATATATACTTCTTCAGATCGTCGGATCAAAATGGAACTGTAAATGGGTATTAGAGGAGGTGGCAACGACACCCTGAAGCAGGAGATAATGTACATACCGAAAGGCTGTGGAAGTTGATCCTTTTCCTTTTGGGTAGTTGCTTTATCTATAGCATCTTTACGATCGACGTAATTGTTCTCATAAGTCTCCTTATAAACCTCACTTATCTTTTTGCCGTCTTTATTCTGGTCCCCTGTGCCTTGATCTAAAGCTATCGCGTCCCAACTGGTTTCTAAGTGCAGGTTAGAGATGCCAAACTGTCATAACGTGATTTCAAAGACGTATGGAGCATGGTTACCCTCAACCCATGTACTGTCACAGAATATCCAAGGCTTATCGTCTCCACCTGCCGTGTCCTCTAGAGCAGCGATTACATCGTCGATATTATCTGGACTTTGGGTTAGCAAGATGCAACTGATGCTATTTGGTCAGGGGCCTTCCAAACGAGCCCTTCATTTTGGTAGTGAATCCTCCAAAAGTTGGTTTCTTTGCGTTTACATTGAAAAATGTCTTGAGATACTTTTGACTGTCGGCATTTGTCGTTCCTTGAACCTTTTGGGCAACGGCATCATTGACGGCTTGCAGAGCGGCGTTTGCAAGTGTCACTGTGTCTTCAAACCATTGGGAGACATCATGAGCGTCACAGCCGCCTTTATCTGTCCCTGCTTTGACGACGAAGACATCATGGACACTAATCACACGACTACTGATAGTGTCGCCGTTGTTGGTATCGCCGGCGGAATTTCTATCACTATTGGGATTACCGATACCTTTCACGGTCTGCAAAATGAATCCCAAAACGAACGCATGCCAGACAATTTTAGTCATGCTAAATGAAAGAGTTGATCTTGAGAGCATATTCACACTTGATACAACAGCGATGGCTCTAAGGTAAAGTTGAAGAATGACATAAACAATGATAATCCGAGCAAGAAACAGGAATAATCAAATTATATGGGGGACGCTAGAATACAGCACGACTTATGGAAATTCCAATTTAGAAAATGTGAATAGGAAGTGAATTGCTAGAAGGTTTCAAAGCGGGAAGGAAGAAGACATGACTAAGAATGAGACACGCCGTCGGCAATGGGACAGTCTAAAACCCATCGGTCTCGAGCATCGAATGATTCCTCCCACTAACTGACGACGATGGATTCCGCATGAGCCAGAGCGTCGTCCGGCTAAGGGATGAATCACGCATTTGGCTCAGGTGAGAGGCAACGACCAACAACTGGATACTAGCTGAAAATACCCGAGAAGAGGGCTAATGTTTAATTTAATTCACGCGTTGAAGTATTGAGGGATCATGCACCGCATCCTTTCAGTACTGGACTTTATGAAACGCGCTTACTGATTAGTACAAATGACAATCAACAGTGTGGAGATAAACGTCTCAGCTTCTCGTATTGGCTTAAACTAACTACCAACAAGGCGGACAATTTGTGAAATATGGACCTTGCACTCTATCACACTAGACTCTCACAACATGCACAATCTGGATGCTCGGCTGTACAAGCAGCCAACCAACATTCGGCCCTTCTGCTGTCCCTGAGCTAGCAACCAACAGTCTGCACGCACATCCGGCACTTCCACTCATCCTTCGGCTACCCGGCAGCAAAATCTTCAGACAAGGCAAAAGTTTCCATACTCCGCCCCAGATGCAGCTCGGTTTGATGCAGGAATTCCATCAAGTGCATGTTGTTGGTTGTTGCCATGATGACTTGAAACACTTGCAGGAGATCAGGCCACCTCCTAGTATCTCACGGCTTCGATAAAAAGTAATTCGGAAGATCGGCAAAAAGTAGCGATTGCAATATCGAATGATTCAAAAATTTTAGCATACTTATAAGAGATGTCTCGACCAGTGAATGCCAGCAACAGAGGACCGAGGTGAATTGAGATATGCAATTCTTATTTTTAATCCCTATTCGCTTCACACGTGTGCTTTGATAAAAAGCTGATCTCTTACATTATCTTTACAACCTTCAATGCGATTAGTTTTGCCAAAGAAATGTCACATGATGAGGGTCACCACTCTTACTTTCATTGCACTCTTTCTCGACAGCCACTCGACAGCAGCACTAAATCTTTATTCTCAACCCAATTGCGGCATTGAGTCGTGCCTTTGCGGCTTAGAATGCTATACTCTTGGACATTGTCAGTCCTGCTGCCCAAGGACGAATCAAAGTTGGGGACATATTTGTGGCCATGGTATGCCAGTGCCTTTTCTTTCTTTTCTTTTTTTTTTTTTTTTTTTGCAAAATCCTTAGTTCTGACTCAATTTAACTCTGGACCATTAGGTAAAGAATGTTGTGGCAGGGGATGTTGTCCAGAGGGCTGGAAATGTGGGAAGAACGAAATGTGCTACCCGCATTCGGCCCCGTCCTCTCTTGGCTCTGATTGTTTCACTACTATCATGACCAAGGTTAAGAGTACTGAAACATTTAAATACGCCTCAACTATCTACGGCGTGGCACCTGTTAGCAGTGATGGCCCTCTGAGTTTGGCAACGGGTGGTCTCACATCGAGTTCTCATGACATCCCCGCCGGGACATCTAATTTATCAAGCAAAACGAAACTCACAACGCCAAACCAGACGAATAATACCCCATCTACCAAAACCTCCCAACAGTCACATGTGGAAGTGCCTACAAGCGTTTCTACATGGATTTCGGTAAGGAAACATTCACAAGCTATGTATGCGGTCTTTCTAACCTGATGGAAACAGACTGAAGCTCCAAACTCTGGCGCACCAGCAGTCTCAAGCAAGGGGGCGAATACTTCCACCCACACTAGCAATAAAAAGTCGACTGTCATATCTCAAATCAGCGGGCATAGTTCGCTTGATACCACATCTGATGCGGTAATCTCAGCTCCCTCCACCGCCAGGCCAGGGATTGCAAGTTCCAATCTGCCAAGTCCCCTGATTTCATCTCAGACTGGAATCAAGACCGGTTCGGTGGTGTCTGAGGTGACAACAAATTCTGATGGCTATGTATCAACCATTGTTTCTACTATTGACCATGGGAATACTGTGGTTGTACCCACTATAATTACCCACACTAACGGACAAATATCCACCATATTTCCGAGCACTGAGGCCCTACCTACCGTCGTTACACATTCAAATGGCAAAGTATCAACCATTTTCCGGACCATACAGCCAGAAATAGGTTCGACATTACATTCTATTTCTACAGGCTCTGGAAAGCTACCATCAACCATTCGGTCTACTGATGGAACAAAAGGAAATCCAGGGGCCTCTACTGTTGTTACTGCGTCTGATGGAAGGGTGTCGACTGTGATTTCTGAACCTATGACCACCATTACCGGCACAAACAGTAGAGTATCCACTTTATCGCTCGGTACGAGTACAGGAACCGTTTCACCGACCCCAGTTACTACCACCAATGCAAATGGCCAGGTGTCAACAATCTTCCCTTCTGATGCTAGTGGCAAGGGATCAGCTACCTCTGGTTTGACTACAAGCTCTGGGGGACGGTTCACAGCAACCAGCCTTGGGATATCCACCGTGATCACACATTCAGATGGCAAAGTGTCAACTATATTCCAATCTGGAGGGACACAAATAGGTTCCGTAAAGCCCACCACCGTTACTGGTCAAGCGGCAACGTTTCAACTTTCTTCCCTACTGATACACACAAGTCGGAAGCCACATCCCCTCCCAGTGCCACGGATTCCAAAGATCGGGGTTCTTCTTCTTTTTCAACAACTATCACAACAAGAAAATCAGAAATCACGCACCCTCCAACCATCACCAGCACACAAACTTCGACTACCGACTATCTCATCATTCCGATTACAACCTCCGTGGCAGCACCGAAACCAACCAAAAATGGCTTTGTCATTCCATGCAACATGTGGTTTTTTGACATCTGTGTCGGCGGAATACTTGGCTGGGAAATCATTCATCCTCCTGGAGTATATCCTCCGTAAGAATCTAACCCTCGCTTTTTATTGCCCATGCTAACACCGCTGCAGTGGTCCACCTGGTACAATTTCCATTGATCCCAATATACCCATCCAAATCGAGACCGATGGATTTCTCCCTCCGTGGCCAAAGCACACGTATGAAATAAACATTTGGGTTGATTATTGTTAATTGAGAGCTAACATTCATGGATAGAATTGGTCCGGATTATAACCCAACGTTCTCTTCCAAACCTACTGATTGTGAGACTGAGTCAGCCAAAATGTGTGTCACCAGCACATCATATGGCGTCTCTATTGGTGTCAAGACAACGGCCACAATAACAAGTAAAGTTATTTCGACCTGTGGAACTGTTTACGGCTGCGATGTTCAAGATTCTTCCCACACTGTCACCGTAACGAGCACTACCTCGCAGTCCGGAACTCCTACAGATCTTCATGGTAAGGAGCAGTGGGAATCGATTGAAGAAAGCGATGCAGACCTTGCTGCTGCTGCTGAATATGCTCAATCCGAACTCGACTCTATCTTTGATACCGCGACCGCGACGACAACAAGCAGGACCACATAGGCAGTGCAGATTACAACGCAAGCACCCCCAATGAGCACCCCCAATGAGCACCCCCTCCAAGTGTCCTGCAGTTGCCGTGACACTTGTAAATGAGAAAGATGGTACCGTTGGCGATGAAGATTGCCGTTGCAACTTTGGATCGGCATGGACTAGCTACACTCGAGACCAGGAAAAGGCAGCGATAGACGGATTCTGCAACGGAACAACCTTGGCAATCAAGAATGGAGTAATCCCACAAGAGCCGTGGGTTTATACGATCAATTCCACCATGAACATCATTCTGAGTATTTTTAGTGCTCAGAACCAAACAGGTTGCAAACCTCTAAAGGAATTTCAACGTGGCGACTACTGTCGCAACGCCATGTCACTGCTAACCAGCTGTAACACTGTCGGCTCCGTCAATAAAACTAGAGGCGGGGAGTATACAGATAACGGGGATTACGGTTGCATTACATGGGGTATAACCGGAAATCACTTTGGTAAAGGATAAAAAGGCACTGCTCGTATGTGGTTTAGAGATTAGTAAAGTTCTATCACATCGCTCTTCAGTTAGAACTCCAGTTTACGCGGTAAGTTACATGTGCATTGAGAAAAAGAAGACTAAATGTGAGCCTTTGATTGCAGAGCCTACCACAAAATTTAATCGTATCTCGCGATGCCTTCAAGTAATCGAGATTATAAACCAGGTACACACGGCATGTTGTGATGCTCGTCGTGTCTCTAGCATGATATTTCGCTGCACATGCTGACTGCATGGAGTTTACTGCATGGAGTTTACTGCAATTTGTGTGTGGGGAGAGTGCAAGGCTGAGCTTGATGTGGCTCGGCCAAACCACGGAAGACGATGGCCAATTTTGACTTGCATCACTCTACATGATCTATTGTGACACACACAATCGCTTAAAATATCGGTTGTATTGAGGCTGACATGCTGATGGACAGGTGTGCACTCTTGTGTGCATTATTGTGTGCATTCTTGTGTGTATTCTTGTGTGTATTCTTGTGTGTATTCTTGTGTGTATTCTTGCGGGCATTCTGTGTGTCCACCTCGGTGTGCACCTGTGCACAGCCAAGCCACATAACAGCTAGTACCGTTTCGGCACAGCCTCAACACCTCAGCCCATCGCTCACAATGCCCTCATAGATAAATGAACAATATCATCAAACAAGAAAAGCAAGAGGAAGCTTCACCAACAAGCAAAGGTTTTCGCATGGGCGCTCAGGTCAGTCCATCCCTTGGCCTTCACCCTTGGAGAAGGGTTTCCCGAAAAAAACGTTGCGCTCCTCTGCTTTTCGCACGCATCAATCTATGTCTTACTCGGACACTTGGTTTTTCTCAATTGCGGCGCTAATCGGCCAGGGAGGTGCGCATTCTGCACAGTGGGCTTCAGTGGCGTAAGAGCGCTATTTCAGCACAAAAGTTGTGCTCTTCAGTGTGCCAAGCCGCCAGACAAGGGTCTTTGATGGGTTGCATTGCAGGGTGGACTAGTTAGTTGGTTGCGTTTGGTTAATTTGGGATGCAGACAGTTCTTGTCAATAAAATATTGCATTCGCTTCATCAAACTCTCCGATTCTTCATCATGACGTACAACACCTTGCCTAGCTCAGCTATCTGTCCATGCGACTACCCTGAATGCGCCAGCTGGAGAACAAGAGTGTACACGACTGCGTACCGTCCCGCGTCCCACCCGCCCCCTGCCTCTCCCACACTTGCGGCAGACTTGGTGACAATACATCCAGCTGCCTGTGTGCCACGGTTCAATACTTCAGGAGTAATGTTTCTTCCCAGTACAAACAACCCGTACCCATACGCCGGTTGCTATTCGTCGCCAATGCGTATCTGACTCGGGAACTCAAATCCCTGAAGGGTTTCAGTGTTGGCACTTGTTCTCATCATCTTACCAAACTACCCTATTGTATACACTCGATTGTACACAACGGATGATATTTGGTGTCACATTTTACAAATGAAATTTAACACAAATTTGCACATATGAAGATGAATTTCAGATCCATATCTGTTAGACGCTCGGGTTTATTTAACCCCCCCAATCTCAATCTGTTTCACAAGCCAAAAAATACTCGGGAACAAGGTGAGTCAAGTGAAACGAGATAGCAACACGAGCACCTGCAAGAAAGAATGCACTCAACGGGGAACCACGCTCACAACTCGGGCCGTGACGAGATCAATGCGATAGGGGGGGCTGGTCACCATGTGAGATCTGATCCATACATTTTGCATTGAGTGAATATTGACCAACGATGCTAGGACCACAACTTCAATCTTGGCTCTGGTCAAGATCCCACAATGGTGGTACCTGAGATGCTGGTGTTTGGTTATTATGTGAGATCTAATTTATATATTTTGCATTGAACGAACATTGACCAACGATGCTAGGGCCATGACTCCAATCTTGACTATAGTCAAAATCTCACAGTGGCACCTGAGGTACCGGGCGCTGCATCTCAGCCCTACAGCCGTGTTCCACAGCCTGGAGGTGCTGTGGGTTCGGCGTCGGCGTTACACAGTGGCTTGCAGCCCGCGGGTCCAGCTCATTCATACGGATTTCTTGACCACTCCGCTGAGCCATCTCAGTTCGTGCAGCCGTCATCGACTCTATACAGTGGCTCGCAGCCCGCGGGTCCAACCCATTCATACGGGTTTCCCGACTACTCCGCTGAGCCGTCTCAGTTCGTGCAGCCGTCATCGACGCTACACAGTGGCTTGCAGCCTGCGAGTCCAGCTCATTCATACGAGCATTGTACGTTCCCCACTGAGCCATCTCAGTTCGTGCAGTCGTCATCGGCGCTACACAGCGGCTTGCAGCTCGCGAGTCCAGCTCATTCATACGGGTCTCCTGACTACCCCGCTGAGCCATCCCAGTCCTTGCAGCCGTCGTCGGTATCCAGTCACTTGCAGCCCGCGGTTCAAGGTGATCTATCGGGGTCTCTTCACTGCTCCGCTGGACCATCTCAGCCATCGGACGTTGCAGACAACACTGGTGAAACCACCAACTTAGTAATTTCAGACAAAGATTTTGACCCATTCAGGCTTCGGCAAGGCGAAGAAAAAAAAGGACGAGAAGGTGCAAGTAATCATAAAAAGGAAGATCCTCTCTCCAGACCGCTAGCATGCCCATATGCCAAATTCCATTTAGCTAGCAACTTGAATTGTGGAACATTTCGTTTTAACCGAGTCAGCGACATTTATTTGCATATTAAACGCAAACACGTTCTGCAATGTTATTGTCGCATTTGTCACTCGGGCTTTCTCACGGAATCTGAATGGGTGAAACATGAGAGAGAAGCTAGACAAAAAGGACTTTGCGAACCGTCTGTTCATGACTATCCTGGCCCCTCATGCAACCAGTTTATCCACATTTCTAGTCTTGCGAAAGTCAAAAAAACTGCGGAGGCAAAATGGGAAGTGCTTTTTCGAGAGCTCTTCCCAGACTGTTCTGATATCCCAGACGCGGGTTACATCGACCCGTCAATCACAGAAAGGGAACAAGTACACAGAGACTTCTTTGCGGAAGGCCATTATAAGCGTTTACTCCAGGAGGTGTTCGGCGAACGTCTGCCTGATGCAGAGGTACGCGCCGCAAACGAATGGAGCGTGGGTCAGCAACAGGAACAGGAAGTCCCTAGCAAATGGGTGCTTCTGTATGAACTATTGGCCTTGCGTCTTCAGGAATTTTCCCAAGAAAGATCTCGCAATCCACCACCTCCTCCTCGGCATCAATTGTGGATCCCAGCTAATCCAAACAACTGATAAATTTCCATTTAATCCAACCCTTTGTGAGTACCCCAGCCTCTGAGACAATCATCCTGCTGAAGTCTAACCATCTCAGGATACCTGGCGGATACCAAATCAAGACTATGTGATTTCGGTTGGAAATCCACTATGCGAGGTAGCTCGACCTAGTCGTCTCAGGAGCCGTCCGACTGTTCTTGCCTGCTAGATGCGACGGCAATGTGGCAGCCCATACCCTTTCTGTCGTACGAAAATCAAGACTTTTAGTGGGAGACTACAATATTCATTGCGGCATCGATTTAACACCAAGCTGGATTTTGGTTTGCCTAATACATCTTTTTGGTCCTTTCGTTCTGGAACGCTTGGAATTGAGTTCTTGTTCTTCGCATAGCTAAATTGCACCGCTGAAAATTTCAATTGTCTATAATCTGTGTATCCTCAACAAAGTTACCGTATTTCCCCATCTTCCTATATATCCCACTACTCCAAGCATCCCCATCTATAACTCTCAGACTCAATCCCCATTCACTCTTCCTCAAATCTATAGAGAATGATATCCATAACATCATCACGAACCAAATCACATAATCTATCCAACGCCGTTCCGTATGTTAGATATGTATGTGAGGCGGTGCGGCTAAAGAAGTCCTGCACAACTTTGACCCCATTTTGGCACCAATAGTTTCGAAACTCATATGCAACCCTCTCGCGTTTCTTATCGAGGTACATACGTTGAGGTTGCATCTGGTCGGTGAACAATATATCCCAAATGAGGTACCATTGGAATTGTTTTGCTTGCTGAGGGGTCAGAGTGTCTGATATTTGTTCAAATTGGCTAAATGAGACGCCGTCAATTTCTGGTAATTTAACCATTTGGCAGGATCGCAACATAATATGATTGTCTCGATCGGCGGCTGTCGCGTATAGATTGCCACAGACTGGACAGTAGAATGGGCGACGATGAACCAAATGAAGATGCTCCACTAAATCTTTGATATCAAAGGCTTTATTGGTTTCAATGCAAGAATGGTACTTCTCTCTATTTTTGATATAAAAAGGACAAACGAGTCGCATTCTATCTCTCGGCTGGGATGAAAGGACAAGAGTGTTTTCGGTGCCCGAGCCCGCGTTGTATTCGACCGATGGGCATCCTGAACGTGTTATTTAACAGATTCAATGACATAGGATGTTCTTCAATTAATATACCAGGTGGCTGGGTTTCCGAAACCCATGAAAAGAACTTGTCCAATCCGGCTTTGACCAATGGTGCAGTCAAATCCGAGCATTCGCTATCGTGCCAATTCGACTGAGACTCACTGAACTCGGAGGCAACTGGGCCATTCCCAGCGACTTCTCCATTATAATCCAGGTCGTTGCTGCCAGTTTGATGATTGGACGACGTTGCATCCTTTGAAACACTCGCTTGGGGCTCATGGTCAAGGGTGGCTTTTTCTAGTCTTGCTTGAAGCCAGTCCGCTTTACCCTCAGAGGTCAAGCCACAATATGCAGACTCACTATGCTGGCAAATTTGAATATTCCAACAAGAGTCTTCTTGAGAAGCCCCGCAATCTCCACAGGGGTTCGGCCTCGCCTGTGTCAATCCTTGTTTCATTGTCGTGGAGAAGACTGGATCGTGTCTCCGAATCTGCTGTCCCAATGGGATTTCAGATGGCGGCTGAAACGAGATGACTCCCTCAAGAGATTCTTGAGAGAATGAATCTTCGTTTTCAGCAAGAAAGTATTGCTTGTAAGATCGAGAATCAACGTGACGCATTGTGGCGTGAGTGTTTGTGATTTTATAGACAGAAGAGATACGCAATGGTAATTCAGCAAAGAAGATCTCTCTCTTGGATAAAATATTTATTTGGTTATAAAATGAAAGGTTTCCCTTTTATATATCAAATCTCCTGGTTGAACTTTGAAATTTCCGACAGCAACCTCGCCAGGGTCTCAGCACAGCCACCAAGGCGTGCACAGCACAGCCACCAAGACGCACAGCACAGCAGCGCATTGATGGCTGAGGCCCCCGACAGAGCCATGCACCATTTTCATCTAGAAAAAGAATTTTTCATTCTCATCTCCATTTTCAGTTAAGAAAATTCATAGGTAGGCAATTGACCGGGGTTGCATCGTACGAAGACCCAGTTTCGCTTGTTGGATGGTGGCTATCTTTCCACTTTGCAACTTCAAAATGATCACACGGAATTGCACATTGGTTCCTTCTACAAAATATAAAATTGTCTAAGGTGTCGATTCCACTAAGTCTGCAATTTAGTACAAGATCAGGTTACCTTTCAGCCTAAAACCTGGCTCGTCCGTCATCAGTGTATGACAGACGCCATGTGTCCACCAGACAACTAATTTCTGATCCCGCTGCAGGGATGTGAGAGTTGTTCAACGGAAATCCTAGGAGCAACTCTAGATCTGGCCGTATACACTTCCAATTTATTTAATTCAACACATGAAATTATTTTTCAGTCTTGGATTACGTCCATCATTTGCACGAGAGATGTCATGGAGTGTTCAAAATGGCCTAATCATTCGACGCACACTCGCTGCTACTGGGAAATATCAATTGTGTGCACACTTCAGTGTGAGATTACTTGAAAATAAACAGGCTATTAACAGTCTTTTTGGGGAAAAAATGAATCTCCCACGGTTCAATCCATGATGAAGCCATGTCACCCACCACCTTGCGCCTCATCGCAACTGCACAGAAAGCTACAACAATCAAGAAGTTTTGCAAATATGCAATGGCTAAAGAAGTATATAAAGGCTAATTTAACGTTTAACACAAGCCGGTTTTGGCTAGTATCGTAAAATTTAACTAGTAATGAGACTGCTCGTCTGCCTTCACTCTGAACTTATGAGTGTCCCAGTCCTGATGTATGTGCGATTATTCTTCATCTTCCAAAGTTATATCTTCTGGAAATTTCTCTGGCTCGGAAGTAGGCCTCCAGGGCCAGTCCAGCGTCCCTAAAAGTTGAAGCCGTTCAAGATCCCAAAGAGCATATCCCCATCGACGATACTGCCAGTTTCTGGCAGAGTACACGGCCAGTGATGACTCAGACCGTGACACTGCCCATATTGACTCCGAACCGGGATCTTTGTCATCAAAGAATGGCTTGGAATCCTCAAATGCCGCCAATTGCTCAAAATCAGGGTTGTAGTTTTCATCGAGCAGGTCTCGAAGGGCATATTCCAAAAAGAAATGATTCCATCTTGGGGGCTGGGAATCGACTAGCAAAACACTGCTAAATTGATCAACCGAACGCATCGTGGTTAATTTATCAATCCATCCAAGGCCCATTGATAGCAAGTGCTGCACATAGGCGTCATGGAAATTTACATCGCGGGGAACATTGTGATGACATGACCATGTGTTGTCCGCTTTTGCTACTGTATTGAAGACTACAAATCAAATCAGCATCAAGTTTAGGCCTACTAATATCAGCATTGAACCTACTGGGGGCTAGTAGACAACCAAGAAAGTCATGGATGCACCCCAGCTGAGTGTGCTCCCAGGGTGCAAACTTGAGGAAGAAACCCGGAGCGCAGTCGAAAAGAGACACTGGCCTGTTATGGAAGCAGCCATAAAGCTTTGTGAATAGCTCAAATCTATATAAAGCTCTGATAATCCTGCCCGTTTCTCCCTGAGTTGTAGGCAAAACGGCGAAACTGTCTCTTAACTGGGCATGAGGGGATTGCGAGCAAAAATGGATAAATCTCGTCACGAGGTTATAGATAGTGCTGCAATGAAAATCGCTTATTTGGATGGCTTCTCCCAGTGTCCAGGTAGTAGAAGCAACGGCAGGTCGCCGCAGCTGCGAGACAAACTCCAAGGCGTAATCATCAATGCTCTTACTAACGCTACTCGAGTATGTTCTTTCACGAAAAAGGCGAACAAGCTCCGGAGGCTTGCACCTATGAACGACAGTGGCCTCGGGAAGTGTCTCGGTGCCAATGCACCTGATCAGTGCGGTTCTGACCAGGTCATCCTGGCTTCGTTTGAAGGCCGCGTACAGATGGCGGCACGACAGGGCAGCGGATGCCAATGTGCGCGGGTCAGGAAGTAACGCGAGGATTTCGAGGTGTATTTCCAAAGGCAGAGATAAAATTGACGCACTTTCTGTTGTTATTACGACCATTTCTAGAACTAGAGGATGACTACATCACTTTGGAATCGCTCACCGCGAGTTGATCGTTAACCGAAATCGCGTCAGCATACGTCGCGTTCATTGGTTTGGTGGTTTCCAACCCCCACCTCTCTATCAGTCAGCATCGCTACCCTACACAACAATTTCTGGATTATCCCGTTGTTTTTTTTTCTTTACCTATACAAAATCTAGCTATCCAGCAAGGTCAAGTCAAGAAGCTTGCAAAATTTCTTGATTATCTGCGATCAATGAGATAATGTCACACTCACAAGATGGTCTCAACAGCCTAGCCTAGCAGCCGGGCCTCTTAGGGCCCGGCCGGACCTTGACTACAAAGCCTCGATGCCCTCGACGGCACAGTCCAGTACTTATAGTAACAGCTAGATAGCTCTTGCCGCAACCGGCCCCAAATAGTCATACAAATCAGGATAAATGCCTAGATGAAGGATCTAGCTACTACAGACCTATCCCAACGCGGCTGTAAGCAACATCTGTATGCGGTGGTCACCGTAGCTAGCTTTGGATAGCCTCAACCTAAAAGAAACTCCCCTCGGCCGACCGGAACAGCTAGTCACAACAGCAGCTATAAGAGACCTAGATAGACCCTTCAATTGACAAGACAAGAGCTTCCAAATGTAACCCTGTGGCCTCTATAGCTAGTGATAGATAACGTCGTTTAACGCGCTCTCAAGTTTAGGATATATTGTTTGTATTGTATGCATCACTTCCGACCATTCCATAATTTTGATGCCATACCCATGGTGATGCACGAGTTCATTCCGTTGGATTTTCAAGGTTTGAAAGTCTGTGAATATCTCAGGGTATGATGACTTGTCTTGCGACCTTACCACTCCAAGGTTCTCGACTACTGAGATCATCTACAGGACCATACTTGAGCGGCAATCGTGCTCTAGGGTGTATTGTTCGATATCTTCCAAAGGCTATTTAAGATGAAGTCAGTAGAAATTATCGGGTTTGAGCAGAATTCATCTAATAAACTCACGACTTTCCCTCGCAACAGTCGTTTTGCCGCATTTGTTGCGATTTGTAACGACCGAAGAGCGGTCACTAACAATAGAGAGAGGGAGTATTCAGAAGCCATCCTGGTTGTGCTGAAATCTGTTGAATGTCGTCATAAAATATTGGCAGACAGTCGATCTTAAATTTTGGTAAATCGTGGGCTCGACCAAGAGGAAGCTCCAAAGCCACAACGGTGGCAGGTACAACTAAGTTTGGCCATATGATTCACCCGACCAAGATACAATCAACTCGACCTTAAATATCATGTTTGAAATTACAGAACAGCAAAACAAAGAAGTGTCTTCTCTGTGTTCATTTTCGGGTTCACGTTACTGTAAGCCTCGTTCAATCCGCACTCATCCTCAAATGACATTCACCCTATGGATGTTCTCGACATATCTTTGTGCCCAAAATAGCCAATTAAGTGTTTTTTGTGCGTTGAATAAATTTTACAAAGAGGTATGGCCCAAAGACGAAGCATTCCAAGAAAGTCACATGTGACCTTATTACTCATCTAGTCGATGCATTGAGACAAAGAAATGGCATTATTCTTCCTGTTTTAAATGCAAGAGTCCCGCCCAAGTAGGCAGCTTTTAATACAAATAGGGTTTAATAATTTATAATTATATTAGTAAACAATGTGGTGAGTTGCGTGCGGAGATATTCACAATCGTAATTTGTTTCAGCCGGGTTTTATCCCATCACCTGTGGGTATTGATACTCCTTTCAAATAAGATATACAAAATTTCCTTGACTATCATTTTCTTCTAATCAATCTGGTGATATCTCGGTGTTGTTCTGCTCCACGCCTCATTTCCGCTCATCTGATGCTCGAGACCTCGCACATAGAGACTTTTTTTCTCTAAGGATTTCTCAACGGTGAAGAGTTCCATACACAAACTCTCATGTTTCAATTCCCATTCACGCACCATGGTCCAAAGACACATCTTTGAGGCTTCAATGTCTGGGCCTGTGCTCTCAGCAAACACCTTGACACCCGAACAAAGGAGAGAACCCTCCTGTGTAGCAATCTGAGATTGCTGAAATTCTTTCTCCCAGCTGTAAATATCATTGACTATCGATATGTGTTTGGCGCAATTCATTTCTATTGCTTTCATGTCACTGAGCTCCTCCTCATTAAAATGAAGATTCATAACAAATCTCATCAATGCTGATAGTAGCCTACACCGGCTAGTATTTAGCTTTCCAGCCCATACACATGGTTTTGTGTAGTGGTTGTGGTTACTCACGCTTTGCCAACATCCCTTTCCCTATATGTCAAGTACTGACCAAATTCTGTAATATTTGTGCGTGTCTTTTCCGTCTGTGCGCGCATGAAAATGAAGGTTGGTTCAAGGATTTCGTCTGCAAGAGTTTTATCCTTTTCACGCATGCTTTCCCACAGGTCATAAAACATACTCTCGACCGGGATGCTGCCTGTTCGTTGAACATCAGTAAGAGGATTTGACCAAAAAATGGAGACCGCTGCAATGCAATTAAAAGCCTTGGTCGTTATGACACAACATACGGTCTGGTAGCTCCTCTCCACGTGCCAACGGCATCAATCTTTCGTTGTAAGCCGCACAATCGTTTAATGACATATCTTCGAGCAGGTCTTTAACACATGGTGAGTGGTCAGCCATGTATACTTCATCAACCTGATGATTTAATTTTATGACCAGATACTCAACTCCATTACCCACCATCAATTAAAAAGAGAATGGCCAATAGGCAACAAGCAAAATGAATGCGGTCATCCCGAGCCAAGGGAAAATACATGCAGGTAACTCTTGCGAATCCTGCTGCGACAAACCGGTGCCTGGCTTCATCGCTAGGGAATAGCCAGTTGTCCAAAAACCACGAATTGACTTCTTAAGTAACGCGAGCGATTGATGGATGGACAGCCGGGTTCCACTGAGACTGTGGAACCTTCCACGTTCTCGTTCCCTTCTTAAGCTTTAGGTCGTTTGTGTAGACTGGCAAGCTAGATTCAAGCAAGTCTTCAGACTTTTGCAACAACATTTCTGCAGGACAAATTATTATTAAATGAAATATTAGTCCCTGGATCAACAATCCCCATTAGAATTGAGTGAAAAAATTGAACAGTTGTGACCAGGCAATTGGAACCTTTAATAGTTGAAAAGGGTAGCGCTCCACTTACCCACTCATGGTATCTGGCTGGGAAACGGCCTGGAACTAATTACCTATTCCTTCTCGAGACACAGCATAACTGATCAATCCCGCTTCAGCCGAAGGCAAATGATGTAGTAGAACCAATCGGATTCATGACAGCCTCTAGTCATGAATCATGTATTCACATATACGAACTATGCATTAGCTGAAAATGAAATGTTCGGATTATCGGGAGATGTGGCTTAGTTTAACAGTTAGAAATGAGAAAGGGTGTTTGAAAAGGGCGACGACAAACCGAATCCAAAGGGACCAGGTTCCTTAGGTCACACTGCATTCAGTTTAGCATGAAGCCAAACGTATTCGAACCCTTGGAAAATCCAGGTGGGCTGGCTTCACTAGAGGCTGACTTATGATCATGTAAGGTGGAGCGTGCGCTATGATAGCACGGGAAACATTGAACACGCGAACGCCTCGTGGAAAGTGGGCTATCTCATGGGATAGGATCATGTAGACAATAAAAGATTCCCTATTAGCAAGACAATTCGGATCCCCGATTTGGATATGCTAATTAAATGGGATGTATTTCTTAGATAAAAAAAAATGATTGATGTCGTGCAACGGTAAAAGCTGACAGGCATGCGTAGGCATATCTCCTAATATGGGCGCTGACTTGACTACACATACTGCCAAGCCTTCAACCTAAATGGTCCAGAGTTTGTTTACGCCGGTAGCATCAACGCAAAAAAAACCCATTTTAATCCCAGGAAACTCGATTAACTCAAAAACCAGATGCACCACCAAAAAGTGCGATGGTGAAGTTTTGCTCGTGAAGCACGCTAGCGAGTCAGCTGGACCGCAGCCAAGCGCTCCTCCCGCTGTAATAGACTAAATAATAAGCTAGCGCTGCCATTCATACACCGATGAGCCACCATCGGCGGCAGGATTAAGCTGGCTAACGCGCGGGCCGTTTCGCAGGTACCCAGAAGGCGCGGCGGCACGTCGAGCCCATTCCACAAGCGGAAATTGTGGATGGGCACAAAACATCGCGGCATTGAGACTGATGGAGCATCCAGACAATCCCATCGCATTAGAGCGAGCGGCCGCCGTACCAAGGAGGAGACGATACAGGCACGTCTACTATGTAAGCGAGTTGCCTGCCGCCCAGTTTTTGTCTCAGCGTGATGCTAATTCAGCTGGAGTGGCGTTGGGACCGGTCCGTCTAATACTGATTAGGTCCGTTGGCATCCTTGATTTGTCATGGGGGTCGGCACAAGAACATAATGGCCTTTGCATGAATCGCTTAATTTGTTGTATCCTTTAGTGCATGCTGGCCTCACCATATTTACCTCCTAAGGTGAGCGAGGCAACGAAAGCAATGAATTGAACTTGGACGCTACCTCTCCGCATTTTCCGTCGCACTCTCCGTTGCCTATTTTTTATTATCTATCGCATAGAAGGAAGTATTTATGGAAAGTGAACAATGGATCTAGAGCTTTCCAACGTTTATCCCGCACAGCCCTACGCATGGATCAGCTGTATTGGCTGGCAGGCCATACTGGGCTTGGTACGTATGGTGCAATGTTGAGAAGCTTTCACAGTTATTAACATGATGTAGCTGGTTATATACGTAACATTCATGTTCGTGTATAATCTATATTTCCACCCGCTGGCTGAGTACCCTGGCCCTTGGTTTGGCCGTTCATCCAATGTAACTTCATCATTGGCCAGGCTCGTTCGTTCATGTCAATAGCTGACATTCTCTTGTGAAACAGCTCTGGCGTTTCTTCTATTCTATAATGGGCCACTTCCATTTGGAAATTGATAAAATGCACCAGAAATATGGTGAGTATTAGCAACCTACACCAACCTCACATGCCTTTCTCAGTACCATAGCTTGAAAAGATATATTAAACTTTTTATTGCAGGCCCTATCGTGCGCATCTCACCAAATGAATTGTCGTTTGGTTCGGTTGAGTCCTGGAAAGCCATCTATGGACACTCAAATGCAACTCGGCCGGCACCAATCAAGGCTTCATTTTATGATGTATTTGGCGCCGGGTTTGATCATTCCTGTATAGGATCAGAAAGGAACCCAGATCTGCATGCGGGTATGCGGAGGATGCTTTCCTCAGCTTTCTCCTAGCGCTCTCTTCTCGAGCAAGAGCATGTAGTCATCAACAAAATTGATCAATTCATTACCATTATCGGCGAAAAAGCCCCATCTCACTCAAATGGAATCAATTTGACGAAATGGTTCGAGATGGTCGCTTTTGACATTTTATCTGAGATGGCATTTGGAGAATCCTTTCACGCATTAGAGGATGGTAAGATAATCCCACACCTTTGCCAACTTTTTTGAATTCGGAAATACTGACACATTCTTTTCCTACCCCACCAAAGGCAAACCGCACTTTTGGCCTGAAATGATTGAGGAGCACCTTTTCTTCATCTGTCTCATAGATAATATGAGTCGACTTGGCATTGCAAAAATCCTGAAGAAGATAATACCTTCTGTGTTTGTTTTACAAAACCGAAATTCTCAACACAGCCGAAAACAGGTAGATAGGTACGTCCTTATCTTTCCCCTGAAGAATTGTGTTTTAACAAGCGTATTAATTGATCATGTAAGACCATTATAAAGAGAAGGATCACCCAGAGATTTCACTGCCGAGCTTGTGCAAAACGTACACGAAGGCATTATCGAAAAAGAGGAAGCCGCAGCACATGTGTCTACGCTCGTGTTAGTGAACCCTTCTTAAACCAACTCTCTTTTATCTAAGGCTATAGTTCCTTTTTATAAGACATCTACACGGCGTTCAAGGAAGTATGGGCAATAAATTAAGCAATTACGCATATTGTCTTTTTTCGACTTCGATTTTAAAACATTGCTGACATGGTCTGAGTAGCGTTGCTGGGGGAGAGACGGTGTCGACTTTTTTCGTCGCAACATGCTTCTTGCTTCAAAACGATGATGCAATGAATAAATTGAAAAAGGAAATTAGGGCGGCATTTTCTTCTTACCAAGAAATTGATGCGCAGTCAACTCAGAGGCTGCCGTTTCTGCAGGCTGTCATCAACGAAGGACTCCGGCTTTACCCGCCCGGTTCGCAGGCGTTTCCACAGATTTCTCCCGGGTTTAATCTTCATGGGAGACATGTCCCTGCGGGAGTAGGGCTCTCGAGGCTAGTCGTGGTCTGGTTAAGATGCTGACAAGACGCCAGGCTGAGATATTTACAAGTCCGTGGACTGTAACTCATGACCCGGCAAATTTTAGGGAGCCAATGACATTTAAGCCTGAAAGATGGTTGGATGTGGAGAATCAAGATGTAAAAGTTGTAAGCCAGCCATTCTCCTTGGGGCCTAGGGGCTGTATCGGAAGAAAGTACGTTTACCGATCTCGTGAAGTGTAGTGTTTCTTGCTCATCTAGTTCAAGCCATATGATTCAAATATGGCTAGATTTACTCTATCTGAAGCACTTACTAATTTAATTGCTAGTTTTGCATACATGGAGATGAGTCTTCTCTTGGCAAAGATGTTTTGGATGTACGATTTGGAGCTTATCAACAACGATTTGGACTTCATCGCTGAGAGTCGTCTCTATATTATGTGGTGCCAACCAAAGCTTTGGGTTAAATTTCATAAGACATGTGAAATAAATGCCGTCGGTGGCACCAAAAACTAGGGCAGTTCAGCTTACGTTGGCTGGGGACCTTGGTTATCATGGATTGCAATCTGAGTGGTACAAGGCCTTGTGGTTTTACGGGCGTGAGAGCCATCCTTGGTTTGTAGGGAGAGAGGAGAATTTTATTAGAAATGGAAAGTTAAGTGACATATGCGCTAGCAAAAATGATACCTGGAGTAATCCTTTCTATGTGAACCTCTAGCCCCAGTTCAATGCAATCTTCACGGGCTTATCAATATGCTGTTCTACTTGTTTACATTTTCCCATTGACACCCCAGTAAATCTAAAAGTACTAACTGCTTGTTCGGAACCAACCCATTGACAGCGCTTCTCTTCATATCTTCAGTTTCCAATAATCGTATTGAATTAGTACTATTCGCCATTGAGTGACCAAACACCAGAAGGCCTCTTTTCGGAAAGGACACATTGACTAATAATATTCCTATAATTATCAGAGAAAAACAATTACCTAGAATTTAATAACTCACTCAGTGGCATCCTATACGATAACCTAGTTAGCTTGACCATTACTCGCAGAGGAAAATACTGTATTATACCCAACAATTCGGGAAGCTTTGCTTGCTTCCCGTGAGTTTCCTGGTAAGTGTGACTGTCACAGAGAACCCAGACAATCTTCTCGTAGCAGATTGCGCCGTACATGCTTGTTGTGGGCTACATTGCATGTTCGAGCACATCCTCTGACGAGTATCCCAGTATAGATCTGCCCATGACGAAATACTGTTAGAGGCAGTTCCATAGCAGTCTGCAGCAAAGGCTGAGGCGACAAGAAGGCTGAAGGCAGAAAGGCTAGAAATCTGCATCGTGAATACGAGGTTGAAAGGTTGGCGTTTGGAGTGGTGTGCTGTTGCAAATGAAGTTCGACCAGACTGTTTTGAGTGCCCTTTATACCTGTTAGCTGATGAGATGCATTAAAGCTCGCGTTTAGTAATCTCATTTGTCAGTACATACATTTCTATACAATGACCGTTCCACGATACCAAAAACAGACATATGTACTGAGTCATCTTAGTGTCAGCACCTTGCAAAAAAGACAACCTGGAACTACGGGGTGGCTTCTTGTTTGCGGGGCCATAAATGCGCTAATTTGGTTTTGATAGCTAATAATATCATCCAGAGGACAGCAAAAGACACTCGAAAGTGTTATACGCTCCACCTTCCACGCTCAGTGGGGAGTGGAAACAGGTATGGCTCCTAGGAGTCGACGGACTTTAGTCCCTCCCCAAATCTCGATGAAATCAACAAACCGGGGGTTTAATAGGCTCAACTCCCATGATAATATATCCGCCACACGACCTACAAAAGCACCTGCAATGTGCCGGTTTCCGTTGCCATATTAAGCATAAAAAGGACCTTATTTATTGCCGCAGATGCAGGTACAACTGCCGGGCAAAGATCTCAGTCCGTCCCACGGCACACCTTGTGAATGGAGGTTCTGAGCCATTTCTTGTCGTCGCTTTCAATAAGGCACAAGCTCCCGTGATTCCAGCCTCAAAATAGCGCCGGCATGCTTAGGACTTTTTTTTTTAAAGTTTTGACTTAGTCAGGAGGCCAATAGCAGCTATTCGAGGCTTGCTGGCCAGTTTGGGTGCGATACGCCTCAACTGCGATTCTCGACACTAAAGAGCTAGGATGCACTGAGCTGAATTGAGAGTGGGCTATTCCGACCATTGAATTGGCAACTGGCCATGTGATGCATTGGAAATATCAATTAGCTTGTTTTTAGTCTATAGTCCAAAGACAATCTCACGGGTCCCATGATATTTTATCGCCAGTGCCGAAGGTTGGGTGCCTACTACTCTGCATCCGTAGTCTCGTCTTTTCTACTCCAACTCAAGCTAGAATCGTCGTATACCACCATCTTCACAGTACTTCATATCTGTCTTCTGTGGCTGAACCACAGTATGTGCCATATTGTGAATCATTGCTTGTCTTAAAGATCTTGAACTTGGAGGCTGGCTGATTCACATTTCGAGATTCTGGGTCGTGGGGGCTTGTGCCCACGTAATACGAGTATTGCTAGCGCAGAGATCATCAATTTGAGCCATTGTGTGCATCTACGCAGACTGGAGCCATATTTTCCCTGTTGTGTCGTCGCACGATGCAATGCTAAGTTTACTGCTAAGAATAACCACACGATGACAGAGTTGGTATGTGTTTGTTCACAATAATGACAAGCTCTAACAGAGAGACATAGTTAAAGTGAATGGAATTCGAGGCTTTTCACTAGCCATAGTTTTTTCCTAACTCAACATCCATTTCGAGTCTTGTGCAAAGGGTTTTCAACTTTTTTCTCAACTCTGTGGACCACTCTGTTTGCAAAAGTAAGCAGACTTTGCGTAGACAAGGCGTAGATTCCTTCCAGTGCTCCAACCACGACACAATAAGTGCGTAAATGTCCTCATCTTCCCATTTACAGCTTTTATTAAGGCACAAATCATCTGTGATGGTGACATATTCGACATTTTTCGGCATGACTTGGTCTAGCCGATCGCAAATGCCCGGCATGAATCCCGCGAGAAATGGCAATGGAACCCAAAATCGCGTTAATTTGCAGAAGGATGCAATGCCGCTAAGCGATCCATTAATAGTCAAGGCCGACTGTTCAAGGTATTCTTGATAACAATAGGCAGCGATCCTCAAATCAGTGATAGTTTCACGAACATGGCATAGCCCATCCAGAATCTGATCTAAATCGATGACAGGGGCGTTGAAGCGGTCGCTACTCCTCCCATGTGGATCATAAATCCAATCCCAATGTAGCTCCTGAAGCGATCGGGTTCCTGCTAAGATATGACCAACATGTGGCTCTCGTAGCTTTTTCAGCCTTAGTGACATGATGCTGGAGGACTCTGGTGTATTTGCGGGCCAAGAGAAGCTGAAGGGGTTCGTGACAGCTGCGGAAATATGCTTCACTGCTGGTAGGTAAAATATAGATAGGAATCCCGCAAGATCTACAGCGTTTGTGTTGTGTTTGTCTTTGTGACGAGAGTAAACCACTGTGCGAAGTTGTGGGAAGTTGGGCAAATTGGGATGTGAAGGCTGGCTGGAGAGGAACCGGATCAGCATACCGAAAATGCAATTATTTTCGGTAACATTCTGGTCAAGGCTGAGAAAGCTTAGTTCAGACAACTGTGAAATGAGCACTGCGGCCAGCGCATCAGTCGACCCTGCTCGAGCCTCATCTATCCAAAAGTCACCAAAGGGCACCGCTGCCTGCCGGATAAATTCTGTGATTTTATCCATTTCAAGGTTGGTAGTAGGAAGTTTCGGCGGAGGACGCGGTCTGCCACCCAGATGTGATCCATAAATGACCAGATGACGAACATGCTTTGATAGCTCGGGTCTACGCAGCAGTGTTCGTAAGAGCGGAGTGATGGGCTCTGACCAGTACCACTGCAACCTGATTGAGCAGTAGAGGTGGGGTTCAGTGACGGTGCGAAACCATTTATTGGCGAGACATAGAATGGAAAGCTCGCTTTGTGAGAGGAACCCTAAGACCGCTTGTACAATCTCACAGGGGCAATCAAAGAGTGTCGGCATCTGTGATTCGTGAAGAAGATCAGCAAAACCCAAATGTTGGGTGAAATATAAATCCCGGTGAAAAGGCGTCCGTACATTCAGTTGATATCGTACTCCACGGTATTAACAGGGCGAGTGGTGATTGGTACTCAAAAACGAGACAAGGGTCAAATCAGATCGAATGAGAGCGATCAAAGTCTCCCCAGTGGTAGGATGAAAAGGATGCAACCTTGTGGACTCGACCGACCAAAAGGAGGTGAGAACGCGTCTAACCAAATGCGTCAACCCCACTCATGATAGCCGATGCTAATTGGCTGTTGGACCACGGAGCTGAACACCATCCCCACAGTGTTGCCTCATTGAAATCCAAGCTTACGAAAAGCCCAGCTACCAAGTTCCAGTTGACTGCCTGCCAACGCGAGACGTCAATAAACGGTACATATACACAAAGCTTGGCTTGGACATGTGCAATAAATGGAACCAGACCTGGCCTATCAGCCTGCAGCTCTTGATTCACTTTGAGTTCTCCTAGAGCCTGAATTCTACCAAGTTCACTCCATGGCCGTCTAGGAAGCCCGTTTAATTCTTGGAGGGATAGCAATATATATGTAGAATGTGAGGGAAGTTTAATTACTATGCCATCATTTCGGAATACCCTAATCGCCGCACCGTTTTATTTCTATTCCTTCCGTCGCATGCAATGCCCCAATTTGGTATGGAATTGTTCAAATGCCGAAGGGCTGTAGTCGCAATTTACCCGGTGGTTTATCCATCTACAGATCGACTAATTACAACGTAATTTTATTCAAGCGGTTAATAGCACTTTCTACCGGCGCAAATGACGGCTACTTTTTTGCAGAGGCGAACACACCTGATCAAAAATCATTTCTTGGCTTTCTCTCACTCGAGCGCTGAATGGCACGTTAATACGGCTAAAGTGAGAACCATGTTCGAGCAGCGGAAATACATTGAACAGAAAACATTTACGAATGGAACTCTTTCATTCAAGCGCTTAAATCAGTTTTAATACTCGGTGGAACCAAGAAATAATTCACTGAGCAAGTATGGCTCAATGGATTATAAAAGGCAGCAGTTCAGAGTGCTGTAGTAAAAATCTTTCTTGCTATGAGTCAAGAACCGGTAACCTCAGGATCACTAGCACATCTATCAATCAACGCGGCATAGAATACCATACAAAAACCATACTTCTTCTTAAGACATCACAATCATGAGACTGGTTGATATCTGGTCAATGGTCCAACCATTACTCTTCTTCGGCTGTGCCAGGGCTGATAATCCAATCACCCAAACCGAATATACAGCTGATCCGGCCCCTCTCGTTCACGATGGTCGTGTCTATCTATTCACCGGACATGATGAGGATGGGTCAACCTGGTACACCATGAACAATTGGCTTCTCTTCTCCTCGACAGATATGATGAACTGGCAGCATCACGGCTCGCCGATGGGCTTGAGCACTTTCAGCTGGGCTGCCTCTGACGCTTGGGCAGGACAGGTCATTGAACGCAATGGCCAGTTCTACTTTTACGTTCCGATCACCAATAAGGAAACTGGCGGAATGGCGATTGGTGTGGGTGTGAGTGACAGTGTCACAGGGCCGTTTGTTGACGCGTTGGGTATTCCGTTGCTAGAGAATCGCCGGATTGACCCGACCGTCTTCATCGATGATGATGGCCAGGCTTACATGTTTTGGGGCAACCCAGGCTTGTTCATGGTCAAACTCAACGAAGATATGATTTCGCTTGGTGGGGAAATTACCGAAGTTGAACTTACTCCTGAGGGTTTCGGTGCCAACACCGGCGACTCTGATGAGCCTAGCTCATTTGCGGAGGGACCTTGGGTCTACAAGCGCGATGGGCTCTATTATCTCATTTTCGCGGGTCTTTGCTGCCCCGAGGACATTCGGTACTCCACAAGTTCCAATATCAACGGTCCCTGGACTTACCGTGGTGTCATTATGGCAAGTGAAGGTGGCAGCTTTACCAACCACCCAGGCATAATTCCATTTGGTGATACGTCATACTTCTTTTATCACAATGGTGCTCTCCCTGGAGGAGGTGGGTTCACACGGTCCGTGGCTGTGGAGAGCTTTGATTACAACGCTGATGGGACAATCCCCGTAATGACAATGACTGCCGAGGGTCCACTTCAAGTCGGCACTCTGGATCCATACGTGCGCCAAGAGGCTGAGACAATGGCCTTTTCCGAAGGTGTTGAAATTGAAACCTGCAGCGAGGGCGGTATGGCTGTTGCGTACATCAACAACGGCGACTACATCAAAGTTAAGGGTGTGAATTTCGGCGATGGGGCGAAATCATTCTCTGCACGAGTCTCCTCTGCGACTAGTGGTGGTAACATTGAACTGCGCCTGGGCAGCGACACGGGCACACTGATCGGAACCTGCAACGTGTCTAGAACTGGAGATTGGAACACATGGACAACTGTGGACTGTGCCGTCGATGGTGCTTCTGGAATCCAAGATTTGGTCTTTCGCTTCACGGGTGTTGATTATTATCTGTTCAATTTCGACTGGTGGAAGTTCGAGTAGGAGGTTCGTAGCCACACGATTACCAAGTATATGGCAGTCGGATAGTGGACAATTTTCGCATTTATGTAGCTTAAATTTTCTTCGGGGCATGACTTCGCAGCAAGCTCTGATTAGATGAAAGACTTAGCAAATTATCCGTACGCTGGGTTATGAAATTCTATTGCCATTTATCTGGTCACATCACATATCCGGTAAATTTCGATCATCTCAACGAAGCATTGGCCGACCACACCGCATTCATGTCGCTGGAGTAATCAATTACCCAGCAGCTTGAGGGTCTCGCGATACAGCAAGGCCAAAAATACAACTCAGCCACTCTTAATCTCAAAGCGGCTGTTGTTAGCGCCGCCCACATCAAAGTTTCCCATTAGGTTCACGTTATTTACGGTTCAGGGGTGTAACAGAAAAAGACGCACAGAGCATACCTTTTTTAGAAAGCTTATTTCCAACTTTAGCAATTCTAGAAGAATCCTATGAAAAGAATAAATAATAATTTATTTATTATAATTAGGCTTAGAAATTATTTTATTTTTTTATTCTTAGAAATATCTTAGATCTTATTTTATATATATATACCCAAGAAATCTCATTATTTATTATAATCTCCTAACTTAGGGATATATTAATATCCAATTTCAATACAGCATAACTAACTAGAGTATTTCTTCATTAACATCAACAAATTATATCAATAGATAGCTACGGCTCCTATCTACGGTGTGTGACAAATTACCACACAGTCATTACCGTGCCCACTAGGCTTGGGGGAGGGATCCGGGCATCACTAGTTCTTAACTTCTTCAATCGTCGTAGTTCCGGGCGCAGGAGAAGATCAATAAATTGTATTGAATGTGGATAAGTGAAGAGTCTATAGTCTATATGTCTTTACAGAAATATTACTAAGATAAATACAGACAAGGTATGTACAAGAGTGGTTTGGTGACCAAATTAGACGTAGACATAGCAGAAAGGCCCCTCCAGAGTGCTCATAAGAGTCTTGATCTGCTTGCTCGGCCCAGCCCATCCATAGTGAACGTAATCTTCATACGTAGTGTTCGCGCTGGGAGGGGTGTTCAAGAAGGTGTTGGTGCCGCTCAGCGCAAGTGGTCCTGATTGACGTTCCTCGGGGGAACCCATCTGCCACATCCACCACACCCGATCAATCATGGCATGGTGCAAATAGAATGCAGGTTCGCTAGGGGATGTATAGACGTCACGGCCGGGATCACCGCCAAAAGAAAAGTGGCCGCCACCATGGATACCCAGCTCGCCTGAACCAGGATATCCTTGCATTGTCATTTGGAAGTCGTACACATCCTGAGGTCGCACAATATTATCGAGAATTCCTGTAGCGTTGCTGTATCTTGCATTCACCTCGTTGCTAAGGTCTCGTTTAAGGCAACGAGGGTTCCAGTCGAGGGGGTTGGCAGCAGAGGCCGTATCTCCGCCAGGAAGAGCCAAACCACCCGGTCCGAGGTTGACAGTCATGTTCGAAAACGGTCCTGACTTGACACAACCGCCTCCAGATCCGGGCTTAAGAATTATCGGCGGGAGACCAGCAGTGGGGGAAATCGAAATATCGCCCTGTCCGGGAATGTACTCGCCGTCGGAGCCCATCGAGTAAGGGCTACCATCGAAGATCGAAGAAGTGTTGATTCCAGTGACGGCAGTGAGTCCCCAATCCCAATACTACATTATGTTAGTCAGCCATGGCAATAAGGAGACAGGAAACCTACAGGCTGGGTCCCCTCATAGCCACATTCACCACGGAGAGCTTCCTCGTACAACCAGGTAAAGTATCTGTGCCAAGAGAGAAAGTTTCCGGTGGCGTGAATGGAAAACGTCTGGTTGATGTGTGTGGCGACAAAGTCATCGAATCGGCTCTTGGCTCCAGCAGCAACAGACGAAGGGGTCAAGGCTGGCTTGGACTGGAGACACAGGACCGCATCAACGTATGCCTTTCTCTCGTTCTTGGTAAGGGCATTCCTGTAGAACGAAAAGTCATCATTAGCTTAATCAATTCCAAGGAAGATAATTTGACTAAGGCTCACCATTCTCGGCGGATGCGCACATTGCTCCAGTTGCAGGTGCTATTGCTACCTTGAGCATTCTCGACCAAGTCCTTGGCTTGGTCATAGGCAGACTGAGCCAGATCGGAAAGTTGAGTGTTGATTGACTCGTAATCGGTCGTCGTGTTGGTGGCTCGCGGGAGCGTAAGAGCACTGGAGGCCGTAGCCAGAACAGTGAGTAATATACCACGCATCTCGAGTATTAGGAATATTAAACAGATTGAATATAGGTAGAGTTCTCAAAGAACCTGATTGATCACAAAGCAAAGGATGACATTCAGCATATAACTAACATTTCGATCAGCAACAAAGCTTAATATATATGGGGACGGATTCCTATTGTGGCAATGACTGTCCCTCCGAGAACCGTTCCCACAATTCGGTTTCACCTCCCATCCGAATAAACTTAATTAGTAGCGAAAATTAAGCAGCTAAGCGAGATACAGGCCCTGTTTGCAGTCGGATGCCACCGAAAGGACATGGTTCAAGATCCTTAGTAATGGATTCGTGAATCGTACAAGGATCTCGGTGTCAATCAGCAGGTCCACTACTCCCCTTTCATACTCCCATATCAGTCTGGCGGTTGGGTTTGGCTTGTATCAAAACTTTAAACGAAACCCACCAGTTCACATTTGGAATAGCCCAGCGGCTTTCAAAATTCCCGAGCGGCGGGATCCGGTATTTAGCGAGCACTAGACTGTTCCAACGGTTCTTTGAGTTTGTACAACGGACGATTTCGATTACCTCGGGGATATGTGTTCAAGATAAAAGCCAGCCGAATCGTGGGGTGCGCAGTGGGTTTATCCCGATTTCGTCCCACCATCGGCTTCTATGACACCTTGCAAGCAGCACAGACTCTACAGACATTCGTGGAATAACAATATAAACATCCGGGAATATCTTTTCCCTTCACGCTTTGATCTGCGGATCCCGGGAGCCGAGGGCGACCCGAAAACATACCGACTTTGGATCGCGGCATCGTCGTGCACCCCGGCCCGCATTCAAACTTTCTGCGGCCAAGACCGACCCGTGCACTGCCCCCTTGGTGTTTTAAGGGGTTCTTTCGATATATTCTATGCTGGTTCGATATGGAATTCGATTCGAGTCTAGAACCATCGTGAGCGATAACAGGAAACGTCTCGCGCGCGCGGCAATTTGGCCGCTCGGCTTTCTTTCGAACAAAAGTACAACCAACAAAATTCTATTTGAAGTTATAGTAATATTTGTCGATTATGATGCAGGAATTCAAGTAATGCACAAGCTGTTGGCGACTGATTGTTTACCTATAGCATAGCCCGCTCCCAATAACCAACCCCCGGTGCCCTTCATCCATAAGATTTGCTATGACTAAGATGGTTTGTTGAAACTCTACATTAACCACCGTCTGAATTTATTATATGGGTGTGTCTAGCAATCAGAGGGAAGAGTATGAGTATAAATTATTACTCTTCCAGCTGAGGGGTTAGGAGGGAAGCTATAGACAATAATGAAGTATGTACAAATCAGTATCAGCAACCATAGTAAGGTATGAGAAATCAGCGTGAATGATGCTTTGGAATCCTTCACAATCACCTATCAGTCAGCCAGCCAATAAATTGGATTCTCCACAAACCTCCCAACGGGGTCATCCACCACCGAGCCAGCAACCCACAAGACACCCACGACCACACTACCAATCGTAATCCAGCCACCGACTGACCAAACACCTGCGATAACCAAGCCAGCTCCAGTTCTAGCACCCGACACAGCACCAAGAGTCCTCTTACCGTTTCCGATTCCAATCCACCGCTTCTAAGCTGCTCTAACTCTGTGGTGTAATATTATTAATTAAGACTGGGGATAGATACACATTGACAGTAATCAGTCCAGCTCAGACTTCTCCTGAATGTCAAGTTGCCCCTTTGCTGCAGTAAAGATGATTGAATTCGGTTTGCCATGTCTCCCATTTCGCCGGCAGAGGATGGCTCTCTTATATCGCGACCAGACACCTTGGTATTCCGCCTTGCGCAAGGCTTTGAGGGAAATTTCGGCCACACTTGGGCGGGCATTCTTGTTCAACGGAATTGCGTAAGACGTGGCGTTTTTAGGAGGCACCCATGTCTCACCAATGACTAGACGATTGGTGGTAATTGGCCACACAGTTGCGCATCACAAGCGTGCACACAAATGTGTTGAAATGTGGCATCATGAGAGCATTTGTGCCGCGATGGCAGAATTTCTATTGGCCATGACATTTTTAGGTCTTACATGACGGTTGAACTTCCAATGCAGCATTTGTTGGCCACGACTGTGCGCATTGTATGAGCGCGATTGCCTCGTCAGGCAACCGGGTGCGGCTCTGCGGAGTTGGCGATCCATGCGAACACTGATCACATGATTGCTGGTCAAATTTCACATGGGGAGGCAGCACTGATATTAGCACATTAGCAGCCACCATGGGAGCAGGCAGAGAGACAAATGGTATTGACCCGATTTATCAGAGGGAAAAGAAAGCATTAGAAGTGCGCAACATGGTATAATGAATGTCAATTTTGCCAGAGTAGAATGGAATCATGCCCCCCCCCCCAAAAAAAAAATCGGCCATTCACTCGAATTACCCTAAATACGGCACTAAACATGAACCAAACCCATGCTCCCCCGAATTTTCCTTGGCCATCCTAGAACGACTGAAATTGTCCACCGAACCAAAGCGAGGAATCGAATTGAAGGTCCATAGCATCCGGAAATCCAGCTGGCAGATCGGATGCCTGAGGCGGGAAGTCATTCAGCGGCATCTCGTTGGATAGCTGAGGCTGAGCGCTCGCAGGCTCCATCTGGGTGGTGATGACAGTGTCTCGCACTGTATACCGCAAGGCAGCTTGATTGCTGGTGGGTTGCATGCTTGGCTGTGGCGCAGCAAGGGAGTCAAAAAGTTCAAAAATGATTCGCTGCCCGAGACCCGCCACGTCTTCATGATTGGCTTGGACGCCTGTAGCGTGTTGCACCCAGCAAGCTAAACTAGCTCCCAACTCCTGCTCAGCGTGGCTGCGCAGCAGTGCAATGGGCTCAGCGATGCCATCCTTGACAAAGGGTGATTCAGGCCGTGCCCGGTCCGGAAACACACTGTCCCAGAGCCCATACCATTTTTGTATGTCACTATCCCTGCTGCGGGTTGTGTTCCCCAAGCTCTGAGCCCCTCTGCCATGCCAGCGGAGAAGATGCTGCTTGACGTCGCCCAGCCTTCTAAGCTTGTTTTTTTCAAGGCAGCGGTAATGGGCCAAGGGGTTTGATTTGTAGAATGGACAGGCCCAGTAGTGATCAACATAAGCTGGCAAACCAGCATCGTGGCCAACACCTTGACCAGCATGGGCCACAAAAGAAGTCGGTGCCACAGAGTTTGATTGGTTCAGGTACTGGCTTGGCACACCACCACTGTCGCCACCATCATCTGGGGGTGGGACAGCCTGTGGCAGCGCTGTGCCATTTCCGGCAGAGGCGCACAGGTCCAAGTGGTGAAGCCCAAAATTCGACATGGCTTCAGTCGTCATGAAGGTAGTAAGTAGAGCACTTCTTCATAGGTGGGAGCTGGGAAATGCGCATCAGCACCAGTTCATGAGGTGTTCGCTACCTTGTTCTGATTTTGAAAAAAAAAAAAAAAAAAAAAAAAAGAAAAAAAGGCTTGATTGAGTAGAAGTCCCCGGTGCTGGAGAATCCGTTGTCGTCGCCGATGGATGCTGTGCTTCCAATACATCTTGAGGTGGGTGCTGTCCATTTTTTTTATCAGAAGAGGTGCTAAACAGGGCAAATCTAAACAAAAGAAAATTGGACGCTGATTGGCCGAGAGCTCCCAGCGTTCGACAGACCAGCCCCTGCCTATACTTGGTGGGTCTCGAGGGCGCCCGCCCCGTCAGGAGCGGGTCGCAAGGTAAAAATTGCATCGGATGCAAGCGATGCTGATTGGCTGAGAGCTCGCTCACGTCTACGACTCAGTTGCTTGACACCTGTTCTAACCATGCGGCCTCTTTTGTGAATCTGGCTACGAAACTGAAGAAAGTAAGCTGCCTGCTGTATCGCCCTTTCGCATTCCCTCATTGTCTGGATTGACTTATCCCTAACTGAACGCTTGCTGTTGAGCGCTGAGCGAAGCATAGAGAGCTTTAGTCTGCTGTCTCGTCTTACTCTTTCCCCTCGCCATTCGACATCTCCAGCTCGATGACTAACTAAGGGATGCTATCAATGCTTCGCGATCTTGTAGTGATACGGTCCATCTCACTCACTGCCACTCCTATATTAATTATTTGCGTCTGGCCATCTACATCGTTGTATGTTCAGACACCATTGAATAGTTAGCCCGTTAGGATAATCACTCATTCATTACTTTGGACAAATGCGCTTATACCCTGACCACTCCTTGAGCCTTTCAGAGCGATTCTCTCCGATGAAACGAATAATCTTCGGTGTGACCTATTTACTTAGTGCGTGCCGCTTTCACGATTCTCTAGGCTATTTCCGCGAATGAGATAAAAGCCAGGATCTAGAAAATTGTTTGTCTCTTTCTGAGAAAAGGGCCTAATGAATTTTAGGTGCCTCGCACTTATCATCAACTGACTCCCTCGTCCAAGTGTGTTATAGCGTCACCCCAGTGATAGCTGGATTCTCGGATTTCATCAAACAGAACGGGCATGTTTTTGGGTTCTGTACTGTCGTCAAAAATTTCAACAAGATTTCCTAAATCTTTGCTTCTGAATTAGAGCTCATCTCAAATATTAAATAATACTTTCCCTACCGGAGCCAGAGTGGAATCATTCCAAAGCTCGCTAGATACACTTTCATCCTGAGATTCGTCAGGTGGCTTCAGCCCTGGGGCCACACTAGATTCATCAAACAAGACGGAAGTTGCTGTCGGTAATGTTCGCTGGGACAGGTCTTCCAACACCGAAGATTCGGCAGAAGTACCCACGCTGCTTTGAGTGCCTGAATTTAAAAACTTGTCGCGAAATTCCTTGTGCAAAATACGCAAAACTCTATGAGCCGGCTTTCGCGGCTGTCCCAGTTCTGGAGTAGCGTCTGGCAATGCCTCCGATTCCTGGCTCATCGCGTCTGTAATATGACGAATCAAATATTGAGAAAAGTCATCCAGCAAGTTGGATTTAACAATATACATGCTCTCCGCCGCTGAGCGTTGGTCTTTGATGTTTCAGACCAGCGACCTACAAATATTCAAGGAATCAACTTACAGGGGCTGGCAGCGCTGCGGTCAATTCAAATCGCCTCAATTCAATCCAAATCAATTCAATTCAAGCCGGGAAAAGAGGTATTCAATTCAATTCAAATACAACGATCAAATTGATTGAATTGATTGAGTTGGATATAGGGTATTTAGTATAGATGTATAATTTTTTTTAGCTGAGTTTTGGTATCTTTAATGTGATTTACCTAAAAGAAATTCCTGTTTAATCATCGCTTAAAGTAGTATAGCACAGGTCATATAATCGGTCATATAACCATAATTTTTTAACCATAAAGGAATTCTCACTAACCTTACCTTTTCCTATATATCACATACAAAACTACCCTCCACAATACTACAAAATACAGCCATTTTTACCTATTGCATTATTATACCTTTATTTATAATATTCAGAACTATCATATTAATCATTTTCTAGCCTCTCCAATCACCACCAAGTCCACATTACAGAGAAAAAGCCCAATACATCTATATCTTTCTCACCATAAAGTATAACAATTAATCAAGGAACAAGAGATTAGCAAAATAACCTCTATAATCATTAGAACACATAACAAGCATAAAGATAATAATATCTTCATATCTAATTCTTTTTCCTATAATCTAACACTCTCAATACTATCAATAACCTCATCCCCAGTCCCAACCTCAACCTCAACCCCAACCCCAACCCCAACCCCATTTTCCTTTTAAACCCAACCGAAGGCACAATCTGTAACTACACAACTTAAAGATTTCAACCTTAAAAATACTCAAAATCTAACTATTCAAACCCTCCCTCAAATACAATTTATATATAAAAGATATTTCCTCTATTCCTAGCTACATCAGCACCATAAGCTACAATCCTTTATTATTAAGCACAACTTTAGTCTCATTAAAGTAAATGGAAATACCCTTAGTAGTACCTTTTAGCTATACCATTATTACAACCAACAAGAATAAACACAAGGCTATTTATTTGCTTAGACAGCAACTTCAGCAGCAATAGCCCACTTATAAAGTCAATACTCTATTACTAAAGGCCAAAACCAAGAGATAACACTATCACCAGCTTCTTCTACCCTCGCCAACCTTTATTTACATACTAGATCACCTACCAAAGAAGAATCTAATACTTTTAATATTACCGCCAAGCTAAAGGTTACTCTTATTCACTAGGTTATTAAGTCAAATATATCCTTCAAAGCAATTAAATATAACACCTTCCAATACCTCTTACAAATACCAAGTCATATTATCAATAATACCTTACCAACACACCAGTCAACTATAAAGGCCTAAGTAATAAATAACTTCAAAGCTTACCAATAAACAATTAAACACCAACTTCAATATACTCAATCACTCATCTACCTTACCTTTAATACTTAAACTTCCCCTAACCAACAGGCCCTCTTAGGGGTCATCAGTCACTTCATTGACTATACCGGCAGCCCACAAACTAAGCTCCTCACCTTAAAACATATTTCTAATATTTATTTAAGTAAAAATATCACCCCTTTAATATTAGAAGTCATTAAAAACTATAACCTTTAGAGCCTTAATTTCTTCATATTAAATAACACCCCTATTAACAATACATACCTTAATTATCTCTTTTCCAACCACCTTCCTACTTTTCCAAGTCAGCCCTTATTTACAGAGCCTTTAATAATTCAACTACACTATTAGGGTCATATCATCAACCTTACTACCAAAACCTTCCTTAAGCTCATAAAATAAGCCTAACTTACCTCACTAAATAATAAAGCTATTATACAGCTAACTCCCAAGGAACAAGCCAATTTAACTAGCTGGCTTAAGAATAATCCGGTAGCCAAGCTATTAGATATAATAATATTCATCCACCAATCCTCTCAACATCAGGAAGCCTTTTCTATCCAGATTCAATACCAAGTTAATAATACTAATAATAGCTTATTAAAGGTTAATAATAATATTCAACTATATAATAATAATAAGATACATTAGAATTTGACTTTTTATATAATTGAATGGGCCCTTCATCTTAAGAAGTCAATTTAGTTATAGATTAAGGTTAACTTAATGGAAAAGGAAGATCAAAGGCTGCCAATTAATAAGAGGTTAACCAAGAAAAACTAAGAGATCTTAATAAAGGTTTATAATCTTCTTCTTCCCTTTCAAGAGAAAATAATAAAATTCTAATCCCACTACCCCAGCAATATTAGCTAGGTTATTTAGAGCCTCTTCCAATTAATAACTTAATTCAAAGAACAATATAATCATTATGCCCCTAACTCAATTATAATTAATAAGCCTTAATAAACCCTTTAAAATACCTCATCATAATACTCATACAATTATAATCAAGCATTCACAATAAAGCCACAGCAATAAACTAATATAAAGGAATATTTACACCTCTATTACTAACTATCAATAAACCAATTAAAACATTATAAAAGCCTATTCAACCACACCCTAGTTTATTAGGCTACCGCTATCCTTCATCCCTCCCTAAGGGCCCATTAGATTACTTATATAGAGCTATATAAAGCAAATCTCATCATTAACCAGTTTCAAGGTTTCTTTTTTAACAGTTAGGCTATTAGTAAGCAATATCAACAGCCCCAGGCCACAGATTTCCCTAATCAACATAACAGTTCCCTACCTAACCTTCTTCCTAATAATTTCTATAAGAACCCAATCAAAAGCAATAGCCTAACTATACACAAATTAAACACTTGGCTTAATAAGGCCTCTAAAAAGCTAGATAACCCAATCGCCTTTTAACAATAATAAAAGCAGGCTTTTCCTTTAATAAGTTAAATAACAATAGATATCCTTATAATACCTTCAATATTAGCTAAATATAAATATATATTTAATTAAGCTAAGTTAATAATAGGGTTACAATAGCATAGTCTAGCTGATGAGACCTTGGAAGCTATTAAGTGTTTAAAATACTAGATGATTAATATATAATACAGCATATAATTCAAATTATCTCAATTCAATTCAATCAATTCAATTCAGAAGCCCTCAATTCAAATGCGAATCCCTTTAATTCAAATGTGAAAATCCTGATTGAGAATTGAATTGACCGCAGCGCTGGGGGCTGGGAATCTCCGAATCGGTTGGGAAAATAATTCTGAACATCCGTTCCCACTTTTCTGCCGATGTCAGTTTTGAAAGCCCTTTACGGGATTTCATCTTGAGCTCCTTGTCGAGTGTGATGCCATGTTGGTTTGGGTCATTCCGTCCTTGACAGGCGATAGGCTGCGACTGATGTGCGAGTAAAGCATCCTGGCTCTTCAAGTCATGCCAGAAGCGCATGCATTGGAACGCTGGTAGCTTGTGGCGGTGATACAGATGCTCCCTACTTGTAATTAGACATATCAGTCAAATGTTTAACTCGATGTTTACGTGACTCTATGAACAGACAACGAGCTAGAGTTCATGCAGCCGCTGTATTTTTGAGAGTCACGTTGATAGAAAGGACAAGTGAATTTTGAGGCATAAGTCGAATTGGTCGCGCTTGAATTATCTTCCCTATCACTATCCCTTTGGCCCCCACCTTGGTTATCTTCTTGTTGGAAGTTGTCATCTCCACCAGCATGACCTATCCGTTAGGTCCGACGTCATTTACCACGATCATCAGAACTGGATTTGTTACTTCTAGATGAAGTGGTTCGCTTTTTCCCACCTGCAACCTCTGGGTTTTGCTTATTCCATTTGGAAATGAATTTTTGCACAAGCCATTCTGAAAAACCGGTGGTGGATTCCTCACATTCCTCCTCATTAAGTGTTGTGGCAACTGATGCTAGATTTTCAACGTCTAAATCAGGATTGGGTATGCTAGTCGAATTATTGGATTCAATGCAGTCTAGCTTTGAGCTAGCGTGCAACAACTCTGAAGCCAATCGTGGTGTATCCGCTCTTCCAACATCGTTCAAATAGATGCTGCTTGACGGCGTGGAAGGCGAACCGACATTGGGCGCTATGACTTGGTCAACAAAAAATATTTTCCCAATATCGTTGGCGCAACAGCACTTACTCATATATCTGCTCTCACGAGGTGAGGATGGCCCTGAAATGTAACCGCTGTCTCTCATATTCTTGAGGTTAACAGTTGATTCTGCGGGCTCCTGAACTATAGGAGACACTATTCGTGGATCATTAAGCCCACCACTTCTTGTTGTTGTCGTTTTGTGAATAAATCGCTTTTTGGGGACCCAATTCTTACCCTCTGGGCATTTCTCGATGATAGCGACATTGATGTGTGAGGCCTAGTGGATCAACTGGGCATCTCGTGATCCGTCAAATACTGAGGCTGGATTAAACACGCCCAAGTAATGCATAGCGGCGTGATTAAGCCTGTGGTTCCAGGCTAAATCGCCTTCGAAAGAAGCATCAAAATTGGGGACTGGGCATCGCAAGGATTTAGGTAGCCCATATGGCGTCCGAACGGCTTTGTATTGCTCATTAATGACATGTTGAGTGATGTTTCCATGGTACCCTAACGTGACATTTTCAATCTTGACCGGCCATTTACGGCCCGTTGAGAGATGATTCTCGTATAGATGTGACCGATAGTCATGTTCTGAATAAAAGATTGTGATTTTGAGGCTTGGAGGTGGAGGCAAAATCGGGGTCCTGGAGTCGGGATCCTCGAGTTGGAACCTAGCCAAATCCACATGGGCATCAGAGGAAGCACTATGGGCACATGTTTCGTTTGGACACTGCGAGTAGGCTTGATACAGATGTTCCTGAAAAACGTGTTTCTTCTAGGATTCTTTGTCTGTAAACTTCTGTCCGCAACCAGCAAAATGGAACATGCAGAGGAATGATCGTGCAGCTGAAGTTGTAGCTGAGGTCTTGCTCGTAAAAGATAAATCATAGTTGGCGACCTCGTCAGATTTTGGGCGCACAGGAACTTTTTCGCTGCTCGCTGAACGGAAAAGCTTACTTGTGGTGGGTTCCTCATCTGATGATTCGTTGAGCTAACGCTGAAGTGCAATACTATGATGTATTTGACGTTTGATTGTTCGCGGTTGCTGCTGATAGGATGAGTTTCCTCTTGGGATCGATGCATGATCGCTGACTTGACGTGTTGATTTGAATTTGGTGTTATTTTAAGAGTATTAAGAGGAATAAAGGTGACTCTACCGAAGAAGCGAAGCGTAGTTGGGAAAGGTTGAAATATAGGAGGGCTAGACCGGTCAATTTTCCCAATCCTATCATTAGCACGAGAGGTATGCGCCCTGGCGCAAACCTGTCCCGTCCACCCAACACGACCAACAAAACAAAATCCACGTGACATAAGCCACAGAATCCACCTTGCTAGAATTGGACCTGGTAATTGTCATTAAAATATGGCAAGACGTGCTTCCTCTAAGTGTCTGTAGATCTTTGTTCCAAGTTGCAGTTGCTCGATCGATCCCGGCCTAAGGAGAGATGGCGAATCACAAGGTTTGAAGAAACGCAAGGCTTCCCGAAATTCACAACCCAGGTGAGGACATCGAAGCTTGTCAATTTGCGTACATGCTGTAGGCTTTTTAGAAGTAATGTCAGAATCCACTTTTCTCTCTTTATTTACCGCCCGTGATGTTGATGCCTGGCGATGCAGTTGCCCGTTATCACATTTCAGGAAGGTATTCGTGGTGTGATGTTTCGTAAAAGGATACAAAATCCTTGTTACTAAAGAGAGGGATATACTCTGAGGTACTTGAAACAAATGTCATAAAGTTATGGCAAGATTACTTAGGCCTCATTGTTGACGAGAGTAGGAATTAAAATTTGACAAAGAATCCCGGTGAATTGATTCTATGAAAATAAACCCTAACGCTGTTGATTGAAAATCGTATTGAGTCACAAGTTGGTATTAATTTCCCTGAAATGAGGACTCACTCCTCTCATGGTTCTACTCATCTCTCTGCTAGATCATCTACGAGATCAACCTTGTTCGATCCCGGATATCACTTCCATTTCCAACTCGATCCTTGAATTCTTTTTCATTTAGACCCTCTTTGATTCAACGAATAGTAGGCCACTTTTTGGATAATTTTTGTTCTGATAGTTTTCGCCATTCCTCAAGCAGTGAGTCTGCCTCGCAATAATTCTGGCTGTCAATCATGTCGTGCATGGCTAATTTGAACAAGCTTCGTGCTAATCGATAGGCTGGATCCAGTGCAAATCGAACGTATTCATCTCCAGCAGCGGCTTCGAATACCCGTTTTAAGTCGCGACCTTGCTCGGTTGAAGGTTCTGCAGTGGCATCTGGCTCCATGCCGTCATCCCAGCTCTCTTTGTTTTCTGAAGACTCCCAAATCCATCGAGGTGGTGTGCATGAAATAAAACTAGGCGCAAAGATGGCACCATCCCAATCCAGGATGCCGGAGACGATTGGCTCGTTACACAGTGGATTTGGATTCACCATGATGTTGCGGGGGAAAAAGTCTGGGTGAACAAGGGTGTAGGGGACACGGTCAAATAGACCCATCGTGTTCATGTCGGAGGCTGTGTCCCGAAACGCACTAATGTATCCAAGGTCGACGTAATCGAGGGGAGCTACGGGTCGCTTTACCCGAGCATCAAATAGCTCCATAAATAGGTGATAGATAGCATTCGCGTCATCTTTAATAGAGTTGGAATACGCTGAAACGTCAAGAAGATCAGTTGTTTCGATTGGGGCGACACATAGAGGCGCAGCGAGGGACTCTTGGCCGAGGGCAAAAACGGGGTAACCAGCTTCGGTGCTTCGGGTCTGGAGCATACAGTGGAACATGTGGCCAAGCTCTCGGGCAACTTTGCACTTTTGGTCGTGGCTCATGTTTGGAAAGGCCATTTCAAGACTGACGCCGGGAACGCGCGTCTGGATCATGTATGGCGACTCGAGCGCATTGTCGCGGGTTGAGTCAAAAGCGACAACGGTCGGAGTGGGGATATCAGGAGCGTGAAGGTGTAGAAAGCGGATGGCGGCCACGTTATGGCTGATGTCTGCCTCTTCAGGGTCTCGAGGGATGCGCAAAATGTAGTCGTGCGTGATGCGCTGGTTCTCGCGGCGAGTCACGGCCATGATGCGGTTGAAGCCGCCGGCCCTGAGGTAGTTGATGGAGATGTCAGCATGGTCGGCGTCGGGCCACAGATGGTCCAGCACAAAGGTGTGCACGCGGGGGAGCACCGCTCCAAGCGGCTCTTCGCAGAATTTGAGTGTTGAGGATCCGGAAGACGACCCCCTGCGGTGCGAGGAGTTGGGTTGTGGAGTGGTGGGCGCTGCTAGGCTCATGATGACGGGCGATGCAGAGTTGAAGAGAGCTGCCTTGACTCGTCGTTTAGGACAAGGAAGGGTCACGTGTGGCACAAGAGTGAACTTCATCTTTTTGACAGCTGCTTGTCAGTGCAAGGAGCATACCCGATTGATCAAAACTGTCTCCTGTGCCTAGAATGGAAATCTGATTTGGGAGACCGAGAGTAATCCAAACAGATATGCCATTGCAACTCTGCTCCAATATACATGGCAAATAAATTCCCCTTTGCTACCTTGCTCCGCTTCCTCTCTTGGACCGACAGAGACCTTCTTTTCTTTCCCTTGCCCAACCGCGCCAAAACAAATTTAATCCACCGATCGACGATGCTAGTCAAGGGTATTTGTTAAGGCAAGTCACATCGATTCAACGCCCAATGCGGCTCTTTGCAGTTAGGCTAGTGGGAACTACGGGTCTAGACTCCAGAATATGGGTCGGATATTAAATTCGACAAGGAGAAGTCTAAATTCACTAGCTTCCGTTCCAACATCGTGCCATTTTTCAAGTTTTCGACGGGGCTCAGGGAACATAAAACTGGGTCTGGTGCGTAATGAATCTTTATCAAAGCGCTCACAGATCTTCTTTCATTTAATTTGACGATCAAAACTTCACTCTGGCCCATCACGGGTACATTTCTGTGTAAATGGGACGGTGATCTCTGCTCATGCACCCAAATCACCTCTGAAGTGAAATCCAAGAGGTTAATATCTACACCGGGTTGGCGTACACCAGAGTCTAAAAGACAACATCTCAACGACAGCAAGCAGAATGAAGGTTTATGAATCCATTCAATCAGATGCCAAGAATTATAGTCACTATCGGAGGCCATGTGGAAACTTGCTTGCATATACGCGCACCTCCGAACAAAGACTTTGTTAGTGTTGCAATCTTGGCAAGTCAGTCAGCCTTCACATCACATGACAGATTCAACCCTAGTCAACAAGACTCCAGGGTTAGGTAATAGAGGGGAAGCCTGAAAATACCAAATGTAACAATACACCCACCCGGCTCCCTTCGGTCGGTCCAAAATATGGAAGCCGAAGAGTTCTCCCCTGACCCTCCGTACCGGCACCAGTTCCTATTGACCCATTCACCAGTCTCCACCTCCCAGGGTCAGGCACTAGCGGCCGGTAAGGGACGCATTCGGCCCAAGCTTTCACATTTGGCAAGCACCAAATTCCCTTTTGCGTTTTTTTTCAGCAATCGGGGCCGAGTGTAAGCCGTTACATGCCTCTGCCACGCGTGGTCAGGTTGGCACGTGCCGCTAGTGCTGCAATTCGCTCGCCCAATCGAGACGGTGCCATTTGACCATGCAACCCACTAGGTCATCAAGACATCGGGCCGTGTTGGTGGAAAGGTAGTCAGGCGTGATCAAGAGTAAGGAAGGCTGAGCCGTGATGATGAAGATAAAGGAAGGCTCAACCGAATGGGCGCAAGCATGTGGTGTCGGAAAAAGAAAAGAAAGATGCTGCCCTTCCGGAATCCGTCCCGTCACTTGTAATCCAAGGGCGCGAAAATGATGGATATCACAATCCTCTCATTGATAGAGTTTTTGAAAATATTAATTGCTAGTAGCTTCGACTAGATATTTGAATTACCTAAATCTCTCCCACACAGCTCCTCTCTTCAAAATGGACTTTGCCTAACCTGTTAAACTAATAACCGGCTCCGGTCCGTAGTCTTGCTGGGACAAGTCGGGATTTAACCGGTAGAGTGGGGCCTGTATCATTCATGATCAGACTATATTCCTCGAGGAAAACCCCTTGCTCTGACACACTAGTCGCTCTCTCTCGGTTTCCTCTGCCCATTCCTGCTTCGCTCTTTTTTGTCGAGAAAAAACCATGCGTGTTTCTGATGCCATGATATCATCAATCCTTTGATACACCATGGCTCCGGACATTTTTTAAAGTTGTCGGCCATTTATCTCATGTGTCCCAAACTATCTCCAGATCGGCCTCATCCAACATGTGATACAACTTGCGCAAGCCCTGAAGCAAACGGCACATAGCCGAGCCAACCAAAGAGAACCAGCACTGCGCTACTGTATGGTCTTATCCTAGCTTTGACATATCAAAAGTAAGGCTAAGCCGGATTTCAACAGCATCACGCTAAAGTTTTCCAATACACCGGCGGAGAATTACAGAGTACGCGTAAAGAATTCTGCTTACGTTGTTTTTTGGGATATATTACCAGGATACCACTTCCAGAAAGAGGCAATCATCTTCCAAAAACGACACAATGGCCCTACATACGGTTAATTGGGTGGGTTTTCCCCGGAACCTCGGCAAGCTTTCCTCGGGGAGATTAACAGCGTGACGTTTCTGTGGCCCTTGCGCCACAATACTGGAGCGAAAAACAAGGCTACGGCGGGGAACAGTCTTGATGAACGGCGACCACTCTAGGGTAACGGCAAAATTTCTGTTTTGGGTAGCTATATCCCAACCATGTCGTGTGTGGGCTCCAGTGTTGAACATCAACCTCAATCTATCAACGGCAGACTCGCCATGGTGCATCAATCGCTGTCCAGTCGGGTGAGATCTATCCGATCATCGCGGAGTATGTTCCACTTATCCAGCTTGTATTGCGGCGCAAATTGGCAGTAAATGAGCGTGTGAGCTAAAGGCCTATGTACTGGAGAAACAATATCATGGTCTATTGGCAGGACAAATATTGCGATGAACTATGTTGAATGTTGAACCACGAGCCGTAGTAAGTAGTATATGAATATGCCAAGCTTTTCGAAAACTTGTGTAGCCAGTATCGGACATTCCCCACTCACTCAATTCCGTCTTTTACAAGTTCTATGATGTGGCTGAATCTTCTTTTGAGCTGCAGTGCTCTAGTATCTGCAACTGGAGCCATTGATCTTCCAAAAGTCAACACAACTCAGGGTCACGTCCGCGGTAGCATTTCCGAGTACCGCTCCGGCGTGACTACGTACAAAGGAATACCCTATGCTGCTCCCACTATAGGAAACCTTTGTTGGAAGGATCCTCAATCCCCCCCGGATTTTAACGGCACTTTCCAGGCTACTGAATTCGGGCCCTTGTGCTCGCAGGCATACACTGTTGCCAGCGTCCTCGCAAATGGCAAGAACGTTACGAGCGAAGATTGCCTTACCCTAAATGTCTGGACGCCGACTTATGACGATGTATCCGACATTACAGAAAAGAACTTGCCCGTCTTTGTCTGGATCTTTGGTGGCCGGTTCGTGGGTGGGTCCGCAGACGTGAAAACGTACGACGGCTCTGGTCTTGCTCATGGCATCATTGCCGAATCAGGAGCCCGCTACCCTAAAGATCCCATGACTGGCACTCTGGCTACTTCGCGCCGCAACATGTCTGCCGCCCTTGCTCACGGCGAAGAGTTCGTTTTGAACTCCCTCAATGTCTCCACCATTGCCGAGGCGCGTCAGATAGATGCAGCAGTGCTCATCAATTACAGTTGAGTTAAGGATACCATTATGGATGGGTCTAGCTTTGAGGATTTATCTGAGGCATTCATAAACCCCCCCTTGTGGCGACCAGTTATTGATGGTTACATCTTGCCCTACAACTATGGCGAAGCATTGCGATTGGGTGCTCACCTTGATGTACCAATCCTGACTGGTAACAACAAGGATGAATCGGGTGCTGCTGATGGCACCACCATCTCAGTCGAAAACTACAAGTCTGCGTTTACCAAGGCGCTACAGAACTACTCAACTTCGTTTTTTGAACTTTATCCCGCTGGTGACAATGAGACCACTGCCGGCGACCAGATGAACACCTTCTTCCGTGACCTCTCTCGTGTTTCAACATGGCTTTGGGGTAACTCTTGGGCGGCTGGCGGAGCGTCTTCCGACGTTTACACATACTACTGGACGCATGCCCCTCCTGAGGGAGAAGCCACCGCTTACCATGGATCCGAGCTGTGGTGCACATTCAACAATATTCCCTACGCTGAGTACACTAACGTTACTTGGTCGGCTGAGGATTATGAGATTGAAAAACAAATGGCTCAATACTGGGTCAACTTCATCAGCACTGGTAACCCCAATGGCAACGGCTCCACTAATTTGACATATTTTCCTCCTTCGACTAGCGGCAACAAGCAAACCATGTGGTTGGGCGACTCTTGGGGGTCAAACCACCTGACTGAGTCTGAAGAGAGACATCAGCTCATCGTTGATTGGCTCTCTGTCCTCTATGAGTGGTAAACTACGCCTAAAAGTGAGAATTATGGGGTCTTCGGTTCGGCAAGATCGATGAAGGCGGTAACTAGGTGTTCAACAGCCTAGATTCGGTTTCTTTTTTCCTAATTCATATGCACCCCAAGCAGTTTTGAAAATGTATACTTTAGAATAGATTTTATTATGCTGAGTCGATAGAAAAACATCAATTTCAGACCTTGGACTGTCATGTTTAAGTAGCGATTTTGCTTCAAAGTGATTCCGATCTACTGATTTCTGCCATGAACTTATTGCTCGCCCGAGACAAGCCCAGCTCAAACAACAAGTCAGCACCAATTGGACACCACGCACATTTATTGTAGGTAGATTGGAAGCATATTATGAGGTAGAAGCAAAATACATCCGATGATTAAAAATTCGGGACCAAGTTTTAGGTTCAACTAATTCTTATTTGAAGCCCCACTATCGCCCCCGTGGCCTGATAAATGTGCTGTACCCGCGCGGCTCGCGACTCCGAGGGTGCACCGCGCGCGCAAACCCACTCTTGGCAAAATTCAAATATCAGTCCTTGGCCATTTTGGGTTCACTTGTTATGCTTATACAGAGAAGTGTGCGATGTATTGCTTCACTGGCATATCCTCAGCGTAGACATCTTCAACAAATCACATTGATATAGCTTATGCGAGGACTTGAACTGTAGTATCGTCCAATTAAAGAGTATCACTAACCAACTTGGTGGAGAAGCGTAGACTTTTGCTCGTCTCTTACTTTGGTAACGTCTTGGCAGCTCTAATTAGATGGACGCACAGACTCAACAACCACCATCTTTTTGCGACTCCACAAAATCATCTACTCTGGCCGATGTGGGATATTCAAGGATCTGATGTGAACGCCCAATGAAATACTTGGTTTGCTTTGAAATAGATCGATTTTATGTAGAAACAATTGAACAGTCCGGTGACGGTCAACAGCCGCACGATGTTGATCATGACTGTCATGGAGACGTATATAATCTCACATTACACGCTTCAATCTGCTGAGTATCTGTCTATCCCTCTCTATCATTGCACATCTTTCATTGTCTTTTATAACTTCTACAACAAGAAAATCCGACATGATTGGCATCTCTAAAAAAGCGTTGGCGGCCTTTGCCTTAGCATCCGTGAGCATTCCCGTGGATGCTTGTGGTGGCGGCGCTTTCATTTTTAAACCGTCTTCATCTGGCCTGCATAAACGAGCCGATGAAGGCTTTACAGGTTGTGTTACCCCAGGTAAGACCCCTCGTTAAACTAACCTCAGAGTGAATTGCAAGCACACACTGACAAACACCATTCTTTCTCAGAGCCCTTGACGTGCGAAATCCTGGGAACTTGTCCTTACGCCAATCATTCAACCAGCCCCTGGTCTGTTGAAGACAATATCCGGCAGATGCAACTAGCCGATGATGCTTACAATGCTCGAGACTTGGCCAGGATCAACCATCGCGATGATACCATTGTGTACATGCCGGGAGAACTAGTCGTTGATATGGCTCAACATCTACAAGGAATGCTGAATGATATTGCCGCCTTTCCGGACCAAAAAGCGGGTAATCACCCGTATCATTTGACCTTTGGAGAAGGAAATTGGACAGTGGCTTTGACAACCGTCACGGCGACCAACACTGGCCCCATCAGAGGACCATCCGGATGGAGGTCTGGTACAGGACGAAGTGTCAACTTCGAAGCACTGACTGTTGCCTATTGGGAAGAAGGAAGAATTATTCGGGAGCATATTTGGATGGATTTGATCACAATGAACAGGCAGTTGGGTTTCTTCAACTCTCCCATCTCAACTGAGCCAACAGTTTCACTCTCAATCAGCGCCGAAACCCTGCCACTATCTACCAATACAGAAGTGGACGCATCTGCCGAGAACAAAGCCCGGCATGAAAACGCCCTAGAGGCGTTCAACCAAGGCAAATTCGACGCTGAGAGTTTCAGCCTATCATCTAATGTCAGCGTTTTTACCAGCCGCGAGGATTCCCCCAATGGTTTGTCATTGAACGAGTTCATTGACCTGGTCAACAAATTGGCCTCTCCATTTTCTGATCTGAAGTTGAGCAACCAACAGTTCATCGGTTCAGGAGACTGAACCGCTTCCGTCTCAAGACTGAGTGGGTCACTGAATGGATCCTTGAACGTTCCGAGTTATATTTCTCCGGTGCCCATCCAATCCAACGGTACTACGTTTGAAGTCTGGTTTTACACCATTGCCCGTTGGCAGGACGGGGAAATTACTCACCTCAAGATCATGACAGATCCTCTTGCCGTGATCAACCAACTTTAGATACGGTGAACTGGATGGGAACGCCGATGCCTTCCCACTTCCGCCTTTCCCCCAGGCAGATTGATAAGAGCACCGGCCAACAGAGGTCGCATCTTCCATTTCTTGTACCATAATATAGCTGTAGTGTCAATTAGAGTACATTTGAAGCCAAGCACTTTAACTTGCAGCCCCTCCATTGAAAATAGACTACACCGCTAGCCCATCTTGCTGACTTATTGATCAATCTAAATCCCACATAGCGTACTGCACGTCCCACAACGCGCGTTCTGAGGAAACTTAAATTGATGTCTCATCCCACATAGCGTCCCAAACCCGACATCCCGTGTATTTCACATCTTTAATTTCAGGCTTGAGATGTAAATTTTGTTCATCTCACGCCGTTTGCTATTTTCCATACATCAAATCGAGACCATTCGATTGCTCCCTGAAGCTATGGGTGATATGTCAGAGAGATTTGAATGCCAACACGTTGGCTGCAACCGCTCATATCGCCGAAAAGAACATCTCACCCGACATGAAAAGGATCATTCGGATGAGCGCCCGTTTCAATGCCACTTGTGCAATTCAACATTTAGGAGAAGGTATTTACCCTGAGCAATTTTTACAATTATTTTTGTTACTCAAATTTTCACAAGGGATATTCGCAATCGCCATGTAATTCTGAGTCACCCACCTTTATCAGCACAGCCCAACATAACACATGAGTCCGCAAACTGGGTGCTTCCTGAAGCGAGCAATGTTGAAAGGGAAGATTTGTCAAAAACAATCTCTAACAAAGATGTGATTGACGACAGTATCGAAACGGAGAGGCCGCCGGTGAATAGCCCCTCTCGGAGGAATTCCAGCATCAGCCAAAGTCATATTGGGCGGGCATCACCCCAACGGCGTGGCGAATTAGTCCAAATCTACTTTCGCCAACTCAATTCACATTGGAAGGTACTTGATGAGAGTACATTTCTGAAAACCCCTCCGTCGGAACGACTCATGCGTGCAGTTCTAGTCGCAGGACTCTGTTTGAAGAAGGACCCGAAAGCCCAAGCAGAGGCAAAATCTCAACACGATGCCCTATTACGAGACGTAAATCGAGATCTTGTAAGTTTCAGTACTTCGATCTATAGCAATGAACATCTTTCGAAAAAAAAATCTAATTCTCGGTTCAGTTTGCTTACACATTTCAAAATTTAAATTGGGCTCGGCCATGTCCAGATCAGCTCCCGCTATTTCAAAGTTATCTTATCACACTGATAGTTCCATTATTCAGAGAGACAGATAATTCATTAATTGGCCCTTGCGCTATGAACATCAAACATTTATTCACAATGTTTCGGCGGGCAGGTTTCTATTCCCAAAGCATCATTGACAGTCAAAGTCCCGATCCAGCGGTCCGCAATGCATATCAAAGGTGAGTGTTGAATCTCCCTGCGACTCTCTAGGGTATTTGGAGTTCGTTGTCTAATTTCATAGACTTGCGCTCCTTCATTTCAAGTTATATCTTCATATGAATTCTCTCATGATAGCACGCCTCCCACAATTTAAATCCTTCGAATACTTCTCTCCTCGCGTCTTAGATATACTTGTCCCCAGACAGAGTTCATCATCTGATTGTAATGAGTGTACAATGGAAGTGTCTGACAAAGAGGCGAAATTGGTTACTTTGATATTCGATTCAGAGGCTGGGGCGTGTGGGTTGGAAGTGCTGGCCGGTTTAGTGTCTTGGGACTTTTCAATTGGCATGAGTGTGGAATGTTTCCTTATGAAGAAGGCTCACGAAAACCACTGCGATATCATGAAGAGAATAAAACAATACCTGTTTTTGTTCTGAAATTATTTGTAAAATCCATGGCGTTCAAACCCCTCTATGCTCTTCCGGGTTCAGCGCTAGCTTTATATATTTATAATGTTGACTCCTTGATTCAAAAAAATTTTTGAATGAAAGATGATATACTATTCATAGACGTAGATGTAATGCCCGAATAGCCTCGCCAGCCAACTACTTCGCAATCTCTGATTGTATGCATGCACAGTCCACCATCGCCTCATTTCTTTCTCTCTTCCACTCACTCCAGCTGTAATAGAACTCCTGTGGTTACGACTCCTGGCTAATTCATAACTAATTGTTCTTGATTTCCAACTTGATACCAAATCTGCTTTTGCCTCAGATGTCTCTGGACAAACAACGATGTCATAACTGCACTTCTTGGGTCCATCTTCACCACTTAAGCATACTGGATCAAGGCAATTGCATTTCGGGATCTGTGCCACTATAAACGAGGCACTTTGCTGTGTGAAGCTGTTGGCTTGAAATTGATCCTCAAGTTCAATTACTTGGCGAGTTAACCTCGGTTGTACAAATTTTATCTTTTCAAATTTAGACTGACGAGTTACACATGAATCAGATAGGAATGAAAATTAAATAAATGAAATGTAAAGTTTATAACTTTATTTCATCATATAATGTTACAACTTAGCTTGCTAAGTCGAATTGTCTGGGGCATAAACCTATAGAAGCTAACAAATATATACATTCCTTTCAATTGCCAAAAGAATTTCCTGCGTAGAGAACAGCTGCATTTCGCAGCATTAAACGTACTCAGCGCAGATGGTATCTCCACCAATGTCCATAATTTGGCTGATTGTTACGTTGGGCGTGAGGTTCTGAACCCAGATAACATGGTTCAAGGTGGTTGTAGTACCGTTGTCGCCGTTATAGTCAAGAATGGAAGAGGAGACATTTCTGCCTACTTGCTCAAGCAGCCATTGGGGAGGAACATTAACATCACCCATATCAGTGAGGCGGCTGCTCAAGTTTGCTTGCTGCCACTCCCACCAGAGTTTATCCAGATATGCGTGATGCATATAGAAAGTTGGATCACCATTGCTAGCAATTGGATCACCCATCTACAAGGATGTCAGCTTTTTCTCCAGTAGAATTTGCTTCACAGAGAGCCACTTACAAGTCCACCAACTGCGCCATGTCCTGCACCGTGGAGCTCACCGTTGTAGCATGACCAAGCCGATGTGTAGTTGTTGATGGCCATACACTCATCGATGTATTCTTGTGCAGCCATCTCAAGGTCGGACTCCTTGAGACTACGTGTTAGGCAGTATTCGGTGTAGTTGTCGGGGTCCAAGCCGGTATCGATAACAAGGGTCATGTTCTTGAAAGGGCCGTCTCCGATACATAGAGAATCTGTAGCTTTTATTTTAGCACCTTGCTACAACCTAGGATTGTAAGTTCACATGAAGGAATAAGCATTCCTTCTCTAAATCCACCCGTAGGCTGATTGCACAACTTACCACCAGTACCGTTACCACCAAATCCATACTCTGAGTCAAAAATAGCCGACTCCTTGAGGCCACCGTTTTGCTGATCATAAAGCTCGTCCCAGTAAGGGTGAGCGCCCGTGTAGCCGCAAAGCTCTTGTAAAAGAATTTCATGGGAGCGAATCAAGTAGCGATGGAATGGGAGGAAATGTCCGACATAGTGAATGTAGTTTCCCTCATAAATATGGGTGTAATGCAATTCATCCCAAACATTTCGGGCACCTGGGACTTCTCCGGTGACAACGTCGTGTTCCATGAGGCAGAGCTCGGCGTCAATAAAGGCTTAATAAAATATATTAGTCGAGTACTAGATGTCACAATACTATTGCGACTTACCCGTTTTCTCATCATTGGTCATCTTGTGCCTATGGGCTGTATGAGTACATGTATGTTAAGAGACGGTCAATTGACATACCAGGCCTTTCTCTTGTTGATCGAGGTGCATGACCCCGACACAGGAGTTGCCCCGGCCAAATGAATGGACGCGAGGAGCCCAAAGAGAGCTGCTTTAGCCACTGAAGTCATTGGTTCGATGATTTGTTGAGAAAAATTGGAGAGAGGTCCAGGAATTATGATGAGAAAAATGTCTTCGGCCTCGAAAGACTCTTTTCCATGTACTCTTTCCTCTTATTTATATTGATTTAATCCCAAAGTGTATATGGGTCGTATCCTGGTTAGTGGACCGTCGGGTACGTCAGATCCACTTCCAGTGGCTTCCTGCTGACGCGGACAAGTAGAGTTACATCGTCAACTTTGTTGGCCCATAATCGGCCGTGCGATCTTTTGTCCGGAAGGGCACATAGCTGTTAGTTCGATCCTTGACCAAGATTTTCCGTATGTAAATCATACTTGAACATTATCTTGCTAAACAGAAGCTACTTAATACCATCATGCCTACTCAAAATCGTGGTGATCGTTCTTGAGGCTGGGTCAGCTTCGAATCTGTCCGGGCGGCCTCAGCAGCCTGGATTTTCCCGTGGGGTAATAAATTACAGGAGGACCGATCCCTGCGCACATCTCACTCCTAATTTCTGTCACCCAATCAGACAGCATAGCCACAAAACACGCACAAACACGGCTCACACATCGACACGACTCATAAACCAAAATGGACAATGATGATACTGATTGAGTGATGGTGAGATTTAAAACTGTCACGTACTCTATCTGAGCATAATGCCTGGCACACAGGTGGCGAGGTCCGGAACACGCGTCACTGAAACCGCTTTCCGTAAATACCTCCGAGCACAGATTTCGCCAAGCAATAGACATATCAAAAGTCCAACTTGCAGGGGCACTCCGCCCACTGATCCCTGGTGTGCCCCACCCAATGCGAAAATTAATACGAAAATCAATACGAAAACTTCATCCTTGATCTCCCATCCCGAGAACCCGACGCGTAATTTCCTTCTTAAATTAGCAAGCTTGGGGCAACCATGTCCTACAAAAGGAAGGTGAACTCCGCCGGCCCTTTGGGGACTCCTGTAGCGCAAAACAGCCTTGAGGGACTCAACACGAATCGCCGCGGTTCTCCGCAGTCGCGCTCCGCACAGTCCGAGCCGGGGTTACACGCGAATAATCACCCGATATTCACTTATTAATTCCCCAATAGTCTCTTATTACAATCTCTAAAAAATAAATTAAAACGAATGTTGAGAAAATACCAAAAAAAAAAAAAAAAAAAAAAGAAGAAAAACAGAAAAACAATAAAGCCCAAACCAATAAGAAGGCTCCTTTTTGAGCTAATCGGAAAGCTCCCAGGCACTAACTGAAAGTTGGAAAATGACAGAAAACATCTTGAGAAGTCCCTCAAGGCATTTTGAACATCATATGAGTTCGAGGCTCGATCACCTTTGACAACGCACAGGGAGCGAAAAATCCGAGATCTCGGAACCTCATCTTACAAGAAAATACAGTAAATTTGTGTTGTTACTTGACCTTGAGAAAGTTTTACGCACATCTAGCACATTTTTCGAGCCGACAGTTGGTCTTCTGACGTAGAGTCTTACGCTTTATTCCGTCAGAGTGGTAAGAACTGTGTGTGCCGCCCGATACTTCCTTGTACGAGGATTAAGACGCCAGGCGGGAGATGGTCTAACTAAGATTAGAAAATGAGATATCACCCCTGTTTTTTTTTGTGCGACCATGCCGCAGTCACTTCGGTTCAAGTAGGTTCATGTCGGTGCAGTGCTGCCGCGGGCGGCACGTAGGTGAGTCTGACTTTGGAGAGTGCGTCAGTGTGTCGGTGGGCGTGTCATGCAGACTAGCCAACGCATTTATATAACAATAAATCTCAGCCTGAGAAGAGATATTTAAGGATGGGTTCAAGTTCAGATCTTGGAAAGGTTATTGGTCCCACTCAAAAATCACTTGGGTACGACAGATGATTTAGGACATAAGGCTGAGGAAGTATGTTTCCCAATTGAGGGAATAATCACACAAAACAATGATAAAACAGTCAAGCTTCTACATTCGAAAGAAACGCTCACTATATCGAGATAAAAGTAGCCAATTTTGAGAAAAAGATTCAGTATACTAATCCTTGACCCCATATACACACAATACCATCAAGAAGGGGTGGAGTGAGCTCTGTAGGGTAGCTCTGGCGTATCTTGTGTGAGTCAGCCAGCAGATTACCTAAGCTGAGCCCCACTCATTTGGAGGGAGTCTTTCTGCCATCGTCGACGGAATAAATGTTGGGAAATGATTGGTTTGGGGACAATATTGGTGCATGTGAAGAGGAAGAGGAAGACGAGTAAGCGACAAAAATGCAATTGTTTAGTGTGTCCAATTTCGGTGCACAATCCCCTGCTCTGTGGGGTAGATGGGTGATTGGAAATCTCTCTGATTCTAGCACGCGCTAGAAGGTTCCACCCATTTCCGGGACTTGTCAGCACACACTGGAATCATATAGAGTAATCCAACAACAGGCAGATGAACAATTGTAAGCGTCCGGGGCATTCGGGACAACTGTTCTTGTGATTGTTTCGTTGCCTAATTTTAAACTATAAAGAAGAGCCTCAAGTCCTCCAAAGTCCCACCATCATTCTCATCAATTCACACTACAACAATACAAACACAACAAGCCTCCTCAGCTCTTCTCTCCACACATCTTCTCTATCACTCTCGCAGCCACCATATCTCAACACTCCAACTTCATCCTCACCACTTAAACAAAAATGGCCTTCTTCCCTCCCAAGTTTTACAACAACTCTGAGGCTTCCTACAACCCTCTCTTCCGCCTTCTCGAGGACTTTGACAAGCACTACTCCCAAAATGGCGGCCGTCGCAGCGCTGCCCCACAGTGGCAGCCCAAGTTTGATGTCCGTGAGACCGAGCAAGGCTTTGAGCTATACGGCGAGATTCCCGGTGTTCAGAGGGAGAACGTAAACATCACCTTCACCGATCCCCAGACGCTGTTGATTCACGGCAAGTCTGAGCGCTCCTACACTTCGGCTCCGGCGCCTGCACCCCCCGTCGATGCCCCGACAGCAAGCGATGCTGTAGACGATAGCGACAAGCACAGCACTTCCTCTTATCAGGCTACTGTTGAGGATGATTTTGAAGATATCTCAGAAAATGCTCCCCAACAATCCCCCAAGGTGCCCGAGAAGGTTGAGGCCAAGGAAGTCGAGAAGTCACAGCCAGCGGAGTTGAAGCCTACACCCAATGCCAAGTACTGGTTGACTGAGCGATCAATTGGCGAGTTCTCCCGCAGCTTCCACTTCCCGACAAGAGTGGAGCAAGACGGTACCAGCGCTAGCTTCAAGGACGGCATCCTTAGCGTTGTTGTGCCCAAGGCTAAGAAACACGAACCTCGCCGCATTGTCATTTTCTAAGTCTCTCATCTGAATAGAGCTGGGGGACTTGGGCATAGATAATTAACTGTCGCGGCAGGATTTGGAAGAGATCCATTTTTTGGAGTTTGGCTTGGTCGCATGTTTGGGATTTACATCTATAGTATTGTTTGTACGATGAGAATAGAGAGAATGCAACGAGGCCTCATGGCCCTTTTTAATATCATATTTTCTGCTTGAAATGTTCAATATTCATCATCTGCATTTACAACGAGGGGTTTAGCCGAAACGAGTTCATTCAAATATCCAGTATTCGTTTTTCTTAGTGTCGAGTAGGACTTCGACCTGGTGGACTTGTTCAATATCAGCAATGCACTCGTCCAAGCTTTCACCACTTTACTTACAAATGTCTCAATATTAATCATTAGATTTTGTGACATGAAATCTATATGAGGCTTTGGCTACATAAACTAATTAGATGTCTCTGCAATATATATGTATTCAATCGATTTTTTTTTTCATCAAATGCAACTCCGTCCTGTGCATGAACCTTCCCAACCAGATGCCCCGAGGTATTCACCTGTTCTTTTTTGTGGAAACGCTGTTTGTACTCCTTTTAAGCTTGATTACCAGAGGTAGATATTTATTCAATGTCGAACCGGCGTGGCCCTTGAGATCCACGCATGCCAAGAAATTGTGGGTTATCCATCTCCAGCTCATTTTCTGGCCCGTTTTGTCGGCCTTGGCCCATCAACAGTGGCTTTAATCCCTTGTTAAAATTAGAGACGCAAATTGCCGCGGTAATCACCGACATAATGGCAAATATGAGAGCGAGAGAAGCAAACATGAGCATCTGTTCCTTCATGTATGTTTTGGATATAACGGTGGGACCATAGAGAAGGTATAATCTACTGCCCAGATAGGCAATGACTCCGAAGTGAATAACCTGCCACAATTGAGATTAGTAAGGCGGCAATAATGACTGAGCAATGTTGATTCGTACAAAAATGAAGATCATTGCAATTTTGAGCTCCCTCTTGACACAATAGGCTGCGAGAATTGCATGAATAATGGCGGCGGGTATGATGGTGATTGTAAGACTGAATTCAGGTTCCACGTAGTGAACAAGAACAAAATCATAAAAGATGATGAATATAATCACGAGGAAGACTGTGATTTTAAGAAAGACGAGATAAAGCTATTAATGTTAGTATCGTGTCGACAATCTCTACCACACCAAGCTTACCTGATATCTCAGGTGCCGGCTTTTCATTTGTCTATTCGAACTAATGTGTTCGTATAACGACCAAGCAAACTCAAAGTGAAGACGGTATGCCACGAGGCAAATGGAAATGCTGCACGCAGCAGAGACTATGATGCAAGCGATCAAAGTTGGGTGAGCCCATTTCCAAAAAGTTTCCCCGTCCTTCACAAAGGGATTGTTGTACATATCATGCCCATCGACAAGAATGTCGCTAGTCTCTTTGAATTGCTTGTATTGTAAGCCCATTGTAATGGAGAGACAAGCGTTTATTAGACATTGTGCCCAAAGCTGGACATTGTTCTTGATGCGACATGAATCAAGGGCAACAACGATTTGGAAGAAGCAGCCCAACGCAGAGACTGCGAAAGCTGTTGGCACAATATAAGAGACTGGAACCTGGTACACCTGAGGATTGATCCAGTCCAAGTACTTGCTGAGGATGGTGCTGATACGGATCTGCACTTAGCTTTTGCTGGTCACAACAGACAAATGGAAAGGCGGTGTATACTCACCCTTGGAGGGCTGTGATGAGCCCAGCTTGTGCTACTACAACCCCCAAAAACGTCCATTCTAGTGTTGTACTTGGTCTGTACATGTCGAATCCCAAATTTCCCCCACGCAAGCAGTGCCGGTGATGGAATGTTGAAGGCCTTGGGAGAAATTTGTAGCCCCGTGGGGTTTTTGCTCCTTGACGTGTCCGTGTGAATGGCTTCATCGCCTGTGATTGGTCCCGCCATCCTGTCAATTTCCAGCTACTCCATTTGAGGTAATGATCGTTACAAGTTTATGCACGGTCGCCCTGGGTGACATGTTCAATCTGCTGTATCCACCCAAAACGCCACCCCCTTACGAATGTGCCAGTCGTTTTGACCAGTCACGGCGACGAATTGCGTCTCAATGTCGTACGACGCCCATTTTTCCATCCCAATAGCTGCGTCCGACACGCGTATTGGCGAGTCCCCCGTCAGTGCAACAGATGAAACGAATCTGTTGAATTCGCAATCGGGCCATCGCCCAGAGCACGGAGCGAGCATCATAAACTCTCATCAAAGTTCAGACAGCTTAGCGTCTCCATTTATCCAGCCATTTTCCGCAAATCCAGGACAGAGAATAAACCGATTGGCTAGGGGGTAGCATTGTGGAGGTCCCAGGATTTGCGAATTTCTCGGTACGATCGTAATTTTTATGCCTTATTGTGGATATGATTCTTACATACCCCTGCCAGCATTGCGAGTTCTCCGTCGGCGATTTTCTTCAAAAAGCCGAGCTGGTTCGCGCCAATTTTGAATTAAGAATGCCGATTACCTTGTGCCGGACCCAAGGCTGATATTTCTCTAATAGCACCATGCTGACGACTGGAAGCTTCCATTAGTCGCCGCATTTCTTCTTTTTTTTCTGAATAAAAGAGGTCACACGACCAATGGGTTTGAATTCCTCTGCGTAAAGTTGAGATGATACAATCCTGTCAGGTGGCCCTTTTAATTGTCCTAATCAAGATGATGTCTCGTGAGCTATTCTGGTGTGTGAATGGACCCTTCTTATTTCCATCCATCCCCGTGCGTTTGTCAAAACTGTCCAAATTTTGTACTAACACATATTTCATAATTAAATTTGAAACGAGGTGAATAAGCTAAGCAAGGTCTGTGCCTGTTGTGTGACTCTAATTTAGCCAAGATTGAGCCAAATCTATAACTAAAACTAACGGGTCCAGTGAGTGTTCTAGAAAGTAGAGAAATTATTCATTGGCCATTTATGAAATTATATTCGATCTTGATGATATATGCAATGCATATCTTTTTCCTACCGTCAGTTAACCGAGGTAGCCGACTTATGGTAATGTGGGGGCGACTCATGTCAATGCCAAGGTGCTTGGGGAGTGCTGGGACGATGATTGCCTTGTATTTTTCTCCTATTATTGATATCTGTCTTGCATAACATGGGTTGCCAACTAATTCTTCCTTGCTATAATCCAGAACAATGTCTCCGATTCATCGCCCTCTACGTCACCCTTTACTACCTCCAATCCTCGCTGAGAAATCATGCGCACTGTTCCGTCTACTCCAGCACTAGTCTCCCACAACCAAGCCCCTTCGCTAGTCTACATGTCCCACACGGTTCCTGGCCTAGAATCCTTGTGGAAGTTGGCCATCAAGCAGCCTCCAGGGCGAAGCCACTCCCTTGCCTTACTAATCATGGCCTCTTGTTCCTCAAGAGTCAAATGCATAAGCGTATACATGGCAATAATAGCGTCGAAAGAATTGGGAGGGTGTTCAAGCGACGTCATGTCGCCAAGTGCAAATTCCACCCGTGGAGCATAGGGGGCGAGATTCTGTTTGGAGATGTTCATCTGCTTGGCAGATAGGTCATTTGCGACGGCTGTGAGATTTGGGTTTTGTGATAGAACTGTTTCCAAGACTGGACGTCCTCCTCCGCACCCAAGCTCCAGGACTCTTGCTGGGCCGGCATCAGGCCCCAGATGCGGGACCATATGGCAAAGCTCAGCTAGATTGGAAAGCCGAGTATGGTTGTGCTGCGATGTCCAGTCATTGTACTTTTCAGCAATAGTATCATAAGACGCCTTGAGTCGTTGCTTGAGATCTCCGGGGGCATTTATAGCCTGGATTGTTTGCGTTTGAGTCGCCATGGTGTTGACAGTAACGCAATTGAAAAGATGTAATAATGAAGAGAGAATATGGCGGCAGTCCAGTTATCGATTTTTTCATGTGTTGAATTGATGGTGCATATCAGGTACGGGTATTTTCTTTTCTAAGTACATCGGACACTTTGCCTTTGACCGTTCTATCCGCTAATCTTGGTCAATCTAGATACGTGTCTTGCGTGTCCTGTGTGTCTCAGGTCTTGGTGTATCCACGATTCCGACTTTACGGTAGATAGAAGGGTACGTAACGCAAATGGAGCTTTGAAGTCCAATTTTCGCAAAGATCTACATTGCTGAAGTGATGTCATTGATCTATTCAACGTCATTGGTTCTTGGACACGGCTCAAATTTTATACTGACTACTTGCCGCCCCCGTCCCCATCCCCACATGAACTTTTTCCCGTGTGCGGCAAGGCTCATTATTGGATTAGTGCTGAGGGTCCAGCTGTACCTAAAAGTTTAACGAGAAATCATTTTAGGCACACCGATCACGCACATGCAATTTGGATCGAATTTCCCGACCACGTGCTGAGTGAGGAATCGTCTCGGACGTTCCGACGTACGCTAAGTTGCCTCCCCGTGGTGTCGACCAATGTAAGAGCGCCACGGGCTGTTTTTGACGGCACAGAACGCGACTGACCAAGGATAGCATAATTGGTATCATTTTCCATATTGGAAATAGAAGGTGGATCGCTAGCTGAGGGTTGGCCTCACGAATTTACATTCGGTGGCGATGCATATTAGCTCTGTTCAAGAGAGCGTTGGTGGAGCAATATAGTGGCGAATAGCGTGTCTTGGGTACACCGACTTCACAAACCCTTCAGTTGACGAATGACGATGCAGTGGAGAAGCGCGCGTTAGTGCTGATGTGAAGATGGAATTCGATGTCGAGGTGTTTTTTGGGTTTTCTAGGATCGTGGAACCTCACTGACGTCACAGACTAAAAAGTTCCCCCAACCAAAAACCAACGAAATACACCATTGCCACCTAGTCTCAAACTCATGAAAGATCTACAGCGCAACCGTCTCAAGTTAACTCTAGTCGCATATGGATGATATCACCTGATTTGGTTGTTGTGTAAGCTCCAAGCAAGTTGGTTAACAAACCACACATACGTCATTTTGAGGCAACTATTACAAAATAAAAACACCTAATACTTGGGGTTTGAAAAGTACTTGGTCCATATCTATCCCGTTGCTTTAAATCTTATATACAGAGGCTTTGCTCCTTTTTTGCATTGGCAGATCAAAATACGAAATAGATTGAGTATGAGATATGCACTCGCCTTGATGGATCGTGCCAACATCCTCCAGCTTGATTTTGGGGAAACGGTCGGATAAGAAAAAACGAAAAGAATTGGCTTGAGAGACATTGGCGCCAGTCACTTTGATTCATTGCACGTGTTGGGAAAATGTGGCTGGCGAGCCTCTGCTGACTCAACGTCTCGTGTCTCTTGTTTTTTGATCTGAGACCAAAAGTCTCAGTTCAACAGCTTCAGTCGAAATCCGACGAAATCTCACTGCCATGGTTATGAAAGCATCGATTTAGTATTCTCCCTATAGGAAATGGATTCTATTTTACACAAATGTTGACTCTCACTGGACCAGGATGAACAATCTCTTGTTCAGGTTTGAACTAAATATTGGTGGCATGAACACCCCTTGATGTACACTGCTTGGCTGGCTTCCCTTGAGTTGATTTTACTCGGCGTAATTTTGACTCAGTTTAACCATGTCAAAATAGCGAAATCAACGATATCTGGATCCCCCCCCATTACACAAGCCTCTCTATTCAGAAAGGTCAATAGGCTCAAATAGGACTGATGCATGCATATACAAAACCCACATCTGCGAAGCTACTAAGTTGTGTGATAGCCTCGAAATGTCATCTCCAATACCTTATAGAAGATTATCTCAGAGCCTAGTATTAAAGTGTGCTCCCTGCCCCAAATGGTATTTGGACTGAACACGGTATTATTTAATTACATTCCGGCTTCCCTTTTTATCTGGTATCACCCAAACTGATTCGTTGTGTCAGTGCCGATCCCATGATTTAATAAAAACGCCAATTAGACAAGACCCCATTTTTTGTCTTACTTTTGCAAGCACTCTCGGAAATCCCATACCGAGAACCCCAGAAATAACTTAGGCTTCTTCTCCAGAAAATATTTGAGAGCTCATCCGAGACTTCTTCCTCTCCTTTCTATTCTTCTCACTTAACCACTCTTCACATTGTGAGTGGTAGCGATGAGGTCTATTCACATCAAAACAACTGCTGTTCTGGCGCTAGCTGCGCTAGCGTCAGGCGCTCAGGCGATGAAAAGAGAGTATAGAAACTTCTTCATCACCTTGTAAGTGAACTGATTTCGCATGAGATGTTGGTCTTCTAATATGACCAATTTCACAGTGGTGATTCGTGGTCAAAAACCGGCTTTGACCCTTCTTCACAAGCGATCCCGAGATCACACAATCCTCTTGGAAATCCAGAACTGCCTGGAAAAACCTCAGCCGGTGGTAGGAATTGGGTTGGATACATGGTAACAGATTTCAACACCTCACTTGCGAATTCGGGGGATACCCTCACCGTCTCGTACAACATGGCGAAAAGCGGCTCCACCGTGACGGACCGCTTGATCCAAGGAACTGGCCTAGACTTTGGAAGCCAAATCGACGTTTTTGAGACACACTACAAGACGGGCCCGGGGCACCGTGGTTGGGAAGATGCCAACGCCGTGGTGGGCGTGTTTTTTGGAGTAAACGACATTCGCCACACTTTTTGGCGTCATACGCAAAATGGAGAAAAGCCACTGATTAGGAACGTAATCCACGTATATTTTGACCAGATGGAGAGGCTATATGGGCTTGGATTCAGAAGGTTTGTTCTTATTGCCGCGCCAGGTGAGTAATACATTCCTGTGGGTAGGACCATCCTGATCAAGCTAGCTCTGAATGTGTTGCCGGACTTTCATAAGATGGATTCACTACGATCCCAGAGACTGAAGTCCGCAATAGATATTTGGAATTATCATTTGCGGCAAAGGCTTGAAGAATTTAAATACAGACATTCCAATGTAGTTGGAGAACTCGTCGACATATCAGAGCCATTGAGAGCTGGGTACCAAAATCCAGCTATTTATGGCGCTCCGGATTCCTCATGTAGATTCATATACGAAAAACACAAATATTGCGTAAGATGGTATCTGACCCTGATAATTTGATCCTCTGGACTAACCAATCTACAGTTGTGGTGGGATGGTTTGCACCCTGCCACAAAAATGAACCGTGACATGGCTGCTACGGTGGCAAAAGTGATACAAGGAGAGAAGTTTCGAAGGTAGGCCAGCGTATTCAGCGACTCAAAGTCTGGTCTAGGTGAGAAAATATTTACTTTATAATGATTTCAAGCCTTGTCAAATATTATTAATTTATCGTCAAATACCACAACCCTACAAGATAGCAGCATAAAATTCTAGATCTATCAATCATTCTTAATATAAATGATACGATGTACGCACTTGCAAAGCCTCTTCTACAAACTCAATTAGGTCAAAAGGACAGTTCGCAGAAGAATAAACCCAGCTACCTCAAACGCACATCGTTGGACTTCGTTAATTTGATCGCGCCATCATTGCCAAAGTGTGCTCGGTCGGGTCTCGTCAAAAGTCTGATCCACGATAATCAAAACTGTGCCCGAGCCAATAGTGCTATTTTGTGCATTGAGAGGATCAATACGTATCTGGCAGGTAGGTATACGGGCCATGAACGGATGATCCTCGTTCATGTCATGGCAGCGTGGCCCTGGTGACGGCTAAACTTTTGATGGTAAACCTGTGTCAAACTCCTAAACGACCTCCTCTCAACCATTTACGAAGTCCTGTCTTTTTCGTAAAATGGTGGCTGTTTCATCGGCGGTGCCTGCGCCCGCCCCCCTCGCGTTGCAGACTACGGTTTATTGTTGCACTCGCTAATAATCCGCCAAACTTCTCCCTCGCAAATTGTCCACTCAGCGTTCTAGTAGTTGGTGGCGCATGGATCAATTTTGTGTTGAGCTAAAAGGTTGCGTGGCTTTTTTTGACCAATAGGGACGCTAGTTATGAAGAGGCAGCTCGCATTCAATCCGACAATGGCGCGTCATCACAAGGGGATATCTCACCCGTAGGCAGCCTTTATAATGGACGGAATATTTAAATACTCGCTGTTTATTGTAGTTCCTCAATCTGCTCATTCTAACCTTCAATCTTCAATTGGACTCCGGGGATAAAATGCATATCGTCATCATTGGCGCTGGACCCGCTGGTCTCGCCGCTGCGCTCTCCCTGTCTCAGACAACTTTCCCTACCTCTCCTGTCCGCATCACCATCCTGGAACTGCGACCAGATGTCCAGACAATTGGCGGTTCAATCGGCCTAACGCCTCTAGCGCTTCGTTACCTCGATGCTCTCGGTGTTGGAGCGCGGTTGCGGACGCTTGGATTGAAAACCCGTGGCATTGATGTTGTGACACACCGAACCGGCCGTACTCTCGGCCGAGTTTTCCCAGATGCAGACACATTGCGTATTTTGAGGCATGATGTTGTAAAGTGCTTGGGCGATGCTGTCGATGCATTGCCAAGAGACCAAGTTGCCATACATTATGGTGCGAAAGTGGAGAACATCCAAGAACAACACAATCACGTCCGCGTTAATGTGTGCTTCAACGACGACGAGACGCATCAAATTATTGAAGCTGATGTCTTGCTTGGATGCGATGGGATTCATTCATTCGTTCGGACCACAATTGTCGATCCTGAATTGAAGAAGCAGTACTCCGGTCGCGTGGTGGCCTACGGATTTGTCGATGTTGACACCCCAGGACATTTGGCTGTGACTACTGAACAAGGCGAAGCCGTTGTCCAAGACACTTCTTTAGTCTCGGCACAGCATGGGTCTTTGCTGTTATCCTTCTTCGAGCCCTCAAGGGGAAAAGCATATCTAGGAGCAGTCATGCCCATGACCATGGCAGAGAACAAAGACGCAAGAGAGGGCTGGAAGGCAGTGGGGGATGACAAGGACGCCCTTAAGTTGGATATCATGACCCGTTTTAAGGGAGGAAAAGTGAAGGGCCTTCAGCCAATCATCGCTGCCTGCGAGTGGTTCTTTTATCCTGTCTACATGCTTCCGTACGGAGGTAAATGGAGTAACGGCCGAGTACTTCTTTTAGGAGACGCAGCACATGCTGTAAGTGTTCCATTCTATTTAATCTTCTAGCTTTGATCATGCCTATTAACAGTTGACTTAGATGCCGCCCCAGGGCGAAAGTCTTGGTATTGCTGTCGAGGACGGCGTTTTGTTTGCCCACGTTCTCAAAAAGGGTTGGTCCAGAGGCATCCCTCAGGTTATCGCAGCATACGAATCACTGAGGAGACCCGATATCAAGAAGCTGTACTATGAGTCTGTCTTCCGTTGGAACGGCGCTGGATCATCTTCATGGTTGTGGAGTATATTCATGGAGTTGGTCACCTGGGTCTACCTCATTGTTGCCAACTTGAGGCAAAAAAATTACTTTGCGCGAGACGTGAGAAATTTTGAACTTCCATAGCTTGCATTTAATCTTGGGATGAACAGATCGGACCTATCTTAATGATCAAAAGATTAATATCGCAGTGAACCCACGAATGCAGCTGGATTGAACCGGCAAAGTGATTGGCTAAATGGTCACTCCCGCACAAACCGCCATCAAGATCATCCACCCTGATAGCGATCTTATTATCATTTATTCTTTACGAAATAAAATTATGAACCATCTGGATCATGGCCCTCTTGTTACCCTTCACTGCCAGGACACGGCGGCAGTATCTCCTCTCCCCATTCACCGTCCGGAACCCCCACACTTGTGTTGCCGTCCACCCGTTGGCTTTGCTACGAGCGACGGTCAAAACAAGACTATGCTCTTCATCATCGATAAGCCACCCGTCTTTTAGGTATTCATCTTCAATTTCATCGAGAGTGGCCCATCTGGACTGAGTGGTGGTGGTGCCAAAAAGCCAGTCGCTATGATCACGCGCCTCATTATCGAGGCACCGATCTTCCTGGACGCCTTTCAGACCCGCTGCTAACTGGGTCATGTAAAGGTGTGTGACGGGGTCGGTCGCTGTGTTCGGTGGCTTAGGAGGTGCTTCAAATTGTCTGAATTCCAGAGTAACTGGCGCTAAACCGATGGCCTTACGAGTAAGGTAGCCGATTCCTTGCAGCACAAATACTGGATCAGGGTTGTCAGATAAGTCTTTGTTCTGGTGTTATTCTGTAATCAGCGAGTGCCATTGAATAGATTGATGGGATCCGCTGCCTTACCAGAGCCCACTTTCCGGTTAGATTTTGCATCGTGCTTTCAACTGGTGCCGCCATGATTGTTGTCGCCTTCAAAGTTTAATATATTTGTCTGTCTTTGTAATTATAAAATTTTATGATATGGAAATCTAGGTCGGCCCTAAGAGGCAGGCATTTGAGACATAAATAACAAAGCTTCGGAACCTGCGAGCCAGCCGGATAATATCGTCACATGCCGTAGCGATGTTCTTTCACAAGAGATCGTCATAGAATCACTTTCTTTACACCTCGGAACACGGATTCTATTTATGCCGAACCCCGCCTTTTCACTCCATGTGCCCCGCGGCTTCTCCAACTTTGCTCGAACCATCCCCATTTGAGATCTTGGAATCGGGGATGAATTACCCTAAGTTGTCAACACCTCGGGCCATCAACGGCTTAATTGCCTGATTTGGAAAGGTTTGTTTTTGATTTGCAACAAGCCTCTATTTATTCATATGCTTCTGCCCGGAAATATGGTTACACGTGCTCCCATTGTTTTAGGGTGATATTGTTCCATGGGAAATTCGGAGCGCCTTTCGCCGATTTCTAGGTATTCTCCGGAACCAAACTGGGCAATTATAATTTGTTAGGCTTTGTTGTATTCTCGATGAGCGTTTGCGTAACTTGTAAATCTACCACCCACCCTCTCTCACTCGTGACTAACCAATGTGCTCTAATTCATCTGAGGTTCTTACAAACGTTTCCGCTACAATCAATTTATGCATGTATCTTATACTAGACAGTTGTAAATTGTTGCTCGGCCAAATTTTGCGGCAAATGTCATGCAAAGAGAGCATTATCCATCTCACTCGCAAATAGCCATGGCTTTACAAAAGGCGCCAAAAATTTACGCTAGTGAGCTGATGGCACAGACCAAGTGGTAAAGTGCCAGGCTTGCCGGATGTTTGAAGTTGAAGTGAGAGGAGAGGCTAAGCGTTAGCCGAACTTAACTCAGGCTTCCCCTAAGAATATTCTAGTTGCGAAACATCTTTTCGCAACCCTCATACGTCAAAAGCTAGGAACCAAGTCGCCGTCAGCCTGAATTATTAGAATACTTGATTTGTATCCATAATGACTTTTGATCATGACCAAGTACAAATATCCATCTCAAATTCACGACTAATTCAAATTAGCAAAAAAAAAAAAAAAGAAAAAGAAAAAGATCCCTCCAACCCATTTCAGACTAGCAAGCCAAGTATTTGCCATTGTTTTTCAATGAAGCTCGGCGAATAGGGTTTCAATGCATATTCCCATAGTCGATTAGATATTGAATCTTGTTTCATCTTCAGACCGCCTTCTATATACACAGATACACAATTATTAATAATTTAATGAATTTTTTCTCAATAATACAAATCACATGTTTGTAAGCGTGGTTGACCGCCTTTAATCAGAAACATTCAGAGCACCGCGTGAGGAATTGGTTTAGCGAATAGTATCGTTGGAACGGAGAAGATAAGAGTGGTCTTGGACTGTCTTGGCAGTTGCGGGACATTCTCTTTCTTCTTGCATAAGTTTACATCAACGGAGTGACTCGGAATCGCCATAAACTACCATCTCGGTGGTCTCGGCGCGTTTTTAGCCACTGCATGACGCCCATCCGTCAGGTGCACCAACTCCGAGGAGGCGAATCTCGGAAAGGTTTGATAGCACCCAGAAGACAACGAACGACTGCTGATGTCTCAAAACCCTCCGAATACGAGCATGTCCATTGTCAGCCCATGGCGTGGTGTGGTGGAGACTGCTGGCTGGGCTGGACCCAGTTTTGCCACTAATCATTTGAGGCTCATTCAAACCCCCTGACAGAGCCTCACATTATGCTTTTGCTGCAACCCTACTGTAAGATGATGCACTCAACTTTGAGTAGACTGAAAATCCGGTACTATGGAATATGGTGACCGGGCGAAGGGCAAGATGGACAGGTCTTGCCGAGTACCTTGCGAGCTGATCTAGCTCATCGGGCCGCTCAAGCGGCGACTCTTGGATGCATACCGCCGCTTTTTTTTCGCCGCGCACGCCGCATGCGCCGCATTTTATCTCCTCCCGGGAGCCGCCGCTGCACCATCTCAAATGGTCAAGTCGAAAGGGCCATGTGAACTTTGATACACCCGTCCCGACCTTTGAGGCAGGCAACAGAGAATCTTTTCACATTCAAGGTTCTTCTACGATTTACTTTTAGATTATGGTGATTGGTTCGGCAGAATGTAGATATTCGCATAAAATCGTAAATTGGCCGAGTTGATACACTCTCGGTGTGTTGCACGTGGGCACACAAAAATTACAGACCTTCCGCGGAGATCGGTGAGCGCGACAGAGATTTTTCTCGACTCCGGATCCCGAGCCTCTTGGTGGTCTTTAGATAATGGATTGCCTAGCGATTGGCCTACAGCGCCATCTTAGATCCATAGTTCGTTCGTCTTAGCGATATGGACACTGGGATTCGGCATTGTGGGGATTGGGCCTCTGACCCTGGCTGGCAAAATTACTCACTTGCGATCCACTCGGGTCCTTTATACTATTACAAATATAAAGGATTTTGTGTCCGTGAATTTATTATTTCTCCACTGGCGGCAGCAATTCATCTCTTGTGCGGTCTATCTGGCTCAAAGTGATGAGCATTCAGAAAAAATGAATTACGAATCTCCAACTGAGCCAAGATTCCAAGAGCCCGAAACTTCGGGATCTGAGCCAGAATGCCAAATCGAAATAGAGGAAAAGGGGAAAGCATCATTGGAGCAAGATGGTGGATACGGCTGGGTTTGTGTCATTGCTCAATTCCTAATCACAGCAAACACTTGGGGTGTGAATGGTGTAAGTGCCATGCTTTTCGCCACATGGTTACATGTATCCTTAGCTAAACTGTTTCCAGTCTTTTGGAGTTTACCTCAACCATTATTTGTCAACAAATAGTTTCCCTGGAACCTCACAAGTAGCCTATGCATTCGTTGGTGGCTTATCAATTTCGCAATTGACCATGGCTGCCCCAGCAGTCACTTATTTGAGCAAAAGAATCGGCATGCGGCCTACATTATTCATTGGCGTCATGCTTGAAGTTGGTGGTCTCATTGCCGCAAGCTTTGCAACAAAATCATGGCACCTTTTCTTGACGCAAGGTCTGCTCTTTGGGTGGGGATGCAGTTTCCTTTGGATTGGCACCTATCGCATTATTCCGCAGTGGTTTACCAAAAAAGTTGGTATAGCCATCGGTCTTGCCTCGGCTGGAAGTGGTGTCGGTGGTCTAGCACACAGCTTAGGAAGCCAAGCCATGATCTCAAAACTCGGGTTGGCTTGGTCATTCCGGATTACGGCGATATGCATTGCAGTGTGCCATGTAATCTGTGTTCTATTAATGAAAGACAGAAACAAGCACATTCAGCCACATGAGCACAGTTTCGATATCAGTATGCTCAAGAAGCCGGCCTTTATTCTCATTATTCTATGGGCATATTTTAGCACTATTGGTTACACGATTGTTCTGTTTTCAATTCCCAACAACGCCATATACATTGGCGCATCATCCCAGCAGGCTTCTATTATTGGGGCCATGACGAATCTGGGGATGGCCATTGGAAGACCCTTGATTGGTCACTTTGGTGATCGAGTAGGCAGGGTTAATATGAGTGCCTACGCCACACTCTTCGCAGGTGTCCTATGTCTGTGTTTCTGGACGTCCGCAAACACCTTTTCCACCCTCTTGGCCTTTGGTATCATATCAGGCACAGTTTTAGGAACCATCTGGTCGGTAAGTAACACCGTTAACACCGCCATCTTCTAATCCTGCAGAGCTAACTGGGTCAACTTATAGACGATAGGCCCAGTCTTGGTAGACACATTTGGAACAAAGCAACTTCCTGCGACTCTCTCTGTAGCTCTGACCTTGGTTTCATTTCCCTCGGCGTGTAAGTTTGACCAAAAGATACTGACATCTATGACTACGAATCAAGCTAATTGATATTAGTTGCTGAGGCTATGGGTTTGGCACTGCGACGATCAGAATCCCCAGTTTATCTCAACGTGGAGATATTTGCAGGATGCATGTTTATTGGCGGTGCTATTTGCATGGGTCTAGTACGATATCTACCCCAGATCCAACACAAATTCGATATGAAGGCTGGAGTTTAAAGGCATTCGATGTATTTTGTACGATATTTTGGGCTGGGTTCGCATGATGATAGACGATTCAAGATACCACTCTAGAGATTATTACATATATAGACACTAATGACCATCACCTTATCTACTTGCTTGTCTTAAAACTCCTTGTCAAGCATTCTTTTTCATGATATCTTCAATCTCAAAAATGAGTGAGATCCAATGTGCTCGCTTGCTGAACTCATCCCACTCCGTCTTCACAATGTTTGACCATGGTCCCATTAGCAAATTTGTGGAGCTTTCACTTCCCTACCATGTCAAGGCCAGATGGGTTTGCACAATTTGAGACTAGCCCCAATGGACGGCCCCGGGCGAAGGGCCGCTATGGTTCGATGCCCAAGCCCCACCAGGGCGCGCGCCACGCTGAATGCCGAAATCCCGAGGGAGCCTCAAGTGGCTAGGTGTCCCATTGCAAGGCTCAGGGCCTTTGGCCGAACCAAGGCCGTCGAGTTTTCTCAATCGCCACACAGCCACACACCGCCGATAGTCATGATTCCGGCTCACTCAGAAGGTCCATGGCTCCAGCCACTCAATTCCCCATTTTGATCATAAATACCGATTAATAAATTATGAATGTTCATTGTATGTTTTCATAAAATTATGCGTTGCAATCCAAGTGAACGACCTCTTCACTGCAGCTTCTCTCCCCCATAAACACCTTCAAATATCTACACAATTGCCATCCCAGGGTGTCACTTGAACCCAGTATTTCAATGTAGGACAAAATTTTCCATCCGCTTCCAATTCACATCATTTCTTAGGGGTGCTGGTGCACCAGAAGATGGTGCCGACGAAATTTGGACAAAATTTAGAGATCCAGGGTAGCTCAACCAAGCCCTGGTCTTTATCTCTCTTAGCCATTTCCTACCGATCACAATGTCCCGATCCGCCTCGGATAGAGGTTTTTATGTATTTTTATTACTATGTTGTTGCATTGATTTTGAATTATATGGTAGTTATGTTGGGATAAGCTGCCTGGTGACCCAATTGGCCCGACGTCTTGGACTCGTTGGCATAAGAAAAAGCCATTGAAAATTGCCCCACGGGCGGGAATCCAGACCAAGACAAAAGCTTTGACGGCGAGATGGCGGAAGATATTAGGTTTACCGCACACGAATAAGCGCGTAGAAAGTTTAGTAGGGCTGAGCATTATGCTCCGCCCCTTATGAATTCTAGGAGCTGGGCGCTTAGTGTGTTGGCGGAAAAGGGCATGTTGCCACACGCTAAACTTGACGTAACGTTCCGACGATGCGGATATCCGCCCGTTGCCAAGACACATGTTCCAATGCTTCTGCTCACTAGCCACTCGCATGCAGGTTACTCTTGTGAAGGGTGGCAGAGCTCATCCAATCACAGCTCGTGAGCATGATGATGGAATTCCCCGTTCCAGACTTCGCCACGAGCTTGCATTCCTAGATACAACCCGCAGGTCCACACCGCCCGAAAAAAGAAGGCCCCTGTCCCATATAGGCTTGCATAAAAGCTTTTATTTTAGTGATGAATAAAGGGGTCCAAATGAGGGCGTCTTTATTTTTGGGAATTTTAGGTAGAATAGTGCAAGGACCACTTGGATCCAAGAGCCAGGCCACTTGTGTCGAATAAGGCAGCCTCCGCCTTTTAAGCTAAGCTAGAAGCATCATTCTGTGGGGTGGACGGGGTGAAAGCTTGAGAGATTGTTTTGAAGGGCAACTTCGTTTAGCATTCCTTTGGCTTGTTGTACACTAATTGACCCTACCACGGCTCAATTGCAACCACGGTAGCTCGTCATCGAGAAACGCTGTCGCGTCACTGGAAAAATCTATCTTTGGGCATCATTCTCAGAGTAAGTGACGTGATTTACTTGACCATGCCTTCTTCAGCCGTAGAGCACTGCCTCTCGGCGACTCCCTAAATGCGGAGCTTGTCCAGCGTGGACTAACCCCCGGTGGTTTTCACTGACAGGCGAATTATCGGGGTGGGTTGACCCCGCGCTAACGATCCGGCCCCCTCATTTTGAGGGCCCCGACGCCACGGCTTTTGACGAGGCGTTCGGGGACCTGGAATGACTGGGAAACGGCATATGGTGAACGGCATTCGGCACCGCTAGCTGGTCTAAGTCTGACAGATGTTTCGTGACGATGCTCGCGAATGGGAGAATACGAAATTGGCTTCCAATGGCTTCATGAAATATCTGACAGTGGCTTTTACGGCTGAAGTTTGAGCGAGTCTCGATGTCAAAGCTGGCGGTGAGCTTCAACATAAATAGTTGAGCTTTTGCCAAGACTTTCACCTCATCTCCATCAGCACTTCTCATCATCTATCTCAAAGCAACACTATCAACTCAAACCACAACTCTCTCCATCTTTACATTTTCATCTTTTCACCATGCGTTTCTCTCTCGCTGCCGCTGCTGTCGCCCTTGTTGGCACCACCCAGGCTCACATCAACGGAATCTCTGTTCCTTCCACCATCAAGCCTGGCGACAGCTTCGAGGTCATCATTGAGAGTTCCAACTGGATCCAGAGCTCCTATGATGTAGGCATCGTCTTTGGATATACCTATGGCAAAGTCTTCACGGACGCCATCGACAACCCCATCGACTCTTTCCTCCTTGGACCTAGTACGTACACGTATTGGATGAAATTATGCAGAGAACACCGCGCTAACTTACAACAGAATTGTCCAACCAACCCAAAAACTTCAAGAAGACCATCAGCATCCCCAAGACTGTCCCCCATGGCCAGGGTCTCATCTCCGCAAGCCTGCAGACTCTTGAGGGTGCTTACAACTTCCCGAACCTTCGCAACTTTAACGTGTCTGTCGCCTTTGGTTCCAAGACTAGCACCAAGTACAAGTCTTCCCAGCAGTCCAAGGCTTAGAGTGAGAGGCTGGTTTAATGTAGATGAACTGTGATTTCTTCTTTTACTGGTTTATGACGCGGTGGCTTGAAAAAGCCACAGGTTTGGTAGCAGCTTTATCTATTATGAGCTCAATAACGTATTAAGTTTTGCGGGTCATGATCGTTCCTATTCTACTCTGTGCTAGATGCATAAAAGTTGTTCTCCTGAGCGAGATGAATAACTTAGTACGCTGATTTAATGCAAACCAACAAAACTACACAATGTGCGGTAGAACTTTATTCTATAGGCTCATCCGAACACCAATGTAATGATCCTCTGACCAGTCTTTCCTAGGATTCTCTTGAGCTCTACTGTAAGAATTAGTAACCAATTTTAGCAGTGCTAATATCCCAAAGTTTGCGATAGCCTGGCGGTTTTATACAAAATGTAAACATCTGTATACCGGATGCCGATTGAATCATCTTAAAAAAAGCTGTCCTAGGCTCGATCTTGCCAAACTAGCAGATGGCTGAAGGGTAGAGGATGCGCCATAATTCAACCTCTAACCTGGCTGAGGTATTATCATTGTTTGTATGTATTCAGTCTATGACTACCATATGAAGCCAATTTCGGAATTCGTGAGTGCCCAAACAACCAGGTGCCGTAAGGTCTGCGTGGGAATCGCGACATTACTAATCGCGGCTGTCACTTATATAACGTACTAGTATTCTGTCATATTCTTGTTAAGGAAAGAGTATTTTCAAGACCTTGGGGCTATTCCTGGCCATGGTTTTCTATCGACCTGATCCACATGATTAATTTGAATGGTCGGCGGACCACCGCCGATACCTTCGGATGTGACCCGACAGACGTGATCAAACCAGTCTGTTCCAGAGGAGTTTGAAAATATCATCACTGGTAAAGGAAAAGAAGTCACATATGAGAAATTCTAATATAAACTGGAGGTTATAATTATGCTGGTCACCATCGATCCGACTCCACCCACAGATAAGTGTCTGGAGCTTGTTCAATAGTCGGACCTCGACGTTCGTTGGTAGACCTGCATTATCTCTTTTAGTGCCGTAAGACTCCACCCTTACGGCACCTAAAAGGACAATCATTGCCGAACTTGTTGGGACTACCGTAGCTGTGGAGATCCCCCGCAGCTTACCGCCGGTGGTAGCCCGACGCAATCTTTAAAGGCCGCTCACATGACGATGTGACGCATCTCAGAACCAATTTTAATTCATCCCTCGCTTATCTTATATCCGCCAAGATGACCTCTTCGGATAGTCTCAATCCGCAGCTTGTCACTATTGCAGACTTCAAGGAAGCTGCTAGACAACGTCTTGACAAGGCTGTGTGGGATTATTATACCACAGGAGCAGACGATGAAATCACTGTCAATCGCAATGAGGACATTTATGCTGAGTAAGAATATATGTTTGCCTGGGTGGTATTGTGCGAAGCACTAACTTTCGCATTTACTAGAATACTGCTTCGGCCACAAGTACTACGCAATGTAACCACAATCAACACAAGCACAATGGTACTTGGGAAGAAATACGATATTCCAATCGCTATTGCACCAAGTGCGTACCAGAAAGTCGTCAGTCCTGGTGGGGAAATTGATGTAGCTCGCGCTAGTTATGCTCTTGGTACCAATTTCACGCTGTCTACCAATGCTACAACCAGCCTCGAGGATGTTATAACGGCGCTTCCACCGCGCGAAGCTGAATATCCTCGTCCTTGGTTCCAGCTTTACTTTTTGCGAAACAGGGATCTTACCGCCGGCTTGATCCGTCGAGCTGAAGAGTCAGGATATGAAGCACTTGTGCTGACGGTTGATACAGTGGTCTTGGGCAATCGGATAAAGTCAAGGAAAACCCCCATGAAACTGCCCCCTGGTCTTAGCATGGAGAATGTTAAATCAAGAGCTGCAGGCGGCCTAAACAAGGCAAGGCTTCTCTTAGAAGCTAGGACGGCAGCTGAGGCAAAAGAGGTTGTTCGAGAGCACTCCGGTACACTTACCGATGCAGGTCTCACCTGGGATGAAGCTATCCCCTGGATTCGATCTCGGACGAAGATGAAGATCATTCTAAAGGGAATAATGACGGCTGAAGATGCTACTCGTTCAGTAGAAGCTGGTGTAGATGGGATTATTGTTTCAAACCATGGGGGAAGGCAGCTTGATGGTGTTCCATCCACACTCGAGGTGCTACCAGAGGTCGTCGAGGCAGTACAGGGAAAAGTTCCCGTCATATTTGATGGAGGAATTTCCAGAGGGAGTGACGTCTTCAAAGCATTGGCACTGGGTGCAAATTTATGCCTGATTGGACGAACAGCATTATGGGGCTTAGCCTATAACGGCCAGACAGGTGTTGAAGACGTTATCCATATACTTGAGAGAGAGCTTTCTCGTACTATGGCTCTTATGGGAGCAAGCTCAATCCAATCCATATCGAGGACGATGCTCGGAAAGGTTCGCATTGATGGATTTGGAATTGCGAAGCTGTAGACTTGACAATATGCGGCTTCACCATGGTTCATGTATTCAATTCATCGAGACACAGCTTAATCCTCAGCTAGTTAACAACTGGCTATATTCTAAATACAAACAATGATATTGTCTCTGACTGTACTGTAACTCGCGAAGGTGCTCTATCAGAGCTAACATTGCGCAAAAAGTCCCACTGGTAGCGCAAATGACTTCTGCGAGAAAATCCCGATTCGCTGAAAGGTGCGTGTGGCTCAAAGCATGCTCGCCCAAAGTAAACTTGCCAAAGTCATGGCAGGTCTGGAAGTCATATAGGCCCATTCCATAACTATGTCATATCTGGCCACCACGACCTGCGTGAATGCCTGGCTCACTCACCCGGTTCACCCAGATCACTCGATTGTTGGAGGCTGGTAGCAAGATCCGCATCCAACTGTTATTTCCAATCTATTCCACACTAGATGTATAGAAAGCGAGGGAGATAAAAAGAAATTGAGCAAGTTGATTTAATTGTAGTAGAAAATATAAACAAACAAAAAATACACAATCCGTCGTAGATCAATATTTCATACGCTCATTCAAACAACAATAAAATAGTCCCCACACTAGTCTTTCCTAAGGTTCTATTGCGCTCTGCTGTAAGAATTAGTCGCTGAACTGCGCAAGCTTGGAAACTTTCGCTGCTTACCATCTCAAGAAATGAAACCTCAATATCAAATCCAGCCTGTAATAATCGTTTATTGGTTTCCTTGATCGTAGCCCTGATGCTCATTTCGCCGACACGAAGCTCATCCCGTTTAAAATCACTGTCCCAACTCCCATTCTCAAATTTTCCAATATACTTTAAACCTCCCAGCATTCTTCTTTTTTCAATTCTACCCCATTCTTCTTCGGAAAAAAGGCGGACCCATGCGCCGCACACCTCGCCAAATTCTGTGGTTTCGAGCCCACAGGCAATATGAAATTGATCATGCAGCGTGGCGGAGCTGATAGACGCCGAATCGGCAAAATCAGGAAAGAATTTGACGTGTCCTAAGAATGATTTGTCCCCGAATGTGAGAAATTTCAGATCAGGTGCATCCCATTGTTCTCGGGGGATCGGTTCTTCAAGAGAGGCTCTCAAGTCCATCACATCTTGCGACGTAAATCGGATGGCGTAATCGTGGGATCGATCGAACGTGGGAAAAACGTCTGGGTGAATATTTGGGACAATGTACGCTTCCTCGACTACCGTCCCCACCTCGACCATCGGAGGCACCGAGTTGATTCCCATGGGCGAGTCACTGAGCCTCACAAATATTCCTGGGCCAACTTTCTTGAGAAATATCTCACAGTTGAGCATTGTTCTTCCTCGTCCCCATCTATGAAAACACCGTAGAGACATCGTGTAGATTGTGCAGCCAACCTTCTTGCTGATTAGATTTGTATATACCTCGCGTATTTTAAACTCGGCATGTTTAAAATGAAGCCCGTTATTTGTTAATTCAAAGGCATGTCGCAATAAAGAGTCCGCCTTTTCCGTAATATCGCTGCAAGTCTTAAAATCCCGAGGTGACCGAGCGAATAGGTCTTGGTAGCTAAATACCCAGTCATCTATGGATTCTGGGCTGGATGTTTTTGGGTGACAAAAGATTGAAAGATCATTGGAGCGTCGGATAATCTCTTCTTGAAGTCTCGCAAAGGCCTTTTCTCCCTCTCCGTATAGCATAGACATATTAATGTCGAAAATACCTAGTAGGCAGTACGCGATGTCTTCTACTCTTGTTGTACTTCTTCTTTCTGCCCATGCCATCCTTTGTGCCACGGTTATTGAATGTAATGGTCGTACGCCATCAAGCACTTCTTTGTTAATTCCTGTAATTCTTGAGATCAAATCGCTTAATTCTGCTTTTGATCCGACATAATTCCACAGCTCGTCATAAAACGTTAGATCTTTGGGTGCGAGAAGCTCTTGTAGACACCAACCACGAGTAAACCATCTGCAGTACTGTAGAGACTCGATTTTCTGGAAGTCTTCAGGTAAATCTATTAGATATACGTAGCAGCTTTTTGCGTTTTGATACCATTTAAACATAGAATTGATAGCTTCACTTAGTTCCGAGCTGCTGGTCTTATCAATGCAGCAAGTGTCAATCCACACATATTGGAAACCGTGACTCTTGGCATTATTGCAAGTGTCTAATATCTTGCGATATCCTGACTTTTTCTTGGCTGGATGTTTAGGGTCACGGGAAATACACGTCATGTCCTGAAAGCTGACTTCTTTGTCGCCATCCCAAGTATGAGATAGAATTGCATATTCAGGTACTCTTCCAATAAAAGTCTTCAGATCCAATGTAGTCGTGTCTAAAAGTCGAATAGCCATGGGATCCTCCGATATCTTCAGAGAGCGTTGAATACCGATTATTCAAGTCAAGAAATAAGGCATGGAACATTTCTGAGGGATGAATAATTAGTCCGGATCATCTACCTCTCAATAGTGATATTGAGGCATAATCTTACATGTTAACTCCTGGTCTTGGCTATCTTGGTTTGGTTTGGTTTGGTTTGGTTTGGTTTGACTCGACCCGTAGTAATTTTTCTGGGTACGTTGCACATTTAACGAGTCAAATTGAGGCTTATTTGGACCAGGTGCGGGGGGAGGATTCAGCCTAGCAGCCTAGAGAATTGAAAACATGGGTTGACAAAATTGGTTTAGACCGATAAGAGACTAGCCTTGTTCCCAGTGTGCCTTATCGCACACACGTCAGCGGGCAGTGCAACTTAGCCTCAACTTGCAGAAAAGTATTTAATAGCGTCAATTCTGCAAGAGCCCGAAAAGTGTAGAAACGCTCTTAATTCATAAGAATTTAAAATCCGGGCCTAACAGACTTTTCGATGGCTATTTCATTCAATGCATGGGGTAAGCTAAGCAGTTTGGGTTGCATACTCAATATTCGTCAACTTGCATCAATAGGCAGATTAAGTTGGCATGTGGTGGAGATCACAGCTGATATACATCAGAATTCTTTGGTATATAATTTATGCTCGTCAATTCAAAATAAACGAATTAACATTAAGAATTAATAACAAGCCTCCAATCATCTTGCATGCCTTTAAGCTCATCATATATGTCATCTAGACAATCCTCAATCTCTTGCATTGCTAAGTCCCAATACCCACCTTTGATGTGGCCCAGTACGCCACGATACCAATCTACAAGGTCGCTTCGGCCACGATCTTACTTATACTTAATCAGATCACTCAGCAAAGCGCACGTCTTTGTTTGATCTTTCAGCTCTATCATCGAGTTGATCAGTTTCAGTGAGCCAAGATCGCTTTGAAGATTGCGAGATTGAACGCTGCGGTATAATCGAACAAAAGCATCTTGCTCCCGAGTCCCAAAACTTTTCTGGTCGGTAAAAGGGTTTGTGTTGTTTAGTTGCACTCTCCACAGAAAGTAATCCCAAGGAGTCTGGCCATCTGCACTTTCAAGACGGTGGTCAGCGTTGACGTAGTTGCCTTCAACAAGTGTTTCAAACATCCCAAGCTCACAACACAGAGCTGCATAATGAAGGGCATTGAGTGAGCTCTTGCAAACAGAATTTAGTGACGCCCCTGCATCAGAAAAAACCTGAAAAGCTGGAAGATTGTTCGACATCATTGCCCACAACATTGGTGAGACTCCATCATCGTCTTGTGCGTGAATGAAGGCCCACCCATTCTGCAACAATACAAGGCGCATGATCTCTCTAAGATCCCGTTGGTCATTTTCGAGGCCTGTTGCTAGAATGTGCAAAAGAGTGCGCCCATGAAAGTCTCTAATTTCAGCAGAAGCACCCTCTTCTATTAAAAGGCCCACAGAACTAGCTATGCCACAGTACGAAGCAACAGCCAAAGCAGAGTGACCACCTGAATCTCGTTGATCTATGGCATTTCTGCACTCCTCAAATTGAAGCAGTAGTCGCATAAAGCCTAGATTGCCGCTCGATGCAGCGACCATAAGCGGGGTGGTGCTAAATAGGTCTGATTTGCGGTTGACGTCATCCCCGGATGCCAGTAACTGCTGAGAAATTTCTTCTCGGTTCATGTGTGCAGCGACATGAAGAGGGGCTTGTCCCATCTCATTTATCTCGCACAATGACCACGGTTCATGGATCAATGCCTGCTTGACCCCTTTCAAATTACCTTGCATCACCATGTCATGCAACTTCAAACTTCTCTGTTCAGGCTCATCCACAAAAGATAATATGCGCTGCAGTAGCTCAATATTGTGCTCGGCAATGTTCTGGTTTCTGTATTTCTTGTTTACCAAATATCCACCTTGCCTAAGACTGTGAGCGTTTTCTTCTAGTAAAACAGTTACGAAATACAGGGCTGCACCCATATGTCACTGACCTTGGCAACCTTTGCTTTGGTAAAATATTTGCCCATATTCCTAGTAGTATCCGAACACTTTCAAAAGCTTCAGTATAAATCAGGCACTGTATGAACCCCATAAGCTATTCTCTATCTTGAGGACTTAGGGAAGAAGTAATACGTACCTCCAAGAGTCCAACGCCGCCCACATCGTAGTCATCAGGAAACCTTGAAAACCCCCTTTGTGTTTCAAGTATTAGCGTTTGTGGGTTACAAATAGCCGCACAAATATTATCCGAGGGAGATTTGGTCTTTGAGCAATGCAGTGAACAATTGATATCGAAATCTCCGTAATATGAAGCCCTGAACGAAAGCATTCCAGCCCAGAGCCACTTGGGAAATCTATACTCCAGGTGCACCTCTTCATCTGTACTGCGTTTACATATTAAAACGTTACAATTTTGCCTACCAAAGGCTTTTGAAATTCGAAAGCGCACAAGAAGAGAACCCATTAGGGGCTCCAGTTGGTTGTTGGTTTGATGCTGCTGATGACCTCGATGGCACTGACATTTGCAGTCCCAAGCACAACTGGAAAGTTGAAGCTGACGGGTTCGTCGAATCCATGCGAAATTTTTATCCAAATGTCGACTTTGAGAAATATGATTGCCAGAAATGATTTGTTGTTGGTACTCCAAGCAGTGGACATCTCGAATGGAGTTTTCTTTCCAGTCCCCGGAGTCCGATCCGGATTGTGCCAACGTTGAGTCGGATATCGTAAAGCCACTCCTCGTAAAACTTCCACCTCCCCCCTGAGAATTTAGGCCACAGGGGGGTATAGACGTATGTTGGGATACATCTGGAAAACGAGTCTCTCTCAACGACTTTTCCTGCTGGTGACGGTGACGTGATCGGTGGCTAGGTTGTTGAGTTAGCCTGTAGGTTTGTTATCACTGCAATATCTCATTGGTCCCTCTGACTTCTCTGGCAAGCTCATAACATACCTCTTGTACATTTCCAATTGACCTGTATGGATAAAATATTTGTTTGTTCCCAATACCATCAAATTGGAAACTACAAGAACGCTGATTGCCATCTGGAGGTCGATCTTGGCGCTCTTCAATTTCTCTTGGAGCCGTTCGGTTTCTTTTCTTCCTACCACCCATTTCCATCTCTTGATTCTTCGACTACCATCAGCAGTAATGCATCCCTTTATAGCAGCATTGAGCTTTTCAACAATCCTTTTGAGACGTTTAGTAGTTAGATCAATTGGCGACTGTTCTGCTGGCGTAATTGCAGACAGTTGGGGTTGGGATAACAGTGCAAATTTCTCGGCATCTTGCATTAGCATCCGAACTATGGCGATCTGCTTTTGTGTTGGTAAACAGTTGAAAGAAAACCTAATTCAAGAGCATCAGACCTACTTCATCGCAAAGATCATCGCATTCTGCTTGGATATGCGGGACATTTCGCAATATTTTCACTACCGCAGCTATCTCTCTTATCGCGTCTACCACAGCAATAGAGCTTGCTACAGCCCCCAAGATTTCAAGACCTGACATGTCAGCTGATATCTCCAAGTTCGAGAGGGAGTAATTATTGACGAAAAATCGCAAATGGTAGGATAAATGGGTGGACAGCCCTTTTGGTAGACATTGAACAGATACAAGTGCGTTATATACATTCGGTTAGGTCGGAAGAATTTACCCAGTTGCCTTAAACATTTTATAATAGAATAATCGCATGTGTTGATAAATTGAGATCTTCCGCGGAGTAACACCGCGGAGTAATACGGTATGGTATCAGCACGGACTGGTCATAGCAAACCAGAAAGCACACCATCATCATACTAATGGGAGATCATGGCGATCTTTCCGGGTATTAAAGAAACCCGTGCCAATCAATCAAGGCTTAAATCGCAAAAAGTCTTGAACCAGGTTTTCGTTTTGTGTTCAGCGGATGCGACAGTCTCATAAATGAGACCAATCCCGGTGAGGGGCTATGAGACAGTACGCGACTCATTACGCACAGGCGGTAAGCCAAGCCTTGTCATTAGTTCCGTCAATGGATTTTAGCCAATACGATTGCAGCATGCGTGTTCCAACACAGCTTTGCGAGAGTGGTGTGTGCGTGTGGTTGTGTCTCATCGATTCAATCTAACGATCGCACATCTCCGAGATGTCTTAATAAAGGTCCTAAAACCCTTCTTGTAAGGCCTCAAACATTTGGCTTTCTTTTTTTAGGTATCAGCAGGATTCATATATGCCAGTGTATCAGACACTCCGTAATAAATCGGGGCTGCAAGCGATGTGTCCAGCCGCGCGTGGATCAGTTCTGCAACATCCGACTGCGGTTCAGAGGTAAGACACGACCTCAGCCACCTATCAGCTCTCGCAAAAAGATGGAAGTAGCATCGAAGTCGAAGGTCACGAGGAAGAGGATTTTCTTGCACCTGAAGAGTAGGTCGCTGGATGTGTGCGCCGCTGCCACACATCTCGTTCGAGTTAAAGCTGAGTTCCACGTTTCTCAGACAGTATTCCTGAGAGAATTTGGTCATAGAGCTCATCAACTAGATGGTTTTCAGAAATTATTTCGACCCATACATTAGTTTTTCAGTACCGCATGTATGGTGTTGCTGTGTGGGTCTTGTCCCCAACAAACCCACCAAAGCCAAAAAGAAATATGGAGTTGAGGCAAAAAACATACAACAGCGAGGATTCCCCAGTCGTCACCGACCCGAGTACTAATTCACCGCTTCTCAGCTTGACCATGGGAGAGCGGACGGGATCCCGTATTTTCTAAGAGCTATGGTCGTATGTGACTGGTAGGCATGCTAGCTGGGTTGATTACCACCGACGCGATCAATAATCCTAATGGAACAGAACAAACCTTCAATAAAAGGCATCATTATTTGTCTTTAACCTTCATGAAAGTAAAACCAGTGAAAGCTCCGAACAGTATCATAACACTAGCGATAAACCCTCTGAAATGTGGGTATAGAAAGTAACCAATTGTACACAAGGGGCGCTGAGCTGAAGCTTCACATTTTCAGCAGCCTGTGGTCAGCTTCAAGATTGTACTAAACGACGCCAATTACAATTAAGGAAACCAGCGGTCACGATCTGGCAAGCAGCAGCCAAAGATCATGCTCCCCATGAGACTATTGCATATTTTGAAAACAGATCCTAGCGGTCTAGTTGTATAAGCCAAAATATCTTTCCGGGCGCCATCTACCCCAGGGTTCACAGCACAAAAGGAAAAGTCAGTATTTAATTGACCAGGTTGAAACCATATTATTATTATTTTTTAAAAAAAATTAATTCTGATAAAAGAAATATTAAAATAAAATCCTTCAAAAGTAGCTTGATTCACTCGGCCCGGTACTTAGTTGTCTCTACCACTGTTGGGGCTTCAGAGCTCCCTCTTGGTCAAGCCCACGATTTACCAAAAAGCTCGGCCTAGTATGAATTTATTCTAGGTGAAGAATCCGTACAAAATGCCCTTCAGAATCCAGTTGGGCTCATCTGGTCCGCAAACCGTATTTTGTTGGGTACGTTCCAAATAGCAAATATATCCGTGAATAATTGAATTTTGCTACAGCACGTTGATACCAAAAGTGCAGATACGTAAGCACACACATGCACCAAAGGTTGGGCTATGTATCACATGATTATTGCTGTCTGATGCTGAAAACGTCCCCATTACATGATAGAACACTGGTTTGAACCCGGCTTTTCATCCTCGTTCTTCGGGAAAAAATCCTCGCTTGATGTCACCAAATCTTCCCAGTAAATATGATTCATGAATCCAGCCCTCATATTCTGGAATGCATCTGCCACAACCTTCATGCAATCATCATCCTCTCGATCTAGAAGCAACATTGTAAATGCAAATCGCTTGGTAAAGCCCTGGGGCCGGGGTTTCTCGTAAGCCTCTACCCAGAGGGGATCTCTGATTTCCTTCAGGCGCTCCTCGATTTGGAGAAACAATATCAAAATCATCGAGGTTGCCTGAATGTAGTTGAGACTGGACAGTGGCCTCGTGCCGCAAACATCATTGAGAACATCGAGCTTCAAGACATCAAGCAAGGCGGTGCCAGTCAATTCAGAGCTTGAATCACGACTTCCGAGACTCGGTAAGTTTGGTTCGGTTGAATAGCCCGAGGGCGTGAGGGCGTTGAGAACTGAAGGCGAAATCGTCTCTTTCTCGATCACTTTTTGGAAGTCTTTTCTTGATTCGTGAATAAATTCCTCGCTCATGCCGACTTCTTGGGCTCGGCGAATAATTGTCGAGTCTTTGAAGCGCCTTTGGTTCGTCTTCGGGTCAACTATAGTCTCTGCTTGAGCCAGGCGCATATGAAACAAAAGTGTGCCCAGCTCAAGGTCCTTATTAGGGATAGCATCCGGATTCCAGTTTGCTGTTCGGTAAAGTGTTATATTTGACTTTGTCCGAAAGAATTGGTTACTCTCAAGATCTAGAACTTCATAAATACCACCGGTCGCAGTCGCGGCCCTCTGGCTGATGGCTTTCCTCTCACGCTGCGAAGAGCGTGAGCTGATGGTCTGGAGCTTGTTTAGGAGAGCATTGCTGAAGTTGGATGTTGGAGGGATTCCGTTGGCAAAAAATGATCCCTTAAACAGGTCTTGAAGAGTTTGATATAGCCCAACCGGTTCAGTAATGTATCCTTTTTGGACAAGCATATTGTGAATATGGATGATAAGCAAAGGCTCCTGCATCCTATCCCAGAATATCATAGACCATCCGTAAGCAAGATCCAAACCTTCCAGCAATCCAGTGCCGCACAAAAAGGGCGAATATTCGTATAATCCGTTGGTATTATGCCGTGAAAATCTGGATGGAGGGATTGTATTCAATCCATGCATGTACTTTGTCTCACCCAACCAATCAATGAAGTCCTCCTGCACTATCTTGAGAACCTCGAAGGTGGATACGTAGAGGTCCCTCTCGCCTAATTCCTGAATACTCTTATTCCATATTTGCGTTACGATTTCAACACCTTGAAGGAATCCATGGCCCATTCGCTTATTCTCTCGATCTAGGAACAAATCCACGTCCCGTCGAGGCCGAAACCCAGGCGCTGGAGCTTTCAGAACGTGACCGTAAAGACCGTGAATGGACCATCCTCGCGATACAACAAACGAGTCAACAATGCATTGTAGTTGAAATACATGCTGCGGAAGAATCATTTTCTGGATATTTGTGCCGGGCTTCTGCATAGCAAATTTGGTAATCTCCCCAGCAAACTCAACAAGGCCAAATAGTCTCCGATGTTGATCCCAAGGGCCAGATGGAGACCAATCAACATGCTCGTAGGCATGTTTCTCTCCTTTAAGGGTATTTCTCTGTACCACAATGGAAGAGAACACATTCACCAAATCATATAGCCACATAATAGTATAGCAACGACGCCAGTCGCGACGTTGTTCTTCGGTAGCTGACTGCAGGTCAAATGTTGGAGACCAATTCGCCAGACGAGCAAGCATGGCTTTGGTCGGCTTCCCGCTGCGTGTTTTTTGAAAGTCGGTTGCAAAGTCCACAAGGTCATTGTAAGTGTGAATCAAAAACTGTTCCTTCACATCGATATCCGTATCGACTACCTTATGCTCTGGCATACTTGCTGGACCAATAGTGTGCAGTTCAAGGTGAAAGTTGCCTTGGGCCTTGTCCGGGTCACCACGAGTAATTGTATTCATGATAGTGTGGTATGAGTCATGGCCAGGGAAATCGACGAATATCATGGACGTGGTGCGTTCAACCATGGCAATAGCCATTTTGGATACAGCACCAGCCACGGCGCTGTTCAAACCATCATAGGCGACGTTCTTCCATAATGCTTGGACGTAGGCACGTAGATCTGCCCACTCTTTAACCGCCGAGTAGACAGCAAGCAAGTATTCGGATACAAGACCATCCTCACTGTCGATGATCTTGAAGCTCTCAAGAGGAATATCGTCAATGTTGACCTCAGCGGGGCCAGCTTCAGACTTGTCCTTCTTGTTCTTCTTCGCGCTCTTTCCTTTCTTGGTCTTCTTGCCTTTCTTTCCCTTTCCAGATGATTTCTTGACGCCTCTTCGTGCAGCTTGAACTTGTTCCTGCACCTGGAACCCATCATCCTCTTCATCGCCACTTGAGCCGGCTTCGTTGTCTTCTACATGGAGGGTGCTGAATTTGTTCGCGACAGCTAGAATATTCTCCATGTCTCCATCTTTCTGGTCAATATTGGTAGATGCGGCATCGTTAGAGGAATTCCAATTCTCTCCCCCTAAAATATTGAAGGCCTGGGTGAGAATGTCGATGAAATGCTTGTGGCCGGCGTTGCTTCGCTGCACGTCCGGGTCATTCTTGGACGAGGAAAGTAGTTGGAATGCGCCATATACTGTAGTTCTAGCTTCTATGGTTGATTGGAGCAGGCGGTAGATGGCGGAAGGAACTGGTTCAGCGTGTTTGGCAATGATCTCTGCCATGGAGAGGAGGTTGTTAATTGTGGTCTGGCCTGTCGTGTTAAGGCCCTTGGGGGCTTCTCCAGCTTCTTCAGCAGCATTCTTAATGAGGCGGTTTGTGACGTGGATGAGCCAGTATACAAGATACTTAGTATCCTTTTTGTACGCCGCGTACAGATTTTGCGTGTGAGCCATCTCGAACTGTGGCCCAAGCTAGGATCCCGACGTTACTTGTGGTGAAGGACTACCATCCCGATCCATTAACTCACTCCAAGCGGTCTGACACTGCAGAAATCAGCTACCCCGCACTCCCAATTCTCAGCCACAGACGAACCCATTAAATCCTTACAGTCGGCGTCTCATTGGGTCACAAACTCAAAAAAGACAGAAAAAAGCAAAACTGCTATGATTCAAATGTGGCGCTCGGCGTCAAAGAACGGTGCATGTCACTGTGTATTGATTCAATGACCGGAATACGGTTCCTTCAACCTCAATCGAAATTCACTCTCGTGCAACGCCATTCACAGAACGAGGGGGTTTCTCCAATCCCTAGAGTCGTACAATGAACTAGCCTCGCACAGGAACACAGACAACAACCCGATTGATTTGATGGATGTGCCAACATGTCAAAGACATTCACTAATCCCAATCACTCTAAAATTGATTCCTCGAGCATTAGGCGACGCCAAAACTGTGTTTTTATCTGAAGAGAAGGGGCCTAGGGCAAATGGCCTCGGCCGCTCTAGTTGCCGGGTTTGAATCTCGTTGATTGACAGGATCAGAATATTCGAATGCCCTGGAAAGCATACATCATCGGAATTCATACGTCAATAAGGCGTCTTCTGTGCAGCTATTATCTGGAAACAATAATGAGCTGTTTTTTTTTCTTTGAGCCACTTACGACCCTTGTGCGTCAAGGTCCAATTTTGGTCGAGACCCTGAAGTCGCTGCTTCCTCAGTCATGCTTTCTGACTAGAATGTTGCGCTGAAGAAATTAATAGTTAAAATATATTAAAATTATATATTAATTATTATTTACATTTTTTTTCAATTATTTTATTTCATATATAAATTTATTTATAATTTTTATTATTTATTATTTAAAAAAGAATTTTTATTTTTATTTTGAACCACCAAAATCAATACAAAAGCAATCATACTAACAAATCTAAAAATCTATCTCAACATATACCCTCAGATCCCATAACCTTGTCAGCCTCTTCCTTTCCTAAGAGGAAGAAAATAAAGAGAGACACTATAGGTCAATATAGAAGAAACAATTTCTTGAGAGGATGTTATATTTTCTGAGAGCTATTGTCAGATGAAACTATGACTCATTGATTCAGTTCAAAGCGGCCGTCCAGTTGCCCAGTCAGCAAACTTAAATGACCCAAGACTGACTTCAAGTTAGCGCTCAATGACACTATTTAGAATTGAGAAAACCAACAGTCGCGATCCGATATCAAGCCACAAAAAAGTCGTCCTCATCATAAAATTATTGCATCTCGGGAAACCAGATCCTAGCGGGCTATATACCCCGGCGCTAATGAGTCATTTAATGATTCATTTCCTCCTGTTGTCAGCGAGCCGGGTCCGCTCGTTGCGGGGAACCCGGGTCCGAATACTAGAAACTGCCAAGGCAATTAATTAAACACCCTGGAAACTTTATTCTTATCTGAAAATATAAAGCAGCGCGAAATAATGTCTATATTCCTGAAAATCTCAGTCTTGTAGAGGGCATTGCTCCCGATTGAAGCCAAAAATGAGATTCCCACTTCAATCCTTTGCTGTCACTAGCTTGGCGACGCTCGTAAACGGGTCTAGTTCAGACCAGCACTCCGAGCTGCTCGTCTCATCGCCCAATTTCTCAGTCCAGGGATCCTACGCCTCAAATATCTCAACTCCGGTCCGCCAGTTCCTTGGTATTCCCTATGCGGAACCGCCTGTTGGAGACCATCGATTCAAGCCTCCAAAGACAAAGATCCCATATCAAGAGACTCTAAACGCAACTCAATTCGTACCAGTGTGCATTCAATATGACACGGGAGCTCCTTCAGTCTTCAGCGAGTATCTCCCCGGACAAGAGGTAACCACCGGCATGTCAGAAGATTGCCTCACTCTCAACATCTGGACACCACAGGAGAGCGACATTGGCGATGAACTCCTACCGGTAATGATCTGGATCCCCGGCGGCGCCTTGGTTTCGGGAGGCAGCTCCGTGCCTAACACAATTGGAGCACGATTCGTTCAGGCTCAAAAGATGCTTATGGTCAGCATAAATTACCGCGTCAATATTTTTGGCTTTCCCGGAGCTGCCGGTCTTGATGGTCGCCATGTAAACCCCGGTCTCCTGGACCAGCGCAAGGCTGTGGAATGGATCTATGACAACATTGCATATTTCGGAGGTGATCCAACCAAAATGGCCCTATTTGGTCAAAGCGCCGGAGGAAGCAGCACCGACTTTTGGACATACGCCTGGCCAGATGACCCTCTGGTTAGAGGTTTCATTGTCATGTCAGGCGCAGTTGGCAACAACCAGTTCGCCTTGAACAGGACTCAGAACTTTACATATGTCGCTGAACAGGTGGGATGTGGCGGGCTTGATAAGGATAAAGAGCTGAGCTGCATGCAAAAAGCCAACGGCACTGATATTATCGAGGTGTACAACAAGTACAATGCTTCTGAGAATGGAGGTGCATCGCTCGCGTTTGGTGCCATGCCTGATGAGGAAACCATTTTCAGCAATTGGACGGAGCGGAGAGATCGAGGGCTCATCTCAAAATTGGTAACTTTTGATACTGTTCCCATGTGTTCCGCGCTTGCTAATGAACTTTTAGCCCGTTGTCTATGGTACTGCCGCAAACGATTACTCGTCGCTCTACAGCCCTTTCACTGGCGCAGCTCCCAACCAAACCCTGGTTGGCCTGCTTACCGATGAAGTTTTCAATTGTCGCGCGCGCATCGCCTCCCAGGCACGCCACAACCTTGATATCCCCGTCTGGCGATATCGCTACTACGGTGTGTGGCCCAACTTGAATCCCCTGGATTAGCTTAGAGCCTACCATGCTAGTGACATTCCCATAGTTTTTGGCACAAGTGATATCTACGGTGGCCCCAATACGCCCGACGAGGCTTCGTGGAGCGAGTATATGCAAGGAGCATGGGCTGCTTTTGCTAGAGACCCAACAAATGGACTCAAGGACCTTGGGTGGCCAACTTATGATCAAGATCAAGAAACATTGATCAAGTTGGGGGTCAATGGAACTGGTAGGCTGGTTCTGGGTCCAGGGTCTGAAGGAGATGGAGGATGCGGACCAAATGTTGGCTAAGAGAGCAGATGCAGGTTTACGGATTAATTCACAGTTAATGAATTGACGATTATTGCCTCCCTCATTCCCATAGGTTTCCCAAATAGTTACAGTAATCTTCAGCAAAGATAGACAATGTTTCCATTTCTGGCCAAGCGCGATGACGTCAAAAGTCACATCAGAACTAGTGACAATAATATGCTGATCAGGATGCCATCCGCGGCCTTATGCAAGCTAGCAGATGTATGTAGGGAAATCACAGACAGCATGAGAAATGTAACAATGCTCCAGCGTCTAGCGTCAGTGGTGGCTGGGATCTCAGTGCCAAGTGGGTCATTTCGGTTGAAGATGATGGCGTTTACGGGACGGCGAGTGACAGTGACACTTGCTGCAGCGGCGCTACCACGGCACGGCATCATCCCTTCACCGCTCTCGCTTCTTTAATGGCGGGTGGTTTCCGGGCAACCGACTTTCATTTGACTGTGCCGTTTGAGCCTGACAAGGCAATTGGGCTTTTGCTTTTTACAATTAGCTTGAAAAAAGGAAATTCTCGGAGTCAGTCATTCCGGTGATGGCCAGCTAAAACAGGGCGGACCACGGAACGGTCAGCCTCAATGTGCGAGCAATAGTCCTCGGGAGTTCGGGTGGCATTTTGTTCAATACCCGCTAAGTCCAAATTGGGACAGCTCCATGGAAGCCGGATGTCAGGGTCCTGGCGAGCTTGGACCAAACGCATGGACCAGGTCCTTGAGTGACATTCGTTCAAAGGTCGACGTAAGCGGTATCTATGGTTGAAGGTGAATGTCTATCCACGGTGATTCAATTCAGTGTACTTTTGGTGAAATGGAGCTGGGTTGATTCAAAAGGACAAATCTGATCAGCTCCCGTAACAGGGCTGCATAATCAGTCTAAAATAGGGGGCAAGCTAAGTTCATTTACCGTAGTTAGCCAGTTTGCTGTGGCTGTTCAAGCTTTTGTGTGTGTATGTTCATCTGAACAGCCACCCGCAGTTATTATTGATCTAATTATAGAAAGAGAGAAAACAAAGAATGATACGTATGCAATGTAGATTGGATAAAAAAAAATTAATCAATCTTCAGCCATGCGCCAATTGAAAGTCGGGTCAACAATATCGCAGGATATGGACACCACAGCAGCCAATCTAGGGTAAGACACGCACCACCAACCAGGTTATGTGAAGCGTCGCAGATGTATTACTCGTGACACGTGGTGTTCATAAATAGGGCGACTCTGTGTTATGTTTAGTGTGCCTTGGCATCGCTACTGGTCAAAATAGCTGTCGAGTGGAGGTGTCCGTCCCCGCAATTACCCCTGGATGTCGTCTGTCACTCGACCCCTCACGGATGAACGCGCTCTGACCGCCTGAGTGACGTTGGTACATTAGTTTTTAATTGTCCGTCTCAACATTCTCCAACATCCAGTCCAAACCACATCTCCTCACACTCCATCGACCGATTATCATGGCAGCCTCAAACACGGAAGGGAGCGAGTACGAGCGCACGCTGCGACAGCTGCGATGCTTCGACACCATGTTCCTCGTCGACGACTCGGCCCACATGGCTCCGTACTGGGGTGAAATCAAGGGCCTGCTGGAGAGCATTGCCCCCATTTGCGCCAAGTACGACCCCGACGGAGTCGATCTGTACTTTGTCAACCACCGACCGGGCGGCCTGTTGGCCAAGCTGCCTGGAATGCAGTCCATCCGCAAGTCGGGCTACACGGGCATCGGCGGCTTCGTCGGCAGCATGCTGCTGACCGAGAAGGGAAAGCAGGTCAGCGCCATCTTCGACGAGGTCAAGCCCGCCGGAAAGTGCAACATGGGCGCCAGACTCGGTGCTCTGCTCAAGTGGTACTGCGACAAGTTCACGGCCGGCGAGGAGAAGGCCGCGCTCAACATTGTCGTCATCACGGCCGGCGAATTTGACGACGACATCAAGACTCCTCTGATCACCGCCGCCAGAACGCTCGATGAGGCCAAGGCGCCCGAGCACCAGGCCGGTGTCCAGCTGTTCCGCTTGGGCGGCCCCCACGTTCAGCGACAGAAGACCCTACAACACCTCGACGACGAGCTGCACAAGGAGGCCAAGACTCGCGACATTGTCGATACCGTGACATGGGATGGCCTCGGCGGAAACATGTCGGAAGAGGAGCTTCTCAAGGTCGTTTTGGGCGCCGTCATCAAGAAGATTGACTCGCGCGCCTCGGAGCTGCACCTGGATAGCGAGGCTCCTGGCGCTCGCGCTGAGCGGGGTGGAGACAACATGTTTTAAGACGTTAGTTGAAGAGGGCCACGCATTTAAACAACAAATGCGTGAACGGTCTGCATGAGCAGGTGCTTTATGGGCAGGCCCCAGTCGTGTCGTTAGGAAGAGAAAAAAAAGGCAACAACAGTTTCTGTAAGTAATAATGCGTGAGGAACGGGGTTTAATACGGCTTCCGACCGCGAATCGGCAGCAAGATACCCTGAACCCAAGCCAGAAGTGGCAGCGTCGTTTCGAGAGGGATGGAATCGAGAGGGTGCCAAGTAGCTTAACATTTAAAAACATCATATGCGCGCCAGCCTTTTGTCCCTTTCATACAATGTAGTCTTGATCGTGAGAGTGATTCAGGCGAGAACAAGACGATTGATGATCATAGCCAACCTTCCAGTCAACCTTGCCATAAGTTGGAACTTCAACACTGCGGTACTGCATCTTGTCAAACTTGGATGCAATAGGCCATCATTTACCGTGCAGTGTTGCTTGCAATAAATATTTAGGTAGTGTGTGATATGATGTCCATGGGATGGTGATTCCACGTGGTAGTACCAGAGATAGGAATACTAGTAACCTAACATTCCCTGTCATATATGATAAGAATTTAACTGAGTTTATTGTTCCTGTATGGTCTGCGCTGGCCATTTATAGTCGTTCATGTCAGAAGGGACCTCTAGCCGCTAAACCTTCTCTCTAAGTTTGAATACACCTGAGAGTTTTGTCCACTGTCCATGAGTGAGGTCAGCAGTCAAGATCAACTATGGCGATAGATATCAAGCAGCTATCAAACTGGGGTCGACAACTTTGTTTTGTGAAACATGACGTAAGACAACCCGAGCAGGTCGGCTGTTAATGCCAACCTTGATGAGGCTTTTTTTTGTCATACAGTCTCTCGGCCAACTACACCGAAGCTAAACCACTGAATAAGGATGCTGTGTGTGTTAGATTGCTGTAGAGTGTAGGCCTAACGGAACCCCGATCATGAGACACGAAGTTGAAGTTATTTCATTCTACCTACCACTGTGCCATTGCGTAACCTTGTAAAAGGATCAGACGTCATTGTCGGGATTGGGTCCGTTTCGACGTCTAGATTGGCTGGTCGTGGTTGACTGGGTCGGGGCTACTGGTTTGGTGCGTGGCCTTTTGTTCTGATTCGCGAGATAATCGGAAAAGGGTCCGCCACGGCCCCAAATCCGCCCATGAGGTAGTGCTCAGTGTCGCCCAAAATGTCATTCCGCTTCACCTCAGTGGTCAGCTCAAGGCCCAGACCCCGTCCACAACCAACGGGCTAACAAGGGCCAAGCCTATACAGTCTAGAAACCACCACCAAGCGTGTTAATGGGAGGGTTACTGAGTGGGGACAGCATCAAAGACATGCTCATCGGGGCACGATTTCCGTGTGGCGATTGGCCTGTGCCCGCATGTCTGAGTCCCCCGCGATAGCCTTACCCCAGAATTTACCCCAGGACTTACCCCATAACGTACGACCCCAATATGAGGCTCTCCCCACACTACCCCGGAGACTGCGTATAAAGACTTAAAGCCTCCCCCTTCATCCTCTTGGTCATCATTCATCGCAATCATCATGGTCTCAAGCACTTGAAATATCTACAAGGATGGCGTCTAACAATGAAATTGACCCGGCCGGACAGCGGTCGAGGCAGCAGTCCCTCTCCCATGGCTGGACAAGCAAAGTCGGCCACAGCCAGCATGTCGACGCACTGGTCATTGAAGCCGAGAATGAAGACAAGATGACGCCATATCTGGCATTCTTGATCCTTTCAGCGGCACTGGGCGGATTCCTATATGGCTACGACACCGGCGTTGTCGGTGTTGCCCTGCCGTATGTAGGAACTCAGTTGACTGGCAAAGAACTCACCTATCCCCAGCAGGAAATCGCCACTGCGGCTACCACCATTGGATCAATCTTTGGAGCAGCCATTTTGGGCTTCTTCGCTGACAAGTGGGGCCGAAAGCCATGTCTGTTCATCTCTGATCTCTTCTTCACTGCCGGTGCCATCATCATTGCATTCAGCTTTTCTCTGGGTCAACTCATCGCTGGCCGTCTAATCCTCGGTGTTGGAGTCGGTGGAGCCGCTGTCATCTGCCCACTTTACATTACTGAGCTGGCGCCAACAAAGGTCCGTGGCAGGTGTGTCGGAATAAACGGTTTCTGTATTCCCTTTGGCCAGACCGTCAGTGTTGCAATTGGTGCTGGCATGCAGCACACAACTCACAATTGGCGCATCCTGTTTGGCCTTGGTGTTGTGCCATCACTCATTCAAATGGCGTTGATGCACCAGCTTCCAGAATCGCCCCGTGTCCTCATCCTCCGGGATCAAGACGACAAGGCTCGAGAAGTACTTAAAAAGATTTACCAATATGCGTCGCCCGAGATTATCGAGCTCAAGTTGCAGGTTGTCAAGGAGCATGTCGCTGCCACTACTGCCCTGCAGCGCACGACAACATTCTGGGACCGTTCCAAGAAACTCTGGACCCACAAGCCATATCGCCGTTCCATCTTCACAGTCAGCTTTATCCAGGTCTTTGGTCAATTCACTGGTTACAACACCCTTCTCTACTATGCTGGCACACTGTTTGGACTCCTTGGTCTCTCCAACCCTTCCGTGGGCGGTTTGATCACGTCAATTACCAACACTTTCTTCCTCCTTTGCGGTATGCTCATGGTGGATCGCATTGGTCGCCGTGGTCTCCTGATGAAGTTCGGGCCTATTATGGTAGTTGGACTTACTTGGTGCCTTGTGGCTTTCTATTTCATGTGCAAACCTACAGGAGGATTCCTTGACGAGAATTACAAGTATTCCCAGAAACTTGTTGGTCTTGTCATTGCTGGAATTGTCATCTTCGTCACCGGCTTCGGCTCTACTTATGCTCACCTGTGTTGGTATCAATCCGAGTATCTTGCTCTGGAGATTCGTGCCGCAGGTAGTGCCATTAGCACCACCGCGAGCTTTACGGCAAACCTGGTGGTCTCAGTGTCCTATCTTTCAGAGTTTGTTCCCTTTGATCTGTATTTATGGATGTGTGACTGACCTGCTACAGACTCGAAACGCTTACTCCTAGTGGAACATATGGTTTATACCTTGGTTTCATTTTGATCGGCCTTGTTCTTGCCTACTTCTGCTATCCTGAGACCAGTAAGTTCTTTCCTGGGACACAGACACGAATTGAATGAAGCTGACATCTATTCTACAGAGGGATTGTCGATCGAGGAAGCCTTTACTTTATTCGAGGACGGCTTTGGTGTTCAGAAGTCAAAGGAGATGAGAAAGGAGAAGCTTGCAATGGAGAAGGAATACAACTCAGAGGTTACCCAAATGAATACTGGAGGAGCAGACAAAGCTATAACTTCTCATATTGAGAATGCGTCCAACTAAACATAAAGTTTAGACTCGCCTGAGAATAAAAAATGTTGTGGCATTTGGTGCTTTTGAATGACTCATTCTTTGTGACTACCTGGTATGATATGTTGGACTAGGTTAATGTGGTACTTGATATGAAGACGGCTCTGTTATTTTAAGATTTGTAGTAAATTATCCTGCTAGCGGAGTTTGATTGGAATTTCCTGGTATTACTAAACATGCCTCCTACCCGTTAGGTGTTAGTGCTGTGATTGTCATTGTAGAAAACGCTTATGAAGTTATGAATACGTAATGTTGTTGATTGGAAATGATTTAAAAAAAGGTTCATGTAGTCGCCTCTCTCCTTCCATTCTACATATCTGTCTAGCTTATTCAAAAAGGCTATGCATTCGTGTATGATATTCTGATACATAAGAAATCGGAGTACGACCAAAATTATTTATTGGACTTTTTTCCACCCCTTCCGATACCAAAAAAAGTTTAACAATACTATATTGGTGATTAATGACTGCTTGCCCAAGTGGCGTCCAGCCATGTTTATCTTTCGAGTTTTTGTCCACCCCTTCAGTTGATAAAAGAAGCTTGACGATGGCTTCATAACCCATTACCGCAGCTATTGAAAGTGGCGTTTGGCCATTTATATCTTTCGAGTTCTTATCCACCCCTTCAATTGATAAGAGAAGCTCGATGATCGCTTTATGACCCTTTCTCGCAGCTATTGAAAATGGCGTCCGCCCCATTTTATCTTGTAAGTTGGCGTTGACGCGCCCAGACGCTAACAGTACTTCAGTAGCAAGCTCATTCTCTGCCTCAACCGCCCAAGAAAGCGCGGTTTGTCCATTTTTGTTCATCAGAGCCGTATCAATACCATTTTCTAGTAAAAGGTTTGATATGTTGATATGCCTCCGCTTTAGCGAAAGCATCAGCAAACTCTCCCCGAATGAATCTTGTAAATTGGTATTAATACTTCCAGATGCTAATAGGACTTTGGTCATATGTTCATTTCCTGTCTCAACCGCCCAAGAAAGGGAAGTCTTGCCTTCATCGTCTAGGCAATCAAGGTTTATATTTTGCAAAGTCATCAAATAATGGGCAACCTGGTCGTTCTTATACCTCAAGGCAACTGAAAGCGGTGTCTGTCCTTCGTTACCAATGGCGTTGACATCCAGATCATTGCTTGCAATTAAGATCTTGACGAGATCTACATCGCCGATTTGAGCTGCCATATGCAGCGGTGTCTGAGTTGTCCTAGGTATATAATTCACTCCGTAGGGGAGTTGGTTAGAGATATTTCTGGCTCGTATATCGTTAGATAGGCCACTTAATAATTCCTGAACAATATCTTTATGGCTTGTTGCCAATGCAGCAAATAGAGGATAATGATATCGTCCCCCAACCTGGTTAAAGCTGGGGTTTTGATGTAGTCTTGTTTGCACGAGCGTCCTCAGACCATATTCCGCCAGTATGTGTAAGAGGGTTGGAGTTGAGTAGTGCGAAATGGCCTTTTTCTCAAACAAGTGACGAAGAATGCTCCATTCTTGAGTTGAAAATTCGTCCAAAAAGGTTTCCTGCGAGCAGACACTCGCAGCGATATTAGCATGCTGAAGAACATACTCAGTTGCGTAATCGAGAAATGGAAATTTAGCTTTTGCAATTACCCGAGTTTGATAGGATTTGACTAAAATTAGTAATTTTGACGTGGTGGTGTTGATGTAATTGCAACAGCATTTCTTCAATTGATCATGACTCTTCGTGTCGAAATACTCAATATGGTTGGGCCATAAGATTTCAATGCCATCGTGCTTGAGAAGAAAGTCTCTCACTGATTCATGAATGAATTGTACAGTAGGGCTGTCAGATTTCGTGAGTTCTGCAAGACCTTTGGAGGACGCTAGGAGGAAGCGTTGCATGTCGTCTTGTGTGATTGTGTCAGGGTCAAATTCGTCCAATCCTCCCAGTTCGGGATCCAACCCTGATGCAACCGCGAAATAAAACTCCTCGAGGCTCAAAGGTCTCAGAGAATAAAGGATCCATCGAATACAAAGAAGTAAGTCTTCCATATTCTCCTCATCCCTGGTCAAGATATTTCGGAACAGTTCGCTTAGCTCGCTAGGTAACTCTCTAAGCCTTTTCCTTACAGCGAATATACGACCTCTGCGAAATTCCTTGTTTAATAAATTAACAACAAGAACCACCCACATAAAGACACCGGCAGCTTTTTGCATTATCTCGCGCCTAACTTCCTGTACAAATGTATCAGCCCCAATTTTCAATTTTGACTTCACATAATTCTCAATATCTTGCCCATGGCCTGGTTGATTCTCAAGAATAAGTTTAAGGCCTTGCTCAATATGAATATAAGGATAATGACGACTTGAGAAGCAAATATAAACATGGAGGCCTTTGTCAATGATGAGTTGTCCAAGCGTAAGAAAGTATTCAATCATGGATCGAACATCGTCCTCATCACCTTCATCAAGCGCATCTATGAAAAATGTTAAGGACCTTTGACCAAGCTTCTTCACCGATTCGAATAGTAGAGTTTGTAGTTCTTCTATATTCCACTCGACTTTCATGTCAGGATTCCAGGGTGCATGATGTGATGATTCAAGTACATCCTGCAGATCTGCAAATCCGTTTAATAACTGGAAAAGTAGCGATCGGTACATTCCTATCGTTGAACTTTCTAACTCAGATCCTCTGGAATTGAAAAAGAAAGAGAGAACTCATTTATTCGGTGATGCGTTTGAATTCGCGTTTGAATAAGCAAACTTCATGAGAGTGGACTTGCCAGCTCCCGGCTTGCCGTTTATCCACAGAAATCCCCGATGCTGAGAAAACTGGGTCGGATCTACCCACTCCAAATAACATTTGTGACTGAGAAACCACTCGCAGGTTTTGGAGTAGGCTTTCTGAATAGTGTTTTGGCGCGATCCAATTTGTGCAAATGTTAATGAATTTGAGAGCAGTGCAATACGTTCGCTCAGCGATATTCGCTCCAAAGCCGGTACAGTGAACTTTTCATACGATTTAAATCTCTCGTTTATGAGGTGTTTCTTTTGCATCTTGGTCTGAGGTGTAAGAGTAGAAAGAAGCTCCTTTGTATATGCTGCAGCAACTAAAGCTGCGTACTCTTGCCACTTCTTATTTTTGTGTGAATCTGAATAGTCACATATGCCACGAATGACTAGACATGGAAAGTTGTCCATTAGTCCTGCGGCTTCCATCTCGAAACATCTAATATGCAGTGTTTTTGACAGCTTGTCTCTTGTTCCACCGTGTTTCATGACCTGATTTCCGGATGCAACTCGTCCATAGTGAACTTTCGGAGTGATATTAGGCCGTCGAGGTCGCACTACCATCTTGGACGGCTTGCAATTATCGCAACTCTCCATAGATTGAACATGATCATAAGAGCCAGCAAATAACACATCTTCAACACCAGGATGTGCATATTGAGTCATTTGTGGGTATCTTTCCAACGTCGAAGAGATAATTGAAGGGATTTCACTTGGTCTGAGGTCATGTTCAGCTCGTAGCTTCGAAACAGCTGCCAGCAGTCCTCGCGGAGGACGAATTAGCGAACTAGTTCGCTCGAAGCGGCCTTTTTGGACAGTCTTCCCATAATCATACTGCACAATTTCATTGCTGACCACCACATCACCTAGTCTTATATCACACTCCCCTGGAGCCCCACCGCCGATACCTACCAGCAAGCGGGTATCGATCAGGGGAAAACTGCGGGCCATGTTACTTGCAACAGATGCTGCGTTGGTTGTACCATATTGGCCTGACGGCAAACAGGCAATCACTATGTTGTGTTGACTAATATTCCCCAGGGTATAGGCGTTGTTATCGTTGTGTTTGGCCGGCAGGCTCTCATGGACATTATCCAACATCGCTATGGCCGCAGCCATTTCAACCGGGAGCGCGCAAATCCAGCCAACATTGTAGTCATCGTGCTCTAGAGAGTTTCTAATATCGTTTGAGCTGCGTACGAGATCAGAATGCCCGGACATGGTGCCGGCAGGACGCTGGTACGGTCAAATTAGGAACTGAAATGAATTTTTAGATCCAATGTGCGAACCAGGCTGACAACGAGCGGGGTGATCGTGAAGGGCTCATGTTGTAGTGTCGGGCTATGGTTAGTCCGGTGCACAACACCCACCTGTCAGTAAGCAGAGCATGGGCTAACACTATTTGCACGTGCGTGTAGTAAAAAAGACTATGTAGAGCGGCCCATAGTCGCTTGTACGAGCGACCAAAGAACCGAGAATACTACGAGAACCAAGGAAGAAACGCTGAATTTGCGATTCCACCGTTTTACTCTTTGCAACACAGGCGCTGGGCAGCCGAAGAGCACTGGAGACAATATGACAGCCTTCTCTATAGCATTACAGACATATTTTAGTTTTCATAGTGGGCTTGACCAAGAGCCTACTCGAAAAAAAAAAACCTGAATAAAAATGGAGGCTCCTCTGCGAGTCTTTCTGGTGGCTCTATTTTGTTTCTTTGACTTGTCAGAAATTTCGTCCACAATGAAAGGATGCAATACGTCATCAAGATGTTGGTGAGACAGATAAGGGAGCGTGGCCTATCATTGGTTACTGTTCTACAGTTGTAGCTTATCTTATTACACTTGCTATCCGGTCCCTCACTCCCCCGCATCTGTTTTATCACTCCTTTAGGAGGGAGGAAAAGCACACAAAAGCAATGTTATTTGCTGGGCGCGCCACACCACTGCTCCTCTCACATGTGTCCCATCTGAATACCGATCGTGGCTTGCTTCCATCCATGTCCAGCGGTGTAGTATTTCTCTCTCATCCCGGCCGCTTCCGACCCCTCTTTGAACCACTGATGTGGTTTGTGCCCCGCACCAGGTGTACTTCACCGAGATGTCTTGTACATGAGCAGCTCCGCGTCTGACAGCAAGGTAAACCGTCCTTCTCTCTGTTCCGTAGATAGAATGCTTCTGGGGCCAAAATGATTGTCCTACAGCGCAGGTATCGTGTCAGGGCAGTTACTCGGTCATTCGTTGCCAGATCTCAAGCCCTCTTCGGCGCCCGGTACGACTGCGCCCCAAAGCTGGGTTGATCTGGAATTTCTAAGCCTCCTCGACGTGGCTGAGGTTTGTCTGAGGGTGTGAAGCAATGAATGCCGATACCGCCAAACAAATTAGCGTCACACGATATCTAAACCAAGGCATCTTGTAGTGTATGTGGAAAATCTCGACTCGAATAGGAATTTTGCCGACTCTCGTGAAATCGATGGGCTGTCTCAATTAGTTTAGCTCACCTTTCTAGGGGCCATCACACCACCCCCGCGCTGCCCCAGGCTCCAGCCACGTATCTGTCCACACAAAGGTGTTACAAGGCTCACTTGATTCATCTCAATAAAAGCCCTACCAACCACACTAATGCATTTAATGGATAAGCCACAACTGGGGATATCCAGCACTTTTTCTTTTGGGGATAAATTCGAAAAAAAATCAAAACCACAGCCCTCATCGTTTTCGCCGTATTATACAAGCCCATGGCAAATATTTCTCAATACGCACTATGGCTAGGCTCCGTCCACATAGTTTATTTCACTTGTTCAGAAGTCAAGTCGATTAGCTCGCTTGAGCATTGAAGTCTCTGACTGTCTTACGTTCAGGTTCTTTTCGCCTGCCAGACAGCTCATGTGCAAGGTTACAACACCTTTGTGAGGTCCATGAACCTCCAGTGGGTCTAATATTGGTTTCCCCCTGCTGAAGAGCGGTTGTATCATCTGTGGCTGGGCCAGGTAGTTCGGAATTCAAGTGGAAAAAGGAGCCAGGGTGTCAAAATAACACTGCGTGCTAAAACGATCCGTGTTGAATAATCCCAGGCAGCTCACTTCATGTACCAAGCGATATCGGCGCTTGGCAAGTGTCTCAACCGACCTTTTGCTACCATGCCGCCAGTGATGCTCATGTGACACGGGGGGAAAAACCTGAGTCATGCCTAATCTGCCTAGTATCGCCCTTGACATATGACCTATCGCATCTCATGTCACTTGACAGCTGACTGTCAACCTTACTATTGGTTCTTTAACGCACACCCAGATCTGTAATTTCTAACTAAACAACACTAGATACCGGCTATTATGACAAGGCTTGACGTAACTACCAACTTCTTTCGTCCACGTAACCAGGGTAGGGTATTGTCAATCCGAGTGGGGCTTCAGAATGAATCCCGCTCTCCAGTGTAGGCTTTAGTAACCAGGGCGACGTCTTACTGATGCGGAACTCGCAGCTGCGCCGAGTTAGCAATCGGTCTCCACCCAGTGATCATCAAATTTGTCATTCTAGGACTCTTACTAGGACATCCTTTGGAGCGTACACGGATGAGGACATCGGTGGGACGGATCTGATGACCGATGAATGCTATGAGCCACGACAGCATCCGTTGCTATAACTCGGATAAAGTCATTCCAGCCAGTATTTTTCAAGATCCAAGTGGCAGTTTCCGGTGGTAGCCGGCGATGCTGCCTTCCGCTTCCTTGGCGGAATCAGACCGGCGGCGGCGGCAAGATTTCTCCCCACTTGCCACACCCGAGGGGTTGACGAACACTCGCGTCATGGTTTGGAGGCCTTCGCACAGCACATTTGTGGCTAGATGATCCGTGTCCCAAGACGCAAATTTAGCTCTCGCGTCGGTTATCGGCCTTGTCAAGAGCTCCCTAGCACTAGCTCCTGGTCCCGTTTCCGCACCACGACCTGACCCGTCTCTGGACATTATTTAAGATTTGCGACCTGTGCATCCCACTGTATCCTTCGTCACCTCCATTCATCTGTTTTTATTTTTCACGCCGCAGCTATCTTGCATTGCAAAAAACTACACTTGGAGCCATCTTGCGTCGCCAGGAATAACATGGACATCCAAGACGGAATGAAGACGATGCACCACCCAGTAAGAAACGCGGTAGCTGTCGGCGCCCGATTTGCATTTGCGCCTGGCTGCCTAGCTTCCTAGCTACTTCTTTGCACATTTGCGTATCCACTGCTAACACTCTGGGCTTAGTACAGTCCCTTCGATTCATTTGACTCCCTTGACCCTGATATCGACGATATAGATACGACCTTCCCGCTCAGAACACTGCCTGTAAGTTCGGAATTCTTTTAAAGCTACAAATACTACTACTGTCATTCGGAATTTTGGCACAGAGTGTCTAATTAGATTCAGAATCCGGCTAAGCGCCGTCGACTTTTATGGGCTTGCTGTCGTTGTGGGCACGGTTGGATGTCAATCAGTTCACAGAATTGTCAGTATTGCAATGAACCTCGTTGTGCTTCTTGCACCACCGAAAAGCATACTGTCAGAGGGAAACAGGATGCAGATCTGATGGGGATTGGGTGTCGGTTTAGTGGGTAGCCTTTGAGCCTAGCGCGACACAAAACAATTCGTATAAATCAAGGCGTTCAAATAGGATATAGCAATAAAAAAGGCCCATTTATTTCTAGGTCGTCCCAATGGAAACAGCACATGGTCTGGAAATTCCTCTAGTCTATGCATATATTTTCTAGAATTAATTGTCGGCTATTGCGTAGACACACCACACGAGGCATAATTACATGTTGAACTTGGTCTTGTTGGAGCCATACTGATTAAGTATCGAGTAATACAAGAAGCGCGATAATCATAATTGTAGGTCGAGAATTTAATCTTTAAAATATACCAATACAGCAGTTCCACCAAAAAACTCGTGCTGTTTATCCACGCACAGGCTCACGGCAGCTGCAATCTCTCCATACCTTAGGTATTCTCCAAATCCTTATTTTCAGTTTTTGACCCCATGCAGAGACGCATGCTACTTCTGACTAGGTCCCATCTCAGCATAAACACTACTGATAGCCACACGATACATGAAAATATCGTAGCCAAAGCAATGAAAGAAGTGCTGTTTGGTCCTAACGGTGCTGGAATAGCCGTCGGCTCCATAGATAGAATACTCGCCGCAAGCGCAATAGGAGAAAAGAACTAAAACCTATTAGCGCAAAGCTGGTCCTAAAACCTCGATTCAAATTGGGCTTACGCATAGCATCGCAACGGTCATTATCTGTCCACATTTGGCCATCCGAGCTTGGATCTTTGTATCCTGACCGCCTTCGTGACTAAGGTAGAATAACAGCTATTGATAAAACCATCAGCAACTCTTAGTCTCATCAGTGACCAGTAGTCCTTACACAAGCATCATATTCTTCGCATATGCAGCGTAGAGCATCAAGGTCTTTTAAAATGCCCTCGAGCTGTTTAAAATCTGCGCGAATTGTAGTCAGGTGTCGCATCCCAGGCCCAGCAAGTCCGTCAAATGAATCTTCACTGTCAGATGATTGCCAGTGACCAATGGTGGCTGCCAGAGTTTGAGAAACCCGGAGGATTAGCATTTTTGTCTGGGCTGCCCATCTTCGTGATTGTCTGACTAGATCGAAATTGTCAGTACTTGATGGAGCTATCACACTAGGTGCAGTAATGGGGCATGTTTGGACCTAGAATTTATGAGCCTATTTGATTAGGACAGAATTGGGAGTAAGATATAATTTTGGATGAGGGTTAACGCACGTATGTCTCAATCCTTCGCCCAAGCCATACTGCCAATATCTCCCACTCACTTCGTACCTGCTTGATACGTGACTCTAAAACAAGCAGAAAGTATTCAGTAGGATGCAAAATTGGTGGACTGGAACATGTTTGTCCTCCAGTGAATGGATCTGGGTGAGAGTTTCCATCTGATCCTGCATAAATATCATATTCATCGACACTTTCTCTGTCCTCTTCACAATCAAAGTAAGTGTCAACAAAACAATAGGCAACCCATCTCATAAGGTCCGTTCCGGTAATAAGAGTTGATATTTGGGCGCTGCAAATATAGCTTACCTCGCCTCTGTTAACAAAGTGTATTCCCGGTCTTGTGAGGAATGAAAGATCCGTGATCTTCCTGACTGCCCCATCACCAGCCTTTCGAGGATCATTTGGCTGTTCGTTTGGGGATACTGTCCTCAGAGCAAAATATGGAAGATCGAAGGCTAATTTGAAGGCGGGTAATCCATGAGACTGTTAACAATTGAGCAAAATGAATTAATAAATGGAAACAACAAGAGAGCTTACAGGGACCATGTGGCCTATAAACCCTTTAAAAGCAAGATGTCGGTATAAACTATCTCGTAGTCCCCAGGCTTGCTTGTCAGACGCTGTGAGGATGAGAGCCATGACTGTCCAACGGTTTAGGTTTGTAATGAATCTTGACATGGCTAGTCTCAGTTTTGACAACTCTCATTCGTCAATATTGACTTACATTAATCGGCGATCTGCATTCATTCGCAATGACCGACTTTCGGGATCCCTTGTCTCCAAGTCCTGCTTTTCTGATTGGACTTCTTCAAGCTCTACTATTCCTTCAACAGGGAACCGCTAATCCATGTAAACTTTGAAACTTCAGATATATGAAGGGTGTGTTTCGTACCTTTTCTGCTAGCTTTAGGTACAATTGATGGACGGTGAGTGGGCCAGGGTAGGATCTAGCCACTGACCTTTCCCCATCATTAGTACGGTCATCGAGCAAAGCCACGAAATCTGATCTCAAGATAGAGTTGTCAGCTTTAAGCTCCTCAACTGTCTCACCTGAGCAAAATAGTTCAACCAGCTCAGTCTGAGGTGTGGCTCGATCCGAGACACTTGACCCAGCCATGAAAAAGCGAGCCAGGTGTTGGTCTGATTCTCCCAGTTCCATTCCCAATTTCACATAGGGAGTATTTTCAGACAACTTGACAGCGGAACTTTGCCTCTCATCACGCCACAGTTGGGCTTCAGTCTGTTGGTCAGGGTTATGTGACTCCTGCTTTCGTCGCCCAACAGGACACGGCCTCTGTTCTTTCCTCCAACCAGTCAGCTTCGGCAGATGAAAGGTTTGTTCGGCTTTTTCACCGAAGTTTCTTTTGAGTGGGTGTGCGTTTATGTTTCCAAGACCAGATCTAGTTTTTTTGATGACTCGAAGATTATTCTGTGGCGGCTTCATTTTAGTGAAAGAGGGGTCAACGCGAAACTTCTGTGCTATCGGGGTGAGATAAGGTAAAAAATATTTTGACAAATCTAGGAGCTCAATGATAACTGACTAGGCTTCGCCTTAGATCCGATGGATCCACCAATCGGCTTAATGGTGTATGATTTCCAAGCTCGGATATTTGTTGCCTTGGTTCCGTTCTTCCCATAGCTTGTTTATCACTTAAGGCGAGAGCGCGGACCATCTACAGACTGAATGATCACAAACATATATATAGTGGAACTGGCTCTTGAGATCCAAAGGCTGATCATGTCCTGTGCTTCGGTAGCAATTGAATCCATTCGCGCCCTGCATATTTCAAGTCTCACCGACTCAAGACCAGCCCTCCAATTAAACCTCCAGGTATGCTTATTTAAGGGCCAAAGGCCATTAAAATGAAGATTCAGACGCTGAAAATTTTCAACGTCTTCCTTGACCGAGATTAATATGATAGGGCGGCCGGGCGGTTCCGTAAGGATGATCCTCTGAGTCGGGCACCAACTCAACTCCATTAGTCAGCATTCAAGCCCAATCTCGGGGGCTATCTAAATGTTATATCCCTACCGGCCAGATTCTGGGTGGTCAGAATGCTTTTATTTCTTGTTTTAAGGGTTCGGGCATGTCCGAAAGGGAACATAATGATAGTAATGGATGGATCGGAGTCCATTGATCGAGAGTTGAAAAAAGAGGCTGAGGCCCTCCACCTCGGCAGGCAATTTGGGTTGAAACCTATGCTTTCAATCTGTCAGCGTCACCTCATCCTGTGAGATTGGATTGGTTGCAAATTAACAACCGAATAACATTGGTCAACTCATGCTTCCTTAGTGCGAGGCAATCATTTTGCCTATTTATTTAGGTTTATTTTGCCCTGATACAACATTTGTCTCGCGCGAGAGATGCTTTCGATGATGTAAGCCACCAGCAATCTACAGATGATAAGCAGGTCAGCAAATACCTAATCAATTTTCATCGTCATTAAGTTCTTTAAAGAATCGAAAAAAGGCGACTGCTACATTTTACGCTGCAGTCGACATAAATCACCCTTCATGAACGACACCAACAATGATTTCATCGTTGTGCAGAAAGACGCTCACACTTGGATGGATCACTATCAGAATGCCAAGGACCTCGATCCGAAATATGACAAGGTCAATGCAAACATTTTCAAGAACTAGGGCTGGCAAACCAGGTTAGCGGCGGGCGGTGGGATGTCGAAGAGAAGATCATGTGGTCTTGCTCACCAATGTCAGCTTCAGCGTTTAGTTTGGCAATATCTTGGCTTAAAAGACCAGAATCTACTTCATGGATAGGCTTTGGCACTGTAGCGTCGTTGTGGCTTCACAATTGGGTCAAGAATCATGAAGGATGTCCTCCGAGTGGATCGCCAAGGTCATCATCGACATGGTCGTCTAGTGAAAACCAAGGAGCGAGAAGCTAGTACCACGATCCTAGGAGGCGAGTGTGTAACAACACGGAAGTGCTGAGTTTAGGAAATTAATCATACCACAACAATTTATCCAATGCTCTTTGGGATATTGTGGTGACTGTTCATGTCGTTAGCTAGCGCTGCATCCTAATTATTGACTGAATTTGACGCTTAGGTACATGCACAAAATATTTTGCATGACCTGCTCTACTTCTTACATGAGGCTGTGCCGCATTGAAAGCTTGTTTCTCAGGGACTTTCGTGTTATCTTGTGGCAATGAGCTCAGCCATACCAAAGTTCTATCAACGGGTGGATCCCATAATCAGGAGGAACGATCGTTGAAGACAGATCAGATTCGATCGCTCGCTTCAGCCCCACTTTCAGATCAGCTTAACTAGTCTCATCCCATTTACGTCACTCTTGTATCATCGAATCGCAATCGAACATCATCACGCAAAGAGGCGTAAGGAAGGCTGTGCAGTTCTGAAGAACTTACAAACAGCCCATTCTTTCGGCTAGGGCTAGGTTCATGGTTGGTTCGTAAAGTTCGTGTGGGACCATGACTCTTTTAGGTAAAAATAACACTCATTTATTCCCGTCCGGTATTTGTGTGATTTGTCCCGTCGCTTCTGACCCACCTTGAGATTGTCAACGCGTTTACCGCCAATGCAGCCCTAAGGTGGCACGTTTCACGACAGGCATTTATTGGCACTACTGACGCGAGGAATCCAGATGCACGGTCCAGATGAAGACGAGAGATGTGGTGTTGGTTCTCAAGTCATTCAGCTGGGCAGGGATTCTCAGGCTCCCACGCTAGTTGTAGGGTAATATGCATGCACTCTCCACAACAGAAGACGAAATCAGATCGGAAAATGACTGGGATGGGCTGTGTTTAACCGCCGGTGTTACCCTATGAAGCACGACAGTCATGTAACTAGGTAAATGTTACCTGCAGCCAATCCAAAACATCCTGGCCAAACTCTTCAGGCTTCTCCAGCAGAGCCCAGTGGCCCCCTTCCCTGGTCACTGCCTTCAACTTGGGCAGCAAACCAGCCTTGACACTACCATCCAACAGGGCTGGCCGGCACACAAAATCCTGTTCTCCGCCCCAGTACAACACTGGAACATTGACGGGTTTAACCCCACCTAAAGAAGCATCTGCTTCGTTTTGGACACCACCAGCAAAGGCCTTGTACCAACAGCATGGAGCCTCGAAACCACCATCCCGTCCAAATCGCTCCATGAAGTCTGCCTTGTGCTCGGGAGTCGCGTAGGGTAAAGTCGGCTGGGTTCGTCCTTGACTGATAAACTCTCGCATGCCTCCGGGTGTACAGAATGTGTCCAGCCACGTTTGAGGTTCGGCAAATGCTACGCTGTACACTGACTCAAGGTTCCGATTCATGATGCTCGCGCCATCATCTGCAGTAAAGAACCACCAGTACTCATATATGCCTGCCCCAAATGCCTTTTTAGTCACATCATTTGTCGCCTGCAGATCGAACTTCCCGGTTGGTGGGACATAGGAAACGTTGACGATGCCCAACCCACATACTCGTGTGGGGTTAAAGTCATAGAATCGCTGGGCCATCACACTGCCCCAATCGTGACCTAAAGATATAACCTTGCCCAGGTCTTCATGGTCCAGAATTTCGATGGCATCAGCCGTCATGTGCTGCCACGAATACACGCTAGGGTCAGTGGGTTTGGAGGTCCCACCATAGCCTAGACAGTCTAGGGCAACGACTCCATAGCCGTGAGGGATGAGGTAATTATTAATGAGGCCGGACCAGAGCCGCGCCGTGTCGGGCCAGCCGTGGAATAGAATAAGAGTGGGTTTAGAATCTCGGGCCCGAGAGGTATAGTAGTTGTAGGTGAACCCACGGGACACGCGGAGAGTTCTTTGAGCGAGCTTTGAGAGATCCATGTTTGTTTGATGGAGAGGCTAAAATTGACTACGGGGGCGCGGAGATGGAAACCAGGCTTTAAAGACCGTAGCAAGGTTCCCCAGCCAAGCACTGCAGGTCTCAGTTCTCCACCTTAGCGACCGAGGTTGTTGGAAGATAAGACCCACTGCCAAGTCCAAATGCCTACCTACAGTAGCAGTAGATGTAATTTAATTGCAGATGTAATTGCAGATGAACAAGCCACGGAGTTCGGAGTAAGCACCATGATTCCTGCATCTACCCGTTCTAGATGCAATGAAACCACCCTTCAAGAAGCGCATGAGGATGGTAGCATTCACACCGTTGATGTAACGCGAACCGGAGCCAGCGACTATTTGAGGATAAATATTTTTATCCACTTGGCTTCGGAGTTGAGAAACTACCGACGCCCTTAAAATTGCCGATACCCATGGCGGGCTAAACAATACCCACTCAGCGCTATACGAGTTTTGCGAGCTGCGGGGGCGCCATTTCTGACAAATCGACAGCTAAGCTTGATGACGTATTTATCTGCTGAGCGATAACCTATTCGGGCCGGCAATCCGACAGGGAGCTCATATCAGTTCCGGTTGTGGATAGGGGTGAATGTGTTGCTGGTCATTGAAGCTCTGAGACTGAGTGTCATCGATGGTCATGTTCGGTGACAATATGGCCGATAAGATTCTTAATTGAAGCTTGTGGACCCATTATAGGGCGCTGAAGATCGACACTAGGTTGTCAGAGCCTAATATTTGCCCCGGAAGTGAAATGGCTGAGGCTTGGCGCTAGTGCCTGACGGAAATCCGATTGACATGCTCGATGAAAAGGGGCCATGAGACGGATTTAAGACAGTGCACGATCCTACGATCGAGTACCTGGTGCATGGGATGATGTGGGCAGTTTCGCTTAACGCTAGACGAACACTGCCCCAGGTCTGCTGGATGCAAGGAACCTGATCCTTCTCTCCATCGCGAGGCAGTTGGAGATCGTGGGGGCTGCGAAGTGGGCACCTTCTGGAAACGCGCTTATTGAACGCTGAGATACAGAAAGGGACTTAGGATGGATTCATAAATTAGTGTCATGGGCTGTGCATGGGGGCTGTACCACGAATCCCTTGACGCGAGGCGTATTGTTGGTGCAACCAACTTGAGGTCTCACGTCGAAGGATCACCAGGATCGAATTGAGCCTCGAAATGGCCCCAGGGCTCAGCAAATTACGAGGGCGCCAGGGACTCAGCTCCTGTTTTTGGTTGCAAGGCTAGAGACGTTAGCCCTTGAAATGTCCCAAACTCCACATAAGAACCCTGCAGGACTCGGTCCCCCATACACGTGTTCTTGGCAATTTCCACCGCCCTTTTCTTTTCATCAATTCAGACGCCTTCTCACATTTTCCTTTTGCTCTATCTGCGCATTGACTGGCCTGCAACGGCTCTGTATGTCCGCCATCTCGCCAGTCATTCATGTGGCGACGTCGAATTTATCGATACATGAGTCAACCGCGACATACTGTGTGATTGAGTCAACATTTCAATCAAACACGTCACCGTGCGGGGTTTTGGTTTAAAAAGCCACCAGTTGCAGACCTTCCCGTGTTTGCAATGGACGCAAAAACTTACCTGAGCAACGTTTGTCATGGTAAAAATACATAAACGAGCATCTTGCGTAACGTCATGGCTGGCGTTCCATCTGGCCGAGGATGTGTCGCTTGTCGGGCAAAGAAGAAGAAGGTGAGCCCCGAACGATGCGTGCGACACTGTCGTTAGGCGGCGGCTAAGTCGATGTCTAGTGTGACGAGGGCCAGCCAGCTTGTGGTAGATGTGTGCGCCTCATGATTAAGTGTATTGGAAGCGGCATCAGGAGGTTCAAATTCAAGAATGAAAACATCCAGAGTGTCCAAGGCAAGGCTCTCGTGACCACTGCAGCGACCCCAACAACCCCAACCCCTAGACTGGCGCTGGCTAATGAAACCACGAGAATTGGCGGCGCACTTGTGTCTATTCTGGAACTAAAGGATGTCAATTACGACATCTTCATGTATGGCCCTTTCCTGGACCAACTTCCGCGCCGTTTGGGCTCCAGCCCGGCTGTGGATGCGGCAGTCAAGGCCATAGTCGCTTCATTTACTGCCATCAGAAATAAAACACCCCAGACGAAAGCGCTAGCCTATTATGGAAAGGCATTATCAACATTGAGACAATCCTTAAAAGATCCTGCCGAGGCATGCACACCCAATACCATGTGCGCCATCTACCTGGCCCAAGTTTGTAAGGTGAGAATGCCTGTGGTCCGCCATCATAGCGATATGGGTACTAATAAGATTATTATGAGCCAATAGGAATGGATGGGAGGCACCGACACAATCTCACCTAAGCATGGCGGCATACTCATGCATTTGATGCGTCAGGCAGCCGCTCAGGGACGACTACACGAGTTCGACCCCAACCTTCTCGACTACATACTCTCAACTATTGTATGCTAAAATTCCTTAGGGACTGTACTAATTCTGATGACACTACTAAACGATATTTTATAGGTTACGGAAAGCTTTTGGAACCATGACATTGAGTTCGACCAAAACTTTTTGGACATTTTCAATCAGATTTCGGGCCCACGCCCACTCAACACTGGATCTATCGTCACTGTTTTGCCGGAAATATTGGTAGAGCTATCAATATATATTCGAGAACCGGGAAAATATGTCGAACAAATCCGCAACACCTATGACATGATGCAATCCGAGCATGAGCCGCTTCGCATAGTAGTCCAGCAATGGAGAGAACAAGCCGCCCAGCCGAATGCAACCCTTTTAGCAAAACAGATTGCAGTGCGATACAATTTTATTTACGGCTTGTTCATGGCCCAAGGTTTGATTGTCAACCGCATCCTTCGAATGTATGACAACGATCCGAAACTGGTAACAGAATCTTGCGAACTTTGTGACAAGGTCACAGTGCAAGCCAGAGAAGCCGCCAGCAGCCGGCCATTTGCGGCATTCTTTGCGCCCAAGGCCCTCATGTCAGCCTGGGCAGCATTAACGGACCCGGTCAGGTTAAGAGAAATCGAATCAATTTTGGCAGAATATCAGACGGATTTTGAGGAGGGGATGGATTACCTAAACAACGCCAAGATCATTAAACGGGCTTTTGCGATTATGGAAATGAGATTGAACTCGGGAAGAATAGGCGAAGTGGAGGTCTCGGAGGAAGATATCGTTTGGTGTCGGGATTCAATGGAGGGAGTCTCAGAATGCATCATCCTCAAGCCATTTGGAAAGCATTTGCTACAAGGAGATGCCCTCGAAATTAGGTCACGTTCGATAGCTCACTCGATCTCTGGTTCTGCGACCAGTTCAATGTCTGGTTCGATGAGTCCAGAGGCACCCTCAAGTACTGATACCTGATTACTTCAGAAAAGAAGAAGAGAAAAAAAAAAACAAGAAACAAGCAAGATGAAAAGAAAAGAAAGAATATTGATATTAAACACAATTTATGACCAAAATTTATATTTTTTCCTCCAAGATTTCTTTTTTGGTGCTGGAGTTGTAACGGGGAGAGAAGCTTCTTTCCCCGTTACAGGAGTACTGAATTGGGGTATGTGGCCTTGCAAATCCTCATCTAAGATCAAGTTGAACTTTTTAGCAAGTCCGTATTTCAGGTTGCCGTATGTAGACTGGCTCTGTATCGATGGCCTACAAAATTCCATCGTCTCTATATATACGTCAACCAACGGCTTATCGTAGTCGGGCATTATCTCGCCGTTCTGGCAGTCAACCGCGATCCCAAGCATGGCATAAACAGTATCTCGGGGTTCGGTGCAGCAGAACTCGGAGATGATGGATAGGAGCAGCCATCTGGACAGCGTATGTAAAGTACGGGATGTGTCGTATTTTGTGATTCTGTGTCTGTTTGCAGGCGAGTAAACGATTTTCTTGCAAAATTCATATTTCTCAAAGCCGTTGATTGTGGCGAGGGCAGTAGCAAAACTCTCACCCGAGGTCGATCTATCCCCGCAGTGTATCGACATGTTCTTGGCCAGGTACATTTCTTGCACAACCCACGCACGGCGCCAATAGGACCGTTCGCACAAGGCGAGAAGGGCGTCTTGTTTAGAAGGCTGCAGCTCACCAATGTAGCGGACAAGCCGCTCCTTGTGATCAAACATGTCCATGGCAAAGTCGCTGCCATCTCTGGCCTCTCCCAGCCAGACAATCACATTATCGGCGTTCTTGTATATTTCACCCATCAAACAAACCTGATGGTTTCTCTCTTGGACGTCTGATTGATTGATGCACAATGCATCGATCCAAAGAAAGGTAGGCTCCTCATCACCCCTGAGCTGACGGAGAGCTTCGTGCAAATTTGCGCGCACTTTGATCTTGCAGTCATTTAAGAAGATTTCCGGATCAGCTTCATCATGCTTACCCCACTCATATGACAACGCCTGGTAAGGATGATGATGAAGCCGTGCATGGATGATGTGGCAGTCAATGGGAGCATTGCCAGTGCCTGGCGCAAGAGCAACCAGGCGGATTTCGCTTTGCAGCTCAAGTGGCCGATACGTGTATTCAGACGATGTTGATAAGGCTGGCACCTCGGACATGGCGGATTGTTTTGGATTGAATCTAGTTATGTGGAAAAGTTGACACTTCAGCTTGAGGAGAGAAATCATGAAATGGGTATGGTGGACATGTGACGCCTCACGGAGGCTGTGTAGGTGGCTGCTTAGTGCGGCGCTACGTTTTGCTCCGCCTCATCCACGGTCTATTTCAACGAACTAGAAGCAATAACGCTCACCATTTGTGACATATCAGACGCCGGACAACACCAATCAGCACGCCTCGTACCATGTGCTGTAAAATGGTCCCATACAAGGTGGATAGGATGTGAATTATTCCGAGCTGGATCGTAGTCTACATAATGCAATTAAACACCATGGATTAGTCTCTATCTGCTATCAAAAGATAACTACTGGCTGAGCGACTATGCATACCGGCCTTTCTGTAGTTGACCAATGCCTGAATGCGTTCTGTTAAAAAGACACAACGACCTTCTTGGCTGAAACGCCCTTCGCCTGCAAATCTAGTGCTTCTTGGACTTTGTCTAGTCCCTTGCCGACAATGAGCGGGTCTGGTGCTGGGATGAATTGACGTGTCTCCAAGGCCTTTGGAAAGAAGTCCACGTAGAGGCGAGATACACAGCCTTTGGGGTCAGCCATATCCCAAGCGTTGATAAATTTGACCTGGACTTTGGTAAAGTATGAGATGATCGCAGACTTCATGAACCAAGCTACCATGGTAATCATAGACATGGTCGAGCCGATAAAGCTCTCAAGGCGTGGTCTGTTAGTGGGGATATTGTTACCAGCCAACGCGATAAACTTGTTGGTTAACTTAGGGTCATGACGTTGCATAACTGCTCTGCAGGCTTCTGTGGCCCCTTCACCGATGGCATACCCGCCTGCTAGATAGCAACCATCCAGGGCATTTAGCATGTCCTGCACTAGCGTTTTGCTGTTGTAGTCAAAGACATGAGTAGCTCCGAGGCGTTTGACGTAGTCAAAATTCTTGGGCGAGGACGTGGATAAGACTTCGTAACCAGCGGCCACGGCAAGTTGGACTGCGTTGCTTCCGACACTGGATGAACCACCAGTAACAATCAGGGCCCGCTTTGTGCCTTCCTTTGTAAAGCTGGAACGGGCGGGCACGGTGGGCATATCAAGATTTAAATGTTTCTCGTCGAAGAGTCCTACTGCGGCCGTGACCATCCCTAAGCCAAGGACAGAAGCCTGCTCATCGGTAAAGTGATTGGGTGTTGGCGCAATCAAGTGCTCTCGAAGGACGCAATATAGTTGGAAACCTCCTTCAGCCGGATTGTTAGACGCCTTGGAGATGGCAATGGCGCTCCCAAGCACTCTGTCGCCGACGTGGAAACGATCCACGCCAGGGCCGACTTCAACTATGGTTCCGGCGACATCGGTACCCAAGATAGTGGGAAGATTCACATATGGGATGAATCTAATGCCCATTATCTGCAAGATCCAATCAAATGGATTGATTGCTGCGGCGCCATTCTTGATAACGACTTGGCCTGGACCTGGGGGCGTGTAGGGAGCAGGGCCAACCTCGAATGGCCCAGCCTTGTAGGCTTTGAGCCAAGCAGCTTGGTTGATTGGCGTCATGAATACGTCTGCCTGAATGATAGGAGGCTGTGATTTGATAGATAGACGATAGGAATACTGATCATGAAAAGACTGGGCAAAGGTGTCTGGACGTCCCCTCCATTTTATGGGCGCAAGTTTCTGAAGATCAAGATAATAAATCACATGCAACTTCGGCCTTCGGATTCCATCTTTGCCGGGTGATTTCTCGGTTTAGCTACCCAAATCATCATTGTCTGATGGATTATACAGCACTGTATGAGCGCATGGTGATTTGCGGCGGACGCGAATTTGCCCGTGTCGAGACACCAATCCAGATGAGCCAATAGAAACCTTCCAGCCACTAACTCGGTCCCCATCGGAGCCGGGGACGGACTCCGGTCCCACATAAATCAGAGATGGAACCAATTGGCGTGCTGTCAGCAACCATTTGAAGGGGCAAGGATGGCTTCCCAGGTCCATCCGAGTCTCATGCCACTCACTGATTGAGCCCGTATACACGCAGCATCACGATGGAAAAGAGCAGGCTTGGTCCAAGTCATTCCGCACCATACAGCCAGGCCTGCTTCAACTGTTTCAAAGCCAAGTCCAAATGTGTAGCGCACTCCAGTGGTGTGGGCTGTCAAAGGTCAGTCCCTCGCTTTACCAGCGACAGCTTATTAATCTGAGTATGAAGATGCCATCGCCTGAACAAACAATGCTCTCCCTCCGATTCGCTACGCCGACAGGCTACAGAAGCCAAACAAAAAGAAAACGCGCGGATCAATGAGCTTGAGGACAGGCTCCATAGTCTTGCATCACAACTACACTCGCAACAAGCCTCAATTAGTGGCAATACAATACAACAGCCAAATGTAAACATTGCATCTACTGACATGTTAGATGGATTATCAGACGATGTGGCGCAGAAGCGACTTGATATATTCCGGTCGCGGATGCAATGCCATTTGACTTTTGTCCACCTGCCTGCCCACCAAACAGCTAAACTGCTGCGGTGCGACCGGCCGCTATTATTTCGTGCCATAATAACGGTGACCTCTCTTTCAGTAGCGGAGAGAATTTCACGTGGCAGAGAGCTAAAGCGCCTGATTTTCGATGCAGCCCCCAGCATAGATGTTCTGCTTGGCCTGCTGATTTACATCGCTTGGGGGTGGGAACATGTGCTCAATCACTGCAGTTTGTCTCGTCTCATGATGCAGGCCATGTCAATGGTTGGCGAAATGGGCTTGAATCAACCCGTATGCTCGAATCGGAACACAATGGCGCATTTCTCTCCCAGCCCCGAAAGCCAAGACATCGATAAGAGCAGTATGACTACCCAATTATTTTTTGAGAGGCATCGGGCTCTCCTGGCGTGCTTTCTACTCAGCTCCATGTTTGTGTCATCCCAGTTCTCCAGATTACGTTTAGTTACTAACGCATCCAGTGTCTCAAACTACTTTGGTCAAATTGACGCTCTGCGGTGGACGCTACAAATGGATGAGGCGCTTGTCGCCATGACAGTGAACAAGGAGTGTCCAACAGATGCCACCTTAGCCTTAACGGTTCGGATGCAACTGCTCGTAGAAAGGGCTGTCCAAATACTCCACCAGCAGGAGGGAGATCGAGCTAATGCAGGATCAATAACTGCTGCAGCAGTCATATCTCTCAAGGCGCTGCAAGAGGAGCTTCAAGAACTCAGGTCATCGCTCTCTCCGCAATTCAAGCAGAATGGTAAGTAAGAACCAATCCATTTGATCAACAATAGCCACTAACTATGAGTTTTAATTTGAAGACAGCCTCATAGCTCATACGTACTACGTTGAGCTATGCGTCAGCGAAATAATCAGAATGGTGAAGGCTATGGTTCCCATATTAATTCATCACTTTAGGAGTATCGCGCATAACGGTGACTTAGCCAGGGGCACAATTGACACATCTACGCACGCCGCCCAGAAGTTGTCGTATCTTTGGCAGTCGGTGCACGCCATCAGGGCGTGTACATCGGCTTTCTTAGCCCTTTCGCCCTCCGACCTATTGGCCATTTCCTTTATCCAATGGGCAGAGCTGACACACTGCATTACGATCTTAAATAACACAACCACTGTTGAACAACCAGGACTTGATTGGGTCACTGTTCGTTCTCTTGTCGACCTGCCAGTGCTCCTAGGCAACATAGCTACGAGGTTGGAGCACGCAGCCAAGGAGGGTGATGAGCAGAAGCCCGATGATATCTTTATTTGTCTTGCCAAGATGATGCGCGACTTTCGCCCTGAAGCTGTCCGTTTGCCCACGGAGGAAACCACATGGCTGCATTCACAGCCGACGGCAGTCGTGGCAAATACCGAAGGACATGGGCATAATGACAAAAATCAGAGCATAATGTGATGGTGATCGGTTTACTTGAATTAGGCAATAAATTCATGTAAGCTGGTCTGCTATATGTATATTTACATAGAAGTTCGCTCCAATTCGTTTTGGGGTCGAGATTATCCCATTACACCCAACTCTTTTAATATTCTTGAATTGGCCAAGGGTCCCCCACAACATGTACACTGTCATAGACAGCAAAATTAATACAAAAGAATTAACGCCAATGGTAAATTTCGTTGGCCAATGATTGCAAATTTCCCGGCTCCGAGGTGACATAAAACAGCATAAACGTTTCGTAGTAGTCATAATGATATTGCGGTCGCTATAATTCCTGCATGGCCGACACGTGTGTGCTTGGCGCTGGCGGTATGCTGGATGGAGAATACCCCACACCGGGACTCTTGTTTCTAATGCTTGTTGTGAGACCGTTTTGTGTGCAGTCAACTCCATCCGTGCATTGGCGAGGGTAGTACTGCGGCTTGGAGACCTTGCCGCACCCGGGAGTAAGCGTCTCGCACTCCTTCTTGAGCAGATTGTTGAGTATTTCCCTGCGCCTCAACTTTTCCTTGAGGTCTTTGCTGGGTCGGACTGGCGTGGTACCATACGGTACTGTGATGGCGGACGTGGGAACAGCAGGCACTGTACTCGAGAGTACTATTGTGCTAGTCGATATGCTAGCGACTGTGGCATCTTGGCGTTTGTTAGTTACGAGCCGGTTTAGACACGGCAAGATGAAGATGGCTCTTTACCTGTACTTCTGAGGGACTGTGAGCTGGGATGTCCTGCTGATGAATCGGCCACGAGAGCTTCTGTTCCGCAGGCCAAGGCCACCACAAGCCAATGCAAATACATCATTGCGATGCACCAGATCTCGACTGATTGTGATTGTGAGGAAGAATGCAGTGCCAAGTTCACCACGAGTGGAATTTTATAACTGCCGATTACGCGGCTGCATCTTTGAAGCCTCGTGGCTGGCACTATTGGCTTGGCGTTACCCATTCGAGATCGCGTGGCTCGAATAGCGCCTCCAGGCAAATTTGCATGCACTTAGCTCGATCCACAGCCGAGTCGTGGTTTGCCAGATTGGGCGCCACACGGGACTAAGCTCGACGCATTGATAGGGGTAAAAAGAAAAACAAGGGAAATAAAGTGGGCGGGCGCTTGAAGAGTTCAGCTAGCGCGTAGGACCAATAATATATTACCAACAAACAACAATAGCATTGCTAGAAAGCGGACTTGGCCGCCATCTGAGTTTTGGTTGCATTAGTCGGAGACTTCGGACTGGAACTTTGGGTTGGGGTTGTGCCGACAACCACATCTGCTTGATGCTATTGCGATCGGTTTAATCCAGTCAATACAAAAGAAAAACGCAAGATCGTGACATTGGCGAGCTGAAGTGAAATCGTGATGTACTTGCATGATTATTGCTCAGCTTGGTCCACCATGCGCCCAAATCGGGAATAGTGGTTGGCCTTGCGGGGCTGAAGTGTTATTGATCAATGGGAGGGAAAGGCTGGGAAAACAGGCGCACAGATCACGATAAAACACGGGTGAATGCTTCTTACAGGACAAAACAGGATTTTGGCATTAATAAGGATGTCATACGGAATTGGCTTCCGGGAACGGTGGAAGCTGAGTGGGGGCAGCTTAAAGTCATAGCACAATGACACTTCGTGGCCTGGAACCCAAGAAAAAACCTCAAGTAATCGTGAGAAACAGGTGTAATGTATCTATTGAAGTGAATCACTCGAAAGACATGCCGCATGTCCTCCTCTATCTCTGATAATCATGGTCTTCTTCCGAAGCCAGTAACGCCAAGGTGATCCGAAAATGGGTCGATTAAAATGAGCATATAGGCAACTACATGGTTCCATAGGGTGTAACTGCTGCTTTATAAATTGTTAGATCTTGTAGAAACACGAGCCCTATGGTCACTCAGAGGACCATCCGCCTTAGGATTTGCTCACCTCGATCATCCTCGCTCTCTGGTTCTCTGCCAATCTTTCCCTTGGCTCTATCCCGTTTCTCAAGGAATGCAATTAAACCAATTAGTGGGATAACAGCAGCTCCCGTGATCAAACTTGCGATATATCCTTTTCTATAATTTGGTGCATCGGTAACCGGATAGAAGATGAGTGGCCACCATGTCACAAAAGCGAAATCAAACGAGTTCATCCACCCTGTAGTGATGGCACGTAGCTGTAGATCATGTGCTGTTACATCAGCCATCCATGAGTACCACAAAGCTTGGGGTGCGTAAGTGGTGCCAAGTAGATAGAATGCGAAGAAAATAGCACCATCGTTGCTAGGGTTTGCAACGAGAATAGCACTGCCAGCGACAAAGGTAGCACCGATAGCGAGGGATGGCTGCCAGCGTGACTGGATCGAGTCTGACCATACTGCGTAAAGGATGGTGCCGACAATAGCGCTAGCGTATATGCCTGATGGATAGTTGTTTTGTTGGATAACATTGTAGCCGCGCGACTTCATCCACAGGGCCATCACGTTGTTACCTAACGACTGCACACAGAGGGAGTAGACTGGCTCAAGTTAGCGCAGGTTATTTCAGCTGGATCCCCAAGGAAAAATTCTTACGCATAAAAATAAACGGCAGCAGGTAGAATTGCCAACTTGTCAAGACTCGTCGGAACACGGACAGATCCCAAGTATGCTGTTGGGGCTTCCCGAGCCGATCGATGGCCCATTGCTTCTCATCCTCGGTCAAGTACCAGGCCGTTTTATGGGCTGGGAGATTGGGAATAACAACCCATCCTGTTCAATATGTGAGAAGAAGTGCAGTTAATTTGATTGTATACGCAAACTCACCGAACGCGACGATAGGGATTGTAATGATGGACACAATGATGAACAGCCATCTCCAGGCGGGAAGCCCCGCGTGGCCGTCGAGTGATTCAAGTAGCTCCGATTGAATCCATCTTCCAACCATGCTGCCTAGGTGGCCAAAGCAGCAGAAGATGGCGGCACGTGTGCCTAGTTCTGACTTTTTGTACCAGCTGCCATAGATGAAATGGCCACCAACACTAATTATCACAGTCAAAACTGGCTAATTGCGCCGGGTAATTTTGAAGAATACTAACTAGCAGACGGCAGCAAATGCACCTTCAAATCCATTGAGAATAAAAATCTGATAGACATGCGTCGCCCGGAATGTCAACAAGGTCAAGATGCTCCACACCAGGTTACATCCAACAAATATCCACTTCGGCGGGAATAACGTTAGCAAAGATGTTGACGGGATCTGAAAAACTGCGTAAAAGACAATGTAAATGGTGTTCATGTAATTATAGTCTTTGCCCTTAAAACCGAGATCTTCGTCCATGCCGCTAATGTAGGCTGTTGAGTAACTGGAGCGATTGATGCCGAAAAGAAACCACATGAGCGATAAATAGGGCAGAAGAGTCAGGTCGAGCTTGGTGAGCAGGGAACGGTCCTGCGAGGGAGGGCCCCAGACGAACCGTCTGATGGGTTCCAGCGTAGCCATGATGACGATATTGGAGAGATGAGAATGCACTCGCAGGGAGTTGACTCAACACCGTTATCGAAATCTAGGCGACGATGCGACACTAGCGTCGCACGTGCTGGCTAAGCGATGGCACGGGACAGCATCACGATGCGCGGGGCTGAATGTGCTTTTATACGTCTAGTTCCTGATGACGAAATGCTGGGTCCCACTAACGACATCAGGTATTGTCCATTATAAGATAAAGACTATGTCGCCGATATGATAAGATAATATTCGAGGCGTCTGTAAACGGCAAAAGGCCCCATTTGCCGTTGCATTGCAAATGGACTGGTGGAAGCGCCAGTGTCAGGGTTCGATTGCGCAACAGTCACCTACAATTAATAAAAACAAAAGCACTGAGAGTAAAGGGATCACTTGAACCCCGTGTCGTTTGCTTTTTTGTTGTTGTTCATTTAAAGTAGCGCGTAACTTGATCTTCCTTGGGTTCAACAGATGGTTGATTCGTACACCGCCTATTCAGAGATGGCGGGGTACAGTGCCCTGTCACTAAGGCTGGGAAGATACTAATTGCCGAGTCAAATTCGATGGAGAACTAAGCGATGAATATGAGTACGGCATTTCTGACTATTGTATCATGTGCATATATCAACTATACAGAGATCTGCCCGGGAATTCCTGCTATTGAAGGTTTTCACATGCCAACCATCTTATAGGCTCACGATCCCATCTGAATGGTTAGGGTTAGGGTTATTTTATGTAGACATATTCAACGGACTCGAATTTTGTATTAGAACATGCGCCTGCATAAATTTCATTGCCGTGACATTAAAGGAGATTACTTTTGTCTTAGATTTATGTAATAGATTGATGCGCGTGAAACGTGACGAGGGTGATCACTTGACCTCAAAAGCGCTTTGCCAACCTAACTTGTTCATGTCCCTTTGCGCACAGTAAAAGCTATTCTGATATAGTAAGTCTCTGCTTCTTCGCAGACCCCAAAGCCTTGGGCCTACTGTCATTATCGTTTTTCTCGTATTAGCCATCCATTCGCATGTTGACTGTCTCATTCGCGGGGGTCACTGGTAGTAAATCAATGATTGCAGGTACCTATGTTTTTCAGCTGTATATACCTGCGGAAAAAGGTATAACAGTTCGAGGACGAGTGCGTCTTGATATAATTCATGGCATGACGTTTATTTTGTCAATATTTAAATGGTCGATGCACTTCCTATTGAAGAGGCTGCAAGCGAGGTCAATTGGTGAGCGATTGTTTAGATGACATTGCAAGGATAGTATTTTCAAGACTGAGAATTTCCGATCCAAAGCGTCAATCACTAACTGATTATAATGAAGCAGAACTACGGAGGTTGACGCTTGAAGTAATGTTAGTTCAGACCCACCCGACAGGGGGGTCAGAGAGGTCACTTTTCTGGCCTCCAATGTCTCTACACCTCTCAACGCGTAACGCGCCTTGCACCGCCTTTAACCCCAATCAACCGTACGTGGGTTACGCGGAAGCTAGGTGAAGAGCTAGATCCAACCTGTATCGTGGAGCGCTTCCAGCGGAAGAAGGGCTGGATGTTTTGGGGCTGCTTTTCCGGGCTCTCGGGCAAGGGGCCTGGGGTCTTTTGGGAGAAGGATTGGGGTACCATCAATAAGGTCAGCTATTCGCAACACATCGTACCCATCGTAGAAGGCTGGCATCGCCTCCATCCGGAAAGCGGGATGTTTTTCATGCATGACAATGCTCCAGCCCACGCAGCTGCTGAGACACTTGTGGAGCTACGGTTAAGAGGTATCCAGATTATCAAATGGCCGCCTTTTTCACCTGATTTGAACCCTATTAAGAAGGTATGGAATAAGATGAAGAACTACATTGATGAGCACTTCCCGGAGCATATGTCGTACGATCAGCTTAGAGAGGCAGTTATGGAAGCCTGGGATAAGGCAGTTACAGATGACTATTTGGAGGAGCTACTTGCAGAGATGCCCCAGCGTTGTCAGGATGTCAAAGATGCCGGCGGTGGCTATACTAAGTGGTAGCTAGAGCTCAATTGGAAGGGACATTGGAGGCTTGAAAAGTGACCTCTCTGACCCCCCTGTCGGGTGGGTCTGAACTAACATTACTTCAAGCGTCAACCTCCGTAGACTGCCAAACTTCACTGATTTCGGATTGCTTGTGAATTTTCCGTCTATTTAATTATGGGACAGAGAGATCATATATTACGCGGCTGCTGCTGCTTTGACGATCTTCAGACCTTCAACCATATCTCGAATTGACTCCTCCAAGCTTGTCCAGCCAGGACGTCCCAGTTCGCGCAGGAGCTGCTCGGCCGCGTCCCGAGGCTCAATCTCGTTTGGATCTTCCCCACCTGAGAAATTTTCGGGGAATGTCCTCTCCGGCTCGATCTTTCGCAGGACTTCCAGAATATCATCCCAGCTATATCGGTGGGCAAGGCCAAAGATGCGCTGTCCTTGAACATGGTCAAGAATACCAGCCGCAACGTGCAGCCTGCCGGTGTCCTGGGTATCGATATAATATTCTGACTCGCGCATTAGCTTCTAGGTGCACACTGGCGATTTATCGAGAAAACTTACGTCGAGGCACAACGCGGTGGATATGAGCCACCTCTCCCTTCCACAGCAAAGCAGGCATGCCGGAGCTGCTAGGGAATCCTTGATGCAGTGGATCAAGGGTCTTACCAAAGTTCATGTTGGGTAGGACTATTGGGCATTGTGAGCTGTGCAAAACGGCTAAAATCTTTGGATGGATGCAACTGACCAGTGTTGACTACAATATCGGGACGCTCGCTTTGATGCTCCTTGTGATACTTCCAAACCTCCCGCTCGGCCTGCGTCTTGCTGGCAGCATAGACGGCGCCACTTCGTTCACGGGTGTATGGTGGCTCTGCCCATGCTTGTTTTACTGCGGCCTCGTTCCACGTCTCCGCTGTCACTTTGATACCGGGGAGATCCAGCCTGGACCAAACGGCAGCAGAAGAGGAGGAAGTGTAGACGAAACGCTTGACACTAGGCTCCGCATATGCTGCTTTCAGAGCATTGACGGCGCCAGCGATAACGACTGGGATCACATTGTTTGGGTCAGGGTCAAGGGACATGACAGAAGCAGAGTGCGCGAAGATTGAGACACCTTGGTCACTCAAATTAGCTTCAAACATCATTCCGCCATAAATCAGACCACATACCCTTGACTGCCTCAGCAAAGGCACCTTCGGCAGCCATATCAGGCACCTTGATCAGCTCAAAATTCCCCTTTCCATAATTTTTCTCAAATAGTTCAGCGAGCCACGAGTTCTTCTCAACATCTCGAACCGTGCCACGAACTTTATAACCGTAGGTAAGGTATTGGTCGGCGATGTGAGAGCCGAGCAGGCCATTGGCTCCTGTCACAAGGACAGTAGACCCTTTAGGAACAGCGAGATTGTCGAGAGAAGCCATTTTAGGTTGGATGCGTTGATAATGATAGGAGCAAAGCGGGCTAAGATTCTGAAAGCATGTGCCGGAAAATATCTCGATGCCACTTGTCAATAACTAGGCTGTGCGGATTTTGCTTCGTCATTCGCTTGGGAGACGAGTGGGTTTTAATTTTCCGCAAAGTCCGCAGCGGAGTTTATGTGGATCGATTACAACCATGCAAACCTAATTCCCAAAAGGTTGGGGAGGGGCAGCTGGTGATAGTATCTAGGGTAGGTAGAAATATATAAATAAAAGACAATGGCCCAGCCATAATGGGGCCAAGCATTGAAAGTGTAGCCTCTACTATTGGAAAGGCATAGTTAGAAGCTATTCTGTCGGATTTATCCGCTCGATATCATGATAGGAGTTCTGGATAGCGGAAATCAATTAGTGTTCAACATGTGTCCAGTTGGCATAATAACTTCTTCTCTTGGTCAGTCGGCCCGATGCTTGATGCAGGGAGCTGCTCAGCTAATTGGTTCCAGGTCAAAGTTCACCTTAAATCGAGGGATATGGATGATCAAGCCTGTGGATTGGGAAATAATTTTAGCAAAGAAGCAGAGAAAAGCGACTTCTTGCATTTAATGTAACTTAAAAATGGCCAGGACATTGACGCCTTGAAGTCTGCCCCGAAACCCCACTGGAAAGCGCCATAGATATATGCTAGACCACCATCAGGATTGATCTGAGGTGATTTGTTTCCCTTCATCCGTTTCCAAATCCACCTTGAGAATAGTGCCTTCCTCGAGCCGAATGCTGGTCACTTGCTCCTTGAAGTTTGGACCACCGCACTGAAATTCGTTGTTTTCGACGCCTCTGCTATTATTCAGATCGAACCATGTCCCATCAGAACTGTGAAAACGCCTCTCCTATCAACCTGCACTAATTAGTGTTTTGCATATTTCCCAGCATAAGTACTACCAAATATTATGCAAGCTGCGACACGGCAGGCAGCTAAGTGGACACGTGACCTGACACGCTAGATATCACTTTGTTACCGCCTTGAAATCTCGCGTCTCCAAAATTGTTTTTGGTTGTTCGAATACGGAGTCGCCAGTGTCATGTCATCGCCAAAATTTTCGAATGACTTGCGGGACACTTTGTCTCATTTCCCACACGAGGTATGGGATCATATATGCTCGTGTCTTCCAAGACCAAGTGTATTGCAGCTGAGGCTCGTTTCACGACAATTTAACGATGTATCTTTACGATGGGCCTTCAGGACTTTGTATCTTGATGCTCGTGTTGAATCAGTCAATCGTTTTGCCCAGATTGCCAAATCTGCGAAACTACGAGAGCTAGTACAAGAGCTTACCGTTGACACCTGGGTTGATTTCGACGAATACGGCACAAGCAAGTACCCGTTTCCAGTCGAGTTTATGAATGCTCTACCTTCCATTCGATACTTCAGCAAAGTCACCACTCTTCATGTGCGTTTCAGTAAGCATTGTGGCAACCACAATCGCGACACAAGCATTGAAGAAACATGGATGTTCAGATATCGAGTCCTCGACACCGTGTTTCATTGTATTACAGGCTTATGGACCCCGAAGACACAGCGAGAGATTGACCACAAAGCAAACTTGAAAGATATTCAATCCGAGTATCCGCTGGAGGAACCAGATTTAATTGACGAGCCCATCCAATTGAAGGAGCTTACTATTACGAATCTGGCAGGCTATCATGACAGCAACGTTGCAAATTCAGCTGCTTGGAAGAAGTTCGTGTCATCTATTGGCCTCATTGATCTTAAACTGTTTATTATTATTGAGGCAGACGAAGCTACACCAGAGAATTCCGTGTTCTTTGAGGAGCAGTACGAGATGTTCGCCAAGATGCCATGCACTTGGCTACATCATGACTTGTCCAGTAATCTCAGAGTTCTGTCTTTGTACTCTGAAACTTATTGGGGTTGGTTTCCGAAAATGGACTTTCGTCTGATCAGCAGCGGCGACCAACCCTTCCCACAACTAAAGGTACTTGCGCTTGGAAACTATGTCTTCACTCATGATTGGCAAATTGAATGGTTTGCATCACTGGGAAAAATGAATGGCAGTGGGGGACTTGAGGAGCTATTCTTAGATGATTGTCCTATCTTGTTCGAAGCCATTCAGTTTGGGTTTGATGGTGATGATCCTCTTTACCCCGTCGTCAGTGAGGTATTTAACTCTGGATGGGAAGATGGGTGGAATCCAGAGACACGCCAATTTCCATTAAGGTGGAATAGAATACTTTCACAATGGAAAGACACAATGAAGGGACTGAAAGTCTTTCGGATGGGTTCTGGGTTCTGGGGCGGGATGCCATTGATTAGCCATATTGATACTAGCACCGACATCCTTGCACACAGGGTTTCCAGGCAAGTTCATCGAATGTTCGATTGTCCGGAATTCATCCAAGAGGATTGGGAAAATGCTAAATATGCGGATGGTTGTGGTATATCCTGCACGCGACCATTTCGCATGCAATATATTTCATTTGATATTGGTCTAGGTCCTACTCCATGGGTAGAAGGTGGCCAAATTAGTCAAGAGGCCGATGTTTTTGCGCCAGAGGATGGCACAATTGAGCGGGACGACCACGCCTACGATATGCTCATGTCTACGATCAGAGCCAGATGAGTTAGTACGATGGAGTTTAGTGAGTATTGATAGTTCTTTGATCAGCCAATTTTGGGCGGAATATGCAACATGATAGTTGAAAAGCAATAAAAAAAAATAGTTGGATTGCAGTGAATTATGGCTGTAGGATGCACAGTTGTTCCATTGGGAAAGCTAGCCACTTGCAATTGTGCTTTGAAGCTGCGATGCGCCATAAATAATACACATCCACGGTCTCCACTACAGGAATAAAAGGTCCATTTTGAAGGAGATTTTCGCCCATCAAACATGATAAGCTTAGCTATGTTGGTTGGTCGTTGTGTGGTTCTATTAATAGCACCAGGGAATGCTTTGGCCCCCACCTACCGCTACCCAAGCCAGGCTTCAGCCTTCGGCTTCTCGTCGCAATTTTCTTCACAGTCAGCAAAAGGATTTCGCAACGTTCAGCATGAGTATAAACACCACTACACACCGTATTCAGACAGATTTAACCTCAGCATTTCGCAGAAACCACGATGTTGTTAGCCCAACATTCGCGGTAACGGGCCTATGTGGCGGACTCCCTGAGGAGTTGGAGGGGTGGTACAGGGCTGATGACGTTTCTGTATGGGCATCAGCCAAGATTATTCCACCTCCCAGCAACTGCGCCGACTCAGGAAAGCTGTATAAAACCCTAGTTGATAAATATGAGATTCGAGTCCTTGAAATTAAGCCAGGCGTCGGCGAAGAGCCGCTGCGGGGTTCTTTGCACCACTGCTCCATCGAGTTTGACGACGTCCTGAGGGTGGACGAACAATCGGGCTTAGAAAAGAGGCACTTCACGAAATATGCGCTTAGCATGCAAGACTTCCAGACGCCCATTCGCTACACCGCCTTGAGTTATACATGGGGCGCGCCGGTGTTCGATGCGAAAATCGAATGCGATGGGCATGAAGCGGCAATAACCAAATCTCTGGAAGCAGCGCTGAGGCATTTACGCTGCGCCGACCGTTCAATCGTCTTGTGGGTTGATCAGGTATGCATTAACCAAGAAGACACAAAGGAGAAAGAGCAACAGATTCCACTCATGTCCAACATTTATCGTCACGCCGAAAAGACTGTTGTATGGCTGGGCGAAGGCAGTGAGGGGTCAGAATCGGCTCTTCGTCTACTGGAAGATTTCGACTATCGCTTGCAATTCATGAACTCTGATATTTCTCCAGCCGAATTTGAGAGAATGAATTTACCAAATGAAGATTCCCAGGATTGGAAGGACATTTGGGATGTGCTTACCCGGGCTTGGTTCTCACGAGTTTGGATTATCCAAGAGACGATCCTCTCCTGGGATCTCTGGGTGGCTTGCGGCGATGCTACCATAACTTGGTACCTCCTGGCCAACGCCTGTACACACATGAATACATGCGGAATATCTCGTTGGCTTCAAGAAAAATTCGGCCCACAAGATGGTGTTTCTGACGACGTTTGCCAATCAATTGCCGATCTCGGCAACATGAAGTCCCAGTACGACATCCTTACGAGGAAGCCGTCGCTTTTTGATCTAATTGTTGCTACTCGGCCTTCACTGTGCTATGATGCTCGTGATAAGATATATGGTCTTCTTGGAGTATGTTCTGACGACGACAAAGAGGCAGTCCGGATCAGTTATACAGATTTCACAGCGCCTGACCTTTACCACGATATGGTGATTCATCACATGCTGGAGGACAGGTCTGGGGATCGGTTGAGCAAGGTGCTTTGCTCCGTGGAGCACGATTCCGATGATTTGCCTTCTTGGGTTCCAGACTGGAGGAGGCGCCGCCAAACCACCTCCCTCGGCTATGCGCCGTCGACAAGAAATGCGTATAATGCATGTGGACGATTTCTTTCACTACTAAGGCTAGACTTGTACAAAATACTCCCAGATGACAAAGGCAAAATATTTACGCCGGGCGTCGTTTGTGATAGCCTTGTTGATCTCAGCGGCGTGTTTGCTGACCCTGACTTAAGCAATCACGACCCTACCGTGAATAACAGGGATCTTATGGAAGCCGCCGATTTCGCGCTGCGGCTTAAAGATCTGGTTGACGATGATTTAGTATTTGATGCATTCTGGCATGCGATTGTAGCTGGAAAAGATGGCTCGGCCAAAGCAAAGTGCCCACCGAGCTACGCTGAGGTTATCAGCCTGCTGCTGGATGAGTCCACCGGCCGGTCGCCTTCACTCCCCTGTCAGACGTATTCTGTTCGCCAGAAACGACCAAAAGGAAAGGGAAGACTGGAATTGTCTAACCTCACGCAACGTGCTCTTGGCCAAACGTTCCAAGAGGTTCGCATCGCAATGAAGGCGGCACTACGGAATCGTCGCATGGGGATCACCAAAAACGGGCGTTTGGGCTTATTCCCCAGTCGAGGCAAAGATGGAGACATCATCTGTGTTCTGGAAGGTTGTCATGTGCCGTTTTTAATGAGACCAGCAGGACAAGACATGTTTCAGGTGGTCGGTGAGTGCTATGTCCATGGAATTATGGCTGGAGAGGCTGTCAATGAAGAACATATTAGCATGGAACAAGTAGTGCTTATTTAGTTTCCAAGCTCAATATACATCAAATCAGAAGCTATTTATTCAAATATTTACGGTTAGTTGAGTAAATCGCGCAGTATTGAATCCCCAAAGAGGGTGCACTGCTCTGATGGAGGACAAAGTATCGACCAGCCCTATCCATTTGCAAAGGCACGGCAGTTTGCAACATGTACTCGCTTAATCATAATGTATTATGTGTGCTGCCGATCATATTTGTGTGGAACATGATCCAGTAAAATCGCCCTAGGTTTAAGCAATTCTTGCATGCGCCCATCATTGTCATGGAAGCCTTACGCGAGTGACAAGGAGCTGCATAGAGACCTGACCGAATTATCCCTGCCAGTGATCAGTTAATCAGGCTCTTGATAGTAGTCAGGAAATTTGCAATTCACACGGGTTCTTATCAGTTAACCTGTGCTGTATGAATGCGAAGAGGTTCTTAATTCTATCATGCCAGTAATGTTGATTCGTATGTGGCCTCCCTGTGGGCGGAATGATTCCTCGACGCGGAAAAGCGCCACCATGGCTGACAAGGCAGACACGTCCCCACTCATTTTGGTAGTGTAGCTCGGACATGACGCTAGATATTAGCCGCCAACTACTACAAGATTATCAGGCTGTACCTTTGCTAAAACAAGTCAAAATTAAAAATATCCGTCATTGGAGGGAATTGGGTTGTTAAAACCAGTTCAACCGTGCTGCTACCCGTGCTGGCCTTTGTCCGAGTGTTTGATGAATCCACTAGTTGCTGATCCCTGCTTCAGCTGGGTGCGGTGGGCAGTCGTGGCGCAAACGTGGCGGGCGGTATATCTGTAGATCTAGCGGATTGGTCCGTTGGTGCGGGACACGATCTTCAAAAAGGGACTTTGGTGATGACTGACTGATGAGTGTCTCAATGCTCGCACAGAACAAATCGGAGTTAGGAGGCATAATTCAATGTCCCTAATGAAAATCTTGGCACGGAGCAGTGTAACACCACTCGGCTCCCGGAGACGTTTTTTCAACTATGCAGGGAGTGCGATGACATCGGTGGTAGAAAAGACCCTGAGCAACACGGCAACATCTATCCGCAGCCCGTGTGCCCCACGGCTGGGCAAACCAACTATTCCCGGAAAAGACGTCTTAGTCTCTGCGCCTGGACTCTACGCGTATTGGTGTTGCAGCGATCAACTTAATTTACGAGCGTTCTGAAAACAAAAGTGAGGTGCTATTTTGGGCTGCTTGATGTCGAGGTCAGTCAAGTCGAAGCACTCAACAGGGTACAGCTTGAGCCTCTTGTTAGATTATGGTCCGGAACAGAGGAGTCATGTGAATTATTGTCAGAGCGCAGAAATCTTGTGCTTGGCGATGCCCCGGATTCCGAGTCGTCTCCACATCCCGGGATTCTTGACATGCCAAGGCTTCGTTTGGCAGGCCAAGCAATCCTGCTCAGCCCTATGCTTCACTGTGCCGCGTGTGATCCAGAGAGCCGGGTGTTTTTAATAGATAAATGCCTTAGAGGAGATTCAAAACGCCAACACTGGGCTGATGACCCCGCTGATTGAAAGCAGCCGCTTAAGTTGCCTGTTGGCGGTCACGCCTGGTTGGATATGCCATACACTGGCGCATCAAATTCCCCATCATCCTCACCATCAAGACACGCTTTCGTGCCGTGGGTAGACCTCGTTTTCCTGTTGTCTGTTGGCTCTGAAATGTTAGGGACTGTCCCAACCGCCATGTGGAGTGTGTCATCTCCATTAGTGGAAGATGCAGGTTGTGGCGGTTTTAGCCTGGACCGAGACCTCTCCAGTGGCCAATGCAGCATGCTATCTATTCAGCCCCTGTGACACTAGCACCCTTACATAACGATTGCCCCCCAGCCCAAGAGAAAATGTCCGAACGAGTCGGTTGGCTTGTTGGAACATCCTGCTTGAAGCCTCACGAAGGCGAATCGTCAAAATGTACTCCTCCATTCTAATCCTTTTCGCGGCACTATTTGCCACCGTGCAAGGAAAGATCACCATCATCCAGCCCGGCCCGCAACCAGACAACTTTGCATACGACCAGAACCCGCAATACAAGGTTGGGCAGAAGGTGCTAGTCAAATGGGAGTCAAATTACTCGAGATTCGACCTCTATCTATTGCTCGAGTATCCTATCGAACTCTCGCTACAACTTCTAAGTAAGTAGCTTGAACATGAGGATTGTAAAAACTATGGTTGGACTAACAAAGCGCAGGCAACACAACATCTACGAGTTGGGAATGGGCAGTGAGCCTCGAAAACTATACCGAAGATATCCCAGCCGGCGAAGAATACGTCTTTTGGTTTAACCTCGACGCGTATACCGATGACGATGCGACTGTGGACAGTACAAATTCCGCATATTTCAATGTCAGCGCACCGAAAAACACACACATGTCATCTAGCACTGTTGCTGGTATTTCAATTGGTGCCACACTCGCGGTCGAGGTGGTCCTTGGTATTATAATTTACTTTGTTTGGAAACACTTCCGAAGCCTACAGGGTTTCCGAGCGTGGAAGAAGTCGCAAAAGGAAACAAGTGGACCAAACACATACCAGCAAACCGAATCCCAACGAAGTGAGCCAGCATGGCCAAACGACTATTATAATTCAGATGAATACGGTAGAAGGTCCTCATTCTTTTCACCGCAGCAATCGGGCTCCGCAGACACCGAGTTTAGAAGACAGCCTCAAACTCCCCGTGAAATGTACGTCGAACCTTGAAGTATTGGAGCTACTTGTGGGAATCATACGCCGTAAAAGGTGGTTGGTTATGGATGGCGGACGTGGAGGACTGGAGGAAATTATGACAGAAGTGGGATGGTTGAAATAAACCACCTAGATTCATTACTTGCATCCTAAAAACCAAGAAACGATACAGCCGGGTAAGTCCACTGTGGTCTAATCGTTGCCAACACACACATGGAATATGGCCATGAACCCTTTGTGTTGTAAATGCATATTTATCTTAAGCGTATTGCAAGCCTAGCCACACATCTAGCCATGCTTACATTAACGATTGGCGTACCTGGTGTTGGATTAACCTCGTGTTTCGCGATGTGTTCTGATGGGACTATTTTAGCATCGGTGAAACTATATTTGATTTGGTATTTTTAATCTACTTACCAAATATACTTTTAACAATATTATACCAAACTCTTCTTAGTATATATATAGCGCTTCTTCAACTTCATCTGACCTTTCCTGTTGCTCTATGCACGCTCTTAACTGTTGCTCGTGCACCAAGATCCTATTCAGTAATTTTAAAATCTCTTGCAAATCACAACTATCGTCGTGCGCTTCAAAATAAAGTTTGGATATTTCTCATATCCTTGTTGTAACATGGCCTTTGTCATTGTGCGCAAACAAGCATTCTGGAGCATGCTTCATAGGTATGTTAAGGGTTAGGGTCAAATGTATGCCTTCTGACCTCTTATCCTCGCGGAACCTTAAAGTCAGAAGAGGAGTCTCAGGTTTGAAGGGGAAAAAAGTAAAAAACTGACTAGGTGAGTAAATTTGCGTAGTGAGTTGTATTACAAAAAGAGTATTCCTGCGTGCACATGTAGGCTGAAGGGTCGTGTTACAGCAGAGGTGTAGGCATAGGTATAAGCATGTTGCACATTTTTGTGATTGGAAGAATCAACAAAGCAGCGACGAGCTGAACCTTGAAGTAACTTGTACTATTTCAGCCGTAGCTATGAATACGAATGCACCCATGCTTAAATTTCTCACTATCCTTCCAGTTCCTTCAGTTGTTACAATTTGTATCTCCAAAACGTTGCTGAAATCCCACACTTGTTTAATTGAAACACCATCTGCCAATCATCCATTCTCATAGCAATGTCGTATTTGCCCGTGCCACTTGGCTTGTCTCTCAACCTCTTAGACTCTGACAGCCGTGAGTTCGAGAGCGAAAAAACGGCAAGAGTCCCGGAGAATTGGCACGGTGGCCCACAAACCCTCAGAAGAGGGCTGCTTATCCACGTTTATAATTAGGGTTATACAACAGCCATCATAAAGATACTCGTGTCAGACTTGAATATATTTGTGGTTAATCATGGTAAATACTACTTAGCAAATTTGCAACTCAACTTTGCGGTTGTTAGCTAACTGCCGGCGGAGTTTGGCACAACAACGGTATGGTCTCTCCAACTGGTTGTTGCTTCAGCATGCTCCACAGCCTCATAAACCTTGTCAAGGGGAAATTTCTTGACTTCTATGCCGCTGTTAGGCCCAAGATCGAGATGACCATCTTCGACCATGCGAATAATTCGCTCCATTGACTGACGGTTGCACATCCACGAACCTACAACCCTCAACTTCCTAAAAACAACTGAGATGTACGGAACATCCACATTTCCAAACGCTCCACCACTGAGTACAATACAACCTCCCCTTTTGACTGCTCGCTCTCCAGCTGGAAGGAACGGCGCCCCGGTTACGCCGCCAGGGGACCAGTCATTGTAAAAATCAGCACCTGCGCCATCTGGCGTGGCAGCAAGAATAGCAGCGGTGTCTTTATCAGCATCTCCAGTCATAAGAACCGTCTTCAGACGGGGGGGATTGTTCAGCTTGCGTTGCAAACCCGCCAGTTGCTCTGCATGACGTCCCAGTGCCACGATATTGGCACCTACAGCAAGAGCTCATTCGACAGCACTCCCACCAAATGAGCCACCAGAGGGCCCAATGACGATGGTATCAGAAACCTTGAGTTTCGCTGCCTCAAAAATGGCTCCAGCTGCTGTGGACAAGGTCGCGATGGAGACGAGATTGTCAAGACTGATACCGTGCTCTTTGGTGCGGGTTTCGTTGATGGGGAATACATTTTCCAATGGAACTCGTTGGTATTCCTGAAACGAACCATCGCGATAGTCACCCTGGGCCAACCGATCGGTTCTTGGCCCTGGAATTCCTTTGGCATGACCAAGCACGAGAAATGTGTTTGGGTCATCGCGACCAAACAAGACCGTCTCAACATACACTAGATCTCCTTCCTTCAGAGCAACAGAGCCGGTACCGAGCTTGTATACACGCCCTAATGCCTTTGGATTAGGCACAAACGGCGGTTCCATTAAGGGTGCTGGAATTGTTCCCTCGTAAAGAGTTCTAATGTACCGTGGCAAAGGTGCCGCAAGGACTTTGACGACAACGCTACCCGGGATTGCCTCAGGAATTGGCCAGTCATCCTTGATAGACAATGGCTTTCCAAAATCTTCTAGGACTATGGCGCGTTGAATTTCAGAGGTTGACATATTGGCGACTTGTTAAAGTACACTCTGGGAAATAAAAAGAAGGCCAACAAAGCAATGCGCAGTTGTCAGGAAATAAATGGTTGATGAGCCAAAAATGACAACCCATATGCTCACATTATATAGTGTGATATTCACAGATGAACTATGCTTGCAATTCAAAGTCCACCGTAGAGCGGAATTCTTTCTGCTTAGTCTGCGCACATTTGATTGGCACAAACTCCGCAATTTGAGCGGACTCGCCTGCGGAGATATCATGACAAGCTAAGAACTGTTAATCGGTAACTCTCTTTTTTTGGTATAGCGAAGAACAACGCTACCCGTAGGCGTAAGGTGGGGCACGCACGCCTTCACACCTCGTCCCGAGGTAGGCCCGGAAAACCTGTGTCAGCCGGGAAAACCTGTATTACTTATAGGACCTTGATTTTAGTTATAAAATTAATGATTTTTTAATATTAAAGATTTGGACTTTGTAATATAATTATTATTAAAGATATAAAGTTATAAATAGATAAATTTAAAAGTTATAAAATAACTAGAAATAAATATATTAATAAAAATAATAAAAATTATATTTTTAGGCTTAATTGATATATTTAATTAAAAGCCTTTTTTAAGTTATAATAATAATTTTATTAATTATAATTTAATTTATTATTATTTAAGTTATTTATTTATTTTAAAAATTAATAAGATTATTTATAATATTTTAATAAATACTTCTTTTTTATAAAAAGATTAATAGTAGTAGTATTATTAAATTATTATTACCTTTACTTAATAATCTTAAAAATAATATTAAAGGTAATAATAAGATTATCCTTAGTGGTGTTTGGGGTATAATAACCTTACTGCTAGTGTTATTATTAAGATTATTAAACCCTTCTAATTTAATATTATTATTATTATCATTTTGGAATATTATAACCTAGGCCAACCCAACCAGTGAAGCCGCCGGCAGAAGGCCGGAAGACCCGCTTTTACTTCTGACAAGCTGTGCTCGTGTACGCCAATAGACTTAAGGAGCGCTGCTCCGCAAGGAGCGCCGCGCTCCTAGAAAAATATTGCTCTTTAAGGTAGCTCTATTTAAATAGCCCTATAAAGCCTTAAATTAAACTATATATTAGATTTCTAGGAGTTACTGCTATTTAGAGTATAATTTAGCTTTTAATATAATTTAATTACCTTTAATTAATTTATTTAATTAATTGATTTATTATTAGATGTAATAATCTTCCTTTATTATTTAATTAATATATTTAATTTTTTTTATTAATATAAATTATTATATATTAAGAGCTTTTATTTAAAAGGATTATTTATATTAATTTTAAATAATATTATTATAATATTAATTTAATTTATATTTTTAAGAACTTTTTATTTTAAAGGAAAGAAGATTATTATCTTTAAAACTTTTATTAATAATAAAAGTATAAAAAAAATAAAGTTTAAAGATAATAAAAATAATAAATAATTTAAAATATTTTAAGAAAAAAATAAAAAGTTTTATAATAAAATATAATAATTTAATATTAATTTTTAACTTTATATTAAAGAAAATAATTAATATTTTATATATATAGAAAAAATATTTTAAAATTCTTTTAATATATAAAATATTTAAGTAAATAATCTATAGCCTATTACTATAATAAGATTAAATCTATTAATAAATAAACCTACTATATAACCGGTAATTACTATACCTAAAGCTATATTAGCATTTATAAGCTACCATAAGGACCTAGGTAAGATAATCAAGCCCCTAAAGCCCTTTAAGTGGAATAGTTTAGCTATAACCTTATAATAGTAGATTATATTATTAAGATCTTACTTTTAATACTTCTTATAATATCTTATATAAAAAGACCTTAAGGTCTAGTATGCAATTAAATAAATAGAAAATAAGGTACTATATAATATAGAATTATATTTAAATAACTTCATTTATAATCCCTTAAAGTTTTAAAATAAAAAGATCTAGAAGTTATTTATTAACTTTAATTACTTTAAAAAAAAGATTATTAGCTTATATAGGAAGTATAATAAGAAATAAGATATTATTTTTAAGATTTAAATTTTTATTTAAACTAATTCTTATAGCTTCTATCTTTTTAATTTTTAATATTATATTATAAAGTTTAATTAAAATAATAAAATATTAATTAATAAATTCTATTATAATTTAAAAAAGAATATATAAAATAAAATATATAAAAAGCTTAACCTACCAATCTACTTTAATAATTATATTATATTAGTTATTTAGTATAATACCTATCTATATTAAAGGTATATATAGAAGAAATTAAAAAAAAGATTAATTAGTTTATTAATACTAGCTAATAATAGAACCCCCTTATATCCTATAGAATCATTTTAGAACCTATAAAATTAGAGAATATCTAGTAAAGAAAGAACTTTTTAAATATTATTTATTAAAATTATAATAAAAAAGATTATATCTACTATTATTACCAAGAATAAAATACTAACTAAAAGTTCAGACCTATACTAAAAGAGCAAAGATAAGTCAATATAACTTAGACTAATAAGAAATCTTAAACTATTATCTAAACTATTAAATAGATTATTAGTTAAACCCCTATACTAAAAGGCAAGGACCAACCTATAAAAAGAAAGACTTTTATTATAATCACTTAGTTTTATAATAGAATTAGAGAACCTTTAAGATAAAAGAAGCAATGATTATTAGATTAGGAAGAATATAGGCATATTTAAGCTAGATCAGCCTTTATAAGGAAGTCTATTAACTTAGTAAGGACTATCTATAAGCTGGTTTACTAATAATAACCAAATACAAGACCTAATATTCCCTAAAAGATAAAGGTTTTAATACTTTAAATATTATAAGTTAGAAAGGAAGAAGTTTTTATAAAGCCTAGTATAGAAGCATTTAGTGACTATTTTAATTTTTAATTTAATTACTTTAATTACTAAGATATCTTATAATTTTACTATTTTTATTATTTTTATTTTTATTATAAAATTAATAAAGTAATTAATAACTATTTCTTAATAAAGGATAATACTTTTATTTATAGTATTTTATATTATAATTATTATTTATATTATTAATTTATAAAATAAAAAAAGGGTATTATAATTATTAAGAATAAATTTAATTAAATATCTAAAAATTATTATTTTAAATTAAATAATTTTTACTTATATAATAATAAAAATTATTTTATTTACTTATAAAATAAAATAATTTAATAATATAAAATCTTTAATAAAGATTTAAAAAATAAATTATATTTTTTATATTAAAGTAATAAAAATAATAATCTTTAAAAAAATTAAGAGATAACCTAATCTTATAGAACTATAGCCCCTTCTCACTAACCTATAATTCTCTAAGGGTAGATAATTTTTTAAAGTTATAAAAGAAACTTTCTATAAAGTCTTTATATATTATAAATAATAAGAAGTTATAAAGACTTAAAATAAAAGTTAGGATTAAAGGGAATTAATATATTATTATAGTAGATAGTAGAGCTAAGATAAACTATATTTATTTAAGAGTTATAAATTAATTTTAATTATTATAGAAAAATAAAGTAAATCTTTATATTATATTAAATTTAAAAGGTATTATATTTAATTATAATAATAAAATTATTAATTATAAGCTTAATTATTTTAAGGTTTTTATTAATAAAAAGAATTAAAATATCTCCTTTAATATTATTAATATTAAAATAAATAATCTAATTTTAGAATACTTATAATTATATTAGTATAATCTATATATTAACTAATATATTAGCTAAATATAAATACTTTTAGAGTATAAAGTAGCTAGTAATATAGATAATTAAAATAAGAGATCTTAAATCTTTAATATTAATTATATAAAGGTTATATATAATAATAGTTTGCTATTAAAGGGAATATAGTATAAGTATAAGACTAATTAAAGAAGGATATAGTAGAGAGTTATTATCAATCTCTATATATAGTTCTAATAGCTTGATTAGGATTTTAAGAAAATAAAGGAGGATATTATTAATAATTAATTAAAGAATAATGTACATGATAAGCGAGCGCCCCAGACAAGCGAGCGCCCTAAAAATCCCTTATATACAATACAAACCATTTAATTAAATACTTCTTAATAATTAATAATATCCTAATTAAATATTAAAGTTAAAACTCTTCTTTTCTTTTAAATCTTTTAAAGGAATTTAAAATTAAGTTTATAAAAAGTAGAAGTAGTTTATAAAGTAAGTTATTAGTAGCTGTATTATTAGTAAAAGGGAATTTAATTTTAAAGTAATACTATTCTTAATTTATAAAAGCTATTTAATTTAGAAAAAGAGATTATTATTAACTTTATCTTAGATCTAGATTTATAAGGATTTTCTTTTTAGTTTTATAGTATTAAAGAAATAATTAATTGATTATTTATTGATTAAAATATATTATTTATTAATAAGTATTAGGCTTTAAATTTTATTAAGTATTACCTAGAGTTTAAAATATATTTTTTTATAAATATAATTATAAGAGGGCTAAATATAAAGATTTAAAAATTATTAATAATTAATTTTAATTTATATTAAATATAATTAGGAAGTATAATATTTAATTAGATAATATATATAATTTTAATAAAATTGGTTTTATTATAGGTATTATTATAAGTGGAATGGTTATAATAAATGTAGAAAGGCATTCAAATCCAAAATTGATCTAGCCTAGAAATTAGGAATAGATAATAGTAATTTAAGCTATTAATATAAGAGGCTAGGCTATCCTGCTATTTCTTATTATTATAGGCTAATATTATCTTGCTAATTAGTATTAAGAAAGCAATCTTCTAGATAATTAGGTTATTATAATTATCTAAAATAGCTAAATTAATAATAAAGTAGATCTTAAATAGTTAAAGTACTTTAATTACTATATAAGTAATTAATTAATTGATTACTATTATCTTCTAATTCTTAATAGCTATAAAAGTTACTATTTAATCTAGTTTAAGGAATATTATAAGGACAATAAAATTATTATACTTTATATACTACCTAATTCATCTTATCTACTTTAATTACTTAATATTATATACTTTAAACTATTAAAAATAGTATATAGGAAGGAAATAGAGTATTTAATCAGATACTTTATTACCTATATTTTAAAGGTTAACTTCTTTTTAATCTTTTATAATATATATAAAGCTACTATAATAGAAAAGAATATTAAGGTAGGTTTTAGAGGAGCTAGACTTGATCCTCTAGATCTAGAAAATGTTATATTGAAGCTTGATGTGCGGCTATAGACTCTAATATTATTCAATCAAGTAATTAATCTACCTATAATTTAAATATTAAAGACTTTAAGGATTATTATTAAGACTAGCTTATAATCTAAATACCTTATAGAATGAATTAGAAGGCTTTAAAATACCTCTTTAGAGTCTATTATTAAAGCATTATAATTACTTTTTAAAAGAATAAAGAAGATTATATATAAGATAGTATTATTAAAGTTAAAAATATAAGATCTTAAATAAATAAATAAAATACTTAATAAATACTATAAAGCAAAAAAACCTAATTATAAAATAAAAAGATAATAATAATAATTAATATAAGAGAAATAATTATTTAAATAGATATAAATATATAAATATAAATAGAAATATTATAAAGTAGTAGTTAAAGGAGGTTAATATAATTAAAGAAGTAATATTATAGCACTTACAATAAGATTAATTATAATATAAGGATATATTAAGTAATTATTAAGATCTTTAAAGAAGAGAATAATAATTAGAATTAATTAATTGGATGCTTTATAGTATTTTTATTCTGGTTTGAAAATAGGGTATAGTAAGAAGTGGGGTGCTTGCTTGTTTGGGGCGCTCGCTTATCATGTACGTTATATTATATTAGTATTATATTTATAAATAGTTATTTATAAAAGAACTTGAGATTAGATTACTAAAATCTAGTTAATAAGATTATAAAATTGTATTAAAGGATAGAATAAATACCTATTTCTTCTTAATTTATAATCTTAATTAAATAAAACTTAATATTTTAAAAAAGTATATTAAAAATATATTATAAAAAGAATATATATAAGTATTAACCTTTAAAGTTAATTATTTAATAATATTTATTCTAAAGAAGAATAGAAAACTTTATCTTTATATAGACTACTAATAGCTTAATAATATTACTATCAAAAATTATATACCTTTATTGCTTATTAATAAGATAAAGAATAGATTATATAGTATAAAGATATTTATTGCACTTGATCTAAAGGAAGCCTATAATCTAATAAGGATTAAGAAGAAAGATAAATGGAAGACTACCTTTTAAATAAAGTTTAAATTATTTAAATACTTAATAATACCCTTTAGACTTATTAATATATTAATATCCTTTTAAAGAATAATTAATAATATATTATATAAATACTTAAATATCTTTATTATTTACTATTTAAATAATATATTTATTTTCTTTAAAAATAAAGAAGAATATAAATAATATATTTATTAGATTTTAAAAGCCCTTTAAAATACTAAACTATTAATTAAATCTAAGAAGAGTATATTCTATATTAAAGAAGTAGAATTCTTAGAATATATTATCTTTTATAATAAGATTTAAATAAATTTTAAGAAAGTTATTATTATTAAGGAATAAAAGAAGCCTAAGAATCTACTAAAAGTCTAATTCTTTTTAGATTTATTAATTATTATTATAAATTTATTAAGAACTTTAGATAAATAATAGTATCTTTTATTATCTTTATAAGGAAAGAAGTACTCTTTATTTAAGAATTAAAAGCTTAGAAAATATTTAATTAATTAAAAGATATTATTATAATTAAGCTAGTACTTATAATATTTAATCTTAATTAACTTATTAAATTAGAAATAAACTCCTTTAATTTTATTATTAAAGCTTAGATTAGATAAAGGGATAAATAAAAGAGATTATATCATATTATATTTTATTTATATAAATTATAAAAAGTAGAACTTAATTACTCTATTTATAATAAAAAGTTCTTAATTATTATTAATATCTTTAAAATATTTTAATAATATTTTTTTAAAAATTAATATAAAATTATAATATTTACTAATTATAAGAATATCTTTTATTTTATAATTATATAAAAGCTTAATAAATAATAATTATATTATATTAAATATTTATTTAAATTTAATTATTAGATTATATATATTAAAGATATTAAGAACACTTAAATAAATATAATCAACTAATAAGTTGATTATTAGAATAAGAAGAGAGTTATTATAGAAAAGTTATTATAATATACCCCTAAAAGTAATCTTAAATAAATATCTATTAATAAGATAATAATTAAGTCTAAGAAGATTATTATTATAATCTATAAGAAATAAAAAGTAAAAAATTATCTTATACTAGGATATTTATTTAAATAATAAGCCTCTAAGAACTATAGGTTGCTTAAAGCACTTATAAAAAGCTATAATTCTTATATATTAAACATTCATATTATAAAACAAGGTAATCCTCTACTTTAGAAGATTAAGAAATATAATAAGATATTTTTAAAAGAAGAATAAATAACTTAATTATAGGTTTTAGATAAATTATAGAATAATTTAATTTATAAAATTTACAAATACTTACTTAATAAATATAAAAAAATTAATAAAATTTTTAAATAAGTTAAATAAATATTTTCCTTTAATTATATAAAAAAAAGATAGAAGCTATTATTAAATAATACTTATTTTACTAGTAGATAAAATTACCTTAATATAAACTATATAATAAACTATAATCTATTCTAATTATAATTAGATTATAGGAGTTAATTATAATAGATTTTATTATTAACCTACTATTATTAATAAATCTTACTATAAATAAGTATTATAACTTTATTTTTATTATTATTAATTATTTTATTAAATTTATTTATTATATTCCTTATAATAAGATAATAAATAAAAAATAATTTACTTACTTTTTCTTCTAATATATAATTATAATATATAGATTACTAATTAAAATTATCTCTAATTATAAATAACCATTTACATCCAAATTTTAGTAAGAATTAATAGCATATATAGGCTTAAGATATAAGCTTACAATTACTTTCTAATCCTAGGTTAATAGATAGACTAAGAGGTAAAACCAAAAGATTAAGCATTATCTACAATACTATATTAACTATAAATAAATAAATTAAATAAAGAAACTTCTTATTATTTAATTTACTTTTAATATATTTTATTAATTAAGTATTAAGATTATATTTATTTTTATAAACTTTAGATTTATATTTAATATATTCTATTTTAAATTAGAAGGGCTATTAGATATAAAAGTATTATTTAAGTTTAAATAAATATAATAATTATACTTTAAAATAAAGATAGAACTTAAATTTATTTATATATAAATAAAGAAATATTATAATCTTAAATAAATAAAAAGCCTATCTTTAAAGAAAAAGGAGATAGTCTTTTTTACTATAAAAAATATTATTATAAAATAATAAAATAAAAAATTTAATTTTAAGTATCTTAGATTATACCTTATTAAAAAAAATCTTAAAAAATAATTATAAACTTAACCTACTAAAGAATATTAAGATTCATCTAATCTTTTATATTTCCTTACTTAAACCTATAACTAACATAATTATTATTAATATAAGATTATATATTAAGCTAGTAATTAAACTATAAGAAAAATATACTATTAAAAAATCCTAGAAAAAGATACTATAGATAGAGAAGTATATTATTATATAAAATGGATAAGGTATAATAAAGAAATATAAAAACCCTTATAAAATCTTATATATTATTTAAAAAAGCTCAAGGAATTTCTTTATATAGAAAAGAGGGCTTACCCCTAACTACATCAAAATTAACACCTACTAAATCCAATACCTACACTAACATGTAAGGAGGTTATAATAGAAATATAGTAGGAAATATATTTCTAAGAGCGCAAATATAAGGAAGATAGTTAATATTTTTAGGTATTAATAATCTTCAAAAACAGGGGATAAAAATGATATATTTTATGTATATATAATATATAAAATAAAGAAGTTATAGAGGAGTGTTTCAGTTAGATTGAATAATGTGATATTAATGACTGATATTTGATGACTGATGACTGATGTCTCTTTTCTTAATTGGAAAGGGTCCCTAGTTATATAGACGAATTTTCCTTCTCTTCCACTTATATAAAAACGTTTAAGCTTTTAGGCTAGTCTTGAATAGGAAAAATAGTTTTGTTTTTCTTCCGTTTTCAGCACTTGGTTTTGAACTTAGCTGAATCCGGCTGCCGGATCCGGCTGACCGGATCCGGTCTTCCGGATCTAGTATTTCCGGATTAGGAAGGTTAGTCCGGTTGTGCTCAGAGGAGCCCAGGGAAATCCGGCTTAGCTTTCCTATTTAGGAAGGTAGGATAATAATATCCTTACATAACAAAAATAAGATAATTATAAAAGAAAATACTTTAATACCATCCTCTCAATCTAGCTCCTTTATACCCCAATAGAATATTTTAACCTTCTTTTCTATTACCTTCTTTTATACTTTCTAAATATAAGTAAGATATATAATAATAGTTGCCATTTTAACTTATATCTCTTCTAATTTAAATTAAAAATAAATGATATTATTATTAACCTTCTTCTTATTAATTACTAATTTCTTCTTCTACTTTTTAAAATAAATTATTAAAAAAATAAATTAAAAAAGATTTTTCTCTCTTTATATTAAAAGAAAACTTATAAAAAAAATAATAAAAATCCTATTATAAGGCTTCTTATAATAAATATATTTAATATATTAAATAAAGCTTTTATTTATAAAATAGATCTTTTTATATTTAAAATAATAAATATATAATATATTAACTTTAATCTTCTTAATAATAAAAGTATTATTAAGTTTCTTATACTCTTTCTTCTTATAAACTATAAACTTTAAATTTAATATTTTATTAATTAAATATCCTTATAAAAAAAAAAAAATTTAAAAAAAAAACTTAAAAATATAAAAACTTATTTAAAATATAATTTTAAAAATAAGATCTTTAAAAAAGAATATTATATTATAATCTAAGCCAACCTAACCAATAAAGCCACTAATAGAAGACTAAAAGACCTACTTTTACTTCTAATAAGCTATACTTATATATACTAATAAACTTAAAAAGCATTACTTTACAAAAAGCATTATATTCCTAAAAAAATATTACTCTTTAAAATAACTTTATTTAAATAGCCTCATAAAGCCCTAGATTAAACTATATATTAGATTTCTAGAAGTTACTGCCATCTAGGGCACAACTCAGCTCTCAATACAACTTGGTTACTTTCAATTGATCTATTTGACCGATTGACCTATTACCAGACGTAACAATCTTCCTTTGTTATTTAACCGACGTGCCTGACCCTTTCTGTTAACACGAACCGTTACATGGAATAGCCTAAGATTAGTAAATTCAATACTTTTATTGTTATTAGGCCAGGCTGTTTGGTCTATCGCGATAATTGGTCTTATGGCATGGTAGGCTTCTTCTTAGGCTTAAGAAAATAGCTTCTTTATGTGTTGATTTAGGATATTGTTATATTCCTTTTGGTTGGTCTTAAGGTCATGATATCGGGCTCGGTTGTTGGTCTTCTTAAGCCACTGATTTTAGGTTAGCTTAGGTAGATGATTTGCTTTATAGGTCTTAATAGCTTCCTACTATAGACTTTTAAGTTGATTTATCTCTTGAAGAATGATTGATTTACTAGATTATAGTTGTAAATGTGTTTTCTTGATCTTTGTGGTCTCTAATAAAACTTTATATTAAGCTTAAATCTTAATAAAATTAATACTTATAATAAAATTATCTAATAGCCTTATTTATTAATTAATTTTCTTTTTTTATTATAATATTCTAATTAAAAAAGATAATTTATTAAAAATACCTTATACTTATAATATATTAATATTATTTTTAAAATAATATTCCTAATATTAGAAATAGTTTTTAATAAAGGTAAACTTATAATCTTTTAATATTATTAATAAATTTAATTAATTTAATTTTAAATATCTTAAAATTAATTATTAATAAATAATATTATTATAATAGAAAGATAAATTGCCCTTTACTATTATTATTACTTAATAATAATATAATTAATTATAAGTTTTATATTAGTAGGCTAAATATTTGACTTTTTAAATCTAGATATAATATTATATTTTAAGAAGTTAGCCTTGTAAATTTAAGTAAATATATAAGTAAATTATAAATAATTAAATACTAGATTATCTTCTTAAAAAGATTTTTATAATTACTTTTAATATATATTCTTAAGTAATTAAAAAATATTAATATTAAAAGATTATATAAAATATATTAAATATAATAATAATAAATAAATAATAATATTAAATTAAATATAATATTTAATATAATTAAAAAAAGATAATTAAAAAAGCTATTTATTATAAATAAATAATAGATCTTTTCCTTTTCCTTATAAATATTAAATAGATATTAATATTAAAAGCTTAGGTTTATAAGATTATAAAGTTACTTATTATAATTAAATTATTATTAAAATATCACTTTTTTCTATTTAATCTTAATAAAGACTCTTTATAAATATATATTAAATATATAAAGTTATTTAAATATAATATTATAATTACTAAAGCTAGTCTTTAATTAAGTAAATTATATACTTAGGATAGTCTTAATTTTAGCTTAAGACTTTATAAAGAAAGTTTTAAAGATAATTTAAAGAGGAATTATATTTCTAATAATATTTATAGTTTTAATTTAAATATATAATTTATAATTTAAAAGATTAATAATTTTAAAGTATTAAGCTTAAGTAATATAGATTATAAGGATTTAAATTTATTCTTAAAGATATTTAATATAAATATTATATTTATTTTTATTTTAATACTTTAAGAGATTAATATTATTAATTATAATTATTATTTTAAATTTTATAAAGAATTTAATAATATTTTTAATATTAAAAACTTTAAATACTTTATAAGCTTTATTTATAATTTTAATAAATATCTTTTAAAATTAAAAATATTAATTATAAAAATTAAAATATTAGATTTTTAATATATATTATTTTTTTATATTTTAAAAATATAAAAATCCTAATATAATCTCCTTAATTTATATTTTTTTAACTAAAAAGCTAGATCTTTTAAATTATAAAATAAAAGTAATTAAAGTAGCTTCTTTAAAGTTAAATAATAATACCAAATAACCCTAATACCTAATAAAAATAACTAATAATAAAACTAATACTTTAATATATTAAATTATTTTTTTTAATATATTAAATTAAATAATAAATATATATATTAAAAATATATTAAATATAACTTTTAAAGCTACTTATATATTATAAAAAATATTTAAATTAAATATTATAAACATATTTTTCCTTAATTTAGCCCAAGCTTTTACTAATATATTTTCCAAAGATTTAAAAACCTAAGAATTATTACATCTACAAAACATAATTACAATACACGATATTTACTTAAAAATCATTTAATTTAATGGTTTTTTACGAAGCTTTTAGTAAAGGTCAGGTGAAAAAGCTAACACAGGTTTTCCCGGCTGACACAGGTTTTCCGGGCCTACCTCGGGACGAGGTGTGAAGGCGTGCGTGCCCCACCTTACGCCTACGGGTAATGCAGCCTGCTGACAACTGCCAGGGCACGGTTTTCCTATCTTTGGTTTATTATATTGGGGGAGGGCGGAGGCCCTCGGTTTCGGCTTCGCGATCGGTTTCAGTTTCCAGTTAAACAATTTCATTTCCGTTTCTTTTTTCAACTCGTACAAAAGTCCATCTCTTTAGTAAATTGTAAGTAATGCACCATGGAAGAATATCAGATGCAATCTCCCAATAAGAATCTTGCTCGACATTGTGATCTAATATCTCCGTTACAGAGTTCGAGGTGCATATCTACTCAATGATAGGGATGTTAAATCGGGAAACACATTGGTAATGCCCGATCAGTCGAAACGTAGGATTATTCTACCATTTTCCAATCTATTCCATACCATATTCCCCATTTCATCTCTCCTAAGATACACACGCATACAATATTAAAAGAAATAAACAAGTAATAGAAGCTCTAATGTTACATTGATGCAGATATTTTTAATTGATCTGCGAATGATTAAAATTGATACGACAAGCACACTTTGTAGCATGAGCAACCCAGAAATGGACTTTGTAGTTTGGTCAAAACATCTCACTAATATCGATATGTGAAGTTGAAATCTCTGTATCCTCCGACTGGGGACCCGAGGTTGCGATTTACCCAGCTTACAACTTCTGAATCCGTCCAGAGAGCAAGCACATTGAGCACTGCAACCAAAGTGCTCAATCCGAGAATGGTCTTCGTGTCTCCAATGGACATATCGCCGAGGATCTCAATGTAATCTCCTCGATCACATGCAAAAAGTAGCTTCCACTCATCCTCAATGATATGGATTAGAGGAAGGGTAAGAAAGCCTTCTCGCCTGTCCCTTGTTGGCGATGCACACGAATTCAGCAAGATCTGCATCCGGCGATGCCAAGCAGCTGTCCATACGCCAAGTCGTGCCCTGCCTTCGTTGGGCGATTCGGAAAAATTAACTGCGATATAGAGAGAGATAAGCTCAGTTATCATGTCTTCTCCCTTGGTCGGGTTTAAATATTTTTGGCCTTCCGGTTGATTGTTCACACAGTAACGGAACAGATCGAGCATCGCTCTCTCCTCATCACAGTAGCGTTTGGGACCTGGGTCATATACCCAGGCATACTCCATCACAGTGTCATTAGCCAAGGGCTCCCAATTTCTCATTCGAGGGTAGAATGCTGGAGCTATTTGCGAAAACGCGAGGTTTGCCCCACACACAGTGAGGTGGTGGGAGAGCTCACCATTCATGAATGGCTGAAGCACAGTGTTGTGCCAATGTGTCCGACGAGCATGGCCGGTTTTGTACATGCTTTCACGAGCTGCTGACAGAATAGATTGCAAGGATTCTAGTTTTCGGAAGTGCCATCGTTTATAGAAGCAATATCTCACGGATCGCTCAGCATCCTGGGTGGGATCTGATTTCAGGAACATGTCGTCCCTTAGCTTTATGCCAATGGCGGATTCAATTGCTTCGCGGTCATTGTAATCAAGAATATTTTTTTGTTCGACAGCGATTTCAAATATGCTAATGTACAACGCACGAACATCTCCTGGGAGTGTTGCGAGAGGGTTGTTTCCCAAGGCATCAAATACGACGGGTTTTTCCAATCGAATGAGGTCTGTGGTCCATCTAATGGACGGAGGCGGTGTGGAAGAGAGATCGGATTCTTCAGTCGTATCTGATTCTTCATCTGTATCTGACTCTGATTCTGTATCTGCATCCGATTCATCATTGGAGCCTGGTTCATGATTTGAGGATAACTCTTCATTGGACTCAGATACAGACGACGAACTGTCGTCCCGTGCGACTCTTTGTCGTTTTCTTGGTCGGGAGGGCAAGGAAGGGGGAATTGAACCAGGGGGCGCATCTTGGCCTGGTATTTGGGCGAAGAAGTTGCCTGTAGGTCGTTCGGGTTGTTCCATGTTAATAACAGATATTGAAACTATTACTTGCTTCGATACTGGTTAACCGTTTATCGGCGCCATCACACGTAGTCGCAATTCAGGGGCAGAGAGCTCAGTGTCTTAGCGAGATGAACCCAGAAAATGGTTGGGAGACTAAAGTGTCACGTGCATTGTAAGATTTGCTATGAACTTTCTTTTCCCCTCAAGATTGAGCCATTCCAAAGCAGGAGAGAGAAAAATGAGATTGTGTAATTTTCAATGACATTTTTTTTTTCAATGTTCCGAGTGAAAGCAGATTATATTTTTCGAAATTATAGACCAGTTGACTTCGATCATGATATTTGACGTTGCGAAAACAAATCATGGGGCCAAGACGGCAAACCGCTGGCCCAAATAAATCTCGCCTACCCTACATTTGTTAAAAAATGATAATGGACGATGGGTGCCCGTTGTTTTCCATGTGATACCAGAAGACATTATTTAATGCATATAAAATATGAATCGTTTAAACAGTTGAATCCAAGGGGAATCTATATAAAGAATCCCTGTGTTGGCTTCTATAGTGCATTTAGAAGGTGCTTGTGGTTTTGTTACCTATTGCAAATGTTTTTTGCTAGATGGGGGTTCTCGTCTGGGGCGAATATACTCGGTTGGTTTGATTATACCAAAATGATTCAAATGATATTCCAATGTACCTGATGCGGGTAGATGCATCGTTTTTCTGATAGTGAGGATAGTGCTTTGGGCTGGAATAAATTTCCTGCTATTGACTGAATGTTGACCCCTCATTCATAACTGAACGAGGCGACAGAATCCCAGAAGTAGATGCGAACGATGGTGTTTCATCAATACCATCAATATCTGGATCAATTGCACCAACCAGCATCTCGTAGAGATTGCCATTGACAGGCTTTGTATCCACAATATCGCTTATTTTCTTGTTACTAAAGTAGCACGTGAATTTTTAAAGAAGGCAAAACTTACCAGCCTGACTCTTTACCGAACTCGTCGAGATAAGACAAAAAGTCCATACCATTCTCGTCGTCTCCAAATCGAATAAATTGTATAGAAACTCGTGTTCTGCTGATTTCTCGCTTTTTGATCTCTTGCATAACTCTTGAAATAGGATTTTCGATGCCACCGGCTTTACCTTTGTTTTTACTCCAACGACCATCTGTGAATACCAAAATATTCAAGCTTTTCCTCTTCAGCTTGGGAATGAATTTATCAACCCTAGAGTATAGACGAGGGATAATTACTCCGTCAATGAACCTGCTGAATTTATCTTCAAAAGCAATCTGATCCCACCTCTGTTTCTTGATATGGTCTAGGAGCTTCGTGGTACTAGTTCCACGGCGACCCTTCTCAGGGTCAGAGGATAAAAAGACTTCGATTCCATCTGTGTCTATGAGTTTTTCAATGTATGCGATAACAGGAAACACTCTGAAAACCTCCCCCTGGTGAATACGCATTGTTTCAGAGAGATCAAGGAAGAAGATGTGGTCTCGATCACGAAGATTACTGGTCAGGCGTGAAACAACTTGCTCAACCCGATTATCAAGAGGAATTTTGTTTTTTCTTGCTTTCAAATATGTTTCAGCCTGCTCCAATGATAGCATTGGAATTGAGGACTCAATAGGATACGATAAATTGAACGATCGTGGTTGAGCACTTTGGAACCGGCTGTATGTGTTGCCTCCCATTCCACTTTGACGTGATGGTTTTGGAATCGTTAGAGAGAGTGGAGAGAGGTTGAAAGAGGGTGTTCTTGGTGATGTTGACTCGGAGCCGGACACTCCAGCGTCCGATAACTCCGTGTCATTATAAGGTGGAGTGTTAGGAAACTGCTCGGCCCAATTCATCAGAGATGCCGGTGTGTGAGCCTCTTGGATGATGCGGGAGAACTCAGTGTGAAGCTCTTTAGCCTTCCACCTCCCTTCGCCTTGTCGGACTAGCATACACCTTTCAATGACATTTAATATCAGAGGAGTAATTGGGTCGAAGAAATTGGCAGAGTGAATAATCTTTTGGTGCATCTCACCCACAGCCTTAAGCACGTCGACACCGTCATGAAAACAACTCGGTGGGCCACTACCGTGAAACGAATTTATGCTCTTGCTTTCGGCATTTCGTTGCTGCCTGTATTCACTTCTTCCTTGGCAACCGTTATATACCCAAGACGCGGCGTCACTCAAAACGCAGCCCATAGAGAATATGTCGGCCTCAGTGGTGATCTGACTACTTCCACGTTGTGCGTATGGAGAAAGATTACTACACTCAGGGGCACCTGATTTAATTATTAGTAATACTATTCTATGGATCGATTTGTATTATGACTATACCGAATGTCTGATCAGCCTGCAAATCAGTGCTAGATGAATTCATATGGTCATGACCAAAATTTGTGATTTTCAGAATTATATCGAAGGATTGACCCAACGGATGTCTGCAAACGAGAATATTTTCTGGTTTGATATCTTGGTAAACTCTGAGGAAAGTATTAGCTGCATGTATCCATATAGGGTCGCACCGGGGCCACATCAACTTACCCTTGATACGGCTGACTTTGGGAGTCTGGAGGCACTAGATGAAGATGATATAGTGCTTCCAAGATACCAATAAAAGATCCCCAGAATTTGATCAAATCTTCTCTTGTCCTTGGTGGAGCAACCTGTTGGTAGAATTCGTTCAGGTTTCCACCATTGGCATATTCTAATATAAGGTTATGGTTCATCGTGCCGTCACTTCTCGTTTGTGTGAAAGAACCGTAATTCATTATAATGTGTTTTGAAGGATGGGCGTGCAAATTTTGAAATGCTGATTGTTCCTCTTTGTAATAGCTGAAGGAAGTATCTTCATAGGTCTTGAGAACGAGCGTATCCTAAAAGAGTTAATTATAGCATATCACAATATTATTGTCGCTAGATACTTACCCGTCTGAGACTGGTATGTATTTTAGAAACAGTGACTGATTCACTCCTGTGTATCAAATATTTCTCACAGATAGGTAAGATTTGCTGAGGGACTAGTGTTTGGCCATTTAGCTCATCTGGATCAAAGGCAACTGGGAAAAATGACCACTGCCACTGCTGTATCTGATCTGATAGTTTTCCACCAAATGGCGTAGCAATCAAGTTGTGTGGGAGCGACCTGATAGGGAAGGCTGTGTCTTTAAGACCAGCGTTAATAAAAGTTTCTAGGTAGGAGACCTGGCCTAGATAGACCAGAAGTGACAAGACCCGCAGGTAATGTTTTTGAATGATGTCATGACTAAGTATGGGTGTTTGATCATTTTCCTGAAAGACTTTTGTGATTCTGGCAAATGACCAAAATCCCCTCAGAGCAGATAGAGGGATATAGCTCGGTGCCTCGCCTTCCCTCCCATCTTGGCCTTTATGTTGCTTCATCAACTCCCCAAGCTCTTGTATGAGCTGGATGGTATGCGCTTGGATCTCCATGATGGAATACAAAAATCATGTGCTCGTGCGCTAGAATATCTTTTTACTAGGAGGGGGGGGGGCAAGAAGGTGGGTTGCAAATGTGCAAAATATGTACAGTAGTTTATAGTCGCTGAGTCGGCTGCACCAGGCCTGTTGGGACCCTGCAGATTGTGGTTGTTGGAAGAAGTTGATAAAGATTATCCAACCATTCGATGGGATGGATTTGGAAAATGAGGGAAAAGAAGAGGATGAAATTCCGCGTGGGAGGCTGATTGTTTATTAAAGGTCATGCCTTGACTGCACAGCCTCACACGGTAAGACTTGGCTTGAGGATGCGACCGATGGGAATTATTGCCACGGGAATAAAATGAAGCACCAATTCATGATCTTCGAGCAATGCATCATCTACTAGTTGCTTCTTGGTTTGCCTTCTCCACTAGGCGTTGTATGCGACTAAGCAGCCTCGTCCCCTCAACCAATCTTTCTTATGCTGTGTCCTCCGCTGACGCTGATAGTGAAAATCGCCATGCGCGACTTGTTGCCAAGCCAAACCCACAATGGGGATATTCGTTGGGAAAAAGGAAGTAGAAAAAAGAGGGGCCTACCGTAGTTTGACCAGTTACGCTCTGCATACACAGCAAGGCAGAAAACACAGCCCGGTTCATTCTTGTGGGCGAACTCTGGCTCGCCACATTTCTTGGAAATCAATATTCTGCGCCTCCACAGTTAGCTGCGCTGGTGTGCTGCGGGGGCTATTGATACTGGTAGTCCGCTTGTGCTCAGACCAAGACGCAGTCGCGTACTTCGTTGAAATGGTTACGTAGCATTTGTACCCTTGTCTGATATAACCATGTGTCGAATATTGATCGCCCAAATCAGTAGTGCACAAAAAAAGCAAAATTTGATCTCAACTGTTCAAGCCCTCATGCTCTGAATATTTTATTGCTTTGGTTCAATCGGAATAATAATTGAATGTGCAAGGCTTTTTTTCTGGCTTCTGGTGAAAGTAAAATGTTACACCGACACAACCTTTTTGCCACTCAACGTGCCTCCGACTCCGGACAGTCTCCCAAACCTGGCAATTAGTCACCATTGAGGCGAAGCAACCACTCCCAGTGGGTCAAGCCATTCAGGATGAATACTAGCATGCAAGCGACTGACCGACCTGCGCAACCGTGCGATGAGAAATGAATCGCAGACGGTCAGTCGCTTGAAAGGCGGAGTCAATTGATCGGTCTTTGTGTGGGGCGAAGTCAGTCGACTGCATTAGCGTGCCAAGATACCAATTTGCTACCGTGTTACGAGTGTGATATCACCGTCTCAAATACATCCCAAGGCCCCTAACGGCCCCTTGGGAATTCCGAATATGGATTGCCAAGTAAGCTTAACACCGTACCGCTGGCCAACAAGCTTCTATGTGGGGTTCACCATTGCGAACAACGGTTCGAGTAACCAACACGGTAACTCGTTAATGCCATCTTGAAGAGCTGATTCCACGCACGGCTGTAATCAAACATGATCAAATTGGATTTGTAATATTCCCTTAGATCGTGGGTATATATAGATATATATTGTATGTTAAGTGCATGTCGTGTGTAGTCTACGCCAACATCCATCCCGTAATGTCTTCCAAGTTGTAGCAGCTAAAAGTCAGTATTCCTGTTCCGCCAATTGCCTCATCATTGGAATTCTTTCAATTTATGAGCCGGGAAAAAGGCACTTTAGTGCTGTCGGACGGATTAATACCCCCTCCATCTCTAAAAATGAACGAAAAGCCGGTTGCCCTCGCAGACAGCACCCGTCCAAGTGAATCCGACAACCCAAGCGCCCAATGCCCTTCTGCAAACATTCAAGGGATATCGTCCCAGATAAACAAGCAATCCCCCGAAATTCAGCGCGACATTCACGGCGTCAAATGGGTCTTAACCGTTGGGGCCATTCTCTCATGCGTCTTCCTGTACGCCCTCGACACCACCGTGGTATGTATTCCTGTCTCAGCGCAAGCAATGAACCGTCTAACATAACCCAGGTTGCAGACATCCAGCCCAACATCATCGCGTCCCTCGGCGACTTCCAGAAGTTCCCATGGCTCGCCACGGCCTACGCACTCCCATCCTGTGCCCTGGTGCTCATCCAGTCCAAGCTGTTCGGCTTGTTCGACATCAAGTGGCTCTACTTTGGCTATGTTATCTGCTTTGAGGTCGGAAGTGCTATATCCGGTGCCGCCCATACGATGGACTCTCTCATTGTCGGCCGGATGATTGCGGGTATCGGGGGTTGCGGCATCTATGTAGGCTCGTTGACCTTCTTCAGTGTCGTCACTACACCCAAGGAACGTCCTGTCTATATTGCTCTCATCTCACCGACATGGGGCCTGGGTACAGTGTTGGGCCCGATTGTAAGTTTTCTCTTTTTTCCTTTCCTTTGCATTTAGCTGAGTTTATATTGCAGATTGGTGGAGCTTTCGCAGAGAGTAGCGTCGGATGGCGATGGGGTTTCTACATTAACCTCGTCATATTCGCCATCGCTGCGCCCATCTTGATCTTCGTCTTGCCTTCGATGGATTTCGGAAAGGGCCAGCCCGTTAACGAAAGACTGGCCAAGATTGATTGGCTTGGATTGGCCGTGTGGACTGGGTGGTGCGTTTCCTTCTTCATGGCAATCACTTACGGCGGCACCCTCTTCGCTTGGGAATCGTATAGCATGATCATTCTCTGGATTTTCACCGGCGTTCTCGCCATCGCCTTTGTACTCACTCACGAGCTTCATCCTCTTGTCTTACCAGAGAACCGCCTCTACCCCGCGCACATGCTGAGAAACCTCAAGCTTGGCATTTTGCAATTTGCCACATTTGCCGCTACGGCTGCTGTATACATTCCCATCTACTACATCCCGCTCTATTTTCAGTTTGCAAAAGGCGAATCTCCCGTTGAAGCCGCAGTGAGGCTTCTGCCATTCGTGTTCATGATCGTCACAATCGCCATCCTCAATGGTTTTCTCATGTCCAAGTTTGGTTACTACATGCCTTGGTTCCTTGTCGGTGCTATACTAGCCGTCATCGGTGCCGCCCTTATGTACACGGTCGACATCAACACGAGCACCTCGGCGATATACGGATACAGCGCGATCTTGGGAATTGGGGGTGGTTGCTTCATGATTACCGCCTTCGGGTGCGTCTCGGCTGTTGTTAACGCCCAAGACATCTTCAATGCCATTGGTGTGTTGAGTCTGGTCCAGTGCATTGGCATCACATTCTTCCCGTCCATTAGCGGTGGCATCTTTCAGAATGTAGGTGCTAACTACATTAAACCATATTTGCCATCGGACTTTTCAGGTGATCCACGCGTGATTCTTGCTGGAGGGAGCAGTGCCGACTTTCAGAGCTTCTCGAAGGCTACTCAGATTCAAATTGTCAACGCCATTGTCCTGGCGATGCGTCAAATTTACACCATGCCCATTATTGCAAGTGGTATCACGGTACTAATCTCGCCTTTCCTCGGAGTAAGTGAACGTGTGTCCCACGTCCCGTTGCTAATACTAATGATAACCAAGTTTGGCAAAATCGCTGCCTAGGCTTTTTAATCATTTTTGGGGCCTGATGGGAGATCATCGCCATTACTTTCGGATTTGTTTTGCTTTTATTTCTTGCCACCACAAGTCAGATAACCGTGCGTGTAACATCCTGCGGCTAGGGATAAGCTGAACGAAAAACACTAGGCACTATAGGTACAGTTTCAACATAAATTTCATGATATCATATCATATTATACTAGATCAACTATTTTCCATTCCTATTTATGTTGTTGTAATAGTTCGTACCACTGCATTTACGTATGGGTGTTGGAGGTGTACCCGTAAGCTACTCTCTAAATTATGGGTCCTTGCAAGCCATGGTCAGTCGAGTGCATTAGCGTAGGATGGTTGGCAATGTTAGTTGGCCTAAGGATCAGGATGCCTGTAGCCCCTGACTGTGATGGTTGGCTCAGCGTGAACCAGCTCACACCACTCGTTTGGGTTCCACGGCCATTTCAACACGCCAGAGACGAAAAAAGAAAAGCAATAGTGAATAATTTTCAGAATCTTGTTCCAGCGGTAAAACAAACATCGGGCGGTCATTTGGCAACAGGTAGCTAATAAGTCAGAGAATTTTATTCCCTCATATATATAAAGCACTTTCCATTCCACCTGAGTTTCTTTTCAAAAAATACCGTGCTAAATCATAGGCCCTTCGCTTGCTCACCACTTAGGCTCAGTTTACTCTGTTTCAATCAAGCTGGGCGGAAACGAAATCGGTCTTTCACCCCTCTGGATTCTCCAGTAGTTAGTTGACTCCAGAATCTCTAAGCAGCCTCTCAACAGTGCGCCCCATCGACTAAGAAAGGGAAGGCTGGCTTCCCAGTTTCGCGAATTCCATGGTTCGCCCCAGACGATGAGCCCGGCCCAATCCCTGCCCGCGCTGCATTCAGCTATGTCAAAGAACAGCTGCTGCTCCTCGTCAGATGATAAGATATCCGTCACAGCCACTAGCAGGTTGTCTCGAAGCCTGGGATGCGGGAATAGATCGACCCACGGGTGGTGTTTTCGGGCCAATTGTAGCCTTGTTGGCATGAGGTTGGTCGGGCAGGACGTTGCCACACGCGGTTCAGGACTGGGCCCATTGTAGCCGAATGGAGAGATACATGCGCATATAAGCCAGTCGAAATCAAACCCGAGTACAGCGGCATTTCTAGTCAAGCCGTTGATCGTGTTTAGCTGTATGAGCCTTAGACGGTGATCAGCTCGCGGGTCGCAAGTAGCATAGCTCGCCAAGGCCTGCTCGGCGAAGCGCTGCAGCATAGCCCGCTTCTGCGTAATGTTCTTGTCGGTGCAGTCTTCAAAGATGCCGATTTCCCCCAAATGGCATGGCTGGACGCACAAAGCGAGGTCGCCACCCCCATGCGCCCTTTTCCTGTGTCTTGCTACCATTTGGTTCAGCACTAACCCGGACCCATTCGCGCCGATGCGAGCATGCAAATCTCCAGTCACAAGCTCTCTTGTTAAGCCTATTTTGAAGCCTTTTTCTTTCCTTTTGATTAGTTATTCCTGCCCAATTCTCTCCAATGCGACGGATGTACGGCTCGTGCGGCATGTGATGTATATCGAGATGGGGAACATGGTCTGTATCCTGGTAAGCCATTATGGTGGCTGTGTACAACGAGACCAGGCAACCAGAGTTTGGGCTGAGGGTACGAGCCAGACAGGAAATGCCGGCCTGGCCCGACCTTATTATACCTGCATACGGCTGACACCTCGTGCCGCCCCTGGGAGGCGTAGGGCCCATTTATTATGCTGCATGGTTGTGCCAAGGGGCGCCGAGAAGTGGGGGAACTCTCACAAAGCACATGGTAGATGGGTAAGCAGGTTCAGCGGCAGACTAGTGTTTCAAAAGAACAAGGAAAAAATAAAGGATGAATGAAGAGAAAACTTGGAATATATGTAAATGCAGTACACGGCCAGTAACTCAAAAGATGGATGGCGCTCTGTAGAGAGCGAATTCTCATTGCCAAGCCCGGTGAAACAACAGAACCCGCGATGGCAACCAACCAACCTCAATGCGCAAGCCACAAAATGAAGCATGTGCCGCCTCTATCCTAGACACTGCCTCGGCCTCCAATCACCAATCCTTGCAACGGACAACCACCAGTAATTTGCTAAGTTATATTTGGGCTTTTCTCTGAATACCAAATGTAGCTTTTAACAATGATCTCTTCTGATGGGCGTTTCGACTACATCACATACACCCCAGGACGGGTTAGTCTGTTATACCACCTCTCCGACAACCACTACTACATCGATGTCCATATCAATATCTAATGATCCTCAGGATCGGTCAACCCAACGGCCATTTGGGGACGGGAGAATGCAGTGACCTTCGACCCCTCTAAGACTGAAGTAATGCATTTCTCCAACAGACAAGACAAGACTGCTCCAGCAGTCTGGCACAGAGATCGAGAGGTACTCCTCGATAAGAAGGTGATGAGGTGGCTTGGAGTATGGCTGGATAGGAAGCTGACCTTTACACCTTATGTATATAAGTGGGCTGCTAAGGTCTAGAGATTGGCTGGATATTTTAAGGTAATGGTTAATACTTATTATAGACCTTTACCTTACCTAATACAAAAAGTAGTTATAATTTATATTAAATTTATGCTATATTATATAGTAGAAGTATAATACTTTATGTAACGGTCTGGTTAATTCCTAACTTGATGAACCAATCAGAATAAAGGGTTTATTATTGACAGGATAGTTAAGCACATTATAGTAAATAGAGCAATAGAAGTATTATGTTAGGTAATAGTCAATTGTAATTAAGGTAATTAAGTTATATTAAAAGTTAATTAAGATTATTCTTTATAATTAGCTTTAATTTATTTATATATTTTTAAATTTAATATATGATTATTGGGTATTTTAATAATTATTTTAATAATTATAATAGTAATTATAATAATTATACCTTAATTATAATAGTGATTATATATATATAGTAATTATAGTTTTAAATAAGTGGGTCTATCTTTATTTTGCTGAGTTAAACTATCTTTATTATAATATAGATTATAATATAATATCTCTTCTTTATTAATTCTTATTCCTAAAATTATATATATAACCTTAATATTATTTTATTTAAAGTAGGTTAATTTAAATTTATAATTATTTTTTTCTAATACTAATAGTATATTTAATAAATCTACTTATTATTATATTTATCTTACTAAAGATATTACTTTATTTAATTATAATATTATATCTTATTCTTTTTATACTTCTAAAGGCTTTTATTATTAGATGGTAGCTCGGTCCTCTTATTATAGAAAGTATATATATTAAAGTTATTCTTATAATATATTAAGGATAGTAATAGATTTTTATAAGGGATTTTTTATTTTTATAATACTTTTATAATTAATAAGTATAATAGTAATTAAATTAAGTAAGAAATCTAATTACTTAAATAAGGTAAAAGAGTAGGCTAAGAAAAAGATATTAGTTACTTAAGTAAAGTTAAATAAGATTCTTACTTATTTAATATATTTATAAAAATAGAAGTATTTATTAAAGTCTTATAATAAAAAAATAATTTATTATAGTTTATTATTTATAAATAATTTAAATAATATAGATTAGGTAAAATTAAAAGTGGTAATTAATATATAAGCTTTAAGAGCTTTAGATATTATTAATTAAAATACTATAGATTTTCCTTTTACTTCTTTTAAAGAAATGCTTTTAATATTTTTAAATAATATATAAAATATTTTATAGATTCCTAGATTGTTTCTTTATAATCTTTCTATTTAATTTTAAATTTTCTATTTTCTTTTTTCTTTATAAGATTTTTTTAACTTCTTACTAATCTTCTAGATTTTCTATTTATAATTTATAGCTAGGTCCTATATTAACTTAGATACTATTACTAGGTTTTAGTAGTTAAATATAAAAGATAAAGTAAACTTTAATATTATCTAGGAGATTAAGTTTATAATTATTTTTTAATATTTTTCTTTTAATTAAATATAATTTAATTTATATAAAATTAATTTTTTTATTTTATTTTTTTATTATAAGATTTTTTATTATTAAGTAAACTATATCTCTCTTTAAAAAAGTTAATTCTTTTAACCTTTTAAAATAATAATATTTTTTTATAATATTATAAATAAATTTAAATTTAATCTTTATTTTTTTATATAATTTTCTTAGATTATTTAATTTAATTATTACTTTTACTTAGATTATATTTTTTAAAAAGGCTTAGTAAGTATTTAATATAAAGCTAAAATTAGCTTTTATTAGTATTATTTTAATATTATAATTATAGAATATATTATATATTAATTATATAATAGATAGCTTTTTTAAATTAATTTACTTATAGTTAATATAGTATTATAAATATTATTTAATTTTTTAATTTTAATATTTAATTTATTTATTTATTTAAAAGTAGAATATTATACTTAGTTTATAATTTAATCCTATTAAAAATATTAAGCTTTATTAAAATTTAAATATAAATAATTATTCTTTATTTAAAATAATTTTAGTTAATAATCTATATATAGTAATTATATATTAAAAGAAAAAATAAATAAATTATTTTTCTTTTATTATTTTATTATAAAGAAAACAATATATTATTTTTATAAAGTAATTAATAATAATAAAAATATTATTATAGTATACTTTTATAATAAGGTCTGTTAATAAAGGAAAGTTAGTAATAAAGTCTATTATAATTAAGTCTTATAGTTATTATATAATAGAGAATGGTTATAATAATCTATATAATTTATATCTTGGTTTTTTAGAATGTTAATATAGGCTATATTTTTTATATATTTATTTAACTTTTTTTTTATTTTACTAAAAGAAAATATTTATTTAACTTATTTAAGGGTTTTATTAATAACCTTTATAGTTATATAAAAGATATTTATAAATATCCTTTATTAATTTTATTTAATATTTCTTTAATATTTATAAATAATTTATTTTTTTCTTTTAAAAGTATTAGATTATATTCTTTAATTTTTCTTAATAATAGATTATTTTATTTTACTTGTTATATTGGTATTTCTATAGTAGTAATTTTAATTATATATAGTAATCCTCTTACTTTTATAATAGTAATTATTTTCTTTATTTTTATTATTATTTTATTAATTAGGGCTTATTTTAGTCCTTTATTAGTATTATAGATTAATAATTTTTTTTATATTTTTAATCTTTTTATATTATAGTTAAATTAATAATTAATTATATTAGTATAATTATTCTTAGTTCTTTTAATATAAATAATTTAATAATTAAATTTAAATTGGTATTTTATATATTATAATTATTTTTTATTAAATTTTTAAGTAATTATAAAGTAAATAATATTTTTATAATTAATATATATTATAATTTTATAATTATTTTTTAAAAGATATTATTAGAATTCTTTAAAAATATTAATAATAATAAGGAATTCTTTATTATAAATAAAGTAGTTTAGCTTAAGGTTATATAACTTATATAAATAGAATACTATAAAATATAGATTTCCTTATTTATTTTATTATTTAATCTAAGCCCCTAAAATAAAGTCTAATATATTAATTTCTAGTTTTATAAGCTTATTAAGATTGAATATTATAAAAATAAATTCTTTTAAAATAATATTTCTTATAATTTTAAATAATTATTATACTTTATTTTCTTATTAAAAAATAATTCCTTTTTTAATTAATTCTATTATATTTAAAATAATTTTATTAAATCCCTTAATAAATCTTTAATAATAATTAATAAATCTAAAGAAGGCTTATACTTCCTTTATATTAGTAGATTCCTTTTAATTTTTTATTATAATAACTTTTTTTAGATTTATATAAATTTTATTAGGATTAATAATATATTCTAGAAATTCTACTTCTTAGGTATAGAATTTACTTTTTTTAATTTAATTAAGAGTTTGGTATTTTAAAGGGCTTTTAAGATTTTATAAATATATTCTTTATATTCTTTTTTATTTTTAAAGAAAATAAGAATATTATTTAAATAATAAATAATAAAGATATTTAAGTATTTTTATAATATATTAATTATTATTTATTAAAATAATATTAATATATTTATAAGTTTAAAAAATATAATTAAGTATTTAAATAATTTAAATTTAATTTAAAAAGTGGTTTTTTATTTATATTCTTCTTTAATATAAATAAGATTATATATTCTTTTAAGATTTAATATAATAAAGATATTAGTTTTATAAAGATAATTCTTTATTTTATTAATTAATAATAATAAAATATAATTTTTAATAATAATATTATTAAGTTATTAATAATCTATAATAAGATATAACTTTTTATTTTTCTTAAATATAAATATAATAAAATAATTAACTTTAAAATTTAAAATATAAATATATTTTTTTAAATATAACGTACATGATAAGCGAGCGACGCAGACAAGCGAGCGACGCAGTATACTGTACACCGAAAAATACCAATTTTGGATTTTCTAAAATTAACAATTTAAGTAGCTATAGCCTAAAAAAATTAAAATAAGCTATTTAAAAGAAAATTAAATAAATAATCCCTTTTTTAGATTTTTAAATATTTTTCTATATATTTAAATAGCAATTTATACAGTGCGAATTTATAAATACTTAACTTCTAGCTATATAAAAATCTAGGAAAATATAGAAAATTTCTATATATTTATTGATTTTTAGCTAGCTAATTAATAGAAATATAGCTATTTTAGGCTTGGTTTGGATTTTTAAGAAAACTTTAAAAATCTTAATTTAAGCTGAAAATTAAAATGCGTCGCTCGCTTGTTTGCGTCGCTCGCCTATCATGTACGTTATTTTAAATATATTTTTTTAAAATATTAAATTTAATTTAATTAAGATTATAAATAAAATAAAACTAAATATTAGATCTATCTTTAAAAACAATTTTATAATCCTACTAACTAAACTTAGATAATCTAGTATCTAGTTCTTCTATAAAGAGCTTTTTATAGATTTAGTACTATAAAAATATATTATATAATCTATTTATTTCTACTTTAATCTTTATTTCTTTAAGGCTTTTATTAATTTATTAGAATTATATTCTAAGGTATATAATAATCTACTATTATTACCTTTTTTAATTATTTTTATATTTATATTTTATTTCTTTAAATAATAAAGATTTTTCTTTATTTATATTTTTTATTTAATTAAAATTAAAAGTTTAAGATTTTTTATTATATTTTATAAAAATATTATTAATTATATTATACTTTTTAAATATTTATATTTAGCTAATATATTAATAGATATTAAAATTATATTAATATAATTATAAATACCTTAAAATTAGATTATATTATTTAATATTAATAATATTAAAGATTATTTTTTAGTTTTTTTCTTTAATAAAGATTTTTAAATAATTAATTTTTTTATTTATAATATTATTATTATAATTAAAAGAGACTTTTTTTATATTAATAATTTTATATAAATTAACTTTTATTATTTATAATAACTAGAATTAATTAATTATTTAAGGATTAATATAATTTTATTTAATTTTATTATTTACTATAATATTATATTACTTTCCTTTAATTTTTACTTTTATTTCTAATTATTATTAAAATTTTTCTTTAATTATAAAATATAAAGCTTTTTTAAGGAGTTCTTTTGGTAACTTTAAGGATTATTATTTTAGTTACTTTTATTATTTTTTTTATAAAAGGCTTTACTTATTTTTTAATTTTACTTAATACTAAATTATTACTTTATTTAATATATAGATATTATACTTAAGGTCTTAGTATTCATTTTAAGGTAGCTTATTATAATTAAAGAACTTGAGCTTTTTTAGTTTTAATATAGTAAATTGATAGTAGAGGTTTCTTCTTATAATTTTATATTAATTAAAGTATTTTCTATAAATATAGTAAATAATTATATTTTTTATTCTAATAAGGAAATATATTATTTTTTATTTTTATTCTATATAGATAAAATAATTATAATTATAATAACTTACTTATAAAATTTTTTTATATTTTTTATATATTATATTTAATTAAGGATTATTCTCTAGATATTAGATTAGCTAAGGATTAAGGTTTTTTAGTTATTACTTGCTTTAGGCTAGTAGGAATATCTTATCTTTATTTTATAAGGGTTCCTTAATTTATTATACTATTTTCTATAGGCTAATTATCCACCTTCTTTTCCTATTTTTATTATAAATATAAGTATTTTATTATATTAGAGCTTTATTAGTATAGATATTTAGTATAAATATAAAGATTCCTATTTCTTTAGCTTATTTTAATTATTTATATAATAAATATACTTTTTCCTTTTTTTAAATTAATTATATTTTATAAATAGCTTTATTAGCTTTTTATTATAAAATAAATTTAATTTTTTATAATTTATAATTTTTTTTTATTATTTAATAATAATAATTAATTTATACTTAAAGATAATAATAAAAATAATTTTTTTTATAATATCTTTTTTCTTTTTAATATTAAGATTTATTAATTTTTTATAATATTAAATTATTTTTATTCTTTTAGTATAAGTTTAAATTAATTTCTTATTTTTAAAAAGTAATATTTAAAAGATTTATATTCTTTCTTTTTATAATTAAAGTAAGTAATCTTACTTTTATTATAGCCTTAGGTAGTACTAAGTTCTATTAATTTTAAATAAATCCTATATATAATATTTTATTATTTATTTTAGGTTTTTTCTTTATTTAGAATATATAAGATTTTATTACCTTAGGTATATTCTTTATATTAGTTAAATTATCTTTTATTAATTTTAATAATATTTTTAATATACTTTAAGAGTTTTTTAGCTAATCTTTTTTATAGATTTTATTCTTAATTTTACTTTTTAAGCTTTTATAATAAAGTTTTATTAATATATTATTATCCTAGGTTATTTATATTATAATTCTTTTAAATTTAATTAAATATTAATTATAAGATTTTATTTATTTAAATTTATATAATTAATTTATAATTTATTATTTTATATTAATTATATTAAAATTATTTTTAATAATAATTTTAAAAAATTTTTAATTTTTAAAAATTTTTTAAATTTTTTTAATTTAATTAATATTATTCTTATTTTTTAAATAATCTTTTATAATAAATTTAAATTATACTTTTATATTTTTTTAAAAAAGGTTTTAATATATAATACTTAGGCTTTAAAAGTTATAAGTTAAATTAAAAAGAAATAAAAGTATTTTTTTATTTAAGTAAGGAAGAGGACTATATTAGTAGCTTTTTTTAAAAAAGGTTCTAGAATTAGAAATTTTAAAATTTTATTAATATTTTTATTTTTATTTTTTTTAATTATAATAGTTTTAATCTCTTTTATTTTAAATTAAGTTTATATATTTATAAGTTTTTTTTTAATTTATTATAATTTTATAATTAATTTAGTATTATTAGAAGAAATAGTAATAGTAAGGTTCTTTCTAGATATTATTATTATTTAATTATTAATATAAATAATTAATTAAATAAAAGCTTTTAATATATAATAATTTAATCAATTCCTAACTTAATAAACCAATTAAAATAAAAGATTTATTATTAATAAGATAATTAGATATATTATAGTAAATAAAGTAATAGAAATATTATATTAAATAATAGTTAATTATAATTAAAATAACTAAATTATATTAAAAGCTAATTAAAACCATTTTTTATAATTAGCTTTAATCCATTTATATACTTCTAAGCTTAATACATAATCACTAGGTATTTTAATAATTATCTTGGTAATTATAATAATAATCATAATAATCATGCCCTGATTATGGTGGTGATTATGCATATGTAGTGATCACGGTCCCGGGTAGGTGGGTCTATCTTTATTCTGCCGAGTCTGACCGCCTTTGTTGTGGCATGGGTCATAATACTTTAGTAAAACTTATTTTAATAGGAAAAATAGAAATTAATTTATAAGTATAGAAGTTATAGGAAAAATTAAAAGTATAAATTAAATAATAAAAATAATAATAAAGGTAATCCTACTTATATAAATATTTACACTTATATTAATCCTATATTTTAAAAGTAACTTTCTCTTAACTAAAACTACCTTAAAGGTAATTAAACTTAAGATAGTAAATAAAATAAAAAGATTAAATAAAGAATACCTAGTAGCTTAAAGAGTGAAGGCCACTTATAAAAAAGGAAAAGATAAATAGAGATTTTAAAGGCTATCCAGACTTCTAATAATTTAAAGACTCTTATCTTAGTCTAATATAAGATTACTTTTGCTTAAGAGAGGCATCCTACTAGGGAGAGAAAGAGGAATAAAGGATAAGAAGAAGGATATAGAGATCTTTGAAAAATGGAAGTTAAATTTACCTTATATTGATATTCTAATTTATATAGATGGGTTAATGAACTTGGACCTTATCTGCGGATATGGTGTTATGACCCGAACACCCAAAAGGCGGTAACCATGGGCAGAATCCCAACCAATCAAACCAAACTACCCTAGACCCACATAACCAACCAATAAAAGTAAAGTTGAACGGCCCCCATTTAATATAACCAAAAATTGTAACAAATATTATTAAATTGACTCTATTTAACTATTATAATAATGGACCTTAGATATAGTAGTATATAGATAGATTAGATCTTATTATAAGGAATAGAATTAATTAGCTTTTAATATAACTTGGTTATTTTAATTGTAATTAATTATTACCTAATATAATATTTTTATTATTTTATTTTATTATAATATACTTAATTATTTTATTAATAATAAATCCTTTATTTTAATTAGTTTATTAAGTTAGAAATTGATTAGATTATTATATATTAAAAGCTTTTATTTAATTAATTATTTATATTAATAATTAAGTAATAATAATATTTAAAAAGAATTTTATTATTATTACTTCTTCTAATAATATTAAATTAATTATAAAGCTATAATAAATTAAAAAAAAACTTATAAATATATAAGCTAAATTTAAAATAAAAGAAACTAGAACTATTATAATTAAAAGAAATAAAAATAAAGATATTAATAAAATTTTAAAATCTTTAATTCTAAAACCTTTTTAAAAAAGCTACTTATATAATTCCCTTCCTTATCTAAATAAAGGAATACTTTTACTTCTTTTTAATCTAACTTATAACTCCTAAAGCCTAAGTACTATATATTAAAATCTTTTTTTAAAAAAATATAAAAATATAATTTAAATTTATTATAAAAAATTATTTAGAAAATAAGAATAATATTAATTAAATTAAAGAAATTTAAAAAATTTTTAAAAATTAAGAAAATTTTAAAATTATTATTAAAAATAATTTTAATATAATTAATATAAAATAATAAATTATAAATTAATTATATAAATTTAAATAAATAAAATTTTATAATTAATATTTAATTAAATTTAAAAAAATTATAATATAAATAGCCTAAAAGAATAATATATTAATAGAACTCTATTATAAAGGCTTAAAAGATAAAATTAAAAATAAAATCTATAAGGAAAATTAATTAAAAAAACTCTTAAAATATATTAAAAGTATTATTAAAATTAATAAAAAATAATTTAACTAATATAAAGAATACACTTAAAATAATAAAACCCCATATATCCTAAATAAAGAAAAAACCTAAAATAAATAATAAAGTATTATATATAAGATTTATTTAAAATTAATAGAACTTAATACTATTTAAGATTATAATAAAAATAAAATTATTTACTTTAATTATAAAAAGAAAAAATATAAATTCTTTAAATATTATTTTTTAAAAATAAGAAATTAATTTAAATTTATATTAAAAGAATAAAAATAACTTAATATTATAAAAACTTAATAAATTTTAATATTAAAAGGAAAAAAGAATATTATAAGAAAAGTTATTCTTATTATTATCTTTAAATATAAATTAATTATTATTATTAAATAATAAAAAGAAAATTATAAATTATAAAAAATTAAGCTTATTTTATAATAAAAAATTAATAAAGCTATTTATAAAGTATAATTAATTTAGAAAAAGGGAAAAATATATTTACTATATAAATAATTAAAATAAACTAAAAAGATAGAAATCCCTGCATTTATACTAAATATCTATACTAATAAAGTCTTAATATAATAGAATATTTATACTTATAATAAAAATAGGAAAAAAGGTAGATAATTAATTTATAAAAAATAATATAATAAATTAAAAAACTTTTATAAAATAAAGATAAAGTATTCCTACTAGCCTAAAGTAAGTAATAACTAGGAAATCTTAATTCTTAATTAATCTAATACTTAAAGAATAATCTCTAATTAAATATAATATATAAAAAATATAAGAAAATTTTATAAATAAGCTATTATAATTATAATTATTTTATTTATATAGAATAAAAATAAAAAGTAGTATATTTTCTTATTAGGATAGAAGATATAGTTATCTATTATACTTATAAAAGATACTTTAATTAATATAAAATTATAGAAAGAAACCTCTATTACTAGTTTACTATATTAGAACTAAATAAACCTAAGTTCCTTAATTATAGCAAATTACTATAAAATAAATACTAAGACTTTAAATATAATATCTATATATTAAATAAAGTAATAGCCTAGTACTAAATAAAATTAAAAAATAAATAAAGTCTTTTATAGAAAAGTAGTAGAAATAGTTAAGGCAATAATCTATAAAATTATTAAAAAAATTTCTAAAAAAAGCTTTATATTTTATAATAAAAAAATAATTTTAATAATAATTAAAAATAAAGATAAAAATTAAAGAGAAATAATATAATATTATAGTAAATAGTAAAATTAAATAAGATTATATTAATTCTTAAATAATTAATAAACTTTAATTATTATAAATAATAAAAGTTAATTTATATAAAATTATTAATATAAAAGGAATATTTTTTAAATATAATAATAATATTATAAATAAAAAGATTAATTATTTAAAAATCTTTATTAAAAGAAAGAATTAAAAAATAATTTTTAATATTATTAATATTAAATAATATAATCTAGTTTTAAAGTACCTATAATTATATTAATATAATCTTAATATCTACTAATATACTAGCTAAGTATAAATACTTAAGAATTATAATATAGCTAATAATATTTCTATAAACCTAGCTAAAAGATCTTAAACTTCTAATCTTAATTAAATAAAAGATATAAATAAAGAAGAATCTTTATTATTTAAAGAAATAAAATATAAATATAAGAATAATTAAAAAAAATAAAAATAATAAATAATTATTTATTTTAAAATATAATTTTAATAAATTAATAAAAGCTTTAAAAAATAAAAATTAAAATAAAAATAAATAGATTATATAATATATTTTTATAATACTAAATCTATAAAAAGCTCTTTATAAAAGAATTAAATATTAGATTATTTAAGTTTAGTTAGTAAGATTATAAAATTATTCTTAAAAATAGATCTAATATCTAATTTTACTTTATTTATAATCTTAATTAAATTAAATTTAATATCTTAAAAAAATATATCTAAGATATATTAAAAAAAAGATATATTTATATTTTAAACTTTAAAGCTAATTATCCTATTATATTTATATTTAAGAAAAATAAAAAGCTATATCTTATTATAAATTATTAATAACTTAATAATATTATTATTAAAGATTATATTTTACTATTATTAATTAATAAAATAAAAAATTACCTTTATAAAGCTAATATCTTTATTATATTAGATTTTAAAAGAATATATAATCTTATTTATATTAAAAAAAGATATAAATAAAAAATTACTTTTTAAATTAAATTTAGATTATTTAAATATTTAATTATACCTTTTAAACTTATAAATATACTAATATTATTCTAGTAAATAATAACTAATATATTATAAAAATATTTAGATATTTTTATTATCTATTATTTAAATAATATTCTCATTTTCTCCAAAAATAAAGAAGAATATAAAGAATATATTTATAAGATCTTAAAAGCTCTTTAAGATACCAAACTCCTAGTTAAATCTAAGAAAAGCAAGTTCTATATATAAAAAATAGAATTCTTAGGATATATTATTAGCCCTAATAAAATCTATATAAACTTAAAGAAAATTATAATAATATAAGAATAAAAAGTATTAATAAATATAAAGGAAATATAAGCCTTTCTTAATTTTATAAATTATTATTAAAGATTTATTAAAGAATTTAATAAGATTACCTTTATAATAATTAAATTAATTAAGAAAGGAATTATCTTTTAATAAAGAATTAAAATATAATAATTATTTAAAGTTATAAGGAATATTATCCTAGAAGAATCTATCTTAATTATATTTAATCTAAATGAATCTATAGAATTAGAAACCAATATCTTAAACTTTATACTAGAAGCTTAAATTAGATAATATAATAATTAAGGAAACTTATATCCTATAATCTTCTACTTATATAAGCTATATAACCTTAAACTAAATTATTCTATCTATAATAAAGAATTTTTTATTATTATAAATACCTTTAAAGAATTCTAATAATATTTATTAAAAAATAATTATAAAATTATAATATATATAAATTATAAAAATATTTCCTATTTTATAATAATTTAGAAATTTAATAAAAGATAATTATAATATATTAAATATCTCTCTAAGTTTAATTATTAAATTATTTATATTAAAGAAATTAAAAATAACTATACTAATATAATTAATTACTAATCTAATTATAATATAAAAAAACTAAAAATATAAAAATAATTATTAATCTATAATACCAATAAAGATCTAAAATAAACCTTAATTAATAAAATAATAATAAAAATAAAGAAAATAATTATTACTATTAAAATAAGAGGATTACTATATATAATTAAAACTACTATTATAGAAATACTAATATAATAAGTAGAGCAAAGTAATCTACTACTAAGAAAAATTGAAAAATATAATCTAATACTTTTAAAAAATAAAAAAATAGATTACTTATAAATATTAAAAAATATTAAATAAAATTAATAAAAGATATTTATAAATATCCCTTATATAGCTATAAAGGTATTAATAAAACCCTTAAATAAATCAAATAAATATTTTCCTTTAGTAAGATAAAAAAGAAAGTTGAACAGGTATGTAAGGAATGTAGCCTATATTAATACTCTAAAAAACCAAGATATAAACCATATAGATTATTACAACTATCTGTTATGACCCATGACATGCCTAGGCGGTCAAAGATAGCAGAACCGATATTCGCTTACCCTATAAGCCCTACACCAACCAATAAGGAAGCGCTCACAAGCAATCACTTATAATATTAATAATCACCCTATAATTAATACCTCAATTACTAACATATTAGATAGAACTAATATAGTAAATGTCTACTAGATAATAGTATATAGATAGATTAGAATCTACTTTTATAATTAATATTAACTAGCTTTTAATATAATTTAATTACTTTAATTATAATTAATTATTATTTAATATAATATTTTTATTATTTTATTTATTATAATATATTTAACTATCCTATTAATAATAAACCTTTTATTCTAATTAATTTATTAAATTAAGAATTAATTAGATTATTATATATTAAAATCCTTTTTTAAGAAGATATAAAAATATAATTTAAATCTATTATAAAAGATTATTTAAAAAATAAAAATAATATTAATTAAATTAAAGAAACTTAAGAAATTTTTAAAGATTAGGAAAATTTTAAAATTATTATTAAAAATAATTTTAATATAATTAATATAAAATAATAAATTATAAATTAATTATATAAACTTAAATAAATAAAATCTTATAATTAATATTTAATTATCACAGGCTGAAGCCTGGCAGAGGATTACAGCTATACCATATCCACCTAGATTAAGCTTCATAACTATATTGGTAATAAAAGCACACTAAGGTATATATAATCAAAAGAATACATTCTTCTAATTATCTTCTTCTCCTTCCTTCTTAGCTTTAAATAAACTAATATAAAGTACCTTTTAGATTAAATAAATCTAGAATTAGCTTTTTATATATTTAAAGCTTAATTAATTTTAATATAAATTATTAATTAAGATATTTATAAATATAATAATAAATTAAAGATTTAATAGCTTAATATTAAATAAAATAATCTAATAATAGTTAATATAGTTTATATAGTAAAGATTAAGTATAACTTTAGCTTTAATTTAGAAGTAGATTATATAATTAAGAGTTTAATAAGGTAATATAATAGAGAGATTAATATTATTATAAAAATGCTTTAAGAAGAGCTTAAAGATCTTAATTAAGGTGGAGTTATTAGATTTAATTAGGCTAAATATTAATATCTTTTAATAATCTTTCTTAAAGTAGAAGCTACTTTTAAATCTATTAAAATTTTTAAATAATTATTATAAATATTTAATATAATTATAATAAATAAAAGATAAGTTAAAGTTAGATATTTATTTTTATATATTAAATTAAAAGCTTTAATATTTAATTAATTTATATTTAATAATAAAATTTTAAAAAATAGTAGCTATCTTTTATATTACTAAAGGACCTAAAGATTATTATAATCTTATAAATTTTATATATTACTTAGATTATATATATAAGAATATTAATTTATAAGTATATATAGTAATATTCTTATAAACCCTTTAATAAAGTAAGAATATCTCTTTTATAAGCTTTCTACCTAAGTTTAAGTAGATTATAGTAAATACAGGAGGCTCCTAGTAGACTAATTAAGTTAAGATTATCTTTTTAAAAGGTATATTAAATTTATAATTATAATATAGCTTAATTATAGTAGATCTATTATATAATTATATAGGCTAGCTAGCTTAAGTATAGGATATAATTTAGAAGCTAGAGAAACTTAAGAAACTAGGGAAAAAGGAACCTATTACTAGCTAAAAGTAAGATTATATTTCTTAGGTCTCTAAAATAACTAAGGATTATAAAGATAATATATTAATAATAGGCAAGATAGTTATTAAAAAACCAATTTCTTGTAAATAATCTACTAATAATTAAAATTAGAATATATAATATTATTTTAATTATAAAAGCTTTAATTATTTAAAGGCCTTTTATTTAATTTATTAATTAATAGTTTAATAATTTTATATAAAGAAAGCTAAGTAAGCTAGTAGTACTAACTTTATAAAATTAGATTTATTTATTAATAAAAGTGAAGACTTAGAAAATAAGAAGCTTTAATATAAAGTTAGGTATTAGAGCTATTTAGGAAAGATTTCTAAAGGTAAGTAAAATAAAAGCCTATAATAATTAATAGATTAGCTCTAATTAAAGTAAAAGTTAATAATTAATCTATTTAAGCTTTTATTAATATAAGCTATAATGCTTTTACCTTTATAAATAAAAATCTAGCCAACCAATTAGCCTTTTTATATATTAAGAAGAAGCTATAATAGCTTAGTAACTTTACCAAGTCTAAGAAAAGGATTTATATCTCTAGGGTTATAGTATTAACCTTTAAAATAAAAGGTTATAAGCAGAGATTATATACTTATATTATAAAAGATCTAAAAGAGGATTTATTTTTAAATAAGCTTTAGTTAAAGGTAAATAAGGTTATTTATAATATAGTAAAGGAGTATATTATCTATAAGGTAATTAGAATTAAGTTATAACTTACTAATGAAGAAAAAACCCTAAAGGTCTATTAGATATAGGCAGCTTATTATATTATAGCTATAACCTTTATAGCTAAATATTATTACTTACATAGGATATATGGTCTAGTAGTATTATTAGTATAATTTATTAGTTTAAAAGATATTAAAGAAGCTCTTCAATAGAAGGTTAAGAAAGATTTAAAAAATAGATTCTAGTTATATTATTTAATAAATTTAAAGAATTATTCTTAATAATAAAAATAGCTAAATTACTATTATATTAACTAAATATTAATTATAAAATTAATTTATAATAAAATAAATTTAGAAATAAATTATTACTCTTTTAAAAATCTTTATATAATATATTTAAAAAGGAATTACTAATTCTTAAAAAGACTTTTAAATATCTATTAAATAAAGGATTTATTTAAGCTAATAGCTTAACTACTAGCACCTTAGTATTATTTATTAAAAAGCCCAAAGAAGGATTATACTTTTATTATAATTACTATATATTTAATACTATTATATAGTAGGACCAATATCCTCTTCCCTTAATTACAAAAACACTATAAAATCTATCTAAGGCTAAGTGGTTTATTAAGCTAGATATAGTTACTATCTTTTATAAGGTCTAAATGGCTAAAGGGTATAAGGCCAAGATTGCCTTCCAGACCTAGTTTAGGCTGTATAAGTGGCTGGTATGCCTATTTAGCCTAAGTAATGTACTTACTATATTCTAGAGGTATATAAATAAAATATTATAAGATTTTTTAAATAATTTTACTATAATCTATTTGGATAATATATTAATTTATTCTAGTGATTTAAAGAAAGATTATTTAGTAAAGGTATAGAAGGTATTTTATACCTTAGTTATTACTAGATTATATTTAGATTTAAAGAAATATAAGTTTATAATTTAAAAGATAAAATATCTAGAATTTATTATATAAATTAGAAAAGAAGTATTCTATAATCTAGAGAAATAGTAAGCAATTTATAAATAAAAAGTACCCTAAATAGTAAAAAGTATATAAAGTTTTTAGATTTTATAAATTACTATTAGATCTTTATATTAAATTTTATAAAAATATTAATCCTTTTAATAATATTAACTTAGAAAGAGGTTATCTTTAAATAAAAACTTAATAAAAAAGCAGCTTTCTAGGAACTTAAATATAGATTTTATAAAACTCTTATATTATAATAATAAGATCTAGATAAATTAATATTTCTTAAGGCTAATTATTTAAATAATATATTAAAAGAAGTTCTAGCTTAAAAAGATAAGTAAGATCATTATTAGCTAATTATCTTTCACTTATAATAACTAAGCCTAATAAAATATAATTACTTAATCTATAATAAGAAAATACTAGTAATTATATATTACCTAGATATTTAAAGAGCAGAACTATATAATTATAGTCTATTTATTATTATTATAGATTATAAGAATCTAATATACTTTATAAAATATTAATATTTTATAAAATAATAAAGTTATTAGGTAAGATAGTTATTAGAATATAATTTCTAGCTTAAGTATTAATCTAATAATAAGGCAATAATATCAAATATATTAAGCTATAAAGAGTAAGATATATTTAAGAGGATTAAAGATCTTAAAAAATAGGGCTATTATCTATAGTTAATCTTTTAATTAGTTATTTTATAGGATGAAGTGATTATATTAAAGTAAATTATTCTTTAGGTAGTTTAGATAAAGATATTATAAATAGTAATTTTCTTTAATTATTTAAAATTATAAGATTTATAAAATTAAGTTATTATTATAGATAAGATTTATATAAGTATATATATTATAATATAATAATAAAAATAAAGTTTATTATTTAAATTAAATTTAAAGGTTTAGATTTTAAAATATATTTTAAATATTAAAAATTAATTAATCTTTTAAGATTAATTATAAATATCTAGTAATAAGATTAATATAAAGGTATTATATATTTATATTATATAGATAGAGTATAATGCTATTATTAGAGATTATTTAGATTATAATAATATAATAATTTTAATATTAAGGTAATTCTTTTAGCTAGAACTATTATAGCTAGTTTATTAATTTATTATTAATTATTAAATTTATAAAAGAAATTATATTTAATAATAATTAAAAAGAGGGCTATTAAAGTCTTTACTAGTTCTAAAATAGGTACAAAGTGATCTAGCTATAGATTTTATAATAAATTTTCCTTTAATAGGCAAAAATAAATCTTAATATCTATAAATAATAATTAATTAATTTATATAAGCTATTATACTTAAAATTATACTTATAATAAAAGTAAAAGCCTATATAGAATAATTCCTTAGCTACTATTATAAATCATATAAAATACTCCAATTTATTATTAGTAATTAAGGGAGTAATTAGATTAATAGGTTCTAATAAGCCTTCTATAAGCTAGCTAGTATTATATAATAGCTTAATATAGTATACCACCTATAAACTAATAGAGGGCTAGAATAAATAAATTAGGAAATCTAAGTATACCTACAAGCATATATTTACTATTTATAGAAAGATTAAGATTATTATCTCCTAATAATATAATTAATGCTAAATAACTATAAGAACTTAGTTATAAGGATAAGTTCCTTCTTCTTAAAGCATAGATATTATATAAAGCCTTTTAAGGTCTAGGAGATTATTATAGAGTTATTATTAAATAATAATAAGGCCTAGGCTAGGAACCTACTATAAAAGATTTAAAATACTATAGAATTTGTATAGGCTGTAGCTGTTATGACCCATGACACGCCTGGGCGGTCAAACAAGGCAGAAACAATGCTCACCTACCCTATAGCCCCACACCAACTAATAAGGAAGCACTCACAAGCGATCACTCATAGCATTAATAATCACAGGGTAATCACCACCTTAATCACTAACATATTAAATAGAACCAATATAATAAGTGCCTATTAGATAATAAATATATAGATAGGTTAGAATCCGCCCTTATAGCTAATATCACCCAGCTTTTAATATAACTTGATTACCTTAATTACAATTAACTATTACCTAATATAATACTTCTATTACTTTATTTTACTATAATATACTTAATTATTCTATTAATAATAAATCTTTTATTTTAATTAATTTATTAAATTAGGAATTAACTAAATTATTATATATTAAAAGCTTTTATTTAATTAATTATTTATATTAATAATTAAGTAATAATAATATTTAGAAAGAATCTTACTACTATTACTCCTTCTAATAATACTAAGTTAACTATAGAACTATAGTAGGTTAAGAAGAAATTTATAGATATATAAGTATAATTTAAAGTAGAAAAAGCTAGAACTACTATAATTAAAAGAAATAAAGGTAAAGATATTAATAAAATTCTAAAACCCCCGGTTCTAGAGCCCTTTCTAAAAAAAACTACCAATATAGTCCCCTTCCTTACCTAAATAAAGGGATATTTCTGCTTTTTCCTAATATAACTTATAACCCCTAAAGCCTAGATACTATATACTAAAACCCTCCTTTAAGGGGATATAGAAGTATAGTTTAAACCTATTATAAGAGATTATCTAGAAAATAAAAATAATATTAATTAAAATAAAGAGATCTAAGAGATTTTTAAAGATTAAGAATACTTTAAAATTATTATTAAAGATAATTTTAGTATAATTAATATAAAATAATAAGTTATAAATTAATTATATAAACTTAAATAAATAAAATCCTATAATTAATATTTAATTAAGTTTAAAAGAATTATAATATAAATAGCTTAAAATAATAATATACTAATAAAACTCTACTATAAAAACTTAAAAAGTAAAATCAAGAATAAAATCTATAAAAAAGATCGGCTAAAAAACTCTTAAAGTATATTAAAAGTACTATTAAAATTAATAAAAAATAATTCAACTAATATAAAGAATATACTTAAAATAATAAAAACCTATATATCCTAAATAAAGGAAAAACCTAGAATAAATAATAAAATACTATATATAGAACTTATTTAGGACCAATAGAACTTAGCACTACCTAAAGATATAATAAAAGTAAGATTATTTACTTTAACTATAGAAAAAAGGATATAAATCCTTTAAATATTACTCTTTAAAAATAAAAAATTAATTTAAACTTATATTAAAAAGATAGAAATAACTTAATATTATAAAAACTTAATAAACCCTAGTATTAGAAGGAAAAGAGAATATTATAGAAAAAATTATTCTTATTATTATTAAGAAATATAAACCAATTATTATAATTAAGCAATATATAAAAAACTATAAATTATATAAAATAAAACTTATCTTATAATAAGAAATTGATAAAGCTATTTGAAAAATATAATCAATCCAATAAGAAGGCCAGTCCTACCTTCCCTACAAATAATTAAAATAAGCTAAAAAGATAAAAATCCTTACATCTATTTTAAATATATATACTAATAAAGCACTAATATAATAAAATACTTATACTTATAATAAAAATGGAAATAGAAAATAAATAACTAATATTAAAAGAATAGCCTAATAAATTAAAGAATCTTTATAAAATAGAGATAAAGTCTTCCTACTTATATAAAATAAATAGTAATTAGGAAATCATAATCCCCAATCTATCCAATATAAGAAGGATAATCTTAAATTAAATATAATATATAAAGAATATAAAAATATCTTATAAGTAAACTATTATAACTATAATTACTTTTAATATATAAAATAAAAATAATATATAATATACTTCCCTATTAAAGTAAAAGATATAATTATTTACTATACTTATAAAAAATACTTTAACTAATATAAAATAATAAAAAGAAATCCTTATTATTAGTTTATTATATTAGAACCAAATAAACCTAAGTTCCTTAATTATAATAAACTACCCTAGAATAAATATTAAGATCCTAAATACAATATTTATATAATAAATAAAATAATAATCTAATACCAAATAAAACTAAAAAATAAATAAAGCCCCTTATAAAAGAATAGTAGAAGCAACTAGGGTAATAATCCCTAAAGTTATTAAAAGAACTTTTAAAAAAGCTCTATACTTTATAATTAAAGAGCAACCTTAATAACAATTAGAAATAAAAGTAAGAATTAAAAAGAAATAGTATAATATTATAGTAGATAATAAAGCTAAATAGAATTATATAAATCTTTAAATAATTAACCAATTTCAGCTACTATAGATAATAAAAGTTAATCTATATAAAATCATTAATATAAAAGAAACCTCTTTTAGTTATAATAATAATATTATAAATAAAAAGATTAATTATTTAAAAATCTTTATTAAAGGAAAAAACTAAGAAATAACCTTTAATATTATTAATATTAAATAATATAACCTAATTTTAAGATATCTATAGTTATACTAATATAACCTTAATATCTACTAGTATACTAGCTAAGTATAAATATTTAAGAAATATAATACAGCTAGTAATATTTTTATAAAATATAATAAGAGATCTTAAACTCCTAGCCCTAACTAAATAAAAGATATAAGTAAAGAAGAATCTTTATTATCTAAAAAAATAAAATATAAATATAAGAATAATTAAAAAAGATAAAAATAATAAACAATTATCTACCTTAGAATATAATTCTAATAAATTAATAAAAATCTTAAAGAAATAAAGGTTAAAGTAGAAATAGATAGACTATATAATATACTCCTATAATACTAAATCTATAAAAAGCTTTTTATAAAAGAATTAAATACTAGACTACCTGAGTTTAGCTAGTAAGATTATAAAATTATCCTTAAAGATAAATCTAATATTTAATTTTACTCTATTTATAATCTTAACTAAATTAAGCTTAATATCTTAAAAGAATATATCTAAAATATATTTAAAAAGAAATATATTTATATTTTAAACTTTAAAGCTAATTATCTTATTATATTTATATTTAAGAAAAATAGAAAGCTATACTTTATTATAAATTATTAATAATTTAATAATATTATTATTAAAGATTATACTTTACTATTACTAATTAATAAAATAAAAGATCATTTTTATAAAGTTAATATTTTTATTATATTAGATCTTAAAGAAGTATATAATCTTATTTATATTAAAGAAGAATATAAATAAAAAATCACTTTTTAAACTAAATTTAAATTATTTAAATATTTAATTATATTTTTTAAATTTATAAATATACTAATATTATTCTAATAAATAATAATTAATATATTATAAAAATACTTAAATATCTTTATTATTTACTACTTAGATAATATCCTTATTTTCTTTAAAAATAAAGAAGAATATAAAGAATACATTTATAAGATCTTAAAAGCCCTCTAAAACACTAAACTTCTAATTAAACTAGAAAAAAGTAAGTTCTATACTTAAGAAATAGAATTTCTAAGATATATTATTAGCTCTAATAAAATTCATATAAACCTAAAGAAAATTACTATAGTAAAAGATTAAAAAGAATTTATTAATATAAAGGAAGTATAAGCCTTTCTTAGATTTATTAACTATTACTAAAGATTTATTAAAGGATTTAATAAAATCGCCTTAAGTATAATAGAACTAACTAAGAAAGGAACTATCTTTTAATAGGGAAATAAAATATAATAATCATTTAAAGCTATAAAAAATACTATTTTAGAAGAATCTATTCTTATAATATTCAACCTTAATAAGCCTATAAAGCTAGAAACCAATATATCAGATTTTGCCTTAGGGGCCTAGATTGGATAATAAGATAAATAAGGAAATCTATATCCTATAGTATTTTACTTATATAAATTATATAGCCTTAAGTTAAATTACTTAATCTATAATAAAGAATTCCTTATTATTATTAATACTTTTAAAGAATTCTAATAATATCTTTTAAAAAGTAATTATAAAATTATAATATATATTAATTATAAAAATATTATCTACTTTATAATTATTTAAAAACTTAGTAAAAGATAATTATAATATATAGAATACCTATCCAAATTTAACTACTAAATTATCTATATTAAAAAAACCAAAAATAACCATACTAATACAATCAGCCACCAACCCAACTACAATATAAAAAAACCAAAAATATAAGAAAAACTATTAATCTATAATACTAATAGAAGATTAGAATAAGCCCTAATTAATAAAATAATAATAAAAATAAAGAAAATAATTACTACTATAAAAATAAAAGGATTATTATATATAATTAGAACTATTACTATAGAAATACTAATATAATAAGTAGAATAAAGCAATCCACTATTAAGGAAAATTAAAGAATATAATCTAACACTTTTAGAAGAAGAAAAAACAAACTATCTACAAATACTAGAAGAATATCAAATAAAGTTAATAAGGGATATTCATAAACATCCCTTATATAGCTATAAAGGCATTAATAAAACCCTTAAATAAATTAAATAGATATTTTCCTTTAATAAAATAAAAAAAAAGTTAAATAAATATATAAGAAATATAATCTATATTAATACTTTAAAAAACCAAGATATAAACTATATAAATTATTACAATCATCTTCTATTATATAATAACCATAGGATTTAATTATAATAGACTTTATTACTAATCTTCCTTTATTAGCAAACCTTATTATAAAAGTATATTATAATAATATTTTTATTATTATTAATTATTTTATAAAAATAATATATTACTTTCTTTATAATAAAATAATAAAAGAAAAATAATTTATCTATCTTTTCTTTTAAAATATAATTATTATATATAAATTACTAACTAAAATTATTTTAAATAAAAAATAACTATTTATATCTAAATTCTAATAAAGCTTAATGTTCTTAATAGGGCTAAACTATAAACTAAATATAATCTTTTATCTTTAAATAAATAGATAAATTAAATACTAAAACCAAGAAATTAAGTAATATCTATAATACTATATTAACTATAAATAAATCAATTAAGTAAAAAAATTATCTATTATATAATTAATATATAATATATTTTATAATTATAATATTAAAATAATACCAATAAAAGCCAATTTTAGCTTTATACTGGATACTTACTAAGCCCCCTTAGAAGGTATAATCTAAATAAAAATAATAATTAAGTTAGATAATCTAAGAAAATTATATAAAGAAATAAAAATAGAACTTAAGTTTATTTATAATATAATAAAAAGATATTATAATCTAAAAAGGTTAAAGGGATTATCCTTCTTAAAAAAAGATATAATCTACTTAGTAATAAAAAATCTTATAATAAAAAGATAAAATAAAAAAATTAACTTTATATAAATTAGATTATACTTAATTAAAAGAAAAATATTAGAAAATAATTATAAGCTTAATCTTCTAGATAATATTAAGGTCCACCTTATCTTCCATATCTTATTATTAGAACTAGATAAGGATATCTAGGTAAATATAGAATTTAAATATAAACTATAAATAGAAAATCTAGAAAACTAATAGAAAGTTAAAAAGATATTATAAAAAAAAAGAAAAATAGAAAATTTAAAATTAAATAAAAAAGCTATAAAAAAATAACTTAAGAACTAGTAAAATACCTTATATATTGCTTAAAGATATTAAAAGTATTTCTAAAAATATAATATTAAGCAAACTATTAAGATTAATAATATTCTAATTAATAATATCTATAATCTTTAAAGATTACATTTAAATAATAATCTCTAACTCTACTTAATCTATATTCTCTAACTTATTTAAAGAAGAAAGATCTTAATATACTATCTTTATACTTTTTATTTTAAATTAATATTTTTAATAATAAAGATAGAATAAATAATTTAAGGATTCTTAAACTTTAATCTAAGCTATAAGTGCCTCTACTTAGATATAAAGGAACTTCTCCTTAGTTATCTTCTTCTTTACATTTAAATAATTAAACTTTTAATTTATCTAGATTATTATAAATATTAGCACTTATTTATACTTATTATTTATAGAAATTATATATATATAATTAAAAATATTTTTAAAATATTATATATTTTACTATAATAAATATATTTATTATAATAATTATTAAAATCTAATAATATCTTATATTATAAACCCTTAAAAGAACAAAAAGAATATAATATAACTTTAAAACCTATTAAATTAATAAGCTAGGCTTAAGTATTAGTATAAAGATATAGCTTAAAAGTATCTAGATCCTAAGGTATAATTAGAAAATATTTTAAAGGTTAAGAATAAGGAATTTATATATAAGGTTAATTTAATAGGCCTTAAAGATAAGACTAATAGAGAGAGAACATTATATTATAACCTATAATACACCTAGATAATTAAATAAAGTAAAAATAATACTTATCTATCCTATAACCTTATACCAACTAATAAGAAAGCACTTATAAATAATTATTTATAATATTAGTAATTATAAGGTAATCACTACCTTAATCACCAATATATTAAATAGAACTAATATAATAAGCGCCTATTAAATAATAAATATATAAATAGATTAGAATCCGCCCTTATAACTAATACCACCTAGCTTTCAATATAATTTAATTACCTTAATTACAATTGACTATTACTTAATGTAATACTTCTATTGCTTTATTTTACTATAACACACCTAACCATCCTGCTAATAATAAATCCTTTGTTCTAATTGGTTTATTAAGTTAGGAATTGACCAGACCGTTATAGTAGCAACTATAATACAACAATACTATAAACAGATAATAAATAAGAAGCAGATGCTAGTGAAAAGGTTTAAGATTAGAGATAAGGTCTAGATTAATCTGACCAACTATAAGTCCCCTAGGCCTTATAAGAAGCTAGATTGGCTATATTAGTAATATACTATAATAAAGGTAATAGATATATATATAATAAAGATTGATATACCTAAAGCAATATATCTACAATTTTATATTAATCTCTTAAAAAAAATATAATAGGATCCTTTACTAAGATAATAATAAGATAACTTTTAGCCTCTATTAATTCAAGTAAATAGCAAAGATAAATAAATAATCAAAAAAATCCTATATACTAGATAAAAATAATAAAAATAAGGTAAGATTTAAGAAGCTTTTGTTTAATAGTATAACTATAAAGAACCTACTTAGTAACTAATAGAGTTCTTAATGAAGCTAAAAGCCCTAAATATATATAAAGCTATCTATAGGCTAATTATAAAATCAGATAGCCTAATAAGCAAGTATATAATACTAAAGTAATAAAATTATTACTTAAAAGAGAGGGGGTAATATTATAAGCTAAAGCTTAATAAAGGATTATAATTATACTATATTTACCTAGATTAAGCTTTATAATTATATTAGTAGTGAGGGTATATTAAGATATATATAATTAGAAAAATATATTCTTTTAATTATCTTCTTCTTCTTCCTTCTTAGCTTTAGATCTAATATAGAGCACCTTTTAGGTTAAATAAACCCAGGACTAGCCCTTCACATTAATTAAATTTAAAAGAATTATAATATAAATAACCTAGGATAATAATATACTAATAGAACTCTATTATAAAGGTTTAAAAGGTAAAATTAAAGATAAAATCTATAAAAAAATTAATTAAAAAAACTTTTAAAATATATTAAAAGTATTATTAAAATTAATAAAAAGTAATTTAATTAATATAAAAAATATACCTAAGATAATAAAACCCTATATATCCTAAATAAAAGAAAAATCTAGAATAAGTAATAAATTATTATATATAAGATTTATTTAAGATTAATAGAACTTAGTATTACTTAGGATTATAATAAAAATAAGATTATTTACTTTAATTATAAAAAGAAAGAATATAAATCCTTTAAATATTATTCTTTAAAAATAAGAAATTAATTTAAATTTATATTAGAAGAATAAAAATAATTTAATATTATAAAAACCTAATAAATTTTAATATTAAAAGAAAAAAAGAATATTATAGGAAAAATTATTCTTATTATTATCTTTAAATATAAATTAATTATTATTATTAAATAATAAAAAAAAATTATAAATTATAAAAAATTAAGCTTACCCTACAATAAGAAATTAATAAAATTATCTATAAAGCATAATTAATTTAAAAAAAAGAAATAACCTACCTACTATATAAATGGTTTAAATAAACTAAGGAAATAGAAATCCTAGCATCCATATTAGATATCTATACTAATAATGCTCTAATATAGTAGAATACCTATACCTATAATAGAAATAGAAAAAGGAAATAGATAATTAATATAAAAAGAATAGCTTAATAGATTAGAGAATCTTTATAGGATAGAGATAAGATCTTCCTATTAGCCTAAAATGAATAATAATTAGGAAACCTTAATCCTTAATCTATCCAATATAAAGATAATAATCTTAAATTAAATATAATATATAAAAAATATAAGAATATTTTATAAGTAAGTTATTATAATTATAATTATTTTATATATATAGAATAAAAGTAATATATATTATACTTTCCTATTAAAATAGAAAATATAATAATCTATTATATTTATAGAAAATATTTTAATTAATATAAAGTAATAGAAAGAAATCCTTATTACTAGTTTACTATATTAGAATTAAATAAATCTAAGTTCTTTAATTATAATAAATTATTATAAAATAAATACTAAGATCCTAAGTATAATATCTATATAATAAATAAAGTAATAGCCTAATATTAAATAAAATTAAAAAATAAGTAGAGCCCCTTATAGAAGAATAGCAGAAGTAATTAAAGCAATAACCTATAAAGTTATTAAAAGAACTTATAAAAAGGGCTTTATACTTTATAATAAAAAAATAACCTTAATAATAATTAAAAATAAAGATAAAGATTAAAAGAAAGTAGTATAATATTATAATAAATAATAGAGTTAAATAAGATTATATTAACTTTTATATAATTAATAAATTTTAATTATTATAAATAATAAAAATCAATCTATATAAAATTATTAATATAGAAGGAATACCCTTTAGATATAATAATAATATTATAAATAAGAAGATTAATTATTTAAAAGTCTTTATTAAAGGAAAAAACTAAGGAATAATTTTTAATATTATTAATATTAAATAATATAATTTAATTTTAAGGTATTTATAGTTATATAAATATAATCTTAATATCTACTAGTATATTAGCTAAATATAAATACTTAAAAAGTATAATATAATTAATAATATTTTTATAAAATATAATAAAAGATTTTAAACTCCTAATCTTAATTAAGTAAAAAATATAAATAAAAAAGAATCTTTATTACTTAAAGAAATAAAATATAAATATAAAAATAATTAAAAAAAGTAAAAGTAATAAACTATTACTTACCTTAGAATATAATTCTAATAAATTAATAAAAGTCTTAAAGAAATAAAGATTAAAGTAAAAATAAATAGATTATATAATATACCTTTATAATATTAAATCTATAAAAAACTCTTTATAAAAGAACTAAATATTAAATTATTTAAGTTTAGTTAATAGGATTATAAAATTATTTTTAAAAGTAGATTTAATATTTAATTTTATTTTATTTATAATCTTAACTAAATTAAATTTAATATCTTAAAAGAATATATCTAAGATATATTTAAAAAGGGATATATTTATATTTTAAATTTTAAAATTAATTACTTTATTATATTTATACTTAAAAAAAATAAAAAATTATATCTTATTATAAATTATTAATAGTTTAATAATATTATTATTAAAAATTATACTCTATTATTATTAATTAATAAAATAAAAGATTATTTTTATAAAATTAATATTTTTATTATATTAGATTTTAAAAAATATATAATCTTATTTATATTAAAAAAGGATATAAATAGAAAATTACTTTCTAAACTAAATTTAAATTATTTAAATATTTAATTATATTTTTTAGATTTATAAATATATTAATATTATTTTAATAAATAATAATCAATATATTATAAAAATACTTAAATATTTTTATTATTTATTATTTAAATAATATTTTTATTTTCTTAAAAAATAAAGAAAAATATAAAGAATATATTTATAAGATCTTAAAAGCCCTCTAAGACACCAAACTCCTAATTAAATTAAAAAAAATAAATTCTATATTTAAAAAGTAGAATTTCTAAGATATATTATTAGCCCTAATAAAATTCATATAAATCTAAAGAAAGTTATTATAATAAAAGATTAAAAAGAACCTATTAATATAAAGAAAATATAAGCCTTCTTTAAATTTATTAATTATTATTAAAGGTTTATTAAAGGATTTAGTAAAATTATTTTAAATATAATAGAATTAATTAAAAAAGAATTATCTTTTAATAAGAAAATAAAGTATAATAATTATTTAAAGTTATAAAAAATATTATTTTAAAAGAACCTATTTTTATAATATTTAATCTTAATAAATTTATAAAACTAAAAACCAATATATTAGACTTTATTTTAAAGATTTAGATTAAATAATAAGATAAATAAGAAAATCTATATCTTATAATATTTTACTTATATAAGTTATATAATTTTAAGTTAAATTATTTTATTTATAATAAAGAATTCTTTATTATTATTAATATTTTTAAAGAATTTTAATAATATTTTTTAAAAAATAATTATAAAATTATAATATATACTAATTATAAAAATATTTTTTACTTTATAATAATTTAAAAATTTAATAAAAGATAATTATAATATATTAAATATCTCTTTAAATTTAATTACTAAATTATTTATATTAAAAAAACTAAAAATAATTATATTAATATAATTAGCTATTAATCTAATTATAATATAAAAAAACTAAAAATATAAAAACAATTATTAACCTATAATACTAATAAAGGCCTAAAATAAGCCTTAATTAATAAAATAATAATAAAAATAAAGAAAATAATCACCACTATTAGAATAAAAGGATTATTATATATAAATAAAACTACCATTATAAAAATACTAATATAATAAATAGAATAAGATAATCTACTACTAAGAAAAATCAAAAGATATAATCTAATACTTTTAGAAAATAAAAAAACAAATTATTTATAAATATTAAAAAAATACTAAATAAAATTAATAAAGGATATTTATAAATATTCCTTATATAGCTATAAAGATATTAATAAAACCCTTAAATAAATTAAATAGATATTTTCTTTTAATAAGATAAAAAAAAGTTAAATAAGTATATAAAAAATGCAGTCTATATTAATACTTTAAAAAACTAAAATATAAACTATATAGATTATTATAACTATCCCTTATTATATAATAATTATAAAATTTAATTATAATAAACTTTATTACTAACCTTCCTTTATTAATAAACCTTATTATAGAAGTATATTATAATAATATTTTTATTATTATTAATTACTTTATAAAAGTAATATATTATCTTTCTTATAATAAAGTAATAAAAAAAAACAATTTATTTACTTTTTTTTTAATATATAATTATTATATATAAATTATTAATTAAAATTATTTTAAATAAAAAATAACTATTTATATTTAAATTTTAATAAAACCTAATATTCTTAATAAGATTAAATTATAAGCTAAATATAGCCTTCTACCCTTAAATAAATAAATAAATTAAATACTAAAATTAGAAAATTAAGTAATATTTATAATACTATATTAACTATAAGTAAACTAATTAAATAAAAAAATTATCTATTATATAATTAATATATAATATATTTTATAATTATAATATTAAAACAATACTAATAAAAGCTAATTTTAATTTTATATTAGATATTTATTAAGCCCTCTTAGAAAGTATAATCTAAGTAAAACTAATAATTAAATTAAATAATCTAAGAAAATTATATAATAAAATAAAGATTAAATTTAAATTTATTTATAATATTATAAAAAGATATTATAATATAAAAAAATTAAAAGAATTAATCTTTTTAAAAAAAGATATAATTTATTTAATAATAAAAAATCTTATAATAAAAAATAAAATAAAAAAATTAATTTTATATAAATTAAATTATATTTAATAAAAAGAAATATTAAAAAATAATTATAAACTTAATCTCTTAAATAATATTAAAGTTTACCCTATCTTTTATACTTTATTACTAGAACCTAGTAATAACATCTAAATTAATATAAAACCTAATTATAAACTACAAATAAAAAACTTAGAAGATTAATAGAAAGTTAAAAAAATCTTATAAAAAAAAAGAAGATAAAAAATTTAAAATTAAATAAAAAGATTATAAAAAAATAATCTAAGAACCTACTAAATACTTTATATATTACTTAAAGATATTAAAAATATTTTTAAAAATATAATACTAAGTAAACCATTAAGATCAATAATATTCTAATTAATAATATCTATAGCCCTTAAAGATTATACCTAAATAATAATCTCTAATTCTATCCAATCTACCTTCTTTAATTTATTTAAGAAAAAAGATTTTAATATATTATTTTTATATTTTTTATTTTAAGTTAATATTTTTAATAATAAAAATAGAATAAATAATTTAAAGATTTCTAAACTTTAACTTAAATAATAAGTACTTTTATTTATATATAAAAGAACTTCTTCTTAATTACTTTCTCTTTTATATTTAAATAATTAAACTTTTAATTTATTTAGATTATTATAAAATATTAATACCTACTTATACTTATTATTTATAAAAAATAATATATATATAATTAAAAATATCTCTAAAGTATTATATATTTTATTATAATAAATATATTTACTATAATAATTATTAAAATTTAGTAATATTTTATATTATAAACCTTTAAAAGAGTAAAAAGAATATAATATAATTTTAAAGTTAGTTAAATTAATAAGCTAGGCTTAAGTATTAATATAAAGATATAGTTTAGAATTATTTAAATTATAAGGTATAATTAGAAAATATTTTAAAGATTAAGAATAAGGAACTTATATATAAGATCAACCTAATAAGCCTTAAAAATAAGATTAATAAAAAGAGAATATTATATTATAATCTATAATATATTTAAATAATTAAAAATAATAGAATTAATATTTACTTATCTTATAAACCTTATATTAATTAATAAGAAAGCATTTATAAGCAATCACCCACAATATTAATAATCACCCTATAATTAATATCTTAATTATTAATATATTAAATAAAACTAATACAATAAGCACCTACTAAATAATAATATATAAATAAATTAAAATCTACCTTTATAACTAATATTAACCAGTTTTTAATATAATTTAATTACCTTAATTACAATTAACTATTACTTAATATAATATTTCTATTACTTTATTTACTATAACACATTTAACTATCCTATTAATAATAAATTCTTCATTCTGATTAGTTTATTAAGTTAGGAATTGACCAGACTGTTACACTATCCCCTATCATACAACAACCATAGGACTCAATCATAATAGACTTTATTACTGACCTTCCCTTATTAATAGACCCTACTATAGAAGTATACTATAATAGTATTTTTATTATTATTAATTGCTTTATAAAAGCAATATATTATCTTCTTTATAATAAAATAATAAAAAAAGAACAATTTACCTATCTTTTCTTTTAATATATAATTACTATATATAAACTATTAATCAAAATTATATTAAATAGAGGATAATTATTTATATTTAAGTTTTAATAAAACTTAATATCCTTAATAAGGTTAAATTATAAACTAAGTATAGCTTTCTACTTTTAAATAAATAAATAAATTAAATATTAAAATTAAAAAATTAAGTAATATCTATAATATTATATTAATTATAAATAAATTAATTAAGTAGAGAAGTTACTTATTATATAATTAGTATATAATATATTTTATAATTATAATATTAAAATAATATTAGTAAAAGCTAACTTTAGCTTTATATTAGATACTTATTAAGCCCTTTTAGAAAATATAATCTAAATAAAAGTAATAATTAAATTAAATAATCTAAGAAAATTATATAAAAAAATAAAGATTAAACTTGAATTTATATATAATATTATAAAAAGATATTATAATATAAAAAGATTAAAAAGATTAATCTTTTTAAAAAGAGATATAATCTACTTAATAATAAAAAATCTTATAATAAAAAAATAAAATAAAAAAATTAACTTTATATAGATTAAGCTATATTTAATTAAAAAAAATTAAAAAACAATTATAAGCTTAATCTCTTAAATAATATTAAAGTTTACTTTATTTTCTATATTTTATTATTAAAATTTAATAATAATATCCAAATTAATATAAAACCTAATTATAAATTATAAATAAAAAACCTAAAAAACTAATAGAAAATTAAAAAAATCCTATAAAGAAAAAAAAATAAAAAATTTAAAATTAAATAAAAAAACTATAAAAAAAATAATCTAAAAACCTACCAAATATCTTATATATTACTTAAAGATACTAAAAGTATTTCTCCAAAATCAATATAAAGAAAATTAAGTAAATCACTTTAATTAATAATCTTATAATCCTTAAGCAATTATACCTTTAATAATACTAATACTTTAATATACTCCTTTTCTTCTAATTTATCTAAATTCTTATAATTTTAAGAAATTATCTCCTTTACTTTCTTATATAAATAATACTTTTAAGTATATAAGTATTATAATTAAGTTAAAGTATTTATTAAATCTACTTTAGCTTTCTTTTTCTTTATATTAATCTAATCTTTTTTATAAGAAATTTATTTAATTAAAAAAAAATAAATATATAAAAATAAAAGAAGAAGAGTATATTTATAAACTTAAGTAAAGATACTTTTAAAATTATAATTAAAATACTTATTTTTTATATAAAATTTATAATAGCTTTTTCCCTTAGCTATAATATAAAATAATTACTTAATATAAAAATAAGTTAAATAATAAAATATTTTAAAATTAAATTTATTAATTAATTTAATAATATTCTTTTAATAAGCTTTAATTATCTTAAAATAAAATATAACCTTAGTAATATAATCTAATATTCTATTAATATTAAGAATTATAAAAAGATAAAAAGAAGAAAAATATATAATAGCCACAAGTAAAGAAACTAGCCTATTTACCTAGCCTTAGAATAAGACTAATAAAAGGGAAAGTATTATATTATAACCCGAACACTTAAAAGGCAGTAACTATAAGTAGAATCCCAACCAATTAAACCAAACTACCCTAGACCTATATAACCAACTAATAAAAGTAAAATTAAATAATTCTTATTTAATATAATTAAAAATTACAATAAATACTATTAAATCAACTTTATTTAACCATTATAATAATAGATCTTAGATATAATAGTATATAAATAGATTAGATCTTACTATAAGAAATAGAATTAATTAGCTTTTAATATAACTTGATTATTTTAATTATAATTAACTATTACTTAATATAATATCTCTATTACTTTATTTTACTATAATATACTTAATCATTCTGCTAATAATAAATTCTTTATTTTAATTGGTTTATTAAGTTAGGAATTGACCAGACTGTTACATATGGCTACGCTATTATAAATAAAAATAAGATCTTAATTATAAGGAATGGTAGGCTTAATAAGGTAGAAGTTTTTAATGTGGAAGTATTAGGGGCCCTTAGGGGACTTAAAGCTACCCTAGATCTAAAAACTAATCTCTTATATAAAATCTACATTCTCCTTAATAACTAAGCGACTATAAACTACCTAAAAGGAAAACCATCTAAGATATCTTAGGCAGTTTTTCTCAGATTCTAAGAACTAGCTTGAAAATATAATAATATAGAAGTTAAATAGCTTCTAGAATATTAAGATATTAAGGGTAATAAGTTAATAAATAAATTAATAAAAGATGTACTTAAGATCTAGGAATAAACCACTGATCCTTCTATACTTATAAGAGTAAAGAGGGATATAAGGATAGAAGTTATTTTTTACTTTGAAAAATAATAATATTAAAATGGAATATATAATTGCTTTAATATATAAATTAATTATATATTAGAAGGATATTATAAGGAAAGTTTATTTAGCTTTATAATAAAATTTGAATATAGTTTAATTATATTAAGAAAGATATTTAATTTTTCTTAATTTATTTTATATTATTTTTTAATTATTAAAATAAAGTATAATAATTTTATTAATTATTATAAAAAATAAAATTATAATATTAAGCTTTTATATTTATATAAAAAAAAGAATCTATTATATATCTTTTATTATAAAAAGATCTTATTTAATAAATAAATTTACTTAAATAATAATTTAAAAATAATAATAAAAAAAATATTAAATAAAAATTTTAAATAATATATTTAATTAATTAAAAATATATATTTCTTTATTAAAATATACCCTTAATACTAAATATATTACTCTAAAATCCTATTTTTTAAAAAATAAATAAAATTATAAAATATAAATTCTTTTAATATTAAATAAATACTTCTTTAACCCTAAGCCTCTAAGCTTATAAAATTAAAAGAGAACAATAAAATAATATAAAATAATATCCTATAACAATACCAATATCCACAAATAAAAAAAGTACAATTATAAACTTTCATCACTAAAACAGAAGGAATTTCATATATAGGAAATTTACAACCTATTTACTAAGTTATTTACATATAACTAATTTTATAGCATAAACACACCCAATATCCCCACAAGGATCGTCATTCTTGGTACTGTACCAGAACGCCTAAAGGCGTTAAATACACACACACACACACACACACACAACCCAACGGCCATTAGTCAAAGAACACTGCTGATGATGTTAAATTGTATTATCGGGGTATTTAATATACAGCATGACGACTGTTTGCTCGAACATAGTTTTTCAATATATATGCATCCTTGAAGGTGTATACACGGTAATAATCCTGAAACATATGGTGCATCAACTTCCCACTAACCCACAATATACAGTCCGTGCAGTAGTCAGTCTGCACTCTCACCTGACAGTAAATCCAACCTGCGCCTTTGCTGAGCGATGACGTTATCCGTTATCTTGAATTTGCACCCATGTATCTGTACAAAATCTAAAGTCAGTAGGCCATACAAAGTGAGATAGAAACCCAGCCATTGCAATGAAAATATATTCATACCCGGAATAACAAGGTCCCATATATCCCCAGGCCGTGTCCATGCCTCCAGTATTCTGGTTAAAGTACAACAGACCCAAAGGACACGTGGGGCTAATTCCTGGACATCGTTGTTGTGACTTTTGAATGTAAAAATGAGTGCATGTAGAACTGGGCTGAGTCTTGAAAGAGAAGAAAGAACAATTTTCAGTTGCGTAGCATTTCTGGCAGCAATCTGTCACAGCGCTACTGCTGATAACCTGTTCAAGAACATTAGGGAAGGCATATACTGCATTATTTATCAATTGGTCGACGTTGTCGCACGGTGTTGCAGTCTCAGTTGTTGTCACACTGGTGCTAATAGTAGAAGTAATCGTCGCAATATTTGTCTTGGTCAAAGTTGTGGTTGTATGTTCAAGTTTGGTAGTCAAAGTGTGGTCGGTTTGCGTGATAGTTTCGGTAATTGTTTTTGTTATCTTGGGTGCGGATCCAATTTTCCCACCATTATTGGTCACAGTAATTGTATGGGTTACGGTGGGGGTCTCGCCGCACTTCTCATTGGCGGTTTTTGTGATCGCTGGCTTTGTGATAGTAGCAGTCTTCGTATGCTGGTGTGTTTCGGTAGAGGTAATAAAGCAAGCTATCGCTATGTTAGCACGGCCGGGAAAACAGTAGATCATTCGAGATCATATTATCGTACAACACTCTGTAGGCAGAGGCCCGTTTCTCCGTCTGAGTCTGCGCTGGGGGTCACAGACGAGCTGGTGCCAGGGGACCAAGCTGGTACTAGTCGAAGTTCTACAATGAATTAGTGGTTATTGATGATATTTTATGAATTCCAGGTGATGCATACACTGTGGCAGCGGCAAATGAAGTCTCCTCCTTGGTAGTGAAAACCGTAGAAGTGGCTGTCGAGGTGGTGGTGCTGGCAATTTTCGTAACCTTTGTTTTTGTTACTGTCGCTGTCAGGATGCTACGACAACAAAATAATTCAGAATTAGCTGATACATATCATGGAGCCTTTGGATATTCGTAATACTTACGATTTCTCGTTTCCGTTGATTGTATAATGGACGGTTTTCGTATGTTCAGGGGGAGAAATAGTGTTCGTTAGAGTTATTGTCGGATAGATAGTAATTGTCGTTGTAATCTCATCAAAAATCTGACATGTTGATGTTCGGATTCTTTTGGCAGCTAGGTATTAAACAAGGGTGTGAGATTTGTTTGTGGCCTCAATGGTCTCAACCACATACCTATGAGACTTTCACAGCGCTGAGCATGTGTATCGTCGACATATTTGCATAGCATAGAGGGTGCCTTGCACTTGAGAAGTAGCGCATTGGCCAAAGCCATGGTAGGCAAAAATATACTGAGTACCTGAAACTTCATGGTGGAGGTTGAAGATCAATCAAGGTCAGGGTTGAAAAGTGAGAGCTAGGGGTACCGTTGGCAAGGCGTTCCTGGTGGATCAATGGTTAAACTTATAAAGCTGGGCGGTTCTCACTAGAACCCGACAAGAGAGGCAGTCAAGTCACTTTTGAAGCTATTAAAAACTACTAGCCCTGTTCTGGTCGTGGCGCCCGCTAATGAAGGTCCAGGCCAGCGGTTCTGGTGTTGCCATAACTAGCGCTCCACGAGTAAATTAGGCCTCTAACGACTCATTACCATTATCTTCACTATCCCCTATCGGCACTGCCGTAGCTCCACTGCATATGCTGTTGGGCAAAAAACTAATTCCTCCCACTTAGAGCTATTATATTGCTGTTCGTTTTTTCCGACAATATTCCCTTCTTTACTCGCTTTGGTCGTGGTTTGGTGAGTCAGTGTTTTTTTTTTGTCAACTACATCAAAACTAAAATCCACATTTCATCTCCAAGGCCTTGATCTTGATGATTTTAAACAAGGTCTGGACCGCGTTAGCGGGGTGAACTAGATCGTTGAGAAACTAGTCTTGTGGTGTAGAGAGCTAAAATCGTGCTAAACCAATATTGAGACACATTTTCCCAACGGTTTCTTTCATCTAAAACGATTCCGAGGTACTAGTGCCGGAACAGACAAGTCCAATATGCATTGTAGATTATATCATGGCAATGGAAGTAACTATCGATGATTATAATTAGCAAAACTCTTAAGTCGTTTACACAACATCATCATGATTGCAATATTTGGGTTCGCTGTGCAACATCTGATCTGAGCATGGCGCAAGAACTTCCTCTGCAATATCCCTTCCTAAACATATATTTTATTCCGAGTACCACCTTTTCCTTACCCGCACCAAATAAAGAGCTGTGTCTCGGTTTTTCTACTCCCTACGAAAGACTACGGATATGACAGGCACTGATTCAAAACATGAAGAGTATTTTCTGCGATATGGTTCCAGTTGCATAATAAAACTAAGTACTTTGGCGCAATATTAAATGAGAATAAAAATGGTCACCACTAGCGCAGTTGTATAGATTTCCCATCCAGCTTTCTTATTACTCGGCGTAAAGGCAGCCGACAGGGCTAAGCTCCTCGATCACGCGAGTTTTAACACTGATGCAGCCTTCGTTCCAGCCAGGCTTATCAACGCCAGTGTCAACCCAAAGGCTCCAGGCGCCTTCAATACTGTTGGGACAGGCTTTAAACCCGGTACCGTCAAACTCTAGCCCGCCATCAGATGCAAAGGCAAAGCCAGTCAGCTCTGCGTTACGAGGAGGAGATTGAGCACCTGTGATATAGCCCAACTTGCCCATACCTAATGTAAAATATTTGTGGTTAGCCTGAATTCCAGTCGCCGAACAAGTGTTAAACATACCCATTCCTGAGCGATCAGTGTAGAGTTGCTGAGGGGGATTATCGGTCTTGTAGAGGTAGGCAGCGCCGTCCTTGAGGTAGAAAGTGGCCCAATCACCGACAGTAGCATCGCAGGAAGCGTTAGACCGGGGGAGGTTGAGGAAAAGGCTGCCTTTGGCAGCTTTAAAAGAGGAATGATCAAGCGTGCTTGCAGGTCGGATAGTAACAACATGAAAGTAGTCGGGAGCGGCGACGATGGACGCAGGAGCGGTGACATTTCGGGGGGCCACGTGAGGAGCAGCGCTGGCAAGGCCTGCAGCGAAAATGACAGACTTGACGTGCATGATGGCAGTCTTTGGTTAGATGATTAAATTGAAAATGAGTGACTAGATATCAACGATAGTGGGAGAAAAGATCATGACCGCCCAAACCAAATGATCATTGTGGGCGAGATGATCTTAATGTAGCTATTGACAACCAAACACACATGCTTCGCCACGACAATCTGAACAGCATTTAAATTACACAGTTGCGATCGGCGATACAAACCCCCAATAGCAGGGCAATACGGGTTTGTTAAGCTTTGCATATAGAATTAAGCTTGACCCAATTATAATTTCCTTGTAGGGCGTGCTGTGCCCAAAATGGAAATGATGGGCACGGATATTTCGGAGTTGCGCTCGAGTCAGCAGCACCAACTGCCAGCTGCTTTTTCAATGCCTTTTACAATCACTAAATTAATTCATGTTCCATAAAAAATCTTTAGAGACTTACAAAGAAAAAAAAATTATAAGTCTTACTTGTCAGGTAACTACGAAAATAACCCCGTTGTGTATCACAACTTTCACGAGAGCAATAAGTTGTGATTGCAAAAAATGGGGGGATTGCTACGAACCAATCTGAATAGCAAACTAATACCACCCTATTTATCAATACATCTCTTGGCGGTTATTTTCTTGGCCTTGTCAAGATGGGTCGGGTTGGGATTGCGAAATTTGGCGAAGCTTTATCGTTGTCATTGGCGAAATTTTCTCACATGTGGGGTTTATCTATAGACTTAATCCATTAATCCATATCCAGAGTTGAGAATAATGCAATGCAATAGCAGATATAATCGAGTTAAGCTGTTTCCCATTGACCTTGAGGTTTATGCATGGAAAGTCAGGGGTCCTTTGTGTCAGTAAGTGGAAGGGGACTTAAGTTAAGTGACCTCACAACCAATAACATATGGCCTATAACGGTCTCGTACCATTCTACAGGGTAGTCGGTGATAATCTGGCGAGTCTTCACAAAACCGCTTTCTCTAAGATTGCACATGACCCCAGCAATATTGGAAATGGATTGAACTTCGGCCAAACCACGTTGGGGCCAAGTACAAAAATTCTTCATCAAATCACGACCGAGTTGTGGCTTAGTTAATCCCACTAAGCTGAGGTCTACTGTGAATCAGTGACAGGAGGGCGGTTCGGATCAAGGTTGGTGCGGAACAATATCCTTCCCTGCCTCAACTGAAGACCTCCATTCACTGTCTACTCTGAGGCAACTTCACAAACAAGACTTTTTAGGACAAGGTACATCTCGCAATGGATCCCATCTCACTCAACACTGGCGTTTTGGGAAGTGGTTCCTGGATTGGGGCCGACGCCACTCAGCTAGACGATGAATTCCATCAACGAGCAGACACATTTATTGCTGCCATCAAATAGGAATCTCTCCTCTCGATTGATTCAACCCTTCGCCATGAGATTCTATGCAAACTTAGCGATAGATTCTCCATCGGCCACTCCAACATGGTGAGGCGAATCATCTTTGAGGACCAAGTAAGCTGGATCGCTAGGCTCAGAATGCCACCTGTTTCCGCTATGCCTGCTGGAAAGGAGACTGCGAGTGTCGCGAGCATCATGGAAGTCGAAGTGGCGAGAATAAACTTTTTGAAGTGAGCAGTCGCAACAAGCCAGCAGCCATTTTCTGCACTGGTGCTGATTAGAAGAAATGCTGAGAAGACCGACATACCAGCACCCGTAGTTCACTCCTATAACACCGAACAAGAAAACGAAGTAGGCGCTCCATACATTCTGATGGATTACATCCATGGCACCGTTGCTTCTGACGTGCGGCTCGCAAAAGACTGTGCACTTGGCCTGTATGGTACTCCCGAACAAGACAAGAAATTCAGACGGGAAATGGCCAGGATCCAGGCCGTCCTCTCCACCATCGAATTCAATCGAATCGGAATCTTATATCAAGACTCAACGACAAAGGAGTTCTTTATAGGCCCAGATATCGAGACCAACAAAGGCCCTTGGGCGCACGCGTCAGACTATTTTGCTGATGTCGCTGATCACTGTCTCCAAGTGTGTGGAAACAACGCATCGTACGAGGTCCTAAACAGCCCGTCCTTCGCACTGCCAGTTCTTTTCACACATTTGATGAAGTTGTCCAGAAGTGACGGCAATCCTGGCAACAGCCCCCCTTTCTGTGTCACAAACAGAGATTTTGGTCCTCACAACCTACTTGTTGATCAAGAGTTTAACATTATCGGTGTCATCGACATGGACGGTATCATGGCTGCTCCGCATGATGTTGCTGCTCAATTCCCCGTTTTGGCAGGACTGGACCCTGAGCCGCCGGGCCATGTCGAGACCAGACCGCTTGTTCTTGAGCGTATCACGAGGACGGCACCCTTGATCATGGAGTACAATGCTATGATCAAAGAAATCGAGGTGTCTTTCTGCTCAAGAAAGAAATTGGAGACATGATGCTCTCCAGCAGTGCCCTGGTTGTTTAGGGCTTAAATATGTATCGAGGGCATCAGAAGCACATTAATGACAAGTGGATTAGCGCGTTCAATCGGCTTCCCGTTGATCACTTCAATCCCACTGCTACTAGGTGCACCATAAGTTGAGAGCAAGAGTAACCATACGCGAAGCATGAGAAACAAATCCAAATGGGGGAAAACGGGTCTATTTCTACTACGTAGCCTTTCCACCTACCATATTTGCCCTGTTGTTGGCTATATCTGAGCGTGTGCTGACCAATCACTAACAGGTTACTTGACACTTGACAAGTCTAGAAGTCCCCACCTTTTTCGCACCAATTTGCAGAGATTCCTAATACAGGAGCGAAATCATGGAGGCGGACAGGGTTGGTTAAATGGTGAGGTGGGTTAGACCGATTAAGACGTGTCACACTTGTTACTTAGTTCTAGGGCGATGATGCACCCAGTGCGTATCCCTCTTAAAGAAAACGATATTGATATTGATTACTAATGTCAGGAACTGAAGCTTTGTGAAAGGGTGCAGTGCAATACCCATAGAGATTCAGAATACAGAGCGTCAGTTGGTCAATGAGTGAAGTGGACACACTTCCGCATTCATTCAACTTCCCCGTGGTTATTCGAAAGCAGCATCACTGCAGCGATGTGTCCGGGAGAAATTGCATATTTCGAGGAAGGTTTTCAATAGTTTTAATCCGAGAATAGGAATCATCGTTCAGTTCCGACTATAATCGCAGTATCCTCGACTGATGGGGCATCCGGTGTTGAAGCCAACGTCTCCAGGTGCCTCCAGGGTCACCCTTTTCTGGCTTTTCTTATCTTAGGAGGACGTCTAGGGAAACGGCGGGCCGGCGTACTTCTAGCACGTGCATTTTTGTGAACAAAACCGGCCCATGCCCCAAAGGCCTGGAACCACGCTGCACTGTCCTGGCTGTGCGGGCGTGTGACTCAAGCCACGTGGGAGTACACAAAGCAAATATAAAACCATCTCATCACCTCGTTTCTCAAAGCGCCAGACAAAAGTACCGCATCGCCACCGAAGGCACGCTAGGAAAATGAACTTTGGGTCGGTAGATATCGTCTGAGTATTTGCTTCGTCTGCTATCATTCTCACAATAGCTTTTCTTTCAACTTACCCATGCCATCCAACCTTCAACTCGCTCAACCTTTGTTGGAGCCGTGCTCCAAGGCTGGCGAGGTTTTCCGCTGGTATCACACCTTGCCATCGCGACACGTCAACCTGTTTGATGACTACGCCAGCAATGAGCTATTCTTGATTGAATTTGATTCTCTACTCCTCCGCTGCTTCTCAGATCCTAATCTTGACTTTGGCTGTAAGTAGATCTAGAATAACAGCTATAAAGCTAACGTTCCCAGATGGATTTCAGCTTCTCCACGCCGTTTACGTGGTTGAGAAATTTCTCAAAGACCTCATTCTACGCAAGGGTCGTTTCCAGATAATCTGCTTTCGTCAAAACGAGTTACTGTGTATCCCTCCAGCAGCCAACAGCCATGCCATGTCCAAGTACCGCCTCGCTCGCGCAGTCATCATGCGCCACCTTCAAACTGATCCTTTTGTTGATTGCGGTATCCAGTTTCATAGCTTTGAGTCATATCTTCAAAAGGACTTCAAGAAATTTCTCGAAGATTCAGATGCTTACTTTATTATGGTTCATGATGGCGCTATGTCACGAAATCTTCAGTTAAACAATGGACAAGTTTCGACATCGGAGAGAGAGCTAGACTACGCGCCCAGGATTTATCCCACATCTGAAGACCCTTTTCAAACCGACGAGACTGTATCAAATCACACGACTGTGGCCAAATTGAGACTTCGGGCCATGATTTCCTGGTTCCTAACAAACCAGTATTATGCTGTACTTATCAACGAAGTGCAGTTCATTGATAACAAAGTATAGTGTCACGAAGCAACTCCTCCTTTCTGTTTCTGATCGAATTTAGGTTTTGACCAGTATTTATGTACACTCCGAAGTGAAGAAGCTCGCCGAGACGACCCTTCAACCCTTCGAACCTTGGAAATCACAATACCAAACGTATGATCATTGTCAACCTATTCAGGAGCTCGATAGCTTTTCTGAAGCCGACCAAATCACACTATTGGTCCTCATAAGCTCGTTCGAAGCTAAAAAGATCTCCGAAGGCGATGCTGCTCTATTTCTACTTCACACTGCAGCGCTATCTTTTCTTCCTCTCGAGCGCCGCTACTTACCCACACTTCACAATACAAGTAGCTATATGCATACACTTTCGGCATTCATACAATCAGCGCTTTCCGTTATCTTGAATCCAGCGTTTATCACCAGCCTCAATTCCTCAGACGTCTCGCATAATCTCGTTGTTTTGGTTGATGGACGGTTGCTTTCTGAGATCATGAGCAATGGCGAGTTTCGTTCAATCCTTCTAGCTGGAGAAAATATAAAAGGAAGATATGACCACCTTCGTAAGACACTTTCTCGTATCTGCGATTTTCCAATAGTTGAGCTAGGTGACTTCACCAAGCCCAAGATGCCTGGGGCAGTCACGGTTACGTCGTTCACCGATGGCGCCCTCATGCCTTTCAAAAACCCGGTATTCTATAAACACCTTGATGCCATTCATCTCAACATTGATGCAAGCCCCATACACCTAACCCGTAAACAAATTCATATTTTGAAAGAACTTGCATACTGGCAGAATCAAGAAAAAGCTCCTGTCGTTAAAAAGCCAAATCTTCAGCACCAGCGAGATGCCAAGAAGGGTTCTCTCACACAAAATCAAAATTTCCAAAAGGAAATCCAAGTGTATGCCGCCAGTCTCACGAACGTCTCAGGCAAGATTCTTGAGCCGCAGATCATTATTACCGGCTCGTCAGACCACAATCCAAAGCCAACCGCCCCCAAACCAGCCAAAGACCAAAATACGGCTCAAATGTCTTCGAAAAGAAGCAAAAAACCTGGAAATCCCAATAAAAAAGGAGGTCGAACGGCTGCACTCGAAGCTGCTGCTAAAATCAACATGAAGCCGAAGAGTGACATCAAGCTCAATTTTTGGAGAAGCAAGTGCAAAAGCATCATGGATGAAGACGACCTAATAACTCGTCAAAGACTCGGCTTGCAATATTTGCAGACCTTGGACAAGAATGATGAGCTAAGCCCTGAGGTTCAACTCTTTACTGTTGACTGCCTTTTCCGTGTCATTGCCAGCGGGAAGGCTGACATGAATAAGATGAGTATTGCCGCTTTGATATGGGATTCTATCCATCGCTTGTCCCTTGAAACTGCAGGTGTTACTCCAGAGGTTGCTATAGCCGCCGAAGGGATTATAAAGTCTCTTGGCTTTCTCGGGCTGAACATCAAGGCCAATGCGCCATCACGGCAATTAGCCTTTTTTTGTCTAGACCTAAAGACCGCTCAAAAACGATATCTCGCTCCACTCAAAACACCCATGGAGTTTATGGAGTTTCAACTTGAGCACTGCGGTCCCTACCTTGACCGCGCCATGGACTCGGCTCCAGACAATCGCGTGCAATTCGAGCCTGATGGCTGGCAGCGGCGTGTTCTTGATGCCATTGACAGAGAAGAGAGCCTGTTGGTAATAGCGCCGACATCCGCTGGAAAGACATTCATCTTTTTTTACGCCATGGAAAAGGTTCTTCAAACCGATGATGATAGCGTTCTCATATATGTCGCACCAACCACGGCTCTCGTCAACCAGATTGCCGCCGAGGTTCACGGTCGCTTTTCCAAGAATTACAAGCATGCCGGCCGTTCAGTTTGGGCAATTCACACTCGTGACTACCGCATCAACAATCCTACTGGCTGTCAAATCCTCGTGACCCTTCCACACATGCTCCAGAGCATGCTACTTTCACCCTCACATGCGGAGAAGAAGAATTCGTGGTCCACGCGTATTAGACGGATCATATTTGACGAGATCCATTGCATTGGCCAAGGTAAGGACGGCATTGTCTGGGAACAACTTCTTTTGCAGGCTCCGTGTCCCATCATAGCTCTATCTGCTACCATTGGGAATCCTAAGGAATTGGGCGATTGGCTATCACTGACCGAAAGAGCCAATTCCAACGAGTTCGTTACGGTTCAGCATCGACATCGATACTCAAGCCTACGAAACTTCATTTATGTGCCCCCAAAGATATTTTGTTTCTCTGGATTACCCGCCCTCCCAGATCTTTATATCCCAGGCCTTGATAGATCAAATGCATTCGCCTTTGTGCATTCTGTGGCTAGTCTGGCAAACAGAAAGAAGGGAATACCCAATGACTTAAGTCTCGAAGCTCGCGACTGTCTGCGACTCTGGCGTGTTATGTCTCAGCACGCTACAGACAGGCACAATATTCCTCACTCGCTACATCCGGACAACATCCTCCCCCAGCTGGTCAAGAAAACAGACATTATCACGTGGGAGGCGGAACTGAAATCAATACTCCGGAGGTGGATGCTTGATGACAGCTCGCCTTTCGATCTCGTTCACCGAGACTTTGCTAGCCCTCTCAAGCATATTGTGACTCGCGATATCATGAGCACCAAGCAAAGCTGTAACCAAGACTGTGATCATCGCAACGTCGATGCAGACAACCTCAAGTCCATGATGCTACCCGTTCTAGTTGACTTGCACGCCAAAGATGCCTTGCCGTGCCTCTTATTCAACTATGATCATACCGTGTGCGACTCGCTGGCAAATGCCATCTTAGATGAGCTTAGTAGTAGAGAGGAAGCATGGAAGGCCTCAAAGCCGTCTTGGCAAAAGAAGATGGCCGATTTCAATCAGTACATGAAAGGACTAGAGATTCGTGCTGCCAAGGCCCCGAAAAAGGAGCCAAAGAAGAAGAAGCGCGGTGAAGGTGATGAAGACGATGAGAAAATCTCGCGAGCCGAACGTCTTCGCGAACAGGCCGAGGCTGATGTTAATATCTTGGCCGGGTTTAATCCAGACGCGCCTATTGACGGCTTCCATTTTGCTGACATTTCCAAGTTGACTCGATCCGAGCTAGACGAGATGCAGTCGGAGCTACGAAACCGTAAGGTGCCTGAGTGGCTTGTTCGTGGGCTAGAGCGTGGAGTTGGAGTGCACCACTCGGGAATGAATCGCAAGTACCTCCAGACTGTAGAAGTGCTCTTTCGCAAAGGCTTTCTGCGGGTCGTCTTTGCGACAGGCACGCTTGCATTGGGTATCAATATGCCTTGCAAAACAGTTGTATTCGCAGGAGACTCCATGTCTCTAACAGCGCTCAACTTTCGCCAGGCAGCTGGTCGTGCTGGTCGTCGCGGCTTCGATGTGCTAGGAAACGTTCTGTTTGTTGGGATTCCCAAGAAAAAAGTGTTCCGGCTGCTGAGTTCTCGCCTGCCAGACCTCGCCACTCAGTATCCCCTCGACACATCCTTCATTCTCCGCTTGTCAATGCTTCTTGATAGGTCCAATAATTCAGCTTTCGCCCTACAGACTGTTGACACTATCTTCTCACGGCCGCATCCGTATCTCGGTCTGCCAGAGTCTGGGATAACAACCAAACACCACCTACGCTTCTCCATCGAATATCTGCGCCGGCAGTTGTTGCTTGACGCACACGGTGCCCCCATAAACTTTGCAGATTTCATCTCACCTCTATATTACACTGGAAATTCTGTGTGGGCATTCCATGCGTTACTGAGTAAAGGCTACTTTCACAAACTGTGCAAAGACATCGAGATTAATCCGGAACGAGTCCTGCTCACATTGATGCTTGTTTTGTCGCATATTTTCGAGCGCCAGCCATGCAAACTTTCGGATATCGAGTTCATTGATGATGCCATCAGACATTCTTCGTCCGTCGTCTTTCTCCCACCATTGCCCGAAGCTGCAAAAGACGCACTCAACATACACAACTCTGAAACCCTGTCTCTTTTCAAGTTATACGCGAAGACTTATGTCGATCAGTACCTGGACGATGAAGATGACAAACTTCCGCTCACTCAGCTTCATATCGGGTCTGGGGTAAAATTGAATATCAGAGCCAACGCCTCAACACCCCCACCTACTATCCGCTCACCATTTGTCGCTCTATCTGGCCATGGTGACAAATTCTCTACCCTTTCAAAACTATGCAATACCGTTCACTCCGGTGTATTCCTAGAAGAATCAATTGTACCATACTTGCAGGTCTATGGCGAAGAAGTGGATCTGCCCCTTAACGCATACCTGCTCGATTTCTTCAAACATGGTGATATAAGGACGATTGTGCAGGTAAATAAGATCCAAGCCTCAGAGATTTGGTCACGACTAAAAGGTATGCTATTTTGTCAAAATTCAAGACGCAGCTAACATTTGTCAAGATTTTTTGAACATTTTGTACACAATTGTTGGCTGTCTCTCCGACCTGACAAAATCTATGTCACTCTCCAATGTGGACACAGAGGCAGAGATAGATCTTCCCGGGTTGCAAGACAGTGGCAAAATACGAATCAAGAAGGAGGAAATAAACAACGCTAGCTATACAGAGGAAACAAAGGCCCACCTCACTATTGGTGTAAAGAATTTAAATGTTGATGGACAGGATGAAGAGTGCTGGCTCCACAACGGAGTAAATCACAAAGGCTTACTCAGAGTGCTTCGAGCTTTTACTGAGCTACACACCGAGTTTAAAGAAAAGTTAGAGAGAGCGACTAAATAGATATTAATGGGAAACTGTTTTTTTTTTTTTTCCAAGTTTTCGAAGATGAATATTTTCACAGGGAACATCCCACCAAATCACTATCAAAAGCAGGGGGTGTTATGAGTCCCGAGAAGGCCTACCAATGGGGATTAAATCCAGAAAACTAAAAAGCGCATTAGAGCCCAACACCCGTGATACCAAGTCAATTGAATGCAAAATGGCATATTTTGTGTAAAAGATAAAAAGGGAAGCAATTCTCTTCGGCTCTATGTGGGGTTATAGTGCAACACAAACTCTTTTTTCGGTAGAAATGGCCGCTTCATCACGAAACTTTACTGTAGGCATGGCGCCATTCCGGCGGAGAAACTTACTTTACAGCTCACAATACTTGATTCCGCTTTGAAGCATTTTGGAGAATCAACGCGCGTTTCCGGCTCGGATTCGATGCTCGGATTCCCTGCATCTTCATACACACAGCGCACCAAAAAAGAAACGAACTGCCAAATATTTGGGATACCACAATAGAATCGAATGGGTTGAGAATTCTATTCAATAATTAGCGCCTTTTAAGCGCATCCTTTGCACCACACAACCTTTTTTGTTAAGTTACTGTGGCGATCGCTGTTGAACTGTAATAAAAAGCTACTCAAACCAAGTAGGTCTTCAGCAGCAAAGCTTGGTGAGGGGCTTACCTAAAGTGAGCGCCGGTAACATCAACATCATGACAGCACGAAATTAATAAACAGAGAACCATGTTACATAATATAATGATACATAGTAATTGAGACTATCATATCTCTATAAAGTATACAATATTATTGGTGGTAAAGCGTGGTCCAGAGGAGGCACGAGCCTTCGTCCAGCTTTAAATAAATCCTTCTGATCTGATCCTAGATTCAACATCATCCAGATGTCTAACCACAGCATATTCATGATTCATAATATCCGTAACAATAAAAAAAAAGTTCGTCAACATTTCGAAACTTGAACCAATTGTATCTTGTCCGTTTCAACCAATCCAGACAAATCTCCCGAGTCCAGAGACTGTGGTGTCATGGGTGCTTGCAATGGATCTCTCCTGCTTGGCAGCGTCGATTCAGCTGGCTCAGATGTCCTGATGCTGCGCTTCGAGCCGTATGACCTAGTCGTGGTCACCAACTTGGGCAGTACGCGGGCCAGCGCCATACGCAGGGAAGGCATGCAAGCACAGATAATTCCCACGCTGACCTCGATCATGGACCATCTGGAAACAAGGCGAGAGTCCCATGTAAGATTGTATGATTGATCGGCAACAAATTGGATGAGGGATTGAAATCGAAGAATGCTAACAATGGTGACGCTTTTGACTGTTAGATTGGGTTATTCCGGGCCATTGGGGTAGATACGTACAATATACCAACAGAAAACATGATGGAAACTCCGACTTTCCTTTTCCATCCCATATTTAGGGTGGTGATGCGCGATAATGGTATGGCCAGCATCCAAACATCGAGGACAATATTGATAGTCGCATGGGACCAGCCGATGGCAGTAATATCAACACATTTTCCTTTATACGTGCTATTCCACTGATTCCAGAAGTAACTTATTGGCCAGCACTCAAACAAACCCGCAAAGAAAAAAGAAATGCCGGAGGTGATGGTAAAAATAAGAGTGCCCCATAGGACTCGGTAAGTTTTTGCGCTTTGAAATATTCGCATATAAAAGCACAAAATGGAGAGCTTGAGAAATGGTATCTCGACAAGGTATAGGATGTTTGCGATGAAGTAGTATTTGCCGAAATTTGTAATCTGCTCAGGCGTCAAGGTCCATAGATCATGGCCCAAGCCATTGGAGGCAAGGCCGCGAATGCCAATCACTATACTCGCTATGTTCAGAAGGCCCGTAACGAGAATAAACCAGTCGTCGAATTCGATGGGGATCTTGTAAAATATTGAGGTCAAGAATCTCTGGGCGATGAAAATCTCGCTTATTATTCCAATAGTGCTGGAGAGCACAACATATTCGACGGAGTCGTTGTGCACTGGCAGATTGCAATAGCCCATGCTAATCCTTGTCACGGCTGGTACAAAGAGTCAGCAGGCAAGAAAAAAATGACTTTTGAATGAACCCACTCAGTATTTCGGTCATATTACAGGCCTTAAAAAGGCATGCGCCGCTTTGGCGTTTGACGTCTTTATTTGTGCATAGACATGATGTGTCTGTGATGGAGCACGATGAATTGACGAGCGAGGCTTCGATGCAGGGAAACTAGATTGACTTAATGGACAGATCAGTGAAGGAAGCGGCTTCTCAAGCTTACCGCGCAATCAGGCAATTCGCCCAAGGACTGGGCGATAGCTCCTGGGAGTGCAGCCAGGCTCAGGAGCAGGCCAAGCCTCCAGAAGAGTTGCATGTCGAGGGGGACTCTTCTCCCACCCTCCAAATCGGCTTGGGCAAAATGGAAAAAGTGGCCGATTTAAAAAGGCTTGTTTTTTAAGTCCCAGGCACATGGATGCTTTATGTATCGTCACTGTAGTACGCCCGCTCGCTGCCTGCCTCCATCTCATGCGCTATCCCTGATAATTTACAACTTGACAGATAGCGCCAGATCGGCAGCTAACTACCACGCTAGCCCTTTCCCCTCACGCCTTACAGAACGATTCCGTTAGCGGTGCACCCATGCACAGACGGGAGACTGGTCCCTTGACAGCCTTTTTCAGAGGACTGAGCTGAAATGGGATGCCACAAGCTAGCATTACTTTCTGTACTAAAAACTACCTTGTGTCGTTTAATTTTCAGTCGCTACAAGAAAGTCACACTTTGTAGCTTCACTATTTGGTGGCTGAAGCATCAAAAATAGCCAAAGTCAAAAAGGAGTGATTAAGCCAGGATAGATAAGGTGGCGTTCGGTGAAGAAGGTGAAGCGGTTCGTTCCAGGCTTTGGCTGTCAACCAAACAGTGGCACAATCTATCCAACATGCCGAAGGGCCGAGCATTGGACCGATATTGCTGTATCAGCACCAGCCACACGTAAAGAAGGCTGAGCATATTTTTGACTGAGTTTGGTTTTGTACTATTTCGTTGAAGAATAATAATAACACACAGTAACAGACAGTATCGAGCATCGATCCATGGAGCAGTGATCATTTGCCCTCAAAGCAATGCAACATACCTGGCCGAGATTTCATAACGGCATTGATACAAATTTTGATGCAAATTTTAAGATGAAAAAGCACACAGCCTTTTTGGCGGCTTCTACCGTGACACTAACAGGATCCGCGACGATGGCTCTAACAGAGAGGCCCCAGCTCTGGTCATAGCCATGAGCTTGTTCTGTTAGTGTATCTCATGTCCGCTTTTGGGTTTTGTTCCGAACACGTGACGTTGCCAGTTAATCCGGTCACGTGTTAGAACGAATCAAGTCCAAAGGGTGGGTCTTTATATCCGAATCAGGCATAGCCCCGTGGATGTGACGCTTTGGCCATCTCCCAAAATCAAACTTGATGAACTGCAATTTTCAATGCCTCCTTCACAATAATTAGCACGGAATACTGATACAAGACCTACAACATCTATTTGGACCGTCAAAATATGACTGATATCTAAATACCAGAGAATTTTACGAGACAGGTCATAATTTAGTCGGCGTGCATCTTTTAAGCTTCTCAGCTCATGGTTTTTGACATGAACATTTCAACCCGAAGCTACCCTATACCTCTCACATCCTGCTGTGGCCGTACGTTGAACGACGCATCATCTAATTAAACAGCCAACCCTCGCATTACTAACTATTTTTGCATACAAGAAGAACCACCCCATTAAAATTAGATTTTGCAAAACCGGTTGTATTGGAATGCGGTCTAAGACGGTGATATTGACTGTCGCCAATTTGAGGTACAATTGTTTAAATCCGCGGGTTAGGGTTAGGGTCATGAAGCCATGATAACCCAGATGCTACTGAACATCGAAGGCTTGTAAATCTATGCATAGAAAAGGGCTTGTTCATTTTGGTTCTCAATATTCCCGCTGTGAGCGTAAGTGAGAGGAAAATAACACCCCCTACGGCCAGAACAAAGGAAGATTCCTCTCCCTCAGCAAGCTGCTTTAGACTCCAGATAGATGTCCCTTTCGTCTTGCCGGGGTGCTGGACTCTGTCAAATGGATTGAAAAGTGAGATCAGTCTCAAAGTTACAGCTACGAAATTTGCACATTCCTGTGAGGGCTATCTGTCCACCAATGACGACAATATGACAATTGCGGCCGCAACTGCGTGGGATTGGGATTTGACGCCTCTGGCTCTGCCACTACCCCAGACACCTATAGCCCCATATCACTCCAAGGCATTTCATGCGAAGATAATAGTGAAGGTGGAAAGAATTGACCCAAACGTTTCGCAAGGGATATTTCAATTCTACTAATACTTTTCTGTTTGCAATTTTTGAGTTGACTTGTACCCGTGCATCTCAGTAGATGATTGATGGATAGTTTGAAAATCCAAACTATTTTACTACTGTAATTAATTTAAACCGGCCGTATTAGAATAAAATGAACACGTCTAAAAAAAATTCAGGCGAACTGTTGTGCGCCCGGTCCTTCTCCATAGGACCTGGTTCTTGTACCGTGCAGGCTGCGATATGGAACGCCTGGGTTTGCATGAAGTAAGCCATTCAAGTAAGCATGAGGCGCCTCATATTATTTACTCTAACCATTGTAACACATTACCGTGATTTTATTCTTAAGCATGGCCTCATTTTGCCTCTGGAGGATGAAAATAGGTAGAGAAATAGGCTGTTGATCCCGAACACGCGACTAAGTCAGCCATCGTTTTTAGCTTCTACTGTCGTGGCGCCTCGGGCCAATGGATACCATCCACTTCTTCACATGATCTATATCGTATTACAAACTCCTCAGATACCAAGCTTGGTCGATTTTACTCTTTGAAGCCCTTTTGTGCAGCCTGGGATTTATTTACCTCAGTTCTCGTGGGTTCCTGTCTCCCTTGAGAGTGCGCCTCGCTCGCTAACTGAGAAATGGATTTTGGCTAGATTGACTAGTACGACCCTTGGTCATTTTTTGAGTTTACTCCTTCCCCGCTATTCAACCAGCAAAATACCCGCTGATTCAAGAAAAAAACCATCGTAGTGTGGAAGAAATGGCTGAAAAAGACCCAAAAATTTCTGCCCCAAATATTCTGTTCATTTAGGTATTCAATTTGGAATTTCGGGATAGAAATGTTAAAAATATTGTGAAGCTAGCAGGGGTAACCCTGAAACCGGTCCCTTCCCCCCAATCGCTCAGGGATTATATCGCTTTCACCAGTCACTAGGACACGTTGTGCCCATGTCAGTGCTTAAGTGGGCCAAACATCAGGCCACTTTCTGAAAAGTTTGCCAAAGGATTTCTCTTCTTTGAAACTCTCTCCAAAATCAAGGTATCATCAACAAGAATTCGTTTTTATTCAGCTCTTAACGTCAATATGCCCCCCAAGAAGGTTGAAGTTGTCAAGGACAATGTCGTTGCTTTCGGCAGGGTTCGCAAGAACCTAAAAATGGGCTGCGTTGGTCTGCCCAATGTGGGAAAATCGAGCTTGTTCAATCTCTTGACTGAGCAGAGCGCTGCTGCTGAGAACTATCCCTTTTGTACAATTGAGCCCAATGAGGCGCGATGTGTTGTTCCCGACAGCCGATATGTAAGTCAAGTACTTTGCAGCGAGCTTGTGCTGCTTACCTAACATGGGGATGAACCAATTACTAAATTAAGAAAATGCATGTAGGACTTCCTCTGTGACCTCTGGAAGCCACCGTCCATGTACCCACCATACCTCCAGGTCACAGATATTGCTGGACTGATCAAGGGAGCCTCTCAGGGAGCGGGACTTGGAAATGCCTTCTTGTCCCATATCCAGGCCGTCGATGGCATGTTCCACATTGTCAGGTACGGCACCGTCGCAAATCTGCATCGCTTTTCTATTCAATCTGACTTTTTGACAGAGCATTCGACAACCATGAAGTTTTGCACGTTGATGATTCCATCGATCCCGTCCGGGACTTGGGTTAGTTCATCTAAATCCCCTCAGACGACGAAGTTAATCACCGTGCTTTTAGATACCATTCAAAGCGAGCTTTGCAAGAAGGATCTTGGTATGCTCCTCCCTCTAGATCAAATCGATGCTTTTAGCTAATCCGCATTTAGATATTCTGGACAAGGCCATCGTTGCCGAGGAATTAATCGTGAAGAAAGCCGGCGGCAAGTACAAGATGCTACCTCTTTTCACAGAGACAACAACGAAAATCCGAGCAGTGAGCCCAAAATTTCCAATCTGATGGTTCTATCCATGCAAATTTGCTCACAATCATGAAATAGTTGCTGGAGCAAGATAAGCCGGTCAGAGATGGAAGCTGGACACCGGCCGAGATCGCACTCATCAATGAGAAATTGCAATTGATCACCACCAAGCCGGTTATTTACCTTGTCAATTTGACAATGAAGGATTACCTCAGACAGAAGTGCAAATACCTGCCCGGCATCGCCAAGTGGGTCACCGAGCACGGAGGCGTCCCCCGGGACATTGTTCCATTCTCCATTGAGTTCGAAGAGAAGCTTTACAGCATGAAGGACGACCCAGATGCACAAGCTGAGTTTGTCAAGGAGAGCAAGGTTAAGTCAAAGCTTGACAAGATCATCACTGAAGGATTTACTAAGCTTGGCTTGCAATACTACTTTACCGGTTTGTTCATAATCTGCTACCTCTACATGAACCTTGTGCTGATTTGTATGCAGCCGGCGAGAAGGAAGTTAGATGCTGGACTATTCCAAGAGGGTGCCTGGCACCACAGGCCGCTGGGGCCATTCACAGCGATTTTGAGAAGGGCTTCATCAAAGCCGAAGTGGTCGCATTCCAAGATTTCCAAGACCATTGCGAAGGTGGCAAGTCCATGGGCCCTATCAAGGCTGCTGGCAAATATCGACAGGAAGGAAAGACTTATGTAAGTCTCCAGACTCTCCTTGGTGCTGTAATTGCTGACATTATTTCCAAAGGTTGTCCAGGATGGAGATATTATCCACTTCCAATTCAGTAAGTTGCAAATAATCGCTAACCCTGTTATTCATAGCTGGATGCATCTCTCAATTATTAAAGTACACAGCTAACAAGCCGTTCTCAGATGTGTCAAACAAGAAATAGATTTCCTAGAGTTATTTACGGCCATAGTGTTCGTGTGACGTTAACGACGGCCTGAGTTTTCTGCGAACTGCAGCTACGTGCCAAAGTTCAATCTCTTCCTAACTTGACCAAGAACAATCGATCCTCACAGTGATTGTAGCGCTCTCTATAGAGGTCCATTGCAGGCTTGGTGACTTTGACCTTAAACTAGATTCCTGGCGCTCTCTTCGTGGAGATTCTTGTATCTCTTTTATAGAAATAGGTACCACTATTGATATGTTCTGTAGAATATCGGGTTACGATAAACAGACTCATGCAAGTCCACAATTGAATTTCAATAACCATCATATTTTGCTACGGCGTCTATATATACCTAAAGCTCACTGATGATTCTTTGTGAACAGCTGCGCAGCTCAGACAATAAGTTTGTGCTTTCTTGACGTTGTACTTGAGCCTACACCGGCCGGTAACTTATTGGCATTTTGAGTACCTTATGCATGCCAGATGAAACTGCCTGCCACCATACCCATTCATTGAGCATGAGCTTGTTGCATCGAGGGAATTTAGGTATTATTATGATGCCAAGAGAAGATGGTTCCACGTGTTTGGACCCTTGGAACTGCATTCCGGCCCTGCACACTGCACAGGACCGGACGAAGCAGTCCATCACATGACCAGCCATTTGCTGTTCTCAAGCCCACGCTATGGCGTTTGAAAAGGACAAATGGAAGTGAAGCTGAGTCAGCGTTGAGAATTGCTTACCATTGGGCAACCACTGTGCGGGGTGCATCGGGAGACCGGAGTTGAGGCTGAGACACTGTTCAAGTCGAAATTTTCTCACTGCTTTCAACTATGGAATGGCATCAAGAAGTTGCGGTGGAAGTAGCGCTAAAACTGCGAAAAACACAATCTCTCCGCTGACACCACCCAAATCGGCTACGATCTCGAAATGGCATCACAAAACTGTCGTCAAGGCAGCGACAATAGCGCAGGAAATGTAACAGTTTCTGACCGTGGCAATGCTCACATCGGTGACAATCATGCCCAGACTATCATAATCAATCACAATGATACTCGTGACGATATTATGAATCATGGTTCGTCATATCCACGACATTGGCTTTGAGTGGGGCACTTAACTATGTTTAGGCAATATCTGTTCGAGAGTGAAGCAAAAGCTCACCTACTTCTCAGATCTGGCCACAGGTTGTGAACAGCGCTTTGGGGACGAGCCAGAGATAAATGAAGCATCTGTGGCCTGGTTTTTGGCTAGCCAGGAAGTGAACCATTGGCTTCACAGCTCTCCGTCTGCATTTCTTTGGCATTTCGGCCCACCAAACTCCAAAAAAACGAGCTTATCGTGGCATCTTGTGCAGTATTTGAGAAAAAAGGCTTCCTTTCGCAGCCGGCATGCACATTTCTTCTACCCAGAAGTGGAAAGTGCCGCTTCTCCTGGAACTAACACTCAGCATGTACCCCAAAGCAGTATCTTTGCTTCCATTCTAGCCCAGCTAGTACTTCCCAGTGGCAATCTGATTAAAACATTCTCGAAGGAATCTTTACAGCCACTACTTGCTGATCCCGAGTCAAAAGACGAACTCCCTGATACGACGGTCTGTGAATTAATTATCCAACTGTTGCAAGAAAAATCCGAACATCAATTTTCCATCATCGTTGATGGAATCGAAAGGATGATTGATGGAGAAAAGACCAGATTTCTACACAATATGCGTGAAATATGGGATAAGAGGAAACCAGATTCGTATTTAAAAATTTTGATCTCAAGCCGTGCTGATTCGACTGTTAGTAGCATTATTGGTGATTTGCCATTTATTGATCCAGAAAAAGAAACAAGAAGTAAGCCAGACCACCAGTCGGAAAATCAACAACTAACTTGTAAAACAGATTGCTTGAACAGCCTATTGACACGGTCACGAAACAAACGACGGGGGACCATCATCCCAGGGGACTCTCAGACAGGCGGTTGGCTTTGGGACGACGATCAATTCAAGCACTGGAATCAATCTCTGGATTCCGCTCTCTTATGGATTCAGGGAAAGCCAGGGAGTGGTAAATCAACACTGTCCAACAAGATACTCAGAAGACTCTTGTCTGACAAAGATCTGGCCTTGAACGGACTATATCATTCCATGGATGAAGCTAAATCATCCTCTAAAATGTTCGCAATTCAGACCAGCCATCTACGTCCGATATACAACCAATCCAAAGTGCAACCCAACATCCTTGCTACTTTTTGTTATAGCGTTGACGGGGAGAAAACAGAACGCAGCCATCTTCAAATCCTTCACTCGCTTCTTTATCAGATTCTATGGCAGGAGAGACAGCTTTTTTCGGTTTTGCGGAACACATACCTTGCTTTGAAAACCTCAAATACGCAAACACCCGAGTGGGGTTTCAAGGAGCTGCGCGAAGCATTCCTATTGCTCGCCAAATCGGATGAATTCCCAATCACTATTTATTTACTCATTGATGCAATGGATGAATCGGATCAATTCGATGAACGAGAACAGATGCTCTCTTTACTTTGCGATTTGCACAAAAGGCAATCGAAATGCGTGTTCAAGACCATCGTCACCAGCCGACCTGATGGCGGTATTAAGAGCAAATTCGATATTTTCCCCACCATAATACTAGAACATAACAACGGTTCTGATATTACTACATTTATTGGGACTAGAGTGAGGGAGCTCCATCGCATTTATAAAAATGATACACAAGGTAACAGCCGCGGCGAAACAATATTTGATATTATGGGAGCCACAAAACAATACCTCACAGAAAACGCAAATGGGGTTTTTTTATGGGTCAAACTTGTCTCTAATGAGTTGGAATTAATCTTCCAAAAAAAAGGCATATCCTTAAAGGACCTCAAAAAAACTCTCGTTGAACTCCCGACAGAATTGGAATCATCTTACGTACGCATAATCGCACGTCTTAAGCGCGATGATGAACAGATTATCTCGGAAATAAGAAAAATGATAACCTGGGTAACCTTCGCTTTCCGGCCCTTGACAGTTAAGGAGTTTGGCGAAGCCATTGTTATTCCGGATTTGAACAACGAAAACAGTATCGATATGAAACAGGAACGATTTACTTATCTTGAGGCAATACCAAAAAGACTTCGAGACAGATGCCAAGACCTTTTAGAGATTAAGTCGAAAAGGTCAATAAAAACTACCGTCGACGCAGACGATACAGTGCACCTTATACACCGAACCGTCCGCGATTTTTTTCTTAGCGCCAATTCAGAGACCAATCCCTTTCACATGAACGACAGGCAAGGAAATATTGACATCATTTCTAATTCCATTCGATATCTAAAAATCGCAATGAACAGCATAGTCGGACTTCCGATGGCAGTGTCCGACTGGGATGATTCCAACTATCACGCCTTCGTCAAACATATTTCTCAATGGTCATTACTCCCTTATGTACTAGGGTTCCTACCTCAGCACCTTGAATATCAAGAAATGGACTCAATCTCTAGTGGTAATTCCATGCCATCTTCGGAACAACTCATCCAAAGCCTAGAGTTCCCCGCCGGCCATCCTGCGTTATTCCTTTTTGAAGCGTGGCTCAGAAGACTGCGATTTAAGAACTGCCAGTATCCAAATCTTGTCGAAGCGTCAAAATTTCGAGGCAAATGTCTCAATGTGGCCGCCAACAAAGGATATTTAGAAGTCGTCATGGTCATCATTGATGCAGGTTCCTCAGGGCTTCCTACAAACGATGCACTTTACACCAGTTCACGTAAAGATCAATACAAGATCGTTCAGCTTCTTATAGAGAAAGGTGCTGATGCGAACTTCATGAGTGAACAGCATGAAAATTCTTTGCATGCAGCATCTAGTGACGGCAGAGTGGATATGGTTCGTTTACTTCTAGCAAGCGGGGCCGACGTAAACGCACGAGGAGGAAGATTTGGGAATGCTCTTCTAACAGCTTCGTTCAAAGGTCACTTTAAAGTTGTTCAAGCTTTATTGGACCATGGTGCTGATATAAATCAACCTGGTGAAGACTACACCGATGCCTTGCAAGCTGCTTCTGCTGGTGGTCACATCAATATATTTGAGCTTTTACTTCGGCATGGAGCCGATGTATCACTACATGGATACAAAGCTTTAGTGGTGGCATCCGAACATGGGCATCTCGAAATTGTTGAACTACTTTTGCAAATTGGAAGTTTCAATAGTGAGGATGATTCTCAATTACTTGACGATATCCTCAGGGCAGCAAGCTCTCATGGACACTCTCATATTGTTAGATTTATTCACACCAAGCTTTTCAATTCGAGCACACAGGTGGAAGAACAGTTATACACTGGAGGGATATTGTTCAGTATCGTGCGACACAACGGTATAGGCTTCCCAGCCGCCATTTTAGCAATAATTATCCTGGTACTTGCTTTGATCACCAAGTTGGAGCTGCCTTCTAAAGAGAGGTTCATGCCTATATAAGAATATGTATCATGGAGGAGTCAACGCCGATAGCTAGACGGATGGAGCATTAACCGCTGTCTCGTTGTGGATATATATCTTGAGGAGATTGAATGTGAGAAGCCAGGGAGATAGATTATTCCATCCAATAGTAAACAACCCCTTCAGCTAAACACGGTTACTGGGATAAAACGTGCATTTGAATATCATTAAACTATCTAAAGTTGGATGGCTCAGACTAAAGTATGGCCCATCCTGGTCCAATCAGCTTCAGACACGTCTAAACATCTGACTGGTTAGATTCGCCTACCCCCAAGTGATGTGGCTATGGGTTCAACTGTATATAAATCCCGCAATAGACATGACAACAGGGTGAAATTCAAAGAAGCCGTCATCTACACAATCCATTAATATATGTTACCACTCCCCGGATTGGCCCAAGGTAAACACTTCACTTCCTCGGCATCAGCTCGCTGCCTACACTCAGGTAGTACGACGATCATATCTCCAGTCTTTAAGCCCTCTTAATTGTTGCAGGTAACGATCGCGTTAAAGTACAGTCTACGGCACATAGTGTCACCAATCAAATTAAAAATGTCCAACTCTGGAAGGAATGTCAATGCCGACGGCAGTGCAAGGGTCTATATCGGCAATATATACGGCGGCTCCTCGTTTTGGAATACCGGATTTGATCTTGAGGACCTGCGCACAACAGATCCTCGCACTGATAAACTACGCATAGAGGAAGCTAATGGCGGACTGATAAATGATGTTTCCCGATGGATCATAGTCCATTCCGACTTTTCTCAATGGCTTCAAGAGGACCAATTCCGAATCTTATGGATCAGTGGTAGCCCTGGAAGTGGCAAAACAATGCTTACAGCCGGAATCATCAACCAACTTGAAATAAATCAGCGTGGTTCCGAATTTTTATCCTACTTCTTCTGCGAGTCGAATAATTCACTGCTAAACAACGGGATATCATTGCTCAGTGGGCTACTTTATCTTATACTGAAACAACATCCATCGTTAATTCCATATGTCAATGAGGTCTACCAATATAATGGTTCCGGCGCCTTGCGAGATTTTCGGAGACTATCGACAATTTTGGAAGATGTAATACATGACCCAAAAATAGAAACTATATATCTGGTCATAGACGCATTAAATGAATGCTCAATAGGCTTATCAGACGTTTTAAACCTAATCAGGAGAACTTCACTGTCTAGCAAAGTCAAATGGCTCATAACCAGCCGCAAGAAAGAAGAAATCGAAATCTCTTTCGAGTCGAATTACTTTGTTAAAAACATTGATCTCGTCCAACAAACAGATGCGATGTCTAACGCAATTTCAATATATATCGAAAATAGACTATCAGCCCTTCAAACATTAAAAAGCCTTGATAAAGAATTCATATGTATCATTAAAAAGCGTCTACACTCCCGTACTGGAGGAACTTTCCTTTGGCTAGCACTTGCTTTCAAGAAACTCGAATGGTCAAGAGAGTGGAATATGCTCAAAATTCTCGACGCAATACCGCAAGATTTATTACCCCTTTACGAGCAAATGATCCAAGAAATATACCATCACAAAGAGAGCCAGCTGTGTTTACAATTTCTAGCAATCGCGGCAACATTGTGTCGCCCTCCGAGCTTGCCAGAGATGGAGGTTTTGACTAGATTTCATGGTATTTCGGATCTTGTCACAGCTTGCGGTTCATTCATAAAAGTAGTTGACGGTTACATCTACTTCACTGACCAGTCAGCGCACGAGTTTATTATTGACACCAAAGAACAATTCCCCCCAGAGTCCACTTACGGCGCAAAGGCCATTCACCAAACAATCCTTCTGCGATCTATTGACATTCTATCTCAACAGCTAAAACCAGATATCCACCGCTTGAATCATCCAGCTGTTTCCATTGAAAATGTGGAACCTCTCATCCCAGATCCAATAGCCCCTATTGCATATTCCATCCAATTCTGGCCTTACCATTTCATGGAAGTTCAGAGAGAAGTTCAGGAGAGTGATTTACATTACGAAGATGATATATATTCATTCTTGAGGTGCCATCTTCTAGAATGGCTAGAAGCTCTTAGTCTTTCACGTCAAATCTTGAGAGGAATCGCCAGCATCAGGATGCTTCTTGAACATTTTATGGTAAGATCTTTCTAAGAACATGAGATATACTTAACGTTGACTTCTTTTGAAGTCCAATTCCAGTGCGCCCCGTGCAATAGTCAGTTTGCTAGAAGACGCAGAACGCTTTGTTCTTAGTCATGGCTCGATGATAGCACGAACACCATTGCAACTATATGTTGCTGCACTCGCATTTTCGCCATCAAATAGCCTAGTGAGAAAGATATATTGGGATAAAAGGCTACAGCATATTGAAGAAATCCATGGCATTGACGTGAATTGGAGTGCCTGCAGACAAACACTTGAAGATCATACAGGGACAGTTTGGGCTGTCGCATCCTCGCTCAGTGGAGATCGATTTGCATCAGCATCAAACGATCAAACAATTTGCATCTATGACACTAAGGCTGGAGAGCGACTTGCAAGTCTGAACGGCCATGATAAAACAGTTAGAACTGTGGCCTTTTCACCAAACAGCAAATGGCTCGCCTCTGGTTCTTATGACACAACTATTCGAATATGGGATGGTGAGACATATTCCTGTAAGTGGAAACTTACAGGTCATACTGATTGGGTCAGATCTGTGGCCTTCTCGCCTGACGGTCGACTTCTAGCGTCAGGCTCTAATGATGCTACTATACGGATTTGGGACTATGATAAAGGTTGCCAAGAACGAATGATTCCAGGGCATGAGAAGTGGATCAGCTCAGTGACATTCTCACCCGATTCTTGCTTGCTTGCATCTGCTTCTGATGATAGTACTGTGCGCATATGGAATCTTGGCATGGAGAGGTGCAGGAATGCACCGATAAATGTAGGAGCACCAGTTAACTCAGTCTCTTTTTCAAGCGGTGCGGAATTGCTTGCAATAGGATCCGATAGTAAGTTAATACGGATCTGGGATGTTAGAACTGGCAAGTTTCGACCAGACTTGTCTGGTCACGAAACATGCGTCAATGCAGTAGCATTTTCGCCAACAGGCACCCAGCTCGCTTCAGGTTCGAAAGATAACACAATACGCTTCTGGGATCCTATCAGAGGAGTTTGCCAAGGAGTCTTCAAAGGTCATAGCAGCTCGGTTAGTTCTATTGCATGGGCGGTGGCCAGGAATCTTCTGGTGTCTGGCTCCAACGACCAAACCGTCCGCTTGTGGGATACTACTGTCGACACGCACAAGCCAAATCCCCAAGGCCATAACAAGGCAATTCGGTCTGTTATTTTCTCATCCGATGGCAAATGGATGATTTCTGTGTCTGTCAACGGGGTATTATGTCTCTGGGATGTGAATTCGAGAAAATTCCAAACAATACCTGGCGACCACGCTGGCATAATTACAGCCATTGCAGTTTCTACTGATCGTCGACGTTTTCTGTCAGCTTATGAAGATATGACGATCCAAATACGGGACATCAAAACTGGGAAAGAGCATCCGCCATTTAAATCCCATGATGGAGCTGCCACAGCAATGGTTTACTCAAAAGACGGTCTTCAATTTGCATTAGCTTCAAAACAAAACACGGTCTCGATTCTAGACCCAAAAAATTGGACCAAAACACGCAACCCGTTTCGCACACAAAACCCAACTACAAGATTGTATTTTTCTCAGGATGGTCATCGACTACTAACCGATAGCGATTCGCTATATTTAAGTGGGAATGTGTCCGAAAACCAAACTCGCCCACCGCAACCGCCCATGAAGATTGCTATCAAACAAGACTGGATTTTAAGAGACGGGAAAAGGGTTATTATGATTCCACGAGATTATAGGGCGAGATGTTATGCAGCTTATGAAAACATGGTAGTACTCGGTCATGAGTCTGGTCGTCTGACGTTTCTTAAACTTAAATCTTAGCTGGCATGAGAGAAGAACAAAAAAGGGAAAAAGATCAAAATCTATCATCTATCAGTATAATTGAAAATTTATTATATTACTTTATACTTAAGAAATGTTGAGAATCATAGGTAATGTGAGATGCAGTAGCCAACCTTTCTGAAGCTTTATGAATCATGAGCCATGGCAACAAGATTACTACAGATTGCAGAATGAATGCCTCCGTCAGCATCACCCCCAGGATAATCCTATATGGTGCAAACGAGTTAAACGCGCAAGCATGATGAATCAGCACAACAGGACACTTGTTAAAGCTCAGGTCATCCCTACATGATGGGTTAGCGTTGTCGATTTGATGCAAAATAGGCAAGCTCCGAAACAACGGGACCCACTACTGGGATACCCCCCTCGGGATTGCCTCTTGCGAATAAGAGTGAAAGCGGGAAGATCAAATGTCACCATTACCATAATTGATAGGTACATTCTATTGGGAGGACGCGAAAGGAAAATCTCATCTCCAGACAAGACCTGCTATACTAGAGTCATGGAGGGGGTCTGCCTCGGCTGCTCGTTCACGATCCACTCCAGTGTCTGCAGCTAGTGGCATTAGCCCCATTCATGGCGTGGAACCAAATCCGTTTTTTAGTTTTATTGGGGAATGATTTCAACGGGGCATGACCGCCGAAAACAACCACCCAGGCCCAACGCGCAAGGGACAGGGGTGAACAGATGAGGGGTTAAATACTTCAAGGTGGTGGTGCCTCGGCGAGTGGCAACAGTATCGCTATTTAGAAACTCATCGTCTCATAACTGAACGATAAACAGATAACAACCAATTGTCACATTACTATCCCAAAGCATATAAAGAAATTAGTCAGCCTTGCAGCAACTATGGCGACCGTCCAAGGCCATTGCGACGCCCAATTCGAGGGTCTCCAGGCTCTGCTCAAAAAACAGATCGAATCTGGTGGAGAGGTTGGTGCTTCCATCGTCATCAATGTCGACGGTAAGGACGTGGTGGATATCTGGGGTGGTCACTCGGACGAAGCACGAACTCTTCCCTGGAATACGGATACCATCACAAACATCTGGTCTTCGACAAAGACAGTTGCGACATTTGCAGCCCTCGTTCAAGTTGACCGCGGCCTATTGGACCTTGACGCACCGGTTTCCAAGTATTGGCCAGAGTTTGCGCAAAATGGCAAAGAAGGAGTTCTTGTGCGCCACTTTCTCTCACACACCTCTGGTGTAGGCGGATGGGAGCTCCCTATCGAGTGGGAGGATATCTACGACACTGCAGGAGCTACAGAACGTCTGGCCAAGCAAGCTCCATGGTGGGAGCCTGGCACCGCATCGGGCTATCACTCACTCGTCATGGGACACCTAATTGGAGAGCTCATCAGGCGCACCAGCGGTAAGTCTCTGAAGCAGTTTGTCGCTGAGGAGATTGCCGGCCCACTAGGAGCCGATTTCCAAATTGGTGCTCTTGAGAAGGACTGGGGCCGAGTATCCGATGTCATCCCTCCCCAGGTCGACTCGAACGCGGCGTTTGCGCAATTGGACCAAAACAGCATCCCGTTCAAGACATTTGCCATTTCTGTCAAAGAACCCCACGTGGCACTGACACCAGGATGGCGCAAGGCCGAGATTGGCGCTGCCAACGGTCACTCCAATGCGCGAGGCCTTTCTCGCATCCTGTCGCTCATTCCGCTTGGTGGAGAGGTCAATGGCGTTAGACTTCTTTCACAGAAAACCATCGATCAAATCTTCAAGGAACAATCCAACGGCGTCGATCTGGCTCTAGGCGTCCCAGTCCGATTTGGTACTGGATACGGCATCGTTGGCGGGGCATCATCAGATTCCATCAAGTGGTTGCCGTCCGAGGGCCGAATCTGTTTCTGGGGAGGATGGGGCGGCTCAATGGAGGTGATGGATCTCGACCGCAAAATCACTTTCACGTATGTCATGAATAAGATGAGCGAGGGTATCATGGGCTCTGAGAGGTCCGAGTTGTATTTGAGGGAGTTTTACAAGTGTCTTGGCGTCGAGCTGTAGGGTATTTTCGGATTCAATAGGGCAGGGCTAATTGTTTGAGCAATATTATAATGGAGTCGTTGATGCCAACGCTTTTACGAAGTCTGGCGCAAGTTTTATCCTAGTTCGGATATGTGAAAACCCCCGAACGGAGTTTGTGGTGAGTTTGTTGGTAAGGTTGTGGTTTTGTGACTGATTCGGTTAGCAAGCCACACATAACAATAGCTGTGCTCACCTGAGTCACGATGCGTCTCAAAGGGTCTGGCCAAAAAAAGTGTATCAATTCGAGATGCACGCTTAAACTCTTCATTCTATGATTTTTGGCGCACGTGGATCTACTCATGGTCTTGTATAGCTAAGTTATCGCATGCTCGGATTTCGTTGCTTTTGTCTGACAGAACTGCTTAGTCAGCTTTCCCAAGATGGCGATGTGTTCACGCGTTCTGAATTTTGAGGACAACCTCCAGCGACCGCATCGACCTGATCAACCCCAAAAAATAGGCCAATCAGGAGAGAAAAACCGGGAATTATGGGCGCCGACGCGATTGATGATGAGTTTGACTCGGGCGATGAGCTTTTTGATGACATCGTCGAGGAAGACCTGGTGCAGCCCCCACCAGCAAAGCGCCAACGAGCATCAACGTTGCCTCATCCCAAAAAGGCGAAGCATGCAAAGACTGATGATGCCGCTGACCAGGAGACAAATCTTCAAGTAGCGCAGTCCATCCTCTCCAAAGTATTCGGCTACAGCGCCTTTCGACATGAGCAAGAGGCGGCCATCCGCCAGGTCCTCGGCGGCGAGAATGCGCTTGTCATTTTCCCCACGGGTGCGGGCAAGTCGCTTTGCTACCAGGTAATCAATCAATTCAATGACGCCTTCTTGGTAAACCAAGTCGCTCTTCGGCTGACTAGAATTTTATTTTCCAGATCCCTGCGATTGCTTTTGAGCAAATCGACAGTCAGACCAAGCAGCGACAGCCGGGAGAATCAGGCATCACCATTGTCGTATCGCCTCTAATTGCTTTGATGAAGGACCAAGTCGACACTCTCAAACGCAAGGGAATTGCAGCAGACTGCCTCGACTCTACCAAGTCCTGGGAAGAGGTGCAGCAAATCACCGACTCTTTGCGCAAGGGACAAATGCGGCTGCTGTACTGCGCGCCCGAGCGACTCAACAATGAAGGCTTTGTCGAGACCATCAAAAGCGTCAGAGGAGGTGTGCGTCTCATTGGCGTTGACGAGGCGCACTGTATCTCAGAGGTGAGCGGACTATCGACCAGAACCTGTTTTGTGATGAGACCGACGAATCTAACACATCGCTAGTGGGGCCACTCTTTTCGTCCCGATTACCTCAAAGGTCAGACGTCCTTCAGTTTCTAGGCCCTAGTCGCCAATATTAACCTTGGTGTAGTCGCCCGCTTCGTTCAAGAAATCAAGGCCGAAAAAGTGATCTGCCTGACCGCAACAGCTACACCTGTAGTCGCGGATGATATTCGCAAAAACTTCAACATTCCCACCGACGGCGTCTTCAGAACTTCTCCACACCGCCCAAAGTAATGCCTGAACTATCCCCAATAATCCATGATCTACTAATAGTTTTTGTTAGCCTTCGACTCGAGACAAAAGCCGTGGCTAAGCAGGAAGACAAGTTGGAACTGCTCCTCGATTTTCTCACCAAGCACTCGGGTCCAACTCTTGTCTATGTTACGACGCACAAGGTCCAGCATTTCCCTCACTCTTTCACGTATGTTAATCCTGCTAACCCTTTACCAGCAAGCTGAGGATTTAGCGGCACAGCTCAACGCAAAACGCCATCGTTCAAGCTACTTCCACGCAGGCATGTCGGTAGACGACAAAAAGCTCATTCAAGCCGATTTCATGGCCTCCAGAGTCCCAATTGTAAGGTCCACCGCCCACGACCGCTAAATCAAATCCTAATCCACAACCAGGTTGTCGCCACGATCGCCTTTGGCATGGGTATCGATAAATCAGGTATGTACATTGTGGCCCTTATCCGAATGAAACAAAAAACGTTTCTAACGTGACGTTTAAAAGATATCCGCAACATTGTTCACTGGGATCTGCCGAATACCATCGAAGAGTATTGTCAGCAGGTCGGCCGTGCCGGTCGTGATGGAAAACCAAGCCAATGTGTCCTCTACCTCTGCCCAAGTGACTTCCATATCAAGGAGAGTTTCGCCCGTGGAGATTTACCATCTCTTCGCGCAGTTCAAAGCCTCCTCAAAGACATATTCAACGACGAGGTGGTCAAACTCCCCAAAGGCGAATCCTTTAAGACGAGCCATTACGAACAGTCCTCTCAATTCGACATACGGCAGAACCCTTTAGGTGTCATTTACGCCTCTCTCGAACTAAGATTTAACCTCATCCGAGCCATTACGCCCGAGTACAGCTCATACAAATTTGAATCTCTCACGAATGATCTTTCATTCCTCAAAAGGAAGGGAACCCCCGAAGCAAACGCTATCCTTGCCGGCGCTTCAAAGGCCAAGAAGTTTTATACCGTCGATCCCACCGCTATAGCCGAGAAGACGGATTTACGCCGCAATGATCTCATCCGAGTCCTCAACGAGTGCAACGACACAGGAGCAATCAAGTTGAAAGTTGGTGGAGTAATGGCAAAGTACAAGGTGCTGTCTAAACTTCCGCAGAGCAAAGCTGAGATTGATGCTTTGACAAACAAGCTTTACGCGGATCTCAAGAAGCGTGAAGAGCATGGTCTAGCAAAGATCAAAGAAGTCATCAAATTTCTCACGGCACCAAAGTGCTTTGCCGGCTCTATTGCCGAGCATTTTGGAATGAGTCTCCCGGATGGTAAAAGCGCTTGTGGACACTGCACCTTTTGCATCGAGGGCAAACCGATTGAGGTTCCACCTGCGTCCCCAAAGCAGCTGGACAAGCAAAAGATTAAAAAGATTTTGGCGGAAACTGATGTACGAGATGACGCGCGCTTCCTTGCACGAATAGCGTTTGGTATCAACAGCCCGAGAATCCAGAAGCTTAAGTTGAACAAGAATTCTGTTTTCATGTCAATGGCAGATCAAGATTTTGAGGTACGTCAATCATTTCAACCACGCAGTTGAGTGGGTTTGCGCTTTGCTAACTTGTTGGACCAGTTAATTTTGAAGGAGTTTGTCAAAGAGTGTGGTGAAAAGACCAAGTAAGGAGGACGCAAGGTTGGCTGTTGTATTACCGCCTGGAACAATTACTAATTCATGTGTGGGTGATGTGGGTGGTAAATGTAAGCCACTCAAAGTAAAATTGCATCTTATCTTGTAGATCTCCGGGTTGACCCCTGCTGCGCTGACCCTCATTGTACTCGACCCAACTTACCCATCTTGACCCCACTTCATCACATACTTTGTAAACGAGACTTTGGCGTTGCCAACATTGTCCATGGCATTCATTAAAGCATCGATGGTACCGTCTATGACCTGAACGGGCACTTGGTGAAACTCGGTGCCAAGATGATCTAGGGCCCATTGCACCTTTTCCTTGACTACAGGAGCATCTGTTGTCCGACGTACCACCACCCTGTTATGTCCCAACTTCACATCTTCATCAAAAATCACAGCTGCAAAGGGCTTTGGAAGGCCATGTGGCCCACCAGCCGTACAGACCAACGCAGGGTCGGGGGCAGTGCAGACAGCCATGATGTTTTCAGCATTGGACCCAGTTGCATCAATGGCATGTCGGAGTACGTGGCCAGGCATCAACTCTTGCACAGCGGAAACTATTGCCTCGCGCACATTCTCATCTCTGTAATCAAAGCACCGGCTCGCTCCCCTCTTCTCAAGAGCAGCATGGTGCCGACGAGAGGCGGTCACAAGGATCGGCCAAATACCAGCCGCCTGAGCAAACTGGATGGTGGCGTGCCCAACTGCAGAAGAACCACCCCAAATAAGCAACGGGACGCGATTAGATGAGCACGAGACTGGTTTGAAATGCAAAAGGGAGAAGAGGGCGTCGGCCGCGGTGGCGACAACAACAGGTATAGTTGCCGCCACGTCAGGGGGCACATTGGGCCCTAACGAAAAGCATCCCCGTTCGTCAGCAACAAGGAACTTTTGGTGGGCGCCATACACTGTTTGCTTTTCGGAAAGTCCCGTCTTGGCAAGGAGACAGACCCGTGCGCCGGGCTGGAGAGTAGTTTGCGGCCCGGAAGCAACAATGGTGCCGACTGCATCGTATCCAGCGACGCGGTCCCCAAGCCCAAGATGAAGAGAATGCTTTTTATCAGCCGGGTTGACGCCGCTGTACTCCACTCGGACCAGGTGCTCCCCCGGTGCTAGAGAAGATGGCTGGATACTGGGCAACTCTCGGATGGATAGGGAACCATCGGACGAAACCCAAATACCAGTGTGGCTCATTTTTTGTGCGTTTACTGCTGAGCAGATGATACAGTATCGATTTAAACTACAAATTCCACTATTAAAAACATTACACACTCGTATTTATTACAAAACTCCTAGATTCTTTGCATTAGTCATCACTTTTGCAAGTTCAAGGGCAGTGTGTGAATGGGTGTCATTCCGGGCCATGATCGACAAATGCGGCGTATTCGAATCGTACCACTTTATCCCAGTTCACGAAAATCTAGCAAATGGCCAAAATAAACTGCCAACTCGTGAAACCGAAAAATACCACGATAAATTCTCCACAACTTGGTGCTTCGGCCGCGGCATTTGTCGAAATGGAAGTTTTGTGCAGTCATAGCATCACAAAGTCACATATTCGATCAGAAGGGAACGATACGACCCACAATCGGCATGCTATAACCGATAAAGTTAATACAAAAGTACACATCTGGGTGAAAATAAACTCCATCTCCGCGGGTGCTCCCACAAAGGGTCGCGTAATCAATTATCCAGCATCTGTTCTCCAAGAGGGGCAATCCCACCCGGGAATGCTCTACAAAGACCGGACCAAGCCCTCTGCCGTGGTCAATTCCCTCTGCGCTGTTGTATTTTGATTGCCTCTGCTAACTGCCGTCGTAATTTGTGATACGGTGAAATTCTCGGGAGCGGTCAATATAACAAGCGCCTTTGGGCTTTACTCCAATCTAGCCCAACCAGCTGCGCGGGATACTAAAGTCTGTGTCAGTTACGTCGATTCATATTGTGCCGCTTCCGCAATAAATACAAGTCTTTTTTTTTTTTTAGCTTCGTCTCCCCTTCTGTCATCACAGCTAGTTCAGGCGGTGACCGCTCCACTGCGGGGGTGGTTGGCTTCATTTAAGAATTTTAACTTGTCCGGTCTGGCGTAGTATAGGAGCCACCAAGACATGCATGTTCCAATGGATTTACAGTAGTATCAGGTGACCCAAGTGAATATTCTTCGATGTATCCAAGTGCCGGGTCACAGGGTGATTCCGCCTTTTGCCTGTCTGAAGGGTGGCACCGGTCCAAGTTCGGATAGCCTCGTCTTTATTTGGATGCTATTGACTCTTAAACGTGACCAGATTTTCGACAGCATATTTTTGCATGAAAATGGGTTTTTTCATGAGGGGCACTTCAATTGATCGGGTTCTTCACGACTAGACTGTGTATACAAGAGTGTTTACTTGTTAAAGGCATCATGCAAGTATATTTAGCTTAACCCTTCATTGCACCCTGATGAATAATGGTGCCAAATTAAATTTTGGTATGGTCGAGCTCAGAATGGTTTAATGATAGCTAGTAAATTTTTCTCATCATAGACAAACATGGGATGAAGCTGTGCCTAGCTCGAGTTTACTTTTCACATGCGAAAAAACCTAAGTGTCTAAATATAACATAAATGCCATCACCACGTCAATTTCCTCTTCATCAATTCAACTCCCACCCTAGAAGAAGATATCATAAAATAAAATTAAAATAAAAATCAACTATAATAAAAAACTATACTCTTCAGCACGATCCAAGTGTGCAATAATTGTCGCGATTGAGAATATACAACTCCATACCCTACAGTCAGTCGAGCTGACTTGCCGCCCTGCACTGGCGCCCTCCCCTAAAGGCAGGTTTCTTTTTTTCAGGGATAAACGACAACTCGGCCTTACGTGTCCGGAGCCAAGCGGTGGCGGTCCGCAAGCAAGCGCGCGCGCCCGCTGTCAAGCAGAGTAGTGTGCGCTAGCGAGGCGACTGCACGTCCAAGCTCACTAAAATAATTATTAAGGGATGAAAAGGCCACTGTGGGGGCCTCTAGCCGACGCCGCCTTGTTCCATTTGAGCGCAGGGTCAATTGAGCTGGATTAAAGCTGGAATGAAACATAATCGAGGTGCAGGAAATGTTTTCGATGGGTTGTCTGCCAACTGAGTACGTTGGATCGATCGGGCGTTGAAGAAGACAAAGCAGAAGCAGAAGAAGAAGCTGACAGAAGACTCAGAAGCATGCGGTTTCTCCCTTGAGCGAATGGAACACGCTGATGCCCTCGCAGCTGCAGCTAAGACACTCCACAAATAGTCCGGTGGCGCACCCGGCCGGCCTCTCTCCTCATTGCTCAGGTCTCAGTTCGCCGGTTCCGAGAAAGACAAGACCCATTTCTTCCTGGAGGGACCCTGATCTTACCGGGCGGGCTGGCCAACATGTATGTCGCAACATATGTGTCTTGCTATGCAGTGGACGGTTGAAGGTTAATCCATGGCCGCGTGAGCTAACCATGGCATCGGTGCGCGATGTCAGTCAAGGTGAGACAACGCTGCGTGCAACCCGCACCAACCACCAGGTTACCCCTTTTTGTCGTTTAGATCCCTAGAGTCATGTGTCACTGACATGTCAGAAATGCCAAAGTCGCGGGTGCTAATTGAAGCGAGCACACATAATGCGTCATCACGGTGTGCGAGGGCGGCTAAGCCGGCATACACCACACCTTTTTTTCTTTCTTCCTTTCTGAACCGTGCCATCGTATTGGAAATTAAGATGCAGTTGCTACGAGATACAGAGCGACCGTGCAAATGCATATGCATCTGAAAACAAATATTTGAGCTGGCTGGGTCTGGTTAGATCCCAAAAAGGGCCGAGTCTGCCTGCCTCTGTGTGAAAGTGATCGGCGCACATCCCTGCAGATTTTTTCTCGTCCCGCCATTTCTAATAGCTGCAGTCTCTTTGAGCTGACTAGTCACTTTGAGTGCTGTTAATTGAATCGATGTCTAGCGCGATTCAAGCATGGCTCTTGAGGGGAACAGCATCCGGATTGTCGGTGACAAGGGAAATCTAGTCCAACGTGAATGCATTTGCAGCAGGCAGGGTTAGTCGGCTCGGCTGCTTGGCGCATGGAAGGGCCTGCCGGCTTACATCCGAGCCTCACTTGATTCATCCCCCTTGTCCATAGTGCACCTATTATCTAAGGGTCTAAATACGTGGTTAATTAACCTACGAGTAGGCTCTACTGAGAATACCAATCGGAATTGTCAAGCCGATCTTGGAAGCTCATGTTGCATGTCTTAAACCAAGCATTGCCAGTAGCCGCTTGTTTTACCATGACAAAGAGAGGCTGAAATTCACCGCCTTAGTCAACCTCGCACTACTGACTTACAACTCAATCCACTAACTAATTGTTCCCTTTCACCGATGGAAATGGCATTGAGACATTGGGCAAACTACAAGCGTCAGGGATAGCTGAACAGAGACAAGGTGGAAGATGTTGGGATCTAGACCAGTTGACATTGACTCATGAGGAGTTGCGGTATGAAGAATGCTTTACGTTCATCCACCATTGTGCATGTAGACATCTAGTTTGACAGCTGAGATATGAGGTGGTGTGCACTAAGTTATGCTTCTCTTTCATCGCGTATGGAGGCTGCTCGGCTGTCATCCGAAATTCCAAAAGACCATGGTAGCACAAGCAAAAGTCCCCCGTCTTTCGAAAATTTCCTGTCTTAGAAAACAGGATAGAAGCATCGAGACCACCATCGAAATGATTGATCGGCAGGCCCAAGCCACTAGCCGAAGTGTTGGGCTTCAAGCTCGGCCAATGCAGACGCTTGGGCGTGATGGAGTTCATCAGGGATCCGGCGCTAGCAAGTGCCGTCCGCGAGCACTAGCGCAATGAGCCACCCTCAACGGTCATTAAGCCAAGAGTGGTTGACATGAGGAGAGCAGCATTGGAAATCAAGATAAATACGGCCTCAACTTCCCTCAAGTCAGCTTTTCTCATCATCACTCACTCACATCTTCTTCTCTCCCTCAACTCATCTACTCTCAGCTTCCTCACACAACTCACCAACTCGCCTTCTTTTACCACACTCTCTCAACTTTTAAATACCCTCTTCTAATCAACAACCGCCCCCCTACCATTCAAAATGAAGGCTGCTTTCTTCTCCGTCATTGCTCTGGCCATGTCTGCCTTTGCTGCTCCTCTCACTGCCGATGTCAACGCCAAGGTTGATGTTGACCTCAACGCCCGCAAACCCGCCATCAACACTTACGCCGACTTGGTCGTCGCTCTCGACGTCAGTGTTGCCGAAGTCACCAAGGCCACTGTCGAGATTGGTAAGTTCATTCCAGAGCAGTGACTTGAATCTGAATTTCCCAGACTAACAATTCTCTAGATGCTGCCGTTCAGACATATGTGAAGAGCAAGGGCAAGGACATCACTGTCGACGCCGTTGTCAAGGTTGCTGTTCCCGCTCTCAATGTCATTGTCAAGGTCCTCGCCGATATCTCCCTCAAGCTCAAGGCCGCCGCCAAGCTCGATGTCTCTGTCAAGGCTGAGGTCGACGTTGTCATCAACCTCGTTGTCAAGCTTGTCGCCAGCATCCTCGTCAGCATCAAGGCTCTCGTCCTGAGCGTTGGCCTCAAGGTTGAGATCAAGGTCATCATCCAGAGTGTCTTCTCCATCCTTGCCGAGGTCCTTGCCCACGTTTGCGGCCTTGTTCCCGCCATCGTTGCCACTGTCCTCGCCACCATCAGCCCCCTTGTCGTTAGCGTCAAGGCCACCATCCTTGTCGGCGTTGTTGGCAAGGCCTTCGCCACCATTGCTGGCCTCACTGCCTGCGTCAACCTTTACATTTAAGCATTTTATCCCGAGTTGTATGATGGAAGCATGAATACTGCGAGTATGAAAAGTCTATGTCATTACTACTTTCCATTCTATAATTTACTGTGGAAGGACTACGTCCACGATACATATAAACTTTCATAATATAATTATTGAAGACTCTAAACAATCTGTGCCCATAAATAGTGATTTCCTTGCCATAAAACTGACGGCTCTGCATTCAAGGGTGCCATGAAACTGACTGACCTCCTTTCATTTCAAGACGAACAGATTCAGCTGCCATCCCAGCATCCCATCCCGCCACTTTGCAACTGCCTCTCCAAACATGTAATCGGGAACGTAGCACTCGCCAACAAAATGGTACATGTCATTTCCCAGTGGACGCAGCACATATGGAACAGGGCCCCCAAGCACAACGCACACAATATCGCCAGGCCGGACTATACTAGGGCCGAGTCCAAGGATAGTCCCATTTGCCGCGAATATTTTTCTCCCACGACAAACGTTACGTACAGCCTGACCGTACTGCTTTTCACTGTCCCCAGGCTGCGGAAGCTGTGGCGACTGCATCACTGGCATCTTCAACCGTTGCTTTCGGGCCCACAGCGCAAAGCACCTAAGGTGTCGTTCTTTCGCCGCCTGATCTTTGACAATCGCACCGTACCAGTCCTGACCAGCTGTTAATGTTAGAGCTAATTTTAATGCTCTGCCATGAATGTCTTGCCGAAAGTTCTTGCGGAGCCATGTGATAATTGATTTGCTATGTTTCTTCATGTTCATTTTACGCTCTTCAGGCTTATCGGACGGCTGCGGGAGGCTATCATGGAGTGCTGTTATCTTTCCTAGTACAAAGCCTTCCACACTCAGACTTCTTTCTTCAAGCCTCCAAATCACACGCGCTAGAGGTTTTGCAGGCCCGCCAGCTGAAGCCTCGAACTTCATACCCTCTCGATGTGAGCCTCCAATACTCCGAATGGGATCGAGACTCCACTGTGGCACCCACGTCGGAAAGTCCGGGTAGAAGAGGTTTTTGTGCCTAACGGCTGATAGGATTTCTAGAGGAATGTCATGGGTGGTCAATACCCGATGAAATACACGAGTGTATAAGCCCTCCTTTAAAAGACGGTAGTCAGGCTGGATAAAATTTTGACCTTCTCCAGTATGAATACTTGGGAGTCCAAGAATAGCATAAATACGATCCAGAGGTACCGTGACATTGAAATTCCTTGTCAAGCGGAGCAAATCCAGAAAGGACATTGAGTTTGTCCCAAACTCGGCGGATGGTAGCCGGTACATGAGATATGCATTCATAAGGCCGGAGATGGCCAATGGGTTGTGGAAAGCAGTAAACTTGTGCCACAGAGCCCCATTATTTCGGATCAAAACGGTGGCCAACCCAAGGAGTGTCCAGGATATTTCTTCGTTGCCCCAATATACTATGGCAAGTTGAGATGAAACAACTTCTTGCACAACCCACAGACGGGTCCAGTACGTATTATCGAATATGGCCATGATTCTTTCCATCTCGACTCCTTCGTATATACTGCACGGCGGCTCCTCGACACTGCCCTTCAGACAAGCGTTTTTCTTAAAGCTGAGCCATGCAGAGGTCAATGCTTTGGCCGCGCTGAAGCAGTCGCTTGAAATGGGACTTTGATTACCGAGATAGACCAGGACTCTGTGAGCTCGGGAATAGATCCGTTGCATTATTCCTACTTGTTGAAAGCGTTCTGCATAATCAGATTGATTAATACATAATGCATCAGCCCACAACACACGGGAATGATTGCTAAGGCGAAGGCGTCTTAGAATATTAGTAAGGGTAGCACTGATGTACACACTACGCCCACGAAGAAGGATAGGATCTTGAGAGATTTGAGGTTGGCCCCATTGATAGGAGATTGCCTCATACTTGGTATTAACATTGTCCAAGTCCATGGCCTCTAATGAGCCTGACAGGATATCGTCACTTTTTCCTGCATGGATAACGATCACCCGAATATATGAGGGTCCTGGCAGTGCTGTGTACTCTGGACCAGGACATAGCTTTGCAGGTAACCAAGAATAAATCGAGTTCAGAAATCCCTGCTGCTCTCCAGACGAAAGGTGAGCGTCATTCGACTGCAATGTCCCGTTACTTATAGGGTTCTGGTTTGTCCCTGCTAAGTCCGACGAAATGTCGCGTTGTATTTGTAATTCAAGAGCTCTGATCCGATCCATCACACTGGCTGTAATGTCTCTTTTCCGGGCAGGGGCTTTCTTCGAAACCGTCGGAATGGATCTGGCAAGAGGCTGTGAGCTATTCGGATTTCCTTCATCTGTTTCATCTATGTGGTCCGATTCGCCTTCGTCGTCTCCAAATTCGCTGGGGTCTTCATTTTCCTCTGCGGTGTCATCACAGGGAGGGTGTGGACCTTTGTCTGTTAATACAAGAAGTTTGGCTCAATTACGAATGTGACAGGACTCACTAGTAGCGGGACGTCTTGCATCGCTCGGGCTTTCACTTTCAGTGCTACTACTGTCACTACTGTCGGCGCCAAAGTTGCGTGCGCTGATGCGCATTCCATCGTCGCCGTAGAATTGGCCTTTGTAAATAAGCTCTCTAGATCAGCAACTTAGTGCTGGGGTACTTACGGTTGTCAACATTTTCTGTTGGGTCGTAGCGGGGAAAAATTCGGCTTTCACTATCTTCGTCAGGAAGCGCCCCTTCGATGTCATTAAAGTCACCATCAGCATCGTCTACCGCGTCGTCTGTATCCGAAGAATCGTTTGAGGAGTCGCTACTACTGCTGCTGGAGGTGCTTTCTGAATCATCATCACTGGATGACGAGGAACTGGTGCTATCAGACGAGGAGGACATGATGTCTTTTGGAATTGGGAAAGTATTTGTGTGGGTGTTATTTTCAAAAACTGCTGAGAGTTTTCTAATTGTGGTTGGAGCGGGCACGAATGAAAGACTTTGAAAGAGATTAATGCGTAGGGATCCCTGATAGCGCGAGGCAAACGGCTGCCTTGTTTCATGTGCGCGGATGCGACGCGCCTAGCCAAATAAGCAATACAACCCAATTAAGACCATTTTTAGTCCTGCTGAAAATCAGAAAGCCCTTTAGCGTTAGAGGATTAAATTCAAGGTTATATTTGAGCCATTTCTGGGAATCGACACATAGTGTGATCGTACTGAAATTATTGAGATATGCTAAGAGGCCTCATCTAGATGTAACTGAATCAGTTCGATTAGGCTGTTCAAGACTGAAATTCAACCCACGACCTTGATTGTATGATATTGCGATCACTGGAACCTTGAACATATTGTTTAATAAACTTCTAGACTGTGTGATTCAATTAATACACACTTTTTGTCTTCCCAGCTGATGCCCCTCATATTGGTGAATAGTGTCGAGTGGTTTCTCAATAACTTGTGCGTATGCGATATATTTAAAATGCAACACATTGTCTTGGTGCCCTATAACCCTTGCCAAGAAGCCACAGGGATAAACATAGAGAAAGGCGACGTCGCCTGCCGCAGGCTCGTCTGACAATTGCTCAAAATAGGTCATATCATGTCGAAGGTTCCATGTATGGCTGGTACCTAGTACTTTGATGCTCAGGATTTCCGTTGTAAGCAAGTTTGTAACTTTTATGTTTGTTTGTAGGATGTCCAAATCGGATGTAAGCAGCCCATTGGGAGTGACCGTGCCGGTCATGGTTCCTGAGAAGCGAAGCTTGGTTCCCATGAATGATCGTGGTGCCCAAGAAAAGCCCTTTTCTTGCAATCTAGGACCATGGCTTATCAATAATCCTAGATTGATGGTGCTCAACATGGTCAAAAACTCTGTCATTCGCTTAGTGCAAGCTTGACGAACTTCTTCATCACTCCTCTGACCCACGCCCACCTTGAGAAGGCGACCGACGTCCATCCCGAGCATGAGGCTGATGCAGATTGTTTCGTCTTCAAGTCTGCTCGTACTTCGGTGCTCGACCCCCACGACGACGTCGGTGAGAAGGGAAGGGGGTTTTGAGGATAAACCTGTAAGCTGGCGTTCTGCTTTCCCCGCCATATCTTGCTCCCGGTCGAGGGCTATGGGATAGGTTAGTCCTCTCATGGCATTTAGTTTGCTGACTCCATATCTCAAAACGGGGTCATTGATACTTTCAAGATGAAGTTTTAATGACTTCAACAATACCGGATCTGGGATAGGTATGGTCGGTTTGCCCAATTTTGCAAGGGTGGATGCCCATTTCTGTCGGAAATGAGCCTGCTGTTCATATTCTTGGAGTATTTGAATTGACTGAAGACGAAAGTCTTCCATATCCTCATCATCTTGAGGCGGCAAGCTGCCGTAGTAGGTTGCATTCGCTAGGGTTGAATCGTCAAAGTGGAGGACCCCCTTGAGCAGAGTTCCCAAATAATTATGTTCCACAAATTCCTTTTCATTCAGTGACAATAAGTGGTTCATCACCCTGTCAAAATTTCCTTTTGCTCTTTTTGTGTCCAGTTCGTATCCTTGGATGAGGTTTATTGCAGGGGCATCCAACTTCAGTTGAAACCTGCATTCTCTGGCAAGTTTGACTTCCTGGTAAGTCCACAAGCGCTGATTCCAGTCACACCTGGTGATTCCCGCAAGCAGCTCGCGCGGATCCGCAGATATGTCGGAGTTTTCCAACCAAGTATCCAGTACAAGAACATTGGTAGCGTGTGCATACGTTTTCGTCATCCGGATTATCGCCAAGTTTCGCACGTTGGCATTCAGCGGCACGCAAAGCGTATCCATCCAGAAAAAATGATTTCCATTTGTCCCAGAATAAAGAGCATTGACTCGGCTCTGTATGCGCTTCAATTGACAGGCATTAAGCCCGTTCGTTTCGACATTTCCCATACCATCTGACCATACATGAGAAATCGCTGTGTAAGGTGGCATGTTGTTCTGATCCCCCAAAACAAATCTGCGAACTTCAATCCAAAGTGTATCCGACCCCTCTGCGATGCGTACAACCGGGATACCCCCTGATGTGAGAATATCGCAAATATCTTTCACAGGGGAGTTTATCATTTTGCACTGCATTGTATGGAAGCCGGATGCGTGGGATGGTTCATATGTCTTGGTATCCAGGTCATTCGCTAAACATGCATCATATGTACACCTGGAGTGATCCTTCTGACGCTTGATTCTATCCATGAATGCGTGGTGTAGCAGCACAACGGGGGAGCATTGTCGATGGAGAACAGGAAGCTCTCCATAACACCAACCAGCTTTTAGGAGTAGGCCATCTATCGTGTGCGACCGAACCCAGTCAAATGTAAGGGGCGTCTGAAACATTGAAGGCTGAAAGAATTTGTTGTAGTTGAATGCTAGATAATCCACTAGAGCCATAATTGAGACTAAGATGAGACCTTCGTCATTGCTCATTTCATCTCGATGTTGTCTGTTTCTTAGATTCACCACATCGTTGGCGACCTGGAGTACTTCGATATATCTTAGCATATGGGCTCTAGATTCTTCGATCGTATATCCGTAGCTTGCTGCCATGCAATACCATAGATATTGTTCAAGTCTGGAATATGATATTCGAACACAATCTCCCACCTTCACCACGAGATCTTGTGAATTGAATTGCACATTGCATATTTCGCATACTTCAGCTAAAAGACCAAAGCAAAGCCAGCTTTGTAGAATGACTGGAGCATTTGGTTCCACGGGGGCTTTGGACCCTATTGGCTCTAGAGTAGTTGCGTCGAATCCGTGCCGCTTAGGAAAGTCGTCGAATGGCGTTCGGGTTTGGTTAAGCTCGCATACACAGGGTACTTTCAGATCCTGAAGTATTGGGTCCATAATATTAGGTAGTGATGATCTTATTCGATGCATGTCTGATACGGCAATTCACATCGTTCCAATGCAAGTGGTTAAATGCTGAACCTTTTATCCCGCAACACCCACCCTTTACTGCTGACCGTGGATGATGGATCAGATTCGCTAAAGGATCGGCACAGTTGTTGTGCCACCTGACTGCATGAATGCCTGACCATGCCCTAAAAATGCCTGTGTAAATGTGCTTACTATTGCCAAAATAGGCCTAGTATTACCAGAGAGATAAATATTTGTTGGTAGTTTCAAATTGGTTTTTGCGGCACTATGAATAATATTGGGCGGAAAAGTCTTGCCCACTACTTAGAAATATATTCACTCCATATTGACTACAAAGTGTGAAAAAGCATGGCTAAAATTCGCCCTGCAGAGAGGGACTGCCCTTCAACTTGGGCAGCCACAAAATGATTTGCAATCCTGACAACGACAATTGATGACGTGCATATTACCTGAGCCGCCACAATTCGTTGTAATTCTGCCTAGAGGTCAGGTGGGTTGTTTCATCATTTAAATCTGATCCATGAGGAACAATTCTCTCCACTAAAGTTAGGAAAGGTTCTACCAAAAATATGGCGCCTCTTTTACAGAAGTTTAGTACCACCAACACGAGCAAGGTCCTGCGGGAGCAATTTTCCGATCCCACTGATGTATTCAGTGTCCTTCTGATCCTCGGTACGGATGTAATAAATCGCGCATTAGCTCAGCTTACTGGTGATGGATTCGCACCCGTGTCATTTTCTTTTGGTGAGTTATCGACTGGAACCGCATTTTTGGATAAAAAGCTGATTATCAAGGCTGGGTTGGATATTCGGTCTCGGCATTAGGCTCTGCCTTGGGGAGAAACAACCTGCTGCCGCTTGATCCTGACTGCAAATGCAAAGTGATCAACGGGAGGAGTGGTCACGCGATCGATAATTGCAGTTGGGTCCTTGGGAGATTTATGCGCGACTTTCCAAAATGGAATGAGGAGGCTATTGTTGAAAAAACAAATGAGATTCTGGACCGGAGATGGAAGGAATTAAAAGGTCGAGACCCACGAGCCCCACGGCCTTCGCGAGCCGGGTTAGTGGTGTCAATCTATGAACCACGGCAGGATCGAATAGCGGGCGTTCCCCAAAAAGGTCTCCTGTATTGGAGTGGACTGGCAATCATAGTCCTTCAGTTAGGAATATGCCTTGTGCCATTGTTGCGTTTTGGCGACTGGGGAATCCTCGTCATTGTTTCTGCCGGGATAATTCTTTGCATTGCGACGGGCCTTCTTCCGCAATGGAAAGATGAGAAATGGGCTTGTCGAAGGAATTCCAATGATACCTATGTTGTCACTCGAGGAAATGGCGCGCAGCACGCTATTGCGATAATCGGAAACGGTCACGGCTTAAACTTGGAGGACCTGGCAGCGGGGCAGGCAAATATGGACCTGTCCCATCACCGATTGACTCGAATTGCTCTCCCCATATTCGCCGTACTGTGGGTGGTCTTGTTGATAATGGCTAGTGGATTAAAGACCAACACTTGGTTTCTTCTCGCCATAGGGGGGGTGGGAATGGTTCAGAATATCGTGGTTGCTGGCTGCAATCGGCGACCTGAACATCTCGGTATCCACCTTCGTTTGATTACGGTTATAGGCTGTACAAAGGTCATGAAAGCGCTTTTGGCTGTCGAAGAAGAATTTCCTAAACTTGGAATGAGTCTACGAGATGAGTTCTTTCCTGGTGGACTGCGTGAAGGAGAAAAGGAAACATGGGACAAATTAGCCGAGAAGACCGCATTGGTAAAAAATAGCATTCTGTAATGGGGATGATCATTATTGTTTCTATTCAATGGATAGTTTACTGATTTAGTTTTGGCTGTGACGTAATGACTGATTCTATATTCTTAATGCCTTGAGTCATAACTATGCGCTGTGGAAAACCCAGGCTCGTGTAAAGTTTTTCTTTCCAATTCAGCATCCTCCTTTGTACCTACTAAATCTGATTTTCTCAGAACAACAAACGCATTTGACAGTCGAATTCGAAAGCCCTTTTCAACACCAACTACAGAGCCAATTCCAGATTAGTATCCAGTCTGTTAAGGGAACCAAAGGAAGATTTGAGGAATTATCGTTACTCACGTGCAATCAAATATAAGTACTTTGAAATTACGGGTGCCCATATCAACATAGCAATCATCTGTCCCAAACTCCACTCGTTCCTTGATTCACTCAAAGAAGGATCATCAAACCGTGATTGAATGGATTTCAGATAAGAAAATATGCAAACCACAACCCATATCTCGCTGATGGCGATGATAATAGCGAATGTAGCTGAAATTGCCGTTTTCCCCCACCTTAAGATTTCGCTGTCGTCTTTCAATGACATTCTTTGGAGAATGTTAGGATAAATCGCTTTTGAAACCCATTCGCTTTGCTTTGACAGATGGACTAGTTTATTTAACCATAAAAGATTTGTTATGGTAAGAAAGCTGGCGATGATTCGAACTGGAAAAGAAAAGAAGATATTTGGCTCCTTATTCGAATCCGCCAAACAGAACGTTCTAAGCGATGGATTATTGCCACAGGCTTGTTGGGTATTCCTATCATCAAACATGGTATAAACCCCGTCTGCATCGGGGTTTAGTCCGATGTTTGCCAACGAAATAGCAATTATCAAGGTCATAGTTGAAAGGAATAAACTGTAGAATGAGTCAAGTTTTGATCGGTATAATCGCAATTGTGCGAGTATGATGGGTCCAACCCCCATTGTACTAAGAATCGTCAGAATATCGCGGTTGTCTGCAAGGTTTTGCCAGCCATTAGAACCACTAAAAATAGCGCTTTGTGAGTTGGCGTATAATACCGCAATGCCAATCGCCATGATAAAAAAAACATGCGGCCTCATGGAATTCCACAAGAAATGTTTCTGTTGCATAGGTCAAGTCACCTTTTACAAGCCATTTGAAAAGCCACCCAACTGAAAACCGAACTTCGACAGGCACGCCATCGTCATCTTTTATCCAGGCTTTTATTGACTTTGAAGAGGAAAATATTAGGATAGCGGCCCAGGCATAGAATGCCAAGGCACTCTCCATTATATACGAGATCACAACCTACCAAGGTGTAAGTGAAAACAAACTTAGGTCGAAGGAAACGAAAAATTCGTAGTACCTACCCCAGGGCCAGCAATGTCAGGATTTACATTGCTTGTTAGATTTGCGCATACAGAGGAAAGATTATTATAGAGCGAGAATAAGTTGATTTTGGGTTCTTTCCAGAAATCATTTGCTGGATGGTACGGGATTGAGCAATCCCCCATGCTATCGTCCTCACAACTCGCAATCGCGCAACTGTAAACATTTCTATATACACCTGCACCATCGAATACAGATATATCAGAAATATTCATACTATGTGCTATTGCAGTGGCTGCATTACGAGAAGCATGGGACGCGCTGGGAAATGTGTTCTGTGATAAAGATAACGTCGCTAAAAGGAGACAGTTCCAAAGAACCTTCCAAGAGCTGAAGAGAGTACTCTCGTTGGTACAAACTTCGGTAATGTTGCCGCTCACGCCGGTACCGTTTAAGTCGATGATTATAAAATCGATGTTGAACGAGTTGTCTGTTGGGGAAGGCTCAAAGCTGGAGAAGGCTTGCTGGATGTCGTCGAGTGTAGCAGTAAGTATGGCATCCGTGTCAGGTCTTAAATGTCTAATGCTGCGGGACTCCTGGGTATAATTTCCCTGATCGCGGAGCTCAAAGATCGTGCCTATAGCCTTCATGGTGATCTTAAGAGGCGGAGGTGGGTTAACATTGCGCTAGGTTAGATGAGGGAATAGTGAAGAGTGAAGAAAGTCGATTTTTGTGAATCGGTATCGGCAGCATTTAATTAAGCAGTGAGGGAGAATTAGGCTTCTAAAATTACCATCAGCTGACCCGCAATCGGGACGATCATTCTCAGGTGCATTCAGGCAGAGCCTTAAAACCCATCGATGGGCCAGCCTTATCATCTAAATCTGGACCTACCTTGCGCCCTGTAGTCTAAGCCCACGACGGGCTGAGTATGCTTACGGTTGGTTGGTGGATCAGCAAGTTAGCGGAGCACGTCATGACTAGTTCACATGTTTTGTCTTTGCTATTGGCTGGGATGTATCCAGTCAGGGCAGAATGATTGGAGACACTGCCACTGTGAAACAACACGGATGCAGTGCGTCAATTAAGCTGAAGGATTGTGGTTGCCTTACGCTCCAACACGATACTTTGGCGCTTTGGCCCCCATTGGTTCGCCAGGGCTGACAATTTAGCGTTCTGAAGGAAGAATCCCTAATGTAACTTAACGGTCGTTCGCCATTCTGGCATTCATTATCAATGTGAGTTGGCCAATCTCCTTCTCCCCTTAGTGTGATACATCAAACGGATCCTCAAAATATCTTTAGGACGATCTTTTTGGCGAATAGATAGAAGCGTACAGGGCTCTAGCATAGTTGCTATTTAATCAACTCGGTGCATACAGTTAAATACAAAGTATGAAATTGTTCAAATGAAAGTGGTGTAAGGCCTCTTCAATGCTGTTGGACCCGGGCAACAGAGAAACCATAGACCTAAGATAGCGATTGTAAGTGGGACTGTGATCGCCGCAAACAACCATCCAAAGGGACTGGCCACATATTTCCCATTGTCTGAGAGTCCAAAAAATGCCATTCAAAAGAAACCGGAAACTGCCGTAGCTGGTAAGAAGATCATGGTCAGTATAGAAATGACTGCCATGCTTGCACTGTCGTTCCTCGTGTCTTGTGCAATCTGAGTACTGATGTCGGCAGCCTCATACGAAAACCAGGAGGGGATCGTGCTGCCATAATCTAGAGCAACACTACTACGGATACCACACTAAAAGAGCACAAGCGATTTTGCCTTTTTTTTTCTAGGTAGGGTTATGTGTATTCAAATGACTTGCTTGCTGTGGTCTCCAAGAGCAAAAAAAGGAAAGAAGATCCAAGAAGAAAGAAAATCGATAAACTCCATAATGTCGTCAGTTCAACGATCCGAATTTAATTGCCGATCTAGTAACAGCTAGGTGGTGGCCCCAAGTCATGCGATAATCTCGCATTGGCCATTGATGCACAGCACCACATCCGCTGTGCCGGTTACGCCGAACCACTAAATTTTGTTGTCCACACGCTTCTAAATTAGCAGTTGGTTAGTGGGTCTCATTATGCCGAGGGCCATGATCGCGTAAGTCAGTCCCGTCGGACTCTCCGGCTCCGAATTTGATCATGTGCACTTGAGCAAAGTTTCTGGTCGCTGTTAACCATGAAAAATTCCGTGGTAAATGTCTTATTCCTAGTATCATCCTAATCATGAATCCTGACCGCGTTGATGTTGTGCTGTGTAGGGTAATTGGCCCGTGTGGGGAATTTGTCAGAGTGACTGGATAGCTCTATCCATGCCTTGAAGTAGCTACGTCTTGATTTACTCTGTACAGATGCATCTTGGCACTAAATTTCTCGAATATACAAGTGATGTAATTCCCAAATCTACACATTTTGATTCCATCTTTTGCGCCGACTGCATTTGCAGTTGTTCGGAACTGGAAACATAGTGTTCCGCTCCGAGAAATGTGGTGTGCTGGCACAGCTTCGTTTCCGAGCGCCGAATCTTCATCCCGGTATCTCTCACTCCGAGTTAAACTGACAATCGAGTCATAGTACAGATTCAAATAGCTTTCAAGTTATATAAAACTTCAATCAGAGTGAATGAATAATCTTGGAACAAACCACAAACACGATCTTACAGGTATTATATTGCAATCAATCATCATGGCCAAGGGAAGCCCGACAACGAAAGATCGCGCCATCAAATACTTTCAAAGCCTCGCTCCAGGCCCTGTGAATCCAGGGGAGGCGACTGAAGCGTACAAGAATGTCGATGAGCTCGCGTATGCTCTTTCAAGAGTGCCCACATTCACCCCGCGACCGGTACGAATCATTGCCATCGGAGCTGGGTTTAGTGGACTTGCATTAGCAAGAGCCGTTAATGTCGGTAAAATTCCCAACGCGACAATTACTGTCTATGAAAAAAATGCTGGTGTTGGAGGGACATGGTATGAAAACCGTTATCCTGGGTATGTCTGACATATAGCGTCTCAAAACCCCAAGCCATTGTTGTAAATTAACGCGCAGTAGATGTGCTTGTGACATTCCCGCCCCTAATTATCAAGTAAGTTTGCCTTGCTATTGACTAACCGGGCCAAAGCTCACCAAGTGTCTAGTTCTCCTGGGCACCAAACCCATTCTGGAAGTCTTACTACGCTAAACAAGGCGATATCTTATCTTACATTGAATCGGTCGCAGACCAGCATGACCTCCGCCAGTACATAAAGCCTTCACACAAGGTTGTTGATGCTGTGTGGAATAGCCAACGTGAGGTTTGGCAGGTCACTATTACCAAGACTGACGGTAGGGATCTCGTGATTTCAAGTGCGGGCGTCTCAGACGGCGAGACCTCGGAAACATTTACAGAGGAATGCGATATCTTGGTCAACTGCTCGGGTTTCTTTAACAATTGGCGATGGCCCAATGTTCAAGGCCTGAAAGACTTCCAGGGAAAAATGCTTCATTCTGCAGCGTGGCCAAAGGGCGGCGGTGACGCTATTACTGGAAAGACTGTAGCGCTCATTGGCAACGGCAGTAGCGGAGTCCAGATTTTGCCTGCCATTCTTGACAAAGCTAGCAAAATCTATGTTCATATCAGAAGCCCAACATGGGTCACAACCAATTTCGCGTCCAAGTATGCCAGCGCAGAAGGGAAAAACTACGACTTTTCCGAGAGTCAGAAGGCAGCTTGGGCAGCAGATCCCGAGCAATATTTGAAGTACCGTCGTGGAGTTGAAGAGGAACTAAATCATCGTTTCCCACTTTATATCGACCATACTCCCGAACAAAAGGCTGCTCGCCAATACGGTATAAAGGAGATGACAGAAAAGCTGGGAGGGAATGAAGAGCTCTTGAAGGCCTTAATCCCTGATTTTGCTGTCGGGTATTTGTTCCCATAATTGATATCGCTTGGCGTCGCTAATAGATCGAACAGATGTCGCCGCCCAACTCCAGGTAACGGATATCTCGAAGCATTGTGTTCACCAAAGGTAGAAGTCGTTTGGGGTACTGTAGAGGCCGTCACTAAGGACGGTGTTCGCACATCATCTGGACAAGTTACAAGTGGTATTGATACCATTATCTGTGCCACGGGCTTCGATTTGTCTTGTGCTCCACGATTCCCCATCACTGGACTCAATGGTACTAATCTGAGAGAGGCATGGCTCAAGAACCCTCATGCCTATCTGTCCGTCACTGCAACGGATATGCCAAACTACTTTACCTACTTGGGCCCATTCTCTCCCCTTGGCCACGGCAGTCTTGTCACCTCTATTGAAATGGTGACTAGATATATCGGGGACTTTGTTACCAAACTTCAGACACAGAATTATAGCTACTGTGTGCCCAAAGCGCATATTGCAGGTGCCTATCAAAAGCAGGCGCTTGCTTGGCTACAGCGCACTGTCTGGACAAGCCATTGCAACAGCACTTACAAAAACGGCACTGCAGATGGTGATCTCAACACTCTGCACCCTGGAAGTCGAATTCACTACTTTGAGCTACTTCGAACTCCAAGATGGGAAGATTTTGAGTGGAAGAGTCTTTGCGACTCAGAAGACTTGACATTCGCTTGGCTTGCTTGCGGCTTTACTGATAAAGAGCGAAACCCTCGCGAGGGTGACAGTCAGACGTAAGTTTTATCTTTTAAATTTGTTCCAACAAGATATAGGAGAGAAAGAAAGTGCTGACCTTACTTTACTTAATTAGGTGGTTCATTGACTTTGATGAACATTGTCGACAAATTCAACGAAGTGTTTGATGCTTGTAATCACCAGTTTAGATAGATTATGATCAATAGAAACTTTGTCAAGTTACCGAAATGAAAATCTAGATTTAAATCCTGCAATCCTGCATTCTCTTTCCTACGGGTGTCAAATGGACATATTTTTCCGTGATTGTACCGGAACATACGCTTGGCTTACAAAAAAAACATTTCTCTATCTGCTTGACAGATGATTCAACTCTCTGGTGCGAATTGGTAGCTGACTATGTGGAATCTTAAAGATAGGGTTTCGGGTAAAGGTTAATGACAGGAAATATGTGCAAATGCTATCTTTCTAATCGAAATGCCACGGTATATGATAGCACGGTTGTTGCATCAAGCTGGGAACAAAGGAAATAAGAGACAGGAAGCCAATTACCCAGCCACCTTCACGAATACCTGACCGTTGACTTATTATAACCGGATATATTACTTTCGATCAACTATATATACTTCGGTTAAGCTAGACTTTTATATAGGTAAAGAGAAAAAAAAAAGATATATATATATATATATATACTTCGGTAATCTTTATATAATAAACCGATCAGGTATTAAATATATAAATTTACCGCACACTAAGCTTATTGAGATGTAGGTTTTGGTGTATTATCTTTTCTGTCTCCCTCCTGGACGTGTGATCTGACCTGATGCGACAAACAATTGCCGATGAACCAGTAAATTTGGTACTGGAACAATATCCTGACGTTCAATTATGATTCAAATCGGATGACCCTGAGAGATCGTATTCCGCGGAACTATATTCCGTAACCAAGTCTGCCTAAAGTCATCAGTGACCCGGGGCTTGTGCGATCGGAAAATTTAGCATATTCAATCTGATGGATTTCTGTATTCCGAGAAACTCTTCTATTTAGTTGACAGGCTATTTTAAGCAAATTTGCTAATCTGAGGCTTGACAAAATCCACAATTGCCTTCAGTCCTTCCTCTGTGGCATCACCCATTGGGATCAATGTGAAGGCGTGGCATCCCCCTTCAACAACATGCAGATCCGTCTCATTCCCAGCGTACTTCCACTTAGCGGCCATAAATAGGCTATCATCAAGGAGGGGTTCAATGCTCCCTACCAAAAATCGCGCCGGAGGCAAGTTTTGTAAATCAGCATACAAAGGCGACACATTAGGCTTTTTCCTCTCTTCCCATGATAGGTGGCCAAACCCAGCCTCGACAAACTTGATCATGAGAGGACCGCTCAGAATGATGTCTCTCTTGTGTGAGAATACAGAACCGGTGTATGTTAGGTCATAGATACCGTAGCCTGCACAGACGGCGGCGATTTGTGACTTGACATCCACGCCGTACTCGTCGCGCAGGGCCAACGCAACACTGACAGCGTACCAGCCGCCAGCCGACTCTCCACCCAGAACTCTCAAGGGCGCGCCTAGGGCCTCTGTGCCTTCCTTTGAGAGGGCAAAAAGAGCCGCGTCTACCGCGTCGTTGAGACCCGTGGGGAATGGATTCTCTGGTGCCAGGCGATACTCAACTGAAGCAATAGTTAAATCCAACTCAGTTGAGAGCCTTGTTAAGTAAGGGTCATAAGAAGAATTGTTGCCAATCACAAACCCGCCTATAAGAAAACGACCTTAATTAGCTGGAACAATTATATCCTTCGCTATTCTTTTTCATACCTGCATGGAAATGAAGCCACACGCCCTTGGACGGTCGCACCGGATCGATGACTCGAAGTTCAATGGTATGGCCATCACGTCCAACTACATGCAACAAACGAGCCCGCTCGTTCAGCACGGGCTTACTGAAACCATTTGTGCCATCTCGCCGAGCGTCCCGGTAGTCTTGTGGGGTTGGGAAATCATACCACGCCCTGGAACCCGCGAATTGTTTTTCGAGCCGATCCGCGAGTTCATGACGGGCAACACGTACACTTTCCGACACCTCAGCTGGGCTCACATTGATTGACATTTTTGCAACACAAAATAGCCGTGAAGACTGGTGCCTTTGTTGTGTATGATTGCTCGTTGGGAGAGAAGAGATTTGTTGCGACTGTAATTCTGCTTCTTAAAATAATTTATACACAAATACGCCATATTTATATAGACATTTAATGTCAATCAGCGAGCTTCGTAAACTAACAGACAAGGTTCTAACAAGCCTTTCGTGAGACATCATTCCGTTTCGGAACACTAACTGTCCCGAGTGCCCCGAACGCACCAAAATCACAAGTACGGAGCGCTCTCGGTCCGAAGTCGAAAAAAAGAAGGGTAATCTAGAGCTAATACACAATAGATTTATTCAAGAATGAAGATAGAATCCTGCATCGGATGGGACAAAGTGCCGCAAAATCTTGGGAACCTTGGTACCCTCGGGATTGGAATTTGTGGAGAACAGCCAGCAGAAATTTCCACGGAACAGATTAAGACTCTAATTTGGTGCACAGAACATCTATCCAACCAATTTTTCCAAATATCGAGATTTGAAGACAAAATTCATCTCGGTTTAATAAAATTTCGTATATGGGTAAACTTGAGGATTAGCAAGGAACCTCTTTATTAGCTTAGTCGGAATTATTTGGCCTCATAAAATTTACATTGGTCACATCACATCGAGTGTCGTTCACTGCACCCACTCCCAGCGGATCTGATCACTCACCTTTTCTTCATGGATGTGGTTACACAACAGCATTTGTACTAAAGGTCATATATAAGCGCCAATCGAGATTGATGCGTGAACTTGAAAAAATGACCGTCAATTAATCTGTTTATTTTAATTACACTATAGATTGAGATGGCGATGCGCTTACTTCTAGACTGACGCGACGGGTTGCAAGATAGACTATATTCATCATCCTCAAGCATAAAATGTCGTGGACTAAAGGATGATACTGAATTCAGTGACTTTAACCTCATCTACGAGCTTATTTGTGATGTAGTATTTGGGAAAGTGAGAAATTGGATTGACTATCTGATCTCTAATCTTAAATGAGCATAATTTTAAATACCATACAGAACAGCTTTCTATATGATAAGATGATAGGACCATGCAATAGATCTTAGTTTAGCTTTCGCGGCTGGAGGTGAGTGCCGTCAACGAGATAATACCTGATAAATACTGTTAGTTAAGCTCGATACCCCGTCAAGACAACTCACGTCAAATCTCCGTTTCCGTACACCTCTCTCTCAGTAAATCCATCGCCGAGCCAGGCAAACAGTCCTATATTTCCTCCATTTAATGTTGTCCAAGTAAAGTCCTCGTATCTCGGGTTCTGCAGGAGGTCAAAGTAATGCAGTCGAGAACCGGGGTGGAGAGAAATAACAGGAGCTGCAGACTCGCCATTCTTAAAAGAACTGTTGCAAGAATCGACCCATACGGTTTTCTGAATCCATTTTTTGGCATGATCTAGCCACTGTCTTGTAACAACAGGCCTGGGAACAAGGGATGAATACCCTTCCGTCTGAAGCTTGCGAAGAAGCTTTCCAATATAGCCTGTCACCTGCTCGATGGATCCAATAATGGAACCATGGCCGAGAGGGCTAGTGGGTCCCATCATGACAAAGTAATTAGGCATGTTACGAACGGTTACACTGAGATAGGCAGTTGGAAGCTCCTCTGTCTAGTCGTCTCGGAGATCGCGACCGTGCGAGCCGATAATTGGAAAGCGAGGAACGAAGCCCATATTGAAACCAGTTGCACAAATGATTGTGTCGGCATTAATTTGCCTTCCTGAGGCGGTCTTAAGACCTGATTCATTGAATGTGTCAATTTCGCCCCATACAATCTCCACTTTTGGTGAGCAAAGAGCTTCTAAATAACCGCTTCCGGGTGATGGTCGTCGGCATCTGTTTACTGTTAGCTAAAGTAGAAAGTGAGATGGGCAGATTAAAGTACCCAACGGGAAAATCTGGGATCAAATCATTGGCCAGCTCAGGTCGAGCGGCCAGGCTATTCGCCATCTGCTTTTCTGTAAATGCTCTGCCGTTCTTCTGTGCCTCAGAGCCCTGCAGATATAGTCTGAACCGGGCGTTTAACTCATGTTCAATATCCTTGCGGTACTGGAGATACGTGTCTGGATTCTCAGACCACTCTCTTTTCTCCTCGTCAGTAAATATCTTGTTTGCCCCATTTTCTCCTGCAAAGCGGTTTGCCAGTGCCGGGGTAACCCATGTTCGACTGCGCAGTAAAACGTAAATTTTCTCCACCTTATCAAGCACAGCAGGAAGGATCTGAATGCCAGTACTTCCATTTCCGATAAGAACAACTGTTTGCCCGGTAAGATCTAGACTGGCAGGCCAGATGGCCGAATGAACCATGTTTCCCTTGAAGGAGTCGCGATTGGGAATCGTGGGCCAGCGCCAGTTATTATATGCACCACTGGCATTAATAAAGATATCACATTCCTCAATAAAGGGCGCACCATCCTCGCCTTCGTTTGTGCTCCCATCGGACTTTACAAGTTCGCGGCCATCTGTTGGGACAATTTTTACTTCCCACTTCTGTCGCTCCTCGATCCACTTTGCGCCAGTGACTTTGTGCGAGGTTTTGATGTATTTACGCAGGCTGTGCTGATCTGCAACGTCGCTGAGATACTCGTAAATATCCTTGGCACCTGTGTAAAAAGCTGGGAAGTTGGGGGAAGGGGCCCAAGAGAACTGGATTCCAGTGTTAGTAATATGAGCTCGCATGAAATGGTTAGCGAGGTATGCATTACCTGATAGTTGTGAATAGGAATGTCGCAACTGTATCTGCATCAGTGTACAACATTCTCACCAAAAGATGGTTTTCAGATTCATGAAATTGTAGAGGATTCTTACGCGCAACTGGCAATTGGTTAGTAAAAGCCTCAGTATACACAATATGTCGAAAACATACCCAGGATATCGATTCTCAAACCAGGTGCCACCAAGTGAAGAATTCTTTTCGTAAATCTTCAGCTCGAAATTGGGAAGAGCTCCACTCTCCACCTCATGTGCAAAACTCAGGCCGCTCACTCCAGCACCACAACAAATAATTTTGAGGCGGCGGGGAGTCCGCATTGGAACCTTGGACATTGCAAAGGCCAGTGGGTCTACATCCTTGTACGCAGCGGTATCAGCAGGGAATGGATTCTGCTTTGCGGCACTGGTGTAAAATTCCAGCGCGTCCGCTGCAGCTGAGGAGGACTTTGCCATCTTGACTATTGTGAAGGGGGATTGATAAGAGGTTAATGAGATAAATGGGTGAAAATGAATTGATAGTTGGAAAATATCAAATGATGACTGTGGTGTATGTTTCTCTTTTGTATCACACCTTACCCGAGGTGCTGAAGAGTGTTGATGTCGCGGAGAACTCTGGGAAGAACATTCGGAACGATACGTCCCGCGGCGTTTGAAGATGTACCAAGCGTTAACCGATACGGGTATGGCTTTGTCTTTGAGTTCCAAATATTCACATTGCTTTCTTGTATTTTTGGGACTAGTTTGCATGTTGCAGCCACCGCTGGTATCCCATCATGTGTAAGCACGGCCTCGGACTTCGGAGGCTGCTTCTGTTCCGAAATTCGGGATTGGACAAGCTCAACATGACACTGCGACCGAAACCCCGTTTGCGATATTCGGGCTACAATATTTCAATCATCCCAAGTCCATTTCCGACAAAAGCATCATTTGTGATTGCCGCGATGATTACCGTGTCCAATTTTACCTTGCCAACACCCAATCCACCCCCCGCTTCCCCCCATTGTGGGGAACCGATAGACTGAGCGTGTATTGAATCGTATCGTAAAATTCTCCGGACTATATCCAATCGGATAACTTGATTTGAAATCGTTCTTCTTGCCTAGTAATTCTCCGCTCGGGAAAATCCGTGCTTCCAGGATGCAATGACAGATGGCGACGCTCCAGGGTAGTTCCTCAACATGGTCCATTCGGTATGTTTTACTCTATTCGCCTGGAGTGTTATGCTCGATTTATTTGGAGATGACCAAATAATGTGATATTTGATTTTCAAATTGGGTATCTTAATAATAGATCATGTTTGTGGCATGCTCTTCTCAAAGCTGAAAACTAGTTCTAAAATCCAGATCGCTATTGAATAGGGTTCCCATAGGCCCATTAGCCCATTCCCCAAAATCAATATCGAAAGCATCCATCCCAATCTGAGGATCAAAGGTTGCCCCATTTAAGTCGAGTTGCAAGTCAGGGACTCCAAGATCCTCGCCCTTTGAAGACATGGGCTCGTTCTAAAAGCTGTCAGCGGCTATATACGGGATATATGAGGTAAAAAGAAAGTGTAGCTTAAGAGTCTAGAAAGAATTCATTCAACTTACTTCTTCCGCGTCATTCTTGTCTACTTGTATATCATCGTCATCCAAGCAGCTCTTTGGTGTGCCCCATCTCTTCATGGCGTGCCCTACAGCCTCAAGCGCTCTTTTTGCCACGTTCGTCTTTCGTGAGATTTTGATCAATATTCCATGTGCCTGGTTGAGCGATTCAACACAAGCTTTGTGCTCTTCATAACCAGCCGAGTAATGCAATATAGGCACAAGGTGGTAAATGCATTCCACTATGCAAGCTGTGGTAAAGTAGCCAATAGCTCGTACTCCTGGGAAGCGTGTGATAAATGTGTCGTGCGCGTGAATAATTTGACGAGAAAGACGGGCACAGAGGTGCGCTGTTTCTGGATTGTACGCAGATTTCCGCGCAGGATTGTGTCGAATAAGTGCACGGAGTAGATCGGATCTCTAGAGATACCCGCTTCAGCAACCAGTCATATAAAGGGCAATGATTTGGATGTACTTACTGTATAAAGTTGGAGTCGTCGGCGAATGTGAGTTTCTGACTCGTTGTTCAAGACATATTGACCGATCTTTTCAGTGTCCCAAGAAAGGCCTTCAGCAAGTTGCCGTCGTGAGTTAAGAATCTGTGTGTCCATGATTTCTACTTCCATCCAATCACCTTTTGATTTTGTTCCAGTGGCAAAGAAGGAGTCCCAAATGTTTCCCCAGAGCTTAGCCAAATTGACCAAAGCCTGCATGTAGCTTCTGGAGCAGTTGGTGGTTGAGTCTACTACCTTGTTATTTGGTGGCTGTATTTGATTACCGAAATCTTCCACGTCAAATTCAATATCTCGGATGTGATAAACACTGCCAGCTTTTCGAGCGATCTGTCTGTCAAGGTAGTACAGAGTCCACCAAACCTGCTGTCTTTGGATAGCACCACCAGTGTCTCCGGTTGGCCAAGTACTCTGGTTGTTCAGCTGAATGCTGGTGGCCAGCTGCAATCCTAGGAACACGGCCCGCGACGCAGCGCTAAGTAGTTCGGAATACATTAAATACGAGGCAATTAGACACTGCGCCTGCACAACATCGAGACTGACTGTTTTGAAATGAACAATATGATGCATGATGCGGCACGACTGAAGATAAAGATCCCACCCCGGCCGTGTATTACCATCACAAGCGTCATCGCCTGAGTCCAGACACGCAGCCATCGCCAGCATGGAACACGCCAGCGCGGCTGTGGGAAGATCTTCAATAGTTGCGGGGAGTTTGCAGTTGTAGGAACTATAGCCAAGCCTTCGAATATGTTGATAGATGCGTGGTTCTGTTTCTCGACGATCCAAAAAAGGAAAATAGCAATCGAAATCTCGAAAGTAGACATTCAAGAGGTGGCTCAAAGATGGGGGATCAGGAAATTCAACCATAATTTGGAACTTGTTGTTCTTTAGGGCCTTTCCAAGCTTCGGGGAGGTCGCTCGGGACATTAGAGTATTAATTGCGGCGACCTGTGAAGAAAGAGACAGGTCGTTGGATGGAGAGTCATGGATGGCGAATAGGTTTGCCCCCTCGTCCTCAGTGGTTTCACTTGGCAGCACCAATTTCTGAAATGCGACCGGCGACTCTTCGTTACATCTGCTATCCATTAGTTTGGATCATCGTCATCAATGCCATAAAGGTATATCGAACCGGTCGGGTTGTTTGACCATATCGAATAGATAAGATATGTTCCGTTCGAGGACGCCGAGACGGTCACAAATCATATCCACTCTGGGGTCGGCATAGCCTGAGGATCTACGTGCTCGTTTCCGGGGCACATTGTCAGGATCCTTTAAGCGGACAGTAGTGTAGCCAACAGAGCGACTCGTCTCAGAACGGTCCTCTGCATCGTTGGAAGGAGCTGGAGAATAGCGGCACTGGACAGATCGGTTTCGACATTGCAAACAGATCTCTTCACCTGTGCATTTCACTTTTCTCCGCTTACAGTCATGACTAGGCCAGCTATGATTAGATAACAATCTCGTAAGAGATAGCCAGGACGTGGTGCGTAGTTTAGAACTCACCAGGCCTTTATTGTGTATTTCTTCCTCTTGGTAACTCGAGTCTGGATCATGCTAGGAGCTTTGGCAACGATCAGATTGGCATCTGTCTCAACATGCGCCTCATCAAAAAGTAAGCTGGGATCCATAACGGCAGATTCAACAAAGGCGTCATCAGATGATGTAGCAAAAATCGGTACTTGCATAGAAATCTGGGGAACAGAGAAGCTAGTGAACAGAATTAATTCGTACCTCGGATCGGTCGGCGCGTTGGTATCCGGATGCACGCCTCCCCCACAATATCCACACTGCGGCTCGGCAACTCCCAAGCCCATTTGCCTGAGATTGAGTGGATTGACCAAGTCCCGTGTCCCACAGCCGAAATGTGGAGATAGAAGCAAGCGGTAAGCCAGAAGAGGCATGGTTGATGGGCTAATACGCGGTCAAGGACGATTGGAAAAACCCTATTTGCCCGGAGCCGAATCAGGCAAAAGGTCCCCGGCGTTCCACGGCACGGACTGCGCCGAGGACTGTTCATTTACTGAAGTCTTTTCCCGAGATTACATGATCACGAATACGCATTTCTTGGTCTCTTGGAGATTCTGAAATGAAGCCATTATGTTTGAGGGATAAAGCGAGCATCTATAGTACATGCCTCGACACATGTTCCGTATCTTCTTGGTACCCAGGCTTCCTCAGATCTACATCTTGCAAAATAGCCCCAATCTCAATCCACAGCGGTACATGAATAGCTTGTGATCCAGAGTCTGTGATTAGCACGTTATTTCTTTAGTATTGAGCTGTCTTGCCACCATCCGAAACTAGCGCAGCGCCATTAACATAGCTCGACATGGTGCTACTCAGAAAGATGCAGGCGTCGGCAATCTCTTCAGGGTAGCACAGACGACCCATGGGATTGGCGAAGACTGGAGCCTGCTCATTACCATTGACCAACTCTTTCAAATTCTGAATGAATGGCGTGTCTACTATTCCTGGGCAGACAGCATTAACGCGGAGACCTTCGATGCCATGTTCAGTCGCCGCGCTCCGAGTCATGCCGAGAACAGCATGCTTTGATGCAACATAGGGCATGACATTAGGCATGGCCACAGAACCACAAACACTAGCAAAGTTGACAATGCTTCCAACCTGCGCACGTCGCTCATCTGTCCAGTTAGTGCCAGTTAACTTGCGGGGCTGCTTCAGCATGACCCTTGCTTCGGCCTGCATGCAAAGAGCAACAGCCCGTGCGTTGATATTCATCACACGATCAAAATCGCTGGTTGGAATATCTGCAGACTTGGCTCGAACATTCACGATTACCTATTTTTCCCCATATCAGCTGCACCACTCATTCAATTTTCAGGCAATGTGTCTCACCCCTGCGGCATTTGCTGCACACTCAAGTGTACCGAAAGTTGCAATTGCTGTGTCCACCATAGCGTTGACAGATGCTTCATCTGTTACATCAGCAACCACTTTTTTAATCCCAACGTTTGGGAATTCGGCCTTGATAAGCTTTTCCGTTTCATCAAGACCTTTCGGGTTCATGTCTGCGAGAGTAATTCCTTCAATGCCTGATCGCACGTAGGCAAGAGAAAGCTGTCGGCCAATGCCAGAACCTGATTATTTTTGCGTCAGCTGAGGACAATGTATCGTCTGTTCTTTTGTACCTACCGGCACCAGTCACCAAAGCGTTGCCTCGTAGGATGCCCATGTTGAACCGAGTATATGTAATAGAGATATTGGACTGTTATTGTTTGATGGTATGAGTTTGTGATGATAGACAGTCCTGCAATGGGATGAAGACCCTAATTTATATCAGAAGCTGAAGAGTGGTTTACGTATTCCCCCGTACTGCCCTACAACTCTGCTCCGGTCCGAGAAAATCTTGAGTACTCTCCATGTGAAATTTCCCGACACAGTCTTGGAGAATGTGTTTCGTGAAACGGCTTCTAACGGCAGCGTTTTGCAGCCCCGAACATTCCGAATTCCGTGGCCTTAGTGTGCTTGCAAAGCGTCAGCCACCTCAGAAGCGATCCCGAGGTTAGGTTTACCTTAGATACGTACTGGTACATCAATTAATCTGCCATTGCCTAAGGGAATCAAGATGTATGACAGCTGGGGGTGCATCACATAGATCATCAAGTTTCCCACTGTATCTTGATCCTGCACATTCCCCCGCGATTATGCAGCTCATCAATAACTGAGGGATGTGGGTAACTGGTCAAAGCGCAGTCTCCGCAATTCGGGGTCTCTGTAACAATCATGAGCACACTCCTAAAATAATTGTACACATACGTTCTTTTCACGCCAGCCATAATTCCAACGTTTTGTTTAGAGAGTAGGAGATTTTTATTCGATTTTCCATGATATTTAGACTTTATCATGATCAAAATTATTAGTGTTTCTACCAGTAGTTGAACGCACATGTTGAAGGATTATGTGAGAACTCATGGTTCAACACCTGGTCATTGATGCTAAGTCAAGTTTGCCATAATGTACACATTCGAAAAGACATACTTTGCAAGCACCGAGGCCAACTCGTTTCTCCCTCATAGAAACTTTGCCCGTGGTACGTGTCCCGAAAGCTCCGGGCATCGGTGTTGTCCACTTTCGGAATCAACATTCCGATCCGCATGCTGCAGATATCCCCCGACATCTGTGTTTAAAATGCATCCGCATGCCATTGGTGAATCACTGACATCATAATCAAAAGTCCTGACACCACTACCATGTCCTTCTACGAATTTAAGAATAAAAGTGCCTTGGTTACTGGAGCCGGTTCCGGTAAGAATCTGTCCACAGAAACTTGGCCCGAAAGTCCTTATGGAGAGAAACTAAGCAAGCTCGTTCAGGTATCAATTTAGAATTCGCCAAATCAATTCGAGCGAAGGGATGTGCAGTATGTATTGGCGACATTGCACTTAGCCCCGAGGCATCGCAATGGTTAAAGTCGGCAGAGAAGGACGATGGCCCCAAAGTTGCATTTCATAGGACCGACGTCTCGGTTTTTGAACAGCTTGTTGGTCTCTTTGACGCGTTCGCTAGCGTTTTTGGTGGAGCCCCCGACATTGTGGTTCCCGGCGCTGGGGTCTATGAAGCGTCTACAGCTGGCTTTTGGGATGCCAGCGAAGAGTCTCTCCATTACAAGTTGTTTGATATCAACCTTATGCACCCGATAAAGGTAACTCGAATGGCTATTCAAAAGATGCGACAAGCAAACAAGCCCGGAACTATTATTCATCTTTCGAGCATCACTGCGCAAAAGCCATCCGTCGTCCTTCCTCTCTACGCAGTTTCAAAAGCCGCCATCAGCCAATTTGTTAGGTGCATGGCGCCTTTGGATGAACTATGCAACATTAAGGTGGTTGCAGTAGCTCCTGGGTAAGCTTGCATTTCCATCTTTACCACCTCAACCCATTATTTGTTAATTCAACTTCTTGCTAATGCGACGCAGAATCGTTGACACTGCACTTTTTCGAAACCATTCTCAAGCACAGCAGCACGTCGATTTGGAGAAAGATTTCTTTTTGCCCCCACAGGAAGCAGTCAACGCAATGTTGGCACTATTGACAGACCCAAAATACAAGGCAGGAACTGTTTTGGAAGTTGGCGACATTGGAAATTGGCGTGAGGTTCAGATTACGAATGATCCCGGACCTCAAGGACGATCTACACTAGGGCGGGCGAAAACAGCTGATGCTATTGCGTCTCTCAAAAAGAAATTGTTGGAGGAAGAGCCCAAGTCGGAAGCGACACCCAAACTTTGAGGTATGTTTAGTTATAATTCGGTCCTTCGATGTAGTATAGATCTGGCGATTACAGCCGAAGCACTGAGAATCTGTCTGTCACATGGTACAATACGTTGAATAGATGAGTTGTTGAAGACGGAATCGCGCGAGGGAGATTTTTAGAAATAGATCTATAAATAATTAGAGAGAAATTAAGCCGTTGAACAGAAAGTAGTCTGACGTGAGAATGAAGAGCCCTTGTTACAAATACTACATCATACGTCATTACTGAGGAAAAGCCTTAGAAATAATAATTCATGATGAGATCGAACCCAACGATAGGTATAACTTAGAAACTTGATAGAGGTTTTTCAGTGTGATTGACGAATTGATAATCTTATAATGATGGTGAGATTTAGGGTAGAGATTAAGATTTCATGTGCAAAAGTGGCATTTTTTTCCAAACAGGTGGTTCAAGAAAACACATTTTCGAAGTGAGGAAGAAAATACACTTGTTGCGCGACAAAATGAAAGTTATAAATTTATTACTAAGGGCCCAGCTGCTGCAATCTTGAACTTTTGTAAAGTACGATATCTAAATATGGGTTTGTGAAATGAATAGTACATAAGACACCAAATGTGACAATATAATCTACATTTTGGATAGTTTCTGAGAAATCTGAGGACGAGAAATAATTTGCGGCCAGGCAATCTCCACACCCAGCTCTTCTGCAATCTTCAGAATCCATCCTGGCTCTCTCAGAAACTGGCGACCAACAGAAATCAAATCCAAGCCGGCTCCCTCCCCAGTTTCCTGTACGAGACCTTGGGCCTGGTGCGAATCAGTGATTTCACCGACTGTCCCTACCAACATCGGCTTGCCGGCTTTCTTCAGCTCTGCTTTTACCAGAGTAGCAATCCTTGCTTGCTCTTTTCCAGCATCAAAGACAGAGAATTTAGCTAGTGGATGATTACCCGCAGAGCTAACGTCGAGAACATCAACACCTAGATCAGGGAGCAATTTTGCAAAACGGATAGTGCTTTCCACATCCCAGCTTCCCAGTCTCTTACCAATCTCCGAATTTTCCATCCAATCTGTAGCACTGATTCTGACAAACAGAGGCATGGTCTCTGGGATGACGCCACGGACCGCCGCAATGATTTCCAAAATCAGACGGACGCGGTTCTCAAAGCTGCCGCCGTATTCATCATTCCTGCGGTTGGTAATGGGGCTGATAAATTGATGCAGAAGGTAACCATGCGCAACGTGAACCTCAATGACATCGACACCAGCAGCAATCGCTCGCTTAGCGGCGCTTGCAAAGCTCGTTATCAAGTCGGCAATTTCTTGCCGGCTCATCTCGCGAGGCTCCCAGTATCCACCCTTGGGATCATCCTTGGCCTTCCCGTCCCAAGTGAGCCCCGGACCTCCCGAAGGCCCGACAACGTCGTGGGGCCAACCTCCTTGAGATTCGTCCGCTTTGGCGCTTGATTGGCCCATCCGCACTGCAACCCACGGCGCTTGGGTACTGGCCTTGCGCCCGGCATGTCCGAGTTGAATTCCCAGCAGCCCGCCTTGGGAGTGGACAAAGTCCGCCAATCCTTTCAGAGCCTTTTCTTGCGTGTCGTTCCAGATTCCTGGGCAATTCACACTGATTCGACCGTTTGGTGTAACACCTGTCGCTTCCAGCATCGCTAAAGCAGCGCCTCTGAAGCTATAGTGGCCAATGGTCGTGTAGTACAAGGGGGTCAGAACACCGGCTTGTTCACCCGTAGGAGCACAGGCATAGTGGCACATAGGAGACACACATATTCTATTCCGAAGCGTAACTCCTCGAATCTTCAACGGGCGAAAAAGAGTTGGCGTCTTTGCGTCAATTGTTTTGGCGGTTCCAGAAGTTGGTGATTGTGCTGGGGCGAAAAATGGAATGCCTGGGATTGATGGATTGCCTTGGGATTTGTCTGCCATTGTGACAACAAGGGCCTTTTTTCCCCTTTCCTACTTTGGACTTTCGTGATGGTGATTTTTGGCTAAAGGAATGCAGGTGACTGACTTGCGTGTGGGGATATTGCTTAATGACGTACAACGGGCATTAAATACCACCCCGTTTGATCTCAGCCTCAATGCATCAACTAAAGCCATAGCTCCCCTTTCGGAATATATTCTCGGAGCTAGTTTCGGGAATTTCGGTCTTCATGATGTGCAGGTTGGGATTGGTGGTTCCAGAGGAACGTTCGGGATTTTCGGAACCACAACATCTCGGGACTCTATTTTCGGAAGGGCTAGTCGTGATTGGGTAAGGTCAATGCAAGATATGGGGTTTCCTATTCTTCAAATGTATTCAGCAATTATATATATCTACATTATTTAGTGCCAAGCCATTCGTTGATTCAACCAATAAGTTATCAAACTTACCAAAGTCACCATGGGCCTTCTTTCTGGTGTCCTTTCTTTCTTTGACAACCACAGTGTGGTTGAGATTGGAGCCGTTTTTACAATCTCGGTAAGCATTGGATTTCCGCGGAATGAAGGAAAATATTGGATTTAACGAATGTCAGATTGCTCTTTACACCGTTTTGATTGCGGTCTACAGGCTTTATTTTCATCGATTATCCATTCACCCCGGACCTCCTCTGGCAGCTGTATCGCGCCTCTGGTATTGTTGGCATTGCGTTCGCGGAAATCTCATTTATGCCATCCACGATGCGCACCAAAAGTATGGCGATGTTATTCGAATCGCTCCCGATGAACTCTCGTATCTGTCCGCGGAAGCGTGGAAAGACATCTACGGTCATCGTGCAGGCAAGGAGGAGATGATGAAGGACCCCACATTTTATTCAACCATTGTTTCTGGTGCTGGAAGCATTATTAATGCAGACAGAGACCGCCATGGGCACCTGCGAAAGAAAGCCAGTCATGGCTTCTCTGAGGCAGCCCTGAAGACTCAAGAAGATATTCTTGCGGACTATACAAAGCTGGTTATTACTCGTCTTGAACAGAATGTCAATAATGGAAAGCCCACAGTCGACATTGTTGAATGGCTAAACGTAAGTCTCACCCAACCAATCACATTTTGAGTCTAACAAATCTAGTTTTTCACCTTCGATGTCATGGGAGAGTTAGTGTTTGGACAGTCTTTTGAATGCCTCCAAACCTCAGGATATCATCCTTGGGTTGAATTGATCTTTGACTCAGTTAAAGTCTCCGGCTATATGAGATGCTCTAAGTACTGGCCATGGCTGGCTCCTCTATTCTCTAGGCTTATTCCCTCGGACATTCGTCGAAGAAGAGCAGAGCAGCAACTAATGGCTAAAGAAAAAGCAGAATATCGAAAGGCAATCTCTGACGGCAGACAAGACCTGATTTCTGGCTTTCTCAAGCCAGGTAGTGGTGTATTGCCTCATGAATATGACAGCACTGTTCAAACTCTGATCATCGCTGGCAGTGAAACCACAGCCACTCTCATGTCTGGCGTGATCTATTATCTTCTGAAGGATAGGAAGAGGTTGCAAAAACTGCAGGCAGAAATTAGAGGTGCTTTGCCATCAATGGAAGATATCACCTACGACAATGTCAAAAGGTTGCCGTACTTGATGGCTTGCTTGAACGAAGGTCTTCGAATTTACCCCCCGGTCGCAGACACCTTCCCACGTAATACAGGGCCCCGATCAGAAGTGATTTGTGGCAAAGTTATTCCGCCCTGGGTAAGTTGATATTTTCAAAAGTCTTGCGATATACGTTCTAATATTATCCATCAGACAACAGTTGGAGTTAGCCATTGGTCTGCGAACCACTCTCCAAACCACTACATCCATCCAGATGATTTCATTCCAGAGCGCTGGTTGGAGGGTGAAAAGGGATTCGAAAATGACAAGAAAGACGTCACTCAGCCATTTCATGTTGGTCCACGAAACTGCCTCGGTAAAAAGTAAGCACCCTTCACCACGCTGTGTTGAGTAACCGCTAATCAAACCAACTAGCCTGGCCTTTTTTGAAATGAGACTTTTGATTTCCAAGCTATTCTGGAAATTCGACTTTGAGTTGGACCCTCGCTCCCTGAAATGGAATGAGCAGAAAGCTTATCTGCTTTGGGAGAAGCCTGCGATGTACGTTAAGCTCAAGCCTCGAGCTGTTTAAGTCTTTGAAATTCGGGAAAGGGGTTCAATGATCAAATTTGCACACAGCCTCTCTCCTCAATTTGTAGAAAACATGTCATGATAGTCAAAGGACAATAAGAATGAGTTTTAGGACATGACAGGTTAAGATATGTATGTATTTTCAAGATTTAAAAAAGCTGCAAGTGAACTCTTTGCCCATGTGAATTTGTAGCCTTATTTGGAATTCACCAAGTCTGTTGGCTCAAACGAGTCGGGTAGCAATGGATCAAAACTTGATAACGCCTGGAGAAACTCTGGGTCCTTTTGATTCAGCTTCTTGAAAAAGCTCTCGCGCTCCAAAACATCGGCATCTTCTTCAGAGAATAGACGCCGGAAATTTCCCTGCGATATCGGATTCGTCATTCTCAGCCAAGTTTCTCGTCGAGCCTCAACCCCTTTTGTAATAAACTCATCTGGTTCGCCGCATTTGAGATGCCTGATGAGAACATTTCCAACAACAACAGCATCCAATATACCGCTGGTAAGACCTAGGCCGCCGACCGGGTTGTTGCTGTGCGCAGCGTCGCCTGCAAGAATAACATTGCCGATGCGATAAGACTGAGCGCATCGTTGGTGTGCCCAATATGGTTTCACACGCCGAATCTTGAAACCTTCGTTGCCATCCTTGTTGAACTTTTGTATAAATTTGCTGATTCGTGGTATCGCCCTTTCAAAGATATCCTTATCATTTGCCGAGAGGTCAGGTTTCTCGCCTATTCGACTTTTCTCAGTATCTTCCCGAAGTCTGGTCTAACTCTACCTGGACACGTACCGTAACAAACCCTCCACACGTCTTCCCTACCTGTTTTTGCGATAACGGCCCAGTTTTCTGAATCTACTACGAAGTTACCCAATGGCAAGTCGCAATGTTTGGCAAAGTCGTATTCCACATCTGCAGCCGTAAATCGGAAGTTTCTCCAGGTAAAGCCCTCGAATGGGATCATATTGATACGTCGCACCGCTGAGTTGGCGCCATCGCAGCCAATGACAAATTTGGCCTCAAAGAAGTAGTCCTCTGCATCCATATTAGTTATATTCTTTTCTATTCACTTCAATCTCACTTACGGTCATTGCTGTTCGTCATCAATCGCACTTTGTTGTCCTCTTGTACCATTCCAACACACCGTTGGCCAAAAATGATCTTCACAGTTGGGCATTCATTTTTGAGTGTGTCTAGAATGACACGGGCAAGTTTATCTTGGCCAATTGTGAGGACAGGTTCCGGGGCAGGAAAGGCTGCAAGCTCCTCTCCAGTGAAGCTTTGCCATGATGCGCCGTGTCCATTCAAAATCCCTTCCTCCTTCAGCTTATCAAATACTCCAAGCTTTCGCAATTCTCTGGAGACAACTGGCATGTAACTGTTACGCCGTTAACATAGTCCTTTAATTTTATGACGAGAATCTTTTCAATTACGCGATTGCCCGAGGAGCTTGAAGAATATCGTTATGCGACTCTAACACGATAGTGTCAACGCCTGCCCTGCCAAGTTTCAGCGCAACAAGCAACCCGACAGCGCCAGCGCCAACAATGATAACTTCAGAGTTTCTCTATTCATGTTAGAAAGAAAAAAACGAATCGTGGTGATATGATGAAGCTTACCTTGTCGGTGTTGATGGCTGCGGCCATCTCACTGTTTGCGAAAGACATGACGACGGCCTATACTCTACTTTTCGACTGGATAAGCGAATCAGATTTGTGCAATAAGCTTAATAGAGCGAAAATATACTTTATATCCATCCATGGCATCGAAAACAATGTGGCGGTATCGGGCAAGGATCAAGAACTTGATGGGGTTCAGTTGTGGGGGTGGCGGGGATGATTGGATTCATGTGGGGGAAAATAACATCAACAATCACATGTGGGGGTGGCCAGAATCGACAAAATGCTACAACAAGACATGAAATTCCACTGCAATAATAAAACACACTATCGATTATGATCTCCTTGGATCTGGATTTTATCAGATACTGTAGTGACAAAACCTGCTTTATAGACAGAACTAACAGAGATGACATCAACGGGTTTTAGGGCGCTTTGCAGAGGCAATCGGAGTTGTAAGAGTCTTTTTTATTAGAAATGTATCTGAAATGACCCTTCAAGTCGCTTATTGGATGGTAAACTAGCATAGTTCGCAAATTAGAGTATAGTCAACAACAGAAAAGGTGATCAACGGACGCTGAACACCACATTGAACTGAAACCCCCACACTCGCAACGATAAGTACCACGTCAGTGCAGCTGGTATTAAGACGCGCAATAACAAGCATCCCATATTTTTAGACTTCTTCTGTTCCAAATTATCGTCTTACCGAAACTGCCTGTTAAATCGAGCCATATTACAGGTTCTTCCAACCCCAAATTACGCATCATGCAAACCTTTTCAAGAGAGTCGGTCTATCGCACCGGTTTCTGAAATATTCCCGTCCGAAATTAACTTGAGGGATATTACACCTCCCGTGAGTGACGCGAATCCACATGAGTTGTGTCATCCCCATTCGAGTTCCATGCTGCAAGTTCGGGCATGTTGTCTTCCGCATTACGACTTGCATCTTTCTCTTTTCCTCCTCTTGTGTTATATGAGCCGTTTAGAGTTCTCTCGTCTTCAGAGCTTACGGTATGACCCGTTACGATACTCTTGAGTTTACCCCAGCCACCGCCGACCAGAGGAAGCAGTGGTCGCAACGCAGGCGCTGCGCAGACGACAATTTGGCTAACAATTTCTGTAGAGCCGACGATGACTACATTCATTAGTATGTCATTTTTGTGGTCTGCCCAAAAAGTATTACCTGTCGAGTATTGAAATATCGACTGCATAGCGAAATAAAATCGCGCAGTGGTTGTCGCAATTGAAATAATACCAATACCAAACAAACATCCCAAGGCAATCTTTTCGCGCGTTGGTGTTTTTCCTAATGTTCGGAACATTCCAAAAGGTAGTATGAAGACTAGTACCAGAAATGTTAGTACTAGAATCACGTGGTAAAAAGAAGAATTCAAACCAAGTATTTCTGATGTGACATTGAAAGGCCAGGTAACCTTGTAAACGCCATTCTCAAGGATCAAAGAGCAGGTTGCTCCTGTATTGTTTGGTGCCCTATGCACATGTGTAAGCTTTTGGAAGTAGAAATAGAATTTGGGAAGCAAAGAGGGTCGACGTACCAGTTTTTAGAGATGGGCAATCCGCACCAAAATAGGTTTACAAAGAATGCAAGAAAAAAGGAAAAGATGTTAAATGCAGCCACTACATATAAGGCCTTTCTCAGCTTTTCTTCAGAAATGGGGAAAAGCTCATTATAAAATGCAAGGAGACTGAATCGTGGGAAATAGTACCCAACCTCACTAAGGAAGATAGTACACCACTGGAACTAAAGAGGATTGAGAAGTGAGCTATTTTGAAGATAGAGACCCGCATACCTTGATATATCCCACATCTTGTGTATCCCCCATTATATCCAGACCAGATACCCAAAAATAGGTCGTGCCTGCTACCATGCCTGTAAAATTCACGGAAGCGAGGATAAGCCATGCCTCGGATTGCCAAAACATCCACATCCTTTTCCAGGTGCGGACGGCAAGTCGGGCAACGACAAAAAATACACATATTCCTACAAGCACCCATTCTATAATCTGGCTGGACCATCAGTTTTAACACAGAAATGGGGTTTAGCAAGTTCAACTGACGTTAAATGCAAGGACAGACACATCCTTCATGATGGCTGATGTGAGGACGATTTAGACTGGTAGTTTGAAGGGTGGTATGATGTGACCATGGGGTCTCAGATTATGGGCAACTGGAATGAAACTGACATCGCAAGGCGAAGGGAGGGTTATTTGTATTTCTAGACTAACAACTGTAACCAACCTTAACGATGATGATGCGCTATGTTCCAAAACCGGTTGGATCCGCGCGATAGGGTTGGGGCCCGCCAAGAGCCTAAATAAGGATCAAACCAGTCACCACAGCGATCTCAATTAGACTTCCCCTGTAGAATTTCGCCAGTATACTTACGGGCGGTTGAAGCTCAAATCAAAGGTCTGGACAGGCATGACTGGATTGGTGGCGCTCCAGCTCACAGCGTATTTGAGATTCTCGATGCGGCTCCATTCCAGCTCCAGGCAAGACTATGGAGGCCGCCCACTGAACTATTCACAGTGGCAATTCCTATGGCTCACTGCGCACTTTATCTTTCATTAACTTCTCGTTTTTCCCTTTTCGTGGCGTACATGGCCAATGAAACATGTTGAGTCACATTATTGCCTTTCCATGAGAGACAATGTAGCTTCAATGGCCCAACTCTGTGCAGAATTGCCTCTTCCACAAAACGAGGCCGGTGTGGTGGTTTGCATCTGCACTTCCGCCCATGATTCATCGCGACCAGTTTTCAAAGCTACTTGGGCGACTCGGACAGTCCCAGCCAGCTATTATCGATATATTCTATGGCTATCCCTTACTTCTTGTGATACTATTAATAAAAGAAGCAAATGAAACTCGCTGCTTCTTCCACTAAATGATTGAGAAATGATGATAGATCACATGTAAAATTATGCTCCATTGTATCATTACTTTCATCAAGGCATGGTAGGAACCAAAGGCTTTTTCTGAATGTAGCGAATTAGTTGAAATCTGCTTTTATAAAAGGTTTGCATGGTTATCTTCAGTGACTTCTAAGCCACATGTAAAGACAACAATCATGTTTACGCAATGACCGCATAACGCTATGCAATCATGAAAGAGAAACCATAACAAAAACCATGCTTATGCATTCATAAATCTATCTAGGGCTGTAGTTCGGGCTTCGTTCATTGCATTTAAAATTGGTCAAAAACGCCAGAGGTAACTTAGCGCCCCGTTAAGCGGAGCACGTCATTTGAGTCCACGAATTCAAAATCACAGCTTATTTGATGATTTTCACAGCTTCACCACATTTGTAGGGCTATATTAGATCCAGTAAGTTCAAATATGTAATCTTTCTAATCTTGAACACAAGCTATCGACATCTCCATCAAGGACGAAGAAGTGACGCTCTCATTGAAATAATTGACAAGAGCATGAATTTGATCGAGCCGGGTGTAATAAAACCAGCAACGTTAAATGTAAGAGACAAGATGATCGTACGAAGTATAACAATGACAAAATAGAGATGCCACCTGATAGAAAGGTTCTAATAACGGTTAGACCTAGGCGATGTTGTGGTAATAGTGTGGGATCCCCTAACCAAGAGTGATTGGCATCTAAGGAATAATTACAGCACCAACAGGCTGCCAATTGTTAGTCATGTTCTCACTCAATATTTTTTGGGTTAAGTTGCTTACACGAACTGCATTCCCGCCAGTGTTAGGGCGGATGATACCGGCAACAAGCGGGTTCTGAGGATTTGCAACAGGAGTAGCAACGACCATAGCAGCCATTGAAAGAATATATGCGACAGTAAACTTCATATTGAAGATGTTTTTAAGTGGAAAAGGCCTGGTGTGCGTAACAAATGATTGAAAAAGCAAGGCGGGAACTTGATGTATGATGGTAGTTCTGTAAAAATAAAATTAACAAGACTGGCAAATGACGATTTATTTATGCTGTTCCTACTGCTAGTGATATCTCGGTGACGATCAATATATTCACTGCCGGACAGCTGTTTACAACATGGTATGTGGAGCTTTTTCTTGCTCTGTAGCGCATACAAGTCGAAACCGTCCGAGTCGAAGGTGAAATGTACAAGGATGCTGTAAGTGAAAAAGGCTTATGCATAAAATAAGTGTCGGGGCTTAGAATTATTGGCGCCTGAGATTAAACCTTATCGATTCGAGGTGGGAGGAAGTTAAATGAACCCCGGGTTCAATTTTTCGTCTACCCAATGAGACGTTTGAGTTGGGTAGGGATGTGCTCGGCTATACTTGCCATACCTACAAAGTGCACTTTTATCTCGAAAAGGAAAAATGAATCTCTTGAAGCCCTACCGGGACTTGCCGAGTTGAGAAACCGCTCGCGAATTTTATTTTCTTCTCCATAGTTGTCATTGTAACCCCCACTCCCCGACTTGTATACCAATCTTAAGTGGTGACAATCCTTCTTCACTACTCACTTTATGCACTTGGGTCAATGTGGCTGAGCCCGTCATGTCCGTGACGGGCTCAAGCTCAATTCATGGCCACCTGTGACAGCTAAGTCTGGAAATAAAGGTTTTTTCGGATATCCTATTTCATTGTTGTGGAAGTCACTTTTGCAAAGGTGATAGACAAAGTCGAATCATGTTGTTTACATAAAACGCTGGTAAAAGCATGTGGATATTTAATCAGCTAGCTAGCGAATAAAACCTAATCCTCCACAATGTTCACGTAGTGATCAAAATTCATATCCCAAAGGCAATTAATCAGGCTAGATGCAATAGAACTAGTATGTCGAAAGTAATCGAGACAGAATCGTTGAAGACAGTCTAGGCTTGGGGCAGAGTTACCCTGTAACCTAATAGTGCGAGAGGCATTGTTGAGGTAGCCAAAGAATCTTTGAGGGGCGTAATTATCAAAATTGGCGGACTTCTAGAGATAATCTACCAAGTGTGGAGATATTGGCGGTAATGGTGTCTGCCAGTAACGAGACGTGGCGCCCCTTAAAGCCATCTTCCTCTATGCCAGAAATAGCCTAGTTGGTTCAGTGAGGCCTAATACCGGCCTCGATCAGAGCATTTTGAAATAGACCCCACGACGATCCACGCTCTTTAATAGCCTCGGCCTGAATTTCATCGGCACCCCGCTTATGAATCGGGATACCGGCTTTGAGGATTTCTTTTTGCATCTCAATAAACGAAATTCGAGGCTCTAGACCGCCCTCATTCTGAACATTGGCAGTTGGTGCAGCCATGGCCGAAGCGGCCATGGCAAGAACTGGGATAACTGAAAATTTCATTGTGGAGGTGTTGATAGGGAGTATTGAAAGGAGCGTGAGAGGAATAAGCGGCAAAATAAAAATGTGAGAACTGATGAAGGAATGTATTTGATTCTGCGATGAAAAAAATTGAGCTCGCCTAGATATGATACTTATATTCAGCAACATAGCTGTAGTTCGCTCTTCTGATAGCTTGTTAATGACCCTCTCAGTGATTTTGGTAGGTGACCCCGAGAGTGGGGCAAAGTTCCCTGGCCATACCGTAAGCTACACAGTCAATCAACCCACAAAATAACCTTGTTTCTCTCATCTTCCATTGGTTCAATCGTAATTGACCTTATTGGTGCGCACCGACTATCGATGGCACGCACTTACAAAGACTACACATGATTTCTGTTCGTCGTTTGTCGTGGCTGCTTCTTTACGACTACGGAACAGACCTTGTGGATCAAGAAGCGCGTGGATCCTGAAGAGAAATAAAACTGGAGTGATAGAGTCACGATAGTTGCTCCGTCTATAGGAGCATCAAATGAAAACTTGCAAACTCAAGGAGGATAGGTCACGGTTCAAAAGTGTCCAGTGAAGGGTCCCAGGAAGGCTTAAGTTTTCGGTTTCGGTTTTTGAGGGTTCGGTCCAGACTAGTGACAAATAGGCCAACCTCAAGGCCTTGTGACAGACACGCAATATGTTCAATCATTCGCGCAATGCGGCACGGCAATAAAATCCTCTTGGTTTTATGTCCAAATTTTACTTTTTTGAAAATTATTTGCGTCCGTGGGCGGTTTTAACACCGCTCATCAAGGCCCAGGAATGTAATGCGCGTTGTTTCTCTCAGGGCGAGGGAGACTCAACTACCAGACCAGATGGCCTGCGATGTGAATGCCAAGGCCTCAATCAGTCCGCCCAACTAGATTGACATTTTAGATTACTGCTCAAATCACGCATGGCCTCATATTTAGCTACCAACCTGCCACGCCATGTCCCTCTTCCCCAAACTTATCCTGGTTCTCGCTAATGAAAACTCAATCCGCACCTTGCCGGCCAGCCTAAAGCACGAGCCAACCTATACCTTGTTTGGAACCCCTCTTTTATGTTACTTCGTCCAAATATTATGTAAATTTGTTATCAGGATCTACCCTGCTTCGCAGTAGCAACGACCGTGACGATGGATTGTACAATATAGGCAACGGTAAATGGTCTTATCTAACACTCTGTCCCCCGTAATCCTTCCACTTCTGAAAATGCCTTACCCTAGTCTGCTAAACACCTTGACTCGAACAACAATAGACCACGGTTTTGTAGTCACGTGCCCCATTGATCAATGTAGTGAGTGACCTCCACTCTCTTGGGCATTGGGAAGACGTCTTACTCGGAAACTGCTGCATTATTTTTAATGCTACCATGTTGATCTGATCTTTGACTATGAATGCGGACGAATACTCAATTTGTTGAGTGGACGAGACACGACTATTCTCCCATCCCACCACACCTTTGCGAGCTTTGCCTTGAAAGGGAACGGGATGGCTTTTTAGTACCAACGTAAGCCACATAAAGTCCCAGTTATTCCCTATAATAATTTCCAGCTTTGCGTGGCCAGAAGGGTTCTCGGCCTCGGTTTAACCATGTTAGATAGAGTCGTGTTGCAGTTGGATTAGGCGGTGCGGTTGACCCGTTAACTTGCTCACATGGTGTTTTCATTTCCTTTTTTTTCTTTCTTTTGCGCATTTAAATACGTGAGCACTTGTGGAAGAATGAATTGAGATGCTCGTCCTGAAATGGTGCAAATTCGAGGTGGTGGGATCTGCTAGCGCCAAAAACCCCACCACTGCCCATCCATACCTCACAATGTTGTGGCGGTGGCTTTCACTGGCGAGATGGGGCGCAAAAATAATTGGACCTTATTACGCTATGAAATCTTGAGATTAATAAACTTCGCAGTGAGGTTATTGGGCTGCCCCTGACTATGATTCACCGCAGAAGCAATCAGATACACGAAGCTAGAGAAGAGAGAGACTGACTACAGCCTTATGAGGGCTATGACCCAATAAACAATTCAGAAAAAGGTCGTGACCGGAGCCTACTTTCATAAACGGAAAAGGCTACGTTGATCCCTAAAAAAAGGGGCGGTAGGAACGGGCCTATTTTGCGACGGACCGTCTGAGCTAGTAAAACCCACCAAGTAGCCCTTGAACCGGACAAATCAAAAAAGCCTCGGTCAAAAGTCTGGCCTTGTTTTACGAGGCTGACAATCTCCACTGGTGGCGTTATCCGCCGCCATCAGCAAGTCTTCATTTGCCAAAAGCCGTGCTTGTCTCAAAGCCTGCCTGCTAGGGGCAAGCCAAGCGAATCCGCGACCGGCCTGGAATGTTAAGAAAGCATATTAATTTCAGAATTCGGCAACTGAAACTTCCGCTATTCAAAGGCTCAAGCTTTTTTTTCTTCCATCCCCTTCATCCATCCTTGTTGCATCCCAGCAAGAGTGTCATCAACTCGATCCGATCCGCAATTAGCATTCAGCCTCCTCCACCAGCCAATAGCTCCCCCACGCACCAGGAATTAAGATCGGGGTTTTAAAGAAGAACAGAAAAGAAGAAGAGATGCATTCTTATTGCCTGAGATGAAGGTCTATGATGGCCCAGGGCCCACGCCGATCCTGGTACGACGATTGACATGAATCTGTTGCGTCGTCGCTGAACAAAATTAGGCGAGCTCATGGCTCCTGATATCAATTGCCGCCATCGCAATCCTTGCTCGAATATATTTACGACTCAAAATACAGGGACGAGGTTTGATGGCCAGTGACATCTTTGTTATTGCGTCTTGGATATGTGGGTGTGCCGTTGCGGGCACTGCCACCTCTCTGGTCCCGATGGGTGCTCTCGACCACCAAGTAGGCGTAGATTTGCGGGGCTTTCGCGGTAACCCAGAAGATATTCCCACAATCTTGAAGGTAAGTTTTACCGCCCGTTTGACGAGAAAAATGCTAAAAGTCAGGCAAGATATTTTGGTTAACATTAATACCATTCCATCTCACGATGTGTCTAAGTAGAGCCTCGCTGCTCGCCATCTTTTTGCATCTCTTCCCGAGCTTCATGCCAAAAACGAGGTTTTTCTTATGGGTAGCTATTGTATATAACGGTTTAGCATCTGTAGCTACATTCCTTGTACTATTCTGCATGTGCCGTCCACTTGGAAGCCTGTGGTAAGTAAAGGATCTGACACAGCACATCGGCTTTCAGATTAGAGCCCAGCTAAATCCGCCAGGGACTTGGAACCGGAGTCAACATGCCCCAACTACAAGGGTATAATTATATTCAAAGTCAGTTGGTCTCTGAATATGGCTGGAGAACTTATGGGTAGGTCATTTATGGTACGCAAGGTAATCAATGCTGACATAGTCAATAGTATTCATCTTGCCGTGGCTGGTTGTTCCGCGCCTAGTTTTCAGTAAAACTTTAAAGATAGCGGTCTACTCTACCCTGTTACTTGGTGCATTTACCATAGCGTTTGGCTTTGTACGCTTCGTTTGTATATTTACTTCTTTGATAGGCGCTGCCCCGCCAATGAGTACAGCTGGTAAGCTACTCTTAATTTTTCTGCTAGTAAACATAGCAGGCTGTGCAAAGCTAATGTACATTACAGTTCTATGGAGTAATTTAGAGGGCCATATGGCCCTTGTTATTGCATGTTTGCCTGCTTTAGGACCATACTTCACACTGCGTCGCTCAAGCACTGAAAGCGAAACTTTTGGTCAGGGTTGGTCATTGGAATCGAAGACATCAGAAAGACCACTTAGAAACCCGAGCATAGCAATGAGTTTCAGGGGCGGCCCCTTGGTAGGGGTTTAAAGCATTGTTCATCTTCTTGATGGTCGCCTGAGGAAGGTCTCAATCCTTAGTTGACATCGGTCCACTCCGACATTCGTCATTCTGAGAGATGCCAACATCTCTCATGCGTTGATTGTTGTGATTTATTCGATACAAGCGATGATTTTCTTGCGGGATATGACGACACAAGCTAAGACTTGAGGGAGCAGTTTACTTTACTTTGTTGTCAATTAGCGTCTTTTGTTCTTTGGTTATTGAAGGAAACCCTAGACGGCCGATAAATGCCTATAATGTAATAGATATAATTATAGCGAAAGATGAAATCAAAACCATTTTGATTACTGAAGCGAAAAGAATTTAATCAGTACAATTGAAAATTTTGCATATGTGTTGAATCATCAGCCGAAGCTCCATACAGACTCTTGACAAATAAAATCTGGTGCTTGGATTTCTGCAGGGATCAATGTTCTTATATTTCTTTTGATTTTGCGGTATTTCTCTGGGCTTATGCAGTAGATCACCAATCTGAGATGTTCTCTGCGAGATGAGCGAGGCCAGAGCTTTGTTATTCCACCATGGTTGGCTGCACATCCCTGCGCATGACCCAAGCCATGCATCATCTTACAGCAGTCGCGGCGCGCAAGTGGAGTTAGAATACGACAGCGGGATAGACTCGGCCAGTCGTATGAAGGCTCGAGCCTCGCCAAGATAGAAGTGGCAACAATTGATCACTGCCACGAATGCTTTGCACATGTAGTCGCCGTCGTCTTATTAAAAAGAACTATGATGATGGAGGCAGCATCTTTATGGACTACAGCGATAGTCTTGATTGTGATGCCATCGCAGAACCCTATCATATATTCCGTGAACATTTCTGAGTGACTTTCAGGGACAGTCGCGCCAAGAGCCTCAAGCAATGGAGGCGCCAGCTGAAAGGATGCGCTAGCAGCTTGTGCATGCCACTAACCAGATTGCATTATCGGCATCTGGACGTGAAACAAGACGTGGCGCGCCTTGTCTCACTCGTTTTCACCCAACCAAAAAATAAGAAGGCTTCGATTTTTTCACCTCTCAATTTTCTCATCACCGCTGAGTTCTTTGCACTCGTTACCCTTGCGCGTGATTTCGCGGCTGTCCTCATTATGGCGGTCTCAACCGAGGACAAAGAGCTCAAGGTAGTCAGTAACATTGATGTTACGACAAGTGACGAAGACACGGTCCCTTTCAAGCCACGGTTCGGCTTTTGGTCACTTTTGAGTTATCAAATTGCCTTTGCGGGGTCATGGACCGCTTACCTCTTTTCGATCGGCGTCGCGGTAGACGTTGGCGGCCCTGCTAGCTATCTGTATGGGACACTGGTTGTGGGCTTCTTCCAGATTCTCACTACAATGTCTCTCGCAGAAATGTCCTCGGCCTGGCCACATCCTGGAGGTGCTTTGTACTGGATCATAAAGCTTTCGCCTGATGGCAGAGGTCCGCTTCTCTCCTTCTTTATGGGTTGGACAAACGCGATTGCCTATATTGCGGCTCTAGCTTCAAATGGCTTTGCTTCAACTCAAGTAGTAACAGCCCTCATCACAATTCTATATGGCTACGAATGGAGCCGCTGGCAGCTTTGCCTGGTCTACTGGGCCTTCTCTCTTACCTTTATACCAATTACTCTTCGGCCAGCCTGGTTGCCCGCTTGGAGCTTTGTGGGGGCCATATTTTTAGTGGTCATGCTTGTTATCACAATTGGTCTTTGGGGCTCACACGTTCAGCCCCAATCCACAAAGTTTGTCTTTACAGAATTTACAAACAATTCCGGGTGGTCCAACTCAGGTCTCGTCTTTATATTATCTCTGGTTCAAACAACCTATGCCCTAACAGGAATTGAAGCTGCCGTCCATATGTCAGCTGAGACGAAGAAACCTGAGCGGAATATCCCTCTCGTATTAATATGCTCGGCCTCTTTTTCAATTCTTAGTTGCTTTTGCTTCGCCATTTTACTTCTCTTTTCCTTGGGCCATTTAGATGACCTTGTAAACTCATCACTTGGGGAGATCTACCTTCAACTATACGTCAATTCGGCGGGCCGTGCTGGTGGTTTAGCAGTCGCCACGATTCTATTACTTGGTGTGGATCTATTCGCTGGCTCACAGACACTGGTTGCAGCTTCTCGCATTGTTTGGGCACTTTCCCGGATAGGATGGGTCCCTCATGCACCCTCCTTTGCAACCACGAACCCAACCACCGGTGCACCAGTACACGCCACCCTCCTAACAGTACTTATCAGCATGCTTGCTGGTCTTCTATATATAGCCAGCGATACTGCCTGGAACGCAATAGTCAGCTGCACTGTTGGGGCATACCAGATCGCATATTTTACGCCAGTGATCTTACTCTTAATTCGAGGTCGTTCAGCTTTGCCACCACGGTTCTTTAATCTGGATCAAATTCCAGGCCTTGGATATGCAATCAATATTATCGCTGTGCTATGGGGGATTCTCATCTTCATCATCTCTTTGTTCCCTGTTTATTTGCCTGTCACTAGTACGACAATGAATTATTGCATAGTTGTATTTGGTGCGTGTGCGCTGTTCTTAGTAGTATTCTGGGTATTCTATGCTCGCCGCCGGAGCAATATAGCTGGAGCAGAGCTGCATTTTGTTGATATGCTCCACTAGGCATAAAATGGGAGTTGTAGGTGGCCAACTCATACAACTTATCAAGAGTCTTGCAGCGCGCGCACATGCATTTTGCTAGGTGTACGCATGAAGTCAGAGATCTAGGATATTTCTATTAAAAGTAAAAGTATTATTTTAAGATTCTTTAGGATTTTCCGAGAATAGCTATCGCGAAATAGTTTTATGTGTGCACTTAGTAAAATGCACATGTGGGCGCGCAGCAAGACTCTTATTTTGTTTACATCACACAAAAGTAAAATCATAGTCCTGGAACAATAAACACTCCTTTAGGATGATATGCGTGAGAATTCTGCGATCAAGGCCTGTTGTGAGGACGTCTTTGGGAATCTCCGCGTTGGAGCTGAAAAAAAAACATCCGGCGAAAATTAACACAACCTTTCTGTGGTTAGGGTTAGGGTTAGGGTTACATGCCTCGTATATAATCATGGTTTTTTAGAAAATGTTGCCTCACCCAATAACAGTTCTTCAGATGCTCTAGAGCTTTTCGAAAAATCCTAGCTGTTCTTTTCTTGATCTTACCCTACAATGGCGTGAATCTACAGTCTGAAATCCCTATCGCTATCCCTTTTGCTCGCATTTATCCTCATCAAATCAGTCAAACAGCGTGGTACCCTCCACAATTTCAACCCATCCACTCTCATCTTCAGGTGTGCGAGTAATCTTTGAGTGTTTTACAAAATTCAGGATCGCATTGTAAAAGGGCGGTACATCGTCCTCATCGGAGCAACAGCCTTCAGAAGAGGATAGGAAAATGGTGATTTCAGCCTCATTTCTTTCGCGTTCCACGAGATTCCAGATGCTTGGGTAAAGGGATTGTCGCTCATCGCACATTTGCTTCCTCTGTGAATCCCAGTAAGCCTGAAAGGTAGGGAACGCGTAATTGAAGCATGGATCAAACAGGTCTGCCATCCGGACGCCTTCCTCTCGAGGATTAACTCGGACCGTGGTCCTCGTACTCCATTGAATGCTCGCATGATAAACGGTCCTCAGGTGATATGAAGGGGGCTGACAAACAAGCATGTGACGCCAGCTGGCCTCTGGGCGCAGAAATTCTTCTGTTCTCTTTTCAACCCATGGCATGTTGACTATGAGGTCTTCCTTGCTGCGGCTTGGGCTGAACCAGGCGGGAAAGCAGGATGCTAGTAATGGATTGAATTCTTGATACGCTTTCTCATCGCTGGCATTTTCGACGTTTGCTTTCCCTTCGGCTGGTAGGAAGAAGAGTATTTGCTGTACTGAAGGAGATTTTTGAATCAAATTCTGCCAAGAGCGACATACAAGTTGTGCGCTAGTGAGGAGCGTACGAATGTCAAGTTGCAGCAAAATGTTCTCCAACAGCTCCGGAGTGTTAGTAACCGCCATGCAGGCCTGCGCAGTCTGATGACATCCGGCACTATGCATTTCTGTGATCACTTCCGTATTTTAGAGGGATTTATTATACTCTAGTTGCTGTCATGAAATAAAAATATTTTGGAGCAAAGGGCAGTTATTTAGCTCAGCCACACCGCAATGACAATAGCTGCTGTAATCCCAAATCAACGAACCGCTAAAAAGGATGCTGTGGGTGTTTAGTCCATCCTAGGGAGTTCAAAAACACGGTTCGATTTGGCGATGAAGTGAGAGTCGCCACGTCAGTTTGTCGCAGCGGAGTAAGCTAATATCTCGCCTCGAAGCCACGCCGAATGAGTCATTGCATAGCACGCCAACGTCCAATAGATCAGATCACCCAATTGGCCTTATGGACCAAGTTTTCTCTAGACTCTCGATTAAAATCATCCTAATTAGACTCTTGTATCACAAATTCTATCCCGCTTGGAATAGCGTCGTGTTCGCTGGATGTCAAAGAAAATTCGACGAGTGTCTGTGAGGACGCGACGTTCCTGTGCCCATTCCACATCCACATAATCATGATAAACCTCTAAAATACCAAGCACTACGAATATCGCCATTGTATGAAGCTACACCTGGTCGCTCTCAGTAATGATTGCGATGTTTGTGTTGACAACCACATGGGTCATGCGTACATGAGTGATCAAACAATGATGCCTTATGCACCTTTTCTTCAGCTCTCCTCCCACTCAATCCAGCCAGCAAAAAATGCATTCCACGCTCCTGTGACTCTCTAAAGATGCCTCAATATTTTCCATGGCCCTCTGTTGCCCAACCCTCCCTGCGCTAAGCAATTCCACAGGCAGAAACCGCCATCACCAACATGAGAAGCTCCGGCCAAAACTGAGGACTAGGCTCAACGCTCTCACCCCAGTGATGTTTTTCAATCCTACTCACATATCGAGCTTAATATCAACATCATGGTATCAATTTATTCACCTCGTATGCCGAACTGCTCGATGCGACAGCTCAGTAGCAGCGAATGACAAATTGCCGCATATGCATTTCCCATTATTTGGCTTTAATAGCGAAGATAATGCATGAAGTGCTGCAACTACTTGATGAATATTACATCTAAAATTTCGAGAGCATGTCATCCCCATATCTGCAAATGTAAGCTACTCGGGGTCGGCATCGTCGAAGCCGATGTGCCCTGTCACTCTTTATCGCCCCACTACAACCGTCAGCTTCTAAACAATGGCGGCCTTCAATTATTGCCAGGGTTCAATTATTGAATCCTTCTCTGCGTCCAAAGCAGTGAGCACCCCACTCCAGCGATAGTCACATCCCACATTCAGCTTAGCTGCACACGTGAGAGCAGAGCACGCAATGCCGTCGTCATGATTCCTCCCACATTTTGTTCCTGTACCTTACACCAAGGCGTATCAGGTGGTCAATCAGCATGCCCGTCATTGCCCGCCTCCGTACCATTGTCCAACCATTCCGGCACATTTGGGCGACTCTCTGTGGTAACTCTACTTTATCATTCCCACCTGTGATAACATGCTGACTTCCCAACAAAGTACACTTTGTCACGTTCAAAGATGCCATTCGCAAAAATGGACTTGCTATACTCACGCATCCCCAGCGAATTAAAGATGCCGCCATCGCAAACTTCTTCGTCCTGACTTGTAATATTCCCCATCTGAACCCAATTTGCTTTGCAATAATTTGACATTCATAGCCAATGGCTTCATCGCCCATGAGGACACTACCTGCGTCCCTTCTCTCCTCTCCTCAGCTCAGGGGAAAATTCTCGAACTCGGCCCCGGGCCAGGCAACCAAATTCACCGCTTCGATAAATCTCGTGTAGATTTTATATACGGCGTCGAACCCAATCCTCATTTTGGAGATGAAATTGCTGCGAAGCTCAGGAAACATGGTTTACATGATAATTACAAGCTCTTAACGTGTGGTATTGAAGACAGCGAGATATTAAGAGGCGAAGGGGTTTCAGAGGAAAGTATGGACACGGTGCTTAGTATTCAGGTCTTATGCGCGGTGGACGATCCTCATAGCGTAATGAAGGAGGTGTGGAAGTTGCTGAAGCCGGGAGGCAGATTTGTGTTTTGGGAGCATGGGAGGAGTAAGGATACGATCACTGCCGTGACGCAAGGTACGTGCTTCTTAATGCATTGTGCCTATCCTTTATTGGGGGCGCCGGTGTACATTGTCCCCATTAAGATACTAGGGAGACTAACGGCAGATAGCTTGCTGGAATCCTTTTTGGAGCTCTCTTATTGGATGTTCTTCCAACCGAGATATCAAGGCAGCCATTCTCGCTGCTGGGGAGTGGCAGAACCTTGATGACATTGAGGAACCCGAAGATCCGTATGGTTTCTTGCCTAGGACTTGGGGTGTGCTAATTAAGGCGGCTTGATTGGGATAGTTGACCGCATACAAATTCGCCATAGTGGAAGGAAAAGCAGCTCTCGCTGTCTTAGTCACGGGGGTGTTCATTTAATGTCTGCATTAAGTCTAATGAATACAAAGCAAGCCCGAAGAAATCAAGCCAAAATGAGGCTCAAACCCTTCTCATCGTGCAATTCAATTTCAAGTCTAAAAAGAAACCAAAAAAAAAGCAAATGATTGCAATTTTCTAGAAATGTCACTAAGCTGGTAAACCATCTTCCCACCATCTAAAAACATGCACACTAAGCACTCTGGACCTGTGGCTTGAAGGCCTTCTTTCTCTGATCCTCCTTGTAAGGCGTCTGTGTTACAGTCTTGTGATATGTTAGTATTCACGTAACAATTGGTGAAAAATGAAGGCCGTACTCACAGCTCGGATCAACTTTTGTGGGCCATTCTCTTCACCCCATTTGACCATGACCTCGGTGCCAATAGCGGAAAACTTTTTCTCGATAATGCAAAGAGAAATCATTTTCTTGAACCAGTAACTATAGACTCGGGAGACAGCGCAGCCAACAACAGTGCCGTCGACAATAACGGAGCTCGCAGTGACAGCACCACCTGCGCCTCGGGGCAGCTCCATGAACTCAAACGTCTCAGTGCGGAAGAGTGAAGCATAAACGTCAATCACGTCTTCAGAATTCCACTCCAACGTAACGAGCGAATTTTTAGGCTCCTTGGAGACAGCCTGAAGGGCTTCTTTGCCGATGAATTCATGCTCAAAATTCACCAATCGATCCCAACCAAGATCATATGGCGTGCGGTGGTGGACAGAGGGATTATGGCCGTAGTTCCCATCAGCTCCCAGGTATATAAAGGATGCAGGGGCCAGTCCTGACTTGTGAAGGTACTGGTGATAATCCTTGAGCATGGGGTCATCTCCATGCACTGCTGGAAGAAAGTCCATTCCTGGCGTGGCAAATGCGCCCTCGGCCTATGTCATTGTTAGCCTTGTTCTTTTATACAATATTTGGGGAGTAACTTGCATGATTCACCGGCTTCGCGCGATAGCCAAGTTGGCGAATACCGAAATTTGCCCCGGCAGCTAGGATAGCCTTGTACACCGCTTGACCGGCCGCGATGGGGCCCCAGAGCTCAAAGCCTCGCTCGCCAGAGACTCCTTGGCGCAGACACAAACATTTATGTCCATCAATCGAAATTTCTTTGGCATTCATGAATTTCAGGTCGGTAACTGGACCTCCCGTGGCAGCTTCCATCACCTCAACGCTCGTGGGGCCCTGGACTTGGAACAGGAACAGATCGTCAGAGACGTTCTCCACCGTGGCATTAAACTTTTTAGCACCGCAATGGAACTGGTAGAGTGCCCAGGTTACTCCTGGAACCGAGGAGAATACGAAATCATCTGGGCCAAGCTTCATGATAACGCCCTCGCCCATAATGTTTCCATTATCTCGACAGAGAATTGCATGTTTGGCTTGGTATTGCCTAAAGGTTGGCCAATAGTTTGTTGACAGGTACTCCAAGAAGGCTTGGGCCTCGGGGCCACGCACTCTCAATTTCAGAAGTGGTGTCCAGTCGCCAATATAACAGGTCGATTTCCAAGATGCGCTCTCATCCATCCAGTTTGTAAACTCAGACGCTTCAAATGTGTTGATAAAGCGCGCCCAAGTATTGACAGATGGGTCCTTTGGGACTGCTGAAGTCAGAGAGATTGAGGACTCCCCCTCAGCCTGAGAAGGCTTCTTGGATTCTGTGAAAAGAAACATGATGAAATGTTCGAAAGAGCTTAGAGTAGAAAAGACTTTGTATGAATGTGTTTGTCTTGATAATAATTCAAGTTGGAGCAAGATTGGGCTTATATAGATTCTCAGGTCCTCGGCAATTCGCAAGGCAGCCATTTTCCAGCCCGGTAGACCTACTTTTTTACGATCACTTGGAAATACGTAACGTAATTGCTTTGACTCCCATTCACCAATGGAGTTGAATTGACATACACCATCACGATCAGACTTACATACGCCATGAAGTCGGCAACCCGAGTATCATTTTCCAGGTGACCAGATTAGGATTAGCGACAATGCTGGCGTACCGGGGGGTCCTTGGCCGCCAATTCGCGTCGGCTTTCCGAAAAAGCCGGTGGCAATCAAGCTACTAGCCACCCCCCAAGATTTGGCTTCCCTCCAATCTCTCATGAATTTGATCTGGCTGTACAAACTATCTCCGCGTAAGGAGCATGCCAAGCCATACTTGGCATCATGATCAAATCACACGTCCGCGGAATTCGATGCCACTAGTGAATATACGTATCTCGGACTCTTAGCCTTGGAAGCCCGAAAAATAGTTCAAAGACATCTAGTCTTGGTTCTACGAGATACCTTTAGAGCACAAATTGGATCACGATCTTCATCTAAGTACAGCTCACACGCATTCTCAGATATGCCCTTCTCTCAGCAATGTCTCACCAGATCATTGATACGGTAGGATTAGAACAGTAGGGGTCTTAATGATATGTAGTAGGAAGGTTAATGTCTTCTTCTCTATCTACCTTAGTAATAGGTTTATATATGTCTTTTAAGAGTGCCTAAGGTATATATTTATAAGGTTTTATATATATTAATATTATTTTTATATTATATTTTAGTATATTTAAGAAATTATTTATTATTTTTAATAATTAGAATATTATATATATTTTCTTATTTTAAATTTTTATATTTTATATAATCTTTTTCTTTAATTTATTTAAATAATAATCTTATTTTTAAAAGATTATCTTTTAGGTCTTTTTATAAGGGGATTTAGACTAGATCTTAGATTAATAATTGGTAAGGGAGTTTTATATGGTTGCCTTGGTTATTACTTAAGAGGATTTAGGCTTGTATTGTTCTTTTGTTGGTTTGGCTTAGGATATTTATAAGGTTTTTTAGATTATTGTTTTAGTAGTAAGATGGTTTTATTTTTTAATAATTCTTTTAGGTTAGGAGTGGTAATAAAGACTTTGATTTATTTTTTATTATAATTTTAAAGTTATTAAATTAATTAAAGAATATTATTTTTAAAAGTTTATTAATATTAAAATTCTATAATTAAGTCTAGATTAATATTCTTTATTTAAACTTATATAGTTTAATAATATTTATAATCTTTTTAATTTATTTAATATTTTTTTATAATTATTAAATTATATTTATTAATATATTAATTTTCTTAGCTAAGGATCTTATTTACCTTATACTAATTAGCTCTATTATCTTTAAAAATTAATCTAAGTTCTTTTAATTAAAAGTTATTAATATAAGCTAATATAAGCTACTAGTATAAGATTATTAAATATATTTTTATATTATTTAATAAATCTAGCTTATATATTAGATTACTAATTATTCTTTTAATTATAAATAGACCTAATTATTACTATAATTATTTATATAGTAGCTTATTTAGTAAATAATATTTATAATATAATCATAAGTAGATCTTATTATTAACCTTAAGTTAAATTAATTAATACTTAGTATTATACTACCTCTTTACCTTAGCTATTATAAAATCTATAATTAATTATACTTTCTTCTAAATAGCTTCTTTTAAAAATAATAGATTTATATTTTCTATTATTAATTATACTAACTCTATTAGGCTTTAAAAAGTAATTTTATAAATAAATTTATATATAAAAGCTTTAATTATAATATTAAATACTTTATTTAGATTTTATTATAATATAGATAAAATATATAACTAATCTTCTATTAAATGCTCTATATAATAAAAGTATATTATTATTTTAATTATTTAATTATATCTTTTTATTAATCTATTAGCTTATAAATAATATATTATTATTATTATTATCTTTATTCTAAAACTTATTTATAAATCTTTTTAAAATTTTAAATTAAATTTACTATTATAATCTAAAATAATAACTTTTAATATACCTTAGTTAAAAAGTATAAGCTATTAGGCTAATATAATTGCCTACTTCTTACTTATATATTTAATAAATCTTAAAATTAATAAACATCTCTTACTTATTATATAAATAATTATTATTAACTAATTATAAATATCCTATCCTTCTAATACTTATAATAATTCTTTTATTAATATTAATAAAAGTTTAATAATAAAATCTATTATTATTATATATATAAATAAAATTAAAGATCTATTTAATAAGTAATTTCTAATAGCTTATTAGTAATTAGTTTACCTAAGACAGTATATCTTATATTTATAAATATACTTTCTAGCCTATTATATTAAGTTTTTAATATAAAGATTAAATAGCTCTTTTAATATCCTTTCCTTACTAAAGTAATACTAATTATTATAAGCTATCTTTAGGAATTTATTAATTATAAAATAAAAAATATAAAGCCTATAATATCCAAACTAACTATAATAATATAAAAGTCCTTTATATAATTTAAAATATACTCCATACTTTAAAATATTTATAATATCCTTATTATTAAGTATTAAAAGATCTAAGATCTTTTTCCTCACTATTATATTAATAATCTTTACATAATATATATTATTAAAATATCTCTCTTAAAACTTCCTCTTAAACTCCTCTATTATTAAAGCTTTTATTACTACTAGTATATTATCTAGGGCTATATAGTCAGATTGTAGTTATACTTAGTTCCTATTGATCTCTAGGGCTATTAAGTGGCTTAATATATTTAAAATAAAGTTCTTCTCTTTTAGAAGGTAGTATATATTAAGTTTATATTTTAATAAATAGATTAAAGTAATTATTAATTTATAGTTTATTTAGTTTATATTAAATGTAGTAAGTATAGTTTTTTTTATAATTTATTTTATTATAGAGTGATTTATAAAAATAATTATTAAGTATATTAATAATTAAATATATATATATAATTTTTTAATTATTTATATTAAATATACTATCTTTAGTTTTAATAGATTATAATTTCTTTCTATTAAGTTAAGAGTGTAATTTAAAAAGTAAATAAATCTTATTATTATTATTAGAATATATAATATTCTATCCTATTTATAATTATCCTTAAAATAGAAAAGTATTATTTTAAAATCTTATTAAATATTTATATTTACTTAAAGGTATAGTTTTTTACTTTATTTAAGATAAAAGAGTATTTTTATATTAATTACTTTATATTAGATTACTTTAAATATAAACTTTTTTCTTTTATAAGATTATAATATATTATATAAATATAAGTTTTTTATTTATTAAGATTTCTATTAATTATTTTACCTTATTTATATCTTACTTTTAATAATATAACCTTATATTTTTATAAAAGCTTTATAAGCTAAGTGTAATATAGAATAAAATATCTAATATATCTTATAACTCTAATATACTACTCTAAAACTAATAATTAAATTAAAAACTCTAATTTTATAAATAATATAATCTACTTCTTTATAATAATTAAATTAAAAGTATTTACTTAGAAGCTAAGCACCTACACACTAAGATATCCAATCTAGCTCTTTTTAAAGAAAATAATAATATTCTTTTCTTAAAAAATTTAAATAACTTTTATAAATATCTAAGATACTCTTCTTCTATTTTAAAAAAAATTATAATATTATTAATAAAAGCTTTATAAAATTTATAATATAAGTATAATAAATAATTTATATATTACTATATATATATTAGAGAGTTCTAGAATCTTATTAGAACAACTGTTGATTACTCTAACCCTTAATAGCTAATTATTATAAAGCAGTTGTAATACTTTAATCTTACTTTAAATTAGAAGAAGAATAATAATATATTAATAGTTATAATATATTAGGCCTCTTAAAATGCCTAGATAATATCTTTCTATCTTAGTAATAGGTAATTATCTAGGATAGTGATCTTATTAAGGGCATATAGATCTATTACTATCCTTCCTTTTAATTCCTTATTAACTATTTTCTATATAATAAAGATAGGTATTATAAATAAAGTTAGTTCTTTAATCTATTCTAGTTTACTTTATTAGTAGAGTTTATTAAATTTTATATTAATAAACTATTAATTTTTTAAATTAGATAGGTAAAGGTATTAAGAGATAGTTTATTTATATTAATTATTAATAAGTAGTATTTATAGCTCTTTACTTTCTAGTACTTTTATTAAGCTTATATTATTTTATAATTAAGTATACTTTTTTATTAAAACTTTAATCTTTTTAATAAAGTAATTATTTTAATTATAGATATATATTCTTTTTATTATAATAATTTTAGAAAGATTAAGTATTTATTAGATATATATTTGGTATAAGATATTTAGTTACTTCTTAAGTATTAAGATAAAGTTCTTAATAATCTTATTATTTATCTTAATAATAATAGTTTTTAGTTCTTATATAAAGTATATTATTACTTTTAAGGGTAATTTCTTTCTTTATTTTTAAAGTAGCTTAATTATATATATATTAATAAAAATAGTATTATTAAGTAATTTTACAATTATATTAATTACTATTAGTTAGTTCTAGTTTACTTTATAATTATTAATAATAATTATTATATTAATTGGGGTAAATATAAACTTAGATTTTATAATACTTATTTATAGTAAAGATATACCCTTTTCTTTAGATGCTATATTTAAAGCTTTACTTTTAAACATTATATAGATTATAGTTATAATTATAAGTGCTTGGACCTATATAGTAGCTATAAATATTTACTCCTTCTTATATTTAATAATATTATTAAGCTTTTGCTTCTAGTAGAGCTTAATAGTCTTTTTAAAATTATTAATAATTATAATCTTAATTAAAGTATTATAATTAATTATTATATTTATTATATATTTAGTAAAAATATAATATAACAGTCTGGTTAATTCCCAACTTAATAAACTAATTAAAATAAAGGGTTTATTATTAATAAGATAATTAGGTGTATTATAGTAAATAAAGTAATGGAAGTATTACATTAGGTAATAGTTAATTATAATTAAAATAATCAAATTATATTAAAAGTTAATTAATTCTATTCCTTATAGTAAGATCTAATCTATCTATATATTACTATTCTATTTTAGTATATATAGTGCACTTAGTATACTAAATATAATACCTTTTGTACTTATTATAATAATTACCCTTATTACTTCTTATTTAATTGGTTATATATAATTATAGGGTAGTTGATTTCTTATAAGGTATAGTATTCTATTATCTTAGACTGCCTTAGGTATAATATAGGTTATAATATAATATCTCCTCTTTATTGATCTTATTCTTAAGGCTAATATAATAGGTTGTAGTAGTTTTTTTATATATATTATTTAAACTTAAACTTATAATTATTTTATTATATTAATATTATATTAAGTAGAATAATAAAAGTATCTTTTATTTATAAGAATTATAAAATTAAAGATCTTATTAATTATATTAATCTTTTTAAAATATTTATTATAGCTTATATATATTATATAAGTATTAGCCTTTTTTATATAATAAATAAAAATTTAATTTATTATTTTAAATATATTTAAAATTATAAAAATTATAATTATATAAATATAAAGAATATAGCTTATATATATTTCTATTATTTCTTATTTAATTAATTTAATATATTAATAATAATAATTCTTTATATTATTAAAAAAAAAAAAATTATATTAATAATATTTAAAAATATAAAGTAAATTAAACTTACTATATACTTCTTTAAAGACTTCTTAAAAGATTATTTTAAAAACTTAATCTCAAATAATAATAGCATTTATTAAATTAAAATACCTAAAGAAATTAAAGGATAATCTAAAAGAGCAAGGTATTAGAGTAATGGAGGCAGTAGAGGCTAAGATTGTGACAGAGAAAGGCCTTCTTTTAAAGGTAGTATTAGTATTATATATTATTAATATTAATTTTTTTTCTTATTTATTAAAGGAATGCTTTTAGTATTTTTAAATAATATATAAGGTATTTAGTAGGTTTTTAGATTATTTCTTTATAATCTTTTTATTTAATTTTAAATTTTCTATTTTTCTCTTTTTTTATAATATTTTCTTAATTTCCTATTAATCTTCTAGGTTTTCTATTTAGAGTTTATATTTAGATCCTATATCTACTTAGATATTATTATTAGATTCTAGTAATAAAATATAGAAGATAGGGTGAACCTTAATGTTATCTAGGAGATCAAGTTTATAATTATTTTTTAATATTTTTCTTTTAATTAAATATAATCTAATCTATATAAAGTTAATTTTTTTATTTTGTTTTTTTATTATAAGATTTTTTATTACTAGGTAGACTATATCTCCCTTTAAGAAGGATAGTCTTTTTAATCTTTTTAGATTATAATATCTTTTTATTATATTATAAATAAACTTAAGTTCTATCTTTATTTCTTTATATAATTTTCTTAAATTATTTAACTTAATTATAGCTTTTATTTAAATTATGCCTTCTAAGAGGGCTTAATAAGTGTCTAATATAAAGCTAAAGTTGGCTTTTATTAATATTATCTTAATATTATAATTATAGAATATATTATATATTAACTATATAATAGATAACTTTTCTACTTAATTAATTTACTTATAATTAATATAATATTATAAATATTACTTAATTTTCTAATTTTAGTATTCAATTTATCTATTTATTTAAGAGTAGAAGGCTATACTTAGCTTATAGTTTAACCCTATTAAGGATATTAAGCTTTATTAAAATTTAAATATAAATAGTTATCTTCTATTTAAAATGATTTTAATTAGTAATCCATATATAATGACTATATTTTAAAAGAAAAAGTAAGTAAATTATTCTTCTTTTATTACTTTATTATAAAAAAGATAATATATTACTTTTATAAAGCAATCTATAATAATAAAAATACTATTATAATATACTTCTATAGTAGGGTCTATTAATAAAGGGAGGTTAATAATAAAGTTTATTATAATTAAATTTTATAATTATTATATAATAAAGAATAGTTATAATAATTTATATAATTTATATTTTAGTTTTTTAAAGTATTAATATAGGCTATATTCCTTATATATTTATTTAACTTTCTTTTTTATCTTATTAAAGGAAAATATCTATTTAATTTATTTAAAGGTTTTATTAATACTTTTATAACTATATAAGGAATATTTATAAATATCCTTTATTAACTTTATTTAATATTCCTCTAGTACTTGTAGGTAGTTTGTTTTTCTTTTTCTAGAAGTGCTAGATTATATTCTTCGATTTTTCTTAGTAGTAGATTATCTTATTCCACTTATTATATTAGTATTTCTATAATAGTAATTCTGGTTATATATAGTAATCCTCTTATTCTTATAGTAGTAATTATTTTCTTTATTTTTATTATTATTTTATTAATTGAGGCTTATTCTAGTTCTTTATTAGTATTATAAATTAATAATTTTTTCTATGTTTTTGGTTTTTTTATATTATAGTTAAGTTAATAGCTAATTATATTAGTATAGTTATTTTTAATTTCTTTAATATAAATAATTTAATAATTAAATTTAGATAGGTATTCTATATATTATAATTACCTTTTATTAAGTTTTTAAATAATTATAAAGTAAGTAATGTTTTTATAATTAATATATATTATAATTTTATAATTATTTTTTAAAAGATATTATTAGAATTTTTTAAAAATATTAATAATAGTAAGGAATTCTTTATTATAAATAGAGTAGTTTAGCTTAGGGCTATATAGCTTATATAAGTAGAATATTATAGGATATAAGTTTTCTTATTTATCTTATTATTTGATTTAGGCCCTTAGGGTAAAGTCCGATGTATTGGTTTCTAGCTTTATAGGCTTATTAGGGTTGAATATTATAAGAATAGGTTCTTTTAAAATAGTATTTTTTATAACTTTAAATAATTATTATACTTTATTTTCCTATTAAAAGATAATTCCTTTTTTAATTAATTCTATTATATTTAAAGTGATTTTATTAAATCCTTTAATAAATCTTTAATAATAGTTAGTAAATCTAAGGAAGGTTTATACTTCCTTTATATTAGTAAATTCCTTCTAATTTTTTATTATAGTAACTTTCTTTAGGTTTATATAAATTTTATTAAAGTTAATAATATATTCTAGAAATTCTATTTCTTAAGTATAGAACTTACTTTTTTTAATTTAATTAGAAGTTTAATATTTTAAAGGGCTTTTAAGACTTTATAAATATATTCTTTATATTCTTCTTTATTTTTGAAGAAAATAAGGATATTATTTAAGTAGTAGATAATAAAGATATTTAAATATTCTTATAATATATTAATTATTATTTATTAAAATAATGCTAATATATTTATAAATTTAAAAGGTATAATTAAATATTTAAATAATTTAAACTTTATTTAAAAAGTAATTTTTTATTTATATTCTTTTTTAATATAAATAAGATTATATACTCCTTTAAGATCTAGTATAGTAAAGATATTAACTTTATAAAGATAATTCTTTATTTTATTAATTAATAATAATAAAATATAATTTTTAATAATAATAATATTAAGCTATTAATAATTTATAATAAAGTATAACTTCCTATTTTTCTTAGGTATAAATATAATAAAGTAATTAGTTTTAAAGTTTAAAATATAAATATATTCTTTTTTAAGTATATTTTAGATATATTTCTTTAAGGTATTAAATTTAATTTAGTTAAGATTATAAATAAAGTAAAATTAGGTATTAGATCTATCTTTAAAAATAATTTTATAATCTTACTAACTAAACTTAGATAATTTAATATTTAATTCTTTTATAAAGAGCTTTTTATAGATTTAATACTATAAAAGTATATTATATAATCTATTTATTTTTACTTTAATCTTTATTTTTTAAGATTTTTATTAATTTATTAAAATTATATTCTAAAATAAATAATTATTTATTATTTTTATTTTTTTTAATTATTTTTATATTTATATTTTATTTCTTTAAATAATAAAGATTCTTCTTTACTTATATCTTTTACTTAATTAAGATTAGAAGTTTAAGATCTTTTATTATATTTTATAAAAAATTACTAATTATATTATACTTTTTAAGTATTTATACCTAGCTAATATATTAGCAAATATTAAGATTATATTAGTATAACTATAGATACCCTAAAATTAGATTATACTATCTAATATTAATAATATTAAAGATTATTTTTTAGTTTTTTTTTAATAAAGACTTTTAGGTAATTAATCTTTTTATTTATAATATTATTATTATAATTAAAAGAGATTCCTTTTATATTAATAATTTTATATAAATTAACTTTTATTATTTATAATAGTTAAAATTAATTAATTACTTAAAAATTAATATAATTTTATTTAGCTTTACTATCTACTATAGTATTATATTATTTCTTTTTAATCTTTACTTTTATTTCTAATTATTATTAAGGTTACTCTTTAGTTATAAAGTATAAAGCTTTTTAGGAAGTTCTTTTAGTAATTCTAGAGATTATTACCTTAGTTACTTCTATTACTCTTCTATAAAGGGCTTTACTTATTTTTTAGTTTTATTTGGTACTAGGCTATTACTTTATTTATTATATGGATATTATATTTAGGATCTTGACATTCATTCTAAGGTAGCTTACTATAATTAAAGAACTTAAGCTTACTTAGTTTTAATATAATAAATTAATAATAAAGGTTTTTTCCTATTACTTTATATTAGTTAAAGTATCTTCTATAAATATAGTAAATAATTATATCTTTTACTTTAATAAAAAAATATATTATATATTATTTTTACTTTATATATTAAAGATAATTATAATTATAATAATTTACTTATAAGATATTTTTATATTTTTTATATATTATATTTAATTTAAGGTTATTTTCTTTATATTAGATAGATTGGGGATTATGGTTTCTTAATTATTATTTACTTTATATAAATAAGAAAACTTTATCTTTATCTTATAAAAATTCTCTAACTTATTAGGCTATTTTTTTAATATTAGTTATTTATTTTCTATTTCTGTTTTTATTATAAGTATAAATATTCTATTATATTAGTGCTTTATTAGTATATATATTTAGAATAGATATAAAGATTTCTATCTTCTTAGCTCATTTTAATCATTTATAAGGAAAATAAAATTAACCTTCTTATTAAATTAATTATACTTTTTAGATAGTTTTATTAATTTCTTATTATAAAGTAAGTTTTATCTTATATAATTTATAGTTTTTTATATATTACTTAATTATAATAATTAATTTATATTTCTTAATAATAATAAAAATAACTTTTTCTATAATATCCTCTTTTCTTTTTAATACTAAGGTCTATTAAATTTTTATAATATTAAGTTATTTCTATCCTTTTAATATAAATTTAAACTAATTTCCTATTTTCAAGAAGTAACATTTAAAGGATTTATATCCTTTCTTTCTACAATTAAAGCAAGTAATCTTACTTTTATTATACCCTTAAATAATATTAAGTTCTATTAGTCCTAAATAAGTCCTATATATAATACTTTATTACTTATTTTAGGTTTTTCCTTTATTTAGGATATATAGGTTTTTATTATCTTAGGTATATTTTTTATATTGGTTAAATTATTTTTTATTAATTTTAATAGTACTTTTAATATACTTTAAGAGTTTCTTTAGCCGATCTTCTTTATAGATTTTATTCTTAATTTTACTTTTTAAGCCTCTATAGTAGAGTTCTATTAGCATATTGTCATCCTAGGCTATTTATGCTATAATTCTTTTAAACTCGGCCAAATACTAACTGCAAGATTTTATTTATTTAAGTTCATATAATTAGTATGGAGACTAGTTGTGGCTGGCCTCGATGGCCTCACGGCCTCAATGCGTTGTCGCAGCCCCACAGCCAATTAGGGCTGGACCTAGCTATAAAACACATAGTTAACTGCTCTTTATTTCATAGGAATTAAGGCTCTTTCAATCTCTCATTATAACCCAATAACCAAAGTATAATAGTTATAAGCCCAGGTGGCTACATAAGCCAGCAACTTCCACTATCACATCTTATATTCAGTTAAATAGACCAAACAATGCTCCTTTTTACTATTTTCTAGCATTAGATATAATAGTTATTACTATTATATACTTAAAATAATTATTAATATTAATATTATAAGTATTTAAAGACTTCTAACTACTATTAAACTCTACTTATTAAAGTAATAGATTGAATGGATCTTTATATTAAGAGATTATATATAAAGCCTAGGGCTTTAGGAATATATTAACCTTAATAAAGAAAATATAATAGATAATTTAAATATTACTTTTAATTTAATATTTTTTAATAAAATAAAGAAAAAGATAAGGGATAAATAGAAGGAAAAAAGATAAATAGATATATTATAAGATATAGATATTATTATAAGGCTAGAAATAAAGCTTAAAATAATTAACTTTAAGCTTATTACTTTTAAAGAGAGAGCTTAAGGGAAATTAGCTTTATATACTTAGATTATTAAGATTATTAAAAAAGCTTATTATTAAGAAATTATTAATAAGATTATTAAATAATATAAAAATTATACTACTTATAAGCTTATTAAAGTTTTTAAAGTAAAGTTTATATTAAAAGAAAATAGTATAATTAATAAGGTAAGATTATACTATATAAACTACTTAAAAGATATTAATTATATAAATTAAAAACCTAAAGTTTAATATATAATTTAAAGTTTAATTTAAACTTAGGGTAATATTTATAATATCTTTAAGATTAAAGGAATATTTATTATTTATAATTTCCTTTAAGTAGTTAATGCTTGGTTTGCTCCTTCTTAAATATAAAACTAATTAAACTAACTTATAGAAAAAGAAGTTAAGAAATAAGTAATTGATTTACTTAAGAGTTATAGAAATATCTTTCTAAGAGTTATCTTAAGCTAGTTAAATTCTAAGTGTATAAGTGTTTATACCACACTAGGAGATCTCTTAAAGATATAACAAATAGCCCCTTTTAAGAGCCCTAAATGCCTATATAATAGAAAATTCTATAAATTCATAATAGCTAAATATATATATCTTTAATATATATTTATAGGAGATTTTAATTTTAAGCTTAATAAGAAGCTAATAGATAAGGACTATACTTATATATATATATAATTTCAGAAGTCTAAATAGAATAAGCTTTATAAGGAGGTAGTATAGAAAGGTTAGATATCTATTATAATAATTATAAAAAATAATAAATAAAATACTATTCTATTAACTATTATTACTATAATTCTTAATCTAATATTATTATATATAGTATAGAAAGCTATATTAATATTTATAATATTAAAAATAACTCTTTACTTACTTTATTAAAGTATACTAATTAATAATTATAATATTATTTACTTAATTAACTTAAAGAAATGGCTTATAGAAGGATCTTTTATATTAGAAAAAGGAGGCTATATGGAGGCAGGCTTGAGTTAGTTTCTAATTATAGGAAAAAGCAAATATATACTAAAGAACCTATTTAAAGATTTAACTAATACTTATATAATTAACTTAAAGCTTAATAATATTATTATAATAAAAGGATTTTATATTAATATTATATTAGAAGCTTATTTAAAGAAGATTAGAGTCTAGTATTATAACTTTAATTACTCTCTATATTTTAAAAGCTTAAAGTAAAATATCTTTTTAATTAAATACAAATATATATATAATATAATAATTCTTCAATATAAGCTAATTTCTATCTACCTATCAAACTAACTAATACTTAATAATATAATTCTAATTAATAATATAGGCATTTAGTTAATTATTATCACATTAGAAAATAGAAGGCAAAGCTTTACTCATCAATTTAGACCTTTAAGAGATCCTCTAAAGCTAAGGGAGAATACTAAGAAATTATAATATAAATAAGTAAGGCATCTTAGAGCTATAGTACTAAAGGAGCTAGTAAGAAGGGGTTATAATATGTAAATTAAAGGAATTATAAGAATAGATTGTAAGACTTATACTTAAATATATATAAAATAGGTTATATTATGTAAGTAGTTAGATTATTATTCACTAAGGCTATTTTAGTATATTTACTAGGACTTATAAGATTACCTTAGAGGATATAATAGCTCTAACTAGCTCTTAATTATAAAAGATAAATATAGTAGTATATTCTATATGCGATCTATTATTAATAAGTAGGAAACTATTATATTTAATAAATTATTTTAATTTAAAAGCTAGATTAAAAGGCAATTTAGCCTCTTAATATATATTATTAGATATAATAATAAAATTATTATTATTACAATTAAAGATCTAACTAAATATTAAAAATAGGTATATAAATAAGGTATAGATTTAGAGCTCTCTTTACTAAAGACCTATAAATTAAATAATACTATTAAATATATAGATTAAGAAGTAATAAATAAGTCTAATATAATATTTAATAAAGTAAAGCTTCTAATAAAGCTATAGTTAAAGAGTATTAGAATAACTATACATTTACTTAATATATTATCTTTAAAAATAAGGAATTAAATATTCTTATTTAAGAAGTTAGATATATAGTTTAGGTATTATACTCCTTTATTAATAAAAGAGCTTATAGTTAATTTAAGACCTAATTAGAACGATATATATATATATAATTGCCATACCTATCCTTTAATTAGAGGTAGGGCATTAGGCTAATAAAAGAGAGATATAAAAGTTAGCCCCAGAGGCTATATAGGGTATTTGGTAGGATATATAGCTCATAATATATATTATATATAGATATCTTAACTTATAAAGGTTATTATAACTTAAAATATATAATTTAATAAGTATATTAATTATAAACTAGATAAGCTAAACTTAGCTAAGTATATAATTATCCAACTTAAAAATTAGGCTCTCTAAATTAAAGAGGAAATTAATAATAAAGCAATATACAAGAGATTTTTACAAGGACTAATATCTATAGATTTAAACTTAAAGGTGGAGGCACCTATAAGCATAAAAATAACTATTTAAAGTATAATAAAAGATATTAAATATATACCTAATTAAATACTTATAGAACTTTAAATATTAAAATAAACTTTAGAACTAGAAAATATATATTTAGAGAGTATAATAGAAGCTTAATAAAGTATAAATTAAATATAATAAATAAAGATAAATATAATAAACCAATTACTAATAAAATAATCTATAAGCTTAGAGATATATACACCCAAGATAATAAATAAATAACTAGAATAATTAAAGCAGGCAATAAACTAACCAATAAGTAAGGCAATAAAGGAAGTAGTAGTTATACTACTATCTAAGCTACCAGAACTTATAATTATTATTAATATTAGTATATTATAAAGTTAGAAATAGGAGTTAGGATCTATATATAAAAGAGGCAGAGATTAAAGGTAAGATTAATTAATTATTTAAATACTTATAAGTATATAAATATATTATTATTAAGCTTAAAGAAATAATATAAGATAGAATTAAAGGACTTTAATATAATAAGATTATAATAAAGACTTAATATTAAATTTCTTTATAATTAATTATTATAAGATAAATTATATAAATCTTAAAAATATTTAAATTATATTTATAATATTTATAAAAGTAATAAAGTAGAAGGAAGCTACTTAGATTAGCATAGCACTAAACTGCCCTAAGCTATATTAAAATAATCTTCTTAAGTCTTTATAAAATTAGAGAAAGATAATAAAATACCTATTAAATAAGTTATTTATTTAAGTAATATATTAAAAGATTAGAACCCTAATTAAAAAGGAAATATAAAAAGAAATAAAGTATATAAAGGTATAAACTAAATTACTATTACTTAAATAAATTTTCATTTATAAATTTAATTAAAATAAATATCTTAAATAATATAAGGTAAGATTATATATTTAAAATAATTTATAAAAAAGCTCTATAATTAAGAGCATATATATTATAATACTTATAACACAGTCATTCTATATAATCATTACTCTAGCTACTTAATTTAATCTAGAAATTAAGTAATTTAATATTATTAATATCTTTATTAATATAATAAAAAGTAAAGATAGTATATTAGTTATATATAAGTTACTAGATAGATTTAAGTAGCTAAATAAGTATATAGAGCTAGACTGAGCTCTATATAGTCTTAAAGACTTGCCCTAGCTATAATTTAATAAATTTACTTTAACCCTTAAAAAGCTAAAAATAAAAGCTAGCTTAAAAGAGCCTTACTTATTTTATATTAAAGCTTATAATATATTTATTATATTTTTTATAAATAATATTTTAATATTATATTATAGAAATAATATATTTATAATATTAAAAATAATAAAAGATATTAAGAAAATATATAAAATCTTAGATAAAGATAATATATAATAGTTCCTAGATATAAAAATAATTTAAAATTATATAAAGTATAAGATATATCTATCTTATAATTTATATATTAAGAAAATAATTATAAAGTTCAAATTAAATATTATAAATACTTATCTTAATATACTAATTCTAATAATAAAGCTAGCTAAAAAATAAGACCAAGTAATTGTATAGAAAATAAAGATATATTAAAAAAAGTTAATTCTTTATTATATATAGTAATAATAATTAAACTAGACCTTATATTTATAGTATTATTATTATCCCATTTTCTCACTAATCTAAGTTAGGAGCATCAAAATACTATTAATTAAGCTATTTAATATCTCTTTATAATATAAGGCCTTATAATTCAATATAGTTAAAGCAATGAATTGCAGGCTATGATGATCGCTAGCAATGCCTCTTTCGCTAATAACCCTAAAACACAAAGGTCTTCATAAGACTATATGATAAGCCTATTTAACAGATTAGTTATATGGAAGGCCACCTACCAAGCCACTATAACTATATTAATAATAGAGATAGAAATACTTGCTTTAGAATATACCATAAAGGAAACAATTAGCCTAAAGCACTTTTTTAATAAAATATACTTTAATTTAAAGATAGACTAGAACCTATAATATAATAACCTTTAAACCATACAACTTATTATTAAAAAAGATAGCTAAATAATAATCTAACTATAATATATTAATATTATAAATATATAATTATATTAAAAGTATAAAAAGAACTCCTTTAAGATAACTTATCTAGAAATAGGGCAAATGCCTACTAATAGGCTTACTAAAGCACTATTATAGTAATACTTTAAGTAATTTTAAGTACTATTAAATATAATAAACCTTAGTTAAATAAAATAAAAGTAATATATAAAGAAAAATAATTTATTAAATTAAGCTTATTTTAGCTTTTTCTTAAGTAATATTTAAAATTATTAAATTATATATTATATTACTTTTTAAATATATTTTAAATAATAATAATATTTACAAACTTATTAAATAAAATATAAATATATAAATATTACTTCTTTAAATTATTAATAATATCCTAGGACTTTCCTTCACTTATTCTTTAAATAACTACCTTATTAATATTTTACTTAAAAAGCTTAAGACTTTTATCTAAGATCTTTATAAGCAAATAAAAAATATACTTTATATAAATTATTATTTATATAATTAATTAATATAAAGCTTTAAGTAAATTAAATAATACTTACTTATTTAATACTTTTTATTATTTAAAATAATAATAAAATAATATATTAAAGGTATAAGTACTTAATAACTATTTATAAATTAATAATAAAATATAAAACTAGCTAATATAAGTATATTAAAAATAATATTAATAATTATTTACTTTATAAATAATATAATATTTAAAATATCTTTTTACTATATAATAATTCTTAAACTAGCCTTTTTTAATAATAGTAGAATATAAGTAATTCTTATAAAGTAGATTAAATAATACTCTTAAAGCACTAGAAGTTAAAGATTAAGCACAAGAAGAAAAATCTAGAGTATAAGAACCTAAAGTCTTAGCTTAAGAATTAAAAGTTCTAGACTTAGTAATCTAGATATATTATAGAATATAGATTAATTATATAAAATATAGAAAATAAATATAAAAATACTTATAAATGTATACTTAGGAGTAAATAGTAAAGGAGTTTATATTAATTTAAGATTAGATCCTTTAATAATAATATATTAAGAATAAGTAATAATAGATTAAAATATAATATTAATAAGTATAAATAAAATTATTATATATATTTATAAGTAAGAGAAAGAAGTCTTAGATTATTATATTAAAGCTAAAGATAAATAAAAAAGAAAGGAGTAAGATTATAAGTATAAAAAATTATAATATTTATAAACTTTAATTATATTAAATTATAAATATTATTTAGAATTAAATTTCTTATATTTTAAAAAATATAGTTTTATAATTACCTTTAAGATATTACTTTAAGAAATAATTTTAATTATTATATTTATTTATATAAAATTATAATAATAAAGGTAAAGTTATTTATAATATTTAATAATTTATAATAATAGATTGTGGAATGGGGGGTATATAGAGACTAGTTGTAGCTAGCCTTAATGGCCTTATAGCCTTAATGTATTGTTATAGCCCCATAGCTAATTAGGGCTAGACCTAGCTATAAAATATATAATTGACTGCTCTTTATTTCATAGGAATTAAGGCTCTTTCAATCTCTTGTTATGACCCAATAACCAAAGTATGATAATTAGTTTATAGCTTATTATTTTATATTAATTATATTAAAATTATCTTTAATAACAATTTTAAAATATTCCTAGTCTCTAAAGATCTCTTAGATCTCTTTATTTTAATTAATATTATTCTTATTTTCCAAATAGTCTTTTATAATAGGTTTAAACCATACTCCTACATCCCCTTAAAGGAGAGTTTTAATATATAATACTTAAGCTTCAAAGATTACAAGTTATATTAGAAAAAAGTAAAAGTATTCCTTTATTTAGGTAAGAAAAGGGATTATATTGGTAGCTTTTCCTAGAAAGGGCTCTAAAACCAGGGATCTTAGAATTTTACTAATATTTTTACTTTTATTTCCTTTAATTATAGTAGTTCTAGCTTTTTTTATTTTAAGTTATGCTTGTGTATTTATAAGTTTCTTCTTAATTTATTATAATTTTATAGTTAACTTAATATTATTAGGAGGAGTAATAATAGTAAGATTCTTTCTAGATATTATTATTATTTAATTATTAATATAAATAATTAATTAAATAAGAGCTTTTAATATATAATAATCTAATTAATTCCTAATTTAATAAATTAATTAAAATAAAAGATTTATTATTAATAGAATAATTAGATATATTATAATAAATAAAGTAATAAAAGTATTATATTAAATAATAATTAATTATAATTAAAATAATTAAATTATATTAAAAGTTAATTAATTCCATTCTTTATAATAAGATCTAATCTATCTATATATTATTATCTTATTTTAATATATATGGTATACTTGGTGCGCTAGGTATAACACCTTTCACACTTATTACAACAATTACCTTTATTACTTCTTATTTAATTGGTTATATGTAATTATAAGGTAGTTGGTTTCTTATAGGGTGTGGCATTCTGCCATTCTAGACCGCCCTGGGTATGACATGGGTCGTAACATATAAAATATAAATGCTTGATCTTTAGAAATCTTTTTTAAGTTATTAATATAATATATACTTATTTTATAAAAATAACTATATTTTTAACTACTTTAACTTATTAAATTATATTCTTTCTTAAGTAATTAATATAATATAAGATATAGAAGTTATTTAGGGCATTATAATAAAGCTATCTTTATAATATAATAATATTAATCTTATAAAGATTTAAGAAATTATTCTTAAGAAAAACCTTTAATTTAAATCTATCTTATACTTATATACTAATTATAAACTTTATTATCTATTTAATAATTCTATTAATATTTATTCTTTTAATAAATATATTAAAGATTATTTATTTATTAATTTAGATTATATTATTAATATTATTAATAAATATTAAAATTCTTTACTTTATAATATAATTAAATAATTATAATAATTTCTTATTAATTATAAGATTTCTATACTTTATATTAATATAAATCTTCTTTTCTTCCTTATTATCTTTACTAATCTTAATCTTAATATATATATAAGTATAATATATATTACTTACCCTTACCTTTTTATATAGAATAAATAGCTTATTTATAGATAATAATTACTTAGGTTTCTTTTTTTAAGTCTTTAATACCCTTTATTAAGGTATATAAAGAGTTTATTATAAAAGAGGAAATCTTACTTATAGCCCTTATAATATACTTCCCTAAAGAGAATTATAAATGCTTTTTTAACTAGCTTTATAGGTTTTATATAGATATTAATATATATATATTCTTTAAGGAGGACTAAGGAATTAAAGATATACTTACACTAAGTGCACTTGTTCTTTCCCTAGGCGCTTTATGGGACCTATTCCTACAATAGTGTGTAGTATCTATCCTAAGAAGCTTTAGAGGTAGTAGACTTATTGGAGCTTAATTTGCTCTTCTTAGGGCTAAGTTCTTATTTTTAGTTAGTAAATTCCTTTTTAATAAGGTATTTATTTTTAGATTTTGCTTTCTTATTTTTATATAAGCTATCTTTAGTAAAGTATTATTATTCTTAGGATTAATTCTAGTCCTTATATTATTTATTTTTATAATAATAATTATAATTATAATTATTTAATTATTTATTATTTTAATAAGTATAATATTCTTATTTATTAATATTATTATATCTTTCTTTATAATATAATTATTAATTATTTTAATATCTTTATTAAAAGTTTATTTATTTATTTTTAAATATTATTATATTAATATTCTTCTTTTAATCTTTATAATTCTAAATAAACTTAATAATAATTATCTTAAATATTAAAATCTATAATAAGTATATAATCTTATAATTAATAAATAGAAAGATTATTTTAAAAATCTCTCTATCTATCTATATTCTAGCTTATTTAGTAAACTTAATTTTATATTATATTTAAAGAGAAAGAAATATATCTTATTAAATAGAATTAAGTATATATTTCTTAGTTATATATTCTTCTAATAAATCTAACTCTTAGGGCTTAAATTATTTTATAAGATTTTAATAAAAGTAAGAGATAGAGCCCTTTATGATTTTAGTTTACTTTTTATTATTAAGCTTCTTTATTAACTACCTATAAACTATACCCTAAAGTATTATAAAATAATATTTTTAAAGAGAATCTTCATTAAACTATTTAAAAGTTTTAAAATATATATAAAAAAAGTTAATATTAATATAAAGTTATTTACCTTATATAATAATAAGTCCTTACTTTTTAAGATCTTTAAAATCTAAATTAAAGGTTTTAATAATATTATACTTAATTTATCTTCTATTTATTTAATTACTTATTAAAAGTAATATATAAGATTAAATATATTATAATAAACTAAGGCTTATATTTAAAAAATCTAATAAATTAGAAAAAGGTAATAAATTATTTAAATAATTATTACTATTATACTTAACTTATAATTATATCAATTTATAATAATACTTACCTAAGTGGGCTAAGGTTTATGATCTTTTATTATTAGAGGTGTTTAGGCTGAAGTATACTAAGCTTCCCCCTAAGTTGATTAGATTAATTAGGTAGAGTAGTTGGCCTCCTTTAGGCTAGAGGGGTTACTTTGTTATTTAAGTTTTTATTTATTTATAAAGATTAGGTTTTCTAGAATAAATAAATTAAATATAATAATATTTATAAATATATTATTAAATTATAATATTTTATTAAAAAAGATTATAAGAAATCTAGAGAAATTTAAAAATATAATATATTTAATAGCTTCTTATCTCTAAATTATTAAAATATTTAAATATTAAATCTTAGCTTAAAATATATTAATTAAAATAATAGTATTTTAATAGCTTTATTTAATAATATTATTTATATAATCTTTTATTTATTAAATAAAAATAATATTTTAAAAAATAAATTTATTAAAAATCTTTATTAATTATTTTTTAAATATTAATTTATTATAATAAATTCCTTATTTTATAACTCTTCTTACCTTCTTCTTATTTAAAAATTAATTTTTATATTATTTATTAGATTCTATAATAAATACCCTTTAATTAATAATCTTAGCTTTTTAAGGCTCTAGCTAAAACTAGAAGATATTATTCTTTATAAATCCTACCTTTTTATTCCTATCTTTTCTAAAGATTAGGTTCATTAAGGAAGGATCTTCTTCCTCTTAGGAAGATATAGGCTCTACTGAGGTTAAGGTTAAGATAATAGATCTTACTATATTATTATAAGTTTATTTAATAATAGAGAAGTAGTAATATAAGAAAGTATTTATTTTAGATAAGTTAAAGTAATAATTATAAAGTATAAAGTAGTATTAATTAGTAGGAATATAGATTTATAATTAAGTTATTATAATTATTATAAAAATTAAATAATTTATTATAATAAAAATAATATTAGTAATTTTAAATCTTATTTTTATAATAAAAAAATCCTTTTTATAATTTTATAAAATAACTTAAGATTATATCTTTCATATAGTTATTATAACAGTCTGGTCAATTCCTAACTTAATAAACCAATCAGAACAAAGGGTTTATTATTAGCAGGATAGTTAGGCGTATTATAGTAAATAAAATAATAGAAATATTACATTAGGTAATAATCAATTGTAATTAAAATAATCAAATTATATTAAAAGCTAATCAATTCCATTCCTTACAGTAGGATCTAATCTATCTATATACTACTATATCTAAGGTTCTATTATTATAATAGTTAAATGAAGTCAGTTTGACAATGTTCGCTGCGATCTTCAGTAATGTCGAACAAGGGTTGTTCGACTTTACTTTTATTGGTTGGTTATGTGGGTCTAGGGTAGTCTTGTTATGATTGGTTGGGGTTCTGCCTGTGGTCACCGCCTTTAGGTGTCCGGGTCATAACAGTTATTTTCTTCCTTTTAGGAAAGGAAGATGCCGACAAGGTCACAGGACCTAAAGGCACGCCTCATGATAGACTTTCACATCGATTAGTACAATCGCCCTTGTGCTAATTTTAAAGCCTAAAGGCAATATAAGATAAAAACCTTAATAGATAGAACCCTTATATAATAAAAAGAAGAATTTTACTTAAATAAATCTCTTTTAAATAACCCTCTTTTAAATATATATTAAATAGACCCTCTTAAAAATATATATATATATAACTAAGATATTTAAATAATATATTATTTATAAAGGTAATAGCTCTTTAGAAATAGAATTTATAGCTTAATATATTTATTAAAAAATCTAAATTAATAATATTAAATTAAATATAAAGAATTAAAAATTAAAAAAACTTTAGAAAAAAGTAATAAAAGTATAAAAATAAGATAATATAAAAAATTAAATTAGAATTAAATTAATTTTTTAAAAATATAAATTTTTTTTTAAAAAAAGAATCTTTTAAATAAAAATAAGATCTTTATTTAAAAATAATAATAAATAATAAAATTAATATTAAAGTATTTTAATATACTTAAATATAAAAGATCTTTTTTAAAAAGAATTAAAAGAGATTTTTAAAGGAAATAAAGAATAAGGGTTTTATATAGATTGATATGTTGAATTGAATAGTTATAAATATAGTATAGTGGAAGGAAAAAGGTAGGAAAGGCTGCTTTTAAATGGATATTAGAATAGGAAATGTAAACAACGGTTCAATCAAATAACTAATAGGATATGAGCAGTGTGACAGGATATGAGCAGTGTGACAGGATATGAGCAATGAACTTAAGATTATTTTATAATTTTTAATAATTAATATTTTCTTTAGATTATATAAATAATTAAATAAAGTATTCTTTATATAAAGAAAAATTTTAAAAAAAGATTTTAAAAATAGATTTATAAGAATTATTATAAATATTTTTCTTATTAATTAATTAATAAATAATCTAATAATATATTATATTAAAATATAATTTAAGATTATTTAATATAATTACCTAAAATAATATTATAATATTAATCTTAAAAAAAAGTAATTATTATTATATAATATAATAAAATTAGAATAATAAAAGTCTTAATAATATATAGTAGGAAGATTAATATCTTCTTCTTTATCTACCCTAGTAACAGGCTTATATATGCCTTCCAAGGGTGCCTAAGGCACACACTTACAGGGTTCCATATGTGTTGACACCATTTCCGTATCAATCATGACATCAGTCTCCAATCGTTAAATCCCCAGCTGATGCGTTCCTCGATGTTGCAAAACAAGTCAGATGCGATTTGCGAGATCCGAATATTAGGATTAATAAGGTATAATACCTCTCTATCTTCTACGCTGTTCTACGTTGCCAGTCGTGTGTTGACAATTGCAAGCCAGGAATATGACCCCCTTATCTGTGCGGGGCGGGCCGAGCGGACATTACTGTGCCTCAAAATTCACCTTCGTTCCCACCCCTCATTGATTGGCTAACGGACAAGTTCAAAAACCGACCCCGATTCCGAGACCGAGACCCACCAAGACGCTCCCTTCATAATATCAGGTGACAAACCAGCAAACCCAATGAACAGACAGTAGATGTCGCTGTCTGGGAGGAATTCGAATGCTGAATATATTAGATAACGGGAATATAAGAGTGTATAGAGATACCTAGAACTCAGTCACTCTAAGTTGACAGTGCTTGATCACTAATTTGTAGAAAATTGAATTCTTTTTTATACTCAATATTTACATGATTTCACCAATTAATGGGTAGACAAAACAAAAGGCAAATACAAAATATAAAGATTTTTTTTTCTAAATCAAATATACCAATCTCTTTATATAATTTTTAGACTAGCTTTGCAAACGGAGATCTGGTTCACCATTGGGGAATTGTTGGTGAAACTACCCTATAGCGATCATCTATGGTTGTCGCGAGAACACCACTGTTTCGGCTTTCTATACGACTTAAAATGACTAGCTCCTAGATATCGAGTTGACATAGGTAAGCTAATGCAACGATAATAGGGGAATGACTGATCAGATGTATGACATCCATCCGTTTGCCTATTGACCCCAAATGAGGAGATGACAGTGTCGAACTTTTTCGTGGTGCGTGAGCATTTCAATTGACCAGTCAATTCAGATTTTAGCCATCAGTTTCACGCACTGTTATCAGTTCTCAGAGTTGCGACATGCGCACAGCTATTCGTCCTTGCTCAGTAAGATGGTGTTGTTGGCCATTCATTTCTGAAACAGCCAATTTCTGACGCAGCCAACATGGCGCTGTTCAAGAGGGCAAATCATCGACTCCACCGGCTTTGTGAAGCGATTCAGTCTAACCCGTTTTGAACGTGGCGTTATGCTCATTTCATCCGCGCCCGATTTTATTGGTACTAGCTTCTTTTGCCCGGTCCATTTCCGAATCCGACGTCCGGTATGCGAGCTGGCCGTTTCCTGCTCCTTCATCATCACGTCGGAATAAAGCACTGTATATCTGGCGTCTTGTTGTGTCCCGTATCTCGCAGAGAAATATGCGACCGCAGCCTTCTCGCCTGGGCCATAGAAAATCGCGAAACGGGTGTTTGCGATGCAAAGCCCGACATGTCAAAGTGAGCGCATCCGGTTGTTGACTTTAGTTGGGCCGTGTCATCATCATTGACCACTAACACCGTGTCCCGCAGTGCGATGAGCAGCGCCCTTGTCGGAACTGCGTCCGGTTCGACGTTGAGTGTAGTTTGATGCAAAATCTCCCCCATAGGCGCGCCACTGTAGATGCGGCTAATGGTACAGGGCCAGCATCCTCTGCACAGCCTGGCAGAAGACAAGAAACTCAATCTGACCCAGAGATAACTCCATTGGCGACCCAAGACCATTCCACTCCAATTCCCCACTCAGCCCTGTCGCCAGCGTCGTCCTTCCCCACGCCGGCGAGCTGCAACGAGAGCGAACCGTGCGATCACTTCTCTACTCAGTGGACACAAAGCCTGCGGCTTCTTCACCATTACAGCACCGAAGTGTACTTGACACTTTCTCGGGACCCTGCCGTGGCTGAATTGTGGAAAACATCAGTCCCCGAGGCCGCTTTCTCCAATGTAATGTCTCACCACCATGACTTCATTACTGGCTGACCACTAACAATTGCAGGAATTTCTTTTGCACGGACTCCTCGCTGTGTCAGCTCTGCACTACGCACACACGCGCCCGGAAAAGAAGCGGGAGTATGTGCTTGTGTCAAATCACTACCAGAATCTCGCCCTGCAATATTTCACCGTCCACCTGAATGAAATCAACAGCGAGAATTTTGAGCCCTTTTTCTTCCTTTCAACATTCATTTTCCTGCTCACCATGTGGTCAATCGCAAATCCGCAAGACGCAGAAACTGGGTGCACTACCGGCGATGTGGCACATTCCTTTGGACTGTTGCAAGGAATCAAAAGCATCATTGCGCTTAAACCAATGGAAGATTGGAGCCCGGACGGGCCACTTGCGCCTCTTGTATATACATGGGATCCCATCACCGAAATTGTTGACGGACCGTTTCAGGCCCGAATGGATCAGCTCTGTGTTCTGGCAAGAGGGCTTGCCCCGTCGATGGACGCCATTAACAACCAGTCAGCATGTCTCTTGGCTATTGAATCACTAAGAAACACATATTTCGCAAGCACCTCATTAGAGATTGCTATTGGCGCGCGTCGCATCTGGATGTGGCCCATCACATTGACTCATTTCTTCACTCAAATGATTAGCGAGGACCATCCCGTCGCGCTCGTTATTCTCGCCCATTATGCTGCTGTCGCTCGGCCTTTCGAGCACCCTTGCTGGGTAAACAAAGGATGGAGCGCCAATGTATTGCAAATAGCAGAGCGTTCCTTGGACCCAAAGTGGCGCGAGTGGATTGAGTGGCCAAAAAAGTCTATGGAAAATCGTGTAGATGTAAATGATATGAGCATGTCCCCAAATACTTGAAGAAATAGTTATATACACCCCAAAATTCTCAAAAAGAAACAAATTGTTTAAATCTGTGCTTGTTGTCTTGGCTATGTCTAAATTAAAATAGAGGAGAGAGATAATAACAAGGCTATGTATGATCAAATCAAATGAATGGTACTATTTACCCAGGCAGTCGTTTTTTTTCTACCGACTATGCATCATGCGGGAAGAAAATCAGGCTAAAAGAAGGCTAAGACCACAGAAAAAAACAGATTGGCTTTTATGAGTTTGCTGTATCGCAAATGTTGTAATATTTATAAATCCTTGATCGCAAATTTGACACGCAGGTTCTCACCATATCGGAGAACAAGAATTGCGCCAGGGAGCAGGGTTATCGCGACCAAACCAAGAAGTGTGTTGCCCCATCCGATTCCGAGCGAGTCGTACATCTTGAGACCGCAAAGAGGAAGGACGGCTCCGGCAATCGATCGCATGATTGTATTGGCAGCCAAAGCTGAGGCGGCGTAGGTCTCGAAAGCATCCACCAAGTAGACACTGACGGCCATAAACATGAGGAGGTTGCCTAAGAATTTCCGGTTAGTATTGTAATTATTTACAAGGGATCTGCAAAATGTGTTACTTACCGACGCCGATCACACAGAGTCCAATGATGGGGGCAATCCAGTGTGTCTCGTAATGGGCTGTCCAACCATAGATAAAGAAGCCAATGGGGAAAACAGCAGCTCCAAATGGGAGGAGCTTAAGACGGACCTCAGGTTTGGCAGCTCCTTCAGAGGATGCCTTCTTGAGTGCCCTGCCGCTGTCCCAGGCAAAAGTGAACATTCCCGCCAAACAACCGATTCCGAGGCCCAGGTAAACCAAACCGGACGTTTCTGCGTTGAACCCATAAGTTTGCTGGAACACAAATGTGATGGAAGTGAATAAGAGATAGAGGTAGCCGTATACCAGCATCAAGTATACTGCAAATATGGCGCAGATGGGAGAGCGGACGAGCAACTTGAGGGGGCGAACGATTGCTCGCTTAAAGAGCTCCTGGGTGGAGAGGCCGGTGTCTAGTTTTGAACGGAGCTGCATGTTTCCAGTCTCTTTGCGTAGCCTGGCTGCCTTTCTCTCGAGAATAACTGGCGCAAAGGTCTCGCGCAGGAATAGGAGCATGCAGACGAGGAGGAAACCACCAACGATGACGATGATCCAAAACGACCACCGCCAGCCTTTTGTGTCGGACAAGACACCACCGATGACAGGGCCAATGATGGGACCAAGGAGAGGGCCTAGAGAGAAAGCACCCATGACGGCTGCGCGTTGCTCGGGGATGAACATGTCCGCAATGCTACCTCCGCCGTTTGTCATGGGCGCTGAACCAAAGCACCCGGCGAAGAAGCGAAACGCAATAAGGGCTCCCATCGAAGGGGCCTTGGCACAACCAACGGTAAAAGCGACGAAGCAGACATTGCAGACATGATAGATGGGGACGCGACCGTATACTTCGGACAAGGGGGCCATCAACATTGGGCCGACTGCAAAACCCAGCACGTAAACCGACACAACAAACGACGCGAGCTCGGTGCTCGATACCCGAAAGTTCATCATAAGCTCTGGAACACCTGGGGCAAAAATGGAAGATGCTAGCGGGGTGACAAAGGTGCACATGCTAATCAAGAATCCGTTGATGTATTTCTGCTTCATGGTCCAATTCCGTGGGTTCTCGGGATCCTTGTCGCCGTCCCACCAGACGACGTTGGGATCGTGAATCTCGGCGCTATCATCATCGGGCTGAAGTGTATGTGAGGTTAAGCTTGATTTCTCGGCCGTATCGACGGTTACTTGGTCGTTGATTGACCTGGGGGGTTTGTTCATCTCTAGATCCACCTCTTTTGAAGGATCGATCCCGCTAGGGTCTTGGGTGCCGTGTGGCGGTGTTTTCTCCATGGTTGCGGACTGTCACCCTGACCGCCAAGAATTTCTTTTGCAGATCAGAAAAAAAGCTAAAATAATTTTCTGTGTCGAATGATAAAAGTCGCAGCGGCTCGGAATGTTGAAGATTAAACGTGTATGTGCTATAGGGGAGTAAAGAATGGCATATGGGCGTAGGAGGTCAAGTGGACGCGCCGTGAAGCCCAGTTGAGGTTGAATAGAGAGCGCCTGATTCACAGAGTAGAACGAGAAATAAAGATGCAGCAAGAAGCTTATTATTATTATATTTTAGCCCCGACCAGAAAAAGGGTCGGCCATGCATGTGAACCCCGTGGTTCAGTCCTATGATCCAAACCTGCAATTAGCCACCGTTTCGTTCCTCGTTCCTCGTTCCCTCAGGGGCCCTCGCACGTCGCATACCGTATACCGGATACCGGATTCTCGCAACGGTGCATCGGAGGGTTGCCTTGCATGGCTTAGTGAGACGCTAGCCCAGCCAAAACCAGTTAGATTGTGGAGTCACACCCTTGCAGGCTGGCCATTTAGCAGGATCTCGCACAGGGAATCATGAGACGAGATGGGACGAACGGGGCATGGCAGCGAGGTTCTCTCGGGGTTTCCATTATTCCTTCCATTGGCAGCGTCTATAAACCCAATCTGAAAAACCATCATCGGAAATTTTAACGCGGGAGGCTGATTATTTGGGTGCAGCTAAAAAGTAGGTCAAAAACCTGTCCGCGGAATAAGGCTCCGAGACCTAAGGTCCGTGTCCCTCACCGGTGTTGTCCCTTGCAAGTCGCGACCGAGGCCAATAAAGACATCTCCGAAATCCCGCCCAAGATGCAATCAGCCACTTGCGCTGCAGCTAATCACCCACGCCCAATTGGCTAAAAGATCCTCGCCATGGCTGCTGACGATTCCAGTTCAAGCCTTGCAGACATGCTACCGAGCAAGCCTTGTCTTTTTCTGTCTTGAGCTTGGTGGCCTGTTCTTACTCAAAGCCAACGTCAATGGACCATGCTTGGTTGGTGCCAAAGAGCACTGAGAGCTACTGCCAACAAAGAAGTCGTCACTGTGGCGTTAAAAACAAAGAAAGGGGGGCTGGTCCTAGCTTGAAGACAGATCGCGTCTTTCACAGAGTTGAACTTTTGATATCTGCTCATAATTCACAGGTCTTTGACCGCTTTGGAGGAAAATTCCCATTTACCTGAAATATAAACGAAGCGATGAATTCGTTTGATATTTCAGGTCACAAAAGTTCGAGGGGGTAACGCCACCATTCTCGTTCCGCAACCCTTGAAAGAACTCAAGTTGGGCCTGTTCGCCCTCGCCCTTTGTGAATTCTCTTTTCTTTTCTTTGAGGAAATCTGATCGATAAATAGACTACTTAGCAAACGTACTCTTTGAGTTTCTGTAAAGACTGTATCCTTTTACAAAGGGTTAAGCGTTAAAAGCCGGGCACATAGAAATGAAAGAGATTAATCCATTTGCAGGTCAGACACTGCAGCCGCGCTCCTTTTCCCTTTGTCTTCTGTTTTGCCACTGCCGATATATTAATTAAAAAAAAAACCCCCCAACTTGAGATGAATTCTTAAATCTTACGCCCTCACAATCACGACGCTTCCCGACGTACCCTTGTCTAACATGGGGAGCTTAACTTACCATGTCGCGCCCCGCTTCGATATGGCTGCAAAGACTGGCCCCTGCAACTCGGCTCCATTGTCAACGCCCTTCAAACTCTGGCATCCATAAACTGGAGTGGAATTTTTAGCATCCCCGAAAGGCTGGTAAAGCCTTGTATGAGAGAGAGGGGATTCTATGCGCCTGCCTCAAGCTGATGCTCTACAACTACCCCGCATGGGTTTTGGCGACGGCTCCTTCTGAGATACACTGTCGGCCCCAACACCTTGACGAAGATGAGTTTAATGTTTATTGTAGGGATATCATAACCACCTGTTTCGACCCAGACTCGGATTATGATGATAAGATCCTTGCTTCCGATATGGTGAAGACATATCTTACAGATCCGTGCAGTAAAAATGAAGTTTACTTGATCACCGGCCTCACAGTGGCCAGAGACCTGATGTTCGGCTATGCAAAACCTAGCGAGCGTCATTCTTTGAGCGAGAAGGATATGTTATATAGCTTTTTACCTCCTGTTCCGGTTGAGGCTGAGCTCGAATTTACGGAAACCGATATCATCGTGGGATATCAGGCCAGACGCTATGCTTATGGCTCTTCCTCTAAGAATTCGCATGAAAAGTCGAATGAAGAACCGGAGACAGTTGTTGTGGAGGACTATCTAGTTAATGCCAAGTTCTGAAATACAACCCAAGAGAGGTTTGCATCTGCAAGCCTTATTTAATGTATTGGCCGGCCCGTTGACCTTGCTGTATAGCTAGACTTGTGTGCAATCGAAAGAAAATACACAAATCTAGCTATCCAGCAAGGTCAACAGGCCAACACATCAAATGAGATTGCAGATTTAAATCCAGGCCTGGTGGGATATGCCAAAAGAAAAAAAACAATTGAGGGGAGTGAGGTTTTGGGATGGCGGGCACCCACTAGATAGAAACATAGCACGTATCTACGACGATACATTTAATTCAACATGATACGGAGTTGATCGGCGTCAGAAAATATGACAGAGTTGTATGCGACTGTGAAGGTTCAGGTTCTTTTGGTGATACACGTGACTTGAAATGTTGACTCCTCAGAAAACCCCGCATTGGAACGACGCAACACATCTCACGATGCACTCACGTCCACATTCTTGGTGGGTTATCTAAAATGGATATTCCCACTGAGATTCTTGATTTAGTATGCCCTCAAATCCCGTGTAGCACTCACCTTGTGAACCGCTGCTGACGTAGATGATAGATCACCTTCTATCTGGAGGCCGCTGATGACACATTTCGTCGGGACGCGAATGAGTGTCGCCGATACAAATTGCGGTCGTACAAGACGCGCGAAATATTGTGCACTCTGCGTTAGTCAGCAAAGCATTTTGCCATAGCGCCTCGCCAAGACTATTTCAGCATATTGATGCTAGATTTCGTGGCAGAAATGGCTTATCTCGTCTCCTGGCACTTCGAGAGATCTCTCGCAGCCCCTATGCATCTCATGTTCGCCATCTCGACATTGGTATTGACTGCAAGGCCTTTCGCTCCGAGTTCAACATATATGCAGAGCAGCTAGCTCAGCTTCTTCCCACTTGCTTGGCAAAATTTCTCAATCTTAGCTCTCTCGACTTCATCTACGAAACGAACTTATTCATCTCTCACGACACCAAAGATGTCATAATTACCTCGCTGGCGAACACTTTACATACAATACCACTACCAAATCTGATAGAACTCGACCTCAGCCTGCCGCTGGCGTATGACTTTGGGCACTTCATCAAAAGCGACTCGCCTATTTCCATCAACACTGTACTCAAGCCTCTTCGACATCTAGGCTTGCACATCAAAGAGTATACTAGCCTAGTCAATTACCGAGATGGGCGCCAAAGGATAGACCCTCAAAGCGTATCTCTCCCAAATGAAAAATATGCTATGTTTGTTGTCGGCTTTGCAAAAATTGCGGAAAATGTTGAGTCGCTGGCGATAAGCAGCACTAATGTCATATATCTCGACACCGTCTCGTTTCTCAATCGCCGGCGACTCAAATGTATTTGCCTTGGCGGCATATCAGTCAATGGCAGCACCTTCATCGAGATTATGAAGAATTCTGAAGATCTAATGACGTCCATCAATCTTGTCCAAGTTGAGCTCCACACTGAAATGTGGGAACAAATCCTACAGGCAATGGAAAAGCTCCCCAATTTAGTCACTATCAACCTCGACTCTTGCGCGTATGCAGCAAGTGGGGAAAATTCTGGATTCCGGCCAACATTCTGGCCAGCGAGGAGGGAGACATATGAAATCGAGACACTGAGTTTGGATGACATTGATGCGCTTGTGAACCTACTACACCAAGTAAATATAAATCGGAAATCTATGGGGCTTCACACGCTCCATTTGGACAAGGACAAGTACATCAGGGCACAGAATATGATATTTGGAATGGATGATATGGCCCCCGAAGAGCAAATGGACTCTCCTTGGGGTAGTTAGATGCGACCCTGGAAATTGGTTTTCAGCAAGCAAATGTTAGTGACGCCTTCCTCTAGATCTAAAATGATTAATATATGACATGTAAACGCTCCAAAATACAATGCAATAGATCGCCCTTTTAATCTAAATTATCAAGATCCTCGGATACATACGACCATAGGTGTTAGAGAACTCGGGATCCCGTCCGCTCTCCCATAGATAAGCTAACAACCGGCGGACTAGTAGTTGGGTCGGTGACGACCAGCGAATCCCTGCTGTTGTATGTTTTTTGCCTTTTCTTTTTAAAATTGTGTCAATCCGATTTCCAAAAGCTCTTTATATATCTATCTATCTATACTCTTCGCATTCGGGTATTGGAGGCAAAGAGCGAACAAATTTTAGTTGTACATCCGAGGGTGAATGTGGCCGACGTCGAAACCAGGCCGACAACCGTGTCGATAATCCTATCTCGCCTGGGTTTGCACGGCGGCAGAGTAACCATTGTACAGTCATGGCAGCCATGGCGCTGTTCCAAATGAAGGCCAGCATCATGCCAAAGGAAAAGTTCAATGACATGGAAATGTTGATGGAACAGACGCCCATAACAACAAGGTCATCAAATCCATCAGTTACCGCGAAGCCGGAGACGAGAAGAATTAGTTGGCAGGTGACCATGTCAGTGTATCGAATGATTTGGAGCCATCGCATTCCTACTAGGGTATTTCTTAGTCGGATATTTAACAGAGGCTGAAGAAAGTATATTGATATCGCGATCAAAGCTAATAGGACGGTAATAAGGCCAAGAATCTGCATAATACAAATTAGATAATGTCTGTTACTGCTTTGTGCCTTAAACCTACACCATGCTCTGTTCTGAAGTGATCAGATGATCCCATTGCCAAAATCCCAGTTACTAAGCCGGTAATTACCAACGGGGCAAAGAAAACTGATTGTAGGATGGATTCGAATCTTTTGAACTTTTGCTTCTTGACTGGTCGATCGATGAGATCACTCAAGACAATGATGGGTTCCACGGTGAGAATAAGTGGATATACCAAAAAGAAAGCGGCGGCCATGCTAAATACTATCGATGAGTGAGTCTGATGGATCTCTAGGTTGTTATGATAAAGTGAAAACGTACTGTGGACGTATGTCAGGATTTTATATGTCGATTCACTGAGGCCATTGACCTCAAAGGTGGGCGCGGTGAGGTTGATGAGGTATGCATTTCCGGAACTCGAGACATTATATAGTTGGTGTGAAGGATTAATGTTCAATGATGATAGTTGAGAAATATTGGCATGAAGTAAGGTTACTAAGCCTTTGACACCACGCTGATTCCAGCAAAGGTGGGTCGAATCCAGAGAATCGATTTGATCCTCAAGAAATTGGGTAACATAGGCGATTCCCTGAGCATCGCTCATGGCGCGAGTAGCTCGATTTGTCTAGTCGTTCGTATCATGGAGTGGTTTCCAGTATTCGGTTCGTCGCATGTGCTGCTTAATTCGGATAAGAATTTAGTGTGGGACGTTTGAGCTGTTGTGACTCAATTTGGCGCGTGCCTGGCCTAAGAAAAAGAACATGGGGGCTTTTCAAGTCTCGAACGGGTTCTAGTGGGCTCTACTTGTGCTTGGCGAGAGGGCAGCTCGGCATGCTCGCGAAAATCGGAAACCTCGGGTTCATAAATAGAACGTCCTTCAACGTTTCATAGCTCAAGCTCAGCTAAAGGTAAAATAGAGGAAGTAGGCCATAACAGGGCAATGGGCATGGCCCATCCAATCATGCGACCAGGTTCATGCCGCAACTCAGATACAAAACGCGTATGCTCATTCGAGGCTTGGACCGCCCTACGTCAAAGATTTGCGCTTTGTCCAGGGGAACTGGCCAATTGCTCGCGAACCAAAACGCACTATTTGACCCACATGCTTGATTAAGCGGATGTTCGGCATCAGCCGACCCAAAGCAGACTAGAAAATGACTGGTGTTCTAGTGGGCCTGGGTGCTTTTCCCAAACCACCCGAGAATGCGAGAATGGCGAGTCGGCAAGGTCCAAACGAGCCTCATGTACAGCCTAATTCATCACAAATCTTGCATTTCGCCAAATTTCGCCTCAACATGGGTATTGGATCGGACTTTTGCGGGAAATTCCTACACCGTAGATTCCGCTTGGGTAAGAAAGTTAGGAAGAAAAAGAAACTGAGAACATATAAGGTAACGATGGGAGGATGAACATACCATCGTTGCTCAAGCTTCATCAGTTTTCTTCCTCTGTATACCCAAGAGCGTCAACTTTGCACTCATTTCAACAAGTATCGTCTTCAACATAATGGTTTCGTCAACCACAACCACAACCACAATGGCTCCACCCAAACAAAGCTCGCGTCTCCGTCAACTTGGCAGCATGTAAGCAAATTCCATTCACATAGCCCAAACACTATGTTGACAAATAATAGTGAAATGTACCAATCAGGACTACACAATGTTCGTCACTACTGTGGGACAGTAGTCACTTGCCGTTATGTTCTTCCCGCTCCGCTACAAGGATTCGAGATGCACGATGAGGTAGTGCGAACATTTGAGCGCGCAGTGGCACAAACGGTTATTCAATTTCCCATGTTACAAATTGGACTTGTTGGCGAGAGTTCTAAAAAGCCCTATTGGGTCTCTCTAGATACCATCAATTTGGCCCATCATATGAAATGGAAGGTTCTTGCCGATTACGAGAATTACAACGAAAAGTTCTCATCCTGGCTACAGTACCAACTCGACGCCAAGTTTGAACACCTAGAAACTCGACCTGGATGGCGAATGTTTATGATGAGAACTGAAACAGGCAATTTCGTCGAAGCCATGTTTGTGTGGAACCATGCCAACTGCGACGGCATGAGTGGGAAGATATTTCACCAGACTTTGTTGAGGAGCCTCAACCAGCCTGATGACTCTGTCACATTTGTGTCCCGGTCAACTATTTTTTCTGCGGCCGTGACGCAAGAAAGACTCCCTCCAGCACAAGAGAAATTGGCCAAACACCCCATCACAATGGGGTTTGCTCTTTCCGAAGTCTGGCACAGCTTTGGTCCCTCTTCCTTGTCGTCAAAAGTAATGGCTAAGGCTAATTGGGCACCTGTTTTTTGTGAACCATTCGCGACAAGAACTAGGTCCATCATCATCGCTAATGACACACTCAAGAGAGTTCTGACCGCTTGTCGTAGTCATGAGACCACTCTGACAGGCTTACTTCACGGAATCGCGCTCGTATCCTTGGCCACTTATATTCCGAAGGAGAAGGCGTTTGCTTTCAGCAGTGCCACAGCAATGGATCAGCGAAGATTCATGACTGGAAACGGCAAAGACCCCAAGTACGACTGGCTAAATCCTCATCAGAGCATACAGAACTGTGTCTCATCCATTTATCACACCTTTGGACACCAACTTGTGGAAAACATTAGAGCGCAGGCACGAGTCAACAATTGGAAGCCACAGCCAATTCAAGACCTCGACCAGTTCATTTGGACAGCAGCAAAAACCACCCGCGACGATATCGAAAGGAGACTGGAGTTGGGCCTCACGAATAGCATTATAGGCCTAATGAAACTAGTGAGGGACTGGCAGGAATATCACCGAGACAACGAGAAAAAGTCACGTGCACTATCCTGGATAATAACAAATATCGGCGTAATTGATGGTGAGCCGAAACCGAAGGATGCAGCAAGTGAAAAGCGCGACGGGTGGTCCATTGACGATGCTAAATTCACATTGAGTGCAGATGTGGCTGGTCCCTTTCTGCAAATAAGTGCAGTCAGTGTGAAAGGAGGAAACCTGTCGATTCATATTTGTTGGCAGGAGGCTCTCAACGGTGACCGCATTGCAACTCAATTTGTAAAGGACATGGAAGCCTGGATCAACAAACTGGGTGCACCTGAGTATGGCTTTCACTAAGTGTATAACACATATGGAGAAAAAAAAAAGTTAATTATTATGGTATAGAGAATGTCTAGACTAGACTTAGAAATAGATTATTGGTCAAGAGCCTGGTTTTGGCACTATTTATTTTAGTTAGCGATGTTCTCACAATCGAGCTGAAACAAGATATTCTTGGACTCACCATTTGGTAATAGACACCCCTCTTGCTGAGGAGCTCCGAGTGATTTCCCTTCTCCAACAAACGGCCCCCTTCGCCCAAGACAAAGATGACGTCGGCATTTTGAACAGTGGCGAGCCGATGAGCAACAGAAATTGTAGTCCTGCCCTTTGCCGCACGTTCAAATGCTGCCTGGACAAGCCTTTCGCTTTCCGAGTCGAGAGCGCTGGTCGCTTCATCAAGAAGGAGGACATTTGGGTTACGAATAAGTGCACGAGCAATCGAAACGCGTTGCTTCTGTCCACCAGAAAGAGAGACACCACGGGACCCGATGTTGGTATTGTAACCATCAGGGAGCGACACAATGAAATCATGAATTGAAGCATCGCGACATGCGGCATGAATCTGATCCTCCGTTATGGTGTTGGGATCCATACCAAGAAGAATGTTATCTCTGAGCGTGCCTACAAGAATTAGTATTCGAGGGTTTGGAGATAATAAGAGTTCTCACCTTGAAAGAGTGTCGGTTCTTGTGCTACCAGAGACAAGAGCTTGCGATAAGTGTAAATGTTGACTTTCGAGATGTCTTGCCCGTTGAAGAGAATTTGGCCTTTCTCAGGCTCGTAGAACCGCTCCAACAGGGATACAACACTTGTCTTACCACAGCCAGACGCACCGACAAGAGCAGCATATTGACCTTTCTCGATTGTCATATTCAGGCCTTTAAGGACAGGTGTTTCTCGTGATGGATATGTCAGTTGAATGTCACGGAGTTCAATCTTGATACCACCCTCCGTCTTTGGAATATCAATATTGCTGTCTTGCTGTGTCAAACGGGATTCTCTCGCGTCTAGGATGCGGTTTGATGCAACGGTCGCCTGAGCAGCATTGGGGCCAAAACTGAGACTCTGACCAAACCCTTCGGCGGCGTTCATCATGGCCATCAAGCACACAAAGAAGCCCATCATTCCAATCTCTCCACGCATTAGAAGTCTGCCACCATAGTAGAAGATGAGTGCCTGGCAGCCGAAGGTTGCACTATCAGAAAATCCGAGGACGAAGCTGACCCAACGAGCTTTCTTGTACGCAGCAACAACGTGACCATGGCAAAGCTTCTCAAATCGAGTCGAAATCGAGTCCTCTAAAGTCAAGGATGTCACTGTGCGAAACGCGCCGATGGCCTCAGAAGCGAAGTGCGAGCTCTCTGCAAAGACCTCATCATTCATCTTCTCGAATAAAAGCTCATATCGGAAGCGAATATATCCTGAAAATATACACACTGGTACCACAGAAGCTATAGAGACAAGCGCAAGCTTCCAGCTGTAAGACAGAGCCATGACGACGCCTCCAATGATGTTTCCAACAGCGATGCAGACCTGCGAGATATTGGTACCCATCATGTCCTCAAGTTTCTGTGGATCGTCTCTGACGCGAGATATCAACGTGCCATGAGAATGGCCATCCTCGTCAAAGTATCCTGCTCGTTGAAAAATGAGCGATTCAAAGTATTCTGTTTGATACCTTGCCCTAATGTATGACGCGACGCGACCCGAGGAAATGAATGTCAAGAAGTAGGCGACAGCTGCGGACACGGCAAACACTGTCCACATAGTGGACATGAAGTCCACTTCGTCCATGAGCTTAGAGTGATTCTCTTGGTACTTGAAGAGGTTAATCGATCTCGAAAAGAGCCAGGCGTAGAGTGGTTGTGCTGTACCAGCTGCGGCGGACGTGAAAAGAGAGAAAATAATGAGAGGCCAGTATGTCTTGGACTCATAGAAGAAACGGCCAAAGCTTCCCACGAAACCGCGAGGTTTCTTAGTTCTACCTGAATCACCATCATCACGACGGCCCATGTGCTGTGATTCTGCTCGAGTCTTTTCGTGGGTGAGGGTGTCGACATCCGTGTCAAAGCCGTCCTCAACTTGCTCGCGGGCCGAGTCTCCAAGAGAAAGAGATTGAGAGGCCACTAGTGAGGCATAGACACCGCCTTCGATGGATAGAAGACTCTTGTGTGTACCCGACTCAACAACATTGCCCTTTTTGAGAACCACAATGCGATCCGCGTTTTTAATTGTAGAAAGGCGGTGGGCAATCGTAATCGTCGTTCGGCCCTGAGAGGCTTTGTCGAGAGCAGCTTGTACAATTTTCTCGCCGCGGACATCAATGGCGCTTGTAGCTTCATCGAGGATGAGAATCGAGGGCTTCTTGATAATCGATCGAGCGATGGCGATACGTTGGCGTTGACCACCAGAGAGCCGAGCGCCACCATCACCAACATTGGTATCGTATCCCTGGAGCAACCTGTTAGTCGGGAAAAATCTTGAGGATACTAAATATTTACCTCGGGTAGCTTTTCGATGAATTCTTCAGCAAAGGCCTCTTGGCAGGCTTCCTTGACAAGCTGCCTCTTTTGTTCCTCGGGTGCTCCCTCCCAACGAGAACCAATTAAACCACGAGCAACGTTTTCGTAAATGCTATCGCTGAAAAGAAATGGCTCTTGTTGGACAAGTCCAATTTGTGATCGCCACCACTTTACGTCGATTTCATCCAACGAATGACCACAGGTCATGACTGAACCATGCAATTCGACCGGGGTCGCAGCCTCTTGTGGCTTGACGTCGCTCAGCTCGAGGCCATCGTCGTCATCGCCTTTCTTGCCCTTTTTCTTGTCCTTTTCCTTTTCGACCGTCTTGGGGATGACGTGTTGTTTCTTCAATGTGTACCAACGTTCAATAAGGCCGACTATGGTGCTTTTGCCTGAGCCAGACGGGCCAACGATGGCCGTGACCTTACCAGCTTCGATGCGCAAATCCAACTGGTCCAGGATCTTGATATCGGGCCGGCTCGGATACGCAAATGTGACTTTGTCGAAGACGATATCATCGGTCGCCGAGACCTCGGGTTCTGTGAGATAACCTCTCTCGGGGGCAGGCGCGTCGATGATGGAAAAGAATTCGCAAGCAGCAATCGTTGCTTTGCCAATAGCTTGCATAGGCGCTGAGAGCCGATCTAGGGAGAAGAAAATTGTAGCCAAATTTTGAAGAACACTGCATCTAGGTCAGCATACCGAGGGCCTTGGAGGGAATCAGAAATCTTACATAACAATAACTCCAATGCTGTCCAGTCTATCCTTGGTAAAGATCAGAGTGCCATACCAGAAGGTAAGAGCAATGGTACCGAAAACGCCAAAGAACTACTCGCGTTAGTTTTAGGTGTTTTCTTCAATCAGTTATAGTTTTTCAACCTACTGTCAAAGCAAATTGAAGTGATGTAAGCGGGCTTGTGGATCGAGCATGCTGCTTTGCTTCCCCAATGAACACACCATATTTGTCAACAACTTGCTGTTGTGCACCGCAAGCCATAATCATACGAATGCTGGCAAAAGCTTCGCTAGCAATAGCTGCTGCACGGGATTCCGACTTAGCTTGACGTGTTTGACCCTTGACTGTGAGCGGGAACAGGGTTCCCACGATCAACACGACTGACACGAAGCCGGCCGATGTGACGAGTGCCAATTCCCAGTTCCACTTGAAAGCCACAATCAAACCAGAGATAATGAGAGACGCGTATTCAATAAAAATGCCGAGTTTCTCGGAAATACCAAGTTGAAGGAGGTTGCTGGTGGCTGTGATGGTACCCACAGCATGGCCTGGTGGGAGGGAGTCGAGGACATGAATGCTCTGACCCAAGAGGTGCTGAAGGAAATGCAACCTAATAGCGGCTGAGAGTCGAATTCCAACCATTCGAAAGGCAAATTTATGAATAGAACCGAGACCGAAACGAGCGATGAAGAGGGCAAAGACGTAGAGACTGGGAATCGTAAGCAGGGTATGGCCAGGTGGGACAGTGTTACAGACCAGAGTTTATCGATCTCATCTTCGAATCCGGTAAAGTCCTGATCAGAACTTCCATTGACAAAGCCACTGAATTTGCCAACAAATTCTCCTGCAAGGGTGTCAATTTTGTATAGTCGTCGAGTAACAAGAACTATAATCGTACCGAATAGGATCGACATCAATGGTGTAGTCACACCAGCACCGGCAGCAGCAAGTATACCTGCGGTGTACACGATAGTATCCCAGGAGTTTCCATAGGTGAAAATGCGCTGAAGCTGTAAGTAGGTGGCCAATGCTTGTAATGGAGAGAATTCCAACCAGGTAGTCTTTAAACATCGGGACGCGTTCCGATTCGACTTTTTCCTTGACATTTTCTACCACGAGAGAGCTATCCGAGGCAGGCGGCAGCTCCTGCCGGCTGGAAGACGAATTATTAGGCATATTAGTGCCAATTTTGAAAGAAAAAAAGATAAATTAAATGATCGGAAGGCGAGCCGGTGGGTGTAGAAGGTGGCCGGGAGTGGTCGGAAGGAAAGGATGGACGGGTCGGTCAAAGAATGATACGACTGCAGAGGACATGATTGATAGATATAAGAACGAATCCTGGGTCTCCAGGACCTTAAACCCAAATGACAAACAGAAAGAAAAAAAATTAATGATGAACGGGGGTTCGTCTCGCAGCAGAGAGCCAAGCGAAGGTGTGTACAGCGGCATGATGATCCACTCGCTCTCCAGCCCCGTATGCCCAAAGCAGTCTATTCACTAAAACGCACGGCTAGTCTCATTTCCGTATGACTCACAATCGCAGATTCGCAATATGTGAGTGATGTTTCGTGGCGAACAGGACGCGGGACCCGCGGCGGCGGCGGAGGGCAAAATGGCGCCGGGCCCGCCATGACCACCATCTCCACACCTGCGGATGGCTTTTTGCTCTCCGCTCCGAAATCAAGACAAGTTGGACAGAGGTATTGCCACACGAGACACCCCCGGACGAGCCGCTGCATGAGCCGCATTTTCCCTTTGTTTGCCTTTGAACCCGCGTCGTCTCGTTGGTATTTAGCCCCGCCAGCATGTCCGACTCGCCGCGCGTGGAGAAGACCAGGGCCTGCTCCAAATGCTCCCTGGCCAAGGCCAAGTGCGTCTGGCTGTCCACCGCCGACGATGCGAACGACATTTGCCAGAGGTTGGTCACCGGCCCTCAAAATTCTTTTCCACCAAAAATCAATAACCTAATGTACCTATAGATGTTCCAAAAACGGCCTCACATGCATCAAATTGCACTCCGTCTCGAAAAAGAGACGGGGCAAAGCAACGTGCGCTATTCCCCACTCCACCTTCGTTTGACCGGACGTCGCGACAATGGCTAACGAAAAGCTATGCAGAAATTCAAAAGTCATCGAGCAAAAGCTGGACGACATAATGACCCTTCTCAGTCGAGAACGAGAACGAAACAGCGCGGCTGTGGCCGACCGACCAACCCCAATCTTGCCTTCGATGCATCAAGACCATACACCAATTCCAATTCCATCGACACAGCCCCTTGATGTATCATTCCCACCGCGGTCGGGATTTATTGACATAGTCCCTGGCTTTCAAATTCCCTTCTCCGAAGCAGATCAAGTCATCCAGGAATACATGACGGCCATGCTTCCCGAGTTCCCTTTCGTCCCCCTCCCCCTCCACAGTTCCTACGACATGTACAAGGACAAGCCGCTTCTTCTAAAGACTATACTATGGGTATGCCGACCCCCAGATCCAGAAGCCTTTGCAGCATTTGAAAGCTGGTTTCGGAACTATGTTGCACATCAAACTGTCGTTCTGGTGAACAAGAGCCTGGAGCTGCTTCAAGCCATTCTCGTGTTTCTTGCTTGGTAGGCGTCAGAGTCTTTGGCCGCCTTAGACACGGGCAACTGACAGATTACATTAACAGGCGCGACATTTTTTTTTACGCTGCTGCAAAGGACACGAGCCTTCTACATTTAGCCATCAGCTTGGTGGAGGATCTGGGGCTCAACAAGCCGCGCTGCACTGTGAACCCCACTTTCGGATCCATCGTCGAGGATGCGGCTCAACTCAGAAACGACCTTCCACCTCAGCCAAAACAAACTGCCGATGGTCATAGAGCCGTCCTAGGCGTATACTATATAACATCTACGTAAGAACCCATGCAATTTTGCTTCCTATTCATTCCGTACTGACTAATTTCACGTCAGACTGTGCAGCCTTCTTGGCAGGAGGTCCAGGCTGGAATATACGCCGCATTTTGATAGCTGCTGCAAGCAATTAATTGACGATCAAGAGTACCCTACGGATATATTACTTGTCAATCTTGTCCGCGTGCGACAAATCGCAATCAAGGTCCACGATGCGTTTTGGGAGTCAACCGGGGTCGCTAATTATAGGTCTCCACCGAATCTCCACGCCATAGCCATCGCATCTATTCGGAATGAGCTTGATGCGTTCATTAAACAGCTTCCTGATCATTTACAATGGAATCGTAAGCATATTTACATGAGTGGATAAAAACACCGCTTACATTTATCCCTAGATCTCTTACGGACTCATTGCGCTGCTGTCAACATCCGCTTATTCGAGCCTCTTGGGCACGGTCAAAAGAGCGACCCCATGGATCCTACACAAATCAGATGGCACACGATGTCGGATTGTCTAGAGAGCACACAAGCCCTCTGGGATGCCTTCCGCCTGGTCCCGGTTGAATCCTACCACTCATTAACGTTCATTTCTGTTCTCCATCTCGCACTAGCCATCATCAAGGCTTTACGGTTGCTATGCGTGGAAGATGGCGCATGGGATTTGAACACGGCGCGGACAATGTACAATCTCCCCGACATTTTGCGCCAGCTGAATAAGCTCTTTGAGACAGCCAGCGGCCTCGGAAATCCTCGCTGCAAGATTATTGTCCACGGCCGGCCCATTTTTTCCGAGTACGCCGAAGCATATCGCGGTATCGAGGGCTGGTATCTGTCCAAGCTAAATCCAGGCGGCGCTCATCCAAGTTCCACAGTTGTAGAGCCAGCTGTTGCACACAGTGGGGAACAGTATGAAGGCTTCGAGTTTTGGAACCAACTGTCGGACTTGACATACGGGCTGGCACCCTACCCCGGCGGTGTCTTCGGGAATCAAGGCTGCTAAGAGTGGCCGACACACTCAACTATCAAAATAACTATAAAAGCAGATAATGTATTGCAGATCAATGTTTTAGACAAGTCGGATTATTTATAGAAAACTGGCCGCGGGACGACGTGAATTGTCGCAATAACCTCTGGCGAGTAGTGTTTGCCCAACATATCACCAATTTCATTTGTGCCGTTATTGAAATGACCCGACAGACAATGAGGCTGGTACCTGTCGCTAGCGTAGGCGGGTTTTAATTTCGAGAATGGGCCGTTTAGTACGCATTTAAATCCACCGTTTGGAATAGAACGGTTTCCATCCCTCCCATACCTATCTGGGCATCCAGGCTGTTCACACAATGCTGCGCAAACATGCACTCTCTGTTCAAAAGTTTGATTGGCGAAGCTTAATTTTCCCATTTAAATTTGCAAATTCCACCCATTGCATGACTGGTATTCTTGACGTAGACATAAATCATCGCCCGGATGAAAGAGTGGAGGAGGGCCAGATGCTACAGGGTAGGCTACTTTCGCGACCAAAATGGACAGGGATCTTCCACTCGAAAAATTTTCCACTTTGGTGAAATGCGAATCACGAACTTTTATCGATAAGCCAAGTTGGTTGTTCAATCCAATATTGACAGGTCTTTCAGAATACCGAAATTTGCGGAATGGATATGTGCAATGCCCGCTAATATTTTCTGAGGTACACTCTTTTTCTAGACTTAAGCCTTCATGGTGCCAAATACTGGATGAAACGCCACAATCATTCACATTAAGCGAGCATAATTATAAGAAAAAAAAAACAAACCACCCAAGCAGTTTAGGGTAGGGTCTTGCATTGGGAGGGACAGCTACACTTTTTTAATTAAATCTATCATCAAGCATATTCATAGCACCGAGATTTCCTGCAGGTAGATGCACGTGAAAGAAGCTACGATTAATTTTACGTGTGACGAGAAGGTCGGATACACCCACTTAATACTTAGTTCACCACTCGGCGTTGTCAATCAGAATAGGTTGGATGATATTATTTTTTCACGCCTATATATAAGTCTGGCTATCTAGCAAAATCAATTCATTGCATCAAATAAAGCTTGCAAATGCAAACTCAAAAGGTTAATATTAATAATTCTATGATATTGCCCTATTTCGCCAATGGCCCTGGCTCCATCATCCGCCTGAAGAATATTTATATGAATTTATGTCTACTAGGTAAGCAACTCTTCAAACTGTGGTTTGCAGGAGCCTATTTTCATTCTGATCATCAACTTTCGCTTTTTTGCTGCTTGTTCCAAAATGTACCCCGCATGGTGTCGGGCACATCGATCGCCACGATGGTCAAGAGAAGAGAGACACCGCACAGGATAATGCAGGAATAATAAACACTCTGATACCCAACCAAAGATAGGTCTGAGTCATTTGCCATTTGTTGTCCATAGCGTTTGTCGATGCCATCAGCGATAGCTGTCAAGACGGCTAGACCAAGTACACTGCCTCCCACCTGAAGTGCTACGTTGAAGATAGCGGCCACGGCACCCTGATCACTCTTTGGCGCGGAGGATATAACAACAAAGTTGGCGGTGATATATACGACGCCTAATCCTGCGATATATAGGATCATGCCTGGAAAGGTATATCGCCAGTAGCTCGTCTCCTCGGTAATGAAGCTAAAGAGTATGACACCGGGGATGCAGAGCGCCCAACCAAGCACAAACATGGCATGGGCGCCAAGAATGGGAACCAATCGTCCAGCAATAGAATTAGCGACCAATGCAGATACACCGACGGGAAGGAACAAGACAGCTGTATGCAGTGACGAATTGCCGTAGGATTGAAGTTGCAACGTCAGAAAGTAGGAGCAAGCTTGGCGTACAGCATAAGTGGCGATGGCGAGGACCAAAGTTAAATTGAATGATCGGTTGTGAAAGAGCCGAGGATTCATGAGAGGCTGACTAGCTCGCAGCTCTCGGTAGATGAACAAAGCGAGCAGAACGATTGATATCACTAGAGTTGTGATAATGGATACTGAGCCCCATCCCTCATCATTTGCTGATGTCAGAGCATATGTAAGCAGTAGGAGACCAGGTACACCTAACATTATGCCGATGATATCGAATCGAATCATGGAAGCTTTGACACGATTGATAACCCCATTGTCCGAAGTTTGGGCAACATCCTCACAAGATACCTCTGATGACTCTGGAGAAGCCGAATGGGTCGGCTTTGGAGTAGGCCTTGGTAGAACGATGTAGGCTACTAGGGTGATGATGCCAGAGAGGATAAGGGAAATCCAAAAGATCCAACGCCAAGTTATTTTTGCAGTAAGGACACCACCCAGGATGAGACCTGTGATGTATCCAACAGAGCCAGCGGCTGCCCAAAAGCCCAAAGCTTTAGCGCGTTGTTTTGGATCAGGAAAGTAAATGGCAACATGGGCTTGGGCAGAAGGGATGGTGAAGCCAGCACCGATACCTTGAAAAGCCCTGGCAATAACAAGCCCTGGGAAGGTTGGTGCGAGTGCGCACACGAGCGTGAACAGGCCAAAAAAGCACGAGCCAAATAGAAGCAGACGGCGATGTCCGAAGATATCACCGCCTCGGCCTCCAAGAAGTAGAAAACTTCCAAACTAAATTCTCTTAGAATCTAAAAAACGAAAAATAAATTGAGGGAGGCTAGAGCTTCTGTGTCTTACCGTAAGGGCATATGCGGAAATCACCCATTGATACTGGGCCTGACTGGTGTTGAGGTCTTTTCCAATTGTGGGTAGCGCAATGGTTACAGCCGATAAGTTGGCCACTTAATTTATTGTGAGCTGATTGTTTCGAACCATGAAAACTTGCCTCGGATTCGCACTCACAATCAAGGAACATGGCCGAGCACACAACGGCAAGAATCCACCACGGGCGGGCATTGTCGGCGCCATCCGGGATATCAACCCAGCGACGGAAAATCTCGAGAAGACGGCTCATTGCTGCTAAGGGCGTGTGGGTTGCAAGAAAAAAACATAAGTCGAACGAGTCGTGAGCGAGGTGGCAAAGCAGGAGAGAAGAAGGAAGTAAAAGACGGAAAACGCGGCACAAGGTAAAGAAAAGAGGAAACGGAAGGAGAGATGAGAAAAGAGGTAACGTATTAAGGAGGAGAGAACCGGAGTTTACTTGAGGCCTGTAAAATATCTGCGTCTGTTGGTCACCGTGCCGCTCGGAAGCCAGTGACCTTGTACGGTGTTATGGCACAATCACAATCGACCCAGTTCCCACTATTTGTTGATCCATGCACCTTGACATACCGTTCTTCTATACGTGTATCCCTTTTATGTGGTCTGGTAAAGCTGTGGAAAAACAGAAATTATTCGTATAAATCAATGGTATACTTTTGTGTTTCTTCTATTCGGACGCCCTGGTCTCATCTCCGATCCTTGAAATTCCCCTTGTCTCCATCGTGTCGCCATTTGCGACAACTCTGCAACGATGCGGCGTATAGAACTTTTCGTACCGCCGCGTAATGACCATGCCACAATTCCATGGGCGCGCAACGGCCCGTCCGAGATGCAGGCCGCAACTTTATTGTACTGCCGAAACGACAGGGCAGGGTACCCATGGTAACAGAACACCGAGTGCGAGGGGGGAACTGGGGAAACTTCTCCATCTCCACTCGATCCAGCACTCTTCTTTCTATGCTTGTGGTTATGCCTGCGCAAGATTGCTTGGCTGCATCCTTCTACCGATACACTGGAATCGATCAGGATCAGATTGTGATACCAATCGAGGAATAAGCACAGGGAGCCAAGATATTCGCGTCTCGCGGCTCTAACGCATCGCCCTTTGCTCTGTGCTTATTCCTGTGCACTCAACGGAAACTGCATTCCGCCTCAGTACATGGATATAGCCAAGGGTGCACCGCTAGCATAAAAAGAGGACATGAGAGTATGTATTCATAAAGTCTAAGGTTTGCACCGACGTGCGTGCTCAACGACTCGGAAGGCCATTTCCGGGAGCTGACAAGCGCAGCCCTCACTTAAAACTGGAGCCCCCATGGTTACACGGGCGCGGCCAGAGAATTTTTCCAGCGGCTAATGTTACTCTGCACTGTCACTATGTTTGGATTGACCGCCCCTCTGTCAAGGGTCTTTTGAAATGGATCGATCGCCTTATTGCCGAGCCTTTCCCCATCCCCATATCCAAACCCCGGACCTAGCTAGCGACGACGGGACGGCCCGACGGACTGGTTTAAACTTTCTGTGATAACAGCGGAGTTACGTAAAGCGACACGCCCGGTGTTGCCTCCACTCGATGGGTGCGACTTCGAGAAGATATTCGCAATAGTTGTTGTTCAGCAACCCTGGTCGCTGTATGTTGCTGGTATCAAAGAATTTGCATCAGAGTGCCTCGTCGGGATCAAAGAAATCCCGCCACATGTTGACGACGTAGTCTCAAAGACACTCTTCACCGTATCACCCGGCCACTTGGACAGAGATAAATAGTTGGTGCATGCCCGTTGACAGAGACATAATTCCAATCAAGCTTATTCTTCATTCAATCTTCTCAATTCCATTCTCTCCAGGCTCCAAGTAACACCTATTGATTCCTTGTTGCGATACTGGATGCCCTAAGAACTTTTCTTTAAATCATATTCCATCATGTCTATCACTCCTATGCCATTCATCACGGGGCCAGTGGCTGCTCCGACATCTCAATTCCGCCTCTCACCTCCCCATGGAAATTTGGTGGCCATTGTCCCTCTTTCGAAAGTCCAAGAGGTTCTTTGGCTGGACTACATCCGCCGCCCCTGGGCCACGCACTATGCATTGACTCTGAAGGTGGACTTTTCTAAGCCTAACCTCTCTCTAGAGAACATCGTGAACCGTAAGTCCAAAATTGTTGTGGTTGTCAAAAGCTTGGCTGACCAGATTCCCAGATATTTACCAGCTTGGACTTCAGCATGATATGTTGCGTGCTACATTCCATACCGATGGAACAGCTCAAGACATGTCCCAGTCCTTCATGGCGATTCACGACCCTGCTACTTGCGTTCAGAATCTGGAAATTGTACACGATGAGCAAAAGTTGCAGCAGGCTCTGCGTCGTCCATTTGACCTCTCTCTGGAGTTCTCTGTTAGATGGATCATCCACCAGAACCTTGCAGCGGTCAATGGTAGGCTCCAGGCCACATACACAATCTATGCCATGGGGCACCACATTGCTGTGGATGGCACCAGCATGAGCCACCTGTCTCGCCAACTTCTGGAATTGAATTCAGATGACGTATCGGAGCAGCCGCCGAAATCCGTGCCCTCTTACGGCGAGTTTGTACAGCGCCAAACTGCATACCTTCGCGGTGAAGCAGCCACTGCAGCCAAATCATTCTGGATGGCGCAGGTCGCCAACACCAGGCCATATGAGTGGACACACACTCAGACCAGCCCCCAACCTGGTCACGACTACCGCAAGATGAATACATGGGCATTCTTCCCCGCTGAGGAGCTTGCGGCGTGGTCCAAACTCTACAGCACATCCTGGTTCCGTATTGCTACTTCAGTCATTGGCCTGGTCATGGCTGGCCACTCAAAGGCCACACCACACCACGATCATACGCTGCAGGTTGCATTCGGCGCGAGAGAGGCGAAATATGCCAACTGCTTGTCGCACATGGCAAACACTATGCCGATTCGCCAGCCAGTGTCAGAGCTTATGCAGAGCAACGGCACATTTGCCGATCTCGTCAAGAATGTGGGCAAGCGTATCTCACAGGCTAAACGGCACGAGATGTTCCCATTCTTGTCTCTCCTCCACGCAGCGCGTGAAGAAGGCCGGGGCGAGTATACATCGGACAAGGTCGCAGTAACCTTTAGTCCCAAGTTGGCTGACGCATGCTGCACGCTTTACCCTGTGCAAGGCGTGTGGGATCTCTTCTTTTGTTTCCTCGAACAGGAGGATGGCGTATCTCTAGGTGTCATCACCGACCCAAATACGTTTGACGAAGCTGCGATTAATAATCTCAAGGAGGATTTTATGAGCACTATCCGGCTTTCGCAAGCTTCCAACAGCTTCAAATTAAACTCCTTGTCCTACCTAGAGCAGAGAGATGTTGCCACATTGGTCAAGGGGCCAGATGTAGCAGATGTGAATGCCGTCAGTTCCAGTCGAGTCACCGACTGGATTCGCGAACGAGCAGCTGCACAGCCGAATGCCTTGGCACTGTACTCGGGCGAAGAAAAGACATCCATGACATACCGCGAATTGGATGATGCATCCGACCGTAAAGCACTCTGTACGTCCCTTCTCCCTTTTCTCCCCTCTCCCGTTTTTGAAACCACTAAAAACTAATTTCTCCTTAGATATTCAGCAACGCGGCGTCGGGGCTGGCGATGTTGTGGTGCTCCACATTGAGCGCACTTTTGACATTGTATCCTGGATCATCGCGGTTCTCAAGGCCGGTGCTTGCTACATCGTCCTAGACAAGGGTCTTCCACTCGCTAGAAAGCAGGCCATCCTTCGCGTCGCCGAATCAAAGCTCTTCGTGACAGACCTTGTCGATGAGAACTTTTTCAAGGACTGTACAACACCCCCAGAGACTCTCAATGTCTGGGCACAAAAGGAATTTCCCGCCGGCCGTCCCAACTCCGCATTTGACAAAAGTCCATCTGACCTTGCATATATCATCTTTACGTCCGGATCAACCGGAGTTCCCAAAGCCATCATGGTTGAGCACCAGAACCTGAGCCACTATGTTAGCTCAACCAGAAATGTGGTCAAAATTGGTCCAGGCTCTCGGGTCCTGCAGTTCGCTAGCTTTGCATTTGATGCCTCCATCCTCGAGTGGGCAGTCTCGCTGTCCTACGGTGCTACACTGTGCTTTGTGAAGCATCCTTCCCTTGTGGTAGGAGATTACCTTGCCGACGTGGTGGACTTGAACGAGATCAATTTCTTCCACACTACCCCATCTGTGCTGTCGAGTATTCCAGAGAACAGACGCCTGCCATCCCTACGAATGCTATCCGTTGGTGGAGAAGCAGCTTCTGCTGGGCTGTTGGACAGGTGGAGCAAGCGATTGAGGCTGATTCACGCCTATGGTCCCACAGAGACGACAGTCATTTGCTCCAATGCCATCATGATCCACAACCCTGGCAAGACACCCTCCCCATCAAACATCGGTCTCGCAAACCCCAACACAGGGTTATTAATTTGCCCCGAAGGCTCCGACACAGCATTGGAGCAAGGCCAAGTGGGAGAAATTTGCATTGTAGGACCCCAGGTAACTCGTGGTTACAGGGGACAGGCCGAGCTTACCGCTGAGAAGTTCCGAACTGTGGAATACAATGGGCAACCTGCCAGAATGTATCGATCTGGAGATGGTGGCTTCATCGACAGCGACGGCAATCTCAACATCTTGGGACGTTTGAATAACCGCGAGATCAAGGTTCGTGGATATCGCATTGACCTTGCAGCTGTTGAGAGAAGCATTCTAGACCACTGCCCAGAGGTCAAAATGGCTTCTGTCCAGGTCATCGGCGAGAGCTTAATCGGCTTTGCTGCCTCAAACAACATCGACAGCGGATTGATCCGAGAGAGAATAGCCCAGGACTTGCCGGCTTACTCCGTGCCCCGAGAGATTATCATTGTTGAAAGCTTGCCTCTCAATTCAAACGGAAAGGTTGATCATAAGCAAGTTCAAGAACTTCTCTGTCGGGAAGACAGTGTCGAAAGCGAGGTCGTCACACCTGTGAGCGAACCAGTAGCCCCCAAAGCTGTTGTGGACGTGGCGGAAATTGCAGCGTCGCATATCGCCCACCTAGAAACGACGATTGCCGCCTTATGGCAGGAAGTGCTTGGCTGTCGCGACATTCCCGACGCTGAAGTGACATTTTATGACGCTGGAGGACACAGTCTTTTGCTTACGACCCTGCACAAGAAGCTCTCTGCACAATATCCCGATGCAGGAATATCCCTCCTGGATGTCTTCCATAACCCAACCATCCGTAGACAGGCCGAATACTTGTCGCCCATTGTGATCAACAGCTACATACCCACCAGCGTATCATCGGCGGCATCGGACAACAGACCATCCACTATTCGGACGCAGTCATCAAGAAGCTCTGTTGAGGGAGGCTCCAGGCCTCGAGAAGAGCTGTTTGCAATTGTTGGAATGGCCGGCCGCTTTCCTGGTGCTGACTCTGTCGAAGAGATGTGGGATCTGTTAATGGAGCAGCGAGATGGCATCACGACGAGCGACGGATCAGGCGCTAAAGATGCTGACGTAAAAGAACAAGAGTTCTTCGTTCCCCGATACGGCAGCATTAATGGACTCAACGAATTTTGTAGCAATGATTGGGCCCTATCAGAAGCGGAGGCCAGCAAGCTAGACCCTCAGGTAAGATTGAGAATGCAACGAAAGCTAGTCTGAGATCATGCTAACAAGAATCATAGAAGCGCCTATTCCTTATGACCGCCAAACAAGCCCTAGATGATGCAAACATCAAGACCTCCAAGGCCGAGGGCGCAAATGTCGGCACATTTGTTGGCATCGCCCACAATACGTTCCAACACCTCGACACAGAGCCTGAGAGCGCATTCGACAACTTTGAGAGCCGATACCGAGTTGTTCTAGACCCTAATGCATCTACATTTACAGCGTTCAAACTCAACCTGACGGGGCCCAGCGTCGACATCAACACGGCCTGTGCCTCTTCGCTGGTCGCTCTGCACCAGGCCATCAACTCTCTCCGCGCTGGTGACTGCGACACCGCGCTGGTCGGTGGAGTGTCCATCTCGTACCCACAGCTAGGAGGCTACGTAACATCCGAGGGCAAAATCTTCTCCGCTACTGGCGAGTGTCGCCCTCTGGATGACCGCGCCGATGGATCGGTACCTGCGGACGGCGTAGCGGCCGTGGTGCTGAAGCCTCTGAGCGCGGCCAGAGCGGCGGGCGACCGTGTCTACGCCGTTGTTGAAGGACACGCTATTGGTACCGACGGATCCGTCGATAAGGTCGGATTCACCGTTCCCAGCTCCTCAGGTCAGGCCAAAGTTGTGTGCGACGCTATTGTCAACTCGGGCGTCAACCCACAAGACATTCGCTACGTGGAAATGCATGGCAGCGGCACCAGTGTCGGGGATGCACTGGAGGTGCAAGGCCTAGAAAAGGCATTTTCTTCTGCAGAACAAATGTTCTGTCGAGGAGATACGTCACCCGTGTCCCAACAGCCATCAGTGGCGACACGAGAGCTACTCGTGGGTTCCAACAAGGGCAATTTTGGAAACTCGGAGACGGCTTCGGGATTGGTTTCGCTTATCAAGGCATCTCTCGCTGTGCACAAAGGTGTCGTGCCACCGATGCGACAGCTGGGTGATATGAACAAGCTTATTAACCCGAGCAAGACGCGCGTGCAACCGCTGCGCAGTCACCTAAAGCTGAACAAGGGTGATCACGTTGGCGTTACAGCGCTTGGCTATGGCGGAGTGAATGCTCACTGTGTCATTGCCAGCCTCGAGACAGTGGACGCTCCCTCTTGGAGCCGATAGATGGCGACTGTACTATAAAAGTGGATTTGACTGGGTTGGGAAACAAGAGGAAGACTTGGGTAGCCTAGATAAATATCGGATATGTTGAGGCAAATATTAAGTCTGATGCAATTTTTGTAGCTTTCGGAACAGGCAATCTTTCTTTTCCTCAGACAGCTCCTATGAATTTAAAATACACATTTAGATTAACCACAGAGTATATCTAATTATCTGTTAGTCTCTCCATACGTTCTGCTACATTACATAAGGTGAAATCGGAAGAATATGGTAGAATGTGGCTTGGTGGTACAACCGTCGCACAAAACAATTTGCCATCTGTCAAGATTTTTCCCAGCCAAAGATTAGCCACGAAAAATCTTCACTCCAAGCACCAGGAAAGAAAAGGGATTCCCAAGTGAGTACAAATTGGAAGCATGTTGTGTGACCCCAGCATTGCCAGTCCAGACACGCTGATTAACATCACCACCCTCCAGAGAGACACCGTCGTCCCCTTTTACCGAGCGGCTGGCTGGGTGTGTGCCAGATCCATTTCGGCCTAAACTTCGACCCCCAAGCCCGAAAGAAGGCGATAAATTCTCGTTCACTTCTTCATCCCGCCACGATTGTCTTCGCATTACTGCTTCTTCGTGAAGCCTCTACCGCCTCTTTCGCCCCCAGCGAATCCCTGTGTCAACGATACTTTGTCCCACCCACCACATCAGTCGACGAGCATCTGCGAATCATATTTCAGTCCATCATTGGCACTCTTTGCCAAAGCTGTTTATTGAACGAAGCCTACGAAACGAGATTCACAACTAAACTACACCACCCCAGAGTCTTGAGTCTAAGCTGCTGGCAGAAGCCAAGTTCTTGCATGGCAGACAAGACTACATCGACACTAAAAAATTAGTTGACCACCCTCTTTGCGTGTCTAAACCCCGTTCGACGATACATCAGTCGTGAGTGGGCCGTCAGGTTCAACCCTGCTTTACACCTCGGATAAGAGTTTTGCGGAAAGGATCCTTAAATCATGAATTTCATCTTTGTTTCGGTACGCCCATTGCGTAGACACCCGGTTCAGGTTGCACTTGATTGGCAACTGTTCGGTGGTATATTCGTGACTGCAGTTTCACTTGCGCTGGAACTCCGAAGCGAGGGCAACAATTTAACACCCAACCAACGCACGCTTCACGCGGTGTGTGCCTGTTCGGGCATTTTTGTCGGAGTCATGGGCATGATTGATCTCATTCGCTATCACTGGCGCGCCGGTTGAAAGCATCCTTCGGTACAACGAAGCTGATGTGTGATTGTCGGTTGATATTCTTTTACACTTTCTTGTGACTCCATCAGTGTCACCCACCGCCACTCTGCCAAGGTAGAAGGGCTGTAATTTAGTTAATCTATTGATAACATCACAGTTTAACTCTTAGATAGGTTAGTCTAGGTTATAACACCTCCTTGACACCTTTTTAAACCCACTGTAGATACAATTGAATTTATTGAATTGTATCAAACTAAGGAATTGAAGCTCTGGTTTCAGATGTAAAGCTTACAAAACTATCATTATCAGAATCATCATCTGTTAACCAGAAATCACGGTGCTCCCATGTACCAAACTTAAGAAATAAGAATAACAAAACAAATAAATTTGGCCATGTACCAAATACCATATCGATAAGATCGAAGTACTTTATCCATGACCGTAGAGTTTCCATATCCCAGTCCAGTAGTCGACATATGTTAATAAAAAGTGCTGAAAAGGCCATGTAAACGGCACGAAGGAGCCATATTACAGAGCATAGCATCAGCCAACGATATATCTATACGAATATTTGTTAGATTGATGAAAGACATCCGAGACATACTGTAGGTCTAACCTTTGGGATGAAGTGTTCCATTTTCCTGAATCTCAGAACTCTGAGCGCTTGTGCCATCGCCATCAAGGCCAATAGTAAAACCAAACACTCGCACGCAATATCAACTCGAAGAGCATGGTCAGTAAGAGTGTCTAACCGGCTATCAGATGCGCGAGTTGCATCACACCAAAGACCAACGGAAGCAAGGCCAAGAACGATGAGGCAAAAGGCTACCAAGTACGATACTAATTGCAAATATCGAGTAAAACAGTCTTCTGGTCCTCTGAAAATAGTAATAAGACTCGTACTAATACGCACTAGTACAAGAAAGATAACTATGTCTGCAAAATAGCCAAAGACTTTGGCGGGTGCGGTCAGGTATTCACGCGCCCACATCAGAGCATAGAGCGAGTAATTAGGCATTTCGGCACACAATATCGCGACCAATGCAAGTACATGTTCGACGAAGTCCACAACACAAAATCTTTTGTTTTTGGGATGGAATATTAGTTACAATAGTCAAAAGTACCGTCCCCTACGTCTAACATAAAAGAACCAGTCTTTGGATGCTGAAACTCACGTTGTGAAGAAGCCCAGTGCTATTTTTAGGTATCGGAAAAGCGAGGTCCTCTGCCTCCTCCGATAAGTAGCGGTTTTATTTGCATAGTATAGGGCACAGAAGATGGTTAGAAATGTAAAAAATGAAAGAATTATGCGTGCAATGTAAAATGGCTTCGGATCTTTAAATGGGAATAGATATGAATTATCAATCGGAAAGGGAACAAAGGCGGAAGTCGCCATATGTTCGTGCTCAGCTATGGGATGCTGGCAACAGAAACGCGATTAAAACCCAGGGTTTTTTCCTCAATGGGTTCGTATCCCCGATGGAAGTTTGTGTATTTAAAGTAATAAATAACATAGATAATGACCCAATTCTGAGCTGGCGAGTGTGGTGGGTCGACAGAGGGCAGTGCACAGCATTGCTTGGCTCAGCTGGCCCACCCTGCTGCAATAATTGATGAGCCCTGGGTGGGTTGTGAATTCTTTTAGGCAGCATGGTGCGCTGGGCCACCATAATCCTGGCTGTGAGTGTGCACTACTGCAACAAAACCAACAGGTTAGTTTGGGACAGAACATTTGACTCTCGTGTGATTTTGCTGTTAGTACTCATCTGAAAACCTTACCATGAACAGAACAGATACTGATTATTGGTGGAATGATCCAATTGTATTCACTATGGATTGTTCACCAACAAAAATAAAAGTGTTTGCCCAATGGTCTTGGTTGCCAGCGAATGGTCCAACCTGACTTCTGCTAGGCGATGGAGCATCATCCTTGCTACATAAGCAGCCAAGAATTGGCCACTCGGCAAGCGGGTTTCAGCCACATCCTCTTAAAAAATATTCCCCAAGTTTAATTGGACCACGGACAGCATACCGCTTTTGGGTGCCGCAGGGTGATGTGGGGCTACTACGTCTGATGGATGACTGTCGTATGTACAAAATCTTGAAGTTTCCATCATTTTTGTTTCCTGCCTAGTCGTTTTAGATACAAGTTCAATCTATGGTTTGGATACACCATGGTGAGCTTCCAACGTTGTCAAGACGAAATCATCAACTATCAAGATGTATCATCTTGTGCTACCTCTACGCAACACCCACAGGTCACAGCATGTTCACCAAGGACATCAGACGAATACACCAGAGGGCTCCTTGATGAGCACGTGGATGCAATTGAACTGCAATCAATAGGATCCACTGAGTCGACTGGAGGGAGCCGTGAGACTCAGCAACCCCAGAAAAGGTTCTTGCAGAAATTCAAGGGTTGGCGTGGTGGAGCGATATTGTTTTCACTCGGGGCTTTCATCTCCCTCATTATCGCCATCTCGGTGGCTTGGTTCCTTCATGTCCCTTCGAAAAATGGAATTGGAACACTATGGACGGGAAACTGCAAGACTGTTAGTCGGTACAACACTGTCATTCATATTGCTGTAAACGCAATGAGTACTTTGCTCCTGAGCGGTAGCAACTACTGTATGCAGTGCTTGACCGCGCCGACGCGCAAAGAGACTCAGAGAGCTCACGATCAAGGGAAATGGCTAGATATCGGAATTCAAAGCGCTCGAAATCTCGGCAATGTTTCCATTTACAAAGTTGTACTTTGGGGGCTCATGGCGTTGTCATCTGTGCCGCTTCATCTAATGTTCGTACCTCAATCCTTGTCTTTCATTTTGTTTATCCGAAGTTTAATGACAGAGCTGACATGAATTTCAAGCTATAACTCTGTATTTTTCTCCTCTATACCAACAAACGACTACATGGTATACGTTGTGTCCGAAAGTTTTTGGAATAGGACCGAAACTACATACGTTCAGTGGCTGTTCTCATACGATGAGCTTCTCGGGGGTAACCCTCGTCCATTGAATGCTACAGACTATTTAAACGATATCAAAAGCATAAAAAGTCAATCATCAAGTCCAAAGTCTACCCAAGTGAACTTGAAAGGCTTTGAAAGATTGACAACCAGAGAGTGCATAGAGGCACATGCTGTTCCATTACTGACTGGTCGGGGAACTTTAGTTATCACAGCCACAAATAAGACGGCTAAACCGTATGCGTATGGTTTTCAGTACGTTGTCTCATCCTACGTTAATCCATATAACGCTACATACGATCCCTATGGTTGGATGTGCGAAGAACAAATTGAGGATTGTTATACCCAGGTAAAAAACCTCACAGACCATGCGGATCAATGGCTTCCCTTCAATTATCACGCAAAGGAATGCCTGAGCGAGGTCATCGAGGAGCGATGTTCCCTTAATATTGGTCAACCCATCCTTTATGGCATAATTGTGTGCAATACATTCAAGTTCATCATCATGGCGATTGTTGCACTGGGTCTTAGTGATCGCCCTCTCATTACTCTCGGCGATGCAGTTGAATCATTTCTTGATGATCTTGATCCGACCACACAAGGCCTTTGTTTAGTGTCCAAAAAACACATTCTACTTAACAAAAGAGAATTTGGCCTGGGGCTCGAAAGACTACCCCCCAAGCCATTGACTGCCCGAAACAGGCGTCACTACTGGGCTGAGGCTGGGAGTGTCAAGAGATGGACTTGGACACTTTCTCTGCTTGGCTTTGCAATATTTGCTGTTGTTGTATTTTTGGGTGTTGGGGTCGAGGCCATGAAGCTTTGGAGCAACACACCACCATTCTCGATCGGCTTCGGCGAGGCAAATCTGGCCGCTGTCTTTACTGGCGGGCGCAAATCATGGGCACCGTTAATGTATAAGAACTATGGCCATCAAATTATGGTTGCATCCATAATCGCCAACATACCTCAGGTCGTCTTCTCAATAATATCATTTGCAAGCAACAGCCTCCTGACCAGTATATATGTGGCCAAGGAGTGGAACAGCTACTCAGAACACCGCAAACCTCTCCGAGTGTCTAACCCTCGTGATGGCCAACGAAGCACATATTTCTTACAATTGCCTTATCGCATTGCAATTCCGTTTAATGTTCTCAGCAGCATTATCCATTGGCTACTATCTCAGAGCCTTTTTCTTGTAGTAATTTCTAACTACGATTCTTGGGGTAACCTGGCGAATCCTATCCAGACAGTCACTTGCGGCTATTCACCTCTCCCAATAGTGTTAACTATTGTCGCTGGGGTTCTTTTATTCGCTGGGCTTTGCTTTTTCTGGATGTTTCCGTTCAGAAGCAGAATGCCCTTGGTTGGAACATGCAGTGCTGCAATATCTGCCGCTTGCCACTATACCAACGATAAAACGGCAGCTGTAAAACCCTTGAAATGGGGTGCAGTCACTCAAAGTGGGGTGGCACCAGGAGAAGGCACGGGGCACTGCTGCTTTTCAAGCAGTCCTGTGGAGATCCCTATTCTTAAGCGTTTGTATGCAGGTCTACCAGATACCAAGGAAAAGGTTGAATCAAGTAATTGTTGTTTGTTATAGAATTAGCGAAGATTAGACTCATTTTAAGAAAAAATGTACTACATACGCGCGACTCAAAGAGAGACAAAATATATAGAGACATAGTCAGAAATTCCTGGTCGTTAGGACGGTCTCTAAAAAAGCAGACTTGATGGTATTGAGAAAGATAGCGGCGAATATCACCGGGACTCATCTTCCCAGGTAAGCCTTCGATAAGACACCGATGCTGGGTGTGTAAACCAGGCATGCGGTGTGATTACTCCGTCGACCCCGATCTCCCATTGATCCCATTCCGTAACAAGCCCAAGCCAATAGGCAAGAAGACGAAAAAGCTGTATCCCATGGGTTGGCCCCCAGGGACGATATCCATCATATTTCATCGGGTTCATAGCACCTTCTGCCGTAATTATCATGGCAATATCACCATCCTCGTCCTCTCCTGCTTCTGCGTTGTAAATGCCAGGATACTGGTATTCTTTAGGGTCAACCTTCTCCAAGTCATCCTCTCCATCATTGATAAATCGCCTGTAGCCGCGAGGGTTGTGATTCTGATCGAAGGGACCTGAATTGTAAGGGAATAAAAGCGAAAATGGCTGCGAGCCGTTGCGATGACTATTTGTAATACGCCGGCTTTCAGGGGACTCGAGTCCGTAGATGGCGACAAATGATTCCGGTGTGAAAGCCTCAATTCCAGGTGCCACATACTTGAAAGAAGGCCGCTTTGCACGAGACAGAAACGCCTTTGTGAAGGCGCTTATTTCGTACCGCTCAAGTACGTCGACTGGCAGCGGTTCCAGGAGTGATGGAGAAGGTGTGCCGTCGGGCAGTGGAAGCCGGTCGCCGATTGCAGTGAGAAGCTCCTCCCAGAAATAAAGAGCCAGCTCGAGGTCGTCTGACGTCCAGCTTTTATAACAAATAGTTTTATCCCCATGGACTCCAGGATCATCATTGCCCAAAAAGTACTTTCCACATTCCCACATATTCAACGTCCTATCCAACGCCAACTCCAGATCAACACAATTTGCTCTCTCAAACATTTCAACATCAAACCGATGCCAAAAGACTTGATTATCCTCTAGATCATAGTATAGCCCACCATCCATATGTGGGGTCTGTGTGTGATCTGGATATAGCAGGATAAAGGAACGATCTCTAATGCTTCCATGCAAGATACTATCAAAGAATGATGGATCTGGCTGCATAAACTCAGGTGTGAGTGGGACTTCGTTCGGCTTATATGAATCAATTAATGATAAAAAAGTCCAAAGAGGCCCGCCTTGAGGAATATTTGTGGGACGAAGGTCTTGTGGCAGATCTAACCATCTCGTAAGCACATCACGTTGAACTTGTTGTGCGGCGCCCGGGATGTGTGAAATGGCTTTGCGAATGAGCTTGTTATGGAGTTCGGCACACCGAACTGGGTCGAAGGGGAACTGCTCCATGGAAGGAAAACCAACGAAAAATAGAAATGGTATTTCTCTTGGTCGCCAAGTCTTCTTGAAGGATCATGAGGAGGTGAAGGAGTGGGATTTATGTCTCTGGTGGAAATTTGTCGGTGACCGACTTTTTATAAGCAATAATGTCTTGAGCGGCAGCCAAATTACTTACTACTAGCCGCCGGCGCCATTGCTTGGCAATGCGGCTAAGTTTTAGCTCCAGTCTCCGACTCCAATACCCTATGAACCACCTCTCCACAACAGTAGATGTGTACGCCGAATGAGCCGATGCATCCAAGGCTGGAGCAAACCACAAAAATTTCGAAACTAGCTTGATTGGAAATTCCCAGTTATCCGCTTCAGCGCGAGCGCCAAACTGCCGGTGAACCATATCTGTGCCAAGATGAATCTTGACTCCACATGCACCAAATATGATGCCAACAACATATCGGTAGGATTTCTGGTCTGGTATATTGAGAGACATTTGGACAACCACATTGCATCTCCTTAGACCTCTTAACCACTTTTTGCGATGGTTTTATATTGCGCTACCCAGATACAAGATTGAGGTCGTTTAAGGCTCAGGGTTCATTGCGAGGATCTTTGTTCAAAGCGGAACTTGCATGGGTAAGGATTTATGTTGATGGAACAAGGAGAAAAGCATATATGATTTTGGGGCCAAAATACTGTGAAGTAACTCAAGTGCGTTTCTCCCAATTATTTTGATGCATTAAATCAATGAACTAAAGTGGATGGAGAGGAACGGTCCACATTTTTGACCATCTTTCACATTGAGTGACATACAAATGACATTCACTTGTCATTTAGATTGAATTAAAATGTATCACTCAGGTTTTCTTTGGGTTTTCTTTGGGTCTTTTGCCAAGGACTTGCGTTGTTGGATACCTTTGTGGGAGAGCGGTCAGGGTCTCTTGTATACTCAAGCTTGTTAGGGTCTAAACCTATATCATTGCACGTATTCAAATGGAATCTGTTCAAATCTTCAGCTATCTCCTTTGGGTAGGGTGCCTAGGCTTTGTAGTGCACTTGCACTAATAGAGAAAATTCGAAACTCAAACAGGAGCTCTATCAAGCTATTAGAATGGCCCATATATGGAAGGCTTTATCCCAGAGCCGAAATACGGATATAAAGGGTAGTTAATGATATCCAAACCATTTACTATAAAAGCCTCTACTGTAGCCGTTCTTTTTTTTCTTACCTCTATGAGTTTCAAAAGAATGAAGATACCCAACCGCCCCAAGTGGCAACCTTTCTTCTTTGTATCTCTTCCATCTGCCGTATAAGATGAGATGCTTTGTATTCGCCAAATATTACGTGGAGAATACTCTTGGCATCCCCCAATTGTCGAGATTCAACCGAACTAAAACAATCACGCCTAGCTCCATGCTCAACTAGCAACTGACAAGCTTCAAACCATGCTCGTTTAGACACTTCTGTAGCCTCACCTCTATTGGCGGACTCTAAACAAGAAATCAAGAACAAGCCCCAGACTGTTCTATCTTCGTGGGAATGCACTACCTGATTAGGGTTTGTGTTGCATTCTAAGAGAACTTTGACCATATCCAGGTCGATGTTTGGTTCATCTCGATGTGAGTGATACGGCATCCTTATGGGCATCACTCGGCGAGGTCGAAGTGCATAGTCAAGCAATGGCCGACCGGGCTTAGATAACCGACTTGGCTTTGCTTTTAACTTCGCCCTCACGTACTTGACGAGGCGGGATTGGATGGCTAAGGCGATGAAATTACAGTTTCCTCTTTCTCGATATTCATCTAAACCTCGGGCCCTGGGTGGATCTCTTGCGTGTGTCCAATGGTTTCGCATAACCCTTCCCATTAATTCTGTGTTTACCCTGTCAACTTCATCCAATACATCTGCAACGGGCGACTCGTCAAAGTCCCTACATCGCTCATGCCTTTCGGTCTCACGTGCATAGTATAGGAGCTCATCAACCAAACCGATCATGAGATTGTAATGTCGCGTCGATTTGAGCTGGTGCTGCGGTTGCTTTTTCAGGAAGAAGAGCATGATGCGACAAAGAGAGACTGGCGGAACAAAAGGTGAGGTTAATTCGGCTTCCAATTTGTTGTGAAACCAATCGCGGAGAAAGTCTCGCACAGTGCGATGCAAAAAGTCGACAGGTTGCATCAAGAAAACCGGATGCTCGCAATCGTCAACGACAAGAAGGTCACTACACCGATTTCGAATTCTCGCTTTCCAGCTTTCTCCGATTTGAATGACGTGTGTGGCTGGAAGTTCAGAAACTTCAGCCTCCAACGCGTAGTTTGGGTTTGTGTCCTCTTCGTCGAGTAGATGAAACGCGTATAGAGGCAACGGTTGAACTTCGAAAATGGTGATGAGAAACGTCTTGGCCATTTCCTTTCGAAATAGTGGGTCGACTCGGCTAATTATGTGCGCAAAATACTTTTCGAGCTTTCGGGGGAATCCGTTAACAATCTCAATGAGTTTTCGAGGCCCCTCTTGACGATTTGCGGCACGGATTATATCTCGAGTAACCAGGTCAACCCAAAGCCAGACACCATTTGCTTCTTCCGCAATTTGGTCGACCAAGTTGGCACAAGCTGAGTCAACAGACTCAAGGGCCTTGAAATTATCATTGCTTCGAAGCGTCCTTCGAACGTGGTCGCGCATATCGTTCTTGGTAAAATCTTGCATCGCCAACGTGAACTCATCTGACCACAGCATCTTGTCGAAAACTGTCCGAGGTCGACTTGATGCGCAAATCTTGACATGGTGAGACTGTGAAATGGACGCTATTAGCTCCGAAATTTCCTCATCATCTCCGTGATATTCGTCCAGTCCATCAATGAAGAAGCAAAATTTTGTCGAAGACCTCGTCTCCGAGAGAATCCGGTCGAAAAGCCATTTCAATTCCCCATATTCCCACGTTTCATAATAGACCTTGTTAGGGGCTGATAGCGACACAAGACTAGGAATAAATCTTAGGATTTGATAGAGAAGGGACTGGAGGAGTCCCACTTGAGACTTTTGAATTTCAAATCCTTGGTTCCAGAAGAAATAGCTAGCGCAACACAAGTTCATTGCCCCCGCCCATTTTTTGAGCGCCCTTCTCGTATCGGGATGATCACACGCAGATTTCATCAGTGTCGATTTCCCACTGCCTGGCTGTAAACAAGAAATTTTAGTGATGGAACTTCTCCATTTTCCTAGTGAGAAGACATACCAGCCCGCTAATGTAGTATATGCTGCGGTGATCCGACTCGAGCCAAGAACAGAAAGAAGTCTGGCTTGTGTCAAATAGCCAAGAGTTTGTATTCATAGACGGCCGTCCAATTCTATCCCAACGCCTTCGGATTTCCATAAAATGCAAACTTTTAATAACTTGAGCTTGTTTCTTAGAAGCATCTGCTTCTCTGTAAAGCTTCTCAAGCTTAGTTCGAAGACTGGTTACTTGTGCCATAAAAACAGCGAGATTAGTGTCCACTCGGCTGGTCATGTCGACAATCTGTTGTTGGAGATGCAGGAGATCTGTTTCTTGATTGATGTCGTGATCAAGATGAAGCCGACGAATAGCGTTGAGCTCATTGAGGAGCTCAGAATGTCGGTCACTGAAGGGATTAGGATAAGACTGGTTTCAGAACAAAGACGTAGGAATATTTGACTTATGGAAGGGAAATTGAGTTGAAAAAAAAAAAAAAAAACAGAAAAGATGGCATGGACGTGAAAGTCTAGAGAAATGTCTTGGCTAACTGATTCTTCTTGCCTTTCTAACAATGCCTTTAATCCGGCTCTGATCTTGGCGTCTTGATCCTTTAAACGTTTTCGCAAGGCATCTAGCTCAGCCTTCCCCGCGAGCATTTGGAACACCACTCGTCCGGTTTCAAGAACCTTGGATTTTGCATCTTGTCTTCTAGACAATTTGCTAACAAGCTTCCTCAAATCTGAAGCAATTTTGTCACACTCCTTGACGGCTGCGACAATTTGAAGTTCGATTTGCGATAATCTGGCAACATCCTTTTTGTGCAGTAGTTCTTGGTTTCTTGCATGGATCTCATTCAAATCCTTTTCCAACTCTTTAATCTCGGGGATTTTTCCATCCGCAGCCGCGTGAATGGGTCTCGCTGTTGAAGTTATCGTGATGCTGAACTCAATAAAAGTCATTATACTGGACATAAGTCCGATTAACGAGATTGCTGAAGACATTGCTAAAGAGGAATTATTCCTGAAAGATTCGATAGAGTAGATCGGCATGTACTGAAATGGCAAGGCGGCTGTGCCAGAAGGCTGACGCGGGAGGTCCGCCACGTGTTGATGCCTTACGCCCTCCGATTCCGGCGCCCGCTTATTGAACCAAACTACAACCGACGCTCACTCACACTGCGTCTGATGGCACCAATCAAGCTTCACATACGTCTTCAGAAGCCAATCACGCCTCACTCCACTTGCAGAGGGTCTTTTTAGTATTAGGCAGAATCCAAGAAATTGTCGCTGGGTGTTTTTGGATTTTGCTTATGTCACCAACTAAAGCCCTCACACTCACCTCACTCACCACCTTCAACAACTTTGCCTATATAGCGCAATGACTTGATGTGCGCCAGTAGCCACGAACCAATCCAAACTAGAGGACAAATTTGGCAGCTGATGCTCGCTCACTCACTCCCGCACCTGTGTTAGCCCACATTTCCGTTAGCCCGTGCGTCCATTGTGAGGCACAAGGGCTAATCTGGACATTACAGCCAAGTCAAATGTTGGGATATAATGGCCTTACTACCGGCGATAAATATTCCCATAAACCAGAGAACGACTGAGAGGCCACAGACAACTAGGGCATATCTACATGAAATCATCAACATTGAGGGAAACCCAGAGGCTCCACTGCTCGGGAAAGGCGTTGACGACAGTACTCCACTTCGGGAGCATGATAACCCCCTCATCCGACGCCCAGTTAGAGCGCTTCTTTTTACCTCCGAATATTGCATATCAGGAATAGATTCGGGCTTTTCGGTTCGGACTGTGGGACTCGGAGTTTTAATTGCTTCCATCTTGACTATTTTGGGCATATTTGGTCATATTTATTTTCTTCTCCTAGCGGCCAGCATCCTCATTATACTTAGCATTGTCCTTTGTCTGAAAATGCTGAGATTCTCTTCTGACATGGCTGGTAGTACTCATGCTTGTTAAATCTTTTTTTATGCGAAACGATGTTTTTTGTTAGCTGTTATGGAGTATCTTGATAAGTATTTCGAAATATTTTAGTAGTAATGTCACAGATTCCATTCTGCAGCGGCTTATTCCAAGCCCTTCGATCCGCAGCTATCATGGATATCCTGTGTTATATTCAAAATCTTACAAAAAGCCCGATTTTAATAGCCACTAGAGACACACGCACTTGGGTCCTATGCCCTTTGTCGACCTCTTCTTTTCCTTAAAGGAAGAAAATAACTATATAAACCTCACATGCTTATGGCAGTGATCACAGGATCCTTTACACTGTTCTCTGCGGCATGCGAAGCTGCATAGACATGAGCTAGGAGAGCGATAAATATTGATTCTGAGAAAACATTCGAACCCTAAAACGAATCGCAACTCTAAGATGGCCTTTCTATCGAATAAAATACGAATCCTAGCATGGGAACTGCTCGCTTGGGGTCTATCCTAATCATGTGATGATTCATGCGATATTCTCTATTACTCATTAGTTTGTTTCGTTGTTCTCCTTGCATGACCTGAAACTCGCTTTTGTGGACACGGAGGATTGGAGCAACGAGGACCTCGATCCGAGCTGGGTCCAACAATGGGATCGACTTTGGATAGACGTGTGGGGGCACACTAAGGTGCGATCGAACCCACCATGATCGACATGCACCGGGTTGGTCGGAACCATTTGAGTTCCGTCATTGGGGAACTCCAAGTGATCCTCCCTACTATTTTGTCGTCCAATGCCTGAAAAGTCATGACCGATATCCGGAGGCGTTGGTCAAGTTCTTGATTCTCAGTGGATTTAGCAGGAGCCATTTACAAAAAGCCATCTACAGGAAGTATTCGCAGACAGGGAGAAACATTGAGATCCTAAGGTCTGTTGATCCTGATCATCATCGCTGATCTCGGTCGCTAAGATCATCAGATTGACGTGGCCATTCGCGACCGTTGCTGCTTTAACCATCACACTGCGAGGTCCGCGATGATCTAAGCTTCACCATGGATCCTTGTGCTGTACCTTACATAGCTGCCCTGTATATGGGGTATCCTTGCATTTTCACATGTGGGCCACTAACTTTGAGGAGGCTGGTATTTGAAACATGGGTGTAGTGGGTCTTTGCTCGTGTTCCGGCTAGAGTTTAAGTTGTGGCTGTAGGGTAGATTATACGAAGTTGCATTTGGGAAGCCAATATCGCTAGTTTTATTCAGAGCATGTACTTTTTATTTTCTCAAATGAGGAATGTTTTTAGCGATCGCATTGAATTTCGTCTACGAGTTTACAGAGTATTCTCATACTAATTTTAGATGGTGGTTGTACAGTATGTACTCAACAAATCGCAGATGCGCCGTCCTCCCACCAAAATCATGACAGCTGACCAACAGATAGAGTGAATGGCACCGACATCTCCGCCACAGATGGCGAATAAGTCCAGGGCCCACGGGTTCTGTCAATCCCATTGGATCGGAACAATGGTACACTGTCGGTTGTCACTTGTCATGGATTCAAAATGTTTTAGTCTAAAAATATGCGCTTTGTCAGTGGAGATTTGGGCATGAGCCAAGTGCCACTCGGGTGAACATCCCAATTTTCTCACAGTTCTCGATGGGTTGATAGGTGTCTCGACTTGAAGAGTGTCTCACAACAATGGTCCGTGTCGACACCGTGACCAAAACCTGATCGACACGGGAAGCGGGCTGGATGTGATTGGTGGACAAAGCGGTTGGCTTCTCGACGAGCTGAATAGCCCCGCGCCACACCGCAGTAGTCGCGTCTAATTTTACCTTAGCACTGTTTTGGAAGATCAGCTCTCTCAGGGGAGAGGTGGCGGCAATACCACGGCATTGAGCGTAAACGCGAGGTGCTGATCCAATCGCCAAGTTTCCCTGTGGTTCCTTGGACGTCCTTGGCGCCTCCGCAGGTTGATCCCCCAAAGAAACCATCGCAGTGAGTATTCGCCCACTTTTACCCGCCGTTTGCCCCTGCGCCACGTTTCAAGCGTCCACGTAATCGGCTTCAAAATGGCGAGCTTGGTTCGGGTTGCGGCCAATCTCGTTTCTCAGCTCTTGCCCCTCAGTCCGGATACCGGCACAGCACCCTGCATGTCCACATTTAAGGCAGATCGATGCATGGAAGGGGGGGCATACTCGGTACGCGGGTCAGTATTGACGTTGTGCGTGGCATGGGATGTCAAAATGAGATCAAGTAGAGATACAGAAGCGAAAGAGAGCAAGCGATTCAACCAAAACTAGTCTTAAAAATTACTCTAAATGAAGAGAAATGAAAAATGTCGTAGATTGGATTGTAGTTGAATGGTTCGGGTCTGCCCGCTCTCGTTTGAACCACTAGCGGACGCCCCTATTGCTTCAGGTTCTAGACCAAAGGAGGGGGCTTCCCTGAGCCGCCGCCCTTTTCGGCGCCAATTTTGCATGGCGCCGGTGTGGAGAAGGAATCTTGCCTGGAGTTGGGGAAGCCTGCGAATAGATCGCCATGGCACCATTCAACCCCCTTCTAGTTAGCTCGTGGGCTGGTCGACACCTGGGGGGGCTGACCCATCACCATGTTGGCACCAGCTCAAGCTCCATAGCCAACGTTTTCTTTTTCTTTTGCAATTATTCCTTTATAAATCCCCATTGTTCGCACTCGTTCATTCTCATCATTCCAATTCATTCTCACATCTCACAAGCTTCCACAGCATCTCCTCTTTGGGTTACAAGAAAACCTGTCCTATCGTTCCCAATAATTCTCTAATACTATTCACTATCAATCAAAATGCTTTTCCGACAGCTCTCCGTCGCCGCCCTTATGGCCGTTGGCTCTGTCACGGCTGCTCCTAGCGGCAGACTCAACAACCGCGGCATTGACGTCCGCACCAACAACTATGGCTCCGGTAGCACTGGCTCTGGTAGCACTGGCTACGGAGCCCCTACCACCATCACTTGCGACTCCTCCAAGGGCTACGTTTTGAACTCTGCCAAGACTGCTTGCGTTAAGTCCGAGTCTACTGGCTATGACAGCAACGGCTCCAGCTCAGGCAAGACCTCTGGTTCCGGCTCCACCACAAGCTATGGCAACGGTGGATCCAGCTCTGGTAAGACCACTGGTTCTGACTCTGGCAAGACCAGCTCTGGCTCGACCGGCTACGGTGCTTCCGGATCCTCTGGCAAGACCTCTGGCTCTGGTTCTACTGGTTACGGCAGCGGATCCAGCTCCGGCAAGAGCTCCGGTTCCGACTCTGGAAAGACCGGCTCCGGTTCTACTGGCTACGGTAGCTCCGGATCCAGCTCCGGAAAGACCTCCGGCAACTCTGGATCTGAGTCTGGAAAGACCTCTGGTCTCACCGGCTACGGCAGCACTGGATCTAGCTCTGGCAAGACCTCCGGTAACTCTGGATCTACTGGCTATGGCAGCGCTGGCTCTGATTCTGGCAAGACTGGCTCTGGCTCCGGCTCCGGCAAGACCTCCGGCTCTACTGGCTACGGCAACGGTGGCTCTAGCTCCGGTAAGACCTCTGGATCTGGCTCTACCGGCTACGGCTCTAGCGGCTCAAGCACTGGCAAGAGCTCCGGTTCTGGTTCTACCGGTTACGGTAGCACTGGTTCTAGCACTGGCAAGACCTCTGGCAACGGCAACAGCGGCAACGGAAGCAGTGGCAATGGCAACAACGGCAACGGCTCCAACTCCGGAAAGACTTCTGGCTCTACTGGCTACGGCTCCAGCGGCTCCAGCACTGGCAAGAGCTCCGGCTCAGGTTCTACTGGCTACGGTAGCACTGGATCCAGCTCCGGTAAGACCTCTGGAAACTCTGGATCCACTGGATATGGAAGCACCGGTTCTAGCTCTGGCAAGACCTCCGGTAACTCTGGATCCGAGTCTGGAAAGACCTCCGGCTCTGGCTCCAACAGCTATGGCAGCGGTGGCTCTAGCTCTGGATCTTCCAACACTGGCAAGACTGGCTATGGCAGCACTGGCTCCTCTACTGGCTACGTCGTCTAAGTGTAAAAGGTTGGGTAATATCTGCATAGCAGACTTTTGTAAAGGAATACGTGCTGTGGGTGTTTGAGTTTGGTTGTGTTGAAACGAAATATGTTACTACTAGCATATGTAATAAAGTGAAATATGGTTCATTCAGCGTTTGGAACCTCACCTAAATTCAGTTTCATAAATATTTCCCATTCGTGACATGTCTACGGTGAAATGTATCAGTGCCAACTAATGTGATTTATGGCAAAGGTAGCATTTCGTGCTGAAGAACGGACACGGGTATCAAAGGGTACGACGATGACTTCGTGGATTCTGATGAATATGCGAGATGTGTGCTGGATAAGATGGAGTAGATTTCATGGCGATGCACATACTAGGTGTCACCTGTCTTTACTGCTCTGATCGGTGTTGAGGATAAACCAAATTAGCTTTGATAATGTATCAAGTTAAAATTCGAATCATATTTATATAAACTAAGATTTCACTATGAAACAAACATGAATTACAATATACACTAAATAGAGAGATTAAAATCTAACAGCTTTGTGGAGAATTAAGCAATCTGTTGAGCAAACTGGGGCCCGGCGCCGGGCTCACCGAATATAGACCCGGAGAGACTGGCAACTGGGTTCTCTTTCAAAGACCCATCCTTGAGTATTTCAAGGGCGGCAAGACCCAAATCTCCATCCAAGTTTGCCGACAATACAAATTCGTCCTCCTCACTGAGGCTGAACATGCGGGGATTGATGCCACCTGAAGAGGTCGTGTCAGAGAATTTTAGTGAAATGCCGCCCCACTTCGAGCGCTCCGCGATAAAGTGTGCAATGGAGTCGGTCTCGTTACCAGTGAGACGGTTCGAGATGTAGACATCTCTGTTATTTTGAGCGAGAACGATTTCCGAGGCTGCAGCGGAACTAGCGTTGGCAGGAGGGAAATCCTTGCTAAATGTAGACGAAGTCTGGATCTGGGTGAATTCGATATCGTCTTTTGTGTACTCGACTGAGAAGACGAGAACCTGGTTGGTGATTTCGCAGACAACAAAGTAGTGACTAGCTTCGCTACCGCCCCTGGGAAACCAGACGCCGTGGCGTGGACCGCATCCGGCAGGCTCAACAGAGACAGATGATTTAAGAGTAAATTTATCATTCTTGGAGTCAATCAAGAGGATCGAATCGGTTCCGAGATCGTTGACAGCGAAGAAGCGCCCTGAAGGGTCGCGGTTAGCTTGATGCGGGTGGGCAGAAGCCTGGCGGTCTTTGTTGGGGCCAAGCTGGCCCTTGGAAGGAATAGTCTTGATAAGCTCGAGGCCGCCATCTTCAATATTCCAGATATCGACAGTGCCGTTGCCGAATGCCGAACCAACAAGGCGGGTTTGATCATGATTAAACTCTAGGTGAACAACGCCAAGGCTACCATTCTGGGTGTCGATTAGTTGCAGCTTGTTGTTTTCCAGATCCAACTCAAAGAAGCGGAGGGCGTTGGAGAATTCGTCGACAGCATAAAGACGATTCGGTGGGGCAAATGCCATCCAAGAAGGGTCGCCCTGAACGGACTCATTGATAGAGATGGAGAATTCGTAGGTGTCCGAGAAATAATCAGCGAGGAAGATGTTTCCAGTGTGGCCCAGCAGAACGCGAGCGTCGGGAGTTGAGGTGCAGTCTTCATATTGGTCGTCTTGTAGTGCGTCGATTGCCCCGGAAGTGGCTGAAGCAATGGCGGCGACGCCGGCTAAAATGCCGAAAGCGAGTTTCATGTCGGTATGAATTTACAGGGAGAATTTTCTTCTTTTTCAAGAACTTGGTGAATGAAAAAAATAACAATTTAATAATTCCAAAATTTTCAACAAGGAAGTAATTAAAAATATATACATCTAGAAAAGTCGACGGAGGAACAAGGATTAGGCGTGCCGAGGCGGAGAAGTGAGACGGATCTGATGTGAGACTTCTAGTTTTGGTATCGGCGGCCGCCACACGTAAGACGAGAGGAGCCCGAACCAAAAATAAAAACGTGCTAAGGGTGCATGAGTGCTTAGCCACCCATGTACGTGTATTCAAATCATCGTTGGTTTACTTCTTATTTTAAGCATGAGAGTTCCTAGAGGCCTCACACTAAGACAAACCTCAACTCTAGTCGTAGCTGCAGTCGCTGACCAATGATGGAAATTTCAATAACCAACAGACGAGAGTCTGGTAAGTGTCAGATGGCAAAAAGATATGGTCGACGTTGCTTACCCGCTCAGCTAATCACGCGGGCATGGTAAGCTGGATAGGTCAGTCAGTGATGACGGGGCTCATCAGAGAGGCTAACTGGATTGAATCCGCCAGTTTTGTTTAGTTCTGCATTAACCTTAATGCTAAGAATAAATAAAGACAGAGTTCTAATTAATATTAAAGAACTAAAATATCTTCACATCATTCAAGTAACAAAAGCCTAAGTCACCGCGGATCTGACAATGGCTGTCTCTAACTGGTAGTACGTGTGAAGGGAATGTAATTATTTAGTTCTGTGCATATCGCATTCTTCGTTAATGTAACGGAGACTATGGGGAACACGGACACATTGTAAGCCTGAAGGATCAGGTCCTGACAGCATTTAATATTCATTCGCCAGAATGAAACATTTCAAGTAATTTCTTTGCTCGATAACGTGAAACAGTGATTTTGTTTATCATGATTTAGCCGTGTCTTTCATATAGTTATTTTCTTCCTCTTAGGACAGGAAGATGCCGACAGGGTCGCGGGACCTGACGGCAGGCCTCATGATAGACTTTCAGATCGATTGGTACAATTGTCCTTGTGTCAACTCTGAAGCCTAAAGGTAATACAAGATGAAAACCTTGATAACTAGAAACCCTGTACAATAAAAGGAAATCTTTTACTCAAACAAACCTCTCTCCTCTCAAACGCATACCAAAAGCCCCTCAAACGCACACACATACACACAGCCAAGATGTTTAAACGATGCATCATCTACGACGGCGACAGCCCTCCAGAAACTGAATCCGCGGCTCGATACATCCATCGAGAAATCCAAGCTAACAACATCAAGCTGGTTGGTATCTATCATGTGACCAAAGCTTTTTGTGTTTAGAAGGACTGAGTATAGATGCAAGGCTCATTGCCTTGATACTAGTAGTATAATGGGGCGTGTTAAGGAATTAAAGTAAAAGAATGATAATGATTAAGTCAGTGGTAGACAGTCGATTATTCCCTTCACTATTTTTGCTATGTTATTGTGGCTGGAACGCCTTGTCTAAGCCGAAAATGAGAGATAGTTCTATGATGCCTCAATGCTAACTTTCTTAGCGGGTGTTGGATCCGCATTTAGCCCTTATTTCTCATCTAAGCGGTGGCATGATTTTTTTGTCCTTGTAGAAAAAGATCATCTTCAAAGGGAGCCATGCTCGCAAACTCTTTGTATCGGTTAGACTCCAAGGCCCAGTCATGGCAACCTCGAATCCAGTCTCGCATGCCTTGGACAAACGACTTCGCCGATTCTCTCTCTGTAGCTGACAAGCTATACTTGTCGTAAAGGTTTGGTAAAAGCTTCTCCAAATCTAAAAAGCGATCGAGTGCATCTTGTGCAATCTTAATTGCGGCACTTTGAGCATCCTCAATCAAAGGATACTTGTGATACTGCAATATAATGACAAGGTTATGGGTAGATCCTTGTCTGACCTCACGCTCATATGAATGAACATCATTCATGAAACTTATTGAGTCAGTCGCAGCATTGCGTAGATCATGGAACAGCGGGTCGGCAGCAATGCTGGCTGGTACCTCAAAATCGGAGGCCCACTCGACAAGATCGTAAACGAAGAATAATCCTACAGACTTCCGCCGTAGTGCTATGTAATCATCCAACTCCAAGTAGTGCTTCTCTAAGCTGAGGTTAATTTCGATGACGTGCGCGGCCATCCACTGAGCAAAGTGAGTGGCAAAGCGAGCTTGCCAGGCCGCCGAAGTAGTCGTCGTGAACAACTGCCATAGCTCGATCCACGCTTCAGTTATAGGATTTATAACTTGTACTTTAGTACCAGCTGGCCTGAACGGAATCATCGCAAGCTCGTTAGCAGTTTGCCTCACAAGCTCGAGATGATTGGGCAGGTCTGGGTTAAAATTGTCATCGAAAAGGCTCCCGAGCGTCAAGAAGTTTATAATTGCAAGCAACCTGTCGCGCGGCACGGTGTGATAGATACGAGCTGCCGCGTTGGCAACATTCCAGGATTTATACCGCTTTATCCCTTTGTCTGAGCTCAGTAAATCGCGCTCAATTCCCCATTCCACATTGCCCTTCTGAGCCCAATCCAGATGCGGCGATATCACCGAAGGAGGAATGGATATTTGGAATTGATGCATTCCGAGAACAAACAATCAAAGTTTGATGACGATAGTATAGGAAGCAAGGAAAAATCGGCGGAATAAGGATGCAATGAGTGGCAATGGTGTCAGCCATCCATTTCATTTTTCCTTTGATGAGAGGATTTTGTCAAGCACTTATACTCTAACTATATCCTAACACTACGACCCGTGTGGAGTTGTTGATAAGGCTAAATTTGAACCGGCACCAAACGCTAGTTAAGCGCTGAAGACAAGCGTAATTGACAAAAACAATTAAATCTTTGCAATCATCTGTTTTTTCTTTGCCTCGTGATAATACCCTTTGAAGTTAGAAATATAATGTCATGCTGCACTGGATAATTATTTGCTGCTCTCCGTGTTTTTTTCCCTTTTAATACCTGCTTAAGCAACCGTTGTTCGCATGCTGAGAACCTGGGCCCTGGCGTTCGACAAGTTGTCCACGGCTGAGAAGATCCATAATAATGTGTCGCTTGATGATTGGTATTGACTCCAGAGACGCACAATGAGTGGCCGATGTCGGGTCCCTGACCACAAACCGGTCTGCCACTAGTGAATGCCGCCGGCACAACCCGCTAAACCGCTTACCGACAACATCACGTTACCCATGCCAAGGAGGCCAGCCACTAAAATGGGTTCAGCTGCCAAATGTTGCCCAAAATATATCATTGGGCCCCTCAGTCCATCCCGCGGCCTGACAGATACCTTGCGCTGACTTGGCACCCAGTTTAGATCGACTGTTTTACGGTGAGACGGACATTGGTGTCTCTTCTACTGTGCAATTCACAATACTCTTGTAGCCTAGACATCATCTATACATTCCACCTGTCGACATGAAAGTCAAGCTATTCAAATGGTTACGAGACGTAGGCCTAAGAATTCGCAAAAAACGGCCATCGGCAAAACTAAAACCTGCGCCCTCAGACTACGAGTCTGAGCCGAACATCACTCCCAACGAACCACTTCCGCCATGCCCCACTCATGTCTCACCCCAGGTCTACCAATGACCTATCTCGGCTAAAGCAACAAATGAGGCCATGCTTGAGCAGGCCGAAGCCCACTAGGTAGACGCGAATCCCAGAACAACGATCGAAGCGGACAAAATTCAAGAGATTCCCGTCGAACAACCAGAGTTGGTAAAAGAAAATACTGAACCAGATGCAGTTATCACCGCACCTGTGACAGTGACTCAAGTTGAAGAGGTTTTAGCCGGTTCTGTTGAAGAAACGCGACTGCGATTGTGGAATAAGGGCTACCGAAAAGCTCAGGAAGATGAGCCCGATCTCGTGCAAGCGTATAAGACCATATTGTCTGCCCAGCTTGAGGCGAAAGGAATGTGCCTGAAGATTAGCACGATGCCCCAGAACCAAATGGCACATGATGAAGATGACATGATAGAACAATGAAAAAGCTTGTTCAGCTTGGAATGGAATATACTGAAAGCGTTGCAAAGAAAAAAGAGCAGACTAAAACATGGTTGCAGCCTATTATCAATGTGAAGAGCTTCATATCCACAGCTGTCAGTGCGAAATCATCGGCAGCTCTTACATGGGCAGGTATTGCTAAATGCATGGAGGTAAGTCTAACGTTCTGTTTATCATCTAAAGGATTTATCTAACATTTATAGGCGGTAGCCAATGTCTGGTCACAGTCAGAGATTAATCGCGAGGGCATCAAGCATATTTTCGAGAGGATTCGATGGTTTGGAAATTAGCAGAGATTTTATTTGGCAGTTGCCAAGGTCAGAGTTCTGGACCTTCACTGCAAAGTCTACTGCAAGATCATTTTGTAGGGCTTTACAAAAGCCTCCTAATTTATCAAATGCAGAGCGTGTGTCTGTATAACGAGCACTGGGCGTTTACCATTGTGAAACATTTTGCAAAATGGGACGACTGGCAGGGCAAAATTGGTTCAGTCAAAGAAGCAGAGAAAGCTCTTATTGAGGACAGTAGGTTCGTCTGATTCGGCCCTGGGAAAACGGAGCCTTGACCTCCGAGCTGCAGCAATGCGGTGTCTTTCTTCTCACATTCTCGTGACTAGATGTCTGTCCCGTGAATGCAACACCTTGGATTAAGGGTACCATTTCCAGAGGTAAGGAGTGCTTGATTCCAACTTACACTTGGCTCAAACGGTGGGGTTGAATATATAACTTACTTGATAGTAATTATGATGTAGATCGCGACATTTTACTCGCAATCGGTGCTTTCTAATATATAATTATGGCTTGAAAGACATAGAAAATATTTTAAGACGCGAAGGACCTTGAATGATATGTCCTAATGGCTAGCACCTAGCAGGTGTTGCTTAATCGCAAACCTTCTCTATCTAGTAACCGACATTTCCATCGCACGAAGAATAGTTTTATGTTTCTTCTTGATCGCCTGGGACAACGGATCTATGCCATTCGCCTTATCTTTAGACTTGACACTAGCACCCTTGTCGACAAGAAGTTGTGCAATAGGCTCATATCCTTTGTTGGCAGCCAACCATAGTGGTGTACGGCCGTGGATGTAGTCCCTACAATCGACAACACAGCTATTGAGGAGAAGTCTGACTACAGCCTGATTTTCATTCTCGGTGGCGCAGTACAACGGAGTTCTTCCATTCTTGTCTTTTAGGTTAGGATTGGCGTTATTGGCAAGAAGAAGCTGGACAATACTAGCATGCCCCTTCGCTGCGGCATATGAAAGAGGTGTTCGACCTTCTTTATCTTGAGATTCAATATTCGCACCCTTTTGCATAAGAAACTGTACAAAGTCCTCATGCCCATTTTCAGCTGCAGAAGAAATTGGCGTCTGGCCTTTCTCATTTGTCGACTCGATGTCCGCCTCGTTCTCCATGAGAAGTTTGGCCAAGGATCTGATGCCATATTTTGCGGCCCACCACAATGGTTTAACAGAAAACTTATCGGCAACGTCGAAGCAGGCCCCTTTGGTGAGCAGAAGGTCAACAACACTGTGATGACCACGCATTGCCGCCCTCTCCAGCGCTGTTTGATTGGAGAGATAATTGGGTTTGGATTTAAAGTCAACACCCTTGTCAATCAGGAATCGTACAATTTCAGCATGCCCATCTTCAGCAGCCACAGCCAGTGCGATTCGGCCACCGAGCTTATCCATACGCTCAACGCTATTTTCTTGTCCTATAATTAGCTGGACAATCGACAGATGGCCTTTTCTGGCAGCAAATGAAAGTGTGGTGTCCCCCATGAACAAATTCTTTCGTTCAAGATCTGCGCCATGCTTCATCAAAAGCTGCACAGTGGCGAGATGCCCCGATTGTGCTGCTTGTGAAAGGGGCGTGTAGTCATATGAATCCTCTGCATCAACCCCAGTACCATTCTCAATGAGAAGCCTGACAATGGCTGTATGGCCCTCTTCAGCAGCCCATTTTAGAGTTCTGACGCGAGCGGCCTCCTCGCCGTACACATAGGCTGACCGATCAATTAGGCGCTTCAAAAAATCCAGTTGTTCGCTATTGGCGGCCCATTCTAGGGTAGCGCGGTTGTTGTGGTCCTTTTCCGCGCCCAAACGAGCATCGTTATTAATCAAGGGATGCAAAATAGCCGGGTGGTTTTCAAGAGCCCACGAAAGAATGACTTTGCCATCTTTTTCGCTCAAAAGGTCGACCTTGGCGCCTTTTTGGAGCAAGAAATCAACCATATCCCGGTGGCCTTGTGACATGGCCTGGAATAACACTGTTTCCCGGTCCTTGAATCGGAAATTCACATCAGCACCCTTCTCCACCAAAAGCTCAACAATAGCAGTATTGCCCCGCCACGCTGCCTGGTATAATGCGAGCGATAGGTCATTCACCCTCATTCCAGCACCATTTTCTATGAGCAGCTCCACCATGGTCACATTTCCTTCTGCTGCTCTTGCTGCATTTGAAAGTGGCGTATAACCAGCATTATTCAAGGACGAGCTGGCTGCGCCGTTATTTAGGAGCAAGCGCGCACTCGTAACACATCCGCTTTCAGCAGCAAATGCAAGCGGCGAAGAACCATTACTGTCCGTTTTGTCGATGGAAGCACCATATCTAATCAATAGGTTGAGCATTGCCTCTGGTTGTCTTTCTTTAATAGCAAATACCATCGTATTGCGGTCATACCCGCCGTCATAATTCACGTCCGCACCCCTTTCTAGGAGGAATTCAACAAGGTCTAGGTCGCCCATGCTTATTGCCAATAATAACGGGGTCATGTTATAGGTTCCATGCTCGTCATTGAGTTTGGATCCACAGTCAATCAGGTACTGGATGATAGGTTTATGCTTCCCACCCACAGCGTAATATAGCGCCGTGCTACTGCTTTTGTCTTTCAAGTGGATATCCGCGCCCGAATGTATCAAAATTTTGACAACATCAATGTGCCCGTTTTCTGCGGCATATGACAGTGCCGTACGACCCTTAGATGTGTCCGCGGAGTCAATATCTGCGCCTTCATGTAAGAGAAGCTGGATCGCAGCTGTTTGTCCATTTAACGCTGCCCAAATCAATTCACTACGACCGAATACACGATCCTTTGAGTCGACTTTGTGACCGTTTGACAATAACAGTTGAAGAATGTGCTGATGTCCATTTTCTGCCGCCCAGGAAAGAGGCATCTGACCAAAATTGTTCTTGCTGTTGACGTCAACCTCTTCATCCATTAAAAGTTGAAAGATGGTGGTATATCCATTCTCTGCAGCCCAGGTCGCTAGTGTTTGGCCGTTACTATCTGCATCGTTAAGCGTTGCGCCATGATCTAACAAAGCCTGGACAATGCCCTGGTGACCTCTGTCCAACGCCCACCAAATAGGTGTTCGTCCATACATTCTATCCACAGATGTAGTAGTGGCTCCTTGGCTGAGAAGGGATTGAACAATTTCTTGGTGTCCTTCCTTTGTAGCATACAAAAGTGGCGTCTGGCCGTTCTTGTCACGGTGCTCAAGGTTCACCCCATGATCAAGAAGTAATTGGACAACACCTATGTTACAACGAGAGACTGCGTAGAAAATTGGCGTCCAGCCATTTATATCCTCAAACTCAAGTTTAGCCCCCTTGTCAATGAGAAGTCGTATCACAACCTCGTGGCCATTTTCTGAAGCCCATGACAAGGGTGTGCGAGACTTTGACGTATCCTTGGAATCAATGTCAGCCCCATTTTCGAGTAAGAGCTGCACGGCAGCGTCATGGCCCCCTGCCGCTGCATGTGACAGCGCTGTACGGCCGTTTTCATCTCCTCTTTCGATATCTATGTGCCTTTGAAGCAAGCGCTGCACTCCAGTCCTCAAACCGTGCTCAGCTGCAAAGATCAAAGGCATGATACCCTCTTCATTTATCTTCAGCAACACCTCATGATTAAAGTTGAATAACTGCTTCATCAAGCCCTGTTGTGTATTTAATGCAATTAAATGCAGTATAGTCCAGCGGTCTTCTGACAAGAGGATGTCATCTTGATCTTGAAGCAAGTCCATAGTTTTGACATGTCCATTTACCTCCGCAAAATGGCGTGGTAACCAACCATACTCATCACAAGCATTTCTGTCTGCCCCCGCATCGAGTAATAGCTTGACCATTCCCCTTTGACCGTTTAATGCAGCAAAATGCAACGGAGTCCAGCCGATTTTGGAACCTTTTATGTGGATCTGTGCGCCGCGGTGAATCAAAATCTTTACCAATTGTTCATTGCCAGTTTCGACTGCACAGTGCAGAGGGGTCCAGCCTAATCGATCCTCAGCCTCGACCTTGGCACCGTTATCTGTTAGAACTTGAACTGCTTCCTCATGACCGGCTATTGAAGCATAGTGAAGTGGTGTGAGGCCATTATCGTCCTTTGTGCTAACAAGTTCATGATCCTTTTTTAGTAGTAGATTAAGGATAGACTTGAATCCCATCTTCGATGCTATGTGTAGCGGATTTCTTCCGCGGTTATCAGCCGTAGATGGATTGCTTCCATGCTCTAGTAAGAGCTCCACAACAATAGCGGAGCCTCCCAAGACAGCGCAATGTAGCGCGGTTTGGCCGCTGTCACATTGTAGCTCTAGATTGACGTTGTGACCGGCTTTGGTAAATAAATATTGGACAATTGATCTTTCGCCACGCTCAGCGGCTAGATGTAGTGGATATCGCTGCAGCCGGTCCGGTTTATTTATATCCACTAAATCGAGGATATTGAACAGATGAGCCATGTCGCCTTTCCATATCGCCTCACAAACTTTATCCTTGTTGCTTGATGAGTCTTGATCACTCAAAATATTTGTAATATTAGTTGAAGGATCATTATCTGATGCCTCGTCTTCCTCAAAATGATCAGTAGTTAACGCTTGCTCATCTCGATCACCCGAAATGATTAACTCTACTGCGTCCCATTTTTCATCCTGAATACTAGAACGAAAATGAACCGCCCCTATGTACTGATAGAGCGGCTGTTTATGAGTTTTTGTTCGTTTCATAATTTTGACTAGAAGGGCCTTTTGGACTGACTGGGTGTCGGGCTGGGCCAAAAGACGACATTGTTGCGGTTGCTTGAGAGCATTTCTCAACTGGTACTGTATCAACGGATGGACCATATTCCACAAAATTTCGGCATTTAATTTGCAAGTTATGGGTTCGCGATATTGGCGCCATAGACCGCACATATCGCCATTTTCGGATATAATTTCCAATGTAGCCTTAGAGGATGACACTACAGGCATGCTGAACAGAGTGGTTGGGCACCAACTAAAGCCTTTGGACATTGTTGCGGCATTATGGAATAAATGTTCATGGGATAACCACCGCAACTTTCGCAGAATCCTCTGGTAGGTATCCTGCAATCCTTCACTGGGTTCGATGCCAACTAAAAGAGCTGAAATGATGGCCATATCCTTAGACCATGAAGTATGCCGTGGTCCGAGGATTTTTAACAAACTATTTAGCCCACCATCATCATTCTGTTTTGTTTGGACACCAAATCTGAAAGCTCTGCGGAGGAGTTTGATTATTTCAGTGGCCCTTTTTTGCGGACCGTCGGGTGCGTTGGATTTAGCAAGAACCTCTCCATCAAGATCTTTTATGACGGGGCCGTAACGCCCCTTGAAAATAACTTTGACCTTGCGAGAGTTGGCTAACTCTAGAGCAGTCCAGCCCCTGCTGAACCATGGGGACATAAGAATACCAAAGCAAGCTGTGTCAGGATCCCAGTCCCAGTTCCGAAGAAAGCAATCGTGCACCAGAGTGAATCGGGCATCAACATAGTTGTTGTGCATGTTTTGAATAGCCTTGTTGCGCGCAACTTTACTTGATGGAATACAAATAGTATCCCACCAGATGCCTTCGCATTCAAACCATTCTGCGATGGCTCGAAAGAATTCGTACAGACACTCGTTTACCTGGCCATCCTCCCAGGCCCCAGCCCCTGTCCCATCGGACCAGACGTGAGAAACTGCCATATATGGTCGAGGGGCTTGGAGTATACTATGCCCAGTTAAACACCATACACTACGACGTCCATCCTGCAGACTGCTTTCAAGGACATGCCTCGGGAAGCGGCCTCGTAATTGTGTGCATTTGCCATCTTCGCACTCGTGTCGTTGTCTGACGGCTGTGAAATTGCGTTGAGACTGTTCGCAGAAGTCAAACGTACACAGCTCGTGATCGCTGTGGTGGCTATCATGGCATGCTGCGTTTTTGGGTATGGAGATGGCAGTAGACTTGAAAGCGGGGAGCAGACCCGGTAGGCTCTCCCCCGCTACAGCCCAAACACGGTTCGGGCAAAGCTGGAGTTCAGCAGTGGCTTTCCGGAAATATTCGAGAAGATCGCCGCTCCCTGCATCCATTTTCAATACAATCGCGTATTGGCTTGGCTGATATGGAAAATTATTTTCAGAATGATCGTGAGCGGTATTGTGTTGTAAAACACGTTCAAATAAAGGCTCATCGTCAGCAACTGTGTCAGACGGGACTTAGCCGAATTCACTCATGAGCGATAGTGGAGCAAGTCTAGGTCCTGCAACTGGTGGACTCGCAAAGGCTTTTTTTTTTTGGAGTTTTCCTTCGCGCATATGTACGGGCATTCATTGCACATGTCAAGGTCCGGAGGGATAGTTATCCAAGGAAAGTTGTCAAAAAAAAAAACCAATGTAGATATTCTTCGTTTTCAAAAATTAACCTTCAAAATATCCAAACATTTGGTCTATTTTTATTGTCTGTATCATAGATTTATGTTGTGCACTGGGCAAGAAGTAAGTATGGGCAGTACGACTCATTAAATCTCACATGTCTCCTTCACCTTTGAGGAAATTGACCATCGGCCACAACGACAAGTCTCTTGTCGCAACAGTACATTGCAACCTCTGCAGTCGGGCTACCAATCTGGCTGACTAATGAAGGTAGCGAGTCGTTGGTTGATACGTATGAGTGCTTTACTCGCAGCCCCACCCTCAGCCGTGTTCTGGAGCCCAACCAACAGCCCTGACTGAAAAATCCAGGTAACGGCACCGTCACCACCACGCCACATCAGCGACTGCTGCGTCTGTTGAAAATCCTCCTATCAGGTATGACCAAACTATTCAGCCTAAAAAGATGGCGAAACAAGCTCGCCAGCAGATCACCATCCCCAAATCCTGAACGCCGTGCTGCTTCACCATTGCCCTCCTCACAGCCATCAACGACCCAGACTGAACTGCCCGGTTCTTTAGAGCCTCGTCCAGCATTGGACCAAATTAAAAACATCCGCCAAGAGCTATGGAACGAGTCCTATAACAAGGCCAAAGAGGATGAGAAAAACGTCGTTGAGGCCTACGAGACTATCCTCTCTGCCCATCTCGACAAGGCACTTTCTCCTCAAGGGAAGCCAACGAATATGATACCGCAAGATGCTTTAGGTAGACAGGTTCAAATGAAGAGATTGATCGAGCAAGGGCTAGAAACCACGAAAAAGGTATCTGACGGGAAGGGAAGAGCTAAAGAAATCCTGAGGCCGGTGGAAAACATCAAGGGATTTATCGCTGCGGCTGTAAATGCCGAGCCAGTTGCCGCCCTCGCCTGGGCAGGAATCACAACATTTATACAGGTAATGGTATGACTGGTATTGCTAAGTGCAACGTTAATCACAAATAGTTACTCTCCACTGTGCTATCGGAACCTGGCACTAACCGGGACGGAATCAAATATGTCCTCGAGAGAGCTGAGTGGTACTGGGAGCTTGCAGGGCTATTACTCGACACTAACCAACAGAGTGATTCCTTGGCTGGTTTGCAGGCGCTCCTGAAAAGCAAGATTGTCAAACTCTACAAAAACCTTCTGCTCTTTCAAATGCAAAGTGTCTGTCTCTATGATAGTCACGAAGCCTCCGTGGTCTTCAGAGATTTGGTCAAATACGACGATTGGCAGGCGAAAATTGATGGAATCAAAGAGATTGAAAAGTCGCTGCAGGATGATGTGAACCGACATGACTTTGAAGTTTTAAAGTTACGACTTGGGAATATAAATGACACCGTCAAAGATTTACGTGGGGACGTCCAACGAGTGGAATCCACCATCAAACAGATTCATCATGATGAAAAGGAACAACAGTTCCTCCAGGACTTGCACATTGTTGATCCCGAATACCACAAGAAGGAAATCGAAAAGACAAAGGGTGGATTACTCACGGATTCCTACGGCTGGGTCTTCGAAAATGCAATTTTCAAAGCATTCCTCAGTGACGCGAACCGGCGCCTCCTCTGGGTCAAAGGCGATCCAGGCAAGGGAAAGACAATGCTCCTATGCGGAATCATTGACCGGTTTGCCAAGGAAAAACTAGAAACAATGGCGTTTTACTTTTGTCAAGCCACCCAGACTCGGTTTCGAACTGCAACATCCGTATTAAGAGGGCTTATATGGATGTTCTGTAACAGGAATCCGACCCTCATCTCTTTAATCCGATCGAAATATGACACACAGGGAAAAGTCATCTTTGAAGATGTTTGTGCATTGCAGCCATTAGAAGAGATGCTCAATGAAATACTTCAGGAACCATCTATGAGAGATGCAGTCTTAATTGTTGACGCCATGGATGAGTGCCCAGACAATGATCGACAACGTCTCGTTGAAATCATCAAGACACTTTCGGAGTCTTGTCATGCCAAGTGGATTATTTCAAGCCGAAACTGGCACGACATCGAGGAAACATTGCAGGGTGCCAACACGGACAGCCTGTCACTCGAGCTGAATAAAGATTCTATATCTGAAGCAGTTTCCATCTATATTAATTACAAGGTAGAGAGGCTTGCATGTGTCAAAAAATATGACAATGTTACGCGTCAACACGTTCTAGAAGAATTGCTTCGCAAAGCTGGCGATACATTCCTCTGGGCGGCTTTGGTATGTCAAGAGCTAGAACGTGTCAGGCCCCGGTAAACAATCGCCACGCTGGGTCTTGTGCCAGAAGGGCTCAATGCGCTGTACAAACGCATGATGGAGCAAATATTTATGTCGCGTGACGCGGATACTTTGCGAGACCTCCTTGCAACTGTATGTATTGCTCAGCGTCCTCTTACAACAGATGAGGTTCGCATACTTGTGCCGGAACTCGGGGACTTCAATGAGAATGGCTTGACTGAGGTAATCAAAGACTGCGGCTCGTTCATCACAGTTGAGAGTAGCACTGTATACTTTGTGCACCAATCAGCTAAGGAGTTCTTAATGGATTCGGAGCAAATATTCCCCTCGGGAGTCCCCAACCACCATTCTATAATTTCTCAGAGATCGCTGCAGTCTTTGGTTATATTAAAACGAAACATTTATGACCTAGAACCCCCAGGGATTCTTATGGAAGACATTTCCTGTCCTAATCCTGACCCATTGTCGCCCTTAAAGTACTCCTGTCTTTACTGGATTGACCACCTTGAACTCTCAAAGGAAACAAACGAGCTATTCAATGAACGTATTGACACATTCATGAGGAAACAGCTGCTGTTTTGGCTCGAAGCCCTTAGTCTTATGAACAAAATGTCGGAGGCGGTGTTGGCGATTCAAAAGCTTAGAGAGATCATGGTAGGTTTACAAAACAAAGAGATCAGTGCACGCTATATTAGTAACTAACAGGCTCTTTAGCGAAATAGTTCCTGGCAAGAGTTAAGGGATCTTATCGAAGATGGGCGACGATTCGTGCTTTTTCATAGGCAAGCGATTGAGATGGCACCTCTTCAGGTTTATGCATCTGCACTCGTTTTCAGTCCGACCGAGAGTCTAATTCGGAAAGCGTGGGAGAAAGGAGAGCCAGGATGGATGCTGCTGAAGTCAACGGTGCCAGCACAGTGGGACAATTGCATGCAAACATTACAATGTGATGGCAAGCATACTTTTGGATTGAACATGACACCTGAAGGCAAGCGGCTCGTTTCATACACCAACACCAAAGTCCAGGTATGGGATGTTGGTTCTGGTGGGTGCATTCTCTCAATTGACGTTGCCGATTCGATCAAGTGGGCTTCTCTTTCAAGAAATGGGGATATGGTTGTGACTGCCACCCGCATGGAGATCTCCCTCTGGGACGTCGATTCAGGACGATGCACGAAAAAGCTGAGTGTAGACGCTGATCGGTGCTGGGCCTTGTCACCAAGCGACGATTTGCAGTTGTCGTGCGCGCTGTACAAGAGAATCGAGATATGGAACTTGGGCACAGACAGCTGTGTGCAAACGATGCGCTGCGGTGAAACGCTAATTTTCACAAAATACTCAAATGATGGGCGGCAACTGGCATCGTCAGGGGAAGACCAGGCCGTAGTGTTGTGGGAGGTTGCCACCGGCAAGCTCATCCGGACGCTGGGGGCCGATTATTTCTATCCATGTGTGGCATTTCTATCTGATGCATCAGTGGCTGTTGGGTCGATGAAGAGTTCAGCAGTCGATATTTACAACACTGCAACAGGCTCGTGTTTGCGAACCCTCCACATTGACAGCGATATTTCAAGCATGATTTCCTTAGGCCACGACCAGAATTTTGCAACTGTCTCACGCAGGGGGGTAATTATGGTGTGGAATGATCAAGGTGCATGCGTCCAGACATTGGGCGGCTTTATACAGGATGCACCACTTGCAGCAACCGCCGACGGCAAGGTGTTGGCTGCGGGTACCGGAGACGGCCTCATCAAGATTTTGGACTTGACATCCACAGCCACACCCACGCATTTGACTCAAAAAGATAAACTTAAATACATCCGCCTATCACCTAATGGTCGATGGCTCATCTCAATATCGATTGTGGGGTTGAAAATCTGGGATACATGCACTGGAGGTTGCGTTAAATCATTTCAGAGTGTTTACGGATATCTCGGTACCGTGTTCTCTCCTGACAGCAATTATATTTTTCTCTTCAACCTTCAATCAATGGGACTTTGGGATATGGCCAGCCACAATCTCATTCAGACATGGGAGAATAACATGCTATTGGGGAACTTCATGAAATGTGCATCCTTTTCCAGAGACGGTCGTCTTCTCGCTGTCTACATGACCAACAACATTGTCGAAATATTGGAATTGACTACTGGGAATCACACCGAATTGAAAGTCAACAACACTGTTGAAGAGATTTCCTATTCAATCGACAGTCCCCATCTGGCCGTCGTTTCGGAAGGTTTGATTGAAGTTTGGGATAGTTCTACACACAACCATGTCCAAACATTCAACGACACTGAACTTCTCAGATTTTCAAGTAAACTCATGCTTACTGCGTCCCGAAGAACAAACGGAAAACTTTGCATCCGCGTGTGGGACATTATCACAGGCCATCTCATTCATACTTTGGATATAGGGGTATCCCGGATACACGAATCCGCCTTGTCATCAACGGGTAACATACTAGTTGTGTACGGAAATGAGCAGGATAGTGGAGTCCAGGTTTGGGACTTGGAACAAGCACGCCGTATCCTCAATCTTAGTATGCCTAGGTTCGAATTGCATGGATTTGACACATCCAATAAACTTCAACTTTCGACCAGCTTTGGAGTTGTAGACTTGGATAGCCTTCTTGCCGATAATCCGGACAGATGCTCTCTCAGAACACCCGTTTATCGCGATTATTACTTCAGCCACGACAGATCATGGCTCATGAAGGCGAACAAAAAAGTGCTTTGGCTGCCCCCAGAGTATCGAAGGATTCAGCCCGCGATTAACGGGTCAACTTTTGTGCTGGGCTCTCCTTCAGGCCAGATCCGATTCATGCTGATGTCGTGAAGCCGGGGAAACAGTGTTTTTCAAAACATCCTCTGGATACGGCGCAGCTAGACTGTTGTATTCGGTGAAAGAGTACACTCAATATGGTTACCAAAATAGCTAATAGCTACCTTGAAATATATTGCCCTTTTCCCAATTGCCTATTGTCAGAAGTCAAGCAGAAGACCCACAAGCGAGCCTGTAGGTAGCCATGTCGGTCTATTTTCTTATGTATCTTCTCAAAACTGTCGGTTAAATCCCCATAAACTTGCAACAGAATAGAAAGCCTAAATTTTACATGCGAGTCCAGTTTGGGCTTATTAGGGAGCCTTTTGCAAACGAACACAAGACATCTCATAGCCTGATCCAGCTAAGAATCTTCCCTTCACCATCCCAGTTTACTGGTAGCGAAATCAGGAAGCTGGGTACATAAACTGGCCCGGACGGCAAAATCGAATCATATTTCAGGTTTAATGAAATGAACTTCCTTGTGTATATTTACGAAAGCCACTGGCTGGGCTCCCATTTCACCTAATCATCTATCAGTGTATTGCAACAGGAATAAAGTCTGAGTTACTCACATAGCTGGCATCAATTTTGGAGAGATCACCCACTCCCAGGTTGCCAGCATCAATGGCAATTTCGTGCTTGAGAATCTTGATAGCTCGCTCGATTCCTTCAGTTCCATACGTGTTTGCGTACATGAAGGATCGGCCCAAACCAACAGCCTTGACGCCGAGTGCAAGGAGCTTAAGGACATCACCTCCGTAACGAACACCCCCATCGGCCAGAATTTCGATCTTCTGAAAAAGGCTTGGATCCTCCTGGTATATCTCGAGTGCTATCTCGATCGGGGATGGGGCCCCATCAAGTTGTCGAGCTCCGTGATTTCCCAAAATGACGGCAGGGACATTGTGCTTTACTGAAAGTTTTACGTCCTCGACCGATCCGATTCCCTTGAGGATGATGGGAAGTTTTGTCAGGTTTCTAAGATTATTGTAATGGTCCCACTAGGTCAAGTTAACTTTAATTTCTTCATTCCAACATGTGTATTCCTAAGGGTTGAACAAAGACAGCATACAGTAATATAAGTCCAGCCGGAGTCCCTGACATATTATCAGCTTTTTTCGATCCATTTTGTATGTTATTTGCTTACGAGGAGGTTACATCAAAACGAGCGGCGCGAATTCGGTTACCGTCAGCGGGTGAATCGATAGTGTAAACGAGGGCGTCTGCGCCGGCCTTCTCGGAGCGGCGGAAGAGCTCCTGGGCTTCGGTAAGATTGCGGTCAAGATACATCTAAACGAAAAAAATGTTAGCTTCTCAAATGATTAGTGGCTTCTTATGTGCAACACCTACCTGCTGAAAAACGACCTGGCCCTCAGCCTTTGCGGCATGGATTTCTTCGATGTTCTTTGTGCCATGCTGTGATGCCTTTGACAAAATTAGGTATCGATTCATTCGCTCGTGCCTCATTTCATACAATATAAAGAATTTTACCGTTGGCAGCCCCATTCACAAGATTGATTTCACCGTCCACATGGGCATATCCAGCCCGTCCACAAGGGCTAATGAAAAAGGGAGCAGAGAAATTGTGACCTAAAATAGTGGTGCTAGAATTTCATTAGCAATGGCATTGCAATAATTGTGCTTTTTCTTGTTTCACTTTAGGGTGTTTTCGACATTGGTAATGTCAACCATAGTTCGTGGCCTGAAGCGGTAACGTTGAAAAGCCTCCAAGTTGTTTCGATACGACCATTCGCCTCCAGCACCGTTTCTATAGAAGGTGTAGTTTTTGAGTGACATGTAATTTCGAGCAGCCCACTCGAAGTCGGGCAAGCCCTTGATGTTGGTCAAATTTGTAAGCGTGCCATCTGCGACCGTGCCCAAAACTTGATCAATACCAGTATCAGGCTCATTCAAAAACGGACGAGCGGCAAAAGCGCCCACAGAGAGTGTTGCGAGTACAAGAGTGAAACGCATCATAAAGGAATGACAAGATACTGTTAAAGAGGCCCCGCTTGGGGGGGACATTCGTGTCTCACAGGTATTGCATTGAGGGTTGAGTTGAAGGTTTCAATTGATCTGATTAACTTTTCTCTAGCCTTTAAATAGACCTATTAATACTACCTATTTAATTAATCTTTTATATAGATTTTTCTTTCTTTAGGTCTTTTAATTATAAGTTATTTATATAAGTTTTATTATATATAATAATTTTTAGAATTATATTATATATTAATTTTTTTTAATTATATTTAAAAATTTAATTTATTTATTTTATAAATAATTTTTTTTAATAATATAATAATTTTATTAATAAATATTATTATTTTTAAATAAATAATTATATAATATAAATTAAATTATTATTTAAAAATAATTAATAATTAAAAAATAATAAATTAAAATATATTTTTTTTTATAAAATATATATTTATTATTAAAAATAATAAAAAATTAATAAAATTTATATTTTTAATATATTAAATATATTTTTTAAAATAAATATTTATTTAATTATTTTTATAATTATATATATATTATTTAATAAAAAAAATATTATATATATAAATTATTATTAATTTAAAAATGTAAAGATGTGGGACCAAGAGGACCAATCAAGCACACATACCGAATATATACTAGCACAAGACACTATAAAGTAAGGACACCTATAATAGTATTATATAATAAATATAAGTAAATAGTTCTATAATTTATTAAGTTAAAGTCTTAGTAATAAGAATAAAGATCTATTATAATCCTATTTATACTTTACCTTAATTATAAATCTAGTTTATTATAATTCTTTAATTTCTCTTCTTTTAGAAGATTGGTATATTATATAATAAATAGAGCTATTAGAAGCTTAGGAAGAATTAATATTATATTATTACTTTTTAAGTTAATAAGAACTTATTATAATAGATAAGAGTTATAAATATAGGCTATATATAATTAAAAGTATAAATAAGAACTTTAAGAAAAGCTTATTTAGAAAGGTAGAGCTTTAAAGAATCTAGATATATTTTCTATTTTAATTTCTAAGAGTATTTTAATTATAAAGTTAAAAGAGTAAGAATTTTAAGATTTAGAGAATATTAGGAAGTAGATATTATTATTATTTATAATATAAATCTTATATAATATAAAAAAAATTATAATATTTATAAAAGATTTTATAATTATAATAATTTAATAATAAAAATAGTTTTAAATATAATAATAATAATTTTAAGCTTAATAATAATAATTCTAGATAGATATATTATATTAGTTAGCTATATAGCCTAATATAGGTCTAAGGAAGGACTATAAGAAACCTTTATTATATAATTATAAAAGGCTTAATAAAGATATATTAGATATTTAAGTTAATAATTAGATCTATATTATTAAAGTTAATAATAGCTTATGGCTAGGTAGTTCTACTATATAGTATATAAAGTGGACTATAATTAAGTTCTTATATCTTTTATAAATATAATAGTATAATTATATTAGAGGGCTTATTAGCTAAGACCTTTTATAAGAAAACTTTCTTACCTTTATATATAAGATATATATTAATTTAGATTTATATAAATATTAGCTTTATAATAAATTATTATTTTTAAAGTAAAAGAAAGATTATATATTATAATAATACTTTACTATATAAATAGCCCTATATACTATATTAGGTATTAAAGGCCTAGAGAATAATACTATTTTAGTTTATTAATATTATTTTAGATTATAGTTTAAATTAAAAGTAGAAATATTAAAATAGAAAATAAAGCTTAAAAAGCTTTATAAAATAATTAATAAAATTAAATAATTTTAAATTTATTTTTATTAAAATAATTAAAAAGTATAAGAGAGTAATAGTATTAAAAGATTACTCCTTAATTAATAAAAAGATTTTTAAAAGTAATATTCTAATAACTATAAAGGCTAAGGTAAAGGCTAAGGTAAAAGTAAAAGTTAAAAAAGTATATCTAGATTAATCTCTTTAAAAAATAATATTAAATCTATTTCTTCTATTACTTTTAATAATATAAAAAAGATTATTAATTTTAATTATATCTAACTTTCAATTTATTATATTTATAATAAAAAAGATTATATTTCTCCTTATTATCTATTATAATAAAAAAATAATATACTCTTTAAAATTATTAAAATTTAAATTATTAATAATAATTTTATTAAAATAGATTTATTAAAAAATAAATAAGTATAAGCTTAATATATAAAGCTACTATATATAAGAAATTTCTATCTTTAGGATAGATTATTTAAAGAAGAGTATTAATACTTAATACTTATAAGAAAGAAGAAGTCTAGGTAGATATAAATATTTATATATAAGTAGACCTTATTAGCTAATAACTAGTATAAAGATTAGATTTAAAGTTAGCCTTAGATATAGCTATATTTATATTAGAAAGTTATAATAGAATTATATTAGCCTTATATAAAGTATATTAATTAACTTTATTTTTAATTAATTATTAAGAAATACTTTAAAAGATCTAAAGAGTATTTATTAAAGTATAATATCTAAAAGATATTAATAATCTACTTCTTTTAAATAATTCTATAAGTAAAGAAGGTATTATAATTAATATATATAACTACTATTAGATATATAAACTTATTTCTTTTATAAAACCTAAGAATATTATAAAAGAATTAATAAAAAATAATAAGAAAGTTTATATACTTTATATTATTAGTGTATAATTATTAAAGAAAAAGCTAATTAAAATCTTAAAAAATAAAGCTATTAATAATAATATTAGTATATTATTTTTAAAATTATAATTAAAGTAATATATATTTAATAAAATAAAGGTAATAAAACTACTACTTTTTAAAAATATAAAGTATTCTATTAATACTATAGAAAGTAAAAAGCCTCTATATAATCTATTATACCTACTAAATATTAAATAATATTATATATTATAAGTATATATAATAAATAATATTATTAATAATAGAATATAATTATTAATTAGTATTATTAATATATTAATATTATTTATATTAAAGAAAGATAATATTATATATTTATATATAGATTATAAAGATCTTAATATAATTACTATTAAAAATTAATATTTACTTTTACTTATTAATAATCTTTTAAATAAATTAATAAAAATAAAATAGATTATTAAGATTAATATTTATAATATATATTATTATATTAGAATTAAAAAGAATAATAAATAAAAGATTACTTTTAAAATTTAATATAGCTACTTTAAGTATATAATTATATTATTTAAATTAATTAATACTTTAGTTACTTTCTAAATATATATTTATTATATACTTATAAGACTTTTAAATATTTATTATATTATATATTTAAATAATATTATTATTTATTTTAAAATAAAAGAATAATATATTAAAAATATTAAAAAGATCTTTAAGTAATTATATAATTTTTAATTATATATTAAACTTTTTAAATATACTTTTTATTAATAAAAAATAGAATTCTTAAAATATATAATTATTTAAAAAAATATTAAAATAAATCTTATATAAATTCAATCCATTATTAAATAAAAAAATTAATTTTATATAAAAATATATAAGTATTTTTTAACTTTTATAATTTCTATTAAAAGTTTATCTTTAAATACTTTAAAATAATAAAACCTTTAATAAAACTATTTAAAAGAAATAAGAATAATTATAAGACTAAAGATCTTACTTAGATTAAGATTAAAGAAAATATATTTTAAGAATTAAAGATAGCCTTCTATTTAATAACTATCTTATAGTATTAGGATCTAACTTTAAAAGCCTATATTAAGATAGATATATCTACTAAGGCTATCTTAGAGATTTTATTATAACTTATGGAAGATTAATAGTACCTAATAGCTTATTAATTAAGGAAGTTTTTTAATATTAAATAATATTAAGGAACTAGATAGTAAGAGCTATTTATAATTATTAAGAGCTTAGAGTATTAAAATTATTATCTATTAGAGCTATTAAAGAAGTTTATAATGCTAATAGACCACTTTACCTTTAAAGGTATTATTAAAGCTTTAATAAAGGATCTTAAAGAAAGACTTATAAGATAGATTTATAGGCTATTTTTATTTAATTTTAATTTTAAATATAGGCTAAGGAAGCTTAATTTAATAAATAATTTATTAAAATGATTAGATTATATAAAAAGGGAAATTATATATAAAAATATACTTTTTATACTTATAAAAAAGTTTTAATTAATAAAAAAATTATTACTAAATATATAATATATAATTATTAATATAAAAAATAAAATTAAAATTACTAATACTTATATATAAGCTATTTATACTAATCTTAAGAATAATATACTTATATATTAAGCAATAAGTAAAGGTTTTTTATTCTTAAGTTAGAAGTAGGCTATTAGATTACTAGATTAGTAAAATATAATTATAATCTCTTTAATTATATAATAATAAAAGATTAATAATATTACTATAAAGGAGAGTACTTAATAAGAAGAGATTATATACTTTAATTATAAGGATCTATTAGAAGCTAAGGTAGTTAATCTAGAATAACTTATCTTATATTCTATTATAAAAAAGTTTATAGAAGGTAAAATAATATTTCTTACTTAATTATCTATATAGTTGGAAGAACTAGTCTAAGGATTATAAGCTAAAGATTTTTTTATTAATAGTAGATGTAGAAGGTTAAATAAGGCATTAAAGATATAGAGATATACTACTTAAATAGAAATAGTACATTCTTCTATAAGGAAAGATTAGTTATTTTAGTATAGTATATATTAAGAACTAAGATACTTTATAGATATTATAATAATCTAAGGGTAAGGTATATAGAAATTACTAAGATAATTGAATTTATTAAGAGAAAATTCTATTAGAAAGAAATTATAGAAAATATATATGATTATATCTTAAGATACTAGGTATATTAGGGTGTATAAACCTTATATTATAGACTATATAAGAAGCTATAATCTCTACTACTATTAGTATACCCCTTTTAAGAAATTAGTGTGGATTTTATTATAGGGTTATTTTAAAGTGCTTATAATAATAGAGAAGAATATAATATTATTTTTATAATTATCTATTATATAATAAAGTTTATTATATTTATACTTATAAAGAAAATATTTATTATTATTTAAATAATATAAATATTATATAAATATATAAAATATTAATATAAAATATTAAAAAGTATTATAAATAATTAAGATAAATTATTTATAAATTAATTCTAAGAAGAATTAATAAAAGAATAAATAATAATTAAGTAATTATCTATTATTTATTATTCTTAAATTAATAGGTAGATTAAATAAATATACTAAACCTTAGAGAGATATTTAAGGTTATTTATAGAAAAAATCTTAAAGAGATAGATAATATAATTTCTTAAGAGTAAGTTTATTTATAATAATAGTTAGTATAATATTATTAAAGTATTATTAATATAAATATTATATAATTATTATTTTAAAATGATTAAGTATATTTTAAAGTATTTAAAGATTTATATATAAGATATATAAAAGTATATTAAAATTTTAAATTATATATATACTTAAATTTAATAATATTAATAAAAAGTTATAAAAATATAAATTAAATATTATAATAAAAAATATATTATTATAAAGTATAAAAAAGAATAGATTATTAATTTATTTATAAAAACTTTAGATTTAAGTATAAGAAGCTTATACCTAAATTTATTAAAATTACTATTATTAAGAGAATAGGATAATAGGCTTATAAGGTATATCTATCTAAATAATACTAATAAATATATAATATTTTCTCAATCTCCTTACTTAAACCTTAAAAAGGTATTAAAGGTAGTATTACTACCTACCTACTAAAGCTAGCTAAGGAAGAGAATAAGTAAAAGATTAAGAAGATTATTATATATAAAGGTAATAATAATAAAATATTATACTAAATTAAGTAGATTAGATAGTTTATAAAGTATAATATATAAAAATTTAAAATTTATTTTAAAAATATAATAACTTTAATATATAAATATTATAAATAAATTAAAAAAATATATAAAAAATAGAATAATAAGGTATAAAAATAATATTATTTCTATTAAATCCTTTTAAAACTTAAAAATAAGTTTTTAGAAGAAGGAGATAATTATAAAAATATAAGATTAAGAGAATTAATTAAGTATATATATTAAATATGTACTAGTATAAAATATTATAGGGTAAGGACACTTATAATAGTATTATATAATAAGTGCAGGCAAATGGTTCTATAGTTCGTCAAGTTAAAGTCTTGGTAATAAGAATAGAGGTCTATTGTGGTCCTATTTGTGCTTCACCTTAGTCGTGAATCTAGTTCATTATAAAAAATTATAAAATTTATAATAATAATAATAATATTATTAATAATTTATATTAAAATTAAAAAAAATATAATAATAAATAAAATATTAGTTTATTAGTATAATTAAAGGAATAATACCCTATAAAGCATAAAGAAGACTATTATTATATATAAAAGCATATAATTACAAGGTAAAATAACTATACTAAAATAACCTCACTAGAAGCTAACTAATTAAAGAAGATAAATATTAATAAATTTATTAATTAATTCTTTAATAACTACTATTAATTTTATTATAATCTTAATTAAATTATTTAAAATCCCTAAGATTTACTTATACTAATTAATCTAAATAAATAATATTTATATTATTTTATAGATTAGTAAAATATTAAATAAAAAAATATATTATTAAGTATTTTAATTTAGTAAATAAATTATATATATTAATTAAAAATAAAAACTATATTTATATTTAATTAATATTTAAATCTATTAAAAGAGTATAATCTTATTTTTTTATATTTATTATATAAAAGAATTTTATTATTAATTTATTAAAATAAATTATTAAATTACTTAAGTATTAAAAATAAATTTAATAATTAAAGAAGTTAATTATATAATCTTATTTATAATTTCCTTTTATTATAATTTTAAAAATTAATAAAAAAAATAATATTAATATTAAAAGTAATATTATTAATCTAATTATCTTTTCCCTTATTTTTACTAATAATTATAAATAATATTAAAAAAAAATAAAATAACTTATAAAATTTATATTAATTTTAAAAAAATATAAAAAATAAATAAAACCTTATATATAAGAATTTTATTATATAATCTTCTTATTTAAAATATATACCTCTTTTAAAATAAATATATAAATAATATACTTTATATTATTATATTATATAAAAAATATTAAAAGCCTTTAATTTTTTAATATCTTCTAGTAAAAATTTAAAAATTATACTTTTAATTATTAAAAGAAAGTATTAAAATTATTAATTTTTTATAATTTCTTATTAAATAATAATATTAAAATTCTTAAAAAATAAAAAATATTAATCTTAATTAATATATAAAAAATTCTTAATTAAAATAAATTCTATTATTAAATTAATAAAGAAATTAATTAATTTAAAATAAAAAATAAAATATTTCAAATTAATTATTAAAAATTATAATTTATAATTAAAATTATTAAATAAGATCCTATTTAATTAATAATTAATACCTAATAATTATCTATTATTTATAAAATTATATCTTTACTTTTCTAAAATATTTTATCTTTTTATATAAAGAATATACTATTTTATATAAAAGTTTAATTTAATATATTAATAATTTACTATTAATAAATAATAATTCTAATTTAAAAGATCTTTTTACTTTAAAAGTAATTATACTTTTAAAATAATCTTTTAAATAAATATTTAATAAGTAAATAGATTAGTAATTTTAATAAAATATATATTAAAAAGTTAAAATTTAATAATATTAAATATAAATTTTTTAATATAAAGTTTATTATTTTTTATAATAAATATTATATAATAAATATTAATAAATTTATATATATATATATATTTAAAAATATATTTATAAAAAATACTTTAAACTTTTATTTATAAATAATATATATTATAAATAAATTAATATTATTTAATTAAATAATCACTGCTCGTATCCTGTTAGTTGTTTGATTGAACCGTTGTTTGCATTTCCTATTCTATAGCCTTTCCTGCCTTTTTCCTTCCACTATACTATATTTATAATTATTTAATTTAATATATTAATTCATATAAAACTTTTATTCTTTATTTTCTTTAAAAATCTTTTTTAATTTTTTTTAAAAAAGATCTTTTATATTTAAATATATTAAAATATTTTAATATTAATTTTATTATTTATTATTATTTTTAAATAAAGATTTTATTTTTATTTAAAAGATTCTTTTTTTAAAAAGAGTTTATATTTTTAAAGGATTAGCTTAATTTTAATTTAATTCTTTATATTATCTTACTTTTATATTTTTATTATTTTTTTTAGAATTTTTTTAATTTTTAATCTTTTATATTTAATTTAATATTATTAATTTAAATTTCTTAATAAATATATTAAATTATAAATTCTATTTTTAAAAAACTATTACTTTTATAAATAATATATTATTTAAATATTTTAATTATATATATATATATTTTTAAAAGAATCTATTTAATATATATTTAAGAGAGAGTTATTTAAGAGAGGTTTGTTTAAGTGTATATTATTGCATTCCTGGCTAATAGAAAATTCTTTCTTTTATTATACAAGGGTTCTATCTATTAAGGTTTTCATCTTGTGTTGCCTTTAGGCTTTAGAGTTGGCATAAGGGTAATTGTACTAATCGATGTGAAAGTCTATCATGAGGCGTGCCTTTAGGTCCTGTGATCTTGTCGGCATCTTTCTTTCCTAAAAGGAAGAAAATAATTATATAAAAGACATTTAATTAAATAATTATAAAAATATAAGAAAAGTTTAAAAATAAATAAATATTTAATAAATATTATAAAAAATAATAAAATCTAAAGCTTTTTAAATAAATATTATAATATTTTTATAAAAACTATTAAATAATTCTTAATAAGTTCTTTAAATAATTTAAAATACTTTAAAAGATATTATTAAAGATTATAAAAAGCAACTTTACTATTTATATATAATTACTTATTATATACTAAGAGATTAAAGATCTTATAAATATTTACCTAAACTTATTAATATTATATACTAATATATACTTATAGATTTACTATATATTTATATTATTAAATAAATTAATAAAATTTATTAAAAATCTTATTATAATTAATATTTAATAATTAATAATTAAATAAGTATATAAAGAATATAAAAATAATTAATTAAAATAATTATAATTATTTTTTTATAGTAAGAATTATAAAAATAAGAATAATTTATAAAAAAAATTATAAAAAAATAATAAATATTATATATATTTTAAAAGTAAATATTATTTAATTAAGTATATTATAAAAGAAAGAAAAAAGTATTTAAAAAATATAAATAAAAAAAAGAGATTTTTTTATTAGTAAAATTATATATATTATATATTTAATAAAATTTATTAATTCTAATAGTAAGTAAGATAAGAAAAATAAAAATAATAATAATAATAATAATAATAATAAAATATATATAATTAATAACTATATATACTTTATAAATATTATTAAGAATATTAATATATAATATATTTTAATTATACTTATAAATTAAATTATTACTTATTATTTTATATATAATAATCTCTTTTATAATTTTTATAAAAAATTAAAAAAAATAATATTATAATTTATATTTAATAATTATTATAAATTAAATAAATTTTAAAAATTATTTTAAATATTAAAATATTAAAAGTATTAATTAGTAATTATAAATAATTTATTATATTATAATAAGTAAGTAATATACTATTTAAATTAAATATTATAAAGGTTAAAGAAATAATTATAATATTTAAAGAAGGAATCTTATATTAATTATTAAATATAGTAAAAGTAATTATATTATTTAAAACTATTATATTTTATATTATATTAATTAATATACTATTTTTTCTCTTATTATAAAATATAGATTATTTAAGAATTTATTTTTATAACTTTAATAATTATTTTAAAAGAGGATTTATTAAGATATTTATTATATAAAAATAAGAATATCTTTAATAGCTTTTAAGTAATAAAAAAATACTTATATAATATAATCTTATTAATAATAAACTTTACTAATTTTATTATTATTTTAATTATCTCTTAATAAATTAATTATATAATTTATTAATAAAAGTTAGTTATTTTATAGATAGGTAGATAATTAAGAAATTAATTAAAATATATTAAAAGTATTAACTTTATATAAGAATACTTTAAAGATTTAAATTTATACTTTATAATAATTATAAGTTTAATTATAAAATTATTATTAATATTATATATATTAAAAGTAAATTAATACTTTATATTATTAATAAAATAATTTTATTTAATATTATTTAATTTCTTATTAATATTTTAATATTAATTATATAAAAAATTATAAAACTCTATTAAATTAATATATATATTAGATTATTAAATTAAATAATTATTAATTTAAAAAAAGCTTTATTAATAAAGAATTTTATTAAGAAGTAAGAATAAAAGGTATTATAATTTTAATAATACTAATAAAAGTATATAACTCTATTAGAAAAGTTAAGAGATATTATATACCTATTTAATATACTTATACTATTATTTATTAAAAGAATTTATAATTAAAACTAAAAGAAGCTCTTTAGGTAATAATAAAAGTAGTAAATAATATAGCTAGCCCTAATAATCTTATATTTATATTTTTAATATTTAGTTTATACTTATAAATAATAGAAGATTTTAAATCCTTACCTAAAATAATAAAATAAATAAAAACTATTTAAAAGATAATAAATAAAATATAGAAAATATATATTAAAAGATAAATAAATAATATCCTTATTATCTAGAATAGCTTTAATATTTCTACTATTCTAAACCTTTTTTTATAATTATAAATTTACATTTATTAAGAAAAAAAGAATAAACTAGCTTATATATACTTATTACTATTAAAAAAGAAATATATATTATTAATAATACTAAAAGATTATTAGAATTCTATTTAATTATTATAAAATCCTTTTTAAAGATTTTACTAATAAACCAGTCTACTTAAAGCTAGTAATTAAAATACTTAAGAAAGATAAAATAGATTATAATAAAAATTCTATTTATAAGCCTCTCTCTTTTAAACTTATAAAGAAAAGAAAAAAAGAAAGATCTTAAAAGAATCTTATTAATATATTTTCACTATAATTAACCTAAAAAAAATAAAAATTAATTATATAAGAACTCTCTCCTAATAAATAATATTAATTTTATTAAATAATTTATAAATAAAATTAAATATAATAAAATATTTATTTTAATTAAAGAAAAAACTAATTAAAAACTTATATTAAAACTTTAGAAAAAAAGATTATTATAATTCTAGGTAAATTATTTAAAGTATTATATTTAAAAGAGATTAATAAACTAATCTAATATAAAGTATTTAAATTTATTTAATTTAATAAGAATATATATAGAAAAATAAGAATTTTTAAGATATATATTATTAATAAGATTAAGAATAGGATTATAAATATATTTTATAAAAAGTTATAATTAATAATATAAGGATATATTAATAAAGGTAAGGAAGTTATTCTTATATAATTACTAATAATCTAATAATATAATTAAAAATTAATACTTATATTAATCTTATTATTTATTAAGTTTAAGATTATTTTTTACTTTTAAAATATTATCTAAATATATATATAATTAAAAATAAAACTTAATTAAATTATTTTAATATATTTTTTTAATAATATTTAATATTAATACTTTAAAAATATAATTATAAAAATAATTATATTATTATATAAAGTATTAAAAGTAAGAAATTATTAATAAGTTATATATTATAAGTATTATTTAAAGAAGCTTTAAATAATTATATCTATATTTAATTTATACTTATTAATATTATTAAAAAAGAATCCTAACTTTATAATTATTAAAATATAAATAAATAATATAATTAAAATTTTAAATAAAACTTTTTTATAATTAAAGAAAAAGAAGTTTAAAGAAGTAGCTTTTAAAGTTAAATTAAAAAAGATATTAATTATTAGAAAGCTTTTTATATTTAATAATATAATTATTATTTTATTAAAAGATAATAATATAATTATATAATAAAAAAAATAAAAAAGAAAATCTAATTAATAAATATTAAAAATTAAATAATAATTAAATAATAATATATAAAATAATAAATATAAAAAATATATATTACTTTTATTTATTAATTTAAAGTATATTATAATCTTTTAATTATAATATAGTTCTAAGAATCTAATAAAGTTTAAATTAAAGTCTTAAATAAATACTTTAAATAGTAAATAGATTATTTTAATTATAACTTAATCTTTATCTTTTTTAATTTATTAATTATAAAACTTTTTATTTTTATTAATAATATATTTATAAATAATATTAATTTTTTATTATAATTTAAATTTATAATAATTATTATAAATAAATAAATAAATAATAGAATATTTATAATAAATAGAAATATTATTTATTATAATTTTATTAAATATTAAAGAATTATATAAAGTATTCTTATATTAAAGATTTATAATATAGTTATTAATATAAATATTACTTATATAATATTTATAATTTTTAATTAAATTATTAATTAATTTAAAATCCTTTATATTTTTATAATTATATATATTAATTTATACTTTCTTTATAAATACTTTATAAAGTTAAAAATAATAAAAAAAAATATTTAATAATTAATATTATAATATTATAATAATTATATAAATAATAAAAATTATATAAAATTAAATAAATTAATAAAAAAAATAATCTAATTAATATATTTATAAAAAAAATATTAAATTAAATATTTATAAAATTTATTAATAATAATTATATAATAATTTATATAAAAAAATAAATTATATATAAATAATTAAATAATAAAAAAAAAAATAAATAATATTATAATTTAATTATTAAAATAAATTAAAAGACTTATATTATTCTTTTAAAAAAAGAAAAAATTAATATTAATTTATTAATATAATTAAAAAAATAATACCTTATAAGGTATAAAGAAGATTACTATTATATATAAAAGTATATAATTATAAGATAAAATAGTTATACTAAAATAACCCTACTAGAAGCTAACTAATTAAAGGAGATAAATATTAATAAATTTATTAACTAACTCTCTAGCAGCTATTATTAACCCTGTTATAACCTTAGCTAAGTTATTTAGAACCCCTAGGATCTACTTATATAAAAAATATTATTTTATTTATTATATAAAGATTTTTTTAATAATAATTTAAATTATATTTTATTTATAAAAAAAATTATTTTTATATTTAAATTTTAATAAAATTAATAAAAAATATTTATAAAAATTATTAAAAACCTTTATTTTAAAATTCTATCTATTATAATATCATATAATATAAAAAATATAAGCTACTAAACTACTATTTTAGCTATAATCAGAGTGCTCCTTGGGCAACCAAGTCTAAGCTACCTCTCAAAGGAGAGGACAGTCACCTATATACACTGTTAAAGAGGGGATGAATGCTGAAATGTGAGCCTGGTTGAAAAACAAACCTGGTCACAGACGCTGTTTTATATATCTGCCCTTCGGCAAGATATTGAACCCCGAATCCTATTCAAAATCTGCGCAGGTGGAATCCATTTGTCTCCTTGAATCCACTTAATCATACATCTGAAGGGATACAGGATCAAGCTGAGGACTGGAGGATCCTCTCAAACAGGAAGCTAAATGGCTAGCTCGTTACACCATTTGTAACATCTGATAATGAGTTTGTCATTCATGGTGGATCTACAGGATTTCTGGAATCCTTGACAGGGGTCTTTGCGGCTCACTGACATCAATACCCATCTGATAATTTACGGGCCGAGTGGTGGAATGATTTCTCCGAAATCGGATAGTAGTTTATTTGAGTTTTAAAGTTTTGAGCCGTTTTTTTTTTTAATTAATTTAAAGATTTGCAATGGCCAGCGGCATTGATCCGTAGCGCTCGGGAGAAAGCCGATCGTTTGGGAGAGCACCCCCACCCTTGCCCCCATCGGCCATAAGCTCTCTCCTTCTGATGATACTTCCTTCCATCCCTTTCAGGCTAGGATATGGGATACCAGGTCCAAAAGCATAGAGGTTTTGTGAAGACTCTTCCTCAAATATTCGCTACAGGTACCCCCACGCAGGACTGTCCAAACAAGGATCTACTTGGGCGTCATGGTCCAGATAGAATTTGTTTACAAAAGCTGGGATATACACAATCATAAAAGCTCTATTATATGCAACAGTCTATTTTCTATGTACACATATGCGCAAGATGAACGGAGCAAAACCCACCACTGCTAGCCGTAATAACCCTTATTCGACAAATTTCCACCAAGATCCGCTTGACTCGGCTCATCCAAATGAATCTTGCCACTCCTTATATTGTACGTGATTGAAAGAAGGTTCTCATCCTTGCCAATCATAAAAACTAAAACTTGGTCGTTGTAAAACTGTGCGGTTGGTGCGCTTCTTCCTTCGATCCCCAAATCACGCCATTCGTCTGCCCAGTCTGTACCATTGTAAGATAGATACTGGAGGGTCTTGTTAAGACCCAGTGAGAACATGTCACTAGTGCTGCCATTATCAACCGATATAATGGTGGGGGAACTGGCGATGGCACCCCCCAAAGACATGAGGCTAGAGTAGGCATTATTCATCCAAGCATAGTAGTACATTTCGCCATCATCCTGAACGCCAAAGAAATAAACCTTCTCACTCTCGGATGGGTGATAATAGAGAAATGGGTCCCCGATAAAGTTTCCTTTCTTGGTTTCGGGCTCATCCTGCCATTTCTTCGACTTGGCATTCCATTGCTGATGTTTCGCAACTTTTTGGCCGCCGCTATCCTCGTACCACGCAACATCGTGGGTTGAGCTAGCCTTCTCACGACAGACCAGCCCAATCCCTGTTGCCACTTCGGCATCGAAATCGTCCTGCTGCCACTCGCCCTTGTTCTCGGTCGAGTACCAATCAGAATCATCGGGGTCATCTTCGCGTTGCCACCAGTTGTGTGCCACCTTGCGGCTATTTGCATCCGTCGACCATATGTGCAGTCTACTGTTGACGGTACATAATATTAGCTGGCTACCCGCGTTCGGATTCAAAGAATGCCACTTTTGGTCCGTGTTGTTTGTTATACCGCGGCGGTAAACACCTCTGTTTTTTTCGCCGACCGTAACAACATCGAGCTGGCCTTTACTGTTCGATTCCTTTTTCCAGCCCATTGCTGTTGGTGGGCTGATCATGCCGTCTCCACCAGCACCTAGGTTCTCCCACTCTGTATCCCATTTAGACCCGTCATTTGTTCTGACCACGGTTTGGTTCGCGTTCGATCGAGCAAAAAGGTAGAGCTTGTCGTCGAATTCTGTAGCATGTATAGTAGCGCGACAGAATTTATCGGTGTCGCAAAAGGTGACTGCATCTCTTGATTTGCTGTCGGATGCGTCGCTTCGTTGGTTGCCGGCGTCGTTTCCGGTCACTAAGCCTACAGCGAGGCCAACTACCAATGCCACTAAAGAGAGGGTTGCAACGACAACTGTTACCCATATCCTTTTGCGTTGCCAAAACTTGCGTGCGAGGCGAGCTGTTGGCTCCGCATATCCCACATCGTCATAAGTTCCAAGCCAAGGCACGACCTCGGGAGGGGTGCTGTCTGGAGCAGGAATTTTATGGGATACTTCGGATTCTTGACAGGAAACAACCTCTGGTGCGTCTGAGTATCTGGTTTCACTATCCGTACCTCTATAATCTGCCATGGTGGATGAGCAGATTGGAGAGGCTAGTCGTTGGGTGCTAAGGAACAAGTTGGCGGCAGCATGAGAAGAAGAAAAAGAAGGCAAGCTGCAATCTGGCATAAATTTCAATTACAGGACACTACGTAATGTAGATAGGTACTGGTGAATCAGAGAATTCAACCTGATCATGGCGAAGCAAATCAAGTGCTGCGACCAAGTTATCTGCAAGGATGGATGTTTATTCTAGCCCCCACAGTAAGCTGTCTTTGTCGATTCCACGGATTCTTTTACTTTAGCAGGGCGTGTTTAATGCAGCACAGTATTCTAATGGCAAAAGAAACACGCGTATTCGTCCTTAGCAAGGCGGCTTATTGACAATGCCCTTGTGGTGCTGACGTGTGAGCTGTGACCTCTCCCATGACAAATTTGGCCATCAGTGCGATACCTTGGCAAATCGTAGCAGCCTAAAGACTATGGTGGCTATTTGAATGGCTACTAATCCATAATTTTCACATGAGTGGCATGATTAAGTCCACATGTCACCATCTGGCCGCTTCATCGCACCTTATCGGGTCAGTGCATGATGACTTGCATACATAGGATCAGTACCCCGGTCTTCAGCAATGTGGCAGAGCCTCAAAGAGGATTCTAATTCCCAGACACATTGCACAATTGATTTGTTATCAGAAGAATGTCTCAGCTTTATCTACATGCACGATGACACCCGCGACCTGGAACAGCGTGGCAAACTGTTATCGCGAAGTCACGTTGACAATAAGAATCTTTTGCAGGCTTCTTGACCTATTCCCCTAATTTTACATGCTAGCCATGACAGATGTGATAAATTGAGGTTCTGTCTTCATGGCGTTACCTAGTGAGAAGGTCCTAAGCAAGTAGACAGGACCTTTTTATTTTTTTCGCGCCCCTGTATTTCTCATTGCTTCTCGATTTACAAATAAAACGCCTTTGATCCAGTTAGCTCTCCAAGTTTGAGAATCGAGAGGATCACAGGATCAAATCAATGCGTTCTACGTTGAAGTCTATGAGTTTAAGTTTTAAATAAGTTTAACTGTATGGAAGCGCGAGTGGTCTTTTAAATTAACAGGACACCTTCTAACAATGATCAAGAGTTGCTTAGTTTTCATCAACAAGGTATGTCCCCGCGCTCTCCTCCTTTCCAAACATGATGCTATCCAATCTATCCCGTAGCAAATTCACATGAGGAGTCTTTCCGGTCGGGATTTGCATGTCTCGTCCGTCGAACCCTATAACTGAGACTTCTTGGACCCAACAAGCTGTCCCCACAACAAATACACTCATCACCCGATGTTCCTTCACAGCATCTTCCATTTCAAATATGGTAATCTCCTTTTCCACCACCGCACACTTTATGACAGCGTCCGCCTTTTCACTCGAAAACATCTGTCGGGATAATTCAACAACGCTTCGCCTGGTATTCCCGCTCAGAATCATTTTATCATCATCAATCGGGGGTGTTGCGATCTGGAGCGAGCCACAGGGTAATTTCCAAAGAATGAAGAAATTAGTTGCACTCGCTTCTGTGATTTGACGCTGTGGTCCAAAAAGCCACAGTATTTGATCGTAGCCCTGCTTCTTGGCAGCCGAGTGCTCCAATAAGGCTGGTCCGTAATTTGCACCGATCTTTGCATATCCGGTTCCCCCAGGCCATGCCCGAACGGCTGATTCGGGACTGGAGAGCAGTTTTAAGCCTGGTCCCATCGCAGTATCGGCCATTCTTGGTTCCGGTGTGCCCTTTGGCCAGTAGATAAGAAAGATGTATAACAAGGCTTCATCGGGCACTTTAAACCCGAGACTACTATCGGATCCTATCAGAGCCGGGCGTATGTAAAGAGCAGATCCAGGCTCAGAAAGCCACTTCCGTCCTTCAAGGGCGCACAACTTCGAAATGAGCTTCAGAAGTTCGTGGGGATCGAATGCCGGCAATGAAACTCTGGTAGCTGAAGCGAGCATCCTCTCACAATTGTATAACGGTCGGAACAGACGGATGCGACCATCATATCCACGAAATGCTTTCATGCCTTCAAAACATTGCGTTGCGTAATGAAGCGCGCTCGTAGTGGGCATCAAAGATAAAGGACCATACGGAATGGCTTCGGGGTTAGACCATCCGCTTTCTGCCGCCCATGAAACAACAATCATTCGATCTGTTGTAGCCTTGAGTGCTACAACATCTCGCGAATCAGCTGGAGGGACTGACTTAGGGTCCGGGATCGGCCCTGAGCGCAGCTTTGAAGCGTCCAGGGGCTGAAGTTTCGGCTCACTGCTCATGTTCATGAATATTATTGCAAAAGCCGGGATAAAAAGGCCATATGCTGAATTCGAGTATTCGTTCTTTTGCAATCTTGCAGCATTGACATCTAGAGGGCCAGGTAGGTTATATAAAAAAATATTTTACAGGATACTATCGAGAATAAAATACACACTGTATTGAATACATTGCGACGCACGCCCAAGTTGATCTATCGCGAAATTGAACAATGATGTGGAGAAGCCATCAAAGAGCGGCATAAAGAGTGGATTTACACACTAGGGCGTCAGCGACATGGATCACAGGTCTTGGTTCGTGCGCCCACACGAAAAGGTCGCTTGGTGTATCATGTGGGGACAAATCATGTCAAGTAGGGCGTGAGATGTAGGTTAAGGCGCCAGATTGGACCAGGGTGCTGAATGTAGACCAAGGCGTCAACAATGTATTGGACTGCGTCCTATTCAACTGAAACGAGAGAGTTTATTTCTAGTCGGAATGTCTCGACCACACTCAATGATTTTTTTTTCACATGATAGATATGTCGACACGATTGTTTACAGATTGATATTATCTTGGTGCGATTCTCGTTGAGATCATCTTCAATCGCGCAATAATTCGTCTCTCGTCCAAATCTACTCCGCACTTGTTATACCCCAAGTGCTAAGGGAATTGATATTATTTTATCTTTTAGCAGCTTGCAGTAGCATGGGAAGAATGAGTAGGCAAGAAACAGACCAGAGTCATGAAACGTTGACTAGTTTATCGCAACAAGACCGTCAGCAAAACCTCCACCCTCTGATGAACCTCGGGCCTCTTTGGTACTAATTTTCGAAGACCAAAATGGCGACTCACACCAGCATGTGATTACTACTCAAGATTT